>JAXCHB010000127.1:6875000-11675000 GCA_036926305.1 Uropetala carovei | reverse complement strand
ATGGGTTACCCTTTAACACGCTAATTCCCTAAAACTATCACCTAAATTAAGCATGAAGATCGGAAAAGAAATTTTACACATATCAAGCTACTTTTTCTGTTAATTATAGTTGGATATGTCAAACTCAATATAAATTTGGAAAATTATTCATTACTACAGTTCTAGAGACAACTGACAGAAATTAATGAGAACATTTTGATTTAACACATCCAGTTATTAAATAACCGGGTAAATACCAAAAATTTATTTTTCTCTTTAGTTTGATGTGATTCACCCAGTAATCTTTAATACCTAGTAAATTAACAAGCTGTCAATATTGCATCACTAACTGCAACAGGAAAAATTAAACCGCTATTTACACATACTTTAGTAACGATAGGAACTTATAATTAAAATAATAGTATTGACGACAAATAATTAAAACATTTTGCTTCATTAGATTAACATCAATCAGTATTAGTAAAAATACTCTCACTCATTCCATTCCCCTGGGATTCGTTAAGTAAATGAGAACTGCTTGATAAAGTTAAACGAACTCCGTCAGACTTACTAATTTTCAAATGTGTACATTTGATCCTTCATCGACACAGGAACTTCTAGATCGAAAATCGGAATAAAAAATATCCCACTGAGTTACAAAATAATAAAATGCGATTCAGAAATAATTTTTTTCGTCTTTCTCTGACAGCTCTGTGTTATCTTATTTAAGACTAACTTATAGGACCAACCAAATGTATATATACTGCACCGTAGATATATACAGTACCTACCTACTAGTAGACGGTGCTTGCATTCAGCAAGCATTTTTAAATTTTGGAAATTGAGAGTATCAAATTTTTTTGTATCGATTTTGTCCAAATATATAACTGTGCCAAATTTAAAATCTCTAGCTCACCTAGAAGTTCCTTATAATTTTTATCTTCGTATGGGGCAAAAATGGGGCAAAACATCCCCTAACAATTGGATTTTTAGAATTTAGGCGTATTTACATAGGTTTTAATCAAATACCTATAATTGTGCCAAATTTCAAGCCCTTAGCTCATCTAGAAATGCCTTAAAATTTTTATCCTCTTATGGGGCAAAATAGCCCCTAAGATATCGAATTTTTAAAATATCATATTTTTTCCTACTGTTGTAACAAAAAACCTATAATCCTTCCAAATTTCAAGTCTCTAGCTCATTTAGAAGTGCCTTATAATTATCACACTAGTATGGGGAAAAACAGCCCCAAAAATTGGAATTTTTACAATATGGGATTTATTTCATTGATCGTAGTTTAATATTAATGGCATTATGATATCGACCTCTGATTCCATTTAAAAGCTTAACCCATATAAAAGCATTTAGCTCGTGGTCATGACACTCGTTTGTTGAGTCCCAGAAAAATTCCCACTTTTTTCTGATAAAAACTAAAATTTACGCTAATTCTATTCGGATTTGAATTCCGTCTTAAAAAATAAGAAACTAAAATTTCTAAACTTTCCGATAGTCAAGTCCCGAGTTCGAATCTTGACGGAAAATAATTTTAAAAAGCAAAAATATAAACCTCTACACCGATTTACATACTTTTCTTATGGGGCAACAATGGGGCCAAAATAGTCCCTCAAAATTGGAATTTCAATAATGTCAGATTTTTTTCCTCAGTTGTGACCAAAAATCTATTAACGTGCAAAATTTCAAGTTTCTAGCTTATCTGGAAGTGCCTCATAATTAGTATCAACTTATATCCTCCTATGTAAGAAGCGTCTATCTATCTATACATATCTATAAAGAAAAGTGTTTGTATGTATGTATGTATGTATGTTTTTTTATAGCGCAGCAACTACAGCACGTAGAAACAAGAGGAAGGTGTCATTTTAATCGGAATGAAGAGTTAAGTGGTGCAGTCAGGTTTTTATACCGATTTGATTGACCTTTCTAATTTTAAAAAATATTTTCTTTTTTCATTTTCTCCATTTCAATAACAGAGGGATGAGTGCATCTTATTTTTCATTTGAATTTTAAAATTACTTAGATATATGGTACGAACCTGAGACTTCCATGGTTCTATGCAAGAAAGAACAAAGTTTCTTTTTATTGAAGACAGAATTGGAATCCTGATCGAATTGACGTAAAAATGCATTTAGAATCAGAAAAATACGCGATTTTATCAGTTTTATGACAATACCAATTATAAGCTACCTTGACAACTCCCACCATCGCCGAAGTTTTGAGTCCAATGCATTTATGTTGTAAACATTTTAACGTAATATCGTTTTACAATTTCTGTGCGCGATTTTGCTTTGTTTACATGGCATCCAAATATTTGTTTATTTTTATTGAAATATTACTAATAAACGGTTTTTAATGATATTTTCGTGTGGCGTAGAGTTCTCCAAAGCAAACTGTTTTACTGTTTTTAAAACTACGTAACTTAAATAATTAGACGTAGATTTTTCACAAATTGTGATTTCCACACCTTTGAAGATATCGTCACGAAACTTCGCATATAGGTATATAATTTTACCCTGCGTGTAACATAGGCTATATGGCGATAAAGAAATTTGGGGGGAGAGTGGTTAATTCTATAATTATTTTCCCACAAGTTTACACGTAATTTTCGATCACAATGCAAGATTTTCTTCCTTCGTTCATCTAAATAGGTAAATGCGGACCAGTTTTCTTCATTTTTGCTTTATTCGACGGTTAAAACTGTGTACTACCTTGTTCTTGCGATGTTTACATGTTACACGGTCGAAGTTTTAGATTCACTAGATCCGTTGAAATTCAACGGGCACTTCCGCTACTATATTATAGATATAACCCCCACAACTCGATTTTTTCCATAATTTCAAGGCCAAATTTTTTCCGAAAATATCGCTATGGATTAAACTGAAATTTTGAAACACGAATTCTACGCTAATCAAATTCTATTTTTTCTCTCAGTGATGATTTTGTTACAGATGTTTTACGCATATTCTTAAAATAAACATACTATTCACAATTTCTGTTATAAATAAATACTCTATTAAACAGATGTTAATGCGAAAATTCCTATTCCTACGAAATTTCATGATCAACAAGACAACGATTAGAAGCCCCACAAAAATTGCTCGTTTCCAGACTCCATTCCGAAACTTTAGCCTTCCCGATCGAAAAGTTCATTTCAAGATTTTCTACCTTAAAAGCAGACACGACAGAAGAAACTCTAAGAGGATAAAGAAGATGGAAGATAAAAGAAAGGCAATAAAGAGAGAAAGAGAGAGACGAGGGTGAAGATGATCAGTGAGGCATTGAAGAGCGGAAAGGCGGGAGTTGGAAATTGGACGTCTGCGGGCTGGGGAGCGGAGAGGGGCGAGAGGAGGCGGAAAAGAGACGGGGCGGAGAGGGAGGAAAGGGGCGGAGAGAGGAAGAAGATGGTAGGCGAGCGTGGCGAGATGGGCGACATAGAGGTGCCCAGCGCCACACCCCACAGACGTCAACGACCGTCCCTAAAGGGGATTCGAACCGATGCCCTCCCGAAGAAAGAGAGAGACCTTCCCGCCACGGAAGAATAGAGAGAGGGACGTGCCAGAAGGTGGGAGGAAACGGGGCGAGGGGGAGGGAGGTGGAGGGCCGGCGAGGAGGGGGAGTGGAAGATGAGAGTGCCACCTCACGCAAGCGTGACGTTCTCGTGACGAACGGATTAATGGAATCCACGCCCTTCAAACGCTTGCTTCTGGGGCTGCTGTGCTCGCTACTCCCACCCTCCTCCCCCCGACTCGTCCTTTTCCCAACAGTCGCCTCTCCTCCTCCACCTTCTTTCTCTATCCCTCCATCTTCTTCTTCCTCTCTTCGCACCACTCTTTACCTACGGCCTTCGGAAGAGAGGGGATTTTGGCGTGAAGAGGAAAGGAGGAACCCATTCTCCTTCCCTCTCTCTATCTCATCCTCAAAATAGCAAGGAACGATCTCGTGACGCCTCATCCGTCGCGCGATCGCTGCAACACCAGAGCGCATTTCGGCAGATAAAGGTTTTGGAGGCGTCTCACAAGCATCAACAGAGATGAGCAACGGATTTTTACTCCCCAAGAGTTTAAAAGGTTCCGCTTTTCGTCCAAGTTTTTGAGACCTCTCTCTTTTACACACAACTTCTCGGTTCGTCCACAAAGGGCGCCTACAAAACAGATTTCACGTTCTCTCTTTTCAAATTTGGTGTGGAGACTGCGCTAAAAATCTAATGCGTACGAAAACACAAAATAATGCAACCTGCCAAACCCATGATTCCGTAAATGGAAATACCTCTCTTAATAAGAATTTATAGAAGAAAAATTAAAATGCTTAGGCATCTATAATCATTTTCATACTCTATTACAATATTTTAAACATTACCCAGCAATCTAGTGCGTGGATAGTTCCAATTCATCTATTATTAGGTGCGCTTCGCTTCCAGCGTGAGAGCCTATTAGCGTCGGTGTGTCCGTCTGTCCGTCCGTATGTTCGTTCTCGGCTTCTACCGAACGGATTTTCATGAAATTTGATATTAAGAACTTACAATCAAAGTTAATGAGAAAATCACATAAATGAATCACGTAAGTCAATCAGGGGTACCACTTTACTGGTGACAAAAAATTAACTTTCGATCATATCTCGTACATTATTGGTCATATCAAAACACTTTTCAAATAAAAATTGTAGAACTGGTAGAGTATTTATTTTACTATACATTTTTATCGTAGGAGTAGCCGTTATTATGAAAATCACACAAGAAAGCCCTAATTCGAGTTGAAAATTTCTTGCATGGTTACTTCATCATTGTTGCTAACATAAACAATCTCACAAAATACGTTTAATTTCCTTACGTGTGCATGCAATATTTTAAAATAGTAAGAAAATGGATTATTTCTGACGAAGAAAAGAACTTTAAAACGCTATTTCCCTTAGGTACAATATATGATTTCTTTCAAGTACTCTATTGTGATACGCTGTACAATTTCCTAACATGTTTCTAACACAAGCAGTTTCGTAAAACAAAGCGTTCCAACGGAATTATAAATGGACATTATTTTTAAATTCTGCACGGTTCATCCTGTACAAATAGTCAGGAATTAAATACGAGTTAACGCAGTTTCGATAGATGCTGGATGAAAATGTGAATGGGATTTGGCAGATCAAAAGATTAGGACGAACGAAAGAATGGAAGATAGCAAGTTAGGTCTCCAAGAATACTGCTACTCACGAAACTCTATACTGTTAAAAAAAACACACACACAAAATATGTATGAGGAGAAATATAAAACGGGTTTAAAATTGCAGGGAAGTAAGAAAGCTAAACAGTGGTATAAAGGAGCTAAAGTTTAAAGAGATGAATATCTTAGCGGAAAATAGCACAAAGTTTAAGTGGGAATGCTGCAGGGAGAAGTGACGCAGACGGGGATTAATGGTATAAGGATTAAAAGGGACATTGCGCAAAAAATTTGTTTTTATTTCTTTGAGCCGGCGCCCGAAAAGCTTCGATTCTGAATAGGGAGTAAACGGCGAGAACAACGTCATCTCAACGTAGCGAGAAATATTATACAGCAAATCTGAGCTTTGTCGCTTACTCACAAAAGATTACTCTGGGATGTATTTTATTCGACGGAATTTAAATATGAAACTTCCGAGGAAAGAGCAACAATCCCTTTTGGCGCTCTTTTTCCTGAGGAGCAGTGATATGCGTTTATTTAGGAGTAAACTAAAATAATTCGCACATTTATAAATTTAAATTATAATTAACATGAAGTAAATCTCTGAAAATTGTATCATCTTTTCAACGGCGTTGTAATATCACCAAACATTCCTTTTACTGGTACACAATTATTTGAAAGTTAACATTTACTTATACATTTCAAAAGGACAATACTCGATTTCAAATTACTGCGCCATCCTCAGAAGTGTGAAATGGTATCGTGGTTAGCGTCTATTTCTTTATGTCTTATCTGAAGATGTCACAGAAGTTTTCAAATCTGAGCTTTTTATTCGCAATAGGAAGAATTTCCTATTTTATGATCAATACATATAAAGGAAACAGTCTATGAGAGACTCAAGACGTTTCTGAATGTGCCCCTTTTTGTCATCCATTGTCGAACTATTAATAGAATTTAACAATATCCTTTAATTTCCAGCTAATAAAAAACTGCAGATATTTTAATATCGTTTACAAAAATACACCTTATGGATGAAATAAATCTTTTGTTTTCCCCTCAGTCACTTCTCTCAGAGAAGTTCTCTGGTTGTCTAATCCTAATTTCATTAAATTAAATCCTTCCAGCACTTGTACAACATGTATCATAATAACAAGTTAGGAAAGTGTACAGCGTACCACAAATGTGCGCGTTTCGTGCAATGGAGTATTTGAAGGAAATGATTATATGTACAAACGTTTTAGAACTAGTTCCTTCGTTGAAAATTATCCGTAAAATCCGTATCTACCATTTCAATAGTCGAACGCGAAGAGCAGGTAGTCTTCCGAAACATGGCCCCGGATCTACTACATAAACCAAAAAATTCTGATGTGGCCAACGCGACTTTCTCCATACTTGGGGTATAGATATTTAAATTATTGTAAATAGCATTATAAGGCAAAATTATTATTTCATATTGTAAAAGAATACAGTCGTCCTTATTGCCGTAAATTAGGTATATTCACCGTTACATGGTGGTGGCGCTGTATACTGGAAATTACGAAAAAGCTAAATATCTCCGAAATGGATGGTTCTACGAAAATTTGTTTCAAACAAAACTTGGAAGAAATATTATTCTCTACAACTTTGGTCCTTACGAAGATTACCAATAACGATGTTTTTAAGGAGAAAACCGAAAAACCGGTTATTTATAAATAACTCCTAAACAATAACTACAATAGAAAATTGTTTCAAATGAAAGTTGTAGGAAATTACATTCTCTATAACTTTTGTATAGAATTGTATATAAAATAATGATATTTTAACGAAGAAATATGGCAAAAACCGAATCGGGTTTCGAATAAACCTCGACTTCCGGTTACCCGTTATTGTCCAAAAACTAATCAGTTCTTTGTGCTCATGTTAAAGTGTTATATATGAAGTTTGGTAACGATATGGCACGTACTTTTTGAGTTAGAGCGCCCACAATCACATACATACACGCACACACACAGACATCATTCCGAAAATAGTCTAAACGTGTTCTAGGGACCTCAAAACGTGTATTTCCGTTGAAATCTCGAAGTCGATTTTTTTCGTGAACACAATACTTTCCCATTACTACGTATGGAGAAAGTAAAAACAGCTAGCTCCTGCAAGAGAAGATGTGCTTAGAAAAATACTTAACGAAATCTCTCCTCTAATCAATTCATGAAATTCGATTCTTATATTTCGATCACGTTAATGCAAAAAATATTCAAAAACAACTTAAATATATCGAGGCCCTAAAATTAAAATTTTAGATCACTCGAAAAAGAATTTTTTATGATTAGTATTCTTATGAATTGAAACTATAATTTGGGTTTACTACGACACAAATGTAGTTTTTCTTTAAGATTAGATTATACTGCGTAAAATTAAAGAACTAGCTGATGATTATATAGGGTCTACACAAAACAAGTTAGGAAAGTGTACAGTGTATCACAAAATAAAGTTCTTTTCTTCGTTCTAAATAATTCATTTTCTTCCAATTTAAAAATATTGTATACACACGTAAGGAAATTAACCATACAGGTGTCCACAGTGTCTTGTCACCCCCCTGTAAAGTATTTCGTTTCAGCAATACAGGAACGATACAGCCATTTACTATAGTAAATATCTTTACTACAATTTTTACTTTACATTATACTTATTAATAAGTACCACAAGATTGATCACATCGTCATAATTCGAACAAATCCGTTTGCACACCGCCATTCTCTTAACAGAGAATGATTTTCCGCCATGTTCTGTGTGCCATTTTCCTGACCATTTGCGGGGTTATAAGTTGAAATGAATCATTTATAGCATTCTTGGTAGTAATTAATTACCAGTAAGTAATAAAAGTTGTAATTAATTATCAGCAAGCTAAAGTGGGGGTGACAAGACATGGTGGACACACTATTTTTGGGAGATTATTTATGGTAGCAACAATGAAGTAATCATGCAAGAAATTTTCCACTCGAATTAAGACATTCGTGTTTGATTTTCTTGATAACGGCTACTCCAACGATAAAAATGTATAGGAAAATAAATACTCTACTTCACTAGTTCTACAAATTTTATTTGAAAACTATTTTGATATGACCAATACTTCACGAGATATGATGGAAAGTTCATTTTTTTGTCACCAGTAAAGTGGTCGCCCTTATTGGCTTACGTCATTAATTTATGTGATTTTCTTATTGTCTTTGACTGTAAGTCCTTAATATCAAATTTCATGGAAATCCGTTTGACGGAAGCCTAGAACGAACATGCGGACGGGCGGACAGACAGACGGACCAATGCCAATAGGCGCTCACGCTGGAAGCGAAACGCGCCTAAAAATGCAACAAATTGTCATGTCGTGAATATAAAGAGTCGTGAAGGAATTGATTTGTGGTTATTAATAAGAGCAAAAATTGACTAACAGGCTTGTTGAAAGTGATACACGAAATTAGACGAAATGCGTTCGCAGAAACTCGAAGCTGAACGGATTTAAACGAGGCAGATGAAGCGCGAAGAAAAAGTAGACGAGATGGCAAAAGATAGCCACAAACATCACCAGAACGACTATATGCTAAAAGGTTTTCAATTCTAAACTCTCCTCAAGTTATTTACATTCAATGGGCGGAGAACAGGAACTCCAAACGACGGCAACCGTGACAAATAATCCCATTTCTATTTATGCAGACATTTTCTCACTCCAACTTAAGACATATTTATTTCCTGAATTCAATAATTTTAACGTACGTATAGGAGACTTGGACAATCTAACTTTACATTATACCGCCGTAATAAATTTCTTGGAAAATTTGAAATGATAACCATTGAATACAAACGGAAATGTGTAAAATAGCAGTATATTTGGGAATTCGTAGTCGGTAATGCGATATCTACTGCACAAAGAAATTGAATCGAAAGCATCCTGTTAGTCAAAAGAGCAAGGTTAGGTTATGTAAGCTTCGTGCTGAGCAACACAATTTTTTTACAGAGAGCAATAATCCAGCATCCGGCGCAGTTATAAGGCGTCCGGCGTCCACAACTTGTGGGAGTAACGGAAGATGCGAGGGAAAATAAAGGGAAAGGCGAAGGAGGAGAATGAAAACGCGTGGAAGTGGATTAAGAGGAGCAAGAGAGGAATGGAGGGAAAAGGAAGGACGGAAAGTGAACGGAGAGAACGCATTGTTCATTCCCGAGAGGACAAAGAATTCTAGAAGCCGTAACCTTCCTTTGTTTTCTAATACTTAAGTGAAACATAAAGCTTCATAGCCGCGCTTAACCTCTCACAAAGAAATGTTTCATTTATGCGCAGAAAGAAAAAATACTGAATTACGCTATTCTTTCATAAGCCACATATTTAAAAAGGAACAAATGTACACGCGGATAAATATAAAATTTTCTTGAAATGACTTTTCCTAACTTCAACCCACATGGTAAGCGGAGAGGTGAAAAACATTACGTAGTTCACTTTAGTAAATAAATGCACTCTTATTTAAGCAAAAGCGATGACGTCCATGTCAATAAGCCTAAACGGTCGAACCTTTAAGCTTAAAATAGCTACTCCCTTTTTCCAGAAGTACTATCCTTAGCGGGATGTTTTGCAGTTGCGTTCAACTCGCGCGTTTCAGTAAAAAAAATATATACGCCCTAAATCACCCTCATCGTGTATCTATTTGTCGAATACCACAGATTTAAAGAGGCTTTCTCCGTGAAATGCCAATGAGCGCCATTGCTCGGACAAGGGCGATAAATGCGAAACAGTTCATTTCACCGAGCTACGGGCACCGATGTTAAACGTCGGCAGTCGAACGTTGAAATCTCCGAGCACAGGTGTACAACCGCCTAGGAAAGGAAGGACTTCATCTCGCGCGAGGTGAGTAAAATCGCCGGCGGTCTATTAAAAGGAAGAATGGTGTGGGTGTCCCGGATGGTCAGAGGAGGCGGTAGAGGGAGACGGTCTCTTACCGGGGAGGATGAGAGAGAGAGAGAGGCGCGGAGGGAACGCGAGAGGTTGAAAGAGGGCGTGGCGGCGGGACGCGAGGCAGATAGCGTGACAAGTGAAGGGTGAAGGGCGGCCGACGGGGGAGTAAGAAATGGGAGAGTTTGTGGAGAGCCATGCAGGAGAGAAGAGGAGCAGATAGAGAGGGAGGGATTCTCTGTGCTGTGTGTGTGTGTGTGCGCGCGCGCGGGGTAGGGAGGGGAGTGAGATAAAAAGTGGGAGCTTGATGAATGAACCGAGGAAGTCAGCGCCGGGCTCATGAGGCGGACAATTGCTTTCCGAAGAACGGTCCATGGGATGACCGCTGGCACGGGGATGCGGAAGACTTGCGAAGGTTGTGACAACGATGCGCGGGGGGAAAAAACCGCAAACAGAACTATCGGTACTTTCCGATGGCCGGCAAAAAAACGACCGGTGCTGGATGGTTGAAAAAAGCCGTGGAGACTAAAGATGGGTTTTCGCGAAATATGCGAAAAAGAAAACCGCTTTTAAGAGAACGCGACGCAAAAATGGAATACCAAAACAACAACTTAAAGATATTCTTATAAACTGACGGCGAAAGCATACAATGAATGTTTAGGATACCATATAAACAACAACCATTACTACTGAGAAGTATTTCTAGAATCCTTTCGGTGTTTTAAGGTCCGGAATTTGTGGCTACAACAAGGGAGCGCCGATAATCGAAGTGAGGATAAAAACGTAAAAGTGCAGGAATATGAAAGGATAAAATAAATAAATAAAGGAACCAAAAGTTCGCATGTATTCTTCCGAGGGTAATCCGCGCGGGAATATAAAGTTAGAAGCCATATAAGTAATCGCGGAGAATGGTCTTCATGTTTACATTCAATTTTTTGTCCAGCGAGTTACGAGCGAACTCAGGTGTTCATCGGCGAAAGAAATATGTGGTACAATTTCTTAGGAAATTTCTTGCTCCACTACCAAGAACCGAACGTCATAAAACAAACATAATCACACACACACGCATGAATGCATGGACAGAGAGACATTCCGCATAATTTTCAACCCCAATGTCCGCGATTATAGCATGAAATCCCGAATGGAAAAAAATGATCATGTCATCCGCTACGCTTGCGGTGAAGAAAGCTATCTGGCGAGGAAAAAACTAAAGAATAGGAGTTTGAAAATCGTTCGGGCGAACGTAAAATATCGCAGGTCGATTTAGTTTGAGTGAACGAGTCATGTCTTCTGACAAGATTAGCATATTAGAAAAATTCCAGATGGCTACTGAGAGGTCAAAACTCAGAAGAATATATGTAGAACCATCAGGAAAACCCCTATCAGATATAGTTCTTAGACATTAATGAACATTTGCACCATAGAAACAGTACCGTCTTGATAACTTCCATTATGCAATCAAAGGCTTAAAATCATTATTTGGACCTAAATCATCAGATTAGCCCAAATCAGCCAAGCACAAAATATTCAATATGCATTTCCGCGGAACGTTATCACAGTATTCAACAATACAAATAATTGCAAATTTCCTTTCCACTCCGACAAAATTCCTTCTCTAATATCCATTTCCTTAGTTTTACCTCTATCTAATCGAGTTTACTCATTAAACTTCTCCGACCTCAAAGCATGTCACCTACCCCGGATATCTCCACCGACAAGATACAAACACGCTAAAAAGTACACACGCCCGAGGAATGCGTACCCAAATGACTCAGCACGCTGCACACACGACTTCACTTCACCCTCAACAATTTCATTTATAGGATAGTGGTGAATTGCATCTTCTTGGTCTCTGAAGCCTATAGGGCAGGGAGTCAACACTTCAGCCATGGAGTCACGGCCTCCCAGGCAATGCCGAGGCGGATCCATCGATCCGTTCATAGAGAAAGGCTTTTAAGCGACAAATCCCCATCCTCCCTACTCCTCCTCCACGCCATCCTACTCGGAATGACTAAAAATCTCTAACACAAAAAGCAGACCGAAGAGAATGGGTCGAGATTCCAGGCACTCGTCCTCATGCTCCGGGTTCGATTCCTTGATGGACCGTGGAAGTAGACTTAATGCTCCACTTGACATCAACCATTTATCGCGTGATAAGTTTTCCATCAGATTCCATTATATGATTGCACGGCAATGAAAGCTAAATAATCAAAGATAGAGTAATGAGAATACATCGCGGTGCGGCCAAATACCATTCCACATTTAAAGCAACTAGTAACAGGATTCCGAAACGGCAGCATATTTCTTTAAGGCGAAGTCACAACTGCAAAAAAAACCACAACGGGAGAGAAAAAGTTTAAATTACCGATGGATAATGGAAGTTTTTCCCCTCCCAGTCAACTAATCCAATGGAAACAGTGCCGAGGTGACTCCAGGGGGTTGATTGGTAGGGGGGTGGGTAGGGAGAAGAGTTAGGAAGAGTCATGAGTTTTCAGGGGGTGGGTGCCACGGAGGAAAGAGGGAGGAGTGCGGAGGGTGGAAAGTGGGAGGGAAGGGAGAGTGAGGGGGGAGGGAGGCTTCCGGACGGGGATACAGTGCGGGTGAGGGTGTACAGGACGTTGACGCTGACTCCTTTCACGGTCGACTGTGTTTGAATGGAGGAGGATGCGGTGTAAGGGGGAGGAGGGGACGGGGATGCGGGGAGAGGGGAAAAGGCACGTGAAAGGGGGAGGAGGGGACGGGGAGAGGGGAAAAGGCACGTGAAAGGGGGGGAGGGAGTGTGCAGGAATGGGACAAGGGGTGGATAAAGAGGAGGAGGGGGGTCCGCCTCAATGGAAGGGTAGAAGAGGGAGGCGGCAAAGAGGAACGTATTCAAAGATTCACGGTAGCCGAAAACTTGGTGGGAGTGGATTGAAGAGATTGCATTTAGAAGTTTTATACGCTTTTCAAAAAAACTCAACTCATTCGACGAAGGATGACTAGGATAAGATGGTGTGAAAAGGGACGAAATTTAGCAGGCATGTCTACTGCAGCAGGCAACTATCGAGGGAAGGCAGCACTGTTTAACAAATGGGTGAAATAATAAGGAACAAAACACAATCAAAATAATTATTTAAAAACTGAGAAGTACAGAGTTGCCGATGTAATAGTGTACTCATATAGCTCTCATCCATGATGTGGATGTTTCAAATTTCATAGAGAAGGGTGGATCAACATTTTTATATGCGGACATTTTATACGCTAAAAAAGTATACACCCAAAAAAAAACAACTGTTAATAGCTTTACCACGCAAATTAATTATTCCAGGCCAGAAAAGGGATTTTATGTAAAATTTCGAAGCAAAGAAAGCGACCACAGACGATTCCGAACAACGTAGAAAGAGTAAATAAAAATGCCTATGCAGTATTAGAAGAGTTCTAACGAAATTTTTGGTTTTACACTAAAATTATTTATTTTATTTAGTTTGCATTGCAAGAAGGCTAAAAGCCCAGCGGCAACAAAATATATAAAACAATATCAAACAATATCAAACACGCACTACATAAATTATTTTAACATAGTGTCCAATAAATACATAAAATGAATAAAACGATCCATGGCTAATAAAAAATTATAGAATTATTGATCTATTTATTATTTTATTTAATAGATTTTCAAACTTAAAACAAGGAATATTACTTAAAACAATTAATTGAATATCCAACGGTAAAAAGCAATCGCGCAACCTCAAGTTCCAATTTCATCTCTCTATATTTTAAATAGATAACGAGTTCTACAAAAATATTTTCAAGGAATGCTTTTAAAATAGAAATATATTACTGAGAAGGACTATAATAAAAAGAGGAAATGTGATAAGGGAGAAGAAAATAGCAGTTAATATGTAGACTTTCCAGTTTGAATTCCGTCAACTAGGCGCAATAAAGCATCGACCTGAGAAGGACACACACAACTACATAGCTAACAATTATGTCTACTCCCACACTGTAATCGGCCGTGCCAACTTCCTTGGCCGCTATATTTCTTCTTCATCCAATGGATGCAGGCGCTTTCGAGTTCCATCTGAGCGTGTCCGTGGTCACAAGACAGGAAGCGGTGCCCCACCGTCTCCACTAGCCTCCGTTTTTTATTGACATTTGTTAACTTCCTTTTTTAGCCATTTTAAATTTAAATATCTCGTCCATTTGAGATAAATCTTCGTGCAAAATTAAATCGGTAATAAAAAAGGGAAATTGGAAGAAGAGTTCAGAACTAGATAACGTGCGACTCTCCCACAAAACTATGTTCAGGAATATATTCACCAGTCATAATTTAGAGATTAACGGGTCTTTATCGCAGAAGGCCGCATTCGAAGATCTTAGTTTTTTTATCCAACATGTCCTAGAAACGAAGTGACGTGAAGGTAAGTTTGGGTTATGGTACGAAATCAAATCAATTACTCTCCACAGCAATAATGTACGAGTTAAAATGAATATGAAATCAAATCTGTGACATGAGGTGGAATTTTCGAATGTTTGGACACATCATTTACAAGAAACATGTTAAAACTCCCCGTGTTAGCACGAGTTTAAAATGAAAGAGGATAAATACTTGTTTCTGAAATCATTGTCACGATTTGTAACACATTTTCCGGAGTAGCGTGAAAAATATAAAAACGTGTCATGTAACTTACATGACAACCATTGGAACGTTCAAAATATTTTTCTGATAATAAGTTAAGTTTTCCTAATGTCACTTACTGATAATACTATCTCCGGATAAATACTAAAACCTTTGATACATTTACTACGTTTACCCATCTTTTAAACGATCGCTGCGTAACTCTTTGGACTTGGATCGAAAGGAAGAAAAAATCGTTTATCTTTTCATGTGAAAAAGGCTAAATGTAGAATTCTGGACCAGAGATGTCTACCTCAGATTTCATCCATGGTATCGTACTCTATTTATAATAAAGAAATACTCCCTCCTATTTTTAACACAGTATCCAAACTGACACATTAATAGATTCATAATGTGTCATTCATGCCTTGCATAACCTTAAGCTCTCAATTGCCACTCTAACAACATTCAGACGAAATAAATAGCAAAATCCATTGCTTCTTGGAAAAAATATTTAAAGCCGACGACAGACAAACACCACGTTGACTTGTTCGTGTGATTCACGTAAATAAACCTCTTCTGACGCAATTTGAAAAATAGCTTCTTGACATCATTCGAGGGCGCTACAGAGACAAATAGACGAAAAATTGTTTCCCAGATTTTCCGTTAAAATAATGCTTTCGATTTCCCGCCTCGATCATCAGCAAAGACCTCATTTCCTCCGGTTCGTCTCGGGGAGCGAGCTTCCGAGAACGGCAGCGACGGGAGGGCAGAGTCCAAGGGAATTGCGAGGCCATCGGAAGATGCTGCGGCAGTAGGATGCCTCTGGGGCACACCCGTCTCGGATTTCACCCTTCGCGGTTCGAGACGAAGACGCCAGGTGGCAGCAGTGTCCGAGGATTCACGAGCGAGGACAGTCCACTTTTCTAACTCACTTCCCCGCAGTGAGACACATTCGAGTGCTCCGCTGGAGTTGAAGGCGAAGACAACGAGCAAAAGCTTTCAACTACGACACTTTATGCAAGCAGGTGCATTTCGAACGAGTGGGAATTTACGTCTATAATAGCAGCTAACGGCTTAATCTGATTCGTCTGCTCTTCACGGATGGTTTCAAGGCGAGAACATCTTGGAAGCTCAAGAATCGAGAATAATAACTATAGAATACGCGTCGTTGAAACGGATACTCGATTTGTAAGCGGGACAATGTATTTACTTCTTCTACCAATTAATTCTGTTGAGTTGTTACATTCTCCTAAGTAGGAAATAAGTAATATAATATAGATAGCATTTAATTCCTAATCTGAAGTTTTCTCTCACTCTGCTAAGGAATTGAGAGTATCCTTCCTTGTAAAAAAACGGAAGACAGAATGAAGCTTGAATCCTTAAACTCGGACGCGGTAAATAGTAACGAGGTAAGATTGCAATGATATTCCAAACCTTGCTCACTAACCTTCACAAAAGCAAGATAAACCGAGCTACTGAAAAATCTCATCGATTTCCTTCAATTACAACGCCGTTGGTAAACAATATCTTTAAAGAATCTTTTTTTTAACTGTGGGAACAAAAACGTGGAGATCGGAGGGACAAACAAAAAAGGACTCTAAATTAATTCAGTTTCCGCGCCTCGTCCTTTAGCGTTAGCAACGGCACAAGACCAACTCTCGCTGCGAAGAAAATTTCCCGACCACCTTCCACGGGGCACTTAATGGAACAAGCCCGAGAGGAGCGGAGGAAAAAACTTGTCTCCTAATAAGTAAGAAGGTGCAAACAAGCGGGCAGCCGATGAATGTCCCACCACCTTGAGACGAGTGTAGGGAACACCATCTCGTGAGACTATCTTAGCCTTTTTACTTACACCTGGGACCCCTCTGTTAACCCCTTCTTCACCTTCCAACCTCCCTACGAGACATGTGAGAAGATTCCTCGGATGGGGGAGAAAAGCCCCCTCTGCGCCCTTTCCCTGCCCCTTCCTCGGACCAGGACTCCCAGAACAGAAAATGTCTTGCGAAATAAGACCTAAGAGGCGAAGAAATAGAGGAAGAAGGAGAGGGTGGAAGAGAGGGAGACGGGGAGGAGAGAGAGAGGTCAAGGGGCGAGCAGCCCCGAGGGTGTGAAACGGACACCGTAAGAGATTGGGGGCAGCGGCATCATGAGGGACCGGAATTATATATCGGAAAAGTAATTAAGAGCGGAAGGTGAAGGGGGATAGGGAATGGCCTTTCCGGTTGTGAGCCCCCTTCGCTTGGAGGAGGAGGGGGCGGCTGACCTCTCGTATTGAAAGAAAAGGCGAGAAAGGGAGGCAGGCGGAGGTGGGAGAGAAAGACTCTGGGCGCCCGCCACCGAGAGAGCGGGTCGGCCCATGCGCTATGACCGCTCACCCTTTGACATACCGTACATTAAAAAACTCGAAACTTGAGCGGCGAACAGGAAAGCATTCCCAAAATGTAATTAACGAAGCAGAAACGTCAAACGAGATTATAAAGGTCAAGCCTCAACCTGTAACCTTTTATCGCTTGGATTATATTTTTTAATACTAAATTCTCATAGCATGGCAATCATATAAATACTTATAATATGTTCCTAAAATCGTTCTTACCTTATATTACGCTTAACTCTTAAGCTTTCCAAAAAGGCAGTAAATATTATCTGTGGGAAATATAATAAATAAACCGGAAATTAATTAATTATAATTGATATCTGGATATTCACGGCACAAACTTAGTCCGGATTGATACATAACACTACTTATACAAACCGCTATCCCAAAAAACAGCGGAAAATAAACCCAGTTAGTGAAATTTTCATCGGGTTTTTTAAAAAATCACTGCACAAAACTAACGCCAAAGAAAATTATCAACTGCTTTCCATCCTGCATTAAAAAAACTAAAATTTTGTTCAAATACATCCGCATAATGAAACACTAGTTCGGCGATAGAGCAAACATATTCCACTAATTCGACATACTTCCATCTTGAAGTATTTTTTTATCCTAATAAACCGGATTACAACTTTAGCAGTAAAATATGCCTAGATAAACAATCGTTACAAGGATAGGCGGCCAAATACGTTCATACGCTTCCCGAATCCGAGTTATCTCGAAAGCGTCGAGCATTACTACCTCCCCGAACTCCTGCACTGCTAATCCGACCGCGGATAGGCAAGATCTTTGAGTAATCCCACATTAGCCCTTCATCCTCAGTTTACGTCGTCCTTTACGGATGGCATCCCGCCGCCGTTTCGGCCTCACAAAAGCCTGCCCGCAACTGATGCCCGGAATCTTTCGAGGCGATTGGCTTTCCTCGTAGGCACCTCGTGCCGCACGAGGGAACGGTTCCGTCGCAAAAACCGACCCTGGCGTAGGTGGGCCCTCCCGAAAAAGGGTTAGCGAGAGAGAGAGAGAGAGAATAGAATGGGTGTCCGATAAGAGGAGAAAGAAAGAGAGAGCGGGAGGGATACGTGAGGGGATGGAAATATAGGGGGGAGGGGCCAGGGAGAGAATGCGTAGCACGGAGAGAAGAGGGGGAGGAGAGAGCAGGGAGGAGTGATAAGAGGGAGGGGAGGGGAGAGAGAAGCAATGTCGCGGGAGAGGAGGGGGGAGGAGAAAGATAAGAGGTTGAGGGATGGAGGATTTGAGCAAAAAGGAGTCGGAGCGGTGGAGAGGGGGAATGGACGAAAGCCCGGAGGTCCACTCGCTTTTTGCGAGGGGGAAGGACTGGTGGGAGGAGCACGGGGAGGGGGGGGGAGAGGCTCTCCCGCTCGGAGAAGGGGGCTAATTAATTTCCACCGTTAATCAAGCCGCTGTCGGGTCGGCTTCACGACTCGCCCTTCTCTTACTCCTCCTTCCCTCCCTCCCTTATTCTTCTTCTTCTCCTCCCTCCCTCTTTTCCGATTGCTGAGAGCTAGGCGGGCGAGAGGTCTCCCCGTGATGGAAAGAGGCCGGAGGGGAGGACGGAGGAGGAGTGAGGGTGAAAGGGTGGAAGATGGGATGGGTAGGGAGACTCCTTCTGAGGGAGTAGCAGAGGTTGACCAGAAGATTGGGGTGAAATTGGTAACGTAAAGAACATCACTACGCATTACATCAGTTAATTCTAGTTAACTTATTACAAATGAAATTGTTCCCAGCTATGTATTTTATCGTAATATTTCTAACGTTTATTTATCCATCGATATCACATTTTTTTATTTATACTATGATTTTATAGTTTAAAACTGTGATGCTCATGGTAGACAATGATGACAGAAACGTATGAAAAATTCGGTACAACATACATTGCACAAACTTTCTCATATAATAATGCGTCGTTTAGTTATCTTTAGAAAATGAAAATCGTACCATCGGGTTTATAGAAAATCCAATTTTTATTCAAGTTACCCAAGAATAAACTAACCTTATATTCATTCATTGAGAAAAATGAAATATGTAGAATTATTGCAGAAGTATACTTAAGCAACTGTACGAAATTTTATCAAAATCGTTAGAGCCGTTTTCGAGAAAATCAAATTGTTGTTTAAAATGCGTAGAATAAACTTCCCTTAATTATAGAGCAATGTCAACCATTTCTTCATATACTCTGCTAAGTATGTTAAAATGCCTAAGTACGAGATTTCATTCATTTTCGCTCTACCGTTTAGGCTCTAGAGTCAGTAACAAACGGACAGACAGACGGCATTGCGGAAACCACTTTTTCGGATTCAGCAGCGACACCTAAAACGTATATTTCCGTAAAAATCTCGAGGTTGGATTTTTTCGCGATAACATTACTTTCTCAATATACTTCGTATATGAGAAAGTAAAAATTAATGCAAATTCAACGAATCTTAAATGTCCTTTCCACATGGATTATAATAAAAAATAAAAATCTGTGAAAAGAATTCACCTTCACATTTTTACATCAAAGTACATTTTATGAGGAGTGCTTGACTGCCAGAGCTCCCTAGAAATGCTTTCGAAGACTTTTTCACGAGATGTCGCTGGCTTAAAGCCAAATACAAGTCTTGCAGTTTCATCAGTTTTTCATTATTTCATTCAAATACTTAGTAACATTATAATGCAAGTAATTTAACATTTTCACAAGGCATAAATGAAATATGTCGGGAATATAAACTTATAGCAATGACTGATCTAAAGGGAATCAAAATAGCTATAAGGAACGTAACATTCTTTCGAATAATAATTATAATAATTTAAATTCAAAGAGATAGCATGGACACGGCTATTCAAAATCTACCAAAATTCACAAAAGGGATAAGATACGCTAAAGAATGACCTTTGCCCTACTCTTCCTCGAGTTCACTTATTTTCCGATCAAAAATGGCGTCACTGGGATCGACTCCATAAAAACAATAGCGTGAAACACCGATTAAGAGAAATTGAGATATAAATGAAATATAGACAGTTTTCATTAGGGCAAAGCGCATTTGAAGAGCGCAGTTTAGAGCGAGCATCCCCCTCTCTCTTTCTCGGGCGCCTCCGAGCATTTCAGTAAATTACTATCCCACGATAAAACTTAATATCGGGACGGTCATTAAACGAACCGGTTCGTAATATTGCCGACGTCCACAACCTCATCGGATTTCTGCGATTCATGCCCTGTAAGCAATAACATTGAAAAAACCCGAGCGACGACTGAGACAAGTGGTCTGAAAGGAAGGAAGGGCGATAGAAAAGACTAGAACATTTAATAAGAAAAACGATAGGGAATTAAACTCCGTTTACCGCTCTTAAAAATGCTGCTTCGAGAGATTTTTAAATTCTACATAATTAAGTCGTAATATAAGAATTTCATGCGCAGAACGAAGAATTCAAGGATCGGATGGAAATGACTCAAAAATTTACTGAAATTGCCACGAATTGCGATGAAATTCCCTATACACCTCGCATGAAGGAGACCTAGATACAGTTTTTTACATGGCAGTATTTTGTTCCATGACTTCAACCCAAGAACCTAATCAGGCAATATCTCTAGATAATTTTTATTTTAAAAAGAAAAGCGAACTGCATTACTATAATAATATACACTAAACTCCGGCAATCATTTATTATTCAGCGGATTACTTAATCCGTGCTTGTAAAAAATCCACCTCTTTTAACTACGATAATACATATAAAACAGAAAATCGCACTAATGGTTATTTAAGACTATTCGACTAAGTAGTGTGGCTCATTCACAACGATTAACAAAACATTGAGTTATATTCATTCTTTTTACTTTCTGAGTACGTAGTAATGAGAAAGTATTGTGATAACGAAAAAAATCGATTTCGAGATTTCAACGGAAATACACGTTTTGGGGTCCCTAGAATACGTTTAGACTATTTTCGGAATGATGTCTGTGTGTGTGTGTGCGTATGTGTGTATGTGATTATGGACGCTCTAACTCAAAAAGTACTTGCCATATCCTTACCAAACTTCATATATAACACTTTAGCATGAGCACAAAGAACTGATTAGTTTTTGGACAATAACGGGTAAACGGAAGTCGAGGTTTATTCGAAACCGGATTCGGTTTTTGCGATATTTCTCCGTTAAAACATCATTATTTTATACACAATTCTATACAAATGTTATAGATAACGTAATTTCCTAAAACTTTCATTTGAAACAATTTTCCATAGCAGTTACTGTTTAGGAATTATTTATAAATAATCGCTTTTTTCGTTTTCCGTCAAAAATCTCCTTAAAAACGTTATTGGTAATCTTCGTGAGGACCAAAGTTGTAGAGAATAATATTTCTTCCCGGTTTTGTTTGAAACAAATTTTCGTAGAACCATCGAATTCGGAGATATTTTGCTTTTTCTTAATTTCCAGTATACAGCGCCACCACCATTTAGCAGTGAATTCTGTAAACATATTCAAAATATACCTAATTTACGACGACTGTATTCTTTTACGATACGAAATAATAATTTTGCCTCATAATGCTATTCATAATAATTTAAATATCTATACCCCAAATATGGAGAAAGTCATGTGTTGGCCACATCAGATTTTTACAGAGTAAAATCCTCCATTGCTATTGAAACATAAACACTTCTAGGTGTATCAGTATTGCATTCTAATCATTACGGGTGGTTTGAACGCGAGAAACTAGAATAAAAACTAAATTAATCATTTCGATTTTCATGGAAACGCGTTTTACATCGGTATGGTAGTAACGAAATGCGCGTTTTATTTAAAATATTTGGGAAATGAGCCGTAAGCATCCAAAGAATTGAGGGCTAATAAAATTAATATGAGCATAAAACATGAAATCAAATGCAAATACACCGTCAATAAGGCAAATAATACGATATTTTAAAATATTTTACGAACGGCCACTTTGCTATACCTATATTATGAATTCCAACATAAAAACAAAACTTTCAGCTATAATAATGAGTGATGTTAACACACCTAAAACATGCACTAAGAAAAAGTAGTGGGTTTCCTGAATAAAGAGTTATAGTTTCATTTTCTGCTATATGAATGCTATACAAGGAAAAGGCAATGGAACATTCAGAGGAATAGTCCAAAATGTTAGTAACCACCACGGGACGCAAGATGAACATCGTTACACCACGCCGAGGGCTATCGTAAAAACGTCCGAGGCGGGGGGAAAAATTGGCAACATTTTGTACTCCCCGGGAACTAATTGATACATCAAGCGCGAAAAATGCGGAACACGACGTTAACAATAGAGCAAATAGGGCATGGAAAACGCGAAATACATTAGAAGTTTTTTATGCAACTTCATTTTCATAAAAGTTAACTTTCGAGTCGGCTTAAGGATGGCTACTGCCTCAACTTTCGTTATGTTACCACTTTTGTGATTTAATTTGATCACCCCAAACTCTAACACAATCTAACTGTTGTTAATTATGTAGATACATTACACTGACCATCAAAATTTAATTTTTATTGTAATTGAAACCAATGTGCCTGAACCTTACGTTTTTCGGTGCGCTGAATTCAAATTTGAAAACCAAAAAATTCTAGCAAGTAACGCTTTTGAGTTACAGAGAGATTTATTTTGGTCTGATTTAGTACAGGTATAATACAGTACAACTATTATTTGTTATATTATAAGTGTACTGGCAACACTGTTTCATAATGAGGCAACACTGGAATGTAATGACAGCACTGTTTTGTTCAATCTGGGGAAGTTTTTAAGGTTATTCAAACTGGGTTATATCATTGAACCCATTTTCAAGTTTTCTTTAATTTTGTGAATGTCTAAAAAATCTATAGGCTGTAAAATTGATGTAACCAGTTTTTTTTATTTGACTCAATGGTTGCAAGGAAAAAGCCGATCTATGAGTTTGGATCTATGAGTTTGGATGGTGTGAAGGGAAGCAAAAGATCATGTCACAGACTATTACTTTTGCATAACTAATATTTCTGGATATTCCTCTAAAAACCTACATCTCATATCATATCCGAACTTACAATCAGCCATAAGACCAGTACCACATTGTCCCACTTTACCAGTTCCAACTTCTCCAACCGTAGTTGATTTCCAAGGAGTATTGTCTGACGATGAATCAGTTGCTTCGACTTCAAAAGTTCAATCACCAATATTATCATCATCTGAAGAGTGCATTTATGAAAACAAAAGGAAACCACATTTAATCACACAGAACGAGTTCAATGATCTCGTGAGAGACAAATTTATAAAAACAGTAGTCAGAACTACTTGGTTCACGTTTGAAACAGTGGAATCTCTCGCAGGCACAAACGTTACCTCATTTAGAAACAGAAATATTTCGTCATATTTTTACACAAAATACGAAATATGTTTTAGAGAAACGAATGAAATTCATCACCCAGATGAGTGGTGTTTGTTTACTGACTCAACGAAAACAAGTTTGAAAGCGTTACAGCTGCACAATGGAAACGAAAAGCCCCCGATACCTATTGCTCACTTTACAAGCATGAAAGAGACCTACGAAAATATGTGTCAATTGATGAACGTTTTAAAGTATAATGATTAAAAACGGAATATTTGCGGCGATTTAAAGGTTACTGCGTTACTGATGGGCTGGTTTACAAGGATTTACCAAATATTGTTGTTTTTTGTTTATGGGACAGCAGAGCAACAAAGGAGCATAATATTTAAAAAACATGGCCTGCAAGGATTGAATATACGTACACCGGGTAAGATGAATGTTAAAAACAATCTCATGATGTATCCAGAAAAAGTATTTTTACCGCCCCTCCACATAAAACTTGGTCTTATGAAAGCTATGAACAAGAATGAACCAGGATTGCAATACCTCGATTCTAAATTTCCGTGTTCAGATGCCAAGCTTAAAGACGGTATATTTGTAGGACCTCAAATCAGGGAGCTACTAAAGGACAATGAATTTGAGAAGCGTCTTACCAAAGTTGAACTAGCAGCCTGCCAATCGTTCAAAAATGTTGCTGAACGATTCTTGGGTAACAAAAAGAGCGAAAACTATGTCCATCTAGTGGAACAGCTCTTATGTAGTTACAAAAAAATGGGGACTAGGATGTCATTGAAGATTCATTTCCTGGACTCACACCTAGACTTCTTTCCAGAAAATCTTGGTGCTATTAGTGATGAGCAGATTGAGCGGTTCCATCAAGATATGATAGTAATGGAGCAACGTTATCAGGGAAAATGGAATGTTAGTGTGATGGAAGATTATTGTTGGAGCCTACAAAGAGAGACTAAAGAAAACGAATATAAAAGACAAAGATACAGTCACAAGCATTTCTGTTTTTTTTAAAGTAAGGTTACAACAAACGTGTTATACATATATTATATTGTCATTTTCAGCAATAAAGGAATGCCATGTATTAATAATTATGCTTTTTATTGTGGCAGTTTTAACCTAGTAAAATTTATTTAAAATACCTATTAATATCTACCTACTCAAGAGCAAACACAAATGTATTAATAACTCCAAAACCTGACGTGCTAGAAATTTCGAAATATTTTAAATCGGCTCATCAAAATACATAAAGACCGTCTTCTTTTGCATTAGTTACAAAATCACTGTATCACTTTCTCAAACAATTACCGGAAAAATCAGAATATGTACACTGACAGAATTTAAAGACCAAACTGAACATTTTACTAACAACATCGTGGAATAACAAGCGGTTTATATAGAACTTCCTGAAAAAATAGTTCCAGTGTCGTATGTCATATCATCCAAACTAAGGAAGCAAAACGTGAGGTTTTTTTCGGCTTCGGCTGGAAACTCCACGGTCCGATTGAGTCGCCTCCTAGAAAATCCGCAGGCACGGTCGAGACAACTACCACAAAAATAAAGGCATCTCCTTTTCCGTAAGAGAACCATGGGAACGTCGACTCGAGAGCGTGAGAGAGGGAGCTGACCAAACTGCGGAGGCGCCAAGTGGTCAATCTCACCTCTCCATTCCATTATGCCTATCCTCTTCCCCTCACAAACCCCAACCCAAACCTCCCCCTCCCCCACTACAAGTAGAGTTCAGGCGATAACCATTCTCCCTTTTCCCAAACTTCTCTCCCCTTCCCTTTCTCCGAACATCTCTTCGGATCGCCAAACGCTTCATCTCCCAGCGAGTCCACTCCTTCCCCCCTCCCTCTCCCTCCTATACACACTCCCCGGACGCTTGTAAACACGACGAGAAGAAAGGGTTGACTACGGAGCGGTGGACGCAACGCCCTTTGTCTTCCTTAACCCCCGCGCGGGATGAGACTGTTGCCGTCCACGCAAGAGGTTGCGGGGGGGAGGCGGAGGGGAGAGGAGGTAGGAGGGGGAGCCTGGAAGGAAAATGAGGAGGCGTCGGCGACGGTGTGGGGGGGGGGGGGGGAGGAAGAGAAGGAAAAGAGGTTTCGAGGGTTTTAGAGGGGATTCCGATTAGTGCCTTAACACCCAGGGACGCCTAACGACCGCTGACCGCCACAACCCCTGACGACGACCCGCCGAGAGGAGAGAGATTTATGGAGCGAAGAGCGAGCGAGAACTCTCTCTCTCTCTCTTTCCTCCACATTGCTCAACCCTTGCCGCCCACCACTCTCGAGCCGATCCACTCTATCACGCCCTACTCACAAAGCCATTTCACCCCTTAGAGAGGGAGTGGAGCGCATTCTTCCCTCTCTTGCCACCTCCATTCTTATGCGGCCACCTCCGAAAACGCTTTTCCCACTCCCGCCCACATCTCCTCCTCCCCGTCTACTCCCGACACTTCCTCCATCTTTAAGGTCCGGCTTGGACACGACGCCGTGACCTCCGCCCCCTACACCTCTCTCCGCTTCCCCTCGGGGCTCAGATGGAGATGCTGCGAAGAGAGAATACGATGGACTTGTCCGGGAGGGTTACCGCATCCACCCGAGGCGGACTGGACGGCCGGAGAGACGGATAGACACGTCACCGGTAACAGCGATAGGGTGCCATGGTAAAACAAGACGGTGGGACAGTGTGAAGGATTTTTTCAAAGGAGTGATAAAAGAGTGAGAAAAAAAGAAACGCTGCCATAACTAATTCTCTGTTTTTTTCCATGAGAGTCACCGAGTGTGCTTCGAACATTTTTATTTCGTCAAAGCACGAATCGTGCACTGCACGAGATTTTTTTTGTTGATAAAACGCGTTTGAATGATGACGAGATAAATGCAATTACATTCCTATAAATTGTATTTGATTGCAAAACATAAAAGGAAAACGATTTAGATTTCGTTATAGCTAATTTTTTCCCTTTTTCAATTAGTTTAAATGTTTAATTTATAGTTTGAATATATAAAGAACAAACAAACAAATGTTCAGTTAATATTGGAAATACAAGTATCGGAACAAGAACGCTTACGAAACAACGAAAACAAAACGCGAACGAAATTTATGTTAAGGTAGAAAGTGCTAATGATATCATCTTCAGCTTCTTACTTTATTTTTCAATTTTCTAAATATTACTTCGCCGATGATAAGAAATTATATTTATTCAAAGTGACTATGAAGTTATGCAACATTAAAAGTCCTTCACATTTGCTGTTGCTGAATTGTCAAAGAAATATACACTTTTACAGAAAGTATGTAGTATATGCATAAAATGTTTTCACTTGATAATAAAATATAGATGCGCAAATGTTTATTTATTTAACCATTACTATAGGCTGTCTAACATTTATTTATATCTACACAAACTTTCCACTAGTATAGATTCGAAGGGAATTTTCAATGATGACTCGGGTATAAATCTAATTTTAGAAAGTATGTCAGAAGACGTTTTCCTAAAAATCATTCTAAAAGTTCAAAATTCAGCAACCCCTCCTTCGGGAAGGCGTGTTTTTCACCTTCCCATCACCTAGCTCACCTTCCTCGAATCTATCTGGGGTCTTAATTAAGTGAACGTCAGCGGCCTAAAAAGTGAGTAACACACGTTTTATTTTTCATCCAACGGATTCGGGAAAAAAATCAAATGAAGCCGTTCGGACATATATTTTAGCGAGAGCTCCTTTCGCGACATTGCCATTATCCCTCTCGAGGTCCAACAACTAGCGATACTAATTGAGCACCGCCCTTTTATTGGTACAAGAAGGGAAGGACGAGAGAGCAAAGAGAGAGAGCGTCGGAAGAACAAGGGGAGAAGAATGCGGTCCGACGGCAGGCGAAATAAGGACGAGAGAGGGAGGGAAAGAGGTAAGGAGAGGGGAGGAAGAGAATGAGATATGGACGGCCGCTACTCTCCTATTTCTCATTCTCTCTCTCTCTCTCACTCACACACAACCCCTGGCGTTCCGTGGACGAGCAGTTTGGCCGTCCCACAGAAAGGGGAGAGAGGGGCCAAGGCGCGAGTGAGGGATCCCCGAAGCATTGCAACGAGCGTAACAACGACTTCAATCACTTACCCTTAATGGCTTCCCTCGGTCCCAATTAAGACTTACACACCCGCCCACGCCTTCGTAAAGCATGCTGCCCATTGCCGCTCTGGTCAGGCCGATGAAGGGTTTGATATACGGCCGCCTAGGAAATTTATACGGAGTTTCGCAGAACCGAAACGAACGAAGGCAAAGGATATGACCAGAGATTATTAGTTTAGCATCTATATGTCACGGCAGATTACTAAGGATAGAAATATGGTGGACATTGATGTGCTAAATCAAAACGAAAGTCACAAATAACACGTTAATGCTACCACTGAAATACGTAGTTCACCCCGAGAACAAGTTATTTTTACTATAGAATTCATAAGTATTCTGTATAGTCTTCAATTGTGACTCAGACGGAAGCTAGAGCTCTATCTAGCCAAACAAATGAAACTACTCAGTTGGCGACATAATGGAAAAATTGGAGAATGGTGGAACCAACGGTATAAAGCAGAAGATGTCTAGATTTTCATGAATAGAGCAAACTCTCAGTACACATCATATCTGCCGTGCCATTTCCATCAGAAGTAATAATAATTCATTAAAGATACATATTGGCAATTAAAAAAATAAACATGCTGTGACACTTTTAAATAAATTGCGACTCTTATTGATTTAAAATTCACAGTTGGTATGGAAGTCTTGACAAATTTCCACGCATATAAACAAGCAAACCAGCACTTAAAGAGTAAAGACGTTTACGCACATGACAAGGGAAATAAGAGTTGCGACACCAAATACGAATGTCACTTACTTTTTCTATTCAAACTGAATTCAAACCATCGAGTATATTTGACAATGTCTTAAGACACTCCTGAGAGAAACGCTGATCCATTTAAGTTCATACTAATATCATACACACTATCTAAAAATGATCGCGAAAAAGTTTCACTATGATTAGAGCAAAAGCAATACGTAATAAAACTTGACGATTATTCTGGCCGGTGCCAGATTTAAGTACTGGCAATGTTCTTGAAAAATGAAATCCCGAATGTTTAAGTTCACTTAAACCCATTTGAAACGAAGACAGATATGCATTTGGCCCACGGGAAGACAAGAAAGAAATTGTGGTTCCTTTGAAGGATATCTTGGCAACCAGCCATGCTTATCCCATATTTCACAAGCCATTCATCAGTCAGAAGGCGCACATCAAGCCGTCTGTATGCTCAGCGCTTCTCTGGATTTGTTGGCCATCTCCTCGCCCAGTAGATTGTACCATTTATCTTGTGAGCGGAAGTCTCGCAGCCTGCGATTGGCTAAATAAACCCATTAACCCTTCCATTGCAAATACATAAGCAGCGAGGAATTCCTATTCGCGCCCAGAATACGAATGATCTCGAAAGCAAATATTTCACACGGGGCGAAATCAGAGTGAATATCACAAATTAAAATAGGCAAAGTCCGAAATCCTAACGAAGTCTCAAGAGAAGTAACCGCAATGAGGTGAGTTACATAAACTTCTTCAAATATCTTTGGGCAGCCCAATAAAAGTTTGACAATTTACTTCTAATAAAGTATGTACGGGTTAACGCAATAGATAACTATAGAGCTCGCCTTATGGTTAAAATCAAATTGATACAATATGCCTTTGCAGCATTCATAGAGAAATAGGAAAAGCAGATGCGCATTTCGGCTATAAAGTATCCGCCGCAAGTGACAAAGATTCTATAAATTAGAATTAAAACATAACATTTACCATATTTACCTTACTAGAAAACCTCAGAGTGCGAACCATCATAAGAAATACGTTACTTCTTAAGGATTAGGTATATTTTTCAACACCCACGACAAAAAACTGAAAATGACGGATGAGATTTCATGGTTACTAGTAATAGAGGTACACCAACATAGAAAAAGAATCAACCAGGCAGCAGAAACAGACAAGCCAGCCAGCAGCAATAAAATTTGTGAGACACCACCGAATATACTGCTCAGCAGACACTTGGATCGATATCCCTGCCTCTAACGGGGAATAAAACATCATTAAGCTCCCCATTAAAGGTAAAAAAAAAACCGAATGAACGCGATCAACGAGTGTTGACCTCCCCAGAATAACCTCCGAAAAAATTACGAAAAGGCAGCGGGCAACACTTAAAAATTGAAAATATGATCAACGCCGCTTTGCATAACTGGGTGCGAGGGAAGAGGTGGAAGGAGGTCGAAAAGAGCGCTTTCCGACAGTACCTTTAGGCACTGATAGGCGTTAAGAGGCAGCATCACGCCTGTCATAACAGGGCGAAAGCAAATTAAATCTTAAAAATGAGAGGGCAAGAAGAGAGGTCAACGCGGATTCCGAAGGAAACCACTCTTCCACCACGGCAGTGTGTGAGTGTGGGTAGAAAGGGAGAGAGGGAGAAAGGAGAGGAGAGGAAAGGGGAAGGAAAAGGGAGGTGAGGAGTGGGTTAGAACAGGGCAAGGGTGCGAGAGCTGCCGGTCGCAGGGATGGTCCAAGACGGATGAGAGGGCCAAAGCGGTAGAGGGGGAGAGAGAGAGAAAGATAGGGGAAGGAACCAACCCCCGCGGCGAACGGATGAGAGCCATGGAACCGAGGGAAGGTTTTCCTAAGGGGAGGGGGGGAAGAGGTTAGGGAAAAGAAGATTTGTAGTTTTCGAGGAATTTTACGCCCTCTTTATGCCAAGTTAGAACTGATTTCGATGATTTATAAAGGCTTAAGATAAATATACATTTTTGTATGCTAATATTTATTTCGGAGGTTCCATATAAGAAGATATATTTGTAGCTTATAGGCTCTAAACGAGTACGTTGGAAGGGTGAATCACTTTGTGCATTAGAACACCGATGAAATCTTTATTGAATCTATGGGGCGCACGGACTTGACACGTTACACCACAAACTACGGATTCAACGCTGGTAAACAAGTAGCACGATTGATACGTTACAAATCCTTTGAACCAAACACGTTTTCGTCGTTGAAACTCAGCAAACGATAGCCCTTCGAAGTTACGAGACGATTCCATGTCTACACAAAACAATATTATAGAAAAACATATTGGCCATCTGCGCTTTTCAATTACTCCCGAATAAGAAAACAGAAATATTCAATCCAGTCTATTAAAAAAAAAACAATAGTTCGCATTTAGTAGAACTCCATAACAGAAGAATGGGTGTAATTTGAAATAAAAATGAAACAAGTTGCATACTCTGCTGTACACTTTGTACTGTTTTCATTTATAAGTAAATGACCCTACGATCAAAATTTCGAAAATATACTTTTTCTTATGAGTTTCAGAATCAAAACATTAAGTAATGAATAACGAATCAATAGGAAACCTAGTAAAAAATAAATTTATTCATTAGGAATTTGGAAAACAAACTCAAACACTAATTAGCAGTGAAAAAACATCTTCACTCATGTACGAGGGCTGTTCGAAAATATTCGGGACTGAATTTTTTGTAGGAAAACTGAAGCGCTTACAAGTTCGTCTAAGTTACATCCTTCAAAGTACGATCCTGCAGATTGTATGAAGCGATTTCAGCGATCCTTCCTATTTTCAATGCATGTCTGGTAGGCCTTTTTTGGAATGACCTACAGCTGCCGTGTCGTATTTTGTTTTATCTCCGCAACGTCTTGAAATCGTTTTCCCTTCTGGGTGCTTTTCAGCCTGGATAAGAGAAAGAAGTCCCAGGGTGCCAAATCTAGTGAATAAGGTGACTAGGAAACCACGAGGATTCTGTGCTTGACCAGGAATTCCCTGAGACGTAGGGTCGTGTCGCATGGCGCATTGCCGTGCTGTAGAAGCCAAGTGCCTGACGACCGTTTGTGAGGCCGTTTCCGACGAACTGTTCTCGAAGGTGTTGAAGAACGGTTATGTAGACAGTCTGATTCATGGTCTGGCCTTGGGTAAGAAATTCGTGACGCAGTCTCGTTGGTTCACTCCGTTGATGGTCTGCCTGTGTGTGGATCATCGTCAATGGAAATCCGGCCATTATTAAATCGGGAATACCACTCGGGTGTCTTGGACCGACTTAACGCTGTTTCTCCGAATGCTTTTTGTAACATTTCGTACGTTTTTGCGACCGTCTTACCTAGTTTCCATCAGAACTTGATGCAAACACGTTGCTCCTTCAAAACATCCATTTCACGATACGACAGAGGGAAAAACACGCTTACACTGTAGATCAACTCATTCACGACTGAGTCTAGCTGCTACACACTCCTCTGCTGTATGGCATCAGAACATGTTGCCGAATATACTACATTGTTGCCACTTCGATACTACTGGTAGTTTCTCCACAAAAAATTTAGTCCCGGATAGTTTTGAACAGCCCTCGAATTATAAAAGAAATTTTCAAAAAAAATTTCAAAAAACATTTTTTTTTAATTCAAAACTTTTCCAATAAACGTGCTGAACTAAATCTTCTTGAGCAAGTGGAAACTCAGAGGTGTTACGAAAATTGTAACTTGTAACTTTTTCCTTAATATTTCTCAATTCTTACAGCTGTAGTCAACAGTCTCACCGCCAACCCTCTATATGATCTTTTCTCCCTTTCATTTCCCCCTACTTCAATTTCTCAGCTTTCTTTATCATTTGTTTATTGTGGTTGTGTTAATTCAATGGTGACTTTTACAGCAAATTCCCTTTCGAATTGCCATTGGTTTCTCCGTTTGCTTATAAAAAATGATTCCTTAACTCAACCCTTCTTCTTCTCTCATTTATCTCCTCTATCACTATAGTGTATGTTTTTTAAAAATTAACTTCACGTGAAAGTAACGGTAAGCGTAGAAACCTAGGTCATGCTGCTGATAATGAAACTCTGGCATGCAAAAGTAATTATTTTCCATAATTTCCTTAAACAAAAGAAATTAAAATATGACATAGTCTCGAATAAACTCGAGATTATAAAATATATGAACTTCAAAATAAATAATTAATCAGTGGCCAGGTAAAAACCAAAAAAATGGCCAATTATTTGCGTTTCAAGGATTCTAACACTCTTTAACATTATGCTGCCGGTTATGTTACACCAGGGCCCGGGAGAGGGGGGGAGGGGCAGCCGGTATAAATAACCGGGAACCAGGCTTAAGGGGACCCCGTTCTCAGGAAAACGTTTCTTGTGAAGATGAATCACAATACCTGCAATCCATTAACTTTGTCATCAACGTTTATACATTTTGTATACACCTTTGCTTTTCCTTAAATAAATCAATGTCTTTATTAAACTATGTTATCGTCTAATACTTGTATTATGGTTAATGTCACATATTCAATTTCATGCTTATTTACATTCATTGAATTTTTCATAAAAATAAATAATTACATAAAATCAACAGATGTACTTGATCATTTGCTGATTAAAAAATTACTGCACTAAATATACACATATACAGGGTGTTTCAAAAATACGTATACACATTTTAATAAAGAATATCTATTCACGTACTCATGGTGGAACCTAAATTTGATGTGCCTCTAACTGTACCTAAGTAATGTGGTATGCACTTAACAGATGACATTAGTCGTAATTAAAAACTGCAATACTTTACCAATGAATCAGAGCGTAATGCAAAATTGCGGAGGTTCGCTTGACATTCGAGTAATGCAAATTAATTTTGAAATGGTACTGGAAATTCGAGAATGTCTGTGAAGTACAAAGACAGTCGAAGCGTGAATTGGCAACTGAGCCTCCAACACGACTAAAAATTTCAAGAATTCGTGATAAATTTGAGACTGAGGGTACTGTGCAAAATGTGTACAAGAACGATCTGTGAGACCGCTCATCAAGGAATGTGGAAAATTCTGCTATGGTGTTACAGCAATTCACACGATCGCCAAAAAATCTGTAAGGTGATGGGATCAGCAGGGCAAGTGTACATCGAATTCTCAATACTGCTAAGAGGAAATGTTATGTGCCGAGATTGGTTGAAGACGATCCTAATTGCAGAGCTGAGTTTTTTGAATGGTTTCAAATGAAGATGGACGAGGATGCATAGTGTGTGGGCATCATTGTTTGGTCTGAAGCTCAGTGGTACAGTGAACCGACATAATTGCGTGTACTGGTTTTCTGAAAATCCAACAATTCATATGGTCACGGCAATGGATTTACCAGGATTTACATCATGGTATGGTTTGTCATCTAGGGGTATTGTGGGACCGTACTTCTTTGAAGGGACTGTTATTGGTTCTGAGTACCTTAACGTACATGAGGTATCCATTGTGCCCGCCATTCTTCAGCTGTATGGAGATGATGAAATTTACTACCAATAAGATGGGACACCCCCACATTTCCATAGTGATGTGAAGACAATTTTCCAGACCGGTGGATAGGCAGAAGAGGAATGTTGAGTACCCCCACATTCGCTTGTTTATACTCCACTTGACTTTTACTTATGGAGCTACCTGAAGGATTCAGTGTACACTACAAAACCAGTCACACTCCAAGAAATGTCATGAAATTGAACAGTCGTGCGCAGCCATCCCAGCAGATACCTTGGTGAACGTTTGTCACTCAGTTTTTCGCTGCTGTCAACAATTCCTAGAAATTAACGGTGGTCATTTTGAACATCTGCAATAGTTCGTCATGTATCACAAACTATTGCTTCTGCACATACCAAATATCGACCTTTTATGAATTATGTTATGAAAATTTATTCTTTATTAAAATGTGTATACATTTTTTTGAAACACCCTGTATATAGTGGAAAATTGTACTCGATTATAGTTAAGGGGACCCGGGAGCGGAAAAAGCACCGGGGCCCGGAATTTCTCTCCAGGGCCCTGTGTTACACTGTGAAATCTATTTTTCGCGTAGTTTTAATAACTCCCAAAAATCAATACCGAATGACTGTGAATTCCCAAAAGCAGAATCGAGATAATCATAATTCGAGGCAAGAGGTGAAAAGGGAAGGGTTGAAGGATGATATTAAAGTAAGTCGAAGAGGAAACGGAGATGATTAAGAAAACCGAAAGGGTGATAGAGGGGGCAGAGAGGGGATTTCGCGTGGGATGGGAATTCGGAAATGGGGAGTGGCGAGGCCGGGAGAGGTGACCGCAGGGCGGCAAAGATGAGGGACGGGAGGGAGGTCGGATGGACGACAGAAGAATTATCGTCCAATGTGGTGAGGGTCAAGGGTGTGAGCGGCGCGGTCTAGGGCCCCCCGTCGCGAGGCAACACGCCTTCCACGCCTCCAGTCTCTCGGACGATCCGCCCCCTCCCTTCCACGCCTCCCCTTCCCCCACGCATCTCCGAAGTGATATAACCTCCCCGCCACTCCACTCAGTTTGCTCCCACGGAACCGTAAATAAATAAGTTCGAGGAAGCAACAGGGGGAAAAAAATGGGACCTAATATTTTTCCACCTGACTGCATCAATTAGCACATTTAAAAAGGCGGGTAATTGACAGTTGACACGGACAGGAGGAAGGTGAAAAGTGGGTTCATTATGAAAACATGGGGCCGGCTCCGCTAGGCACCTGGAATAACTCATTCATTGAAATTACTGCGGACAAACAATTTCACGCTCTTCGGGCGTAATTTTACAAAATGACGCGCCTCGCTCGCAAAGAACGAAAAATGAAAAAAACAAGTGCGGGTGACGATATTTCTGACCGTGAGAGGGAAATAAAACTACACGAACGGTCAATCAACCTATAAATTATTACTTTTAATTAACGAGAAATAAACCATCAAGGTTTTTAATCTGCGTATTACTTTATATATTTTTCTGAGAATCACTGGAGCACGATTTTTTGCCAAGTAAAATAAAATAAACAAAAAATGTAATTTTTATAAGCTATATTACTGCAGTTTCCCATTCGTGAAAGTTTTCGAGGTAGCATATTTCGTACTTTTAATACTCAATATAATACAATTTTAATAAAATAAATAATTAGTATTCGGAAACCCAAAGGTAACTGAATACAACTTCTTACAGAACAACCCATACAATTTCAAACTAAAAAAACGAAACATTTTAAAAAACAACTGTGATTTAGCGAATTACATAAGATTTTGTAAAATATGCTGAGAATTATTAAAAAACAATGCTCGCCTTTGCTTGGACCAAACAAACGCACAAGTAACCTTATTCGGCTATAAGATTTACATTTACAATTTATTTAATATAACTTAACTTCTTACGTATTGTTATTACATTGCTAACACAATATTTTACCTAATATAATCTATCAAAAATCATTCTATAATAAATAGTCATTTTCATGGATTATTCTGATTTTCAGGTAACGCTATTAATAACTCTGCAATATTTAATATAAAATTAATTATTTTATAAATCGAAAACTTCCGCTGAGAAAATAAGATGAATATTCATTGGTAGCTAGGTATTAGCAGAAAAAAATGACAACACATTAGTAATCCGAAATCGGGTTCTCACGGCGATTTATAAATAAATAAAAGAAAGGAAATTTCTGATCGAAATAAAAACCAATTAATATTAATAGCAGACCTACGCTTATATTTCTTGCGATAAAATTTATAGCACATAACATTAATAAAACTCTAGACGGTTATCCAAACATATTTTAATTAAAATGCGTCATTAATTGAGGTTATCTCAGGCACGCATCAATCGTAATACGCGGAATCGGCCGCTTCGACAGACGATGAGTACGCCTATTAGTCACCTCGGCTCGGCATTTAGGACCGGCTTTGGTAAACTCCTGGCAGATAGGCAATCTGTACGACACTCGCGTCCGACAGGCGGTGTCTCATCAGGGGTTGAAGCAAGACCGTTTTCTACACGAGGAGTTGCGCCGAGGGAGGAATGGGGGCGGGGGAGGGGGGGATGGGAGAACTCGCTGGATACCGGGAGAAGAGAGGATGAGGGCATTAGCCCCTTCTCGCCCTCTTACCCCCTTCCTCTCAGAACAAAAAACGAATAAAACGAAATCCCATTCCCCAGCGTGAAATGAGACTAGAATGAATTTTGACAGTGAAGCAGCTTGCATTCATCTTCCGATGGAACAGAACGTGTCTTGCATAAGGAAAAAGTTTGGAAGGAAGATTCTGCTTCTCGGTGCGCTGAAGACGCCGATTTTATCGTTCGTCGAATTTCAATCCATTTTTTTATAAATAACGTCTGATATCTGGAGAACAAGAAAACGTGATTAAGATATATAAAGGAGAAAGTTGGAGACGAGTCGAGTGACGCTGACGTTCGTCTTGTTTTATTCCAGTGCGCTGAAATTCTGCTTCCGACTTGAGAGATACTGGCTACGGCAATGGCGGAGAAATGTAATTGTTTCTGTGAATGAATAGGAAACAACACGCTGAAGACGATTTAAGGCAAACATTCGACATACCTGATCGTAAAATAGGAGGCACGAGAAGAGGTTTGATATTAATAATAGAATTATGACATTACACTTACTTTGGTAAGGTAAGACGACAGGCGAAGTTTAGCCCATAAGAATATTAGATTATCCATGGAAATGTGATTGTGAAGAAAACAGATAACTTATCGCTGAATAAAAAAGACTTGATAGTCATTCAGAAAAGTTTAAAATAAACATATAAAATCATTATAGTTTACTGAATATATATGGATAAATATATAATAACAAATTTTCTCATTGGAAGACGTGCTCATGTCTACCGTAACATTGGGAAGGTCTTGCAAGTATTTTTTAAGTAAAGGAATAAAAATTTTCGTCACATAATAAATAATAAATCATCGCCTGTTTCGGGTAAACAATGAACTTTCAAGAAAATTATAATACCTAAAATGTATTTTTCTAAGATATACGCATGAAAAGTAGTTTAAGTAGCGTGTTCAAAGTGGTAATCGGAGCACTTCCCAGAGAACATATAAATTAACGATAAATCTAAATATCCGACGAATGAATATCTAATTAATAGGGAAAGCACAACTAACAGTAATCGAACGATGACGAAATGTTCTATCAAATTGACAGTGTTACGCAAACGCATAATTTACGGGTATATCCGTTGTATTTTTAAAAAATAGGAAATCCGAAATATGTACCGACTACCCCAACAAGAGACGATTTGAACTTATCTCCCCTATATTAGATACGGGGACAAAAATGTTTTTCCACCCCCATCAACCGACCGCCCACAAAAGAACGGTAATAAGGTTCACTTAGGCGCACACACTCCAAGTCCTTTCCGCAGGTATCGTCAATTTCCGAAAAAATCTCCGGATGACACGGGAATCTTTAGTCTCCCTTACCCACAATATCATCGTTTCCACTTTCCGTGAAAAGGAAGCATAAATTGAACCGCGCAGAGCGGCCAAAAGTATAAATAAAATCCCCGCCGCGATGTAAGAATCCTTTAAATCAGCCAAAAACAAATTCACCCCCTCTCCTAGTCTCTTTCATCTAGGGAATAAGAGGCAGCGCAGATGCAAGCCATTACACTAATGAGATCGAGCGAGCAAGGATGAAAGAGACAGACAAGAGTAAAAAAGGAGAGAGAAAGAGCAGCGGCCGGACTTGCTCGGACGTGAGAGATAGCCGTGCACTCTGTGGCCGCTGTGATGGAGGACGCTTGTAGGGGGATGAAAGCGGAGTTAAAGGAGCGTTAGTAGGTGTCCCTCCCTCTTTCTCTTAACTCGTTCAGCCGGACCAAAAATCCCTTTCGTCCCCACTTCGCAAAACATAGGAGCGGCGGGGGCAGTGCACACAAATCTGCCTGGAGAGGGCGGAAAACAAACGGAACGGTTTCCAGGAGCGAATACATATGTGGAGGAGGCGGTGGACTCACTCTTTTCCCTTCCCCTCCTCCATCTCGCCCTCCTTCCCTTGATAAACGTAGCGGAGCGAGTATTTCTCCGGGAGCATTGTGGGAGGGGGGAGGGTAGGGGAGGGGGGGAGGTTAGCCGATGAAGGGAAGGAGAAGGGAGAGAGAAGATATTCAGCCGAGTACTTAGTCCCCTTCCCACTCCCTCCCCCTCTTCCTTCATCCCTCCCGTGGAGGCAAATTTGGAACAGCGTGCTTCGCGGCAGGGGTAGAAATCTCCTTGACTCGGAGAAGGAGTTCTGGGGGCAGTTGAGGAGAATGATGGAAACGAAGGAATAGGCTACGGAGAGGGAGAGGCGATAACTCAAAAGCGGTGCACGGAGGAAGGATGGGAGGGGAAAGAGAGAACGGGACGAGGAAAAGAGGAGGAGGGAGGGAGACGCCTGGAGGGGATCAGTAAGGCAATATTGGAGACTGGGCCAACGTGGCGAGAGGACAAAAAGGTGGGTCTCGTGTGAGGGAGAGATGCGGGAAAATGCGGTGGCGGAGAAAAATGGGAGAGAAGAGAGGGGAAGGAGGGAGGCCACCGCAAGCTATGAATCCTTCCTCATATTCCGAGATATGAAAAAAAAATCCTACACGAAGAACAAACTTTTAGTTTATATTTTACATTCTGCAAGCGTTTAAGCCTGATCTGAAGCTATAATGTACATATTTATGACTCTTGTAAAGTAAAAATTCGTAACTCATTAAATAAATAGAAAAACTTCTTTTAAAACATCAGAACGCTCTCACGCCATCCTAATTCCAATTGTTAGGCTTATGACGTCATCATAAGTATACGTCGAAGTTTAAAATTAATGGCATTATAATATAGCCCTCTGATACCCATTAAAAGCTCACCCATAGAAAATCATTGAGCTCGTTATCATGGTAGTCGATTGTTGAGATCCAGAAAAACTTCCACTTTTTTCCGATAAAAACTAAAAAAAATACTCTAAATCTGTAGGGATTTGAATTCCGTCTTTAAAAAAAGATACTACAATTTCTAAACTTTCCGATAGTTCAAGTCCTAAGTTCGAATCGTGACAGGAAATAATTTTAAAAACCAAATATATGTATAAACCTTCAGCACCGATTTATCTGCTTTTCTTATGGGGCAATAATGGGGCAAAAATTGTCCCTGAAAATAATTTTAATGATATCGGATTATTTCATTCGGTTGTGACCAAAACCGTATAATCGTGCCAAATTTCAAGTCTCTAGCTCATCTGAAAGTGCCTTATAATTTATATCCTCTTCGTATATCCTATGTAAAAAGCAGCTATATATTATAGGTACGTAAGTATATAAGAAATGTCATGAAGAGCAAGCATGGTATGCATAAAGGGCGGGAAGAATAAAATAGGCGGTAATGTTCTAAAATTAAAAGAAAATATACGAGGCAAAGGAACATAAAGTACTGCCTTATCACTGTAGGTATATAAGATCTATTAGAGCCAACCCCTCGGTTTTACGACATGCTAGGTTCCAGGCCACCATCGTAAAACGGATTCCGACTTAAAGCAGAAGATATTATTTTTGGGGCCTGTGGACATTATAGAATACAAATATCTATAAACCTATCTAAATGGTGCACTATGACATAAGAAACTAGCGGCTGGGTGGCGTCATGTTATAAGCAACGCTCCCTCTAAGCTGCGCGCATGCACGGCCGACGTAAAACTGGGTTCGGCGACTTAAAACTGGATTGGTTCTATGGGGAAACCTACATGAAAGCGGATCGTCGTAAAGCTGACTGTACATTGAAAAAAATCATACTAAGTATAAATACTATGAACAAAACTTTAATTTGACAAGCTAGAAACGATAAAATGTCGACTGAAATATTTATTAGGTCAAAGAATTTTAAGTTTATAATATAACCCAATATTTTAAAATAAATGAATGTATTAAATCACTTCAGAATGGCAACTGAAGTTAAGCCAAACATGAAATTCGATTAATTTTTGACATCAAATAATAACTTTAATTACGATCTAACTATAAGTACGATAAAAACTTAATATAAAAAACTGAATACGTGAAAAGGCAAGAAAAGCGTTAATGTTATTTGTGAATCATGTTGAGCTGACAGCCAGGAAGTAGCTACAATCGACTGTCTGAAGCTTACTTATAGATTACGCCAAATTCGTCATTGGACATTGGAGAAAGGATTAATTTTTATCAATGCCACAATTGACGCCAGTTCGAATATTGAGGATAGTTCACATAATATTGCCCAGATACAGCATCTCCAAATCGCACATCCCATACAATCAAATCTTAATTTCTGCAGTAATTAAAACAATTACGAATCGTTGAACATCAAGGTACCTGCTAATTTAGTACGAATAACTCCTTTGCGGCGAAATTATATCACGGTCCTTCCAGAACGCACGCAACCCGAAAAATCCATTCCGGATTTCTTAAAATTTAGAAATACTCAGAAGTTAACATTTATCTGCTAGAAAAAAATTAAATATGTAAAACGAATCACTGCAGAGACAGATATTCTTAGAGAAGGAAATTCCCACTCTTTGAAATGACCAAGAAAGAGAAAGCGTGGAAGAGAAAGGAGGGTAGAGGAGACGATGTGCGAAGCAGTTGGAAGGACATGAGAGCAGCAAAAGAAGAGAAAGAGGAGTGAGAGAGGGAGAGGACGTCCCTCTCCACCGGAGGGAGGAGGAAGGCTGCACCGGACGGGGGCAAAAGGAAACGCACTCCTATCGATTTTATGATTTCCTCTCACTGCAAGGGGCTGAAAGGAGAAGGCGGGGAGAGGGACGGAAAGGGAGGAGAAAACGAGCGAACGGGGAGTTGATGGCTGAGATGGGCGTATATGTGAGCGTGTAGGGATGAGTGAGAAGATGAAGAAGGGGACACGCCGAGGAAGACCCTCCTCCCTCCTTGCTCTTCCGAGAAACTTCTCAAGGAAGACCTCCCTCCCTTCCTGTGCGTAAAGAACGGGAAGTGGAGATGGCAAGAGAGAGAGAAAGGACGAAGGGAGGAAGAGGAGATGCGAGGGACGGAGAGATACTCAGAGCGAGACCCTTATTCTCACCCTCTCTCGGCCAAAGCCGTCCACAGATCGTCTCTGCATCTCCAACCCCTAAGAAGGGAGAGGGGGAGGCGGGAGGGAGGGAGAATGGCGGTAGTAAAACTTAAAGCTCCGAACAGCCAAATGATAAAGGCGTTTGACGCACGTGGCCGTGGGTCTTTTCATATAGCACGGGGTGGCGGAGGCAGTGCACTGCGATGCCAGTGGCTGAGAGACGGAAGGAGGGAATGACGAACTCCCTCTTCTCCTCTTTTCGCAATACATAGGCAGTTTAACCCTCGACCTAAAGAGAGAAAAAGAGCGGGAGAGAAAGAGACGGGTAAAGATACAAGATTTCTCCGAGGTGAAGGAGGGCAAAGGGAGGAGTTCTCTCTTTAATCCCATTCAGGGAAGGATGGCCATTTAGGTCTACGAGGAGGGAACGTTGGACCGCAAAAGTTAACGCCTATACAGACATTGGATAGTCCATTGATGGGAGAATAAAGAGCGCCGATTACGACTTCATCTGATTATGTTAACGCGCGAGTGGGCATTACCATTTATGGGCGCTTCACCCGCAGAATAATAGACCCCCTATTCGGCCGTTAAGGCTTTTCCGAAGGAGGAAGTCGTAAAGGAATTACGACGCTAAAATTGAAAAGTTTAATCGATGCCGATGGCATATGGTAAAAAAAACTATAAAGGTATTATATTTATAACTTTTTATGAAGGCATGATGCAACACCGTCTCCTCTCTCGAGGAGTCTTTATGAACATAAATTTTTGCGGAACGTTCTTACATCGTAGATTAACACGAAGTGAACGAAAATCATGTAACAGGACGAAACAGAAAGTTTCTATAAAAATATTATAGTTCGATTTTTATATTAAATAACTGAAAATCATATAATATAACACTTATTTTAGTGACTGTTATTATAATAGTTTAATCCTTAGACCCATCTGCAGTATTTACTATCCTGGTCGTACAAGAATATATTGCGTATCATAAACATAAGCTTTTCGCATCCGTAAAATAGAACTGATTTTTCAAACTTTGGTCCCAAAACTTATATAGAAACATTTGGATAAAACCAACCACTTTAAATGCCCCTTCGCGTAATTTCCCTCTATTTCACACATACTTTTATATTAAATCAACGGTGGGGTATGGTAAGAAAGTTATCATTTCAGAATGAAGTATACCGACATTGCAGTTGAAAAAAATTATTAGCATTTGTCTCCGCACAAACTGGTACATAATAAAAATTTTTATTTTATTTTAACGAAGTTTAATCATGTCTTCAAGCGAGTCACGTGGCGTAAACAATAATAACTATCGTGCCGAAGCAAAGGGGTCAAAGTTTTTACATAGTGATTTAACTGCTATTTCTGATTGGTAAGAACGAGGTTATCGTTTTTAAATTTGTTTAAAATGATACGCAAACTCGACATTTTGATTTATGTGCAGCCAAAAGAAACACTTTGTCAAAGTAAAAGGGAGGAAATTATGCGGTGCATAAAAATAATCTTGCATTTCTTCGCATAATTCGTGTGGAACAATTCCACGACGGAGGCAAATACGCGAGTAAATACGGTTATCAAAAATGTTCCATGTAGACAAAAACAGGGCGCTTGCATGAGAATTATTAAATTGCCCCTCAACGCCCAACTGTAATAAAATCAATTCAACCAACGAGGCACTACTATAAGCATATCGATGAAAACGTCTGGACAGAGCGAAGATATTACACAAGCATTGCCGTGAAGTGTCAGAGAAATTTAAAATTTACAAATGGAGAAACTATATTCCATCAATTTTGAACGATCGCCTGTATCACGTCAGAAAAAAATCAACACACTAGAATAGGTACCAAAAAACAGATGCGTAGGAAGTTTATCTTTACGACCCCACATAAAGAAAATCGCTGACGCAATAAAAATTACAAGCGAAATATAACGAGAGTTTACTTGATAAGCCCATCAGGAGAGGAGATTGCCGACACAGGCGGAAAGAGTAAGGATATAATGGGAGAGAGGACGAGTTCTGAAACAAATGACTGGGAACACGCGAATCGACGGGGGGAAAAGTAGGGAGGGAGGGAGAGCTTCGTCCATATCTCAGCCAAGGGGTCAGTCGAGCTGAGTGCTGCCATTAGCTGCGAAAAGGAGAAAGGGAAGAAAAGGAGACCATTCTGGCAAGGGGAGTCGTGTAAGGGATGTTCCTAGGAGGAGGAGAAGGGAATGATGGAGTGTATGAGAGGTTCGTCGACAGGTGCGTGGTCGCGATAGGAACATCGCTTTAATGAGAACGTGACGATAGGACAGACCAGCTCGCAAATGAAACGCAAGTGGATCGAGTTATGAGCGCATATTTTAAAGGATAAGTGAAGACGATTTTTTTCGTCGTTTTTCGACTGCATTAGGCATGCCATCGCTTCGCGCAAGAAAAAGTGGGGAGAGGTGAAACTAACAGAGAAACAGTTCCATATAAATATGCGAAGAATTTGAGGATGACTAGAGATTCATTTCTCGCAAGCAAAAGTGCACTTCGGAGAAAATGGCATTCGTAAAAAAGAACTTACGAGTCGCATGCTTTCATAAGTTATTTTCCGTATTATTTGTCAAATTTCTTCCATCAAGAACTTTATATATTTCGCGTTTTGATACATTAACGAAATATATCCGTGCATTTCATTACAAAGATAATACATATTTAACTATTGAAAAAATAACTGTAAATATGATAATTTATTCTAAGCATAAGAAGTATCTTCGCCAAAATTTCAGGCATTCTTAGTAAAGGATACGACTTTAGAGGAAAGTATGTCAGTTCATACCAAAATTCCCTTCATTAAAACATAACTAGGAAAAAAACTTTTATCTATTGCTATTAGGAATAACGCATATAGGCAATTCATACAAACAACTTTTATTGGATACCAGAGAATCGATACAAGTCAAGATGCGGAAAAGCTAAAATTTCCATCGCTAAGTCTTTACCGATAACAAAACCATTTGGATACCTGAACCCTTTTCAAAAAAAAAACATTAGCGTGTGGACATTTTATAATCTCTGAACATAGAAATACATTCTTCTTTCGATCGTGATATCTATTCGAATTTCTAACCGCAAAGCAACGTCGGAAATGCGAACTCACATCACTCGACGTCGCCACCCAATCGACTAACACGTGGCATATTTATCAAACTCCCTGCGCGGCAAAGAAAAAGACGCGAACAAATTCATATTCGCCTGACATTACCACGGATGCTTAAGCGCTTTTACACGATGGGAACAACACGCGAAATCGAGAGGAATAAACAATGCGAGCGGCGGGGAATGGGCAATCGGCCAGATGCAACTCTCGTTCATTTTTCTCCCACCCGAGGCGGTTCCGGACAAAATGAATTAATCGCTACACCGATCTGCTCCCAGTCGCCATCGCGGTACGCGATAAACTCATGCTCGTCTTTTTGTTCCGCCGTTCGACTTGAGGGAGCCCTGCGGCTTCGCCTCAACCGCCGCTCGGATATGCAAAATCGAGCGAGTTGGCTGGGCGAGTGCCGCGAGCGGCGGGGGAAAGGCGCGGCTAGACGCAAAGGGCGATTAAGTGACTTGAGCGGCGGACTACTCTAAAGAATACCGATTGAAATCTCGCGGAGCCGTCGAAACACTCATTTCATTACCAGATTGATTCACCCGCCGCTAGAGAGCGTCGTAAAATAACACCGAAGTGGCAAAACTGCCTCTCTTTAACGATAAGAACAAAACATTTCCTAAGTAACCTATATGTTTTAAGAATATAGGAAAGTAATTCTTTTGGTCCACAGAAATAATCGTCTTCGTTGAAATATTTAATTTAAAACTTAGGCTTCTAAAACAGATGTAAATCTACACGGATAACCCATGTAATATGTACAATTATAGAAACATTCTAAAGCAGAGAAAAAATTAGCGTTCCATAAATTTTCATAACCGCTAGCAAAACTACTAAATTTTATAATAGTTGCATACTTTAACTTGCAATAAAAAGGAAAATATAGAGATTAAGCCTAAAATTAGTCTGAGAAACAACACGAGCAACTCGCGTTAAGGTTCTCAATTATTCAATTTTCCCAGTTATTGAGCGATTCCAAAGAACCGCTAGCGAATTGCTTCAGGTCATTCGACCCTAATAACAATGAGATATTACAACGAACATTATTATTTTATTACGTTATATCCAGTATTGGTTGCCCGTCATCCATTTACCGAATTCCGCCTCGGCTACACCACGCTTTCATTTCTTACCCCCCACGCTACGAAAAGTCTAAACCGCAACGAGAGGCTGTGAATGCTGCCTAACAACGCAATAAAATCGTCACAAACTGCCCAATGGAACTCAAAACACACAAACTCCGCCGCAGCATTTCCTTTTTATTAACTCCTCACGGCCATCCAACGTCCTCCTTTACGATCCCCTACGAAATTCGAAAGGAACACGCATACACACATTCACACACGTATACAAAGAGACTCCTCTATATAGACCCTCGATGCAATTCACTATACGGGCACGGAAAGGGGAAGGGAAAAGAGGGGGAGGGAGGGAAAAGGGTCCGAGGGAAGAGAACCACCTTCCTCCCCTTTCACCCTCGTGGATTAAGGGAAAGAGGGGAAGATAGGGAAAGGGGAAAAGGGCAGGGGAGGTTAGACAACGATCCAATTTGTTGAGACTCTCGGATTGTAAGGCAGTTAAAGGACAGCACTTCTGGGGCACGTTAAAAGAGATGGGATCCAGAGATCGAGGGGACGGTGGTCCCACGACGTGGGGCGGATAAGAGGGAGGGAGGGGGACGGAGGCGAGAGAAGGGGGAGCGATCGGTAGGGGGAAGGGAGAAAGTTAGGGGGAAACTGTCCGAAGAGGATGAAACGCCGAATAGAAGGCGAATCGTGTCGATAAGAGAGGAGGAGAGGAATTGGGATCCGAGGGGGATGGGGGCGGTGACAGAGAGGAGGAGAGGTGGCGGTTATGCCACTGTTGCGGCGCCTCATTGCGTGAGGGGAAGTGTGTGTGAGAAGGAGGTCTTGGAAGAGGGAAGGAAGGTCGGAAGATAACGCCGACGAGTTGAGAAACTTGACCGTGGGAAAAAATAGCCTCCTCGGACACCTGAGAGATGTAAGTGAAGAAACATGAAGTTTTTAGCAGCCGCCTACGCATGGACCTCTTGGCTTTTAGCGAGTTTCGGGGAAAACACTCCGCCCTCGATGGAATGGGGAATGTGAATATTGAGCGAGACGAACTCGTTTAGACAATGTTGAAAGAATCGGATTTTTATATAAAAATGCCCAAGCAATTGAAAAATGAGGGGAATTAAACAAATCACTGGCCTGTGAAACAATGTGCCTTTAAGAAAATGCGATCAAATAAAACCAGGTGTTCAATAAGAATGTTACTATTTTGTGTAAAACAATATAAAAAAGTATGCATAAGTATAACGATTCTTTATACGTTATTATTCAATAAATTAAACAATACTGATTTACAAGTGCACTTCGACGAGGATATTTATACTTTTTTTCGAGATACCAGCCTTTCGCGAAGTAAAATCTGCATAATAAATAATGCCAATAAACTCTATCCACACGAAGTTAATCCACTTTACCGCTCAGAATATGGAGGTCCATATATGGTCTCCGATACCAACATAACACCCTTGGGGCTAAAACACGAACCACTTAGAAAGTAGGGCTTTCAACATCGGCAGAATTCTACCTATAGGCCATAACACTTCTCGAGAGTTACATCAAAAGGTATTCATAAGAAGATGCCAAAGTTTAAATTGAAAAAGTCTAAACTTATAGAACCAAAAATTTTATAGCGGTAATTAATTAACGAAATAAATACTACAAATATTACTGAAATGGATATAAAACTGAAGATAAAATCAATCGTTATATGAAATAAAAATATCTAGAAGATACAATTCAACCTTCCCATATGAAGTAATAAATGAAATATTCATCATGCATGTTAGCGAGGCGCGATAATATATTATCTGGACACACAGGTGAATAGTGCGCATAAAATGCTTTCGAAATTATATCCTAGACCTCGTCTTCGATTATCTTCACCATAAAACTATTCTTCATTCGCGTGCATGGAACGGGATTCCCTTTAAATAATCAGATCTATTCCGAGGGTATAAGTATCACACAGTACATGGTAGCAACGGCATCAGATTTTTAGATGGATGAAAATGATTGATAGCGTGAAGCGGACCCCTTTGACATCATATCTAACACGTTTCTCGGCCACCTTGGACCGCATTCAATGAGGCTGGCCTCGACGCGATAGCTCGCCCCAACTATGGAACGAGGTGAAGGGGGAGGCACAAAGGAAGAGAATGGAAGAGGCGGGAGGGGGCCTCTCTCCACCCATACCGGGAGAGATTCAGCGGTGCCCGGATCCCCCGTCGCGAATCGGTAATAGACGTAGCGTTCGCCCGTCCAAAGGGGAGGGGATGAGAGGGAGATGGGAGGAGAGAGAAGAGATGAGAGAGGGATAAGAAAGGGAAGGAGGGGGTGGACGTAAGGAGGGATGAAATGGCAGCGTCGAACGAGGATGGGGGAATATAAAGGGGGTGGGGGAGGACGAGCTGGTCGATGGTATCGTAAATGGAGTGAATATAAGCAGCGTGTGAGGTAATCATAAGCTTCAAACGACGCCGTACACGTATTTTTGTTTATCTTCAATCTGAGGTTATCGTCGTTACGCGGGGAAATGCAATTCAACTAATGTATAGTGTAGCATGATTTCATTTATTGAGGAAACCATGTCTCGTCTACAAAGAGCCTTAACGCGATTTAATAGACAATCGAATGATGCTATAAATTTTGAACGCCATCACGTTATGAATGCACACGGAAATGTATCCTGGATTTGTCTACTTTAAACGTAGTCGAATCTTTAAAATTAGTATGTCGATAACTGGACTAGGATACTTTTTACCGTCAGTCTTTCTGTAAAAGAACTCCATCGTCCTTGACTTCACCGTGATTCGAATAGTTTTTTCTTCCTCCTGGGATAAACACTAAAGTTCTATATTTCTTACAGACGATGTTTATGGATCAGGTTATTACAGCGTAATTTAACTTTCCGATTGTAATCCTACGTATTATGCTATCAAATTAAATATCGCATACTGTTAAGGAAACTGTACCAAAAGATAAACTTTAGGGTAAGGAAAATATGATGTTGCTACAGACATTCAATTCCAGTAACTGAGGCAGTTAAAATCTTTTACTCTTCGGGTAACAAATAATACAAAAGATTTTCGTAATAATGGTACGTATAAACTTTCCTTAATCTCACACGCTCATGCACGTTAAAAAGACCCAACGCAGTTTTTAATCACGATTTACTGGAAATTATTGCTCCAATGTTCAACTTCTGACCGAAACTTTCCTATTATGTGTGGAAAGACCGTAAAAGTGGGAAATGGCTATGGAGGGAGCGGCATGTGGAAGACTTTTGGAGATGAGGATACGCGGAAGGAATGAGGGGAAGGGATGGGGGATTGGACCAAAGTATGAGAAAGACGTGATGACGAAGTGTGAAGTGGTGAAAAGAGGGATAGCAAGAGAGAGAAAGGGAGAGATAGAGAAGACAGGAGGAAGAGAATGGAAGGATGCCTCGCTCCGAATTTTCACGCAGGAGGAGAAACTGAATAGAATTCTGGTGTCCACGGCGAATCGACGGAGGAGCTCTCGTCCACGAATTCGGAACGGGCGAATAGAGGGGAAAATGTAGGAAAGGAGAGGGATATATTTTTAGATTCGTAGATGACGAGATAAAACAACTAGACGAAAGTTAAAAACGCAGGAGCGCAGTACTTTCTATAAAGAAGCTGGAAAACGTCGACATAATTGAACGTTTACGTTCAAGTTTAGGAATTGTCATAGGCGAAGAGACAGGTAATCAAACCATTCGTAAAGAAAATAATGGGTGAAAAACATTCTTCCCAATAAATAAGTACTTCAGCAAACCATAAAGAGGTCACATCGATTTTAAATACAATAAAATTAACATCAATATCGCGATGTTTGATCAAGTCTCGCGAAATGTCACTTTCATATCCAGGTTTCTAAAGATGTGTCATGAGTCTTTTTGGAGGTGTAAATTGTTAGGAGAAACGAAAAATCTGTCTAATGTTTAAACCTGATTTCCAGGAAAACGATGATTCCATACTACGAAGTTCAGTAGACGGTGATATTCACAAAGGAGTTCGACATTAAAGTAGCAGCAGCTAAGAGGCCTTTCGAATAGCGGCATGTAGCATCACACAGTTCAGCTTAAGTATATTCTTTACTCTTTGTTGCAAATATAAAATTTCAGTAGTGTCTAAAAAGGCTGGCGACAAAAATTTCATGTGGGTAAGCATCGCTTTAAGTTATGAAATCTAAGAGCTGTTCTAAAATTTAGATAAATAATCTATTCGTAAACTTACGTAAACGTCAGCTTAGCGTTCGACTATTTCAACTTAGCAAAGGAAAATGGAATCGAACTTTTAAATGTACATAAGGTGAATTTTCCATTGCTTTAGGATATTTCTGCGTCTCAGTCTTAATGTTTTTATTCTAAACAGAATATTAATTTAAGAACATGGCAATAAATTAATTAAAATCGATTGTCAAACTACAACGCTTAGTTTATTTTATAGCAGGAAGGCTAGAAGTGTAAGTCGAGGCATATTTATGAAATTTTTTAGACAACAGCTGCACGATAAACTGTATAAAAAATCACGAACACGATACGCGTAGTTGACTTTTAAAAACAAATGCAAGTTTTTCCGCTTTCGTGCCCCCATCTCACCAACCCAGCCCACACTTTTTCCCTATCTTTCTGTCCTCTCCTCCCAAATACCCTCCGGCACCCTCTAGTCAGAACCAAAAGACATACCGATTGCAGCCCGAGTCAAATAAAAAGGGGAGAAAAAACGAACACCAGGAGGGAGGGAGAGAAATTCCTCCTTTTGCCACGTTGACGGCGTAAAGAGGCAGAACGAGGGCGGAGTGCGAAACTCGAGGACATAAGACAATCGAAAATGAGGAGTGAGAGGAGAAGGGAAATAAAAACAAAAGCTTCACAAATGGATTTCAAAGAGTTACAAAAGGAGAAGGGTGTGGGTGAGGGAAGAAAGGGAGGAGATGAAGAAATAGAGAGAGAGAGAGAAATAGTGTAATGGAAGGGAAAAGATGAAAAAGCACAGGAAAATGGAATTAGGAAGAAGGAAGGTAGAAAATTACGTAGGGAATGAATAGCACGGGAGAGAGAGGGAGGGAGTAATAGGGAAGAAAAAGCAAAGAGTAGGGAATAAAGAGAAGATAAATGAGAAGAGATGAAAGAGGAAACAAGGACTGGAAGAGGACGTAGGAAATCGAGGTAATTCGCGTTTTTGCGCAATCTTTACTCCATCCTCAATCGCCTCCAAAGCATTCCTTTTCCTAAAACCTCTCTACCACCTCAAACTAATGCACCCTCCATTCTCCCGACAGACCTCAATACCTCCCAACTCCCTTCCCATTACTTCTTTCTTTCGGTCACTTCTAGTGACTCACGCGGCCACAGAACCGACATAGCATCACGTATTGCGGCAGAGAAAGCCCTTCCCTCTTCAAAGAGATGAGAAAGTAGCAGTAGGAGAAGAGGGGAGCGATGAGCGGGGAGGTGGGAGGGGCGGCCGGGCATCGCCCCTGCACGCGCCTATAGCCTCCGGGCAAATAAGGGAGGGAACGGGAATTTCGCTGCACTTTCCCATTACCTCACCGACTCACCCCTTCCTCTCCTCTCGCATCCCCAATCTTATAAATCCTTTCACCCTCCCCTCCCCCCGAATAAAAAAACAACCCCTCGCGCGCTGACATAACCTCCTCTTAAAACCTCCCGGGTACAATTTTTCTCCCAACTCCTTCAGAATCGACCGTCTATGAATTACAAAATCGTCTCGCCTTCCGAAAGAGCACTATTAAATCTTTAAAATCGTGGCCCTTCCACTTACGCATTAAATCTACAACAGCGTAACTTATTTCGAGGAGGATAATCGTCGAAAACGAAAGCTAGGTTTTAAAAAAACTTGAGAAAATTGAGGCAATTTTCTATTTTGTCTCCTACAACACCGCGCCACAGCGAAAGATAGACCAATAAAACCGAAGCTATCACTCCCGTGACAAAGTAATAGGAGCACTAATAATTTCCAGGTGGTATTTTAAGAGAAATGGAAACTTGAGCCCTTTTCTTCGTAAGAAAGGCTACTGTAGGAAACTGGGGAATCACAAGTAATTGAGCCGATCCTCTGCATCCCGAACCTAACAAATTTTCAACTTACAGAATATATCTTCATACTGATATTCCATTAATTCCTATAATCGATAACATTTTCTTCCTTTGAGACCAAAGTTACAAAGATTCGACTTTATCAGGGCGATATTTTTGCTCAAAATAGACATATAACAATTCCGCTTCGTGTAAGTTTCAATCCAACTGGAACTTACTTTTGAGGGTAAAACTCCACGCTCTGGCGTATTGTATCATTCACTATTCCCCGCCTATTGTTCGCCACCTCACCTCTCACTCCCATTCTAGCCGCATACCTCATCTCCCTACCTTTCTTCCTTACTCCCCCATCCCTAACGCCACTCCCATTCAACCTCCCACCATTCCTATTTCCCCTCCTCACTTGGGCAATTGATTCTCTCTCGCTTCTCACACGCGGAGACCTTTATCCCTCTCCCTTTCTCTCCTTCCGCAGCCCCGACACGCCGCGTCACTCGGTGGCTTTTGTGTTTGGCCACATTAGGTACTCCTCTCCCGACGGTGGAAGACCTTTAACATGATGCTGGTGGAGAGGTCGGCCGGTGTGGCGTGCGGGGGCGGCGGGGGTTGAGTGCGTTCCATCTGACGCACCGCTGGCCACCCACTCCCTCCCCCCGTCCCCTGCACGCAGGATCGCCCATCCGGATAATCCCGAGACCCTTCCCGAGGCTTCGTCTTCGCGAGCACGGTAATTTGCCACTCTCTTCGCCCCGTGAATCCTTGTTTCCGCGACTTCTTTATAAGACCCGCGATCTGATAAACTTAAAACTTCCTTGAAGAATTACGAGCTAGAAGATAACCTTTTATGCGCTTTCAAACAATGTGTGCGCACTCTCTTGGAAGATATTCAAAAGCGCTCCCGGAGTGCAGAAAACCAAGCGTTGTTAAAGGAATTTGAATGTTAAAAATGGACTCTGAAGAGACCTAAAAGGCTTCGCGCCGACGTAGCAGATTGAAATCTCTTAACTAAGCGCTCGTGCAAGCGCTTGCCGTCTTTCGGAGACGAGTAAAAATTTATGTAAAAAAACAATCGCCTCCGCTATTTCCGGAAATACGTATACGCGGAAAAGCGGATAGCCACTTAAAAATAACTGCATGGAATTTCGAATGACGCGCAAGAATTTTATTTCATCTAATGAAAAATCCCTGGTCTTTTTAATACATATATGAATGAATTACTGCTACTGAAATTAAACCAATCTGAATAATAATTTGTGTTACAATTTTAAAAATAAGTTGATATATAGATAGATATATGAAATTATGTTCTAACACAGTTGTTTCAAAAAATTCAAATCTGAATTTAAGAGATTGTTTAATGCAGTCGCATCACTATAACTCGACACTCGATTAAATACAACATCTTTAAGTTACTTAAATTCACTATAAGAAAGTGATATAAATCTTCTTCCAGCAATAGAAAATTCGAGTTTCATGCTTTCGAGTTGAGTTCCACTGGGATTAATTCATTCTTTTAAACAAAAAAGGCGGTCATATGCTGAAATAAAATAAGTCAACTAATATTCCATTTAATTTCAAAATGACCGCCATATCTAAAAGGAACAGGAAAACATCTCACACCTTAAGATCTCTTGTAAGATTTGATTCCAGCCTCGGGAGTTACCGAACCAGGTCCTAGAGTACATCCATCACCGCGTCCCCAGATACCTATCCCCGATTAACCTAGATTAACAACTAAGACAGCAATAAGCAGATGCAGAAAAAACGACTAAAAAACGAAACGTTAAGGACGAGGGAAAAAAATGACGCCTTCCTCCCTTTTATCCGCATAATTCGTTGAATCCGACAAAAATCGCCAGTAGTAGTAACAAAGCATGTAAAGAAGAAAAGGCTCGCGCACTCTAATTTTTGTGCGATCAAAAAATAAATAGGTATGGAATCGCGGGGAAGGATTTTAAGGAGAACGGTGAGGTGGGGGAGGGGGGGTATCCGACCGGAATGAGAGAAAAGGAAAGGGGAGGAAAATGGGGGAAGGGGGGAAAGAAAGTGGGGAGGACAAATAAATGGAGGGAAGGATGAGAGGGGGAAAGAGTAGGCTGGTACGAGAGTTTTCGGAATATGGTGCGGGGAACAGAAACGAAGGGCAGAGCAAGCCCACGGGCCCCACAAACTAAGCGGTGAGGGAAATCGCAAAAGCCGCGGGCCCAACATCAGATTCCGGCGAGAGTCGTCATAAGGGAGTTATTTACGATCTCACACGCACACAAATACGTGGAAGGAGAGAGAGAGAGAAGAGGTTACACCGCCCAAAGGTATCTATCCCCTTCCTGACCGAGGAGCGGGACGGAGAGTGAGGGGGGGAGGTCACACCTTTCGCGGGGGCGGGAAGGACGGTCGGTGCGAGGAGAGAGGGGGCTGGGGCGGGAGAAGGGGAAGAGGCGGGACGGGAGCAGGGAGAAGAGGCGTGGCGCGATGGACGTAGGTGGACGGACACCCTCTGGAGCGCGACGAATCCATGCTAATCGTTCTGCCGTGTCTCAGGAGCGGCGTGATTAAGCGATGGTCATCCATAAGAACGCTCCGAGGGACGTGAAAGAGGGGAGAATGACGGAGAGGAGAGGGAGAAAATCTGGGAGCAGCAAAAGAACCGAGAGATGGATATGAAAGGGTGGTCCCGTGGGAAGGGAGAGAGAGAGAGAGGGAGGTGAAGGGAAAAAGAAAATATCGGAGAGAGAGAGGGAGTGCCGTAGACAGACCCCCGGCAACATTTGCATCCCTTTCTCACTTCAAAAACACCGTTTTGGGGCTGGGAAGGATGGAGGGAGGCCGTCCATAACGGGGAGAGATGAAGGGACCAAGTCGTCTACCGCGAGGCTCAAGAACAACCCTTTCGGACGTCAAACACTTTCCGATTCGGCCCGAAAGGTGATCGAGAGGAATGAGAAAGAAGAAGGGGGGAGGGGGGGAAAGAGAAATAGGTTCGTGGTATGTGGATAGAGAGTACGCGCGGGTATGTGTGCGAGAGAGAGAGTATCCGGGGAGGTGGAGCGGACATGTGCCCCTGGGAGCCGAAATGGGTGAGAGAGAGAAAGAGGGGTGGAAGCAGAGATTAGAGAGTGTAAAATGTGGGGAGAGAAAGAGAGAGAGGAAGAGGGGAAGGAAAACACGGGGAAGGGAGGAGGTGGGAGGGCAGTGCTTCATCATGTTAATGCGCTCATCCCCTCCAGGCAGACACACATCATTTGCAGGCGTGGGCTTGATTCACGACCTCCTTCCCGGGCCCGCCTCTTCCTCCCTCTCTCCCTCTCCTTCTTCCTCCACCTCCCTTCCACACATATGTGAGGAAGGAAACGGGAGGAGTGGGAAACGGTAGCTGGGCAACCGAAGAGGCGTCAAAGGGAAGAGGGAGGATAAGAATTAGACTGTAATTCCTAGGAGAGAGCGGAAGACAATGGAGAGAGGTTTTGGAGAGGTTGGAGGAGGTCGCAAGGAGGTGTCAAGAGTTGGGAAATTATTCCGGTGGGAGGAGAGACGGAGGGAATGCGAGATGCGGCAGAGAGAGAGAGAGAGGCGTCGAAAAGAATATCCGGATCTGACCTTTGCCATTCCTGCAACCGTGCGCATGACGTTCACCGACTAGATGGAAATTCCCACGATTATGCCCACCGATTTTATTTCACGGGGAACAGTTTATGAGACTACGCGGAATCGCATATATCACGGCAGAGGTGGATGTATTAGCCAAGAGCGTGGAACGGAGGCATCACCTGAGATTAATGTGGGCTCGAAATACCGAAACATTCACTGAATATCGAAAGAAATTTCCGTCTAAAGAACTCAAGAGAACATTCCGTAAATGCATAAAATAAGAAACAAAGCCAAGCTAAACTACTGTACGAGCGAAAAAAACTTTTTAATCTAAGCATATTTGGCAGAAATATTTGTTAAACGTTTCATATGTACGATCCTTTAGCAAAGACAGTAAAAAAACACAAATAAAATTTTCTTCTACCCTAAACTGCTTAAAGAATTTAAACGGGTAATATTAAAATGATTAAATTTAGGTTACTGCAATAATTCTAATACACTAAAAGTGTTGTGTTTTTTAATTCTCAATCAATTCAATCTATAGTGTTATATATCAAACATATTTCAACAGATCATTCTATATCAGTACCGTTCGAAGTTCGATGAGCGTGCCCAACCTGCGGCCCACTAAGCAATTTCATGCTTCCCACCGCCAGGGTTTCATAGTTATCAAAACTTTTTTATTTATTTTAATTAACCATCAAATATTATTTTCCGTGTAGCAAAATCTGTTAAGATATATAACGTTGAATTGCGAACTCGAGTAAATATTTCTCAGTTCAAGAAAGTTCTTTTTAATGCGGTTTTTAATTTTATCTCAAAGATAATTCTAAGATTGAATTCCATCATGATTTTTAATATTGAAATGTTAACCCTTAAAAGCTAATTCGAACTTGATTTCCATGCATATGGAAGAATGTCTAGGCAACTTAAGATTTAACCATTGTACATTTCCAATGCGGCACAGCGAAGGATTCACTGCCACCAATGTGGCCCGCCAAGCAGAAAAGGCTGCCCAACACTGCGATAGCAATCTTTTTCTCTCAGTTACAGAGCAATCGTCATCATATTCGTTTGTCTGCTTCATTCAAAAATGGCGACGGAACTTTTTCGTTTTATTGTACCACTTGGCGAGAAACGGCAGTTGATCGAAACAACGATTATCGATGGCGACGGTTATCGAGGTCCTACTGTATATAAATAAAAAAATCTGATGTGGCCAAAACATGACTTTCTCCATATTTGGGGTATAGATATTTAAATTATTACGAGTAGCATTATAAGGCAAAGTTATTATTTCGTATCATAAAAGAATACAGTCGTCCTTATTGCCATAAATTATATTTTGAATATGTTTACAGAATTAACCGCAAGATGGTGGCGCTGTATACTGAAAATCAAGGCCATGCATTAATACATGGCCTCGCTGAAAATTTACGAATAAATTAATTATCTACTAAATGGAAGGTTCTACGAAAATTTGTTTCAAACAAAACTTAGAAGAAATATTATTCTCTACAACTTTGGTCCTCACGAAGATGACCAATTACGACGTTTTTAAGGAGATATTTGACGGAAACCGAAAAATCCGATTATTTAAAAATAATTCCTAAACAATAACTGCTATGAAAAATTGTTTCAAATAAAAGTTGTAGGAAATTACATTCTCTATAATATTTTTATAGAATTGTATATACAATAATGATGTTTTAACGGAAATATTTCGCTAAAACCGAATCGGGCTTCGAATAAACCTCGACTTCCGGTTAACCGGTATTGTCCAAAAACTAATCAGTTCTTTGTGCTCATACCAAAGTGTTATATATGAAATGTGGTAATAATATGGTAAGTACTTTTCGAGTTAGAGCGCCCACAATCACGTACATACACACAGACATCATTCCGAAAAGTCTAAACGTGTTCTAGGAACTTCAAAACGTATTTCCGTTGAAATCTCGAAGTCAATTTTTTTCATGAAAACAATACTTTCTCTATACTACGTATATGGAGAAAGTAAAAATATAAATCCGACAAACGCATATAAAAGATTTTATAAAAATTAGGGTATTATATCAACGAAAGAATATTATTCCGGTGCCATGGCATTATAAAATGAGTCTACTGAATACAAAAATATGCGCAAACATGAATTCTATAGCGTCGTTGAATCCATAATATTCAGAATTTATATCCCGACACCTATAAGCTGTTTTACCGTAGTTGAGGTTTCCTGAGGACTTTAAAATCTGAACCCTGCGAAGAACTAAACAACATGAGTAATACGTTCAGGACGATTAGTGACGCTATGCAAATAAGAAAATCGTTTCTAATAATGCTATATGTAACCTCCAATCTTGTATATTTCAAACAGAACAAATTTTCACCATTTTGAGTCCACACGAGGCAGTTATAAGAACAACCGCTGTGACACCAAAATCACATAACCATAAAATATAACAGTCATTTTGCCATAAATGATAGAGGATGGGGGACAAACATAGCTCTCCAATCTCGATATACTAAAATAGAAGGGTGACAAAAAATAATTTTCGAATACTTTCGCGGCGACGCGCTTCGAATGTTGACTGTATGGCAACCATTACCTGGAATACAACGGTTAAAAGGTCGCCCTATAATCTGCATACAATGGCCTTTAGGCGCTCATTGAACAGGACCACGGGAGTTGACACGCGCAAGGAAAGGCCTTTTTGGCGCCACGGATCTTCTTTCAGATAGAGGGTCAATGAATTCGACCCAAAGGCAGGCATAGGCAGAGAGAAATTATACATCCGACGCCAACAACTACGTCCCTCTCCATCTTCAACCTCTTACTTTTCCTTACCCACCATCTCACCTCACTCTCGATTATCTGCTCTCTTCTTATGATACCCCAACCTCACCGAGCCTCCCTCTCCCTCCCTCCCCCTCATTCTCTCCGAGTTCAATCATTTGACTCGTGTGAGGCAATTCCAGCGCGTTGCGGAAGTTGGCGCGAATGGCACAGTCATTCGGTGAAAGGTTCTGCACACTCGAGATAACAGGAGGAATGCCTGGGGAGAAGGGCAATCAAATTCTTAAATCGCTACTGCCGAAATATTGAGCTTATTCGAATTTTATTGCATAACTTTTTCTCAGGGTAAAAAAAATTTCGGCCGGGAAGAGAATCGCGTGAGCGCGGGGGGGGAAAAAAGGATGCGCAAACTGCGGGCCATTTTGGAGGCGACATTCTGAGTTATTTCATCCGGCCAAAGACGTGCTTGCGGGAGCTGGAAAAAATGTTATATAACTCAAAATAGCTCGAAAACTTATAATTCGCACCGCAAAATAATAGACCATGAAAAAACGCACGACAGACGATATATTTTTATGCACCGCTAACAAATGTTTCATACGTTATGCAGCACTAAAACGAGTTTATAAACAAAGTCACCAACATGCGTTACTTCTTTGTTGAAAGCAATCGATCGCAACGTGAGAAACCAAAAGTGAGCGCATGTGAGTGAAACAAAATATTCCAAACTTTTTAAAAATTTGAGCGTTCATTACAGAAATTTCTGGACCTACATAGTTATGTCAGAAACACCGCCGTTGCGAAGCTAGCCGTTATGAATACGAAAAAAGAGATAATCGGAGTCAAAGGAAAAACAAAATCCGAATTTTTCTTGGTGCATTCAGGTCTCTTAATTTAATAGTAAATTTACAATGTAATATCAATTGTTAATGCCATTTATCTCTCAAAAATGGTTTATTTACAAATATCTAGATAAAATTTTATAGCTAAATTTACCAGTTAATCGATAACTAGAAAATATAGTGAAATTTTGTATGAAGTGAGGAAAGGTATTGCTTTTACAAAATGATTGCTTGTAATAGCGATAAACTGACTAGCTACATTAACATCGAGGTAATGTATGGAAAAAACTATTATACAATTAATACAAAATCAAATTTTGCGAAATATTCACTCTCGCGGGTGTCCGCTTTACCTTTCAAGTGGATACTGACGTTCCGGTTACTTCATAACCTCTCTAGATTTGGTGAGAATAGAAATGCTGAGTGAATGTTGGCTAAGATACGTAGTTAACGGAGAAGCTGATGATCATTAGGAGCGATCATATAAAAAGTCCCATCAGATAAGAGAAGGGAAAGAACGTATACTGTGGAAAGGGAAACCAACCCTAAATCATCGTGGGACGAAAAAAAAAAACAAGGAAAGACGGGAAGCATCTGGAATCTATCTCTAAATGAGAATTAAAGGAAACCGCATCGGAAAGTCAAACCATTGAAGTTAAAGTTACTATATGATCATTTACAGAAAAGAAGAAATCATTTTTACGTGAGTTAATACTACCGATTTTAAGTTTATAGCAAGCATCGTTATCACGAGTCTGAGCAATAGAAAAAAAATCTCAAGGAACGCGCAAATTACCGAAAACTGAAATTGGTTACTTCATATACTAAAGTAGTAAATTCCTTCCAAAGGAAATAAAATCTCAGAAAGACAATTTATCTAGTAACGCATCTGAAGAGTCTTTCATAAACCTCTAATTTACAGTCATTCCAGCGTAAGAGGAAAAACCTTTCATAAAAACAAGCTCCATCAAATAGGCGACTGAATTGAAACAAAAAACTAGTAATACTAAGAACATTTCCTGACATGTAATGCTTTAAGTTTTGCCCCCTAGCAATAAAACAGTTAAAAAGTGAAAGTCAATCGATTTGTTACACTCAGTGGCGATTCTATGAAAATTATCTCTCTATTGAATTAATTTGTGAAATATTACGGCCTAAAAATGATTACAAATAAATTATTTCGAGGTTTTCATTTGAAGGAGATGCAGAAACATGGTGGTAATAAAATTATAGAAAGTTAGTAATAATCGCAATAAAATCAATGATTTGAAAAAAACACGACACGTTTTAATCGCAATTCCGCCAGAAACAGTGACCCTGGAATTATGCCTTATTGTCAAAGAACGATAGTTAGGTTTTAAGAAAAAGAGAAAACAGCCAGCGACCAACTCCAACAAAACGAAATTTAAAAATACTAGGGGGCGAATATGGCCTATTATTAAAGAAAAAATTCTACGCAGTAAATTTACGGAAGGGTTGGGCATCAGTACTTCAAAAAAGTAAGGAGCGACAAAGTGTCACATTTGAACTTGTTGAAAATATACCGCACACAATATACATGCATGAACACAGCTTTTACGAAAATTTCCCATGCGATTGTAATAGTACTGCTGGAAAGGCAATAACGCGACAGCTTAAGCGCATACATACGAGAATTAAGTTTTCTCATTTGTTTGCTATATTAATCAGATGACAGTTATCTTCACCAAGTTGATTCATGTCATACGATATGGCCAACGAATCATTTTGATCCTTTTGATAATAACGAAGGAATTCCGAATAGTTTGTCCTATTTCTGATGTCAATAAAACATAATCTTGACTACCGGTATCTCTAAAGAAGGATAATCTGCCTGCATGCCGATACAAAGAAAATGACTTCTAAGCGAAGAAAAAGTTATTTTCGAATGGTCATGAACAACTTCGCCCTATATAATAACTAACTCGCAAGACCAATGGCATGAAATTAATACGTCGCTGGATCGCAATACGGGGGGAAAAAGTAAGGGCAAACACGGAAGACCCGAAGCAAAAAGGCCACTTCTGCGGATTAAACTCAATCACCTTTTATTTTTTAAGTTTTATAGGACAAAGGAACCATCTTTCCTCTCCTGCCCTCTCCGAATAAACGATCATCTCGGACGTAAATGGTCGTGCAAGACACAAAGCGATAAAAATTACGGCTTAATGAGGCGATTAAAGGGAGGTTGAGGGTGGTAGAAAGCGATGAGGACGCGAGGGAAGGAGGGGAGAGAATTTGGGGGAGGGACGCAAGGAGAACCGGGGGCTGGATGGCGTTTTGGGGTTCGAGATGGGAGGAAGAGGGTCCCGATTTTTTGAATACGCCATTTGGGATGGAGCCAAATATGTAATGGGGGAAGGACCTCGCGAAACGCCGGTACACGGGAGGGCGAGATGAGGGACTAGATTGGGGAATTTCAGGGGGGGGGGGGGAAGAAGGGGGGGGGATGAATGGGCGGGAACGGAAGCAGCGGCGGTATGTGCGAAGAGAGGGGGGGGGGGGGGGGCAAGCGGGCAAGGTGCGTGTCTCAAAGGGGCCGCCCTACGCGCGAAGAAAGGTTTAAAACGCTGTGACTAAAGGTACGTCATTCCCTATCTCCCCTCGAGACGGAAGGTGCCGCACAGCCGTACGCACTCGCACCTGCCAAATTGGGTTACACGAGCCGATAATTCATTGCTTTCACTTCGCGTCTGCCGGCCACCGGCGAACGGAGGACGCGTAGGAGGGCGAGTTGCCGGAGTCTACGCTCCAAACAGGATAAGGTTCTAATCCCGTTTCGCGCGTTGTCATTTCGGAGCCTTTTTAATGAGGGAAACATTTTGCATGAACGAAGATCGAGTGAAACTTCGAAGCATAAGGATTAACTCGAATAAGATCCTAATTTCGACATAGCCCATTTTCAATTGTGTGCCGTTATTAACAACGGCATTCCTAATGGAAAAAATGTTTCTGACCGGTCGGTTAATAACGAAACTTGCATTAATGATTTAGGTTGTTTTCAGTTGAACTTTATCGTAAATAATAAATCATAAAATCTCAAACTGGGGGTCGCGAAATGTTTTCAGATGGCCAGGAAGACGGAATGTTTTCGATGTTTTTTTGCTTATGGTTATATTTACAATAACATTAATTTTTGCGCAAATTGAAAATTTTATGATATACTGAAATTCTTGTAACATTTTATATTTATTGGATGATTAAGAGGGAATCGCAAATATATAAATTTTGGGTCCCGCTGACTTAGATCGTTAGTCGTTCATTTAAAAGCTGAAATGTCATGCAGTGTATTCGCAAAAAACACGATTACGTTAAAACGAATACCTTTTAAGGAATATAAAGATTTTCGACTATTATTTTCTACTAGCCTCGAGTTGTAGGTTCGAATCTCGAGCATTATTGGTGAAAACGTTCCTTCCAATAAAACGGAAAAGTACGAAAAACCCCAAACTACACATCACCCTGAAAAAGAAATTATTGGATACTAACAATAAGACGAACAGAAGCCCAAAGCACTAGTGAAAGAGCATACATGAGCAAGCGAAATGAAAGAGAGAAAAAACGCAATACAAGAACACACCTTCGATCAATAATATGAATTAACTTCGGTACTCTTTAAGTATAATCACAGCGATTTCTTACCAGCATCAATCGATGAATGGCCATAGTACAACGTTCTAAACTGCTAAATTATGGAATAATTATAATCTCGCGTTAACTGAAACAATCTGCAATTCGGGGATCGTATATCGTGTTTGAGCATTATAGACATTATTACACTATATGAAAATATCTATTGTAACAGTTAATCTTAACAAAGTAGTTTGTTGTAGCGCGAATGATTTTTTAATTCAGTACTCCGGAAGAAAACTTTGGATAATATAAAAGATATAAAAGACAGAACCAAATAGTCGGCTCTCATCCGTGACGAATGGCGTCCGAGGAGGCGCTTTCTAAAAAAAAAGAGAAACGGCATTTCATTAAGAAAAGACGGAGTCTGGTTGAAAGGATTCGAGGAAATAGAAGCTGGATATATAAGATTCGGAACTTTGGAGATTGGCATTAAAAGCTAGGCGGCAGCAATCTACCGTAGTCCCTTAAACAGAGGAAAGAGAGAGAGAGAAAAGAGGGGAGGGACTTCTTTAATGAACGTCATTAGGGAAATGGGTGGCATTAGCGAGGCTCAAGAGGAGAAGGTGGTGCGTGCGTGTGTGTTAGAGAGAAGGCATTTGCTAAATCTACTGAGGGCGAGGGGTAGAAAGAGGATCTCGTCTACCGAGGAAGATTGAGAGGAAAGGGGTGTGAGAAAGGGAGAGGTTATCGACTCGAACCAATCAAAAAAGGAAGTCTTCCCCTTACTCAAGTTGCAACCTCGGTCCCATTCTGATTTTAGTGCTAGGGAAAAAGACATCTTGAGGAATGATTTAGTAGAAGATAACCCAACTCCTTAGGGTTATCGCGGGGTGCGGTAAAATCTCTATTAGTTATCCGTTTCCAAGGCATTTCTGGCATAAGATTTGCAAACGAGACCTAACACCAAATACTTCCGAATATTTAATGAAAGCATTAATATATCTCGTTAAAACGATCGAAACTTCTCATACTTGCAGAACCTCTGAATATCACCAAGCTCCAATATCGCTGACTCATTCAAATAATACAACTTCCATACAAATATCTCTTCTTATAAACATTCATATCCTCGAATATCATTCTCACTTTTCCCCTGTTTTTTTACATTTCTCTCCCGTCTAATAACCTTGGTTAAGGAGTTTAAGGACACGGGGATACGATGAAGTTATGAAAGCATGTCACAAAAACCCAATTAATGTTTACAAAGAAAACGTTTAAACTACCGCTTGGGATCTGTACACATCTCTGCCCTCAGAGTAATTCAACAATAAATCAAGTTGTATGACTACAAATTATCGCGTATAGTTATTGACGGATAACATTTCTTCCCGTTATTAATAATTATAGATATCTAATTGTAAGAAGCTCAAATCCTACCATAAGCAGACAAGACCAAATAATGCAACATTGTTACGGGAATAATAGAATGATATTAAATAAAACATTGTCATCCATCTGGTAATGACCTGCGGCCTGAAAAGGATATCGAGAGAGAGAGAGAGAGAGGTAACACTCACGTGGATCTATCACAACGGTGTTCGCTGTCTGACCGCCGAGAATCACCGTCTTTTCTTTCCCATCCGCAGATTCAACAACAGGAGAAATGACAGGGACGAGAGGTGCAACGGCGGCCTTAACAACTAGTGCAGCGGTGGACTTATCAACTGGTGCGGCGGGGGAGACTTCAGTTTTGGCAGCGTCGACCGGAGTCTCCTGGGAGACGGTATCACTTGAGGGAGCGGCGGAGGCAGCAGATGGGGTCTCTAGGGGGGCCGTTTCCATGGGCTCTTCCGGAGGAATGGTAGTCTCGTGAGGTGGATGAGGGGTCTTAATGGGTTGGTTCTTCACAACGATCTCTTTATCGTACGAGTAGAAATCATTGAGCGATGTCCACTCGTGGTCCCAGATTAGAGCGACTCTGTGAAAGTGGATAATTTACAATTAAGTGATAAGCTATTTCCCTGGACAACAATAGCTTATTATTATTACTACTACAGATAAGATTTGAGTTTGCGCAGTTTTCCAAAATAACGGTGAAAGAAATTATACAAACATTTATACTCTGACAATTTTATCTAAGTAGGTTTACATTTGACTGTAGAATAAGAGAGCAAATTGAGCAATAAAAGTTGACAAAGTTGAAAATAATCATCTTACAAATAGGAATTATGTGTTAAAAAACAAACTCTAAAACACTCCACAGGAACGATTGAACATTTAGTTACTTATTGAATTAAATAACCAACAGAAGTTTTCCAATACGAGTTGAATTAAGACATCACCTTTCACGAAACAAAAGGGTTAATTAGATACATATATAAAACTACCATTCATACAGCAGAGAGACAAAGATCGGACCGCCAGTTTGTCACGCCTGTCCTAGATCATACATCAACTACACAGCATTTCCTTTAGCTCGTATTTGTCTGACAACTCTGCGGAAGTGTACATTTGCACCAGCTTTCATTAAATGCCTCATTTACATTGTCTGCGAAATTAGATCCTTATAAATGCGGGAACTGACAATGCGATCATCTGGAAACGCTAAAGACTTACAAAAGCATTCGTTCGATCTTGATCGAATCGCTGAGACACGGGCAAGCGATAAACGGTGTATTTACATCTCGAGCGATAAATAGCAAGCACCCGAGGGCAGCGGTGAGGAAACAAAGTCTCTTAAGGGGTTCAAAAAAATACCTGAATGAGAAAAAGAGGGCGTTCGCGAATGAAAGAGGTCGTGCGCGAATGAACGATTTCGTTCTCCAGAGCCTCGAGATTAGACGAAGGAGTACATTAAGAAAACCTTGTAATACACATCGAATGGACGTTAAATATGCTTCAGCGGTCAGCGCAGCGGTAACAAGAACCATCACTACGGAAACAAATACAAATATCAAGCAGAGAATGTAAGGCGCCAAACAGTAAATAACACGCGTTGTATGCACCAGTGCGCGAAAAATATCACTCAGCGAATAAAAATATAAAATACATATTTCTATTACATATGAGGAAATTGAGTATATACCTACGCACTGAATTAACTACAGAGGATTTTATATTAGATAGGAGCTTTAAATGTCGCTGTAGAAGCAATTTTTTACCCACTGTTGCTAAGTTATGATTCCCTTTTATCGAAGGATCGGGCTGGAGATGAATCTAAACTCATTCCATTTGCGCGCATTTCCGCCGTCAGACAAGAATCCTCCGACAGGGATTATATGCACTGTTTACATGCGCAGCACATGCAAGGTCATGCAATTCCAATGAGATGGAGAGGAGCGTATTTGTGGGGGAGGTAATGGAAAGAGAGGGGGAGAGAGAGAGAGAGGATGGCTGGGAGTCCAGCACCCAGCAGTTTGGCAGCATCAGCCGCTGCAGCCGAAGCCATCCGTTGCACCAATCGAGTGTGTTTTTTGTGGACGGGGGAGGAGGGGAGAAGGGGTGAAAACAGAAGAGAGACGATTGAGTGCGATAGCGTAGGGGCGTCACGTGCGTTCCGAATGCACTCTGAAGGGGAGTGCGACGGTGTCCATTGGAAGGGGATGATGGGAGGAGAGACGAGACGAAGAGGAATGGCGTAAAAGAGAGGTGAAAAATCCGCGATCATGAACGGAGATCTGGATTTAGGTCGTCTCTTAAACGGCAAACGAAATAGACAACTGCAAATCTATGTTTAATTTGTGACCAAGATTCGTAATAATCGGAATTGATGTTTCTGCCTGGGATTTAATTTCGTAGGAAATTTTCAAGCTGCTATACTTTGCGATATAATTAATCGCGGTCTTTCAAAAACATACTCGCATTAAACGCATATTTACGGGCCATCATAAAGCTATACAAAGGCCATGTCGTAAGAAAAAAGGACATGTAAACAGCTGTTTGTAACTCGGAGAAAACGATGCACATAGAATTAAAATAACATCATAAAGCTGTGAACGATGGAATGTTAATCAAGTGATCAAAAGAAGACTAAATTGGTTTATATAGTTAAACGAGTTTTTCCTAGCTAATTAGTGCAGAGATTGCTAGAAGTGTCAAGAGAATTATGACCGATTGAAGAAAACGAAGAATGGGCAGCTGTGAAAATCAAGTTAAATGAACTGAAGCATAGAATGTTAGGAAACTATTTGGCAGGAATGATTTTAGAAAGAGAAAGAACACTAGTCAAATCATAAAAAGATATTAATGGATATTCTGGAGGATTAAATAAAAGAGAATAATTATGAAGAAAGAACTCTATGCAAAGGGAAATGAAAAATAGTAGTAGCAAACAGAGAACTTAACCATCATAAAAATTGTATATACGAGATGTAAAGAGGCTCGGCAGTATGATTTAGAGTCGGCCAAATCTGTAATTGATCAGTTATGGAGAACCAAACAGCAAATTATCTCTCTGAATTAACCACAGCAAGTCGCATATTTCCACGTCTATAAATTATTATCGCACTGTTTATATATAGATATTTTTGGGAAGAACCGAAAAAAAATGGTATTTAATATAACAACCATTCAAGTACTAGCAATAAATATTAACATTTAACGGGTAGTAAAGGAAATAAACCTTTTCTCTAACTAAATGCCTTTAATAAATTCTGCAAAATATTTTTGCAGTTTAATGCAGTTTTCCGCACTTAGCATTGTTGAAGCAGAGAGCAAAGTATTTCCATTCCTAACAGATAATGGAATAGCCAAAGTTAGTTAATAATATTTTAGGTCAATACTACGCCTAAGCGGTGCGCCAGCAAAAGCAATCACTCCGAGTTTATTTACCTTACATAAAACAATATTTTCCTTTAACTTATGATATAAAAATAATAATTAATAAAACTACGTGTGATGAGTAAATATTATTTTTCCATTAACTCTACAGTAACTTCCAAGAGAGGGCCATTATTAATTATTGCACCGGGGACCACGCAGCCGCTGATTTTATGGATTATTTTAAAGGCTTATTTATACTATATCGAATACAAATCGAATTTATTTAATTATGTAGTAGCAGTAAGTACAATTCTCTCAGTTAAACTAATCATTCGGCGATAAAGCTATGATTCTCTTAAGGTTGCCAACTGCCTCGTCATCCGGCGGTAGTAGCTATGTCTCTATTAAGGTTGCCAATTGCCTCGTCATCCGGCGGCAGTAGCTATGACTCTATTAAGGTTGTCAATTGCCTCGTCATAAGAAAAAAAACATTTCCCGATGTTTTCAGTGGGCCACACATCCAAGTTCTAACCCGCCCCTTTCATGCTTGACCTTAGTGATCGCACTAGAACCAGTGTTTCCATCGTGCTAAGGCCGTGGCCAAATGTGAACGTTCTAAGTATTGGATTTATTTTATGTTACTTGCCAAGTTGAAAGAGTTTCGTCGAGGGTCCGCCAACTGTGGGCTCCCTTGTCCTTAGATATTTCGCATATCGCTTAATCCGGCCCTATGAGAATGTAGGATGGGCTCTTGAGTAAGAACTGCATTTTAAAATTAGATGCAACCGAACTCCAAACTAGGGTTTCCGTTGAATTTCACGGATTTAGTGAATCTACTGTCGTTGCCAATTCAAGGGCGCATGCGAGATATACAAAAGCTTTTTAGTCAACGAAAAACGGAAAATCTCGTACAAAGACAACTTTTCACTTAGCTTTTCTTAACAGTTAACCAAATTTGTTTGTAAACAACTCGTTTCCAAACGTATCGCATTCAAATATAACGATAATTTATGTATACATAAATACAGTAAAACCTCAGTCCGAATTAGTGAATAGTCCAAATTCTAGAACATAATTATGTATTTTCAAGTCGTAGTTCACAAAACAAGCAAATTCATTCATACTCCAGCAACGTATGTTAATAATCACATTTTATCATACGTGGGTTGTTCACATATCATATTTAATTTCTTATCACGAAAAACTGTTGCATTACCTCACTATTTCTAATAGAATATGCGTTTCTTTATTGCTCAAACAAAATTGTATACAAAGAATTCAAGTCAAATAAAACACAAAGAACACGATTTTTTAAACAATAACCTTTAATTAATATGTTAAAGGTTAATAACTACAAATTTAAACGGATGTAGATGGTCCCTCCCCTATCGTATTCTTTTTTTTTAATAAATCTTAAATTTTCTATTGTATTGCCGTTCCATAACTACGTTCTTCATTTCTCTTAGAGCGTAAAAATATTTTTCAAATTCCTCGTCAGAATTAGCAAATTTAATAAGAGCATCGAGGCAGCTTCTGGATTCGTGAAATTTAACTTTATCTTTTTTGATATCTTCTTCACTTCCCGCTTCACCTACAGAAGGCAGTGCGAATAATAGAGGGACCGAATTAGTGAGGTCCGAATTACGTTTTACTATATATGAAACATTTTGTAATACCTATTAATAATTGCCCACCAAATTTGAAGAAAATTATTATTTGGTAGAAGCAATGAAAAAACACACTGGATAATTTTCCCCTCGCGTTTTATCAAGTATTAAAACATTTCTTTTGAAGAAGTACGAGTAAAAATTCGCCAATCCACACTTTATAGGTCAATAAAATATGGAATAGACTACACGATGACATCCAATAAATCTAAACGGGCTGAGTCGCTAGTTCACATTCTAGGGAGGTTCAATGGTCGCAAAGTTGCATATTAGGCTGCGACGGATGTAAAGGTTTGGAATTTGGCGCAGAAGAGAGGGGGAGGGGGGGTGTGCAATGGAAGTGGGAGGACTAGCGAGGTGGAAAGAGGGAGGGGAGAGAGAGAGAGTAGTGGAAGCGAAGTCTGCGTTGGGCTGAGGCCAGTCGCCATCGCTGGAAAACAAGTTTTTGCTGCGGTTTCTCTGCGATGGGAACCATAGCACCCGCGCACCGCATCTATCGTCATCCTGCCTCGGAATAGAGAGATAGAGGGAGGGAATGGAAGGGAAGGCGGAGAGATAACAGATAGGGAATACATAACAATCTGCGCCATCAAGTAGAAACGCGACAGGGAAAGGGAGAGGGAGAAAGAGATAGAGAGGGAGGAAAAAGGGAGAGCAGACAGAGATTTATGGGAGAGAATTTTGGAGACGGTTGGTTTATATAAAGTTCTCAAAAGTCGTGGTAACGATACTGATTTTGGAACGACCGAATACATTTTAATAATATAGATACATTCTATTACGTGGTCATAGGATTTTTCACTTCTTGCTAAATAAAGTAGATTAAGATTAAAATCAAATAAATTATATAAAAGTACGCGAAAATTCAATCAGAGGTATAACACTTTAATAACGCTGCCGACAAAATGAGACGTAATGCCGAACATGTACAGAATGGCAATTTGTTTGACAAGCTAATCTTACTTCAAATGCCAATATTGAAATTAAGCCATGAGAGGAGGGCAATCGAGAATGTCAACGCTCAAGTGTAAAAACTCGCTATCTAGTAATAGTTCTAAAAATGTTCTTGGAAAGTTTATTTCGCAACTGTTTCATGAGTCGCATTTAAAAATAAATATGCCATGAATTACCGAAGAACTGTTTAAATATGCATTCTTGACGTCGTATTCGACCGTAACAAATATATTCATCTTGCATAATGTAGAAGGGCAACACAGCGGTAATGTGACGTCATTAATCTTCCATACTTCGATAATGACCAGGAATTAATACAATTAAGCAGGAGAGCAAGACAACAAACACAAAAGCTAATTTGCACACTACAAATTCTTTCGACATAACAGAATGAATATAATGACAGAGGAAGCCAAAATTTAGCTTATGGAAATTACATCTGACAGAAAAAAATCGTTATCCTGGCTGAATTAGCATAAAATATTAACGAAACACAACGGTATGAAAATTCTACACAGAAAAACTTAATTCGGAAAGTTATAATTTAAGCCCGTAGTGACGCATTTTAAAATACAAAAACACCAAAATTAAATATGACGTTAAAGAATAAATCGTTCCATTCTGAGATCAATACGAGGTGGAATACGTTAACATTTTAAAATGCCTTAAAACTGAATATACACACGATTGGTGTAAAATTTTAAGGACAAATACTTTAACAATTATTTAGCATACTATATTAAGGCAAACATTAAAGGGTAATAGAGCACATTGACATATTGAAAACAAATTATGGTGTACACTACAGGGGAACTCTTACCTATATGAAACGTTTAAGTTCCACATATGCTTTAAAAAAGTATTTGCCGTCATTAGGTAAATCACCGATATTTTCAATACTTTCAAATAATTACCAATGAAGACGAATGTTCCGCAGTTAAAACAACCATACTGTTTATTCGACCATTTTATGGCCATCACATTCCTGTGAATAGTTTCTTCAAAGACAGAAAGAAGAAGTCAAAATTTTATTATTGGATGCATAAAAGTTGTAGAAAATTTTGAGTCCAACGGATTGGAACCACCGCGATATAAAACGACCGTAAGTAACTTTCAAGAAAATTAATAACAATACTACCATAAATATAGATTTTTTTCAAACAACCCTCGCAGTTTTATGATCCAGATGAAGAACGATAAGTTACGAGCGGCATGCAATTAAGGATGGCGAAAAAGGACTCCTCTCATCGAACGAGAACAGAAACATAAAAGTTTCGGCGAATTGAAGGGATAAAAACTTTTCAATAATTTTCCAAACCGGGATGCTAGATTAAACAGGCACAATTACTTACACTCTCGACATACTACTCGACAACCTTTTCCAGAAATCGCTCGCGGATACGCTAAGAAAGACGTTAAAAGATTAATCGAGCGCTCGCCTCGCCATATTAGGAGAGTAGCGTATGAAAAAAATCTCAAGGCAAGAAACAACAATCGACTCATAAAAGGAGAACATTGACAAATTGCACAAAGGATAGAGAGAGAGGGGGATAAATTGTGCGCAAGGAAGGAGAGAGAGAAAGAAAGGAAGAGAATGAATTAGAGAAAGGAGTTGAATAAAAGGAGCGGGAGGAGATATTGCAGAATCAATCGAACATGCGGGAGAGAAGAAAATACGGAGAAAGTGGATAAATAGGAGAAAAAAATTACTAAGAAAAAGAGGGGAGGAAGCAGGCAAGAGTGAGGAAAAAGCACAATGAAAAAAATCCGAAGAAAGTGTAAGAGAGAAAGTTGGGATAAAATAATGTGTAAAGGGAAAGAGAATTTTGAGGCGAGAAGATATGTAAAAAAAATCGGTACAACATACATTGTACAAACTTTCTCATATAATAATGCGTCGTTTAGTTATGTTTTGAAAATGAAAATCGTATCAGCCGGTTTTTCCAAAATCCAATTTCTGTTAAAGTTGCCCAAGAAAAAACTAACCTTATATCCATTCATAAAGAAATATGAAATACGTAGTATTATTGTAGAGGTATACTCAAGTAACTGTACGAAATTTTAGGAAAATCGTTATGGCCGTTTTTGAGAAAATCATATTATTGTTAAAGTTGCCTAGAATAAACTAGCCTTATATTCATTCATTGAGAAATATGAACTATACGGTATTATTGAAGACGAAAACTGAATTAACTGTATGAAATTTTAGCAAAATCGTTAGAGCCGTTTTTGAGAAAATCAAATTGTTCTTAAAAATGCGTAGAATAAACTTCCTTAATTACTGAGCAATGTCAATCATTTCTTCATAGCCTCTACTCTGTATGATGAAATGCCTAACTACGAGATTTCATTCATTTTCGCTTTACCGTTTAGGCTCCAAAGCCAGTAACAGACAGACAGACGGCATTGCGAAAACACTTCTTCGGATTCAGCGACACCTAAAACGTATAATTACGTCAAAATCTCGAGGTCGAATTTTTTCGCGATAACAATACTTTCTCAATATACTTCGTATATGAAAGTAAAAAATAAATAAATATCGGATGAACGCATATAAAAGATTTTATAAAAAATAACGGTAATGGCACAAAAATTACATGAAAGAGGTAAGACAGAAGATACGATTGAGAAAAATGACATAGGAAGAGAAGAGATTAGATAATAGAAGTACAAAATGGAATGACTTCAAAGAGAAACGAGGGATGAAATTGTGGAAAAAGTAGAGAAATTTTCGAGATGAGAGAAGAGATGTAAAAAGAATGATAATGGTATCGAGATAATATATAACTAAAAGGAACAAAAATTTTAAAAATTTGAGAAAGTACATCACCCGAGAAGGGATAATAAAACGAGATGATGAAAGCAGAAAATATTTTAGACAAAAATACTACAAGAAAAAGAAAGAAATAAAGAGAAGCGAAAGAACGGACGTGAACTGGCATGGGCGAAGAGAGTAAGAAGAGAGAGAGAGATAAACTGAATGAAAAAAAATCTGATGTGTCCAACACATGACATTCTCCATATTTGGGTATATATATTTAAATTATTATGAATAGCATTATAAGGCAAAATTATTATTTCCTATCGTAAGAGAATACAGTCGTCCTTACTGCCGTAAATTAGTTATATTTTGAACATATTTACAGAATTCACCGCTACATGGTGGCGGCGCTGTATACTGGAAATTAAGAAAAAGCAAAATATCTCCGAAATGGATGGTTCTACGAAAATTTGTTTCAAACAAAACTTGGAAGAAATATTATTCTCTACAACTTTGGTCCCCACGAAGATTACCAATAACGACGTTTTTAAGGAGATACTTGATTGAGAGCTGTATCGATGACAATGTCTCTCTGTTAAATGTTAAACCGTCTAAATATCAACACTGGTTTGATAGAGAATTAATAGATCTTTTAAAGCAAAAAAATAGCGCTCACAGAAAGTGAAAACGCAGTAGATTGCAAAGTGATTATCTGGAGTTCAGTTATCACAGAGCGGTTTTTAAACGTGTAAAGAAACATAGGCTGCTGTCCTATCTTTCGGATGTTGACGAATTTTTGAAAATAGACCCGAAATCGTTTTGGAAGTTTTTCAATCAAAAAAGAGAAGATTGTAGGATTCCCCAATCTGTGTTTTTGGATAAAAATACTGCTGACAACCAGCAAAATGTTGGTAATCTTTCTTCGTGTTATTTTTCATCAGTTTTTCAACCACAAGTCTCTGTATCTCATTTTCATTTCATTTATGTATATCTGTCACGTTAAATGATGTTCAAATTGCACTTAAAAAGTTAAAACCCAGCTCCCCGGCAGGACCTGATAACATTCCAGCTTTTCTTATTAAGGGTTGTGCTGATGAACTTTGTTCTCCACTATGTAATTTATTTAATAAACTTGTTTTTCCAAGAATATCCTGATCGGTGGAAAAAGGCTATAGTAATACCCATACATAAAGAAAGTAATAAAATGGATTTAAGGATCTATAGGCCAATCTCTCTTTTAAGTACTTTCTCCAAAATATTTGAATCTATTATCTATAAAAAGCTTGAATTTTTCCTTAAGGATAAATTTAGTCAATACCAGTATGGTTTTATACGGAATAGGTCCACCATCTCTAATCTTGCAACTTATGTTCATGAAATAAGCAATTCAGTTATAATATGGGTGGACAAACTGATGCTTTATATTTAGATTTTTCAAAGGTATTTGATTCAGTAGATCATTCGCTTCTATGTAAGAAGCTTAGTTGTATGGATGTATCTGGTCAACTATACTTTTTGTTAAAATCTTACTTAAGTAACAGATCTCAAGCAGTATTGATTGGTGGGTCATTGACTCAATATTCCACTATTTCGTCTGGTGCACTTCAAGGGTCCATTTTGGGCACGTTATTATTTAACATATTTATAAACGACTTACCCTCTGTCTTTCGGAATTCGAGATACTTATTATATGCTGATGACTTAAAAATTTACCAATCAATTACTGCGTTGGAGGCAGGGCCGGCTCAAGACATTTTGGCGCCCAAAGCAGATTTCAATTATGGCGCCCCATCGATACATAAATTTTACATTAAAATTCGGTAGTTTAGTAGTATAACAGGATATAATTATTTTGAAGTTTTGTGCATTTTTATGATTAAACGGTTTGATAAAAAAAATAAGGTTTTATTCACAGAAAAATAAATTTGAAATGTCACAAAGAAATTATAAATTGTGCGATACTTATTTCAATGACAATGAGATTGATTGGAACTATTGCATCGCTATACGTATGCACAGATGGGGCTCAATCAATGGTTGTCAAACTTGCTAGTGCAGTAAGTTTCATAAAGAAGGCATCGAAAATTCAACATCGACACATTGCCTTATTCATACACAAGCACGCGTTGCAAAACGCACGAATAAAGGCAGTGACGAACTTATCTAAAGCTAATGGTACAAATTGGTCTTGGAATGAAATAGAAAGGATTAAATTGATTCTTGATTGCAAAATGCACTTGGGAGCCTGTGAATACTGCAAAGGAAGGATGCAGAGGAAAAAGAAGCGACAAAACGAATCGAATCAAACCTTATCGTGGAAGTGCCCTTGGAAAGACGTTCCGAAAAAAAATTATTAAAAACATATGGGTTGGGATGAAAAACGGGCTTTATCGTGAACAAATGAGACTCCAACTTTATGACTGATTACGAACTTAAACAGCAAGATAAACATCGTCTTTTACCTGGAATCATTACAACAAAGGACAATTTTCGTTACAGAAACAGCTCACGAATTTGTTACCAATTCAAAAGTGAAAATTTAAAACGACCTTCAGGATGAATTTCTTAAAAAGAAATAAAATTTCCCAATAATAGAGTTAATTACCTCAAATTTTAAAGAGAAAAACCTCTACATTAAACTACTTATGAAAGGTTGATCAAGAAAGAGTATAATAGCAACAAACTTATTTGAATTAAATAAAAAAATAATTTAACCATACAACGTGAAAGATATAGGTATAGAAAAAGATCGAATAAAAATATGTATATACTAAATTCCTGGTTTAGAAATTCTTCGTTGATCGTAAACTAGGTATAGCTCCAACTTCAGGGTGAAACACCCGCTTTTATCAATGGGTATTTTTCCCATTTACACTAAATATTGACGTCTCTTCTTGAGCAAAGACAAAAACATCAATTATGCCCAAGGAAAACTAACCTGTTATAGAAAAAACCTGCTATAACTTGATAACAGATTCTTCAAACACTAAAAGACGCACACCACTCGACTGCCTTTTCCACAGCGATGGGCGTATTGGAACTAATGCGGACAAATATTTCTTTTTCGATGTCACCAAAGCAAAATGCGAGGGAGGAGGAAATGTTGAAGGAGAAGGGGCTGAAAATAGTGGTGTGATAATATGTACCCCGTCCTCACACACCCTAACACAGCGTAGCAATTACTAAGAAGCAGTAAAAGAAACCCAAAAGATATATTTCGTCCTCAAACAAGAGCCGCCAGCAATCACCGAGAATTTTAAATGTGCCTGAATGAATGCACGTGGAAACAAAGAGGAAGCGCAGGAGGGAGAGTCTTGGGATATCCCACATCCTCCTCGGACTTTTTAAGGTTTTCCTTGGCTCTTGGGCACCCTTGCAAATGTCTCCCGCTGGCCAACGTCTGATGAGACTGCAGAGGCTAGTAAGGCGGGGGCGATGCCGAGGCATGACCTTTCTCCCCCCCCCCTCCCCCCCCCACTCCAACCTAAGGGACTGCTTCTCTCTTCAGACCTTTGGCGCAAGTGGTGCATCGCACCCGGAGAGAAACCCTCGGGGGTGGCAAATCACAGAGGGAATCAGCTAAAAATATTAGGGGTGGTGAGAACTGCTTTCACCCGGTCGGCAAAGATCCCCAGAATGTAAAGGTATGTACACATATGCGCATTTCCCTGCAACAGAACAACAAAGTAGCGCAACATTTTGGCGAACGCGAACACGAACACGAACGTGCAACATTTCCGCGCAACACACAGGCGATCCATGCGTAGACGGTATTTCAGCGAACCATCAAAGGATGTTGCGCGCGCACATTGCAACCTATCTGGACGGGCGTGCAACATTTAAGCGAGCGTAGACGTCTTTACATTCAGTTATCATCTTACCACCAAGAAAGACACGTCGTTGTTCGCATGTGTATATCGTTCAGTTGTAGAGTGTATTATTAAAATGGAGTGGCCAAATGAAACGTTGTTGAAATTTATTGAAATCTATATCAGCAAACAGGTTCTTTGGGATGCAAAAAACAAGAACCATTTTAATAAATTAATGAGAAATGATGCTCGGGAGGAGATCGCAACTGAAGTCGGCTCCTCAGCTGATGAATGTCAGAAAAAGATGTCAAGCTTGTTATCATCATTCCGGCGGGAAAGAGCAAAAATTTGTAAAAGCCGTGGAACAGGAAAAGCTATGTATTTTTGCGATTTGCACGAGAACGAAGTGGACTGTAATGTAATTTTAATTCTATGCGAGAGACACTGAGAGGGGAACCCAAAGCCGCGACAATAATCCACCACTCACCTCTTCTCTTGGGTCCTTTGCCTTCAGTATTAGGGAACTTTCGGCTCCTCCTTGTCTATCCCCACTCCTCCGGTATCCACGACGACAACTTTGGACAGACTTCTCCAACAACTCTCAATCCACGACGACAACCTTCGACAGACTTCTTCAACAACTCTCCGTCCACGACGACAACCTTCGACAGACTTCTCCAACAACTCTCCGTCCATTTCCTCAGTGAAAAACCACCTAATGACAACAACTTTATTAACTCATCTCTAACTTTTACCGCCTCCTCCGCTGGAGGACTCGACAACACGATGTCATCCATGTAAGTTGCTCTGCAAAGAGCTTGCGCGCTGCGGCCGGGTAAGATTCCCCTTCATCCTCGACTAATTGTTGCAACGTTCTTATTGCCAAGTATGGGGCCGATGCCACTCCATAGGTTACTGTTGTAAGACTATACTCGACGAGCGGCTGTTCCGAACTTGCACGCCAAAACACTCTCTGGAAATCATAATGCCTCTTACTAATACAGATATTCCGGTACATTTGGCGAATGTCCGCGATAAGAACTACCTTGTGCATTCTAAATAACAACAAAATATCCACGATGTTCAATTGCAGCTTTGGGCCGCTATGTAAGATCTGATTCAACGAAGGGCCGTTTTCAGTCTTCATGGAGGCGTCAAAGACCACTCGAAACCTTTCGAATTTATCACCGTCGCGATAAATGCAATGATGCGGAATATAAAAGAGCGTGGAGACTATCGGTGGCTCCACGGCCTTAATCATATGGTCTTGCGCCTCGTAATCCGCCATAAAGGCATTATAGCATTGCCTAAGTTTCTGCTGTTTATCAAGACGCCGTTCAAGTTGGTGAAACCGGCGAAATGCACTGTTTCGACTGTTTCCTAACAGCGCCTCATCACTTCGAAAAGGAAGCTCAACTACGTAACGACCAGTTTCCAATCTAGATACGGTTGACTGAAAGTGAGATACACATTGTTTATCATCTTCACTTAGGTAATGAGTGACCGGAGGTTCCTCCACCTCCCAAAATTTCCGAATAATGTAATCCAATTGAGATTCCATCGTCAGGCAAAACGAATCAATGCGGCTGGCCTCTTGAGGCACTTTTCCCACTAGACAATAGCCCCAAACTGTCTATATTGCACACGGAGCGCCCTTTGGACCTATTACTGCATTACCAATCATTACTGTGCCCAACCATTCGGCACCCAGCAAAATATCAATAGCCTCAGGACGATAATACGATGGATCCGCCAGCGTAAGATTACGTATGTGCGGCCACTGCTGCCTTGCTACCTCCATCGTAGGGCAACGCGCAATATTTTCTATAACTAAGGCTTCAAGCTCTAATGCCCCCATCTTCGGAGTCGGTTCTAATACACAAATTAATTTTCCTTGAGCGACGCCCACCGATGTTTGAGCTAAACCGAAAATGGACGTGATCATCCTTTGAATATGCAAAGCCAAGCACAGAGCGCACGCCTTCGTAATTAATGTTCCTAGACTTGCGCTGTTAATCAAAATTTTTACACTCTGATAATTTCCATGTCGGTCCCGCACCCGACCTTGTGCGGTGGATAACAAAACAACGTACTTTGTAACTTCCACCTGGGTCTTTGATGAATCAACAACTGCTTCCACAGGAGTGGTCGACGTTATAGACGCACCTTCAATTTTTCCTTGCGCAACGGAGGTGCTTTCTGTATTCGCTCCCTTTTCCACGCTCTTGACTACCCTTTCACTACCCGAGGCTTGATTCCGTGGAGTGAAATGCAGCAATGAATGATGACTAAACGAACAGTACCGACAGGGGTTTCGACTGCGACAAGTTTTAATCAAATGCCCAGACTGCAAACAACTTAGGCAAAGGCCGTATTCCTTCGCCACACGAAATCTATCATCTACAGATAAACCCTTAAATTTTCCGCACAAGTATAGTGGATGCTTAGCTCCGCATAACACGCATTTCAAATACGCGGGAGAAGGACATGCATCCGTGCTTGCCACCTGAGTACTAGTCCGGGCCCCATACAATTTATATTTTTTCTCCATTTGTATTCCCGATGATCTAATACCGGGCGAACGTCCTTTCGAAGGCCCACTTTGGCTGCTTCCAGCACCCGAGCCTCCTTTTCCAAGAAGGAAATAAAACATTTCACCGTGACAACCCTTCCTCCGAAACATTTTTCTCCCACCTCTCTCTCAGATCTGCGCTGAGCTTCTTTCGTAAAATAAACAAAAGAAGTACCGCCCAATCTTCGACGCGATGCCCTAACACCGTTAGAGCGCCCGTATATTCCGTCAACAAGGTAACGAAAGTTCGCAATTGTTCGGGTGCTCGCTCCACTAATTTCAAACCCAGTAGCCCTTCCAAATAGGCGTTCGTTAACAATGACGGTTCACTGTAGCGTGACATCAACAACTCTCACGCCACCGAATTATTCCCACTAGTAATGGGCAAAGATGACACCAACGACAATGCTTCTCCTTTTAGACATGACCGCAAATACATAAATTTCTGTATATCAGACAATTGGGTACTATGATGAATCGTAGCCTCAAAGATGTCATGAAAACCTTGCCATGCCTTAAGGTCTCCATTAAATTCAGTTAAGTTCAATCTGGGAAGCGCAATGCCCGATATCCCTGGCCTGGTCATAATGTTAGGAGAAACTGACGCATCTTTATTTGACCCCGATCCCTCCAAAAGATGCATAATTGCCCATACCGCCTTAATGTTATAGTAACTAGATTCAAACTGGACAATCTTAGACTGAAAAACTTCGGCTTGGTCATCATTTTGTTTCTTATAATTCAACACGATTTTCGCCAGAATTTCATGATAGCGATCAAACATTTGATCCAATCCTTCCGACATTACCCGCAATAACGCCACATCTTTCTTGTTAGGCGGATCCCTTTTGACCCGACTAGCCACCTCCTCGATACGAATAATTTTCTGCGAATTTAACTCCTCCTTTACTAATAATTCTTCGATCGTAGGCATGCTTACCAAACGAAAAATGCAACAAATGCCACTTTACTACACAAAGTAACAAATTCTCAGCGAAAAGATATGGAGGAAAGCCGACAAACTTTAACAAAGACGAAACTCATTTAACGACAAATTTTCATAGAACCCATAGGCCATCCGGCCCGAAGGACCAAATTGTTTGCGATTTGCACGAGAACGAAGTGGACTGTAATCTAATTTTAATTCTATGCGAGAAACACTGAGACGGGAACCCAAACCCGCGACAATAATCCACCACTCACCTCTTCTCTTGGGTCCTTTGCCTTCAGTATTAGGGAACTTTCGGCTCCTCCTTGTCGATCCGCACTCCTCTGGTATCCACGACGACAACCTTCGACAGACTTCTCCAACAACTCTCCGTCCACGACGACAACCTTCGACCCACTTCCACCGAGACACAGTGCCTTCATAAAACCCCGACAGCGAACAACACGTGAGCCGTGAACTCATGCCCCAGGTGGCTCCCTCTCGCGCATATATTACGACAGTCCAAGGAAATAGTATACCGCGCGTATTCAATCCTTTAAATGGCGCGAACAGATATATAATTTATTTATTTAACGAAACCAATTTTCCTTCTTTTCTTCTTGGAAGCGTATTTATGCACAAAAATATAAGCTGCAGCAGCTACTTGAAGAGAAGTCATGTCTACTCGGAGACGGAAAGGATACTGGCGGAAAACAGGCGAACAACGATTTGCCACACCGTGCCGAGCGCCCTCTTGTTGCAAGGTTTGATTCGCTGCTTGGTTCGCTGCTCGATCCGCTGCGCGGTTCGCTGTTCTGTTGCCGGGAAATGCGCATATGTGTACATACCTTAACAGTAATAAAATGTTGGAAAAACCACATCCAGCCATCTGTATTCGGTAGTTTTCTCGGAAGCCGCTTTCGGAAATACTATTTTACCATTCGGAGTAGAGCTGCCCCTGAACATTCATTTGAAGTCAAATTTTCACATTCATTCGCTACCTGCAAACATTATACATATCAATGGAAAACCAAATAGAAAATTTTTGCCAGGAAAATTTGGCGCCCCTAAAAATTCGGCGCCCCAAGCGGTCGCTTGGTATGCTTGTATTGTTGAGCCGGCCCTGGTTGGAAGACTGTATTAGAATTCAGAACGACCTGAACAACTTTTATACTTGGTGTCAACATTGGAATTTATTTCCGAACATTAAAAAATGTAAAAAAATTTCCTTTACTTTAAAGAAACATCCTATGGTATTTCATACAAACTGAATAATGTTGAATAAGAAACTGTGAACCAAATTTCTGACTTGGGAATTATCTGACAATCTAATTTATCTTTTGATATTCATATTAATACCATTATTAACAAGGCTTTCAAGATTCTTGGGTTTATCAAAAGAAATACCCGTTTCAATTCAATTGCTACTACTGTTTCCTTATTTAGTATGTTAGTAAGACCCATTCTTGAATACGGATCCTTCATTTGGAATCCGCATCATAAGATGAAAATTAATAAACCTGAATCACCTCAAAAGCGCCTAATAAAATGGCTCTGCTTTAAGCAGGGAAAAATCTATCATAGTAATCAGTATTTGGTTTTGTGCAAACAATCTTGTTTTGTGTCTTTAGAAGTAAGGCGTATGGCAATAGATTGCATTCAGTTTTTTAAGTTGTTGTGTGGGTTACTGGATGTCCAGGATCTCCTTGCCAATGTCAGCTTTGTTACTCCGGAAAGAAGAACTAGACACACACACCTCTTTGCTCTCTCTATTACCCGTGTAGATGTGCACAAATTCTCTCCTATTGTACGAGCAATGAGGACATTAAACATGTGTATGAACTTGGATCAAAATCAGGATATATTTTGTGATTCTTAAAACAATTTTAAAACAAAGATTTTTAAAATATGTTGTTGTTATGACTAATATTTAATATTTATTGTAATTATTTTTCTTTGTTTTTCTCCTGTATGTGAGTGTTATTAATTTCTTATGTTTGTAACTTTCTCATACGAAGTATCGAGAAAGTATTGTTAACGCGAAAAAATTCGACCTCGAGATTTTTACGGAAATATACGTTTTAGGTGTCGCTGAATCCGAAAAAGTGTTTTTGCAATGCCGTCTGTCTGTTAATGGCTCTGGATCCTAAACGGTTGACCGAAAATGAATGAAATCTCGTACTTGGCATTTTATCATACTGACCAGAGTATATATAGAAATGGTTGACATTTCTCAATAATTAAGGGTAGTTTATTCTACGCATTTTTAACAACAATCCGATTTTCTCAAAAAAGGCCCTAACAATTTTGATCAAATTTCGTACAGTTACTTCAGTTTGCCTTCAATAATACTGTAGAGTACTACATATTTCTCAAAAAATGAATATAAGGCTAGTTTATTCTAGGCAACTTTAACAATAATTCGATTTTCTCAGAAACGGCTGTAACGATTTTGATCAAATTTCGTACAGGTACTTGAGTATACATCTACAATAATACTACGTATTTCATTTTTCTCAATGAATGAATATAAGGCGTTTATTCTTGGGCAACTTTAACAAAAATTGGATTTTCTAAAAACAGGCTCATAAGATTTTCATTTTCTAAAGATTACTAAACGATACATTCATATATGAGAAAGTTTGTACAATGTATGTTGTACCGATTTTTTATTATATCATATGTAATTGGGCCAAGTCCTGTTTGTGATAAATAACTTTAAAAAACGATTATTTATAAATAATTCCTAAACCATAACTGATATGGAAAATTGTTTGAAATAAAAGATGTAGGAAATTATATTTTCTACATTTTTTTGTAATGGTCAATGTATACAATAATGACGTATCGGAGAAATATCGCAAAAACCGAATCGGGTTTCGAATAAACCTCGACTTCCGGTTAACCGTTGTTGTCCAAAAACTAATCAGTTCTTTGTGCTCACCCTAAAGTGTTATATATGAAGTTTGGTAACGATATGGCAAGTACTTTTTGAGTTATAGCGCCCATAATCACATACACACGCACACACACAGACATAATTCCGAAAATAGTCTAAACGTGTTCTAGGGACCTCAAAACGTGCATTTCCGTTGAAATCTCGAAGTCGATTTTTTTTCGTGATCACAATACTTTCCCTATACTACGTTTGGAGAAAGTAAAAAGAGGAGACGAGGAGAAGGGACAGGATACCAGTAGAGGAGGGAAAGATGAGAAAAACACAAAAGAGAGAGATGGAGGGAGGAATTTAAGAAGCGTTTAGATTCGGTCGCCGCGGAAACGGAGAAATGTCTCCGAAAAGTGACGCAGGTTGCGGTGGGCGTGGCGTAGCAGTTTCTTGAAACGAATAACGTGTACGAACAGAAGAGACAAGTGGAGGCGGCCTTTCCCCGCAGGCGAGAGGGGTTGGGGAAAGTCTGACGTCGAAAGGAAAGGGGAACGAGATGGAGAGAAATGCGAAGCGGTGCTGACTTGTGCTGCTGACCCGCCGCCACTCCTGGGAGATAGGCAACTTACTATGGTTACGGATAGAGAAACGGGAGCTGGAGAGGAGGTGAGGGAGGGAGGGAGGAAGAGAAGGAATCGCGGCACTGACGGAGGCCAGGGAGCAAGAACTTCGCACGTGCTCTGAATCGGGGGCTTTGCGAACGAGAGGAAGGGGGGCAGGAGGAGAAGGGGAAGGAGGGGGCGAGAAAAGATGAGAAGAGATGGGATGAGGCCAGTGGGCTCGAGTGTCTAAGTGTGGGACTGTTGTAGATCGTGTATGGACCACGGGAAGCGAGAGAGTTTTGATCGCAAAGTTCCCGCTTGGGAAGCGCAGAGCGTGACAAAAAGGGTGAGGAAGGTCTCACGGGATTGCTTTCAAAAGTCCGTTAGGCAATTATGCGCGATTGGCCGCAGTGAGTGAGAGACGGGGGAGAGTGGGAATGCGGGGAGAAAGGACGGCGAGGGGACAAAAACCTCTCCAAATCCAAAACGGAACCGGCGGAATTGAAATTCAGGCTGCTCTGCCAAGTGGTATGGTATCGAATATGTACATGTAAGGAAAGTACGCGAACTTCCAAACTGTGAAATTAATTAATACAAGATTTGGAATGTTGAAAGCGCCGAAAAAGTCGGCCTCGCCTACTGATTTTACGTAAAACTAGAATGAGTGAAATAATATTCCATGCGCATGAAAAATTAGAATAGGACAAGCCTCCCCAATTTTAAACTCACCACGAAAATAAATAAATTAAAATAATTTTTTGGGGATGCAATGAAATAAAAGTGTGAAATTTGTTTGTGAAATATGCGTATTTAATATATGGTTTTAATACAGGTACTGACAATACATTTTGTGTAACTTGAATTTAGAAACGGATGACCAATTAAGTATATTTACGATTTTTACTTGATTTTTAACATAGTTTTTGTCTTACTGACCAAAGCCGTTATAGAGACCGAAGGCTATCTTCATATGGCGACGAATGAGCACGAACGTTAATGATTCGATCCCACAACCCTTTTACTGAGGTGAAGGCGCCTTTATGGCCCTAATCTAAGGATGCCCGTGAGCACATATGACGCAATGCGCTTCTTCATGTGTTGAAGGCATTGTTTAAAAAAAATCGGTACAACATACATTGTACAAACTTTCTCATATATCGGTACTAATGCGTCGTTTAGTTATCTTTAGAAAATGAAAATCGTATGAGCCTGTTATTAGAAAATCCAATTTTTGTTAAAGTTGCCCAAGAATAAACTAGCCTTATATTCAGTCATTGAGAAAAATGAAATATGTAGTATTATTGTAGATGTATACTCAAGTAACTTTATGAAATTTGATCAAAAACTTTAGAGCCATTTCTGAGAAAATCAAATTCTTGTTAAAGTTGCTTAGAATAAATATGAACTATACAGTAAGTATTATTGAAGCCGTAAACTCAAGTAACTGTACGAAATTTGACCAAAATCGTTAGAGCCGTTTTTGAGAAAATCGGATTGTTGTTAAAAATGCGTAGAATAAACTTCCCTTAATTATTGAGAAATGTCAACCATTTCTATGTCTACTCTGCTCAGTATGATAAAATGCCTAAGTACGAGATTTCACTCATTTTCGCTCTACCGTCTAGGCTTCAGCGCCAGTAACAGACAGACAGACGGACAGACAGACAGACGGACAGACAGACAGACAGACAGACGGACAGACAGACAGACGGCATTGCGAAAACCACTTTTTCAGATTCAGCGACATCTAAAACGTGTATTTCAGTAAAAATCTCGAGGTCGAATTTTTTCGCGAAAACAATACTCTCTCGATACTTCGTATCAGAAAGTAAAAATCTGATGTGGCCAACACATGACTTTCTCCATATTTGGGTATAGATATTTAAATTATTATGAATAGCATTATAGGGCAAAATTATTATTTCGTATCGTAAAAGAATACAGTCGTCCTTATTGCCGTAAATTATATGTTGAATATGTTTACAGAATTCACCGCTAAATGGTGGTGGCGCTGTATACTGGAAATTTACTAATAAACAAAATATCTCCGAAATGGATGGTTCTACGAGAATTTGTTTCAAGCAAATAACAATAACGGTTTACCGGAAGTCGAGGTTTACTCGAAGCCCGATCCGGTTTTTGCGATATTTCTCCGGTAAAACATCATTATTGTATCTACAATTCTATACAAAGATTATAGAGAATGTAATTTCCTACAACTTTTATTTGAAACAATTTTCCATAGCAGTTATTGTTTAGGAATTATTTATAAAAAATAATCGGTTTTTTCGGTTTTCGTCAAATATCTCCTTAAAGACCTCGTAATTGGTCATCTTCGTAAGGGCCAAAGTTGTAGAGAATAATATTTCTTCCAAGTTTTGTTTGAAACAAATTTTCGTAGAACCATCCATTTCGGAGATATTTTGCTTTTTCTTAATTTGCCACCATGTAGCGGTGGATTATGTAAACATATTCAAAATTTACGTAATTTACGGCAATAAGGACGACTGTATTCTTTTACGATACGAAATAATAATTTTGCCTTATAATGCTATTCATAACAATTTAAATATCTATACCTCAAATATGGAGAAAGTCATGTGTTGGCCACATCAGATTTTTACTCTGGTAGATGTGTGGCCCGCTTAGTTACTCTCAAGGTCGATTTTGGTCCTGGTAACATTTTGATTTGCTCATCCCTGTCTTATACCAAGGACGTGTTGCACGTAATGACTAAGCATACTAATTCGGGGAAGAAGTACGTCACCACAAAGGAATTAAATAATCACTCGAATATTTCTTCGTCATATTTTTTACAAACGTCCTTTGTTCGGGCTATTTGAAACTTACACAGACATATGTTGAAAGTAATTCTATAAGTAGGTATGGTAATGCTACTAGAAACTTCTAATACAGCCGTAGCATTCGTGGACTTGCAATCTCCAGGTTTAGAATACTATGTTTAATTACAGTCATATTTCATTAAAAGAGTTAAATCACATAGAGGAAACTTTATTTCATTTCTGTGGAAGAATGCTGCAAAAATTTAAACAGAGACACGGTGGTTTGGTTAAAAATCGACAGGCAAAAATATATCAAACAATATCTCTCAGAAGGTGAACGTTATAACGAGTATAACGGTGTTGGTAAAACCGAAAGGACGAGTGCACGAATTCAAGAGATGTGAAAATCAAAAATATTTTTAAAACATCACATAGTTCGATGGCGAAAACATCGTCGAGATCAAAATTCCAATACTTCATTGGAAATCGCTTTAATAAACAAATCAAACTTTCGCGATAAGTACAATAATCATTGTGATGCTATCGCGAAATATCAGCGAGACTTCTAAAAATATGACACTCTTCGCAACGTGTGGCCCAAAAAATATTTTTTTAAAGATAAACGCCTCCTAAATCGAACTTCACTTCTAGATTTTTTTAAACTAGTTCGGTAAAACCTATTTCCAATACATATGCCACGCCTGACAACATCTTATCATCATCTTCAAATGTGAATTTTATTTGCCGAAAACTTCTTCCTCTTACCTAGATACGGAGTGCATTTAGAGGTCAAAATGAACTAGAACGGCAATAAAGAACCGATTTACCGATAAAACATTGTAAGGATAAAAATTATTTTATTCGGTCGATCTTATGATGCGACATTTAGGGGTCAAAATGCCGGTCAATTTTATCGTTATATAATTTAGATATGCTCAAAGAAACAAAATAAACATCTAAACTAAAAAAACGCATTGAAGATCGTAGGAGACTTATTTTAGTAAACAGAACTAAACAACCGGATGATATTTATCCTAGCTAATGAAGCAAAAATACACTCTAATGGAAATCTTTACCCGTTACATCGCACACATTTCCAAAATGATATAGTTTACTGCGATAGGCATGGCATACGACAGCAATAATTTACTGAGAAGAAATTGATTGATACGTCAGCTAAAAAGTTCCCGGTCGAGGAGGAATCATAACCCCACCGAGATGCATAAGACAAAGTGTTTTTAAGGGGAAGGTTTTGGGAGAACATCTCAGCGATGGGAGGGAACCCATTCCCTGAGGTTTAAGGGTCATTTGTCGAGACATATCTTCAGCTGGATGCGGTGTCCGAGCGTCGGCAAATGGACGAGGGAGGAAGGAGGCTGGTGGGGGGAAGGGAAGGTGATGTCATGGGCCAGGACGAGGGCACTCCGCCCCAGAGTAGCCTTCGTCGCCAGGAGACGGCAGAAAGATCGATTCCAATTAATCGGACGTCAACACAGTGAAGGGAGAACATTGTCTCTCGGCTTTGGTCCCAAAAAGTAACAACAAGACGAGGAGGGGCCTAAGGGTTTGCTGGGCCATTGTTGAGGCATCCTCCCATCAGCCTCTCGACCAAACAGATGGAAGAAGGGATCAGATGCGTACTTTCTCTATATCGAAAGCCCACGAGTGTAAGAAGTAGTTAAAAAGTTTTTGAAAAGAACACATGAAAATACAAAAGTATATTTTAAATGATACGTATGGCATCTTTCCCAAAGAGAGGGTGGGGTTGTAGCACAACTTCTGTTAACTATATAAATGAGTAAAACAATAACTTTCTAAGACTAGTAAACCGTAAAGAGAATTTTGGAAACTTTTCTGAAACATTCAAGTTCATTCTCGATTTGGAAGCAGGTACATCAAGGCATCCAGGAAGTTATAAGAGCCTGCTAAATACTCACTGTTCTTGAAAACTGTATCCGTTAATATTAATACCATTTCAAATTCGAAAAATGTTTTACAACCATCGACTCTCGCAAAAACTTTATCTAACTAATTTCAGGACCCATTCATCACAGAATGAAATTAATATCTAATTGTATGAATACAGCCAAGCGTATTGAGGTAAGCAGTTGTTTAATAAATAGTTCTTATATGATTCGCAGTTATTTTAAATGTACAGGAAATGATTAGTTGCGAACTTTTAACTTTCATTAAGAAGACATACGATGCATAAAAATGAATTAAAATTATTCGTTCGAATTACAGATACGCATACAAACATTCTGCGTTTCACTTAATTTTATTCATCTGAGTCCTAGAAAAAGCAAATTAACGAATTCCTCGAAAAATATGGCAGTAGTCAATATAAGAATGATTCATCATCGTTATAAATTAAATCTCATATACATTCAAAAAATATACTTTTCACGCTTTCCAATTCTTTTCTCAAATTTAATATGCGCATTTCCATAAAGGGTAAATCATTTCACAGGAAGGTGCTATGGCAATAGAAGCAGCTATATTTGAAAACATCCAAAGGTATAAAAAATAATAATACCAGCCACAGCCGTGAAATAAGAATAACTGATGAGCACTCAATCTATGACGACGTGCATTTTCGTGAATTGCAAAGGAATCATAGCTATAGTTAACACTGTGGAAATAAAAAAGGTTTACTTGGTAATTCCACAAAACTTGAATCATAGCCGCACAAACGGAATATATAATAGCATGTTTTCTATTTTCTTTGAAAGATTTATGCACCCACAAAAAACTGCGTAAAGCTAAAAGGGCCGAAAAAAATAAAATCCGATGTTACTTCACGAAAGTCCAGAAGGTCCTGAGGAGAATAATTTTCCATCAATCGGGAAAATGGTTGGCCATGACAGCTTGTCTAAACGGGAGAAATTTAATTCGCATCTGATCTGATCTCCCGACGAAAAATACATACTTCCGAAAAGTTATATACCAAAGAACAACAAAACATTCGCGAAAAATCGAAAGACGGAAAACTCGAATGGTATTAAGAAAAATCGGTACAACATACATTGTAGAAACTTTCTCATAATGCGTCATTTAGTGATCTTTAGAAAATGAAAATCGTATGAGCCTGTTTTTAGAAAATCCAATTTTTGTTAAAGTTGCCCAAGAATAAACTAGCCTTATATTCATTTTTTGAGAAATATGAACTATACAGTATTATTGAAGACGTAAACTCAAGTAACTGTACGAAATTTGATCAAAATCGTTAGAGCCGTTTTCGAGAAAATCGAATTATTGTTAAAGTTGCCTAGAATAAACTAGCCTTATATTCATTTTTTGAGAAATATGTAGTACTCTACAGTATTATTGAAGGCAAACTGAAGTAACTGTACGAAATTTGATCAAAATTGTTAGAGCCGTTTTTGAGAAAATCGGATTGTTGTTAAAATGCGTAGAATAAACTACTCTTAATTATTGAGCAATGTCAACCATTTCTATGTATACTCTGCTCAGTATGATAAAATGCCTAAGTACGAGATTTCGTTCATTTTCGCTATACCGTCTAGGCTGCAGAGCTAGTAACAGACAGACAGACGGCATTGCGAAAACCACTTTTTCGGATTCAGCGAAACCTAAAACGTATATTTCCGTTAAAATCTCGAGGCCCAATTTTTTCGCGATAACAATACTTTCTCGATACTTCGTATGAGAAAGTAAAAAGGTCGCATGCTAAGCATGACTCCATTTTATTGTTTCAATCAAAAAGAGATAAAAAAAACAACGACCAATTAAAACGGCCGCAAGCGATTTGTGCGGGAATTCTTCCAATACGGCAGTTTTTAAGCACGTTTAAGAGAGTCACGGGGAAAGAATGGAGAGGGAGTGAAGGGGATGGGGAAGGGAAAGAGAGGGATAGGGAGGAAGCTGGAGGCAGCGAGTAAGAAATGGGAGGCCGGGAAAAGGGAGAATGGAAACGAAAGTGATCGATTGTTCGACTGTCAAAGTTTCACGCCTCATTTCTATGACTACTGCAAACAAATGGCTCGCAAGTGCTCGGACAACTGCAAATGAATTCCTCGCGAAAATGATCATTCGATGAAATCCCTTACATAGCACAGCATTACTCACGCGACGATATACCAATGAGTGTGAATTTGAACTTTCGAAAGTCGGTTGGAGTTTACGTTGGCATTTGTGGACGGGTGGAACGGGTGTGGCGATCTCTAAACTTAAGAGCGCCTCAAGAGTACCAAAAATGATAGAAGGAAAAGATATAATATGTAACATACTGTGTACAGAAGTATATACAAAAAACTTTTTTAATTTAAACAACTTTTAGGAAGTGTATAGAGTAAACCGAACGGTTTGATTCAATGATTTTACTGTCAATTAAAAACTGTAAGGTCTTTTCTTCGTCTCCAAACATTAGCATACATTTTTTAAGAGACTGAATCATTTTAAGGGCTAATAGTACGGCATAGTTCGGTATGCGGCCGTTGCCATTTGCGGCGCACAGTCAAGAAACGCCATTTCCATTAATCCAACAATAAGAAATGCATATTTTACTCTCCCTTGCCCTTATATAATCTGTAAGGTATAGATTAATAAATTTAGTCGCATAGAAGACAACATTTGCAACAAAAAAGTCCGCTAGAGCATGCAACTACGACTTATAGTTAGGAGATAAAAATTAGAGAAGGTTCGCCAATGTTATCCAACTGGGGGAATTAAACGTCCCTGAAATCGAACTCGGGTCGTTATTTTGCCCGGCGATTACACATAAGTATTTATTTATGGATCTCTTTAAAATTGAAAGAGTCGCTAAAATACATGCAGTTCTCGAGTTACTAGACATTATTTGTGATGTCTTAAAACTTATCTACCTTCATGTATACCTATATATATCTCGGTAAGTTAACATAAAAGTTAAAACGCCTGCTATTGCAGAAATACATCTGTATCAACGTTTAGGTGCAGCGAGCGCTTTATTTGTTTCCCATGAAAAATAACGGGAATTTATCACGAAGATAGATGGAGTCAAGGCGAGATTCATTGTTGTAATGCACGATTTGGGAGAGTTTCTCAAACGTATAAATCATGTCTTGTAATACAGGTAGTGAAGATAAAAAAATGGAAAATGATGTGAATAACTTAATGACCGATTCAAGTAAAAGAAAATTGTTGATTTCTCCCGTGCCAAATCTACAGAAAATTAGTTTTAAATGTTCAATTTTAACGTTCTTAGCAAAGAAAACATTTTCACACGCGGAAGAAGATATTTAGTTAAAATTTGAGGGTTAAATTCACGTGAGGAAATTTTAAAACTATTTGTCACAAAAAAAGCAGACTTTCTGTGAAGAAAATTAAAAATAAGCCAGGTGCCTCAAATATAGTTAAAGTAATTAATTTTGTTAAAGCAAATGAATAATCACTTTCAGATCGATTTCTACCGATAAATATAAATGGCCCTAGCGACTGCTTTCATCCACAAACATCTGGGAAGCCGAAAATTAGGTATTTTAAAAGAGAAACCACATTTAATTAGGCAGGAATATCTTAAAGTAACTTATCAGCAATAAAAACAAACCAACGAACGGATAAGTATACACTAAAGTCTAGGAAAAAACAAACGACTCGAGTTCCGCTTACACGAATAATTAGCGCGGAAAAATAATTAAATTATATTTACCAAAAAACAAAAGAATACGCACGACGGAACGCCGTAATGAGGACGGGCCAGAATCTTAATAGATAGCGGAAAAAACGGATTCCGTCGCGTACGCTCACCTAGAGTCCGCCTCCAGGTCGATGATGGGCGTTCCCAGAGTGTTGGCCTCCTCCTTAGACGGCTCTTTGGCGTCATCTTCCGCCCCCTGGGGGCACGGGTCGTACAAGAAGCCTCCGTGGCCGCATATTAGGTCTTGGTTGCAGAGAGATACGGGCGGCGGCCTTTTGTTCGGCTCCCTTCGGGAAGGAAAAAGAAAGGAGGATAATTTTAATAGAAACGGTTTATACATCGATAACAAATAATACCACACACGCACAGCTTGATAACTCGTTCATTCCTGAAATAAGGCTCTAATAATTCGGAAACTGCATGATTTTTGAGTAGGTGGAATTCGAAAATATTTCAAACAAGATTTTCACAAAAATAATACCTTCATAAAATTTAGTTTAGTTTTAATTCAACGCTGTTTCCTTCTCGCCTCGTTCAACTACAACTAAACTTCCAAAAACACCGCAATTAAGAAGTAGGGCTACTGAACAAGGATGATATTTGCGAAGATTTGTTCCATAAAACAGGTTGCGAGCAATTACCACGTGTTTCTAAGAAGAGTAATCTAATTTTAAAACTTTTGCTAATTAAAGTAAATAAATAACACGAGCATTAAGAATTGCGGATAATTGCCAACCAATGACGGACAAGCGAAGCGTTTTTTCTCCAGATATTCGGATCGAAAAGTCTTTTTTGATACCGTAAAAACCCCTGTATACAGCGCACTTTTTTCCTAATTTTCGTGGCTAAAACGTTGGGTGCGTTTTATACACGGGTACAAAATATTTGACGTTTTTTCTCCACGAAATGTTAGTCGAAAAATGAAAATTAAACAGCAGCAAACTAGTATTTAATAACATCAAAGTTTTTATATTAAAATTAAACTTTTTAATATGAAAACAAATTGCACTTTTTCAAAAATTGTATAACCAAGAAATTCCTGGTCAATAGCCGACTCATCCTTGCACATGGGTATTAAACATTTTTCGTTCTTTCTGTACAGAGTCTTCAATGAGAATGAAACACCTGCTAACTAAAATTTAAAAATCACGCAAGTCTGTCCATTAAAAAATATTTCAAGCAACAAAACAAATCAAACTTTTAGTAACAATTTTCCTAAAATCCAAGAAATTCGCCATCAGCTGAGTCGTCTTCGGTAATATGGAACTGGTCATTAACTTCATCCGTTTCTTAATTTCGGAATCGTTCGATTCTAATGTTGCTGTCATCATCATCCCATAATAGTACTTGTCTTCAGTTCCATCTAAAGTTTTACTTAAGCAACATTTTCTGAATCCCTTCATTATCATTTCAGAGGGGAAGTCATTCCATACTTCCACGATCCACTGACAGATCGCTGTGATATCTACTTTACGAATGAGTCCCCCTTTGGTGAATGCGTGCGTGTCATTCAATCGGCCCATTTCTTCTTCATTGAGGATTTAAATGGCTTGTTAACAATAACGTCTATAGGCTGCAGGATAGATGGCATTCCCCCTGGAATAATCACCAAATTTGTCTTCATTTCAAGAAGTTTCTTTTTTACTTCGGGACGTGTGCGGCATCGGAATGCGTCTAAGACCAAGAGAGATCTTTGACGCATTTTACCAGACCTTTTCCAAACAAACTCTATCCAGTAACTAATGTTTTCATCAAACCAGCCTTGCTGTTGCACTCGGGCAATGATGCCACGCGTTATGTTTTTCTTTTAAAAATGACATACAGAGGCAGTTTCGCCCCATCAACCATACAGGCATTTTATTTTCACTTCAAGTTTCAAAAGCGATTGTAGACATTTTTACCGAGTTTTTAAAAAAAATTTTATGATTTCGACAGATGTTTTATTTGTTTCAAATTTCTTTTTAGGGTTTTTACATTAACAACTATATGGTGAGTATACTGAGCGAAGGTTAGACGATCCTCATTATATAAAATTAAAATTTTTTTCTTTTACAGTACTTTTTAAAATATTTTTTTTTCAATTATGTAGAAGTCACGAAAATTTGTTACATTTTATCTTCTTCTATGTTGCTTGCCAAAGTGTTTTATATATCCTTTTGTATGAAATTTCGACATCGGTGTTAACATGCATATACGGATGACGTACATTTTGTAAATCTCGTATTACGAATCATTCGGTAAATTCATTCGTCAGTTCATACCGAGTAAAAAGTATATTCGATGGAAATCAACCAATAGAATGAATACGAATCTTTCATGGCGATTTATTGAATATTTCTAAAATTTTAAGAAAAAATCTCCCTGCGTCCTATACACGGGTTTTTACGGTATTTGTAATTTTTTGCGAGGAGCTCCAAACAAAATCCCTCTCGTGTAGCTACTAAAAGTACACGGAATTTTTGCAAAAAGCGGTCGGAAAGAGACCAAAAAAAGCAGCGCTCTTATTGTCCACAGTTTTAACATCTTCACTTTTTTTCAACCTACCATTAAAGGGAGTCCAGACACAACAGAATCAGCAGGATGACTTTAGCGGAATACCGCTTAACTAGGGCGAAATGACAATTTATCGCCATTCAGATTTCACCGAAAATATTGAATATGAATTTCTGGAGTCCCATGTAGGTAGGTATTAGTTATACCATCGGTGTCCAACATACGGCCCGCGGGCCGGATGTGGCCCGCGAAGGATTTTTGTGCGGCCCGCGAAGCCAATATGAAAAACAATTCGAAAAATTTAACAGGCAAATTCATTTATTTTTATGAAAACTTTGCTAATAAAACTTTTAATACAGAAATGTTTACTACAAAAACCCCTTTTAGACTATATTTTCATTTAAATAGTTGTTATTATAAAAGTTGTAGAGAATAAAATTTGCTGCACGTTTTGTTTGAAACAATTTTTCGTCAAACCGATAGTTTAATAGATATTTTGTTTTTCGTCGTTTTTTCCAAATATCTCCTTTAAAACTCACTTTTCATAAATAGTTGTAATTATAAAAGTTGTAGAGAATAAAAGTCGATAGAAGTTTTATTTGGAACATTTTTTTCATAAAGCCGATAGTTTAAGAGATATTTTGATTTTTCTTCTAAATTACGTTAAATACGTCGCTAAGTGATACCATTGTTTCCGCTGCTATGATAACACTTTCTAATTGTTGATAGCGGTGCTTACGCCTCCAAAGGTGATATTAATTACTCATAGATACTTTGTTATCTATAGAAACAGTTGACAATTTTCTTTACTTGTTTTTTTATGTAATAAAGACTACTGAAAATATTTTTCAATTATTTTCCGGTGTAATCGCTGATAATTGTCTCTGAGAACGTTGACGTCGAGAGTAATCACATTCATTGCTCTGTTTGGAGAAAGTCATGTGTTGGTCCGTTAGCTTTTTATGAAAAGTTCAAAGAATGTAAATAAGCATGAAATTGAGGAAGTGACATTAACCAAAATACAAGTATTAAACGATTATTTATTTATTTGTTCCAAAAACAGCACATTGGCCCAACTACATTGGAAACAATAAACAAACACAAAATAACAAAACAACAAAGAAGCAGGTTAACATAAAAAGCAAAGGCAATCAATTATTTAAAATAGAAACTAATTGTTTTCTGAAGTGATTACCTAAAAAGATGTCAACTTTGGAGTGATGATGCAATAGGTTGTTGTATGCTGTTGGAATACGGCAGAAAAGAGAGCGCTTAGAAATAAAGAGGCGATGATTGGGAATATGAAACAAATCTTGAAGACGGGTTGCGCGTGATGGAATACGTAGGGCGAAATAGGATGACATTTCAGGTGAGCGATAGAAAACGTTAATGAAGGTAGGCAAGATCGGAAAACTGTCGTCTATTAGAAAGAGTGGGTAAAGTTAACTTGTAGTTTGGATTCTGTGCATGGTGTCGGACTATGGCTAGGAAAAACCTCTCTATTGACTCTAAACGTTTTAGATTTGTAGGAGCAGCAGTACACCAAATGGGAGAGCAATAACTTACCACAGGTAAAACACAACCAATAAAATATGAAACCATAGCAGCCGGGTCTTTTATTTCATTAAGTCTATATAGTATTCCCAGAAGGGACATGGATTTAGATACGATTTTCTCAATATGCTTTAATAAAGACATTGGTTTATTTAAGGCAAAGCGAAGGTGTATACAGAATGTATAAACGTTGATAACAAAGTTAACGGATGTTGCAGGCAGTAGCGCACACAGAATTCTCTCAAGGGGGAGAGGGGGGGGGAGGTCCGAAATATTGAAAAGCACAAAAGTTGCATAAAAGTTTTATCAATGTCGTGTATGGCATTGTTCATTATATTTAAGTTAAAAACAAATGGGGCAAACCGTCTCCTATTCCTCTCTGACGGCGCCCATGAACCCAGATTTAAAATAACGATGTGTTTCCACAGTTTAGAAATATCACAATTTTCCAGGTGGGGGGGGGGTCCGGACCCGGTGCCCCCCCCGTGTGTGCGTCACTTATTGCAGGTATTGTGATTCATATTCACAGGAAACTTTTTCCTGAGATCGGGCCCCCCAATAAGCACGGGCTGCAGTTATTTGCACCGGCTAATATCCCCTCTTCCGGGCCCTGGGAAGATATACGTACATATATTTCGTCCTCAAGTAAGAACCGCAACCAATAAACCGAAAAATTAGAGTAGGAGGAAGGGTCTTGGACTTTCTTGCCTCGGGACTGCAAGGGTAGGGGGCGGGTGAGAAGGCTCGAGTTGGGGAAAACCAAGGGTAGCGTAAATATAAGACAACTAGAGTAATAACCCGTCATATGACGGATAACATTAAAAATTATAACATACTGGCTTCATTAATTAATTAATAACAAAACAATACAGGTTGCATTGCAACTCATGCTAGATTAAGCGTTCAAATCACAAAAAATACGCACTTTTACGCATTTTTTAAATTTTAAAAGGCAAGATACAATAAAAGACCGCTACAATAAAATAACTTAGAATTTCGTTCGTCCTTTCGTTTTTGCTTGAAGATTCTAAGTTAATATTTAGGAATTTTAATGAGCAAATGAAAAAATGTCTGCACGGTCAAAATCGTTATTCCCGTGCTTTTAAATGGCAATACGAAAGAATATCTGGAGTCGAACCAAGGACACTTTATGTAAAAGTAATAACATTTTCTAGTAGATAATGTGATCATCTAAGAACACAACAAATTTCATATCTCTAGCTGCTTCCAGTGCTGAGATATTGGTAGATTCTAAGAGCGTTATACACAGAAAGAAGGAAAGACAGAATTGGAAAACTATATGAGGCATTGGAAGAGACCGGCACAGCGGTACATGCCCACCCGTAAAATACTTCGCACCTACTCAGCCAACTAGTAGTGATATCACCGACGCACTCTGGGCTGCTGAAATAAGTTTCGAATACGGAACTCAGGCAACCCGCGCCCACGGAAATCATCGCCTCACCAGGACTTTTCCCGATGCCCTGGCTGCCCAATCCGCCCCTGGTGGGCCCCTTCCTCATCTGGGCCCCAAGCACTTGCGTGTTTTGCGTACCGCTTAATCCGGCCCTGGGCACCACTGAGTTATACGAATCGAAACAACTGGGTAAGGCTCATCATAACGGCGTTCTTAATGACTAGAGAATATAATATTTCGTAAATGGCCTTCTAATAAACTAATAATTATAACTCACTGGTTGCAATTAACCCGAACTGAATAAAATGTCTTCATGGGTATTCGAACAGAGTTTACGTCAACCATTTTCTTTGTTGCTACCCCAATTCTTTTATTTATTTAATTATCGTAAACACTGAAAATATATTTTGCAAAACAAGAAAAACTAAATATATATATATGTAAAATGAATCATAAAGAATGTTAACATGAAAGATTTTCAATTGTAATAACTGAAAGCAATGTAAACAGCCACAAAATTTAGTTGCTAAGGTAAGCGCGAGTTTAACGATGCTGAAAATCAAAAAAAAATTTCATTTCTTGGTATTAACTGAGGGAAAAAATTTTGCTATCATATACTTTTTTCTCCAAATCCCGTTTTTACTATGTATTCCTCATATAATTCTCGTGGGGATAAAAATGTAAACAACGTAAATTACTTCATAATATACCTATGAAATTTTATACATTCCGAATGCGACCAAAGTTAATAATTCTTAAAAGTGTATTCTACAATAATATACAATAAACTGCTCAGTAAAATTTGACTGTCCTGATATTAACATTCTTTTAAATGATAAAAAACTTTCTACTTTTCATGGCTTGCTTACGTCCTACCCTCTCGGAGAGCGAAAGTGTTTTCTGGGGAGGAATCCTTTTGGGTGTCAGGGTGTGTTCGCCCCGTTAGCGAAGGAGTCATCACTTCCGGAGAAATGCCTCCTCAGAAAGGGAGAATAGGAAATGAAAAGGGAGAACGGTAGTTAGAGGGGTGGAGAGAAAGGAGAGAGGGGACGAGGATTTGTTTGGAGGGGAAATACTGAGGGAGGTGACAAGCGCAGGACAGGAAAGGATGAATGGGAGATGGAGGAAGATAGATTGTTAATTTGACTTCGTTTCGGAGGGAGTTAAATCCGATAGGCATTCTCTTTTGACGATAAAGAAACATTACGCAACACGAAGATGCAAAGTAAATGAAGGAGATCCCGGCGAAAAGACTCCATAAAATATTAAAATGGAGCCCTGCATTAATTTTCAAATGGATAACGAGATGGATCGACAAAGAATTCAACACCTCCAAGCATTCAGTAAAAATACATAACAGATAAAAAATCCTGGCTTTTACCCATTACCTACATTACTTTAAAAAAGAAATACATCATTATAATAAAAATATCAATTTCAATATACAATTATGAAATGCATGAGTAATTCCAACGGGGTTAATGATAGCAAAAATGAAAATGCCAGGAGAAAAAGCAACACAACGAGGAAAACTGAATGAAAGTAACGACTTAGAACGATCTAAAATTCTTAGCTTTCTCTCTATCATAATTCCGTGTGTGTGTGTGTACACACACACATATATTTATCGAATGTGAGCACAAACAAGGTCCGCTAGAAAAATTCGGTTCATCACGTGGGAAATCTTCATACCCGGTAAAAGTCGCATCAGGTGTTCCACAGGGAAGTGTTATTGGCCCACTGCTATTCCTGATATATATAAACGATATCTGCTCGGTAGTTCGCTGTAAAATAAGACTTTTCGCAGATGATACCGTTTTATATAAGGAGATAACGAGTCAGGATGACCAAAAATCGCTTCAGGAAGATTTAAACGCCCTTTCAGCATGGTGTCAACATTGGAAAATCGAAGTTAATCAGAGCAAATGTTCCCTATTGAGTTTCTGGAAGAGTAAGAACAATGACTTAAACTCGGAGTACAGAATTGATAGATTGAATATCCAATCTGCAGAGTACGTTAAATATTTAGGAGTCACCATTTGTCCTGATCTATCGTGGAATATGCATATTCGAAGGATCGTAGGCGCAGCTAATAAGAAATTGGCCTTCGTAGGCAGAATAGTAAGAAGTAGCACAGAACAGGTACGAGAAACGTGTTATTTATCATTGGTCAGATCTCAGGTCGAATACGCTTCCAGCATATGGGATCCGTACGAAAAGGGACAGATACTTGAGTTAGAAAGAATCCAACGCAGAGCAGCCAGATTCGTTAAGCAAAAATATGAGCAAAAATTAAGCGTCACATCACTCTTGAAGGAGTTGAATTGGATATCGCTAGAGGATCGCAGAATTAGCGCTAGGTTAAGGCTTCTGGAGAAATTTAGGTCGGAAGTTCTCTTAGAGGAGGTCTCAGGAATATTAGAGGCACCTACGTACATGGGCAGGCACGATCACGAGAATAAAATACGAGAGATCGACTGTAGGACCGAGCGATACCAGAGCTCGTTTTTTCCAAGGACCATACGGGATCATAACAGGAGAGTGATTCCCACGAGGGACGTTATTAGGTAGGGCTTGGTGTGCTGCACCCCCTGCCACCCACCAGTCTGGTGATTTGCAGGGTATCATGTAGATGTAGATGTAGATGTTACCGGTTCATAATTTATATATATATATATATATATATATATATATATATATATATATATATATATATATATATATATAGCGTAGAAAAACGTCGTGATGCATCGGAAAATGCGGCTAGACTGGAACGTTCCAAACACAAAGAAAAATTATGAACCGGTAACGTGAGGAACCGAATTTTTCGAGCGGACCTTGTTTGCGCTCACATTCGATAAATATTCCAGAAGTTCGCACCTTAGTAACAAAACCAAGACGGCAAAAATTACATCCGGCAATAATCTCGCGGTAAATATCGGACGAATGTCAGGCGTCATAACTCTTTCGAGAGTGACGATGACAGAGGAAAAGGAGAGTAAGGAAGGAAGGAAGGAAGGATAGACGATTCCTTGAACGCGAAGAAGAATTAGAGAAAGAAAGCTAAGCGACGAAGGAAGAAGCCGGTCGAAGGATAGACAGATAGAGAGACAGAGAGAGAGAGAGGATGAAAGATTGAGAGAGAGAGGGGTGGAGGAGAAAAGGAAGATCAGTGGTAGGTTCGCAGGAGGAGGAAAGATTGATGCGAGGATGGAGGGAAGTAGTTGTAAGTGGGAGGAGGGACGCGAGGATGGGACCAAGAGGGAGAAAGAGCAGAGGAATAGATAGACTGACATCGGGACTTCATTCCGAGAGGGAGATGGAGAATACGGGATGGAGAGAGAGAGGGGGGGGGGGACTGAGAGGAAGAAGAAGAAGAGAGAGAGAGTGGGGATGAGAGAGGTAGGATGGAAAGAGAGGAAGAGGAACTGTGAGGAGACAAAGGGATCCGGGGAGGGAGAGAAAATCTGGGAGAAAGAGTGGGGTTGAGGAAGGAAGAAATGGGGATTGGTAGAGAGAGAGAGATTAAGAAGAAAGGTACAGGATTCGCAGGAGAAAGATATGGATGAAAAGGGAGATTGGGAGAAATATATAGGGACAAATAAGTTAGGAAAAGGTGGGAGATAGATTGGGAGGAGAGAGAGAGAAAGAATACATGGAGACATGCAGAGGAGGTCGAAAGAGAGAGCGGAGAAATAGTGACGGAGAGATTGAGAGGGAAGCAGAAAAGAGGAAAATTGAAATAGAAAGAATTCCCCACGGACGAAGAAAAAACGAGGGATCTGGAGTAGACATCTGCATATCAGCAATTTACCCGACCCGACCCGCACGAACAGTTGCGGTTCGGGTCGGATTTTGCCTAACTTTTTTGCGGATGCGGGTCGGATTAGGATATATAGCTTGCGGGTGCAGATCGGGTGCGGATACGAAAATCAGTAGCCGTGCTAAACTGAAAATTCAGTGTCTTGAGCATGAGAAACAATAATAACGTTGGTTGCATCCTTCTCCTACCCCGTCCAAGCCGATAGCCCTAATGGCTTTGGGTCTCTTTTGACCCTCCCCCTTACGTTTGGAGGGACGTGACTTTCTTTGGAAGATATTGGTGGGATTTTCCGAAACATTCTATGCATTGATATGTTCTGCCGAGTCATTTTCTTTTGAATTTTTGGATTTTGGTTCGTAGATGTTGCTCCAGATAATTTTTGTCTGCGGATATTACTTATGCTTGCGGGTCGGGTTGGGTCGGACAATTTATTCGTGCGGGTCGGATCGGGTCGGGTAATTTATAAATGTTTGCGGGTACGGTTCGGATACGGATATGCAGCCTGCGGGTACAGGTCGGGTGCGGATGCGAAAATATGCATCCGTGCAGATCTATAATCTGGAGGGAGAGGAATGGAGAGGCATAAGCGGCAGCGGGGAAAAATGGAGAGAAAAGAGCGAGTGAAAGGGGGAATTAAGAAAGGGAGAGATTAAGCGGTAGGAGGAGGGGTCGCTTATTCCTACCAGAGTAACGTGACCATTCACTAATTCCCGGAGTGATTGAGACGAGTTCAAGACCCATAAGGGTCCAAGTGGGTCATTTGCAGTGTTCCAGAAGGAACAGGGAGGAGGAAGAGACCGGTAGGAGAATACGGGGGAAGAGATAGGCACCTGAAAGAGAAGGGGAGGGGGGGGGGGAGACGCTAAGAGGGATTGGAGAAGGGGAAGGGGATTTTTAAATGGAAAGGGGGGAGAAAGAAGGAAGGATTTCAGGCGTCGAAAAGGAGAGATGGAGGAGAATAGGAGGGGACGGAAGCAGGAGGAGAGAGGGTCGGTAGATTAGCTCACTCTGGCGATGCCTGTTTGAAGGAGAGAGAGAGAGAGAGAGAGAGAGAGAGAGATAAGGAAGAATCGAAAAGGGAGGAATTGAAGAGAGGGGAGGGAGGAAGGGATAGAGGAGGGGATCGGGATGGATGCATCGGGTGGGTGGATGATGGTGTAAGAGGCGGCAAGTGGATGGGATTAAGGGAATACTGCTGAAGGAGTGAGAAAACCAGAGTATGTATGCGGGGGAGTAGGAGAGGAGGGGGCGGAAGCCTCCTCGACCACAACATGCACACACGGTTCGCTCCTCTCCCCTCTTTAACTGAAGCGATAATGGGATTCGAAACCGGATCGTCTGCGAAAAAAGACACGCGAGAAGGAAGATAGATATTCGCGGGAGGTGGATGGGGGAGAGATGGTAGAGGAAAGATGGCTACGGAAGAAAAGCGATAAGAGAAGGCTGGGGAGGAGGAGATTGGAGAGAGAGGGATTATAGATGTGAGAGAGAGGTGGAAAGAGTAGGGTCCTTGTCTTGAAAGAGGCAAAAGGGACATGAGGAAGAAGATATCTTTCCATTTATTTCAGCCGTCTTAACGTCCAATTTACAAGTGTTTTGATCCTTGGGGATTATGGCACGATGATCATTAGCGATTAATATCGAATAATTTATGATGATATGTCGACGAAAAAATGCCGTTCGGTGCCAAATTAATACGCGTAGGTATTAGTTTAGGGGAAAAAATTGATATTTAATACGCAGTCGTTTAAAAAGTGGGTGAAAGGTAACGAATGGAAACCTCTTTAGTTCTTCATTGAAATTATTTCGTTATCTTAATTCAAACCTTTGATGACTAAGATATAAGAATAAGCGAGACCTTCGACACTTTGCGATGATTACAATAATTTAAGAATATATTCCAAAAGTTTAAGAGAAGAATTGTGAAGGAATGCGGCAGATGAATGTAATGGGAGCCTTACAAAAAGAAGTGGCAAAAACATCAAGGTAGGACGGCGTTACGAATAGCTTTCCCTTGTATTCCAAGACATGACTCAGTTTCATGCACAGGAGATGCCGCTTGATGTGATGATTGAACTAATAGCATTAATAGGTTGATAAAAAATTAAGGGGTGCCTTCTTTAAATAGATGCTTTAGGATTTCCGCCTATGATTACAATAACTGACTTATGGCAATAACCAGTTCGGTTCTGAAGAAAGCTCAAATGTCTATGTATGCGTTTGAACAAATACATACACATCCACACACGCCTACACACAACTGGATGACAAGTGGTCGTTTACGCGTGGTAATTCTTAATAGGAGCCACAAATTTATTTATTCATTCATTAGGACCTTCACTCCTTTCTCCGTGAAAATTTTCACCGAACGAGAAGAATTTCATCATAACGTACCGCGTCTTACGCTCGACGCAACGAACGGCGAATCAAAATACATAAAATAACGAACGTAAATGGAAGATATTTTAAGGCTGGCAGCAGGAATGAGGCACGCGGAGAAATGTAGGAGACGAAGAAGAGGGAAGAAAAGAGGGAGAAATAGACGGAGGAAAAGGAGGAAGATTGGGGGAGAGAGAGCAGGAGAGCGTGAGGAGAGAAGCAGAGAGGAGTTAGGCGCGGTGCAGAAAACGAGGTAGACAAAAAAATATTACGTTTCCTCCCCGGCCGTGTACCTCATCTGTCAATGCCAGTCGCTGCTCGGAAGAGTCATTAGAAGAGGGGGGAGGGAAAGGGGGGGCGGCGGGGAGTGAGGGGAGGAGAAAAGTGTTGAGGAAGGAGAGGGGGAGGAGACACGGGGGCAGGGAGCAGGGGGGCGGGAGAGAAAATAGAGGAAGAGATAAGGGAGGTAGGAGTATACCCTGAGGGACTTGGGCTCCTTGGGCTGGAGCCGGCGCCTCTCTCTTTCCCCTCCCCAACCGAAGCAGTAGGAAAGGGTGGTGGAGTTTAGAGGTGGAAGCCTTAGGATGGGTAGAAGAGAGGATTGGGTAGATGAGAGGCTCGTGAGGGGCATGAGAGCAGCGGGAAGCGGCGTCTTTCCCAGACACGTTCGCCATCTATCCGCGGGCACACACATCAACGACGCCTCCGATGGAGAAGTGTATGTCCGCCCGACGCAAACCGCACGCTCTTGAGAACTGAAGAAAAAACTTTCAAAAACGGCTCGTGGAGAAACGTTTTTCTTCATAAATCTTTCGTTTAGAAAGGGCTAATGCATTGCGTTAAATTGTACGGGGCAATTATCCAGCTACTATTGCGGTATCGTGGATGCGAGTTCTCGGATTGTACCGGATGATGTAACTCAAAGCTGTGCCTGGTGGCAAAGTGATACTACTTCCCTCCATTTAAGATTATGATGCGAACTTCATATACACTGCACTACATATTTTCAGGCCATAATAGAAGGGGGCAACAGGGCCTTTTGGCACGGTCCACGGCTCCAGCGGGGCTCCAAATTTATGACAAGAGCATTTATTAAATACATTTTATTTTAAAATAAAATCCGTTGTTTTAGGCGTTATCTTGAGGAATTTATCCATTTTGGAGAATATACTAATTGAAAACTTGTACATTTTCCACTTTTTTATTTTAATATACAGATAGGACCATGGTTTCGCTACCCAGTAGCATCATCAGGTGATGATGATGCTACTGTGTAGCGAAACCAAGGACGTATCTGTATATTAAAATAAAAAATCGGTACAATATACATTGTACAAACTTTCACATATGTTAATGCGTCGTTCAGTTATCTATTGAAAAATATGAACTATGTAGAAACATTATAAACATCAACTTACATAACTATACGAAATACTTTCTCAATATACTTCGTATATGAGAAAGTAAAAATGTGGATAAAGTACAAGTGTTCAATTTATTTATTCTCCAAAATTGTATTTTCTTTGGAAGAATGTTTTTTTTATTGGGGAGGGCCTCGTAATTTCTGAGTGGACCGGACCCCTTCTTACCTCCCTCAGGCTCTGCATATTTTAACGTTTCATTGGCAAGGCTCAATTCGTTAATTCTTATGAACAGCATCTAAGGTTGTCATTTGGACGATTAGCGTTTTTAACGTTTCGCATATTGATATCAAATTGGCGATCATATAAAGAGTACAACAATATAGCATATGATTCGACCCGCATTTTACAACGTCCAATTTCTGAAATAAGTACATATTTTCTCGTAGCGGAAAAAATCACAGGAATTCGTGGCGTGCAAAAAGATGAAGGCAGCCCATAACTTTTTATGGCGAAGGCGACAAGGAAAAACGTACAACGATGACGACAAATAAAATATTAACTTTTAAAGAGACGTGATTCGGTGTATCTCTGAGTTAACCCATATCTTGTAATCCGAGATATATTATTTCTCTTAAAGAATACTTTTTGAAAATGTACAGAATACATTTATTAAAATTTTCTGAAAGCATTTATAGGTAGGTATATGAAATTATGAACATAATTATTACTCGTAATTCGTAAACTCATAGAGACAAATTCTAATAACGACTGTGTAACATTTCATCATTTCTTGCAATAGCACGTAGAATTTAAGTAGCATAGGACGTCGTAACGTTTTAAGTTTTGTAATATTTCATCACAAAAAGTATAGACACTGTGTATGTGGTGTTAGTTCAAAGAAATATTTTAGCTTAAATATTCGACTTACTCGTAGTGAAATGTGGTAAGAGGTACGAGAAAAATCAGCGGTTTAGAAATAAACTAGTAGTAATTTTTTATGCCCACCTCAATTTTCTCTATCCAACATCTATTTACGTTAATTTTGTCATACGTATGGCTATTCCAAAAGTATCATTTAAACGGTTCGGTATATACATTGAAAGAGTATAAAAGAAAAATAAATTGATAAAACTGCTGGCGAGGCAGAAGGTGATTAAACAGAGTTCCCATGGCCAAAGGACTTTTCTCATGAAACTTCACTTGGAAATTTTACAGCCGGAAATTCCATCAAAATTTCGCGAAATTCCAGAAGTCGCAAGAAAGGATTAATTTCAAAGACGATTTCCGACCTGTCCTTCGCTTAAGGAATTATCATTCGCGATTCTTCAACACTTCTCTACTACCTTAATATAAAAGGGATCGACCACCATTTTCCCGCGGAATCCATAATAAACGCAGATCTTGGGACGACGGAAAATTACTATAGTTTCATACACATAACAATTCACGTTAAACACGCTGCGAAAGCAACAAGACTTTTCGTTCCTCGTTATTAGAGGAACAAATATATAGAGAAAATTCTGCTCTAAAAGATCTTATTATTAATGCGAAAGAGAAACACTCGTCAACAAATATACGAGACCGAATAATTTGAGCGTCGATGGGGTCAAATTTGGTAACAAATAACATGTTTATAACATCAATCAATTCTCGCATCAATGAAACCGTGAAAAGCACTAATTTCTTGAAATTCTATACGAAAGATTTGGATTTATCCGGCATCCATTAAAACGACCTCTTCAAGAAATACAAATGATTTCACCTCCCTGGTTGTTATGCAAATTCCAGCGCATTTAAAAATGGAACTTCATTATAGAACGTGATTATTAAAAAAGAACTGATGCCTAAATTAGCACAGACAAACATATGCGATCAACTTAAAAGGTTAAACGGCTAGAAAGAGTGCTTAAATAGGAGCCTTCTTTAGTTTTCTTTGCAGCTTTGTCGAAGCCAGTACGACCGCAAGACTCGCAACTTACTCCGTGTCTCCTTTGCGTGAACAATGACGACTGTGCCTTCATATTCTCGATGAAGCGAGATAAATCGAGCGATTCCCAGAGTTCAGCTTTTATGGAACAAAGATCACGAACGCTGTTCGTCTTCCCCAGCCAAGAGATGGAATCTTGCGACATAGAAATTAAAAACGTCAATCGTTTCTTGGTAGAACAGCGAGATGCTCGCCGCTACGTCAAACCGCCCACTCGCTTTCCGCGCCATCTGAGCAGTCCAGAGAATCCGAAGAAATTCTTTAATAAACGTCCCACCCGCAGGGGAACATTCCGTAGGCATGAAATTCCACATGTGTTAGCAACTATATATCTTTCAAAGCGTTTTAACGACTGGTTCGCATATTTTTGCTGGATTGAATTTATGTTACTTAAAATATGCATCACAATATGAAGAAATATCTTCAATTTTATTATTTTTCATGAGCATTTGCCATAGCAATTTAGCGAATATTTCGAAACATTTATTTTAAAGAGTTTGACAAATATTTCAACTTAGAACCAATTCACAAAATTAGCTTAATATCGACATCTTACCATTAATAATGCTTATGCAGATAAAAATACGTGAAACTACAACGTTATCCTTCATCCTCAAATTAAATACTCATTTGAATAAAATAGCAGAATAAAATATCCCGTTGGAGTGATAAATAATTCAAACAAAAATTAAGCAATACAAATCTTGACTTAAATTACTTTTACTTAACACAAAAACAGCCAACACCAGTAAAAAATCTAAAAGGAAGTAGAATCATAAAATCCATAAAGCTTTCGTCGAAAGTGATTATTTTAATGTGATGCAGAGAAGGAAAAGACTCCGGAAAATCACAGAGGAAAAAAAATAAAAAATAACAAACTGCGCGATAACAACGACAAGCATTCTGCGTCCTTGTACAGACGATATCTCAGCACCCTCTCCGCGAAGGCGACGCATTTCTACTTTTAATCTCCATTAAACTATTAAAACAACAAGTAAGAAAAGAGTTGCTGAAGCACAGTAAATGGCGGCTTTAAAAATCTCTAGACATACAGACGGACAGAGAAAACGTAGACAACAAAACCAACACTTAATCGATTGGTGAAGAAACGAGGTCTCTAGACGCTTTCGTATTTCAGACAGACAGACGGACAAACCGAACTCATAAACGGATTTAAAAAAACACTAAAGAGAGAAGCTTAAAAAAATTGGGAAAAAACAGCACGTAGCGGAAAAGGCGAGATAAATATTTAATAATAAGTTACAAAAAAATGTCTCGGCAATGAGTGTGTAAATAAAGAGTTAACAAGAGAAGGAACGAAAAGGAGAGAGGGAGAAGACGAAAGCGGTAAGAAAGGAAGACGGAATACTAAGAAGAGAAGGGAATAAAGGAAAAATCGGTAGCAAGTGGAGGAGGAAAGTAGGAGGCGGGAGCGGTCGCCGCCGGTACGTCCTGCCAAGCGAAGACGCTCTCTCTCCGAGGGAGGGCGGAAGAAAGAGAGAAGTGGGCGGAGGAGAGAGACCTTTTCGTCGGTCCAACTCGAGATGGAATTGCGGGGTCAGCCCATAAATCCCGACCTCCTCTCCCGCACCTCTCCCCTCCACATCCGGAGGACACACACCGAAGGAGGACAACGGACAACGAGTGCCGGAGACCTCTCTCTCGCTGCGGGAGAGGGTGATGAATTAGAGAGAGGGGGAGGGAGGGAGGAAGGAGAGGAGGAAAATGCCGCGGGAGCAACGAGCCGTCCCCTTCCCTCCCCTCGGCTGCATTTTTCCGCTCCTCGGGTGCCGAAAGTGGCGCGTAAATCGCCTCGAGGACCACACGTGGCGAGGAGTGTCCCTCCCGCACCGCCTTGTACTTTACCGCCGCACCATTTCTCGCCATTATTACCTCCGCGCCCTTCCCTGCGACACCCAGCACCCTTTTCCCTTAAAAACCGCCACACGGCTTTAATCAAGACGGCCAGATGAACGACGAGATGAGGGGGAGGGAATTAAAAGGGAAGGGGTTCGCCAATCCTCTCCGCCACCCCGTTAGGTCTCACCCTCTCCAATAAGAACGCCTGGACGGCTGGAAACACTGGATTGTCCAAGCGTACAATATGAATTAATAATTTCAATTCGTCTTTAAAGGATGAAATACGATGATTATCTGCGATCCAAATCCATTGAGGAGATGGTAATGGATTCAGCTTTATGATTTAGATGCAAGAGAAGCAATGAAATTTCAATTTTAAAAAATTGGATTACTACACTCACATTATGGTACATAAAACTCTGATCTATTAGCCATGAAATGATTGAGTAAGCCGCGCAATATTTACTTACGTCATCTAAAACTCTAACTGAATCTCACGATACGATTTCTTGGTTAAACTAGTTAATAGCCTTGAGGAGAAGAGGGAGTAAATTAATGGCAATTTTATTTCAATGTTAACCCTAAGAAACTGAATCCGGAAGTTCAGAATGAGAAGGAGATTCCAAGCGTTTGCGCAATGGAGGAAAAAAGGTCCAATGAAGCAGCACCAGAGGAACGACGAGTCACATATTAAGCTATAAAATAAATTTTAAAATAAAATAAAAAACGTGGCGATAATGAAAGTATCTACAACAGAGCTCCTGCAACTGGGCGAATCTGAAATCTCCCGCTACATCTCCATATCCAAACCTGAATGAAAACCCAGTGCGATCGTGTTATGATTCTCCTGTACAAGTTTTGATTTATTTAAATGAAATGAGCAAAAATTCCTTCAAAAAATCACATCCAAATATAGAATATTTCCTGAAAGGGAGGAAATTGCCGATTGTACATCGCGTTATAACTTCTAACTTGTAATAACACACATGATCACCGTAATCTCCGCAGGCTAAATGCGACAAAAATAGCCCCGTGTGAGCATTTAGGGCTTGGCAAAAAAAAATAAGTTAAAAAATCTGGACGCTACGCGTCGCGAGCATAAACTCCCTGGCATCCGTTTACCTGAGGTAGGCGGACATCCCCAGGTGGGGCGAGGGCCAAAAGCCACACGTAAGGATTGGTAACTCTCCAAGGGACCTCGTTTTCGCAGATTGCGGCAGAAGGGAGCGGATCCAAGTAAAATAAGTAAGCCGTTTAAAAAAGCACTCCTTTGAGCTAAACGACTTTAATATTGCTCTTGATTTTTACTTAAAATCCTGAAAGCGATAGATAACTATCCGCGGGTGTTCCTAAAGGTGAAGAAATTTTATGAAATATTCGACGTAATCGTGATTTCTCCAAATTGAACATCGGAAAAGAAGACTTATTTCGACTTCTTCAGCCGTGAGTTTCCTGCTATTGTCGAGCTATTACCTTATTTCAATAATTCAAATCCAATAAATCATAAACCACTCCAGGTTTAATAATAAAAGACACATATCGAATATAACTACAAGTGACAAAAGCAATGATAACAATATCAATATAGATAATTGCTCTAATAACAATAAAACCTTGCGATTCGATTAATGCTATAATAAAAGGGTGTATTTGATCGGAATGTGTCGCGCGTTATACTTTCGACAGGGTACATTTCTTGGCCCCAAAAGAAGTTTGTAAAAAAATTTAAAAAATAATGGGTTTGATACGTACTGAATGCCATATTTTATCTCCAGAAGGAGCACAGATTTCGACGGCGGAGGATCAAGGGTCAAGACCTTCGACTTCACTGCGATATCTGAAAGGAGTTTTGTTTTATTTAAACGAGTATAAAAGAATAAGAATAGGGCCATTCGGCAAACTAACATCGGCAGTCTTCTGTCGGAATTCGATCGGACGGTCGCAATTCGCTTGCAAAAGGAGTTGTTTAATCGCATTCTTTCTCTCTCTCTCTCTCCCTCCGTGTGCCTGGCTGAGGAATCTTCTGGCCACTGTGGAAGGGAAGCAGTCACGCTGCCTTCTTTTGGGAAAAACGAGACGATGGGAAAGACACCACGACGTATCAACTAGGGAATTCGTCTTGCAACAGCACCGGTAATTAAGACTTAATTGACCGGCGAAATGTAACCGATATTGGGAAGCTGCAGCATGTACAATACATGTGTGGATATTTTACAAGTACATATGTTATTCCAACAATTTCCTTGGTCAGTCCTTTTGCTTCTTCGTTTTACACGCAACTAATTTGTAAGTTTGTAAAATACTTTGGAGAAAACTTGATTACATTAAAAGACATTTCTCACAATTAACTCCAAACCTTAAATAGTTCGTACAACGCGTGTTAATTTCCTAGCCAATAAATACACTTTGTAATCCCTTCGTCCTATAGTGCCATCATACGAATAGTAATATTAATGGTAGATTATACTCGATTAGTATCAATCGTATTCTTATCAACATAAGTAACGAAATTATATCTTTAAACTTTATTTTAAATTCTAGCAAAATTACGTTAATAGGTATTATATGATCATTTTTGGGAATACCATATATTATAAACATATTAATACTTATATTTAAAAAAATGCTCATATGGATATAATTTAAGTAATCTTATAAATATATATATATATATATATATATATATATATATATATATATATATATGTATGTTGCTTTTATTTCTTCAGAAAAATCTAATATGATGGACGGGAATTATTCGACCTCAGCTGCAGTTATCGACATCTCTGAACGATCTTCATCAAAACCCCTTCCCAAGATTTACGAGGAAGAGGCAAAAGTAGGAAAAACATCCGATGAATCCTTCGACGAAAGGTTAATATTCAAGTATGAGATAGACAATTAATATGAACATTTTATGTATTATAATTACTTCATTTTTATGTGGTTAAGAATCCACTTTGGGTGCATACTGACTTTTCGGTTGAAAATATGGTCAATATTTTTAGAATAAAATAATTCTTCAATTCAGTTGAATCAAATAATTGGTTGGAACTTGGATTGGTGTACTATGTTTACAGAAAAATTCACGTTTTAAAAGCGTTTCATTGTACCGAAAAGATAACAACTGCCGTCAATCGCACCTTTTCAAATTTCGATCAAAGCAAAATTATAATATCTCCGACCTCATAAGTTGTTCATGCATATCATCTTGCTTTCTTAAATAATTTATTGTTCTTATTACATGTCAACAGGTTAGAACTTCACCAAAAGAAAAGGAGCTAAAGAATTTTCCTCGACGTTAATGGAGTGTATGGCAGCCAATTAATGAAGTCCCCGCCAAGGTCAAACGAGTGTATACGATGTCTCATGTAGTGATACACTTTTCTTTTAGAAAAATACGAGTGCGAAAGAGCAAGACGATACTATTCTTCTTATGATTTACTTCTTATGTTTTTAATATGGCGGAGACGGGTTCGTTCGCGAAGAACTAGGCTGGGAAAGACCGACAGTCGCTATAATTTAATATATTTAATATATTTTTCCCGTCAGGAATCGCAAGAATTCGGCTTCCTAATCCAATCAAGGACCCGTTTTAGGGTATATTTCTCCAAGTTCTACTGTAGCTGTTTCTTCAAGAGTGTTGGGAGAAAGTAAAAAATTGTTCTATGTCAGTAAAGAGCGGGAGCAGTCAACTAAACTAACACCCGCGCGAATTGATAATTACAGAAAATTGCTTTTAGCAAATTTCGAGTTTTATCCCGAGTATTTTACAATTTTACAAGGGAAAATGTTGAACTGGCATATCTGTAAAATATCCCCGAAGGTGAATATGTTACATTTACCTATTTTCGTTACCTTTTACTAGGTAAATTTCCAAGCAGATTAATGTGCTGCGTCTTTCCAATTTCCGATGCGTTTTGCTGGAAAAATATCCGCGCAAATGTACGCCCTCCATCTTTCCGAATTCCATTTCGTTTTGCTGTAAAAACATCCACGCAAATGTATGTTCTCCATCTTTTCGATTTCCATTTCGTTTTGTTGGATAAATATCCACGCAGATGCGCGCGTCCTGCATCTTTCCGATTTCCTTTCAGTTTTGCTGAACAATTGATTTCCAGTCGTCGGTGTAGTTGCAAGATGAACTGCCTAGTTGATACGTAGTGTTCCATTTCGCATCCTCTCGTTTTGTTCCGAATAGGGACAGTTTAAATTCCCTCCTTCCTCATTGCTCGTGACACTCCCCAGTCAAAAAATAGGCAGAAATATATACGATAAACCTTCTCAACAACTACGATCCAGGGACTAAAACGTGTTGTCGTTATAACAAAAGAAATTTATGTCCCCAGTCAGGAGAACTTGTTTAATTTCAGAATTAGCTCAAAAATCTAATTAAAATTCGTAAAAATGAAAAATTTTCAACGCTTTAATAATGAGAAATTACCGTTCCCATGAATACTTCGCGCGTTATTTTTTATTTTATCTTTAAATGATTTATTTACTTCTCATTTTGTCTGAAAAAGTATCTTGTTGATGTTATTAAATTAATATAACTTTCAATACAAAGGTTAAAATAATTCATATTAGAAAAGCAGAGTAGATGCATACTTGTAATATGAATGGCATCATTCCTGAATGTATAATAAAATATATACTCTTCTAACGATTTAGCATGTTTTATTTGTTATTCATTCCTTCCATTATTTCAGACGAGCAATTATAATAGAAACTGGTGTATATTCCCGTCACGCGACGGGAAGAAAAAATGTTGCAGCCTGAATGTGTATTCAAATATTTGTTAATTCTGTTATAATATTTAAAAAATGGTTTACCTTTGGTCTTTTCTAACGAGTTTCAAATAACGCTGCACAAATAGTCGCGTAATGGGATACTATTTTGATTTATAAACTTTACCAAATTCATTATTTTACTCAAACAGTTTTCTTAAATGAAGATTTCAAAAAAACAAGAAACTCCTTAACCGTAAAAGGTGAATATCTAGAGGCACTAACAACCAAAATAATATATATATATATGCGGGATTTTAATCCTCGCCAGGGACCCAATGTCACTCGCTCATTCACTCACTCACTCACACAAGAAATAATACCGGGTTTAAGGGAAGTTACTCCTCGCCAGTGTTTGTGCCTCTAGATATTCACCTTTTACGGTTAAGGAGTTTCTTGTTTTTTGAAATAACGATATCGCCGTAGTCTCCAATCCACCCTTTCATTAAATGAAGATATTCCAAATTTCAAATTTTCAAAATTAATAAATAATTTTAAGGCCGCATCAAAACAGTTCGAGATGTCAACCTGAGCTCAACGGTAACTCAAAATGAAAACGTAAATAAATAAATAAAAGCCTCATTGTCAACATTTATCTACAAAGTAAATGTTCATCATATCGTTATTATTAATCTTATGATTCTAAACGATGATTAAAGTTACTTACATAGTTCGCGTTGGACAACAACGCAGCAGAAAAATATGATTGAAAATAAAATCAACAAGTTATTTATTGCTACCTAAATAGAGCACAAACGAAATGTTGTACAGCAATTAAAAACAGAAATACGGTGAACATTATCCATATTGACATAAAGAGAACATTAAATTTACAACACACGATAATTAAAAATTTTAATTTAACGGTCTTAATATACAATTCGATTCGTTTCTTTTTCATTCTGTCTATCCCATATTTTTGCTACCTTTCCTGCATTGATTGAGTTTAATTAGTTAAGACGTGACTCACTAGAGAAATGTCTAGTTTAAAGATATTTAATTTAATTTAAACAGCTTAATAAATAATAATTAAGCCTAATACAAGCATATTTGTAAAGTTTTGAAAATATCTGTATAATATTTTGTGGACTTTTAAGTTTAATTAATCAAATTTTGGTTTTGTAATATGTTTGTCATGTAGAACACTAAAGCAAATTGAGGGTTATTAGAAATTGCACGAAAATGTTTTAATATGCAAATAGCAAGTTGTGAGTGTCCAAAAGATAACTTTTATTTTTCATTGTTTTAAATTAAAATATAATAAATAATATAATCAACATATCCATTCTTGGAGAAATGCAATTAACAGAAAACATAGCCTGTATCCGAGTGCCGTTTTCTCAAAAATAAAAAATATTGTTTCTGATTAGGTCCGCCGCTAGTGGTTCACCCGTCCCCGTTTGAGAAACACTTTTACATATCTTCGTTGAACGTGTTGAACAAAAAACTTCTCAGAGATAATTAACAAGCGCGCTTCAGCAATGCGACTTCCAACAAAGGATCCTTTATTACGATTGAATCGATTAGAAAGAAAGACCGAAAGACATCTTTTTAGGTATAGCAATGTATGCTATTACACATAAAGTTACAAAGCGAATCGACATAAAAGCAGTCTAAAGAGTAACTCAGAGTAGTAGATCCTCCTCCCACCGGTGACAGCGACATTATTCGGGGCAACGCAGGGCCCTTTGAGTCCGTATACCACTCGAGAGGGAAAAGGCAGACGCCGGGATACGAAGTAGTGACACGGAAAAAGAGAAACGAATGGAGAAATGGGGAAAAGCTAGGATGCGGGCGTTTTTTGCAGGATTGGTGGTACGTCGGAGGGACGGAGAGAAGACAGAAGAGGAAGCAGGAGATGGTTTATTCGGAAAACATAGGGAGAGAAAGGGTTTTCTTTGAGCAAACCATAATTTCGCAAAGCGGGTTCGGCCGGCAGAGGGAGGCGGGATGGCAGGTAGGGTTGGGAGAGGCTTTAGCATCGGAAAGAGGAAAGTGGGCGGAAAAGGAGGGAGAGAGGGGAGAAATGGAGGGGGAGAGGACGCACACACCGTCCAGCGGGCTTTCCCGGATCCGCACCTGGGATCATCGAGTAGCAAAAACCGTGGAAGAGTGGGAGAGAGAGAGGTAGAGAGGCATATGGAGGGAGAGAGCGGTCAAGGGATTACAAGAGAGAGAGGAGAAAAGGCGAATGGATTAGAGACCGAATGAATTAGGGAAACAAATGGGGAAGGGAAAAGGGTACGGAGGGAGAGAGGGGAGATACTCCACGGAGAACTCCGCCTACCTCCTCCCACCCCCTCGCTCCCTCTTCGTGCGTGCATGCGGGTGGGAGGGAGGTAGAGAAGGGGCGGAGGGAGGGGGCCGGACGGTCCGGCGACGGCGGTATACTGAGAGGCAATCATTGAAGTGCAGCGCGCGCCCCACCCTCGGCAAAAAGGAACCGGGCTGCGTGGGAGGGAAGAGCTATCCTGTCACTCCTTTCTCTGCCTAACAAGTGCTCGCTCACTCACTTCACTTCGTTCTGAGACGTGGGCCGAATGTTTTTTCTCCAACCCCCAGCACCGCCCTCCTTCCATTTCCACTGTGGTGGCATTCGGGAGCAAAAAGTCCCCGGAGATGGTTTGCCTCTCCGCGCCGAGGCGTGCACGCCGCTCTTTATATGGGCGGAGGAGGTAGGAGGGTGGGGCGGGGGATAGGGAAATTCCGCCTCCCCTTTTTACACGAGTTTTTAAACGCTGAAACGAAGCGAAAGGGTGCGGGGAGCTTTACCGGCGTTGTCTCTTCCTCCCTATCTCACCATTTGTCTCCCGCTTCCGAAAGAGAGAGGCACGGCAACCGATTTGCATTTTAGGAAAGAGCAGGGTTACACTTGGGCGCTTCATGCCTTTAACCGACGCCGAAAACTGCGATTAACCCGTTAAAAAGGTGAGCTGACGTGCACGAAAGTTTATTTCTGCCGAACTACTTCACGATTAACATCGCCTGGAGGAAGAGAATGTTACGTGAGTGTTCTAAGTGAGTGCATCCCGAGTTACAGAATATTTAAGATACGAAATGCTTAGGGGTGTGATTGACAATTTAATTAAACTGACGAGTAGGTATATATTTAGCTAAGGGGTATTAAAGACTAAAAATAAGTAAGGCTTTGATATAATGAATTAAACAGGCAAGGGATATCATGCCATGGATATAAAATTCACTTTATTGAATAAAACGATGGTTTTAGTGAATACAGTGACATTACATCTATTTTTTACAATCCTGTAATCAGTTATTCCACATCTCGTTTCATCTGTTCGTTTGAGTTGAGGCACGAAGCTGTTTGTTTCGCAGACTATCACTCTCATCGTCCCAAATTACGTTGACAGCTAAATTAGAGAGTAAATGAGAGAACTGCTCATATTAATCACCTTCCCCTTTTAGAGCGGTTTCCATTGGGAAACGACACAATCCACGTACCCATTAAAACGGCGACTGAGATAAAGAGACATGAACAACGAAAACTGATTTCACTGATTCCGGTAAACTCGGTACAGGAGCACCGACATGCAACATTCCTTCTCTTAGATTGTCGGGGATAGTGGTTCTCGTAATATTAATCAGCGACAAAATGACTACGATCATACATCTTTCGTCGTAGAAACATGGTAAGAAATTATTTTCGCAAAAAGACTTTAACTCAGCATAGTAAAATGTTATGGGGAATAAAATGGGCGTTTGAAATGCTCGCCGCTGCAACTACTTCTATCAGAACAAAAATGAAAGTCAAACGCAGTGTCTTCGCAAGAAATCCTCAAAGACTGAAAGAAAACACACCACGGTTCCGTTTAATAGTTACTTCGTGAATGTTTTACATTATTTATTACATGTTACACTTAAAGGAGTCGAAAATTCGGCGATATTTCAAGGTGGCGCGCACACGCAATTGAAGGAAAAAAAACAGAGGTCCCAATAACTGTGAAAGTATGAAACGATCAAGAATGGACGCTGCATCCGGAAAAAGGAACTGCGGAGACTGAAGCAGGGAGAAAGAGACGCGGAAAAAGGTAAAGAGAGACGAGAATGGAGGAAAGGTGAAGGAAGGATTATCCTTTCACATCCTCCTGAAAACAGCCGGGTCGAAGGAGAGATAATCTGCAAGGGAATCCCGCGACATTACTCAAGAGAGAGAAAGAGAGGATCGGGAATGATAAAATACGAACGGTGCTTAGCGGAAAGGTAAGGAAAGGGAAAACTAGGAAAAAGGAGGAGAGCTAAAATGGTTAAATGAGAAATAAGTGCAGCAAAATTAAAAGATCATTGAACAGTTGGCACAAATGCGTCAAAAGGCTCCAAAAATCACTTCATTCAGTAATTTAAGATTTTAAAAAATCAGTTTTGAATGTTTGACCTAGTAGTACGTGTTCCTAAGATTCATAAAACGGTCTCGCATATGTTTCGAAAACAATTATGAGCTAGAGTATGATTATAAAGACAAAATGCTGAAGCTAATTAATAAACAACTGACGTAAACTGAAAATTATGCGCAAAATGCTGAATGACAAATAGGATCCTACAAGAACTTACTATTCTCGAAAACTCGATGCCACTAGGTTTACAATTTTAGTCCAAACATTTCACATTTTTAATTTTCCATCAATGATCGCTAATCGAAAAGTCAATAATGATACATTTAAGGGAGCAGAGACAATTTTTTAGGTAAGCATACCTGAAAGATAGGGAATGGAAAGAGAGAATGTGAATCGGGAAAGTGGGGTGATAGAGAGAGAGAGAGAGAATAAGACCCATTATCACGCGCATCCCTTAAAACGCCCTCTATCTCCCCCGACTCTCCTCGATCGCTTTGGAGCGGTTAACGAGATAACCCTAATCAGATACTCACGGGAGAAACGAGAAGAAGACCCGGCTAAGGAGGGCGAGCTAAGGGACGCAGGAAGAAGAATAATGGGGAGAGAGAGGAGGAGTGGGTAGAAGAGAGGGGTGCTCCCGATGTCTAGCGGGGGTGTGATGTTGAGCGATGAGGGGTTAAAAAGATGGGGAGGTGTCTGGAAGGGGGTAGAGCGTCTTGGAGAAAGGGAAAGAGGGTGGCCGTAAGAAGAAGCGGACCATTGAGGGAATAGGAGGGTGGGGAGCGTAATGGAGGGAAGGGGGAGATCCTAAAGGCTGGGGTCGAATGGAAATTTTCTTCGCGATGGAGAGACTTAATTAGGGAAACTGACAAATTAGCGTCAAAGGCGCACTAAACGATTTACAAATTGCGTTCCCTTGTAAAATGCGAGGATCAGTATATCAGACCTTGGCAGGCATTACTCTAAGCAAGGAGGGCGACGCGCCTCATCCATCCTTCGAGGAAACATATTTCGCGAAAATTGGTTCATACGTTCGTTTTCGCGAAACAGGAGAAAAGGGGAATGCGTTCACTTTGCGATGACGTGAAATTACTACTGATTGCGAAGGTGGTAATAATGTTACTTGGCCAATGTATGCGTGCATTTTGTACGACCGATGTCAGGCACCTGTTCATTCTTTTTATCGATGATATTTTAACAACCACAACTATCATATATAGTTATCGCTTAAAAAAAGAACGGAGCCCTAAAAATTTACAATCGTCATCTTCTGAAATAAAAATCACATACTCGTAACGAAATTTCAAGCAACGCTGTTTTTTTTTTCATTGTCATAAATCTAAGAAAGACATGAATTATAAACTAATTAACCCATTGAAATTTGTCAGATTCAATAACACAAAAAACGACTTTGACAATACACGAAAAAACGCTAATTACGGATTTAAAACCTCACTAGCGAAATATCACTATTACCTGTGAGAGAGGCGCGAAGAATAGCTCAAGCCCTTTATTTTTAATAAGCGAATTGAAATTGAGTGCCATATGTTTCAATTCTGATTTGACTTAATACGCAAAACGACTGTATTCAAAACAGATCGAATGCTAACATAATTAAATGACTTACTAAGCTTTTAACCTTTTATACTTTTATCAATTACTTTCGCCTTCAACCAGAGCAAAAAGAGTGTACATCTCACGACTAAAATGCATGACCTTAAACAAAGATCATTTCTATTTAATTCCTACTAAAAACAAAATAAATGCAATAAAATCGACACGTTCCAACTATCTATAGACCACCGAGCTAAAAGTCTGTTTTCTGCATAGCCAGACCGATTATAAATGCAAGGGTGACTGCATACAGTGGCAGCGTATTACGGGAGATGAAATATAGGCCGCATAAGGGGAGAGAGGATGGGGCAGCGCGCATGATAGGCAGATGGAGGACACGTTGGTATGAGAATGAGAGGGATTAGATGGAAAGGGGATCGAGCGAGAGCGGGAGGGAGAGAGGGAGGAGATGGCCAGGGATGCGAGTGGGAGGAAAACACGAGGGCAATCACGCCGTATGCACTACCACGCACCGGGGGGGTGGGAGAGGGTGGGAAGGAAATGGAGAGGGGGGGTGGGGGGGAAGGGTGCACCACGTGGGACGCATTACGATCAGGAAAAGCAAACAACAGAAAGCGCCACCGACGATTGTGAAAATCCAGACGCATTTTGCCGAAAGGAACTAACACACTTTGTCCATCTTTCGCGAAGTGGCGAGAGACGAGGAACTTGTAAAAATTGCGGACGTCGACGCTTTGCGCGGAAGAAATCCACGCAGGTCATAAAATGGATATCTAACGTGAAAAGTAAACGCTGCGAGTGAAAAAAATGTAAAAAACGACGAACACAAACGTTGGAGACGAGCCACTTCTTAATAATACATCCTAACTAATCAGAGTACTGCCTAAACAATGCTTGAAAATAATCAGCATCATCAGTTGGAAGCAATATTATACATGTAAGAATCTGAAAAATACGGTAACCTGAAATCAGGTAATAATCTCATTTTATTTGCCAAAAATAACAAATGTTTACTTATGATATTCAGAACACGTTCGTAGAAGGATAACAGCGAAACAACACAAGTGACCGCATGTAGTAATAAAAAGTAAGTTAAATATATACGTATATTGATTTGCTATATCCAAGATAATTAACAACAAAAGTAGTACTGAGGTCAGAAGACTTCAAATTATCAAGATTTCTTTTTACTCGATTAGCTTCCATAAAAAACGTCTTAGATGGACGATCTTAGAATTTAAACGAATCTTGTATCGTAATTCACCGCTGTGCTGCCACTGAATCAGTCAGTAAGACTAAAAATTATTTTAGCAAGACGAACGTCACGCGACATTATCGGCGTCAAATGGTATCTCCATTAACTAGCACAAATTGGCTCGATTATAAGTCGATAAGAGAGAACGCCCAGCTGCATCGCTCTATGGCAGGGGTTTCCAACCTGGTGCTCGCGAGCACCGCCGCGCTCTTTGGAAGCCTGATGGTGCTCTTTGACCTCCTATGCTATTCTACGATCCTTAATATCCCATTTCTTAGGTCCGATAATTTAATTTACTCGATTGATTTCTTTCCGAACGTATTCAAGATAATTAAGAAAAACTTTGATGTTGATTTGATTTTATTCATTATCATTACTACCATTATGGAAGTGTAGTGGTGCTCTTTCAAAATTCTAGGATACAACTTGGTGCTCGCCAAATCGAAAAGGTTGGGAATCTCTGCTCTATGGATTCGAAATAAACGCTGCAAACGCAGGAACCGAACGGAAAGGAGCAAAACACCGGACATCACGTGCACCTCTAACCTACTACTATCAGATGATTCAAAGGAGAATTCCTTCCAGGTGGTAGTTAGTTAAGCAATGCGTCTTTTACGAAGGGGACATAGAACTTAATTAAGAAATTTCGGGGAGCAATGCCCCGCAAAGAGAGAGAGCTCCATAAATTCCCGTTCCCCTCTCTTTCTTCCTCACACTTTCGCCGTATGACAACTTGGAAGACTCTTATGGAGACCTCCACCGGCGCCATAAATGGTAAGGTGGCGACGAACAGTAGGATTCGGCGATTCGGGAGGAGAGAAAGAGAGACGGGCAAGAGGAGGAGGAGAACATTAAAGCCGGGGGGAGAGAGATGAGAAGGGAGGGAGGGAAGAGGAGAAGGGCAATAAGGGTTGGAGAAAGGCAACTCTCCCCTCCGCTGGGAAAGGCTCTCTTTTCCGAGCGACGAAACCCTGTTACCGGTAATTAAGAGCTCTCCGTTCGACATGCGGTCTGTTTGGCGAACGGCGCGTGACTAGGGTCCTATAAGGAATGAGGAATGGGAGGGTGGGAGAAAGGGGGATGGAAGGAAGGGAGAGGAGAGATGGAGAAGGGGGCAAGGGTGGAGTATGGGCCTGATCTGTCCGTGAGCGGAATATAGGAGATCAGATATGAGGAGTTGCTCCTTCATATAAAGGGCGTGCACACGAAATGTTTTTGTAACGAGCGACGTCGATTCTGAGACAATTTATAAGGACATATTGCCACGGAAATCAATCCTAACGTCGGGAGCTGTATTTTTTCTGTAATCCAATTCGAATGACAATTAGTCATAGCACCGGAGGCCGCATCTTATAGGAAACAAGTTCCACTGATATAAATTTCCTCCTTGGAATAAACTGCATTTTCATTCGAGAAATAAATATATAATTACATTTAAATCCGATCCAATTCGAACGTAAAAGCTTTCAAGATATTTAACCGAAATTTCCAGCTTGTAGATCGCAGCATAAAAATACGATCGACCAAAAGAAAATAATTTAACAAAAAAAATCACGTTCAGCCTAGTTTTATCTGTAAATGAGTAAAACTAAAATGAAAAAATGTTTAAACCAGATGCATAAAAAAAGGCCTCACAAACTACTTTTCAAATAACTTTAATGTAAGGATAAAGTAAGAAATTTCGGCCGTGAATTTTGTAAAAACCCCAACTTGCAGCAAAATTTCAAATAATAAAAAAGTCCGCCTTCGATATTCCTATGATATTTACTTTAATAAATTGCGAAAATTCTGTAAACAAAATCCGAGAGAGAAAACACACGCACGAAAAGAGAAAGAGCAAAGAAACTGTGACAAAGCATTATGCAATGTGTATATCTGCATTTATTAACTTATGTACATATTTGGATTTCGCAATGTTTTGAAATTATACCATCCAGTTAATTTACTCCGAAATATCATCAACTGTGGAAAACAGGCTAGGAAGAGACGGCAAACCCAGAAATTTAATTTCTCAGAACTCAAGGAGAAAAGGAGAAAGAAAAAACGACTCTATAGGGCAGAAATACTACCCAAAATATTATTTCAAACCACCTATGAAAAATCCAGCAAACAGCAACTCCATCCAAAAGATGAAAGGAATGATCCGGAATTTTCTAGCATGCACGATCCAACTATATTCCAACATTTATCAAAAATAAGATTTTTACGGTATAATGATAAAATCATTTAACAAACGATCGATACTGAGAATTTGAAATAAAATAAAATTGTTGAAATTAATTCGCAGCTTGTTGTAATATTCGAAGCATCGTATAATTTTCATAACCGGACATATTTTTCCAATGCAATGATTTATTTACGTATCAGTTACAGGTTTCCGTTACAATTAGGATTGCTTCCTGACAATCAAATAAGAAATGATTTTAATAAAATCCAAGGAATTTGGCTGAGCTTTGTGATAATTGATACTCATATTTCCGAAGAAAATAATAACTTTGTTAAATTCCACAATCGTGGAATTTAACAAAGTTATTATTTTCTTCGGAAATATGAAATGAATATAGCTTTAAAAAAGCAATCTTAGATCTCGTTACCTCCGCGTTTTTACTTCTATAATTTCAAAAACATCTTCGCGCGATCAGTCATTCTTTCAAACGTGAGAACAAACGCGACCGATAAAATACATCAAACTCATACTCTTAGCGCGTGAGAGTAACAAGCGTTTTGTGACCGGAAACGAGGCTTTTGTGAGGAAAGTCAACAGAGGTTTCTGGAGAGGGGAGAGGGCGAAGGAAAGAGGGAGGTGTACGAGAGGGAATAGAGAAAAGTAAGTATCAAGCGCGTCCCAAAAAAGGACGGGGACGGAAGGCCGTCTTGATCCCTTAGGCGGGTCGTAATTCAGCCCCTGGGGTGAAATAAAGTCACTTCCTCCCCTTCCCCAAGCATCTTCCCCGGAAAGGATGGAATGCGCCTGGATTCCAGCGGACATAAAAGGCATAACAAGAAGACGAGACGATTCCTCACGGAAAAAAAAGGTTTGGCTGAAACAATCGAACACGTTTGATATGGACTTTTTGGATTAAATTAACGGCACATCCAATACAAATAACCGTGCATTTGATAAATTATATTGAACTCTTCGGTTAGAGCATACTAAACATTTCGATAGATCATTATTTAGCAGAAAACATTGAACTGTTCGATTAAGATAATGAAACCAGTTCGATATTATCATGAGATTGATAATTTTCATCCAAGTTACGATTAATTTATCGAACAAATTGTCTTTTCGGTTAAAAATACCGAAAAAACTAAGGTTTTGTTCGATAGCCGTTACTACATGATCAGTGAATTCTACCGAACAGTTCAATCCTTCTCTAAACGACATATCGAATCGATTCGATTTATTTCATCAAAACATGGACAATCTACATATGTTGCTCAGCTCATGAGGTTTCCCCGAACTTACCGAGTCATTTTTATGTAAGTAATTTTAGTTTTCTCTTAGAAATACTGCAGAAATATACATAAATACATATAGCCTTTCATCGGCAACTTTAGGAGGTTTTACGACGCAAGGCATGTCTCAATAGAAGTGTATCGGTGTTCACCGCTACGATAGGTGTTTGGTAAATTTTGTAAAGATTTCGTGTCTTAAATTCTATTTCTATTTTAATAATAAGATTATAGAAATAAATTGGTGTCATTTTATGTGCAATTTAAGGATGTTTTACGATACAAGGAAAGTTTACTTATGTTTACGTGTTGGTGGTGGTACCTTACATCGTGTCTGTTGAGAGTTCTCTAGTTAATTCTGTTTTCTGGATAGTATTGTCCACTGGATAACGTTTTGAAGCATGGTATTTTATTGTGATTGTTTTGTCTATGGAATTGTTAGTGTGAAGCGGAGTGGGCAATTAATATAAAAATCTTGATTTTATTTATACCTGACACTGACGTATTACTCTGTTTATTATCTGTTAAACGTTTCGTTATATAAAATAGATTGTGTGCTCTGCCCTCAAAAAGTCTGATAAGATTTTTACTTTGTGTTTTTCACTGTTCTAAAAAAGTTTTAAATAGGTGTTAAACACTTAATAATTTCCTGCCTTCTTTTGTTTCCGACATATTGATTGTTTACGTTACGATGGATGATACTAATATGAATTGTGTTAAATGTCATCAATTATTACCGAAAGATGGTTTATTTGCCACATGTGGTGTTTGTAGTAGTAAATTACGTTTAAATACTAAATGTGCTGGTATGGCAGAAAATACTTGGAAGTTAAAAACACAATTGGAGAAAAAAGAATGGATGTGCAAGGACTGCCATGTAAAAGAACTCTCTGAAGTTGATCCTGGTGAGCCAATGCTTGACTCTGCTATGAATAACGATCTTGTAAGTACTATTAAGGGGCAGCGGATATGAAACAGGTAAAGAAATCACTGAAGTATTTTAGTAATGACTATGATAGTATTAAGAAAGACATTAGATCTATATTTGATGTGATTAGGGAGTTTAAGGATACGATTGTACAGTTGAAAGAAGAAATTAAAGATAAAGATTGTATTATTGAGGACCTGTCAAACAAAGTTAATGTATTAGAACAAAAAGAAGTAGAGAGATTGTTGGAATTGATGTTGACAATAAGTCATATAATGGTGTTAAAGAATGTGTTGTTGAATTATTGAATAAGTTACAGATGATGAAACAACAGCTAATGAGATTGATGAAGTATTTGTCATCAAAAATAAAACTCCTAGAAGGTAAAATTATTGTAAGATTCCAAAAAAGGAAAATAAACAGCTGATTATGGGAAACAAAAGAAGATTAGATAGGCCATAAATTAAACAAATCCACAAGGGAAAGGTTTTCTTTAATGAACATATGACTGGGTTGTATAGATCTTTGTTTTGGAAAGCAAGAAATAAGGCTAAAGATTTATATACATATTCTGCTGGTTTAAAGCTGGAAAAATATATGTGAAAAAAGATGAAAATAGTCAAGTTAAAATAGTTCTTAGTGAAAGGGACTTTAGTAAGATAGTGTAGATTTTTTGTTATTGATTATACTTCTCTTTTTATTTGTTCCTTTATATTTTTGTTTAATTTCAATCTATTTGCTACATCCTTTATCCTCCTCTGGGCAATTACTTATCATGTACACGTATGGTATTTAACAGAAAGCCATGTTTTTACATAGGCAAATGAAGTTTGGTTAAAAATTTCTTAATTTATTTTTGTGTTTTTTATTATAATTATTCTGTTTCACCTAATTTTTGAAGCACATTGATAGGTTCCATTAGTACTTTCTTTCTTTTTATTTCCCCCCTTTTCGTGTGCCTATGCATTCCTAACTTTATGAATGGCTTTGAAGAATGTGAGAAATACATTTAGGTAATGAGGAATCAGACTATGAGTTTTAGATATCTAAAATGATGCATACCTTTTCTCACTTTTTGACTCATCTTATTTACTCTTGAAGGAATTTCATAAGCGATCAATCTCCCTACTCAACATCATAATACTCATAATAATAAATCATACTTTTTTAGTCTCTTTCTCTGTACTTTTCTGTATCCTCCACAGATATTAATAACAAAATAATTTCTCTAGTATGACATCCATTTCTTGTGGAATAATGTTTTTGTAATATCCTTTGGAAAATGCTCTTTCAATGAAGTAACAAATATTTTGTCTACTTATTGTATGATTATTTGTTTCATCTGAAATGTTTCACTTTCCACAATTAATCTTCTTTTGGTTACATTTTTGGAATACATATATTTGCTTATTTATTACTTTTATTCCATTGTCCTACTGTAGCAATATTCAATAGTTTTGTATGAATTAAATACATTTATGTATGAATTTCCTTGATTAAAAACTTTCTATGTAATAGTGTGTATTATTTTTATGTGATCATCCCACATAATTTCTTAAGGCGAATATTAATCAACTAAAGTTTTGAAATTGTTTCATTATATTGTCGAAAATGATTACTTATTGAAGTAATTGTGGCAATAAATATCAGACCTGATATTTAAGGAACCTAGAATTTCAAACACCGTATGCAAATTTGCACTGTTACAAAACATATTTAATACGTTCGAATGTTTCAACTAATAGTTCGGTAAAATAAACTGAAATGGCTCAATTTTGTTCGATAAATTTACTCGTACCAGTTCGATAGTTTTAATCAAATCACTCCTATTAAACAGGTTTGATAAAATGAATCAAGAAGTGTGTTCCAGCAGCGTTGAGGCCGCTGAAATACTTAATGCAATTAAAACGCGGAAAAACAACTCCCACCTTTTTCATAGGGCGACTCCAACGCAATATTGAATTACACACTAGTAATTATAGCAATAAAATGTTAAATTTTTATGTCCACTGCATTTTATAGGAAAAATTATGTAACCGATGGGAATAGGTTTGAGATATTGCATTGCAATGCGCTTCTAGTATTTACTCAAGTGTCATGTGGCTGAATTTTCCTTGTATTTTTTATACTAATTTCATACAAAAAGGTCAGAATAGTCATGAAATCACATACGAATACCTACATGGCGGACAAAGATTTTAAAGTAAGATATACTAATGATTTTCAGCGAAAGGTTGGAAAATTCCAACACTAAGCGTAAAAAACAACATTTGCAAAGAAAAACCAACCAACGAACAATCAGGACTGAAATCCTCGTCTCTAACGAAAAGTTCACGCGAAAAAAAAAACGCCCTACGACTTTGGACGAAAAATATTCGAAAGAAAGGTTTCTTTGGCGCCACGTTAGGGCAAAAAACCAAAAGTTTCGAAACATCGGGCATTTTATTCGCCATGAAAATTTTTCGACACTTTGCGAAAGTCGTGTAGGAAGCGGAAATAGGCTCGCAGAGGTGAGAACGGGATGTGAGGAGGAAAACGAGGGAGAGAATGAGAGCGCGAAAGAGGAGAAAAGGCAGTGGGATGTGGAGGAGAGTTGGGAGGGGAGGGGGGGAGGGAATAAAAGAGGAGGTGGAGGCGATTCGAAACTCGGCTCGGCGCACCCTATGCCATCAAAATGCCATCTGTCCCCGTCGAAGGGAGGGTGAGGGAGCACCCCCAGACACCACCCACCCCCTCTTCTTCCCTCTCAACCCCATCTTTCAGCCAGACCCCTCGCTCCACTCCCCCGATCCATATGGAGACGGTATTGGGTAAGGGGAGAAACGCACCGAGGTGCCGAAAGAGGCGAAGGCGATCGAGGAGACAGTCCATTATGACGTCATTAACGGTTGAGATTTTGAAGGAAAAAACGGAATAAAAAATGTGATGACGCTAAACGAAAACTGATTTTTTTTCAAATAATGGAGCACTTGAATATTACGGGTACTCTTAAATTTAAAAAATACCAAGAGTGAGAAGTAATACTTTTAAAAATTGGATAGAGTAGTTTGTATTTAATTCGTGAAAAATCGTAACATCGGAGGCTGAACCAATAAAAAATACGATTGAAAAAATAACTTTCGCTTTAATGAAAAATTGTAGTTCAATTTTTGCAATGCCGAATTAAATAAGAAATACTATAAAAATTTCGTTGAAACTGGTATTTTTGCCTCTGTACGATACGTTTATTATATTGTAATATCATATTAGTACGATTTGATATTATTAGATATTCAGCACCTCTCTGATTAATATCCTATGCTTTTACACATTTTTGCCACTGCATTTCTTCTCAAGCAAACCAGAAATATTATTCAAAAATCTATATACCTATAATAATTAACAAGTGTCCGTCCGTCCCCCTCCCCTGTATCTCAAAAGCCGTTCGTCGTAGAGATATGTGGTAAACTGCGTTTTGTTTCCACAAACTGGGAGGTTCCTAGAAAAATATTTTCATTTTCATAAAGTTCCGGGTTCGAATCCAGGAGAATTATATTTTCCCATAAGTTTACACGGGATTTTCGATTTTTCAGAGTGCAAGGTCTTTTTCACTCATTCATCAAAATACGTAAATTTTCTTCGTTTTTATTTTATTCGACGGCTAAAACTGTATACTATCTTATTCTTGCAATGTTTACATGTTACACGGTCGAAGTTTCCAGAAATTCATTTTCGAAATTTTGCGGATTTTTCGTACTCATTCCGGGCGTTGCCTCCGATACATTTAATACCAATTAAACCTTCAAATAGACCAAAGAAAAGCGTTATTCGCTTCGAACTGTTGTTTGAGCATCGAAATTAATGAAGCATAGAAACGTAAATATTTAAGGATAATTATTCTGTTGACTGCGTATGGGAAGCGTTTCTAACGACTTAATCGAAGCAATTGAATCTTCATTCATCGTTTGAATGCAGGAATCTTACCTTTTTGTAAGTAGAACCATCATATTACACATCTGTAATGCTTATTAACGCAAATAGGCTCACGCATAAATTAAAAATTAGATGAGAATAGGAAGGCACGTTATTTTTTAACACATTATATCAGGGGTGGGAAAACTTTTCTGCTTGGCGGGCCGCATCGGTGTTTGCGAATTCTTCGGCGGGCCACATTGAAAGATGCCAATGCTTAGGCGGGCCAGATTATAGTTGAAATCGGAAATTGCTTAGATTCTTAGGCATCCTACATAAGTGAAAAACAAGCACAAACAAGGAATGTAGGGCTAAATTTTCAAAACTAAAGGTTTTATTGTCATAATTTTACGAAAAGTAATATAAAATTGTGTTAAATTTTACAGATTGCTTTTTCACCAAAGCTTCGCGGGCCACGTTAAATGCTCTCGAGGGCCACATATGGCCCGCGGGCCACGGTTTGCCCACTCCTGCATTATATGGTTATCTTCTCTTCATTGGTAATCTAAACAAACGGTTGCGTTGACGTCGCCTTTATAGTAGGTCCTGTAAGAAGTTAAAAGAAGTCGTTGATAGACACTTGAAGGAAAGCGACCGTTTGTGAGTTCGTCTATGAGGGTGCAACGATAATCATTGGAACTAAGGTAAGGTAGATTTAAAAAATTTTCCCCTTTGAATATACCGTGATATTAAACTAGCATTGAGTAACTCTGTGGCATTGTTATCACTTAATTGCTCTAATATATTGCTGTAAAATCGCAGAAAATTAAAAAATGCCAAGGGTACACCAGTGAAAAGGAGAGCTATTAGCCCAGCTACAGCTGCCAGAGAAAGGAAGTGGATACAGAGATCAAACGAAGAGTATCGTAGGAAAGAGAGAAAGAGATGCAGAAGCTCATAGGATTGTCCGTGAAGATGAAGAGCGGAGAGTATAAGAAAGAGAAAGGGATGCGGAGACACACAGGATTGCCCGTGAAGATGAGGAGCGGAGAGTACAAGAAAGACAAAGAAATAGGGAAACACGTCAAATGAACAGGGAACAAAGAAGATCTAACCTAGGGCCGAACTATTTAGATTATTTGCAAGCGTAGCTGCAACGGGCTGCTAGTATCCATATAATCACGGAGAAATCTAAGAGTATCATAGACCGAACAGTGAGCCTAGCTAAAAACTTGACATAAATGCAGACGAAGAAATAGAAACTCCAGTAAGAAGTCACGATATTTTATCATAAGAAAATTTCCATTTCACTTTTCTCCGAAATAAATAGAACTGAAATGTATTAACGTTGCCAAGTGGCAAATCTTAAGGCCAAAAAAGTAAACTTCTTTAAATACTTTCTCCTCCTTACTTCTCGAAACATTCGAAAAGAATGTTAAAAATGTCCTCAGACACCCTCGCCGTTCCGGATATATGACTCCTAGTAGGTGCGAGCGTCCCCTATATTGGAATAGGGCACAGCTGCACCACCGGAGAGTGCCTCCACGGCACAGAGCACCCTTCTCCCGCTCTCCTATATCTCCTCGAGCACCCCTTCACCCGACACCTCTTCGACACCACCCTATACCCACCTCGCGCTACAATCAAAATCGAATCAATCACTACACACACACACTCTCTCTCTCCGACTCCCGCCCTCCTAGAGGGCTCTCCAATCGCTCGAGTCCAAAGGAGGGAAAGGGGAGGGGGAGGAGGGGAGATGAGAGAAGAGACGAGACGGAGAACGCGGACGATGGGAAGAGCTGTTGCTGCCCCCGTCGCGACCTCTCGATCCCACCCCCCCCAACCCCCCCCCCTCCCTTCCCATAAGCCACCGCCACGCTGTGGTCACATAGTGCACTCTCCCTTATTAGATTCCGACGGTGCCGCGACGGATTGAGTCCGACCCCGCATTTGCATTTCATAATGGTTCCGTTCATCAATCCTACGGCGGGGAATTTTTTTTACGAAAAATTGAATAGCGATCGAGAGCGGTCAGGGAATTCGGGTCTTAAATAATTTCGCAATTAATTTTCCGATAATATTTTTTTAATGCTTGAGCTTTTTCGAAGCTGGGTTTGGAAACTAAAAAAAAAACATTTCGTCAACTGCATTTAAGGTTCAATGATTTAATATGCTGATGATGCCAATACCTTTTATTATATCAATGGATGAATAATCATAATTATCTCAACAGAAACTTAAACACTAGTGCATCAAATGATACGCTGGTGAAGAAAGGAGTCAACTAAAGTTGCCGACTCGTCTCGATAAAAAATTGATTCCTTTTATGGCTATATATATTCTTCGTAGTACTTTCTCGCTTTTCACCCTATCTGTCCAGTTTATCTTCAGCATTCTTCTTCATGCCCACATTTCGAAGTCTTCCAAGTATTTAAGATAAAATGGACAGATATGGTGAAAAACGAGGAAGCACTACGAAGAATGGGAAAAAAGCGAACGATTATACAGACTATCAAAAAGAGGAAGGCAAACTGGATTGGGCATTACCTGAGGAGAGAGTGCATGATTAAAGAAGTGCTAGAAGGAAAACTGGATGGAAAAAGAGAAAGAGGTAGGAAGAGGTTTCGGCTGATAAGACGACTCCAAAGGGAAAGAGAGCTATCAAGACATGAAGAAGACTGCGGAAAATAGGAGTATATGAAGAACCAAGTTTAACCATGAATAATCACGGACCTGTCTACGGACAGACTACCTGTGATGATGATGATTTATCAATAATACAAATTCTGACGTCATAAAAAGCTCAACAGCTACACGCATATCTGGACTAAAGAATCAAACGTGCAGTAAAAAAACTCGTTCAGAAAAAGTATTTTGAATCTCAAACACCCTACCTGGACGTCAACACGGCAACGGCAGAAGCTCGGTATAAAAACAAAAGACCAACGAAATTGCTTCGATTCCACCGACTGAGCATTACACGCCGTTTTCACGAACGTTACAGGGCTAGGAAAAACAGCGCGGTTTCCTCCTTTCCCCTCTCTCATCCGCCCGACGATGCAAATCGCGCCCACAATTAGCATCCGGGCATCGAAGGAGGGCATGCCGCGAAGCGGAGGAGAGCAAAAAGGGTGGAGATATGGGGATATAGGAGGCGGGACGTCAGGATTGGGGAGAAGGGGAAGGCAGGGAGGGGACGCAAGGGGCCACGGAGGCAATGGTCCGAAAGACGGAGAGAGGAAGATAACACTAATCGAAAGGTCGTTCCTCCTGCAAGCATCCTCTGGGAAAACAAACGAAAAGATATGAAAGGAGAGAGAGAGAAATGTTTCCGATTGAAGGAGTAGGAGAAACAAAATTACGATGCGGACGAATTATATTCCGAGTCGTTCCCTTCTCCAGTAAGGCGAGTCTGAGTGGACCAACTTCCTTCCATCCCGAAAGCAGAGCGATCCGCGGCACACCTCTCTCTCCTACGAACTTCCCCGCGAGAGAATCCGGCGAACGAGGCGCAAAAAACATTAGCTCGGAATATGGGCGGAATCGAATTGAATCGGACCGGATGATGGGAAGGTAGAGCGAATCTTTCGAGAAAGAGAGAGAAGATTGGGTAGCTGGGTTTGGAAACAGGGAGAGAGAGATGGAAGGAGGGACGAGGGCGGACTTTTGGACCGCTCGCGGTTCCCACGTAAGGTGAAAAAATCGGTACAACATACATTGTACAAACTTTCTCATATATGGGTACTAATGCGACATTTAGTTATCTTTAGAAAATGAAAATCGTATGAGCCTGTTTTTAGAAAATCCAATTTTTGTTAAAGTTTCCCAAGAATAAACTAGCCTTATATTCATTCATTGAGAAAAATTAAATACGTAGTATTATTGTAGATGTATACTCAAGTAACTGTACGAAATTTGATCAAAATTGTTACAGCCGTTTTTGAGAAAACCGAATTGTTGTTAAATTTGCCTAGAATAAACTAGCCTTATATTCATTTTTTGAGAAATATGAACTATACAGTATTATTGAAGACGTAAACTCAAGTAAGTGTACGAAATTTGATCAAAATCGTTAGAGCCGTTTTTTAGAAAATCGGATTGTTGTTAAAAATGCGTAGAATAAACTTCTCTTAATTACTGATCAATGTCTACCATTTCATCACAGTCTCTGCTTAGTATGATAAAATGCTTAAGTACGAGATTCCATTCATTTTCCCTTTACCGTTTAGGCTCCAGAGCCAGTAGCAGACAGATGGACAGACGGCATTGCGAAAACCACTTTTTCGAATTCAGCGACACCTAAAACGTATATTTCCGTAAAAATCTCGAGGTTGAATTTTTACGCGATAACAATACTTTCTCAATATATGTACTTCGTATATGAGAAAGTAGAAAGAAGGGGAGAGATGTGCGCGCGTGGGCGAACCCTTCGCTCCGCAAAGCGAGTCAGTCACCCTAGTCTCTTTTCTCCCTTTTCCACAGGGTAAAGGGGCTTGCAGCTCGGATCATGCATCATTGATCACTCCCGTAGAATGTAAATAATTCTCTTTTCGGGTATATTTTCATGGAGGAAAAAGAGGGCCGGAGAGGGAACGTGAAAGGGGGGGTATGATGGAGAGAGGAATGAAAATGGGAGGAGAGAGAGAGAAAGGATAAAGAGGGTGAGAGAAAGGGAGAGATATGCGGGTGGAGGAAAGAATGCCCTGTATGTTTGGCGTGAGAGGGAGCGTGGAGGAGAGAGAGAGAGGGAGGGATGGGGCACCTGGAGATAGTATGGTAGAAAGGGGTCCCGGGGAAGGAATGCGGAGAGAGAAGTTACTGCAGAGGTGGCACTGAGGGCGGGAGAGGAGCACAGCGAGGAGGGGAGGGAATATGAGTGGTGTCTGGAGGGGAGGAAGGTAAATTGGAGCGGGAGATGAAAAGTAGATGCGAATAGCGTGGACGCGAGGGTAGGAAACGAAAAATAATGGGTAAATTATAGAAACACTAGCAGAATTTCCCGTTGAATTTCAACGGATTTGGTGAAGCTACTACAGCACAACATACAAACTCTTTAAAATACCTATATAGTAGATACTTTTTAAATTACAATTAGCTTTTCTTAACAATTAATCATATTTGCTTGTAACAATCCGCTTCCGAGCCTATTGCATTCAAATATAACGATAATTTTATTTCCTATCATATTACTTTCGCCAAATCCAGCTTCATTTCTTGTGTAATTATGCCTCGCTGAAATATTTACTTTTATGTCTTGTAAGCAAGAAACCCGTGAAGATGCAACGTACAGTTGTCCATGATTGAACACTGACTGGTAAATGTACACCAGATACGTAAGCTTATTTACGTTAATAAACATTATAATGTAGAATATAATGATTTTACTTACAAAAAATGTAAGATTCCAATATTCAATAGACGAAAGAAGGTTCAATAACTTTCATCAATCGTTATAAACGCTTCCTGAATAATGCTGAGTATCTATTTACGTTGCTATCCATAAACATCGATCGTTTCGCTGCTTAAACAAAAGTGCGAATCGAATAACGCTAAACTTTCGTCTATTTATAAGCTTCATTGCAGCTAATTGAATCGGAGGTAACAATGACAGCCGCCTTAGCAACGCCCGGAAAGAGTACAAAAAATCCACAAAATTTCGAAACAAATTGCGTATTTCTGAAAACTTCCACCGTGTAACATGTAAACTTCGCAGGAATAAGATAGTATAGAGCTTTATTCGTCGAATAAAGCAAAAACGGAAAAAATCGGTCCATATTTACGTATTTTGATGCTAGAAGGAAGAATACCTTGCAAGTCAGGAAATGGATTCATACGTGTTATCTTATGGAAAAATGTTAATCCCCTATATTTGCAGCACTGATTAATCCCGGTTGACCAAACCTTGACCATTCACTAAATTAGGATGTAAGGAAGAATCGTACCAAATTTGGTTATTCTAGCTTTTATCGTTTAGGAGGAGTTCCATGAACAAACCAATAAACACAAACCAACAAACCCTTCAAAATATATTATAGTAGATAGATTACGCAAAATAATTTTGAATTAAAAAATCACTTGTAATGTATGCTGACACACAATAGGGAGTTTCATTTCACTTCCATTTTAGTTATTACGATCTTCGTTGTGCGCGTTTTGACTATCCATAAAATTTTCAAATAAAAATCATCACTATTCTCCACAATTCTTTGAACTTGCAGTGAAACGTAAGTTCTTTTACAAGTTGAAAGCTATAGAACAAATTATTGTTTCTGAAAGAACAATTTTTTAAAACATGACCCAACGTAAGTGAATTTAAGAGAGCACATAACTTCCAACTTTAGGTTTTGTAATCCATAAATTGTAAAATGAATTCCTTATAACTCTCAATAAGGTCGTGAAATTTCTAAACTCAAGGGCAAATATACTAATTCGGTGAACGGGATTATCAGTGAGAGGATAATAAAATTTCTCATTGCCGAAAAACAGAGATACTTTCTTAGGCTGATTGTAGGGCTAATTCGTAATGCAGTCAGATCAAATCTAAAACAAAAATTACAAACAGAAGATGGACACGTTGAATTAATCAGTAAAAAGGCACATACTTGAAAATACAAACAAAGAATGGAGAACGAAATGTTTCATCTTCGCCGGTAAAATGTTAAGCACTATTATTCAAAGGTTTCAATTCTAAAAATTCTTCATGTGCATTATATTACTAGGGGGCAAGCCCCCTCCTCACTCTCTACTGCCAATCTCCCTTTGCTCGCTTTTCTCCCAGTCACTCCGTTTCTACCATTTATTGGATTCGGATAAGTGTAACGGAAATATATTCTGAAAATGAATTAAATAAATGTATTTGATACGAAATGTGTCAATTTTTAATAATTAATTAACAAAAATAATACAAAAGAAAATTAAGTTAATACTTCATTATAAACTATAATATTAATATTGTTATTTTCTGGTTTATTAACACAGTTATTTGTATTTTCACACCCTGACGCGACTTTTCTCAGGAAATAATCACAAAAATAGAATGAAATGGATAGTAACGATGTAAACAAATTTTATGTCATTACTATTACATGAATTGTCATCGTTGATCTTTCAAAATATCGGCCCTGCTCGCTACGCTCACCAACCCCCGTTTAGTTTACACGGGATTTTCGATTTTTCAGAGTGCAAGGTTTTTTTCCTTCATTCATCAAAACACGTAATATTGACCGATTTTCTTCTTTTTTGCTTTATTCGACGGCTAAAACTCTATACTATCTTATTCTTGCAATGTTTACGGTCAATGTTACACGGTCGATATTTTCAGAAATACAATTGTTTTCGAATTTTTACGGATATTTCGTACTCTTTCCGTGCGTTGCTAAGGCGACCGTCATTGTTGCCTCCGATTCAATTACTATCAATTATACCTTCAAATAGGTGAACTAAAAGCATTATTCACTTCGCACTTTTGTTTAAGCATCGAAATTAATGACGCATAGCAACATTAATATTTACGGATAATTATTCTGTTGACCGCATATGGGAAACGTTTCTAACGATTTAATCGAAGCAATTGAATCTTCCTTTCATCGTTTGAATGCTGGAATCTTATCTCTTTGTAAGTACAACCATTATATTACACATCTGTAATGCTTATTGACGCAAATAGGTTCACGCATAAATTTAAAATTAAATGAGAATAGGGGCACACGTTATTTTTTTAAACACATTACATGGTTATCTTCTCTTCATTGATAATCAAATTAACCGCTTGCATTTATTCTTACATAAAAAAGAAAGGACATATTAGTCATTAGTAAGAAACAAAGAAAACTATAAACATAAATGTTCGAGATCAATTACTGTGCAGCATTAATATCCTCTCTAATATGACTTAAAATGCAGATTTCCGACTGACTTATGGGTTATTCTACCGAATGGATGTGGAAAAGACGGAAGACTTAACACGAAGCTCTTAAACAGAGCTAGATAGATACGCTCTATTTTTGCCACCAATCTCACGGGTTTAAACCGAACAGCGGTACTTAAAGAAACCTCTAGTGGAAGGAATTGAATTGAACTATATGATCGTACGACTTGAGTGACAGTCCTATAATATTAGTTGCTAAAAAGAATATGTCAAACTTTAGTATAGATAGAAACGTAAATATTTACGGATAATTATTGTTAATTGCGTATGGGAAGCGTTTCTAACGATTTATTCAAAGCTGGTGAATCTTCATATCATCGTTTGAATGCTGGAATCTTACATTTTAGTAAGCAGAACTATTATATTATACATCTATGATGCTTATTAACGCAAATAGTCTCACGCATAAATTTCAAATTACATGAGAATAGGGACATACGTTATTTTTTGACACATTACATGGTTATATTCTCTTCATTGAGATAATGGAAGTCGAAAAATATACCTCTGTGGAGTTGTCTTATCAATTTTTTACATTCCTCTATAAATTGATCTTACCATTTCAATTACCCTTTTATTTTCCACTTGAACTCCAGTATTACATGCATTAAAGGTTTAAATTGAGCTATTTCGAACTGTAGGCGGAAAATGATGAAGAGAATAAGAAACTTTATAATGTTTTATTCAAAATGGTTCATAACCGAAGATTGTATGTCAATATTTTATTATTTTTATCCCAAAAAGAATGAAAGCCTGCAAGTCGAGAATTCCATTTTTACGTGTTATTTTATGGGAAATGGAAAAGTTCGCAATCAATTTCTGCGTAGCATTAATTTCCTCTCTAATATGAAATTTAAAATGCAGATTTCTGACTGACTTCGCATAATAAATTGTCAATACGCAGGCACGGCGAGATTTAAACCCGCGAAACCTTACCAATGCTGGAAAATACATTAGTATAGTTAAATGTGAATTATTGAGATCAACTCTTTTTACACACTCCTTAATAATTGATAAATTAATTGAAAAAGCGCGCAAACATTGCGCGGGTTCAGCTAGCATATATAAATACATTTAAGTATATACAAATATCGTATAAATATACAGTATATATAAATGCCCGAGCGAACAAAAAAAACATTTCACACGCATAATGATCTGTTCGACGCACATACGCGAATCGATTAAGTTAAAGATTCAAACTTCGATAATTCTCCATAATTCGAAGAAGAAATCACATATCGTATTACTGTCTTGGAATTCTAAGACTCACCCTAAGTTTACACAGGTTTGACCGTATTCACATAAGTGTAATTTCTCGCTTGTCTTAATTATCTTGCACATGTATAAATAAAACAATGCATTTATATGCACATGCAAGAGTCAACTATCATCAGTTTTTCCAATCAATTTTTTTACTTTCTCCATACGTAGTAATGGGAAAGTATTGTGATCATGAAAAAAATCGACTTCGAGATTTCAACGGAAATACACGTTTTGAGGTCCCTAGAACACGTTTAGACTATTTTCGGAATTGTCTGTGTGTGTGCGTGTGTATGTGATTATGGGCGCTATAACTCAAAAAGTACTTGCCATATCGTTACCAAATTTCATATATAACACTTTAGCATGAGCACAAAGAATTGATTAGTTTTTGGACAACAAGGTTAACCGAAAGTCGAGGTTTATTCGAAACCCGATTCGGTTTTTGCGATATTTCTCCGTTCAAACATAATTACTGTATATAAAATTCTATACAAAGGTTATAGAGAATGTAATTTCCTACAACTTTCATTTGAAACAATTTTCCATAGCAGTTATTGTTTAGGAATTATTTATAAAAAATAATCGGTTTTTTCGGTTTTCGTCAAATATCTCCTTAAAAACGTCGTAATTGGTCATCTTCGTAAGTACTAAAGTTGTAGAGAATAATATTTCTTCCAAGTTTTGTTTGAAACAAATTTTCGTAGAACCATCCATTTCGGAGATATTTTGCTTTTTCTAATATAGAGCGCCACCACCATTTAGCGGTGAATTCTGTAAACATTCAAAATATACCTAATTTATGACTGTATTCTTTTACGATACGAAATAATAATTTTGCCTCATAATGCTATTCATAATAATTTAAATATCTATACCCCAAATATGGAGAAAGTCATGTGTTGGCCACACAGATTTTTTCATGAGGCCATCATCGTAAACTTGGCCCAGAAAGCGCTATAGGGCTTGAAGACTTTTTGAAACACATGAACGGTCATTGGATTTGCCCTTTTTTTTGTAAATCTACTCGGACTTTGGGAATCGAACTCTCAAACCAAGGCCGTTCGAAGCGACTTTTAGTTTTACCAAGTCCGAGGGAACAGATTCCGAATAAAATCCTCTCACGTTGCCCCTTGGAAGAGTGACCTCCGTCGACACGGCTCAGGTCCTCGTCCCATGAAATTCGGCGGTAAAACCAATCGGAACGATACTCCAGGGGGTCTTTCCCGATATCGGCCACACTGGAAAGTCATTTCCACACACTTTACCACCCCCCAACAAATCCACGAAAAGAGGATGAGAAAGAGAGCGTACCGGAGTCGCCTAAACCCTTCTAAAACGCAAGGACAGATACGACCCATCCTCACCTCTCTTCTCCAACCTTAAAACCCCTAAAACTCTGCCCCTTGGTCCTCTCATCCTCTTTACCCTCCCCATCAACACTCGGAATCTCCACCAGTGCAGACGGGAATCGAAAAAAACGTAAGGCTCAGGAGAAGGGAGTGCGTAGAGAGGGCATGGCGGCCATGATTTATCACACGAATCAGAAGAGAGGAAAGCTGCCCCCGGATGGAAGAGGGTGGCGAAAGACTGTAGGGGGTGGAAAGGGGGAGGAGGGGAGGTAGGAGGAGGATGAGGGTGGGGAGAGGCGGTGGTGCAGAAAGGGAGGAGGGTGGCAAACGGGAGTGAAAGGGAGGAAAGGATAAGTATGAAGGGATATAAGAGGTGAATAAGCGGGTAGGAAGGTTGTACATAAAGGGTGGAAAGCGAGAATCGGGATGGTAAGGTGGAAAAGTGGGGCAAGAAGGCGGAAAAGGGGAGACGAGGGGGTGGAAAATGGGGGCTGTAGAAAAAGGGGTAGGGGTGAAAAATTGAGGTAGTAGGGTGAAAAAGATGGGAAGAGAGGGTAGAAAACCAGGGGTGGAAAGATGGAAAATTAGATAAAAGAGAGGGATGGCAGTGCGAAGAGGGAAAAAGAATACCGAAAAGATAGGATAGAAAAGGGAGAGGGAGGGTGGGGTAAGCGCTAAATAGTAAGAGGAAGGATAGAAAAGGATGGGTGGCGGAGAAAGGGGGTGGTGAAGAAAGGGGGTGGTGGAGAAAGGTGGGTGGAGGAATGGAATAAGAACTGGAGTCAGGAGGGTTGGCGGGGGCAGAGAGAGAGGAGGGAGGAGCGGTAAACCATAACTCAACTCTCCTTCCCCCCGATCTCCACTCGGACCCCAGTAGCCCTCAGCTCTGCCATCGGACGATGGGGACTCGATTTACGACCGCCGAAGGAGGAGACGACGGCTTGCGGCATCCACTCTGAACGAGCCAAGGAGAGACACAGCCTGACCGAAAGAATACTCCGTCCACCCCACGTACTTCCCTCGTAAAGAGGGAGGGGGGGGGGGGGAGGGGGGCGACAAGGGGAGCTAAGACTAGTCGCTAGGTTCCAACTGATAAGGAGATGCGGAAATTGACCTATGCAGCCGTGTCTCCCCTCGCCATAAATCTGTACACGAGACGTACGACCACGCATCCAACATAAACAACTTTATAAGGCAAAGTATATGCAACAAGACGCTCATTATTTCCCTTATGGCGCATAAAATATAAGAACGCTCTTTAGCAAACTGAAGCGTTGGAATAATTCTTAAACCACTGAAATATAGGTGATAAACTGCAAAATTTCCACCAAAACATATCTTAGTATCAAAATGGAAGACTTTTAAAAAAGGGATGAAAACAGAATATTATAATACTAAATTGGACAGCGATTATTTAAATTAGTGACCTCTTCTAAAAGGAAAACAACATCATAAAAAAAGACCGAAAAATACTCCGAAGAAACAAATTAAGGTATTTCCTTCCAAAATAAAAATTCAATAAGATTCTAAAATTTTTGACGTCAAATTGAATTTCAAATTTTTAAGCATCGTACTACCTAAAACACGTAATATTCATTTTCAACTTTACCTGGAAATGTGCACGTTTCATAAATGTTCTTCTTTCTTTAAATGCTTCTATTGTTTATTTGCGACAGCAACGCAAATTTCGATGTTATTTATAGGCGATCGATACTGAGGATAAAAACGAAAAACAAAACGAAAAATTAAAATGAAAAATTCGTCCATGAAATTCCCCAGAAAAGCTTCACCTTTCGTTCGGGGCAAAAAACACGAGAAAAAACTGAGGCTCCATAAAAAAAGGAGTTCGTTTTTTGCAACCCTGGCACAAATTCCGAGAAAATGGCTGGAATGGTAAAAGCGGGACAGAAAAGCGGAACAAAATAAATGGGAAGACTCCAGCAGTTAAAGGACAAGGACGCTATCGCCCATTCAATGCGACCGAAGATTCACATTAAAACACGTTGCGATATTAAGAACGAAATGAAAAAAATGAAAAATAATTTACGAAGGTTGTGAAAAAAGTTAACTAATAACTATGCCGTTAAAGTAGACATGTGAATTAATCGCTAGACATAAATTTTCTCTTCTACTTAATAGGATAAATGCTTCGTTGCTCATGGCTTTAATATTCTTCTGCCAAAATGAAGGAAAGAGAGAAATGAATAGTCAAATACATAAATTCGATTTAAAATACACCGATTTAGTACTTTTTAGCATATAAATCACAACTACTGCTTCATAAAGAGGTTATCGAAAGAGAGTAACGTCAAAATGATGAGTATGTAAGAACATTTATGCAGAAATTCGCACTTAAAACCGCGGCGAAAGACGCAAACTGTTTGCTCGTCATAAAAGTGGTCTTGATTATCCCTAATTGAAAATAAAGTAACTTAATACAAAAAAGTAGAATTTTCAATACAGAAACATATAAAGGGCCGTTGTAAATTCGAGTCAATGGAGAAAATCAAATGACAAATAATGAAGCAGACTACAATTACAGACAGACAAACTAGGAAGAAATTCGCTGATGACTTCTCGGGTTAAAAAGACAAATTCAAACTTCTTTAAGTCAGACTATGGTGGAAAACAAAACAGCCAGATAGTAGAACTTCGGACCGAGGTATATGGCTACTATCGGGGAAAATATCGTTTCAATGTCATGGCTGTCCCATTCACTGAGGGAATAGCTTCATTTTTTAAATTTCCAGACGAGAAATCTAATCGTTGGGCGATAAAATAATGCAAATAATCAGTTATAGTCGCTTCACCAGCTAAAGTCTCTTGACCTTAAAGTTAGCCAGTTCGCAGCAGCCAATAGGAGACGGTTTGCTTGGGAAGGTAGTGGAGACGAACCCCGTCTCACTCCTGCTCTCGAAGAGATCACATCGGGATGCGTTGCCATTAGGAATTGCGTAGTATATCAGCTGAAGGCGAAAATCCGCAAGAGCTGGCAACGCGCACCGGTATCTGTTGTCCCGCACGAAAGTTGGGAGGGGCGATGGAAGGGGAAACGTTTGTGATTGGCTACTTGCTCTAAGTAGGCCAAGAGACTTTAGCTGGTGAACCGACTATAGCAATAAATATCAATATTAATTTCAAATTTTGCTGACAAAAAGTGGGAAGCTGTAAGTTGTTTAATTTCTTTGAAGCAAGATCGAGCTGATATCGTTAAAGAAAAAGAGCGACCAACTGCACCGGCAAATTAATTCAGGCGTTATAATTTACCGCCTAAAATTTAATGGTCGGTTATGAGATATAACTTGCGAGTATCTATATGAAGGTCTACACACAATGTCACAGATAAAAGAAGCAAAGTTGAACCACTGTTAACTCGAACTTCAGGCATAATATTTTCTACAGCTGGAATCCCAATATAGAGAAATGAAGTCTCTAATTTCCTTCGACACAAATATGTTTTTCTTCCTTTTAAAGGCTCAAGTTACAGAAGTACGACCGTAATTTCCCGCACGAGAGGTCTTGAAGCAAACGGACCGCATCGGCAGATCACGTCGCTAAAACGAACAAAAGACAATCGAAATTAAGCCGATCGTACGTGCTGTCGCACTCAGTTGGCCACCGGAACGGAAGAACAAAAGAGGCGACCTGATAAGTCAAAAGACCGAAGCCAAGGCGCCAGGGCCGCGATCCACGGAGACAAGCGAAGACCATCCCCTCCCTCCGGCACAATCTCTTCGGGAAGGGAAGGAGGCGGAATAGAGAGAGGGAGGTTGGGAATAAGAGAGAACTACTCAGATGAAAAGGGAGAAAGAAGATGAGGCTGAAAAGACTTAGGATGGTAAGGTTGGGAAAAGGGGTATTTTCAGGGAGAAGGGGGTTCAGAGGAGTGTGTGTGTGTATGTTTCGGATGGTAGCTCGCTTCTCTTAATTAGCACAAAAAACGGACAGAGAAGACCCTAGCGGAGGAAGGAGTTCGGAGGAAAAAGCGGAAAAGGAGATGAGGCGGATGGGGAGGCGAAGGAGGGAGGGAGGGAGAGGTACGGAATGAGTGAAAATGAGAAGAAGAGGGCAGCAAGATGAACGAGGGAAACGAAGAAGGGGAGGGAGGGAAAATGGGAGAAGACGCGGGTTTTGGGAGGTGGAGTGGTCCATGACGAGACTAAGGAGAGTGGAAACAGTATCTAGTAGAGTTCTAGGAAAGTTCGTGTGCGGTATTCCAAGGATGAAGAGTGATAAAAAAAGGAATGAGCGGAACCACAGTGTCTGGAAGACGTGGAACGGGGAAATAAAACATTTCGCGAACATTTTTGATGTCCATTCCGTTTGGTTTGCGAATATTTCCTTACACGATTTCACTATTTTTCTGTATTCAACGAATCCAGAACCTAAGCATGTAAAATACGGGTTCCCATAAAGCATAAAAATACATCGGTTTCTTATTTTAATAAAGTTTAGGCTAAATAATAAGATGCGTGGAACAATTTTCAGGAAATGACATCCATATAACGCGTTTAGAAAAAAAATCGGTCATTCGCCACAAAGGACAACTGCTTTTCAGATGAAGCGCTCGTATAATAATCTCAAGTTTTACTGATATCGAGTCGTCTTTAATAAAACGATATTAATTGTCCTTGACGGTCTTCAAATTCCCATTTCCTTTAGCTTTCCCAAGAGCTCTATGGCGTTCAGACGCTAAACGTAATACAATTACAAAGGAAAGGACGTCGTAGAGTGGAGCGGAGGGAGTATGTGGCATCGAAAAGGGAGAAAAAAATTAACAAACGATCCGAGAGACCTCGCGCGTTCGGTCGACTGCCTTGCCTCCAATTTCGGCGGAAAAGTGAAAGAAAGAGAGAAGAGAGGGAGAGAAAAGGATGGAGGAGAAGAGAAGAGGAAGTAATTCTCTTGGAAGGAAAATACAGAGAAGTAAGGAGGAAGAAGTGAGAGGGGGGGAGGAGAGCCAGTAGGGCTTGGGAGCTTTCGTAAGGGGAAACGGCGATGATGGATGGAGGACCGAGAATTCTAGCTTCCGGCGAAGACGGTTAGCGAGAGTGGATGAAATAAGGGAGCGGTAGGGAAGAATAGGATTAGAGGAATAGAGAAAGGAAAAACGAGCGATGAACTCCGGAATATTTTAATTTCAAAAGGAGATTAGACAAATTGTGAAGGACAACGAGCGAGGAGAAAGGGAGGAGGGGCAGCAAAAACGAGGGCAAGAAGACCGAAAACGGAAATAAGACGCTACTTTATGCTTTTCCCTTGCTTTGTTCATTAGGGGAAAGTATAACTTGCGTAATTACTTAACTATTACGGCCACAGTAAAATTAACATTCGTCTAGAGAAATTGTTACAGACACTGATGCTTTTTTATCGGTCTAGAACATTTTCAGAATATACTTGATAAATATTCTTCCTAAAATTATCGAAAATGAGACCAAATAACTGATGATGCAGTAAAGTAGCTTTAGAGGAATTGTGAGAGATTGGATAAAGCTTTCAAAATAGAAAGAAGAGCCGCTTGTACTGGGTCTTGTAAGTATTAACCATCAAATTTAACTTAGGCTTTCCTTGCAGTGATGCCCTTCAAAGTGCAGGGCCCAATTTGCTCTACCTTAGGGATGGTTCGCAGTGTAATTACAATTTTTCAAGTGATTTGTATAGTTATGATAGTATATAGTATTTAAATTCAAATCTATCTCAATTATAATAATAATTTATTTAACACAAACAGGTTTCCCCAATTACATGTGTTTTTTATGACAATGACATGCCCTCGGCAGGATTCGAACCCGCGACCCTTGCAGTGGGAGCTAGACACGCTAACCACCCCTCTACCAAGGCCTTATTAAATACAGGCGACTCCCGAGATTCGACAGTTCGAGATTCGACAAATTCGAGATTTCGACGCAGCCGATCGAATTGGGAGCTAGTTTACACGAAGTAATTTTCGTCCCGACCAACCACGCGAGGTTTAGTTTCGGTGTAGACATAATTATTTCTGCTCTAATTGTTTGAATTTGTGCTGATTTCACTTTTTTATGTTAATCTTTTATTTAAATTTATTTATTTTACTGATTTATTTATAAATTTATCACTTGACATGATATATCAAAGGCAATGTAATAGTGATAATGCAAGTGAATCAAATAAAAGTGTCGTTCAACTATTAGCACTTATGTGAAACAGAGGGAGAAAATTCTAGAACATGATAAATTCATGTAATTTGATGGCTGATTTGACAGATTTAAAAGGGCAGGTTTGCATAACCTTAAATTAACAGGCGAGGTTGCAAGTTATTTTGTGTTTTTTAATAACTTTTATATTAATTTCACTGCGATATATAGTTTTATGTACAGACAGATGTATGAGGGATGTGCTGCAGACAACCCGGTCTGACTCACGCGAGCCGAAGTGCAGGAACGTATCCCCCGATTATAACATGGAAGTCTATGGAAAAAGGCATTCGACAATTAAACCACGTTTTCAGGAACACATCCCTGTCGAATCTCAGGAGTCGCCTGTACTAAAAAAGTTATAAATTATTCGTCTAAGGAAAATTCATCTAAAAAATTTGTCGCATTTCTAGTACATATCGCACATTTGCTTCGAAAGTAGCACAACTCGAAAACGTAAATTTTAAAATGAATAAAAATTCTTCGAACACAGATTTTTAAATTGAAGTTATTAATTAAAAATTATAAATAATTGAAATTAAATTAATTAATTAATAAATTTACTATAATATATTTTGAAGGGTTTGTTTGTGTGTTTGCGTGTTTCTCCTGCTAAACGATAAAAGCTAGAATAATCAAATTTTGTATGATTCTTCTTTACATCCTAACTTAGTGAATTGTCAAGGTTTGGTCAACCGGAATTAATCAGTGCTGCCAATATAGGGGATTAACATTTTTCCATAAGATAACACGTATGAATCCATTTCTTGACTTGCAAGGTTTTCTTCCTTCAAGCATCAAAATAAGTAAATTTGGACCGACTTTTTACTTTATCCGTACGTAGTAATGGGAAAGTGTTGTGATAATGAAAAAATCGACTTCGAGATTTCACAGAAATACACGTTTTGAGATCCCTAGAACACGTTTAGACTATTTTCGGAATTATGTCTGTCTGTGTGTGGATGTGTGTGAGTACGTGCGTGTGTATGTGATTGTGGGCGCTCTAACTCAAAAAGTACTTGCCATATCGTTACCAAATTTCATATGTAACACTTTGGTATGGGGAGAGAGAACTGATTAGTTTTTGGACAATAAAGGTTGACCGGAAGTCGAGGTTTATTCAAAACCCGATTCGGTAGAGAACTGATTAGTTTTTGGACAATAAAGGTTGACCGGAAGTCGAGGTTTATTCAAAACCCGATTCGGTTTTTGCAATATTTCTCCATTAAAACATCATTATTGTATATACAATTCTATACAAATGTTATTGAGAATGTAATTTCCTACAACTTTCATTTGAAACAATTTTCCATAGCAGTTGTTTGGAAATTATTTATAGAAATAATCGGTTTTTTCGGTTTTCGTCAGATATCTCCTTAAAAACGTCGTAATTGGTCATCTTCGTAAGAACCAAAGTTGTAGAGAATAATATTTATTCCAAGTTTTGTTTGAAACAAACTTTCGTAGAACCATCCATTTCGGAGATATTTTGATTATTCGTGAATTTTTAGTATACAGCGCTATCACCATCTAGCGGTGAATTCTGTAAAAATATTCAAACTATACCTAATTTACGGCAATAAGGACGACTGTATTCTCTTACGATAGGAAATAATAATTTTGCCTTATAATGCTATTCATAATAATTTTTTGTTAGACAAATTAGATGAATTTTCCTGTGTAAAAACGATTTTAGATGAATTTTCCGTTAGACGAGTTGTTGGTTAGACGAATTTTCCGTTAGACGAATTGTCTTTAGACGAATTTACCGGTTACGCTAGGTAACCGGTAAATTCGTCTAAAGACAATTCGTCTAACGGAAAATTCGTCTAAACCAAATTCATCTAAACACAATTCGTCTAACGGAAAATTCGTCTAAGGAAAATTCATCTAACCAACAATTCGTCTAACGGAAAATTCATCTAACCAACAATTCGTCTAACAAACAATTCACCTAAAATCGTTTTTGCACATTTCTAAAGATAATTTCTATTAATTCTGTAATAATTAAAGTTATATTTTAATATTTGTAAACATTTAATTATTAAAATGATGATAAAAACAATAAGCATCCATGATGCCAATATTTTGCTTTGAATGTTGTAAACCTTAACACTTTACTACCCTACCATATGCCTTGAGTGAGTAATATGTTTATTTATTGTTTACTGGCAGAATTTCCCGTTGAATTTCAACGGATTTAGTGAAGCTACTACAGCACAACATACAAACTCTTTAAAATACCTATATAGTAGATACTTTTTAAATTACAATTAGCTTTTCTTAACAATTAATCATATCTGCTTGTAACAATCCGTTTCCGAACGTATTGCATTCAAATATAAAGATAATTTTATTTCCTATCATATTACTTTCGCCAAATCCAGCTTCATTTCTCGTGTAATTATGCCTCGCTGAAATATTTACTTTTTGTCTTGTAAGCAAGAAACCCGTGAAAAGGCAACGTACAGTTGTCCATGATTGAACATTGACTGGTAAATGTACACCAGATACGTGAGCTTATCTATGTTAATAAACATTATAATGTAGACTATAATGATTTTACTTACAAAAAATCTGATGTGGCCTACACATGACTTTCTCCATATTTGGGGTATAGTTATTTAAATTATTATGAATAGCATTGTAAGGAAAAATTATTATTTCGTATCGTAAAATAATACAGTCATTCTTATTGCGGTAAATTATATTTTGAAAATGTTTACAGAATTAACCGCTACATGGTGGTGGCGCTGGAAATTAAGAAAAAGCAAAATATATCCGAAATGGATGATTCTATGAAAATTTGTTTCAAAGATAACATGAAAGATATATTATTCTCTACAACTTTGGTCCTCACGAAGATAACCAATTACGACGTTTTTAAGATGGTATTTGACAGAATCCGAAAAAACCGATTATTTATAAATAACTCCTAAACAATAACTGCTATGGAAAATTGTTTGAAATAAAAGTTGTAGGAAATTAAATTCCCTATAACATTTGTATATACAATAATGATTTTTTAAAGGAGAAATATAGCAAAAACCGAATCGGGTTTCGAATAAACCTCGACATCCGGTTTACCGTTATTTTCCAAAAACTAATCAGTTCTTTGTGCTTATGCTAAATTGTTATATTTGAAATTTGGTAACGATATAGCAAGTACTTTTTGAGTTAGAGCGCCCACAATCACATACATACGCACACACAGACATCAATCCTAAAATAGTATAAACGTGTTCTAGGGACCTCAAAACGTGTATTTCCGATAAAATCTCGAAGTCGATTTTTTTCTTGATCACAATACTTTCCCATTACTACGTATGGAGAAAGTAAAAACAACGTGAGTGGAGAGGGGAGGATAGGGTAGGGGTAGAGATGGAGGGGAAGGAGTAAGGGGAGAGGAGTGGGGGTAAATGGAGCCGTGAACCGCTGAACGGTGTAAAGCAGGGTTTCCCAACCTTTACGTTGGCAAGGTCGCCTTCGGTTTAACAGCAAAGGCGACGGGCGCCAGTGTCCTCTCTCCCCCTCCCCTTCCACTCAACACTTATAGCTCATAGCTGTAAGTTTTAAATTTTATTCTAAAAAACCATAAAACAAAAATTACAAAGTAGCGAGATTATACGGGCTGATGTTTTTTTCGAGCACTCTGAAAAGTCGCTATATTTAAGAATACTAAACGGAGAGAATTGCTAAAATGTTTATGAACATAATTTGATGTATTTTTTAAAAAATGACAGCAAATGTCGAAAATGAGCACCACATTGCTGATTGCATATACGTGCTCTCTTCAGCATGTTGTCTGACGCGATTTTTCAACGTCCTCGAATAAAAAAATCGCCCTGTATAATACGAACATACAGCCTTTCGAATATTCTCTATAATAAAAACGTCGCTCTGTAAGGAACGCTAGATGGCCGACAGCGAAATCTAATTAGACCACTTGAAAATGTTTTGTCAGTTAGCTAATACTGAATGCATTCTATCACAATATATTTTTGCTAGTTGTTAATATTCGAGTGGCACATTTATTTGTTAATGTAAATATCATACCTATTATTTTCCCTACGTTATATATGTATAAATATAATTATTTCCCTGTCTTTGCACAAAGACAATTATATGTAGCATTGACGAGAACAAGGTGGGAGAAGAATATCAGAATTTTATGGCCGAAAATAAAACCCAAAGGCATTCACTAAACGACAACAGAGTGTTCACTAGAAATGTAGTATATGACGAAATATCTCATATGTAATAGTATGCTATTAATTATTTTAAATGTAAATATTAATAATCTATAACTCTTCCGCTGATATTACGACGGGAATTACACTAGTTTTATAAGAAAAGTACTAATCGGTGTTTTTAATAAATCCATGAACAGAAAAATGTGACTAGAGGGCAAACATGAAGTGACATTCCTTAACCAACAAGGAAGAAAAGAATGATGACTGTTCACAAAAGGGGTGAGATAGATTACAATAAAGATTAAAGGTAAATGATACAATGAGCCACTTCCGAGAGGTTGGTGAATTGATGAAAAAAACTGCGAGAAAAATCATGAAATACATTAAATGACATAGTATGTAAATCCTATAATACAAAGTCCCCAAGTCTTTATAGATTGGTACTTTCCAGTATTCTGTGACCGCTAAACACTATCATTCGCATGAGCTGCAATTTTTAAGGACACCTGAACAAACCTCGGCGGGCGTCACAGCGAACCTTGGCGGGCGCCATGGCGCTCGCGGGCACCGCGTTGGGAAGCCCTGGTGTAAAGCCTAGAAGGAGGCATTCTACTCATCCAGATTTTATCACACTTTTGTAAAACTAAGAACTCAAAACGACGCCTGTTTAGTAGCGTACGCGAACATACTTTTAGGATGATCGAATATACGTTTGGGTCCATTAAATACGATTGATAGGTACCTCGAAGAAGCTTAAACCGGAACTGGTGTTTGTGGGCAATAATCTCAGCTACTATCGTAATGAATGCTAGGGATAAAAGCTACTGATAGATTTTAATCAGAATATTTGCATGAATGGGATTGCGAAGATGAAAAATAGATCGCTTAATGGCTTCTCCTTTCCCATTGAAATGTGACATTTAACTTCGACGAAAATACAAATTTCTACACTACATTATAATTCCCATCCATTGAAAAAAGGGATCTAATCCACAGCACAATAAAAACGTTTACCAATTAAATGAAGTCAAGCAACTACATCATTACACTTCAGGAGAATTTAGATGAAATGACCTCTTACCTTTGATGATTCCAACGGCGTACGAATCTGGCAAATTCTGCTCACAAACACTTTTCCAGTAGGCACTAAGGTCCGCTGATGAGGTCCCAGATTATGAATTTACCTTCAGGAATACAAAAATCGGTCACTTCCGAACAAGGTGTACTTATCGGCACTATAGAGAAAGAACACGGCCATCCGTCCATGAAGGCAAAGTTTGACTGACGGGCTAAGATGGCGGCAAAAAAAAAACGCTCGCGGCGCATGTGCGAAGGTTGATTTTCAGTGGTTAGATTACTATCTCTAGCTCGCAATAGAACCAACCCAAGTACCCGATAAAATGTTCCTACCTATTCCATTTCAGGAACGCGAGGAGAGGCTCATAGGAACTATTCTACAAGCTCTGGTCAAAAAGGCTCGATAAGTCGAGGCTTCTGGAGAAAGGCAGGTTCAACCTTTACGTAAACCAGGAGACCACATATCGCGGCAGAATTAGGAGGGCGGAGACAATAAACTGAATTAATTTCTCGCACATAAGTGCTGTATACAGTGGGATATGAAAGGTCTAGAGAAGTGGTTGCACAAGTGGCGTGCCAAATTCACGTCAATATATGGTCTTGCGTGCCAGTAATAAATTTTAATAAAACTGAATGATCATTTTCTATTAGTTGAGTTGGTTTAATTAAAGAAGGATCACAATGTAAACGGTGTACATTTGTACGTATCAGTCTGAATTTCCGTATTTTGCATTCATTCAGTCATATAGGCGGCGATAGAGAACACGAGACGGAAGGCATATGAATTATATAAAAACAGTGTTACAGAATTAGAAGCAGAGTTTATAGATGAAGAATTACTCTTACTGCAAAGTATAACGTTAGTTCTAAATACTTGTAATAAATATATAGAATATGACTTATTTATCTTTGTCATTTCTTCTTTCCCTTGCCATTCAAAATCACCTCGCGTGTAACTTTTGGCGCGCGTGACATAGGCTACCGACCCCTGGTCTATAGCAGTTGCGTCCAATATAATTTTCATGCTTGCCACAATTGTGACAAATGCAATACTGTTTTTGCCACATTATACAAAATGCAATGTTATATTTATAAATAGGACTTTATACGAGAGCGCTAGAATGATATAATATATTTTATATTATTTATTATTTTTTAAAATGACATTTTACATTATTTTTCTACAACCACTACATTATTACAATGTAGTACAGTGTGTTTCGCTTTATGTGATCATACTGAGTTACATTTAAATGATTATAGCAAGCGGCTGATAGCATTAAACGGCAAATTTTCTTAAATTAGATCTGGTTTTGGAATTCCGCGTTTGATTACAATAACAGGCTGATAAGAATAACCATTGATAATAACAAGCGGCAACTACTTTAGTAGAGTAAGCAGAGAATCAATTCATCTCACATCTATAGTCGATACGCCACATGTGGCGACCGTATTGGACACCACTGACATAGATCCACTGTTCTAGTACATAACTTTTGAATGTAGAAATTTATTCTTGCTAATGCGCGTCATTCGTTTTCGAAAGTTGGTAATGAGAAGGGGAGGGGGACGAAGGTTGGTAGTGAGAGCAGGATGAGGGGGAAGGTTAGAGGTTCGCCTGAGGAGGCTAATACCTTGGAACGGTCCTGTCCTCGGTTAAAGAGTCAAAAGCGGGCATACACTTATAGACTATTCCTGAGTCATTCACAGCGATAAGAATTAAGTCGATGCTCGCTGCCTACCGATTCAGAAGCTACCACAACTTTTTAAGACGGCTAGAACTACCTTCAAAGGTCTTTCGGAGCTCTCGGAACTACTTCGATGTACAGAGTGGCATGCATATATTAAAGAAAATCTGATGTGGCCAAAACATGACTTTCTCCATATTTGGGGTATAGATATTTAAATTATTATGAACAGCATTATTAGACAAAATTATTATCTCATATCGTAAAAGAATACAGTCGTGCATTTGCCATAAATTACGTATATTTTGAATATGTTTACAGAATTCACCGCTACATGGTGCTGGCGCTGTATGCTGGTATTAAGATAAATCAAAATATCACCGAAAATATCTACGAAAATTTGTTTAAAACAAAACTTGGAAGAAATATTATTCTCTACAACTTTGGTCCTTACGAAGATTACCAATAACGATGTCTTTAAGGAGATATTTGACGGAAACCGAAAAACCGGTTATTTATAACTCCTAAACAATAACTCCAATAGAAAATTGTTTCAAATAAAAACTGTAGGAAATTACATTCTCTATAACCTTTGTATAGAATTGTGTATAAAATAATGATGTTTTAACGGAGAAATATCGCAAAAACCGAATCGGGTTTCAAATAAACCTCGACTTCTGATTAACCATTATTGTTCAAAAACTAATCAGTTCTTTGTGCTCATGCCAAAGTTTTATATGTGAAGTTCGGTAACGATATGGCAAGTACTTTTTGAGTTAGAGCGCCCACAATCACATACACACGCACGCACTCACACACATCCACACACACACAGACATAATTCCGAAAATAGTCTAAACGTGTTCTAGGGATCTCAAAACGTGTATTTCTGTGAAATCTCGAAGTCGATTTTTTCATTATCACAACACTTTCCCATTACTACGTACGGATAAAGTAAAAAATCGGTCCATATTTACTTATTTTGATGCTTGAAGGAAGAAAACCTTGCAAGTCAAGAAATGGATTCATACGTGTTATCTTATGGAAAAATGTTAATCCCCTATATTGGCAGCACTGATTAATCCCGGTTGACCAAACCTTGACAATTCACTAAGTTAGGATGTAAAGAAGAATCATACAAAATTTGGTTATTCTAGCTTTTATCGTTTAGGAGCAGAAACACGCAAACACACAAACAAACCCTTCAAAATATATTATAGTAAATTTATTAATTTATTTATTTAATTTCAATTATTAATTATTTTTAATTAATTACTTCAATTTAAAAATCTGTGTTCGAAGAATTTTTATTCATTTTAAAATTTACGTTTTCGAGTTGTGCTACTTTCGAAGCAAAGGTGCGATATGTACTAGAAATGCGACAGAAATTCTTTAGATGAATTTTCCGTTAGACGAATTGTTGGTTAGATGAATTTTCCTTAGACGAATTTTCCGTTTGACGAATTGTGTTTAGATGAATTTGGTTTAGACGAATTTTCCGTTAGACGAATTGTCTTTAGACGAATTTACCCGTTACGATAATTTAAAAGTGACTTGCTGTCTCTTGTACGATTCAACCTGAAATTCAAACAGAAATCAAGAGAAAAATTCGGCCATAACTGAAAATCAAACCCAAACACTTGTGAACCACAGCATGGTGAACTAATTCTCCAGTTTCAGAATGGGGAATTTTTGGTTAGGTTTGGGTCAGCCAAGCTAGTATCTATGGTTCCTAAAGGTGCCCTCAAGTAGGATATCTGGTAAGGTTCCATTTCTGGTCATGGCTGAACTTTTCTCCCGATTTCTAACTCTTCCATAATCCAGCATGTTTGTTGTTTATGTATGTTGTTGTCAAAGGGCAAATATGATCCACACTTTCCATCAATTCAATCCAACTAAATTCTAATAATATCCATATAATCATAAGTATAATTCTGAGGAAAACAGATTAATAACTGCTTATCAAATCATTTTCTATGATGATTCCATATCCTACTACAGAATAAGTACACTACGAGATTAAACAAACAAGAAGTTTTCTTCTTTTAGACCTACTAATCCACCATTTGACCATTCCACTTCAATATAAAATGTTGTTTAAAAATGAGATATCACTTACCTTATGAACCTTCGCCAATCAACAAGGAAATCTCTCGGGATTACATATGCAATGGAGAAATTCAGAGATGCAAATGATGGACGACATTTCTCAAGATATAGATCTGACAGTTTCTCTCTTTGAATAGAAGCCATTAGACGAAATTGGTCTTTAGAAGCCTGTCCTTCATTTGCCATATCCTGCCAATACATTTAAAAATTCATTTAAGAATGTCTGCAACATACAATTTTCATGTCCTAACAATATTCTGAGAGACTGGTTTTTGCAAGCCACTATCATGAAACATTTTATTTATAAAGACATGCCAGAAAGGAAAAAAGGGTTACAAATATGGATTTATTTTGAAAGAATACCAAGATGACACATACCTCACATTTGCTACATCTCTCAGAATCGAAAGTGAAATCAGGAGCAGATGGAAAATATCCTTTAAGAATGCTCCATACAGATTCTGGGACCAATCTACGATTATTATCTTTCGGGCATAAATTTCCTGAAAGGAGTTAACATATCAATAATAAAAAATATCCCTTCTATTACTAAAAAAACAACAAAAAAATCATTGTGGCAATGATGTAAAATTAGCAGCAATTTGAAATTTTTATTAAATTACATGAAAATAGCACCAAAGATACAAAAATATAAAATGAACAAAATATAACTGAAATCTCCATAAACACAAAAATACTCAAGTCAAGAGTTTTGGCAAGTAATTACAGTGGAATTCCCATTTAACGTTTGCATCGGAGAAAAGTTTTTTGTACCTTAAATAGAGTAATACATTAAATGGGGTTATCTAAAATTGAAAGACTAAACAGCAGTTCATTAATGTCAAATATGTTTTATTAGTTAAAATACAAATATTAATTCTATCGATTAATTACAATCAATTTTTTCATTCATAAAATTTCACAGAACGAAGATGGTTGAGAACTTAAGTCCTCTGGCGAAGGTGATTCTTCTAGTTTATGGTTTTTTTGCGAAATTAGTGGTCATTTCATGGCTGTAACCCTCATTGCACCTCATAACAGTGAATTTGCGATCTTTAATTTTTCCAAGACAAACTTTCTTAAAACTTTTAAGCAAATAAACACATTTAATTGAAGTGCTCCTACATGTATAGGAGGAATCAACCGAGTGTGCAGATCCTTTCAGTTTTTTAAGTTCGCATGCTATAATGAATACATGATATAATTGGGCTCGTATGGATTATATAAGATAATATTTATGAGTTTTGAATAATTATCCTCAGTGAAGCAGTGTGGTGAGCAGGGGCATACCTAGGTTTTTGGCGCCCTTGGCAAGTCCTTGGCTCTGCACCTTTTAATTGTGACAAATTGTAACTTTAACAATGACGGAAGCAAAAACGGAGGCAGCATTCAAAGAAGTGATGCAACTATGTAAGGAGAAAATGATACAATGTTACGAAAGTTGAGTGGCATTCTTCTTCTCATCAGCTCCTATTTCACCCTCTGTTTGCACATAATATTACTTTCGTCTTAATGAAAGTATAAGTTGGTCAAAAAATTTGGAAACCTTAGACCTACCCTAAATGGTCGAGATATGCCGATGGGCTAGATAAAATCCTCTCGCGGGCCATAGTTCGGACCCTTGATCTAAAGTAATAGAACATTTTAAAAGCTGAAACAATGAATTTGAAAAATAAATATTTATCTCTGTGCTAACAAAAATTCACGTATCTGCGATAAAAAATGTCAAAGAAAACAAGGAATTTATGAAAAACAAACATATAAATAGGCAGTAGTTCTGCAACCATACACGCATTTTGTGAAATGTTTTCTCACAAAGCTAACCAAGAATGGAACGAAAGTATGTAATAACGTTAATTTTGGTACACCTATCAGCCAGTCAGTTCCATGAGATCATTCTTCTTGGCACGGTGTATGGAGTGGAGCACAAAATAATACAAAATGCCATAAAAAATGCAATTTTTTTCAAAAATAGGTACTCAATATCAATGCATAATAAAGTGATATGGTTAATATCTAATTAGAAATTTATGAAATAAACCTTAAATAATGAAGATATTAGGTAGGAAACAAATCTACACCCGTCGTCCCTGTTGTTTCAATTTCGAGCTCCTTCCTTCGAAAGTAAAGTAAGAAAAATAAAATTTTTTTTTTCACGTACACTGTTCGGTACCCTTCTGACCACGGTGCCTTTGGCAATTGCCCCAATGCCAAGGTGTTGGTACACTACTGGTGGTGAGCGTTGGCAGACGTTTCGATGCCTGTTTTCAGCTGACCATGCACAAAATGACAACACTAACAGTTCCACCATCCTTTTAGTCTCATTTGTTACATTTTGGCCCTGTATACAAAGTGGGCTTGCAAATTTGATTGCGTGTCTTGTGCGGTGTAGGGAAATGCTACAGTGACTGACGAGTAAGAACATACATCCAAAGTTTTAATAACATTGCTGCCTCGATGTAATAATAGCATTGTTGTGAATAAGACTTCCCTTTTTTTGGGGGATTGTCTTCCTATCGGGTTAACAAGGTAAATATGGCTGTGGTAAATGCGGGTGGCCCAACTAGCTAACGCGTCACATTAGTGAGCGAGTGCCTGCGAACTGAAACATAAAAAAATCTGTGTTCACGTGATGACATCATCACAACTTTCGTAAAGTATGTAACAGATTAGGACATTTAAGGTGGATTGACAAAACAGCATGACTAAATATTAATTCTTTAGTTTATTTAATGCAGTAACAACACCAATATGTGTTGTGCCATTGATGGTTAGATTGAATTAATATATTACATCTCCACAAAATGAAATATTCTTGAGTCATGGTGTAAACGCACCTGAAATCGAGGCGATAACCTCACAAGGGACCAGAATTTTGTCCCTTAAGTGCGGGCAATTCACAAAATCGAGAAACACTAAATCAGGTGATACAATACATTATTTATATGGAGCTTTGGTCGGGGATGCAAAAAAACCACCTTAAATGTGGGTAAACCTTAAATGGGAGAACCTTCAATCAAGATTCCACTGTATTATCTTGTATCGAGAGTCAAAGTTTTAAATCAGGAAAATAGAGCAGCTTCAAAAATTCTCAAAAGTAATTTAACAAAGTTAGAATTAAATTCGTCTTTGAATTAACAATCATAAATCATAAGCTAAACTAATTATTAAAGAATATTTTTTAAATATTTAAAAGGTTAGAAAATATGTATAGCTCTGAAATCCCATGAAAGCATAGTAATTTATTATATCTCTTCCATATTAATGTGAGAGCTTACCGTGAACGCAAACAACATCATGGTTGAACCCTAAATTCCAATCTTCTTCCTTTGATCCCTGCTTTTGCTCCAGCAAACTCTCTCCGGACCCATTGCAAGAATGTGCTGCAGTGCTGCCTTGGTCTCCGCCCTCTGCTGTAGCACCCTCACTTTCACCCATTCCACCATTGTCAGCATCATTGCCTTCAACCTCATCTTCTTCCTCTAAGGCCATCCTCCTCCAAGATCGAAGGGAAGCCTTTCCCACCCAGAATCCTTTATCAATCCTTGAATGTACCAAAAAAGTAACATCAGTGAAAAACCTGCTACCTTAACACTTGTCTTTGTATAATCCCAGTATATTTGACAAATATTTATTTTCCATATTTCCTACCACCTGGAGATGGATGTTTTTCTTTTCATGAAAAATTTAAAATGTCCTATCGTTATGCAATTTCTCACAAAAAATAAGATGCATCATGATGATTTTTATACAGATTACATGATTTGTCTTGAAGATGTATACTACAAGATATCAACTAAGTTTTCACTAACCTTCTTATTTAATCCTTAATTAATCATATTTACATATACCGTATTCACCCGAATCCAAGACGACCCTGAATCTAAGACGACCCCCCATTTTGATGATTCCAAAACAGAAAAAACCTCAAATTGACCTTCATTACTACAGAAATTATAAATCTTGTGAAATATTTATTTTCTCTTATACTTTTCTTGAATGTCATTGTCTTTTAACATTTTAAAATCATAAGATCACATCACAAATAGAACCATTCAGGTTTTCAAACAAATTAAATGGTAGCATTCATTTTAAGATAACATTAAAAATAAAGTAAATACATTGAAAGAATATACTCATTTCAGGACAACAAAAAAACATTTCAATCCAAGTGCTGCAAAAAATCATTTTATTGTGTTAGTCATCATCACTGTCTATGCAACCTTCACTATTTTCCTCATGCTCACTATCTTTATCACTCTCAACTTCATCATCAGTCTCCCACAAAACATCATCCTCACTCCCATCCATGGCATTAGATAAGCAGCATTTCTTAAATCCTTTCACTATTACTTTTGCATTTATTTGTTGCCACGATGCCTTGATCCATTGGCAGAGCATTGCAACTTCAGGTTTCTTAAGATTTCCTTTTGGTGTTAAAGTGTGAGTTCCACTCTGTAACCACTCAGAATACAAAACCTTTAAATTATTTTTAAAACACTTATTGACAGCAACATCTAAAACTTCAAGTTGCGATGTCATTCCTCCAGGTATTACAATAAGATCAATATTCATCGCACTCATTATGTTTTTAATTTCAGGAGATAAGTGTCCTTGAATGCATCCAGTGAAAGCATTGCTCTTTGTTTCAGTAAAGCTCCTGGCCGTCTATTCCACACCACATGTAACCAATCTCTCATTAGTTCTTTAGTCATCCACCCCTTTTCTTGACACCTATTATTCCACTTGGCAAATGTTTCTTAGGCATTGTTTTCCGCTTTAGAATCACATATGGTGGTAATTTAGTCCCATCTGCTAAAACCGCCAACATTACCGTGACTTGCATTTTTTCGTTGCCTGTAGTTTTAATTAGGACGGACTTCGCACCTTTTTCGTTCACAGTATAATTAGATGGCATGTAGGAGAAAACCGGAGTTTCATCGGCATTTCCTATTTGGCTCAAAAGGTAATTATTGGTTTTTCTAAGTCCAATTACGTATTTCTGGTAAGCGAGAAGTTTTTCAACATAGTCTTCTGACACAGCGAAGTTCGTCGCCGTAAAGAAAAATTATTTCGTCGCCGTAAAGAAAAATTATTTCGTCGCCGTAAAGAAAAATTATTTCGTCGCATCATTCTCACGCACCAGCTTCTGCTGGCCTTGAATTCTTGCAATGATATATTAAGTCCTCTAGTAATTTCATTAGCTTTAAGTATAATACTTTCAGTCGAAACAAGCATACCGTTCTTCCTCATGGTGCGCACAAACTTGACTACTTCTTCTTCAATGCCATGAAATCGGCCTTATTTTGGACCACTGAGCGACTTCCTTGTGGCTTTTTCTAGTTCCTGTTTTGAGAGTTTCCATCGACGCACATTTGCCTCAGATACACCGAACTTTCTACTCGCATCACAGTTATTAGTTTTTTCGGCGTAATTTATCACGATCAGCTTAAAATTTGTATCTTAGCTCCGTCTAATTCCTTTGTTAACTTTCCCTTTGCACTCGTGCCACGTACTTCAACATGATCTGTCATTTTAACTTAAGGGTTGTGCATTTAAATCAAGAATACACAACTCAAAATTACTGTCACACTTAGCGAATCGCGGTGCGTCGTTTGAAAGGGGAATCCCAATGATTTCCGCTATCATTTGTTTTGACATTGCGCTGGGCATTACGGGCAAGATGAAAGTACGTCGTCTGTGTTATGGTCGTCGACGATGATTATTAGTCTAAGTAATTATTATTCCCGTCATGTTTTTCTTATTGTTATTACTATTTGTTTATTTCACTTCTTTATGTACGTACTTGAATTTGCTGTTGTGAATTGTTTACTCTAATATACCATTTGTTGTAAAAACCATTGATTAAATGCTTAAATATACTTCGTATTCGAATGTAAGACGACTCTTGATATTTACAGCTGAAAATTTGGAAAAAAAGGTCGTCTTAGATTCAGGTGAATACGGTATCTACTGAATATCACGACATATACATATGCAATATTAAGAAAACTATTAGTACTATGAAATGTGATTGTGCTGAAAACGTTCTGTGCATGAAAATACGTTCACTGGAAGATCTCTAGCAAAGTTGTGCTATCTGACACTGCATGCTCTGAAGCATTGAACAGAAAAGCAGCGTGGTGGAGAGAGAGATTGGGGTTACACATACTAGATTACTGCCTGGAAGTCACCCATGAGTAAACAGGTGAAGCAAGTAGTGGAGAGATACTGGGGTTAAGCATAGTAGCTTACGGCCTGGAGTCTGAGTCTACAACTCTTCCCAAGAGGATATTGACCAAATTGGGAGGCCAGCAGAAAGAGAGGATCAGGGGATTGGTGATGGGGGACTGGTGAGAGATATAGGTAAGGATTGGGTGGGCAGCATGGAGGATTTGTTTGAGAACCTTTTGGATCCTGGGATAGAAGAGGGTAGCAACGGTGAGTGGAAGGGTTGAGTCAGGGATAAGGAGTGTGTGAGGGTGAAGCCTACTGGTTGTGGGTATGATTGCCATCCAGATCTGGTCAAGGACCAGATCCTGTGGGTAACCATGTTTGAAAAGGGCATCTTCGAGGATGGAGTAATAGGAGAGAGACCTCCTGTCCGAACAAATCGTCCATCCTTGGCAGGCTACAGCATACAGCAGGGGTCCCCAAACTTTTTAGTAAAAGGGCCACATTAGGCTTTTTGTACGACAGTGCAGGCCACTTAAAACTTTTCAAATGACTGACCGGGCCATGTGAAAACTACAACTTTCGAAGGGGGGGGGGGGGGGGGGGGGGGGTTGGTTATCAAGAAGATTCATCGTTAAAAAAATTATTTTGAGAGGGGGTGTGGTTGGGTTGGGTAAGGCAGGCGGGCCGGATTAAATCACTGTGCAGGCTGTAGTTTGGGGATCCCTGGCATAAAGGATAGAGGTTTTAGTGTGTAGGGAACAGCAGCTTTCAAAGTGAAGGTATTGGAGGCTATTGGTGGGTTTTATATGAATGCCAGTGCAGATTTTCCCATCTTGGATAGAGAGGTAGATGCCCAGGAAGATGATGCTAGAGATGGACAAATGGTAAGTGAAGGAGAGCATGGGATAAGAGGAGAGGCATGACAAGAATGAATGGAGGGAGTCAGGTCCCAGTTCTTAATATTTTTTCCAGCTCATCACTGGGTAAAACCACTAGGTTTTTGTTTTTGGCTCATAACTTATTCTCAGGTAAAACAAAGGGATGATCTTTTTAGAGACAACATTCGGTATAACGTTATTTAACATTGGTTCAGTAACAGAAATCAATATAACATGGTCTTTTCTAGAGCATATCACTTTCTCATGAGAAATACCTTGCGAGATAATAGGGGTTCTTGCAACTACTGTTCAATTCAGCTTGTCTCTCAAATTTTGCTATCCGATTGAGAATGTGAGTATTCACAGTGATGTAAGGATAAGCTTATTCATCATCTAAATAGGGTGACAATATTCCAATGAAGTGAAAACAGGACATTTCCTGTTGTTGTAAGAAAAAAATAGGACAAAATTGCGTTTTTGATAAAAAAAACAGGACTGTCCCGGTGAAAATGGAATGTTTGGTCATCCTACTATTAAATAAGTAAAAGGGAGTCACCTGTTTCGGGTGATACATGTATTTCCTGTGCAAGAAATGGGGAACAAAAACATAACGTGATGGCTCATCTGTGAACCTTCCGCTTACACAGGATCGAGATTTCAAATTAAACGAACTGTTGTGAGTCACCGGACCAGATCGTGACTTCGAATTTCATTGTAGGCATATTTCGAATAATCCGTACCAAAAAGTATGCAATATCCTATGGTGTTGGCTGGGGACTGATCTTAGATTCGAATAACACCATACTATGAATTATCCGGGATAGAAATAACAGGGTTTTACTGTATCTACATATAATAAATTCCTTCATTCACCAAAATACCTAAATATGGACTGATTTTCTTTGTTTTTACTTTATTCGACAGTTAAAACTGTATCCTATCTTATTCTTACTATGTTTACATGTCACAAGGTCGACATTTTCAGAAATAGGCATCCTTTCCCGAAATTTTGTGGATTTTTCATTCTCTTTCCGGGTGTTGCCAAGGCGACCCTCAGCATTGCCTCAGATTCAATTATACCCATTTTCTACTATTACGAAGCTTGATCTTGAAAATCCTAGTTGTATGCTTACTGCTGCAGCCAATGAAAGCTCGAGAGACTGTCGATGGGGAGGGGAGAAAGTCAGTCGGTCTCTCGCCATCGTGCTGTTCACATCGCTCCGAGCTCGACTGTGTTGCCAGATCTACCGCATTTACGCCTTAGCGTTCGCATGCGACTTTCTTCAAGAGCGGATATCGGGCAAGAGCGTACTACTTTCCCACGCCTCTCGAAAACTTCAAATGGTGGTGGAAGGGGAAAACGCCCTGATTGGCTATTCGCTGCGCCACGGTCAAGCTTCATAAGAGTAGAAAACGGGTATAGCCTCAATTATGCCTTCAAATAGACAAAAGAATGGCATTATTCGCTTCAAAATTTTGCTAAAGCATCAAAATTATCGTTGTAACAACATCAATCTTTATAAATAGCAAAGTAAATAGTTATTGATAATTATTTAGGAAACTGCATGTGGGAAGCACTTAAAACGATTGACTAAAGCAATTGAATCTTCCTTCATCATATGGATATTGGATTCTTACCTTTTTTGTAAGTAAAATGATTATATTCTACATTTTTAATGTTTATTAATGCAAATAGGCCCACTCATATAGTTTACATTTACCATAACCAGTGTTAAATCATGTAGAATTATGCGTTGGCTTTTCAGAGGTTTCTTCCTTACATGACATCAAAGTCAACATTACAGGGAGCTACGGACAAGGAAAAGTAAGAAAGGGCGTAATTACACAAGAAATTTTGTGCAAAGTACTTTTGGATGCATATTCATTGCAAAATGGTAATCTCTCTATATTGAGCTAAATGGAGGTTGGTGAGTGTAGCGAGCAAGGGCAATATATTTAATGATCAACAATGAAAATTCATTTAATAGTAATTTGTTTACATTGTTGCTATCCATTTTATTCTTTGGATTAGATTGAAAACTAGCATAACATGCTACTCCTGGAAACATCACGGTGTCTTTCTTCATGATTATCATTACATATATAAAACAACATCAGGGGTGGATCCAGAAAATGTCTTTAGGGGGGGGCGATACACAAGGGCGCGGATACGGGGGGGGGGGGGGTTAAAGGAGGTAGTTATACCTCTCCCCAAGATTTCTGAGCACTAGAAAAAATTAACCGCTGAACCTTGTCCTATGTCTTGAGCAAAATGCACTCTTAGATGCATTCGGTACAAAATATCTCAAATTTGCGCCCGAGGTTAGTTCTAAGCAAATAAATATCCTTGTGGAGTTAGAGTTACACTGATAGAAGATTCGTTGATCTACAGAAGTCTGAGAGGAAGATAGGTGCAATTGCTCCCATTGAATACCACCAAAAAAGGGAATCGTAAAGGGGAAAACGGTGGTCATTTTCTCCCTTTCTGTCTCCCTCCCTCTTCCATCCCTCCTTCTGCCTCCCATTCCCTAAACCTCTACCTTCCTATCCCTTTCCCTCATAGTTGCCAAAATAAATTTGAAAATGTAGCTAAATCCACCCTAAAAAGTCGCTAAACTCAAAGAAAATGTCGCTAAAATAGTGCATAAATATTTCGAATAATTCTTATTCATCTAATTAGTAAACTTTTTATCTCCTTTATAAATGAATATCACTATAGATAATATTTAATTATTAGTATTAAATAAGGGAGAATTTTTGCAAGTCTTTTATTAATAAAAAATGGAATAGATATTAACATTTACACGTCAAGATTATTTTATAAGTAGAAAAGCAAAATATCGTAAATACCCACATATAACACGCAAGGAGGTTTTCCGCCTCATATTCAGAGTTTTTTTTATATATATCCATGCATAGCAAGCATTCGTTCCTAGAATTTTTAATAAGGAGAATAAAACTTTTGGATTTTTGGAATAACTTAAAAATGCAAATGATTGAGGATCCATGTATGCATCACCTTCAAATGCTCTGATATACACGCATAAGAAGCACTTATCAACTTATGACAACTCTCTCCATACTTTGTAACACATTGTGAGTCACAATTTGTGACAGTAATCTTGCTAACTATCTATTCTAAAATTCGAAACAACAAGTGTAAAGGGGCTGACTCCCCTAGTCTCCCTCCTCTGCCTTCTTAAAGTTGCATCTAGTTCCCTTTCCCCCTCCCCCTACCTTCTCCTTCTTCCATTTTCCCACACCGAGGTGCTGAGATGGCACTCAAAACTTTCTGTCTCCCTTGGTGGGAAATGCAAGCTATGGAAAAGTCACCTCTTCTACCAAGAGGTTCCCCATGCCCTTTGAACTTTTGGCAAGGACATTCTATGCTATAAAAATGTTTTAATTGTGAATTTTGGAAAAAATGATTACTTACCGTATTTCATGGAAAATTTGTAAGGAATTGATACGTTTGCAATAAATGCAGTTTCACAATTTTTATAAAAATATGTTCTGCACATCACAATAAACACAATGATTCATAAAATACCGTGGAGAAGGAACTAACTGGTTTTACACCATTATCTTCATAATTAAAAATGGGTTTCATTAGTCTTGTTAGAGCCACTGCCCAAAATTCCTTCTCCAGGGTATTTTATGAGTCATTGTGTTTATTGTGATGTGCAGAACATATTTTTATAAAAATTGTGAAACTGCATTTATTGTAAAAGTATCAATTCCTTACAAATTTTCCATGAAATACGATAAGTAATCATTTTTTCCAAAATTCACAATTAAAATATTTTTATAGCATAGAATGTCAGAATATAAATAACGATTATAAAATCATGAAATACAAAAAATAATGAATAGAAAATGAAAAAGAACTGCCAGTATATAACCTCTAAACCCACATCCTCCGCATGTGAGTCAGAGTCACTAAACACTACGCTACGGTGGCTTCTTGCACAAGGGACTTCGTAGTAGGCCCATATAATACGCCACACACACTGTTTTCCACATTATTCACAAACCCTTGAGAGGCGCGCGCCTTCTCACTTTGTAATATTTCAAGTTACGATGCACAGCATGCCCTGCCACATGCTCGTTAAATTGGTTTTCCATGACGCGTATGGACTTCTTGTTAGACGGATACAGGTAGTCCTCGATTTACGTCGTTTTGATATTATGTCGGTCAGGTGCCGTTGAGGTTATTTACTTCCGTAATTACCATAATTTTTAATTAAAATTTATTAAATGCACTGAAAACAAAAATGCGTTGTATTCGCTTACTTAGCTTCTCAAGTAGCATGAAAGCGGTAATCTACTTTCTTCTTTGGTTAAACATCGCATTTTATTTAATTAAAAAAGCGCTTGAAAACGAAAATGCGTCGTATGTGCTTAGTATCTTAAGGAGAATGAAAAGCATAATCTACCTTATCGTAGATTGGTAAGTGACATCAACACCATCTATTGAGCTGCACGACGTACTATTTCAATGAAAGAACAACTAGCACCACCACACAAGCTGGGCTGTACTTCTTGAGAGACGGTTTTGTGGTCAGTCGAGTTGAGTCTTCTTCTGACGTTCTGCATTCTGACATTATTGCATTCAACTTTTTAAATTCGTTAATGTGCATACTACCCTTACCACGGCTGATAAAACTATAAGAAGTGCATCAACAAAAAGGTCTCGCAAAACAATCAGTTTTTATGTGAAGTTGGAAGTAATACACCGTTTCGCAGCTGGAGAGCGGGCTACTGATATTGGACGTGCGTTAAATCTACCATCTACCACTGTGCGAACAATTCGTGCAAATTCACAGAAATTAAAAAACTCCACAGAAAGTGTAATTCCAAGAAGTTCTGCACGAATAGTGAAATGTAGAAGTAATATTATGGAGGAAATGGAGTCCCTTCTCAGGATATGGATAAAGAGCAGAATCGGCAATCTATACCTTTAAGTCTCAATGTGATTCAGGAAAAAGCACGGTCTATATGGAAGGACTTACACGAAAGAGCAAGTGTGGAGAAAGGAGAAGAGTGTGTGGATGAGACAACAAATGAGATCACCTTCAACGCAAGTCACGGATGGTTTGAACGTTTTAAACTAATTAAAATTACAGGGGAGGCGGCAAGCACGGACACTCAGCAGCAGAACTATTTCATGAAGAACTAGAAAAAATAATAGAAGAGGGCGGTTATTCTGCACAGCAAGTGTTTAACGTTGACGAAACGGGCCTGTACTGGAAGAAAATGCCAACACGGACATACATCGCAGAAGAGGAGAGGACTGCTCCTGGATTCAAAAGGTGGAAACACTGCTGGTGATGCAAAATTAAAACCCCTGATAATACATCATGCAGAAAATCCTAGGGCTTTGAAGGGAAAATCAAAGGACAACCTTCCTGTGATATGGAGGTCAAGTCGCAAAGCTTGGATGACAGCAACGCTTTTTCAGAAATGGATAAAGCAGTATTTTTCACCTTTTGTCAAAAAATACTGTGCAGAAAATGGCCTTGTGAATAAAGCTTTACTGATCATAGACAATGCTCCGGGTCACCCAGTGAATATTGAAGATTTCGTAGAGAATATTCAAATTGTCGATCTTCCACCGAATACAACTGCATTAATACACCAATGGACCAGGGTGTCAATGCGACGTTTAAAGCTTATTACGTCCGTCGCATGATGACACAACTAATAACTGAAACTGATGGTGATGCTAAGCTCTCGATTCGCAAATTTTGGAAAGGGTATAACATAAAAAAAGCAGTGGACAACATTGGAGCTTCACGGAATGAGGTGACAAAATTGACATTGAATGGTTGTTAGAAAAAACTGTGGCCTGAATGCATAAACTTCCGAGGGTTCCCAAATGCACCTGAAACAGAAGTTCAGCAGCAAATTGTGAAACTGGCGAGAGAGGCAGGATTCGATGAAGTGGGTGAAGATGAAGTTGTGAAGTTGTTAAATGCGAATGAAGAAGAATTAATGACTGAGGATTTGCTGGAGCTTCATCAACAAATGATGACTAGACAGGAAGATGAGACAATTGCAGTTCAGAGAACACCTGAGAGAGAGTTGACCCCAGGAAGAATTTCAGAAGTTCTAAGCCTGATTGAAGCTGGAGTAAACATCTTCACGGAGGGTGATTACAATGTGGAGCGAAGCAGCAAATTAGCCAGAGCGATAGAAGATGCATTGAGCTGCTATAAAGAACTGTACCGTGCAAAAAAAAAGAAGCCTGTGCAGTCGACCCTAGATTCCTTTTTCCTGATAAAGGATAAGAAAGATACCGAAGAAATAAATGCAGAGAGTAGCCAATCTTCTTAAGAGGTACACTCATAATCGATTTCTCAAGTACTATTAAATTTTTATTTTGCTCATATTTTTGTATTTAATAAACATTTACATATGTATAAGGATTTAATCAAGTGTTTTCCTATAAAAAGCTACCTCCACGGAGATTCAACGTGCACCTAAGAATGAAAAAAGAGAGAACATCGAAATTTTTCACCTATAAAAAGGTACCTGTACGGAGATTCAATGAGCACCCAAGAATGAAAAGAGAGTGAAGATCGAAATTATTATTTTACACAGTTTAAGAGAGTTTAAGTTAGTTTAAGTGTTTAAGTAAGTTTGAACTCAGAAAATGTTATTCAGTAGTGGCATTACTATTTGTTCTTACTGAAATAATTTCATTTAACCAAGTGTTTTGTCTTTAGTTTTTACGTAAAACAACTATTACTTTGTATTAATCATGACTGTTTATTGACATATGATCTTTTTGTTGTATCTTTGCTCATTGAAGATGAGATTAAAGTCTATAGTTGAAACGGCACTGTATTTATTTTCTTGTGTCTTTTCAGGATCATGGTAGAACTTAATTTGTTTTGCAATACAAATTGTTTTATATGCCTTTCTATGTATTATTATTTTTTATAAACAAGTTAATGCGCTTCCCCATTAATCTGACTCCAGTTAATTAAGAGGGTACTGAACGGTAGGGAATAAAAAAAAACTGGGACAACTTAACATGATGGCGGCTGTCGGAACTAAATCGAGGCGAAAGTTATTCAGAACGGAAACATTGCGGGGTGCTGCTACTACCTGCTAGGGTTTTGGGAAGGGGGACGAACGAAAGTGTTGTTATCAAGGGCCTCTTGGCTTCTTAGCTTTCTCATTTGACTTCACAGACATGGGCACTGAGTTTGTTGCAAAAATTGGGATTGGGAAGCCACTGGATATCGAGGGCCCACTGTATATATTTATTTATTTGTATTTTTTTATTTATTTGTATTTATTTATTTGTATTTATTTATTTGTATTCATTTATTTTTATTTATTTATTTTTATTTATTTATGAGATAAATTCATCAAAAGTAAATTACAAATAAATTTAATTACTAAGTATGAATATCAAGAGTATTTCCAAAATTTGTAAGATCATGAAAAGATTTTAAATTTTTCATCTGTATTGTTTTATTTTAATTCACATTTTTACTATTTAAATTTTTAAAGTCAAAATACTAAATAAGGGAAGATTTTCCTGGCTTACCCATCATTTTGAGACTTCAAGAGAGTAGTAATTGTCTGAGCATCTTGGGCAGTCTTAGCTCTCAAACGTATCGATTTACACCTCAAAGATACACATTCTCGGCACATTGACTCTCTGCCTTTAAGACGAGGTCCTCCACCAAACCGTTCATAAATTAGGTTTGCCTGAAATAATCAAGAAACAATTTTAAAGTGCTATATTGTATACTTTTCCAGTCACATATTATTGAGATTTGTATAAAATTCCATTTCTTCCAATATGAAGATCAATAGCACAGTAAACACAGAAAAGATTCATCAAATCACATTGGCTTGAACAAACTTTTGCATAAATTTATGAAACTGCATTTTTACAGAAAATACAGCAGCAAGCTAAAGAATTGTTATTTTCACTATGGTATATGTTTCACTGAGGATAAATTCCATTAAGTTGCTCATTAGGAGAACAAAGTTGCAACATGAGTGTTCTGTTAAAAATAAAATAAAGCTTGACTGCCATATGAGACCCACATTTTTTTCATAAAGCAGAATCTATACCCAAGGATAGGATTTATGGATATTATTTTCACTCTAAAAAGTTTTCTAGCTGAAACAGATAAAGAAGAAGCAACCAAAATAGTAAGTAAATTATATGTATGTTTATACCCTGTATTTGTCACGTTATCACAGCTGTTTCCAATCTAAACTAAGAAAAATGTGCTCTCATCTATATCATGTTCAATCAAAGTTCATAAACAATACCTACTGGATCTACAATTACAATTACCATAATTTTCCGTATACAATAAGCACTTTATTTCATGAAAAATCGACTAACACTTAGGTGCTTATTATACATAGTAACAAATGCATACAACTTTTTCCAGTTGGTAAATAAATGATATTTTTAGATGCATTTAAAAAATAATAAATCATATTTGTCATCGCATTACAATATTATTGCTTTAAAATATTTTTTAACCAAAAATAATAATCATTTAACTACTTCTAGCCATAGTCATCATTAAAGCCTCTGAATTCTTTATCACTGTCCTTAAATAGTTCATCGTCAATCTTCTGTACTCTCCCACTGTCTGCAAAAATGGCATTGTCACGAAAGTCGTCTTCATCCTGTCTGTTTACCTCGGTGAAATCCACATTCTATATAATGTCTTAAGAACCATCCATGAAGTTTGTGAGGCAATACCTTTAAAACCCACATTTATATTGTAAACTCTCTCGAGACACTGTCTCGATACAACTAATAACCAATTGAAAAAGTACGGTGATCTTTTTACAAAAAATGAGATATGTATTATACATGGTGATAAGACAATTTTCACATTACACTTGTGAAAACATGGGTATTATACTGGGTATGTATTATAATCAGAAAATTACAGTAATATAGCCACTTTTAGAAAAACATGGATGCAAACGATATGCCCTAGCTACTACTTGAGGGTTAGAATTCATCAGCTGCATATTGTTGGTCTCATGGTCATGCTAGCTATAAATGGACAGTAAATACGTCAAATCTTTATGCATCCCCCTGACCTACCTACTGCACCTCCCCAGGGGGGCATACCTCAGAGTTTGCAAACCACTGCCTTTTAGTATAGTGAACCCTCGGTATACCGGACCTCGATGGAACAGACTTCGGATATAACGGACAATGTCCAGCGATGCGTCAAGGTTAAACAACACCACTAATACATTATACCTCATAGGGACCTATCACAAGAGTGTGACGTGGAAGATCTAATGAATACATTGAAGCATTGTATCTAATTATATACATGCTATAACTTAATGGTGCAGTAAATCCATAAAAACAAGTTGCTCCCGTGTTTGATTGTTGTGACTGGTTGTGAGGGACTGACTTATGTTACTTGTAGGTTTTCTGTCTTAAAATAATTTTTGTATTTAATATATTAGATACATAAAATATTTAATATTTACAATTATAATGGCTTCTATGAAGGGCTGTGAGAAATGAAAGCGTGTTAATCTGAGTGTAACTGAAAAATTGAAATTAATTGAGAAGCTGGAGTCTGGTGTTTCAGTGGGTAGTGTGTCAATATTGCAAAACAAACAGTTTCAGACATATGTAAGGACAAGGAAAAACTTCAGAAGTAAAACATGCAAATTTTAGCAATTGAAGCCAACACATACATTTCCTTTGGATGTTTCAGATATAATGGACACTCATCAATAACAGACAGGCCTTCCTCCACTTTAGTCTAATATATCAAGGGTCCACTGTATTTGCAATTAATAAGCCATCCATAACCTACTCAATTTTTTGTGATGGTAAACTGGTAAATACAGTGAAACTCGGATATAATGAGCACCACAGAACCGGGTAATTTTGCTTGTTATAACCTTTACTCGTTATATGCGTGAAATTCAAGTACTATACAAATTACCGTATATACTCGTGTATAGTACGAGTTTTTACGACCAAATTTTTATTGCAAAAATTAGGGATCATACTATACACGAGTAATGCATTTGAGGAATTAAAATTCATGTATCTTCGCGGGCATTTTCGGTGAAGTTATGCCACCTGCACGCATTCTAATGGTAGGATAACCTTAACAGTGAGGTCCTTTATCGTTGTTATGTTGCTTCATGAAGAGTAGAATCTTTTTCATATATACAGCTTCAAATTCACAAATACTTGATATAAGTGAAGATTTACCGGCACTTCCTTTCTTGAATTTTATGTACGTACATCTTTGTTTGCATCTTTTTACAAGGGATGGATTGGAACGAGTTGGACTAAAAGTATCGTTGACGGCTTAACTTTATGGAATTTCGACATCTTGGAAAAAAGAAATTACTTTGTAAGTTTATTGTTTCTTCAATCACACACTGATCGGTTTCCACTACAAAGTCATTCTAAAGGTGTTACGTCGGTTAGTAACACCATTAGAATGATTTTGTAGTGGAAACCGGTCGGTGTGTGATTGAAGAAATATTACAAAGTAATTTCTTTTTATCCGTTATTCCTACCTATTAAGTAGATGAGCGAGTGGAACCATTACGTACGCGGAACGTAATCCAGACGTACTAGAATTGAAACCATTTTATTTCATCTTGTACAATCATGATTCATATTACTTTTTATTAAATGTTTTAGGAGTAAGATACTTAACTTATCCGAATTTTAGTGTACTCGCAAGAAATACTATTTACGACATTTACGGTCTATTCTATGGTGGTGTGGAAAATCAAGGTCGTTCGATATATCTCGCTTGTAACCATCGAGCTATCGAAACAAAATATATCGACAAAGCTGGGGTCGTACTATAAACGAGATATATGAAAAAATCAGGTTTGTTCACCAAAAAATCAGGGGTCGTACTATACATGGAGTCGGCATATACACGAGTATATACGGTATGTATTGAAATTCAGAGTACTTAGATACTATGCAATTCTGGATGTTTAGGGTATGTTTTAATTAAAAAATATGACAAACGATTAAAAATATCTTCTTTGTTTCACTTATGCTATTTATTATTGTTATTTATATAATTAAAAATTGATGTTTATTTCATAGTTTTCAGTTGAATGTCTCTGAGATTATTTTTTATCACACTCAACGCATTAAATGCAGTCGTTCACTGATTCATTATTTTGTACCTTGAGCAGTCTTTTCAAAAGCTTATGGCACCTTCCTGTGCAGACTGTGATGTAGTGTAAAGGAAAGCGGTTGTGGAGAGGTATAACCACAACAGTGTGCCCATAATGGTACAGACAGTTAAAAACCGATCACTTGAGCATGTAATACAATAGAAAGGGTTTCAAACTCACAAATACCTGACAAATTTTCCTCCCAGACATTCCAGTTTTACTCGTTATATCCGCGAAGCATGCTCGTAAAATCCAAGAAATTTTGTACATAACTTTAAGCATAGGAAATATGTATTTGATTTTTGCTCACAATAGCTGGGAACTCGTTATATCTGTGCTCATTATATCAGAGTTTCACTGTATGTAAATTTTAATTAGTAAAAATCATGATAATTTCTAGAAGCATCATCGCTTCTTAATTACCCAAGAAGATCATAAAACAAACACAAAATATGTTTTTAACCTCAAATTTGAGAAATTTTGACTGCACAACAGCACACAAGAAAAATATTAATATGCACCTGCTAAAATATCTATCAATTTTTAAATCCATAAATACTGTAATTACTCACAGCCATAGCACTGATGCATTTAGTTTGGGTAACAAGATCTGGCTTAAGGCGACCATGAGGACAGAGCAAGGGTGTGTGGTTCACTGGAGGAGGAGAAGCAGTTGGTTCATCAATTTGGCTCCCATCTGCACCTTCTTCGAGCCATTTTGTGAGCCAGTCCACAGAAAGGAAGTCCCACTCCACCTCTTCCTTTATTTCACCTTCTGGCTGGCAGACAGGCAGTATTTCATAAAGTGAGCGAATCTCAGCCTGTCGTTCCTTGCCACTCTGTACACTTAGTTCCTGATAATACATAAATCAAGATCATTAATCACCTATTCGTTTTCAGATGTCATTTATGATAAGCTAGTAAATTGAAACTCCAAAGAGGATCTTCAAACCATACAAACTTCACTTCAAATGTAGCACTACAATTAAATTCGTAGCAGGAATAGGCTAATAGATTCAAGCCAAATATTAATTCCAAATGAGGAGTTATATAAATGAAATTCTAATTTCATTCTCAAATAAAATAGAAATACTAAGATTGAAAAAAAGTAACTGCTATCTGATTCCAAAATAAATTCATCAGCCACTATTTTCCTAACATTTTAAAACTAACCATCTGATATTCCATGGTATTAATCCATTTCAGCTAACAAATAAAACTTGCTACCCTACACTTCAATACAATTTAGTTTTCATAATTTTGTAAAGTCAGCAATAATCTGGTTGCCATTTATGTGTTATAAAAATAAATAGTTCATTTCTGTTTGAGTAGTAGTAGTAATTAGGTTTTTAGGTGCGTCAACAGCTAAGGTCATTTTGCACCGTCAAATTCTGTTAGAGAAAATCAACATACATCACAACATCCATGCCCGAAGCGGGATTCGAACTCGTGACCTTTGGGTTAGAAGGCAGGCACACTGCCTACCAGTCTAACCTGGCTGGCTCATTTCTGTTTGAGTTAATTAAAAATCCCTATAGACAAGCTAGACTTACCCCATGCTAATCGAATGGATAAAAGAAACATTCCTCCAACTGAACCCATAAAGCTGGCATAGATAGCAATCAATCTTCAATTTAATCAGGGTATTGCAAGACAGAAATTATAATTACTGATCCTACTTTACTGGAAGTTATACTCCAATTTGAATTCATACTGACTTCCAGAAATAATATAACATTTATTATATACAATACTGTAATGCTATTGAAATTTGCCTTTAACTGAAAGAAGACAAAAAACATGAGACAAAATAATTTTATGCTTCTTTTATTTCCCGAAATAAACCATTCAAAATAATTTCCACTTAGACGATTTTAAATATTTGCATAGGATAAGTAGACACCTGACTTGATAAAAAATATTCATAATTTTTTAAGATGACACTGAAAAGTTACAAATAAATGAGTGTTGTAACCATTTCAAAAATGGGAGTGAGTGTTTGTGATAATGGTGGTAGAAGATGATAAAAAACAACAAGAATTATTCCTGTTTTGAATAACAGAGTTGAATAGTTAATCTTAGAAAGCTTCCAAATAAATCCTTCTTAATTAGTGAAGGCACAAACTTAAGTGTTCAGTAAGTAGAAAAAATCATTCACAAGCACTTAACTGCAGGACAGTGGTTTCGCAATTGGTTTATCAAAAAAATGCAGAAAATTGACAGACTCCATATTTCATTTGTTTCTTTGCCATTGTAATGCATGATGATAATTAAAAAGTAAAAGTAAAGTAAATGTTTATAGCTTTCCAATAGCATAAATTCATGAAGTCATTCATTTAATTAATCATTTCACACGTTACATATCTTACTTACTCTGCTTTCTTTTTGAAATGCCACCCAAGCCTCAAACTCTTCCTTCTCCTTGTTAACAATCTCAATCAGGTGCGGTGGCAACTGTTCCAGTTCCATCGCTTCTGCTTCTTTCTTTGGCCCAGTCTTTCCTCTCTGGTCCTCTCCCTCACCACTCTCCATTTTCACATACACAAGCATATAAGCGTTATTCGACGATAGCTGGCCTTTAGGTGTTCGTGGTCTCTTCCTCTTCTTGGTATCTATTAAATTGTACAGAAGAGAAGTCATAAGAAAACTTCAATGTCTAACTCCACTCACTTTGAGGATTTTTATCAGTTTGTATTGAAAAACATTACTTCATACAATGACATGACAAATTAACATTCATAGAAATTCACAGAAGAAATTATAAAGTCATGCGTTCACACCACCGTTTATATTAGGACATGAAAATGGACATCATACATGGAGAACAATCAAACAGAATTCCCTCTTTACTTACTGCTCAATATTAATCTGAAAATAAGCTGATATAGGAAATATGGTAAATCCTTCCTTTCCTTGCCTAATATACAGTTAAGAATCATCACATATCCTTGTGACAATAACATTTAATATTTCCTGAATAGTTAGTTGCACACAAAGAAAAGATTAATACTACCAGAAAATGTTCTAACCCAATCAAAGAATCAAATTTGTCAGCTACAATCGGCATGAAAACTCACCTAACACATCTTCATCACATCCCAACTGCAATTTCTTGCCTTCCATTTTTTCTACAGCTTCATCGTTAAATCGATACCAGCCCCCAGAAGTAGTATCACAAATATGGGCTATAAATAAATGATTATGGATTAACTTCATTCTCTATTTAATAAATTTGAAATAATAACACCCTTTTAACTCCACAAATAGTACTCATAATGTCCATTCCTGCATTCACAGAATGAATAATTTGGGTGGAACTGATGAGTTTTATCAGAAATTTTATAATAAGTTTGAATAAATTCCCATAAAAAATCCAACATAATATATTAATTGTTGAAGGAGAGAAAGGGAAGCACAAATTATTGAAAAACTATAATATTACAAAAGAATCATTTCATTAAGTAAAGTTTTGCCTTGAACTACAGGTAGAGGTAAATAATTCACTGGTTTTATTTGATTTTTTAGTGATAACTGGACATTTTGCTGGATTCTTAGGCACACTGGATCTGACTAGAGGTAATTTTAATGTAAATTAAATACAGGAATGATAAATTTATAACTAAATATAACTATGGAGTATTTATATTCCAATTTTGATGGTATAAACATTAAGAATTACTCCATAATGCAAAAAGCTTACTAGGTTATTTACAATAGCTTCTCATTCAATTGCTCATCCCATCTTCTGGGTAACTTTCTTTCACTAAATGGAAATAGTTGTCACCCTTAGTTTAATTTAAGCTGAAATAAAAAAATTAAAAGATAACTCACCAACATAATGGCCTGAATAAGCACTCGATCCTTTGTGGGCAAGTACAGCACGTAATGAATAAACCTGTGACCTAGTTGGCTGGCCAAGATAAGGAGACATATCTAACTCTTCTAGGAAATAGACAAATGAGTTTAACTTCTTCTTATGCCCAGTGGTCCTAATCAGAAAGAATGATAAAAACAACATGAAATTTATAAAGCAGTATTGGTTACATTTTTATCATCTATTCTAGGTGTATCCCTTAAACCAGGGGTTAGCAACCTTTTCTGCAGGGTAGGTCACATTCCCAGTTGTGAATACTTAAGATAAGAAAGCCTCAGCAGGTGTAATGAGTCAATAAATGATAAGTAATGTAGTTTCTGTGATTTCATATAAGCAATAATTACGTCTACATAACTTGCTAATCCACCAGAAATGGTTTTGAGACAACCATATTACAGAAATAATATGAAATTGTCTATGTGAAATTTTGTCAATCACTTTTTCATTACAGCTTTGCAGGTCTCATAAAGCACTCTCGGGGGCCACATATGCCCCCTGCCTTGAACTACAGTTAATAAAATTTCAAGCCAAAGCAAGAGGCATTTTATTAATCAAGAACAAAATCTTGATGTTTTTAACAATGAGATGTATTTAAACAAAAATTTTCTGGTAATAAAAGAAAAAAATTTCAATCTTAATGTAAAATGACTTGATCAGCTGATTTACTGTATGAAGAGGGCATTTCAATAATTAAAACAACAGTTGCCATTATGAAGGAAAATATTATTTTTACTGTAACAAAGATTAAGTAATGTATTATTACCATACGTACTTTTCCTCATAATCACAAAATTTGTTCAAGCCCAGAGTGGTACTACATGGTTGATCCATGCTTAAAAGAAATTGGTCTCAAGTTGTGATAGCCAACCCAAATGGAGCAAACTTTCAATAACTCAAGTTGCCTGAGGAGTGTTTGAGAGGCAACTGCTTCAGGCAGCACTTTTCTAGGGGTGGCATTATAACAGTGTCACTATATATCTGCACCTCTGTATATTAGCATTTTGTATTTTTGCCTCAGGTAGCAGATTTCCACACAATGGCCCTCAATCAAGGCCAGATTAATAGACATTGGAGCCCTGGCACACAATTTTTTGAAAACCACCCTCCCCCCTCACCATGCAATATGTCCAAGGCATCCAAGGGATCCCTCTAACCCTGGGGCCCTGGTACAACTGCTCCACTGTGCCCCTGTTAATCTGGCAATGCCCTCAATGCCAATATCAAATGTCACTTCAATTCTCTACTTACAAAAATTACCACAAGAAGAGTATCACACATTCATATACTGTTGTTTTCATGACTTTGAGTAGGTTGTTACCACCTTTATTGAATTTTCGGTACATGTGTCTTATTACAGCCACACAATCCAAGTTCTACTACTTATGCACCATAGTCTACCTACGTAGAACTTCCCATTTCCACCAGTACATGGCGCTGTGTGCATTAGTCGATGTATCAGCGATGTTCCTACATTTTCATTCCCAGCGGTATGAGAATTCCACGAGTGCACGCGACACTGCATTTTTCGCTACTCTTTATTTGTGAAGGGAAATTGATGACGCCGTAATAATACAAAAGTACACTAAAGCTTGCTAATCCATGACTGATCAGTCTGTTGTGACATTTAAAAACCTGATCACCGGACAATGGGGAGGGATACTTTCATTCCAGCGGGGCGAAGGGCGTGGTAAAGCCCGGAGACGACTACTAAAATAAAAACAAAGCGAGCCGAAGGCTCGCCAATATCCTCGGTTATTAGGAAAATTACTATAAATACCGGTATTCCCTGGGACAAGTAGGTCAGATTCAAACAGAATTCATCAAAATACATTAGAATAACAACTTTTCACATCCTAATCAGAGGGAGAATTAAAACGAATAATTACCCCATTAATTTCTGCGAAAATTTTATAATGATTGCCTAAAATGGAACCTACCCCTCAGTCCGGGTTTGCAAGATAAATTGGCTCCATTTGCAGCGCAACAGTCAAGCGAGATACTTTCGCACCTTAGTCACCAATTTCTCTTTGCAAATAAATAAAGAGTAGCAAAATATGCAGTGTCGCGTGCAGTAGGGGAATTCTCATACCGCCTGGAATGAAAACGTAGAAATATCACCGATACATCGAGTAAGGCCCTCAGTGCCACATACTGGTGGAAATTAAAAGTTCTAAGTAGGCAGACCATGGTGCATAAGTAGTGCCATCTAGCAGGGAAACGTAGAACCAGGATTGTGTGACCGTAATAAGACGTACCGAAACTTCTGCAGATAAACCTCATTAAAACTAATTTCAAACTCATTCAAATAGTTTTTTAAGATCATTAATACTATCAAAAATGAATACGATATACTAAACCAAGATTTCCAGCAAAGGTGAAATGAAATTTTAAAAAGTTTATCAACTGCTTTCCAAACATATGGACTAATAACATACTGAATGTACAATTTTAACTGGTTAATAATATATATTAATACAATGTCATTATTATGGCGGCTCTACTCCTCTGTTTTCACGTTGTCAGTAGCTGAGACGGAAAGAAATCCAAGTTGGATCAGTCATAATTCTTGCTGAGAAGATGAACCCACCTGTGTCTCTTGCGGTTGCTGGTTTAAAGTTTGACATTGACTTAATCCCAATCAAAAAATGGTAAAAATGTTAAATTAACATACACTCCATTTCAATACAAAAAAGAGAGGTTTCTTAAGATCTCAGAACTGGCTAATTCAAGATAAAGAGTCAGACCAACTCATTGACATTGACTTAATCCCAATCAAAAAATGGTAAAAATGTTAAATTAACGTAGGCCCCATTTCAATACAAAAAAGAGTTTTCTTAAGATCTCAGAACTGGCTAATTCGAGATAAAGAGCCAGACCAATTCATTCTCATGGTTCTTAAAGGATCTCGGTTGAGAATATAGTAACATTATAATTTAGTAGCTGTAATTTTGTGAACATATGATACTATGTTAACAAAGCTTCGACATGTAAGTAGCACTAGTATCAATTCTGTCTTGTCCACTTGAGTCGTATAACACACGAACACTAATTCACAACATTTTCAAATTTTTTGTATTTTCACTGTGGAATTACCAACTTAATTATAAATGAGCTTCATTCCCAGAGGGTTCGTTAAGTGAGGTATACCTGTATACTATATAGGAGTGGGGCAGTTATTTTGAAATGTTTAGACAACTACCTGGAAAACAAGAGAAGTCCAACTCAGTCTTGAAAATAGTTTGTGTATACAATTTTCGAATCTTTTCTGTTATAGCACTACCACTTTCTTGAAACCTATTAACCCAACAATAACAATGAAAACAAAGTGAGCCGAAGTACATGGGGGTTTGGGGGCAGAGCTTCATATTGCAACCGAGGATATTGGCGAACCTCCGACTTGTCTTCTTTTTAGATTATAATGCCTTTTATATCGGGTGTACCCATCGCCGAGCACTATCGCCCCCTTCGCCTCTCTGGAACGAAACTATTCCTCCCCATTGTCCAGTGATTGGGTGGGTAAATGTCACCACAGGCAGATCAGTAATGGATTTGCAAGCTTTCGTTTTGCGTGAAGGGGTTATCTCAAAAAATTATCTGATCTGCCTGTGGAGACATTTACCCACCCGATCAGCGGCCAATGGGGAGAGAGAGAGGTGAAGGGCACGACAGTACCCAGAGACAGCTACACCTGATATAAAAGGCATTATAATTAAAAATTCCAACTATACATAATCTCTCAAAATAAATAGGTATTTACATAGCGATCCCATGAGCCTCTCAACAATAAATATTGCATGAGTTGTGGTGCTATAACAGAATAGATCCCAGTTTCCTTATAATTTTGTGGGATTAAAGTAGTCACACACACATATAACACTCAGTCTGTTGTCAAAGAACAACACTGTAGAACCTAGAATGTTAACGTTGACATTTTTCAATTTATTTCTATACATTTTGTTTTATCTTTTCAAAATGGGGAGGCGTGCCACTGACTAGAGCTTTGCATGCCACTAGTGGCACGTGTGCTGCAGGTTGGCTACCCCTGGTTTACAGCTTCACCACGATTTCAATTTAAGCAAGTGTACAGACTGTCAAATTCCAAAGTGAAATTATAAGCACAATTTTTAAAATGCTAAAATGAGGTTATAGGAATGAACATTTTTTTTTCGTCTTCTTAAACTTCTCTCAACACTCAATTCCTCTGCATTTTGGGATTAAAGTTTAATCATAGTACTGTACTTAAGAGATGAAAGATTGTAGTAACTACAGTTAATTACCTGCAGGCAAACAAACAGTGAGACAAAGTCACACTGAAAGTATAGAATTTTGTAGGCATCTTGTTTACTCTCAGTTGTTCTCTGCAATCATCACAGCACTTTTGTGCTATATATGTACTATGAATTTGTTTTGTTGTTGAGAGAATGTCAAGCTGTGTTTCATTGATAAGTGAAGTGCAGGCGTGCTGTGGTCAGTGGGCGTGAATAAGTGAAAATACCGTTCGTAAACATAAAAAATTGCTATAATAATATCTAAGTAAGTGAATGCTTGAAACCTCAAACATAAAACCTGCAAAAATTGAGGGGCTACTGTACTAATACTACAAATGTTCATTTATTTCTGGATAGTTCCACTGCACAGAGGGGAGCTTACAGTGATGTCATACTATTTGCTGATATTTTAATTGACAGACTTCTAATTTCAGTTTTTTTAATCCTGATTATAAAAAAATATGGTGCTTTTAATGCAGTGGCATCCTGATGGATGAGGTACACCAAAAATGTATGTTTCATAGGAAGGCATGAGTTACATTTAAATTATTGATCAGTTAGGTGTTTATGTTAAATTTTTAATAAAATGTTTTTAAAATTGCTATTTAATTTATTCTTAGGTAAAAAAGTGGAAAAGTAATCACCTGTCAAAAACAAACCGAAGCAACTGAAGAGTCAGCACAGGTGGAAGACGCCTTAGCTTAATACTCCGGGTAGCATCCTGTTTTGAGCCACACACAGCACAATGGTAACGGTCAGCACCTTCTAATTTTTCTTCATGAAGGAACTCTTGCAAAAACTCTGCAAGAGAGCTACGTGGCACAGAAGGTTTATCAGATACATTTTCTTCCTCTCCTGAACTGCTCCCACTTCTACTGATGTTCAGATCAAGCTCATAAAATGTGGATGGACAAGCAGATTCAGTCCCACAACATAGGCACCTATTTGAAATAAGCAGAAAACCCATTATAAAATACACTGCAACTAATAAAATAGAAATGGCAAAACTATTTATGGACTGTTTATGGCTGAGCAATTTTACGAATTTTTATACCAGCAAAAATTTTCTAGAGTAATTTGCAAAATAATGACTTGATAATTTTTTCATTTCCCTTAAGCATATATATAAATAAGTAAAATTCGTTAATTTATAATGGGGGAGTAAAGACTTTCTGCCATGGAACATATGTACTAATTGTAAAACCAATGTTGGACTTGAATAAAAATTATTTTATAATAATGAAATATGAAAGGAGACATAACATGCAATAAAGACATCCATATGCAGTTCACTAGAGGCAATTCATCCTACCGTCCTATACAACATAGGTTGAAGTTGTATGAACAACTTCCCAAATACAAATGTATTAAATGATACAATATTCTGCCTGCCCATATAAAAAATATCAGATGCAAATTTAAGACAAATTTGTATAATTTCTTAATAAAACATGCACTTCATACAATTGAGGAATTTACAGAGGCAACCAATACCAAATGTATTGTGTAATTTTATCTAAGTGTTGTGAATGTATTTTCTGACGACTCCTGACGACTGTGATATGTATTATGTACACAATTTTTATGGAAATAAATAATATTATTATTATTATAGACTCTCTTAAATTAAACTTTTCTTAGGTAGTTAGGTACTACAAGAAAAAATTATTAATTACCATTCTAGGGAAGAGCTTAACATACCACAGAAATTAACCAGTGTATTACCTGACTTGTAAATCATATTTCCATTTCCTATTATGCTAACACCTAAGAGGAGCAGTGGGAATGACAACATAAACTATTAAATGAATTGGATTCGTCTTCATTATGATTTATGAGTTTAGAAGAAGATATATTAATATTATTTCAAGGTTCTTTGTATAATAAAGTATGATAATTATTTTAATGTTTATTAAGTATCTTGTTGGCAACATAATTAGTAAATAACTAGAGGGAGGGATATAACCGAAAAGAACCCATATTTCTTCTATAAAAAAGCAATAATTGTTGCAAATTTTGTAATTAATTAATATACTGAACTGATTGTTGTTTAAGGGGACTTGCAGTTTTGAAAAATATTAAAATAGGTTAAGTGCAAAAAAATTGTGATCAGAAACAATTTTTGCAAAGCAGATTGGTGCATGAACATATTGCAATCATTAAATAGAGTCACTTTGTATATCAAAGAGTACTTTCTGATTTGGTGATAGTAAATGAAGCTTTTCCCTTCTGGATTAAATGTCTAATTGTGATAAATCATTGAAGGCAGCATAAGATATTTATACAATTCCCAATACACGTTGTTACTTCTTGAATCACATGATAAATGTATCTATTAATAATTCATATGTGGTTTATGTATTCCTACAGAACCCATTTTTTGTGCATCAGTTGATATTAACTGGTTGTCATTCTGTCTGAATCATTTGCAAAATTATTAATATACACGTTATTTAGTAGCAATTGGTTATGTGGTAAAAATTATGTTTCAAACTTACATATAATATTTGTTTCACACTAATGATAGAAATGACACTTTCCTGTATATGATTTGCTTCAAATAGAAAAAGTTGGTACATAATATTATCACTTTCAAATTTAATACTTTTAAAAATGCACTGAGTCACCTTTGGAAGGCCCAATTATGTGGGATAATTACATAATATTAATAATGGAAATCGTAACTTCCAGAGGAAAAGATTCTTTAATTGACCATTTTCACCTTTTATAGCATCATCAGGCAAAACCAATCAATTAAAGACTGTCGAAGTTACAAAGTCTATTATTGCCTATATATTAAGAGCTTGGATTGAAAATAATGCTGATGGATGGGTATCATAGCTAAGGTGAAAGTCATGCTTTTTATTATTATTATTATATATTCATTATTACTCTATTTATAGGTAGAGTTTAAACGATAAACACGGCTTATTCAAAGCAAGTGTTTATGTTATGATATTAATTTTGTGTGGACTCAATTCCGAGAAAAATTCTTACAGTTCTACAGGTGTTGAGTATCACAGCTTTTTGTAGTTCTATGTATGTTCCTATTGGCAGATCTAATGTTTTCATACTCTTGTGTATTTCATGTGGTATTATACCAGTTGCGGATAATACTATCGGTACTACACTAACCTTCTTCACTTTCCATATTCTTTTAATTTCTTCCGATAGATCTGAATATTTCGTTATCTTTTCTGATATCGTTTTTTGTATATTTTTTGAATTTGGGACTGCTATGTCAATTATATATACACAATTTTTCTTTTTGTCCAACAGCAATATATCAGGTCGGTTATATTTTATAGTTCTGTCCGTCAAAATTGCTCTGTCAAAATATAAACGATATTTTGAATTTTCCAGCATGCATTCTGGCTTGTTCTTGTAGTACGGTTGTCTTTCAGTTAAAAGCTGGTATTTTATGGCGAGCTTTTGGTGGACAATGTTTGCGACTTGATTATGTCGCATTAGGTAGTTACTTTGCGCCATTATCGTACAACCGGCCATAATATGTTCTATTGTTTCGCTAGCGAGGTGACATTTTCTGCATTTATCATTTTCCATTCCAGGTTCTTTTATAATGTGCTTTCTATAATTTTTAGTGCATATAACCTGGTCTTGAATAGCGATCATAAAGCCTTCTGTTTCTGGGAAAAGCTCCCCATGACTGAGCCATTTGTTCGATGCCACTTTGTCGACATGTTCTTGCTCAAGCTCATAAGCGTACCTCCCATGCATTGCCATCTCACCCCATTGCCTTCTCTTCTCCTTCTGACTCACTATTTCTCTCTCAGGTTGGTAGTTAATGTTATTGAGGTTTAATGCAGTGTAATGCAAGTCTGCCAATACTGTTGCTCTATGTAACATTGAGCTGGTCTGCTTATCATAGAAAAATTTCCTAAGCAGGTTTATCTGGCTGTGTAAGAGGTTGTGTATGTCTATCAGACCCCTACCCCCTTCCTTCCTCGGAAGTGTCAATCTTATTACTGATGACTTAGGGTGATGCATGTTGGACTTCGTGAGTAACTTGCGTATAGATCTTTCTAAGTTGTTTATGTCCGTTTTAGTCCACTTCACAACACCAAATGAGTATGTCAGCACAGGAATAGCAAACGTATTTATGGCTTTTATGGTATTTCTAGCATTTATCCTACATTTCATTAATTTTTTAATTCTATTTAAGAACATTGTTGTCAATTCCTGTTTCATATATTTTTCATTAATTCGTTCTCTTTGCATAATTCCAAGGTACTTATAGTTGGCATCTTTGTCTAAATGATTACTTTCCAATTCACCTATTTTCACATCTTCATTGATTTCCTTATGCCTCGTGTTTAGTACCTTGCATTTTGAGAGTCCAAACTCCATATGGATGTCTTTTGAATAACTGTAAGTACTTTCAAGCAGTTTCTCAATCTGCTTGCTATTTGCTCCATATAATTTAATATCATCCATAAACATTAGATGTGAAATTTTATAATTTATATTGGCATTTGCTTTTATCTGGAATCCACATGTCGTTTTATTAAGTATGTTGGATAAGGGGATCAGGGCCATGCAAAACCAAATTGGGCTAAATGAATCTCCTTGGTATATGCCTCTTTTAATAGAGATATTAGGAATATCTATTATCTTAGTTTTTGTAGTAAGGTAAAGGGTTGTCTCCCATTTTTTCATAGTCATAATCAAGAATTGAATGAACTCAGGATGTACTTCGTATATTTTCAGGACATGCAATAGCCAAGAGTGTGGGACACTGTCAAATTCCTTCTTATAGTCAATGTTATTATTATTATTATTAGTGGTATTTTACAGTGCAAGAATAACTCCAGAATTTAAAGAAAATATCACATATAATTGGTGGCATACGTGAACAGCATGAGTAAAAACAATAGTTACATTGCAGTTTGAATAACGCATTGTTTGCATTGCAGAAAAGAATGGAGTGAGGGCTGCAGGCAGAGCATTTGCAGTGGAACCTAAGTTGATTCGATATTCGAGAAACCAACAAGAGTGACTAATGAGGGCAAAGAAAACAACACGGTCTTTTGCGGTTTGAAGCCTGGAAAGTATCCACAGGTTGATGCAGAAGTACTTCAGTATGTTAAAGATATTAGGAACAATGTCGTTGCAATAACACAGGAAATGATGCAGATGAAGGCAAGGGAAGTTGCGAGGAAAGATGGTATCAGTAATCAACAATTTAAAGACAGCAGGAGTTGGGCCCTTCGTTTTATGAGGAGAAACGGTGCAAGCCTACAAAGAAGACCATCACTGTGTCAACGTATTCCACAAGGGTATAATGATAAGGTCATAAGACAATGACAGGAACATCTGTATTTGCTTTCTCAGATAGGAAATTCTGGTCAAACGCCCATGTGTTTTGATATGCCGCATAACACCGCTATAAATGCTAAAGGGATATCAAGTGTACTGGTGAAGACAAAGGGAGTGGAAAAATTAAGATGTACATTGATATTAGCGACCATGGCAGGTGGCAGAAAGCTTCTTCAAATGGAAGGTAACTTTCCACAAGGGATTCACATTCAAGTGCAAGAAAAGGGATGGATGTCAGCAGACCCTATGAATGATTGGTTGGAAACTGTATGGGGTCAACGTCCCAGAGCGTTATTGCAATGAAAGTTGATGCTTGTTCTGGACAGTTTTCCGGGGCATGTTGTAGAGGCTGTGAGGCAAAAAATGCAAGTTCTGAAAACAGATCCTGCAATCATTCCTGGTGGGCTGAGCCTCTTGATGTGCCCATCAATAAATCATTCAAGGATCATCTGTGTAGATTCTACATAAAATGGATGGCTTCAGATACACAAACTCTGACACCAATGAGAAAAGTTCAAAAGCTCTTTATCAAAACGATGCGCATGTGGATTGTCCGAGTGTGGACTCTGATTTCGGGGCCAATGATTGAAAAGTTTTTTAAAACTGGTATAAGTAATGCACTGGACAGATCAGAGGGTGAGTTGACCTGGGCCGCTGAATTAGACATGGAAGATGATAATGACAACAATAGCATACCACCATCAACATCGTCAGATGAATTCAATTGGAAACTTGTCATCAGATGAAAGCAGTGGTGAAGAATGGCAAAGGTAAGTTATTTACATTTATGTACTTGTTTTTCAATAGTTTTTTCCTAGCGGGTAGAAGAAGATGTGATTTAGCTCAAAACGGATATTTCATAATATTACGCTGACATCATGATTATCACCTGAGTTGAAAATTATCGTTTATTTTTTTTTGGCAAAAAGTATGGGTGCGCGTTATACACGAGGGTGTGTTATACATGAATATATACTCCAAATATTCCCCATAATGGAAAACATCCTTTTGGTGTAACTGTTGCTTAGTGGTATGGAATATACAAACTGAATTACTTTAAGTAAATTTGGAAAAAAGCCAATTCCAGTCTATTAAAAAGAGTTTTCTACTTATCAGTTCCAGATAACACCAATTTAACAATTTCTGGCAATACTGGTTTTAACAATGAGTATTCTGAATATAATTCATCAACATTAATATTGTCACAGTAAGTTGTCTGAATAACAGTTTCATTTCAGTAGCCGAACACAGTATTCAGGTAAGCATGGATACCGAACACCGAAAAATTTTCCAAATTACCTTACTGTTCAGTGTTTGGTAAAGCATCTGTACCAAACACCTAACAGTTTTTTCTGATTACTAAACAGTTAGAGTGAAAACCAAACAGATGGCAACCCTACTACTGTGCCATATTTGCAGTTTAATAGCCCTACTGGACACTTGTAAAACTAAATACAAAATACTGGCAATTACTTTAATATACTAAAATCTGTACTGTACTGTACTGTAAATCACTTATAGTGATTTTTTAGTGTATTTTCTTATTCTGTGGTTGGACAACGTAAAAATATTCGTGAGGAAGGTAACTGAAGTAATTAAGATCACTAAATGACCAATAAACTTCAACCAAGATGACAGTTACCATCTAAGTCAAACGTGGAAAACTAGCAACTAAAAACCTATCGGCCAAAAACTGCACCCTGTATGCATGTAAATGAAGACGTTTATGCATAGTTCTTCTTGGTATGGCAAGCTCACATGAGGCTCTCCTGATGGATTTACGTGGACTTCGTTGAAATGCTTGTTGAATTCAGTTAACAGCCTCTGAAACTGGTGTGTGCCCGTGCTTCACATTATGAACGCTGCCTGTAGCCAAAAATGTTTCATACCAGCACTTTATGGAGGACTTGTGGGGTGCACCTCTCCTATAAACGTGCCGAAAATTACGTTGCACTGTTATTGATTCAGTTTTTGCATACCACACGACACATTGCACTTTTTCTTGTTCAGTCGCAGCCATTTGTACTGTCAAACTAACAAAAGAAGAACAAAAAGAACACTGTCCATAGGTTGAGACCTATATGCCATCTAGGAGGAAAAATAAAAGCTTTTTGAGTTGCTGTCACTTAGATTCTGCCAATACTACGTATTTCTTGCATACATGCACATGAAATGGGTGGATTGGCTTGTGGACACCCTGTATAACAACCAGGTCGCTATTATTGTCGCCCCTGACAGTTAGGCATTCCATCCAGCATCAAATTTGTGACCTTTTTTCTGCTGTCCTGAGATCACGTTACCTGATCTTTGTGGGAATTAGATAGTATTTCAATAAAAAAACAAGATAACATTGTAAATAAAAATTAAATTTTTATTTTAAATGTTTAAATATCATTAATGACTAATATATCAAGGGCGGTGGCTTCAAATAAGCATATTCCATGTAGAATTGTTTGACATCTTTCAGATACTAAATTGATGCATAACACAACCTAGAAAGTGCCCTTAAACTTTTGGCATCCCATTATTATCAGACTGTGATGCATCGCTAACCTCTGGATAATGTGGAATGCTTAGCTCAATAACCGGATCACCGAGCATCAAAAATTTTAACAAACGGCTTGCGCAAGCCAGATGGAGCCGGCTGTAGCATACCCCATATTTATTACTTTGTATAGAGAAATTTCATGTCCTGGACACAATGGATTTTTTCCATAAGCTTTTAGTTTTGACATTGGTGGTGCTTTCCAGAAATGTAACCTCTGTAAATGTTGGACTAATGTACAATTTTCAAAGAGAAATTTGACTGTAGGGCACTGGTAAACTCCAGACTTTACAAGCTAATAAATCACTGATTTCAGAAGTAAAATATTTTGTCGCTTAAGGGACACACTGAGTAATTATATTTGCAACTTTTAACAAGTGACTTTATCCCTAGCAAACGAATAACATGATCACTTTGAAAAAAAAATTTCACCTGTACACTTTAAAAAAAATATTATTTAAACCACTATCCATCCTTCCTGGAGAGTTTCTTGATCAATCCCACAATCTAATGCAAAAAATTTTATATCATCACTTGGCACTAAGTGAATTAAAGGAAGCCAAGATGACAGATTTGAGCATAGCAGCATAGTGTTTGCTGAGCACTGAAACCAGGGCCAGCCCAAGGTACCAGCGAGCAAGGCAGCTGCCCGGAGCGCTAAACCTACCATCTATTTTTACATTACTTGCAAGTGGATAAATACTGGATACCAATTTATATCATGGGATAGGCAGGAATCTATATAAAATTCCTTTTACTTTTCATTATCAATCATCTTACAGGACAATGAATAAATGAATGAGCTCTTTTAAAAATATCCTAACAAAAATTTATGGAGTTTCTTACCCAGGGCACCAAAATACCTCAGGCCACCCCTGACTAAAATGCTTGATAGGATTTTCTGAACACTATCCAATATTGTTACTGATATCAGAATTTAATGAAAATAGCTAACTCCTGATATTATCAGGAATAAGTAACAATATGTATACCTAAATATCATAAGAGGACAAGTACCAGCCATCAATATTATTGCAATTAGTCGACTAATCTGCTAGAGATAAATAAATAAAATACATCTCTCTATCTGTTAAAAATGAAAGATATTCTTCTGGCTAACACTGACATCATCCTAATTGTTGCACACACAACCTTGTATGAAGAGAGGAGAGAGAATGGGGAGGTAATGCATGCATGTCTCAGTAGGTTAATGTTATTGGGAGTCATATGAGACAATCAAGCTTAGATGAGGAACTTTCTTGCATTATAAACAGATATGTATTTTATCACACTCATTTATTTGTCTCATTTTGATGTTTTGTTTGTTATTTCATTTTCAGTTTTTTTGCTTTCTCAAATACAAAACATATACAGAAGGTATTGTGTTATTTTTTTACAATCTAAACTGTGTTATTAACAGTTGTACTTTTATTGCATTCATTAGTTTGTTTCATCTTTAATTTCTCACTTTCACAAATACAAATAACCGTATTTAGTTGTGTACCACGTGCACCTTTTTTCCCTGAAATGTCAGTAAAAAAAAAGGAGGGTGTGCGTCTTACATGAAGATTTCTGAACAGATTATATAATTTGCGAATCTTGAAAGTAAAAACACTGCCACACGCTTGCATTTACATTATACTCGCCGAAGATAAAGAATTCTACTTAGTACTCCATATCTATATGACAAAGCAAACGTTTAGAGTTTAAATGCGCAGTTTATACTGCCATTGGTGCATCTTCAAGATCACGATGGACAATTTGATGATTGAGATGACATTATATTTTTATAATATTAAAGTTGTACCTTTTAAATGAGTTTTAAGTTTGTTATTATCCCTCAATCCTAGATATCAACATGTATTTTGGCATGAATTTATTTTTCCCTCCAAACTGGCCCAAAAATAAGAGTGCACATGGTACATGAGGGCACAGGTTACACAAGTAAATACGGTATATAAAGAACAATTGTTTTTTTTATATTCTATTGTAGTTACAAGAAAATTCATTAGAGTTAAGTAGTCTTAAGTAGTTGTTATAAGGGGTTCTTTCATCCATCTATTAAAAATATCAGGAATTGCTTCTATTGAAAATAATGCCAGGGGTTGGAAATTGTTTGTTTACAGTTTTGACTTATTGTCTGTATGGGGATCAGAAAAAAACATGTAGAAAGTCTAAGCAATATTGTATTTCACGTCATTCAAAATTAGAATTTATATAAAAGGTTTACAAGAGGCAATTCATCCTATGGGATTTCCATTTCCAAGGCTGAATTTGTCACATGGAAAATGGCAGAGGTTTGGGTACCATACACCGACTTCTAAACATCAAACCCATTGATTTATATATAGGGATCTAATGAAAGGATAATGGTTGCTTCATTATAAAATTTGTTACGATAGGGAAGTCCTATTCTGTGTCAAATGAGTTGTATATTTTATTAAAAACTACCTACCTCTTAAAATGAAATCTGTGCACGTGTGCTGTTTACGTCTGTCTGAATGCGAATTCCTTGTAGAATACTTGGCTGATTTAAATGAGTCACATCTCAATAGAAAGCTGAGGTCAAGTGGAAATCGTGGCAGGCTTCAATATTTGAAAAGTTACAAATTGGAATGGGTGAACTTTACACTGCATGGAGTTGGGAGGTTTAGCACACAAGGGCAGAGCCCCTAATTTTGACAAAATATAAAAACATCAGTGGCTGCATCAAAAAATTAAAGGAAGGAGATACAGTGCCAGAGAGCACATTACCTTGTAACATAATCATACTCTCCAAGAAACTGAGAGCGCACCATATCTCTAACTTCTGGCAGCTGAGAGGATGATGCCAGCTGCTCTTCTAGCATTGAGAGGAACAGTTTGGAAAATTCCTGAGCATCTTGTTGTGTCATAGTGTCCAATCCAAGAGAGAGCACAAAAGCAGTAGGGTCCAAGTACTTCCTGGGTCCAAACTGCAGGAGAGCAAACAATCGCTGAAGATGAGCAACACTGGTAGATGGACCTCCTGACTCTTTCATCTTCACGTCGCCATCTGATTCATCTAGTTGCCACAAATACACTGCTTTCCTGAAGAATTCAAAATCATATTTTAGAAATTGTATCAGAACAGTAACAGCAAAACCTCATAAACTTGACATGCAGCAGAGCAATTTTAAACTGAAGTTGTAAGTTTTTAATATGTTTAGATAAATAACAAGCATGTACTGTACACAGGATATAAATGGCATGCATTACATAATAATTTGGAACTATTTCTCAATTACCTTACAGCATGAAAAACATTACTGGAAATTCCACTAGCAATAAGGCAGATTATACATCAAAATATAATTAAGAAAATGGCAAACATTTTTTAATATTAAAATTAGCAATATGGCTTTTAAGCATAAATTCCTTTGTACACCTGCTCTCTACAAAATAATATTTACTGAACTTAAAGTAAACAAACAACCTACACTTTGAAAAAGTATAGCCAACATATTAATTTTGGGATATAAATTGGATTAAAGAGAAAATCAATTTTTAAAGCGAAAAATAACTAACAAAACAGTCATAACTTTTTTCATGGTTTTATGATAATAAAATCCTGCTTCAGGGAATCTGAAATTCTTCCCTTTAGAGGTTAAGTTACACAACTTTCTACATCTTTCTACAACTCTCTGCAGGAATAATGGCTGAAAACAGCCTAATTGCATTAATTAATTCCCATGCGAAAATGTTTTTTAACAATCAATGCACCTGAATGCCAAGTTGTGAAACCAGAGTTGAAGAAGACTATTGACGTAACAGGTAGCTCCAAGGTTTCGGAGGCCCACAAAGGAATTTCCTGTACGACGTTCTGCATCTGGATCTTCACCTTTATGCCACGTTTCATCAGCAATGTTTCCAAGCCAATTACGCTCACCAATGCCAGACAGACAATGAGGATTACCCCGACAGTTTCGCCTGAAAATGAGTTTACAAGAAAATGGGAATAAAAACACCTATACCCCATGAATAAAATTTAGCAATTAGATCTCTTATATAAAGAAATTTACTGCCATTTCTATGACTAGAGAATTTCAATCAACCCTGTAGTATTAAATGAAGGCAATAATGATAGGAATAGATATACAAACTGAATTACAGCAGGTCATGTTAACTAATCAATTAATCAAAGCTTCTAACTTTTTAAGTACTTTTTATGCCCAAATTATCATATAATAATGTAGTAAAGGTGACGGATTATCCATCATAAACAAAATCATTTCACTGGTGCTCGTACCTGCAAGAACCGGCTTTACATCCTTTCAGTTTAATTCGATAAGCTGTTTCCAAATGTACATTTGTGATGTCAGCATGATCCACTGTTTCAGCCCAAGCCCATGCAGCTTTGTCCAGATGATCCTTCCTTTTTATCGGCATTGTTTTCATTTATGAAGACGCTAACGGATTTTGCGAAACGACCGGTATGTCACGATTTGTCACAGGGATAGTTCATTCTAAGATTTTTCATCATGAGTATTAAGCCCTAAAACTAATCTTTATGTTCCTCAACCGTGTAGCTATTTTTAGTGTTAAAATCTTATTTTTCACTGTACAGGCACGAACGGACGCCAAACCGAAAACAAGTTGAACAGTATGAAAGAGAAATAAATACCACTACAAGCTAATATTTTTAATAACCTACATTTTTATCACTTGAAAACTGTAAATGTGGGTTTAACAATTACCAACTGATTATTTTAATGCATAATTTTCTTCCACCCTACGTGGTGTTTTTGTTGACAATATACTAACACGTGAACTTGAACTTGGAAATGATTATGACTCCCTCTGTGTGTATGAGTATTGCAACTCCTATGAAAACAGAGACTTTGTTCCCGCTGTTTCTGGATGCTTTAAAATAATTTTTGAGTTAAATAATAATGAGACTTATGATAAAGTATTGTATTCTAGGAAATTTAGACATCATAGTTAACGGTCTGTACATTTACATTTGCTTGTTAGTGCGTTATTGATTATTGGATTGTTTGCTAATTATTTTTGTCATGGTATTTTTTCAGATGAAGTAATTACAACCTTCGTAAAATAAACGGAAAGAATCTTGAAGAATTTTCTTTTACAATATTTTTAACATGGTAAAATTTTTGGATGGTTAAGTTCTAGAAAAATTATTATTATTCTACAGTTTTTGCAGTATTTTACCAACTTGGATTTGGATTACATATAATTATGTGTTAATGATAATGGTGGATAATGGGTCATAATCAACGCCTCTCAGTTGCATTCCCTCGTGTTGTTGTTAATAACTAGCGTTTTACGATGTTTTTGGAGTTTAGATAATATAAGCAAGAAATTCAGCTATGAAATAAAACTTCATGATTTATGAAACTTAAGTTCATGATATCATTGTTGTCTAAATGTTTTGGTTTTGAACGTTTGATGGTTTATGAATTGATGTTATTTGCTTCAATGTAAATCCAGTTTTAAGTTAATTGGTCTCGGGTAATAATAGTAACTGATGACAAGTGGAAGATAAAATGAGGAGACTACGGTGGATGGAATAATATAACGAAAAGCACCTAAACAGTTATATCGATATTACGGAGTAGGTATTTTTCTTTATATTATTGAAGGCAAGTTATTCATTGTAAGAGAAAGACAAAAATTTGTTGCTGTGATCAGTAAAATTGCATAAGATTTTGTCAACTTTACCTAAGCTTAATTGATCATAAAAATGTCTGGGATAATTGTAAATAATAATAATTTATTGTCCAAAGATCAAAATACATTGATATGGGACAACTACAAATAAAAAAAAACCACAAATCACAATCATTTTATTGAACAGAAAATGTCTCCATATTGCCAATTATGCTATAATAAAGTTTGTTGTGTGGGAGAATCCTAAACTTACAATTGAAAGCAGAAATGTTTTTCAGTTCATGAGGGAGGTTATTGTATAAATGCAATCCCATCGCTTTAGGGCCAAGCACAGTTGCTCGAGTAGAAACATATGGGACATGTAAATCACTATATTGTGTAGTATTATAGCTATTAATAATCGAATTTTTCTCATATTCATGTAAGTTCATTCTTGTTCAAAGCAGAGCTATCATAATATATACACGTGGTAGTGGCAAAATATTTCATTTTAATTGGTTCAAGAATCATAATACATTGATGTAGGACAGGTCAAGGAAATAAGAAGATAATATGTGAGGGTGGTTCGAGTGAAAACAGCAAAAGTGAATAATTCAATAATAATAAATAAATCCAGGAACTAGTTTGGTGAAGGAAGAAGTGTATCAAAAGTGAAAGAGGCTATGTTGAAAAGTAAAGTTCTTTAAATTAGGTTTCAATATATAATTTTTTATTTGACTTTTGTCGTTTTTATTTGAACCACCCTCATACAATATATTAGGATGTAGTCAATGGTTCATTCAGATAATCATTAAAGCTATAATAGAGTTTGTTCTGTTAGAGCAGTGGTCTTCAGACTTTTTTGTGTGCGTACCCCGAAAATTATTTTTGAATAGCTACGTACCCTCTGGTAAATTTTGAAATTAGCACTATTAATTTTTCTCGTTTGTAGTCAGTTACATACTCTCACACACGTGGGTGTGTGGCTCACTTTTATTGAATTATTTATTATAAATTACATTTTTAAGGTTACAGTTTTTTAGTTGTAATTAAAGTCATTACATGTATTATAAACAAAATGAGGGGATCAATGAATTAAGAATTTTACAGAATTGACAAAACGATCATTAACTATATTAGGAAATATGAACAACAAATATTTATTTGAATATCTACAATTATCGCTGCATTTTAATTGCTTAATGTAGGAACAAAACAAAAAATATACAAAATTAACAAAACAATCACTAAATTTACAATTACAAGTAATTATCAAATAAAACTATTTGAAAACCTCTTTTTAATAACATGAATGAGGCTGTTTCTTATCAATTAATTTCTGTATGTGTGGCTGAATGTTACTCATTGCTAGAATAAGGCCCGGCTCAACATCTATTTTGTTTCTTTTTTTTGTTTTAATGGAGGTAAGAGCTGAGAAACCTTGTTCACACAAGTAGGTGGATGGAAACTTTTCGAAAGTTAGAAGAAGACCTATCTTTCTTAAAGACAAAGAGGTCCATGGGACATCAGCCCTTGAGAAATATGGCTAATGAGTATGGTAGGAACAATCGGCTGCATAAATACCATAGGCCAGTGCCATTGTATTGCTCCAACTCCTCTTATTTGTGCGATTACCTTCGGCAAAGTTTCCCAGAAAAGAAATTAACAACATGGGGATACCCATATCAGCGGGTGTGCTGGTGTTCCCAGTTACCCCTTTCCATTTTCTTAAGTAGGTGCTACAAACCAGGAATGCGAGGGTGGCTTGCAATAAACGCATCCACAGCCGATGGCAAAATTAGAAAACCCACCTTGGAACTCTCCACATATCCCTCGGAAAGTCCTCATGTACCTCCATTTGAAGACCACTGTGTTAGAACACCCTAAGTTTACACTTGAAAGTAGAAAGTCCCTTGGCAGTTTTCAGATCCTGAGGTGGATTACTATATAAATGCAGACCCTTTAATTGTGGGCCAATAGCAGTTGTTCTAGTGCAAACATGTAGAACATGTAAATCACTTTATTGCCTAATACAGTAGCTATGAATAACAGAATTCTTTTCATACTCTTGCAGAGTCATTCTTGTACGAATTAGATGTCATAACATAAGGCAGTGGTGCAATATTTATTTTTTTAATTTTCTTTCTTATTGATGTAACATAGATAAATCTAAGTTTAATCATGTTTTGTTTGTAGGGTTAACTTCATATTTTTTGAGTAGAATATTAGTTTTACTTTGAGGTTAACTGTATTAGTCATGCAATGTTGCCAGGGTTGCCAAATTTCTATTTTGAGATAATAACTTTTGTAATATTGTGACATACATTCTAATGATAAAAAAACACTATAATACCTACAAAAAAATCTATACTAAATTAGTTGTTGAAGTAAAAAGAAATTTCAATGTGAATGTAATTAATCTTACAGACAACAAATCCAAAACTGCCTGGAAAGATATTAACAATACCATTGCACAATCAGTTGGTAACCATTCAATCAATATGATGACTTAGGATATGTCAATCACGGATCCTCTTGAAATAGCTAATAACATCAACACTCACTTTTTAGATTCTGTAGAAAAACTGATCACCGCTCACTTAGGTGATAGATCTCACTAGCAAATTTTCCCTCCAAGTGCAACAAATAATGTTATTTTCCTTTATCCTTCATGTGAGAATGAAATAAATGAGGTAGTGGATAAAATTAGCTTGAAGCAGTCTGCTGGCTGGGGTGACATTTCATGCTGACTCCTGAAGGGTAACATTAAACTTTATATTTTATTCTAATTGACTAATATTGTTAACACTGCATTATACTCTGGAGTATTTCCCAATAAACTTGAAATTGACAAAGTTGTCCCTATCTTTAAGTAAGGTGAGAGTGGATTATTACTGACCTATATCAGTATTATCAGTCTTCACTAAATTTTTTAAACAATAATTGCAAAAAGAATGATGAATTTCTTGACAAAGTTTAATATTATCTCTAAATTTGTTGAAGGGGAGATCAACTTAAGTTGCAATTTACAGTTTCATTGATTCAGTCCTGAGTGGCCTTGTTAACCATGATGATACTCTTGGGATATTTTATGATCTTTCAAAAGCATTTGACTCTGTGGACCATGGAATATTACTCAGAAAATTAAAATCCTGTGGCATATCTGGAGTGGCAAATAACCTGATCAGATCCTTTCTAACAAATAGGAGACAAGCTGTTTCAATTTACTTCTCCAAAGATAATATAAGTTCTCATGAAACTATCTAAATGATGAAAGAGGCGTCTCTCAGGGATCTGTGTTGGGACCATTGTTATTCCTTTTATATATTAATGATTTGCATTAATTTATTAATGGTGATCTGTATATGTATGCAGATGATACAAACTACTTGTTAAGAAATAAATACCATATATATACTCGTGTATGCACAGTTTGAAGACTAGATTTCAGGTCATAAAGTAGGAGTGTGCGTTATACATGGGTAACAATTTTGGCCACTTAAAATCATAAATTAAAGTGAACCTAGCTCACACCAGATTAAGGCTTTTTGGGTGAATTAAGGGAAAAATCACAATAATTATCAATAATCCAGGTTATACATATATTAATTATACATATAGAACACCTAATCACTTTATACAGTTATAATTCCTTCCTCTCCAAATATTCTGCATTTCACTAGCTCATCAGCTGATTGCTATAATCTTTGCAAAATTGCCAGGTAGACTTCCCGCAAAACATGCATCGAAAACAAAAAACATAGAATAAGTAAATTGAAATAATTTTATTTAGGTAATAATTCTAGTATGTAAAGGCATCCCTTGATACAGGGCTGGGCAGCTCTCCGGGGTGCCCAAGTATTGGAGGCGCTAACCCTACCATCTATCTCTACATTACTTACAAGTGGATAAATACCGAATACCAATTTATGCCTCGGGATAGGCAAAAAATCTATATAAAATTTCTTTTACTTCTCATTAGTAATCATTTTACGGGGCAATGAATAAACGAACGAGTTATTTTAAAAATATCGTAACAAAAATTTACGGAGGGGGGCGCTGAGCGGTTTCTCGCCCAGGTCGCCAAAATACATCGGGCCGCCCCTGCCTTGATATTCGTCCTTAATTGGTTCTGAGGAAACTGGACGATAAGCAAAATGACGAATATCAAGGGCTATTTTCCCTTAGACGCAATGTTATAAATGTATAATTCATTCCTGAAAACCCAAAAAGCAGACCAAAATATTGATATTACCTTATTTTATGGAGTTATTGGTACTATAAACACAATCTATAGGAAGCTAGGGTCAGCGAAGGCACAATGTAAACGCAACTACAAATGTGGCCGTCCCATATTAATGGGGGTTTGGTTATAATTGGTTATGGACGATTAAGCAAAAAGACGAAAGTCGGGGTGACGAATAGCGAGGGATGCCTGTACAATTAACAATGTAAGTAATATGAAACCCGTAGAATGATGTGTATGAACTTAATCTTAACTGTCGTGTTTCCTGTTTCCAGATTTGTTTGTTAAATTTTTGCATTATTCCTTCTATTAAACAGTTTTAGAATGAGATAGGAAAGAGAGAAACAAGATTCAATATAAATCAAAATTCTATTTTATAGATCCCTTTTTGTCTGATTTAAGAGGATTGGCAGCAGTAGCACTGTGGTTATCTATGCGGCATCAGTTTGGTGAATTTACTGTATGAAGTTGCTGCCATATCAACTCATTCGCTTTCATTACTGATGATGTCTCTCTAAGACGTAATGTGGAGCTTATTGAACATAATGCTTATGGGCAAGTCCATTGTTCTCAAATTGTTAACTGGCAATTATTTAATGGTTTAACCTATTTATTTATGGTACTCTAGTTAATACTTAACATGACGATATAATTCTAAAATTTTGTTCTTATACCCCGCATAAGTCAAGGGAGTGCATTATACGAAGTATAAGAAAAAGTTGGGATTTTTTGGCAAAAAGTACGGGTGTGCGTTATACGCGAGGGCGCATTACACATGAGTACCATAATTTTCCGATTATAATACGCATTTTTTTCTCGAAATAGTTGACAAAAAGTTAGGGTGCATATTATATATGGTTATAAATGCATACAACTTTTTTCAGTACGAAAATAATTTATATTTTCAAACATGTTTTTACCAATAAATCATAATTTCAATGCATTTCGATAACTTTCCTTTAAATATTGTTTTTAGAAACAAAAATAAGAATATTTACTTTAGCTGTCAGAATTACTAAAGCCTAGGAATTCATTACCACTCCCCTCACTGTCCTCAAACAGTTCCTCGGCGATCTTGTGTTCTCTCTCATTGTATACATAAATTGTGTCGCCTAGAACATTTTACACACCTCGATCAGCTTGTATGAACTGGACTTGATGTTCACGTAAACGATGTTGCTGGGCAGCAAAGGACGACTTATTCCAACCGACTAGGTTAATACAAAAGGCAACATTGAGAATGAGATTTTTATACATTCTATTGATCTTTAACGGGAGTGAAAACATAACGATATTTTCGTAAACTCTCTCACACACATATCTATTTTGGCAGTAAAGCGCAAACTCATATTCCAACCAACCAAATTAATACAAAAGGAGACATTGAATCAAAATGTTTTTATACAGCGTAGCGATCTTTAATGGGAGAGTCAGAACGTAATGTGATATTTTCGTAAACTCTCACACATATCTAGTTTGGCAGCAAAGCGCGAACTCATATTCCAACCGACAAGATTAATACAAAAGGCGACATTGAGACGAAATGTTTTTATACAGCATAGTGATCTTTAATGGGAGAGTCAGAATGTAACGTGATATTCTTGTAAACTCTCTCACATGTATCTCATTTGGCAGCAAGGCGGGAACTGTCCCGATACTACACATAGTCAAGTAAAATTACATAGATATTTTACAAAAAAATAGATGCGTATTATACATAGTGATAAGAGAATTTTCACATTTCACTCTTGAAAACATGGGTGTGTATTATATAATAGGTTGCGTATTATAAACGGAAAATTACAGTATATATAGTATAATATTTCTGTTGCAGCACAATGTGCTATTCAAAGCATGGAGAACTGGTGTAATTCAGACTATGTCTTCCTAAATAAGTGTAAAACAACAGTTTTGCAATTTCACCCATCTCAGAAAAAAATTCTGGATTATCCTAATATAAATTTCCTTGATGGTTCCATGGTTAGGTCAACTGTCTATAAATGCTTAGGAGTTGAAATTAGTGATACCGTAAACTGAAAACCTCACATTAACTCCATTTGTACAAAAGTGGCATCTGGATGTTTCATGCTAAGAAGACTTATTACAAGAGCCCGGAAGTTCAGGCACTAAACAAGGGCAAAATAGGCAACAAATTTTCTCAAAAAAGGCACTTAAAAAGGACAAAAATGCACTATAAATAAAAAGGAATACTTGTATTTTAAGATAAATTTATCCAAATCTCAATTAACACCCTTAATTTCATGTTTCGTCATACTATAAATAAGGCAGCAATATACTATGTAAGATGCAGTATAATACCAAAACAATTTGAGCTTATCTACACAAAAAACAACAACATTTTTTAAAACAAATCATCAAAGCAGAGAATTCACAAGAACACGAAATACAACTATATTACAAAAAAGAAGAACAGTCGCACATTACAACAACATGCTTTTTTCAAGTTTTTGAAAGAAAAGGCTTCTCTTTTGACAGTAAGAAGATTTTTTAAAACAGAGAAAGTTCGTTCCACCTCTACAAAAGTGATTGGGGCATACTTGAAACAAGCTAGTGTTTTCCATATCAACCAAAACCTTACTATTACCTTCAATAATCTTATCTATACTTTTTATTTTTTCAAAATCAGGATCAGCACTCAACACTTTCTCAAGCTTAGCACTTACAGCATGTCCTTTTTCAGCTGGAACGATCGATAACGCCTTTACAATGTCATTCACAACTTTTAGTGAGTTCACAAGGAAATCATTCCTTTTTTCTAGCGACGTAATAGCATCCGGTAATATTGAAAAGTGGGCAGATATGAAACAACTCATTCTGAAGAGATGTCTTGGTTAATAGTTCTTTCAATACACGAATAAATGTGGCTTCCTCTTGAGTCAAATCGATCCATAATATCAGAGAATGTTCTGAAATTCCTGGCATAGTACATAGCAGCTGATAGCCATGTTCCCCATCTAGTAAGAACTGGTTGAGGAGGCAGTGTGAGGTTCAGAGCAATTTTTCGGAAGTTATGTTTGGATCTTTTAGAATGTATTTTTTGTAGCTTAGAGTATTGATTACCTGGTCCTGTATGGCTATTATGAACCCCTCTGTTTCTAGATATCATTCTCCTTTTTGTAGCCAAGCATACGTCTGTTGTATATCAATATGTTCCTGCCGGACTGTGTGGTAATGTCTCCTGTGTAGTTCTTTTCCTGCCCATTTATTTAGTTTATCGTTCATGTTAGTATTTCTGTAAATGTCATTGTGATCGTCTGCTATTGCGAGTTGTAGTGGTGTGTAGTTTTTATCTATTGTATTTATTGCTCTGTGTAGAGGATCTTGTTTTTGATGAAAGTATTTCCGGAGATTATGTATTTGTTTGTCATGTAGTACTGTGACATCAATAAGACCTCTTACTCCTTCTTTCCTGGGTAATGTTGTTCTTTCTATACATGAGTTGCTATGTAACATTCTTTTTTTTGTGAGAAGCATTCTATTTTTTCTGTTGATTGCTTCAAGATCTGTTTTTGTCCAATTGAGTATGCCAAAGAAGTATGTTAAGACAAGGAGGGCATAGGTATTTATGGCTTTGAAATCATTTTTGGAGTTAAGTCTAGATTTCAGTATTTGTTTTATCCTTTGGGTATAGCTTTTTAGGAGCTTATCTTTTTGACTTTTTTGCATGATTTTTGTTGTTTGTTCAAACCCTAGATATTTGTATGTTTCGTTTTTTTCCATATTTTGTATTATATTATCTGTGTATGTATGTATTCCGTCTGTTTCTTTCCACTTTCCTCGTTCTATTTTGTTTATTTTGCATTTCTCAGTACCAAACTCCATACAGATATCTGTTGACATTTTTTCTGTAATGGCTATTAAGGATGTGATTTGTGATTTATTATTATTCTTATTCTCTCTGCAATCAACTCAATGACTATTTCATTAATGCACATTGTGCTCTTGTATTGAACATAAAAAATGAGGATATAAATCCAGCTGAACTACTTAACAATTGTCCCATCCATCCAGGACAGATAGGATGAAAAACTAGGAAGTACTATGAAGAATAGGAGAGGAGCGAACAATTATACAGACTATCAGAAAGAGGAAGGCAAACTGGATTGGACATTACCTGAGGAGAGTGAGCATGATTAAAAAAGTGCTAGAAGGAAAACTGATGGAAAAAGAGAAAGAGGTAAAAAAAGGTTTCAGCTGGTAACAACTTGAAAGGGAAAGAGAGCTATCAAGACATGAAGAAGACTGAGGAAAATAGGAGTATACTGAGAACCAGGTTTAACCATGAATAATCACAGACCTGTCTACGGACAGTCTACCTATGATGATGATTGTCATAACATGGCCTAATGGAATTAATAAAAATTATTATGTTGGTCAAGTCTGAGTATCAGTAATTTATATATATATATATATATATATACACACTGGGCCGTAGTGACAATTTTTGGCACCCTGGGCAGAGAATTTTTTTGTCACCCCAAGATAATCTAATAAAATGATAAGTGCCTATCTTAGAAGGTGTATTTCACTAAAATAAAGTCGTTTCTTTACAGTTATTTTTTGGGTTTTATTTGCAGCAAAAATATTGATTATGTCATTGGAATCTATATTTTTAGCAGTGTCATATTCAATAGATAAGATGGCTAGACCAGAATGTCTCTCTTGATTCATTAATGACCATAAGTCATTTTTGGTCAATTTCAGTTTACTAAAAGAACGCTCTCCAGTTGAAATTGATGTGGCAAATGTCAAGAAGTTCTCAGCAAAATTTCCCCAATTGAGAAAGGAACTTAAAACACCATATTCATGAAGAAATTCCAATATTTCTTTCATGTAATTTTTACGAAGGCAGGTGGTGTTTCAAACTGGGAACTTCTTCGATTGACTCGCGTTCATCCACATTGATTTTATACATATATGCAGCATTTTTACAGGAATTTATCATTTCATCTTCAGTCGTATTATACAATATAAAACACAACTTATACATTTTAAATCGTTATCAATTTCATATAAAGATGTAAACTGTGCCTACAGTTGCCTTTGAAGAGAATTTGTTGCCTAATGCACTGCATCGTAAATGGTATTTTGTTGTTTCAGTTATATTCCCTTTTCTTCCTCTTATTTTCGGGACTCCTTTTTCATCGCAAAATGTCTTTGTCTCTTTCATATACCCTTCCAGTCGTGACTTTGAACTTTTTGTGTCTGGTACGAAATAGTGGATCAATCCACAATTACATTGGCACCCTGAACAGATTTAGTGAGGCGGTTGATCTTCTAACAAGAAATATATAAATTGCACATCGATGTTTTAGCAAACCTTCAATATCTGTGCATTCATGTTCATTTTTTAATTTTATTAACACCCTATAAACTTGCTTCAATTGTAACCTCAATGAATTCACAGCATTTGCTCATGATGAACATCGTGTTGTGCCATGTTTTTTCAACATCAACTTAAGGACCTCTATGAGTGAACCCATTTCGATGTGGAACCAGCAAAATAAATTAATAAATTTACCTGTTATACTATTAGGAGCATTTTAATATGATAGAGTTATTATGTTTTGTAAATCTAGTGCATAAAGTTCCAATTTTTAGATTATTTCTGACATGATTTCGTCTCCCTTTTAGTTTCTCATATACGAAGTATACATAGTGAGAAAGTATTGTAATCGCAAAAAAATTAGATCTTGAGATTTTGATGGAAGTATACGATTTAGGTGTACCTGAGTGTATACACACACACACACATATATATATGTATGTATGTGTGTGTATATATGTGTGTGTATATACATATATGTATGTATATATGTGTGTGTGTGTATATACATATAAACTTGCCCAGTATATATTGCAAGCTACATAAAAATGACTTCTAAAGTGATCTGACAACATGATTTTTGGCGTCACACCGGCCACATAGAATTTACAGAACTGTAAACTTCCAATTCTCGTGGTTTTAACATTCGTGATTTCAGCATTCGCGGATTTAAAATCTAGCTATAATAATGATGTATTTAAAATTCACGATTTAATATTGGTTGGTATAAGATTCGCGAATCTAACATTCTTGGATTTAACATTCGCGATTTTAACATTCGCGGGATTTCCTGTGCACCCAAACAATACGCGGCGTCACGCGTAAGTTGTTAGTTTTCAAGTGGAAGTAGCTGAGTTGGTTAATTTCGGCATTTATTTGTGTGTGTGTATATAATCCTGCTGCCTCTTCAGTTTTTTGATGAATTTTTTCTATTTCAACTTTAGGCTTTCCTACCTCTCTGTTCAGGGAAACGTTTTAGTGCTAATTCTTTTAGCATCTTAACGGGTGCATGTTTACATTGCTACTGACAATGAGAGGGCTTTTCTCTTCTGTGTATCCTTGAGGATTTGAGCCCTGTACTTAGAGTCGTTTTTTTCAAGTCTGTTGATGTAGTGGAAGTGTGTGAGATTTACTTTCAGCCGTGTCTCACCAGTGCATCGAGTCATTTTAGCACAAGTGTTTCGATATAGTTTTCTATTGTATATTTATCCTAATTAATTATCATTTGTTATATTATCCATTACATTCATGTAAATGTTCTGTGCATGCATGCGTATATATCGTTGTTTATCCTCAACATTCCTGTATTTATCCGAATACCTTTGTAATTCACCCGTGGTATGTTAACCATGGATCCTAAGCGTAAAGTGATTGGTGAAGGTGAAACCCTTGTAAAAAGGCAGAAGAAAGTGATGACTTTATATAAAAAAGTAGAATTATTAAATCGTCTTGTTAGCGGCGAGAGCATTGCATCAGTGGGGCGTCATTACGGCATAAATGAATCCACGGTGAGGTCTATTAAGAAAAATGAAGCAAATATCCGGGGGAGTGTGGCAGCAAGTAAGCCAGGAACTGCTAAAGTGTCTTGTCAAACGCGTGACCCGATTCTCGAAAAAATGGAGAGAGATCTAAGCGTGTGGATTGAGGAGCAAACTTCAGATCTAATCCCTTTGAGTCGACCTATTATAAGAGAGAAGGCTAAGGAACTCTACGATAGACTTTATCAAATCTCTGGGGGTGAAGGTGCTAGTTCAACCTCGGCTACTCCAAACTTCAAAGCCAGTAAGGGTTGGTTTGAAAATTTTAAAACACGCAACAACCTCCGCAACACTAAATTTTTATGGCAAGAAGCATCGCCTGAGCAAATTGCTGCAGAGAATTACCCGCGGCAACTTAAGAAGCTTATAGAACAGAAGGGATATAAGCCGGAACAGGTCTTTAACGCCGACGAGACCGGTCTATTTTGGAAAAGGCTACCATCCCGTATCTCTCTGTCTATGCGAGAAAGATATCCATCTGGGTTAAAAGCAGCGAAAGACCGTCTTACACTTCTCGTCTGTGGGAACGCTGCGGGGGAATTCTTGGTGAAGCCGATGGTTTTATACAGAACAATGAACCCCCGAGCCCTTCAGGGAAAGAGTAAGCATAATCTACCGGTGTTCTGGCGCGCCAACAGGAGAGCCTGGGTGACTTCTTCTCTGTTTCTTGAGTGGTTTAACACCTGCTTCGTTCCTGAAGTGGAATGGTATCTGGAGGCCAAGAACTTAGCGTTCAAAGTCCTGCTGATCTTGGACAATGCTCCATGCCATCCCGAAAACCTGCAGACTGCTCATCCCAAAGTGGAGGTTATCTTCCTACCTCCCAACACCTCCTTCCTCCAACCAATGGATCAAGGAATCATCTCGACATTTAAATTTTATTACACTCGCCGTATATTTGAGAGAATCTTTGACCAGATGACAATCGACCCTTCCATAACAGTCAGTGATTGTTGGAAAAATTATAATATTGCTGACTGTATTGCCATCATCAAGGATTCTCTTGAAGAAATCAAGCCGTCAACATGGAATGCATGCTGGAGGAAATTGTGGAGGGATGCAGTGAAAGACTTTACTGGCTTGCCTTCAATTGAAGAAGAAGTATCAAAGATTGAGAGTTTAGTGAATGATATGGGAGGAGAGGGTTTTGGTGACCTTAGTGAAAGTGAGATTAAGGAACTTGTAGACTCCCATCAGGAGGAGTTGAGTGAGGAGGACATAGATGACCTCATTTGCTCAAATGAGGACACAGAGGAGGAGAAAGAACAGGATGTGAAATCAGAGCCACAGGTATCACTTAATACCCTTTCAGAGATTATTCAGATGTCTGAGGCCCTGACTAACAAGGTGTTTGAGGTTGACCCATTTTTGGATAGGAGTTTAAACTTTAAAACAGTGCTAGAGTCAATTATGGCTCCTTACCAAGATATGTACAGGGATTTGCAGTGAAGAAGGGTCAAATGATGATGAGTCTTTCAAGGAAACTGTTCAACCTCTGCTGTTTCTTGCAGGCCACCATCCCAGAATTATCTTTTAGAGAACCCTTTATCCTTCTAACACTTTTCAGTATTTCCCCGATTTTTATATCAGTTTCTTCTTCTCGCTTGACAGTAAAGTTTATTTTTTTACAAATTTATATTTCATGTATTCTTCATAACTGATGATTTCACATTTTCATTTATTTTTCATTGTTAATATTGTCAGTTGCTCTTATGATATTAATTCTTGTCTCCCCTGGGTTACCATAAGAGTGGTCTACGTAACCCCCATTTTTCCTTAAGCATTTTGTCTTAATGTCTTCATTATTTTGAGGAACATAACCCCTGTGATTTTGAGAACTGACTGTATTCTCCAAGGTAAAGTAAGGTAACTCTTGCCATTATCTATTAATTAGCCAGAGAATAATGAAATAATTAGTTAGTTGTTTCATTTTTTATTTTGATTCAGTTACCAATGTTTGGTATAGGAATGGGTCCTTGCAGTGCAGGACCTCACTAATTTTGGAATTTAACAGGTTCTTAAAAATTGAAATGTTGCATTATTTTAATAATTTTTAGTGCTTTTTTTGTAAAAAGAAAATTTGGTTCATCTGGCTGTCCATCTGTTTGGGCAATATCTCTTTAATCCAACTTACAAGCCAAATTTTCATGTCCTGCATGAGGGCAAGACATGGTACAAATCTGGTGGATCTATCATCAACTGCTAAATAGCAATTGAGTTCTTTTTCTAATGATGTAATCTTATGATGATGTCATCATCCTAAAATTTAAAAAAAAGCGTCTTATGTGGCTTTTCTCTGCCGGCCTTTGCAAAGGGATGATAAACATGTCTAGCTCTCAATGCTAGGGTTGCAGGTTTGAATCCTGCCGAGGGTATGGTCATGTGTGTTCATCCTTGTTGTTGTGCTCATTGTAAAGGCCGTACAGTGCTGTTGATGAGCTAATGAAAATAAATAAATTATTCCGTCACGTTGTTAGCATTTTCTTACAAATTAATACTTCAAAATTTTGTTAAAATATCAACTTGATTGTTAGGTATGCCACTGACCCACTAATAACTTTTAAAGGTGTTATAAATAAGAGAAAGTGGAAATGGAAATGATGTAATCATAAACTTAATACAGCAAAAAAACCTTATCAATTTAAACTGCTGGTAGCAAAACTTTTTGGTTCTATTATAATAATCAGCCTACAGATAGAATGTCAGTATATACTAAGTCAACTTTTACTATAATTATGACTTTTCTCATATTAGTTACAATAATTCATTCTTTAAGTTTCTTTTAAAAACTCTATTATAATAACATGAAAATGCTATGTTTTCAGAGGAGAATACGATAGATTTAGTATTAATGGAGATTGATATTAAATGATGATTCTTTTACATTGATGGTTTGACTGATGAGGGGACCACTTTCTTTGTGATGCTTTCCTGGATTTGTGAGAGAGGTGCAAGCTCTCTCCCACTCTGGAATGTCTGGTGAAAATAACAAGTTAGGAAAGTGTACAACGTATCACAAATGGGAGCGTTTCATGCAATGGAGTATTAGAAAGAAATGATATACCTGTACATAAAGGAAATAGCGTTTTCAAATTTTTTCTTCATCATAAATAATCCATTTTCTTCCTATTTAAAAATATTGCATGCACACGTAAGGAAATTAAACGTTTGTTTGTGAGATTGTGTATATTAGTAACAATGAAGAATAACCATTCAAATTCAACTCAAATTAAGACATCCTTGTTTGATTTTCTTGATAACGGCTACTCCTACAATAAAAATGTATATAAAAAGAAATACTCTGCTTTACTAGTTCTACAAGTTTTGTTTGAAAAATATTTTCATATGACTAATACTTTACGGGATATGACGGAAAGTTCATTTTTTGTCATCAGTAAAGTGGTACCCCTGATTGGTGTACTTGATTCATTTTTCCTATTTTCTGATTATCTTTGATTGTAAGTCCTTAATATCAAATTTCATGAAAATCTGTTCCGTAGAAGCCAAGAACGAATGCAGAAGGACGGATGGACAGACCGACAATAATAGGTGCTCACGCTGGAAGCAAAACACTCCTAAAAATGCTTCATTCACAGTATTATAAAATAAGAATAAACAAATTAACATTGAATTTCGTTGAAGTTGAATGGTTAATGTTTTAACCCTGTGGAAAAGTTTCTGTGCATATCCATGGATGTAATGCATCCAGACATGAAATCTGATTTTAAAATTTTGCCAGCATCTGTGCAAAGGTATATATAGAGCTTGAAAGCAACAATTAACAGAAAGACTTTAGCAAAGATAATTAAGATCCAAACAAAGTAAAAGGTAAAGTGATGGAGGTTAACCCAATCTTGTAAAGGAGCATTTAATTCAAGAGAAGCATTGACTCTGCAGTTCCTCCTTTGATAGATATTAATAAAAAGCAAAATATTGACAGCTTCAGAGCATACTATTACTCTTATTTTATGGAAAGGAAAGTTTATATAGAAGAAACTTGCAAGTTGATGAGAGAAAGTGAGATGACAGTCAGTTTTGTTTAGAAGGAAATGCCAGAAAAAATTCAGTGGATTTATAGAGGATTTATGTTATTGAAATTTGCAGTCTTGGGTATTGTGAAGAAAGGAGACACAAGCTAACAACTTTTGAGAAAAATTTAGGATGTGGTAGACCAGAGGTGGGATGTAGTAGACATGGACCCAATCAAAGAACATTACATGAAGAGGAGCACTCAGCTGCAAAAATATATGTAACAGGCTTTCAGAAAAGTTCCATAAAAATGTAAGAGGCAGAGAGTTGGACACCACAAAGGATATGAGACAAAGAGGAAGAAAACATTGAAGTAAAGAAAGTTAACTTGAAGGTTGTTATATTTTTTTAGTTTTTGACGTAGAATTATGTGGACCAGTGTATAGAAAGCCTTTGCAGTGTCTATGAAACAAAGTCTATGAGTTGAGTATTAACCCTTTCACTGCGCTAATTGATTTCATGTCGGGTTCCAAAAAGTGTCAAATATCCACAAAAAATTGAAATTAATAATATTACACTTTTATATGCTTTTTTAATATCAAAAGATGTAGTTTCCAAATCTGACATTATTTTCATTTAAAAACCATGTTGGATATTAAAAAATAATTATTTAATAAATAAAATAAGGAAATTAAGACAAAAATTGAACTTTAATAAATGAGATAATTTATAAGTAATTCTAAATGCATAAGATGCCAATGTTATTACAAATATAAATAACAATATCTATGATATAAACAATTTCTGTTCATATAGAAAGAGTACATACTACAGTAAATTTGAAAACTCATGAAAACTGAAAGTCCTTATTTTTACATGGCTTTTCTTTCCAAATAAAACATTCTAGTTTATATTATAGTAAATGAATTCATAACACATGGTATATTACATTGATAAAAACAGTTAATTTAAAAAAATAGTTTGATAAAACATACATACAATATACGGAAATGCTATACATAAAATTATTTACAAAACATTCATTCCTAAATTTTCTTGGGGTACACAAACAGTATTTTTTATACTTTGACTTTGTATGATACACTTCAAAGCATGTTACAACACACATTGCTGGATTTCTGGGACATATTGGGCAATAATACGTAGTTTGCTTTCTTTTACATCCACTTTTTCCCTTTTTTGCACATTGTGAGAGCATAATGCTGCACACAGCGCAATTTGGCTGTTTTTTCTTATCTACGAATTACCTTAGAAAGTGGCGCTCTGTTAACCTAATCTCACTTGGTACAGATGTCTTGCAACCCCTTTCGTGAAAAGCCATCTAATAATCCATCAACGACATTTTCCCTGAATTTTCTCTGGCTCATTTTATTTTTAGGGTTTTGAGTATTATAACATATGAAACCATTTACAAGTGCCACCTCAATCAGAAAATGCCAGATAGTGAGATAGAACTTCTTGCTCTTTCTATCAAAAGGATAGGTAGCACAAAGTTGATCAAACTTGTCGACCCCACCATTAAAGTTATTGTATAAAACTTGAATGTTTGGTTTCAGTACATTTCTGTTTCCCTTTTTCAATCTAGTTTGTACTTCACTTACACCAGCATTTCCAATAGTTGAAAGCATATTTACCCTCCCTGTATCCTGCCAGGTGCAGGCAAGCATTGAATTATCATGGTTTTCCCATGCACGCTTCAATTTGCAATACCTCATATCTGAAGGTAGCCCTCTCCTATTAGTGCGCACTGTGCCACATGCACCAATTTTTTTCAAAATGAGACACTCATATAGTTCTACACTAGAATAAAAATTGTCTGTATAAACTACATGTCCCTTGTTCTCAAATCCATTTGGTAAAGAGGAAACAACCTTATTTCTCAACCTACCCTTAATGATTTGTGATGTGTCTTTTCCTGTATATATATCAAACCTCAAAAGAAATCCTGTTCTAGAATAACATAATGACCAAACCTTTATTACCCACTTTGTACTTGGTTTACTGGGAAGATACTGCTTAAAAAATAGATGTCCCTTGAATTTTAACATCAATTTGTTGACACAAATTTCCTTATTACTATTATAGGCAGAAATATATGTATCTTTTACTAAATCTAATATGGGCTTGATTTTGTCAAGCCGATCATTCCTTGAAGATTCATCCTCATTGCTGAAAAAATGCAGTAAGGATTTAATGAGTTGATATTGATCTCTTCTACATACATGAGTAAATCCAGGAGTTTGGGTTAACCAATATGTATCCTGAAAGTAAGACTCTAACGTCGGTTTGTGTACCAACCCCATGCCAATTTCAACAGCTACGAAAGCCTTTATAATCTTGTCATCTATATCCTGCCACTTGTTAAATCTAGACCTAGGTGAAAGTTTCCCTACTTGGGATAGAACACCTTGAGCATATCTGTTCATTTCGTTAGCAACAAACTTAAAAACAGACACTGGAAAGAATTTTGTGAAACATTGATAGGGTTCTAAATCGTTAAAACCAACAACATTATGTTGTCCACTAAATTCCGGAATGCAGTCCAAATCAACTTAAGTAGAATCTCGAACGTTCTCAATTTTACGCCATTTACATGTGGAAACAGGTGTAGAACTGCTTGTAGACGGAATTGGCTCTGGTGTTCCCTCATCGTCATCGTCCTCTACATAATCAGAATCATCATCCTCATATTCGCTTTCACTCTCTGGCATCTTGGAAAAAAGAAATTACTTTGTAATATTCAACAGTCTTTATTGTTTCTTCAATCACACACTGTTCGGTTTCCACTACAAAGTCATTCTAAAGGTGTTACGTCGGTTAGTAACACCATTAGAATGATTTTGTAGTGGAAACCGGTCGGTGTGTGATTGAAGAAACAATAAAGACTGTGGAATATTACAAAGTAATTTCTTTTTATCCGTTATCCCTACCTATTAAATAGATGAGCAAGTGGAACCATTACGTACCCGGAACGTAATCCAGACGTACTAGAATTGAAACGATTTTATTTCATCTTGTGCAATCATGATTCATATCACTTTTTATTAAATGTTTTAGGAGTAAGATGCTTAACTTATCCGAATTTTAGTGTACTCGCAAGAAATAATATTTACGACATTTACGATCTATTCTATGGTTGTGTGGAAAATCAAGGTTGTTCGATATATCTCGCTCGTAATCATCGAGCCATCGAAACGAAATATATCGACCATGGTGGAAAGCTGGGGTCGTACTATAAACGAGATATATGAAAAAATCAGGTTTGTTCACCAAAAAATCAGGGGTCGTACTATACATGGAGTCGGTATATACACGAGTATATACGGTACTTTGTTTCTTCCTAACACCCACCCCTCCCCACTACCTTGACTCAGCCTCCTTCCCCCCCTTGCTTTACCCATTCATTGGTCCCCTCTACACATTTCCTTCCCCTATTCCCCTCCAATTCTGTATATATTTGCGTTGCTTCTTGTTTTTGTACCTGATGTTGACTAGATATTAGTCTAAACCGGTCGTATCTATTTTAATAAAATGGAACTTACACCAAGTGATTTTTTTCTCATTTTATTCATGATGGATTTCCACCAGGTAAAGTCTTCTTCCATTGATTTTACTAACGTGCTACTTTTTAATGCAAGTACTAAAGGGTTAAAAAAAACACTGCCAACTTGGTTGAAGCCAGCAGAATAATTAGGTGAAAGAGAAAATGAAAACATCAGTAGTAGAAATTGAGAAAAGGGATTACAGGTTATTAACATTATTAAAACTATTGTTACATGTACTATTAGGAGGAAATAACCTAAAGAGTAAAAGAATTCATTGAAAAGATCAGCTTTGAGGACTTCAGAGGCAATCTTATTGCTGAAGTATGAAAGTTTGATAATTTAAGTGAGAGTCAGCCACATTCCAGAATTGCTGTATGTTTGACGCAGACTGATGAAATGGATTTGAGATAGTCGTTGTCTTTCTCTCTTTAACAGGAATTTATTTAAATTATATGAATTGATGTTGTAGATTTTTAAGTAATTCAAAGTCTAAGGGTAAGGAAGACTTTATAAAAGCATCAGATGCTTTGTTAGTTCCTTATAATGAGATAAGTTTTGCCCAAAAAAGAAATTTTTTAGCATATGACAAGTCTTTTCTTATGGCAGAAACAGCCATTAAAGAAGGTAAGAGCCACATTCCATATTCTAAGAGACACCAGGGTAGAAGGGTTAGGCCCTGATTAGTCTCCTACCTAGTCATCTCTGCAAGGCCAGATCAAGGATGAAAAATAAAAACTATTTGAAAATAACTTCAACACTATATAGATTTAACATGTTAAGAGAAAATAATATTTTGCACAAAAAATAAATATTAAAAATTAACATTTCTTTGGTGTATTATGTTTTATTATTTCATTCATATTTTTTGTGTTCTGAAATCTTGGGGGATAATTACTCCCACCATGATCCGCCCTTACTTCTCCCAGTTTGTTAGGACTCTGGGAGGAAAAGCTCAAGCCCTTATTCTAAGAAGAGATCTGCTGAGACTCACATCAAGCCTTTCTTTATTTTAACATTGATATTCAGAAATTCCAGTGATGTTTTTACAAGAATATGAAATTTTTTAAAATGACAAACTAATGGTGGAAGTTATATATTTAATTTTACTCAGGATTTGCAACTAAGAGTCATTAAAACTACCATGCATTTTTCCATTGTGATCTGCACTTTGATAAAGTAGTAAGAGGAATTATTCATAAATTAGATCTAGAAAACATCAATGATGTATAGTTGCTCTTGTTATGCCCTCTTTTTTGCATAGTAATTCAATTCCTGATACTATTGAGACTTGTACAGTACAATTTGTAAAATGGTTACTTGATCTAGGAATGTCTTGTCAATTTTTTAAACAAATCCATTGGTAGAAAACAAATTTGTTACCATAAAATACTTTTTTCACCTATCATGGTTCCTCAGGAACATTGGACAAATCTAGCTAATTGCCCTACATTAAATCTATCATAAGATGAAATACAATTTTCAGTTTACTTTTTAAGGATAATTACTCCAATTTTTATGAAATTGTAAATTTTATGGGACTTGCTTGTTTTTTATTACATACATCATCACCACTATGTACAATAAATTTATGTCACAACTAGGGTTGCCAACTAATTGTAAGTAGGACATTTACAAAATTTGAGTAGGACATTCGAAAATTAAGTAGAACATTCCAATACTCAATCGTATTTTCAGATACTCTTAGGACAGAAAGAAGTTATTTGTAGTCATATTGCAATAAAATTATGTAACATATTGGCCAGAACTTATTTTATACACACACACACATACATGTCCCAATGAGACTTGGCTCTTTTTAGGGACAATACAATCACAAATGTGCACATCACAGTGAATGTATATTTACAAGTATAAAATATATCATTTTAAAGTAGGTATTGTAAAAATTATTACATTTTTTAAATAAATCAATAAAGATCACAGGGAATGGTATGCAAATCACAATAAGATCCTTAACTTGAAAAAGATACAATAATAAAGCTAATCATCAAATTGTACTCATTCATTATAAAAAAGAAAAAATATATATGTATTTCAAAGATACTGTTTTGAATACAATTAATAAAATATAAACATTTGTACTATATTTATAATCTAGAATTTATCTTAATGACACAAAGTCAAATGCTAATATATTGTTCCCAGAGATATTGTTTAGCATTAACTTTAAAACTTTTGAGTTTATTGTTTAAAAGCAGATCATGTGGTAATTCATTAAATGCTATGGATGACTTATAAAGTATACTTTTAGTTCCAAATTTTGTGGTTTGTTGTGGCATAATATGTATCTTATTAATTTGCCTGGTATCATACATATGGATTTTTGAATTAGCAGTTAGATTTGTATTAGAATGTGTGAGACCCTGCCTCATTTTAAACATCATGGTGATACTTGATAGTTGTATGTTTAAATGAAGTGGTAGCATTCCAGTGACCATGTGAACTTCTTTGGTTCGGGTATAAAAATCAAGACCAAATAAAATTTTTAAGGCCCTTCTTTGTAAGACCTCAAGCTCATTTAATAATCCCTTTCTGCACCATCCCCAAGCTATGTTCATATATTGAAAGTGATTCTTCACTGATGATAAATATATACTTTGACGTAATGGGAGCAACAAATCTCAAACAATGTAATATCCCTATAACAGGGGTCACCCTCTTTTTATATACATGATATGCTCATCCCATGATAAGTTACTATATAACATTAAACCCAAAAACTTCATTACCGATTACTTTCTCTATTGAAATACCAGATATTTTTATTGGTCTCAGAGTTTTTGGGATGTATAATTTTGTATGAAATAGCATGTACTTGGTTTTGGATATATTCATTGTACGAAAATTCTCTCACATTGATACAAGTTCTTCAAATAATCTGTTCATATTAAGCCCTAAATTGTAGTCTAAATTTAGAGTATCAACAATATTGCAAATATGGCAATATATCATTAGAATAGGAAAAAGGATCTAAAGTTGATACCTAACCAAGTTTTGTTATACTCAAATTTTCAATAAAAATAGCTCAGATAAGCAGAGGAAAAAGACAAAAAATTTTTTTTCAACTTTTCTGTATCATGGGGAAGTAGCTTTTCCATTCCACATTGAGCTTCAAAAAAAACTGCTCCTCCTCCTATGCTGTTATTTTTTATTTAAATTTGCGCATTATATTCATAATTCTACACATGTAGTGCATCCTATACTACTGTGATCTCTCAAATGTGAAATATGAGTGGAGGAGATATAGGGGAAGAGGTTGTAAACAACAATGTGAGTCCCACCCATTAGGTCCCAGTAGCCATGTGATCAATTAGGGGTCACTGGTAGATCTTCCAAACAGAGATGTCACAAAGTAGGACATTTTGTATCCTACTTGACATTAGAGTAGGACAGAACATTTAATCTCAATGTAGAACTGTCCTACCGGGAGTAGGACAGTTGGCAACCCTAGTAACAACACTGTGTCACGAAAAAAAAATGTCAGACCAATTTTCTTTGAGGACACGGTTAATTCTGAAATACACATTTACATTCCATATCCATTTTTTGGTGAGCTGACAAAGGAAGAATTTCAACTTCGGTATTTTCAGATAGTCAATGTGACAGCACACAGCCAGCATGATGATGAAACTGTTAAATCAGATTTTTGGGAATAGGCTGATCTCAAAACCAATTTGGCCAACCTGTAGTCTTGACTTCATACCACTTGACTTTTATCTCTGAGTAAAACTAAAGGGAAAAGTCTATAAAGACAACCCGCAAATGCTGGATGAACTCACAGAAGCTATCCATTTGGTCCTGAGTAACATCAAAAAGGAAGAGCTGAGGCAAGTGTTCAACAATATGTTAGGCTGCTTATAATTTTAAAGAATTAATAAATAAATTCAGTACAATGCAACTTGAAATAGCCATAATCAAAGTTGTTATTCTGCACAAAAATGTGAGTGCAAATGTATACAAATGCCTTTTAGATATATTGTACTGTTACTGTATGTCATCTATGTAAATGCTTGTTCTGGCCATGTAAGGGCCTCTTCTAAGTAAGCTTGGGCGCGAAGATACAATCCCATCTGCTGTCTTATTAGATCTCATCATTCTAAGGTTTCTACCTCATGTTAGGTTTTAGACTGATCCATCCCCGTCTTTTCCATCCATTCTCTCCTCTTCATCTTCCCAGAGGCCCGGGCGACATCCATTTTTTGAGGCTCCCAAGATATTAAAAATGTAGAAATGCCAAAACAGGCTTAGAAAAATTGTGGTATATTTTAAATGTTTACATTTAACAAATTAACGCTTTTAACACACAAAAAATACAATGCAATAATTTGTAATAAATGTTCTTTTTTATTTAACAAGTGCTTTTCTTGCCTTTTTCTGTGCAAATTGACCAATTATTGTGGAAAAATTTAGTTTTCTTGCAGTGTCACAGTTTATGTTGAGCATAGCAGGGCCATTCAAATGATCTTGTCCCATAGTTGAATGGTGGTAATTCTTGACCTGCTTCAGCACATTGAAAGACCGTTCATCTGAAGCTGTTGATGCATGTAGACTGAGAAAAATCCTCAATGCAATGGTGACATTAGGAAACACACCAGCAAGTCCAAGTTGGAGTATTTCTTGAAGCAATTCCTTTTGCTTACAATTCAGTTTAAAGTTCACGGAATGTATTCGTTTGAGGAAAATGACCTCATCACACATCTGTTGATATTTCTTTGGTGTACATTCTTTGGAATTGTTCTGCTGATGTATGTAGATCTTCACTACTCAGGCTATTAAATTGCCAGAGGAAACCAAACAGGTTACAAATTACATTAAGTGATTCAAACTTCCTCCTAAGGCCTGATAAAATGGAGTCAACAATAACAAAGAAGACATTGATTCTATAATGTTGTTCAACATCAGACTCATTACGAATCTTGCAATTGCAGGTAAACTCAAATGAAATGCCAATATTCTGAGCTACTAATTTGATCTCACTCAAGATCACATCCCATCGTTCACGAACCTGTTGAATGTCAGCAATGAGACTTTCAGTGTTATCCCTCTCAACATCAAGTGTAGCATTACGTGCTTCAATCAACAGATTAGTCTGGTAGTAACTTAACCCACAAAGATGACATTAGAACACATTTTCAAATTTGGACATGTATTCTGGTTAGAATTAAGTTCAGTTTGAGCCTGTGCAGTGTGAAATTGAGAGATTCAAGTTCACTTAAGGCCATTCTAACTTCATCCAAATGATATGCAACTGGTTGTACACCATCAATCTGTGCAGAACATCTAGTTTTGGACATCCCATGCAGTGAAACTGGAAGATGTTGCTTCAATATTTCTCACCTTTGTGGACTGCTATTGAATAAGTTGTACATTTGCTGTATAGTTCCAAAGTAAGTGATTGCCTCTTTGCACGATTCGGCACAGTCAACACCTACAAGGTTTTATGTGTGGTTTCCACAGCTGGAGAAAATGTATTTTGAGTTATGCTCAAGGAGAAGTGATTGTACGCTGTTATACTTGCCAGCCATGTTAGATCCATTATTGTAGGCTTGACCAATGCAGAGTTGAAAATCTAACCCAAACTCCTCTAGAATTGTTAAAACTTGAGTAGCAATTTCCCTTCCAGTTTTTTTAGTGAAATTATCAAAACACAAAAACCTTTCTTCGATTGAAAATGTTGAGCTGTTTTCGACAATCTTTACATACCGAATTACAATAGTGGTTTGTTCTTTGTTAGAACAACCTGGCATAGCATCAACTATTATTGAAAAATATTTGGCATTTCGCAGGTAAGAACACAATGCAGCCCTGCCCAAAAATTATGAACTATCACAACATTTCAATGGGTGATGAAATTTGCAGTGCCTATCCACTAATGAAGAACAAACAACATACAAATTGGACTGACTCGTAGCGTAGTTACAGTTGTGACAACAACTAGACTCCTGTGATAGCTCCTTTGCTCCCTGACAATGCTGTTGCCAAGCGCTAAGCCAGTAGGAAGTGTACTGCTTGCTGCTGTTTATGTTAATACATAGTGCACTAGAGGCGGTGTGGCCTGGTAATGGGACACAAATTTTAAGTTGTATGATGAACGTCTTCTTCTTTCAATCCTGTCAGTATATCTCTGTGTCTGTATGTATAACCTCATTTGGAGAAAATGTCAAAAGTCTAAATTTGAAGCCCTCCATGAATGTGAGGCCTGGTCTCTTTTCTTTTCCTACCTCTTTCACAGTCTTTCCTTTCAAGGCTTTCTTCAATAGCTCTTTATCTCTTAAAGAATGACTCACCCATTTTATTTGCCTATGCCGTATTTCTCTAATTAAATTTCTCTTTCTTCTTTACATAAAATTCCCATATTTGAAGATAGGCCATATCAAAATTCAAAAGCTTCTAATCTGCACACACCTTCATTTTTCATATTCCACTTAGTGCTCCTGTATAATGCTATACTTCATATCAACTTGTTGTTAATCTCATCTTTGAATAACTGATATAAGAAATTTGGATATATTAGCAATTTCTCTTTATAGCAAGTTTTATTTTATAAATGTGCTTATATTTTCTCTGTCTGACAGTATGTGCTATTCATTAAATCAAAATAACAAGCAAACAGTAAGAGATAAATGACTGAAATTGACATTGTTAGCGAACATTTAAACCTGTCACAGCAAATGGCAGTTATAAATGAGTAAAGTGCATTTAATGAAATCTCCCGGTTTATAATTAACTTTTCCTACACCTTTTACAATATCTTGATTGCCTGCAGCTTGCTTTTATTACCATTTTAATGCTATGTAGTGCAGAGATCTTGGGCTGAAATGTTTTGATCAAAGGTTTTTACTAAGTTCTTCAGCTCAATGTTTAATTCTTTTTCTGAGAAGCAATACTAAGGCTTAATAACCATAAAAATGTTTGCTAAATTTCTCATGCTTTTCAGTTGTTCTGCTATATCTACGTAAGTCTCTAAGTGGCTGAATTAGAAACATGACTTAATTTCCTTAGCCATCAAGTAATCTTTCAAATTCAGTTTTTTATCATTGTTTTGATATATTTCTGACTGTTGTTCATAATTTAACAAGAAATCAGAGACGTATTAAAGGTGGTTGCCGCCCCTGAGTAGAAGAGATTTGCCGATCTCCCTTCAATATTAAATTCTACATAAATTAGTTGAATGAAAACAATAATTCTGTTTGAACAAATTATATTAAAGTTTCGTAAAGCAAAAAATGTAGCAATATAGGTAACATAAAGAAACTAATGAATCTGAAAACAAATTGTTCAATTTAAACGCCCTCTCGAATGTGACGTACCGGGCGACTGCCCGGTTTGCTCTCCCGTAAATACGTCAATGCAAGAAATACCCTATCTCATTAAATGTTTTCCAATGATGTCCCATCATTTGAAGACAGTGACTTTAGTTTCATGTCTTCCCTCAAATCTACACTCTTAGGCTGAAGTGATATCGTTAAATATTTGTTCGTTTTACGGTTTTACCCATTTAGATATTTTAAGAGGATTGTTGGCCTTCATTTACGTATTGTTAATCCAACGAGAAAATATGGAAACCCTTGAGTAAGCACTGCATCAGCTGTATGGTAGATTGGAAGTATATACGCCCATTGAAATTATTTTTAACGGGATTCATGCTTGACATACCTATGCCCTCCCAGTTCTATTTCTTCTCCGCAGGTGAAATTAAAGCCACGCTAAAGGGTTTCATCAAATTATTTTGAGGTAATAATATAGCATTCGCAACCCACAAAATAAATATTTTAGTTCGTACGCATATTTAAAAAAATTAATTTGGAAGAAATAAATCTATTATGATTCCCCTCAAGCCTTCATAGAAATGTCCAAGTACATTGCGTAATTTACTTCAATTCAATGGGAAACTGATTTTTATAAGGATACAACGCGTGACAGAAAATTATATTTTTAGATAAATTCTGATGAATCAAAAATGGCAAAAAACTTTGAAAAGTCACTATAAAAAAACTGCTAATTATATACATAAGTGCCATAACTGCTGAAAATACCAACTCGCTAGCAAATACTGCTGAATTTCATTTTTGACTAACGTTGTTTGACATTAATAAGAATAGAAGTTCGATAAGGTGATTTCAGGTTACGAAAAGCTAAATTTTATCGTTCGTTGGGAATCTAAACAAAAAAAACTTCGCTGTATGAAAGTGAAATTGTGATACGAATCTGCAGATTGCCAAGGTGGTTAAATTTCCTAATACATGACGCACTAACCCGTGACCACGGCGATTTTAATACGATTTGGCAACGTTGTACCAGTTTCGTGCGCAATAATACACTATCTTGGTGATAATAAATATTGAATTCTGCTGGTTGATCAGCTGGGATTGACGTAAATATATATCATCGCTAATTTTCTGAATTTTTATTCAATAAAAATTAAGCATTTATTAGAATAATCAATTATTATTCTTTTCATCAGTTCATTTCGTACTCTTTCTCGTGAGGGAGTAGTTGTTGACAGATTGAGTCGCAGTTGAAGACGACGTAGTGTCATTGAAAACTACGTGAAGTTATAGGGATAGTAATTTTGATCCTTGGTTACTGCGTAAAATCCAGTTACAATGAAATTTCAGTATAAAGAGGAATATCCTTTTGAGAAGAGGAAGGCGGAGGGAGAAAAGATCAGAAGGAAATATCCTGATCGAGTGCCTGTAAGTATTTCTGCAAGGACACAAAGAAACAAAAAATAAGGCCACTGTTTTGGTTATAAATGAAGCTGATTTCACATGTATCCCTATCTAGTAAGCCTTATTTTTCATTAGAAATAATATCGGACAGGTTTTTAAATAATTTTATTATTTCATTATGTCATCACTATCGTTCCATTTTCAATGTCGAAGTAACAGCCGATATTGTTATTATTACGTTACTGATCCATCCAAATTTCAGATTTTTACGTGATTTTTTATGAATGCGGACTATTAGTTCACATTAATATGAAATGTATGGAAGGGTATCGATTATTTAGCTATTTTTTTAAATTGTAGGTGATTGTGGAGAAAGCCCCTAAAGCAAGAATTGGAGATTTAGATAAAAAGAAGTATTTGGTTCCCTCTGATTTGACTGTTGGACAGTTTTATTTTCTCATTCGAAAACGGATTCATCTACGTCCCGAGGATGCACTTTTCTTCTTCGTCAACAATGTTATTCCTCCTACTAGTGCCACTATGGGCTCCCTTTACCAGGTAAGTAAATTGAAGTTCGACGTAAAAGTTAGCTTTTTTTAGAATTAATATTGTATAATGTCGTATAACGCGTGCCAATTTTATTTCAGGAACATCATGAGGAAGACTTCTTTTTGTACATAGCGTACAGTGATGAAAATGTGTATGGACAGTAAAAAACGACCCCCCCCCCCCCTCACGCTTTCATTCTAAACACCGAATGAACTTTTTCTTTTTTCTTCATAAGTTTTGTTGCTGTTTCTTGAACAGTTGAAGACTGCAGCTGTGGAACTCATGTTAATGGAGATCTTCAGTTTATAGTCTACTTAATTTTTGTCATGTTTTATAGAGTAAATTGTCAAGCGCTAAGAAATTTCAAAGGTTTAACCATATGGGGAAAAAGTGATAAAAGAACTTCAATGCAAAAAAATATAGATTTTAGAGTAAATTATGCATTGGTATTATTTGGGCATAGTTATGCCTGCCACTTACTTATTTCTACCATAGTAGAATATTATAAAGTTTAATCAATTTACCCTGAATTATTTCTTTTTTGTATATATGTATGCATATGTGATAATACTTGTGCAAAAATTCTTGCTTTGAAATAAAACATCTAAATTCAAAATAAAGTTTATTGGTAAACATTTTGACAAATGCATTCGATAGGTTAGAATCAGTCAAGGAACCAAAATGTAGTTCTTAGAGAGTTAATGTGCATCACAATAAAAATAGATAAATTTTAAGATCAATATGATGGCAGTTCCATCAACCATAAACTTTTAATATACAAATGGAATTAGAAATTTTCATTCAGTTACATGCTATGGCACAATGTTGTTTATACCAAAAATTTAATTTTTAATATTTTATATTATGTTTTGAGGCAAGTTATGTTAGACATTCAAGAATTACATTCAAATATCAAAGAAGACCAGAAAAGTTGCAGCATGTACTTATCTAGCTGAGTAGTTTACAAACATTTAAAGCACCCAATTTTTATCAACACTTATATGGAATACCAATTGCATCTAAAAATCAGATGACAAAAATGAACCAGCAATTGAGGTCTGCTTCGGTGACTTAGTTGTAATGCTTCGCTTTTCTGGTAGGATCATTCTTCAAAGCCCACAAAATTAATTAAGCAGTGTAAAGCAGAGCAACTTTTGCATGCGTTAATGGTAAAAAAAAAATTTTCACTGCTCTAAACCAAACAAAATGTTTCAAAAACAAAATTGTCATAAATTTAGAATACTGTTTTAACAGAGATTAACATAAACAGGCAAACAAAACAAAAAACTAGTTCTCAAACAAAAAAGTAACTCAAAATATCACTTCAAATAATTTTATCTCCAAGTCAAGTTCATTCACATCATTGGGTCAGTTCATGTGCATTTAAGTTTAACTTTTTGGGAACAATATTATTTAAAGGGAAACAAGCCACTTATGGTCTTATCAACCATGATACGACGGAGCAGCTTTGGCATCTGGAAACATAGCAGCTGAATTGCCTGCACTTACACCTCGTGCAGGACTACCATCGATATCTTCATAAGGACTTCGTTGAGCCCCGCCACTTCCTCCTGTTGAAATAATAGCACCTAATTTAATGACAGTATTAGGTACATGGAGAAATAAATAAGCTGTCAATGTAATCTAGAAATTACAACTGGCTGATCAAAGCTTTTCTTTAATTCAATAATTATAAGGTAAATTATTTCAACAAAAATTAAATGAAGTTCTTTTATACAAAAGTAATCCTTGTAAAAATGCCTTTGTGTGCATCATTTAGTTGCAATTATACAATTTGCACAATTTTATATTTAATGAGACGATGGGCATATTCCATGACATCTATGGAAATGTTATTTTTCTCTTGCTATGTGAAATGCAGCTAACACTGCATATAGCCATTTATCAATCCAATTTTTCTGGTATCTGGTTGAATATCTAAGTATTTTACTTAATGGTGACAGATGATTAACAATAATTAATTTCTTTTGCTAAAAGAGTTAGAATGGCAAAGTAAAAGATATTAAGTTGGGAATTAAAGAATAAGTACATACTTACTTAAAAATATTGAGTCAAGTATGTACTTATCTCCAATAGCCACAACAAGGTTATGGAACACCAGATGTGCATTTCAGTTAGTGCAGCCATCTCCAGAGGCAAGTCACTGACGATCCTAATAGAACTTTCTTTCTTTTAGAATCTAATATCGGTGAACTGTTACTGAAGATTGTAGCAGTTATGCGAATCTGGCTTTTCATAAGATAAATACTTTTTCCAACACTTAAGTAACTGTCTAGTGAAATGAGATGGGACAAAAATAAATTAATGCACAGAGACCAATTTCTAATTTTAATGTTTCTCTGGATGAAGATGATTTCACATGAATAATGAAAACAATAAACTCAAGCCAATACACATATTCCAACCAACTAATTATTTGTTCGGGTATTTGCATCTGTCCGGCAAAACTTCAAAAATGTTGAGATGACTATATTGCTCCATAAAGAAAATTATATGAACTTCATTGTCAATTAAAAGCTAAAACTTAAAGCCAGTATATAAATATAGAAATTTAAATGCAACAAAGAATAAATATAAAAACCACTAGAATTTTAAATTATAGCAGTGAATAACAATTTACTGTTAAATTAGCCAGTTGAATAGGATGGGCTTGAATTAACTAACAAGCTATTGCTTCCTGGAAATGATGCTTTAAGAGAGATGTGTGATGATTAAGCAAAAATGGGATTATGTGATGCACAAAACAAAAGACTACTGAAACTACAATCATTGACACCCAGGCAAGAAAATTTACCAATAACAAGGCATTAACTCAAAAAATACATTAAAATCCAGTAATTGCCATTTTATAAAATGGTAATATTTCATGCCAGGGGTGGTCAGGTGCACAACCAGGATGGGGCTAACGGGCTTAGGCCTCCCAAAATGCTAAATTTTCTGACTTAGGAACCTCAAACTCTAATAGTTTGTATTAACCAGATATGTAGGTACTCAGGAGGAGCCTGCTCCTGCCTGTAGTTGAGGGGATCCCAAATTGTCCAAATGTTTGATATAATATTTTTTGTTAGAATTTAGACCTCTCCCCAAGAGAAAATCCTGGGTGCGTGCCTGTCAGTGGTCCAGTTTTACTTTATGGAGCGAAGCGTTAGAAATTTTGCCACTTTACGAGCCAAAGGCCCACTTCGTCATTCATGTATCTCATTCAGATATATGCTACGGGTATAACAAATAATAATAATCAGTATAGACACTAGAGTTCCATACTCTTCTCTTAACTGCCACTGAAATGCTAACAAAAAAGTTTATTTACGGTAGAACATCCAGTAATCCAGGGATGGAAATTATAAGTACGTGTTGAATCGATGAATGTACTTCCCTTAACAGAAGTTATGTTTCAGGTGATCTGGTGTAGGCTTTCTGGCTTTAGCAATCTCTTTTTTAATTGTAATATCTCAAAAACGACTTCACCAATAATTTTTTTATTACACAATGTTCATTATCCCCACACATTTCTATAACAAATAATGTTTAATAAAAGGAAGTACCGATGTAGTGCACCAAAAATAAACACTATAAACCAAATGGAGGCCACATAACAGCTAAATCTCTAAATATACTTCAAACCAAATTTCCCTGTTAGATGGACACAATGCAGTATTTTCATGTCACCAGTGGTTGAAACTTTCTGCGGCACAGAGAAGCAGATCAAATTCTGCTTACTTCCACTCCATTGGGCATGCATAGGCCTCCCCTCTTTTCCCCACTCTTATTTCCATGCATATAACCACCAGAGAAGCAGATCTGGAACTGCTTCTTGAGGCCCGCTCAATAATAATTGAGTAATATGAAGCGCAATGAAGTTAGTAAAAAATTCATTTAAATGATGAAAATACTAAATATATTTCTATGAATTTTATAACAGCAACTAAATTTATTTTAAGTAATTATAAAAGTTTGCTGCATTGCTTGCATAGATCGACCGCCCCTGCTTTATGCACATTTATGCAATGCACCACAAAATAAATGCAACCTACAAAAAAAGTAAAATTACACAAATAGGTTCAAAACATGTAATTGGAACATCATTAGCTATAAATAATACTAATTAGATGAAAGTAAACTATTTAAGTTAAGAGATTATAATGTAATATATAATGAATTTAATATATATGGGGAAAGGCTAATGCAAGAAGTGCTAAAATGTACAGGAGATTTCAAGATTGGAGGAAGGATTATAAAAACAGCAAAATACTCTGATTGATCATCAGCATATTTAACTTCTTGCAAGAAAGGAAAAGGAACTCCAGCAAATGCTAAATACAGTGGTAATAACAGCTAGAAAATATTGAATGGAAATACAGAAATATCCAAGGTCATGTGAATATCAGGAAAGAAGAAAAACTAGTTTTTATTCTGTGTAACCCGAATGTAAGTATTAGAGGAAAGCCATTAGACGAAGTTTCATGCCATAAACTCCTTGGAAGATTCATAAAAAGAGAAGTAAAATGTACTGATGACAAGGACTAGAACAGTAAAAGATGCTTTCATAAGAAAGAAACTCTTACTACTAGGGAATATAAAAGGATATCCACAAGAAGTTGATAAAATGCTGTGTGGAGTATAGTATGGGGCATAAACATGGACACTAAGGACAAATGATAAAGAATACTTGGAAAACTTTGAAATGTGGACATGGAAAAGAATGCTGAAAACAAAAGGACAGATAGGATGAAAAACAAGGAAGTGCTACGACGAATAGGAGAGAAGCAAAAGATTATACAGACTATAAAAGAGATGAAGGCCAACTGGATTGGACATTATCTAAGGAAAGAGAGCATGATTAGAAGTATATTAGAAGGAAAAAGAGAAAGAGGTAGGAAAAGGTTTCAGCTGATAGACAACTTGAAAGGCAAAGAGAGCTAACAAGACATGAAGAAAACTGTGGAAAGTAAGAGTGGAAAACCAGATTCAACTAAGAATAATCATGGATTCCTATAGACAGACTACCTATAATGATGAACATGATGCTGGTAAACAAAACATGATTTTGTAAGAATGTCATAGGAAAAATATTTATTGAACAGATTTTCCATAATGGGTCTACATGATCATGTAATAAAAATCACCAATTATGGATCATCTATGCAACTGATAACGAAATTTGCTAAATTTATTACAAAAATCAATTTAATTATAAATTTATGTTATCAAATATATTTTATGAAGATGTGTTAAATTAAACAAATAGCAAAATCACACGTCATTTTTCAAAAATTTTGAAATACATATTATGTAACGTATAATTTTTTATTATGTAAGAAAAATAAGCCTAAAAATTTCGATGCAAAATTTATCTGTCACATCTGTAAAGGCTGTGGCATTAGATTTCCAAGTACATATTGAGAAGAAGAAGAGTTAAGGTTTCCATCGAACCAGAGTGAGACAAAAAAGTTTAGCTGACATTTCGTATTTGACTTCCAAATAATCCTTATATATGTTACAACTGATATGAAAATTATCTGAGTAACGTTCATATGATGGACATTTAGAGAAGAATTTCCAAAAAAGCACTTAAAGATGGAAATAAAGCTAAAACTTCACAACCGTCTCAAATAATCTTATATTGGCTTGATTGAACAGCAATAATTGTAGCTTTAATGTGTGCAAATTTTATTTAAACAGTGATAGCCAGCCCTCTGATATTTTTACCCCGAGATCAGGTTTACTCACCGAGTGTGGCTAATATTAACACTTGCCACAATTCAATCATTAGCCCTTACAAACAAATCTCATTCATCATCCACTACTTTCAGAAAGCATATTTCATCTCAATTTTTTATTTTGTTGACATATTTCACAAACTTAGGTCAGGTCCTAACAATGCCAAAAAGAGTGAACACAATTACTTGGTTCCAACATTAAAACTTTCCTAACCGAATTTCCAATATAAAACAACATAAAAAACAATGAAAGGCAAAAAAATAAACATGAGGATTGAAGAATGATACTTATCATTCAGAAGTTCTAAATTTTTAACAAACAATCCTTCTAAAAGGCATATGGCTTAATAATGACTAACTAAAGCTATGTCAATTTTGCCACAATATGCTAATCCTTTTAGAATGCTTAAAATTTTACAATTGTCACATTTAAAATTTCATTCTTTAATCTCCATATTTATTTTTGCATTTTTGTATGCTTTAAAGGGTAATTAAAAATACTTTATCGGATTTTTTCCAGCCTTGGTAGAAGGTTGGTTAGCATGTCAAGGTATTGAATCTTACTGTGGGCATGGTTGTGTTTGTATTTGTTATTGCACTCATTGTAAAAAGTACAAATTGCAGTTTATGAGATAGTCAAAAATAAATACATTGTAAACAAAAATCATATTCAAGGAAATTAGAATTAACAGTCTAGGCCTTAACTTTCTGGTATTTCATCACAGCAAACTAAATGAAAGGATAAATTTTTAACATACCACTAATTATTATTATTTATTATGGCCTGTTGAAGATAATATAAAAGTTGATAACTAATGTATGTCCCTTTACACCCAGGAAAAATAAATTTTATATTTATCACAATTTATCCACCACAATTATTTCTAATAACCAGTATGGGTGCCATTGTTCTAAGCACAAAAGATGATGCAATGCCAAGTTTGATGATTAATTTTTATTTTATGGGTTTAGTGATCCAAATGCTAATTACAGTCAAGCATTGCTAATTCGTAATTCTTTAGTCCGAAACCACCTGTAATCCGAAACGACTGATTCCCGACTGCTTTCCTGACAGGCTGTCATGGCACTGTGACACTAGTCTATTCCAAACCTAGACTGTGTATTTGAACATTTCAAAGGCACACACACGTGGTAGCACAGTATCTAGTGCATTTTTAATGAAAATGCAATTTAGTGTTAATTTAAGTTACCTAACCATGTCTTCTAAGAGATCAAATGAAGGTAACAATGCTGGCATTCATCTAATTATAAGCAAAAGCATAAAACACTATCAATTCAGGAATAAGTGCAATTATAAAAGAAACTTGACCAAGGTTCATCGGTGTGACAGCTTTGATTCATATACCATGTTGGAACAACAAAAGTATACGACATTAAGAATTATTACGTGTACATTAACAATGTACATGTAATAGTTGCCGATACGGTAGTATGCAATTTTTTTATCGCTTTTTCACATTGTTTTGTTTCGTTTGTGATGGTTGTCATGCACAGAACATAATAAAAAGAATTAAGTATATTAATGACTTTAAATGCTGCCAATTCATATAACTTTTACTTGGAATATGTAGATATTTTATTTTCTATTATGCTATATTTTCAAAATACGTTTTATTTATATGAAAATGTATCCGCTGGTACTCTTACCATATACCCAATCCCCAGAATACCCTGTTGTTTTTAATCCGAAATCATCTGTGGTCTGGAACAGACCAGATTCCAAGCTTTTCAAATTAGCGATGCTTGACTGTATTAAAGGCTGGATCAGGAGAGATGAGATGGATGTGGACGTTTCCTTCTTGCAATCCTATTGGCTGAGCCATAGTCATCCTCCTACATGGACATTTTTTTGTCGGGTAAGAGGCAGAGGGTGAAACTCAATTTGCCTGGTCTGCAATTTTTTTTGTTGGAGTGAAGATTAATAATATTAATTTCATCTGTTGACACTTGAGAGCCTACATAAATTTTTCTAATTCCCCTCCTGTGTGAGAGAAAAACACATTTCCCCACGCAAATGAAATCATGGTGAAGTAAATGGTACAAATGCACGGAAAATTTTTCATATCCTGTTAATTTTTGTTTTTATTGAATATAATTATTTTTTGTGCAGCAAGAAAATACCATGGAGAAACTGGCTGAATGATTAAGAAAACATTCTTTCTTTATCAATGAATTGCCTGTCTAAAAAAATTGACCACATGGAATGTTGACAGAGTGAAAATGCCTGCATCCTTCTGTTCTTTCCAATCAGAGTTGGGCTTAAAGGTTCTTCTATTATGAATTAAATTCCATAAGTTATATTTGCCATTAAAAAAGCTACAATTAAAAAAATACATCATATCTCAATTGTAGTTCACAATACACAAGAGGTAAAAGGACTTATGAGATACAAACTACATACTGATGTTCTTATAAATAATCATGATGAGTAAATTGACCATAAATATAAAAACTAAAAAATATATAACATGTTTATTTGTGCTAATAAATCTTAACAGATAAGGAAATAGGGCTTTTTAGACACCTTGTAGTTGTTTTATTGTCTCTCAGTGGGAATGTACATTTTAACTTGTTTGTCACAAAGTTATTATTATGATTCATCAACAGGGGCAAAACCCATGCATTCCAGGTGTGGAAATGTAGGGCCTGAATTAACTGAGCTAAAGTGTCATTTATTTGTTAAATTCAATTTAAATGCAAATTAAAGTCACCCTTCGATAAAAAGCAAAACATATCAATCCCTTATATCTGCACTTTTCACTCTAACTTAAAATTATCATCTTTAATTAATCCTTTCACTAGCTTGGGCATTACATACAGCCATGTATTTTCTTTCTACAACCATGGAATGTTTGTGCCACTTACGTAAACATGGTTTATATCTCAAAAGAATGTCATGACTTCCAAAATGTGTTGAAAGTTATAATTAATATTTACCATCAGTGCCAGCGCTAGGATATGGCAAAGATGGCATTTGTCATAAGCAATGCTTGCTAAAGGTACCAAATGTTCTGGCTGAAATGTCAAAAGTTTATTTTTGCATAAATAAGCATTCATTTCATACTGAATTGTTAATGTTATTTTTTATTAAATGCTACTATTATAAATTAAAATGAAAAATAGTATTCTTCATAACTTAAGTGTTTCCTAAAATTTACGGTAATGCATATTGCCACTCCTCATGGAATTTATGAAACATTTTAATGTCAGCAATACTTAAGCTGAACTAGTAAACTACGTCACATCAGCTTATGAAATTCATTTACATTTACTTGAATACTAAATTAACTTTGTTCAATTTCATTACCTAGACAGCTATTTATTCTGGGATGGTATTGAATAAAAAGTAATTTGTTTTATATGTGCAAGCACTTGAAAACTAAACTGACCCTTGAAATTGCTGCATATATATTTGACTTTAACTAAAATTTGTAATCTTTGTACCACCAGTACTGAAAGGAGACCTTACGACATGTTCGTCGCCGATTTGGTTGAAACTTGGTGAGCATGTAGCACACTCCTAGTGAAGAAAAATGCCAAAGCAAGAAGACACCTCTCAAGCATTTGCGAGATTTTTGCAATGAAATTTAGCGAACATAATAGGGGTCCAATTTAACTCCTAATATGAGTCTTAATAGGCAGCTTAGGCAGTGGCCCCATTGGTTAGGGGTTGGCTTCTGAAACTTTTGGTGCGAGTTTGAACCTAACACTAGCAATTTTTTTTCAATTTTCATCAGGGACCCGATCCGATCCTTGGTCCGGACCATGGTCCGCAGTTTTTAGCTGCGGACCAGCATCCACAGACCACTGGTCCACGAAAAATTTTTGAGGACCATGGTCCGGAACCATTGATTCGCAAAAATTTTGAGCAGACCATGGTCCGGGACCACTGGTCCGCAAAAAAGTATAGAAAGGACCAATACAAAACAAGTGATTGCTAGAATGTGACAGTTCTACCGTATTGAAATGCCGGTTCTACACGTAAACCATGATCATCATACCATGAAGGAAGATACATTAACAAATTCCACTGATAAAATGAAAAGAGAAATTTCTGACTACGTTCCAGATAAACATTACTCTGCTGACAACAATGTGTTAAAATACTGGATGTCTAAGAAGCTTGAGCATAACAATTTGCACGATCTTGCCGTAACAGTGCTGGGGGTTCCCCCTACTCAGGTGTCAGTAGAAAGACTCTTTTCTGGCCTCAAGTTCATACTGAATCCATTACTCTCCAATTTATCAAAAGAAAAAGTCAATGATATTATGATGTTAAGAACAAATGCAATTTTTGCTCGTAAAGCTTAAATTAACAGAAATGCTTTCATAATAATAATAAAAGATATTTATTATTTTCTTATTTTATTTAGTCAGTATATCTGTATCTCTATGTAGCTGTAGCAATCTTGCATATCACCAACTGGTACACACACATAATAACAGTGGAGATGATAGATAAAAGTAATAAAAAGATAAAAAAGTGACTCAGAAATTTAACAAAACGAAATGTTTCCTTGGCATGGCCCCCTTCTTCAGTCAATAAAGAAATTAGTAATGAAAAAAAGAAAAAGATAAAGAGATTAAGAGTGTCATGGTATGATAGGGGAGAAAATGGCTGGGGTGTGGAGGGGAGTGAGACAGAGTCCATGCAGGGAATAGGTGCGGTAGAGTATTACAATGTAGTTGAAGAGTTTAATGAACAATATTAAGATGGGATAATTAAAAGCTTTAATATCCAAATACAATCCAATTCTTTTGTCCTCACCTCGATGCAGCTGGCAGTGAGGTGAAGGGAGGAAAGAACAAGTACGGAAAAATAAGAATCAAATAATGCCACGGAAACGTTTCGTTTTATCAAATTTGTGAGTCACTTTTTTTATCTTTTTATTATTTTTATCTGTGATCTCCACTATTATTATGTGTATGTATACTATGTACTATAAAGATGATGATTCTTTCGCAAAAAAAAAAAAATGTATGTATATACACATATATAATAAAAACCTTGTCCGGGCCCACTGGTCCGCGAAAATTTTTGAGGACCATGGTCCGGTACAACTGGTCTCCGAAAAATTTGAGGAGACCATGGTCAGGACCACTGGTCCGCGAAAAATTTTTGAGGACCATGGTCCACAAAAAATTTGGGAGGATCGGGTCCCTGATTTTTATTATTTGATTTTTTTCTATTGTCTTGTAATTATTGGGATATATTATTTGCTGAAAGTTTACTGGATGTATAATTACATTTTCACTAATTATGTAAAGCTAAAAACTTTTTTTGCAATAAAGTTGAAAAAGAATTGAATTTGAATTACCAGTAAAAATTAAATGGGAATAAGGGCTGTTTATCACACATATTCAACTCTTTTACAGGGAGCTAATGCTTCATTGCAAATTATTATTGTATACATTTATTTATCAATTTTATTAGATGACATACAATATTTCGGGTGGTAGTTATCGTAGAAACATGAAAAGCAGTGATTCAGCTTACACCATGCACACATTATTACAATTGATTGACAGGCACAGTCATTTTTAACAGATTTTGCTGAAAACTACACATCATTCACATGCATTAAAATCCTCCTATAGCTTGTCAGTTTCGAAGCATACCACGCATAGCTAATCATATCGCGAAATACTGGCACCCTTAATTAGTGATGAAGCAACAAATGTAATTTGATTGCATCCTCATGTGATGATATTTCGCGCTTTTATTCTATTAAAAATGAGCAATTCTGCATCCGCTTAACGAAGTTTTTAACCTGCCTATAAAAATAAACATCACAAGGTTGGCAGAGTGGATTGCATTTTGGTGAAATACATTTAACAGTGTACACTGATTCATCCTTATCATCAACAAAGATTTCGTCATACACTACGGGGTTAGTCTGCCCTCCCCAAGAATCAATAAGCAGAAGAAACTGTTCATTTTTGACATAAGGTAGAAGAGCGTTCTGCAAGAATAATTTGTACAGCTTTGCTGTTAGTTTGCCTGATTTTGAACATGATACAATTACATTTCCAAACTCACTCGTCAAGTTATCAACTTTCTTTTGCACCAAAGGAATTTATCACCTGATTCTTGACGGCACAAAAACACCCATGGAAGCAATTTCCCAGATATTGTTATGGCATATTGCGCAGTAAAAGAATGAGTAGTTTTATTTAAACATTGTTTTTGTATGAAAACACTTTTTACTCCTTGATGAGTGAGAGACCTGTTGATTGTAGACTGATATTGGCTGTCTGATCGGTATTAACAATAAAATCGGGATTAAATTTTGGGATGACTGTCTTGACTTGTTTCCTAAAATTTTCAGCTGCTTCCAACATTCCCTCCATTGTTACAGCATCCTTTTCACAGATGTAGCGATTACTTCTCTTGAATTTTTCAACCAACCTATTAACATGAAAATTTTTTTATTATAATGTATCATATCATATGTCATATCATATTATACTTACGAGCCACTTGCAGTTAAGCAAAAATTTGTAGACTGGAATTGATATGTCGCAGCCATGGCCCACTGCTTCAAAGTTCTTGTTGTGACTTGTTGAAAGTTGGCTCTAGCTTCAACAAATCTGTCCATCGACCATGTGTTAATTGCAGCATATTTATCTTGCTTGGATCCACCTGTTTTGATGACCTGTTCCCACCGCTTTAGCATCTGCTTATGCAAAGTTTCCAAACTCCACTTCGGGTGTGAAAGAGCTATGCAACTGCTCTCTTCTTATATTCTAATGGAATAAAAGCATAATTGGATCTGCTTGCCTTTTCTTCCAGTTCATACAACTCATCATCCTTATCATTCATTGTCAGTATATCTGCATTGTCGTCACCATCATTGCAATATCCTGTGCATTCTTCAATGTCACCGTCGACATCAGTTTCTTCCTGTAAAATAAGTTCTTCATCCTTAATAAATTGCATTTCTCCATGCATCTCCACTATAAGCTTGAACATCTCTGCTCCAATTACGATGGAACGTTTCAAGACGGGAGAAGAGGAGTCTTCACAGATTACATTATTGTTCACTAGCAGACTTGGGCAATATTTAAATGTATTAATAACATTTCCACTTTTTGTTCTTCTTTCACAACCAACTGATCGAGTGTCGTGGAGTACAACATGCTTGAAGAGCAAATATTGTAGATATTTTTCCCCTAACACAGAGCTTCTACACACAATTTTTTGTAAAATCAAGATCGAGGATTCATGTGTTGCCACTACGAGTCTCTTTGGACGATTGACATGAAGTGCAACTTTGGTGCAGGGAGTGAGTGTATCGTGACTCATGGACTAGTGACGCCTGGCGTTAGGAAAGAGGATATGGACTTTGGTCCTACTGGGAGAGATTATTTTGTTATCAACATCCTTGCAAGGACGTGGGGATGCGACAGGCAAAAGGTTCATATTGTTGTACGTGGTGCACCAACAAGAACAATCAAGGATGAACTGATTGTGAAACAAATATACATTTTGTAAGCTCCACATGCTTATGGCTGTCTTGTTTATCAATAGATTCGTTCTCACAGATGACACAACATTTCATTTCATGTTTCTACGGTAACCACCCGAAACGTATGTCATCTAATAAAATCAATAAATAAATGTGTACAATAATAACTTGCAATGAAGCATTAGCTCCCTGTAAAAGAAAAAGAGTTGAATATGTGTGATAAATGGCCCTTATTCCCATTTAATTTTTGCTGGTAATTCAAATTCAATTCTTTTTCAACTTTATTGCAAAAAATTTTTTCGCTTTACATAATTAGTGAAAATGTAATTATACATCCAGTAAACTTTCAGCAAATAATATATCCCAAAAATTACAAGACAATAGAAAAAAATCAAATAATAAAAATTGAAAAAAAAAATTACTGGTGTTAGGATCGAACTCGTGCCCAAAAGTTTCGGAAGCCAACCCCTAACCAACTGGGCCACTGCCTAAGCTGCCTATTAAGACTCATATTAGGAGATAAATTGGACCCCTAGAACGTTCGCTAAATTTCACTGCAAAAATCTCGCAAATGCTTCTTGCTTTGGCATTTTTCTTCACTAGGAGTGTGCTACACTGCTACATGCTCACCAAGTTTCAACCAAATTGGTGACGAACATGTCGTAAGGTCCCCTGTGAGCAGGGGCAGATTTATAGGTATGCGCAGTGCATGCAGAAGTAGAGCCCTGTGCTGCTGAGGGCCCTTATAATTCCAAAATTACCAAAAAATAGGGCCTCAAAAAAGACCATGCAGGGCCCCACTATCCATAAATCCGCCCCTGCTTGTGAGATAAATATGTCCCAAGTACATGAAAATATTTTTGAAAGCATTCGGTGAACATCTTTTACCAGGTTTGTTGTCTTCTTTGAAATGCAACCAACATTAACTGTTGAAATCTACCTTCTGATAAAATCATTTACTCTGTAAAATACATCCCATTATTATAGTATGGAAGATATTACATAGGAAATTTAAATTTGAAAGAAAGCCTACCATAACTTTTAAATTAAATTATAAAGTTTAGCTCATTATTCTAGAACATTAAATATAATGCTTCTTCAAGTGATACATTTAAGAATTAAAAGAATGGCAGGAATTTTTAAAGTAAACAATTTTTCTCAACATATAGGGAATTATTATCATGTATACTGCTCACCATTGTAGTCAGTCTGTAAATTGATATAGTAAATGCAACAATTCAAAGAAGCCCCTCACGCCAAAAACATTTTTACTATGATTAATCAAATGCAAATAATAAATAAAAAGATTTTATCACATTATGTCAATGTTAGGGGTTTTGGAAAAGAAATGGGTTTCAGTTACAATTTACAGACCAAAATTCTCCCACTGTATTGTGACAAACAGAAGTACAACATAAGTAAAACATTAATGCACTAGGAAGCGATCTATGTTTACCATCTCCACCCATGTAAATGTATAGATTACTGGTTTCAGCTGTAATCATAATTAAATAATAACTTGATCATGATAATAGGAGTAAATCATTAATGTTCTTCGCATTTTTTCTAAAAAAAACTCATGTGAGATAGATACTGCGTAGCTATATGTTATTAGACATTATTTGCTTGTTCCTGGTTAAGGAGTTTTACTTTCTATGACCAGCATCATGACTGGTTGATACAATGGATTAACATTGGTAAAAATTGCGAGGAAAAAATTCCTTCACACTAATGTCATCAGAGCTAAAGATATCGAACCGTAACTAAGTCCACCTAGTTGTATAAATAACAACACACATTGGGTAATTATTTCTACCTTACCGAAAATGTCACCAAAATTTCCAGGAAAACTGCCTCCTCCTCCTCCTCCCCCTCCAATAGCTCCGTCTCTATCTTGACATATACGATAAAGTCCAAAAGCAGTAAATGGTCGAAACACTAGATTTAGGATGGCCATGCCAACGCTGAAACGTTCACTACTATCTATAAGAGATACTTCAATTAAAAAATGATGCCAAGAGAATTTCATTTTAAGAATTTAATGAAAAATACTTACAAAAAGAAGGTGGGAAGTAAGCTGCCAAGACAATTACATCAAAAAATATACTGATTAAATTAATCACCAACGCCTGCAAAATAGATTATTTTGGTAAGGCTTCAGTATAAATACATACAAAAAATATAATGTCGCTCAAAAAAGGGTTTGCTTACTATTTGAATAGGCTCTGCTGAATCTTTATGATAAATTCCCCAAATCAGGATTAGCATGAATATTAGGTTGTAGAAAAAATAAGAACGAGGACACCAACCCCCTTGTGTTCCCCTGTAAATAAAAACATGTAATGATTAAATTTCACGTTTGAATGAAAAGATTTTACCGACCGTTTGTCATCTTTTACGTTTTTAACCTACCACGTAATGAGAATGAAGTGGATAAGAGTAATAACCTGCAAAGAGAGAAATAAACTAAGTGACAATTTTAATACAACGCGTTAAAATACAACGTAAATGCGAAATTGTTCAACCTTGAGAGGCGCATTTTGTAAGTTGGACAAATCAGGCATTTCTTCTTTTTTAAACAACGACTTTAATTTCTTTAAATACAACTTTCAGCAGACAAAACTGCCCTGGCGCCTGATCGGTCCCTCTTGTCATGTGATAATAAACACAGAGCTGCCAAGCGTCGTCAGTGAATTCCGCAGAGCTACCAACGTTGTTTTATCCTCTATTTCTTCCAGTAAATATGTATACGTTTTTACTTAAGCATGAAATTTTCACTCATTATATCTTAACTTAATTTATAAAAAATATACATATTCGAAAGATAACTTACGTTATAGCCATGATCATGAATTAACGCATCTCAATCTACTTACGAGTTTTCCATATTTCTTAAAAAATAAAAATCTCCTTTTGAAATGTTATACTAATTTTTTTAAATATTTTGTTTTACAAACAGTTGTGAATTTTAAAAATTTTTAAGATTTCAACGAAATACCACGTTGAATACTTTGAAAAAATATTTTTAAATTGCGCTACTGATAATTTGATCAGTCAATATGACTGCGTAATTTAATCTGTAAATTTTTGTGTCATGAAAGTTACTCATAAAATTATAGCATCCTGTATTTTATCTATGTAAAAATCTTGTCATTTTTAGAAGCATCCTCATGTTGGTAGTCCATCATTACATAATCCATGCATTCCTTTCCTCTCACCATTTCTGATGGTAAGGGAAGGCAGCAAGGAAGCTATGAGCAAATGAGCAATTCTAATATTTGCTAAAATTTCTTAGGTGACTAGAAAAAGGACCTTGGAGCAAGAGAGGAATGGCAAATATTAATGAAATATACAGAGGGAAATGCCCTTTAGTAAATTTAAATTGATAAGGAAATATTTGTTTTTCTTGATTACTCGGCAAAAACTGTACTCCAAAGTTCATTTTAATATAGAATCAAAGTAACTATGAAAGTGTAATTGTAAAACTCGATGAAAGGATTGTACATGTAATTACTGCTTTAAAATACAAGCGACGCATATGTATGAATAAACGATAAATACAATTCTGCGCAGAACCCCACAATAATGGGAGGAAAAAGGGGAACGTTTCCTGGGTGTCCCGTGAGGGGGAGGGAGGGGAGGGGATAGAAAAAAAGACACTTCAAGAGAAAAGCCGAACACCGTAGATGAGTTTGTATAGGATCTCATAAATATATAGTTGACCCATTCTTCACGTTGCTCATTAACGATTTTTATATCTTATGCTGTTTTCAACTGCAATTATGACAACTAATTCCCTTTTCATTCACAAATCTATTGTCAGGAGAGGGAACATAACAGCATGATATTATTCAGCAATTTTGTGGCTCTTGTTCTCCGAGCATTCTCAAACGGAAGAGGTGGCTATTTATAGTTATACTAGCGGAAGTGCCCGTTGAATTTCAACGTATTTAGTGAATCTATAACATGTAAACATCGCAAGAATAAAATACAGTAATACCCCGCTATACGTCGTAGATGCGTTCCTGAAAAATGCGACTTATAACGAAACAATGTATAGCGATACAAAGATTACCATAAGAACTATGATAAAAGTTAGGGGTTACGTTCCTGACGGATATTTTGTGACACTTTTGTTTCCCAAATAAATAATACATATCAATACAGTACATTGGACATACTATGTTACCACTATGTGTTTGCCACTCATTGCTTCTACATTTAATCTTAACAACGAGTAACCGATTGCAATAATAAATTCAGAAATCACCGAAAGTAACTTTCTATAGTGTGATGGAGCACAAAAATTGTTTCTTTACTTACACGTACACTGATACGCACTGAGTACTTTCCAAGCAGACTTCGCAATCCAAAGTAGTATATCCAATATCTCATGAGATATCAACGCAAACGTAAACACACAAAATGTTAGACCCAACTGTTCACAAAGCTCTCTTATAGCTGACTGTCGCTCAGAAATAGGTTTTTACACATCGTCATTAAAATTAGGACAGTCCCTTTTATCCTCTGTGTATCTTTTGAACCACTTAACCCATCGTGATCTCTCAAATGTTTATTCTGAGTATGATTTTACACGAATTGATAAACATGAAATTACATTAATTCATATAAATAATAATAAACATGAAATTAAAAGCCGAATAGAGGGTTTTTATTGTTATAGTTATAATTTATGCACCGCAATTGGAATTTCTGAAATTTTGCTTTTAGTATTTCACAAACGACGTATATGTGAAGCGACACGATTTATAACGAAACATGTTCCTTAATTGATTGGCGACGTATATGCGAAACAACGTACAGCAAGGCAACGTATAGCGGAGTTTTACTGTAGTACACAGTTTTAAAGCAAAAATGAAGAAAACCGCTCCGCATTTACCTATTTAGATGAATGAAGAAAAATGTGAAAAATCTAAAATTACGTGTAAACTTATGGGAAAATAATTATTGAATTAAGCTCTCCCTCCCCCCAAATTTTTTATATCCATATAGCGTATGTTACCTGCAGGTTAAAATTATATACCTGTGCAAAGTTTCGTGACGATATCTTCAAAACGAAAACTGTAAGTAAAACCAGCGAGAACACAATAATCAACAGAAAACGGATGAACAAAGGAACAAACGAAATTAATTAATTTAACGAAAGGCAAAAAAGTAAATATAGAGCGTTTAAAAATCACAGGTGAATATTATCCTCCGACTATTAGCGCTCGATTCTCTCATCCACCCACATTCATGAGTTCTTTTACGAGAAAACTGTTTACATCAACAATACTTTAAAACAATGAAACGATTTATCTAATCACAAATTATGGAAAATTTAAGACTAATTATTTAAGTTACTTATTGTTAGTTTTAAAAACAGTCTGCTTAGGAGTAGGTACTCTACGACACACGAAAATATCATTAAAAACTATTTATTAGTAATATTTCAATTAAAATCAACAAATATTTTGTTGCCATGTAAACAAAGCAAAATCGCAAACAGAAATTGAAAAAAGACATTAAGTTAAAATTTTTCCCATAAAAATGCATTGGGCTCTCAACTTCGGCGACAATGGTAGTTGTCATGGTATCTTATAATTGGTATTGTCATAAAACTGATAAAATCACGTATTTTTCTGATTCTAAACGTATTTTTATGCTAACTCGATCAGGATTCGGATTCTGTCTTCAATAAAAATAAACTTTGTTCTTTCCTTCATAGAACCATCCAAGTCTCAAGTTCATACCAGGTTTCTAAGTAATTTAAAAATCCAAATGAAATATAAGCTGCACTCATCTCTATGTTATTCAAATGGAGAAAATGAAAAAAGAAGATATTTTTTAAAATTAGAGGTTAATCAAATCGATATAAAAACCTGACTACGCCACTTAACTCTTTATTCCAATTAAAATGACACCTTCCTCTTGTTTCTACGTGCTGTAGTTGATGGCCTATAAAAAAAAAACATTCATAAATACATATATACATACATACAAACACTTTATAGATATCTATAGATAACAATTACAATTTACTGCCTCCATTTCCGGGTTTTATAATACAAAGATGGAATTATTAACATTCTCCATATTAAAAAAATATCATGTTACGGAATACTGAAGAGAACACATACTGAAATATCAATATTGCTTCTTGAAGTATAAAATATGTTTTTCAAAAGCCTAACTTTCCACGTATAAAGGAAAAAATAATTAAATACTTTGAAATCCATCGAATAAATAAGTTTCATGAATTCCTAAACGTTTCCTCGTAGTCTATAGTTCAAAATCTTAAAGTAAAATTTAATTTTTGTTTTTAACTGAATGATATACTTAACAAACACTGCAAGTCATAATCCACTTTTATCATTTCCTAAAATCGATGAGTTATGTTAGAACACAAAAGTCGGCATTAGCTTTAAACGTGGACTCAGAAATTAGGTTAGGAGGACAGCAAAGAGACATAACAGATGATGAATTGCATCCGTGTGCAAAAGTGAAATTTGACGAGTGATACAGCTTTAATAATTTATAGAATGCTTTAGTTTGGTAAAGCGGCTGGCTACGCGCTTTCAATATAGGTATTGCTTCTCCGAGCACGATTTTGGATGTCCTTAAATATTACGTTGCAAATGGAAGTAAATTGGACCAAGTTGCCAAATTGCGTCTATTAAACAGAATTAAGTCGAGGTTGTATTGAATGGACATGGAAGATAAAATCTACTTCGTTCGGCTATTTTCCTCGTTGGACCGCTTTTCCTCAACAAGATAAGGAATGCAAATTATGCAGAACATTAAGACGAAGAAAATAACGCAATAAGCGTTGAAAATTGGGAATTGTATATAAGCGCGGAGCTATTTTTAGGATTGATTTTACTCATATCTCGAAGGAGTTTTTATTATTCTACTTCCTGCGAGATTGTGACTGTGTATGTATATATTCCGAAAATCGTCACATAAGCCGTGGTTTTGTAAGTGCAAAACCATTTCAAAGATAAACCGAGTATCGCAGCACGAGTATTACAGCCTTTGGACGTATCCGTATGTTGGTACCACACCATAATCGATTTACGAGAAAAAAATATTGTCTTAATTATTTTTAAACACATCCAAATCGTTGATGTATTAACTAAATTAAGTATTTTTTTAGCGGCACTCCCAAAAATCAGCTGTGGCGCCCCTGTGTGCCTCGTCACCAAGTTTGGGAACCACTGCTTTAGACGAATAGTGTTGGCCTATGTTTCCAGACCGAGTTTATGTCCAATCTATTAGCAAAGGTAGGAAATTTAGCATTGCCTGATCATCGCAATCCGTATTAACGCTGAAAAACTGGGTTTGTCGTGTCATTCTCCGTTCATTTTAAATTATGAAGATTAAATGTACACTTTGATGAAGTTTTCTCTTCAAATGTACGTTTTGAGTAAGGGAAATAAAAGGTGAACGCATTATAATTAAGTCCCTGTAAGCCGCTTTAGGTATACCTATTTAACGTACGTAGTGACAAAAAGGAGAAACATTACGAATATTTAGCATACGATGCTTAATACAAAATGTGTGACTAATAGTATTTTAATTTTCAGATTGCAAAAAAGAGCAATCCGAATTATTTTGAAATTGAACTCCCGTGAATCTTGCAGGGATCATTTTCAGGACCTTGGTATCTTGCCACTACCAGCGTTACATATTTATGAATTAATTTTGTATGTAAAAAAGAATATTAGCTTATCGGACTTAAATTCTAGTTTGCATAACCACAACACAAGGTCAAAGGATGATATTCATGTATTACAAAGACATTCTGCTCTTTGCAACAATGGTCCTCATCATCAAGGCATTAAGTATTATAATAGTTTGCCACCAGCACTAAAAAATATTGAATCGATTGCATCATTTAAAATGCAACTCAAGACCTTTATGTTAAAGCACTCTGTTTATAGTGTTGATGAGTTTCTCCTGTTATGTAGTAAACCTGGCATATTATTGCATTACTGAATATTTACAGGAAATTATAGTGTTTTTTTATGTTTGTGTATTATGTGTTTGTCTTTTTTCTGACGGGTGCTATGTCTTATTGACCAACAGCATTAAATAAATTGAATTGAATTAAGTGAGCTGAGCGCCGTAATTTTAGCGAGCTTAGAATGGACACGTACGATCTTATTATTGGGTTTACACAAACAGTTATTGGATCTCATTGCCTCTAACAAATACAATATGTGGAAAAAGTTTTCGGAATCTGCATTTTTTTAAATCTTTTATCTTCGCTAATTTTAGCGACTTTCAGGGTTTACTGAAGAGGCAAAATCATTTAATTTGTGCGAGGCATTTAAGACGTTTCATGGTCACATGTGGATGACGTATGCATGGTTTTTCTCGTTTATTTTCACCCGCCAATTGTTTTTCCTCGTCAAAACGTTCTCACGAAGATAAGCAACTTGTTGACCCCGGGTTTGCGACGTGGTGTTCCGTCGCCTAGTTCCTTGCATACGAGCATTTTACCTTTATCTATCTCATTTTTCACGCCGTCCTCCACTCTCGTCTCGAAGGCTCGGAATGGAAAATGGAGCACGCTTCGACGTTCCCATTACAGACCGACTCTTTAGATCTCGTCTGCTGGCTGTGAGGACGTTTTCACCGTTCGTTCCCTAGCGACGCGACTCTTTTCGAGCAAGATTTCCAACACTACGTCCATTCGCGTTTGTTGTCTCACGAATCGAAAGAATTCGGAAAATCGTTATTTCGATGATGGATAGAAGCGATCTCGGATTATTGAACTGGGCGACTGCCCTCGAGTCTCCCGCTAAGGGTAATATTTTCGGTCGAGTTCGTGATAAGTTATGCGTACGGATGCGATAAAATATCGATTCGAGAGAAAACGAATGAATCAGCAGAACCAATTGCACAACGTGCCTGAGTTCGTTGGATCGAGAGGTTACGTAATCGCTCGCACATCATTCATCAAGTTTGTCAGAATAAGGAGGATCCTTGGTAGTCGAAAGCAGGGGTTCTTAACATGGGTGCCCGCAATAAGGGGCAAGAGGGGTAATTTTCCCCGCGCTATTATATTTCACAAAAAACCCCAAAACCCCGAGTCTTTTCGTTGGTTGGTTAAATTTCATATTCGTTTTTCCCTACCCTGAAAAAAATTCAGCTGACGCCCATGGTTCCTGTCCTTTACATTTTAGCGATAAGCAAGTTACTTATCATAATATATGGCAAATCATCAAGTTAAAAGTTTAGAATATCGAGCTAGTGCCAATAAACCTGTTGCAAATATAATCAAACGAACGTCCAAGTTAATGATAACAATAACGTTCCTTAATACGTTTAGATATAAAACAAGCGAAAAAATTGAATTTAAGCATTGCCGAAGACAAGGGTCAGATTGACAAAGATCACGGCGGTGTTCACGAGCACCAAGATGGGTGAGAGAATATAGGATTGCTATTTTCTGACTAATCAACCTCTTGGATTATTAGATGAAGGTATTTTCGAGGGACGAACCAACGACTTACAAGGAAGGAGGAGACGCCCATCGAGAGAATACGAGGTAAATATTGTTACGAGGATTGAAATAAATACCCGAATTCTACTTAACGTAACCTAGTGCACACACTGTAACAAAGCGTTCCGTCGCACTGCATTCGTAATATCCAATTCGTTCGCACGCGAAAAATAAGTTATCGACGACGCTTTAGTCAGTCCCACCGCCGCTTCCGACCACGAGCCAATTATGTTTCCAAGGACTTCATTTCCACCACTCTCTCTTTCAGTCGCATGTGCCGTCCCACTCTTAAATTCCCTTCTTCCTCTGACCTCCCGAGGCTCATCTGTCTCCCTCTCTCTCTCTACGTGCAGACGAACTGCGTTCGCATTCTAATCATGTCGTCAGGACACATACGCCCCGCGTCATAACTTCATTCCCCTCCCTCCACAATCCAACCTGCCACCTGTTTCTTTGGCAATGCCCCGATACACCACCTTTCGTTTTGTTTTCCTCTCAGTTCTTTCCTCTCCATTCCACGTTTCTCATCGCCCATGGTGGCGGTGTGCCAGTCACCCGTTTAAGTGGCTACGAGTTCAAATCCCATACGGAGTCAACGATGACCTCGAATTTCTCAGCCAATCTTAACAGCGATCCCGAGTCCGGGTTGGGCTCAGATTTTAAGTAAACCATAAAGTTTATTGATAAAAATCAATTTTAGTGCCGAGATAAGGTAAAAATGTATACATAATTTATTTTATAAAATTTTAAAAATTCCTCTTGCGTAGCGGTGGTGCAATGTGGGGGAAGGGGGGGGGGGGAGGCTTGAGGTAGTACGTCGATTTAGAACTTTTATGTTTGGCCTTAGCAGTGCAAAAAGGCGTCTATGTGATTCATTTTCAGTGGAAAAACGTATCGTTTATTTCGGAGGCCATTTACTTTTCTACCTGTCATTATTACCGATTAAACGAGTAAAAGTGGCGCAAACCTATAAACCTGTAAATAAAATAAAATTGAGGTTTAAAACTGTTTCTGGGGAATTTTCCGAGGAAAAGCTCGCCAAACGAACGAGATCTTATTTAAAGCGCCTTAAATTTTACGTGCATTTTTTCCCTCTCTGAAAGCTATTCATTCAACTTGCGCAGTTTTAGTCATTGAATATTTTTAAAATCGACGCGACAAACGTTGCGCCACATTTCTAATATCAGTATGCTTCTAGCTTACAATATTACTTCACTGCTTACATTAACGCTCGGCCTGACTCATATCAACAATGCGGCAGCTGTTATCGGGGAGAGCTTGGCGGTAGCTGGGCGTAAAACTCAATGTTATAATGCCACTAGCCGCTGCACAGTTCTCATTTGAAACGTATAGCTTATGTAGTATAGTTAATGATATTGACCTTTACAACTGGATGAATTCTAATCAAAATCCTATAGCCATATTTGAATAAATCGAGATTTTGCGAAAATCGACCAGAACTCCATTGTTGCAGGATATAGTCCATTTCAACAAACCTTTTATTACTCTGCGCAACTACGAGATTTAATTAGAATATGTCAAGCCGTTCAAACCTGTGGCCTACCGGAAAATGTGTAGGTTCTCCGCCAAAACAGAACTGAAGTCCCGGAAAAAATTTACGGCTCTTGCAAAAAACATTTTGGGTGCCCTATGGCCATGGGCAAAAACAACTTTTTTGGACTCACGGACAACGAGAAACGTGGACATTCTTCAAAAGGTCGAAGTCGAATTTTTCGCTATCAGAGTAATTTTTCTGTATACCATCTACATATATGAACCACGTAAGAAGCCCAACAGACAACGAGGCGTAAAACATGAAAAGACGAAGAATTCCTATACGAGAAAGTAAGCAGGGCCGGACATAGGAATGTGCTATATGGGCTTCAGCCCAGAGACCCGCAATGTTTAGGGCCCCATAATTCTTCGGTCTCGACGATTCCTTAGACTCCGCTTCTTAGGGCCCCGAAAGTTTCAAAGCATTAAAGAAAAAACTTTTTCGTGATTAGCTTAATTTTTTTAAATACTGTTGCGCCAGAATTTTGGTTTGACGGTCCGTTATTCATTTGCGTTGATTGCATGGTTGGTCAAACGTCACTGAATACAGTAATTACTCTGTGCGTCTGCGTTTCGTTAATATTTTTATTACTTTATGGGGGCCCCTAAAAATTGTTAGCCCAGGGCCCCAAAACTTGAGTGTCTGGCATTGAAAGTAAGAGTTAATAAATATTTAAATAACGAGTGTCCCGGCGCAATAATTCCTTAGAAAGATTCCATCCCTCGTTCTACCACTTTGTTCCACCGCCTTACGATCCCTTTCCTTTCACAATATACCCTTCTTGCATCCTTTAAACCCACAATACTCTCTGCGGCCGCTCATAAACTCGACCAGTCCGCTAAAACAGCTCATTATTCGCGCGCGGCTTCGTCCTTTTCCTGCTTCCTCCCTCCCGTTGACACCTCCTCCTCTCTCCGAATACGCCCTCTCTCCTCTATTTCTCTCTCGCTCTGTGCCTCGTCCGTCCGTCACGCTAGCTCAGTGGTTCTCAACCTTTTTGGACTGCGTCACCCTTTGTTCAGCTCATTCAGTTATGCGTCACCCCGTTTACAGTTCCATTACCTCCAACTCACCTTTAATGATAAATTAGGCTTTCCCTACCATATAAAGATGAAATTCTGGTATTTAAATAAGCACGAGTGTTTAGTTTTTATTTATTTTTATAAGCCAGAATATGATACAAGAATTTATCAAATATTCGCGTCACCTCTCAATGACTGTCGCGTCACCCTGGGTTGTCATGTCACCCCGGTCGAGAACCATTGCGCTAGCTCCTTCCATGATCCATTTCCCGCATTCCGCCACTTTCTATGTTTCTTCTATTCTCAACAAGCCCCTATTCCATATCCCCAAATCTCTCTTTGCTCGTCTCCAGCTTACACTCCCACTCACGGGGCGGATAAATTGCCAGGCGATCTAGGCGACCACATAGGACCACGTAGCCGCAAGAGAATTAGTGTAAACAGAGTCAGGAGTTTATTATGATTTCCTGTGAAAAAAACAACATATATCCTAAATTATGACGACGATCGTCGTAAACGGTATTAGACGAAGATCATTCTCAACTGATGAGTGTCACTGAAAAAATAATGATTTCTAAGGGTTCCACTCGAAGACTTTGAGCTACGATCGAAATGGACCTTAGAATCTCATCCACTATATTGCAAATATATACAGCGTGTTTCTGAAAGGCCTCGTCAAACTTTGGAAGTGTGTTCTACTGACCATAAGGATGAAAAAAGTTCATATGGACACAGGTCCGGAAACGCTTCCCTTCGGGGTTACAGCCCTTTTTACTTTCTCATATGCGTAGTATATTGAGCAAGTATTGTTATCGCGAAAAAATTCGACCACGAGATTTTGATGGAAGTATACGTTTTAGGTGTACCTGAGTCCGAAAAAGTGGTTTTCGTAATGCCGTCTGTCCGACTGTGTGCTGTCTGTTCGCCGCTCTAGAGCCCTAACGGTAGAGCGAAAATTAATTAAATCTCGTATTTAGGCATTTTATCGTACAGAGCAGAGTATATGAAGAAATGGTTGACATTGCTCAATAATTAAGGGAAGTTTATTCTACGTATTTTTAACAACAATTTGATTTTCTCAAAAACGGCTCTTACGATTTTGATCAAATTTCGTAGTTACTTGAGTTTACGTCTGAAATAATACCACATATTTCACATTTATCAAAGAATGGATATAAGGCTAGTTTATTCTTGGGCAACTTTAATAACAATTGGATTTTCGAAAAAACGGCTCATACGATTTTCATCAAATTTCATATAGTTGTTTATGTTGATGTTTATAACGATTCTACATATTTCATATTTTTCAAAAGATAACTAAACGACGCCTTAGTATATGAGAAATTTTGTACAATGTATGTTGTACCGATTTTTTCTTTTCGATTGAATGGAGGTAAGAACGCCTTGCCCATTTTCCTTCCTCTCCCTCAGACAATTGCAATCAGTTTTGCCTTGACAATACCCCTGCACACACGCCTACTTTCTCCTACCTTACTCCATGCACTTTTCTTTCCCGTTCGGTTACTGCTGCCGCCCTGCTATCTCTCCCTCTCCCATTTTCTCTGTCTCTTCGCACAGTACTTTTTCCTATCGACCGCCTCAGCATCTACGCCCACTGACCTGCAGTGATAAACGCTAGCACTCTATTGATTAATTAACGCTGTGAAATCTAATAAGGCTAACTAATAAGTTGAACACTCGCTGATGAATGTTTACAAAATACGAAATACCGACACGGTTTCACAACGTGTACGGCAACCTTCGATTGAATGTGACCGTAAATACAATTTTTGGTTTATGTAGTAGATCCAGGGCTATGTTTCCGGAGACTACCTGCTCTTCTCGTTCTACCCTCATTTGTGGGGATTAGCGTCCCTCACTCGGACCTGAGTCCCGGACCCTAACTCGGTGTAGTCTACCCTCACAGCGGGTGGTGAAATTACCGATCTATCATTGCAAAATTGCAATACCTTTTGCAAATAAGACGATTGAAAGTTGCATCATTGCATTGAGGTGAAAATGTTGATTATTGGCGTTTTTTAAACGAAATTCTACGATACATATCAACGGAGTTAGGAAACGTGCGAAGTAGGGTAAACTGTATAGTCCTTGGCACTCTCACAGTTATTGGCACCATTCGAACATTTGTCCTTACAGTAAGCATTTCTCACTCTGTAGCGCCACCAGTTTAGAGCATGTATAAGTAGTCTTTTGTTCACGTTGTGGTATGTGGTGTGGCCACAGGCTGTTCTTTATTCTTGTTCATGGCTTCCCACAAAGAGGTTCATTGTTCTACTGCTTGGAAATAGGACACATAATTATGATAGCTGCTAGATGTATGTCAAATATATTGCAGTACTTATCATAACACATATATGTGTTCCTTATGATTAAGGCTATTCAAAAGTGTAACAGAACTTCGAAAAATTCACTTCTGCAAAGAAGCATGGGGGGGGGGGGGGGTGCCAACCACTGTTATCCCACAGTGAATACTTTGTAGTGATTGGCACCCAGTGCCAATAACTGGTTAAATTTGGAATTTGTTATTTTCATGTTTTTTTGTGAAAATTGTATGTCATTTCACAGTTCACCAGTAATTTTTTTAACAGTAATTGGCATGGGTGCCAATGTAATGGTTCACTGTGCCAATAATTACCATACACAGTGATGGGCAGTGCCAGAAATAGGCCCCTATATGCAAATATAAATTTCCTATGGGGTTTTGCCCTTCCAGGACCATACCAAACATGCCTAAAAAGAGAACAAGAGATTATGATCCTTCTGATAATGAGGCAGCCCTTACAGCTATTTGCAATGGAATGTCAAAAAAGCAGCTGGGAAGAAGTAAGGAGTTCCAAGGTCAACTTTGCAATTTCACGTAAGCAGCAAATTTACAAAAATAACTATGGGACCACCTCCACTTCTCAGTGAAAACAAAGAGCAGCTCCAAGTAAAGTGGATAACAGATTGCTCATGAAAGGGATTTCCCCAGCAGAAGCTAGATGTACAACTCTCTGTTAAGGAGTTTATAGCTCTTAATGATAAGATGATGGACACAAGACTCACTTAACTTACCAACTCAGCGAGCTATGTTCTGAAGTGGGCATAATTCTGATTGCCCTGTATCCGAATGGTACCAGAATTCTTCAGCCATGTGACGTAGCTGCCTTTAGACCTCTGAGAATGGATTGGAAGACAGCAGTCTTGGAGTGGCACAGAGAAAATCCTGACAAAGTTCTTAGAAAAGAATTCTTTGCTCCTGTCCTGGAAGCTGCACTGAAGAAATATCCATTCAAACACATGGTTAAAATGGGTTCTGAGCTTGTAGTTTATGTCCTTGGAGCCCTGATGCCATTGCATTTTAGACATGCATTTTAGAAAAAGGGTAACAGTAATAAAATATGTCGCGGTGCCTCGCCTGTTCACTCATTCCAGTCTGTCCTCGCCTTCCATTTCTCCTCACTCCCAAGGGAAGACTTTCCTAGAAGTAATGAGCAACTGGTTTCGTTGGTCTAGGTCATGCTTTTCTCTGAATTTTTCACTTACAGCGAATGAATTACATTCCAGTTGATTTAACTTAACCCATATAAAATCCAAATGATTCAAAGTGATATTTGTGGATGGCATCTCACAAATCATATCATCTCCAACAATAGAAAGACTAACCTTCAAGTCTTGCACGGACTGATCCTTTGGAATTAATTACAGGCTTTAAAAATTATGTGAGTCACACTTGTCTGTATTGAATGGGTTCAAGCAAAAAATGTGGCTTGTTTTTTAGGTAAACTAACCCAGGGATAGTGAGGAACGAGTGTGATTCATCCTCCATACTGAATTGGTTTATATATTATTTTTGTCTATATCATTATATGTATTTTGTATAGTAATTTATTTTGTTTGTGGTCCCCAAAGCATACAAATATGTGGATTAAAAAAATTCTTTTCAAATCATTGAACATCATACAGATGTTGGTAGAAAATTTGGAATACGATTAAATTTTTCGAGCCAAGTGGCTTTAAATGGGCTGCGAGTAGTCTCACAGGCCGGACATACAATTTCTTCGACAACGTACAGGCCAGGTCCAGATTTGTATGGGCCAGGCCTAGAAAATCAGGCCTGTGCGACCTTAGACATAGCACTATCAACTAAAAAGATTGAATTCTGGTCAAGTGTCAACCTTCTCAGTCTAAACCTCTCAAAAACTACTTATCTACAATTCCATCCATACCAAGCAAACATAACCCCTCTCAACATAAGAATAAATAACTATACAATCCAACAATCATCACACACATCATTTCTTGGTCTGCACAAACACATTAGACTGAACCACTAATGTAGACTCAATTACCAGAAAAATCAGCTCATCAATATTCATCATTCAAGCACTACAAGAGAAGGTATCAGCCACTACCATATTAATGGTATACTACGGATACATTCATCCTATACTAACATGATATATATATAATTTTCTGGGGATCCTCGCCGAAAATTTCTAGATTGTACAAGCATGGGAATTAAAAATTTTTCCAACTGTTACATTTGAGTATTTTATTTTATATCAGTTTTAGTATTTTGTTTGCTGCGGTTTGACATTCGTAAAAGATATAAAATTAAATTTCTTTGTTAAGTTGTTATGATTTCATTATTCATGTTCCTTGCATAGCAACACTGATATTAATAATAGCAGCCCACATCTGTCCGTTTGTTGTCTGGTCATGATATTGCATAGGTTGCATGCCTGGTGGCGAATTATGGTTTAACATGAATAACTCGAAAAAGAATCAAGATAGAAACTCTAAATTTGGCAGGAATGCTTGATTCACATATTTTAAGATGATGACGAAAAAAAATCTCGAAAAAAGTCCTGGGCTCGGTACTATGTTATGAATTTTACTACTGTAACTTCATCACAAAGAGAAATGATTGTACCTAAAGTTAATTTTAATACTTACTATAAAATGTCTTGAAAGAATAACTGAAAATTTCACGTTAAGCAAAACAGATAACCTTAAAAAGATAAACAAAAATAGATATATCATAGCTTTTACATTCAAAACATGTATGAAGACGACATAATATGTTCTCAATAGTTGTTAAGCTGCAATATTAATTAACTAATATAACGAAAAAACTTCAATTTCATATCCCTACTTTAAAAGTTTTAATATTATCCGTTAGCGTTAGGTAACCTAAGTAAACAGTTTGTATTACCTCAACAATGAAGTCCCGATCTCTGATTGGCTGACCAGTCAACCAATAAAAATGCCACTGAGTGTGATGGAGCTCGACAAATTATTAATAGATATAATCCAAAAATTTAAGATATTTCATATTAAAAATCAGTTTAGAGAAAGTTATGATAAATTCCTTACATTAAATCAATTTCTTTTTCTCCTACATTAAAAAGTGCAAGAAATGCCACTTACGGATTTTAATTGCAGTTTATGTAATACAAATAAAAAAACTAATAATATTGATCCTGGATAAGACTCAAAATCTTGAACACAGACTGAAATGAAAAGTTAACAAAAGATCAAAAAAGTACTTCAGCTTCATTGAATGAGATTTTTTCAGCATAATCACAGTAACTCATATTGCACAAAAGAGACACTTAACTCTAGCAGATGTTTTACAACAAGAGTTGGAAAACTTTCCTAGGTTGCATACCAGATTGGAAAATATTAATGTATGGGCAGACTGGGAAACAATTTATGATGAAAATTACTGAGAGATTCTCTGGTATGGTATACATGAAACACATATTAATGTATATTGATGTATCATTTTCCTCAAAGCAACTTTTTATAGGCTCAACAAAAGCTCCATATCAACTATGTTAAATTATACCACAATTATATTTTTTCCCAAGTATCATTTTCCCATGTGAATCATTTAGAATTTGTTGGTTCTGTTCCATTATTCACCTGATAAGCATTCTCTCCATGTTACAATCTAAAAACTGTAATCAGTAATGCCTTCTCTAGGTTATTTAAGAACATGAATTGCAGCATAAGAACAGTTTTTAAATATAATATAACAATAACATAATATTTGCTTTCAACAGAAATTGACTAAAATCTTATCCAAATAGTGACTAAATAAACTAGAGAAAATAATTTCTTGAAGGGGAAGAGGGCACATATTTAGTAGTTTGCCCCGGGTGCTAAAATATTATGTTTGTGCTTTATACAAATTCACACTTTTGAAGATATCGGCACGAAACTTCGCATAGGTATATAATTTTACCATGTGGGTATAATGTAGGTGATTTGCTATTGATACAAATATCTTGCCTTCATTGGAGCAGAAATGTTCATTTTCGTTTTATTCAAAGCATTCATTTATTTAAAATTCACAGTAGTAGAAATAAACTTCAAGAGCCTTTATTTATTTTTCAACTGCGAATAAGGATATCATGCTGAGGCACTGATAGCATACAGGAACTGCAAAAAAACTAAACCTGCTAAATGCAAGGTCCAGATATACACACAAAGTTAAGAATTCTTTATAATTATCTAAAACAAACTCCCGCCCCTCCTTTTCGCGTCGGGAATAGCAAAATATATAAAGAGATTACTTACTTATTAACTGCTACTGCATCTTCCTGACACCGCCAAAAGAGACCTTCATGCTTTCACTCACAATTCTTTACTGAATACCAGGCTACCGATTCAATAACTAGTTCTGAAGTCATGGAGGTTTTCCCATAAAATCCCGAAGTGTAAGGATAGCCAACCTGCTCTTTTGGATTAATATTACCGATGACTGAGCCCATAATACAGATGGGGTGTCATAAAAGGATATCCCTAGTGCTCGAAATGGAAAATGTTACCAAATGGAACACTTGTATTGGTAATGGAACAGAAATTTTTATGAAACAGAATGCTGTTATATGGGACGGTATTTCTGACAAAATGGAATGATATCATCGGCACGTGTGACGAGCCGGAGCGGCATTCCAGAGTGTTCCGGCTCATTTCGAGCACTGGATATCCCCTGCTTCCAGCATTGTTTGTGTCCACTTAACAAAGTAAGAATTGATGTAGGTTGTTTCTTTCAAGAATATATTTACATAAACTCAAGGGTATCCTAACGTCCAGGGAAATCAGAAACTTCTCGAGTGGGAGAGAGCGAGGTGATATTCAATGGGAGGGATTGCACCTATCGTCCTCTCAGACTTCTGTAGATCAAAGAATCTTCTACATATCAATGTAACTCTCACTCTGCATGGCACTATTTGCTTAGAACTAACCTGCAGCGCAAATTTGAGATATATTTGCACCAAATGCATCTAAGAGCACATTTTGCTCAGCATGTAAGACGAGGTTTAGGGGTTAATTTTTTTCTAGTGTTCAGAAATCTTGAGGTGAGGGGTAATTAACTCCCCCCTCCTCCCCCCATAATCCCCCTTGCTGACAGGTGCAGCTGCACTGTTCTGAACGACGAGTTGTCCCGCAAGAGGGAGGTTGAAATGTATAGACATTCAACCTTTAAATTCTTGTAACTTAAACATTTTTGAAATTTCCTCCCAAATTAGTGAGGGAACACCATTACCTTGTGTTCCTCCAGGTTTGCACATCTTTTGAAACACTGTATACAAACTATTATTTATCCAGAAAAAGCATAATGTATTTATAATAAATACAAGGCTAAACATTCAGAGGGAGTTGGGTTGTTGTTTATTATATTGCTTATAGAATTTATTTATAACATACTAGCGAACATTGGTATTTATTTATAACACACAAGCAAAGAGTGCAGTGTATAATAAAAACCCAATCCAACTCAACTTCCCCTCCTATTAATGATTCCAGATAATAAACAAGATCCCCTTTTCCTTTCACCAATGTCTTGATTTTTGCCTGAAACTTTTTGCAAGATGATCATCTCAAAAAAATACATAAAACTAATGAAGAACATAATATTTTCCACAGGCCCTTGACCTATCCACTACATTGTTTTAGTTTAGGCCATTTAGAAAATATCAATTTCATTCTGAGAGAGAATCCAATTTTAATTTTTAAGCAGAGATTTTTACTTCTATCTTAATGGTTCACGCTTTAACTTTGTGATATTGTATAGCTGTAAAATCAAAGAGTTGAATAACTTTTACCAAACCATGCTTTACGTTAAAAAATAAGAATTGCTGAATTTTTATGCATTGCAATATCATCAAGTTATCTGTTGAACTGACAAGGAAAAGTAACATAGTAAAAATTGCAATTCATTGATAACATGGCCCTGATTTCAACATAACAACATCATCAATGGTGTGGAGGTTTGCATGGCAATGTATTTTTGCTGCGTTGTCCATTCTTGCTGTTGATGAAGTGGTATAACATACTGGCAGAAAGTATGCTTTCATCATCTACCTGATGAATTTATATTGAAACCTGGTTCGTTTTTTATTCAGTTAAATGGAATTTTATTTTTCCTTGTTATATTAAAGGAACTCAAAAAAATTATGACTTCCCTAATGATCTATATTTGGTTAAATAAATTGAGGTTTTGTAACATTTGTTTTATTCAGTATTGTATTAGTAATTTCTAGCAATGAAAGGAGAAGGCAACTTGATTAAATGTTCTATGATGGCACTCATTCCTCATCAATCAATAGCATAAAAACTGATATTGAAGAAACTAAAGAGTTTTGGAGATTAGTAATAACACGTAATACACAGCAGATATTTTAAAATTTGTTTATATACGTCACTATTGATGGACTACTGCCATTTGGTTATTTTAACATATCTGATGAATTACCGCAAACCAAGGAAATACATAAATGATTGTAGGTATAATTTGTGCAGTACTGGAAGATGGGGGAAGCTAGGATACGATAAACCCGCTTATTTACACTGCATATGTTATTTAATTACAGCAAGATTGAAATATTAATTTCTTTAATTTCATTTCCGTATAGCACACTGTTCGATTCTATCGTATCGATCGTATCCAACTCGACCCGCTGTAAACGTATCGATTTATAGAATCGACATCAAAGTGCATCAAGGTTCGAGTTTCAATTGTCACGGTATGGTGGAGAACGCTTAGAGAAGTAATTGTCATTATCAACTTTTTGGATATTTACCATAAAGTTTAATCGGGAAGTCGCTTTCGAACAAACTCCATCATGGTATGTTATAAACTGTAATTCTTAAAATGAAATCTTGCATTATTACGCTAAAGTTAAACTCTAATATCATTGTGGTAGAGGTTAGATTCCTGTATTGTGATCGAGGATATAATGACAATCATTTATGAATTTTTCAGTCTATTATGTCATATAACGGTGGGGCCATAGTGGCCATGAAAGGTAAAAAGTGTGTTGCTATCGCAGCTGATAGACGTTTCGGTATTCAGGCGCAAACATTAGCGCTAGATTTTCAGGTGAATATTTTTTCCTTTTCTTAATGCGATGTTATTCAGTGTTTAATTATATCACACGTATTTTATGTTTCCATAACATCGAAGTAATGGAAAGATGGTTCTATTTTCAGAAAATTTTTGAAATGGGCCCATATTTATATTTGGGATTGCCGGGTCTTGCAACCGACACCCAAACTGTGCATCAGAGGCTGAAATTTCGCCTAAATCTTTACGAGCTCAGAGAAAATCGTAGGATACATCCTAAAACGTTTGCAGCAATGGTGTCAAATTTGCTGTACGAAAGGAGGTAAGTTTTGTGTTTATGACTTCTGATTTAACATTACACAGAATGATCAAGTCATCTTACGTTTGGTTATTTTTCTTTGTGTCTCGTATTTTCACCGGCTTTTGTTGGTAATGATAGTATTAATTAAAATAAAGGATTTAAAAATATTGTAAATTTGAGTCAATCTTTATCAGTGGCGCACCCAGAACTTTGCTTTGGTGGTGGTGGGGGGGCTAAAAACCTCCAACTTTAATGTTACTTTTTGTTTAATATCTATCATTTTAGCTGTGTAATAGAACATTTTAATTAATAAACATATAAATTCTACTTTGTACCTGTTTGATCCTCAATATTCTCAACAGAACTTTACAAAAAATGTTTTTATTCATCTTTCTGCTATATAGTGACTGTCTTGTGGGAGCAAATGCGACACTGATCTTTGCAGCTTAACATTCACCTTGCATTATGTGAATAGCCTTCAAGTCATTGTAATGGCCAGCTGTTTTTGATAATATAAGGAAATTATTGTGTGTTATTTAAGTCTTAGATATGGCTTTTTTAAGGGATGGATAACGAAATTCTTTTTCCCGTACAAACAATGTTAATGAAAGGGTCCCTGGCATTGGCGTGTTTGGTCACTGGCGCGGAGTAAATTTTCCTTTTTAAAAAAATATTTGTATGGTTATTAGGAGGTTCCTCCATCTTCACGTTAATAATGTTGGTTAGGTTCCTGATCAAGGACCAGATACCTTATTTTCCCCCAAATAACTCAGAAAATTGAAATCCAAGTCACATAAAATCTTTAATAAGTCTATAATAAACATTAAAATACACCTTCTTTTCGCAGACATGGTTAATACAACTTTAAAAAACCACAAAAATCCCAAATATAGGATCACAAGTATCACACTAAAATGGCATCGGAAAAGGAACTGACTGGCGAGCTGTGCTCACAGTGTTGCAGCGATCATACCAACTACCGTATTGGCGCGAACATAAGGCGTCACCTGATATAAGGAAAACTCTGTTATTGAGAACTCAAATCTAGGAATTTACAAAAAACTGAAAGAAAACGTTTTTACGCTGCTGGGAGACTTATATTCAGTGACTGTTTTCTGCCGAGTGTCATTTCAGCAATACCATACCAATTTGATACAGTATCTCCAAGTATTAATGGCGGGACGTCAACTATAGTGCTACAATGTTTGACTCTTTATACCGAATTCGTAAGATAAAATGTATTCATTGGATTGGAACAGGCTCGCATAATTGTGTAATTTTAGCGTACGAGAGAAGTTTCGCCATCACTGTTGATACGGACGGTTATAATAGTTAAAATCGACGGAGGAAGCCTTTACTTGTTGGAACTCCATCATAAAAGAATGAGTAGGATAACTTAGTAAAAGTTCCACTTTTATTAACAGAAAAAACTACCGGTTTCGACTAGTATCTAGTCATCATCAGGTACAAAAACATCTGAGGGGAGTGGGGGATGACAAGATATTAGTCGAAACCGGTCGTTGTTTCTGTTAATAAAAGTGGAACTTTTACTAAGTTATCCTTCTCATTCCTTTTGTTATAATAGTTGTTTTGCTTAGCGATTATAAGGCAAATATGAATTATTCGACTTAAATTTTAAGGAAAGATCCTCGCCTTCTATTCGGGCCAAAACGGTAATACTTCGGCATGACATCACGTCGAATAAAATCCTCAGATAACTGGTTTTGGAGCCTTATAAGTGAGTCAGTGGTGTTAATTACGAAGCATTGGATAGGCGAAACCTCAGAAAGTGCACCATAGGATAATTAGGACTGCCTGTAATTGCTTTTGTACAATAACACAAGAATTGTTTGCTTTATGTAGCACTTAAATATTTCCACTTGTATTTGACATTGTCGCCACACTAATACTTATTTTACATTGTATATGTACCGTCATCATTCTGCACCAAGTATTGAGTTTATTATAATTTGAAACTTGGTAATTAATCACCCTGTTTCATGCAGTGTTATTTATAAATAGCACTTTATAACATTTATAACACCATTCCATTTTTATTTGCACTGCAATTATTTCATATTAAGATTTGATAGGCTTCATACAAATGACCATAGTTGTTACCTTCATTAGGTATGTTACAGGCCTGAAGTTTTTAAAGGGCAAATTGTGTTTTGAGTAGGGTTGGGTTTTTGACCAGTCGAAAACTTTTCGGCCAATTGACCAGTCAAATTTTCTCAAAAATAGGTCAAAAATGGTCAATAAATAGTATTTGTATAGATTTTTAAGTACACACTCAATACTTTTGTATAACTTATAAGTATTTAACGTGAACATTCAAAAACACAACCTTGAGTTTAGGCCAAAATAATAATAAAGATTAAAAACAATAAAGAAGTTGAAATACTATTCATTGTACAATAACAAACTTTAATAAACCGTTCTGGTTCATGTAAAATATAAAAAAGCAGGTGTTTGTAGCGTCCAACAGTCAGTTTCACTTTATTTTTCATTCAGTGTTCTCACTATGGTTATTTTTAAAAAAGTAATTCACCTTCCATGTCCTCACTCTGTTTCCCCAGAATCTGATTCCATCGCTGAATATGTTAACAAATCTTCATCCTTTTCAGAAATATTTTTCATGAGTCTGAAATTATGATAAACTGTTGCCAACTTCCCAGCTGTTTCTGCTTTGAGTCTTTCTATTTATGGTGTGGATGTTCCCCCAAACTGACCAGTTTCGCTCAGCACAAGCAGTAGAACTGGGAGATGTCAGCAGAATGTCAGCAATTTCTGCTAGTAAACTGGAAGGGCAGAGACCCTTCCACCACTTTGATGGTGTAATTTGACCTGCATTAATAGATTCAACTGCATTCCATATCATTTTTCTGTTGAAAATGTCACTTCTTGCTTTAAAATGAACTATTTCAGCCAAAATAGAATTGCTGTCAGGAAAATGTCTTAATTTGGCCACATTTAGTTTTTTTTCAGCATATCACCATGACATTGTAGATCTAAAAGATATGCTGCATTGTGCACATCAGTGATTACTTGGCACTTGCGTTTTTCTATCATTTCTTCTACCAGTTTTTCCTCAGCTGATGAGAGTGGTAATTCTTTGCATTTGTCATTTATGTGGGCCTGAATTTTTATGAATTCAGACTTCATATCTGCCAGTGTACATTTGTCACCTTCAACTTTATGTATTGTTTCAGAAATGGGTAGCAACATGTATCTAAAAATTTCAAATTTCATACCCAAAAGACATCATCATCTAATATGTCACTTCTAATGTCTCGTGAACAGATGCTAGAAATACTATCCTCTACTATAGCTGTCTGCAAAGCTTTCTTACATAGTTAAAGTTTCTGCAAACACAGTACCACTGTTGCCCAATGTGTAAGACAAGGCATGCTTAATGTTGAATTTATATTGTGCTGTTTACGGCATTGAAGAAGTCCAGCAGCTGCAACATGTTTGTTTTTGAGGAATTTGACAATCTTCTTAACTTTTAAATTGTGGGATTGAATTGACTGAATACTTTCTAGATCGTGAATAAAGAGCTGCAATGTGAGCAGAGCAACTCTACAGCTGTGTATGTGAATATTTTTTCTTCACAATATTCCACACGTCTCATTTGCTGCATTATCAGTCACAACGGAAAATACTTTATTTGAGCCTAGTTCTTCAATAACAGTTTCAAACTGTGATGCTACATACTCTGCTGTGTGGCAGTGTTCTTTTGTGTTTAAAAATTTGTAGAATAATGGTTGAGGAGCTGTTACCATGAAATTAATGATACCTTCATTTCGAACATTGCTCCAACCATCTGAGACAATGGCTAGATGCGATACCTCTGTAATAATACTACCAATTTTTTGTTGTATTTTGTGATAAGCCTTATCAAAAAGATGTCCAGCCAAGTTATTCTTCCTGATAGAGTATAAATTGGGTGTAATTTACCAAAACAATTTACAATATAGGGGTTTTCTAGCATGTGAAATGGCAAATTACTTGCATACATAGCTTTAGGAAACACCCTGTCAAGTTCAGTCTTCTCTTGTGGGCTCATTCTGTCCAAAAATCCTAATAATCCTGGTTTCTTTTTTAAGGTATAACTCAATAACTAAGAATAGTGTGGAAACTGATTGCTGCTGAGATGCTGTGGGGCCCACATCACTTGCCAAAGATGAATTGGCGGTTATACAGTGTTGCCAATATAGTGATTTTGTTGCTAGATTTAGCGAGGTTTTACTTAAGAGACTTTTTTTATGGTTTAAGGACATGTCACTAATTTAGTGATTTTCTCCTAATCTGATGACAAATTTAGTGTCTTCTGTATTTGGAAAGAAATACATAAATATTCAAAATAAGTAAAAATAATTTCTTTTATATAGCTTTATTACAATCAGTATAAGTATTTGGTAAATCTTAAAATACTTTTTATTGTAATTTTCCCAGTACTACAAGAATACTTAATATAGCTAAAATGTTTGTCGAAGATTCAGCATTGCTTACTCGTATTGATTTTCTGTGTAAAAAACTACATACAGTTTTGTGGACAGAAAATTCAGAATTGTTAAAACTTTGGCCAGCAGTCGCTAGCTACAGGTATGCAATTGGTGAAAATCCTTTTGAGAACATTTCAAATCTGGCATTAATAGTACTCTCATTACCCCACTCAAATGATGTAACGTTGATCGTCAATTTAGTAACATGAACATTATAAAGTTGAAATTACAGAAAAGAATGAGTGTCAAGACTTTAAATGCAATTTTGGCTATTAAATATGGTTTAAGAAGACATGGAAAATGTTATGATTACGATCTGCCCAAGAGTGTTGTAAATAATAAAACTGGTTCCACTGGTGCATATAGGTATTCAGCTGAAGAGAAAGCAAAAAGATGGTAATTTAAGTCGAGAAGAATTACCCCAATGTGATTTATTTGTATTTGAAGAATTACTTTAGTATTTTTATTGTACATTTTTTTAAATCTTTCACTTTTCTACTTATTTTATATGCTTGGACTATAATGCTTTTATTTTTTCCATTATTTTATTCTAATTATTCAAATATTAATTTAATTGTGATTTATCTTCAAGAAGATTATAATAATATTACTAATTAGATGTGATAAGAAATATTTTAAAGTATTTCTGCACTTATTTATTTTTAGCTACTTTTGACGGTCAATTTAGTGACATTTTCAAATTTCTTTTGGCAGCACTGGTCAGTAACTGCTGTAACGGTAAAATCTTTATCTTTTGAATGATCAGCAGTGGCATAGTGGAATTGTTCAAGGCTTCCCCACCAAGAAAAAAAATGCCCCCCTTACAAGTAAAACAATGGGCTCTCAAATCCTTGATTTTGGACCTGGGGTGGGGGGTTGCAGGGGTGTCCGCCGATCATCAGACATACAACTATTTACATACACTTGTATTTTTATGAAGCTTTGTTGTACTGAGATTGCAATAGTTCAGCATAAAAATATCCTTTGTACATATTAAGCGGGGATTGTTTATGTGTGCATGTGTTATCCACTTATCCGTAAACCATTTGTCAATTAAGTATTACTTAATGGTTGTTATGCAGACAGAGCAATGTTTTCATACCTAACTGGAAAATATCCCAAGTCCGTAGTATGTGTTTAATATCCACCAAATTTGTTAGTGCTACTTCAAGTTTTGCCTTAACAGGTCCAGAATGGCAACAAGAAACCTGCATGTATTTTTGACCAATTTTTGACTGGTAAATTGACCGGTTGGCCAACCCTAATTTTGAGTAATGATGGTGTTCATTCTTGGATCTTATAATTCGTTCATTTTTTCTTGCAGATTTGGGCCTTACTTTATTGAACCTGTGATTGCTGGTCTCGATCCTGTCACTTTTGAACCTTTTGTGTGCAATATGGATCTCATTGGATGCCCTAATCAACCAGAGGATTTTGTGGTAATTTAAAAAGAATATTAATTTCCTTAAAACTAATGTTTGCTAGCCTATTTAACTTGCAAACCAGGACTGAGGGATAAGTTTCATTTAAGGCACCTGTTATAACTTTCATGGCAAACGTAATTGTGCTATTGTTGCACACCAGGGTTTCAAAATACAGTAAACTCTCTGTTATTTGGCACTCATGCAACTGGAATTCTCAAGGAACTGGCATCTCCTGCCTCTCAATTTTTTATTACATCTAGTTCGAAATATTCCCGATAAAATTGGCATTTTCGACAATTTTTTGTTTACATCTAATTTGGAATATTACCGCTAAAATTTGCATTTTCAGCAGTTGCAATACACAATTGTGGATGCTTCTTGAAGTCGGCATTTGTGTTAAATATATTATTTCGCATGCTGTTTTTAAATGCCTCCTAAAACTCCAATATGTGCTAAAGGTAATAAAAGGAAACTGGTTGTGCTAACCTTAACCCAGAAACTTGTTGTAATATAAAGTTGAGAGAAAAGTGAGAACCGCAGTGTTTTATTGAAAGAGTTCAATGTCAGTTCTTCCACTATTTATGACAGTAAGGCACAGAAATCACAGTTAATGAAATTCGTTACGTCTTCTTAGACACCTAGAAGGGTTGGCGCACTCTTCATAAGCTGAAACTTGAGCAATTGGATGTTGGTATTTATGAATGGTTTTCTATAAAGCTGTCCGACAGAGCCCCCATTTCTGGGCTTATGTTGATTGAAAAGGCCAAAGATTTTTATGAACAAATGGAGATTAGTGAACCTCGTTCATTTTCAGATGGATGGTTAACACGTTTTAAGATCAGACGGCTAGATGTTTCGGGTGATAAAAAATCGGCCTACAATTTTGTGAATTTTTTGAAACATTTTTAATGTAATATATATTTATATATATATAACTATCCAACACATTTAATTGCATTATTTTAATATTTATTAAGTGCACTGTATGTAATGGTGTCATGATTGCATGTCACTATTCGCTTCTCTTTTGTTTAATATCAGTTTGCCTCAAGAATTTATGCTAATACAATGTGTTGGGTGTGGATAATTTCTCTTCTTTTCTCGGACAATGAAACAATTTTTTTATTGGAAATTTCTAAAGGTTGGATGAAGTTAACCCTTACCTCGCATTGTTATTAGAACAAAAGATAAGTTAATAGCGATAGGCTTATGAAAAATTCCATAGGATGTAATACAGTTATTAAATATTAAAATATTGCAATTAAACGTGTTGAATACTTGTATATTTTAGTTTCATTACTTCCTTAAATGTCAAGGAATTATTTAAGAACAATTGAGTAGAGTATCTAGTCTACAGGTTAGCAGTTCCAAGGTGAATGTACAATTCTGCATCTCTTTCTTATTTTGGTATCGAAATGCTTTATTGAAGCCTATCCAATAAAACTCTCAAGCAACTGGAATATTCACTTAACTGGAAAACCCAATTCCCCAGGCATTCCGGATAACTGAGAGTTTACTGTAATGGTTAGGTTGTGGCAATCTCTGGACTTGGGAAAATCCCATTCTGCCGTGAATGAGAGTAGAAAAAACATTGCAGTATGAGTGATTAATGCACACAGTGCCACGTAATGGCCAAAATAGGAAGTTCTTAAGAGGCAGACTGGCGCACATAAGAAGTGTCATATATCGCAGCTAAACTTTGAACTAGGTAGTGCGATCCACTTAGTCCCTAAAGTACCTTCTTTTCTAGGCACACAGCACATCGCTTAGTAGTTTTTGTAGGGCATCGTTTCACCACACCTTCCTTAAAATATTTTACCAGCAACTCCATTGCCAACTTTTGTTTGTATACATGAAATGTTGTAGCTTTCTTTTTATTCATTAATTTGTATAAAATGTGTTTAGAAGAAATGTATCCAACAGATCTTTGTTATATTTATGTATACAGTAAAATTTACTCATAGTTGATTTTCAATATCTACCTATTCATATTCTTATTATAGTCTACTACGGCAGTAGGCTTTACAAACTTTACTCCAGTTTTTCTGTTAATTTTTTCAGTTTCTGCATATTCTAAAGTGTGAGTAGTTCTTACGATTTACTCAGACCGTTCAGCAAACATTAGTTCCTCCATAATGTAGCCTGTGAAATTGATCAGGTGAACTGTACCAGTTATCTATATACAGGCAATATCTCTTATTGAGAAGATCACCGGCTGTCATCAAGTCCAACACAACTTTTCTGCTGGCAGATGTTTCGTCTACCTTGTCTTTCCCTATATAAATTTTAAAATTATATATGTACCCATTCAGAGAATCACGTAATTTATATAATTTAACCCCAGATCTTGATCTTTTTGATTTGTTATACTGTATGAAGTGTAGCCTACTTCTACACTTTATCAGTGGTACATCGATGCTTTTATCACGGAATGGAGTGTAAACATCTTGAAATAGCTCATTACGTTATATTTAACATTTACTCAATAGAATTGTTTTGTAAGTAACATTTTTGCATATTATCGTATATACCCGTGTATAACACGCACTTTTTTCCCTACAAATTTTGGCTAAAAAGCAGGGTGTGTCTTATATGAGGGTATATATTAACCAGGGTATTTATTATGGTGGACCGATGTTAGAAAACGTCCACGGTTTTACATCTGCTTGATATTGGGATGACATTAAACGTTGTGATGGTATTCTCATGAGTTTTCTTGGTAATTAATAACTTGAACGAAAAACAGAAATTAAAGAACAAAAATGTCAAATTTATTAAATAATTATACTTGATGTACAATGGAAGATATTTCAAATGAACTAAAAATAATAAAGAACAGTATTAAACATCGCAAAATCCAAGAAATTCTTGATCACTGCCTCATTCATCGGCGATGTTATCGGAATCATCTTCTGTGGAAGATAGCGTTGCGTTCTCCACGGTGTTGTTGTCATCATCCTCCCACCCAGATTCAGCTTATACTTTGTTTTGATAATTTGCTTGTAGATGCCTGTTAAAGCGCTCTTTCAATACTGAAACATGGCTTTCAAATGTAATATAAAGGAGAAAACATTTTATTGATACATTGTAATTTCCTCGTGATTACATTTACGTTGGTGACAAATGTGCGAATGATGGAGTTGGCTATATCAAATAACGGTGTCAGTCGACCTCCACCGATGGGTCTGAAGTGCAGTTGAGCTGCAATGATGTATTCTGCTTCGACTGATATTTATAACTGTCGCCTTCACACTGGGAAACTGCTCAACTATGTAACAGCTCTTTTCTGAAATAGCAATTTTTTATAACTGACTCGAGTGAAATGCTGTCTTACTTATTGTTAGTACGAACTGAAGTATGTATATTTTTTATAAATTTACTTATCTCAATGATATTGACAATATAACAATTATTTTGCCATTGAATGATAAATATGTGATAGAAATCGAATTCTAGAAACATATGCGTGCTATATGCAGGTATATAAAAATCGCAGAATATGGTGCCAAAAACCTCCCTGCGTGTTATAAATGGGTGCGTTTTATATGCAGGTATATACGGTATATCAAATTTTAAAATGCCAAAGGGTGCCTCATTTTATATCTTTATAATCATAATTCCATTTTTTCTTTATCCATAATCTTGTTCTTTCATTGCTCTATCAAGAAAATGTCATTTTCTATCAATTGAGAACATGCTATCCATAAGAAATTCACTGCTGTACTTTGTACCTACCTTTTCCCTTAAATTTTGTTGCCTTTTTATTGATAGTAAGAAAATCAGCCATCAAAATATTTTCAATAAACATCAGTCATATTTCGATTGAATTGATTGTTTGGAACTTAATGGAGAGTTCAACTTGGATCTGAAAAAAACATTCTCAGTTGATTCTAATAAACTAGATATGAATTCATGTAGTGATGTTGATATACAGTATTATCAGTGTAGAAAAGTAATATTTCACCTTACCTATGGCTGTATAAAGAAATATAAAGAAACTTTTATGCTTGGCTAATGGTCACACAGATAGAATGTTAAGGTCATACAGTAGAACCTCATAAACGCGGAAACCTCGGGACCTAGCATTTGCCAGGTTTTTGAAGATTTATGAAAAAATCCTTAAGTAATGTACATTTTTGATAATTTATTATATAATTCAAATGATGAATAACAGTTAAAAGGGAACCCATTATCAATAAAGACTATTGATTATACATGCACTAAAACGAGGAATTATTAAAGAACCATTAAAAAGTAAATAATGAATGAGAAATACAGTGTATATCTAATATGCATTTACAACATTATTTTAATCATGCATTATTGTGAGAATTTTTTTAAACAGATCAGGCAAACTAGCTTGCTACATGCATTTTGATTTTTCCTTCATAAGTTTATCTTGTATTCGATACAAACACATAATCTCTTGAAAATCAATGCAAGAGTGTTGTTCTAAAACAGATATTGTATCTTGACCAACTTTATACAGCGATCTATTGAAGGTTTGGCCTTAACTATCTCTTGATCATCATCACTTTCATTTTCTTCATCTTTTTCATGCTCAGGTTTCAAAACCATGTCCACTATTTCCACTATTTCACATCAGTTAGCTGAAGTACGACAGGCGCATCATTGTCGATATCAACCCAGTTTTTAATGTCATCTTCTACCACTCTTTTTGCTATTATGAAAAATTTTCGCTTGCTGTATCAGCATCAGGCCTAAATAGCTATACCTTCACTTCTTCCCTGACGAAACCACTCAAACAATACCTTATCTACAATATTTACCCGGGACGTGTAGTGTTTTATGGCTACACATAGCTGTAGGTGTATCTCACACTGCATAAATTTTCAATATTTCCATTTTTTTCTTCTTTAAGTCATACACAGTGGAACTATCAATGCTATATTCTTAACAAAGTCTTTTCACCGAAGTATCTTTTTCAAGTTTTCTTAGTAATTTTACTTTTTTTTCAATCGTGACATTTTTCTGTTTACGTTTCGTAACACCACTTATGGGTTGTATTCTTTTTTTGAAGTCATGCCAAAATAAAATTTAACAAATGTACTAATTGCATTAACGAAAAACATTTGTTATCACCACAAATCTAAACATGTGGTTCTTACGAGGTAAATGAAATAATGAAAATAGATAAGCGTACATCATTTAAAGTAATTTCTCGAGTATTAGGATTTTTTACATATAACTTTCAAAAAAGTGCCGTGTTTTTGAGAATGCCGGGTTTATGTGGTTCTACTGTATATGAATTGTTAGATAGGTACTGCATTTAATCATACACAACCTAATTATTTGTTCTAATTGAATCAATAATGCTAGAAACCTCTGAAAAATAAAACTTGGCTACATATTTCAAACAATTTCCACCTTTTAGTTGGTTTTTATAAAATTTTTAATACTATCATTTTATTCTATTGCTATTAATTTCCAGCCTTTTCAAGTTGAGGGATGTATATTATAAGCTCAGTATATTCTGGTACACAAATTTTCATAACTTAACCCTCTCAATACTGAATTTTTTCATAAGGTCAGCTCTGTGCTGAATGTTTTGGCAATGTGTGCAATTTTGCAAACCATTCTCTTAAAGTCATGAGTTTTTGCTATTTTCTATAAAAGCACACTGCTATAGTATGATGCAAAACTAATTCATTAAGGTGAGACTAGACTAGTGACTGTTTAATCAATAGCACTGAAAGGGTTAAACAATGAAACATCACTTTTAAATTGTTTGTTGTAGTTGTTGAGATAGTTATTTTCCATAGCCATGATCATGTTGAAATCACCTTATAGAACAGTTATAATCTGTTGCATGTTGGTCAGATATATGTCAAAAAAGATCGATAGGCTTTTGTAATACAGGCATTCCTCAACTTTCATACATTCGACTTTGGTACAACTCACACTTTCGTACATTATACATTCGCACCCCTAAACCGCCTTTCGTACGCCGAATTTGGACTTTCATACGCCAGCTGACGAACAAACATTTCGAGCCATTGCATAGTGGCGCTGTCTGTCAGCCACTTAATAAATTATCAAATGAAGCAAAATGCATTAATATAATAAAATTCAAAATTGTAATGGCTTCTTGGCTGAAATCTAAATCATTCTACTCAATTGATGAGTTTCTAGAAAGTGACCTAGCAGATTAAAATTTTTTTAAAGAGCAAGGAATCAATCTACACATGCTTCGATGACGTTGACGATATCCCGTTAGGAGACCGTGAAACTTTGAGACAATGATTGTCCAGTTGCTTGGCTTTCTTGCGAATGACAAGTGAACTCAGCGAGACTTTCTTGTGAGTTTGAGTCTCGATTCACAGGTTTAAAGCCTTCTCTGTCTTCTTTACATATGGATTCCTAGGTATAAAAGACACTTTTGTACACGTTGAAGTACCACTTGCAACAATAGCTCTGATTGCTTCTTCACTTTCCTTATCGATCTTATTGTGGACTCGTTCACACCAGGTAATTTACCAACTGATGAAGCAGATTCATTATGCGCAAGCCTATCTAAAACTTCAGTTTTCTTCTCCAAATTCGTCACTTTTTTTGCCCTTTTTACCGACTTTTCTTTCATTTCAATCATCACTCTCTTTGGGGCCATGATTAGGCAATATTACAAAAAACTATGAAAATAGCAAAATGCTTTTAATGAAAAAAACTCACTTTCTTACGTTATACATTGACACTCCTGAACCGCCTTTCATACACCGAATTCGGACTTTGTACGTCAGCGAAATGACGAATGAACATTTCGAGTGGTGGTGGTGCTGGCTGCCAGCCACCAGTTTCTGCCGCGTCGACATCTTTGTCTTTATAGCAGTGTTTATTTGTGCAATTATTTAAATATTTCATTGCGTTTTGCCCTATCTCACTATATTATAAAATCGACGATTGTGTCTAAAAGGCATCTGCTCAAAAAACTAAGCATTTATACCATAATTAGAGATTTTATAATATTTTTTGGCTCTCTGAGGACGGAACCCCATTATAACATGTAAGTCTATTGTTCGACTTACGTACATTCGACTTTCGTACAATCGACTTTCGTACACGTTTTCAGGAATGCATTATGTACGAAATTAGGGGCCTGCCTGTCATATTTATGATTGATAATTTCTAGTGATGCACCGAAGCTCCGCTTTGACCTCTGTACTCGGCCAAAATCTGCTATTCGGCTTCGGCCTTGGCCTTTGGATGGCCGAATAGCCGAATACTACATATTTTTTTTGATAAAACGAAAAATGATGACATAATAGAAGAAAGCTGAAAACAGTAAATAAAAGCATAATACATTGAGTTGTTGCTGATACAATTCACATAGTATCTTGGATTCAGCCTGACAATTATGTGCTACTCGTCTTTATGGCTTACGACATATAATATATTAGTATGTTCCAGTATGTGGACAATTCGTTTATTTAGAATACTCCTCCTCATTAGTTGGAATTTTTTATGCTTTAGTGTACTGTGTAAGTAGCAGACAACCTCTGACATCTGGTTCATGTTTTGCATGACGTAATATGACGTATAAACAGTAGCACCATCATGCCAAAACCAAAATGACACAATGTCGACTGAGTTTTTGTTTCATTTTTGAATTTCATATGTGCAGACATTTTTATATAACAGAATATATAATAAACTTAACAAGGCTACGATTCTTTGTATATATCTTCATATTAACAAAGAATTTAAATAGATTTCTATAGAAAACATTAGTGTTCACTAGTTGGTATTTCAGGTTGGTAGTGTTTTAAAAACGATTTAGGAAATTTCCCGGGAGGAATATTCTTGCGATTGTAACCAACTTTCACAGTCAACATTGGGGATGTGTGCAGATTTTTCGTAAACCCAGAACTCATTAGTAGTATCATTTTTAAATTTAATAGGTGAGGCTAAGGCTCCGTCCCACGTACAAACGACGCGGGCGGTGCGAGCAACTGAGCGGAAAAACAATACAGTGTAATGTTATGGCAGTGTCCCAAGTTCTGGCATCAATGCGTGTACTTGTGCGAGCAGTGAGCGAGCGTCTTCGAAGCGATCAACACACTTTGTTTTCGAAGCGAGCGACCAGAACTGCTGTTGTGGCAAATACTTTGTATTTCAGCGTTTTCTTTGTAGTTTTATCGCCGTTTTAAGTTGTGTTCTTACGCTGTTATGGAAATGAACGAAAATTTAATTTCCGAGATCCAAAAGAGTTCCATCTCATAGAATTTAAAAGATAAAAATTATTTAAATCATTTTTGGCTGATTACCAAGGCCGAAGCCGATATTTGGTGCATCACTAATTTATGCTAATGGAGATATTCGGCCATTCAGCATTCAGCCAAAATGAGTATTCGGTGCATCTCTAATAATTTCCCAGATGCACAATGCCTAAGGGGATAGTTCATATACCACACAATCGTTATTTTGCTATTATTTTATTATATTAAATAAAATAAAATCATAATATGCATTTGTTCTTTAGAAAACAAAAAGTAAAATGACTTTGAATTATGTAGGCTGAATTTTATTTGTTTTTTATAGGTATACTTTGGGGTAGTGAGGATACCCCAATTGGGCTTTTATGTCTTAAACGTGGGTTCCTTTTTCTACTGGCACAATTTTTACCTAAGGAAGCAGCAGCTGTCCAATACTTGTTTGTCTACCTAGGCAGTGATACCCCTGACATAAGAGCCTTGTTACATTGAAAAGTTTGCTACTTTATCGACTATATTTTGTAAAGTGAAAAACCGGTCTTCACTCAAGCATCATCAAAGCTACGAAAGCATATCTAATATGATTCTCATATGAAAAATACAAATGAGCCAAGCAAATTACTCTCTCCACTTAGGTGTGCTTTATGCACCAGGAAGGGGGACAGAAAAACTAGGTTTGTCTGTCCTGTCTGCAATCTCCATAGGAAGGACACTGTTGTATTTAAATGTGCTAATTGTTCTTGAAAAATGCTTTTTACCAATTTTTCCATCATCGTTCATCAGTAATTTTAACATGTAACAGTTTCGTATAATATATTATCAGTAAGTGAAGAATTTGTAAAACAAATTCCAAGTTCAAATCTGTGGAATATTGTTAGACTTATGCTATTTTCACTAATAAATAACTTTGCAACTGATTGTAATAATTAATAAATAACAAACATGTTATATTACTTTGTTTAAAAGAGTGGAATAAGATATGCCTGTAACTGGAGGGAACGGTAAATTTAACATGGGGCATGTCAGCTACATCCTTGGGCTTATGAAGCCACAAAATACCTTGGGCAAGGGTGGGTTAATGAAACTGGTTGGAACCATAATCAGTATTTATTTTTATGTATGATAAAATTTTGCATTCAAGGTTGGTGGAACTTGTACGGAGCAATTGTATGGCATGTGTGAGGCATTGTGGGAACCTGATTTGGAACCTGATGACCTCTTTGAAACAATATCTCAGGCTTTGGTCAATGCTTGTGATCGAGATGCTATTTCTGGTTGGGGTGCTGTTGTTCACATCTTGTAAGTTATTTGTGTACCTTATATTTGATTATTTTTATCGCATGCATGATGGATGTCATTTGAATTCTGGAATTTAATTCTTTTTTTAAATGCCATGTGTAGTAGTTACATAGGGCATTGTATTTAATGACATTTAATCCTTTTGTGGGTGGTGGGAAGTATACATCCTGCTAAATATTTAAGTTTAATAATTAGATCAATGTAAAAATTAATTTACTGATCATTTTTCATTTTTAAAACATGTAAGAAATGACCTAAGAAAATCTGGAAATAATTGTCCATGTAAGGGTTTAGGGTGTATGAGCCCACTTAGAAATTTATGGTTGATGTTATGTTTATGATGTGACTTATAAATTCATGATTTCAATATTTTTAGGTCAGGGAAATGCATGCATCTTTATGAGTGCTTATATATTTTGCTGTATTTGTCACTAATAAAGTTTTTTTTTTTACAGGGAGAAGGACAAGATTACAACTAAGCATTTGAAAACAAGAATGGATTAATTTTTCTTTTAATTAATGATATTATGTTTTATTATTATGCCCAAATGGTAAATAAAGACACCAAATTCCTTTCTCACACCAGTTTTAGTAAATTGGCTGTTTTAATGCGAAAAAAAATTGCTTATGTTTTTGGTTTGTCTGTCTGTCTCAATAGATAGTATCTCTGGATTCTTGCAACTTGGAGAAGCCAAATTTTCAGACTAGATTGGTCTATATGAGGACTATACATGATGAAAATTTGGTGGATGTAAGGTCAAATGCTAGGGAGTAATTGGAAAGAATCGTTAAAAAGTGCAGGCTGATACGTATGTTGGCTACCAGTGGTACATCGCATCTGCAATTCTTTACACCAAGAGTGCTCAGACTTTACAAGTTTGGGAGCTTATCATTTCCCGTTCATGTGGTGATCGACCGTCCATCTTCACTGTTAAAAATCGTTTTTAGCAGGGAGGGGAGGGGATTTGAAATGAGGTATTTAATTGAATGTCATCTTGGCTTCCAGAGTGAAACCTTGGAGCCACTTATCAATAACCATGCGGTAATTGACCATCCATTTTTCCTCCTAAAAATTCTATTGAGCAGGGCAAAAAAGTTTCAAAGATATACCAAAAACGAGTTGGCATTCGACGTTTTGAGCACTGCTTTACACCACTAGAAAGCAGTTGGTAAAAAATTCTTCCCTTGCTTGTTTTAAATCATTTATGTTTCTCTTTGTCCATTTGTTTATTTGATTACAAAATTTTGACTCAACAAGAGCGTGGAAGCTAAGATTTTCAGACGTTTTGGTTTGTGACAAACATGAACCCTATTGATTTTGGGGTCCATTTGTCTTTAAGGAGGATTTAAAAAATCCTTATCATCTTTATGGATCTGTTACTATGGTTAAGTTTTGTTTTGTCTGTATTGTTATAGCAATGAAAACAAAGTGTAGGGACTTTCAGTTTACTTTGAAAAGGGATATAGATAGGGTGAACATCAACTTTTTGAGTGAAACCGGGACAAAACATATTTCAAAGGAAAAAATCCGGGACAAAGCGATTATTCCAAAAAAAGAAAAACTGGGACAAAACCAGGACACTGAAAATTCGTGTCTTTTTAATTACATGTACTTACTCAAATGAAAGTAAACTATTCTCATAATTTCTAAGAATTTTTACAAGTCAAAATTCATCACATAAATTATTTCTAATTACAATGTTTTTAAACATTACAATTTAAACATTTTTTTCACAATTTTTAAACAATTTTTTAAAACATGAATTGGCGATTTAAGTCACAAAATTATATAAAAACTTGACTTTTCACTACTTGTAAAATTTTTTTAAAGAAAAAACTTTTCTCACTATTTACAAATTACATACGATATATTGCAATTTTATACATGTAATATTCTAATCTTTATCTTCACTCTCTTTGTTTTTATTTCGATTTCTATACCATTCATATTTTTCTGACGTATAAATTTTTTTCAGTATGATATTGTTTTTTTTTAACTTCTCATAGAATTGACTGCAGTCTTCAGGAAAATTACATTTTATAATCAATAAAAGCTTCCAATTCTATTGGGAGAGTATCACAACTTGTTTCTACGCAATTAAGAATAATATGAGCAGCATAGCCAATTCCCAGCACGCCTCTGTTCAACCAGTTTCTTAATTTGCTCACAACATTGTTCGTACCACGACGCTGTACACCACCGAAGTTCATGTTATCACTACAAAAACAACTTTTTTGGCGATATCAAATTTTTTAATTGAATTTACAATGGAATCCACAATAATATTTGACGTTTCACCTTTGACAGAATGAACCTATAGTAGTTTTACCTTAATTCTATTGGTTGGATTAAAATAAATCATTAGTGGAATCAATTTAACTGCTTTTCTATTTGAAGCGTCGGATGATATTGTAATGAAACTTACATCATTTAACTCCATTCGTAGCTCTTCCTCTGCTAACGGAGTGAAGACGTTGATAGTAATTGCTTCACTCTTCGTACGTGCACAGGAAAACTTGAAGTTAAATATCAGCGAGATTAATTTAGATGAGCAGTCACTGGATCTAAATGAAAAATCATGCTTCACGTAATGATACGCAAAAGTACCTTCTGCAGCTGCACAATCACGTCTGTCATTTCCGGGTTCAGTCTTCTTAAAATAACTCGTAAGCTACGAACAAGAAACAGCAGACTCCAGCGCAGATTTGTGTTTCTTCGTTTTTATATGATCTGTGATATCACTACGACCCCCATCGGATATTGAAAATGTAGATTGACATTGTGTATAGGAAACACTATCGTGAGATAGCGACTTCAGAAATGGAAATTCTGCGCTTAGCTGTTCATTAAAACTGCAGTTTTGTTTTTTTGCTGACATGGCTGAAAATGAAAATTATTTTATTAATTATTATAGAAAATTACTATTTATTATATAAAATAAATAAATTATAAGAAATAGAATACTCACTGAAATGAAACACTTACTTAACTAAATTACACTGCAAAAAAACGTTCAAAAAGTAGCCGATCTAGTACGTCTTGCCGTTTGAGGACCAACGGACCCCGCGGACAATGCCTCATAGGAACAACGAGGATTAACAATAAGAGCAGCTGCTGCAGACCCTACGCTCCCCTCTACTCCCTCCTCGCGTGCCGGAAACTGTCCAGTCACGACCCGCGGTACATCGCGATGTAGTGCGGAGACTTTGTAACACTTGTAATTGATATTCTTTACACTTGTAAAAGGTATTACTCATTTCCATTCTTCTTCAGTGTTACAAAGCGTGACCAAATTCATCAGTGAGAATAATCTTATTAAAAAGAGTTAAGCCTTCACAAGTGGATTTAGTAAATAATAGGTACATACATTTTAATGGACAATATTTGCTCTGCGGGTGGCTGAAAAAAGGTTCGCAGGCTACCAGGCGCCCATAGGCTGCCGTTTGGTTTAGCTGGTTCAGCGTGTGATTGCGTAATAGACAGTAGTGCTGAGTGGCCAAATCTTGCACAGCGCTGTATGTAATTTATTTATTCCATATTTCTTCTTTGCGTAATATTCTAAACTTGTGAATAAATCTATTATAAATTAACTCGGAAGCCTGAAATTTCTCAGGATATCAGTGTTAATTAATCTCTATGTAATACTAAAAATAATTAAAAAATAATTTTGTTGTAATAAAAATAATTTTTAACCGGGACATATGCAAAACCGGACGGGACGCCGGGACAACATCTCAAATCTGGGACCGTCCTGGCGAAACCGGGACGTATGGTCACCCTAGATATAGATCATTTTACAACTTCTTAACTGTAGTGAGATGTGTTTAAAAAACAGAGAAAAGGATGAATATTCCGAAAACTTAGGTGTTCATTTCAAAGAAAGCACTTTGGGAATCTGCTTTTGCAGTTCTTTTACTTTCTCCATACATCGCATAGGAGAAAGTATTGTCTTCACAAAATATTTAGTTTGAGGTTTCAAAGGAAATACGATTTGAGGTCCCCGGAGTACATTTTGAGTATTTTTTCCATGATGTCTTTGCATGTGTATGATAGAATTTTGTGGCGCTCTAATTAAACAACATACCGTATATACTCGTGTATAGTACGAGTTTTTACGACCAAATTTTTATTGCAAAAATTGGGGATCGTACTATACACGAGTAATGCATTTGAGGATTTAAAATTCATGTATCTTCACGGGCATTTTCGGTGAAGTTATGCCACCTGCACGCATTCTAATGGTAGGCTAACCTTAACAGTGATGTCCTTTATTGTTATGTTGCTTCGTGAAGAGTAGAATCTTTTTCATATATACAGCTTCAAATTCACAAATACTTGATATAAGTGACAATTTACGGGCACTTCCTTTCTTGAATTTTATGTATGCACATCTTTGTTTACGTCTTTTTACAAGGGATGGATTGGAATGAGTCGGACTAAAAGTATTGTAGACGGCGTAAATTTATGGAATTTCAACATCTTGGAAAAAAGAAATTACTTTGTAATATTCAACAGTCTTTATTGTTCCTTCAATCACACACCGATCAGTTTCCACTACAAAGTCATTCTAAAAGTGTTACGTCGGTTAGTAACACCATTAGAATGATTTTGTAGTGGAAACCGGTCGGTGTGTGATTGAAGAAACAATAAAGACTGTGGAATATTATAAAATAATTTCTTTTTATCCGTTATCCCTACCTATTAAATAGATGAGCGGGTGGAACCATTACGTACGCGGAAAGTAATCAAGACGTACTAGAATTGAAACGATTTTATTTCATCTTGTGCAATCATGATTCATATCACTTTTTATTAAATGTTTTAGGAGTAAGATACTTAACCTATCCGAATTTTAGTGTACTCGCAAGAAATACTATTTACGACATTTACGGCCTATTCCATGGTGGTGTGGAAAATCAAGGTTGTTCGATATATCTCGCTCGTTACCATCGAGCTATCGAAACGAAATATATCGACCATGGTGAAAAGCTGGGGTCGTACTATAAACGAGGTATATGAAAAAATCAGGTTTGTTCACCAAAAAATCAGGGGTCGTACTATACATGGAGTCGGCATATACACGAGTATATACGGTAATTAGATCAGCAGAAAAGTTATATTTAAGATTTTTGGTAATTCAAGATCTGAAAAGGTCTTGGCTGAAACTGGTCAGACAGAAGTGGATGATTATTCTTGCAATATTTTTCGTTTTTTCCAAATATCACCTTTTAAACTCAATTTATTTAAATATTTTATATAAACAAAGTTGTAGATAATATAATTTTCTACAGGTTTTGTTTGAAACATTTTTTCATAAAACATTGTTTGAGAGGTATTTTGATTATTCATCTTAATTTAATATACAGGGTGTCCCAGAATTTGAGTCTACGGACGTAACCATGTGAATTCTTGTGAAATTTTAAGTCGGAAATGTTTGTAAAAATTTTGGAAGAGACATAGTTTCCACAGAAAACATGTTTAAAGTTGGCAGTATGTGGCAACACTGTACTGGAAAAGGGTCGGTTATGATAATGACTCGAGGGCAGTGATGGCGAACCTTCTATTGCCCGCGTGCCAATATTACTGAATTTGTCGAATCTTTTCTGCCTCGCGTGCCTCAATAAAGTTCTTGATTTTTTTTGCGTGCCAACTAAATTAAATTCGTGATCAAGACATAAGAGATTGAAATTTGTAACCATAAAACTAATGCTTACAATAGTTAACTAAATAACACAAATGTTTTTGTGGCACTAAATCGAGTTGATAAATGCTTTGATTGGTTTTCTCCTTTCGTTGGCGTGCCAACCAAAATAGTCTTGCGTGCCATAAGTTCACCTTCACTGTTCTAGGGTCTAAAATGATACTAATATGTTTATCATTATTTTCTTACAATCTTTAAATTCCTTATATTGCTTTTATTTATTTCTGTGTTGTTTTTATTTCTTTTTCTTGATCAGTGATATGTGGCAACAAACATCCATTTAACTAAAAGATTGGAGACAATAAATAAAAACAAAACAAATAAATAAAAGCAAGTTAAGGAATTTAAAGATTGCAAGCAAATAATGATAAACATATTAGTGTCATTTTAGACCCTAGAGTCATTATCTTAAATTACCCTTTCCCAGCACAGTGTTGCCACGTTGCCAACTTTAAACACGTTTTCTGAGGAAACTATGTGTCTTCCGAAATTTTTACAAAGTACATTTTCGACTTAAAATTTTGCAAGGATTTGCATGGTTACATCTGTAGATGCGAATTCTGGGACACCCTGTTTGGGTTTGTTTCAAGAACAGGTATAGTATTTCTTACAGGAGCATATGTTGAGAAGCTAGTAGTGTAAATGAAGATCATGTTTAGAGATTAAGAGTAGCTTCCACGGTACAAGTATATAGTCGAATGTAAGAGAAAATTAATTAAATCTTAAATCCACCAAAAAACAAAACTTGCAGCTTTTTGGAAGATTTATAAAAATTTTCATTAATTTTTTTTGCTAGACCAAGATGATCTTTATAACTAGATGAATTCATTGCCATCTTGTACCCAATGGTATGAACCCAAAGCCATTTTTAATGTGAATGAAACTGCTTTACTTTACTCTCTGCTCCCAGAGAAAAGTTTACAAATGAAGGGAGAGGTTGGTCATGATAAGAAAAAGAGTAAAGAACGTCTGGATTTTGCCGCTATGCTGCAATTCAGGCATTGGAAAAGTTGAAACCTTTGTTGATAGTAAACTTTTCAAGACCAAGGTGCTTTAAAAACATATTTACCTTGCCATGTAAATATTCAAGCTATATAAATGTATGTGTGGCATCGATGATATTTTTAGATTTACTTAATAGCTTTGACATGAAGATGGAACTGCTATTAGGAAGGTACTGTTGTTTGTTGACAAGCATCCAGCTTATCCAATGGACACAGTATTTCTCATAAACAGCAGGTTACAAAGGCATGATCTTGGAGTCATCCATTCATTAAAGGGTAAATACCATAAATTTTCAGTAAAGGAGGTAATTGCATTTAGTTATATTGTTGTTGTATGCATTGAGTTCATAAACAATTGCAAACTGCATTACACAAGTTAGATTCATAACCATTACATTATCAGAAGATAAAGATGAAATACTTAAGAGAGTAGGAGAAGCAGAACAGAAAATCCAAGCATCTGATTTCTAGAACATGTTAATTGTTAAGTTTATCTTGTGTTGGCAATACCATTTACTATTGAAAGAATGTGTGATGCTGGAAAAAGAAAAGTAGAAAATGCAGACTATGAGAAAAATTTATGGAGTGCAACCAATTCCTTAAAAAATATTTCTTCAATGGTTGCTTTCACCATACATGGTATTGTCTACGTGATAAAAATTGATTTAGAGATTTTAAAGGATATATGCATTTTGAGTCATTTATTCATGGTTTTCAATCCTAAGATTGGTTTGAAAATGCCTAGGGAATAACATATGATGTGGTGATTTCCCGTTGCCTTCCACATCAGACGCTCGCACATGATTAATAAAATATGAAATTATGAAAACGACACAAACATCCATGCCCTTGGTGGGATTCGAACCCACAACCTTAGTGATGCTAGGCCAACACCACTGGGGCCGGCTGCATTTTGAGTACACTTTGGCTATTTTGTTGATGATGTCTGTGCATGTTTATGTTAGAATTTTGTGGGCACTCTAACTCAAAAACTGATAATCAGATCAGCAGAAAAGTTTATATTTAAGGTTTTTAGTAATTCAAGACCTGAAAAGGTCTTGACAAACTGGTCAGCCAGAAGTGGAGGTTGTAATAATTTTTGTTTTTTCCAAATATCTCCTTTAAAACAATTTATTTAAATATTTTATATAAACGAAGTTGTATATAATATAGTTTTCTACAGGTTTTGTTTGATACATTTTTTCGCAAAACTGATTGTTTAAGAGAGATGATTATCCATCTTAATTTATGTTAAGTATGTTGCTAAGTGATATCACTGTTTCAGTTGCTTTGGTAAAATTTTCTAATTGTTGATAGTGATGTGTGTGCTGCCAAGGGCAAAATTAATTGCACATCGATATTTTCTTATCCATGACATCAGCTAACAATTTTGTTTATTTATTGTTTTTTTAATGTGACAAGTGATTCAAAGTACACATTTTTCATTGTGAAAGTTATTTATTGCTTAAAATATATTCACAGGTATAATGTTCAATAATTATTCTTAAGGTTACTGATATTTACAGTAATCATATTTGCAACTCTGTATGGAGAAGGTCATGTGGTGGCCACATCAGATTTTTGTAATTTGCTCATTACTTTCAGTATTTCAACCTTTTGATGATCTTCATTTTCCTAATTTTGCCAATCCAATTTCTTTAAATACTAATATAAAAACTTATATTTGTGGAGTAAAGTTTGCAACTTCTTGGAAGTAAATATGCCATTACAATTTTTTAAAACAACCTTTTATCTGGAAATTTTGAGCTATTATTTGTCTGCTATTAGCATCAGTAGCTAGCAGTGTTTCAAATTGAAATTTTTGAAAGACTGGTTTATTGAAAATCTCCAATAAGCTGATAACCTGGGATTACATCTGCCATATGAATTCTTCTGGAATTGCTTGTAAATATATACAGTGACAAGGGTGGTCGGGCAGTTCAAAAATCTTTTGAAGTTAGAAACTTTCGACTTTCGTATCTGGTCACATCCACACTGGTTTATTGAAAATCAATAAGCTGATAACCTGGGATTATATTTACCATAAAAATTCCCCTGGAATTGCTTGTATATATTTACAATGACAAGGATGGTCGGGCAGTTCAGAAATCATGAGAATTTAGAAACTTGACTTTTGTATCTCGTCACATCTAGTCACCCTAACATAGTAGAAGATTGTTTATCTGGAACTCCAAACACTGGAGACATCCAAACAGAATAATTTATGACTGATTTATTTTAGTTCCGAGAGCGACTACCGCCTCAAGTAGCTTTCTAACCATGTGTGCGTGAGTATAGGTATTTACGTCGCAAGATAATTCATTTGATTTTTTGCATTTAATAAAATGTTTAAGTATATTTGATTTTTAACATCATTTAATGTTAATTGATAAACGATTTGGTTATTTAATTTGCATGTTTATTTAGATAAATCAAGTGTACTTGATACTATTATGTATTTATTTCTTACATACCTTATTTATTTCTTATCACTGTGCTATTTTAGGGTTAAGATATCTAAAATCTGGAAATATCATTTATCTGGAACAGACCAGGTCCCGAACATTCTGGATGATTTTCTGCTGTATTTACAGATCGTCATAAACAAGTTAATAAAACACATTTAAAAGACTAAACCTCTAAATAACTAATGCAGCATCAGAAACAGTTATTATTATTTTTTCGTATAATTTTCTCAATGTGAAAATTATTCACAATTGTAATTGCTGATGTTTATTTATGAGGATACTGATATCTAGAGCAATCATATACATAACTCTTTATGGAGAAAGTTATGTGCTGGATGCATCAGATTTTTTTATGTAAGTTTTTTAATGGATTAGATAACTTATGAATGAATTATGAAAATGCATTTGTTAAAATAAGTTTTAGGAGTTCATTTTTTAGATGTTAAATTGACTCGATTTTATTGTCTATTTACATATTTCTAGTAAAACACACTTAGGACAATTTCCTCAAAAACTACTAGATGGATTTTCTATTCTTAAACATTTTTAGAGTCGTGTTGACCTCGAGATTGTTGACCTATCCAGAAAATTAGCATTGATCATCTCACAGAGGTGTAACTGTGGCACGGCAAGGCATTGCCTCGGCCCAGGGGGCCCCAAGAAGGCAAAAAACTACTGTAATACGAAATAAATGGAAAATGTTATATTTTTTAATTTCTAAAATGTAAAATAAACATTTAAATCATATGTATAAATATTCAATTCTTTTATGAGGGCCTCATTTTAATTATTTGTCTTGGGGCCTCAAAACTGAAGTTATGCCTCTGTCACCTCTATGAGTGCTGCATGATAAAGTGTTTGTTTTTCCACACAAATTGCTTCAATATTGCTCTAAGGTCTAATCTACATATTTTAATAAGCAGATATTTTTGTAAAACAACTTCATAGAATTCATTTAAAATCAAATTATGCATACTTCTTTTAAATGCTGAAAATTTAAAAATTCCATGCTTATGTGCTCAACTGAAAAGAAATTAATGTTGAATCTATTTGCTAATCTTTATCTATAAAATCTCAGGGATAGAGATTAGGAAAGGATGGAAGAAAGAATATGAGAGGGGATAGTATGTGTGTTTTAAGCGAATCAGCCACTTAGACTATTATCGAGGAGAGTTAGAGAGTGAGATAGTATGGGAGAGAATCAGAGCTGGGAAAGTTTTTTGAATAAGGAACTTCCAAAATGGTTCCTGTTCCTGGATCCAAAACTGGATTATTGTATCGGAAGCAAAACGAACTGGAACATTGATGTCAAAATTGTCAATGGTTCTCTTAAAAATTATTATTAATATTTTTACATTTAAAAAATTAAAAATGTAGACTGTTTGATTTCTACAATTATATTTTTATACAAAATTGAAAATGTCTTTTCTCTGATTATTATTCTTCCTTTTAGTTGGATCTAGTTTTTGGACTTTGTTCTTCAATCCATTTACATTTGGCTTCCATATTTTGCATAATATATTCTGGTAAAAAGCTGTTCAAAGAGTACATAAAGCAGGTACATAACAAGTAACATTCAATTATCTACTCAGATCAGGGGCGTAGCCAGGATTTGACCAAGGGGAGATTCAGGCTCAGAGCTCTGTACCGGATGGGGGGTTACTCTGCTGTGGCATGCCGGAGGCGAAACATTTTTACTTTATTTAATGATTTACACATGTGTTCCGTAAATCCATATAGAGATTTTTTTGTTAAAAATAAAAATTGTGTTGGCTCACTGGAATTAAAAATTTTCTTAAAAAATAATGAAATTCGTGGGATTTATAATTAATAAACGGGATATCGCCAACGTCATCGAAGTGTGTGTAAATAAGTTTCTTGGTCTTTAATAAAATGTGGTGTTTATTCAGAATGCCACAGTACATATTGTATTATTATATTTTGAAGGGCAAAAATGCAAGTTACATGCTGGAATAGGGACTCTAAGAACCAAACCCTATTTTTTTCCATATACCCAATTACTTACCATTTGCAAATTTGCCATTCGCGAGGGTTTTCATGAATGGCGAGGGACTACTATACATTCATTTCCTATCATAAATGCATTTTATACAACGTTAGTAACAGAGACAGCTAGGAATATTGGCGCCTATGGCCAAGTTATCAAAATGTGCCTTTTTATAGCACAAGTATTTCTATAGTAGCATTTATGTATTACTAGCAGAATTTCCCATTGAATTTCAATGGATTTACTAAAACACAACATACAAACTCTTTAAAATATATAGTATATACTTTTTAACTTACAATTAGCTTTTCTTAACAATTAATCATATTTGCTTGTAACAATCCATTTCCAAATGTATTGCATTCAGATATAAGTATAACTGTATTTCCTATCATATCACTTTCGCCAAATTCAGCTTCATTTCTTGTGTAATTATGCCTATGAAATGTTTACATTTTACTTACAAGAAATGTAAGATTCCAGTATTCAATAGACGAAAGAAGGTTCAGTTACTTTCATCAATCGTTATAAATGCTTCCTGAATAATATTCAGTATCTATTTACATTGCTATCCATAAACATCGATCGTTTCATTGCTGAAACAAAAGTGCAAAGCGAATAATGCTAAACTTTCGTCTATTTGTAAGCTTCATTGAAGCTAATGAAATCGGAGGTAACAATGTCGGCCGTCTTGGCAATGCCCGGAAAGAGTACGAAATATCCACAAAATTTCGAAACAAATAGCATATTACTGAAAACTTTGACCGTGTAACATGTAAACTTCACAGGAATAAGATAGTATAGAGTTTTATTCATCGAATAAAGCAAATACAAAAAAAAATCGGTCCATATTTACATATTTTGATGCTAGAAGGAAGAATACCTTGCAAGTCAAGAAAAGGATTCATGCATGTTATCTTATCAAAAAATATTAATCCCCTATATTGGCAGCACTGATTAATCCTGGTTGACCAAACCTTGACCATTCACTAAGTTAGGATGTAAGGAAGAATCGTACCGAATTTGGTTATTCTAGCTTTTATCGTTTAGGAGGTGTTCCATGAACAATCACACAAACCAACAAACATACCCTTCTAAATATATTATAGGAGATTTCTAAACATGATCAAGCGAATTACCTTTGAATGTATAATGTATGATTAAAATATGAAATATCTTGTATGCTTGGTTGATGTAACGTCAGAAATAAATATAAACTTTAGCTATCAAAATTGGTTTATGTAAATTTTCATCTTAAGGATTCTGGAAAATACTAACAATAAGTCATTTATCCAAGACATTAAAATGTTTAGTTTAAAAACTCATCGCTATAAATACTCTTGTTAAAATATGAAATATAAAATTCTATATAATGTTACTGGATACATTAAATTTTATAACTCCCATTCAGGGCCGGCGCGTCAAAAATTGTCGCCTGAGGCGAACGTACTTTATGCTGCCCTTTTGCACAGTAACAGCATTTATATTTTTTAGACCCAATGAATTTTCTTAATTCTGAAAAATCTTGATATATTTCGAAAGAGGAACCTTTGGCCTTTACTTTTTCAGTTCCATTCTACAATTTAGTGCATATAATGTACATTAATTTTTGCGTTTTTATTTTCATGCAAGTAGCGAAATGTGGAACTTGTCTGCGTAAAAACCCCATATAATTCTGAGACAAATCTTATCTCGGCACAAAAAGGAGGAGTCCTCGTCCACACATATCTAATGTCAGTTTACAATGAAACCCCTCAAAGAAATTTACTACGTTTATCTCTTGACCAAGAGTGAGTCCGAGATGCGAGGGAAAGATTCTCGCATTCATGTTGCATAGAAAACCCTCTCCCATCGCCATATCTGTGGTTCTAATGAACAAAATGCAACAATATTTTGTGTATGACTTTGTAATGTTTATGAATAATGATTTTGTAACTATAACTTCTATATTATTAATGAGCTGTTTTAAAAAAAAAAAAGAAACGCCATATTTTCATGAAAATTTCCCGTCGAAACGTCAAAAAGTTGACATGTGATAAACATTTCCCCTATTTGTTTTAAAGAGGTACACCCAGCGGATGAAATGTTTAGAAATGTTCATATGTTTGTTTGAATAAGATTGCATATCAATAGATTCAATAGTGTTCACAATACTGTAAGCTATATGAATACTGTGATCTTGGCCAATGGTGGACCTTAGGTAGTTTTTTCGATTTAAAAATTAATTCCTATTATTTAATCTATATATGATTAAAATTCTGTGTTTCTACGATGATTATTAGTATTTTAGAATTCCTCTGTTTCCTACAAAATACGATATCATATATACCAATTTTCTGATAAAAATGCTGCCATTGTATTGATGAGCGATTACATACCTAGATGTAAAGATTATCCAGGAAGATGATGTCAGTGTTACTGGCTGAAACAGTGGTAAGGATGCACTTAGGACCACTCTGCAGAAATTGAGTGTAACCGTAAAACTACACTCGGACAGGCTGCCCTACATTAGACGATACCTGCAGACGTGTACTTTTTGGAGAGTTATCTTCTAACACGACCGAGTCCGGTGATCCCTTAATTCTGACTGGGAACTAAGATGCAGAAAGCGAAGAAAGGCATGCTAGATGCTAAGAATTTAATTAATCGGAACATGAAACAGATGCCAACCAAAGATACACAGAATGGAAATGAAACTCCAACCTAAACATTCCGAGTCCAAGGGCTAGCTCTAAACATCAAGGAGAGATATTTAAAAAATTCAAATTAATTTTTTGTAATGCTCTGAGTGCAAAATCATGTATGCTTAGTTGATGTTGAAGCGGTGAATGACAGTGTATGGGCACCCTTTTGTTTTTCGCAAATCTGCAATGGAGGTTGATTTTTTTTCAATATGCGTCTGAAAATGCTGCCCCAAGCTAAACGCCGCTTGAGGCGGTTGCCTCACCCCTGGCGCCGGCCTTGCTCCCATTTTTACCTATAAAAATATGTACAGTAGACAAAAATAATCCATAAATAGCAAAAATAAAGCAAGAATCAGCGTTCCGTAATAATTTCACATCCAAGGATGTAGGCGCTTCAAGTGCAGCACTTGTTTCACTTTGAAGTATAGATGATCGCTCACTGTTTTTGTCTCATATTTACACGGCTTTCTTTGTTACTATTTCATTAATTATTTTTACTAATAAGTTCAATTTTTTCACTGGATGTCATAGTTGTAATAAAAACAGGCAAAAAATAATAATAACAATTTTTTGATTTTCTCATGGGGGGTTTGAACCCCATAAACCCCTCCCCCCCCTCCCTCCCCCCTTAGCTACGCATCTGATACTAACTGATATTCTTCTGGAACAGAACTCGCATCAATATAAAATGGATTTGAGAAAATTTCGATAAGTTTATCGAATCGAGCAATTTCTCCAAAACGTTGACAGTGATCTTATCTCATCTGCATACTTTGCAAAGTTTATTTCCTGATTTTTCTGAATTTCCTGATTTTCCTGAATTTCCTGACTTTTCTTACCTCGCTGAATTTCCTGATTTTCCAGAACTTCCTGATTTTCCTGAATAGCCTGATTTTCCTGATTTTACTGAATTTCTTGAAATTTCTGAATTGGCTGATTTTCCTGTTTTTCCTGAATTTCCTGAAATTCCTTTTTTTTTCTGATTTTACCTTATTTTCCTGAATTTCCGGTTTTTTCTGAATTTTCTGATTTCCTGATTGACCTGAATTTCCTGATTTTCCTGAATTTCCAGATATTCCTGTATTTCCAGAGTTTCCTGATTTACCTGTTTTTCTTTATTAAATTCTTTGAAATTAAAGAAGTAGGAAAGTCAGGAATATCTGGCAATTCAGGAACACCAGGAAATTCAGGAATATCAGGAAATCAGGAAATTCAGAAAATCAGTAAAGTCTGGAAATTCAGGAAAATCAGGATATTCAGGAAAATCAGGAAGTTCAGGAAAATCAGGGAATGCAGTTAAATCAGGAAAATCAGGAAATTCAGAAAAATCAGAAAATTAAGGAAAATCAGGAGAATCAGGAAATTCAGGAAAATCAGGAAATTCAGGTAAATCAGGAAAATCAGGAAATTCAGCAAATTTAGGTAATTCAGGAAAATCAGGAAATTTAGGAAAATCAGGTAATTCAGGAAAATCAGGATATTCAGGTAAATCAGGAAAATCAGAAAATTCAGGAAAATCAGGAAATTCAGGATAATCAGGAAAATCAGGAAATTCAGGAAAATCAGGAAATTCAGGAAAATCAGGAAATTCAGGTAAATCAGGAAAATCAGGTATTTCAGCAAATTCAGGTAATTCAGGAAATTCAGGAAAATCAGGTAAATCAGGAAAATCAGGAAGTTCAAGTAAATCAGGAAAATCAGGAAATTAAGGAAAATCAGGAAATTCAGCAAATTCAGGTAATTCAGGAAAATCAGGAAATTCAGGAAAATCAGGTAAATCAGGAATTTCAGGTAAATCAGGAAATTCAGGTACATCAGGAAATACAGAAAATTCGGGAAAATCAGGAAATTCAGGAAAATCAGGAAAATCAGGAAATTCAGGTAAATCAGGAAAATCAGGAAATTCAGGAAAATCAGGAAATTCAGGAAATTCAGGTGAATCAGGAAATTCAGCAAATTTAGGTAATTCAGGAAATTCAGGAAAATCAGCTAAATCAGGAAATTCAGGAAAATCAGGAAATTCAGGTAAATCAGGAAAATCAGGAAATTCAGCAAATTCAGTTAATTCAGGAAAATCAGGAAATTCAGCAAATTCAGGTAATTCAGGCAATTCAGGAAAATCAGGTAAATCAGGAATGTCAGGTAAATCAGGAAATTCAGGTAAAACAGGAAATTCAGGAAAATCAGGAATTTCAGGAAAATAAGGAAATTCGGGAGAATATTTTTCCTGAATTTCCTGAATTTGCTGAAATACCTGATTTTCTTGATTTACCTGAATTTTCTGATTTTCCTGATTTACCTGAATATCCTGATTTTCCTGAATTTCCTGATTTACCTGATTTTCCTGAATTTCCTGATTTTCCTGAATTTCCTGAATTACCTGAATTTGCTGAATTTCCTGATTTTCCTGATTTACCTGAATTTCCTGAATTTCCTGATTTTCCTGATTTAGCTGAATTTCCTGAATTTCCTGATTTTCCTGAATTTCCTGATTTACCTGAATTTCCTGATTTACCTGATTTTCCTGATTTACCTGATTTTCCTGATTTTCCTGAATTTCCTGAATTACCTAAATTTGCTGAATTTCCTGATCTTCCTGATTTACCTGAATTTCCTGATTTTCCTGAATTTCCTGATTTTCCTGATTTACCTGAATTTCCTGAATTTCCTGATTTTCCTGATTTTCCTGAATTTCCTGATTTTCCTGATTTTCCTGATTTTCCTAAATTTTCTGATTTTTCTGAATTTCCTGAATTTCCTGAATTTTCTGACTTCCCTGAATTTCCTGATTTTCCTGATTTTCCTGAACCACCTGATATTCCTGAATTACATGATGTTCCTGAATTGCCAGATTTTCCTGATTTTCCTACTTCTTTAATTTCAAAGAATTTAATAAAGAAAACAGGTAAATCAGGAAACTCTGGATATACGGGAATATCTGGAAATTCAGGAAAATCAAGAAATTCGGGTCAATCAGGAAAATTAGAAAATTCACAAAAAACCGGAAATTCAGGAAAATCAGGAAAAATCAGGTAAAATCAGAAAAGAAAGGAAATTCAGTAAAATCAGGAATTTCAGGAAATTCAGGAAATTTAGGAAATTCAGGTAAAACAGGAAAATCAGGAAATTCAGGAATTTCAAGAAATTAAGTAAAATCAGGAAAATCAGGATATTCAGGAAAATCAGGAAGTTCAGGAAAATCAAGTAAATTAGGAATTTCAGGTAAATCAGGAAATTCAGGTAAATCAGGAAATACAGGAAATTCAGGGAAATCAGGAAATTCAGGTAAATCAGGAAATTCAGGTAAATCAGGAAAATCAGGAAATTCAGGAAAATCAGGAAATTCAGGTAAATCAGGAAAATCAGGAAATTCAGCAAATTTAGGTAATTCAGGAAATTCAGGAAAATCAGGAAATTCAGGTAAATCAGGAAATTCAGGAAAATCAGGAAATTCAGCTAAATCAGGAAAATCAAAAAATTCAGGAAAATCAGGTAAATCAGGAAAATCAGGAAATTCAGCAAATTCAGGTAATTCAGGAAAATCAGCAAATTCAGGTAATTCAGGAAATTCAGGAAAATCAGGAAATTCAGGAAAATCAGGAAATTCAGGAAAATCAGGTAAATCAGGAATTTCAGGAAATTCAGGTAAATCAGGAAATTCAGGAAAATCAGGAATTTCAGGAAAATAAGGAAATTCGGGAGAATATTTTTCCTGAATTTCCTGAAATACCTGATTTTCCTGATTTACCTGAATTTTCTGATTTTCCTGATTTACCTGAATATCCTGATTTTCCTGAATTTCCTGATTTACCTGATTTTCCTGAATTTCCTGATTTTCCTGAATTTCCTGATATACCTGAATTTGCTGAATTTCCTGATTTTCCTGATTTACCTGAATTTCCCGATTTTCCTGAATTTCCTGATTTTCCTGATTTAGCTGATTTTCCTGATTTTCCTGAATTTCCTGATTTACCTGATTTTCCTGAATTTCCTGATTTTCCTGAATTTCCTGAATTACCTAAATTTGCTGAATTTCCTGATTTACCTGAATTTCCTGATTTTCAGGAAATCAGAAAATTCAGAAAAAACCGGAAATTCAGGAAAATCAGGTAAAATCAGATAAAATCAGAAAAAAAAGGAATTTCAGGAAAATCAGGATATTCAGGGAAGTCAGAGAAGTCAGGAAATACAGGGAAGTCGGAAAAGTCAGGAAATTCAGGAAAATCTGGAGAATCAGAAAATCAGCAAATTCAAGAAATTCAGGGAAATCAGCAAATTCAGGAAAATCAGGAAATTCAGAAAAATCAGGAAAAACAGAAAAATCAGGAAAATCAGGAAATTCAGTTAAATCAGAAAAATCAGCAAATTCAGGAAATTCAGGAACATCAGGCAATTCCGGAAAATAAGGAATTTCAGGAAAATCAGGAAATTCATGAAAATCAGGAATTTCAGGAAAATCAGGAAATTCAAGAAAATCAGGAAATTAGGGAAATAAGTAAAATTCAGCAAATTCAGGAAAATCAGTTAAATCATAAAATCAGCAAATTCAAGAAATTCGGGGAAATCAGCATTTTCCTAAATTTGCCGATTTTCCTGAATTTCTGTATTTTGATAAATTTGTTGATTTTCCTGATTTACCTAATTTTCCTGATGCTCCTGAATTTGCTGATTTTCCTGAATTTGCTGAATTTCCTGATTTACCTGAATGTCCTGAATTTCATGATTTTCCTGAATTTCCTGAATTTGCTGAATTTCCTGATTTACCTGAATTTCCTGATTTTCCTGAATTTCCTGATTTTCCTGAATTTCCTGATTATCTTGAATTTTCTGATTTTTCTGAATTTCCTGATATTCCTGATTTAACTGTATTCCGTGATTTTCCCGAACTTCCGGATTTTCCTGAATATCCTGATTTTCATGAATTTCCTGATTTTACTGATTTTCCTGATTTTGCTGAATTTCCTGATTTCCTGAATTTGCTGGTGTTCTTGAATTGCCAGATTTTCCTGATTTTCCTACTTCTTTAATTGCAAAGAATTTGATAAAGAAAAACAGGTAAATCAGGAATCTCTGGAAATACAGGAATATCTGGAAATTCAGGAAAATCAAGAAATTCAGGTCAATCAGGAAATCAGAAAATTCAGAAAAAACCGGAAATTCAGGAAAATCAGGTAAAATCAGATAAAATCAGAAAAAAAAGGAATTTCAGGAAAATCAGGATATTCAGGGAAGTCAGAGAAGTCAGGAAATACAGGGAAGTCGGAAAAGTCAGGAAATTCAGGAAAATCTGGAGAATCAGAAAATCAGTAAATTCAAGAAATTCAGGGAAATCAGCAAATTCAGGAAAATCAGGAAATTCAGAAAAATCAGGAAAAACAGAAAAGTCAGGAAAATCAGGAAATTCAGTTAAATCAGAAAAATCAGCAAATTCAGGAAAATCAGGCAATTCCGGAAAATAAGGAATTTCAGGAAAATCAGGAAATTCATGAAAATCAGGAATTTCAGGAAAATCAGGAAATTCAAGAAAATCAGGAAATTAGGGAAATAAGGAAATTCAGCAAATTCAGGAAAATCAGTAAAATCAGGAAAATCCGGAAATTCAGGAAAATCAGGAAATTTAGGTAAATCAAAAAAATCTGCAAATTGAGTAAATTCAAGATATTCGGGAAAATCAGGAAATGCGGTATAATCAGAAAAATCAGGAAAATTAGGAAATTTAGGAAAATCAGAAAAAGTATATTCCCGAATTTCCGGATTTTCGTGAATTTGCCGATTTTCCTGAATTTCTGCATTTTGCTGAATTTGCTGATTTGACTGATTTTCCTGAATTTTCTGATTTTCCTGATTTACCTGAATTTCCTGATGTTCCCGAAGTTCCTAATTTTCCTGAATTTGCTCATTTTGCTGAATTTCCTGAATTCCCTGATTTTCCTGAATTTCCTGATTTTCCTGTATTTCCTGATTTTCCTGTATTTTCTGATTTTGCTGAATTTCCTGATTTTCCTGAATTTCATGATTTTCCTGAATTTGCTGATTTTCTGAATTTCCTGAATTCCCTGATTTTCCTAAATTTCCTGATTTTCTGTATTTCCGGTTTTTCCTGAATATCCTGATTTTCCTGAATGTCCTCATTGTACTGATTTTCCTGATTTTCCTTAATTTTCTGATTTTCCTGAAATTCCTGATTTTCCTGAATTTCCTAAATTTGCTGTTGTTCCTGATTTTGCTGAATTTCCAGATTTTCCTACCTCTTTAATTTCAAAGAATTTAATAAGGAAAATCAGGAAACTCTGGAAATTCAGGAATATCAGGAAATTCAGGAAAATCAAGTAATTCAGGTCTATCAGGAACATCAGGAAATCCAGGAAATCAAGAAATTCAGGTCAGTCAGGAAAATAAGGAAATTCAGAAAATACCGGAAATTCAGGAAAATCAGGAAAATCAGGAAATTCAGCAAATTCAGGTAATTCAGGAAAATCAGCAAATTCAGGTAATTCAGGAAATTCAGGAAAATCAGGAAATTCAGGAAAATCAGGAAATTCAGGAAAATCAGGTAAATCAGGAATTTCAGGAAATTCAGGTAAATCAGGAAATTCAGGAAAATCAGGAATTTCAGGAAAATAAGGAAATTCGGGAGAATATTTTTCCTGAATTTCCTGAAATACCTGATTTTCCTGATTTACCTGAATTTTCTGATTTTCCTGATTTACCTGAATATCCTGATTTTCCTGAATTTCCTGATTTACCTGATTTTCCTGAATTTCCTGATTTTCCTGAATTTCCTGATATACCTGAATTTGCTGAATTTCCTGATTTTCCTGATTTACCTGAATTTCCTGATTTTCCTGAATTTCCTGATTTTCCTGATTTAGCTGATTTTCCTGATTTTCCTGAATTTCCTGATTTACCTGATTTTCCTGAATTTCCTGATTTTCCTGAATTTCCTGAATTACCTAAATTTGCTGAATTTCCTGATTTACCTGAATTTCCTGATTTTCAGGAAATCAGAAAATTCAGAAAAAACCGGAAATTCAGGAAAATCAGGTAAAATCAGATAAAATCAGAAAAAAAAGGAATTTCAGGAAAATCAGGATATTCAGGGAAGTCAGAGAAGTCAGGAAATACAGGGAAGTCGGAAAAGTCAGGAAATTCAGGAAAATCTGGAGAATCAGAAAATCAGCAAATTCAAGAAATTCAGGGAAATCAGCAAATTCAGGAAAATCAGGAAATTCAGAAAAATCAGGAAAAACAAAAATCAGGAAAATCAGGAAATTCAGTTAAATCAGAAAAATCAGCAAATTCAGGAAATTCAGGAACATCAGGCAATTCCGGAAAATAAGGAATTTCAGGAAAATCAGGAAATTCATGAAAATCAGGAATTTCAGGAATTTCAGGAAATTCAGGAAAATCAGGAAATTCAGGAAAATTAGGAAAATCTGGTAAATCAGGAAGATTAGGTAAATCAGGAAATTCAGGAAAATCAGGAAATTCAGTTAACTAAGGAAAATCTGCGAATTCAGGAAAATCAGCAAATGCAGGAAAATCAGGAAATTCAGCAAAATCAGGAAATAAGGTAAATAAAGAAAATCAGCAAATTCAGGAAAATCAGGAAATTCAGGAAATTAGGAAGTTTAGGTAAATCAGAATTTTGTTACAGCCACTAAAAATCATGTATTTAAAATCATGAATTAATCTATAAAAGCTAAGGACAAAGTAAAAATAACATTAATTAGATCCCAAACATATACGAACAGAAACTTTACAAAATACTATATTATAAATTATTAAAAAGGTGACCAGCTTACAATGAGATATTAGATAAAATAATATTATTTAATGACTAGTTTAATCAATACTACACAAATTTTCTATATTTTTGCACCAACTAAACTTTCATAGAAAACCAACTGTTGAAGTATATAATAATAAACCCATGCTCAATGTTTGTAATAATATACCCACATAAGTTAAGAACAGTATAAAATAATATAAAACAATTTATTAGCACAAATATGTGGCATTATTTAACAATAGGCACTTTGCAAAATACTAATTGAGAAACTATCACGAGGAAGACTATCTTCCCAAGTTGCTAGATAAAATAATGTCATCAATGATTATCTTAAGACGTTCTCCCTGGTGTGACCCACCGGTGAGTCACACTGAGTTTTCCTACGGGGCAGCATGGGTCACCGGTGATTCACGGCGCCTGCTCATTTTTATGTCGATTCATGTGAACCCACCTCGTGGTTGAGTGTTTCTGTTATCCGTCCCGCCACATGAAAGGTATCAAAATTTTTTCTTGGACTTCCCAAAATATAGTAATATCTCTCTTATCAAAGGGATTTATTAGAGAAAAATCTGATGTGGCCAACTCATGACTTTCTCCATAATTCGTTGTCGTAATTAGAATTCGTGGCTAAATTTCTAGAAAATTGAGTATGATTCCGTTTAAATATTGGATTCAATTTTTTTATTAAATCAATACTCTGTATGTCAGTCTGGTTCAACAATGCGCATTACAAAAATAGTATATAAGATTCGTATGTAAATTACGAAACAGTTGAATATCTCCTTAATTATTGATTCTGAAAAATAACTTTTCAAACAAAAGTTGTAGTAATTAACTTTATCTATAACTTTGCTTATAACAATATATATATATATGCCCACCTGATCGAATTTAATCTAAAATAAGCCCCCGGGTTGAACGTGTTAATAAAGGTTGCATACATTTTCTTTATTTTAGCACCACTTAATCAGAAACCTTAGAAGAACTGTTTCATAGTTTAAGGCTAAATACAAGATTAAATATTATAACTTGGTCTATTTGAAATCTTTACACTTCAACTACACACTACAACAGATACTGTGGATGAAACAGGATTGTTTTGGAATAGTATGCTCTTGTGAACATTCAACTCTTGTGAAGAGTCCTTAAATGGATTGTTGAGGCAAATATCCAAAGGTTGAAGTAAAGATGTTGCAGCCCCGGGCATAACTGCAATATCTGTATTATTTATTTTCAAGCACTTCTTGCTGTCTTTTATTATGTGGGATCAGAATATTTGGCCTACACTGTTTGCGTCGGCCGTCGGGTGCTTATTCCTGACATTATCTATTCACAACTTCATTTCATCTTCATCCATCCACCCTTTTTATGGAAATGAACAAAAACGCCTGTAGGGAACGTAATTTTTGGCTTAGATTTCCATTTGAAAATCATCATTGGTTTCAACTTAGTTCTGTCAGCCATGCAGGCTAGTACCACTGTGAATCCTGTCTTTTCATGCCTGGTAGTTTTCATTAGAACTGTTTTTGCGCCTTTTAAGTCAACAGTTCGGTTGCAGAGAATATCAATATTTATAGGCGTTTCATCTATGACACCGATATGAGATAATGGATACTCGTGTGCTTTCCACTTTCTAAGGACAAATTGCTGGAAACTGGTATTTTTGTTATCGAGATCTTTTGGAAGTTTCTGTGCTCTTGGTTTTCTGTTGCAACACCAGAGATTTTCTTTTCAGAAAGTGTCTACACCAACTAGCTGTTGCCTTAAATTCTTTGCTTAGTTCTGGAGCTGATTTAGCCCACTTAAGTCCATATATGGGTGTTGCACTTTGGGTGGCAACATAGCTTTTCTTTCAATTTTTGAGGATCATTTCTGAAACATTGTTCCTCAATATCAGGCCAATGACTGCCGTCGGCTCTTATGGCACATTTTGTCTTTGGCATCTTTATCATTACAGATTCGTTCTTTTTCCTGTCTTGCACCAGCTTTTCACTTTCACACAAAATTTCCTCGCTGCAGCACAGTTATTTGACGATTTAGAGAATTTCACAATGTTTAACTTGAAGCCAGCTTCATATTTTATTCTTTTTGCAGGCGAAGCCATGATGAGATTATTCCAATATCTATGATTTTACTGTAAGCCAGTGTGACCATCTGTTACAAAGTAAAAATGCAATTATGGCAACATATGTGATATTTTATTGAATTTCACCATATTAGAGCTCGATCGTGATCACTAGGTAAATTTTGATAGTTTTGTTAACAGCTGACATTTATTGAATTGCAGGAAACTTGATTTAGTGGGTCAAGCTCTCTGAGAATAACAGTTTCTTATTGGTTGAAATTAAAACACTTGTCACAAGAAGAATAGCACAGACTCTAAACAATATATATTTTTATTATTAAGTTTATTTCTGTGTTTTGTTAAAACTTGAATTGCTAGGACCTTGATTTTGTCTGAAAAAAATTTCATATGAGATATTTTTAAGTCAAACAGTGTGGGTTGTCTTATACAGTGAATATATGTCTAATCATGTATTTTCAAGCTGAAAAGTTAGGTCAACTAATACGTCAGATCGACTTATACGCCGCGATATGCAGTACAGCGGGTCGAGGGCATTCACGGATTTGGTATTCATCATTTCACTTATTTGTCATTTAAGTATTATGGAACATTGTTGTGGTATCCACGGTTTTTCGTATCGCTTATTAGTCATTCGGACTACTTGTAAGAAGAGTAAGAAGTCGACACGCATGCTACTTGTTCAGCACTGTCTACCTCATTAAAAACTCATTTTATTTTATGGCCTATTTTGTTTATTTTTTGCTATCAATAATGAATATACTGTTTTGGTAATTATCAGAGCAGGCTTGATTGAGATGCGGACGGTGCGACTGCATCGGTCCTCGCACTTAAAGAGGCCCTGCGCTCTCTAAGAAATATTTGTTGTACTACTTATAAAGTACAGTAAAACCCCGCTATACGTTGTTTTGCATATACAGTAAAACTCGTTTATAACGATCATGCCTAAAACGAAATCTCGGCTATAACGAAGAAATGTCTCGGTCCCTTGAACTTCTCCATAAGGGCAATGATTAAATTTCTCGGATGTAACGAACACGCATTTTACGAATTCTCGGCTGTAACGAACAAATGTTTGGTCCCGTGGCAAAAAATGCCCCACATATAACGAATTTTGGCGAGCAGAGCGATAAGTAATGAATAGTTTCCGCCCGTTTACCGCGCACTTGTTCGTAGAGGTCCCCTTCCTCCATCTACCCCTTCCATACGAATTTCCACGCTCCCTTTGTTTTGAAATTGATATTAAAAATGTGAAATGTTTATGTAAATTAATGACCATAATAATAATATTAATTGACCATTTAAAAAATCGTATGTAATAGCAGTTGAACATTTTACATGCTGAGAAGTTGATAAGCATCTCTTTCCATATGTAAGTACGGCATTGAAGTCGACTCACTGCAAATACAGTAAAAGCTGTGTGATCTGGCTATCTTGGGGATTGTGGATAGCTGATTAGGAGAAATATCTGGTTAGGGGAGCATTTTCGATTTTGACATCGCAAATTTAGCAATAACCAAACAAAATTGGGCTTAGGTTCACTATCGTACTCTCCAAACATAACTATGCATGGGGTTTGCATTTTCCATTTTAATTCTTCCACACGTAGTTAGATATAGACACTATTTACCCATTCTTATTTAATACGTTGCTACGCTTACATGCAAAACAAAAAGAATATTGAAAAGTTTAGGGCGTCCGGGAAGTTTGGGGATTACGGCAGTGAACCTGTTCCCAAAATTGAATTTATTGGATTATATCTTCCTTATATATTTTTATTATTTTTCTTTATTTACTCTACTAGAAAAGGACGAAATTATTTAATTCTTTTGAACATTTCTGTGAAAACCAGTCATATAATATTTTATCCAGTTCCTCCATTTTTGGCTTATGGAGCGTATGATGTTTATTAATTGATTTACTCGTCTCAGAAGATGACACAAATTTCACTAATTTAGCCTTATTAGCCTTGATATCATAGAGTGTGGAAGATCCGATGTTGAGTTCTTTTGCTATGGCTGCTCTGTTTTTTCCTTTTTCAATTCGTTTGATCAGCTCCAGCTTTTGTGTTAGCGTTAAACCAACCTTTTCTCTGCTGTTCCTTGCTTTTAGGTATTGATTTTGATGCCATATTCAATGGATGGATAATTTTTTAAATAATAAAAAGCGATAAAACTGGAAATTGTAGAAGTACACCAAAACATCTAGACAATGCAAATGGCTTACGTAAACAAAAACACCATGCTTACTCGGGGTCCCAGAAGTATACGGAGTAAATACGTAATATATACGTCTTATATTTTAAGAAATTTTAAAGTGGAAGTTGTGGTATTACACATATACAATTCACACAAATATTCATAAAAAAAGAAAAAGAAATACAAAATGAATTGTATTTGTGTAATTGCCAGTATCTAAGGCTGGCCGGTTCTAAATAGCCAGATAGCACAGCTTTTACTGTATGTGTATACGTGTTATATGGGATGTATAGGCCAAAAACCATGTTTCTCGTATATAATGTAGTCACGCTTATAACAAAGCAATGAGTCGGTCCCCTCAAATATGTATTAAACGAGTTTTACTGTACGTTGCCAATCAATTAAGGAACATGTTTTCTTATAAGTTGTGTCACTTCACATATACGTCATTTGTGAAATACTAAAAGCAAAATTTTAGAAATTCCAATTGCGGTGCATAAATTATAACTATAACAATTTCATGTTTATTATTATTTATATGAATTAATTTAATTTCATGTTTATCAATTCATTTAAAATCATACTCAGAATAAACATTTGAGAGATCACGATGGTTTATGTGGTTTACAAGATACACAGGGGATAAAAGGGACTGTCCCAATTTTAATGACGATGTGTAAAAACCTATTTCTGAGCAACAGTCAGCTATAAGAGAGCTTTGTGAACAGTTGTGTCTAACATTTTGTGTGTTTACGTTTGCGTTGATATCTCATGAGATATTGGATATACTACTTTGGATTGCGAAATCTGCTTGAAGTGCATATCAGTGTACGTGTAAGTAAAGAAACAATTTTTGTGCTCCATCACACTATAGACAGTTACTTTTGGTGATTTCTGAATTTATTATTGCAATTGGTTACTCGTTGTTATGATTAAATGTATATTAAACCCTTGTAGCAATGAGTGGTAAACACATAGTGGTAACATAGTATGTCCAATGTACTGTATTGATATGTATTACTTATTTGGGAAACAAATGTGTCACAAAATATCCACCAGGAATGTAATCCCTAACTTTTATCATAGTTCTTATGGTAATCTTTGTTTCGCTATGCATTGTTTCATTATAAGTCGCATTTTTCAGGAACGCATCTACAATGTATAGTGGGGTATTACTGTACACGCATTTTTGAAAAAAATATCGATGTGTCATAGTGAGAGAGATTGCTTTAGTTATTATAATATTTTGGAGGTTCATGGGAAGAGAAAGGGGTTCCCGTAGAATTCCTTCTTCTGTCACATATGACGATCGTGTTGCTAGTACTAGCCAAGAGGCTTGTGCTTTGTTTTCGGATTATTTTTCCTCTTTTTTTATTGTTCCTATGCCTCTGTCTAATGTTAATGGTCTGGCTTTTAAAGAATAGGATTCTCTTTTCACTGGTTGTTTCTCTAAAGGTGAGACTTTAACTGCTATTCGTAGTTTAAAAAATAGCATATCCCCTGGTAGAGATCGCGTCCCCATTATTATTTTCAAAGCTTGTGTAGAGGAACTTAGTTATCCTTTATTTTATTTATTTAACAAAATTTTGCAATATCATTCTTTTCCACAGATGTGGAAGGAAGCCATTGTTATACCTGTTTTAAAAACTAGTTGCAAGTCAAACTTTCGTAACTATCGGCCAATTTCTATCCTCATTACTTTCTCAAAAGTGTTTGAAAGGTTACTCCACGACAAAGTTTTATCTCACTGTAGGAGAGCTTTCTCTGATAAACAACATGGTTTTCTCCCCTGTCGTTCTACAACAACTAACCTAGCTGTACATGTTAATCAAGTTGTATCGTCATTACGTGCTAGGTCCCAAACGGACTCTATTTATATCGACTATGCTAAAGCATTTGATAAGGTAGATCATGGTTATTTGTTTCAGAAATTCAACTCTTTCGGAATATGTGGGAACTTATTAGAACTACTTTGTTCATATTTGAGTGATTGATCTCAAAGGGTGGCCATTGATGGATCTCTTTCCTCTTCCTCTAGTGTAACATCTGGTGTGCCACAGGGTAACATTATTGGTCCGCTTCTTTTTAATGTTTTTATTAATGACTTGCCCGACTTTCTTAATTGTGGCTGCCTTCTCTGTGCGGATGATTATAAAATTTTGACTGTGATAACCACAAGGGATGACTGTATAAAATTACAAAATGACCTTGATAGATTTTCTATCTGGTGTAGCACCTGGAACCTATTTCCAAACCTGTCTAAATGTAAGGTAATCTCTTTCACTTTAAAGAAGAATTGTGTTGTATATGATTATTGTTTAAACGGTATCCACCTTGATCGTGTTAGCACCATTACTGATCTTGATGTTTCAATTAATATTCAATTAAATTTTGGACCTCATATTAGGTCTCTTTGCTCCAGAGCTTTTCGCCTTGTTGGCTTTTTAAAGCGTAATTTCCTTCCCAATTTTTCTGTTGAAACACTCGTTCGGTCCTATTGTACTGTTGTACGACCAATTCTTGAATACAGTAGTGTGATTTGGAATCCGCATCACTCTACGTTTTTACACATGATTGAGAAAGTTCAGATGCGCTTTATTAAATGGTTGTGTTTAAAAAATAATGGTCCTGTATTTAATAAAGGTGACTATATTAATTTATGTAAGCATTTCAAATTGCCTCATCTTGAGTTAAGGCAAAAAGTAGCTGATGTGATTTTTCTTCATCATATTGTGACTAGAGCTCTTGACTCTAAAGACCTCCTAAGTGGTGTTAATATTCATGTTCCTTCCTGATGTACAGGACATACCTCACTCTTCCGCGATTTGTGTGGGAGAGTCGAGTTGGTAAATTTGAAATTTTATCTTGAATTATGAGGTCAGCAAACGACGTTCTGAATAGGACTAATGATATGGACTTATTTTTTGACTCCTTGCCTTCTCTTTGGAGAAAAGTATGGAAAATTTTGTTTCCTTAGTGTTTCTTCTTGTGTGTTTTCTTTTATGTTTGTTTTATTATATCACATGTAATTGGGGTATCCTGTTTGCGATTAAGAAATTATTATTATTACTATAAAATATTTTTGACGTGTAAGAGGCCCCGCACGCACGCTTTACACCGTGCCCCGTGATTTACCTAGCCATCTCTGGTAATTGTTTTTTGCTTTTTGTATTCGTTTTAACTAGCATAAAGAAGTTAACTAACCATCTTACCACCTGTGTGTTATTACGCACCAGAATCACATGCTTTGTTTTGGAATTGTACTGTGAATATCTCGCGAGTTTTATCACACAATATCTGTGCAAGTGTATATTATTTGTGTGTGCGCATGTGAGTTATTTATGTGTGTGTGTTTTCCTTTCGTATTTATGTAATTTTAAATTATCTTCATTTATATTAAGATTAGGCAATGCTCAGTGTGTGTACTGTCCTGTATATTAACCCTTTCACTACCAGAGCGCCCATAGATGGGCTTGTTTTCTTACGCAGATGATGAGAGAGAATACAAGATTGCCAATGGACTATTTGAGGATTGAGTGATTATGAATTCAGGAGCTTAAGGATGACGGCTAGAAGTAATTAAACGATTATTATTATTTTTGGTTAAAAAATATTTTAAAGCAATGCTATCGTAATGAAATTACAAGTATGATGTTTTATTAAAAATGTGTCCGAAAATATCAATTGTTTGCTGACTGGAAAAAGTTGTATGCATTTGTTACCATGTATAATACGCACCCTAACTTTTCATCGATTTTTCGTGAAAAAATGCGTATTATATACGGAAAATTATGGTAGTTGTTTATATATGAAAAAACCAATACATCAGTTATACATACCTACTACTTAAAATTATAAAAAACAATTGCTAAGTAACAGTTCAAAGACAACTTTTTAAAAAGTTACGTTTTTTATACCCGTAATTTCAGAGGGAAGCTTATTATATAAACTTATCGCCATTTTTGGGTCCGTTTTTGAGATTTAAAAAAGTTAATATACATACTCCTCCTTATTTATGTAGACTGGAAAGCTTTATTTGATGTATTTTGTGACATTTTCAATTATTATTCGTTGCAATTGAGGTGATAAAATGGAAAGTGTTTTAATTAAATTGGAGTAATTCCTCTGCTTATGCCAATATAGCAGGCAGAGGAGCGAGACCTATCGAATACGAGTTTTCCCAGTAAAAAGCTTAGCTACCACAAAAAGGAAGGAAAATAGCGAACCTGAATTTCAGCGATTACCAACTACTTCGAGAGGAAGGTGATAAAGAAGGGAAGATAGTTGATAGGGTCCAAGGAGAAGATAGCGAGGAGAAAACTGAATCATTCATTGACAAATCTCTTAGCTCTTTATTTTGGCGAAAATATAAATGATTCAATAAATAATATACAGATTATATCCAAGTATCCAAAATTCTGCCTATCTAAATACTGCCAAAGACTTGGTTTTCTTAAATTTGAAAATTATATTACTGTTGCATTCGTGACCACAAGTAATGCCAAAGGACAAAATTTGTTGATTTTGTCAATTTTAAATTTATTGGTTATAATTTAAGAAAAAAATATCAGCATCTTCACTGAAAGTGGGGGGTAAATAAAACAAAAATAAATTACTCCTCTCAAAACATAATTTTTGCGTAACTATATGGTGCTTTAGGATTATGGATTGGCTTACAAACAATGATGGATTTACATATATTGTGCCCTTAGGCATTTAGAGATTTATGACACTTTTTCCTTTCTTTTTGTTAAAACAAAACTATTTTGTGCTCAAATTCATTATTCATTTTTATTCTAATATATCTAAATAAACTACATTGGGAATCGAAAGCTTAATAATACCAATGGCTCCAAAGTGTGGCGAATATTACCATAGGTTAACATTTGCATATGAAAATCGTGTGTTCAAAACATTCGACGGTTATAACTTTGTATCTGCTTTACACATAAATTTAACGATAAATTGGACCCTCAAGTTTTTATATAGTTCGTTTAGTGATCCTATTTAAGAGCGATATATCATGCATTCTTTGCCGTATGATATGAGCTACTCGTCCAAATTTTGACCGTTTCTGTAGCGTCGTGTTTCGGAGCTGTGGTATGCACGTTATGAGAAAGTTGTATTCACTTATTCGACTCGTTCGACGATTATCGTTAGTGCTCGTTTCTCCTTACATTTTATTTTTGCGGACGGTTTCACGTAAATATACTTAATTTTGCTATTTTTCTGTCGTTCGTGCTCTGCAGATCGATCGCACTTACTGACATCGGCTGATTTTTTTGCAACCCAACAACAAAAATTTTTTCATAAATTATGCTATTCCTCTCTGAAAACTACGTTTTATTCTTTATGTCATATTTAAACATTTTCGCCATTTATATGCCATTTTTAAAAGCATTGTTGCGTGACGTGAAAAGGTACGATACTCTCCGCTAGGTGGTAGGGACATCTTTTCCGCATTTTTTCTTTCGGCAGGAAACTACTTCGAGTTCAGCTTTTCGCCGCAAGAGTGCTTTTAGGATTTTGTCGGACTTCGAAGCTTACTGTTAGTATTATTATTATTCAGCAATTGCATAGGTTTATAGTAAAAATTGATAATTGTAATAATACAGTTGAATATTTGGCCTTTCGATAAAGCTGATTTCAGTGACGCTTACTAATCAAGTATTAAAGAAAAGTTATTCTGTATTTTCTTTTTACCACTATTCGAATAAATTACGCTTTTACAACCGGCTAAAACAGTCGACGGCAACCTTTTATGATTGTGAGTCAAATGTTAGTTTTTGGAAAATGTGATGAGTCGATAAAAAATTCGAATGAAAAGAAAAATCAAACCTGGATGTTTATATGAACTATGTTTACTAATTGATTTACTCTTTTAATTTCAAAATATTAACCCTTCTAAATATTTTTACCTTTGTAGGTAAATTTAATTTCAATCGTGCTTGCGGGTCACTCATTGACCTACGGATCATAGGTTGCTGAATCACAGGAAAAGATGAGTATAACTGTGAACTGCATTGACTCTAAATATGTTCGCTCATCTTTTTTCAGTCGATGCAGAATATGCAATCATAGGCATTTTTAACTTTATTTTTTATTAAAGAATATCCGATGAATTCGCGCGAATAATATACAGTTGCGAGTTAATTCAATCGTTTCTGCGGTAACTTAAAACGTCTCCGTTCCGTGGAAATCAAGATTGATTCATGGTCCACTCTCCTTTCGTGTATGGACTCACATAATCAAGTGAAAGTATCGCATTGATAAGCAACTTTTCACGCCTCCTTGTCTCTCAGGATGGGAGTTAGAAGTAGATCGTAAGTCTGCGTTTGAAAAACCGCAGTCGCGGGCGTGAGGATAAGACCTAAGGCTAAGAGGGAATAAAAGTCAACCGTAAGGGCAAGATAGCCGAGCGGAGAGAGGTAGATGAAAAGGATTAAAACAATTAGTTAAAAGGAGAACGTAACACGATTTTAGGCATGGCTGGATGACATTTTGCCTCATTACGCTTTATATTCGTATTTAAAAAAATTTATTTGACTTGCCCTCGCTTTCTGATAAGTAGCTGCGATGTAAAGAATATTTGCACTGTCAGGCTGCCAAAAAATAAAAATTACCTCTTATAAATATGCATAATTGAAAAAACACTATAATTTTACAAATCTTTCATTAAGAATGTAAATGAGTATGTAACAACATAACAAACGTACCCACTCCTCTACGTACATACATGAGATACTACGTATCGGTCATAATATTTTCTAAAAATTGACACGTGTAATTGAGAGGATATGGTTTACCTCTCGTTATATGGGAGTTCGCGTATTAACGAGCGGAGTTATAACGGTCTTTCACTGTATACTGCTTTATTTCCGCTTTGATGCAATTAATTTAATTTCCCATCCAGTTTTCTTAACATTTGTTCACGTGCTATGACGTTTTCATCGACGTCAATCATAGAAAGAAAAATAGGATCGAAGAGCAGCATATTTATTTTAACGGGATTCATTTACTTAGTCTCTTACTTTAGATTTAAAATGGGAAATATCGACCGACAAAATCTTTCAAGAACGAATACCTTTATTTTCTATATTAACGGCAAAGAATGTAAGTTTAAAAGGTTCGACAACTGCGTGTTTCTAAATAGTGAATATATACCAATCGTGAGTAAAATTTTAAAGTTAAAAAAGTTTTGACATCATCATGATTCTCTTTTGTTTCATTTAATAACTTCGTCGAAGTACCAGTGAAAAGTCTTATCAGGAGTACAATTTAACCTTATTATCACCAGACTATATTTAATTGTATACATCTCAACTTAAATTGTTATAATAAAATGCCTTTACATTATTATTTTCATATCTTTATTTAAAATACAATTACATTAAAGTAATAATTAATATTAGTGTTTGTTATACTTTTTATAAATATAGTAAAGAATGGTAATGCGCATTAAATTTTCTTCCTTTGTAAGTTAATGTCCCTCATTATGCATAAATGTTCCTATTTTTAAAAGGAAAATGTTAACAATTTAGAATGACGCGAAGCACCACTAAATGTTTTTCACCACAGACACGTTTGTTCGCTCAGAAAAACCTCGCCAAATTTTGATATAGCATTGCTTCTTTAGATAGAAAATAAAAATCTATAATATGTTGTTATAGCAGAATTAGAAAAAGGGAAATTATGTTATTATTATGAAAGCAAACTATAGTGAGCGGACTTGAGAGGTAACAATTGCTATAATCTTGAAAGTCGCGAGAAAAACTAATTTCTCAGTAATATTCAAACCCGACACGAATTTTAGCTAAAAAGTATTACCTTTCCCATCTGTTTGATCGAAACAATCAAATACTTTGCTTAAATTTTGGGAAAAAATGTTTTTTTACTCCGTCCAAGCGAATATTTTTGGCCTTTGGGGAAGACAGGAAAAACAACCGAAGAGCGAAAAGGACGCTCCATTCGTAATTTCCTCAGAGGAAAAAAAATCACGAGAGGAAAAAAAACCAGAGGAAAAGAAAATGAAACGTTTGGACATCCGATTGTGTCCTCCCCTTTGGGAAAAATCACCGTCCATTTCTGCCTGGAAATCATTTTCGAGGCCTTTTTCTCTCCTGAAAAATAATGGCTTTCTACAGCGGAAGAGTTTGGAATGCAGCATTAGTACGTATTTGGGAGACTCGGAAAGCTACGCGCTCTTTTCTCGTAACACTCGAGTCATCTCGTTCGCACAGTCGAAAGCATACACAAAGACGTAGGCACGCATCTTTCCATCTAAAGCTCATTTTCCTTCCGCGCAAGTCCCCCCTCCCTCCCTTACCCTCAAATCTCCTCCCGGTTATCCCCCGCCCTCCACATTACTTCAATCTCTAACCCACGCTAATTTTACCAACGTTCCTGTTTTTATCTCACTCTTCCACAACCATAGCAACCCGTCTTCGTATCCAAGGGCAACCACTTTTTTCTTTCTTCCCGCGTGCACTCTCTTCCCTTGCCTCCCCTGATTCCTTCTAACCCCCGCCTTCATTCAGATTCGAACTCAAACTATACGTCTTCCCCTCGCTCTCGCTTTAATATCCATTGTTTGCTCCGCTTTTGCGACGTCTTTTTTTCGTCTTCAACGATTCTCTTTTTGTTCTTAGCCTCCGCTCAAGTGAAACAAAACAATTCCGGTTCTTCCGGATTCCTCCGGAGATTATTTTCGCGCGATCGATGTTTTAATTAAAAAAAAAAGGAACGAAGACGGACGAAGGAAGGGATTCCTATCGAATTTCGAAAACGCTTTCACGAAAACGAGTTCTGCCCAAGTGTTTATCGACTTTATCTATTTATATATATTATTAGATTGCATCGCCGGCAAAGATTTAGTTTCGCTCCTTATATATTGAGTTTTGCGCGAAATTGCGCGATTGATGAATATTGCGCGAATTTGTTGCGCTTATTCCGATACCTATCGCGTTAAAATAAGTCAGATCCTATTTCCACTGGCGTATTCTGATTTACTCGCCTATATAAGAAAAGTTTTCGGGTTCGAATCCCGTCGCAAAAATTGATCTTAATTATGAGTATGTCTACATAACGTGACTTATGTGGTATGAGCTAAGATCTAATAAATAATACTGTATTAAAAATTCATACCTATTGTCAAATATTTTAATCGGTTTGAAAAAAAAATGCTTTGCCGAAATTGTATAATGATGAGTCACTTATTCGGAATACGTTGAATCATTGTATATATATTATAAACGATATCGCAAAAATCTTTGATTTTTTTCCATTAAATTCTACGTAGTCCCAAAATGTCACCTTTACCCGTAATATATATATGGAATCTATGTAGTTTTAACCTCTATAAGATGTAGAAAAACGAGTTCTTATTGTTAGACCAAGTACGGTCGCGAATCTCTTCGCTCAGTCAGGCGAAAAACTGAAAGAATCACACTCTTCGTCTCGATGGCGTCAGGCGAACCTTCTTCATTCCTCTCTCCCTCTTCAGAGCGGCATGAAGATGGATGAACGTTATCATCGGAGGAGAGGAGTAGGAGGAGAGCGGGTTAAGGGAGGGAGAGAGAGAGGGTGGGCGGGACCAGAGGGAAGAGGGAAAGGATGGAAGATTGTTTGCCGGAAAAGTCAATACATACTACAAGAAATTTTGTGGTCGGCCATTTTTCTTCTTTCCGATTCTTATTCACGGAGATAAGATAGCGCAAGGGCGGATCTATAAATAGCATATTTGAAAATATCTTCAAAAGCATACAGGTTTTAATGTGAAAAAGAAATATATGACATTTTGTGCAACAAAATAAGGACAGCAAAAAGGTACAATTTTTTCGATACATTATATTTTATTGTTTTTAAAAGTTTTTCGACGTTCTGAAATCACGGAAGGAGTAATTGGCCTCATTTACCTCTCATCGGATCTGTCCTTACCGCGCCACTCTTGCGACGCCAGAAAAATGAAGTTCGGTGCACGAATTACTTTTTTTTTTTACAAGGTTTGCTGTCGACGAGACTAACAAGGATGTTCGAGAAAATTCGAGTAAATTGTAAAACCGCCACCTAGGCTTACGGGCAGGAAAAAAACCAAAAGGAACAGTGCTTCGGAACGTTGTGCCATGCGACATTTAACCATTAAAGAACGTCCTTGTTTGAATGTGCACCGTGGTTTTAGATTGACAGACAAACGCAGTTGCTTAGATATGTCGCTCCTGTATTGCCGACCATGTCTTTCGCATCGCAAGCCGTCGTCTGAAAGCTTTCTCAATCGCTACTCCAGTAAGGTAGGCCTTAAGAAGCTGTCGTAGTATTTATTTCCTACAAGTAATGTTTTAGATATCCATTTTGTTCAGTTGGATGCCCCCATAGGATCATCGATGTTACGTTTTTTATGAAGGAACGTACCGTGGCAGTTAAACGCAAAAAGAAAAAGAATTTGAAGATACCAATTACTTCCTTGACACTTCTATCAGAAAGGAACGCATTATAAAACCCTTGAACACGATTTAGGTTTGTCAACCTCCGCCGCCCTGTTTAAACTGATTATTCCTTTTCGCGTGTATAAGACGCAGGGATGAATTCCAGTTCTCAGTCGCCAATCTTCAAACGCGGTCATTTCCTGGAACATTACCGCGTCTAAACCGGATTCGATCAATTTGATTCCATCTGATGGATTGAGAAAAACGGCTATTAATCACTTTTTGCCTTAGGTAATTTCCTCGAGAAAATCAAAATGAAAAGGCGATCGCGATTTGACGTACATAAAAATATCAGAATCCCTTTATCGTTAGTAATACGATTATTCTGTGTTACTTTAAAAGTTGACCTAGTATATAAAATAGGTAATAGTTAATGAATTAAGATATCTGAATGCTTTGTTTAATGGAACGTTATATTATGCTTCCCTGTATGCAGCACTTTTCTGTATTTCGTCCTCGCTCGCGTGTTATGATGACACGCCAGTAATGCACTCCGTTCTTCAGGAGGGCATCTCGGTGCATTTTATTAGGGTGATCGTATTTCCGTTCTATTTTCCATGTGACTTAAATAAATAAATGATCAATGGTAGGCATTCAATTAGTATAAATTTGAGAAATATGTATTCCCTTGGAAATTCGTCCCAGAGAACTTAAGTGCTAGTTTATCTGAGCGAAACGCATCTTAAAATTTTAGGTAAAAATGCATATAACTTCTAAGACGTTCTTTCTTGAAGGGAAACTTCTTATTCGATGCATAGCATAGCGAAATCTTACATTCATAGTGCCTATTGTAAGGAAAACCGAAAGGACATAGTGACGGAGTAATTTCCGCACTGTCGTCGAATGCCTTTTCTTCGACCAATATGAAGAGGTTAGGTAGGTCAAAGGCTTTATCGGATAGCAGGTGGCGTCGGGTACGTACTAGGCGTCGTCGTCTGGGTCTGAGGCTATTGTGTGGCAGTCCGGTAAGGATAGGCCTCCCAAAGCAATTCCCGCCTCATCCGGGGAACCTTTTGATTCCAAGGCGCGGAAAAACAAGAGAATGGGGCGAAAATAACGAGTGTCGCATCAAACAAAAGACGACTGTGGCCTCTTTTCTGGCTTCCCCTCTCCTCCACTCCCTCTTTTCCTCCCTCCATCTCCCTCCTTCCCCTTCCCTCTCCCTCCCTCCCTCCCTCCCCCCTCCCCTTCTCCCCCTTTTCCTCCTGCCTCTCCATGACCCACGCAGCTATGCTGTTCCTGTAGACCGCACGGCGCACCGCCGCCCTGTTCGGGTGACAAAGAAAAAGACATGATTAATCTTTCTGAGACGGAAGATAATAAAGCAGTCAAATTCTCGAGCCTTTTTAAATTATTATTTTCGGCAGTGCGTGCAGTTTATTTTTTTCGTCCCGCCATTTTTCCCGCCTGCGCACTCAATTAAGTCGAACAATGCGACTCGTATGACTTGAGTCCTATTTTATGCATTTTTCGTGCGTTAATATCGAAGTAACTTAACAAAGTAGGAGATGAAAGTTTAACGTGAAAAATGCTTCTGCCAAAAGTATTTTAAAGAATTTACATTTTAACTAGGAAATATTACCAAAAAAACTTCGCATTTACTCGGAAGACCGGAGTTTAAGACTGAGAAGACTCAGAAAAAGTAATAATTTTAGTTTCATACATGTATTTGTTATATGCATGCAGAAGAGAAAAACATTGCAAACATATTCCACTTAAGCTTGCTGAATCTTATTTGCTGAAGCCATTGGCTTTGTCAATACAAACCATGCAAACAAAATGACAGTCGCTATGTTACTTCACCATAGATTTGAATATGTCCTTGTATTTTGATTTCTAAAAGTAAGAAAAAACATTTCAGGAAAATATTCTAGTTCATATGCAAATTCTAGTGGCGGAAGAAAGCTCCCAACTCTCTTCCAATGTTTCAGTTTCAAACGCGGAAACAAGTCTTTTATCAGGATACGGCGTTGCGACATAAAATCATCGGTGAGGATTTCTTGTTTGTGTTGTGGTTTTTTACTACACGAGTAATCACAAAACTAAGATTTCTTGTAAAAAATTTAAACAGCCGTTAATGTATTTACGATGTTATCAGTGCCGTAAATAAATATGTTTAGTTAATAAGGTGTTTACAGTGGCTAGTCCCTGCAATGCAAGAGATCTTTCATGTCTTATTTAATTAAAATGTATTGAATCGTGCCTGACTTGAACTGACTCGTTTTCTACATTGCACTTTTTTTCGTGTGTTTAATTTAACGATATAAACAATTCCTATTTTCATCAAAGTATTGCTAGACAAGCTGAATTTGGCTATAGGAGCTCCATACCTCGTTTTACCTCAATCATTTTATTAATAAAAGTAATAATTTCATTAATTATGGAAAGTTAATGGTAAAAATAGACCTTGATTAAGAAATGGCAAAGTAGGCGAAATTTATTCACTACTAATCTTTCACTCCCTTCCTCAAATTTATAAAACTTATCGATTCCTTCACGACCAAGGAAAAAAAATACGGGAAAAATTCTCTGCGTCGAACGGATCTCCTTGTAGGGAACGAAATGTCTGCGTCGCCCCGGGATCTGTCTTAAAAGTCCCTTCTTTCTTCCAGCCCTCTAACCCATCCTGCCACTCCTCTCTCCCTTCACAGTTTTCCCTTCCTTTTTTCTCATTTTTTTCTTTAAAATTTCTCCTCCCGTCTCTCTTTCTTCTTCTCCCTTCACAATCTCGTCCTCCCTCCGATCTCCCCCCACACCCCCTCTCTCTCTCATTCGTCCGGAGGGACGCTCTCCATCTCAATTCCTTGTCTTTACTCCTCCCCCCCCGCCCTTCATCCCTCTCCAACACAACTCATTTGGCCCTCATTCCCTCTCATTCTTCTTCTCCTTCCCAGACCATCTCCCCTCCCGCCCTCCCTTCCTCCCCCTCCTTATTCCCTCCTTATTTCAACTCCGTCTCTGGGCGAATCAATAAAAAAGATTCGTAATGGCGAAGGGTTGAGGAAGCTGGCTGCTCTGGGGTAGGAGGGGGGGGGGGGGGAGAGGGGAGGGGAGTGAGAGAGATCGGAGCGATGGAGAGAGAGAGAGAGAGGAGGGGGAGGGGAGGAGGGAGGGAGGGAGAGAGAAGATAGAAGGGTTATGTAGGCGGACGGGGAAGGGGAGATAGAAAGAAATGGGGGAAGGGTTAGGGAAGGGACGGACTGAAGGGAGGGTGATCCGTCAAACGCCGAATTCTCCCCCTCTCCTCCCTTTCTCTCTCTCTCTCTCTCTCCCTCCTCCTCTTAAATTTTCCACCCCTTCCTTCATATCCCTTTCCTCTTTCTCCCCCCCTTCAACCTCTCCCTATTCTCCACCCACCAACCCACGCCCTCTATAACCCCGCCCCTTCTTTTTTTCTGTTCTCTCTCTCTCTCTCCCCTCTCTACTTTGGCGCACCCTATTCTTTCTCCGTAGAATTAAGTCCAATATGGCGGAGGAGGAATAATACTGGGGGGGGGGGGGGGTGGAGACTTAAGAGGGGGGGAGGAAAAAAATAATGAAAAGAGGGGGAAGATGGATAGGGCGGAGGATAAAGTGAAAGAGAGAGAGAGAGAAAGGTTGGAAGACGAATTCGATATCGCTTCGCTGCGATGTTTTTTTCGTCTCTTCGAATACGATTTTAGTTTCTGTAAAGAGGAATGGGTTTTTTCGATGTTCGGTCGTGAAAATTTCGTATATTTTATCTAGCAACGCCATTTCATTCGAGATTATTGCTTTCTCTCGCTCTCTTATTCTTTAGTGTCTCGAAATTCCTCGATTTTTCGTTAGCGCGCTGTGAAAATATTGCAGTGGACAAAGACGGCATCTGGAATGAGTTCGATTGATGAAAGCTTAAGGATAAAAGAAGCGAGAATTGGAAGTTCTGCAGAATCGTACGGCGACTTTGCCTGGAATAATCTTTTGTTTAATTTCATCGCATTGATTTGTTTCGTGTTTTGCAAATATTGAAGTGTTATCTTGAATACGTAAGCAGTAAAGTGCCTTGATAAAGAGTGTTGCTAATGTGGGAAATTAAAAGAGTTTTCAAAGGGCGTTATACCTAGTTGTACTAATAACAACTGTATTAAGTACATTGTTATAGTAAAATCCACTTAATAGACCCAAACGAGAAAATATATTAGAAAAGCGTTCAGTCAGCTAATGAAATAGGAATACTTTCACAAAATGTAGGTTTAATTTATCAATGTAATGTTAAAATACTGCTATATTGGCATATATATATATATATATATATATATATCTTGTTTTGCTTTTATTTATCCTTTTGCACGAACATTGGATGGCGATGCCCGTAAGTCCTGGTCCTCAATGTATATACCCAATCTATTTAAAACCGGCTTTTATCGTTTATTTATTTCCAGCAGGTTTGTCTTGAGGCCCTACATTCTCCTGTAGATTTTGTGTAAATACGGCTTTGCTGCTAAGCAAAGCTGTAGCGATTAAATCTGCCCGTTATGTGTTCAATGCTTATAATATATATATATATATATATAGTTTTCAAATGAGGATTTGAAATTAATTGGAAAATGCATTTCCCACGACTTCATGAACATAAGACTACGATTTTTTTCTTCGATAGAATTCATTATTTGAATCTATTTAAATTTCTTTTCATTCCCTTTCCAAAATAATCATTCAACTTTCTGTTTTTTACTCGTTTGCGTGAAAATAGTTCTGATAAACCTGTAATATCGTGAAATGTCTAATAAACTACACAAAACGATTTTTTCAATGAACTTAAGCCACCTGATTCTCAAGATACGTTTATTTTATATTTATATTCTCAGAACTCAGAAACAATTAGCGTTGCTAAAACAAAACTTTTACATCGCTTACTATGAAATAGTATAACATCACAAAGTCTTCGTTGAAGATGAGAGTTTTATCGATACTTTATCGTGAAATCTATTACCAATGATATTGACAAGTTACGTTTAAACTTAATGAATCCACATTACCGATGTTAAGGATTATCTTTGTCACCGTATCATTCAATTTGTTATTTACGACATAAATACTGCATTTTTTAAAAACGAATTTGGACCCTTTCTATTTTTAATCCGATAAAAAAGAATCATTTCCGTAAATCGGCGTGTTAAGTTCGAACAAGACGTCCTCTACGCGTCGTTGCTGTAACAGTGCATGTTTAAACACTCTTTGATTGTGTTATATTTTACGGTATCTCGTTCGAAGGAAAACAGCCTTTAAAATCGGGCTTTTGATCGTTGCGAAATGAGCGAAAGTGACTTGTTTTGTCTTTTCCCCTTTAACGACGTTCCTCTCTCTCTCTCTCTTACTTTCTCTCTATCTCTCTTACTTTCTCTCTCTGCGTGTCGTAATTTTGGTCCTGCGGTGCGGAAGGAAGGGCATCCCCAATGGCCTCTATCAGTTCACATTCGCACCTTTTCATCGTCCTGTTTTTGGAAAGCGAAGAATAGATTTAAAGTCATTCGCTTCAAGAGCGCGGCCGTGAATTTTAAACCTCATGAAAATGTTACCGTGTAATTTTCGAACTAGACGATTTTTCTGCGGCCTCGTTTTTCTTTTGCTCGTTTTTCTTTTATGGATCTGAAAGTCCAACTGTCTTTTTAAACGGTCCATAAAAGAGGTTGTGACAGTTCTTAAGGCTCCATAACACAGGATTATCTCAATTGCTCTTTAAAGCGATCGACTTTGTAATATACACACACTGGAAGCGATGGTCCTTTTCCGAGGTTTATTTAAATAACGGCCAATATTAACTTCTGCGTAGCATTTTCCTTAAGGATTTTGTGCGTGGAATCAATTAACAATATTGCGCCTTAGAAGGGCACCAAGCATGCCAAATATTAAAAACGCCATTCTTGCGGCAGTGGCAAATTAAATTTCATAAAAACCACACAAGAGTTTGATTGGCTTGTTATAAGGATACTTTATTTCGTTATGCACTGGAATTAGACGAATAGGGTTATGGATTAATATTTTGATACCTGTAAAAAAAATCTGATGTGACTTTCTCCATATTTTGGGTATAAACATTTAAATTATTATGAATAGCATTATAAGGAAAATTATTATTTCGTATCGTAAAAGAATACAGTCGTCCTTATTGCCGTAAATTATATTTTGAATATGTTTACAGAATTCGCCGATACATAGTGGTGGCGCTGTATACTGGAAATTACGAAAAAGTTAAATATCTCCGAAATGGAAGGTCCTACGAAAATTTGTTTCAGACAAAACTTGGAAGAAATATTATTCTCTACAACTTTGGTCCTCACGAAGATTACCAATAACGACGTTTTTAAGGAGATATTTGACGGAAACCGAAAAAACCGATTATTTGTAAATAATTCCTAAACAATAACCGCTATGGAAAATTGTTTCAAATAAAAGTTTTAGGAAATTACATTATATACATTTTTTGTAATGGTCGATGTATATTATAAATAGGCTGACCATACGTCCCGTTTTCGCCGAGACAGTCTCGGAAAAAAAGTCATTTCGTCCCGTTTTAAAGCCTTTCGCGATTAAAATTCAGATTTTTCAATTTTATTAAAATATGGATCATATTAGATCTTAACTGAGCATTTTCTCGGTTTCGAAAAATGACAATAAGGCCAAGTTGACACTGACTTCATTGAGCAGGATGCACAAATTTACTCGCCTTCCCATTTGTGTGAGCTCCGGATCTTTCAGTGTTTATGCTGAATGGACTCTGTTTACTTGCATCTATGTAACAGTATTAATCGAGGTATTCAAACAAACCAAGGCAGAAACTTCAACTTTGTTACAAAATTAATGTTGCGTTATAATTCGCCTAAAGAGATAGTGTCTGTGCAAGGCTTTGATTCGGCTGTAATATTTTTCTTGGTTTTTACCCTATCGTATTATCTTCTCAGTTCAGTAGTCATGGAATACTGTTGCGCAATATAGGACCCTTTCGAGGAGGGCCTAACTATTATAGTGAGCTCGAAATGGTTCAGCATAGAGCGGCTAGATTTGTAAATGGAGAATATCGCTATGATGCAAGTGTATCAGAGACCTTGAGGGACCTGAATTGGCAGACGTTGAAGAGTAGAAAAATTGAGTACAAAAGGAAACTATTTGAAAAGTTTAAATATATGTATATATAATAGGTGTAGATAAATTTCTTATCTACAAAATAATTCAAGTTCTTTCAATTGATGTACTTATTGAAGTGATAAAAAACCATTCTCTTAAAAAAATCGTGCGAAAAACCTTTACCATTTTGTCCCGTTTTCTTGTTTGGATATGGTCAGCCTAATTATAAAGAGTATTACCGGCGAAATATCGCAAAAACCGAATCGGGTTTCGAATAAACCTCGACTTCTGGTTAACCGGTATTATCCAAAAACTAATCAGCTCTTCATGCTGATACCAAAGTGTTATAAATTTGGTAATGATATGGCAAGTACTTTTCGAGTTCGAGCGCCCACAATCACATACGTACATACACACACACAGACATCATTCCGAAAATAGCCTAAACGTGTTCTAGGGACCTCAAAACATGTATTTCCGTTGGAAGCTGGAAGTCGATTTTTTACATGAAAACAATACTTGCTCTATACTACGTATATGGAGAAAGTAAAAAGTTTTATTCGGTGACGCTCTCCGCTTCATCCGGAAAATCGGGTCGGAAAAATGATTTAGAGATGCAAACAAGAACATTTCCAATCATAATTTACATTCAATCGAACGATAAATTGACACGGACGCCGCGACAACTAAAACCAACAAAGTTATTCGTTCGCTATGGGGGAAAAAACGGAAACCAATATTATTTTAACGCAGCGGCGTAATTATAGAAAAATAAAATCCTCAAGCTGCGGTTATAAAATATTAATTTCGTCGGCGGGAAAATACATCAGTTGCGCGCGTCCGGGAATTATTATCCGCGTATGAAATATGTTCCGACATTAACATTATATTGGCGCAATTTATTATGAATATTTGCTCGGAATAAGGCGATGCATCATCGCGCGCGTCTCTCGTGAATGCCGTGCTCCGCTTCTATTATGCATCGTCGGAATCGGTATTTATATTAATTAATCACGACAAAAATGCATCGGACGGTGAACGCGATAAATCATGGCGGAAAAGAGGAATCTTATATGGTCAGGATTTAGCACGCGTGCACGCGAATCTGTGCGCAGTGCTGAAATACGGAGATATCATTTTTTCGTTCAATATCCTTTCATCTGCTATCATTTTTCTCTCATAATTTTTCAATAACAATAATTCCATAGAATAATTGAAGTGATCGGAAATATTTTTAATTGGCAAATTTTTATCTGTAAATACTCTGCTTGTGTGCGCGTGCTGATTAAAACAATCGACGAAAAATATAATAATACGCTAAATAACTGTGGAAAAGCGCTCACGAGGCGAAGCGTCCTTTTCTCGTAGGAAGCGGCCATTTTTTTCCCGATCGAAGCTCCCCCTACTCTCCCTCTCGGCTCCGCGTCTGCGTCTCTTCTCACCCTTTCCCCTCCCCTCTCGCCCCTCCCCTTACTCACTCCCTCAAACCCTTTTCACGCGTCCCTTTGAAATAGGTCCGGTTTTGCCATGCGTACACAAATGCATCTTGTAAGAGCCCTTCTGAGGGATGGTTCAGGTCATGGAGGTTTGGCCGGAAAATTGGGTCGAAGTGACAAAGGGTGTGGGTCAGATATATAAAGAAGATGGGTCACTTTAAGTGAACTGGGGATTTTGGAGTGACGAAGCAGAGGAAAGGAAGGAAGGTCAGATGTGAATTTGACTCGTACATGGAGGTGCGAAAGCGGTCTCAGGCTTATGTAACTTACTTTCCCAAGCGACGTCTATGCGACGTACTTTACCATATTAAACGACAGCATATATGTACAGCTCTAAAATTAATGTAGCTCAGCTATTACTTTGAATCGAAAGCGTTATTTATTACTTTTCTCCGAGGCCTATTTGCTATAAAACTCATTTGGTAATGTAGCCGTATTAAATTATGGTTGCTAATTCAACAGAGAATTATCGAGCCGAAAAAAATTGAAGATCAAGCGTTTAAAAACTTTAAAAAATTAAACAGAAGTAGGTATCTTAATTATCTGCAATAGCCACAAAACGGTTATGAAAAATCAGACTGAGAATCTATTTTCGGCTAATTACCACTGAAGACGACTGCTTTGTAACCGCTGCTTTTTCATAACCTTGTTGTGGCTATTGGAGATACCCGAGATAATACATTTTTTCTTTTGGTTTTTCAGTGGTTGTTCTTGAATGGTTGTTGATGTAAACCACGGTAAGGACGTACGCCAGCCGTGTGTTTTTTTCGCGGTAGGTATATTTTTAACCAGCTGGTTGGGTTTTTGTATCATGCAGTTTATCGGCTATCTTGTTTCTTAAAAGAAAAAAGCTTGGGAGAAAATTTCCTCGCATATTATTCCGAGTATGTAGTCTTGGAGAAATTCCGACCTTTCTGAATATATCGGGACTATTTTTCACTCAGCCATTTCGAAATGAAACGGCTTAGGTAATGGCCTAACAAGCATAAAACTTGGAGAAAGATTTAGAGACTATTTTTCAAAGGATATGCGCCGATGGAAATTTCGCTTCGCTAACAATGCGTCTGTTTAAAGCGTTGCGTTAATTTTTTACGATGAAAAAACCCATAACTTGCAGCCATTCGTTTTGCCTTGTTTTAACTCGGGGATTTTATAACCACTTTTCTTTTCCTCCCCCATTTTCTAGAATATTATGCCGAAGGAGCGTGTGTTGGCCAAACGATGATATAAAACCTAGTCTGTATTTACTGGGGTGACATTAAAATTTTGGCTCAGCACGCGATTTTTTATTCAGACGTAATGTGAATGCAAGATGCATTTTGATGAGAACGAAACAAAAAATTGTCTAGACACATAATCTTACGTCCGTTTTAAGAATAAATATGCTAGTGCAGTGTTGGACTAGGTCGCTTGAATCCGCTAGCGAGTAATTAGGGCTTAAATTTAGTAGTGTGATTTCAACCTTTCGTAAATTAAAAAAATTTCCACTTGTCCGACTAATGATATGAGACAGATGAAATCAAGCACGAATTAGTTGTAAGAGATTCAGAATTGTAAAATCAAATACAATTAGTTTATCAGTTCATTCGGGTATATAATAGAATTTTTTAAATTAAATCATTTTTATTCTTATTTTCTCGTAAAATATTCAATGTCACGTTTGCAATTATAGGAATTATAGCCTTTTTGTTTTAGTATCCTCGATATATTTTCAGTTAAAAACATGCGGACCTCAAAATGAAGGAAATGTCTTCATAATGCCTAAAATTTATTTTGAAAGTATTCCTTATAATATAAGCTCTTTGTCTATGTTATAATAACATATATCGTTTTAAATAAGGTACATATACGACGTTGATAACACCTATCAGACGAATTCATTAAGTTATTTGTATGCTGATATTAGGAAAATTTAAGACGATGACAGTGGTTCTCATTTATCGCCAAACTAGTCAGGATGATGTCACCATGCTTCGCCAAAGATAATTATTCGAGGAAAAGATTAATTAAGGCACAGGATCGATTTCATTGCAAATTTCCTAAGATTTTGGTCGATTTTTCTTATATTGGATTTATTGTAACCGTGTTTTCATAGATGCTATATTCTGACAATTTCCTATGCCATTGTGACCAACGTAAAAATAAATGATTTATTCAATTAGAAGTAATGGATTATAAGACGGAAATTTCAATAGGTCAGTTTCTACATTTAAGCCATGCGAAAGCTTTTAAACCAGTGTTTTCCAAACTGTTTTCTGGTTCCGACACAGCCACATACCAAAGTCATCGCAACACACCCCATATCCTCCATCATCTATATATTTAAAATGCTAAGATACGTACGTATTAAGGAATACCAATAACGAGCTTGGCAGTACTGGTTGGTGCTGCGGGTTGGCAGCGGAGGGCCTTCCTTACTAAAATACGCAGCTATGGTCTCACAGAGGCAGCTAACACAGCTCCGATTTCAGAGCTGATTGGGCAGCTAGTTTTTCTAATTTGTACATTCGTAAGTAGTATATTTTAAAGAAGTTGTAAAAATATGTTAACCCTGGATTCATAAACATTCGTCTGCGAGGCTACCTCAGTCTAGGAAAAATGGCGCCACTGGCAAAATAGTTGATTGGAGGGGATGTTGAGATTAATATTTTTTACTTACGAAGTGGATTTAGCATTGGATACTGATGTCCCTAACAAGTAATCTTTGTTCCTTTGATAAAATAAATTTTGTTAAATATTTAAATATATTTTTTTACCCGTAGTCTGACAGACGAATGTTTATGAATAGTGTATCTCCCAGGTTTGTTGTTTTACATCAGAATATTATTTTGTATAACGTAAATGAGCGTGCTAGTTCATATCCGCAATAGTGTAAAGTTTAAGTTTCTTGTTAGTCGTTCCAATATAAATACCCAGAAGATAAAAAATTTCTCTGGCTCCTAAACTTTTGAGCTGGCTCCTAGATCCAACGAAAATTTGTCATGCCCTGTGTTATGATAAATAATTAACTTTCCTGGTAGAATGCTACTGTTTAACGAAATAGAAACACTACCATTATTTTATTCCGGTAACTATTGTCACAACTAAAGTGACGTAATGTCTCAGTGACCATACACTGGAAACCTTTTCGAATGTTACGTATCCGACCTGACCGCGTACCATACCTTGAATGTATGGCGCACGGATGTGGAAGGGGGAGAAAACCGGTAGAGAGATTCAAATCGGCCACGGAGGCATCCGAAGAGGGTGGAAGAGGTCACGTTGCCCACGGATTGGGCAAGGTTAGGGCTCTTCCATGTGCGCTTGCGTGTGTGCGGCGCAGTTGGATGGATGGGGCGAGGGAGCGGGCCGTTGATGACGCGGCCAGAAGCGCGGCGTGCCGCCTGACCACGTGTCCAACTGGTTTTCCTCCTCTCCCACCTTCTTTACACGAGGAGAAAAGGAGCACCCTATTCCCAAGAAGGGTGTGCTCCTTTGTACTCTCGGTACGAGTTATTTACCCTTCGCGAGGTGAAAGGGTTAACACCCCTGCGCCCATTTATTTTTTCCAGTGCCCGCCCCATTCGATCCCTCTCCACGGCCATCGTCCCCTCTCTTGCCCATGGAAAGTGGACTGGACGGACCGGTCTTCCTACTTTCCTCACCACCCTCTCGTAGACCACACCTTACCATTACCCCTATAAAAAAAAGAATCCCTTCCTTGCTCTATCGTCCACGCCTCGCAAGAGGACCATATGGTCCAACCCTTTTTTTTGCCTAGGTGATGGAAGAAAGGGGCAGTTGGGCAGTTTTTTCGCGGGGCCGGTTTCGCCCCACCCTTCGAATAGGCAGAAAAAATATATAAATATCCTGTTTCTCGCGTGCCCCCACCGGGACGCGCTTGGCCATCTCTTTTGTGCCGCAGGGGAGGGGGGGCAGATGGACCCACGAGAGGAAGTGTTAGGGTGGGGTCCGGAAGGGGTGGGGGTCAAAGGGCAGCTGGCGGGGTATTTGACGCCCTGACCATACCCAAACTAGGAGGCGCCTCTCACTCATCGTGTTCTCGCCCTTTTTTCCCGGTCACGCACTTCCATCGCCCGGCAGACGTCCATTGTTAAAACGGTTGCTCGGTACGCCCTTTTGCATCCACTCATTTTGTTTGGTATTAGGAGGAGTATTTGAGGATAACGACCGAGAGAGACCGACGGAGGAACGTTATTACAACCGAAGGCTCACATGAGCGTAACTAGATATCCCTCTGTATTGTCTTAAGGGTTGTTTGTATTTGAAGAGTCATTTTTAACGGTCCAAAATTTCATTCTGTCGAACGGGTTAGCGAAAAGAGTTGCAAAAAACGATGCAACGGCCGTCAAAGTAAAATAACTTTGTTGAATCGATTTTTTAAATCTTGAAAAGCTTTTATATTTCATTTGTTTGAACGGAATTTCAAATAAGTTGGATTATTCAGCTTTCGTTTTTTACTTAAACTGATTTTCCAAATTATGCGGGCACTCAGCTGCGGGGATAATAGCGCAGAGGAATTTACGAAAGTTATAAATAGTATTTCGGTACCTTTGATACTTTTCCCGAAAAGTTCTGAAGAGATACATATGTCGAAGCACGGTTTAAACGCGTTGTTGACTCGAGGTGTTGTCGGAAATGATTATTCGCGCAGGCACAATTTATAGGTGCGCTAAGTCAGTGATGAATCATGGAGAGGCGTGAAATATAGATATTACTCTGGAATTCAATTCGCACCATCAAGAGAAATCGTAAAATCAGCTGATTCGGATTCCCCTGACTATTAAAAGAAAAAAAGCTTTGATATTGGATTCGGAATCAATGTTGATTGCGGCAGGGTGAAATGAGAACGTTAACGGCTTCGCACGACTGTAGCTCCTAGTGTATCACTTAAAAAAAATTCTTTTCTCTAAAGTTCATGAGATCGGGGAAAGGTTACGTATTAAATCTATTCAAAAGTTGCTGACTCGAGCCCTTTTTGTTATTTCCATCTCTTAAGAAAAAATAAACTATAAAAGACACAATCGACGGGTTATTGCAGCTTAATAAAAAAAACTCGTCACCTTTCTCCCACGTCGAGACTCAAACCGGCGTCCTATTACGCAGAGGGAACAAAAACCCGCGCCTTGAAAGAACAAGAAGCGACAACACACACACACACACCCCTCTGCCATTTACCCTCCCTCTTCCCCCTCTTTCACGCTAAGCAGCGCCCTCTAAATACCCCCAGTCTGAGAAAGGGTCGTTATCTACAGCTCTCCATTCTCCCTTCGATTGCCGCTCTCCTCCCTGGAACCCTCCCGATGGCCCAGGGTCCTTCTCCCTCCCTCTACCTCGCGCCATTTAAGACCTTCCTCTCAGCCTTGCCATTCTCTCAATCCCCTCCTCCCTACTCTACAAGGATTCCTTATCGCGCCCTCTCTCCCTCCATCTCTCTCTCTCTCTCTTACCTCTCTTCCGCCTCTCCTCCTATCCTCCCTCTCTCTCCCTCTCCCTCTCCATCCTCCCCTACCCCCGTCTTCACTCCAGCTATTCTCCCGAGGCTAATTCCAAAAAAAAAGCCGAAACTTGGATACGCTGCAGCATTCCTTCCTCCTTTTATTTTTCCCGGGCCGCGATAAAAGAAAGGAGCGGCGTCATAATACTGGTCCAACAACAAAGGGCTATCTCCTCTAATTATTCGCTATTCGCTCTAATTAATCCCCCCCTCCTCCTCCTCCTCAAGCCCTTATCCTCGCCCTTTTCTATCTACTCCCTCTCCTCCATCCAAGGGAATAACCCTCTCCCTCCCATCGTTTTTTATCTCGTCGCCTCTTCTTCTCTCATTTTTATTCTCCTCCTTTTCTTCCCCCCCTCCTTCTCTCCCCCCCCCCCCCCTCCTCCTTTACTCACTCTCTGAAAAGATCCCTTCGCTCCTTTTTCCACTCAAAGAAAGAAAGAGGGAGGGTTGGGATGAGAGGGGGAGGAGGAGGAGGAAGGAAAGGGTGAGGAATGGGAGGGGAGGGGAGAGAGACGGTGATGGCGAGAAGGAATAGCGAAGGGGTGAACGAGGAAGAGATGGAATGAGGAAGGTAGTAAATGACAGGAAGTAGGTAGGAAATAAGAAAAGCGTGGAAGAGAGAGTAGCGAGTAAAGAGGAGAGAGGAAGAAAGTACGTGAATTAATAATCAGGAAAAGAGAAAATAAAGAATTTTGCAAATTGACGAGCAGGAGAGAGATAATGTCAGAGGGAGAGGAGATTAAATGGCGAAAGGGGATGAAGGTGGAATAGGAAAGGTAAAAAGCACGAACGGGTGAAACTAGGAGAGAAAATGGGAGTCGAGAACGAAGAGAGAGGAAGAGGAGGGAAACGAAAGAGTAGAAGGGAAAGAATAATACTGGACGGAGAGTTGGAAAGAGAGAGCGGCACACAGGAAAGAGTTGAAGAGTGAACTTGTGCGAGATGGAGGGATGGTGGGGGGGGGAGGGGAAGAGGGGAGGGGGGAGTGTGAAAAGAGGAGGAGAGAGAAAATGGGGGCGAAAAGAATTGTATTCGAAGTTTCAAAATAGGGATTCTTGGGTGAGGGAGAATGAGAGAAAGAGGGGGAATGTTGAAGACGCGGGCGGACGGTGAGAGAGAGAGAGGGAGAGTTTTCTGATGGTAAAAATTTAATAAGACGAGGAAAGGGAAACAAATTAAAAATTACGCTCAAAAGGAAGTTTCGATTAAGACTAAAATATTTCTAGAGGACGTTTCTACTCCGCGAGAAAAGTGGAATTTATCGTTGTGTTGGATTGAAGGTTGAATTAATGGAGAGGCAATGATTAAACGCGTGCTGTAATTCGAAATTTGTCGGTAAAGAATTCCGATTCGCAGATGAGGATATAAATTATATCCTTTATCATTTATTGGTTAAAAAAACCAATCTACGTTTTTGCAGAAACGTAGTGTTTGTCTTTTTTTTCTTCGTATTTATAATTAAATGGTTTAGTTTTAGTTCAGTTTATTTCTCTCCTGCAGAAATTCATGTCTGAAGATGTGGGTGGAAATGGATTTAGTCTCTATTTCCAACTAGGCGTTAATTTAGTTCGCTTAAAATTATTATTGTTTTCAATGAACATAGCGAAAAAGAGGAGATTATGGGTTAAAATTAGGAAATTGATTATCTCCGAACGAAGTCGGCGGAGTTGCCATTAGCATTTCTAATACAAAAGTTTAATTTATGTTCGCAATAAAAAGAGCGGAAGGGAATATTTCTGGGGAAAAAAGCAAAGAAAATTGGGTATAAAATGAAAACTCAGTTTAAAAGGGATCAAGAAAGGGCATTAATTCGAAAATAATAATAAAATCTAGATAATGGAAAATTTGCGAGATGACGTGGATCGAGGAAAGAAAAAATAAAGTAAAAAAAGTAGAGGGAAGAAGAGAGAGAGAGAAACAGGACGAAGGAAAAGATTTTAAAAAAGCGAGTAGTAAGAGAGAGATTTTGAAGGCTCGAAAGTTGAAAGGTCAACTTCTTTCACTTGCATCCGAAATTAATGGTCTAAAGAATTTCTTCGAATGGATTAATTTATTATTTTCTTCTACATTTCTGAGTAATTTTCTTTCTCGCCGAAAAAGGGGAAAAACGTATACTCTGTATTACAGGGAAAAGCGAACAAGGAAAGCTTCCTTTGGCCTCTCCGCTCCCCCTTCCTCCGCTCACTCCCTTAGTTTAATCTTTCAAGTTTTTAGACGGAGGGAAAATACGCATTGGAAAGTTTCTCTAATCCTTCTTCCTCGCTCACCGAGAGAGGTCTTTTATTTTGCAAAAAAGTTCTTGCTTTAAGGTCCGTGCGATTTCTTTGCTAATAAGGGGAAATCATGTTTTAATTATCGTTCCTTTATCAGTTGAAAGCATTCGACTTATTTTTAGCCGCATTCATCGAGCGATACGGTAGCGACTTTTGAGGTTCGTCACGTCCGTTCGTCTGTCATTTTGTTCGCACTCGTGCGATAATTCCGTCGAAAGAATTTCGATGAAATCGTTAAAATTCAATTATGGATCACATTTGGTTTGGACTCCCACTTCATTTGAAATATCGTCTGGATCTCAGTAAAGGCGCCGCTCTGATGGGGCTTGTTTTGACGTAATTTTGTATGAGGGACTTTTATATAGATTAAGGTCAGTGGTAATTTAAACAAAATCGAATTATGTATAACTGTTAGATGAATGACTGCATAAGGCCAAAAATACCATAGCGAATTTCTAAAGTATGCCACGTGTCGAGTGTCTGTTTTCTTAACATGCTAACATCAAAGAAACAGAAAAGTAAAAAGTCTTTCTTCTTTTAGTGCACTGCTTTTGTTACTCACATTTGCAATATAATCGGTCAGTTTTGAAATTATTTTGTGGGTACTTTTAACGTATCTTGGAAAATTTATGCGAAAAAGTATTAACTACTGAATAAATCTTAGATGATCTTCCATTTTACGTTAGGTGTTTTATTTTTGGTTATATTTCCGAAAGATAAATTATTGGTTATCTGCCATATAGAAAAGTATTAAGTTAGTAAAATTATGAATATTACATAGATTACCGGACAGTATTTTCGCAGGTTTATAAACTCGACAATAATCTAGTGATTCAAAACGCAATTATAAAATAGCGCCTGATTATGCGTTATTTTTAACTTCATCAAACATCCTGAACTAATGAGTTTTTCTAAGCCTGCTATAATTTTTAATTATAGAAAAAGAGACAGATTCAGACAGAGAGAGAGATAGAGAGAGGGACAATAAAGCGATAAAAAAAGCGACAAGACGTCAGTGAGACGCAGCGACTGGAATGGAGGATCTCTTTTTCTCTCTCTCTCTCTCCTCGGAGCGGCTGAAATGAAAACTTTTTTCACATTTTCTTCCTCCGCACCTCCCTTACTATTTCTTTTTTCCGCTATTTCCGGCCCAAGTTTTATCGCCTGAGAGAGAGAGAGAGAGAGGGAGGAAAAAAACACTCCGAACATAATGGATGAGAAAATGGAGGAAAAAAGATAAGGCGCTCTTTTGGAGGGAGGAGGAGGAGTGAAAGGGAGAGAGAGGGAGGGAGAGAGAGAGATGGTATCATTGCGAGCAACGGCCCTCTCCGAAAGACGTCGTTTTTCCGAACAATGATTATTATTTCGCTCTTTCTCCCTTTACGTTATTCACTCCCCCTCCCCCCCCCTCTCTCCTGGAGTTCCTCCTCTCCTCCCTCCCTCCCTCTCCTTTCTCTCTCTCCCCGCCCCACTCCGACCTGTTTCGCCCTTTTCCACCCCAACAGCGAGCCTCTTCAATTCCATTCCTATTGCTCTCTCTCCTCCTCCCTCCCTCCCTCCTCCTCCTCCTCCCATTCTCCCTCCTTCTTCTCCTATTCCCGTTCTCACTCCTCCTCTCCTCGCTTCATGCATTCTAATTTTTATCTTCCTTTGTCACAGTCTTCCTCCCAATTTCCTCTCTCACTTGCATCGCTTCTTCCTCTCACTTAATCTCCCACTTTTCTCAACCTTCCCTCCCCCTCTGGGTCACTTTATTTCATTCCTCTTCCTTTCCATTCTTATTCTTCTCTCTCTCTCTTTTAAGCTCCCCTCATTCTCTTTCTCTTTTTCACCCCCTCCCCTCCCCCCTTCCCCCTCCCTCTCCCTCTGCATGTATTTTTCATTTTCCATTTCCTTTATCTGCTTAATTTTTTCTCCCTACCATTTTAGGCATCTCTTTCGTTTCAGTTTTATTTTACTTCAGATAAAAATTTCGTTTTATTTTTCTCGATCTCTTTCTTAGAATTTCACATCTGTTACTTAATCCTAAATATTTGTGTCTATTCTGAAGCGAGTTCTATTATACAGTTCGACTAAAATTGAGATTCTTAGAATTCCTATCCTAAAAGCGAATGTGAGTATTAAGCGCGTTCAGTAAATTGCTTGTTTAAAAATGCTAAATGCTCTTTTCCGAAGTTTTCAAAGTGACATTTTTCAGCGACAATTTTAATTTTTGTTATCGCGCTGTTGGTCAGAGGGGTAATCCTAAAGACACCAAGTATTTTTGCATATATAATCCATGTGCTGTAAACTTCGTTGTTCTCTTAGTTGAGCTAAAATTTTGATTTTGCGAATGGGCGAAGAAGGGGTAGGCATGCGGATATACTGAAATAAACCGTTCTTATATGTATCAGAAAAGTCGCGAATGCGGAAAATTTCGTCAGTTAAGGCCCAGTGATTAAGCCTCGATTGCAGTAAGTTAGAGGGACTAAACTAACTTTTTTCATAATTGAAAGCGCGTTAAAATACGAGTTGTTAATTTGCTACGGGATTAATCGATGATATATTATATTCAAATAATAAAAAAATTCAATTCAGGGATGCTCGTTTTACAGAGGTTTGACTCTTTCTTTTCCGTATATTTTTTTATTAAAATTCATCTCTCCAGCCATCTATTTCCGTCTCGCGCATTCATTATCTCTACACTCAGTTCGATCCTCTTTTTCTATTCTTCTTTTCTTTTTTCCTAACTCCCCTCCACTCTTATCTCCAATTCTCTCCCTCCCCTAAAAAATACCCACTCCCCCCCCCCACCCTCTCCTTCCACCCTCATCTCTTCAAACAGTTTGCCGAGTGGAAAGAGAGAGAGAGAGGTCTTTCGGAGAGTCCAAAATGGCGGATGCAGGCTTGCGAGGCCCTGGTCCAAAATTTTTCCAATTTCCTTCGAAGAGTTTTTGCCTCGGGAGGTGTCGCCACCCGTCGTGAGATGGAGCCGCGGAGGAGGAGGGCGCTCGGAAAGAGGGAGAGGGAGGGAGGAGGACAGGTCCGGAGGAGGAGCGGTAGGTTGGGCCTCGGAGGCGGAAGTTGAGATGGAACTGTAAGGGGGGGGAGGGAGGGGGGAGAGGAGGAAGGAAGGTTTTGAAGGGGAGGCGGAGGGAAAGATCTTAGCGAAAGGGGGAAGGAGTGGGAAGAAAAGGAGATGGAGGGAGATCCAGAGCCCCGGGTTTATACGGCGGGAAGAATGCGAGGGAAAAATAATTGGGACCTCACAGAGGAAAGAAGAGGACGGTAATGAGTGGGAGGATGAGAAAGAGGGATGAAGAGGGAGGGGAAGGATGGAGGGAGGGAGTAATGGTAGGAGGAGGAAAAGTAGAGTAAAAGGGAAATGGGGGACGAAAAGAACGGAAAAGATAAGGAGAAAATGGAATGATGGGCAGGAAGAGAGAGAGAGGAAGCGTGTAAGATATTAGAGCGGTGAGAGAGAAAAGAGAGAAAGAAAGAGTGAGAGGGGCGGGGGACGATGCTTGAGTGGGTGGTCGGCCGGGGAAATAATATTTAAGAAAAAAGGGGGAGAAGGAATTAACGAGAAAAGAAAGGGACCGAGCCGGAGAAAAAGATGAAACGATAGAAAATTTAAATGAAAATGCGATGGCAACAATAATGAGGGAAAGATGAAATTAAAGTAAAATAAAGATAAAAGCCTTAATTAGTAGGGGGTGTGGGAGAAAGGGTTGGAGGGGAGAGGGGAGTGGGGGGCTGGGGGTGTCTCGAAGGAAGAAGAAAATAGAAGAAATGTGCAGGAAATCGATTCGCCGACGGAATTTTATAAATAGACGTTAGCAAACCAAAAAATAAGAAATGGTCTTCAGTGCGAAGAATTTCGAAACGTTATTTTGTATTTAAGAAGGGCGTGAGGTGGTTAAAAAATCGCTCATCAGTAACAAGGAGTGATTTCCGTGGTTACTGATGAACCGAATAGATTTTCGATGGAAAACAATCACGGAGAAAAGAAATTCCTTTTATTATTTTTTGATCGATATTCGTATGCAAATTTGATCGGCATTAGAAAAAGAACAAGCGCTTCAATACCAACAATTGTAAGGAGGCAAGACAGACGCGAATTATTTACTTTTATTTTTAGAAAATGGATGAAAAAAGTACGGCCGCCTTGAACACGTAACATGTGCCACGTGTTAACCGTGAACTCCTCATCCTGCTGGAAGATTTTTTACGACGGATCGGTCGGGAAATATTCTTTTTCACTCGCTCGAGATAAATAAAACAAAACTTCTCGCAAGTTTGTTCCTAAGTAATGGGAACGTCTTAGATCAAAACGAACGAGTACTCGTGGAGGGGAGAAAAATAAAAGAACGGCAGTGCGCCGCCAACTTTTAATCTTAGATGAGTGCATATTTCGCACCAAACGCCATTTCAGCATAACTTTCTCAGAGAGAGAGACGGAGGAAGTGGCAACAAAAAAAAACCCCGACAAATCCTACTTTTTAAGACGTCAAGGAGCCGAAAAAGCACAATGAGGAAGGGAATATATTTTTCGAAAAAACAAAAACAAAAAAAGATTCTCGAAGAAGCGAAGCGAACTCGAGAAAAACTCGAAAAACAAATGACTGGAGCGGCGGCGTCTCTACTAATAATACGAAAGTATTCATTAAAACACTCGCATAAAATTAAGAGGAGAAAAGAAACAGGAAAGGGGGAGGGAGGGAGGGGAGAGGGGGTGTCCAAATCCAGCGGATAAAGAGAGAGCGTTTTTCTTTTTGCAGGAATTCGAAGAGAGATGGTTGTGTGCGTTAGTGCGTGCTAGGGTGTGGGCGGAGACGTAGGTCGGATGGCAGGTAGAAAGAGAGGCGATGGAAGGATAGGGGAGGAAGGGGGGAGGGAGAAGGGAGGACACATTGTCTGATAAGCATCTCCTCCCTAAGGAGCCTTCTTTCTCTTGTCTCGCCAAAAACCTTGCAAAGAATAGCTTTCCCTCCCTTCCTCCCCCTCTCATTTCCCACCTCCCCTTCCTCCCTTTAATCATCCCTTTTTTCCCCCTCTCCTCCCGCCCAATTTCCTCCTCCTCCACTCTTTTCCCTTTCCCAAACTTTTTTCACTCCTTCCAGCGACGCCTTAGAAAAAAAAACAAAAAACCGTCTCTCTTTTGTTTTTATTTATTATTATTTTTCGTTCTCTTTATATATATATATATATAACTATATATATATATATATATAACTATATATATATATATAACTATATATATTTATATATATATATATATCCCCCCCTAATCCGTCCCGCGCCGCCTTTTACGTACGCGTCTCTTTTAAAACTTTTCCTCTTCCTCCTCCCAGAACGTTACTATTTTTAATGCATCATTATTTCCCCATTCCGGTCGGTAAAAGAAGTTTTCGCAAATTTTTGCTTTCATTATTTTTTTCCTCTGCTCGCACCGGGGAAGAAGATTCTCCGCCATAATGTAAAGCGGGTCTACAATTAAGATGGAAGTCCGATGAGAAGGCTTTTCGGAACCGGAGAGGGGAAGGGGGAGGGGAGGGGGAGGGGGGAGGAGAGCGGGGAAGGGAGATAGGGGAGGGTCGGTTAAGGGTTTTAAAGGGAAAGAGGGGATGCTGGATAGAGAGGATGAGGAGGTATGGCAGAGGTTGGAGAGGGGAAGGAGGGGAAGAGAGGCAGGCACCTTGGACTGAGCCTAATTATTGTCCCACCAAAGTTTTCTCAGTATACCCCTTATTTCTCTCCCTCCATCACCTCTCCCGTTCTCCCTCCATCCCTCTTTCTCTCCCTCCTCCTCTCTCTCTATGTATTGTAGCTAACTGTAATGTAGTGTAGCTAACTGTATGTAATGTAACTAACTGCAAAAATTATTTTCTTCCTCTTTTTGCCTTTGACTTTTGAATGTATATTCTTAATTTGTACATTATTTAAATATTTCCTGTATGCATAGGTATGTATATTTTTTATATGTTCTATGTATGTCTATGTTACTTTTCCTCTTATTTGTAGGTATTCAAATCCTTTATTCTTTCTGTCTTTAATATTTTTTCTTCTATATCTATTAAGGAATTTTTGCTAGTTTTTTTACTCCTTCTTCTTCGTAGGTGTTTTTCCGCAGTGGGACTTTTTTTCTCTGCCTAACAAAGCTATTACGCAGTTTTTTTTCCAACCCACAAAACTAACAGTTTTCTATTGTAATTATTAATGTTCAACTAACAAAATTTGCAATCAATGTTTACGCGAAATTTTGTAATTGTATATAATATCAAACCGGACGAAAGGGTTAAATGTAAGAAGGGACTTTACAGTCTCAATTTCGTCCTAATTGAGGTCGTTTTTCTGTCTGTCTATCTCCTCCTACTATTATGCACATCTCTACCACTCTCTCATTTACGCTGTTTATCCATATTCCACTTTCTCCCACGCGTCTCTTACTCCCACACATTTCTCTTTCACTTTCATTCCTCTCCTTTTTCTTACCCCTCAATTCATTTCTCGCTTCCTCCATCCTTCTTTCTCTTTTCGTTTTTAATTCCTCCCAGGGGTCTCTCTTCTCTCTTTTCCTCCATCGCCTCCCAATTCTTATATCTTATTCATGCTGAAGCTTTTTGAACTTCTTTCCGATTCATGAGTAAAGCGCTCGCAGTTTTTCTCGGAATTTCCTCTCTTAATCTTTTTAAGGGAAATTTCTCCGCGGATGTCTTTAATGAAGGGGCTGGATTGAAAAATGGGGAAGCGAAAAAGGACGACGCACGCCTGTTACTGTTCCATCTTTTCACAGTCGTGGGTCACGTGATAAAACGGAGGAATTATCTGTTAATACGTGACGAGAATTGGTGAACTTCACTTTTTTTTAACGTTGTTAAAAAACCTGAAATAGTTAGAAGTTTAATCGAGAGGTATCTCCTTATTTTGTTGGTTCGATGCCGATGCTAATTAAGAAAACAATTAAAATGTCATTACCGGTCTTTTCATTTTTCGGAAAAATGTTCCACTTAGAACTTGCATAAGTTTACTCCCTACTCAATGAGATCTTCCCGCTATCTCTCTCCCCCCCTCTCTATCTCTTCGCCTGCCCTCCTTAGCTCACGGAAATTTGCATTTGTAATTAGGACCTCGTCGTTCTTTTTTCCAATTCCGGCTCCGCGATCGAGTGCCCAGGGTAATTAGGAAAACCGTTATGAAGAAAAACGGATGGGGGCTTTTTTTTACCTCCCTTTTAAAATTTTCGACGTCGCCGTTGCTCCGGTAGTTTTCGTAAAAACATGTTTGGCTAAGACGTTTCCCGAAAAAGAAAAATGTTCCGCGCCCTTTTGTTTCCGTTGTCACGGCAATTCGCATTTGTAATTAGGGGAAAAGTCACGGGGGCAGCGCCGCGTCTGCTCTCTCATCCCCAAGAGGGCCTTTCTCTCCCTATCTTCTTCCCCACTCCCTTTCTCTGTCGCCGACACCCAACACCTCTCTCTCTCCCCCCCCATCCATTTCCCCTCTCTCCCGCTCACCTCTCCAATCTCCACCCATTTTCAAGCCCATCTTTCCATCCCCTCCCCTACTTCCCCTCCATTTCTGCATCCCCCCCTCTCTCTCTCCTTCGACCTCTCTCTGCCCTACCCTTGCTGTCCTTTCCTCCTCCCTCCAACACTCCTCTATTCTTCCCTCTCTCTCTCTCACCTCCACTCACCTTCTCCTGTCCATCAGCCTATCTTCTTCTCTATTTCTCTTTCCCTTCCGTTTTCCTTTATTTTCCTCCCCTTCCCCCCTTCCCCTCTCCCTCCCTCCCTCCCTCCCTCCTTCCTTCATTCTCCTCCTTTCCCTTGTCACGGGCACACTTCGTCTGTCTCTCCGCCGTCATCTTCGCTTTCTTCCTTCCGACCATTCCGAGGCCGTTCCCTTTCCTCATTCTTCTGCCCTTCCCACTACATATTTATAATAAGAGTTGGAAACGAATTCGAGGCAGGAGACCGTGAAGACTTTCTAGGGGGGAAAACGTTTTTCCAGCCGTCACAAGCCATTAAAAGTGTTTTTTGCTCATGCATACTGATTACGTTAGGCAGTATCGCCCTCGCTACCAACTGCTGGAATTTTTTTTGTACGTCTGAAAATTTTTTCCTCGACTTTTGAGTTTTCCTCATATTTTTGATTTAATTTCCGGCGAGTTTGCTAACTAAGCATTCTTTGGTGCAGGAGGGAATAAAAACTTTTGCGCATTTTTCTTTAGGGGACCTTGTAAAAAAAATTTTCTGTTACTCGTTTTATAGTTTACGTGCGGCAAACTTAATTTTACCTTTGGAAATTTGGTAATTATAGAGAAAATGGATAATAAAATTTTGCTTAAATTTTTTCCGTTTTCAGAGGGAAAAAGACAAAGCGTATAGACGCAAATATCTCGGAATAAAATTTAACTTCATTTTATCATTCAAAACAACTTCCTTGATGCCTTTTTACTTAATTGCATGTTGGTTTCACAGTTGACAGATAAATACGAGTAATTGTGTGAATAACTGCTCTTATATATTCTTTAAAAATTTACTTGAAATTTGTGCTCACAGATTTTGGGTAGATCTCAGTCCATAATAATAACGCAGGTTAGATCATGTTGGTGTTTTTTTTATCTCCGCTAGCGGGAGCCGGTATAATTATATTCATGAACTTGGTTGGAGAAATCATAAAGATGTGGATAAATTAGATGCGCGGGTTAAAGAACGGTCGTTTTTTTTTCAACGAGAAACGTTAGCTCAAAAACGATATCTAATGAAGTGCAGCATGATTGATTCATTTGTTTTACAATTCTAAAAGATTAGATTTAATTGACATTTTAAACGTTGAATTAAGGTTATTTGAAAATCTTCCAATGGTGTCTTTGAAATATTTTCGCAACGTCAGAATTGTAAGTTTTATTTCATTTTAATCTTTTTAATAAAATCGTATTTCAAGCAGAGTTTCAGTATTTTGTCAATAATCGGTTTGATGTTAATGTCATTGAATGCTTTTTAACTCGACTAATATCGTTCACAAATTCTTTGCTGTATTGTTTCCATTAGTTGCATTTTATTATTTCCACGTATACGAGCTAATTTATTTCCCAAAAATATTCTAAGGGTATGTTTATGATGTGTTTGTTATAGTTTTCGTTTCTTACCCCAATTTCAAATGGAATAAAAAAACTTTTACTCCGTTAATCTTTCAAAGAAATCATAAACAGAGATAAATGGGGGTTTTCTACGTTGAGAATATGTTTTCTTGCAATTTAATTTTGCTTACAGCACAAACCCCCTCGGCCACAGTTCTTTTTTTTTTGTCTTTTATTACGTGCAGTAAAAATTCATAACTTTCTTTTTTGCGCGCTCTTTCAGGGCCATTTTGTATTTCCGCACCCCGTGACGAATTTTCGCGTCCACCTTAACTTCGGTAATTATAAACCACAAACCGACAATGGACTATAAAAAGGATCCCGCATAAACGCTTGTACACCGCGTAATTTTTCATCTCAAGCCGTGCAATTTCTGCCTCGGAGGAGGCAGGCATGAATTAGAAGCCCGGTTTAACTTATGCAAGCCGTTCCTTTAAAAGACGAGAGTAATTGGCGATTGCAGGAGTTTCTTTCTGGGAGGGTGAGGGGGAGAGAGAGGGAGAGAAAGAGAGTGAGAGGGTGTGGTTTATAAGAGACATAGAGAGAGTGGGAGAGAGAGAGAGTGGGGGAGAGAGAGAGTGGGGGAGAGAGAGAGTGGGGGAGAGAGAGAGAGTGGGAGAGAGAGAGTGGGAGAGAGAGAGAGTGGGAGAGAGAGAGTGGGAGAGAGAGTGGGAGAGAGAGTGGGAGAGAGAGAGTGGGAGAGAGAGAGAGTGGGAGAGAGAGAGAGGGGAGAGAGAGAGAGTGGGAGAGAGAGAGTGGGAGAGAGAGAGTGGGAGAGAGAGAGAGAGAGAGAGAGTGGGAGAGAGAGAGAGTGGGAGAGAGAGAGAGTGGGAGAGAGAGAGAGTGGGAGAGAGAGAGAGTGGGGGAGAGAGAGTGGGAGAGAGAGAGAGTGGGAGAGAGAGAGGGGAGATAGAGAGAGAGATGGGGGAAAGATAGAGGGATGAAAGAAGAAGGGTCAGAATGGATGTGGGGAGGTATTGGTATTCCGGTAGAGTTCGAAATTATTAAAGGGTTGGAGTAGAGGAGAGACAAAGGCAGATGGTTGAGAGAGAGAGAGGGAGAGAGAGAAAAGAGGGGAAAAAGGAGTGGGTGGATAAGGAGATTTCCGTATAGAGCAATCCCCTTTCTTTCTCTTGCCCTCCATAAGCTCTTACGAGACATTCGAATTGTGCGAGAGGCTAAGGGAGAGAGATTGTGGGGCAGGGGAAGAGGCTAAGTGGCCCTAGGGAGGGACTATGAGGGACTCCCCCATCTCTTACGCCTTCATCTCACCCCCCCTCCCTTCCCCCCTCTCTCACGTTGTCTGTGAAACATGTCCAACTCAATTCTTTGAAATACAGTGCAAATGCCCCTTCTGATTGCTACCTCCGTGGACTTTTATTCTATTTACGCTTTATTATATTGAATCGCATTTCGTTCGAATACTGTGGGAGGTGAGCTTTCTTCTCCGAGGCAGCATGACAGGGAGTTGACTTAATGTAAAATCGACCAAGCGAGGGTGGGATGCAAACGCTTCGGGGTCTAAAATGGTGATGCGCGTTTCTTGGTAATAGCTGTGGACTCGTTACCCGATCGTAAAGAACCAGTGGAAATTGCATTGGGACACTGCGTTAAAACGAATGCAGATTTTCATCCAGCGGTAAAATATTTTGCGTTGTAAGCATTTTTATAAAGTTGCTAAGAAGTTACTATAGAAATTATTGCATCCGAAAATGGCATTAAATTATTTTTCGGAATATTATATGGCACTGACAATTAAAACTTATTCCAGTTTATGATCGTATATGTCGGTAATATATAAGGAATGTGGAGTGAGTTCTTTTATCTTAACAGGTAGAAGTGTACGTTAAGTAATAATTGATCAAAGTACACCTCTTATCTTTTGCTTATGTTTGAGTTTTATTGAAATAAATATATTTCGCTAAATAGTCGGAACTTGACATTATTTCGGGCGATTTTTTCGAGTTTGCATGAAGGAATCGATTATAAAGACAGGAATGATTAGCAGATAACGAAATTGTGTCCATTAATCATTGTTCAAAGCACCCACTGCTAAGTCTATAGCCGCTACTGTCGCTTCTTTTCGCGTTTCTCGCATTATTGCTAAACACAAAAAACCTTTCGAAGAGGGTGAAGAGACCAAAGAGACTTTCCTTGAAGCTAGTGACTCATTATTTTACAGTTACAGTAATAAGAGTGCAATAATGACAGCTGTTAGAGATGTCCAGCTATCTAGAAATACTGTTACCAGAAGGATTGAGACAATGGCAAACGATACCACAAGAGTGCTGCAGAAGGACTTGTGCACTTGTGAATATTTTTCCCTCCAAATTGATGAATCAGTCGATATTGTTGACACAGCACAAATGTGTATTTACGTGCGAATGGTTTTCAAAGATTATAGCACTAAAGAGGAATTTTTAAAATTACTTCCATTGGAGGGTTGAACTCGAGGACAAGATATATATTCTGCTTTTAAGAAATTTGCAACGACAGAAAACTTGCCGCTTCAAAAACTTGTTTCTATAACTACTGATGGAGCACCAGCAATGAAAGCTTCCAAGAATGGATTCATAGGTCTTTGTAAGGTAGATCCTCAGTTTCCAAAATTCCAGTCTTACCACTGTATTCTACATCAACAAATTCTGTGTGGAAAGTCGGCAAAAATGCAAGAGGCAATAGGACTTGTCTTAAAAATTGTTAATTCGATCAAGGCTAAACCTTTGCAGCGAAGTTATTTAGAACTTTTCTAGAAGACGCACATTCAGAATATGGTGATTTACCATTACATTGTGAAGTTCGCTGGCTAAGTAAGGGGCATGTTTTAGAAAGATTTCTGAAGCTTAAACAGAAATTCAAAGTTTTTAAAGTGAAAGGGGAGGTGTATATAGAACTTGATTATGTTGATTGGCTTTTGGATTTGTCTTTTCTAACAGACGTTACAATGTTATTGAACAAATTAAATTTGCAGCTCCAAGGAAAAAATAAAAATGTGGCCGAAATGATGTTTTGTGAATAGCTTTAAAAATAAATTACAAGTAATAATTTCTCAATTAAAAAAGAATAATGCAAAACATTTGAAATATTTAACAAAAGAAATTACTAAACAGGAAGTAAGTGAAAATTTATTATCAATGAAATCAGAAATTTACATTGATTTGTTAGTAAAATTAGAAGCAGAATTTGAAGATCGTTTTCAAGATTTTAGAGAGCTGGAACCCAATTTTGTTTAAATCCTTTTTCCAAAATCGAGATTGAAGGTAATTCAAGCAAAACAAAAGATTTATTCAACATGGATGAAACAGACCGGGAAGATGAAATCATTATCTTGCAAAATGATAGAGAGTTGAAAGCAAGGTATAACGATTCAACCTTTTGGAAACTTGTTTCATCTGAGAAATTTTCGAATGTAGAAAATATTGCATTAATTTTATGTGAAATTAATTTATGTGAATCAATATTTTCTAATATGAACTTAATTAAATCAAAAACCAGAAATGCACTTACTAATGAACATCTCGAAGACTGTTTACGTCTCTCTGTTTCTAGTTACATGCCCAATTACCAATCACTAGCTGAAGATATACATTGTAAACGTGCCCATAATCGCGCAAATCAAGATTACATTTAATTAAATTAATCAGTTGTATAATGTTGTTTGATGTATAATGTATAATAAATACATTTTGCGGTAAATTTGTAGTCTAATTCATTCTTAAAATCCCTTTTTATATACTGAAAAAATAAGTAGCCTGCATGACAATTACCAGGCATGATATGAAAACGTTTGGGCACCCTTGCCGTAACACATCAGCTGGGCGAGAGATATAGTTTAACCTGTTCCTATGCGATGGCGCCATGGTCGTGATTCTGCACAGCTCCCCTTTAGACTCCGCAACTCCTTTAGGCCCACCCGCGCTTCGCTCGCATAAGATGCGGGGGCAGCCAAAAAACTTATGCTTCGAGAAAACGATGACTAATGGTCAAAATAATCGAGTGAGGCAAAGTAAATTGCAAAACATTTGTAATTAGACCATCGATTGTAATACAATGAGACTAATAGAAATGAGTTACGAGAGCAAACCGCCAGGCCCCCATTTACCTGGTTAAGAGAACACGCAAATCAACGCTCCGTCCTTCGGAAGGGATGTAAAGTTGGTCTTCTTGGTGTTTGTCGATATGAGTAGGCTAACGCCGGCACCGGGTTTCACTCCTTCCTTGCTTTGTGATTTTGACTGAGAAGCTTAGTAGCACCGGAGTCGTTTGAAGTCACATGGTTCCCCAATTGGTGGTGTATTTAACTTTATACTTTTTTGAACTAACTCATTGAATGATATTGAAATATATCTTAAGTCTTGTCGAACGTGATGCATAAAAAATGAATAATAAAAATAAATTACGTCAATCAAATGATTGAAATTAATTTTTGGTTTACTTTACATAATTTATAACCTATCAGTCCGTATCTTTATTAAAATTATGGTTACGATATTAAAATAGCAACGAATTTTTCTTAAGAAAACAGAATATTACATTGGAGGCTCTGTGTCAAATAAATATTACTTTTACAGTATAATTAACTTATGGATATCGATTTCTGAAACAACCGTAGATGACTTATTGAGGAAGTGTCTCACTTAATTAGTCGGAATGGTTATTACTATGAAAAACTGAGCTCATAGCATTAAATATTCGGCTCCTAGTCATATTAACGAGGCAGGGTGAAAGTGTACGAGGAAGAAATGCCATATTGGCGAGTGCGCTTTATGGGAAAACGAGATAGGGATCGGGCTGGGTAGAACAAGTGGATTGAGAGAGATGGGAGGGTGGATTAAAACAGATTTCGTATCTTCAAGACTGGATGTGTTTGCTCTCTCTCTCTCTCTCTATATATATATAGAGGGGGAGGGTGGCTTTTATGTGTTGGATCGAGGCTCAGCTGAAAAATAACAGAAGCGCACATGGTTTCATTTTCTTCGTTTTCAGTATATCTTACGTGACGTTATATTTCCATAGTATTAATTCTTTCAAATCCTTAGCACGATAAACCTTCACCTATTTTTCTCAATTTCTCATTATCCCTGTATTTCCTCCACTATTTTTCATAATATGGTTGTACCACATAAACATCCTATGCTACATTTAGTCTTAACTAAACCGCTAGCTTCTATTAAGACGCGCCAAGTTAATTATTAACAATGAACATTGCGATCCGAATATATTCTCAATCGCAGTTGCGGACGTTTGCTGGTGCGCATACGCGCATAAATCACACGCAAATTGGAGCGAAACCTTAACCAAAGATCTCAGACAAACCTTACTTACAAAGATTCTGAGAGCGTGCAGGGAATTGAGCCCGGTTTAATTGTGTGAAACTCCGGAAATTCAAGAATATCATTCGGAAAACAATAAGGATAAAACGATAACATTTGTTCATTGCCTTTCATAGAGATATGGCAGACGTTTGGAAGATCGTTAGCAAACAAGAAAAAATCATTCCTCCTACTCAGCAAAAAGTATTCATCGGAAAAATCATTTTCGCATTTCCGTCATAATCGGCGCTGGGACGAGGGTAGGGTGAGCGAGACCCTTGCCACGGGCGAATCATTCTAGGCGGCGCTAAAATTTTGATTATATGTATTTTATATAAACGTATATTTACAGCCATAAAATTTAATGAAATAACCTGATAAAGTGATATTGACGGCGACGGGCAGTGCCGAATGTTATATGGCTCCGTGCGCGTTTATTGATCTTGTTTTTCTATCAATATTAATATTCTTAAGTCTACATTATATTTCCTGGTTTATATTTAGTATATTTACATTTAATTGTTATTGTATGATGTATTTAAATGATATGCACTTGTTTATCATTAATTTTAATTATTATTTTTTACGTCATAAAATACAGGGTTTGGGTTAGGGACGCGATTCACGTCTCTTGGCCCGGGCGCCTAAATACCTACTTACTCTGGTCAGAATAATTGATTACTTACAATTGGTACGACAAAAAGATTAAGTTGGGAATCTGTGCGTCCAACGGCCATTAGTCCGCGTGGCCTTTATTAGACCGATCGCGTGAATGCTCTCCTCTTCTTTTTTCTCTTTTTACTCTTTCCTTTTCTCTCCATCTTTTCAACCAGCCTCCCCCTTCCTCCCTACCCCTGCCATCATCCCATACACCATCTCTCTCGTCCCTTTCCTCCCTCCCCTCTCCCCCCTTACTCCCCCTCCCCTTCTCTTCCAATGCCTCTCGCCTGATTAGACCCATGCGAGAGTGGCTAATGCGATTTACTTTCCACCCTATGCGAGAGAGGAATATAAAAATGGAGTTTGGTGGAAGGAAGAGGGAGATGGGAGTTGAAAGAGAGAGAATATGAACAGAGGAGAGGTGGAATGATATAAAGAAAGAAAATGGCAGACGAAGGAAGAAAAAGTGTGTAGAAAGGATTTAGATTTATCTTGAGAAAATAGATGCTATGAAAGAGAAACGTAGTTATGTGGCGGTTAATGCGTTGCTGATTAATTTACCCGAGCCATAAGTCAGCATGCATCTGCTTCAGCGATGCAATAACCATTGAGTTTGTTTGAATTTTTAGTTATTTTTAAAATTAATCGGCAAAGAATATGAGCATTTTCTTTTAACTCCATGATATGTGACGGTGAATGTTTAACTTCTTTGCTCTGAAAACATTAAATATCATGACTCTCTCCGCTACATATTCAAAGAATTTAGTTATGTCAGAACCCACCGAAAATCACTAACTTTTTAATCATGTCCTTTACTTGTGTGGTATAACTTTATACATATAATATAATACTTTCTTGTATGGTGGTAAATATACTATGCATTTCTTGTGAGAGTTGATTATATGGCTTTGGAGAATAAATGAATAGCGTTAGATTTGAGGGATGAATGTCGTGTGGCTGAAATAAAGAATGTAATGCTTTAAACGACGCTATAAAATTCGTCTGACTGAAATGGAACGATTGGTTGATAATTTAGGAAAATGTATAATTTGGTAGTATGTTGTAGTGAACGTGGAAAAATGGCAAGGTGACCTTATTAGATTCTGTAGCAGAGAAATCCCAATCATTAATGCGTGTAATATTTCCCCCGTATTTTTAGGGTCATGACAAAGAATGACAGCTTCAAAACATTTATTATTTCAAAATATGCAATAGCAAACGAAGTATTTTCTTCATTCACATGGCGCTGGAACTCTATTCCTCGTTGAGAATGCTGTATAATTTCAATGTCAGCTATTCGAACTTCCATATTTCGATGGAGATACCTTTGCGTTAGAATTAAGTACATACTAACTGACGCATTGGGTTTTTCTAGTCGAATCTTTTTGTTAACGCATCAAGTTATAAATATGAGGATTCTATTGCACTTATTTAAAATAACGAACAAAATGTTTCTTTTTATGACATTTAAAAACTATTCCTTCAAAATCGGTTTTATTTGCCAGACGGTGTGCCTTAAAAGATTTAAATGACGGGTGACTTCCGAAAACAATTTCAAATGAAGTCCGCTTTCTCCGCTATGTATCCACATAATTCTGCTCTGTAGCACGGTTTAAATGACTTCATTCGCGGATAAAAGATAGAATAATTTAGAGTTGTTTTTAAGTGCAAATTGGTTTCTTTCTTTCCTAAAAGTCGCTTTAAAAAACATAAAAATATGATGACGATGCATGGCGGTGTACAAACGGGTTAACCCATTGATGCAGGGGCACTGTGGGTTGGAACGGGAAAGTGAGCGTGGATCTCGGATATCGGGACACGTGGACAGGAGGCGGGGAGAAAGAGGGAAAAGGGGTTTTGTTGTTGTGTGTGTTTCGGGTCGCAATCGATAGTTGGCGCCACTTTCCCCCGACCACCGCGTGGTTTCGCCGCATTCCGCCAGTCATGCAAAAAGTTCCTTATTTGGGGTTAGGGAGCGGTGGGAGGGAAGGAGCAAAAAGTGGAGAGGTGGAAAAAGGGAAATGGAAAGAGGGAGTGAGAGAGAGGGAGAGAGAGGGGGGAAAAGGGCAGAGGGCGGTAAGTGGCAAAAGGGAGAGAATTGTGGCTTCAGAAGGAGGTGGCTGGCGGAAAGGAGTTTGGACTCGCACAGTCTAGAAGTCGTATTGCTTACTCGTGTGGATAAGACGAACACACACACACACACCCTCTATACTTACACACACAAATTCAGACGCAACATTTTGATACAGGGAATTTAAAATGTGTAGCTTGTAATAAGTTAGAAAGGAGATAAGAAAAATGGAGACTTGACTTCAGGCCATTCTACTCAATTAGAGCGGAGTCGCTCGATTTATGATGTCATACCCCAAATATCGCGGTGAAAATTTAGAGAATAGACTCTCAAGACCCTATTGTTGCTATGGATGCATCATCCGACAGTCATAAATTGAAATAAATTAGGGGACATATCTCAAAATCATGGACGTGGGTGTATATTTTAAATTCTGCAATCCAACTTGGCATTTCTTATCAAATTCCTATAGGCTAAGAAAAATAGTTGCCATTCATATAAAAAGTAGTAGCTATAAAAAAAAGGTAATCGCTTACAGCTAATTTCTTAGTGTATTCCTCACCTATAATTTTATCGATACCAAAAAAAAAACAAACTTGCCGAAACCCGGGATTGAACCAGGGACCTTTAGATCTTCAGTCTAACGCTCTCCCAACTGAGCTATTTCGGCGAATGTATATCCTACGCGGTAGTTAACGTATTCTTGGAAGGATTGACAAAAAATAGTCAATTGCAATCTGTCGGATAATTTTCGGGGGGACCTCGAAAAAACACAACCGAAAGCGCAAGAGATTCTGGTCCTTCACAGCTTATATTTTCGGTCAGAGCTCTGCGATATTTTTAGAGGGAGATGGAGGGAATAAGTCTCAAGGGACTAGACGTCAAGACCCCTCCAAAATAATCCCTCGGTTTTTTCCTCCATCTCTTCCTCCCTTCCACTTCATCCCGACCCCCACGCATCCCTCCTTCCCCTCTCCCGCGAAGCTTTCGCCCAATCCAAATGGGCGGTTCTTCTAAAAAAAAAAAAAAATTAAAAAACCGAAAGTTTAAGGCAGATGTCCAATCGATAGGCTCACTCTCCCTCTCCCTCCTTTTCTGTTAGTAACCTCTCTCCTCTATCTTCTTCCTTAATTCCTATTCTCTCTTTACCCTTCCAAGCTCATTTCTTCGCCCACTCGTGCTAGCATTGAGAGGTGAAAGGGGAAGAGGAGGAAGGGGTGAGGAAGGAGAACTTATTCGGAGGGTCGGATTTTATTTTATTCAGTGGGCGGGGCGTGTTGACTGTCGTTCCCATGCTAACGGCGATTGCGATTGTTAATGCTCATTGTCAAGGTAATACGACGTTCATATGCATTGGCTTCAAAGAAGGAAAATAGACCCGTCGAAAGGTTTCGACGGTTTGGCTTTTAGTTATACAACACGAGGGAACTGTAGTACTTTAACCAAAGAACTACTGGAAATCCAATGGGCGTCGGTAATTCGGTACTGCATCACACCAAGGAAAACTAACGATATCGATAAGAATGGACTATGCCAAAATATTGCATATCTTTTGGAATTTTTTCATTTCGAAAGTAAACCATTTCCCCTTATTTTCACGTGAATTCCAATTTTATTTATAAAACTTAACATGCATTAATAGCGTGCTAATTATTAATAAACTAGTAGAATTTCCGGTTAAAATTTAACGGGAGAATTACGATCATTCGAAGATTCAGAAAGCGAAACGTTCCAAATACACATACTAAATCCTGCACGGCGAAAAATTGATTTTTACGTGCTATCTTATTGGAAATGGAAATTATCCCCTGGAGTCGAACCCGGATCTTTGATCTCGATTTCGATACATTAAAACGTTTTGTCATTATATCGTAATGTTATCCCGAAAATTTCATCAAATTCGTTTCAGTCGTTTGCGAGATATTAAGCTTCAAAAAGCATCACGCACCAAGTGACAAAGTGACACTGTCTTTTATATAGTTTAGACAACTAAAGAATAATATTTCTATTAATTCCACAGTACTATTACTTTTCTTTATTCACAGGAAAAGATAAAAAATTTTGAAGCATTTGCAAATTAGTTAGAAAAAGATATGACATCCATGATAGTACTCGTGCATCGATTAAGGGTCCTTAAACATTCGGACTTTAGGTAGGACCAATAGTTCATTAAAGGTTTTTGAAGTCAGAAGTAATCAAACACTTTGGCGTGGTTGAAGTGAGTTGACTGATCAAGAATTCTCTGAATGAACAACTCGCTCTGCATCATGCTAATCCGCGAAGGGTCCAGCGGTAATCGATCAAACGAGGTGGATGCGCAGAAAATTGAATATCTTCCCCAGAATCAAAACACCCCATCAAGCATACTGTGAAATTGTTTTCTGGACGAATGGGTAAACAATTCGCAGAGAGAGTTTAAACATAAATTGAGCGAAATAGTACTTTTTAGGCCCGGAATGCGTTGTCAAATAACAAAGATTGCGTCAAATTCTGTTTATATCTATTCGAATTCGTATTTTACCACAAAATGTTTTTTAAAAAAATCATTATACATATAACAAGAACGATTAATATGTTTATTTATTATAATAATAAATTTACCAGTTTCGCGGTACAGTTTCTACTCTATATTAAAATTGATTCGATTGCAACATTTTAAAATTACACTGCTTAAGTGGTGAATAAGTGAAGTGGTTCGATATGTTATTGGTAATTGAAGGTTTTTATTTAAGTAGCAAGAAATTAATTAATTCCATACTTGGAGTTCACACAAGGATATTTTCCTAATTTTCTGACCTTGAAAAGAATCGAGTTTGGTCTTTTATTCTCAATTCGCATCTATCAGGACGTTGTTAAAGTTTATAAAAGGACAAACGTGCCGAAAATTGCGCAACGTATCTGACAATTTTGCAAAAGTCTACCTTTTTCTTTTTTTTAGCTATGGACTAAAATCAGCCAAATTTCTTTAGCAGTTGAGGATCTTTACAAAGAATGTCGAATCGAATCGAAGGAAACAAATGTCAGAGTAGACTTTCTACAATTTTTATCTCGCGAACTACATACCTCGTTGGCCATCGCCAGAAAAGCTAATTGACGAACTACGCCATTATTTCAAAGTAGAAAATAATATAGGCAATTCATTTCTTTTAAAAAAGATATTTGAATCAGAATGATCACACTGAGCTTAACGCAAATTGAATCTTTTTTCCAAATATTGCGAATTTAATATTTACACAAAAATCTTCAATAATGTTTTAAAAATCAATGTGTAATGTTTGTATTGCCTCGCTATCAGTCGCAGCAGTTACGACGCCTACTTCGTGGTCCTGCGATTCTCATGTCAATAACTGAACTACGTAATCCGTTACGACGCGTGCTTGGAACACGCTTAAGGTTTTCAAAATGCCGGATGCAGTGCGTCGGTTTACTTTCATCGAACATAAAGTACGGCACTATCGATGATTCTCCTCGATACACAGATATTACACCACTAGTCCACAATGCCCTGCTGGGAAAAAGAGACGCGAACAAATAGTTAATAGTGCTTACGAATGCCAGCAAGATAAGTTCTGCCACATTTTATAAGGTTCCGTCAGCGTTGCGTTTTCTGGATCCGCCATCAGTCAAAATATCCATTCTTAGATGGCAGCACGGTTTGAAGAGAGGTCGAGAGAGCGACTCCACAGGGGAGATGTACAGCGGAGGGAAACGGAGAGAGGGAGAATCAGAGAAGGGAGAGAAAAAAGAGGGTGGGAAAAGAGTGCGCGCGCATGGACCGTGGAGTTCAATGGGAGTCTGGGAGTCGCCTTGTCTCACTGAGAGAGACAAAAGAAGCCGAAACGCCCGCAGTGACCCCTTTGCCTACTGTTCCTCCCACCGTCTTCCCCTTCCTCCTCCCTCCCTCTCCTCCCTTCCTCCCTCTCCTCCTCCTCCTTCCACTCGAATTTCAAACAGTCTTAAGTAACAATGCTGGAAGGTATCTCTATATATGAGCTCCGCTTGTCTTCCTCACTCGTTTCATAAATTTCTCGGCTGCTTCGCCGGACGCGAGAGCAAAACTTGCGCGTTTTGTATGGGATTTATATGTTTCGGCTCCGTAACGGCGACTTCTAATATTTCGAGAGAGTAAGAAATAAGAATAACCGTACCTTTTATTTTTTTCGCGATTCATTTGTAATAATGTTCGTATGACGCGCGCTTAATTTTGTCGTAATTTAGATTAGAGCGTTCCTCTCAACCTTCCTCTCCCGAATGATGCAAATGTGTGTGCCTAGTTGCAAAGGGCGAGCACAAATCACGGAAAGCGTAATTTTAACGGGGAAAAGTTTTCCTTTTAGCCTTAATTCAAATGTGGGGCGAAAATAACGGCGAGATATCCCGTAGGGAAAATCTTTTCACGATTGTAAATTGCGAGAATTAACAAGCCCAAACGGCTTCTTGCCTGTTGTACGCCTTATCTGTAATCTTTATATTTCTATCTCTCCAAAACTCGTAAGATATAATACTAAGCCGCATTTTTTGTGTGATTTAACGCCAATGCGTTTGAGGGCAAAGAACGTGGTCATCCCTGCGAATGTCTATGACAGTGTTTCCCAACCTTTTTAGAGTCGCGGCACCCTTAAGTGACTTTTCAGAAATTGGCGGCACCCCTCCCTATCCACCGTCAGTAATAATCGCAGTGAATTGGACCCTTAACCCTAATCTCCATATCTCCTTTCATTTTGAAGTGCCTTTGCAAAGAAATGGTCGACTTAACTCTGGTTTGCGTTTTTGAAAGCCGACGATGCAAAATGAGGCTAAAAATGGGAAAACAGAATATTTTTTGCGGCACCCTTCAGAACACTTCACGGCGCCCAGGTTGGGAAACAGTGGTCTATGAAATGAAATTCTGCTCAAAATTTCCCGCTGAACAAAGGAAAATAAATTATGAGAGTGTTTAAGATTCTGCTGAATTAGATTGCCAGAATATTCCGAAAATATTCCTATTCTAATATTCTAACAATAAGATGGAAAATTCTATGTGATTACATTTCCCATATCCTACTAAAGTGGCAAGAATGTTTTTAGAACTCGAAGCGAGGACATAGAATGGACAAATTTGATGATAAAAAACCTATGAACATATGCCTTATTTCATATTTCTTTTAATAAAAAGACGATTTTAAATGAGTCCGTGCATCACAATAGGCTTAAGGCATTTGACATGGTTCATTTAAAAATGTATGTTTAAAAGAAAAAATTAATGCCTTTATTTAATTTTCACAATGCCACATATATGCCACATAATATGTTTAACCAGTGCTTTTTTTGTAACTGTACACGATGGTACGGCGTCCGGCACCTTTTTTCAGAGCGATGTTGACACCCCTCTAATTTCGGTACATTTTCATTTTCTTAATTCTTTAAAACCTAAAGTAATAAACGGGTTCTATAAATGTTAAACATATTGATTTTAATTATCAACTCTGTTATTAAAAGTTTATCAAAAATTCAATAGGGAAGGGGGAAGAGGGTGCAGGAATAGGTGGAGGGGGGTGGGAGTACCGGCACCTCTTTTTCTACTAAAACAGCACTGTGTTTAACCATATTTGCATGGTGACAAATTTCATCACACTAACCGATGTTTGAGCTGGATTCCAAATGATATTTAATTTTTTTAAGAATTGGTGTTATTTCGGCTGAACATGTTCTATTTGTCGAATAAATGCCTGACTATGAAAAACTTCAAAGAGGACTATTTTTGAAAAAGGACTTTCCCAAAGTAGTACATACATCTGGTGACTTTAATTATATCGGCTTTACAACCTCCCATAACTTACGCATCATAATGTTTCTCCGGATGAGAGAAAAGGGGAAGGCAATGTGTCAAAGTTCGTCAAGAGATGGCGTGAGGATTCTTTCACAGGCTGCCTTCTGAGAAACGGAAAGTCGACTGTTTTATAGAACTGGACGCGAAAGAAGTTTTTGTGTAAAAAAGAATTATTATTTTTGCATGAAACATATATTTATTAGCAACTCACGATTTTTAAGGACTTTATAATATGCTTATAAATAAACCAAGTTCATTATATATATTGCTTTACATCGCGTGGAATAAATAAAACAAATTCAATTAATTTAAATTTAATGGAATCTACATCGTAGTGTTAAATATAAAAGTTTTATAAATTTCTGAAGGATGTGGTATGAACTGTTGCATAACTTTTCATCTTCCTAATTTTTATTTTACGTAACGAACCAAAAAGTTTTGGAATCCGCCTGTTTCTCATTTAATTTTAAATGAATAATAAAAAGGGCGAACCAATTAAAATTTTGCGCTCAGATTTTCTCCGAAAATAAAAAAAGTAATTTTCGATAAAATTCGGAAAACTTTTGAGCTTCGGTTCTCGCGGCATTAAAATCCAAATGGACCTTTAAAAGGCGGAATTTCTTCCCGATTTAGGCCAAAGGTTGTGAATTCAAGGCCTTCCTATCGCAATGGCGATCACCCGGCAGAGCCTGCGTCGCCACAGATTGGATAAGGCGTCCGCCATAGCATGCAATACGCATCCGAGGGGGAGACTCAACTTCAGAATTTTATCGATTTTTCCGGCGCGAATCAAGGCGGTCATCGGGCAGCGCCATTTTGTCAGTCGGGCGAGTTACGCGATGCGGGAGAGAAGAGACGCCGAGAGAGGGAAGAAGAATTCAATTTCGTGAGGCGGAGGCGTAGTATACTACTACTGTGATTCTCGCGGTGTCCGTTACTCGAGCGCTTTCTTCTTAGTTTTCTGCACATTTATAAAGGACTCGAGTGGTTTGAAGATGTTTTCTTCTGATTGACGGAATAGTGGAAAATGGAGGAACCTTACCATCACAAAGTAAATTAATATATTTACTTTTTTATCGGAAAAATAGTTTAAAAAAATAGAATTCGTTGCTGCTAGATACGCTATACTACTCAACCCTCATTTTCTTAATTAGATTTTTTACTTAAGAGTTTCCTCGAAGTTAAAATTTATTTATGAAGTTTTGGCTCCAAATTAAGTATAACATGAAATCCCGAGTTTCTTCGTCTTCAGTAAGGCAGAAAAACCTGTTTATGAATACTTTAAGTGGAACTGTGACGCTTAAAAATTATAATTCCTTGAGTTGTTTCGAAGGAGCTAACGAATTGTCTTGTAGCTGAGATAAGAGCTTACATACGTAAAATAATAAGTTGAATTTCTTTTTGTAAAACGTGTCATTTAGAGATTACGGGTTAAAAGTTTTCCGGTCAACCATGGATCACTACTAGTATACCAGAAAAATGGAAACTAACGTAATTAAAATTTATGGACCTGTTTTCCATTCATTATTTCAAAATTAGCCGTCCATACGATTGGTCGAGTTTGAATAAAAAGAGCGCAAAATATTCATTTTCCATTCCACTGCTAAAAAACTTAGAAGCTTTTCATTTGGAAGGCTCATAAAAATGGCATCTTAAAAAAAAAGGTTAAATTGTGCGACGAAAAATTCGTACCTGAAAGGATGGGAAACGCGAAATTTTCGAAGAAGATAAATAAGAAAGCGGATGAAAAAAAGAAGGGTTTGCACCAATGCATTTTTGATTGACGTCATTCAATATCCGAAGCATAGATTTGAATCTAAATTTAATTTGTGTTCCCATAATTATTAATTCTGCGCCAGGGAAATCAAAAAGATGAGAATCAATTCGAATCAAATTAATTCACGAATCCAAAACGTTTGGAGGGGGAGAAGAGGATATTCGTTACCCTTTCACGTAAAAATTTCATCGTATTTCTACGATTTCATCTGATTCGATTTGCTGTTGCGAGATTAATTGAGCGGAGGCGTATGATGCCCAAAAAACGCTGTGTAATCGAGTTCATCAAAACTTAACGATATGAAGCATTTTCCATTCAAGCAAAACAAATATACCAAATGCTAATAAATGATAACGGTTAAAATTGAGCATGGAAAAATTCATTTAAAGGAAATAGGCCATTCAATCGAATACCATCTATTTGATTTGACGTTCTTTAAATTTTAAATGCTTTATAAACTAAGTTATATGCTAATGATATCAATATTCGTTTGAAAATTCAATACTTTTGGGAGGTGTATATAAACATCTATTTTCGTTAAATATATGTATAAAGCTAAGAGAACTCTTACAAGTGTAATTAAAATGTTATAGTTAGTAAAATTAAACCCTTGAATTAATATAATTAGAATCGATCTTATAATCATATGCATAGCCTGCTGAAAGGAAAGTGATTTGAGTTGTAGAAAGGATCTAAAACTGAATTTCTCAACCTTTTTTGAGTCACGGCACTCTGAAGTAACCTTACAGAATTTGGCGGCACCCCTTCCCTCCATTAGTAATAATCGTGTGCTACATTATATTCTTATATATCGAACTAAGAAGAAATCAGTAATATGCAAAGACAACATCAAATACAAAAAATATCAAAACTTGGACAAAAAGTTGAATTTTTGCGGAATCCATCACATAACCTCACGACACCCCGGATGAGAAACACTGGTCTAAAATTTTTCTATAAGGAAAAATAACCTTTGTCTTGCTAGGCCAGCTAGTGGTGTTTATACAGTATGCATAGTTAAACTTCCCTCTTAATTTAGACTTCAGCGAGGAGTAGTGTACGGAAGGGAGGTGGGTAGGAGAAATTTAAGGGAGTTAGGAAGTGTTCGATCAATACGGGAGATTATGAGACTATTCAGTGATATCTTGCTGGTAGTGGTCAAGCTTCAGAAAAATCCGTAGGTCCAGTCGCATATAAAATCCACTGTTGACAATATGCTATACAATAAATTCAGGCCGAAGTTTCAGCTCATCCTATTCCATTGGCATCATTCATTAACCCCTACTAGAAATTGTGTTCGAGAATTCTCGTCTCGAGAATTCTCGAGAAATTCCTATTTTTCAAATTCTCATTTCTCGAGAAATGTTTTTTTCTAATATTCGAGAATCTCGAGTCTCGAAAAAAATTTCTCGAGATTTCGAGATTCTCTGCAAGACATAGGAATGAACCGTCCATTAGTCGAGAACACCTCTGAAATAAGTGCGAATCTCCATATTGCATTGAAAAAACAAATTGCCAACAGAAGAGATGTGCCTTTAATTTCTTTGATAAAGTATCTTCAAGACCCAAAATGCCTACAGCTATGTAAAAAAGACGATTTCTTTGCGCTAAGTCCAAAATATGAAATCGTCAAAACAGCAAAATTAATCATGAACAGACTATACCATTATTCAAATGAAAAGAAAACTACACTGAATCATGCTGAAGAACCAGTTGAAAAAACTTAAAAACGGATCAATCTGGTCTCTAAGAGAAGGGCAGGATTATCCGACAAATCAATAGACTGTGTTTTTTAAAACATTACTTCCTAAGATGTGATAAAAAGTAATGCATTTTAATCTTGACCTTTCTAAGTCATATTTCTTTGTTTGTTATTGAGTTTCAATTAAACATCATCTAAAGACTAAAAATATGGTATTCATTTCGAAATTATTTCTGTTGTAATGCTAAAGAAAATTATTATCGAAAATAGTAAGTAGCTCACTTTTGTACGAGAAATATTAATTAAAATTAATTTTTAAAAATTCAGAATTATTATCTTCCATTGCCACTTTTTAAGAAAAAAAAATTTTATGAAAATTTTCACGAGCAATTGCTTTCGCACTCGAGATTTCTTGAGAATTCTCGAGACTGAAAATAAATTCTCGAATTCTCGAGAAAAAAAAATTGGGAAGAAAGAGAAATCTCGAGAATGAAAAAAGTCGGGAAATCACCATCTCTAACCCCTACTTCACGAAATTCTTTCTCGTACGCCACTTTCCGCGAGATCAGCTTATGAATCATTGCGATAGAATAATGTAGTCGAAGAATTTAGACAGGAAAATTATAGTAAAAGTACTCGTATATAATGCAACAAAGCAGTGATTTATAAGTTATTGATTTCAACACGCCAATAATTCTTGTTTGGTAAGCTATATGTTTTAGCAGCGAGGGTTATTAGTTGACTCGGAAGATATGGCAAGTTTTATTAGAACGTTTTAATTTATAAGGATTTAGGGAAATGTCACTTATTGATACTCATTTACACATCGAATATAATAATTTGCGCACACCAACGATTAATCCCAATCTGTAAACGAGAAATTTCGAGTTGAAAAACATTTTCCCCCACCATTTTCAATCCTACTTATGTCTTTTCAAGTGAGATTTAATCATAACTCAATCCAGAACTTAAGAAGCGGAAATTTATTAGGAGCATAGACTACAATATTCCTAAGAAATATCTCAAACTTATGAAAGAGCCTCAAATATCGATTCGCGAGCTAAACATATTATTCCTTTACGAATGCCTATGGACTGGGTAGCGAATCTAAAATAGGGTGGGGGTTTAATTTTTGGTTCGGCGGAAAACGTCCAAGAGAAGCGTTCGCTAAGAAAAGAGCCGGACGCTTTGCGGCGTGGCTAAATGCAATAATGGTAAAACATAATTATTATAAAACTTTTCCCCCCGATTTGTGCGAAAGTATGCCGTTTTGTACTCAACGTGTGTCGCGGCAACACCTTCAGTAACGCAGAATTCAAGTCGTTAGCTATCCGCGTGCTCACGCGTCGTTGCGGGGAGTTGTTAGCCCCTTACCTGCGTGTATATCCGTGGGAACCGGAGGTTCAACTCTTTCCAACACCTCAGCCAGCTCCCTGTCCCTGCTAGGCCAGTCCGCGCGGTGGAGGTCTCCGTACTGAGCAGCCGAAAGAAAAGACACTAGCTCCTCTTTTATGCCCCACACCCCTATAAAATTTACCTACGTGACCCCTATCTGACCTCTCCCCCTCCCCTACCTCCCTCCACCGTGGCTTACGCGGACCCGATCCTTAGGTCTTGTATTACCGTCGCGCCACCCCTATCCGACCCTTGATTCCCTCCGCGACTCTCTTGTCCCTCAGACCGGACTCGTATGCAAATTCGCGCTCAACAAACTTTTTTTTGCCTCGTCCTCCCTACTGAAACCCCCTCAAGGGGCAGACCGGTCCGGGCGGACCCTTCCATCCTACTCTCGGGGGCATTCTTGGCGGCGCAGGATGCCCCAAGGCTCGTGAGCGGGTTCGACCCTTTTTTTATGCTTCCTTAACTCTCGTTGCGTTTCGTAGTTTTTTTTGTTTAGCGTCCGTTGAGATAACGGGATGCCAACTTCATGGATTTTAATGCAGTCCCTTTGACGACATTGATCGGCCGACTTATGTACGATCTTCATAAGTTAATTTGATATGAGGTATTTGGATTACTCTGATAAGCCCCGGATTATGAAGTTTGACCGCTGTGCGAGACTTTAATGTTTATTTATTTATTACTTTAGTTGAAATTGACTACAGGAAAAGAGGCGATAATAAGGTCGAAGTTTTTCTCGTGCAACGAGAGCTTGCAAATAATTATATCGGTCACTTTCTTTTTACTTCGTTTTACTTTTTCCATTTTAATCTTAAATGAATACTTGGAAACTATTTTAATAAACATAAACTGTAAAAGTTGGCTTGTTATAATTGCAAAATTGACAATAAAATGGATATGCTGTATGTACATGCATTTATGTTTTCCTTTTTATCTTCTGTAAGTGAAATCCTGATTTTTTATAATAAAACTTCAGAGGATATATTAATCACTGGACAAAATTTAGGTTTAATAAGTCGTAGATTAGCGCTGGAAACCAGAATTATTGACTTAATTTTCTTTCCTAAACTTAAGAAAAAATCTCGATGGATAAAGCGTAAAAGCTATATGCGGTTCAATTAACTTTGAACTTACTTAAGGACAATGAGAGAGGAGCTTCACGTTTAAAGATTTCCATTTTAGGTCTCTTTTTTTTAAAGCGTGGGAAAAATGTAAATGAAATCCAATTCAGAATCGACCTTTCTCGAAGGAAGGTTCCGCGAAATAAACGCTCAAGATGGAGAAAAAGAAATCCATTCAGCTGAGGAGGTTGGAGGACTTGAGGCATACCATTACGTCCAGGGACTGGATCTCGGCAAGCAATCGGCACACATTAAAATTTCGGGATTTTGGGCGAAAAGGGAATTGGTTTCAGCGCTCATTTGAAAGGTTAGAAAGGTTTTCCCTTCGACCCAATGAGTGGACTCTAATATCTTTCTCCCTCTCTCTCTCCCCACCAATCTCTCTCTCTCTCCCCCTCTTTCTCTCCCTCTCTTCGGTACGAGAGCCATCTTCGCGATGACTAATGGATTCTCGTCCATTCTTTTTCCTCTCGCTTGGATTGGGAAGCGGCGGTTTTTGGAAAGTTAATCTTTATCGGAGAGCGTCCGTAATGAAACCCTTTTTCCATTCTCCTCTTCTCTCTTATTGTCTCTCTAACTCTTCTCCTCTCTCTCTCTCTCTCTTTCTGTACGTGAATGTTGACCGTGTTCGGTTGAACGTTAATAAGCGTTACTTTTCTGCAGATTGCAATCGTCCGATTTCCAAAACTCTTGTCTACACGACCGGAGCGAGATTAATTTATAATAAAAATGATTGAAATCAGTAAAAGGAAACGAATTTTCACTACGCGCAGATGAAATTTCGCCTACGAGTGGTCCTGTTAATGTTTAATACGACCGATTTGACAATATACGGACTCGTGCTTAAGTGACTGTGTGACGTCAAGTCGTCCCCACTTTCCATTACGCAAAGCCGGGAGATCGATGGTGATAAAAAAGATGGGAGCTAGTAGAAACTATTTCGAATAAAAAGTAACATGAAAGTCCTTATCCACTCTTGATGTATCCAGTGGTGGAAGTGAAAAAAATAATAAACGAGAAGCGACGAATTATTTCTCGCATATTGTCATATTAATTACATAGAAGTAAAACAGCGTTCTTAACCCTTTAATGGAGATTGGCATTGGTAATTTTTGACCCGAGTTATTTTCTTTGTAAGGAAAAAATCTTTTCATTACGCATTGAATGTTTTATTAACCTTTCTCATTACTGTGTTATTTCGGCATTAATAAATAGAAATGGCAAATCAAATAAAATATATAAGCTAAAGATAAAAAGTATGACACGGGAAAATAAGTATTTCAGGTATTTTTCGATCACAATAAGTAGAAGTTATTTGTTGCTCTGGTTTTTAGTTTTGCCGGTAACAGGATTCGCATATTTTCAAGTACGTTAACAACAGTTTTCCCTGTTATAGATCCTGTTTTCTTCATTTTCTTCAAATCCTTCTACGCTATAGAGTACTTCACATAAAATAATGCTCTAATCTTCCTCATTATCTTCCGTAACTTCAGCATAAAACTCAGCTTCACTTGTCTTATGTTTTCGCAAAATTTCTATAAATAAAAATTTTAAAAAAGCTGTATAAATACTCCATATTAAACTTTAAGATCTTGCTTTTTACACGTTTTACAAGAAATTTCTGGATGCGATTGCCTGCATCAGAAGTGTAGTGAAGAAGTGAAGCCTGTGCAAACTTTTAACTAAGGCAATAAATCTGCAAGGCTAACGCGGTCAAAACTCGCTTATTTTTTTTAGCGGCATATCCTGGTATATAATGAAAAAAAAACTAGCACATATAACGTGTGAAATAAATTATACGCGCAATAAAAGATTTGTTGCAGTACTTTTGTGACCCATTTTCCGCCGTACGAGGGTTAATCTTCATCATCAATGGCAATCTCGTCTGCGTACGTGTTTATGTGTTAATCCGGGTTATCCCATTCTCCTCTCCTCCTTTGCCACATTCTCCGATGGCTCGTAACTCTTCTTTTTAAGCCGTTTATCGACCGTTTCCTCCTTCCTCTTTCAAGTATTCCTTCAGTCGCATCTTTAATCGTGGAATCTCTCAGGAAATGGCCGATCCAGTTTGCCTTCTTATTTCTTGTCAGTCATGTTTCGAATCTATTTTCACATTCTTCTTTAAAAAATCCTCATTTATTTATATTTCCGTACGTTTCATTTTAGGCATTTATAAACCGCGTCGACATTATGGAGCTTTCCAAGAATGTTGTTTTTTTTCATAATTCCGCCACACAGGAGCGAAGTTGATTTCCTTACTATCCTCTGCATTCGGCTCTTGTCAAAGCGTTATGATTCAAGTGAGATAAGTGAGCGTAGCCAACAAAATTAATACCTGACCGCCGTCACCACGTTATGCGATTTTGGATCGGCATTTCATCTCGCCGCTTGGAAAGACAATCCACTCTTAAGGCTGACCACTGGGGATGAAAGACGCGCGTTTATGTGTGTGCGTGCGCGCGCGTGTGACGATTAAAACGCCAATCCTGCGGCGAAGCGAGGGAACGATAGTCGGACGGCTAGGGTGAGACGGGTAAAAAAGAGGGATGATTCGAGAAGCGGAGGGAGGGGAATTAGGGAGAGAGAGAGAGAGGAGGGGGGGGGGGAGGGGAGGGAGGAGGTGCTCCCGGTCTTACTAAGGTTCGAAAAGGGGAGTGGAGAGGGAGGAAGGAGCTGGTTTCGGAAGGGGAAAAGAAGGTTAAGGGTGACTCGGAGGGACTTGCTGAGGGAGGAAAGGAGGAGGAAAAAGAAATTGGAGAGGGTAGAGGTGGGGAGGGGGGGGGGAGAGAGAAGGAGATGACGGGGTAGAGGGGGGAAGATGATTGGAGAAGACGAGAGTGGAGAGGTTTTTAATGGAAAGCTTCTACGGGTGAAATTTTCAAAGTTTGAACAAATTAACATTCAGCCGGGCTCTCTCTCTCTCTCTCTCCTCCGTAAAAGCGAAGACCTCCTGCGGCTAAGCGGTGTGGAGTCTCCCCTCCCCCTCTATAACCTCCCCTCCTCTCCTCGCTTAAAAAAAAATCCACACCACCCGCCTCCCCTCTTCACTGCCACCGTCCTCCTTCCCTCAAAGCTCCATCTCTCGGAATGGCCCCCGAGGAGGCGGGAAGGTCGTGGGCGGCGGAGGAACGGAGTTGGGTGGGACCCTCGAGCAGAGGAGGAGAGTTTAGGGAGATGGTGGGAGGAAAGACACAGAGAGAGAGAGGGTGCACCCCGTCCTCTTGAACGGACAAGCTCATTCCCAAGGGACAGTTGATGTGTGTGTACGAGGGAGGACGGGGGGGGGGTGAGGAAGGGGGGGGGGAGTGCACACCACTTATTTCCCCTACTCTCGTTCCCACCACTCCCCTTCGTTTCTTCATCACGGTCGTTTATTTTCATCGTAATTATGTGATTTGAAGATCAATGGATTTCGAGCCGAAACGGTCTTTCCATCCCTCTCCCCTTCTTTCCTAAGGTCTGTGAGATGTGCACCGAGGAAATACATCAAGCTTTGGTTCCGTAACTGTTGCCGGGTTACAGATTATGGGGAGAGGGTTGCAAATGACAGGGGAAAAAGCGATCCCGAGATTGGTTTAGCGCGGTGTTTGTGTCGTGGGACGACTCAGAAGAAAATAAGCGCGGACTTTTGGAGGGGGGGGAAGAGGGGGGGGGAGTGCGAGGGGAAAATGGCACTTAAGGAAAAGTCGCAGAAGAAATGCTGTTGGTTGTGACGGGTGGAGGAATCTTCATTACTCTTTGCACGGTCGAATCTCGGCGCAAATATTTCACGCTTTGGTGATTTTTGTATCCATCTTAATCATGAAGAATTAAGACATATTTGCTTGTGTGTTACCCATTCCCTTGACAACACAGAGACAGTAAATATAGCGAGTTTGTATTAATGAAAATGTATCGGAAATACGGTTATTCGTCTCATTATCCGATCAAATTTACGGTTCGTTGATTTTTTTTCGTTGACTGTTCCTCCATGACTTATTGATTAGAGATATCAGTACTTGATTAGGATCAAATATCTAAGAAACATAACGCTTGTAATCGTCAAATGTCATTAAGCTTTAAACTGCATATTCTTGATGCATCAATTTCAGAAATATGCCAGTGCGTTGTTTTTCTTTCTATGAACCGTATCGATTGTTTTCTTATTCAACGAAGCCGGTATTATACATTATAATGGCAATTAATTTGATTAATAAGATGCGTCGATGTTTAAAATAAAATATGTATTAATTGTAAGCTAACTTTTCTAGTGCTGATTGCTCTATTCATTTATATGACTGATGTTCAACATTTATCTCGTAGTTGAGATAACTTAACTGACCATTTATTCTCGCATGATTGAATTTATGGATATATGTTACTTTTCCTATTGGATATTTTAAGGATATGATACTTAGGCGAAACAATAAGGCTCCGATTAACTTCTATTAATTTATTTATGTACGCAGTCAGATTTTTGAAGTTACAGCGTCATATCCAAGGGAATAAATACAAAATTTTGTGCACAGGATATCCAATCGGAGAAAATTAAAATCCGATGGAGAGTGAGGAGGTGGATGAAGGACGGTAAAGAGCCAAAAGGTTGAAGTCATTTCAAGCTTTTAGAGCGCAGTTTAAATGCATTTTATAATCTTTACTCAATACCTCCGATCCTATCCTTATTTTTTCTAACTTTCTGTTTTCTCTAATTGGTCACACAATCCGCAGCATTATAATGTACACATTTCCTTCTTCATTTGACCTTTCAGTTCGCGCTATAACGTTGAAACGAGGACCTTAAGTCTAAAGTGAATCGGCTTATTTTATTTTATTGCTTCATTATTTTACTGTTGGAGTGGTATTACTTACTCTTGCGAATTCACTAACGGATTTTATTTTCATCCTGATTCTATTTGTAGCGAATTGCTTGGTGCTTTTTTTTTTAAAAAATAGGGTCTTAGGAAATTCAAAGACGTTTTCTACTATATCTTGGCGTTGGATTAAAAAAAAACCTTTCTCGTTGTTTTCCGAATTAAAATTCGACTCCATTTAGCTTTAAAAAAATAAACAAAAATAAAAAATGGCGTTCGCATCCTGCGTTAGTTTTTCCTTGAATTTTCACGGGAACTCTGCCAGCCATAAAACACTCGAAGAAAGACGCAAAGGAACATAAAATATTCAAGCCCTCCTCCCGCCCACTCCTTTAGCTGGCCCCCAGAAAATACCTCTCCTCCACCCATTCGCTACAGTCCTCTTCTCTCTCAAGCTCTCTCCTAACTCTTACTCCCTTTCCTCTCTTTTCTTCCTTCCTCTCTTTTTTTTCTTTCTCTCTTCCTGAATTTTACAGCTTTCCAGCTATCTTTCTTTTTCCCATCCCTTACCCTCATTTATCCCTCGCTCCTTCAATTCTGTCCTCGTCCTTTTTCTTTGCCTTCTTTCTAAATCCGTCCATTACTTTTTTATTCGGGGGGATTATAATTTTCCATCGTCCCTCTACATTTAGCTCCTGATATAAACGAGTTTTTCCCTGAAAATTTTTCTTGCATGACCCAATTTTTTTCCTCGATACTTCTTTTTGCTTTTTTATTCTTGCTGTTTGTTAAGGCGAGTGGCATTTGATTGGTTGTTTTTAAGATTTTGATCGCATATTTTTCTCTTAAGTCACGGTGAAAGAATCGCTTTTCAACTACGGTTCAGGTGGGTGTAATTAAGTTTTTTATCTTTAGCTTCGTATGCACGCCATAGGAGCCATAAAATAGGTCCGTAGATGCAAGAGATGTATTTTGGCCCATTTCCAGTACGTCGAAGAGAATGATTGTTTTGATACCACGCTTTTTGAAATTCTTGTGAGGGATTTGTAGTTTACGAGACTCAGTTAATGAAATTAAATATTTTCTGTCGCTTTTTTCCTGGGCAAATCACAAGTTATATTTGCGGTGAAATTTATTTTCATGTGGGATTATTTATTAATTTTATCATCTTTCATCAACAAATATCCAGAAATAAAATTAACAAGTTAGGAAAGTGTACAACGTATCACAAATGGGCGCGTTTCGTGCAATGGAGTATTAGAAAGCAATTATATACCTGTACGTAAGGAAAATAGCGTTTTAAAGTTCTTTTCTTCATCATAAATAATCAGTTTTCTTCCTATTTAATAATATTACATGCACACGTAAGGAAATTAAACGTTTGTTTGGGAGATTGTTTATGTTAGTAACAATGAAGTAGTCATGCAAAAACATTTCAAATTCAACTCGATATAAGACATTCTTGTTTGATTTTCTCGATAACGGCTACTCCTACGATAAAAATGTATAGGAATATAAATACTCTACAAGTTCTACAACTTTTATTGGAAAAAAAATTTGATATGAGCAATACTTTACGAGATATGACGAAAATTTAATTTTTTGTCTTCAGTAAAGTGGTACCCCTGATTGGCGTACGTGATTCATTTTTGCGATTTTCTTATTATATTTGATTGTAAGTCCTTAATACATAATTTCATGAAAATCCGTTCAGTAGAAGCCGAGAACGAACATGCGGACGGACGGACAGACGGACGGACGGACGGACGGACAGACGGACGGACCGACCGACGACAATAGGCGTTCACGCTGTAAGCGAAACGCGCCTACAAACGATCGAATTATCTCTTCTAATATGGTACTTAGTTATAAAATATTTCTGCTGCTAGCCTTTGGAAAATATTCGTTAATTATCAGTACAAAACATCTCTGAAATAAGATTGAGTCATATAATATCTAAGCTTTATTTTAAATTCATAATATTACTTTTGCGCAATAAAAAGTTAAGCGATATCTCTTCGCATCTTTCTTCATGCTTTGTACGCTGGAATTATGATATTTATTTACCCCATTGTTGAAGGAACCCGTTTGTCTTATCTAACAGAAGAAGAAAGAATTAATGAACGTCCTCCTTATACGGCTAGGAAATTAATTTATTTTTGGCTCTTGCGGGTTTCTTTTATTATTTTCCGCAACACTGCGGAGGGGAAATGAAATATAACTTATCTCCGGGCATTAAAGTTACTTTTTATGGCCGAGGAAACAAAAAAAAACAAGTAGCTCGAGCGAGTTCGACTTTTTTCCTTCCTTCATTCGAAATGGTGCTTGGAATTTCCTTTCCTCACCCCTCGTCCTGTTATTCTCCCCTATCTCCATTCTCCTTCTTTCCATCTGCTCTGTCTATTCTTTCTCTCCATTTCTTCCTATCTTCTGGCTACCGGGGTCTCGTTTATTCTTTTCCTTAAGGTTTTCTAAATCTTACCTAGGTGTCGCCACTGTTTCTTCTTAATCATTTTTGATAGTCATGGATTCACCCATCTAAATCTTACATCCTACATCATTTCTTTAGAAATTGAAAACAATTTCAGAGATCAATAAATTACAAATGTCTTTTATAAATGTAACGAATAGATTTGTAAATGTTAAAAAACTTTTAACGCATATTTTAAAAGTGCACAACTTTCGCCGACATACGTCCTTAAATAAAAACAATAAAAAATTGTATTGTTTTCCTTTTCTATATCACATATAGGTTTAGCTTAATACACCACACTGTATATGTTCGAAATACCTAATGCAGGAATGGCAAATGATTTTTGAGTCGCGAATTAGGAAAGTACTGTTGTTCACGTGACAATTGTTTACTCCTTCTTTAAGAAAATTCATGTTTTATACAGAAAATACAAGCTTACGCGTGCCAAGTAAAATCTCCTGCGTGCCAGTTCTTGCACGTGTGCACCGTATTTGCCATCCCTGACCTAATGTTTACTTTTAGAGTGTTGCAGTATTCGTAATTTTCAATTTCCAATTATTCGAGTTTTCGTATATCTGATCCATCTTCCTCCCAGTTTGTTGGATAATCGTTCATTTGCATTCTATCGCACAAGTGTTTTCAAGAACTCCACAACGAAATTCATGGCTAGGTTTCACCCAAGCATTTTTTTTACAATTTATTTATGCGCCACTAACCCGACGAGACCGAGCAGTTTCGTTAGCTTTGTTGTCTTTTTTTTATGGATTGATGTTCTACCTGAAAGCACCGAAACACTGGGATTCTGAAACGCCCTTGTTACCCGTTGACGTGCTCGAAGACTCTCTCTTTTCTAACGACTTGAACAAGATCCAAAATTCAGAACCATTTTCTTAATTATTTTTATTTCTATGTACTTCCAGACAAAAGTTTCTTTGAAAGCGATTTATAATACCTTCCGCGGGTATCATGCGGAGAGGTCTTACTCGTCCCCTTTTCTTGCCGAGAAAGATAACGTTGGCATTATTCCACGTTCGGAATTTTTAATGAACTTTGAACGGAAGGTAAATAGCTTTGCAAGGACATTATTCTTAGTCTATTCAAATTATTTAAAAAATTCCTCATTAATTTCTGGCATTTGGCCACTTTTTACGTTATTGCACGGAAACTCTTGAGAGCTTCGCGTTCATTTTTCTTTCTTTTCTATTCTACGTTGTTCTTCTCGCATGTAATTTGATTATACAGTTGAACCTCCCTAATCCGGCAACCTTGGGACCTGACCGAAGCCGGATTAGGTAATTTGCCGGATTACGGGAGGTATCTAATCCCAAAGTTAAGCCTAGCCCATCTCTTCGTGATATTTCACGTTGTAATATAGTAAATATTAAATTATATTCACAGAATGTTATTTTAACATAAGTTACAATAATAAGCTAATAAACAAAAAAAATTAAGATACGCGGTGCGTTTTATTATATGTTAAGCTGGTACATATCCTGTGTTTTCTAAAGTTTTGAAGCTCGCATAAAATAGATATTGTCGATGATAACTGAGAAAAATCAGCGTTATTGGTGCCCGAATGACGATTTTAACAGTTTCACTCTTTCAAAAAAAATCAATAAACTAACCTTTTGAGGTTATTGCCTCTCTCACGTTGTTGAATATTGTTTACGTTAATATAAATTCACTATTTTTCACATATCGTTGACAACAATTCGTTGTTGCGTTTGCCGATTGGGCTAAAGCGTTAGTCGGCGGGAGGTGAAGTGGTATGCAACCTGTTCGAGGAAGATTTTTGTCTTATATCTGAAGGGTTGAATATATATAAATCATATATATATATATATATATATATATATAACTAGCGAAGTTAATATAAAAGTTGGTAATAAAGGAAATCATATTCAAATCCTTTAATCCATTGATCCATAAATAATGCATTGAATTTGGCGATCGACGGTTCTAAACATTGCGGCTAACGGCAAATTCGGATAATGTGCCGGATTACGGGAGTTGCCGGATTTCGGAATGCCGGAATAAGGAGGTTCGACTTATTAAATAACTAGAAACTTTTATTTTCATTAAAAAATATAGTTTTCTTTTATTTATCGACATTTTCACGTTGTAGAACGATTAATGATGGTGTCCCGATAATTTTGCGTTTTATGTTTCGATATTTTTATACTTTGTTTTTCTCGTGTAATTCTACATTTTTCTGACTTTCTCTCTCACTCGCTCTCTCTCTTTTGATATTAAAAACGTTTCGTTTGTTTAACACAGTTTCTCCTTTGTTCATTGTATTTGTATAGTCAGCTATTTTATCAGTTATTTTGTCTTGTTTTTATTTGATCAAATTTTCTGGGATTTCATTCTTGTTTGTGACTCACGGGATTGATTGTTAAATTTCATAAACAGAACTAATAAACTTATCACTTGCATTAACTTTTAAACAATGATGTTTCATTACATTCTAAAAACTTCTTTGATTTATCAGCTGATTTTTCTCCGATTTTCGACTTTTTGGAAAATTTCAGTCTTTTCCTCCCGTTTCTTTCTCACAACGGGCTCCTGTTAATACTTGACCCTCCTTTTTTAACTGCCTTCCCTTTAATTAATTCGTCTGATTGCCTTCCATCTCTCTCCAACCAATCTTACTAACCTTCCATGTATGTCGATTTTACTGTTGCGTAATACCTTCGTCAAGACTTAACAATCCGGACTTCAATGCCCCTCATCAATCTCCAAGACGCCTTTTCCCGGCTTATATTTATATTTCGAGATGACTTGCTCATTTTGGCTAACTTATTTACATTTTTTACCAATTGGATTAGAATTGACCGTTCGACCCTCCATCCACGGTTAAATATCACATATACTCTGGCACAGACGATTTTTATAAATCAGGAGGTTAAAATCAATTAATAAATAATTAAATTAAGACCAGTATTTGAAATTTAGAACTACCATTTTAGGTGGCTCGTGGAGCAGAGTTTGCGGAGCACGGTTTCAAATAACACGTTTGTGTTACTTGTGAACGGAACGCGGGGTATTTCTCATTTCCATTATTGTTTCCAAGACTTCATCTGGCGTTGCTGAATGTCGGCCACCGAAAAGTTTTCCCTTTATGCTCTTTCTTCCTTAATGTATCTTTTTCCCTTCCATTTATTATTTTTGAAGCCGCCGTCCTTATTCATTATGCGCACTTTTGTGAAAGCCCTCGTTAAAACTTAAAAAAAAAGTTATCGCAAAAAATATGCATGCAAGTATGACATTCAACGAGGCAGAGAATTTTAAAATACCGATTAAACTATTGACATGGAACAAAATGATTGACTTTAATATATCTTGCCGAAAAAGATCGATCGCTTTCGTCGAACGAACCGAGGAATAAGCAAATTAATTTGTGAGTAATTCTCGCGTTCGACTGCCGCTGCCATTGTTGCGGGGTTTGATCTTTTTGCTGGCGCAGTTTCGTGGCGCCCAACAGCAGAATTACAAGCGCTCATTGCAACATTTGGTATAGAGTTATTTTGAATCACAAAAAAATTCCATTTTCGTCGGTAACAAATACGAAACTTTGTACATTCTCCTGGGTGAAATGTCAGATTTTTTTTCCTCGACCGAATTATTTTTTAATCACGAGCTCCGGCGCTAAAAATCACGATACATGCTGTCTCGTCACGAGTTATTATTAGGTCACAGGATTTCACGAATAAATATGCGCTATTTTTTTTTCTCGATTCCCCTTCCTCTTTTTCTCGCGTCCCATCTCGCTTATATTCCCGACTTCCTGAGCCGTATCTTTCTCCCTTTTATCCCTCTCTTTCTTCCTCCTCCTTCTCCATCTCTTCTCGCCTCGTTTTTTTAGAAAGAGACATCCTCCAGAGGAAGTTCGCAGCTTCCTCGGACCTCCTCTGACTCTCCTCCCCCCTTTCCACCCCTCCTCCTCTCCGCAACTCCTTCCGTTCCTTTCTCCTTTTTTCTCTCTCTTCCTCCCTCCATCTCCCTCCTTTTTTCTCCCTCTCCCTCCCCGCCTTCCTCCTAGTCCTCTCTTTTGTCCAGGAAAAGAATCCCCTATTCTCTCCTCCACCCTTGCGTCCCCTTTTACAGAGAGTTTCCTTCGCAGCGATAAAAAGCCTTTTGTAGGAGAAGAGTGAGGAAGAGAGAGAGAGAGAAAAAAGAGAGAGATTGCGCAGAGAGGGTGGGGTGGTGAACGGAGAGGGGGGGTGGGGGGGGGTGGGGGAGGAAGATGGTGGCGCCGAGGCGGAAGAATAAAAGTGGGGAAGCGATATTTTTTATGCGCAAGTCGTTCTGCTCGGTACGCCGCCGAAACGGCATCAGATAGGAGGAGAAGGGGGAGGGAGGGAGAATGTAGGGGAGGGGGGTGGGAAGAAGAGACAATCCTTTCCTTTTTACTTCTTCTTTTTCCCCCTTCCCCCTCACCCCGTCTCTGTTTTCCCTCGACGGCCTATCCCCTCTCTTCCCCTCCCACTCGCGTCGTCTCAGACCACCCCCCTCCCCCCACACACTCCCTCCCAATCTCAGGGGTGGCCACTGTCATTGGAAGGGAGGTATGAAAAGACTTCTCCTGGATCCGATGATCTTCTTCTCAGCTATGCCAATGCAGGGACATTAATGGCATCTCGGTTTTGCCTATGTATCCAATTATGCAGTCAACTTCTGATTCGACGTGAGTAATGAAAATTGTGTCTTCGTGCATTATCTTTATGGACTCGTGCAGCCTCGATGCCCAGGATGTTTGGCGGATCTGTGAATTTTATTTTATAAATCGAATGAACAATAATGTACAACCGGATGATTCGTGGGGTTTCCATTAGAAATTGAAGCTTGAACGGAAATTAAGAAATTATATTATGCCATAAATCATTGTATAGAAGTTAAAGAATCTTCATATACATACTCAGTGTAACGTAAAAAAATAATTCCATTTTCAATCCCTTACCAATATCAAATTGTAATTGTAAGAGTTTATAAAAACAAGATGAAAACTTATATTCAGTTTTTGTACAACATTTTATGAATTGCAATATATATATATATATATAAATTTACAGATACATGCACTTTATAAGCAGTTCTCAATCTTAGACGCTCCTGTATTAATTGTTAAAACGAAGCAAAAATCGCTCATATCTCCGGAGATGTGAATTTTAATGAGCCAGTTTTACTATAAGTGCGAGATTGAAATTTTCACTGCAAGGACGGTAGCGATATAAATTTCTTACACTTCTTGTTAAAATTTTGAGTAACGCCATGCATTTTATTCGTCTTTGAGTTACATTAGCGCATTAGCGAAGTGGAAATCTATTACTTTATTTTAATCCGGACGAAGTTTTATAAAAATATGAAAGGAAATATAAATATCGAATCAGCGCAATCGAACAATACGAATGGATATGGTGACAAGAAAATCATCTGGCTTGGTGCGAAATTACCATTTTAAAAAAGTTAGCCTCGGAAACGTTTTTATGACAGAGAGGACCTCTTTCATCTTGAAACGTATGAGACGACAGCACGATCAAGTATCAGATTAGGAACAAATGACCTAGTACTTATGACGCGATTCTTTGATAATAGCTGAAAATATTCCCTCTCTTCTCAAATTTAAATCGTCTGAAAATACGGCAAAAGGAATACTCGTCTTACTGCCAAGTAAGTTTATATAGTATATACATACCAAGAAAAAAATGTCTCCTTTATCTTAAGACGTAATAAAGTCACTAATGCCAAAAAGAAAGAGAGAGATTGGGGCAAATTTATGGTCGCGAGAAAGCCTCGCGTTAAAAATAACGTAGAATGACTTCGTCGAGCATTTTTTTGGATGATGTCATACTCGAAGAAAATATCACTCCTAAAAATTTAATCTCAAACCCGATGACTTCTTCTCGCGGGTAATCAGCACAGTTAATAAATGCGTCGTCATCACGAGATATCCATTACTAATTCGAAACCAAGACGATGAACGTGACGAGGACTCGTGGTCCAGAGAGGAGAGAGGAAGAGGGAGGTGGTAGTCGAAGTAGGAGTGGATGGGAGGGGGAAGGGGGAAAAGAGAGAGAGATATCTACATTTAACAACCGTCAGGTGATAAAGGATCGCCGAATTAGAAATTTAAATTGGCAAGAAAAAACATTGCGCTTAAATCCGGGGGAATGAGTGCGCGTCACTTGGAATACGTAAGAGCGAATTCCCAGACCCCTCTCCCTCCCTCCCTCCCCTCTCTCCCCCCTCTCCCTCCCTTCCCCGCCCTCCCCCCTCTCCCCATGCTACTCTTCCAGCGTTTCTCCCTTCCCTTTCCCTCGTTACTCAGCCACTCTCTCCACCTTCCACGTCTTAAGCAACCTTCTTCTCTCCCTAAATCTCTTTTTCTTCCCCCCCCCCCCCCCCTCCTTACAGTTTGACTTTTTTATGCGCTGGAGCTCGTTTGATAACCTATCGTCAGATACCGGAAGCTCGAGGATTTAAGTTCTGACAAATTTCTCCAACGAGGTGATTAATCCCTGGCACTTTTTGGACTGTATAAAATATGTGCGTATTGATTAAATAATGGAAATTTGAACAATCCATGGATGCAAGCACGTGGCTACGTTTTTACTATGCGTGCATATATATATATATTATAAACAGCTTCTTCTTGCATTGGGGAAGGATAAATGAGGATGATATAAAACGCATGTTGCTTCTAGAAGGACAAAAGATTTGGTGTGACGATAGGCTATTGGTTACGATGGACGATAACAATCCAATACCGGCAAGGATAAATTAAATTAAGTAACTGCTCGTGGTTAATATCTATTTCATTATAAGTCTCTGCTGTCACGAAATGATCGCAAAGTCAGGTAATCATTTCAACCGCGATGCAGTAGCGCTCTGTGGCGAACCTACAAAACTTGATTCTTAAGTATAAGAAGTAAGCCAAAACCATAGGCGTCTGACAAAAGCTGGACGACTCCGGTTTTTTCTCCTTAAGTCCTCCTCCCGGCCGACAATTTGGGATATATTGATTTGGAATGCCCGTTGTTGGTTCCATTTCTCTCCCCTTCCACTTCTTATCAAGGCTGGATTAAGGGTGTCGTAGGTATTAGTCACTATGGCTAGGCCTTTTAACTATTATATGTATATACATGCGTAAACATATGGGGAAAATTATTATTGATTTCTCAAGAAAACTTATTTCTAGAAATTAGGTTTCCCTTGTACTACAGCGAGTGTTTCGTGGTCTATATAGCGGGATGACTTGGCGGCATGCGCAGTAATACTACTCTAATATTTGTTTGAAAAGAGTCGACCGAAAGATCAAGATGGAGGGATTTCCCTCAATCTCTTTACCGATAAATGAGAAATAGTTTTATGAAACTGGGAACATTATCACGAAGTGGCTTATTTAATAAAAACCTTTGTATTATACAGGCAACCGTTCAATTTCGTTTCGATTACTAGGGTGAACGCTCTGAAGTTTTCGGAGCAATCAGATTTATCAAGGTTTGTCCGATATATTTTGTTACTGTACAGATAATGGAAAATGTACATACTTAAAGGTATCTAATAACCATTAGACAAATTTCAATGAATTAAGTAAAACATTGTTATTTAGAGAGAAATAGTTGGGTGAGAGGGGTTTCTAAAAATTAAACCTTTCACGTCTAAAAAAATAAGAATTATATCAAGAAGAATGTTATTTTTTTGCCTCCGCTGTCCTATTTAACCTCTTGCATCTGAGAACCCTACCGCAACCCCTTTTAACTAGTGTGCTGCAGCGAGTGGATATTTTGTGGCTGAAATGATTGATCATCACGCCTCCACGAAATATTTATTCTTATCAGAATTTTATAAATCTTCTTCATAATTTCAGCTGACGAAATCATCCATTTATGTATCACACAAACAAGGAATAATTTTTCTCGCGTTGATCACGAAAGAATGGTGCTCATAATAAGAAAGCGTAAAAGTTAAAAGATAACTCGTATCAGGAGAAGACCTAGTACATACTTCTCATGATTTAATTAGTCCTATCAACGTGTGAGCGTGTGCCTAACTTGCGTTTCGATTTAACCATGCCATTTCCACCCTATATTATAAAATGTCTTTGTAGTGAAAAAAATCCGTAAACCTCGCAAGGGTACGAATGGAGCTCAATGCGGATCGTAATAAGTTTAAATGGGATACAACTTATTTTGTGGACTTCCTTTTGAGTCGCTTAAAATTGTCTCGATATTCTTAAAAGGAAGCGCGTCTATACGAACTTTCGGGAGGTATGGTGGGCGAAAAAGAGAACCTCTGTGAGCGGGCTTTTATTTTTTTTCGCAAGAGGAACTAAAATACAAAGGAGTAGGCGGCAAAGAAAAAAAATAATTAAAAAAATAAAGAGGAGTAAGGGAGCGAAACGGCGAGTAGAAGTTGAAAGGGAAATATAAATTAGGCGAAAAGAATGGGGCGAGAGAATAAGGTGAAAAAGGACTTTCTCAAGGGATAGAGACAGGATGGAATGAGGGAGTAAGGTGGAGGGAAAAGAGAGAGATAGAATTTCTTCGGAAGAAGACGCGGAAGAGAGATGTAGGCAGGAAAGAAAAGAGGGAGATGCGAGGGAGAAAAATGGGTAAGGAAAAGAATCGGAAAGAAGACAGATAGAGGAGGCTGTGGAAGGCCAAGGAGAGGGAGTCGGGATGATTGGGCGGAGGGAGGAAAGGGTGGAAAGGGTAAGGAACGGAAAGAGGGGAAGAGGTGGATGCTTCGATGGAGGTTGGGGGGGAAGGAGAGAACGGTACGGTTTTTGGGGGAGGCATAAATTAGTAGCGTCCCCTTATTTTCCAACCCCTTCTCCATCCCATCAAGTGAGTGACAGAGTGGCGGAGGAATTCCTTAAATCCTCCCCAACTCTAAAAAGCTTCTTTCTCATTTTTTCCCACCATTCCCTCGCTTAGACCTTCCCTGCCTCTCTCTCTCCACCCCTCCCCATTCTTTTTTATTTTTCCAATGCCTCCCCTCCTTCCTGCCCCCCGATCGATTCCCGTTTTTGGTTCGGACGAAGATCGTTCTTTTTTTTCGGATATCTTTCTTGAAACCCTCTTTTCCTATCACCTTATTCTACCTCTTTATATCCTTTACCCTCTTTCGGATATCCCCCTTTATATTTTTCTTTAATTTCCCTTCCTCCTTTTTATCCCTTCCCTTCCCTTCACCCATCTTTTTCTCCTCCTCCCTCGCGAAATCGTCTCCCCCTTTTACCCTCGCTCGCCCTCCTTGGAGACTTTATCGCCAAAGAAATACGCATGAAGGAGGGGGTGCATGTATGTGCGGGGTTAAGGAGTAGGAAGGGAGGGGAAGGTGAGAGGAGGAGTGGATGGGGAGATAGAGGTGGCAGAAGGGGAAAAGGGTTGGGTTGGAAGGAAAGGGGGAGGAGGGTGGGTTGGCGGCGCAGCGAATGGAGGCAATTAGTGAAGATAGATGAATCTAGTTTTGGCAGGAAAAAGTTTCCTTAACCTCTCCCTCTTCCGTCGGACCTATCTTCCCCCTTCTCCTCCAAAAAATCTCCCTCTTCCCTCTCTCTCTCTCCTCTCCCTCCGTTTCCATCCGCTTTATTATGTATTTTTTCCTGGGGATTTTCTTATTCCGGGAAGACCGCCATCTTTTTTCTTCCTTTCCTGGTTTTTGAATGGTGAGCGGCGGAGGAGAATCGAGGGATTTTTTTACACTCTTATAAAAAAATCGACCGCTAGGGATTAGCGGTTCCTTTAACAATTCGTGCATCCCTGCAACATTTAAAGTTTTTTGTGAATAATTTTTCCGTTCTTTGAATTCAGAGACCGTTTTAATTTAAAAAAGTATTGCCAGTTTTAGCGTGTTATTTTTATGCAGAGAATATAAGGCAAATCTTAATTTTGTTTTATCAATTTATTTCATTTAACTGAACGCTTTGTACGATTCCCATGTAGGGCGAAGTTATCCATCGTGAGGAAATATATTTAAGTTAGCGTGTACATGGATACATACTTTTAATCGAATAATAGTTTATTTTACTATGCAAACTTTTAATATTTTCGTAAATACGCTTTTAAAATGAAATAATTTCTTGATTGAGTGGTTAAAAAATATCCAACAGTCCATTAAACTAAATCGACTAGAATTAATTTTAGCCCCGGTACGATTTCAATTCCATCTCCTACTTTCAAATAACCTTTCAAAGAATAAGGATCGCGAAGAACAGGGGCTGTTTTAATTAATTTTGCTATTTGTCTTTTGGAATCGTTGAAATTAATTCTTCTAAATTGCTATGAAATATGAATTCGACGCAGTGTAGTTGACAGGGAATATTTTACGCTATTGTTCCTTTAAATGAGCGGAGCTCTTTTCATTACGACGCAGTTAAGATTGGTTAAGTTGTGGAGTATTTCCATTTGAAAGGATATTTTAAGGTAACCGAGTTGTAAAAATGTATATATTTCAGAAGAGGAAAATTCTCACCAAATTAAGCGGGCACATTTTGATTTGGGAAGCTAAATTGTTGAAAAAACCCAATTTTCTCGTTTAAAGTTATTATTTTTGTTTTAATTTGAATAAAAAACACCATGACTCTAAATGGAATTTAACCTGAATATTACCTTTAAATCCTTACACTTTTGGCTTAAGTTTATTTTACGTATCAATATATTGTCTCTTTTAGGGTTCATAAATGAAATAATAAATATAACGTATAAATAAAAAAATCCTAAGGTTCGTGCAAAAGAAAAATGGAGTTTCAAATTACTATTCCAAATATGGAGGAAGCTTTGCTAGCCAGTTCCAAAACAGACGGCTCCGTGTCTCTGTCTTTCTCTAATTGTATGTTGACATTATTATCTGAGGTTGTATTTTAAAACTGAGAAACAACGCATCGCATCCATATTAATGTGCATACGTAAGTCAGTCATCTTCGAATATCGGCAGTTAACGTATTTAATTAAAAATGTCTCTCAGTTGATCAATATCATTTCTAGGAATAAAGGCAGCGAAAATAATTTTGTCATTACCCAGTTATGAGTGTAAATTCTCAAGGTTTTGTAATTTATTTTAGTTGATGTTATTAAATATATGACGAATAATGATTTATTGAAAACCGAATCCTTTTTGAAAAACTTTCTTCCTGATTAAAATACATAGTCCTCCAAACTCGACCCTTTGAAATGTAATTTTTTCAATCTCGATCATTTTAATATCGTATTCCAATTTTGGTAATTTTTTCCTCTCTCTCTCACTTTCTTCTCTCCGCCATCAGAACTCTTCGCAACAAGCATCTGGATCTGTCAGTTCCGAAACGAGTCCATTCATCCTTAGCTCACGGGTGAAATAAAAGGGACGATCCCAGCGCCCCAAAAACATTTAGGCAGACCTCTCTCTTTCTCTCTCCAGCCATTTGCTTCGTTCGCTTTTTTGGTCCGACGGGATTGATAAATCAGATAATCTCCCTTCCTTTGAAATATCCTCCTTCGCCTTGTCCAAAAAAATAGGGCGAGAGAGAGAGAGAAAGAAGAAAACGCTTCAAAACGAATCTCCATCTTCAAGATGGACGCAATCGACCGAAGGATTCGCATCTCTCGCGTTGTCTCTCTCTCTCTCTCTCTCTCATCCTTACCCTTCTCTTGTCTTCTCTCCCTCCCCCCACCGAAACTCCCTTTCCTCCCCCTTTTCATCCCCACTCCACAGCAGTAGTTGCCCGTCCGCTCGGCTCATTAGGCAGTCCTCCCCACTGCCATCTCTCGGAGAGAAGGAAAAAGCGTCTCTTTTGGCGCCAAAGGGTCGCAATGAGAATGGAGAATGAAACGGAATAATGACGGCGATAATGCAATCCTCTTTCTTCTTCGCCTTTTCCTGTCCTTTCCCTTCCTTTCTCTCCCCCTTTCTTCCTCGATGTGCTCCAGTGCCCATCTTGTCTGCCCTTCCAAAAATCCCTTTATTTCCATCTCGAATTCTTCTTTTCTTGAAACGCGCGTAGCAGGGTCCGCCGAAGAACATTGTGCATCACGAGAAAAAGCTCGGACGAAAAAAAGGGTGTCGGAAGGTGGGGTTCGCAATCAAAAGAATCCTATCTTTTTTTTTAAGACCCGTTGCCACCCTCCTCCCCTCTCTCATTCACTTCCATATACCCCTTGCAATGGCGCGGCGGTGTATCGCTGCGCCCGAGGCGTTTATTCAAATATTGCGGGAGGGAGGGGGGGGGGGGGTGGAGGGGTGCGGTCGGGGATGAGAATAAAAGCGGGGTGGCCACAAAGTGGAACAGGAGTGAGAAGGACAAGGGGAGATGGCGATGGATTAGATTTTTTTCTTCTTTACATTCGGATCCAGTAAGAGGAGTTACCTGAGAAATAAGACATTTCTTTTTACAAGACGTTTATGTATCCAGCGGTGGCGCTGAAGTTTAAGGTCGTAAAGTATCCTGGTAGTTCCCACATTTCTCCGCAGGGCGCTGGTGCGAAGGGGATAGGGGAGGGAGGGCATTTCGAATGTTGGGGTGAAATTAGTTTATTCATAAACAAAAAAATGCTCAGAGAACCAGCGTTAGTTGTAAAGAATGGTAATACCATATTGATGTTATTAAATCGATCTAAAAACGCATAATTGTAACACAAATTTGCTTCTTCAATAAACATCTGTTTATTAAGACTGCTAGGTGGCACTACGGCTTCATCACTTTGTTCTTCTTGTTGCAATTCTGAACTACAAGAATGGCTTTTCTCTTTGTTTCACTCTCTTAAAATTTTATGAGCCGTGTGTTTTTATATAATTGTTTATCATGTCTTTGCGGTTTATATTTGGACCTGTGTTGTCAATTTATGTCTAGGCTAACAAGCGGCTCGAGAAAGCAATTAACATTTTCAATATTTCGTATCGTTTAGATTTTAATACGGCATACAGCTGCATGGGAATATGTTATTTATAATCTATACTTTATGCGAACATAATTCGTCACTCGTTTACCTAAATGGACTACATGAAATGCAATTATTCTAAAGCATTCTATTGAAATATAGATTATATAGTACTCGCTTCGTAGTATTTTTCCGACATGGTTACGGAACAATACCCGATTTAACGAGGACATATAATATTATCCGTATTAAGAGTAAATTTCGTAATATTTACCATCCCTATAAGTAAAAACTCGTCATGGTTTATTTAATATGTCTGCTGATCCGGCGACTTGATCAATACAAGATATATCAAATTTCCTTTTTTGTTCTTTGTAAGAACGAAAGCGCTTTCGTTGAGCTTGGGCTAGAAGTGCCGACATAATGGCGTGGTTGTCGGCTCGTATCTTCGACACACTGATGACGCCGCTCGGAAAATGGCTGAACTAGGAAAAGCTTTGCTCGAGGTTTGAAAACGTCGCAACGAGAAACAGCGACTCGCGCATCAATCGATAGTAATTCGAATATCATAAACTGGCTTCTACGTTCTATTCGATGTAAAGTAATTAGTTAAATAATTCCTGTAGAATCGTAGGAAGAAAATCAATTTCAAAGTTTTAGTCATCAATAAAAGAAGTGATGTCCTGTAAAACGCTTTTTGCGAGTGAACATTGAAGATCAATCGAAAAAACAACTTATGCGCTGAATAAAAAATGATGAAACTTTAATGTAAACATTTTGGCCAAAATCAATCACTTTTTACTCTCCAGTTGTCGCGTTAGAATACGCGACAGAATGATCATTTTCGTTTCATTAGGTAACGAGAAATGAGATTTTGAAATAGAAACTGGAATCTTGAAATAAAATTTAAGACGGACATTCCTGAAGATTCCTTTTTTAGCGGTTTTTCCGAAATAAAACTCGGTTGACGCGTTCGGTTTGCCCGTCTGCCTCTGTCTGTCGCGCGAACGCCTCCTAAACGAAAGCAGGAAGAGACTTCTTTTTTTTCGCCATTCACTTTTAATTCTTTAGCGTTCTGTCTCGTTGTGCACATCTTCTTGTCTGTCTGTCGTTCTAACTCTTAAAGAAAGGCAGCTGGAGACTTGTTTGTTTTTGCCATTCGATTTCGCATTCTGTTTCGTTGTGCACGTTATCTCAGCTTTGTCTAAATTAAAAATAAAGTCACTTCTGCTTCAGCACCTCTTTCCTTGTTACACAAACAACAAACATATGTTGGCAATGTTTAATAATTTGTACCAAAAGTAAACTTTTACGGTCGAAAAAATTCTCTGAATTATTATAGAAAACATTCGAGATTGAATTAAGTATGATACCAAACATTATAATTAATTTCCTTGAAAGGGTCATGAGACGCTATTGTTGATTGCAGTTAGAAAGAGAAGATTATGGGCCTTTATAAGCTTCTTTTTCCCATTCCGCGTTAAGATACAAGTGAATGAAATTTCACAAGGCTCGTTTAAGATACGGAAAGCCTCTTCTATAAAATGGCTAATAATTTAACTCGAAGCGGAAGATCCTAGTATACCTAACAAATGTTCTTTCGAGGCCATAAACAGCTTAATTCGAAGTAGATTCTGAGAAGATATCGTATCCTCTCTGAGCCATTCAGTTTTTTTGTTGCGAATAAAGATCTCCCGAGCATAATGTATATGTTTGGATCCAATCCAAATCACAGCTTAAAGTTTCTTTCCTCACCGGTTCTTTACTTAGCCACATCTCTTCGCCTTAACATTCCACATCCTCGCCATAAATAAAAGGCAGCTACCTACCTTCTCTCGTTACGTCATAATCTTGCTATAAATTTGCTTCTAATTATACTCGTGGCCTAAAAAAATAAAAACTCATTCTTTTGGATCTTTAGGCAGTTCCTCATTTTTTCCTTCGGCCAAATAAAAACAAATAGCCCTTCAACTTAAAAATAATTTTCAGTGTGTGTCACGCAATTATTTCTCTTCTAAAAGAAATGAAATTTATCTTTCTTGATAGAAATTTCCATCATACTTCTGCGATATCGATGGTCTACAGCAGGGGTCGACAACCTTTTCTATATGGCGGGCCACATTCGTTGTTGTGAATACTTCAGGGAGTCGCGTTGGAAATCACGAGAGCTTCGGCGGGCCGGCTGGGCGTTTAAATCAGAAGTTGCATAGAGATTTTGTGGTCTCATATTAGTGAAAATCAATTATAATTATTTTAATAGCGTTATAACTCCACCTGAAAAGGTTTTGAGACCATAATTTCACTGAAAAATATTGAATTGACTGTATTAAATTGTACCGATCACTTCTTCATCATGGCTTCGCTGTCGGGGGCCACATGAAGCCCGCATGCCGTAGGTTGTCGACCGTATACAGAGTATGTGCATCCAATTAAACCTAGAAATTGGTGGCACCCCCCCCCTATCCACCGTCAGTAATAATCGCGGTGAAGTTGGACCCCAAACCCTGATCTCCATATCTCCTTTCATTTTGAAGTGCATTTGCAACGAAATGAAGGTCGACTTAACTCTGGATTGCATTTTTGAAAGCCGACGATGCAAAATGAGGCTAAAAATGGGAAAACAGAATATTTTTTGCGGCACCCTTCAGAACACTTCACTGCACCCAGGTTGGGAAACACTCGTCTAAGGTGTATTGGTGTATTATTGACACGCATGACCAAAAATATATAATTAATTTTTAAAATTTTAATACAGTGAAATGATAAGGAATTTTAATCTTATCGCCCCATAAGAGATTCCGCCTTACTGACTCCTAAAAGAGAAAATTGAATTTGAACCATGCGTACATATCCGACCCCATATGACAGTTGTCTAAAAAAGAAAAAAATAACGTCCCGCGAGGAGCATTTATGCTGCTCAAACGTTATTTTTCTCTACACAATCATAGGGACAAACTCGAGTATATCTCTTATAAAATATTTCGAATTAGTATTTTTTAAGAATCTATGAAATTCAAATTAGATCAGCACTTTCAAAATGTCTGCTGTTTATTGCTCATTCTCATTTATAACACATTGCACAATTATCATACAGAAGGGGAAAGAATATCTGCCACCAGTGGAAGGACAGAATAAATGTCCAGAGGATATGAAACGGTGATAATTTGCTTGCCTTTCAACTTTTATATGTATTAAACACAGTAACCTAGCGAGGAAGTTAGGGTCCCGTGGAAAGACCGATAAATATCAAATTACATTAGAAAATCTCTACTTTCTCATATAGCCATCTCCTATCCAACGTGAAATATTTCTATTCAAAATACGGATCCAATTCGATCAGTAAAATATACAAGCTAAAGTAAATAATTTAGATTTTATCTACTATATACTGGCAGAACAACCCGTTCTTTGTTCGGATATTAATGTCTTGAATTAATGTCTTAAATGATGATCTTTTATGACTTGGAAGTCATGACTTTATTCGACCTCCATAATTTTCATAAACATACCGAAAACCCTTTAAAAATAATTTCTCTTAGATCAGGGGTGCTCAACCCGCGGCCCATTAAGCAATTTTTTGTGGCCCACCGACGGTGCTTCATAGTTTTCAAAATTTTTTCATTTATTTTAATTAAATACCAAATAGTATTTTCCATGTAGCAAAATCTGTTATAATATCTTAAGCTTAGTAAATATTTCTCAAATCAAGTTAGTTCTTTTTAATGCTGTTTTTGATTTTTCCTCGAAGATATTTCTACTATTGAATTCCATCATTATTTTTAATATTGAAATGTTAACCCTAAAAGGTTAATTCTTACTTGATTTTCACGCATATTGTGCCTAAGAATCTCTAGGTAGCTTACGATTTAACTATAATCCATTTGAAATTTCCAATGCGGCCCACCGAAGGGTTCACTGACACCAATGCGGCCCACCATGCAGAAAAGGTTTCCCACTCCTACCTTAGACTATGCTGACGGTCTTGCTTCTTCGTGAAATAATGTACAAATTATTTCTTTTACTTACTCTTGAACATGCTATGTAAAACTGATCGTGAGAAAAGCAATTTGCAAGTAAGTGGTCCTCGACAGCTTTTAGCGATTGACCTAGGGCCTTATTGTCATTGCAAATCAAACCTTTGCCGGAAATGAAGACAAAAGGTTATATTACAACTACCTACTTCAATGAGGTATGTTTTTAAATAATTTTAGATCGTTTCATTAATTATAACTGATTAGAAAATAAATCGGTAAATAGAAAAATTAAATATTTCCCTCGCGTCATCTCGTGCCACTTTACAGTCCCTCAGTGAATTTTTTTATGGCAGAACAATTTCTAAAGGATTTTGGTCTCCCAGATCACCTGACCTTGTGATTTTTATTTGTGGGGTTATCTAAAAGTTGTTCCTTACCAAACTCATCCACGGACAATTGAGGATCAGAAGAATAGTATCTCCTGTGCTATACACGACATTACTCCACAAAATTTGGAAAATATATCGGCGAGCTTAATATGATAGAAAGGGTTGCATATTTTATACAAGCTAATGGAAGGCATTTATGTCATCTTTTGTAACTTTTTGTAACAATATAAATATGTACTATGTAAATAAACAAGCAAATAAATATCAAATGTACGAGTAGTATCAATCGGACCCGTATTATTTTTGTCTTCCTGTACTAAAATTACGTTAAGACGTTTGTCAATGCACAAAGTTAGGAAGTAGACAGAGACACATAATCGGGTCATATCGTTTCGACTTTTTGTGGTGTGCGTTCGTTTAATATCAGATACCGTATCCTACGAATCGCGTCTATTTCCTAACTTTTGTCCAGACTTATACGGTATGATGATTACAATAATTATCGAGGCATGTCACTTTTCCATTTAATCGCTGTTTTCAACAGAATCTTCAATTTTTTATTTTTCTGCTCGAATCGTTTATGCACTTGATGGGCCCTACCTAGAGAGAAAATTTTTTCATTATCCACAAATAAGTAATTTTTAACGATAAGACAATATGAGCTCCTTATAGCAATTTTCCGAAATCCGTACAAAGTGCCGTCATTATGATTTTCGGGGCCCTAACTATGCATTCCAAAATAATATGACAATTAGGCATAATTGTATTCGTGATACATAATGTATTTGAAAGAAATACATAAAATGAAACAAATACATTCAATGATTTATTTATTAATAAATGATTACATTAAATATCAAATCCAAAAAATCCGATGTGGCCAACACATGACTTTCTCCATATTTGGGGTATAGATATCTAAATTATTATGAACAGCATTATGAGGCAAAATTATTATTTCGTATTTTAAAAGAATACAGTCGTCATTATTGCCGTAAATTAGGTATATTCTGAATATGTTTACAGAATTCACCGCTGTATACAGGAAATTACGAAAAAGTGAAATATCTCCGAAATGGATGGTTCTACGAACATTTGCTTCAAACAAAACTTGGAAGAAATATTATTCTCTACAACTTTGGTCCTCACGAAGATGACCAATTACGACGTTTTTCAGGAGATATTTGACGGAAACCGAAAAAACCGATTATTTATAAATAATTCCTAAACAATAACTACTATGGAAAATTCTTTCAAACGAAAGTTGCAAGAAATTACATTCTCTATAACTTTTGTATAGAATTTTATATACAATAATGATGTTTTAACGGATAAATATCGCGAAAACCGAATCGGGTTTCGAATAAACCTCGACTTTCGTTTAACCGTTATTGCCCAAAAACTAATCAGTTCTTTATGCTCATACCAAAGTGTTATATATGAAATTTGGTAACGATATGGCAAGTACTTTTTGTAAATTCTGTAAACATATTCAGAATATACCTAATTTACGGCAATAATGACGACTGTATTCTTTTAAAATACGAAATAATAATTTTTCCTCATAATGCTACTCATAATAATTTAGATATCTATACCCCAAATATGGAGAAAGTCGTGTTGGCCACATCAGATTTTTTATTAAGTATAAGACGGGAAAATGTGCGTTTTGTGCGTTTTTTTTAATTTAGAAAGTATACAATGCATGAAATTTTGCAAATATCGTAAATTGTGGAATTTATAAAATTCTATTATGTGTAAAGGTACATAGGATATTTGGTTTCATTTGTATTTTTGAAAATTTATGAATTTTTGAAGATTTTGAATTAAGTTAATTTTTAGAATTTAGATGTGAATTGGATTTTAAAACATGATAAATTTTTAGGAATTATGGGAGTATTAATAAATTTGGATTTTTATAATTAATTATATAGGATTTTATTGGACATTGAATGATTGCAAACTTTTTAACATTTTCTAATTTTGTCAAATCTGGTTTTCTAAAATTTAGAATGTTTGAATAGAAAATTATCAAATATTTCAAGAATTCGAAAATTTCGAAGATGTCGAAAAATTTCCAGAATTTTAAAAGTTCAAAAAATTCCAAATTATCAAATATTCGATAATTCAAAAAATTGAGAAATTTTAAAAAGTTAAAATAAATTAAAATTTTTAAAATATTCAAAACTCGATCAACATCGTATGGATATACAATTGTAAGAAATTTGAAAATTTTGAAATATCCTATGTACATATATGAGATAGTAACTAGTGTACAACATCACTTCCGATTTCTATTTGGTATTTTTACAAATAAATTGTTGAAACTATTATTCTATTGTTTATTAGCGCGTAATTGTGATTAAAAGAATTTATCATGAAATTGAAATTCTGTTATTTGCGAGTTATGTTCTAATAGATATGTGGGTTATTTTATGAAAGAAAAAATCGGTACAATATGCATTGTACAAACTTTCTCATATAGTAACGCGTCGTTATTTATATTTTGAAAAATATGAACTATGTAGAATCATTATGAACATCAAGTTAAATAACTACATATATGAAATTTGATGAAAATCGTATTAGCGGTTTTTAGAAAATGCAATTGTTATTAAATTTGCCCAAGAATAAACCAGTATTATAATCATTTATTGAGAGATATTATTGTAGACGTAAACTCAAATAACTGTATGAAATTTGATCAAAATCGTAGCAGTCGTATTTGAGAAAAGCAAATTCTTGTTAAAGTTGCCAAAAACTAGCCTTATATCAATTTTTTGTGAATTATGGACAATGTAGTATTATTGTAGACGTAAATTCAAGTAACGTACGAAATTTGGTCAAAATCGTTATAGCCGTTTTTGAGAAAATCAAATTGTTGTTAAAATTCCATAGAATAAACTGCTCTTAATTATTGAGCAATATAAATCATTTCTTCATAGTTTCTATTCTATATAATAAAATGCCTAAATACGAGATTTCATTCATTTTCGCTCTACCGTTTAGGCTCTAGATCCGCGGACAGACAGACAGACGGCATTGCGAAAACCACTTTTTTGGACTCGGGTACACATAAACGTATATTTCCAACGAAATCTCGAGATCGAATTTTTTCGCGATAACAATACTTTCTCAATATGCTTCGTATATGAGAAAGTAAAAAATCTGATGTGGCCAACACATGACTTTCTCCATATTTGGGGTATAGATATCTAAATTATTATGAACAGCATTATGAGGCAAAATTATTATTTCGTATTTTAAAAGAATACAGTCGTCATTATTGCCGTAAATTAGGTATATTCTGAATATGTTTACAGAATTCACCGCTGTATACAGGAAATTACGAAAAAGTGAAATATCTCCGAAATGGATGGTTCTACGAAAATTTGTTTCAAACAAAACTTGGAAGAAATATTATTCTCTACAACTTTGGTCCTCACGAAGATGACCAATTACGAAGTTTTTCAGGAGATATTTGACGGAAACCGAAAAAACCGATTATTTATAAATAATTCCTAAACAATAACTACTATGGAAAATTCTTTCAAACGAAAGTTGTAAGAAATTACATTCTCTATAACTTTTGTATAGAATTTTATATACAATAATGATGTTTTAACGGATAAATATCGCAAAAACCGAATCGGGTTCCGAATAAACCTCGACTTTCGTTTAACCGTTATTGCCCAAAAACTAATCAGTTCTATTTGCCCATACCAAAGTGTTATATATGAAATTTGGTAACGATATGACAAGTAATTTTTGAGTTAGAGCGCCCACAATCACATACATCCATCCATCCACACTAGGGATGAATACCGGTATTGGAAAAACGGAATTAATACCGGTATTGAATTATACACATAATACCGATATCGTGATTTACAATACCGGGTTTTCGGTATTGAAAAGTGCACTTTGTGGGAGCAGTGCCATGTTACCAAAAATGTATTTGTTGCCTGTGTGAGTAGAAATAAAGTGGGGGGATTCTCCCGAAAAGTGACTCCGAAGGATCAGTATGAGAGATTTATAATATTACCTAATTCGATGAGTGAAAGTGATTCGAAATGGTCTCCTCCTCCTGAATTGCGTTCCTGAACCCTTCGGACCTGAAGCGCGGTATTTTTTGACCTCAGGTCCACAAATTGACTCATTATTTTCATATCAAACATATAATTTGGTTTATAAATTTATTTTGTGTAGTGTAATCCTTTCTTCTTACCTTGCCATTATTGTTTGTGGAATATGAAGAGTTTTCTTTTCGAAAAAAAATGTTTTTTAGCCTGGGGTTGAAAAATACCCCTTATCGGGATGGGTGTCACCGTTTTGAAGAGTGGTAAAAACGCCCTGAACAGGGCAGTTATCTAACTATAACCTTATTTTGAAATTAAGAGTGTTTTTGAAAAGTCCATATTTATGTAGTTGTTGAAATACTCATATCTTGCTTTTGAACTCCGTTTGATATTTTGTAAGAAAGAGGGTTTCGGATAAATCTCGACTTCCGGTTAACCGTTATTGCCCAAAAACTAATCTGTTCTTTATGCTCATACCAAAGTGTTATATATGAAATTTGGTAACGAATGACAAGTACTTTTTGAGTTAGAGCGCCCACAATCACGTACACACAAACGCACACACACACAGACATCATTCTGAAAATAGTCTAAACGTGTTCTAGGGACCTCAAAACGTGTATTTCCGTTGAAATCTCGAAGTCGAACAGAATTCAATCTAGAAACTCTAAGCAATTTTGCACATAATATTTTAAAGTAACTTTTTATCGGACAGAAGAAACTATTTCTGACTGAAAATAAAAAATATTCATAAATATTTTCCTCGAATCGTGTTTACCGTTTAACCAATTATGATAAGATTACTTTATTTATAGATTATTCGTTGTTGTTTTTATTTTCAATCCTTCGTAAATTCCATAGAGCCATTGAAAAACTTCTGTTCCCAAATATTTCGGCCTGATTTTTTTAATCTCATTAAACCTGGTTTTACGATCCTCTGGATAAAAGGTAAATTTATTTCAGTTTTTTTATTTAAATCGATACTAATTTTTCATTATTAACCACGCAATAGGTGTAATGAAGTTTCAATGCTCTGTCGGATTCATTCACCTAGTATCTTTCTATTTTACGTTTGAATATAGCTAATTTGACGAATTTGAAACGTTTAATTAGAATGAATTTTATTTTATCAATATAGCACTGATTTAAAAAAGTAACTATTTTTTTACTTGGAATGAACATATTTATCTCGAAATCTATCAATTTTATTTTTTTATAAAAATTGATTCTCCGAAACATATTAATAGTTTATATTTGACCGAATGAGCCCTAACTTTTGGCAGCCAACTAAAGAGCAAAGTTTATGCTTTTTATTTACGCAGGGCCGGCGCAAGAGCATCTGACGCCCCTAGGCAAAGAAAACTTAGGCGCCCCTATACATTGTCTATATATATATTGTCATACTCACACAAGCACACACATACACCTACACGTGTGGATATTTATAAAAATAATATCATTATGAACATTTTTAATTTTTTTTATTAATTAACACTAATACATTTGTATACATATATGATTACTCCTAATATCTGTAAAGCAAGAAAATTATTACATCTTAAATACAAAAATTATGAAAAATTAATTTTTCGGGCTTTTGCTTTGGCGAAGTTTTGAATTAATTCATCTATATCGATTGTAGATGCAATTTCATGCTCTATAGATATTATTGCTAGACCAGTGAGTCGTTCCTGAGCCATCGTAGAGCGAGTGTACGTTCTTATAAGTTTTAATTTTGAAAAACTCCTTTCTGAACTTTCTACCGATACTGGCAATGTCGCAAAAATTCTCAGAGCAATAAACACATTTGGAACACTATTTTCTAAATTGTTTTTGCATATGTATGACAGGACATCTAATGAAAAAATATTTTCTGGAATTCGCCTTGCTATTATTCGTAATTCACTAGATAAATCTGTTCCGTCAATATCTCTAGAATTATCATGTTTTAAGTAATGTACAATGTACAATAACTGTAACTTACAAGTATCTGTGATAGACTAAAATAAATGTAAGCGCAGCCTAAAATCTTAAATGAAAATCGAAATATGCGCCATTCATAGACGTATCGTTATTGACGTTCGTTGCTTTATTAATTATAACATAACCGTTAACTTTGTAAGAGCTTGACATTTTAGTTGTTTTTTTTTTAGTCTTATTTCTGAGAATACGAAGATTTAACGATCTATCTTTTCTTTGTTTATGAGTAAGACAGGCGCCCCCGTATCTTGGCACCCCTAGGCGATCGCCTAGGTTCGCCTAATGGTAAAACCGGCCCTGTATTTCCGTAACATTATTAATAGTTAGCGTTCTAATATTTCCTGCAAATTGAAGTCCTGTCACTTTAAGGATTATAATCATATAAATAAAAACCTTAGCAAACGTTGTGTTAATGCTTTTTGAAGCTTAATATCTCGCAAACGACTGAACCGAATTTGATGAAATATTCAGGATAGCATTATGATATAATAAAAAAAGTTTTAATGTATCGGTAATATATACAAGCATTATTCTGTCCAGTTGTCGTTTTGTCACTCCCTCTGTCACGCTCTGAAATACGGAAATATACCTGCAAGAGGGAACTAAGGTCAGCTTTTGAAGCACAATAGATACTCGCGGCGAGAGTTTCAAACCTTCGCTCGGATCGAAGGCAGCCCTCTCAGCAGGAGGTATCATTTCATGTCAAAGAACACTCTCAGTTTTATTTCAGAATAATCGATCATCCCCTTCATTTTTGACGGGCACTTATACTAGTTTTTGGTAGTCAACATTTCTCCAAGTAATTGTCGCCGTTAAAAACAATTTAACTGTAAAAGATAATAAAAATAGAAATTTAAGAACTAAACAGAAAAATCTTTTTTTGCAGTCTTAATTTATTATGACGCGTTTGGCATGACCCTTAATTAGTAGGTAGCTTTGGGTCAATATGATATATTTAATCGGTAGCAAAATAACTACAGTACGTTTAACGTAACCGATGATGTTTGGCTATTTTTCGATGGATTGAAGAACGATTTTCTATTTTTAATTATTCATTTAATAAGTTCTCAGTAAGTGTTGTGATTATGAAATAATATGAGGTCGAGAATAAGGTAACATGTGCAACGCTACAAAATGGGATTTTGATACACATGACCAACTTTGTTCTACGTACAACAAGGCAGAAGAGCTTAGATGTCGCCGTTAGCCTTTTATTTCATTTTCTGAAAGTAGACTATCAGAGCATTAGAATTGGTAAAGAAGCAACGCTTTTTCAGATGTTGCCGTCAGTATATTTCTCAAGACAGCAGGAAACGCATTAGTGCACAAAGGGGAAGAGCGAAATAAGTTCACCATCCGTCTTTCATAGCAGGGTCTTCCAGGGGAAGATGCAAATTGGCCCAAGAAACAAGGACAAGATGCTGTCGACAAGAGGTGCGAATTGCACGGCGTTCATTTGCAAGTAGCATATGCTAATCAAATGTTCAGATTGTGTAGACAGCCAAAACGAGTGTGAATCGCTCATTTTTTGGCATCTCATATCATCTGTGGTACAGTACCATTCCTCAGCAGCTGTTTTTTTTAGCATCATTTAGATCCGCAAAGTTTGTTTGTCTGTCGCTATTTACGTTAATTCATTTTCCGAGAATCTTGATTAAAATTCGCATCGAAGAAAATAAAATTCAGTTTCAACAACGGGTTTAGTTATTTTTGAATCTTGTGATTAGCGAATACCATCATATCTTTAGCTTATGATTCATGCTATAAATGTGCACAATTACAGGATCATTAATTCACTTAGATCTATGACAAGGGTTCCAAAACTACGACCTGCATGGAGAAAATAATCACATTGCGAAATTTTTTCATTCCGGAAATAGGATATAAGCAAACACTTTTAAAATCAACGGAAGAAGCCTTTACTTGGTGGAACTTCATCATGAATAAAATGAGAAAAAATCACTTGGTATCAAGTTCCACTTTATTGAAATTAAAAAAAATATTTTAACCCTTAAAAGCGATATTATTACTTAATGCTTTCCGATTTCCTTTTCCAGGACCTGCTTGGCAATTTCATCCGTCCGTCTCTGTTGTACTTTATAGTTTTTTTTTAAAACTTGCTCATAATCATTAGCGTTTACAATGAAAGGATTTAAAAACTACAGTTCAAATATTAATGGTGTAGAAATATAGATTTAATACATGATTTATTATGATTTTATTTTGTGGATTAGTTGATTAATATGTTAAATTTTCATAAATTAATGTTTAGAAATTTCATCATTACAACTTTTACTGACTCAGCTCATGTGGTTTGAAAATAATTGTGCTCGTGGTAGTGAAATATTTGTCCAAGCTTGAGATTGAATATTAAAATTTTTACTGGAAATGCATTTCTCTTTGAAAACGTAATAAAAATAATATTTCTACGATTCGATGGGGCATCGCATGAGTAATATGGCAAGGCACACGACATCTCATATATACTGAAAAGTCCAGTTGCAATGCACACGTACACGAGTTGCATCAGCTTACGATCATCAATTCATTTTTCCGTCACTGCGTTCCAATTCCGTCTACGTAGAAGCGCATCTCTGGCCTCTATACTCTTCTCCTTTGATACAAACTTTTAATATAGTTTATTTTTACTTTCATCAAGAAATGCGGCAAGTAAAAATTCCAATAAGAGACTCGCATAAAAGCTGACCTTTTCTTACAGAATACGATGGGCCAATAAAACGGCGCTTGCAATTTACTTGTGACGAATTCTGTGGTTCTTTTTTTTAGTTAAAAATAATCTGAATTTAATCTTCACGGCAATAATGTCTTAAGATAAGAGGGCTCTTACAGGGGTGCACTGGATTCATTTTGAAAACGTGATTCACAAATTTTACGGAATATCTCTACGAGCGGAAGAAATGATTCCGTTTCAATAAAACGTGAAATTTTGACTTAGCAGCGCATGTTAACTAATGTTGGGACGTCATATGCTTAGAGGAGGAGCATATATAAAATTTCTTTGCAGTAGTTATGAGACCTTCTCTCCCGAAACTTTACATCAGCCGCAAGATACTACGCGGAACGGTCATTTTTTCCCCAAAAGACTTGGGAACGCCTCATGACAACCGTTACTAATCTTCTTCGCCGAGTAAACGTGTCATCCGTCCTTTCTTGCAGAAATTCCTCCACGCACACACACTCTCTTACTCTCGCATAGGTTCCGACAGAGCGTTGTTAAGACTTGTAAATTATAACAGAAACTCGTAACTCACTCATTGCATTTGACACGGAGTTAGGAGATGGAGGATTGGGAGTATAAAGTTGGTGGGAATTTCCGCATCGCACCACCCTGGTAACGGGAGAACGCTCGCAATATTAGGAATCGGCAAAGGGACGGAGACATCGCGTCGGCGGAGAGAGAGAGAGGGAGGGAGGTAGTGGGAAGGAGGGAGGGAGTGAGAGGGAGGGAGGGAAGTTAGACGGCAGCAAAGGAGTCGGGAAAAGGATCTTCACGGAGAGAGAGGAAGGGGAGAAAAGGAGAGAGAGAGAGATGGTTTCGGGGATGGAAAGGAGTTAGGTGTGGGGGAGGTGGAAAGAAGGTGAAACCGGCGTGTGTCGGGAAGAGAGGTTGGGAGGAGGGGGGGAGGGAGGGAGGAAGGGGGGGTTGAATGATAAATGACGTCATCTCTCTTCGGAGAGGTTAAAGGAGGAGGAAGAAGTGGGAGGAGGGAGCGAGTGGAGTGAGGGATAATGCTGATCGATGGAGCACTTCTCGGCTGTAACTTTGAATCTCCCAGGAGTAGGAGAGGAAGGTGTGCGGGAAAGGGGTGGAGAGGAAGAGGGAGGAAAAGAGGTCGCAGGAAGGGAAGATCCTAGGACGTTTTTCGAGGAAGTGGGGAAAGAGAAGAAACGGAAGGTTGGGAGAGAGTGAGAGGTAAAAGGGAACGATGATCAGCAAAGAGGTATGGTCGAAAGGTTCGCCTAGGAAACTCATTGTTGGGAGGTGTCTGGAGGTAGTGCGGGGGCATTTCCGATGTGGGTGTAGAGGGTGGGTTGGGGGGAGGTTTGAGGTAGAGGAAGAAGAGAGAGGTTGAGGGGGTGGGGTGGGGTGGGAGGGAGGAAGAAGCGAGGGTGGAATTGGTAAGGCTCTGGATTTGTAAAGGAGGCGTACCAAGGTTGGAAGATTGGCGGCTGAAGAGGGAGAAAGAGAGAGAGAGAGAGAGGGAAGGGGGGAGCGTGAAGAATCCGGGGAGGGGTGGGAGTTTGTGTATGCCGAGGGTAATGGAGGAGGCGTGACGGGAGGAAGCGAGAGGTGGAATCGGTGAGGAGGAGGAGGGGAGAAGGAGCGGGGGAGGTGTGGTGTGAGAAGGGAAAGAGTGGGACGGAAAGGAGGGGGAGGGGGGGATGGCAAAAGGGTTCCGGAGTGACTGTGGGAGTCTCAGCAGCGGTAGACATCCGTCTCTTCAGTGAATGCAAAGCCTCACCGAAGAGGGATGAAGAGGGAGGTTGGAAGGGGGAGGGGGGGAGGGGAAGGCGGCTGGAGATTAAGGAAGTTTAATATTACGCATTATGGCACCCAACCGTTCTCCTCCTCCTCCTCCGACCCAACCCTCTCTCTCTCTCTCTCTCCTTCTCTCTTTCCTTCATTTTCTCTTCTAACTTCGCGGGCCTTGGGTGTGTCCCATTCTTCGGTAAGATGCTGGACGGGGTGCAGGAACTTCACACAGCCTTCTAGGAGATCCATATTTTATGAATCCGATTATGTTCGACTATAAATTCCGTCAATACGACGTATTTTTACTTGAAAATATGCTCCTTTCGTGCATTTCAGTACATTTAGAAATTCGAAGAATATTTTTACTGTATTTAAAATCAAAGGGTACTGCAGGAAACGCGAAATTTTAATGCCTAACTGTAATTACTCTATTCCATCTTTTATTTTATTCTTAGGGAATTCCCAATACATTTTTAATACACTAAGTATTAATTTTTGTGGAATTACAGCTAAAGATCTCAAAGTTATTTCTAATTATAAAACTATGCCGGTACTAGCAGCGCTTTACTCCGCGTTCTTCACTATTCAGTATTTATTATGACACTTTATGCTGCCGTTAGCATTGTTTTATCATGTATGTATTCCAACATAAAACATTTAAGTGGAACTTATTTTTTATTTCTTAATTGCGATCTGTCTCGTGACGTAAAATGATAAAACCAGAAAATAAAAAAAAACAATGAAGTAACACGAGTCATGTTTATCATATCTATCATATCTATCCAAATTCATATAAATACGTATAGGCAAAACTGCACTGATAGTTAGAATTTCCTTCATTATTTGCACCTTGAGTGAAATTTAATGATTATAATCACAAAAATATATCTCACGAAGAGTGATAATTTTTATTATGAGTAAGTGAGATAAATTGGTCTCAAATCGACTAACACTTGCCTATAACTTGTCCATTAAATTTAAAATATCTAAAAATCGTGGTAGTTATAATTTTTCATCAACCTTCGTTTGTAAAAATGTTAACTAATGATTGACGTTACAACGACTGAACGATGTCGTTTGTCTCTTATATTAAAACTTTACGGGAATAAATGCAGTTTTGGAGTTACAACGCATCAGTAGTTATTATGAAAGCGCTCACAATTAGCCAGCCTGAAAATGGCAGCGCCTTATGCTCATTGAAACTGAGTATTTCAATCATAAAATAAAATTAAACATAATTGTTTAAGTGATAACCAACTCTCCTAATAGAGAGAAAAATAATTTCAAAGGATAATTACTTTATGGTGAATGGCTAAATCATCGAATATTAACCAATAAATACTACCGCATAATTCATATTTTTCCACAAATTTTATCTCACTATTTCTTCCCGATGTACACGCTGTAACATTTTTCTGTAGTTATCAGGATTATTATAATGGAACGGAGAGGGATCAGTTCTGAAATAACAATATAGTATACGTCATTATTTTGGTCTTGTGTAAAGTCACGAATTCGAGGTCGTATTTAAATCAAAATGCAATTCTAGGAACATATTCCCCTTTGATTGACATAGCTGAAATTTGAACTCATCAAATTGGAGCTACCTACGTCAAGATGAAAGCTCTGTGGCATTGTTTTAGAGCGTTAAAATTCTTAAACGTGATAGTTATTTCATTTTTAAAAAGGAACCCCAGAAAGATCAACGTTACTAAACTTCTAGAAATTTCTCCTCTAGGATATTTTTTGCACGGATTCCCTCTCTCACTCTCTCCCTCCCTCTATATGAGCTCCCATAGCGTTCCATCATTTCGGAGGTTCGGAGGGAACTCCGGGAAATGGAGCTATCCTAAGGAGTGGAATGAGAGGATTTCGGGAGGAGAGGAAGGGTACTCCGTGAAGGAAGAAGGATGAGGAGAAAGAGACTCGGCATGTGAAAGAGGTAGAGAGAGAGAGAGAGGATGTGTACGTGTAGGAAGAGAGCGAAGGAAATAGAAAGAGAGAGAGAGAGAGCGTAGGGGGGGAGAGAGAGAGGCTGGCCTGGAGAGGAGGTTTATTTAGGCACCGCCACGATGACGGTGGAATTATTAAGGGCCGCGAGTGATGTGGGAGGCTTCGTTTGGAAGGGAAAGGGAGGCGGAGAGGTGGAGGGGGGGGGGGGAGGCGAGATAGAAGAAAAAGGGATGAGGAAGCAATGGGTTGGGAGGAGGGAGAGGAAGGGAAGAGGCAAAATAAGGGATGAGGAAAGGATGTGGGTTGTGCGAGGCTTTGGAGATAGGCAGAGAGAGAGAGAAGATAAAGAGAGTGGATGGGTTAAAAGGAGGAAGCGGAGGAGGGCGAGATTGGGAAAGGAGGTAGTTTGGAAGGGGGTTTTAGAGGAGACGCGAACACGTGACGTAGTGCCTCGCGTGGAAAGTAGGAAGCGGCAGAAGCGGCGAGGGAAAACTGTAGAATAATGAGAGAGAGGTTGCTGGTGTTGGGAAAGGAGGATTGGCTGACGATACCAAAAGGCACTTCCCTATGGCAACACACTCTCTTGCGCGGGGCTCCTCCCCCAATCCATCTTCTTCCACCCTCCAGATCCTCCTCTTCCTCCTTCCCTGTCCTTCCTCCCCCTCCCCCCATATCCCACCCACAACCTCCCAAATTCTCTCCTTCCTGATCCCTTTTCTCTTTCCCTTCGCTGCCGCTTACATTCTGAGCTCCCGACGTCGTATTGCGACGCTGCTGCCGTTCGGCGGGGGCGCGCAAGAGAGAGAGAGAGAGAGAGAGGTACGCGCTCCGGAAATCTTCTTTTGTTTGCAGGCGTTCCCGAGGTAATGAGGAGTGGCAAAAGGAGGATTCTCCCTACGTTTTAGAGGAACTGTCGGATTTGCGTCGAATCTCAAAATGGCGACGAATAAGAATTCCTTTCGCGTCGGTTTGGGATGAGGACAAAGCCTCATCTTCTGCCTGTCTTCTCTCGCTTTCTCTCTCTCTCGCTCTTAGGGTTTCGCGTGAAATGAAAAGGAAATGGAACAGACGCATGGAAATGTGTAACTAAGCTCCCGGGGAATAATGCATTTCGTTGCGTTCAAAGATGATGTCTCTCTTGTTCCACTAAAGATATTTTGCTTATACTATTCCTTTCTCGTTGATGCGTGTATATGGCAGATTCTTGTTTCTTAAGTTCAGTTATTACCTACCCGTTTTAAAATGAAATTTGAAAACCGTGTAAAATTTTCGATTTTTATCAGCAAACGTTTCCAATAAAAATGAAAAAATTTCCTACATCTACATCAGACAGATGTCGTTTAGTATGAATGATTCGAGTATCATTTTGGTTAAGGGATAATTAACGATTTTATCTTACTCATTCTTATCAAATAGTTGTAACTGTTTATCTGATATAAAATATGCCCTTTTGAGAATTAAGCACAATTAGTAGCAATCAATTACTTTATTCCTGCGAATATGATGCTATAGTAGTCCAAAAAATTCGAAATTGATGGAAACTATTTTTTCATTCAGGTTTATTAAGGGCCTCATCAAATTTCATGAAAAAGTGATCAGATTGTACAATTTTAACGAAGATTGAAGATGGGCATGGCAATTATATTACACGCCATAGATGGTAATGCTACGAAACCTACGCACCCAAAAGAGATTTTGAAGAGTTTTAAAAAAAAACCATTATTTATTTATTTATTTCTTTATCGAGCATTCAAAAACAGCCAAAGAGACCTTTTACACTAGATGGTAAACAATACAAATCAACATATAAATACATAAATAACATAATGATAACAAGGACAATATAGAATATTAAAACTGGTTAGTGACTCGGGAGACATTTGAGAAAAGAGGTGAAGGTGCTCGGTAATGAAAAGAGGTACAGGGGATGGTAAGTGGCCGCCAGGGAATTAATAAGAAGAGGAATCCGGTAAAATAAAGTACGCTGAGATAAAAACAAACGAAATTTATGGACGTGAAGAGGACTGATGCTACGAGTAGGGCGTGGAGGAACATGTAGAGAAAAACTAGACAAAAGAGAGCGGAAATAGCCAGTCATTATTCTGTAAATGACCTTCAAGTCCGATGAAAAAGGGACGACAGAATTTCTTCGCGTGAAGAATTACGAAAGGAGGAGATACGATGACGGGCAATCGCGAGAAATAAATTAACGGGACGGTTAAGCTTTGTAAGTGTAGTAGGGGATGCAGTTGACAAAATTGCAGAGCAATATTCTAATACACCGCTCCCCGGTTATAACGCGGGGTATCGAGGGAGGAGCAGCGACCCGCGTTATAAAAGAACCGCGGTATAACCGAGGACGCGATTTTATTTTTCAACACAACATGTACATACAACTTTTTCTTTTTAAAAAAATTTTTAATTGTTGGAAACTATAAATAAAAAACTTTAAAATAAGCACGAGAAATTTATTTTGTCCCTTCCTGAAAGGTCGGTAATTTTTTGTTGTTTTTACTTTAGTAGTTTATCAAAAACCACAGGACTTTCTGTTCCTAGAAACGGGGAGGAAGGAAGAGGCGCGCTATATCCGAATCCGCGGTATAAGCGACGGTGCGGGCGTTATAACCGGGGAGCGGTGTACTGGTAAAACACTACCATGAAAATCTGTTTTTAGAGCAATAGGGCCACTAATTTCAGTGAACCGGTGCAGTAAGCCAACTACGGACATAGCTTTCGCTGAAATACTGTTAATGTGCTCCGTGAAGGACAATTTTTGGTCGAAAATAACACCTAAGTCACTGTGGGAAAGGACCCTCTGGGTTGGGTGATGAGAGAGGTAATAGGTGGGAAAGAAGAGGCTTATGCTTCAGGGAAAAGTACAATACAGCAGACTTAGCCGGGTTACTGCGAACTTGCCAATCAGAACACCATGTGTCAACGGAGGCTAAAGCCTTTTGTAAGGAAAGGGAATCAATTACTGAATCGACCCTTTTAAAAATTTTACAATCGTCGGCTTAAAGTAAAATGCTGCAACCACTAGCACAAACGCTTTCGACAATATCATCCACATAAAGGGCAAAAATAAGGGGTCCCAGGACACTCCCTTGTGGCACGCCAGATGTAACGGGGAGCGGAGAAGACATAGCACCATCAATCAGAACACGTTGAGAGCGGGAAGATAGGAAGTTGGTTAACAGATAGTGAAATATACCGTGAATATTAAACCGCGATTATAACTTATGGGAAAGAAGTGTGTGATTATTTTATTGGAAATTGAATAAAGTTTTGTGTTTAAAATGTGGAATTTCAAAAGACGCAAGCATAATAATTGAGGTAAATTCTAACATTATGCGTGATTAGATAATTTAATATTATATGGGAATCGTCGTGATGCTCCTTGAGCCAAATTTTCTATTCTTCGTTAATTCAAAAGTAATTGGACCCAAATTGCTGAAATATCCGCGTATCTTTAGCAGAGAAGAAGATAGTTCATCAAAGAGCAAATTATGTTTTGTTTAAGTCCGTTAAAACGAAACAAAATATTTAAATGTATGTAAAATGAAATCAATTTTTCCACACACATTAGAAAGAATTTTGAAAAACTGATCAAAAATAGCGAAGGTCACCAATGACTATTTACAAGTGCAATATTTTATTTATACATGCTGTCTTAACGTCACGACGGGAATCGAAAGCAAACCCTTCGATTTTACAATTACAGTGGCCACCATATTTCTTTTTATTTTTCCTACATTATATTTTATCTTCAATTTCTTTTAGTTTTTATCCGTTCGAATTAAACCGTTGTTTACGACACCCATTATTCACTAATGTATATTGTAAGAAATAGGAAGCGATCATGGTTTGGAAATTTTATCGTAAGAGTGGTGTAATATTTGTTAATGCTGTGGCTTTGGTGGCTATTTTAAGTAATTTAAAATGTTCAAAGGAGGTATCATCGGATATGGATCATCCATTAACGGAGTCGCCTGAGAGAAAAACCTGCCCATCGCAGTGGCAGATCGGTTGCGGTCGGTCATGTGAGCAAGTGCAGGCCTCGCGAGAGATTGAGGAGAGTGAGAGAATCCTGTTTTGCGAGTTAGACGACCGTTGACTCTGAACCTCGACCATAAGTGGACTGGTTGGTTTCGTAATAAATGCTAATCGGAGCATTCGGCGAGACGCTTAGGCCGCTACAAACGCGCATGCATGTGGCGCGTGGCTGAACTTCAAACATTTAAAGCATATATTTTTCCTCTAGTCGCATATAACGTAATTATTGATTTGATAAAAATAACTATAAATCATTCCATAAATAACAGACTTTTTCAAATATTTTATGTGGTATACACATAAAGCACGTATCCATGACTTTTGTATCACCTGGATCAAACGATTTTGAAAATAATGTTTTTATTTACAGGCGTAATGGATAATTATATTAGTTTAATCATTTTTCTCACTTTATATCGAAGAAAAGGGTAGCTTTCTTTCGGAATCTATTACATGCTTCCATCTTAAATGCAAATGAATTAATTAAAAATAAGCGCGGAACAAACCCATAAAAATTGCTTTGATCCTTTTGTATCCATACGACGAGAAGTTTAATGAATCAGTCGCATTAAGAGGTTTCAGATATCCCATAAAATATTGTTTTTTGCCTAAAGCCAATAAAATTTTAAAAACTACCCTTCTTCACCAATGGCCACATAATAAAATTTGCTAAAGAAGCCTTCACATGGTGGAACTGTACGAAATGTATTTCTTTTATTTTTCTCAGCCATAAAATAATTAGGAAAACTAGAAGTGCATTTCGGCTACAAATCAGCTGTCGCCAGTGTTGTGTTGTTTAGAATCCACCGTTTGTAAACCACCATTGACGACGCCTACTTTGTCACCTTAATGCGCATCTTGTTTCTCCAAATCTTTCAAGACTTGCAGAAACAGTTTTTCAATTTATTTCAGCCATAAGTAAAGGGATTCCATCTTACATTAACGGGAGATGAAAGATGCACGAATCATGCAACGCATACATGCAAGATAAAGGAGTTCTTTACGATTTATGTAATAATGTCATAAGATAAATATTGAGAATACTGTCTAAGTACTGAAATGAAATGCCAAGGAAATATGAAATTTTTGATTTACCGATTCATTTTCCAGTTTAATTAATAAGAATCTAAAATTATTTAAAATACACCTCACTTGAGTGAAGTAGTTGTAATGTAATTTTTACGTTCTTGTTCATTCTCTTGTTGTGAATTTTCTATTTATTTTCACTTACAAACTCTCTGTTTCCCATTTATGCCATTTTTATTGCCTTCGCCCTAAATTCCTAAATACCAGATTTTGTGAAACTCCTTCCCGTTGTTTCGCAAATTAAACATGCGGACAGACGGGCGTTCGTTTTTTAATTTTGCAAAGGAAAAATCAATAAATTCATTTGGTTATATTATAGAAATTATAAATCTTTTAAAAGCTAGTAATGCATATGCCGTTCTCCTGAAATGTGACTCATCTCATCTCGTTGTGATTATAAATTTATTTATTTTGAAATGCTTTGCAACATGGGTTGAGGCATCAGTGCTGTTCTTTGTGTTTCTCTCGTGGTTGGGTTGATTCTGTAGTTTGAGAAGATGGCGAAAATTAGAGTCTGAATACCATGAAAATTAAAAAACTAATTGCATTATTCTTTCGTGCTTACCGCAAAAAAAAGGTACTTAAACTATTTACTAAATGAGAGGTATGATTTATGTTACTGCGCGGTGGATGCTAAGAATTGATCTTGTTTGTGTTATTGATTTAATATTATATTAGATGCTCTCACAGATTCCACTCTAGTCAGAAGGCTCGCTTCGCTCGCCTATTATTTTCGAGCTAATTTTACATTAATTTAATAAATAATAGAACTATAAAATACACTAAAGTCTCTGTTCCTACACGCTACGAGGGTCAACTCCCTCCTTCCGCTAATTTCGTTCGTTGCTCGCCTCGCTCGGCTCGGCAAACAGGTTAGTCAGAAATGAGAAGCACTTGTGTAATGTTTCAGTTACTAAGCCTATTCGCGATCTATTTATTTATAAATTTAATTGTTACCAGAAACAACACAAAGTCCAAATTACTTACATTCCCTTCCCCCCTCTCCCACTTCATCTCCTTCCCTCCTCACTCTCCCTCCATCTCATTCCCTCCTCCTCCTCTCTCTCTCCCTCCACTTCTATCCCTCTCTCCTTTTCCTTATCCCAATCCCTATTAGTAATTTCATGTGATCGGTAAAAATTCGGGTTGCTCTTGGCAACAAAAGATTGACTTCTCTAAATAAACATTTTCGTCTTAAAAACAATTTTGTGGGCCGATGCGAATGGTATTTAAAAATCGACGGAAGGAAAATAAATTTTCGTTTTTTTTGTGCGGTCTCTCTCAAGTCCCGAATTTCTGCGACATTATAAATTAATTTAAAAATGTAAACGAAAAATGTCCCACACTCGTTTGCATGCCAATCAAATGGAGAATGCAAACGATCCAGGCGTCGATCGCATGCTTTTTTGTCATATGGCGACCTGAAACCTTTTAGGTAAATCACTCCCAGTGTTCAGACGAAAGATTCGTCGAAATCGCGCTCATTATATTTTCTATGTAGATAGAGATATATTCGTTAAAACTGGCCACAACACGGGTTTTTAAAACACGATACAACGCAATGTGTTTTTTTACTGCCAATGAGATTTATATGATATTTTCTAAAAGTATGAACTCCGAGGTAACAGTAGAAACTTCGATGAAGGATATTAGATGAGTTCATAGACCGATTCATTCTTTTGGGTACTTTCGCATTACTTGTGAAATTGGTAAATGGAATTAATTATCTGGTAAAACCATTTCGGTCACTTTTAAACTGCTGTGGATAACGATTCTTAAAATATTTTTCCACATTATAATTAGGTATATAGTATATCGTTTCAAATGTAGATGCCGCTCAAAAATTCCATCTCAGGATTTATTGTTTTTTCTTTTTCTCCGTAGCTTTTGGGCTTTTTTTTCTAGATCTAATCTCATACATTACGTGTAAATAATGTTCATCAATAATTATCATATTTTAATATGCGTGTCGTTACAAGATCTCAGAAAATATCATTCTATAGAAATAATTCCATGAGAACATCCTCCCACAAAATATACATATATATCTCCCGTATGAAATGTAAATATAAATTATTACAGTATGACCGGAAATAGTAAAACAAATTCTTTTGGTTAATGTGAATTAAAATTAAATACTCCCGTAGCACTTCTGCTGGTCGTAAGAGGCGACCAATGGGCGAGGAGACAACCTCGAAAAAAACCCACATTTAACTCAGAGTACTTTCCAAACAATATGTGGATCTGCTGCTTGATTTTTAGCCGTAACATGAGAGTATCCATCTGTGCGTGGAGACCTGTAAGGTGGAGAAGAGTTGCCTGGTCTGGTTCTTATCTGAGTTTCGGAAATGAAGTCTGTGAGCAACACACCACTTCGGCCTCGGATTCACTGTAGGATACGAGAGCTACTAGATGAATCGGCTTGCCGTGATGTCTTGACGTTCCGGTTGACGAGTGCTGAGGCTATCGGGGTCTGTGTAGGGGGTCGAAGGTACATGAGTTTGGAGGCCCCATGCACTGGAGGAGATCTTACCAAGTCAGAGGTGTTATATCCTTTTGGTTAGCCCTGGCGACCGCATCAGTTTGTGGTGCGGCGTCCCATTTGTGGCCCCGTGGTGGGCGGGGAGACCAGAGGATGAAACTACAAACATTTCTAATGGCGGAAAACAATTTTCCTCCTCTTAAAAGATCCTGTCTGGACACGGACGGGCACTCTTCTCATACAGACAAACAATGAGAAGCAAACCGTCAGCGAGAGATGGCCTCGCAGGGGGTCACTGACTGTCGAAGGCTTACAACCAAGAGAAACCTCGATGATCCTCATCTTCTCCCTCGATAATCTGCCGGAGAGGGTCAGAGTTGGATGCGAGATCTGTCCAGTTCGACCATACATTCTGAGTCCTCTAAGCTGCTTCCAGTCCCAAAAATTTGGACACTGAACCACGGTGCAAGATTGAAGCAATCTGTCCCTGGTGTAACCGGGAAAAGCACAGTGATGAAGCACGCACTGAGGCCTTGCCTTGTGTCAACTGTGAATACCCAACCCGGCCTTCTCCCGAGACTGCCCTAAATTAAAAGACGTAGAGAAAGTAATGGAGATAAAAACTATAGAGAAACTGTCGTATTTCGATGCCCGAAAGAAATGCAGGACACTCGTCACTCCAGTGTTCTCCAAATTCTTTGTGTCCTTGGCAGAAACCCAAGTAAAGAAGAGTGCCGCTGGCACCCAGACGGATGATTTATCCATCTAAAAAGCACAGAACAAACAGAAAAAAGAAATGGTTTTCGTTTCTCGAGCGAGCGATAAAACCAAATGCCTCCATTTTTACAGGGTGAGAGGAATCTTTCCTCAACCTTTTTTAAAGCTAGGAGTCAATAGATTAGATTTCGTGGATACAATCCGTTTTCTAGGAATAATTTTAGACAGAAGACTAAATTATCAGAGCCACATCAGTGTTTTAAAAGATAAATGTATCTAAGTTTTAAATATTTTAAGGTTTTTAACAAATTCTTCATGGGGCGCCGACCGCACATCAATGCTCACATTTTACTGGGCATTGGTAAGGTCGAAAATGGATTATGGGTCCTTTATATACGCCTAGGCACGCGCTTTCTATCTGTGTTCTTTGACGTCCGTGCACAACTACTCTCTAAGACTGGCTACTGGTACTTTCAGAACCAGCCCTGTTCCCAGTATTTACAGCGATGCAGGAGAGCGTCCTTTAGAGATATGTAGAGCGCTTTTAATGTGCATGTACGTTTAAAAAATATTAGTATTAAACATCCACCCGTATCTTGAAATAATTATCAAACCACGCTTTAAATATCTTTTTAACAGACGACCAAGAGGAGCATTGCCCTTAGGTATTCGCTTTAATAATTTTATCGACGGAGAAAACCTCCAACTTCCGGATGTCTATCCTGGAGGCCCCCATAAGTTTCCACTGCGGCAGGTGCCGGTAACAAGGTGCCTGACCCAACTATCTAGTCATTCCAAATCTGAAACGGACCCATCATTTTACAAGGTTTCCAAGAAATAATGATGGAGTACCCTGACCATATTCACATCCACACGGACGCGTCCGTTCGATTTCGAACCGTCCGGACGGTTCCAAATCGGAGGATGGCTGTTCATGTGCATACACATCCTCTCGACATGGCACTCATACTTTTAAACTGAACTCCATCTGCAGCATATTCAGTGCTGAAATAATCGCAGTCCAGATGACGTCGGAGGGCATTAAGCCTAGGAGTGCGAAATACATCATCTGTTCGGACTCGATGAGTGCAACGATGACATCCCAAGATGCATAAGATCAGGGCCGTGCCGATAGGTGAGGCGGCGAGGCAACCGCCTCAGGCGCCTCTCGAATGGGGGCACCAAAATGTGACAAAAATGAAAACCTATCAAAATAAATTCATAAGGCCAGCGAACCATATTATATCTCACCTCAGGCGGTAAAATGTCTGGGCACGGCCCTGCTTAAGATCCATGTCTTATTATCGCGGCTGATAGCAAACGATGTGAATATACTCTTAATGTGGATCCCTGGGCACGTAGGAATTGGTGGAAAGGAAAATGCCGACTCGGCTGCGAGGGCCGATCTGAACAAAGTGGCTACGGGCAGCAAAATGGTGCCATTTCATGACCTAAAACAACTTTTTAAGAACAACCTGCACGAAAAATGGCAAAGGTTCTGGGAGGCAGCTCCAAGTAACAAACTGATAACCATCAAATCAAGCGTTTCTCCATGGCCAACCTCGGTACGTAACAACTGCCGGGAAGAAGTCGCAGTCACCCGACTTAGAATTGGTCACTGTGCTTTGACGCACTCATTCATATTTACACTTATTACTTAATTTATATACTTATTTATTTATTCATATTTTAACCTATTTATTTATTTATTTTAATTTATGTATTTTATTTATTTTAAATTATCCATTAACGTCAAAACAGACTTTGACTGTGCAAAATGACCATCGCTGTCGACGCACCTATAAAAACCTAATTACTACTACTAGAATTAAATTTACAAATTAACCAGAAAATGTGCTTAATTGGAGAATGATTTCCCTAAACGTAATATCAAATTATGAAATACTACTAGGCTATATTATTTTTTAAAGTTAGATTCAATGGCGGCAATAAAAAGTTTCGGCCGTCTCGCAAAAATAAATTTTGGACTTGTTTTTTCATATAATATGTAGATATATGTAGATGTACCTGCAGGGCCCCCTAAATCTATCATATCCCCGATACTAACTAGTTTTCCCAACATGAAATTTCGATAAAATAACACATCAATTTTCCGTAACCTTAAGGACATATCTTACTAAAACAATTTAAAAGTTAGGAAGATGTGTCAGAACTAATCATTTTCCGAGGAATATTCATAAATAAAAGGATTTTTAGAACATGACTGTAATCGCCACATAGGTAACACTGATTGGCAAGGTATAATACCACGTTTTTTTCCGAAAGAAAACACGATAAAAAATATAATTATTAAATATTCCAGTTTCCACTGTCCCTGTCCAAGGGATTGAGGGAATGAATGATGGAGGGAGGGTTTGCGACGTCTAGGAGGAGGAGGCGATTGAATTCACACCGTTGAAACTCTCGAACGATCTGATTTGATTGCTGCCAGCGGGATTCATGGTATAATGACCACTTACCCCAATCGACCACTGACAGAATCCTAAAATCCCTCTCCGTGCCGCCTCCTCCCTCTCTCCTCTCTCTCTTTCCCCTCTCTCCTTTCTCTCTCACTCACATACTCGCTCTTCCTCTCCTTCCCTCTCTCGCACTCTCTCCTGCCCAACTCCATTCCTCTCTCCCTTCCGCCCACAGCATTAGGGGAGTCATACGGCGGTCCTCTTCCGGGTCCCGAATTAGCACCTCATTAGTGGACCGTTCCGATCGAGGAAGGGGGTGCGTGGGAGGAGGAGTGAGGTTGTTAAGGTGGAGGGAAATGGGTGAAGATAGGCCCATTCTCTCTCCACCCCTCTGCTTTTGTCCGGTGACCGTACCGACGTCTCGCAGATGCCCGCCATAATCGAATGTAAACTTCTATGATTATAAATGGCCAAGCAGGTTCCCATTCCGACGCCCTATTGCATCACACGCATCGTAAATTTCGTCCCCGGTGGAAAATTCAGTGGATTTGTTTTATCCTCTCGACTTGCGGGTTTTAGACGGCGTTAGCATCGCGAATCAACTCCTTCATGAAATTTAATCTCTTCGAAAGAGAAGCTAACGATAATAGGTAGCAAAAGGCAGCTACATTTTCGACCGTCAGTTAGAAAATTTATGTCGAACGAAATTCTTACATTTTTAAGTTGCGAAAAGTAATAATAAAATTTAAAAATCTAGTTTGTATGCAGCTTTTTGAAACATTGAACGTGACGCATAGATTATTGGTACGTCTTATAATAGCCTGGTTGCGAAATGTTAGTCTCTTGATCGACTTTAATCAAATAATATTGTTTTATGAAAGTTGTTCACTGACTAATTATTTTCTTACACCGCAGAAATATTTCATGGTAATTTTTGGTTAGATTAAATTTGGATTATATGTACTGTAATTTTCGCTATTAATTTTAAAATGCCAAATTAATTGATGCTTGTGGGAGTTATTTCCAAGCCTCAGGGCGAGGAAATGGTCAGCGCCAGTGGCGCACACAGGATTCTCTTAAGGGGGAGTCCGAAATATTTGGCAAGAACAAAAGTTGTATGCAAGTTATATACATGTTGCGTATTGCATTATTAATTATATATTTATGTTAAAAAACAAAGAGTGCAAACCGTTTTCTATTCCTCCCCGACTGCGTCCATGAATCCAAATTTAAAATAACTGTTTCCACAGTTTAGAATAAAAAATAACTATGCTTCCACAGCTTAGAACAAGTTAGGAAAGTGTACAGCGTATCACAAACGGGCGCGTTTCGTGCAATGGAGTATTTGAAAGAAATGACATACTTGTAAGGGAAATAGCGTTTTAAAGTTCTCTTCTTCGTCATAAATAATCCATTTCCTTCCCATTTTAAAATATTGCATGCACACGTAAGGAAATTAAACGTATTTTTGTGAGATTGTTTATGTTAGCAACAATGAAGAAGTAACCATTCAAGTTCAACTCGAATAAAGAGATCCTTCTTTGATTTTCTTGATAACGGCTACTCCTACAATAAAAATGTATATAAAAATAAATACTTTACTAGTTCTTCAAGTTTTGTTTGAAAATTATTTTGTAATGACTATAATAACGTAATACTTTACGAGATATGACGGAAAGTTCATTTTTTGTCACCGGTAAAGTGACTTACGTGATTCATTTATGTGATTTTAGTATTGTTTTGACCATAAGTCCTTAATATCAAATTTCATGAAAATCCGTTCGTTAGAATCCGAGAACGAACATGCGGACGGACGGACAGACCGAAGTTAATAGGGTCTCATCCTGGAAGCGAAGCGCGCCTAAAAAAGCAGTGACATTAATTTCAATATTTAATATTCAAGTTCTTCATTAATTTACGGTTTATGGAAACCATACAAACATTTCTAACGTAATTTTCTTATTAATATTATCGCGAAGATTGTCATGAGAGACAGTTGTAAAAAAATCATACATTCCTCACCCTTTTTCTTGTAAGATCTGTAAGGAGTAGAATAAAAAGTTAGTTGAATGGAAGAAAGAAATATCTACTTGATTGATTACACAAAGTAGCAACGAGAGATGAAAAACATGACATTTTAACTGATACTAATACAGAAGTGGACGAGAGAACAAAGTTAAAAGGTTTTCCTATTAACTAAAATTATCACTTTTTAAAGCTGATTAATAGTGGTATCCCTGATTGGCTTACGTGATTAATTTTTGCGATTTTCTTATTATCTTTGTAATCCCTTAATATAATATTTAATGAAAATCCGTTCGGTAGAAGTCGAGAACGAACATGCGGACGGACGGACAGACAGACGGACGGACAGACTGACGCTAAATAGGCGCTCACGCTGGATGCGAAACGCGCCTAAAAAGTTACCCTCCCACCCCCCGTGTGTGTGCGCCACTGGTCAGCGCTTCAATACTTTTGCTATCTTAAAATATAGATTTGAATGAGTAATTGAAGCTCTCTACTGACTTATCTAAAAAATATACGGGCAACAAATTATGCTTTTATTTTCTAAAATATTTGGCTCAGAGTATGTTAACCTGCGTTTTTACAAATACCAATGTCTAAATGTTCTAGGTTGCGCAAGGGACTTCGGTGGATTACTTATGCCGGCGTCTTTCTCAGTGCCGTGTTACCTAATAGGCACAGTAAGTACGTGCCTTGGGGCTGCACCCCGTAGGTTGACTGTTATATACGTAGACATTGTTATTGAAAGCAAAAAGAAAATTTAATAAAAAAATGAACTAACAAGTAACATGTAAAAATACCAGTTTTTCTTATTCTAAAGAAAGTAAAGAATTGAAATACAGCAATTAATACAATAATCTCTGCATGTAATTTCGACGTCGGATCTAACTGGTGTAGTTCATTTGGTCCGTACCAGGGCATCGAACCGGAACCGAACCGAAAACCCGAACCGAAGAAACCGATATTTTTGGCCGGAGTGGAACCGAACCCGAACCGAAAAAACTAAATCTGTTGAATCCGAACCGAAACCGAAAACCGATATTTATTTCGTTCCTTTATTTCGGTTCGGATAGACAGTGTAAGCGAAAGGCGAAATTTTCCAACCGCTTACTTCAAATGGTCATCGCCTCTTTCACGCTCCCATACCCTGTCGCCATGGGGTCCAAACCCCCAACCAAGTTCACTAATCCTCAAGTCCCTTGGTTTGTTCGACGAATATGACATTTAGAAAATATCTAAGGACTTCCGTAAATTCCATGGGGAAATTTACCCATTTGAGAATTTCTTGAACCTTATGAATGCCTATCATGGGAGAAGGGAAGTTTTCTCCAATGTTTCGTCTGCTACATATGTCCACAACCTTTTATTCCTTCATATGAACTGTGCGTAGCATCCATCAGTCTGACATTGCTAATTATTGAAGAAGGATTGTTCCACATTTGTTCCCTGTGCGTATTTCTGCGTTACAATTATCTACAAATTGTTAAATAAAATAACTTAATGTCTTATTCAACTTATTGACACTATTGAGACAACGCGGCCTCTTATTTTTCTGCACGATTTACGATTAAAAATATTAATAATTCATTATTAGGCATTCCAGCTTTAGCGCATATTAACTTCGGCCTGTCCGTTCTTCTATCTAATGCAATTCTTTTCTTCGTAGCTATTCAGCGGTTTTAAATGAAATTTAGTGCTAAAGACTAGGCACAGTAAATTAGAAAATGAGATGAATGGTTTGCTTAACATAATAAGTTTAGAATACTCTATCGCAGGAAACGTGCTTATTTGTAATTCACCTTACACTTTCCAAACCTGTTGAAATCATTTGCGACGCATGTAGAATTTGTAGTTATTCGATTCTAAATAAATCTTAAATAAATAAAATACATACTAAATATTTACATTTGAATAATTTATTTGTGTTTTAATATCAGTTTTTTAATATCACTAGTCTTACAGTGAAGATGTATTGGATATAATTAGAAAATTACGTAAATTAATAAATCAGTTAGTGAACGTTTCCTAAAAATATTTTATGGTCGGAGCGAAAAAAACCGGTTCGAACCGGTTCACTGATGATTGCCGGAGCGAAACCGGAACCGAACCGAAATTTTGTGTTTTGAGTGAACCGGAACGAAAACTGGAGCGAAAAAAATTACGGTTCGATGCCCTGGTCCGTACACTACTCTTCTGTTACGCCTACGCGTTTGACTTCCTTATGTTGTTATGCCGCTACACCGTCACGGCCTACGGTTAAATGTCCAGGTCATCCAGGCACGATCATGTTCATACATTTTAACCAATCACGGCAATATTCTACTATCTATTTTCCTTGGAAATTATTTCAGAACACGAATACAAAGGGAAGGTTTTTCTTGCCTATATAGAAAGTGAATCATATAAATTTGTTTCCCCTTTCTTTTCTTTGTCATCTTGCCAAAGGTATTTTCGCATTAGTGTATTTGTTAACACAGTTAAACGATGTGGTCGTTAGCAATAATGTATCAATTTAGTCAATCGCTGATTGTATTCTATTTTGTAAATGTTAAAGATCCAAGTAATACGCAATTTTCGGTTTCTAATCAAATGTGTAAGTCATAAATATTATTGGGAACGAAAATGGCGAATTCCTCAGATCTTAAAAAATTCTTAACTTGGAAAGAAATTTGTATGTAACATATTTTATTTCTTTGTTGAATATCAATTCCTATATTAAATCTTTTATGAATATTCATTCTTAAAATATCCAGAAGTGAATCATACGAGAGTTTTATAATGAAAAGGGACATCTGAAATCTAACACAACTGAGGAATTTGATAAAAAACGATCATCTCTAGATCCGACATCTTGGAACAGGTGACAATTGAAATATGAGAATTTTCAAAGATCTGAGTAGAAATGATAGAGATAAACTAATACCCCGATTCGGATTAAAAGTTGCTTGATGATAAATACGTACTCCATGGCGGTACAAGTAGAGAGGAGAACCACTTTTGGGGAAAGCGCGGAATTTATCTATATTCTGAAAATGACATTGTGGAATATTTGGATAGTATAGTCAAAACGTAAGATAATATCCATGTTTCAGAATAGCATCTAAATAAGGTCGAGCAAATTTATTTTGCAAGTGATGTATTTTACAGGAAAATTATTCTTGAGGGAAACTACAGCTTCCGACGTTTTCTTTACCGTTCGAAACATTTTAATTGCAAATTGCAGTTTCGATAAAAGTTAAAACGAAAAATTGTTCTTATTCCACTTCTTAGTGCTAAAATAACTCCAAGTCATGAAAGAAATTATAGTATCAAAAGGTAAAGGAGGTTATCGCCCTCGTAATTACTTACAGAAAGGGTCGATCTTGTTAGTTTGTTACTTTTGATAAGAAACGGAATACAGATTGGCGTTAGTTTCGCCCTTAATGTGCCACCATTCATCAAACAACGCAATAGTTAATAATATAAGAGAGGATTAATTGCTCTTACGAGTACCATTCTTTAAAACAATGAAGGAAATCAATAGCCATTTTCGGAGACTACGACGGACTTCTGTCATAAAAGAATTCTTCCTGCAAATTTTTTGATAAATTAATTTCTCTAAATAATAATTTTTACGGCGTAGCTAGAATTTACTCATAATTGGATAAAGAATTCGAAAAAATTCCACCAGGACGAAAATGTGAAACTAGAAACTGGTCGGGTTTGCTTCGTTGGTGGATTGTCTTTTCGTAATGAGTCATTATCTAGGAAGAATTGAATTTAAAACACAGGAAGTTCATCCTGGCAGGATATAAATTTAATATTTAGGTATGTACATGATTTGTCTTTGAAATTTATCAAGTCTATGAATTATGTCATTCTTAAATCGAGAATGTGCTAATATTCTCCATTACTACCTGATGTCTTCAAAAACATGCTGAATTTCAGTCATGTGCTGGACATTCCCTTAAGAGAATTTGAATACGGAAAATAATGAATATTCTGCAAACGAATATCAGTTTATTGACATTGATCGACAGCAATTCTTGTGGAAATTAAAGTTATAGAAAGGAACTATGCCTAATGGACAAAGGTTTGATTACACATAAAGCTTTCTCAGTAGGTTTCAAGATGGGTTTATGAAATTTGAATGTGAGAAAGCGTATACACTACATCGCTGTATTGAAAAAATCTGATAATGATGGTTGCTAAGATACATTTGCATAAATTTGTAGAAATAATGTAACGGATCTCATTGCTTTCACTCGGCTGATGTAGAATTCTGACGCGTAAAATATGTGTAATCCACGTTCAATTAACGCCACAACTTAAACTACCGTATTCCAAATGGTTATTTCAAGAGTCCACTACAAAAAAACACCAATGAATTATTATAAATTCCATATGCCGTAGAAACTAAAATTCTGTAGCAATCCGGTAATTTTCGCGCCCATTACAATTTTTTCTATTAAAAAAAATCAGTTGTAGACTCCAGATTATGTATTTCACGAAACGAGCGATGTCTGTAACTAAAACCGCAGAAGAATCATAGTTATTTAACCACTCGTCCTTTCTGGATCGGATTCTACGGCATCCTCGAAGTGTTTTCTTTATTTTTTTCACCCGGCGTCTCATCGATCGGGCTGAGAAAGAATCGAGGAAGCTCGTTCGTGGGGAGAGGAGAGAAGGGACAGTGGGGGGAGAGCTGGGGGTGGGGGTGGGTGGGTGGAAGGGTGTGTGTGGGAGACGGATAGCCTCCCCCGTCCCACCCACCCATCTCTCCCCTTTCCTAATCCCTACCCCTCAACTTTAAATTGCTTTGCGCAAACTCAGCGCACTGCCACAAAAAATAAAATGAATAAATTTAACCGGCTCGCACGGTCCGCGCACTTTTTCTGCTTCGCCCCCACCTCCATTTCCCCTCCTCCCCGTCCCTCTAAAAAAAAAATAAAGAAAACTCCCTCTCCCCTCCCTCCCCCCATCCCACAACTCGTAAAACTCCACCCGATCGATGCCTCCGCACACGTATCTCTCTGTAGTAGAGAAGGGTTTGCTTGACCACCCCCCTCTCTCTTCCCATAAGAAACTATTATCAACAACAATATAATTTTCAAGATAATATCTTCCAATTGGTTTCGATTAATTAGTGCCATATCCGCGCTCCAGAGTCATTTTTAACGAAAAGAGTTGGGTTCGCAACCCTTTTCCTCTTTCTATTCCATTCCACTGCTTCCCCTCCGCTACCACCTCTTCATATCCCCCTCCTCCTTTCTCCCTCCCACCCACCCTCCCTCCCTCCTCCCCCGCCCCTGCTTTTTTACTCTCGACGAATCAGCGCTCGCTTGGAATTCCACATCTGAAGGGGAGTTGGACCACATCCTCACACCCTATCTCTTTCTCCCCCTCCTCCCATCCCTCTCTCCTTTTCCCTGTTTCCCCATTTTAATTCTCTCTCTTATCTCCGGCGGCTCGTCTGTCTTTTTCTCCTTTCGTATCGTTCTTCTACCAGATAATTCTAATAATTTTTACTGATTTAATTTTTATCTTTTTCTTCACATTTACTCTACACCATTTTTAAAATTTTGTTTTTGTCTCTCATACTATTATTTCGTACCTTATTTACGAGAAAAATCAACGGTAATTTTATTTTTGTCTTTCAGACGATTTTTCAAACTCGAGTTAACAAGTGGGCTAATGTGAAATGAAGTTAAAGCGAAGAGAATGAATTGATAATATTCACACCTTGCTCTTCCCCATCCCTTTCTTCCTACATTGCCTTTCCATCTCTCCCTTTACCGCTATATGGCTATACCGAGTGTATGTATGTACCTCTGGTCGTCCCTTCTATATAACGCCCGAAAACCCTTCCCACGGCTCCCTTTACCCCCTCTCTCCCTCCATACAGGAAAGGGTCTCTCCCTTACACCCCTCCAGTGCTACCGGCAAACTCACCTTACTACTAGCCACCATTTCGTGAAATATAAATTATCATATTCCGCTAGAAAATCAATATTATATGTCTTTGATTTATGAGTTGGGCAAACGTGTCGTGAAATACTTTTATCGGGTAATTCAACGAATTATTATTTTCAAAAAACCATTAGGACTTTCAATTTGAATAAAATAATAAACTAATAATGAACTTGTTCAAAAGTAATTACATAAATATTTAATGCATTCAGTGAAGCGAGATAAAGTCTTGGTGTAAAAACCGACGGTGTTTCCGCTACGGTTTTCCGTGGGAATTGCCGCTAGTTCGCAGCGTGTCATAGGGAAATGCGATCCGTTTTCGCCTTTTGTGAGCAATCGGCCGGTTCGTTGGCTAGGTCAAGGTGGATAGAAGACTAACCTGTCCACTATAGTCGCTGACCGTTTCCTCCTCCGGGGAACGAGCCCTTTTTCCCATCTGTCCTCTCTCTCTCCTATTCACTCCATATTTCCCTAAAAATCCCTTCCTCTCATTCTTTTCCATCCTCCTCCAGTCCCTGCCCCTTTGCTCCTATCTCCTTTGCCTTTTTTCCACCCCCTCCCTTCCTGCCTACATCTCTCTCTCTCCTTCTCTCTTTCCCCCATCCCCTCCGCGTTCTTTTCCCAGCTCCGCATCAACCTTTCTCTCCCTCCCCCTCCTTCCCTCCCTCCGCCCCCACCCTAAACACCACCACATACGTACGCTCTCCACATGCCCATACCACGCCGCCGACTTAAAAATCCCTCCTCTCGCCCTTATCCACCTCTCTTTTTCCCTCGTCCACCCTCTTTTCCCCTCCCTTCCTCTCTGCATTCGCTTTCCCTTCCTTCATTCTCTACTTTTAGTCTGCACTCGTTGGTGGAAGAGCGTTCGCTCCGACTGTGTTTGCGGTCGCGCAAAGTGAGTGTGTGTGTGTGCGAGACACACGGACACGAAAGGGGGAGGAGAAGGGGAGTCAGTGAAGGGGGAGGCTGATCGAGGGGAGATTTTAAAAGGGGTGGGAAAGAGGGATGGAACGTTTCCGGGGTGGGGTGGTGGTGTCGGTGCCGGACAAGAGGGAGAGTTTTAAAAGGCCGCAGTTTTACATTCCGCAGGGGAAGCATCCAGTTTGGATTCGTCTCTCTCTCTCTCACACACACACTCTCCCACGGTGTCCGACACCCCTTTTGTGTCCCGATCCACACAAATATCCGCAGTTTTATCCGCGCCGTTGCGTTGGATCGTCGCCTCCGCGTGTGTCCGAGCGCGTTGCCCGGGAGTATTGCTAGCCTTCGTCCCCCATCACATTCACGGGAGGACGCTGAACGTGACTTTACCCGTGATCCTCCTCCCCCCCTCTCTCTCTAACCCCCTTCCACCACCCCCTCTATCTCTCTCTCTCTCTCCTCCTCCCCCCATTCTCCTGAATCGAACGGATTCCGAATGTGTGAGTGGAGAGAGGGAGGTGGGGGTCAGGCGTCGGTCAAGCGGGGTGGGAGTCTCTAAAACGCAGAGTTCGCGGCCCGTTGGGATGGGTGTGAGGGAGGAAGGGAGGGAGTATGAGTTGAGGTGGAAGGAGTGGTGTTGGAGGGAGAGAGAGAGAGAGAGAGAACATCCACCCTATCTCATCGCCCTCTCTCTCTCCTCACTCTCTCCCTCACACTCTCTCTCTCCCTCCCTCTTCGTCAGTCTGTGCACGCGCATTTTTAACCGCGCTGCGGGGCAGTTAGGAGGGAGAGAGAGAGAGAGCGTTCTTCTTCCCCATGGTGACCGGTGTCCGGTTGCCTCTCCACACTCCGCCCCCGTCTCTACGCAGTCCGAAGCCGTCTCCGCCGCTGACGCCTCTGCTCATAACATCCAATTTCTCTCTCTCTCTCATTAACTCGATAGCTTTCTCTCTCTCTCCCTCTTTCTGTCCTATCACGGGAGAGTCATCGAGTCCAGCGGAATGGAGCTGACCTCTACTCTTCACTGCCTCGTCGCCAGCCTCTCGTGTCTTCGGCGAAAAGTCTATCCTATCCTCCCAACATTCTTTCTTTATCCAGTCCCTACAATCATTCTTTTCCTAATTCTATTCAGTTTTCTCCAACTCTGCTTTCTGGTGCTGGTCCTAGATTTCCATTCTCTTCTGTTCTTCCATTCGAAATATTTCAGGGTTCTCTCCTCTGCTGTCAACTGCGCTGCATCAGTTCTCCATGGCTTTCGGGGTCTTCCTCTTATCTTCCTTCATTTTTTTTCGAATTGCGGATAATATTTGTTGCTTTATTTCAATACTTCGGCAAAGGTCTCTGTAATCCTCCCGGTACATTTCTTTTATCCTGAAATACACAACTGAAATTCTTCTATTCCAAGTTCTACTTAGTATTTCTCTCCTTTTCGCCTATCATATCGATGAATTTCTTTTTGTGAAATTCTGATCCCTCAAGAGTATACATATTTCCTTACATGTTATTTATTTTTCTCTCTTGTTGGCCTATTTAGTGTACTCTTTGTTTTTCCGCATATTCTTTTCATTCCTTTTGAGATCGTTTTATTCATCTTTTATGTTCCTATCACATCCTGGTATCCTTGTTCCCTAATCTAAATTTAAAATATCTTAATATATCTTGTTTTTGCCCATATTTCAGCTTATTTTCTTCCTTCAAAGCATCCACTTACCTTATCACTTTTCTTCATTTTCTCAGTCATTCATTCATTATCATCAATTCTTTTAGAGATCATTTATCCCAATCTGAGTAAGTTGGCTCATCTTTATCTTCCTCGAAGCTATTTTCAAAATGGCGTCCTCATCAGCATTCATATCTCCCCACCAACCTGAGAGGGACTCTCGAAGAAGGCAAAAAGAAACCTCGGTGAATTTCATCTCCAGTCTCCGAAGTTCTCCGGAATTCCTCCTTTTACCACTCAAGGTAGATGTATACATCAAGAGAGAAGCCTCTAGTGACGCCTCAAAGTGTGAAGTTTTCAATGTTTTCCCAAAAATTCCCGATTCGAAGGGTGCAAGTCTCTTGTCCCCCTCTCTCCATCCGACATCATCCAGTGCCTCTTCCCGATTCAAGTTCACAGTTACTTCGTCTCTTCAAGAAGAAAGAAGATTTATCTTGCCGAAAGCAGCAGCCGCCTCCTACTACTCCCTCCACCCCTCCTCTCTCTCTCTCTCTCTTCTCCTCCTCCTTATTGTGAATGGAGGATTGGAGCGTGTAAGGAGGAGAAGAGAGAGAGAGAAGCAAATAAAAATTCCTCCGTCCCTCTCTCTGAGGGAATCTGCGTATCTGGATAACGTGCTCTTCCCCAGCGCCTTCCCGAGTACTGTGATTTGATAAAGTGCCTCTTTGGGATTAGCCTGGAATTTCCCATCGGGAAGAGAGGAGTAGAGTGAGAGGCAGAAATACACTGGTTTGGTGTGCGAGTGTTTGTGAAAGTTTTAGCCTGCCATCTCTCTCACTCTATATCCCTCGAGAAAGTTTTCGCTCGGCAACGGAGTGAGAAAGAGAAGAGTGTGAGTGCTTTTGGAGGGAGAGTGTCGCGTAATCCTCCGCCGGAAGTGCCTCACCTCCCACACACACACACATATACACACGAGCTCTCTCTCCCTCCGCCGTCGTACCGCGAGGAGTGTATCTCCCTCCGTTGGGGAGGCACGTATACTCCCTTCTTGAGGGGGCCGCCTTCGATCTTTCCCTAAGTCTCCGCGATCTCCTTCCCCCCTCCCCCTCCCCCCCCGCCCCTTCCCCTTTTATTCTCCCCGCGGAGGCATCGCCTGCCTCACCGCACTTCTTCCGCCCTCTCCTCTCAAGAAATTTTCCCCGACTTCTCTCTCTCTCTCTCGAACACCTCTCAGACCGATATCCGGGTGAGGCTTCACTCTTCCTCCACTCCCTCTCCTTTTCTTCCCCCCCTCCCCCTCACCGCCTCCTCCCTCCCCCCTTCCCAATACCAATCCCTCTCACCGTTCCTTCTTCTTCTTCTTCCTTCCTCGCCATCTCCTTCCTTCCTTTGCTCTTTGGTGTCTGAAAGACGCCGCCTCGGAGGAGCGTAATAGGTTGACTCGTAAAAGGAAATGGGATTTCTCCTTCCTCCCATTTTCCCGCCGCCTCTCGTCGTTTCTCCCGCGGCGCCATCTCCTAAGGGGGCGCCCGCCTCTTTTCTCCTCTTAGAGCTCCGTGGGTTAGCAGCGAGGTTGGAAGAAGAGTGTGAAGCAGAGGCGGCGTTGTGAGGGAGGAGGGAGGAAGGAACCTTCGCGGAGATTCGGGAGGAGTCGCCGGGGGAAGGAAGTGGTTGCGGGAGAGGGAGGGAGACGGAAGACGCCGACGAAGTGAGGCGCCGCGCCCTTCGGATATACATGGGAGAGAGAGAGAGGGAAGAAAGGAGGGGGAGGGGAGTGAGGGGTGCGGCGATATGTAAGGAAGCGACGAATCACAAGACTTTGCTCCGAGGTGTGGCTCTCTCTCTCTCTCTTCTGCCTTCGCTTCGCTTTTAGTAGGGTGTCGGTGAAGGAGGAAGAGAGAGAGAGAGAGAGTGGGGGAGGGGGGAGGAAAGAGAGAAGAAGGGATTGGAGTTGCGAGGGATGTATTAAGGCGTTCGTTTTCGGGAGTGTGGGGGAGGAGGTGGGGCTGGCAACTCCTTCCGAATCCAGAAACTCGAGGAATCCGTGTGCAGCGAGTGAGGGATTTCGATGTCTTTGAGGAAGCGTCATTTCATAAACGCTCCTCTCTCTTTCCCTCTCTCTCCCTCTCTCTCTCTCTATATATGATCTGCTTAAATTGGCTTTTGCGAGCTCGGGAATCCTTTCCATTGCAAAGGGAATTTGGCAAAACGAAGCCTCATAGAAGACAAGGGATTTCTCGTCGGGGTTTTTATTCCGTTTCTCGAGCTGTGGAAATTCGGCTCTTCCTTTTAAGCGTAAAGAATAGAATGTCCTTCTTCCATATTGTTTTGGGTTGACTACTGAATTTTTTGGAGGAGAACCTTAAAAAAAACTATTGCCAAGTGCTGTAGCCGTATGGCATATTATGTCTTCACTAGCCCCGAAACTGTATTCCAGATACGCACTGTAGTATTAGTTCGACCATTGATAATTTGGCGGCACTTTTTTTGCTGCTTAGGCTTCAACTGATAGTTATTCATCAATAACCGTTGAATCGAAAATTCTAGATATTTTTCTATGTGATTCAGAGGAGAGACGGATATATGACGAAAACTCGTAATGTGGGAATAGGTATAATTTGAAATAAAAACTAACTTTATTAAGCCGCGTGCAATTTAGTTTGCTCTAAATTACACTTATTTCGCTATTACTGATATTTTTTTGAGGAAATATTGTTCCTAGAAGCAACGCTTACTTGTCACCTCCTGTGATTGAAAACATACCGCACCTTTGGAGCTGTCAACAAACTGATTTTTTTCCAAGTGTAATGTAAACGCCCTATTTGCTGACATTTCGTCTGCGTCATTCGCGATTCATAACGTTGACACAGGTCTCGATCACTTAAATTTATGACTGTTCGCGAGTCAATATTTTCGATAATTTTCGCTGACGTACGCGTCCGTCGCAGAAAAAAAACACACTGTCGCTGTGATAAAGTTGTCACTCACATCTCTTCGTTCTCTCCCGTCACGTTTCGTCAATCACCTTTTGATTTTAATTTTCTCCCTTCGCTCGAATTCTCTGTTAAAAAAAACAAAAGTTTTCGAAGTTTTTTTGCTCGTCGAACGCAATTTTCCGCTTTCGCCGTTTCGATCGAATCCTCATCACCATGATTGCATTTATTCGGCAATAGGCTTCCATCGCTCCAGTTTGACATTGCATTAACGCGCTCCATTTAGAGTCTCGCCGGATTAGTCCACGACCTTTGACATTTGGCTCGATTATTATTCCGAAAAGTTTGGTCGGTTGAAATTTTTACGAGTTAGAACTTTTGTCGATCCACTAATCTCATACGACAGGGAAAGAAATGGCGTGTTATGACGCAGAGAACTGGCTTCGTTGTAATTCGTTTGGAATTCTGAAAGTCGAATGTTTGTCCGATTGTAATCGTTCGAATTTAGGACGAAATGGTCAAAGGAAAAGTTTCTTTCGTTCGTCCTCAATTACTCAAATCGTAAGCTGAAATGTTTTTCACGTTTGGAATATATAGTCTCCAATTGTGTTAAACTGGATCAAGTTAATAGAGAAGCACTTATACTTATCTTGTGATCGCGTGTACTTGTGAAGAAAGTGATATATTTTTTGTGAAAAACTCATTTAAATTTAAGGTTAAAAGGCTCTCGGAATGATAAGTAATTATTCATTTCTCATGCTTTTCAATCATCCAAATATGTGTAAGTCGCTCGGTGGCGTGTTCATTGGATTTGTAAAAAGATTAAACATACGTCATCACACGATTTCTGTGCCGCGCCGCTATCTTAGCCTCATTCCTCTCTCGCAGAGATATTACTCCTCCGCGAAAGTTAATCAAGGTGGCGTTACCATCCTCGAAAATTTTCTGAATTACCCGATCGAAACTAAACGACCAACTTTCGTGCGTTCAAAACAACATCTCTTGAAGCGGCGGCGTTTTCTGCAGCCGGAATTACTCATAACTCTTTCATGCGAGCATATCCTTCCGCGAGGAGAGTAAATTAACTCCGTGAAATATTCACGACTATAGTTTCGCGTGTATTGTTGAGGGCTAATTAAGCCCTATTGCAGAGGAAGCTGAGAACGGCAGTTTTCATCGTTGTCGAACTCGCGACTGCTAGAAAGCTTTTTTAAAAAGGGGTTGAGCTTTTTTTTGTTGCGTTCACACGGAGGAAATAAAAACGTTTCTGTAGAAAAAGTCCATTTCGCGAATGTCTGCAACGAAATGAAGATATAAACATGCGAATGGAGTTTCTTTTTTATTTGATCGAGTTCCTTTTTTTGGCGATTTTTGTAACCGTTGTAGCTTCTTCTGCATGCCCCATTTATTCATTGTTGTTGCGTTCAAGTTTTCTTATGTTTTTTTTTGAACGGTGCTCCTAGTTAACCTTTGTTCTAGCATGTGCATGCATGTATGTTCAAAATCATAATCGCTCATCTAACATTTATGCCCTGTGTAAGCATGGATAAATAATAACAATAAAAAGAACTAGAGTGAGAGAGAAGGCCGTAAGATTGCGATCGTAAATCCGCAGCGATGGCGGACGCCGGAGTGAGAACGAGTAGCGCGCCGCCGGGAGTAACCCTTTCCCGGCAATCGACGCATCCTTAGGCCCACCCACAAGATGCCGACTGCGCGGAGATGGAGAAGATGGCGGCGGTCGGAGTCTCGAGACGCGGTTCGGAGCGTGCGTGGGAAGACGGATGGAATTGGGGAGGGGGGGGGGGCGGGGGGCAGAGGAGAGGGAGGGCGGCGGGAAGAACCGTGTCGCGATTGGTCGGTGCGAAGGAACGTCCTGCTTTGATCCGAGGATTGTGGAACGGAATTTAATATTTTTCAAAAATCTTCCTAGGGTAAAATTGAAAATATACCGAAATAATATTTCAGAATGAAAGACGGTGTTAGAGGTAGGGCAAAAACGTCTTTCATTAGCAGTGTTTTTACCTTTCTAAAACGGAGAATCTTATCCTCATTTTAAATATCATTTTCTGTTTTTATTTTGAAAGATGTTTTCACTTATCCGTTCAAGGTTCTGCATCATTTGATTCATTGATGGAGATAATATATAACGCTTAGAATCGTTAATTTTTAAGGCGTTCGTATCTTACCTTTTGTTTTTTATTTGTGAAGTTGTTGCGTATAAATGAAATCATTCATTTTGACACAAGGACCGAGAAGAAAATATTTCAGATAGAAAATCCGATCGAAAATGACGATTATTTAAGTAAAGTTAATGGAAGTGAATATTTTAGTGTCTGCGGAATGAAGCCGAGATCAAGAAAAAAGATTTGATGTAAAGTTGCAGCATCATTACAGGAAATAAGAGAACGAGATCAATAATAAGTAATTAACGCTTGTTTTACTGTCAAATTATCTGGGTGTTGTGTTTTGAGAAAATGCAGGTTGATTTTGACCTTTCTTTTTTATTACAACAGGAGATTTATGATCCAAGTCTTCTCTCTGTCGTAATTTATCGAACGATTGTTTTTACAATTGTTCAATGGCAAAAGTGTGATTTTTATCGAATAATTATCGGAAATTATCTTTTCCTCACATCTTATACTTAAACTTGCGCCATGTGTTTCATAAGTATGTGATCAAACTCTTCTGATTAACAATCCTTGTATATCGAATTTCCATCTATGGTTTCTCATGGATAGGCATTTTGACTTGAGTGAATTCAGAATAATTTTTATAGAGTTACAGCAGCATCCATTAATTATAATTAATTAATTATGTAATTAATTGTTATGTAATAAGACATATTTGAATGGTATTTGTTTTAAAAATATAATTTATTCCTCGTAGAAAATACTAGGCATATTTACTTATAATAAAGGAAAATGTTACACAGTTTACTACTTAAACTTCTAAGGTTAATAGTCGGGTAAAAATTGTTGGTAATAATTACGTTTGATGCGGCAGGCGGCAAGAGATGAATTATTTGCAGAAATATTCATTATTTTTGTAAATCTTCGTATCTAAACTATATAAAAGACAGTATCACTTTGTGTGTAATGATTTTTGAAGCTTAATATCTCGCAAACGATCTAACCGAATTTGATGAGATTTTCAGGATAGCATTATGATATAATAACAAAACGTTTTAATTTTTCAAACTCGAGATCAAAGACCCGAGTTTGACTCCAGGGGATAATTTTCATTTCCAATAAGATAACACGTTAAAATCAATTTTCGCCGTGCAGGCTTTCATTCTTTTGCAAAACAAAATTATAAAGAAATGACCTACGATCTTAGAATCTGGATTATTTTAAAGGCAAACGAATAAAGATTCTTCTTTTTGTCGTCGATTTTCAAATACAATTCGAATCAGTCCACAAATTCCATTTGAACACGATAAACTTTATCAACAATTTTATCAATGATAAATAAATTATTTTTCGTTTCCATGGTTTCGTTTGTTTTTGAAAAAATGAATATCAGGATATTTACGAGAAACGTTGTATTGAGAGAGCTTTTGCAGTAAACAATATGGAAAACTGGATAATTATTTAATTACATAATTTTGAATATAATTGTAAAAGAAGTGCTGAAATAAAGCTAGAAATATTAATCTTTATATAACTTTCAAATTTTCTCACCGTCATTTTTGACGGGTTTCAAGCTTGTATCTAAATAAAGTAGTAGTGTTTTTCACACATTTGATCCCATGGAATGTTTTCGTTTAATAGCTCTAATTTAGATAGGATGAAAAAGGTTCAAACCATAGCGTACAATGTATATCAAGCTGCAATTAAAATTAAAAATAATTTGAATAAAGAAAACAAGCGGTAAATTCTTTTAGTATTAACGAAAAATGTATATCTGTATGTCCGGTGGAACAGCATGTATGAAAATGTAAACCTATCTAAAAATCGATTCAAGCCATTGCATGTTACATTAATTCATATAAATGTACCTACCTTATGTAAAACTCTCTGAATTGAAACGCGTCTGTGATAATGTTACTCAGGTAAGCCATATAACACATCATTTTTTTTGCTACACTATATTTGGTTTCCTGTGCAGCAAAAGGATTTCACCGCCATGTTTTAGAAACGGTCACATTGTTTCATTTCGCATTTATCAATTCAAAAGGTTTAATAAGATCGAAAAGTATTATATTAAACAGTTTTATAGTAGATAGATAAAAGAAAAATTCACGATACAATACAAATGGGCTTTTTTTTTGGGACATTATCACAATTAGCACGAATTAACCTGCTCAAGGGTTGTAATAGAAAAACACACCGCAAAAATAAAAGAATAACCTGTTAGGGCCGTCCTTATCGTATTTATTCGCGAAGGCCGAAACATCCACTTCCGCGTGTTTTACCCTGACATGGAAGTCGCCGTTCGTCAACCACTCCTCCATGACCTGGGTCTATGTTTCCTTGGAGGCGGTTCGAATGGATTCTGCCCTTCTGTTCATAACAGAGACCGGATAAGTTTTGTTGTGAACTTGAGCCGCCTCTGATGCCAAGACGGCATTGGCCGGGAGGTCCGGTCTGTCTAGGGGCATGTGGGATAAAAATTACCATAGGGAGCGGAGGAGGAGGGTGGCGGTCTCTACACCGGTATTATGGAAACTGGGTTAAAAATGGTAATGTCGTTTTTATGGCTTGTTTGTGTACTTTATTCATTGTTTTTCTTCAGGAAATACATATTTTATTTTACCTTGTGTAAGGGTAGTTTGTAGTTTTTTCGTTATTTCAAACTAAAAAGTGATATATGCGATAAAATCATCATTCAGTTTTTTAAAAATTACTTAATCATTCATAAATTTTACGCTAAATTATTATATTATTATTAAAAATTTGGTTTTGAGCATAGATTTGTGCAAGGAACCTATAAAAATTTATTTATAATAATCGTGCGTTACCTTTTCAACTGAGCTGCACAAGCAAAAAGCACATTTTTTTAACACAAACTATCTTATTTCTGAAAAACATCGACTGAAAGTTCCCAATAACTATTCATGTATTTATAGTAATTTAGATGTTTAATCATTGTTCAGGGGCGTAACTACGGTTTTGGGCCCCCCACGCAAGTCAAGTTTCTGGGATCCACATTTATATATAAAAATATATGAAATTATTATACCGTTTTGATTTTTATCGATATTTTTTTCGTTTTAATTCCAAAAATACATTGAGACTTCTACAATTCTAACATTATAAGGATAGGACAAAACAACTCCAAACACTTGAGATGGGTATTTTCATCTTCATTTCGAACGATGAAATCTTTCATTCCCATAAGGATATTACTACCTCGAATACCTTACGGGAAAAATTCTAAGTATTTTTGTGTGGCCCCAAATATCATGGGGTCCCCACGCACTGCGTGGGCCTGCGCCTCCCAAGTTACGCGCCTGTCATTATTTCGGTGTATCGCGATCACATTTTGCCCGTAAATACAGTCAGTGGTGATAATACAAAGAATACCTCCTGCGTTTTTGTTAAACTTTGATCTTTAGTGTGCTTCCTGATCGAGAAAGTGGTAGTGTACGCGATCGATAGTGTCGGACTCTTGCATTTGTTGCTACTGTTTTTACGATTGCTATGATTAAATGTAACAGTAATATTCCCTCAAAAAAGTCTCCTTCATATGAATTTGACTTGAACATGGATATTTTATCTATTTGTTTACATTTAGTGATAACACATTGGCCTTCACGGTCGCTTTTCTTCAAAATTCCAGCATGCATATTATTATGCATACATATTATTTTCTGCCAAATATCGCTAACTTTTGCATCATACAACGTTAAGTATACGCTTATAACATATGCAACATTCTCCATCGCGGTAGCACGCATGAAATTCACGAATACGTGTTGCAAAGTGAAGAAACCGTTTTTTTGATCTGGAAATTCTGTACGAAGACAGCGACTGTCCAACTGTATATATATCTCTCTCTCTGCCGTTTCCTAGCCCATTTTCGGTAAGGGTTTAGGGTAAAGAGAATAAAAGGGAGCAGGAATTAGTCCAGTCTTACGAAATTAACCAAATAATCAGTCGCCTTGATTTCCATTCTGAAAAAGGAGAATCTGTATCTGAAAAATTTCCTTCCATTTCACAAGTTTTAATTGAGATTTCTGTATCATAATGCATAATGAGTGCTAAATTCGACCAATAAATATCGAGATAATTTCTATGACGAAACAACGCCGCGCATCAGAGCGTTGCCGCTACGTGAGGATATAGAGGCAACCCTACCGAACCTAGGTAGGTGAACACGTTTCAACTCGCTCACACTCTCGTCAGTGCGTTGCAGTAGGTAGTTGTGTAAAGTACTGCTTTGCTGTCGTGCCGGAAAATGAATAACGACTGTTATTTACAACAAAGAATCGTCATTAAACTTTTGACGAAAGTGAAAAAAAGTGGATCTGAAATTCGTGAAATGTTGAAAGAGGGTTTCGGTGAGGAAGCAGTGTCTCGTGAACGTGTTTTTTTCTGGACGAAAGAATTTTTGAACGGCCGGGATGGTGTCGAAGTGGAAGACCGGTGGAGATGCAAGAGTTCGTTCCACCTGGTCAAACTGTTAATCAAGACTATTATATTGCAATTTTGGAACATCTACGAGAGCGGATTCGAAAAAAAAGACGACAGATGTGGTCCAGTTAGTGACAGTGGCATCATGACAATGCGCCTGCACATTCTGCCTTCAGAATAAAGGAGTTTTTGGCCAATAAAAAAAATCGCTGTTGTGGAACACGCACCCTACTCGCCGGGTCTTGCCCCCAGTGGCTTCTTTCTGTTCCCTTGAATCAAGAACACCCTCAAAAGGAGAGCATTTTGACGACGTCGACGACATTAAAAGTAATACGGCGATCGCTCTGAATGGGTTTTCGGAAAATGACTTCCAGGCAGGGCCGGATTAAGGCCCCACCGAAATCGTGAATTTTTTTAAAAGTAACATTTTGCAAGATTTTTGATCTGAGCGGCAACGCTTGGAAAGGGTTTCGGCAAGACGGGGTAGGGTCAGCCCACTTTGGGCCCCCTTGTCCTCGCGTATTTTGGATACCGCCTAATCTGGCCCTGTAAACAAGTAAGCTAGAAGAAATCCAATTCTCAGTGATGTCTGTTTCAGCAACGGCCATACCACGATGAAAACACCGGTTCTCGTCCGATCACCGAAGTTAAGGATCGTAGGGCCCGGATAGTACTTGGATGGGTGACCGTCTGGGAACACCGGTTGCTGCTGTTGTTTTTGCAAAATTTTCCCTCGCGTTTTTCGGATTCTGTCGGAACGATTACTATTTTTCCGACTTACGTCATTTCCATTTTCTTTCCTCGAGTGCATTTTGTCAAGCTTGATCCGAAAAGCGTGTATTCGATTTAAAAATCGACCTAATTTTGTACTGGCAAATTTTATATTCTTTTAAATAAAAATCATGGTTATCAAACCTTTCTGTTGACGTTTAAACGTTAAAAAAAATTGGTAATAAGCTCCGTCGAAACCCGTTATTCGGCCCACCGTGAACCGAAATTTTTAATGTGTAAATAAAGGTTGCACACACATTTAATATAATATTTCAAAGAAGCTGATGCTTTGCAGTATTTCAACAATTTGAGGAAAATAGAAGAAAGAACAGCTCGATGAACAGGAAAAATTATGGTATGGGAGTCAGGAGCGTAATTTAACAGTTCTATCCACGATTAAGAGGACTATGGACCCCAAGCACGACACATTTAAGGTTCCACTCAAATCGTAAATTTGTAACAAGTAACAGTTATTGTAAGGTTTGTGATCTGTGTGGCAGCACTTTGAAAGGGCGAGATGAGATACGTTCGACCCGCAGTGGGCCCTCTTGTCCTCTGGGCCCCACGCACTTGCGTGTTTAGTGTACCGCTTAATCCGGCCCTGCTTCCAGGCATGCTTACAATCATGGAAAACACATATGCAGCAGTGTGTACATGCGGAAGGAGACTACTTCGAAGGTGACCATATTCAATTGTAACAAATTTTGAAAATAAATTTTAAAAAATTTTTGTCTCAATATTTATTGGTCAGACCTATTATCATAGATAACCATTATATAACTGTTTTTGTAGCTTTTAACAATCATTGCTCCAATGACGGAAGTAGTGGAGTCGTACCTTGTGATTTCTCATTTTATTTTCTTTACAGTGAAATTTTAAGGACTGATATTTGAATACATCTTTTCGGGGAATACCATCGCACCAGTTCAAGCTGTTTTATGTTCTGTTTCTCATTTGGTTGATTAAATTATCAAAACGCATAACGTGAATATTATCTTTTCGAGCCTTTCCTGTTTAATGGCTGTTACACAGTCATAATTTAAGATTTCGGCGCTTGCGGCCCTCGTTTTCTCGATGTTTTGTCGAATGAATCGCAACACATTTACAGGTTTTACGCAGACAGTCTCCTTATGCGTAAATTTCTTCATAATCTTTTGAATTTGTGCAGCAAAGCTTATCGCTACGCGTACTAGACTCTCCTGAGAAGAAGTTTAAATCATATGCTAGGAAGGAATTTTCACATTTTCGGTGCAACATTTGTAGTATCGAACCTTTGTAGCGCGTTCTTTCACTTTTGATGGCGCAATTTTGGAAAACGCCTTGGTTATGTAGGATATAAACTTTTTCTTCGTTTTAATAAAGAATAATATTATTGTATATAAATTAACGTTTGAGTATTAAAATAACGCTTATTTATGGAAAATTAACCTTTTTGCTGGAACGTTTTTTGTCTTTTGCCTATGGCAAATGCCACCTTCGCCATACCCTAGTTACGGCACTGCATCCTCGTGTCGCCCGTGCAGGAATGAAGAAGCGAGAGTCGCCGAGCAAAGAGGCCTGTTAAAGGGTGAAAGGGAGAGAGGAGAGGGAGAAAGGGGAGGAGGGGGGATGCCCCTTGAGGGTTAGCTTCCCTGTGACATAGGCGAAGCGCCGGGCGGCCGCCATTTCAGGGGCCTACGACGCACTTGCCCCATCTGCCACCACTCCATGGGCTGGCATCGTTGTGAGCGCGCGGCTGGGGCTAACGGCGGCTGAGATCAGGGAGACACGAAAATTGTTGGATGCAGTTACGGCGGACAACTTTTTGGGACGTTCGAAAATAATTTTTAATCACCGATATTGATCCATTTAAGAAAGTATGCTCAAATTATATTTAGGAGAGGAGAAAAATATTATTTAACTGTTAAAAGTTCAGGTATAATATCGTTATTGCACAACTATTGTTTTAATAAGTTTTAAAATTGTTCTGTTTGATTAGGTAATTACAGTATAATTGTTTAATTAAAGCAGGTTTGAACTATATGTTCATGTTATTTTTGCGCTGAAATATATTACGTTTACACATTTTGAGGGCATGTACCCTCAACACAGTACGCTGATCTGCCCTGATACATTCACAGAATTATCATCATTATCGATATTTCCTTGTGTCATGACCTTATTTGAATTTGATGTCATCGGATATGAATTTTTATCCAATATATTGTTTTTGTAATATATTAATCATCTTCCCACGTACTCTCTGGCCTCAGAAATTGTCTTACAGATGCCCCAGTTTTTAAATATAAATAATTTAAAACCATGGTTTCTCTTTCTCTGGGGTATAATGTTTTCATTACTATTAAAATAAAATTTGGCGGAATTTATACAAATGCTGATCGAATTCAACTACTTTTTTCTTTAACTTATACTAGTTATGCCTTAAAAATTACGTGCTCCCTAATAAGCAAATTTATAATGCATTGTTATTTGAAACGTGTTGACGTGTTAATTACGAATATTGTTTTTCTTTGCGGAGCGGTTGTTGACAATGCTCTCATGTTGTAAGTTGTTAAACAGTTTTAATGTTTTCGGAAAAATCTTTCTTTGCTCATATGGAGATGAGAGAATAAACAAAGAAAAACGTTCTAGAGAGAACTTTTTGAGCTCCCCATTTGGCTAAAATCAATTTGGCAAATTCTCTCCAGTACCAATAAAAAGTTGCAGCAAAGAAGATCCGCGGTTAGGCTACAAAGAAGCTGCCATTCACCATTAGCAGAGTCTAAAATTTTTAGAATAATCTAGTTTCCCATCATATTTGTCTATTACAGAACAGACAAAAATGCTCTTCCAAGGGGCAAGTGAAATATTCCATTAGCATTCCCTTAACAAAGTGAGTGGTTAAATGGATTTAACGTCCGTGCAAATAGATACAAGTGCCGTATTTGCGGACGCAGAAGTTTAGGACTAGTAACGGTCAAGCCGGAGCCGAAAATTTGTCCCAGTGGAGATACAAATCCAATCCTTTCATTTAGGAAGACGGACACTCAAATCATTTGTATAGAGACAGAAAGTACTCGAGTTGCAAACTGAAATGCTATAATCCTCTAACGAAACGAAACCGTAAATGTGGTCTAAAATACATTTGCTTATCAATCACTCGATTACAATAGCCATTAATTTGTAAATGTACCTATTAAAGCAAGTGAAGAAGAGAGCAAATAATAGCTTTACTGAGCAAATTCGAATGTTTTTCTTAAAATATTTAAATTTTGAAAGATATAAGCTCGCTAATGGTACATGAAAACGTACTTGTAGGTAAGAGAGGTGAAGATTGTCGTTTGTTGCATAGTGGGGAGGTCGTAAGCCCTTTGACCGCTCAGGTAGCTTTGAGGCTTGCCTTGAGCTTTTGCGTCTGAGCGGAGTGGTTTTAAGATTTGGATGAAAATTTATCAAATATGTTAATAAAACGTCTCATTTTTAGTTTTAATTTTTAACGTCTCTTCTCTAACCTTGACAGCTTTGTAAACGAATTAATTCTCCAAATATTCAGCCTATAAGTCAGTGTTTCCCAACCTTTTTAGAGTCGCGGCACCCTTAAGTGACTTTTCAGAATATGGCGGCACCCCTCCCTATCCACCGTCAGTAATAATCGTGGTGAAGTTGAACCCCTAACCCCAATCTCCATATCTTCTTTCATTTCGAAGTGCCTTTGCGACGAAATGAAGGTCAGCTTAACTCTGGTTTGCATTTTTCAAAGCCGACGATGCAAAATGAGGCTAAAAATGTGAAAACAGTATATTTTTTGCGGCACGCTTCAGAACACTTCACGGTACCCAGGTTGGGAAACACTGCTATAAGTACTTTCATAAGCCTAACGCACGTTTAAATATATGTAAACCGTTCTTTCAAAATTCACGACCTTGCCTTTTATGTTTAGTTTAGCTTATTTGACCGTTTAACTGTTAATTGAAGATGAGCAATCGAATCAACGCATAGGATAAAACAATTCAATGCCAATTGATTGGGATCAATTTAAGCATATCAAAAATATGTGCGAATGAAAATTAAGTGAATATCTTAATGTTTGCAATTTGTTGGTGACGAAGAAACAATTCATTAATCGGTATTGAGGATATATCATTCGTTGCTCGAATGAAAGAATAATATTCGGTGTGATAATTAGATTTTCAACTTGAAAATAAATTAAACTAAACTTCACCGAATATCACTATTGGAGAAAAATGACCACGTACGATATTTAAGGAGTAATGCGTTTTCCGTGGAACAGTTTATTCATGATTGGTTTTTTAAGCTGTGTTAATTGCTTTTCAGGAAGGTAATTTGAATGCAAATATCGAGTAAGCAATTAATAGTTATTCTGTTGCCAACGGTGCTTCTCTTAAGGCAATAGTCGGCGAATACTTGATTGTGAAAGGGGAAAAGAATACATTATAATGAGCCTACCAAAAATAAATTCCGTTAAATTGGTTTTATATTCAAATTTCCCCCTCAAAGTAAGTCCATTTGGCCATCTAACAGCAACAACAAATGTACAAATACATTTTAATGGGTTCCCTAAAATACCTTACAAACAATTTTAAATGAAATATCACTGAATGATAATTTACCAGAAGCAAAACATGCTGCATGAATAATTTTTATGCAGAAATTAAACTTATGCAAAAAAAGCCATTGCATCAAAATAAAACATTTCAATGATAATATAATTTTAAAAGCAGCAGTAAGCGAGAATTTTCTAGAGATTAGAGATTTAACATTTAAGAGATGAATTTGTAATGCAATATTTTAAAAGGTGTTCGTTATGGCGTAGTATAAAAAGTCATATGTGAAGGGAACTTCCTAAACACCTTATTCGGAAAAGTTTGGAACGAACCAATATGAAGCTACCATTCCAAGATAAATATATGGTGAAAAACGCTCTGAAAATATATTACCCTTGTGAGTTTATGATAAACTTACAATATATTTTTAAAGTTGCATCGACATGTATTGGAAACCTCATTTTCGGAAAATCGTGGAATGTTATGAATATTATTTTCCTGTCACAACGTTTCTTTTCAAATTTTATCATCAACTAGTTTAAAGAATTGTTTGAACGAAAAAAGGTATTCTATCTGGAAGCTGAAAATAAACTTAGAAACTATCGAACTAGTTAGAGTCCTTATTTAATTGTGTTAAAAATAATATTGTAAAATATTCAGTTATATGTAAATGGCTTTGCGTAAAACCCCTGCTCGTACGTCTAAATAAATATTTGGTTGTAACAAACTATAAATTATTTAATTTTTAATTTTTTAGACTAATTGTAGGTTATAATTTAAAAAATCGCGTTTGATCGCCTTGAGTATCGCCGATTAGTGAATATAGGGAATTTACATATTTATAAAGTAAAGGTAATAATCCTAATAATACTTTAAAAAATCAAATAAAAAATAAGAACTTCTTAACCGTACAGTTCTTATTTTTTAAAAAAATATCCATCTCGCCGTAGTCTGCAACACTTTTTTACTTATAATACTTAAAATTTTTTTTTAAGTTCCGAAACATTTTTTACATATCGCTCTACGAAGGTTGGATTCATTGCTTTCCCACGAACATAATATTTTGTGACTTGCCAGACGCGCAAAAAGAAATGTAAAAGCTGGACTGTCGGAAATCATATCCCAGTTGCGACGCCACGCCACGTAAGATGAAAGTGCGAAACCCAAACATCCCCTTCCCTTCTCCCCCCTCTCTCCGCTCCTTTACCACCATTGCGTCCCTGGTCATTCTGGTCCATTTCGGCAACTGCTCCTTCCTTCCCCTCTTCTCCCCTCCACTCTCCCTCCCCCTTCCCACTATCTCCCCTCTCTCTTCCCACCCTCTCTCTCTCTTAAGGGCGATCCCTTCCATCTTCCTTCCTCCCTCCTCTTCAGTAAGGTTACTGTCCTCAGTGTGGGCGTCTTTGTATCATCCCTTATTCCATCGTGAAGGGGAGAAACCAAAAAAGGGAGATGTTCCTTATTCCCCTTAAGAGCAGGACCGGACTGACCGGAGAGTTGGTAGATGGGTGCCATTGTATCGAATGTAGGAATCGGGAAGGTCGGAAGAGGGGGAAGAGGAGAGGTCAGGTAGGAGAGAGAGAGGTAGGGGGGGGAGGGCGGAGAAAGGGACGCGCGTAAGAACAGCGAGGAATGAGATGGGAAGGGTTAGGTATCGGAAAGGGAGACGTGAGAGGGGATTCTCCGGAAAAAGGGCGAAAAGGGTTTGTTGAAAAAAGGTCTCCGGAACTCGTTCCATTTAGGCTTATTCTTTCGGTGACACAACTGGACTGACCAGCGCATCTCCTCCCAGTATTTCGAGGGTCATTGTGACGAATGCCGGATTCGGGAGGACGAGAGAGATTCTCTTTCGGAGGGGGAAGGGGAGTGGAGGGGGAGGAGGAGGGCGAAATGGATAAAAAGGGGGTGACCAGTTCCCACGCAATCCTACTCTTACCTTTTTGACCCTTTCGTCATATCAAAAAGCATTTTCGCTTTTCTCTGTCCAATTGGGCGCCTTGCGTGCCCTTATACATGGTCCGAGTCTCTCCTTTCTCTCTCTCTCTCTCTCTCTCTCTCCTCTTTCTTTTCCATTATGTTCGCGGAGATGTGTGGATGAGATTACGAGGAAAAGTGACGACACTCGAAGCGATGCGTCCTAAAGGGATACTCTGGGAAAGTGGGTGTCCGTGCAAATCGGGGTGAGACGGATTTTTGTGAGAAGGGTTTAAGGGTATATGGAAGAGGGGAGGTGATGCGTGGGCAGGTGGGTGGCTCGGTACGATGGACAGTGATACTTTCTCATAAAAAGAAATTCGTTGGATTTGAATATAAATGAGATGGAAGGCTTGCAGAACTCGAATTTGTAATATAGCATTCCTAACGTACTCTTCGTATATATATTCATTTGAAGAGAGTTAACGTGATTTATCGTTGTTTGTGTTTTTTTCGATGGAAATATTTAGTATCCGTGCAAATGTATTTAGCGGCCTTATATGTTTTTCTAATGCATTTTTACGGTGCCGTTAATGCCTTCAAATCTCATCTTCGTATAAAATTATCGTTCTATCCTGAATAATGTTTTACCGAATTGTTTTGTCAATGATTCCTTAATTTTTTATTTAAAAACGATTTCAGATGGCTCTTTTCATATAAAATACTTCATCCTCTTCGATGTTATCATTTATAGCTAAAATTCTTTTGTTTGCAAAGATCATTATTTAAAATTTAATATTGTAACTTATTTGCCCAACTGCAGTAAATACTTACATTGATTAATAATGCACTCGTAGAAAGAATTTTTTTTCTCCTGAAAGATCAATATCTACGTATATTAGGAGAAGTAGAGGTACAATTGTAATGTTTACCTTGAAATTATTCTTCATTTGTAAAGAAGCTTAATTTTTAACCAATTTATCTTAAATTTTATTTGCTTGAGAATTTTTCTAATTTCAGTTATTTTTCCTTGATAAATCCAAGTCCATTTAGAATTTTCTCGTTATTAATTTTCTTCGCAGTTGTCACGATAAGGAAATATTAAAATAACAATTGAAGTGTTATGTTAAAAATCGTAGATATTATTTTCCTTCATTGAATATTCACAAGATAAATCTAATTTATTTTATAGAACGACATACGGTTTTAAATGCTCACATAAAGCTGATTTTCATATTTCAATATTTTTTTCAGATCCTGCCATAATTGTTTTCAAACTAACAGTAAGTATATTAGAGAATGCTTCTTGCGTTAATATTTTCCTTTTATTTATTTTAACTAACTCATAAACAGCCGTTACCAGCCTTCTATAATTGGCGTGATAAGAATGAAAAAGATGATAACATAAAATCATGCTCTCGACAGGATCCGAACCTTGGAGTGAGAATTCGACAAATAAATTAATTTTTCAGTAAATTTAATGGTTCCCTTTCGTAACATTGTACGACAAAACGAACTTAATTCAGTATTTATGTTGATTATCTCATAGTTTTATGCTTGTAAAATTTGTGTCAGCTTCAACGCATTTTCTTTACGTAACCTTTTCGCGATAATACGTACAATTTGTCAATACGTCTCACAAAAATTTTTCTCACCCAATAAACTCTTGCTCGAGCAAACTTTCGAGACTCGTATAGTTTCTCTCCTACGACTCCCGAAAATTATTTTTCCTGCCATCGCATGCTTCCCACGCCATCCTCCTCTCCCTCCCCCCCTATTACCCTCTCCCCTTTCCTCCGCGAACCCTGCAGTTGCATTTTCACCCAAACACGTATTGCACCCCTTCCTCCGCTTTCCATCATTCTCCTTTTTGGGGCACCCTTTCGGATTCGGTGGACGCGCTGACCCTTCGCCCATCTCTCTCCTTCCTTTAAACCTATCCCTTCCTTTGCCCCTTCCCCGCGCACTCACCTTTCCCACCTCCCCCTCCCCGCCAGAATAACAATATCTAGTCCTCATAGAGAGGTATATCCAGTGTCCACACGAAACCGGGTCGCATTTCTACGTATGTTCCTAGAAACGTCCCGTTCTTCCATTGTCACTTATGTTTCCAACTCCTTTAAGCCCTGGTCAGTGCTGGCCCACGAACTTGACCCGTTTCGGTCCCCCTCTCCTGCCCCTTTTGTAACCCGCGAGATCTCGGGCAAGTCAAGCCGGCCGGAGGGAGGGGTAGTAAGGGGTGTAAGGGAGGAAGAGGAGGGTTTACCCCTTCTCCGGGAAAGAGAAAAGGACACAACGCATGGAACCCTTTTCCATTTTTCCGATCCCTTTTTCTGCGGGCATTATTCCACCTCAAAAAAGAGGGAAGATCCCTTTCCTTCGCTACAGCAAAGGAAAGAGTGAAAGCGAGAGGGTGATGAGGAGGAGGAGGAGAGAATGGGATCACTTTCCCACAGAATTTCCACGTAACCGTAAGGATTGACCACTCACGAGAGAGGGGGACACGGCGTCGCTTTTTATTACGAACGGGTCGCTCCTTCCCGTCCCCTTTTTCTCATCCCCTCCATTTTTATTATAACTCGGTTCCGCGATAGTTGAAATTCCCGTTCTTTTCGCGTCATCTCGACTCCTTTCGATATCGCCTCTCGGCCTTCCGAGAGGCGACTTTTACACTTTGCCTGAGCGGTTCGAGTTTAGTCACTGTCCGTCGAGGTCCGAAGGAAGTCGTAAAAAGATTCGTCGGCGAAGGACTTGTTGCCATGGTGAGTGTGACCATCGTGTACCGAGGGGAAATTATATCATTGATAAGCGGCCGTTTGAGATTATTCCTCGGTGCGGAGTATTTTGTAGGACTTCTCTTTAATTAGGTTCTTGAAGTTTAAATGTCAACGCCTTAACTTGCGCCTTACTCGTAGGTCTTCGAATAAAGTTTTGACAGTTCAAAAAGTGTTAAATTATGTTTCTTCGTTAGTCTTTTATGCCTATTGGAGTAATATACAGGGTGTGTGATAAGTTACCCCCTACTTTTTAAATTGTTATTGTTTTAAAAATAGGGAGTGACCTATCAGACACATGGTAGTTTTTCAATTTGATTTCAGTCACAAGATGAGCTCGATAGTTCCTTAAGGTTCCGAAAACTTTCAACTCTCGCGGCCGCCTTGAATGTTGTGCGTCCCCCTTTGAATTGAAAATAGTAAAAATAATAAACTTTGGTACAAATTTCTTTATTTTATATAACTGTTAATAATTTATATCAAATCGTATTTCCTAAAATTTCCTGATGAAATTTTATTATTCGTAATATTTTATATTTAGGCATTTCACTGAACACTTAAAATAATTTTGCGGCTCCCTAAGAGGCTCCTGCCCATAGTTTGAGAAACACTGCCTTAAGGAGTTAATAAAACCTGTTTGAAAACTTTTCGTACTGTTGAATTTCTAAGTTTCTACCCATTATGCGAGGCTTTGCAATAATTAATTGGATATTTTTCTTTACGTATTTTAAGGCAATTATTTCATATTTTAATTAGCCAATTTCGATTCAATATATGCGAAATATCTTAATATCTGTTTTTAATTTCCCAGTATTTTTATAAAATATTAAAATATGGCGATAGCATTAAAATAAACCAGGAAATGTGAGATGAGGCAAATTAAGAGTTTATGAGATTCATAGCAGTACTATTATGTTGATCACTCGTATTATACATAATAAACTTTTAAAAAGATAGAAAGATAGGAGGAGAATATGTAATAACTATAATTTAATTGCACGTTCGCTCAGAGTTAGGCAGCAAAAAATTTTTACCGCTCATTTTTTAAAACCTTTCTGATTTTTTTAAAAATTGTTTATGTCTATATCAATATTTCTGATACAAAACAGTCGTTTTCAGCGACAGTTCTCCGATGATTGAAAGTTAAAATTCTTTTCGGATTCCATAATTGGTGAACTGCGTAGACAATTGTTAATTTTTCCATAAAATCGTCAACTGAATCATTTTCTGGACATATGAGAGTCAGTTTAATTCACATAATATATTCTGACAGCTCAGCTTGATAATTTTATTTATGTTTCACTTTCGATTAATGTTTTCCCTTTCCTCACCCTCATATTTTGCCAAGGAATAAATCATTCAAGGATAAGCGCTTAAAAATCAAAAGATTGAAAATTGCTTCTCTCAGGTATCATCAATCACCACAACAACTGGTTTATGCTATGGGTGAATTAACACTGAGGACGGATGCATTTTAGTCGAATTTTTTTTCAGAACCTTGTTGTTGCCATTGGAAATATCAGAGATAAATACTCCTTTCAATCTTTTGATTTTTAAGCCCTTATTCTTGAAAATTTCAGCCATAAGACGAGCTCGATAATTCTCCTATGAATTGATCGAAAATATTCCTGAAAAATCGCAGCGTTGATGAAGATTTTTTGCGACTTTTCTGTTAAACGAATACAAATGTCTAAATCAGCGATTCCCAAACTTTTTGTAGGCGCGGCATACTTTCAAAGATAATTTTGGGACACCCCAGCCCTGAAGCAAGATTTTACATTTTTACGTACAAGTATTATATCCTACGGACATAACCAGTTTCTTAGAGGAAAAATTATTGCTTTAATTACCTATTAACACTTACAAATCGTTTATTAATTTACTAAACGTATTTTATGCGGCACCCCGTAAATCAACTGCGGTACCCAATTTGGAAATCATTGGTCTAAATAATGCTTTTCAATAGAAACGGCGGTCTTGGGCGTAACTTTGTGGTTTGATGTATTATGTACGTATACGAACAGATGAAAAGCAAAAACGTTGTACGTAACCGAGTCATATTTTCTGAGTGATAAATAGTGACACGTTAAAAGTTTTTTCTTTTTATCAATACTTTTCAAGATTAAACTTTCAAGCAAAAACTAAAGAAAGTTAGTTTTTCCCGCTAAATGGTTGAATTGGGAGTGGAATCCATTGTTTTAAGGGTCCGTATGACGTGGAGAAATTTAGCTCATGGGTTTTAAGACGATTTTCTTTACAAGTCATCCAGCCGGATAAAAATTCCCATATAATTAACATCGTTATTCACGATCGGCGGCTTTTTAATCGAGTTAATTGTAGTTGCTTTGATATGCGAAGTCTCCAAATTCCTCCGTCAATCTCGTTAATCAAACTACACATTTGAAGTTTCCCGATAATGAAGCAATATTCCTCGCGCGGCTTCGCATGAGCGCCGAATGTTCGAACTCCTACTAATTAATCTTCTTACGAAATTGAATCGGAAATTCATAACTTCGTGAATCAACTACGGTGAAGTTCCGTGAAAAGCATTTACCGAAGTTGTGTCGCGAGTCTCCCGAAAAGAATGGAAGAGTGAGAGAGAGAGAGAGAGAGAGCTTCTCTTAACTGAGACCTGCGCTTTGCAAGTAACTAGAGGAATACTAACTATACACAAACTCCTGCTGTGGGTGCTTGGTGTTTTTTTTTTTTTTATATCTGGTTCGCGAAGGCATCGACAAAAGGCTTTTCACTCGCATATTTTGAAATCAATATACAACTTCCATAAGCTTCCCAAGTGTAAGCACGTACACAAAAGTACTGTATTGTCTAAGGGGAGTCTTATTTTATTCCAGAAAAGGTTTTCTTCATCGAAAGTATATCATTCATATTCTACACACATACTGACAGAAAAAGCGAGAAACTATAAAATTATATGTTAGTGCCATACTTTAGCGGTTATATTTGGTTTGTTATTATGTACGTCAAAATTATTTTATTCGTTAATAATTTTAGCGAGAATTTTCAGGGTTTTTACGTTAAAACTATTGATATGCATTTTTCAACATATTTCCAAACCATATATCAGGGTTAATTTTGTCTAATTGTAGTTATGGTTAGCATATACATCAATGTTATAAATTGTCTATTATTAAGAAACAGATTTATAAGAAAAGTTTTATATCACAAATAATGAGAAAGGAATTAAAAGAAAGGACATTGGTCTAAGAAGCTCTTTTAAAAATGCTACCGTTCAGTATATGATAAATGAGATAAGGTAATGTTTTATGCTCATGCTTTTAGCTCAACCTTTTATTTATGAAGCGATATATATCCCATTGATTTTTTGGGAAATAGGGAAATATTCTTGTGATCAACTATGCGAGATTCTTTTCGTCGACACATTTATGGAAAAAGGCACATAGACATGCTGTCCGTAAAACATAAAGATGTAAATCATATTAAAGTACATTCCATTAAAAAATTTTGGTACTATATTTTCATGATGGAGACAAAAAAAGCAAGATGGATTGAATTTAGGCAATCTATATCGAAACAGGTAACATTTAAATCAAAGAAATGATATGCAATTGCCAAAATGGGTATGTTCAGCTTTTCTACTTCTTCGTAAAATGAGAATAAAAATTATACATGAAAAGGATTCTAATAGCTTCATCTGCTGAATAATAATAATACGCGTTCTAACTACTTACCCCGTCAAATTATCGAGTGACTAATGGTTTAGTTATGCGCTTTTTCCGTTGCTCACGCTTCAACTTTTAACTTATCCCTCTCTCCCGACAGCAGTTTCTTGCGCATTCACCATTTCCGAATTTGAGTTCATCGGCGAAACTCTCTTGCCGATAGAATTACGGGGCCGCATTCATCGGAACATTCCAAAAAATCGCATTGTTGGGGCGAGGAGCGCCGCTTGACGCGAATGATTACTTCAAGTGTTTACACTATAAACCCAAACTCCTCCTTCAACGCTTCCGCCGTAGGACGCCCATCTCGGAAAACCTTTTCCGGAGACCATTATGTATCCGCCATATTAAACCCCTTCTCTCTCCACTTTTTAACCTCCCCTCCTCTCCCTCCCTTCCCTGACTCTAACGAACCCTATCCTGCGCCTCGGGGCAGACGTATTCCAGGGCGGGACCAGCCCCTCTCGCAGGCCCTGGAAAGACGCTTGGAAAGAGAGGGATAAGGGTGGGTGGGTGAGCTGGAGCGGAGGAAGGAGGGTGAGAGGGGGGGAGAAGAGGGGAGGGGGGAAGGAAGGAGAGGAGGGGAGGGGAGGAAGGACGGTGTTCAGACGAAGGCTAATACTCCGCCGCCTTTCAGACCCTTTCTCTCTTTCCCTCCCTCTCTCTCTTCTCCTTTCCATCCATTTCAAACAGCCTTTTACCAACCCTCGCTTCCTCTTCTTTCTCTCTCTCCTTCCCATCCAAACTCCTCCCACTCCTCCTCATCCTCCTTGTAGCCTTCTCATATTGACATTTCACTCCGTGTGGAAGTGCAGGGGAGCGTGAGGCGAGGTGGGAGGGAGGGAGGGAAGAAGAGAGGGAGAAAAAAAAGAGTAGAGATGAGATGAGGAGGAAGGGGGATGTTTCCTTACCGCTTCGCTTACTCTTATGCCTCCTTCCCCTCTCCTCCTCTCTTCTCTCTCTCTCTCTTCATCACTCAGGTGCTCTCAGTATCATTCCCATTATAACGCAGGCCTTTCCCCTCTTTTCCTTCATCGCGGTTTCTCTTTGCCTTCCTATCCTCTTTCCTCTCACGTCTTTCAACCTCGCCCTCTCTTTCTCTCTCACTTTCGCGAAATATTGCTCTCCGACAATGGCGCCGTATCGGATTCTACGGACGCATGCCGGAACTCTTTTGTGTGTTTTTTTTGGCGTTGAATCTTTTTTCTTTACGTACTCACTTGAATGATTTTCAGTTCGATAAATGAGATTTCGCGACACGTGAAGTTCTGCTTGAGCGATCGATCGACAAGGCCATTTTATTTCCACATTTTTTTTGAGTTTGTATTTTTATCGGGAATGAAGATTTTATCATTTGATCTTTTTTAAACTTAACAATCAGATGTATCATACTGCGGTATCTTGTAAAAATTAGAAAGAAATAGGAAAAATTTCAACGCACAAAGTATGACAACATTAGTTTTGGCATTCAAAATTTATGACTTGAAGATTAGCTATATGACCCTTATATAAGTAAAGTATTACAATATATTGCAGTAATTACTTCTACAAATCTCCTTATCGATTTTCGAGTTTCATTTGTAAAAATATTAATGTTACAGTTACCGAAAATATAATTTCGATAATAATCGGTATTTTAATAGCAGAACATTTTTTCAAGTTAACTTTCACATATGTGTCCTCTTTTTTTAAAAAGTATTTATTGTTTTTCGTGTGTTAAAATTCCTCATTTTCAACGGCAATCTTAACTAATTTTCCCACTACATAGAACAGATGCATTCAATCAGGAATTTTTACATTCGGATAAAGGCGCTTCCCGCAATTGGACATTTTTTCCCCGGCGATTCGAGGACCTCTCCGCTCCTTTCGCCTTGCTTAAGCTCTCCTCGTCTCACATGCTGCACTGCAGTACGTCTCGCAATCCATCTTATTGAGCCATACTTCTCCTCTCAGCCTCCTTTTCCATTAGGAATTCAACCGCCTGACGCTCTGCAAATTCCTCTGCATTTCCCCACACCACGTTATGCCAATGGGCGGGACAGGATTTTCGCGGCTACTTTGGCACGTAGTCTTCGTTTTGCTTCCCAGGGGGTAAATTTTGCAGTTAATTAAGTTCAGTGTATTGATTTTAATGTTAATTCGAAGGGGCGAGGCATACATTTTGGGGAGTTTACTTTGGCGTGTTTCTAGATGTAGTGGGATAATTTCACGCTAAGGAGTAAATAAATATCTAAAGTGAAGAAATGGTTAAGTAAGTCTTATGTACATTTCAATTGCAAATTCCTAACTGATTATAAATTAGAATCATTGATTGGTGAATCATTACCGAGCATGTAATATGTTTCATTTATATTTCGAGGCTCTATGAGCTGCTTATGTCACGTGTTTGATACTAAATTAAACTAAATTAAAAACCCAATTCTTTTCCGAATGTTATACTACGTTCTAAAAAAGAAATACGTTTTTATACTGTGGTAATAATGAACACGTAAAGCGTCGCTTATCATTACGTGATATTTTCATCTAACAATAAGCGTTACTGTTATTTGCTAAAATTGTTAAATTAAAACAGCGTGAGTAACATTAAATATATTACAACATCTGCATGTAAATATGGAGTGTTGTAGCAGTTTGTATAATCGATCAAAATGCGCGCTAATTTGGAGACGTAGATTATCTTTGCTCCTGAATAGCCCTATCGCAGAGGTGGGCAAACTTTTCTGCATCGGTGTTTGCGAATTCTTCAGCGGGCCACATTGAAAGATGCCAATGCTTAGGCGGGCCAGATTAGAGTTTAAATCGGAAATTGCTTAGATTCTTAGGCATCATACTTAAGTGAAAAACAAGCACAAACAAGGATTGTAGTGCTAAATTTTCAAAACTAAAAGTTTTATTGCCATAATTTTACCAAAAGTAATATGAAATTGTGTTAAATTTTACAGATTACTTTTTCACCAAAGCTTCGCGGGCCACATTAAATGCTCTCGAGGGCCACATGTGGCCCGCGGGCCACGGTTTGCCCACCCCTGCCCTATCGTGTTGAAACATGAGTTTCTGTAATTACATTAAAATTTGTGAACGCGAGTCTAGAATTTTTCGTAAGTTTCCGAACAAGAAATTCGGTATTTTTCATCTTGATTAAAACTTGTCGTTGTGGTAGAGATAGGTTTTTCTAGTGGCTGGTCAAATGACTTGTATAAAAAAGTCGAATGACTTTCGAATTTTAGCAAATCATATCCTCCGCCTCCCAACTGCTGTATCCATGGAGATATGTCTCTCGTTTTCCCCTCCCCCCTCTCACCCTCTTCCCACACCTTTACACTCCCCTTTCCTTTTGCGGTATGCCCTCCCTAACACTCCCTTACGGCTTTCTCCCTCTCTTCCCTTTCTTTTCCCCTCTCCCCCCCCCCTCCCCCCTCTCATCGCCTCCAACCGCCTTCTGTGGTCAACACGATTCCGAGCAAAGACTTTTTCTCCTCCTCTATCCTTTGCTGAATACCATTCTTCTCTTTCTTATCTTCAAGCGTTTGGAGATTATTCAATTTACTGAATTTGGAATGCTGCATTTTAGGAAAAACTCGTGCCGTCGCGAACCATAAAACCACTGTTTCCATGGAGGCAAAAAGTAACCTCTATATCCTTCCAATCCCATTTTCACATTTATATAGACTGCTGCAATGGAACCAACACCTAGACGTTTATGAAAATCTTTTCATTTGGTAGCGTTATGATCGTATTCTGCGACATCCCTCGCGCTGAGCATCGACTGATCCATGCTTTTCCGATGCTTCAAATAGAAACAAGAAATCACGATGGACTTTCCTGGTAGAAGCTTAAAAGCGAATCCAGAAATTGTAGGTTTTTAAACATTGCAGTATGTACCTCGACGAATAACACGAAAACAGTAGATTATGTAAGCAAACCAGAAGAGCATTTCATCTTCAAAGTAAGCGTAATCAGTGAAAATTTACCGATCGTTTTGTTCATTTGTGTGTATGTTTATGTGTGTGTGTGTGCGTATGTATATACACACACATAAGAGAATATTTACGACATTTATTTGATAATAATAATTTTACGGTAGCAGACATTTTTACAGCAGGTTTAACTAGATATATTTTTTCTTTATAGTGATATCCTCCCTTTGTCGCTATACGTTATTACGTATTTATTAGCCTAGCATGTCTCCTGACTCGTTAGACGTTTTACGTTTTCTGTTTCATACCCAAAGTTTCCTTTCGCTGTCGTCGCCATGACGGCATATTTCCTTTCCACCTTTTCTCTTCCTATCTTTCTGCTCTCTCTCCCTACCACACTCTCTTTCCATCCTTATCCTCCCGGCATTTCCAATTTCATTCCTTCACCTCCTCCCCATATTCCCTCCCTCCTCCTCCTCACCGCCTAACCCCAAAAACCGTTTCCACCTTTACCCACTCGACATCCTTCCTCTCTCTCTCTCTCCCTCCTTCCCTCCCTCCTTCTCCTCTTCTCACGTTCTCTCTCTTATCCTCTTCTCCTCTTGCTCCCTCCTTTTCTTCTCCAACCCACTCCCCCTTTTCCCGTTAAAGTCGGTTCAGGAAGCTTTGCCAAACAACAACGCTTCGTCTCCTTTCCCAAAGATAAAGAGAATGCGAGTGGGTGGGCGGGCAGATAAAATGAGAGAGAGAGAGATAGTGGGTGCGATGAAGAAGGGAGGGGAGATGGGGGGAGGGCAGGAGATGAGACAGGGAGGGAGTGAGGCCTGGAAGCTTTTGGTACTTCATCCTTCCCCAGATACCTACTACCTCTTTCCATCGACCTCCCTCCTCCCTTCACTCTTATAGCTCTTCAGGAAGAACGCCGAGGCCCTCGTCATCTCAGAGACTACGAAACCAGAAGCACTACCTCCTCCTCCACCACCCCTCACCTCCTCCTCCTCCTCCGCCTAACACTCCCCCTCCACCCCTCCGCGCCTCCCACTTGCAATATCTCCTGACGATGGATGTCTCTCCCTCTCTACTTCTCTCTCTCTCGTGTTTCCAATTAATGGGCTTGACGGTAGGGAAGAGGGGAGGAAGGGGAGGGGGAGGGGGTCGAGGGAGGTTTTAAGGGGGATGGAGGTGGGGGGGGGGAGGGAGGGGTGGAGTTAGTCGTGCGGTGGAAAGATAGTTGGGAGAAGGGAAGTAAGAGACGAGGGAGTTTCACCTCCAGCCTCGCTACCCCAGGAGAAAATCTCTCATCTTCCTCCTTCACAGTTTCAGTCTCTCTCTCTCTCTCTCTCCCCGTTGGAATTCCACTCTCTCGAACCTTAAAGGGGGGATGGAGACGTGGAGGTGTCCCGAGAGGTGATTCTCCCGGCGTCGATTCCTGTGACTTATCTTTTATAAGCGTCACTCCGGGACGTTTTCGTGCTCCCGACATTTCTCATTCACTTCGCTCTGCCTCTCCCGAACATCTTCATCCCTCCTCGCCTCTTCTCCTTTCTCTTTTCCTTTCCTCTCCTCCTCCTCTCTGTCCGTCGTTTTTCCCCCATCCCTTCTCCTCGCGGAGGAGGATTGATGGGAGATGGCAACGCAGGTCGGCGCACAAGAGTCGAGCGCAAACACTGCGGGTCTACAGGAGAGATATACGTATATATATATATGTATATATATATTTATATAATCTTCCTCTTCCTTCCCATTTCCCTCCCCAGGTCCAATCCCTCCTTCCCTCCATTACACCTACTCCCCCCCCTCCCTCCCCCCTCCACCCCTTCGCTCATTTCTCCCCTTTACGTTATTCTACCAGGCCCTAAAACTCTCTTAATCTCCCACTCGCAAGCATCTCCTTTCTTCTCTCTCTCTCTCTCCCTCCCTCCCCACTTCCATTTGAACGTTAAGAGGCGGGCACCTTGGCTCCACTCCTTTCTCTCATGATTAATCTCCCTCCCTCCTTCCTTTCCTGCCAGCATACCTCATCCCCCATACGTCCTAGCTCTGAGCAAACAACCCTCTTTTACGGGAGTATAGTTCGAAGACCTATACACCTCCGAAATCCTTCTCTCTCTCTCTCTCTCTTCCTTCACCTTTTCCACCCCCCCTCTCTCTCCCTCTCTCTCTTTCCCTTCTCGAAAACCCCCTTTGAGCCATCTTTCTACATCCACATCCTCATTCTCATTCCATATTCCTCAGGATATTACCGGAAATCACTCCACCCGCCTCAAACCAACGCCACCCCCTTTTCATATCTCTCTTCGTCCTCCTTTCTCTCCCTCTCTCTCTTTCCTCTCCTCCTCCAACCTCTCTCTCTCTACTCCCGTCTTTTCTAGCACTCGGAACCGAAAACCACTTTCTTCCCCTTCATCCCAAATGTATTCCATTTTCCAACCCGAAAACCTTTCACCCCCAAAAACCCCTTCATCCCGAGCCACCCCTTTTTCCTTCATACCAGGCTTCCCTTCCGGCCTCTTATCCTTTTCCTCCTCCCCCTCTCACCTTCCCCTTCCCTTCCCCACGTCTTCTCTTTCATCTCTTTTCCTCTTCCCCTTTTGCACACACACACACACTCCTCAGTTCCCATTCTCTTTCTATTGCTCGTTGAGAAAGCCTTACCAAAAACACGTAAGGGTAAGACCAAGAGAAATAGGAGAGAGAGAGAGAGACGGGGGTAGAGGAACGAGAATAGGGATAAAAGGGGAAGAACGAGGGGTTGAAAAGGGTACGTATATATATATCTGCTTTCCTATCTACTTTCCTTTCTCTCTTTCTATCCCTCACCTCCTCCTCTATCTCTCTCTCGAGGGAATGGGAAAGGAAAGGCTGCTGCCGAGGATTGGACGAAATTGCTATTCGTTGCAGGGTTTTGGGGAGGTTTCTGAAGAGAGGGAAGAAAAGAGGAGAGAGGGAGGTGGGAGATGTGGATGGGGGAGAGGGAATTTGGGGTTCGGGATGTTAGCGGCTGGAGGTTAGAGTTTAAGAATTCTGGCGTCGTTTGCTCGGAAACAGGTCCCTTTTTCCATCTTCTCTCTCTCTCTCTCCCTCTACTCGAACATCCTTTCCCGGGGTCTTCCTCGGGAGTTTTTCTTCCGAGAAAACTTGGTGAAAAATAACGGGAGCGTTGGAAACTCACACGGCACGCCGTGTTCCTAGCGCGATTCTCCTTCTTCCACCCCCGCTCCCTATCTCTCTCTCTGTCTCTCCCCCTTACATTCCTCTCCCCCCCATCCCCCCTTAATTCCGGGGCGCCTCTTTTCCCGTTCCAATCTCCGTGCATTCTTTCCGCAGCTTCCCTTCCATCTTCTATCCTCCCAGGATTCCCTCCTCACTCCCCCCTCTCCTCCACCCCCTCCTCTCTCTCTGCTCTCTCCCCCCCCCTCCCCCCTCGGGCCGTATCTGAGAGAGAAAGATGGAAAAGAAAACTCCGTGAAGGAATGAGGTACTGTGTTAGGTGGTACACGTAAGGGGTTGGGCGAGGAAAATGGGTTGGTACGGAGGAGGGGATAGTGGGTGGCAGGTAGAGGGACGGGGGGGGGGGGAGGAGGGAAATGTGGGAGTTTTTAGTAGGAGAAATGGAGTGAGGGGGAAGGTAGAGGGTGTAGAGAGAGAGAGAGAGAGAGAGAGAGAGAGAGAGAGAGAGAGAGAGAGATTCGAGGGAAGGGCTCAAGTTGTAAGTCTGACGTCACCGTTGCCTTTAACCAATCCTGGGGTCCCGTGGTTCTGAGATCCCCCTCCCACGACCCTCTGCTCCTCCGCCTTCGCCGTCTGCTCCGAGATCGTCGCGAGGTAGCCTAGCAACTCCTTCCGTCTCCTTGACTTCGTCCTTCGTATCTAAGAGGGAGGGTCGCGATTTCGAATCCTGGATGGACAACGGAATATCCTGGGCGTTGGGTCGTCCTTTGGGTAGTCGCCTCTCCCTTCCTCCGGGTCTCCTTCCCGTCCTCCGCTTAGGTCTCACCTCCTTCTCCTAGCATCCGTGGCACCTCACCTCACCTCTCTCTCTCGCCATTTCTAATGGTGGCAGAAGGTGGGAGGAGTTTTGGGGATCGGCGGAAGGCTCAGGACGAATGGAGGAAAGTTTTCATGGCCTCCCTCTTCCACCCTCGAAAACTTCACCCCCGCCTCTCTCGCTCCCCCCCACCCCCCACCCACCATTCCACCCCTTCTCGTCCGCTCCTCTTTTCCCTCCTGTAGAAAATACCATTCCCTCCGAAAAAACCTTCGTCTGTATCCCTCGAGGGAGGGGAGGAAACAAAACCGCCACGGCTAACCTTTTCTGACAGAGAAGGAAAAGGGGAAATGAAGTTCGGAGAAGTTCCCTAAAATATCGAGAAAATCGATTCGCGTTCTTCACTTTTTTTTCTCGAGGGTTTCTAATTGGCCCAATCAGGACCTGAAGTTCATTTCGTGTCCACGATAATGAATGGTATTGGGGTGGATTATGGATTTTTTTCATCGCCGACTTCCCGATTTGGAAAGGGACGAGGGATTCGGTAGAATGGTTCCCAAACCTAATTAGCCACCTGGTAGTTTCTTTTAAATGGTTGACCGATTGGAGCTGGAGAATTGTGGGAGTGAAATATCGGTCGGATTTATAAATTTCGGCTTTTTCGCGTTCTTGTAATGTCTACAGAATTTATTTGCTATATTCGATTATTTCTTGATTTACATTCCGTCGCAAAACACAGCATCTCTAAAAATCCACTCATACTGCATGGAAAAATTATAACTACATTTTAGTTTTTAATACTCTCCGTAAATCAAAGAAAAGGTTGTTATTACAATTATTCCTCTTGTTTATTTATCAGCCAATTATTGGTGCATTTCTTTTACTTTTATATAATTTTTGTCATTAAAAAAAATAACCTACAAACTTGAAAGTTGCCGGAATTACAGGACGTTATATTTGTCATCTTTCGATAAACAGCAGAAATCTCAGTTTTGGTAGATGATATCTATAAGAGAGGACATAAGAAAATTCCATGCCTCTATTCTCCCTTAACATTTAATTAGATTTAGAATACACAGAAATTACATTGAGTGATAGATGTAAATGTTTTCGATGACAAAGCAGTGCGTTTATAATTTAGCATTAACTCCACGTTTAAATTTGCAGTGCACTGCTTCCAGTAAGTTTCAATTCCGCAACCTTCTTTCAGTGAGAAATTTACATTTTCTACAACCCTTATCTCATTTCTATGTTTATTAGAAATTATCGAATCTGAAAATACATTTAGAATCTATTTCCGGTGAATTACAAATGAAGACGGATGTATTTCAGCCGAAACACGCGTCTAAGTTTCACATAACCTTGTTATGGCTATTTGAGGTGCCTACAAAAGATAAGTAATTTTTTCATTGTTTCGGTATTTAATGGCTTATTCTTGAATTCATTTCTCGTAATGTGACATTTAGGCATTTAAAAAAAATCGATAGCACAATTTTCAATTATTTCACATGATACTGGTATCAAAGGATAAGAAAAATGATTTTATGTATGTCAATCTATCTATTAATTAGGAAAATAGAAGAACAATTGATTATAAAAATTTAGACAGAAATAACTAGAAGAATGATTAATGCTTTTAATTCACAATTTTACTAGGATTTGACTAATAAAATGGCTTTGCTCATTCTTCATAGGGTGTCTCAAGACCCTCCCTTTCCTTCCGATCCTATCTCCATCCATCTTGCTCTCCTTCCTTCTCCCCTTGCTTCATTAACTCCCGCTCTTTCGCCCTTCTCCCTCCTGCAAACACTTCCTCTCTCCTCTCTCTCCCTCTCTCCTCTCACTTTCGCCCTCTCCTCCTCCCTCGCGCCTCACATCTAAGAGGTGTGTGAATTTGACCGAAAGCCAACCTGTTCAAGTTACTCTGAGTATCAAATATAAAGTGATAAACCAATTAAATTACTGAAATATCACCTATTGTTAGTATTGAACAAGAATCGAACGGATATACTCGTTATGATGTAAATTTATCGCGTAATAGTATATGCTGAATTAATTATTGCATATGTTCTTTTACTTTCTTTTGTTCCATCTTTCCTTTCCAGCGTGAAAAGAAAATACTTTGATTTATTAGTTAATGCAATTGTATACCTAATTTCACAATCGAAATTCTTTATCATTGTGATTTTTATGCCAAACTTGAGATATTTGACATGATTTCATTCAAAAGGAACATCCAAAAGAATTTTGATATTAAAATTCAGCCGATAAATATTTAATTATTCATGTATTGGAAAATTGTATAAGATGTATAATTTGTTCCTTTTAGGTATACGTACTTTAAACAGGAAATCCAATGTAGTTCTAACTTTGGAGGTTACGCTTAATCACCGCTCTAAGCGGTATTCATAAAACTCAGAAATAACATAATATCGATGAAAATTATACCAAGAATGAGCAAATTTTATTTTTACTGCTAATAAAATGGTCGGTGAATACATTCATCTGAAGCACAGCCATTGAAACTCATCTTCTTTGAAGGCGTGATAAAACTAAAACTTTATTTTCGAATTGCACATAAAATGCCACAAAGAGCAAATTACAAGGTCAATAAGAATTGTATTAAAGAGGAAACCTTAATGGACATCTTTTTGTTTCTTGGATACGCTACTGTATTCATATTTCTTCATAAAATTTCCTCAGAATTAAAATGTTATTAAGATTATTCGTAAGGCTAGAAATATTCCATGCGTCATATCTGTCCAGATTTTACAGCCAATTACTTTTGAGTAAACCATACGACCATTTCGACAGTATCGTATCCATCCTTTATGGCAGCAGATCTGAAAGTTTTTTGCACCTAGGTCCCAGCAACCCATTTGTCAAAAAAAAAACTGGTCATTATAAAACCAAAATCCCACTTTTTCCAAGAAGTGAATTTTTACGCTAAATTCACTTTAGCATCATTGCAATAACCTGTGTAATTTTTGAAGTACATTAAATGTGATATTACAGTAATTTTGCCGAGAAAAGACTTTATAATAATAATTTTCGTAACTTCGCGTCCCACTTACATTAGACAACCTACACGCCGCCGTGTCTGAGGAACTCTGTTATAGGGCATTTATTTATTCGCCAGATGAAAGAATGGCGTTTTAGGTATTTAAAAATTTACTCTTTCGTATATTTTAGACAAGTTTTAAGCGATGTTTTCAATTGTATCTTTGTTTACCTAAATTTTAACCTTGCAACATTTGCTGCATCTCACCATATTTTTTTATCCTGCTGCAACTTTTCCGTTGTTTTGAGTTTACATTCCCTGCCGCTCTCTTCCTTACTGTGAACTCTCCTCGCTCCTAACCTTCACTCATTATTCCACCTCCCTCTTCATTTCCTTCCCGTCACTCCTTACCTAACTCCTCTTACTTACCCTTTTACACCTCTCTCCTCACCTCCTTCCCCCAACTCTCCTTTCGCACCTTAACCCCTTACTCCTCAACTTGGAAACCGGAACCCTTCAGCGCAATAGCACCGGCAGTTGTTTGGCGTGAGGCGAGGATGCTGCCTACCCCCCCTTCTCTCTCCCACTTCTCCTCCTACCTCTCTATTTCCTATGCTCATTTTCTCCACCTTCCCTATCCCTTCCCTATCCATTCCAATTCTCATTTCCGCTCACCTTCTAGGACGCGTTTTCCTCTCTTTCTCTCGCGGCCATTTTGGAATCTGCGCCCGGGTAAACGAGTGCAACAAAATGGCTGGCGCTTCTCGAAAGAAGGGGAGGCTTGAGCCGGGCGAGATGTGTCTGCGGGGTGTTGTTGAAGAGAAAAGGGAAGGGGCGATAGGGGATAAGGGAATGGGAAGATAGAGATTTGGGAATTCTATGGGGAGTGGAATATGGGAGGAGGTGGAGGAGAGCGTAATGGCTTGGGCCGGGTGTAAGAAACTGCCACGTGAAGGCTTGCCTCGGCTGCTTAGCCGGTGTTTGAGGCCGAAGGGGTGGGGAAGGAAGGAGGTGGGGAGGGTTGGAGGCAGGCCTTCCTATGGGGGATGGGCATACGGAGCTCGGAAGGCGATACTGTGAAACTAAAGGTGGTCGGAGGTCACCCCCGAAAAGGTAGGATCTTTCTAGGACGTCTTTCTCCATCTCTTTATACAGCAGACAGAATGTAAAAGTTATTAGCGTCATTTCCGAAAGACTTGAGCAATATTGGAAACCAATTTTAATAACGGAGTGAACTATGTTTTAAATAATATATAATAAATATGTTAATTCCGATAAAGCGAGATTTATTTTGGCATAAAAATATAACTTTCAATCAATTATTAATTAATTGTATGTGTTATTTTGGTGAATACACAAAAATATTTCTTTCCATAAATCCCATCGATTACTTTTAATTATTAACTTGTATTAAGTGTACAATGTGTAAAACCATTAGTGGTAACCGAATAAAACTTTATCGATGTCAAACTTTTCGGGAGCCATGGAAAACTGCAAAATAGAAATGCTATTATTATTGTTTCAGTCACCAAAATATTTTCTCATGCGGCACTAGAAGATGAGCTACAAAATAGATTTTGGATTTTGGTAGTCTCTAGTCAAAACGTATAATTATTCTATCAGCTATGCCGGGCAAAATCATGGAATAATATTGTGATTTATTTAATTAAGGCGTTAATTCGTAAGAGGAATTTAAATATATTACCAAAGCGGGGGAAACGCTTTGGGCTAGATTTAATGCAGAATGTTTTCCTCCGCTATCTCATGCTTCAGTCGTCAAGGTATCAGGTACTCGATCTTTTCTCGGCATTCTCTTGAGGATAAAACTGTTAAACTTTTGAGCATAATTTCGAACCAGGAATGTGACCACAAAGGCTAATGATAATAGCCTTGGGCAAGATGGAGGATCAGCTTAAGGATGATTTAATATCCACCGAACGGTTCAAGAAATCTTCGGATACTATCGAATTATTTACCTCGCGTTAGAAACATAGGAAGGATTATTTTTTTAATAATCATCTTTTTTATACGTCCTACTTTCAAAGAATAGTTTCAACGAATGTTTTTCATATTAATGCATAATATTTATGTAATAATATCATTGATACATCTTTTGAATGGGTCTTATAACCAATATCTCCAATGAGCGACAGCATAGATTTATAAAATACTTTCATACACATTTTGTTGATTATATCTTTACTTTCCAAGAATAATTAGTCACTATTACTACTGCTTACGCAGGAAAATATTCGTAGATGATTTTTTTACCGAAACGGTTAATTTAATTTTCAACTACATATAAAAGTACTGGAGTTAATAAAATGTCTTAATCCCATTGAACTGATATTATGTTATTTTGTATTTTTACCGAGAAACCGTTTCACAAAACATTAATAAAAATTAAAAGTAAAAGTGAAAAATTCACTGACTTTTTATAACTTGCATCTAAAACTGGCAAGAAACTACGAACGGGAAACTTGAGCGCGTGACTATTCAATATTGACCTGCATTCTTTCAAATGCATATCTTTATGTTTGGATTGTTGCTATGCTATTGATATATCGCAAAATTATTTATATTAAGAAATTTTATAACCATGTTCAATACCGTTATCCTTTATTGGAAAAGTGTCACACTAAAATATTGATAAAATATTTGGAAAAATGAGATTATTGTCAAATTAATAGTTTAATGAATGTGAAAAGGTTTCAATGGGATAGTTATCTCTGAAATATTCGAAATGATACTACCTACGTGATTCACTATTGAAGTTTTTAGAACTACCACTCAAAGAGGCATTGATTCCGGCGCGAAGTATGCCTCGTAGAACGAGTTTCCGAGTAAATGGGAAATTTGTAACTTTTATGGAGATAAGGGATTTGAAGCCGGGTTAGGGTTACGAAATAAGTTTAGAGGGATGAGAAATGGAGGAGACATTAAGAGGTTGGAATGGCCAATAAATGCGCGCATACTGTGGGGTGCGGAGCGGAGCGGAAAAGGGTCATTTTTAATAGATGTAGGGCCGCTACCTCAACACGACGTTTTTCGCCAGTACCTACAGATGGAAGCAACGCGGTTTGAATATCCAATTAAAAGGCGACCGCAATGCATTTGCGACGGCAGATTTTTATTGAAACGTCATTTTTACGTTCTTTGCGCAATTTTAACCTATCCTAAAGATGAAATTTAAAATAATGGTTAAAATCTTCAAATTTTTACATGATAATATTTCGGATTTATCTAATGAAAATGATTATTTCCATTCGTAAATTTGTCCGAACACGAGTAACCTGTATTTTAAACATTTATTCACCCAATTAGACCTTATAAAATTGTCTAAAGGAGGCATAATTATTTAACATGTATGCTTTCACCAGAAAAACCTCGTTTTAAATAGTATTAGGTAAAAATCCTCTTTTTTGTGTAAATCGTAGAATTAAAAGACTCCAAATAAATCCATTGCGGTTTTGCCTAATTTTGTCTCCTATTTCACAGTTATCTTTTTGTTAGAGATGTTCTAATCGCAGAAATCATCATAGTTTGTTATTTGTCATTTATTATTCGGTGAGAATATGTTTTCCTTTTGTGTCTCGAGACGCTCGAATCATCTCTAGCCAATTTAACGTTTTTATAAATGTGCCGAATACGAACACAAACGAGTCAAAATTTCAGCTCGTGCTCCTTCCCCAATCAAGTCCAAGAAAACCTTTTTTCTTGGTCCAAAGTACCCCGGCCTCATTAAGAGGACGATCGATGCTTATCCCTTAACGAGAGTTTGACATTCCCTCCACGATCCGAAGCGCCACTAAAACAAGAATCGTACTCCGCGTGCGTTGAAACGATTCCCTCGTTCGGCAGTTTCTCCGAATGGGATTTTAGGTGTACGGAGTACGGGGGAGGGGGGGGAGGGGGCTGAGACTTGGGAGAGTTGTCAAGGGATTAAAGAAAAAAAAAGACGGTGTGTTATACTGAAGTTTGGCGCGCGCGACGGAGGAAGCTGGGAGTTATTTGCGCACAGGGGGACTAATACGATTGAAGAAAATATTCGGCGGGGTTTATTTAAAAATAGATGCTAAAGTGAACCAACTTGCTCGGAGAATATATAATTTCATTCATTCGTAAAATTATATCTCTTTTGCTTTCTGAAATAGATTGTGAAATTTTCGTTGTTCATAGTTGGGATGGTATCAAGTCCATTAGCATGAAATATTTAAGTTTTGATGATTAGTAGAAGAATTTTTCCCGTCTACCTAACTTTTTTGTTATGAGGTTGATGAATAAAAAATTGCACAACTCCGAAAACTTTTTTTATTGCAGAAATCACTTATTATGTTGACGCGGCCCTCAAAGAACGAATATCGCGCCAATGTGCTTCTGTTTCGTGATATTCTTTGAAAAGCAAAAACTAAGGCATTTCTCTCGCTCTTTATATAAATAGAAAAACTTCCCAGTAAGCAAAATGAGGATAAATCAATCCCAGGTTTACTCTTGCCATTGATAAAATGAAAAATCTTTGTTTCAGCTGCTCAGTGACAACGTTTATACTTCGTCTGAATCTGAAAATAAGGTTGTACAAATTTTTGCACAATTAAGGTCAGTAAGATTTATGAAAGTGAAGAGTTTATCATGAAAACGTGGGAGAAACTTAAACTATAAACGGAATGATCCAAAATGATCTAAAAACCCATTGCTTTATATTTTTAGACTAGATAGCGAGGTCTAAGCTTATAGAATCCATAAAGTTAAATTGAAAGACAATTACAATGTGATCTCTGTTGTAATTACATCTTACGTTAAGCTTTTAAAACTTCTTTATATGGCTCTGATAAAGTCAAGGGATCATTCAATCAATCAATCCATTCCATCGTTGAAATATGATCAAATTAACGTTATCCATTTATATTTCTTACTGTCGCAACCTAGCGTAAAAAAATGTTACCCACGTTTTTGTGCGAGGATATTAATCACTATTAATTGAATAGCACTTTGAGGAGGGAGATGTGGGAACAAGGTGGAGAATGCCACGAGGCGCTCGTCAAGGAGCACCGAAAGGGAAGAGAATGGGATTAAAAGGGATGAGAGAATTCCAGTGGGAAGCGCAGAGGGTAAGGAGCCGTAGGGAAGCAAAAGCGAAGACGAGAGAGGAGAGGATGAGACGGAGGAAGAGTGTAAGGGATGAATGGGGAGGGAGAAGAAACCGCGCCATCGAAGAAATACCTAATTGGAGACAGAGAGGGAAAGTGGAGGAAATCTGTTAGACGCTTAAGTATGTAAGGGTTTCCAAGTTTCCGGAATGACTAGCGTTTGAAGATTGGAAGGAGAGGAGAGTAGAAGAAGGAAGAATGGAGGACTCGTCGAACAAAACTGTGGGGGAGAAAAAAGAGTTGAAAGCTATAAATGGGAAAGGAGAGGCTTAACGGAAGGCACAAAATTGAGTCAGAAGAAGAGAAAGAGAGAGAGAGGGAGAGCTGAATTGGAATGTACGATGTAATTGATGAGATGAGGCGGAGGAGGAAGACAGGGAGTGACTGGAGAGGAAGGGTTTATGAGGAGTGGTATGAGGAGGCAAGGTGGTACGGCGGGGATAGGCCTGGTTGCCAAGGTTTTGAGGACTGGGAGCAGGAAAAGGGAAAGAAGGAGTTTTAGGAGGGCGGGGAGATGAAGAGTGCGAGAGAAAGGAGAACGAAAAGGGGAGAAGAGAGAGAGGGGATCTGGAGGAGGAGAGAAAATGGAAAGCTCCCGATTGGCTGAGACTCGAGGACGTCAACTCTCCGAGATGTAATTACGATTCCAAAGTGAGTGCGGGGGCCTTTCCCGTTCTCCGCCCTCTTCCGGCCTTCTCTCAAAGTCTCTATGCCAACCTCCTCCACCCCCCCCCCTTACCTTTCGTTCTCTCCCCCACCTCATTTCTCTCTCTCTCGAACTCTTTCTCTCCGTCTCTCTTTCTCCCTTCCTGTCACAGCCTCCGTTTCTGCGTACCCCGTCGCGTTGATGGATCTCCTTCCTCCGGGAGTTGGTTTGAGGCCGAGAGAGGCGGTCGATGTCTTCAAGTGGCAAAGCAGGTGGGCGTGTGCCTCAGGGTTTCATCTAGGGACTAGCTTTGTTTCCGACCCGCAGGTGAACGAACGAGCGACTCTTCATCACGAAGTTTTGCGAAATTAATCTCCCTCTGAGTGACAATCTGCTGCGTCTTCTCTGAAGAGTATGAATTGGGAAATGTAAATGATGGTGGCACAAACATTGTATCCTGGGACCATTCCAGGCACTTATTTGTTGTTGATATCCTGTTTAATACACCATATTGCTTCGTGCTGCGGTTGATTTTCCAAAAAAGGATTCGTGTAATAAGCAGTTGAGGTATATGTAATACAATGATAATATAAGCAGTTATATCTTATAATTTTCGTCGAGTGATGTAACGATACTTAAAATACTGTCGGTTATATTTTAGTTTATTCTGTTTACTTTTAATGATGATAAATTACCTAAATAAAGTATTTTAAAATTAATCATGGTGTATTTTTCATAGCGGAAGTTCTCACCATGCTATTAAAATTGTTAGACTTTTTATACACTAATCTTACTGTTTTAAGTAATGAAAGGAGGTTTGGTGTAATTTGAACTAAAAATGAAACAAATTTCATCCACTGTTGTTCTGTGATTATTCGTCGAAATCGATCTTATATCTTACGTATTTGGAAATAGTGCAAAATTTACACCTATTTCAAATTACACGCATTCCTTATTATGGAGCTCCACCAAATATCGACCTCTTCAGTGAATTATAAGCTTAGTTGTATATGAACACATCTATTATGTTTATTAATTTTACAGTAATATTAAGAAAAAGAACGCTTCTAAACTGGAACATTTTATAATCAGTAGGATATAGTTTGGTAACCATTAAACAATGTTTTAGTAAAAGACTTGAGGAAAATATATTCATTATTTTAATTTGAATGAAGTCTATTTGGAAATCAGTGTAACTTTTGGAAAAGAATTTTTTTATTGGCATAACATAACATTTAATGATTCAAATAAAGTATTTTATAATTTACTACCTCACAGTTAGTATGTAACCTGGCATAGTAAATTAATTTTCAACGTAAGAAGTATTTCTTGAGAACAGATAATGACATCGTGATACCTACCTGCATTTATGAAGTCCAATGAAAACATATCCGAAAAAATCTTGAAAATACAGTGTCTCCGATATATGTCGCAGATGCTTTCCTGTAAACTCTTTACTTGTAGACATAAGGTTGAAAGTATGGGTAACGTTCCTAGCAGATATTTTGTGACACATTTGCACCATTAACAACACAAGTAATACATGTCAAACTATGTTAAATATAAGCTAAAAATGAAATAAAATTAAAGCATATGAAAACAAATGCCTGAGACGATTACGAAGTTGAAACTACTGCATAAAACCACATGCAGGATCATATGACAGTGAACAGATGCATTTAGCGACCCCATATGGCGTGGAATGAAATTAAACAAAATAATGTCACATATATTATTATGACCATGAAATTAAAAGTAAGAGTAAAGATATTTAAAATTAGAGTAACAATTTATATGTTGCCTTGGGAAATTCTTGAATTTCGCCTTTGGCTCTTCACAAACTACGTATAAGAGACGCGACGCAACAACATGCTCCTTAATTCGTTAACGGCGTATATACGAAACGACGTATAACAAGGCGACGTATAGCGGGGAATTACTGTATAGTAGTGTCGAATATCGACTTTCTGATAATCGAATAATATTGGTAATGATACCTTTGAAGCATCATAACGAGAGAAGCAAAATGTACCGATGAAATCAAAACTAGAATAACGAAGGCAAAAGCCGCTTTCAGAAGAAAGAAACTCCTACTAACGGGGAATATAAAGAAGGATATGCACAAGAAGTTGATAAAATGCTATGTATGGAGTATAACTTAGTATGGGGTAAGAACATGGACACTAAGAAAAAATGATATTAAATACTTGGAAAGCTTCGAATTGTGGATAAAATGGGCAGATAGGAAGAAAAACGAGGAAGTACTACGAAGAATAGGAGAGAAGCGAAAGATTATACAGACTATCAGAAAGAGGAAGGCGAACTGGATTGGGCATTACCTGAGGAGAGAGTGCATGATTAAAGAAGTGCTAGAAGGAAAACTGGATGGAAAAAGAGAAAGAGGTAGGAAAAGGTTTCAGCTGGTAGACGACTTGAAAGGGAAAGAGAGCTATCAAGACACGAAGAAGACTGCGGAAAATAGGAGTATATGGAGAACCAAGTTTAACCATGAATAATCACGGACCTGTCTACGGACAGATTACCTATGATGACGAATTGTAATGAAATATAAATCAACAAAATGCTCTAACTTAATTAAAATGGATTACTCATAAGATAATAAAATGAAGTGAATGAAAATGAGCAAGTTTGTTGAATCTTGTTAAAATCACAGTTAACTTTGCTTTCAACTATAAATTTTTAGTCACTAAATCTCTTGACAGAATTATGTTTCATGTGCCATAATCATGTTCATATAAATAACGTTTTAAATAATTTACGTTAGAATAACCGAAGAGCCTACCATATTTCATACAGGTTTTTGTTATGACATAAGATATTACGAAAACATACTGAAAATACTTTCACCGGTAAATCATACTTCTCTTGCAAAAAAACCAAGTAACTTCAGACTGCAATTTTACGAAATCTATAAAGTTAATGTGTACCTTATTGTAACATAGCTGCGAAAAAAACAGAAGTGCACATTCTTTGGTACCTTTCCTTGAAAAAATCTTCTGATTGAATGATGGATGCTATCGTTTGTTCTATAATCATGAGAATAGTTCAGAAAATGATATCGAGGAGAATATATAAGCTTCTTTTAACACTTTTTAAACGCCGCATCGAGATCGAAAAATTAATTTAATCCATTTGTTATTTGCAGGAGGCGATTCTCAGAGTGGAGAAATTCGACTCTTCGGAGCGCCTAAACACGGGCAAGAATAACTCGCAAAGATTTATTGACGAAGAACTTCTCAGACTCTTGCTTTATCATTATTAATCCAGCGAATCGAAAAAAAATGTAAGCAGTAGGTTCGTAATATTTAAAGCGTTCGGGATATGAATGTAGAATTAGGTGCCAAAATTGTAAATTAAATATAAATCTCAAGTGCATTGTAGTAAAAGCATTATTCGGAGGGAATTAAAATGAGTTGAGAAGTTGAATGATTCACATCTTTATGATATTAAATAAAAGTATGAAATACAGGAAACTCCCGATTTGCGAACATTCGGTTTACAAACTTTCGACTTTTCAAACAAGAAATTTTACGCCACAGATTTTACTTACGATTTCAAAATTCGATCGCACGAACTTGAATTGAGTCAACTCCAATTACTACCATCATTTTAAAACGTACGAAAAAGTAAGATTTATCTCTGGCATACCTAAATAAATCGTTGCTGGACTCTTTCAAGGGCGTTTAAAAGATTTTTCATTTTTTTGTGTCGTCAGACTTCCTTGGATGCGTTTTTCGTTCCTTTGCAGCACCACCACTCTGATATAAATGTTTAAAGTTGTGCACCTTCTTCCACATCATCACACCTGAAAATCTTCCCTCGCACCCGTGAGAGCTCTATCCCAAACTTCCGGTTAATTGTGGAAAATGGCGAAAATTTCAACGAATGACTGTTATTATTAAAGATGTATTTATTAAAAACTATTATTATTTGTTCCATTCTCCTTTTCCTTGCACTTGTACGAGGAAATTTTTTTTTCGAACATGTCCTATAATTTTAGCATTAATGGGTAAATCTCTCTCTATTTACGAACTTTCTGTTTACGAACTACTTTTCAGTCGTAAATCGGGATTTTACTGTATCTGGAAAAATTGCCTTCTCGACTCAAATCCATTTATTTCGGCAAATAACCGATAATGCCATTTTCGAGTGCCCTTTTCGTTCCTGTGTTCACCCTTTTGTTTGAAACAATAAGTTATTATTCACATTTTTTATTTTATCTGTAAAATTGTACAATGTTCATGTTGAAGTAATATTCGTGATTTCTATAAAACATGAAGAGTTTTATTCACTTAATAGATATCGCCTTTTCATGCACGAAAACGCCGAAAATAATTTCTCCGCTAGTGAGGAAATTCTGGTAACAGAGAAACACGTCTTGGGTGGTAACGCGATACAGTGTTTTGGCTGACTTTTCCATTCCACGAAAGCGTACCTCTTGGTACTTTTGATACCCGATTGGTACCCATTCATCGTGTTAGTTTATTCGATCTCGGGGGCTCCGGCTTAACCCGAAAATTTAATGCAGAAAAGGTTACACGTGCCTCGCTCCGGGGGAGGAATGAAATATCGGATGGATCCCGTCCAAAGTTAGAACAAATTCGAATTCCAGGTTCCAAACTCCCTCATCCCCCTTTCCCTTCCATCCCCTCTTCCTCGTACTTCATCCTTCCCTCCCTCCCTCTTCCTCCCACGTCGTGTTTCCTTCCCTAATACCGCACTCCTTTATTCCCTTCGCCGCTTTCCTCATCAGCAACTCTTCCATCTTCCTCCTCCTCCTCGGGAGAGAGAGAGAGAGAGAAAATGAACAGATTCTAATCTCGGGGGTGGGAAGTCGGAAGGAGGAGGAGTTGAGGGGGTGGGGAGTAGGAAAGGGGGGGAGGGAAGACCAAGGTGGAAGGAGAGAGGGGAAGGGGGCCGTGTTTCAATTATTGGAGGGTGCTCTCTCTCTCTCTCCTGCTCGGGTCGGGAGGAGAAGATTCCGGAGGGCAAGAGAGAGAGAGAGAGAGGGAGTGAGAGAAGGCGGGAGGGAGGGAGAGGTGAGACGGGTAAACGAAATGTGGAGCTTCCATAGCTGCTGTGAATATGAGAGATAAGGAGCGCAGGACTCGAAAAGTGAGACCCAAGGGGGAGGGGAGGGGGTGGAGGGGAGGGAAGGGGTGGAGGGGAGGGATGAGGGTGGAGGGGAGGGGTGGGGGAGATTGGGAGGTGATGAGGGAGGAAGGGAGTGAGTAAAGAGAGAAGGAGAGAGGGAGAGAGAAAGAAGAGAAGAGAGAGGTGGCTGTGGGTTTTAGAGTGAAGGGTAGGAAAGGGAGTTTAAGAGAGGAGGACGGATAAGGAAGGGTTTTTGGGAAGAGTGGATGGAATTAAGGAGGGAGGGAATTAGATAAAGGAGAATTTGAGGGAGGAGGACTGCTGCTGCGGTGGTTTATAAAGGAAGTTTAGCATATATATTCCTGCGGGATTCTCTGCTACATAAAATGAGGGTTTTGTCTTTCGCGCTGGGAAAGGTCGAGGGAATTATATTTCATATAAGCCTTGGGTAAAGTAAGTACAATGCGCTCAAGTTCTTCTATTGGTAAATATCCGAAAATTATTGCCGGTTTTAAGTTCTTTCGGCTTGTATTTGCGTTATACACGTCTTTGAAACAGATTAAAACATTTTTTAATCGATAATACGTAGATATTTTGAGTAATGTTTTTTTCAGGAACATGTCCTACCAAAGCCTCATTCAGTTCCTTATTTATGAAGTAAAACTGGACAGTTACATATTTTTCAAGAAGTACTAAAGTTAGTTTATATTTGTTGATAGATTTTCATTTTTGGCAAATAGATTCCTAATTTATAATGATAATTATCAGTGTTCAAAACTTTATAGCTAGAAAAAGTGTTTGAAATACTAAGAATTTCTTTACTATTAAAAGTGTTTATCTTCCAAGTAAATCACTAAATATTTCCCTGAAAATCTGAATTATTAATGTCTCCCTCAACCAGATTTATCTCATCCACGTGATGGCACGCTAAAAATTCTTGTCATCATGCTTGCCGATATCCAATTCGTGACGGTGATGAATTCCGTTGTACTTCGGCACGTCGAGTGATGGTGTTAGACGTTAAGGTTAGGAAACTTCGAGTTGAGCGAACACCGGCTAAGGGGATTGTGGAAGAGACCGGGTGAGATTGCCGAGGATTGGGAACGAAGGAGAGGCGCGGGTGGAAGAGGCGGAGGATCGGAGGAAATTGGAGTGTCAGAAAGAGGAGAGAGGTGGATGGGAGTGAGCCTCAGGGAAGGAAGGAGAGCGTGCTTGAGGAAAATGGCGTCTTTCCTCGTCGGTCCGTGGCACTCCTCTTACCCTTTGCTTTTCGTTCCCTCTCTCCTTCCTTTTATTTCCTTTTGCCAAGATACAGATTGAGGAGGGGGGAGGGGAGGAGAGATAGACAGATGTTTAGAGAAAGTGGGGAGAACAGAGCGAGAGGGAGAAAAGGCGGCGGCTACTCTTCAGAGATCGCAAATGTTCGATAGCGCAGTCCTTTTGAGACGGCAGGGAAACATATCTTGAGAAACCACTCGTTTCCAGTTACGGAATTGCATCTTCTCTTGGAGGTTGTTGAGGCGTGTTGCTCTTGCTCCCCTCTCTTGGAAATTTTGGACTCAAAAACCCATCCCACTCCTTTCCTTCGCTCACACATCTCCCCCTCTCACTCCCCTTCCCCCTTCTCCCGCATCTTGCGTCCTGCTTTCAACTCTCTCTCTCTCTCTCTCCTCACTTCGACTCGCTTATCTCTTTTGGTCTCGTGTTATGCACCATTCGTCCTCAATGCGGATTCCGCTTTCGCGGAAAAAACGTTCTTATTTTCGCAAGGTTGGCCTCGAGAGGAGGAAATTTCGACTGCTCGGAGCGCTTATGCGGTAAAAAAAAAGAAGGCGGACGTTGTCATGCGGGAATTCCTTGCGGCGTTTTCTCGGAAAGGTTAATTGATTAATTGAGCTTAATTGAATCATGCAGTAGGCTTTTTCGTACGAGCTACCTGAGTTTTTGGGCGATAATGTGATTGTGTAGTTAGGTAGATACTCCGTAAGGTGTACAGAGAAAATTGATCGCCTTATAAACAAGTTTACTTACTTGATCCCGTTTTGGCTCTTATTTAGTTGGCGCCACATTTGTTTGCGATTTAATTTTGAACGTGAAACTTTGCAGAAAGTGCGGCACTCTTATTACGTTGATTGTATTATAAGAGAAGGTGGAAAAGAAATCTAGGACGAGATAATCACGAAGTAAGAAAGAGATATGATACAATATATAAACGTTTAATTCTTAGGAATATTATAATAAGTTGTTTTTAATTACAACATATTCCATATCGAATCGCGTACTTCTACATTTTAACAGAATGCTTAGTCTCATTGTTATGACATGGGATCGCCATATATATTGAAATTATCACATTTCAAAATAATCTGTTTGGTCCCATGTAGTTTCTATATTCACATAATGGTAACTAAGACTGTGTAACTATTTACAAATGCATTAATATTCAAATGAAGAATGACGTTGAACTGCCAGATCATGAAGACATGTCGACAGATATTTATGACTGTTGTATTATCATATGGCAATGATAATAATTATTAATATTTAGAGAACTATTACTTATTAAATGGCTGAAAATGTAATGTTAATTACACAATTATTTTATATGTAAGTATGAGTGAGTCATATAGCAGGTAATGTTATATGAACATTCTTTGCTAAAAGGTTGCCTTATCGATTCCATAATTTGAATTCTTACATATTTCTCATTGAAACTTAGACCGATAGGTTAAACGCCCATTTAAAAACCAGTTATTCGATTACTTTTTGCTAGTTGCAATGTAACTGTTAAAAACTTCGTTCATTATAGCCGCATCAATTTAGCTCATAGAGCATGCAATTTGATTTCGGATGGAATCCTGTTAACTTTATTTTAGGAATGAGAAAAAAATTTCGTAAAAATTTCTCCCAACGATTTCACCGGCACTATTACATCGCATTTTAAGGTCCCAACGGTTAACTCGGAGAAAACCAACTTTTCCGTTACTTCCCCATAGGTCCGGCTTTTCCATCCCCCCTCCCTCCCTCCCCCCCTCCCTGTCCTCCCACCTCTCGCCCTCTTCCTCCCAACTCGGCCTCCGCCGAAAGAGGAGGAAGACAGAGAGGGGTCTCTGCTTCCGCGGTCGACTTGTCGCATTTGTCAGTGTATTTAACGGCGACCGAACACTGCCGAGGAGAGACCTTTTGGAGCAAACTTCTGCGTTTGCATCCCAGGGAGCCTCTCGTAAGGGAAAAGGGTAAAAGGAAGCACATCCCAGAGGAGGGAGTGAGAGAGAGGGGGGGGGAAGGAGAGTAAAAGAAGGGAAGAGGGGGGGAGAGGAGGAAAAGGAGGGTTGAAAAGAGTAGGGAGGGGCTAGCAGATAGGAAAGAGGGGGAGAAAGAGGTAAGGCGGGGAAGAAATAAGGTGGTGGGGAAATAAGGGTTTTCTAGGGTGTAGGGAGGGGGAGAGGGGGTGCGTAGGCGGGGGAAAGGATTCCTGTGATAATTCCTTGCCGTCTCGGAGGCGTTTCATTTGAGGAGGCAACAAGGAAGGCGACCAATCATCGTCGACTTTGAGAATTATGGCTCCTCCGGGTTTTCTCCCTTTGTGGCTCCTATGTGTGTGTGTGCGCGGGTTCGAGAAGGGAGGGGGATGTTGGAGAAAGAGAGAGAGAGAGAGAGGGAGGTAAGGGAAGATGGATCTAGGAGTTTGAAAATGGGGTGAGGATGAAGGGGGGAGGGGATGGGAAGGAAAGAGAGAGGGAGAGGAAGGATTGCGAGGGAAGTTGGTAGGAGGAGGCCCTTTTCCGAATAAGGAAGGCATTACTTTTACCGGAGAGAGAGAGAAGAGGGAGGCAGGGGGTTAGAGTTTGGGTTCGTAAGGGTTTTAGAGGTGGGCATGAGAGGGAGGGAACGAAAGAGGGATTGAGGTAAAGGAGGGAATCTGGAAACGGTATGCCGTTCATTGCTTTTTGCTCCGGGTTTGCCTCCGTGTGTCGGATTGCTTCAGAAATGGTGGCTGCGACGTCGGAAGTTTTTTCGGCGAGAGCGGCATGATTGCCTGCGAATGTTTCCGGTTGTGCTCACAAGTGCATTGGGTTTCAAACTATTCAGGGGTTCCTCCCTCCTTCCCCGGAGTGAAAAGGAACGGGGGAGTCTAAAAAGGGAGAGGGGTGGGGAAGAGAGGGGACTGAGGGGAGGGGAGGTTTAGAGGTGGCGACGTTTCCTATCTATGCAAATGATAAGAGCATCTCCTAGGTTTGAATATTCCCTGCGACGTTTCAAACCACGGAGCGCAATTCGTATCTGCGAAATCAGATCTGAGGATCAACTGGGAGCATGTCGCGACGAGGGAAAAAGAATCGGGTCAAAATATTAAGAGGATGGAGGGAATCGGAAATTACGGGGCACGACCGGCAAAGCATGTCCTCAATTAGATTTTGAGATTTGAAGAATGTTAAATGTTTAGCTGGCTTGAGTATTTTTCCTTTGCGACCAAAGTCGTACAGTACAAAAGTTTTTACTTGCGGTATACTATATCCAACCCACAATATTATAGTATATTGAAATAGATAATTATTCATGGACGTAAATCATGCAGAAGATATTTCTGAAAAATATATAAGAAATTTCGACAAATTCGGAAATTTGGGCAGATACACAGTCAGACAATATGATAAAGGCATTCTTTGAGATATGTTAATAAAAGATAAAATTCTGATAAAGCGTTGAAAATTAAAACAAATAATTTTTTTACAAAACATTGGTAATATTTTCTCTGTAATTCAATACTAGCTCTTTGGAATCTATTTTAAATCAATTATTCCATCAAATTTTATCAAATAATGTCTCTTCCTCGTCCCCATTTTATTCTGAGGCCCATCGTGAATAATTTATTCTTAAACTTAATGACTGTCACCTTAATATGTTAATAAGTGTACAATTCAATTATTTAGAACATTTTCAAAGTAGTGACTAAAAGTTCAGACTGAAAAGATTTCAAACTGAGAATTTTAAAATTCAACTTATTATCAGCTTGTCGGGCTAAAAAAAAGTAATTGAGAAGGAATTACTGAGTCTTTTAGTAAAACGAATTAAATTTATAGCCTCAGTATCAATACAACAATAACCACGAAACTTTAGATAAAACTTTTATCGGCATCGGGTTTAATCAAACGTTATGAGGCTGCAAGAGTGCTTTCTAATACATTGTTATGCAGATAATATGGACGTTGGGACATGTAGAAAGATCAACGAGAATATTATCTCGTTTCTTCCTACGAAATATCAATAAGTATTCAATTTTTTTGTAGGAAAATGAACTAGAGAATTTCATATCGTGAGGGAATAATAAAGTAAATAAATTCCATCTTCGAAACATCTTTTTCAAACAGATATTCAAGTTATATACAAATGTATTTGTTTTGAAATGAAAAGGGCCATTGTTTTCTTCCGATAGTTTATTTTACTTGTTCCAGATAGACAAAGGACAGAAAACTATGTAGATAATCGCATACCTCTGTTTCAATTAAGAATCAAACTTAGATCGTTATGAGAGCGCTGAGTTGGTCCAATCATAAATAATAATAACAAATTGAAACTTTTAAGTTTGGAAAATGAAATACTTAAAGAAAAAACTCTAATCGTATTTATTTTCAATTATAATTAAGAAATTTTTTACGGTAACTTTATGTTAAGTTAATAACTCATGATTATTACAGCAAACGAAAAATACGTATTAATTTCCGTTTGAATATAAATTGGATTTTGTTCGTCCCACATGCGTTGCATAAACATATCAATGTACTAAGCTAAGAAATTTTGAACGAAATTTTCCGAAAAAGCGTGTTTGAACATTTCCTAAACTCTGACTTGATTTCACCAAAAATATTTATTTAAAAATTTGAAAGAGTTTAACAGTTGAGAAGACGATAAAATTTTCTAGCCTCTAAAACCCACCATATTTCTTGAGATATTTCAGTCATTTACGAATTATATAAATATTATTTCAGTTACGGTTGCGATGTGGCCTCACACAATAAGAAATAGCGCACTGAGTTGCATGGGATGAATTTTTATTATAATGAACGTTCTATATTAAAAATTTTCATTTTTTTATTAGCTTTTAGATTTTACGCTTCCGAACAGAAGCATTCAAATTGCTCTAGGTCCTGTGCTTTGTATTATACCTTCATTTTATCTGTATTTACGATCCTTGAAGAAAAGTGGGTTATTACAGAAGTATATTTAATGCAAAGCTTCATTACAGCTCAAAGTTGCACACGAGAGCATAGGAGGTAATTTAAAAACAGACGATGCTAACATGCTCGGAGCAAAATAACGCAAAATATGTACACTTTCAGAGGATGAAGGCAGGATTGTTTTACCACTGCTGCAATAATCCCGATAAAATTTTCCATTATTTATTTTAATAGATCTCACAGTATTTTCTATTGACGGAAAAATGCTTCGGACTACGAATGTAGTTTTTTTCCGTTTTAAGGTTTTGACAAAGTATTGTGATGATTCAAAATTACACTTGTAAAGCTAAAATAAGCAAAATATTTTGTGGTGATTATCCAGTTAGGGTCTGATTTGTCTTTATATTTGACTTTTATCTAATTTGGTAATATCATAAATGTGCAATTTAAATTGGAAGGTACTACATAGTATTGCATTAAAAGGATGTGACTAATTTCTTGAATGATGTAAGAACCACGACCAAATAAGTTTTTCTAGTTCAAATTATAACGCGAAATGAATAGGTAAGATATATTACACAATTTTAAACATTCAATATTATATATAAAGCAGAAATAATAGTTCAACAATTATTAATTTTTATGAGAAAATACTATTTATGACAAATCGATTAGAAATTTTAATTTGAGATATTTAATTAATGGAATTCAATGTGTTAATACGATGTTAACTGTTACTTTATACAGTAATAACGCTTTCTAGGAAAAGATATTTCGTTTAACTGAAAAATAGTAACTATAATTTCGATTCTCATGTTTGATAGAGGTATAGTGATGTGTTATCCGAACACATATTCTTGAGATTATCATAAAGTCTCACAGATGCGTTAATTCATGATCTCGAATTGCAACTAGATTTTTTCCCAACTATAAAATTTGTCTGTTAATGTTAAGTTCGGTGGAATTTCTCGTGATAGAATATTGCCAAACACAAATTTATCTTCACTTTCATTGATCTTCTTAAATCTCTGTTTGTAAATTATAACATCACGTCATGAATGATTAAATGATAGAAAACAGTATTTCTTCACTGATTGCGAGTCATTGTCAGTATAACTAAGCACAGAAAACCTACAAAAATTCATATGGTTTGGTGCAACGGAATGCACTTCTGTTAATCATTAAAAAACACCAATGAGATAATAGATTTTTATATATTTTTGAAGATCGCATTAACAATTTATCTCTCTATCTGGCAATATTACTTGTTTTTAACTCGGAAAATTTTTTCCCGACTTCCCCCACTCCTTTTTCAACCCCCGTACTCTACGCTGTCTCCACCTCCTGCTTCTCACCACAACCCTCAAAACAGTTTCGCCCCATTCCCCCCCCTCTCCATTGTAACTCCCCCTTCCCTCCCATTACCTGGCGCCCATTAGTGACCTCTGGTGGCTGAGCCAGGAATCTCCTTCATTGGGAAAGGCGAGGGGAAGGGGGACTCGACCGCTTTGCGTTATTTCCACTCCCTCCACTTACCGCCTTGGATGCGCTGTCATTGCTACTACCGCTCTCAGGAACGGGTTTATTGTTTATGTGTGCATCCGAAACTTGTTGCGAAACAAGTGACGAAAACCTCAGGATTTATATTTTGTCCCGTTTTTTCTTTCTCATATACGAAGAATATTGAGAAAGTATTGTTATCGCGAAAAAATTCGACCTTGAGATTTTTACGGAGATATACGTTTTAGGTGTCGCTGAATCTGAAAAAGTGGTTTTCGCAATGCCGTCTGTCTGTCTGTCACTGTCTCTGGAGCCTGAACGGTAGAGCGAAAATGTATGAAACCTCGTACTTAGGCATTTTATCATACTATGCAGAGTATTTGTGGAAATGGTTGACATTGCTCATTAATTAAGGGAAGTTTATTCTACGCATTTTAAACAACAATTGGATTTTCTCAAAAACGGCTCCAACGATTTTGATCAAATTTCGTACAGTTACTTGAGTATACATCTATAATAATACTACCTATTTTATTTTTCTCAATGAACGAATATAACGCTAGTTTATTCTTGGGCAACTTTAACAAAAATTGATTTTCTAAAAACAGGCTCATACGATTTTCATTTTTTAAAGATAACTAAACGACGCATTAGTATATGAGAAAGTTTGTATGTATGTTGTACCGATTTTTTATCTTAACTTCTGAATAACTTTCCAGTTATTAATTATTTTTTTACAGAGTCATTAAAGAAATCGAAGAAATTTGGCTGAACTTTGTGGTAATTGATACTCATATTAACGAAGAAAAATAATTTATTGTTAGTTAAGTTCCACAATTTTTTATTTCACGACCGATTTCGCTAAATAACTAGCATCATCATCATCACCTGATGATGCTAGTTATTTAGCGAAATCGGCCGTGAAATAAAAAATTGTCGAATTTAACTGTTATTTTTCTTTGTTAATGTATTTTAAAAACCATAATCTTTTCAGCGTATTCCCGTTTATCGAGTAACAAGTGCAACTTTGTAGGTTTTATAATGGGTTGCAGTTTTAACTGAACATATGTATTTTTTGGGTGAGGGGGACCACCTATAATATTTTGCAGCCATCTCTTCCGCTCCTAGTTGCGCTACTGCGCGAAAGACACCGCCTCAGTATTGAGGTGGTTCCTGACTTACGATGTTTCGACCTACGATAAACCCGGACTTACGACATTAATACAATGATACCTCGAAATCGACGTCCGATATCGTACCCCGGACGATACGATATTCGACATCGGATGAGCTCCGAGTCTACTTTCTTGTGCGTATTTTCGGCCGATACGACTCGTCCGCATTGTAGGTATTAATTTATTGATATTTTTAAGTCTTAACATTGATTATTATACAATATATAACACTCATTGGTTCTTAAACTATTAATTTATAGCATAAATAAGTCTTGGTACATATTTTTCCAAGGTCCTGGAACGTATCTCAATTTATAACATGTAAGTCTATTGGAAATTGATATTCGACTTAAAATGGGATTTTCAGGAATGCATTAGAGTAGGGTTGCCATACGTCCCGTTTTTGCCGGGACAGTCCCGTTTCTTAGTAGACCGTCCCGTTATTTTGGTCAAAAAAGCAATTTTGTCCCGTTATGAAGCCCATCGCAATTAAAATTTAGCTTATCTGAATATTTGAATATAGTATAGGTAGCTGATATCGCTATTAGAAATGCAGGATTCTTAGAAATATGGAGCTTATCAAACAAACAAGAAATTTTAATTATAGTCGCATTTGTCAGATTAGGAAATGTCAGGGTCATTGATAAATTTGAGGTGGCAAACCTGGTCTCCGTTTATAATATCCATTCCGGGTTTTCCCCTAACTTATTCCCTTCTGAGTTTTATCTTACGATGCTTTTCGGATTCTCTTTTGATTGTGAGCTTTGTCTTAGTTTGAAATGTTCCCGGTTGTAATGGAAGTTTGTATTTGCCTTATTCGATATATATCGTGATAGTGACAGATCCACCACTTTAAAAAAATCGGTACAAATCGTTAGAGACGTTTTTGGGAAAATCAAATTGTTGTTAAAAATGCGTAGAATAAACTACTCTTAATTATTGAGCAATGTCAACAATTTCTATGTATACTCTGCTCAGTATGATAAAATGCCTAAGTACGAGATTTCATTCATTTTCGCTCTACCGTTTAGGCTCCAGAGCCAGTAACAGACAGATTGCAAAAACCACTTTTTCGGATTCAGCGACACCTAAAACGCATATTTCCGTAAAAATCTCGAGGTCGAATTTTTTCGCAATGACAATACTTTCTCGATACCTACTTCGTATGAGAAAGTAAAAATCATGAGAATATTTTGTCCCGTTTTTACTTTCTCATATACGAAGTATATTGAGAAAGTATTGCTTTCGCGAAAAAATTCGACCTCGAGATTTTTACGGAAATGTACGTTTTAGGTGTCGCTGAATCCGAAAAAGTGTTTTTCGCAATTCCGTCTGTCTGTATGTTACTGGCTCTGGAGCTTAAACGGTATAGCGAAAATGTATGAAACCTTGTACTTAAGCATTTTATCATACTGAGCAGAATATATGAAGAAATGGTTGACATTGCTCAATAATTAAGGGAAGTTTATTCTACGCATTTTTAACAACAATTTGATTTTCTCAAAAACGTCTATAACGATTTTGATCAAATTTCGTACAGTTACATGACTATACATCTACAATAATACCACGTATTTCATTTTTCCCAATGAATGAATACAAGGCTAGTTTATTCTTGGGCAACTTTAACAAAAATTGGATTTTCTAAAAATCGGCTCATACGATTTTCATTTTCTAAAGATAACTAAACGACGCATTAGTACCCATAAGTATATGAGAAAGTTTGTACAATGTATGTTGTACCGATTTTCTTTTTACAAACGATGGGAAATGTCTCTTTTGCACCTCGTTGGAATATGGTTACCCTACATTAGAGTCGTAAATCGGGAACGGCCTGCATTAATTTCTTGTCTTAAAAATGTTTAGTATACAATATACAGCACATATTTGTTCTTAAAATATTAATTTATAGTCAATACGGCTTGGTACATATTTTTTCCAAGGTTCTGGAACGTATCTTAATTTATAACATTGATATTCGAATTAGGATAATTTTCAGGAACGTATTAGAGTCGTAAGCCGGGAAAGGACGGTACTAGCATCTATACATATATATTAGTAAATTGCTCTTCAGTCTGTGCATATCTAGAGTAAGATTCTCATAGGGTAGAAACTTAATCACACACCTTTGTAGGAATTACTCCAGGTAACTGGTAAATTAATACAAATAGGTGGACAAAAATCGTCTGTTTGTGGTGAACCGTTGAATTATCTAAACTAATAGTTTTTTAGTTTATAAATTCCATTTTTAGTTATAATTAATATTTAAATGCGATGGAGTTATTGTACAAAGCATTTCTCTTTTAGTATTTACACAAATTCTTTGTATTACTTCCTTTTGGGAATCCCCCTCCGCACATTTAATAAAGCAACAATAATACCACCTCACGTGTTCTTTCTTAGAATCTAATTTTGGCGAATTACAGCTGAAGACGGCTGCATTGTAGCCTACATGCGCATATTGTTTCTATAACCTTGTTATGTCTGTCGGAGATACATAAGATAATTATTTATGTTTCAAGTGCTTGTTATCGAACTAGGCTCATATTCGTTTAATCGCACCCGCGTAAATAATTAAGGAATAAACAATTGAAAAGGAAAGCACACGGGATACATTTATAAAGTGCTGTGTAAAATGACTTGCATGGAACGGGAACATGGGTACTAAAGAAAAATGATACAACATTCTCGAAAATCTTCAGAATGTTGGCATGTAGAAGAATGCCGAAGATAAATTTGACAAATAGGAAGAAAGGTTAGGAGAGGAAAAAGGAAAGAGAATGGTTAAACCGAATATAAAAAATCGGTGCAACATACATTGTACAAACTTTCTCATATACTTATGGGTACTTATGCGTCGTTTAGTTATCTTTAGAAAATGAAAATATTAATTAACCGATTTTTAGAAAATCCAATTTTTGTTAAAGTTGCCCAAGAATAAACTAGCTTTGTATTCATTCATTGGGAAAAATGAAATATGTAGTATTATTGTAGATGTATAGTCATGTAACTGTACGAAATTTGATCAAAATCGTTATAGCCGTTATTGAGAAAATCGAATTGTTGGTAAAGTTGCCTAGAATGAACTAGCCTTATATTCATTTTTTAAGAAATATGAACTATGCAGTATTATTGAAGAAGTAAATTCAAGTAACTGTACGAAATTTGATCAAAATCGTTATAGCCGTTTTTGAGAAAATCGAGTGGTTGTTAAAGTTGCCTAGAATAAACTAGCCTTATATTCATTTTTTGAGAAGTATGAACTATATAGTATTATTGAAGACGTAAACTCAAGTAACTATACGAAATTTGATCAAAATCGTTACAGCCGTTTTTGAGAAAATCAAATTGTTGTTTAAAATGCGTAGAATAAACTCCCCTTAATTAATGAGCAATGTCAACCATTTCCACAAATACTCTGCATAGTATGATAAAATGCCTAAGTACGAGGTTTCATACATTATCGCTCTACCGTTTAGGTTCCAGAGCCAGTAACAGTCAGACAGACGGCATTGCGAAAACCACTTTTTCGGATTCAGCGACACCTAAAACGTATATTTCCGTAAAAATCTCGAGGTCGAATTTTTTCGCGATAACAATAGGTACTTTCTCGATACTTCGTATGAGAAAGTAATAATCGGTGGAGATGACGAAGCTACTTAGATAAACGAATTCATATGATATTGCAATTTAAATTTTTAAAACTGACGTTTGAAATTAGTGTTCTTTCACCTCGCCAGTATTCCAAAATAATTTTTACTTCCTTATATACGAAGTATATTGAGAGAGTATTGTTATCGCAGAAAAATTCGACCTCGAGATTTTGATGGAAATATATATTTTAGCTGTACCCGAGTCCGAAAAAGTGGTTTTCGAAATGCCGTCTGTCTGTTCGCGGCTGTAAAGCGTAAACGGGAGAGCAAAAATGAATTAAATCTCGTACTTAGGCATTTTATCATACAGAATAGAAGCTATGAAGAAATGTTTGATATTGCTCAATAATTATGAGTAGTTTATTCTACGCATTTTAAAAAACAATCCCATTTTTTCAAAAACGGCTCTAACGATTTTGATCGAATTTCCTACAGTTACTTGAGTTTACGTCTTCAATAATATTAAATAGTTCATATTTTTCAAAAATGAATTTAAGGGTAGTTTATTCTAGGCATCTTTAACAACAATGTGATTTTCTTAAAAACGGCTCTAACGATTTTGATCAAATTTCGTACAGTTACTTGAGTTTACGACTGAAATAATACTACATATTTCCCAAGGAATGAATATAAGGCTAGTTTATTCTTGGGCAACTTTAATAACAATTGGATTGTCGAAAAAACGGCTCATACGATTTTCATCAAATTTCGTATAGTTATTTAAGTTGAATTTTATAACGATTCTACATATTTCATATTTTTCAAAGGATAACTGAACGACGCATTAGTATATGAGAAAGTTTGTACAATGTAAGTTGTACCGATTTTTTTGGTATGACGTTATCGGACTATTACGGTGAGAATTCAAGTAGCAATTTCATGCCTCTTGTGTTAGAAGTAAAATTTACTTGACGACAAACTACGTTTCCACCTTATGAGTGCATGCGTTTGTCAAAAATAATTGTTTAAAATTTTATAAATGCGACTTCCGCATAGTTTTGCCTACTTGCTTAAAGTTAAGACCTACTTTCCTTTATATTGGTAAATTCATATGAAAACAAGAAAGTTCACAGTTTATATAATATTTATTAGTAATTCATTTCGTGGTATTATCATATTATCAAATAAATTACCATATTCTTCCATAAAAGGAGAGCATTGAGTGTATTTTCAGGCATCGTGTCACATAAAAGATACCAATTGTGGTGGTGTTGGAAATAATCACGTGGGTCAATCTATAGTGAAACCTCAACATTCGCCTCTTTCATTATTCGCGAATGGTCACTGTGTACAGTGATTTAAAATTTACAACATATAAACTTAACAATTTACCGATTTAACCCGCTGCGCCATCCGCAATTTGTTGCTCTCAATTTAGTTGTTTTAATTTTCCGAGATGTTCATGCTTTTATTTATTTATGATTGCATGTGTGTCCGTAAATTGTTGTAGATTCATATCTTTCTACATGAAAAAGTTACCCGGAAGGTTGCCGACGGACGTTATGCCGAAGAGGGTATTCCATCCTAGGAAAATTCTCGCCAACTTTATTGTTTGTCTGGAAATGGTTGTTTTTCCCTTTTGCGTCAGGAGAAAGGAAAAAAACTGGAAAATACGCCTCAAAAGTAAGAAATAAATTGACTATCGATAGGAAATTTAAAATAATTTAAGAAGATTAAAAAATAAAAAAATAAGTAAATTATGTCTGAGGTGAGCTGGTAGGGGAAGGAAAGGGGGGATTGGATATAGCGCTTTTTTAAAAAAATCGGTACAACATACATTGTACAAACTTTCTCATATATGGGTACTAATGCGTCGTTTAGTTATCTTTAGAAAATGAAAATTGAATGAGCCTGTTTATAGGAAATCCAATTTTTGTTAAAGTTGCCCAAGAATAAGCTAGCCTTATATTCATTCTTTGAGAAATATGAGCTATGCAGTATTATTGAAAAAGTAAACTCAAGTAACTGTACGAAATTTGATCGAATTCGTTCCAGCCGTTTTTGAGAAAATCGGATTGTTGTTAAAAATGCGTAGAATAAACTACTCATAATTATTGAGCAATGTCAACCATTTCTATGTATACTCTGCTCAGTATGATGAAATGCCTAAGTACGAGATTTCATTCATTTTCGCTCTACCGTCTAGGCTCCAGAGCCACAGACGGACGGACAGAGAGACAGACAGACGGCATTGGGAAAACAACTTTTTAGGATTCAGGGAAACCTAAAACCTATATTTCCGTAAAAATCTCGAGGCCGAATGTTTTCGCGGAAACAATACTTTCTCGATACTTCGTATGAGAAAGTAAAAAGGAGATATGGGTATCTATCATTTGAAATTTCGAATAGATTATCAACTGAAAATTCTATCAACATTGGAATTTGGGGATTGACTGGAAATAATTTACTTTATAATTAGGCATTCTTTTAATTTTTAAACCACATATAATCTTTAAAAAATAATTGTACTTTACAGTAATTTAAGCCAATACATGCGGATTAGAATTTTTGAGAGAAAAAATCGAAAAGAAAACATGTTGACAGGCCATTGGAGAATCATTAAATAATTCTTCAGACAATTTTTTTGAGAAAAAATGGAAAAAGAAAATCTTCCGTTCGGCATAACATCCGGCCACGCATGAAAACTGCCTATTTTGAGGCGAACTTTATTATTTTCCTTTTCATTCGACTTATTAAGAATATTTTTTCATATAGCGTCATTTATCAGATATTTTGATGTATTATTGGATCCGAGTTTTGCTTAGCAATGGTCAGTCGCATCTCGCCAGTGCATCGAAGCAGTTTCACGAAAATAGTTCAATATAGTTTTCTCTTATTACTATCATTCCTTATAATTACCTCAATTAACTGTCCTATCATATGTTTTATTTTTCATATCGGAGAAATTGATTGTATGTTTTATAGATTTGTTCTTATCACCTTTGTACTTACATCCAGATCTTCATAGAAGTTGCTCACCTTGTAAGGTCAAGTTGTTCGTTAATCTTATTATTATTTATTTTTTTAAAAGCATGAATTTAAAAGCTTGAATATACCTGTAAGTGTTTCAAAAGAGTATTATACATGTAGCATTATAAAGTTGAATCAGATATCAGTTGATATTTTTTCATAATTACCCATGTATTTTTAATCAAATGCTGATCCTTTTTGTAATATTAACGCAGCAAAGTAAGTTAAATTCCTTTTAGAATTAATTATGTGCAATCACAAAACTTAAAATCGTTTATTTATTTGCAGGTAACCAGTTCTTAACATCCTTCGCGAAACTGCCAAGGAGATTCCTTGATTAGTCGCGACATCTCTCCGTGTAGAATGAAACTACTTCGGCCTCGCTTTTCTCCGCATCCCCTTCTGCTCCGTAACCCTTCGTTGTCTCTCGCTCTCTCCTCATGCCTATCTCCTTTTTCCGTGTCCATACCTCCTCTCCCCCCTCCCTACCCACTCTCCCTTCATCCCCCAGATCCTTCAAACCTTCCCCAACCGCCTCTCCTTTGCTAAGCCGCTAGGAAAGGCAACGGGTAAATTTGCGGTCACCTCGGGCATGGAAAAGGGTTTGGGATGATGCGAGCGTCTCGTTTTTTACGAGATCCCCACCACCTCTTCTGAGGATAGACAGCTAGTTATACTCCACTCCACCTCATCTTTGGTCTCCCCCCCTCCACTCTTGCACTCACCTAACCATCTAACCATCACCGTCCTCTCCAGCCCTACATCCCCTTAGCATGTATAATGGAAATCTACGAAACGAGAGACAAATGAGATGGTTTTCTGTTTATTGATTATGAATGTGGCATGAGATGGCGTAGCGCGGTGGTATTTTCGGATGTTACACGAAGGAGATTGAAGAGACATTTGTTTATTTGATTTGGAAAAACATTATTTTTACGGTGATTTCGTCTTCATGATATATTTTTCTATTTTTATACTGTGTCTGGGAATCGGTAACAAATTGAAAATAAATTAGTGAACTCTAATTGTACGAAACAAATCTTATATGTATATCCTTTCGCCGTTACAAAGTTGAATAAACCATTTACTAACTTCCATTATAAAATGTCTTCTTCGGCGATGCTCCAGGATCGAAAATTATAACAAGAATTCGACAGTGAACTGTGAAATAACGCTTGAGAAGCCACATTTTTATTGAATACGCATATTTTCACGTAACCATTTTAAGGCTGTGGCTTCACTAATTAATTATTTCTGTATTATTTATTCAAGGAAATAGAGCGAATATTTTATTTCTGTTGCAATTTTGATGAATGTACTGCAAGAATTTCTTTTCTGAAAAATATTCTGTCGTTTTTATGGTGAATCGAATAAGATGAAAATTTTCATGTTCTCGGAGACTGTTTTATTTATTTTTAGAGTTCTAAATCTATTAGAAGAAATATAACTGCATATTATACCTAATTTAATGGTTGTACGCACTTATTAATGTTATTTGTTATTAATGTCGATTATAATTAACATAAAATACATAAGTAACCCAGATAGATAGTTTTAAAAATGGTATCTACGTTAGCATTTTGTAATGCCATGGGTTCCAATGGACCCAAAGTTGGAGGAGTTCGACGTAGTTAGTCACAATGGCCGCGTGAGGTCCTGGTTAATCTGCCAGAGACTAACCAGTTCGCCCGTTCTCCACAGATGTCGCAAAAGCCCTGAAAGTGCCGCTTATCCGTCTATTGATGAAAATCACGAAAGGCACTCATTTTCTCGCTTTTTTGTATATGAGCTGTCGATTGTTATCATAAACAGTCACTACTGACAAATGTTCTTCAAAAGTAGCTGTTATCTTAACTATGATTCTGTTCTTTAACTACTTATAGCTGTTGTTATCGCTAAAGTACCTTTTTCGAATCGATTAATTGTTATGTTATTGTATTTGTAAGTTAATCTCCCAATTTTTAAATCTGATAGATCAAATAAGAATGTTGCTCATCAGTCAGACCTCGCTTAGGTGGAAGAGAGATTTTAAAAAAAAAATCCTTTTTATTGATGGTACAATGCTATTCTGATGCAAGCGCTAAAATTATACAAATATGGAAATTGGAATGAAATAATCTTGAAGGTACAACCTTATATCTTAAATGTTTGATGGAATGCTGGGCCTATGCATTCAAAATTATTGTATTTTGCGATCGAACATTATAATTGAGCTCAAACATAAGACACGTTTTCCACTGGCAAACAGAGTGGAGACCGATTGGTTCGATTCGGTTTTGCTTACACAGCTTACCCCCACTGCTCCTACTTAAGGCGGCCGTACGACCTTTATTTTCACTGCTATGTCCCGGCTTTCCGAATCTTTCTTCAAGTGGTATAATTATCCTGTAGTTTTTTTTATTGCAAATGTGACTGATTACGCAGTGGTTTCTTTTTATCAAGTCGTGCACTTCGATTAAGCTCGCCATACGAAATACGAAACGATAAAGGAGAATTCGTAGTATATAAAAAATGGGGAAACCGCAAAATTTCACCAAATGTTTATTCTAAGAAAGAAAGCCGGGCATACTTTTACAAACATTCCTATCCTTGCTGGTGTTGTCTATTATCAAGTCAAGAGAGCACCCATTGTGACATCAGCCAGAGAACCCGTATGCGGAAGCGACAGGAGAAAAGGCGGAATCCCGAACAACCGAATATATATCACAAGAAATTTATTTGGACCCCTTTGTACGAGAGCCTACCCTCCCCATCAGCATTTCGCCATCATTTGTAGTTAGTAGTGCCGAGAACATGCGCTCTGTGGTGTTCTTTCATAGAACACCTTTTTGCTATCCTGTTCAATACTTTCCTCGAAAAAATCAGCAGCGGCCAAACTTAAAAAGGACTTATAATTGGTATAGAAATGAGACGAGTGATTATTATATACTTCAGTCACCCTTCCGTTTTAAATTCCTCTTTTGTAATTTTGTGTATACTGCATTATAAAATATTTTTAAATTAACAGCATTGCCTTCTTACTGTAGGCAAACGGCAAGTTTTTTCTGTAGTCGCAATTGGCATTGGAAAACATGACTCCTTTTTCCAATGTCACTCTCAATAAATGAATGAACTTCTTCAAGTTGCTGCAATACTGGTCGAAGGCGACGGATTCTCAATTTAACTGGAAAAGCAACACCTCCCTCCGCTTTCCAGTGGTAAAAAGACCTCATATTAATGAGTAGTTCTGACTGCCTCTAAAAATTGGGTTCAAATTGTCAAAACATCTATTTCTTAAAATTTTTCCTTAAACGCCGTTTTTACACATTAAAGGTTAAATTTTATTTGGGAAATTGGTGAAAGGATACTTTCATTTTTTATTGAAAAGTTTTTCATTCCATTTTTTTTCGTGTAAGATGTTATTTAAGGCAACAAAATAAGACACTTCGTTGATATTTATCATAAATATATTTATAAGGCAGAATCCCGTCATTTGCTGTTGAAATTATAAATGTATTGGAAGAATTTACAAATATATTTTATAATTTGTTGGTAGATTATCTCTTTCTGGTTGACTTCCGCAAATATTCCCGTTATATCATTCAAATATTATAGATTTATGTATATTTTTTGCATTCCATTTTGAGGTGAATCAATGTATTTTTTTGAAACGTCGAGCGTTTTTAGATTTAGTATGATATTGATACAAAGATTTACGCAGTTATAAAAGTTACATTTCAGCAGACTCACTCGCTCAGGTGAAAACATTTTTCGAAGTCAAATTTTTCTTCCATACTTGAAAAGTAAAATTGTTTCCACGTAGATATTTTTGTTTTATTTGAAGTCTTCATCGCTCGCAGTTTATACGCGAACAGACGGTCCTTAGTAAGTTATACCTACTTCTCCACATCGTTCTGCCCTCAGAGACCTTCTTCATATCTTGATGGTTCTTTTTCACCTTGCCACAGTTTATTTAACACAAATTCGCCAATATAAATAATGGGTTTTCGCGTAAATTTCGTGAAAAGTTACAAAAATATGCTGCATTCACAAGAGAGCGAGAACCACTCTCTCTAAGGCAACCATCCCTCGATTTCCATGGTTTCACTTTCCACGTTTTACATTTTTAGAGAACTGCCTCAAATTGCACGAACAGCAATTTCGCTTTTACACAGAGTTAAATAGCAGGAAATATTTCGGTTTGACTCAGAGGTTATGCAATGCTGAATAAAATGCAACTGAGTTGTTGAATGCTGAGGTCAAATATAACCTCATGCACACCTGTGGAGAAAACTACCCACAAATGTCCACAGTTTCGTTTTACACGGTCTTTTATCGAAAGTGCAAAGCGAAGGATGGGTGTATGTGTTTTGAATTGATAAGTATTTTACTCGTCGATACTATTTGTTACAGTAAATAGAATGTCATCAGATAATAAGTTCAAATTCGTGTATTTTGTCTTTTGGACTGTTCACAGTATATATTTTTAGTTTAAAATCTAATTCATGAGAAGAATCTCTTTACGTTTGTGATGTTTTATACAGAAGAATCTAAATTTGAAAATAAATCTTATATTATATACTATGCTTTCAGTAATCTGAACGATTTTCAAAAATGTTGATACCGTTAGGTTAGCAATACAAGTCATCAAGTTCTGAAATAAATGCATCCATCGGTGGTAGAGGATCCGTTTGACTCAGCCAGCTGTGATCCAGCTTCAATATCGTCACATTTGGTACAAGTCTTTCTGAAAGTATTGTCATTGTTTCCTGAAATTTATTCCGGGACGTCTTGTGCAAAACATTTTTCCAGATGGCTGCAAATATCTGTAATATAAAAATGCATTATACGTCGCTTGTATAATATCAGTTTATAATTAAAAAATTGTAAAACAATTATTTGAAATATTACCATTGTGATCCTTCGCCGCTCCATCTTTTATGTGAAATTCTAAGGACTTTCCACTTTTGGAACTACTCATATGTCAGTTAAAAGGATGAAATTAATTAATGATCAGTTACACGATTGATAGAGACAGTTTGCTACTTTTACTGATAAATAAATACGGTTTGCTAAAGAAGTTATTACGAGAAACTTAATATAACGCAGATTTTAACTCCTTGATTTCAATCTTCTGTATTAAGAAATGAAATTGACTTCTATCCTTGATCATGAGGAACAAGTGTCGACATCAATTGGAATTAATTTCTGTCACCAGATATTGAATATTTGTAATAGTTGGCGTTGGTAATTTTACACCTTGTTCATGGGGTAGCAGTAGTCTTGAAGACATTTTGAAGTCGGGAAAATTCGGCGTTGTTAACATAACACAAAATTCTCACAACACAGTTCTAAAAACATTTATACTTTTCCATATAACAAGTCTATTATAATAATTATAATTCAGCGATTTCCAAATTTACCAATATTAATTTTGTGCTCGATTTTTAAACAAATAATTAGTAATATATTTAACTGAAAATCCCCATTATTTAAACAATATTATGACAAGCATAGTTTAACTGATCATTTTATATATATATGGCACATTATCATTAACATTTTTTCAGTGTCCAGATTTCATATGTATCATGTGTTGTCGTGATTGACAGATTGAAATATAAGTTATGTAATATCGGCTACTTTACAAATGTAGATCGATTTATTAATTAGATAGGCATTTTTTATACTTACATTTCTTCAAAGTATTCGTGCTTGTATTAAACAATCGAGTACTTTGGAAGGCTAAAATACTGCTTGTGTTTTTCATCCTATTTTTTTGAACAAGGTATTACAGAAAGTTACAGATTACCTATTTTAGTAACTCTTTCAGTTCTCGTTTCTGAGAAATTTTCGAAAAATATCATCAAAGCCATTTTCAGTCGTATTCTACGCGATCATATTGGTGTTCACATTTTCGAGAATGAATGAGATACGAATATTCGTCACGTGCACTATAAAGATGCAGCCGAGACGTTGTCATCGCAACGGGTTTCGAACGAGGTTCGTGCTCTATGTGAATTCGCGAGGAACTCATTAATTTTCTCCATGCATTCTTAATATCTGGAGGGAATGACGTTGCTGCTGCCACCTCAAAGTCTCGGGTTGGCTCTAGATGAGGGCGACGTTTTCACTTGTTCCAAAAATGCCAGCAGTCTCATCGCATCCAAGTTACGCTCACGTTGGCATGTATAACTTAACTTTTTTATTTCCTTTCAACTCAACGAAATTTTACATAAAGTAGCAATTTTATGAATTAAATTAATGGCGTGTTTTTTAGTTTTACTCTAACGCATACACTGGATACAAAATTAATTACTTAAACATATAATTTCATTAACTAATATATTCGGAATTTGTTCATCGTATTTATTTTAAATTAAATTTTTGTTTTCAAACAATTCGAAAGAAATATTAATCTGATTGTAAACCTTTTTATATGCAAAATGCGTGAAACAAACGGCATCGCCATAAAAAACTTTTCAGACCGTTTATCGACAATATTTATTCATAAATTCTTCTAAGACAAAAGTGATAGCATTAGACTATGTTCATGCAAATCGATAGTTAAAGTTTAACGAATTTTTTTAATCATTAATTTCTGCTTGAAATTGAACTGGAAACGAATTATTTATTTGGAATAAAGACACATTATGCTGTGATTACAAAGCATCATTAATCCTTTCATCAGCAGGTTTCTTAAAATAACAGAATACCTTTTATTTGAGCTATGCCAGCCTTCTAAACAAATTTGCGCCGAGGAGAAACAGTTTAATTTCTAATGTCACGAAAAAGTATATCGAGGGGCGCATAAAATTAGATTACGGTCGTGTTCTTCAAGGTATTAAAACACGTTAAATCACACAGCATGAATTATAGACGAGGTTGGTATATTTTCATATCAAAGACAATTCAGATTGTTTATTTAAGCGCGTAAAATTATCTACAAAGTGGAATAATTCTGTCTTTTGCTATGAAAAAGGAAAGATTAGCAAATCGAGTTCATTGATTAGAAGTGAATTTTGGGTGATTTTCGGCACTTGGGCGTTGATAACAATTACTACAGCTTCAAAGGAATGGGCTTTCTAACTCGAACTGTCTCTTCTGCAGTACTTCATTGTGATTCTCACCGTAATTTGCGCGACAATGATGAAACCCGCAAAGGCTTTCGTGTTTCAATCTCAAAAACGAATGGATTATTTTCGGGGAAAAATTTATATTGAGTTAGCTGTATGATTTAAAGATAAGATTTAGGAAAGGATAATGTTTGAGGATGGATTGAAACAAAAATTGAAGATCATTGAGTTAAAACGATGCTACTTGAGTAAAAAGGCAATATTGTCTGATTTTGGGTTTTCATTATGCTTTTCTACGCATTCGATAATACAAATTATTTTCAAGCGGCTATTCTGATATATCTTTTATAAATTATATTGAATAATCATGGCTCTTATCGTGTTAATAGTTTTTTAACCCAAAAAGTTACATTTAAATGAGATGATTTTTTTCTCAACAGCGTGATAAATTAAGATATTGAATTTTATTAAAGCTTATCACCAAATCTGTCCTTCAATTGCATCCTTAATCAAGTTGTCTCTCGCAGAGAATTGTCCAATCAATTTTGCCTTCTACTTTCTTGTTTGATGAAACATATCTTCTCTCATATCTTTATTATTTCCTCATTTATCTATCCATTTTATTTTCCGAAATATTTTCCAAATCCCACTTTTTTAGAAGCTTTCTAAGTATTCCATCTTTCATTTTTCTCATTTTTCTGTCCTATAGACGGCGATAACTGATAGTTATAAATATATGCCAAAGTTTGATAAGTTATGTTTTTCAATAGTCATAGAATTGTGGCAAAACATTCTAGCATTTTTCTTATGGCTATCGGAGAAACAAAATAGCTTATCAAGTAAATTTGAACGATAATGTGATCTCGATAATACCCTTTTGAACGTCTTAAAGATTGTAGGAAAATATTCATATCCTTCCGAGAAATGAATGAGTCTTTATCTATACAAGATTGTATTACGCTTTCTTATGAGTAGGCACAATAATTGTTATAAAATGAGAATGAATTTGACGGAATATCCATATAGCAGGTAATGGTATTAAAAGAAAAGAATACCTACCTATGCAACGAGATTTTGAGACACCTTTTAGGAAAAATACTGCAAAGTACAATTAATGAAACTTCAAGAAGAGTAACTGAGAGGACTGTTCAGAAATTCATAGGGAGTTTTGAAAGGATGAAGATAATATTATGCAAACATTAAGCTGACGATGGTGACACATTTTCAAGAATACGTACACGTGCAAAATTTATCGCATCATTTATGTATTATGTCTCGTACAGTTTAACTCGTACTTTATCAAAATACTCTCGGTACCATCTCAATATCTGCGTATTGAAAACATATTTTTCTGCTTTTATGATTATTTTAATTTTTCAAAATGTCTAGCGCTCTTTTTTTCCGAGTCACTAAATAAATTACACTCGATAAATTACCAATTAAGTAATTTTTGCGCTAATGTAAATGTAAGTTTTCTACACTTTACTACGCGATATTAATCAATTCAATTGCAAACATGAAAAGTTATCGGAAAGATAAGTTGGGATACTTTTGTATAAGAAAAGATAATTAAAATGTATGGAGCAGCGATTCGGTTAATTCTTCAGCTCTTATTAGGCAGGGAAAAGAATCTCCGTGGATATCTTTTACGATACCAATTAAAAACCTCTCTCTCTCTCTCCCTCTTTCCCAATGCGAAAGGGAAGAGAATAAAAAATAACGAGGATAAAAAAACTCGCTCGAAAAAGTCCGTAGATTAACTGTTGAGTGCCTTTTTCCCATGGACAACGGCGTCCTTTCCTCGCCCCTATCCTTCCTCCCTTCTCTCCAAACTGACCGCTCGGTTGAAAAAATAAACTGGGAAAAACACCCGTCTCTTTCCCTCTTGGCTTCGTGCGGGGAGATAAAAAATTTTTTCCCTCTTCTTCTCTTTTTCTCTCTCGTTTTTTTCCTCCCTCTCCACTCTTTTTCCCATCTGCTTCCACACCGGAAGGCTATCTTCCCCCCCTTTTTGTTTGACACCCACACTCCCACACATCCTATACCCACATTCTCTCTCTCTCTTCCCCACCCTCTCCTTTGTCTCCGCTCCATCCCTTTCCCACTTTTAAACCTCCCTCCCCCTAAATGGTGGACACTCTCGCCTTATCCGTTCCTTCTTCTCTCCCTCCCTTCCCTTTCTCTCTTCTTTCTCTCTCTCTCCCTCTCTCCTCCCCACTCATTTCTTTTTAAACCCCTTATTTTTCACTCTCTCCCTCTCATCGTCCACCTGTTGATGCTCCGTCCGCACCCCCTCCCTCCCACCCATCACACACCCTAACTCCTCCTCCTCCTCTTTGTCGCCCTCTCCCTCCCCTTCCTCCTCCTCCTCCCATCCCATCTCCCCCCTCCCCTCTCCCATCATACACGCCACAGCGCGGGTACCATCTCTTTTCACTCCTCTTGCCAGCTATATCCACTCTTTTAGAGCCGCTGTCCCTCCCAATTTTTCGCCCTGTTTGACCTCCTCCCCTCCCCCTCTCCAATCCTCCTGACACACCCCCGACTCCTCTTTTACCCTTTTTAAAAGCTCAAGGGGCGTGGATTACCAGACTAACTCTTTCCACTCCTTTTTCTCCCCCACCTCCTCTTTTCTCTCCATTTATTATTCCTCTCGCACACCGCCCGCTCTTTTTTTTCTCTCTTTCTCTTTCCCTCTTTCTCCCCTTTCTTTTTTATTTTTTTATTTTTTTACATTTTTTAATCCATCTCTCTTCTTTTTATTCCTCCCCGCTAACAGGGAGGTCACGCTTTTTTGCGTTTTTCCGGGAATTAATTTTTTTCGGCCCCTCTGGGCTTTTTCCTTTTCCCACCCTCGTGATGAGAGAGAGAGAGAAAGAGAGGAAGGGAGAGAGGCAAAGAGAGGGAGCGTAAAAAGGGATGGAATTTCCTCTTACCGTAAGTCGAGATGACTCGGGCATTTAAAGGTTGCCTCTTTCCTCCGTTAAAAAAATTAGCCTCACGATCTCCATGTTAAGCGAATGTTTTATTTTTTATTCCCTTTCTCCCTGTATATTAACTTTCTTCTGCGACTTAAGTATGATTTTATTCGCACTATTATGTCTACATATATATACTGTTAGAGTGAATTTCCGAAAAAACTTACATTTTTTTACATATAATATTGTTTATTTATAAGTAATATCACTCATTTTTTTCACTAGTTGTTATTCTTTTATAAAATGATTATTTGTGTAGCAAGTAATTTTCATGAACTGTTTAAAAAAATATTTGTTGAATTTTATTTTTAACTATCGATTCAGAAGTTGTAATGAATGTATTAAAACTTCTCTATTTTACTTTGATAGCTGTAATATGTTTGAGGATGTTAAATATATTTTTAGTTATAGATAATTCTAATTATTATTAATAGTTTTTGGTAATCAAATTATAAGTCCTTGAAATACTAGACAAGATAATTTATCAGAGAAATATTTCCTGAATATCAACATTAAAGTTTTGTATTTGTAACATTTAAGAGGTTACAATAATTTCTAACTGATGCATAGATACTGCTCTATCAAGAATGTCTCTTTTTGAGCAAGTCTTTTATATGCGGTAATTTTGTTCAACATTAGCTCACTTTCGAAAATAACCAAGGCTATTGCTTTTGACGTTGCTGGAACTATATTTAGTGATAATATGCCATGCCGATATCGTGAAAATTATCCGTAGTGATGGGTAATTTTTTATTGTAATGACTCAAATGAAATGAACACTTTCGTTTAATCGAAGGTTGATTTAGGTAACATTTAATAGTTATGTAAACGTTTATGCCGGTCTACAGTATATAGTCTAATCCAAGAATTCCTCTACCTAACTACTTCTCAATAGACACATTAAAATGTTAATCATGTTTATATTGGATTAATCCGTCCTCTTATCCGTAGCAATAGCATTTAACCAATGATTTGGTTTTTTATTGCACAAAAATATATATGAAAACTTTAAAAATCTGTTCACAGCAAAATTCTGATTGCTTTTTTGATTAAACACATAAAATATTTTCTTTTTATTATAAACTCTATTAATCTGGAGCAGGCGAAAAAACATATCATAGCCGCATGCAAATACTCCTCGATCTAGTAATAAAATTAAAAAATTACTGCCCTAGAAGACCAGGGGGGTCACGAATTTATTAGTATGTTATGGCGCAAGGACTCACCGACAAATTTTCCGGCAGAATGATGATGGCAACAACTTTAGACTCTGAAATCATGTTTGACTTCTGGCTAAGTTAGTTAGTGGTGGCCCAATTACATCTCGGGGTGTACCGTATCACGCCAGTGGAAGCTGACAAACAAGTATGCAGCACGCACTCTTGTCCACCTGCATATATGCCACCATCTGCCTATTACTAATTAGACCACTTGATGGAATCAAGTTATGCAAAATCACGATCAAACACATCTCAGAAAGTTATATAGTGTTTGGCGATTAATAAGAGTTGAATTAGATGTCTTGACCCAACGTGAAGAAGAAATTATCGAGAGAGAGAGAAGTAGGAATGCGGAATCGGGAGGCAATTTTTAATTATGAATTTTCGAATTTTAAGGAGGCAGTCGTATTTAGAAATGTGATTTTTTTCAGACACGTTCTTACGTCAATAAGCATCCACAAAGATCTACCCCTCACTTATAATTCGCATCAATTTATATTTTCAGAGATTGTTGCGTTACCTAAACGCCCTCGCTTACCTAGAAAATCCTCAATGATTTTAAAAAGTTATTAATACGCGAAGCTACTATAGATAACGTTAAAATCAAAAGATATATTATACGCAGTGGCATATTCTCGTTCGTTTGCAGTAACTCGGTACTTTCCGTTCCCCATTTTTTCGCATTTATTTATTTATTTTTCATGAGCTCATAAACCGCACTTTATAGTCTTTGTAATGAGCGTAATAACAATAACAAAGACGAACACATACGACCATGCCCTCGGCAGTGATTCGAGCCTGCGACCCTAACATTGGGAGATAGACGCGCTAACCACCCCTCTACATCACGTTTGTCGAGTACCTATTCTTAATCCGACGTAATTTGGGAATTTTAGATATTTTTTACAACTTCTAACGTTGTAAATAGTGGTCTTTGTCGGCATTTAGTTAATGAATCGATACTTTCGGTTTTCGGTTTTTCGAAAAATATCCGACAGCTTCACGAACAACTGATTGCTTATTACTTATAAAAAATGTTTAACTAGTAATAAAACTCTTAAAATGATACATAGAAAACAAAGTAAGGTTTCGGGCTTCGTTCTGCAGTTCATTTGGTTTTCACATAATATTGATGGAATGATACCGCGACTCGACTATCCTAAGACCAGACCACACTGCAGACACCAAAGACTCCCTACAAGCTCACTGCGTCTTGAATAAACGGAAAAGTGTAGGTATTAAAATATGCATTGAGTCAGTATGATTCCGATGGCCAGTTGTATAGGAAAATCTCAAATTATACCGCTTAAACTATTTCATTGTTCAAACATTACCTGCTATAACTCGTAAAAAATTGTAATTGAATTTTCTTGATATTTTTACTGGAATTAGGTTTGTTTACAATGGTTTATCCGTTTTAAATCCCGTTTTATTCTGCGTATCAGTATATCTGCATTATAATGGCTAATACTATAGCGCTTTTGAAATTCATGAACAATTTATTTATAAATGGATCCTTGGGACTGAGTTATGGTAGGTTTCTAGTGTAACGCATTTTTGGAGCAACAGCAAATTTATATAAAAAATTTAAAATGAAGGCGATGCTAATTAGATATTCTAATAATAGATTTAAGGGAAATTACTGCAATTAAAACATTACTGCATTTGTTTGTGTCTGTGCGCATTACTATATTTTATGTATTTTGCGCTTTATTTAGTTCTTTTTTATGTAGTGCGATTTACATACTGTCAAAAACCTTTTTACTTTGTTTCAGGAAGTTTTCCTATGTAACAGATGTTTGAAATGAATTTAAAAAATTTTGATGCATTTAATTTACTTAAAAAATCAGAATCCATTATTACCAGATGAAAATAATTAAAAACTAAGATTAAATATATATGAATTATTTTATCAAAGCTTTCACATTATCGGTCTATATATCCGTATCTAATTATGCGTATTATTTTAAGTCGTCCCAGAAAATATGGGTCATAATTACCGTGAAATAGGATATGGAAATTCAGTTCCATATAAACAATCCCTCTTTGAATTCTCTGAGGACTAATTGAAGAATATGAAAGAGTTATGCGTTGAGAGTAAATTCTGTAGATTTCAACATGTATTTAATCAATCATAATATTTTTCGGCAATTTCAAAAGATATTAACGGACAATAGAAACATAAATGACGTCATAGCTAAAATGAATTTTCCAGTGGAAATTTTCAAAAACTTACAATGATCCAACACAAAATTAAAAAGGCGAGTTCTTAAAAGTCTTCATTTTCAAAATTCAGTGAAATCTAATGTCTTATGAAGTTATACATGAAAATCTGTAGACTTCTTATTATTTAGTTATTAATTCAATAGAGAATTACCGATCTCGTATTATGGCAAAAAAGTAATTCAGATATAGTATAAGAAATTGTATCAAAGTACATAAATGTCTCAAATAACGTGGTAATGACTATTTCGGATACTTAATATAGAACTTATTTTTCAATTTTCAACGCTTTTATTGTTTATTTTTTAAATCTTAGAATATTATTTCGCGCCTCACATTTCTCTGAATAAGCACTACGCGTTTCAGGAAAGACCCGGCTCGCCTTAAAAAGTAGTTAATAAAGCGAAGGAAGCTAATTGTAACGTCGAAAAAAAAGAGAAATTTAAATATTATCCGGAAATAATATCCCTTCCTCTCTTTTATTAAACGACTTAACTTGCCGGAGAGAGAGAAAGAGAGAGAGAAAAAACGAGAGCGATTTCCGATCCAACACTTGTAAAACAAACGCCCACGCGTCCTCAAACTTGTGTTTTTTCCCGACCCTCGTCTCGCTTCCTTTCTTTCTCTCTCTCTCTCACACACATTTTTCCTCTCTTTCCTCTCTCTCTCTCCTCGCCCATCCGGCACCACCCCACATTCCAACGCCACCTCCATCTGCCACTTTACACCGCGCGAGCGGTCGACTGGGGAAGAAGGGGGAGGGAGAGAAAAAGAGCCGAAAAAATAATTCAAAATAATAAAAAGAAGAGAAAAATAAAAATAAAAGGACTTGTTGAATGCTTGAGGGTTGACCCTCGCGCCGCTAATGCCTCCCACGCACGAGGTGTCCCCCATCTCTTTAAAAAAAAAAAAAACCCTCCTCCTCCTGACCCCACCTCAACTAACCCCCCCCTCCCCCAACTCCTCCCTCTCCCCTCTTGACTCTCACCACCCTTTTCCTGTCCTAACCCTTTTTCGCCCGGATCCCCTTTTTCCTCTTTTTCTCCTTCTATCTCCGTGAAAAACCGTTTTACGCCATCTACCGTCCCTCCTTCTCCTTTCCCTCTTGTAAAAAAAACCCTTTTTTCCCCACTCCCTTCGACTCTCTCCTTCCCTTGAAACCCCTTCCTCTTCCCCTACTAATTCCCCATTCGTAGCCATGCCCTCCAGAGAGAGAGAGAGAGAAGCGACGGTCTTCCGCCTCTACCATGAAATCTCTCTCTCGGACCGTATTTCTCGGAAAGCGGCGCGAAAAAAAAATAATTAAAAAAAAGAACGGAAAAGCGTACAAACGCTCTCTCTCTCACACACACACATTTCCTCCCCTCTTTCTCTCTCTCTCTCAATCTCACACTCGCATAAAAGGGGTTGAAATCCCACCGGAATGCTTATAAAAGAGAGAAAAATCTTTTTTCCTCTCTCTCTCTCTTTCCTCTTTCACGCCGAGTCCAGTAGTTAATTTTTTCCCACTTAATTTTATGGCTGTTTATTTTCGCTCTCTTTTTCAGCTTTTCGAGGCCCATTTGGCGTTATGTTCCTCACTCCTTCTCCTCTCCTCTCTCTCTCCTTCGTTCTCTTTTTTGACGATCTTTTCCCCGATTACGTTTCAATTATCCGCTTGTTTAGAGACGCGAAAAAGAGATTACGCGTCCATTAGGGAGGTCCGAGAGATTTATTTCCCAGTTGAATGAGTTTTATTTTTCAGGAAAAAAAAGAGAAAACAAGCTCTTTAAGCGGCGCTATTGAATTTCCTCGCGCGGTGTAAAACGTCGACTTGAAACGTTCTTCTAAACAGCTTTTCTCAATTTCAGCCGCATTAAACGAGTGTAATTGTTCTTAATTTGCCTAAATTTGTTTTGAACTCGAGGCGCACGCATCTTTTCCTTTTGTTTCGCATTGATACAAAATGGGAGTTTGAAGATTACAGGTGTATCCGGTGTGACAGCTTTGCAGAAGTTTATACGTCATTATTGACTAGATTACATGTGTACATGCATTTTTGTTCGCATGTGTAAATTCCAATTTGTTATTTTGACCTAAGTTAGGTACCAGAGAGCTTTCATCCTGTATTTAAACCAAATATGAAGTAAAAATTTGTGATATAATAGTTCTGAAGTAGCATGAAAACATCATTTCGGTTGATAATCTAGGATTTAATGCATGTTTGGCTGTATGTTAAAAACATTTTTTTTGGAAAGTTACCATACGTTACTAGGGTACTAATTTTTCCTAAATAATAAAGGCTTTCAATTAATGCAATCGAAAAAAATCTTTGTTATTATAATGAATTATTTATGAGCATTTTAGCTAATACCTCTGAACTATTTCTGGACACTTTAGATCAACATAAAACAGAAAAGACAGCCAAAGTGGCTCCGCAGGGACAAATTTTCATCCTTTATTCTCTATCTGATTTAATGGCTTGTCTTCTTTAATTTCTTTTACGCTTTTGACAGTTGGTTACGATTTTATATAATAATAAAACCATGACGAGGAAAAAGCGTGGGTTTAGATTGCAATTTTTAAGAGTACCACCATTGAAAGTGGATTGGCTTAAAACTGCCGCGCCTTAAACCCTCGCCCTCAACCCCATTCACGACACGCCCACCTTTTCCGTACATCTCTCATTTCACTCTCTTTCTCCCCTTTCTCTCTCCCTCCCACTCCATTTCTCCGGCACATACTTTACTCCTTCCTTTCTATCCGAGCTTCTCTTTTTCTCTCTATCTATCTCTCGTAGGCTGAACACGTACGTACAGAATGGCCTGGATTGCGCTTGGTGTGGTTTACAAGCGGATTCAAGGAGGATAAAAGGGCCAATTCCACACGCTCTCCCTACTCTCTTTTTCTCATCTCTCTCTCACTCTCTCTCTCTCTCTTCCACTACATTTTCTATTTCGTCCCCGTTTTCACTCTGCATTCCTTCATTTTATATGCATTTTAATATCATTCTATTTCTCTCTCTTTCTATCTATATATATTTTTTCTCCTGTCTGCCTCTGCATTTTTCGGTCGCTTTTCCTTACAGTATAACCATTCCATCCAGGTCTCTTTCGATCTCTTTCTTTTTTCAATCCGTCTTGCAACTTTTCCTTTATCTCATAATCTCTCTCTTTTCTTTAGACGCTTTCTATTCTCTGCTCTTGTTAGATGGAATAGGTGTATTTTAATAGCTTCATCTTCTTTCAGTAGCATAATTTCTCTCGTTGTATAATCTTCCACCACCCATCCACACTTGCTTCTCTTATCTAATTCTCGAGTCTCATCGTTTTCTCTCTCTCTCTCATAACCACTCCTACTTTCCTATCTCCCTCTTAACCCTGATTATCCCTATCGCAATCTATCTCGCTCTCTGTAGTTCTCATTCTCTCTCTCTATCTCCCTCTTCCTCTTTTTCCCTATCTCTTCCTCTCTCTCTCTATATTACTCACGGCAGCGTGCGAATATTTCTCCCCTTCCCCATCTCTCTCTACCTCCTTCCCCTCCCTCATCTCTCTCTCTCCCTCCTTCCCCTTCCTCCTCACTCCGCTCCAGTGTTCCTCATTCCGCCCACGAATATATCCTCCCATTATGCTTCAAGAGGAGAGAGAGAGAGAGAGAGAGAGAGAGAGAGAGAGAGAGAGAGAGAGAGAGAGAGAGAGAGAGAGAGAGAGAGAGAGAGAGAGAGAGAGAGAGAGAGAGAGAGAGAGAGAGAGAGAGAGAGAGAGAGAGAGAGCTAGTGAGGTTGGGAGGAGGGAAAGACAGAGTTTGAGGGAGAGACGGAGGCATACATTTAGGAGAATAACCTATAGCGAAACCTGCAAGAAATTTTAATGTCTCGCATAAAATATCCGGAATCTTTTAAGGCAACCATTCATTCCATTATAACTCGAGAGATTTATGTTAAATCTGAAATTGCGCCATCTTCTGATAAAGTATGGATTTCGAGTCGTAACGATCAAACGAAGTTACTGCGGAGTAACATAAGATTGTTACATAAATTCGACAAAAATTCTCCTTTTGCGGCAGAAATAATATCATTAATTTAATTTTTTTGGATGCATCTAAAGTTTTAAGAATGACATTATAATTTGCTAAGTATAATGAATGTTTCCATTAAGTTCATTCAAAACGCGCATAATAGAATGGCTAATTGAAATTGAAATCGTAAAGATTTATGTAGACAATCTGCATCGGCACTTAACTAAGCAATTATATATTAACCTTTTCATAGGAATTTACTAGTAATTTAGCTTCAGTCAGTCTACTGGAAACCTATTACTTAGCTGTCAAATTCACATATCTCGTTAAATCTAAAAAAATTCAAACCGAAAAGATTGCTTTCGTACTATTAAGGATTAGATTAATGTGTTTCAAGCACGGGTTTTTAATGATATAATGCGACCAAAAGAGACAAATATTTCTTGCATTTGCACAACACTCCGTTTCGTTAACCTTGGTAAATCGAGTAATTAAAACGAAATTTATGGATAAAAGTGAGACATGAAATAACTACTAAATGCTAGACAGATATATAAGGGGAGCCATATTTTCTCTTTTTATGTGACTTCAATGGAGAAATTTGTCCACAAAACTAACCAACCAAAAATCTTTATGTATATAAGAAAAGATAAAATGATTTTTACTTTCCTATCAAGAATTGACTTATGTATATATTGAGGAAGGATCCTTTGTTGAGAGAAGTTTTTGTTTCTAAGGGGTTGAACGAATTCATTCCGTTTACTGCCACGGTAGTTGAGCTAGCTTCTGGTCTTTATTTAAGAGGCCTCTCTTTACTTCGCCTTATTCCCTGAAATTCTTTAGCATTCGACGCGTTGTCAAAATGTTAGCACTACCGTTTTAAGTATTTTTTTCAATAACTCTACTGGCTCCTAATTTTCTCCTTGAGCGTAAATGAAGAAATTTTCAGCCATATTCCCGTTTACGGCGCAGAAGGTTTTTGAATTATGCGACGCACCGTCCATAATTGCGTCTTTTTCGGCTTAAGCTGCGCCATGAAGTTGAAGCATGAAGGTAATGAGAAATCGGGAAGGTAAGACGGAGCGAACAGTTATGGGGCTAGTGGCGTGTAAGCATTTAGCGTATGGGGGCGTTTACGGCGGCGACCGGGGGAGGGAGGGAAGGGGGGGTTTGCCATGGAGTGGGCGGAAGGGGAGAGGGGAAGGGGGGAGGAAAAATACGATCGGATGGAGTAACACCATAGTTGAAGGAAAAGAGATTTTCCGATGAAGCTGCGTTCGGAGAGGGGAAGGGGGTGGTATGGGGGGGGGGGGGAGAGTTCTTAAGACGTCAGTGGATAGGGGAAATGTCGAGAGGTGTGCGGAAAAAGTGGGTGGGGCTTCCGGGAAACGAGAGGAGAAGGCGTCAAGGGGAGGTGGGGTTTTTGAAGCTTTCGCGAGGTGCGGGGTGGAGAGGGTTACGTGTGCGGGTGGGTGGGTGGGTGAAGTGGTGCGTCAAGGGGGGGGGAGTAGGAAGAGGAGGGGTGGCAGTCCCGCAAAGGTGGGGTTGGTGGACTGGGGCTTGAGAGAATTCAAAGGAGTCTCAGGTTTATTAATTCCACGGGCCAAACTTCATTAGGCGCCACGTCGCAAAGACGTGAGCGGAGAAGGAAAAGGCTTTTGAGACGACACATGAGAAAGGACGAAGGAATCGCATAAGAATGAGGGAGGGAGAGAGAGAGAGAGAGAGGGAGAGAGAGGGAGAGAGAGAGAGTAGAGAAAGGGTGAGGGATGTTGGAGGCAGGCAGGTTTTGAGCGGGATTTAATTAACGAAGGGAAAGAGTTTCGGATTAATCTTAAATTAATTTGTATTCCGAGGTCTTTTGAGAGTAAATTGTAATTTCTCTAGAAAACGAGTCTTTATGCGAAACTTCGGCTGCATAACTTGTTTTTTTTGTTTTATTTTGAGGGCCGAATTTCGTTAAGTCTCGTCTGGCTTAGAGAAGTGACGGTTAATGAAGTAATTTGAACGCGAGCAACAATGGAACAAATTGCTCGGCGCCTTAATCAGGAGAGAAATTAAGTATAAAGCACGCGCACGTCTTATGCGAAACTCGGGTTATAACATAATCATGGCTTGGAATGTATCAATCGTAGTTTCGCTTGATATATTTCCACCCGTTTCTTGCAAAATAAATAATTGAAGTATAATAATCAGTAAAAAATTATACGTATATTATTCATGTTTCAATTTAATTTGTGGACAACTTTCATTTTTAATATTGCAAATAGAATAGCATTAGCTTGTTGTCACTAATCTAGGTTTTTATGTTATCAGTCTTGAAAAAGTTTTTTGTTTGATGATATAAAGCATTTATGCTCCAAAATATAAAATTATATAATTTTTATATTTAAAAAAGAAACTGGTAAGCTTCGATACAGAGTTTGTGAAATTTGATGCGTTTATTACATTTTATCAATTGTGACGTTATTCCGATTTTAAAGGTAAAATAGTTAGCAATTTTTAACAACATAAAATTTTTCATTTTTTAGTTTTCTCAGTCATGCATTAAAAAATATCCTTCTAAATATTCATTTCTTCAAAACTGTCAACGTATATTTACTCCGTCATATCCAGATGGCTGCGATTAAAAGAACACGCAATTCCGCGCGATTCCTCTAAGCCTTTTCTCTCTCTCTCTCGAACAATTTTTGCCATCTCCGCGTTTATAAGCATTCGTTTTCCACGTCCCCTTGGCCCTTCTCCTAGATTCACCACCATACGCAACGAGATATGAAGACCATCTGAGTATAATTCTAGATATTTCGGCTCTACCAATCGTTGTCGAAAGACGCAAGACGTTTCGACGCTTCATTGTTCGTCAAGATTTTGATTCGGATTAGATGTTTCCGTCGTTGCTGCCGGAAATTACGAAAGGCGGAATCAAAAGATATAGCAGGTGACAGGAGTGGATTCGTATATGAAAAGTTAGGTTGAGACATTGTAGTAGAAACTCCACAGCTCGAGCATCAAAGGAATGCATTAAAAATTATAAAGTCGTACTGAAGTAAAGGAATACTAAGGTTAAATAATTTTCTCCGAGTTATCAAAAAATCAACTCACATTACACACACACACAGACACTAGGGGGCAAGCCCCCTGCTCGCCAACCTCCCCCCCCCCCCCCCCTCTCCTCTTTACTCGCTGTTTCTTCGTTCCTACCATGTTGGATTTAGATTAGTTTAACGGGGATATGTTTTGAATATGAGTTTAATTAATATAGTTTATAAGGGATGTATGTTTGAATTTTAATAACAAATTAACAAAATTAGTCGAATAACTCGATAAAAAATTAACTTAGAGGAATGAAATTCCCGGAGATTAAAAATGGCTGAGGTATGGACCGTTAAAAAGAGAGAGAGAGACAACCAGAAATAGGATTTTAGTAATATAGATAAAAAATATAAATAACATGAATACTGCGTTCAATTTATTTGCATTAAATTAATATATTCGGTCATTTAAAGCATGTTTTAATCTTATTTTCGATCTTTAAGCCTTTATTTAAGTGCATATGCACAGAAATTACCAAGGACAACATGGAATGGAATCTTATTATTGAAATGTTAAAAAATATACCAAAACTCGAGTATAAATTCAAAATATGAGCGAATTCGAATGAGAATGAATATTCAAAGATAAGAATAAGAATTCTCGTTCATTTTTGGGTGTTTTAGCGCAACTTTAGTGTCGATAACTTAATTTTAAGATATTTAAAGGGTAAAAGAATGAAAGCCTTCAAACCAAAAAGGTGATATTTACGTGTTATCTTATGGGAAACGACATTCATTCTCTGGAGTCGAACCCGTGACTTTTTTCGAAATATTTTAGTCATAACGTAGAGATTCATCAACACTGAAGTCCTGAGAAATTTCAGGCTTCTAAGTTTATTTCTAATCGAGTTATTCACAATATTAGAGCGTTTCGCATCATGATGACCATTACGATTTTATAATATAGACTAGTGTATAGCCCGTCAAAAATTACGGGAGGAAAGATACGATCGTTCAAACTATTTAGGGAGATCATGTTAACATCAGAAACCTCAACTGTCTTGAAAATCGTTTCCTCCTCCCTCCCTCACCCCTCTCCCTTCTCTCTCTCCCTCTCCCTTCTCTCTCTCCCTCTCTCTCCCCATCTCTCCCCCCTCCTCCCCTACTCTCTCTCCCTCTATTTCGTATCAAAAGAATTCAAAACACGTTTATACCCATAAGGATTGAAATAACAACATGATATCGAGGGCTAACAATGGAATAAGTAGCCAAGGTAACATCCCGTTAAAAATGGCAAGATTTCCTCAAACTGTGTGAATTAAACGTTTAAATTGAGCGATTTCAAACTGTAGGCGGAAAAAAGATGAAAAGAATAAGAAACTATTTAATGTTTTCTTCAAAATGGTTTATATACGAAGATTGTAGGTCAATTCTTTCTAATTTTAATGGAAAAAAGAATGAAAGACTGCAGGTCGAAATGTCCATTTTTACATGTTACGTTATGGGAAATGGAGATTATCCCCTGGAACCAAACCCGGGTCTTTGATCTCGAGTTAACAACATTAAAACGTTTTGTTATTATATCACAATGCTATCCTCAAAATTTCATCAAATTCGGATCAGTCGTTTGCGAGATATTAAGCTTCAAAAAGCACTGCACCCAAAGTGACACTGTCTTTTATATAGTTTGGGTATATATATATATATATGTGTGTGTGTGTGTGTGTGTGTGTGTGTGTATTTCTCCTGTTTTATTTAGTAATAAGGAGAATTTTTAATTTTATTCCTAGGAAACTTTTCCTTCGACTCCACGACAAAATTAATGGAAATCATTGCTTTTGCTTAATTGTTAGCAGCAAATCTAAATCAACGTATGGCTATATACTGTTGACGATTTTTCCTATTGCATACATTTCATGGTCTTGAGTTCTGTTTGATAAAAGTAATTTATCTTCGATAATCTATTACGTAGTGCCTTTCTCTCTCTCTCTCTTCCTATATCTCCTTGTCAGCAATTCAACTTCAATCTTTGCGATTTTCCCCTTCTACGAAGTAACTGCTCCTCAAAACCTTTCTCCTCGCTGCCTTCACCTTCAGGGCCAACACACACTTCCTTTTGTCTCAATCTCCTCCCTTTTCCTTCATCATTCCCTATACCACCTTCCAAAAGCATCCTTCCCCCCTCCCCTCCCTCCCCCCCACACTTTCGCGTCTTCCCCTCCTACACGAAATCACTTTTCTTATCCCCATACCGCCATTTTTCAAAACCAACTCTCCGTTTGGAACCAATACGGCGACCTCCGCGAGCTCCGCACGTCAAACAGACGCGAGCTCCGACAACGTTTTGCGAAGTTGTTTGGTAGAGAAAGGCGAATGGGAAAACGACGGGATAGGCCCGAAAAGGAGAGATTTTGGAGGGGAGGGGAATGGTGGGGGGGGGGGGGGGAGGGAGAGAGAGATAGAGAGGGTGGAGAGTGAGGAAAGGCGAGAGAGAGAGAGAGAAAAAGGAAGAGATTGTGCGGTTGACAAGTGGAGCAGGCACAAATCAAGTGCGGAAGAAAAGGGAAGTGAGAGGGTTTGGTGGGAGGGGGATGTGCCGAAGGAGGGAGGGAGGGAGAAGGGAAGTAAAGGAGGGAGGGCTTTATGGGAAGGAGAGAGAAGTTTCAGAGAGGGAGTGCAGACGCTGAGAACTGTTTTTCCTTCCTATCGGTTTGAATTTTGAATCTAATGATGTTTGCATTTTACCGCGATGGGCTCTTCAAACTCGCGCCCATACCAAAAACAGGCTTTATTCCGCAATACCCACACGCTAGGGCGCGTTCTCACACAAACACAAGCGCCGTAGACGTCATAAATTTGCTCGTCTTCGGTTTTCGGCGCGATACATTTCCCTCTCCCGTTCTAGTCTCTAGGTATTCTTTAGAATGATCTATATTGTGAGATTTACGCGCAAGAATAGTAGTACAAAAATATGGCAGGCATTAAAATAATAATTCATGAAAATGCTCGAATTTGGCTTTTTTTTAAAATAAGAATATCGTCGCGTTTTTGATAAAATATTACATCGAAACTTTTATTCTTATTAAAATCAACAATAGACGAATTAAATTGTGCATATCACCTTTATAGCAGAAAATGGCCTCTGATTTACTCAGTTTATGTTCTCATCGGTTGCCATGGTTATCCAATATAAATTTTTTAACTGAAAGCAAAAGAAAAAAAATCGAGTAAAACTTCAAGCGCGTGATTTTAGTCCATATCTCTGTTGACTTATTTAGGAATGCGAACTATGTTGATTTTGTTACAGCCCATTCATTTAAAATCTGATGTTTCTAAAACGTCCGATCCTTTTCCAAAATCTGTACCGCGAACTAAATAGCACAAAAACGCGTAGAATATTTGTGTCGTTTCTATTTCCAAGTATTTGAGGTCGATTTTTTCCATCTTGAAATTCGACATCAATAGTATCATACCATAAGAAAAACAACGTTTATTTTACCTCGACGAGTAAGTTTTTCGACGTTATGTGATGAAATACTCCGACTTGAGCGACGTCTGAAGCGGTTTTCCAAAACCGCCGTCTCGGGTTTTGCGAGAGTACGGCAATCTTTTGTGAAAGTAAGAAGCATAGGAACAGATCGAGGGATAGGGAGGGAGAGAGAGAGAGGGAGGGAGAGTGATAGATGGAGAGAGAGAGGGAGGGAGAGAGTCAGAAAAGGAGAGAGAGAGAGAACGGAGGAGGAAAGGAGAAAGGGATCCTTATATTTTTTTTGCGACGTCGTCGTCGCCATCACAAGCTCCGCGACATTAACATCTTGGAATTTGTCTTTCTCAGAGTCGTGGGATCCGAATGGAAAAGAGGCCTTTCGAATGGGTTTTTGCCGGAGGAGGGCGTTTGGGAGGGGACGAGGAGGGGGGCGGAGGGAGGTTTAAAGGAAGGGAAGGGGAGGGGAGGAGAAGGATGGCGCTGCTGCTGGTTTGGTCTCGGATTCGAGAAGAAGATGGAAATTGAAAGAGAAGAGGGGGGAAGGGGTAGAGTGAGAGGAAAGAAGTTTTCGACGGAGTGGGGGGGGGAGGGAGGGAGGGGAGGGAGGGGGGAGTTAGGTTTCTCCACGAGTGCCGCTGAAGTGAAATGGATGTTTGAACAATCGGAAAGTGTAAATCTACCGTTGGGACGCAAAGTTTGTTTTATTCGTCGTTGAAATGAGATCGTGCCAACATTCCTTCACTGCCACCCTCACCCCCTCCCCTCCTCCTCACATCCACACAAACCTCCCCCCCTCCCATTACCTCTTCGAACCCTTCCTCTCCATCTTTCGCGGAAATTTCTTCTGCCTCCTTCCCCTTCCTCCCCCCCTCCTCCTCCCCCCTTGACTCGCACCTACGTTAACCACCCTCCATCATTCTTACTCACCCTTGCATCAGCCAGTCTCCTAGTTGTCCGCATTTCTTCCTCCATTTTCCCCTTCGCGCGTCACGCCCTCCTCCCTCCAAAGACTTTCCGAAAACAACCCCTTCCGCCTCCCTCCGAACTTCTCTCCTCCTTGGACAAATTTTCCCGCTCCAGTCGTGTTTATTCGCGAACGCCTACTCCGTCGAGAAAATTACGATTCCGCACGATAAGGATGATTTTTTTTTGCTTCCCTCGATAAATCTGACTCGGAGGAGATACGCAGATAGGAAAAAATTGAATTTTTGTGGCTCTAATCGATTGGCGCTGACGGCGTTGCGGAAATCGGCTCAGATGGAATTTTTCAGTAATAAGTACGGTAAAAACTTTCCCTTAGATGTAAACGCGTATGAACCATGTTTCATTAAATACATATTTAGTGCCAATTAAGCACGTTTCCTATTGCCTATTTGTACATATAGAAGCATAAACACATTAGTTAACATCATTTGGACGACGTTACCGTTTCCCAACAACGTGCGAACCTTTGCTTGGAAAGCTTTTCTTTCCGTTTCCGTCGAATTTTATTTCTTGGAAAGTTTCGCGAATCGTAAATTTCATCAAGAAATGAATCATTTTACGCTCGTGTTTCTCCGAAGTGGAAATGCGACGACGGTAAATAGTGTCACATCGTATTCATCTCTAACGTAGCATATGTAGAATCATACAATCAAAAAATTAATAAATACTATCTCTCGGATTATTTAAATGTAAAACACATCATATTTATATTGCCATTTTCAAATTTAAAACAAATATATATTTTTTTATAAATCCTTTCCTTACCTGGAATCAGTTATATCGGCATGTTCTCGCTTCCGTGGCCCGCGGAAATACGTTCGCGTCGTCGACGGAACATCTCTCTTCCTATTACGAGTTTCTATGACACCTCATTAGGGCTAATTGAATTTGTTCGGCGCGTCACAAAAGGCGTTATTCTCGTAAAAGGTTAGAAAGCAAAGGAACCAATCCGCTCCTATTCAGCGTTCCTTTCCTTTTCCCACCCACTCCACCATTCTCTCTCCTACAGTCGCTAAAGAATCGAGAGAAAAAAACCCGGGAATTTCAACGTGCGCTCCTGTAGCTACACACATACACACACGCGCACATAGATACAAACACACGCAGAAACGCTTACTTACGAGGACGAGCCCGGAGACGCGGTTCATTTCGAACTAATGAGTCGTGTTTATGCGTTTCGCGTGGCTTGTCGCACACGGCTATCTCACTTCATTTGTTTATTCCTCTCCTTCGGATGCATAAAAATTTCTCGTGGATCTAAAACGGAATGTACATTTAGTCCAACCCAATTGATAATATTCTGTCGTAGATGGGATGATTTTTCAGCAGCAAAGTACCCTCTGATTCCTAACGATTCACGAACCAGTTCGAAAGTTAAGGAATTACATATTAGATGTATTAGATTTTGGAATGCTAAATCCTATTCTATATCTTTTGTTCAGAATTGTCAAAAAAAAGAGGAATTACAAGCGTACCTTCACCTGTTGTTATTTAATAATTCCGTTGAAAATAGAAAACTTCCGTAGTATACACATTTGCTCGAGGAAGGGGAACAGTAAAATAAGATGGGTGGCAACTACATGTCGCAGGAAGCATAGTGGACACCGTTTGGAGAGTCGCCGAGAGTGTCAGAGAGACACACTTGGAGAAACGTATAAGGAAGCTTTTCGGGTGATATCCATCTAAAGCCACAGAGGAAAAACAACAAGGGTAATAGTGGCCGAAAATCTACCCCTTACGTCTCCCCTTGTGTCTCTCAGACACTATCAGAGGCTCTCCAAATTGAAAGTGTCCACTATCCACTGCGACACCTAATTGCCACACATTTATATGCGAGCTTCTTTCAGGATATGGTATACTGGTTTATGGTAATATTATAGCATCGTCTACCGAATTTATTCCTTTGCTATTGTCTTAAAATACCCTCAAATTGATATTCAATAACGCTCAGCTGAGAGCTTCAGTTGTGCAGATATCGTCGAGGATGCAAATCTTCAACTCTTGAAGATAGAAGCAGAAGTACTATTTATTCTTCTTTTGCTACGAATTCCCATGAATTCTAGTGAAAGTCTGATTACATAAAATGAAGATTTGCATTTTCCCTGAATATCATTCGAAGCCGGCATCTTACCATATTCGAAGCGCTTTCGACCGAATCCATCGGTAATTTCGATGTAAATTTGAGTAACTAATGAATATAGGAAATGATGAGTCAGACAGATCTGAATCGGAGACAATCTCTAAGAGGCAGTCTTGATTCGCGCATTCGAATTCTGTCAAGATAATCCTTTTCCAAGTGATTTCTTTTCATTTGAAACTTTTTCCAATCGCTATATCTTTCCGAGACAAAATATGTACATATATGTTTAGTTATTTTCCCCTATAGATTCAGCACATATAAATGGAAAAATATAGTATAGTTAAAAGAAGAGAATCAATTCTCAGGCAGTTTGAATTCTGGTCTCTCAGAATTATTTTGGTTTACCTGAACGACAAGCTATGTTTATTTCCCTATCTTTCTTTTTTCGAATAAAGTTGAATTCGAAAGCAGGGAATAGTTTTGATTTTCTCGATTGGGAGCTATAAAATTACTCAATTATCAATAACTCTGCTCCAACTTCACATTTTATCTGACATTATTTCCCTAATCTGTTCGTACCGATAAGTGAACTAAATTTTATTAAAATAACAAAAGTACAATTAATTGCTATAACAAATAATATTTAATACAAAATATCATAGTACATTTGAATACAGTAAAGTAACTGTGGATTATCATTTCAATCCTTATATTTCGTGGTATAATAAATTATCAATGATGTATTTCACCGTATTAATGAGACTTTAGGGCAGAAAAGTAATTTTTTTCGACAATTTTCGAAAAACTGCGGAATATGCATCAAAGGCAGTAAATGAACTTTTTCTCGCCTTTTGCACTGAACTAATCTAAATAGTTTTATCGTTCTTTTTCCTGCTATCCGTCATTCCCTTCTTTTTTCGGGCTCTTCGCAGTTTCTTCTTCTTCTTCAGCCACTTGTCTTGAAGCGCCGCTCTCTCTATTCCTCCATTCTCCATCTTCCTCCTTCTCTCCTTCCGACTTACACCGTCTCCTCCCTGCACGCCTGAGAGAGAGAGAGAGAGGGGGGGGAAGAGAGCGAGAGAGAGAGAGAACGCAGCGATAATTGCACGCAGTCTCGTCCACACCCCACGCCCTCACAAAACGACCATTCCAACGTCTCAAAGAATACCACCCTCCCTCTCTCTTCTCTTCCTTCGGCCCTTCTCGCACCTCTCTTCCCACTCCCTTTCATTCTCCATTTCTTTCTCTTTCTCCACGTCCCTTATCTCTCCACCCCGCCTCTATCTCTACTCTCCTACGCAAGGAGCCATTCCGAGAAGGGGATAGGGGCGGTTGGGTTTGGAGGGTTTTCGGAGGAAGGATTTCTCGCAATTAGGGCAAACTAAGCATAATCGCAACCAATCAGCGATCTTTGCCTCCCTCACTGGCGTCTAATTCCTGCGTTCTCCGTTCGCGGCGCTCCTCTCCTCGCAGAAATATCTACGAAGCATCCACATCTCTCCCTGCGAAAGATAAGAAGGAAGCCCATGAGATTAAAACACTCTTTATGTCAGCCAGTCGGGGAAGCAAGAGGGAGGAAGAGAAAACTCCGGCTTTGCCTTTATTAGCGCAAGAAAATGCAGGGGATGATAGATAACAGTGGCATGAAGAAACGGCGGAAACATTAATGAAATCGCTCGTAAAAAGGTTGCATCATTTGGGAATGAAATTTAACTTCCAGGTTCTTAACGATGGGGCGTTGGCTGTGATATACAGAAGCGCATTTAAAGTATTTAACGGGTAATACCTAGTTATAGATTAATTCAATGGATTTAAGTTAGCATGATTATATAAAATTAACCGTAACCCATTTAAAATCGTTAAATTTGATAGGCATGTTTAATGGAAACTTGAATTATATCAATTTTTCCATCAAGTAATATTTCATAATGGCCATCACACGCAAGCAGCATGCATTCGATGTGATTCATTCAGTATTACTCAATTTATATATCTCCTGAATAAAAACATGCTCATTATACGAGTAGGATAATGTAGCATACGAAATTTACATGAAAATATTCGTTAAGTGGTTTTAAACACTTTATTGTATGAAATATTATCTATAGTACATACATATACATTATCATTGAAAGGAAACTATACTTATTATTAAAAATGATCAATTAATTGAATAACTCTTTAGATTCACAAAATTATTGGATATTATAGTTTGGAGAGATCTTAAGCAAAACAGTAACCATTCCAAACAAATTTATTTTTGAATACTCAACTCTCTCTTAATCGGCGCTAACTCCGGATTAATTCCTATCCCCATGGCAACCTTTTCCCTGTTGTGATGAAATTAACTTTTTCAACTGAAGGTGTTTATAAAATAGCTATATTTTATTGTTACGATGAAAAATCCAAGTAGCCATTCAAGTTATGAAAAAACACGCATAAAGAATTCTGTTACAGCCAATTACAGTAATTAATATTTCGTATACGCTCATCTGTTACCACGGAAAATGATTATCTTTTTCGTACTTATATAGGCGCGAGTGATTTTCTCCTGATGATGGCGAGTGTTATACATTGAGTGGCTTAAAATTTTTGTAATTTTCATAAACTGTCGCTCTCATTCAAAGCAATATTGAATTTATTGTTCTCCCAAGCCGGTCGGACTGTTTTATACTTTCGTTTAATCCAAGCAGAACTAAAATGCGCAGCAAGTTGATTTTCAGACATTTATGCCAAGATTACTGCAAATCTTATGTGAAGTACTGAAATCCATGCTTAGGAGACGATGTACTTGATTCTGACATAAATTAGATAGTCGGAGCGTTTTCTATATATCAGCGTGGATATGTAGGGTAGAATATTAATTAATTAAATAGAAAGATAGTTTTTTTCTGCAAAATATTTTTAACACGTAAACATTTTATTAATAATATATATGTAGTAGTCTTAATATTAAATTGTCATATTTGAACGATGATCGGTGGTTTGCAAATTCTCGCAGTTAAGGGCAATTACCTCTACATCGAAGACTCTAAAACCCGTAGTCTTAGACTTTTGGGTGAGTCTCGCTTATCTTAACGAGCGAACTTCGTCGGCCTATTGAAAAACGATCGTAAAAGTAGAAAACCTTCACCAGCGCTAAACGGGAGAGGAAAACTATCGTAATTTATTTTTATCGATTTATCGGATGGGTTAAAAATATCGACACCACTCAACCATATTCGGCCTCGTGAGAGACGGATGTTTTGAGCCCACGGAGCGAGGGAAGGGAGGCCAAGGACCGCGTATGTGCGGGGATGCAAAAGGGGTTTGGAAACGTATCCTGGAAGGGAAAGAGAAGGAGGAGGGGATTGCGTGTAGAGAGAGAGAGAGAAATATAGGGAGGATAAAAGGGTAGGACGGAGGCAGAGAGAGAGAGAGGTGGGCGTGTTTTCCTTTCTTCGCTCACACAAATGAGAATCGGATGAAGGTTTTAAAATAAAAAGGCGCACATGCAACGATTATTTGGATTTTTTTGTCGTCGTCACCTAGTTAGGACATCATCTCACGTCGCGACGTTCTCAATTTTCTCTCCTCTGCTCGCCGTGAGGAACAAGGACGAAAATCGGGGATTTTTCCGCGCGAAAACTCGACTCCCTTCTTGGGCCGGAATGGAGTTTTGATGAAATTCGTCGGCCATCTTCTCTTCGGGCCCACCATCTCCTCGGGAAAGTATCTCGCGCTCAATATTCCCGGGGGAAAATATGCCGCCCTTCTTCCTACTCCTCCCCCCCCCCTCCCTAATTTTCCTCCTACTCCTACTCTTCTCGCGCGGAATTTTCTTCCCCATCCTTCTTCACGTGTCCCGGCGTTTGGAAGGAGTGAGACGGTTTGAGGAGGAGGAGGAGATGAGGAAAATGGAGAGAGAGGTAGTGGAAGCTGGAGGAGGCTCGTAATTAGAATCTCGGCCTCTCCGCCTCTTTTCCTCTTCTCCTCTCGCCTCTCTCTCTCTTTCCCTCTCGCAGCACTCTTCCACTCTTCAGTGTGTTTCTCTCTCCTTCACTCGCGAGCGCCATTTTACTTTTCTTCACGACCCCTTCCATCGCCCTGTCGTGGCCCTATAAAATTAATAAGGCTTAAATTACTTGTGACGTAACTGTTATACCCCCCTCCCCACCCACCCACCCCTCTTTCTTTCACTCCTCTTGTCTCTCCCTCCCTCTCTTTCTCTCCACCTTTTCCTTCTCCTCCGTCTACCTTTCGCGTCTTCTTCACTCCTCTCTCTCTCCGCCCTCTCTCCATCCGCTCTCCGCCACCTGAATCATTTCCAACGGCGCCAACGCACCTTAATACTTTTCCTACCTCTTCTCTCTCTGTCCCTCTTCGTGTTTACGCCTCCACGACCCCATCTCGTTCTGTAGTGAAACGCAAGTGAAGGAGGAATTGCATTTCAAAATACTTAAGCCGCATTATTAAAAGGCATTTACATCGCAATTCATACCGTCGCCCTGTTATGCAAATAATTGTGTTATTTCATTGTGGCACATAACACGAAAATTTGTTCACCTTAAGTTCGATGCCTATTGTTCTCACACACGAAACGGATATATCACGAACGTGAACCTAATTTTACCGAAATAGCTATAAAAATCATTTTGACAGTTTGTCCGTTTTATATATTTTGTTAGATATCGTCACGTTCTCTTATACTTCATGCCAAAAATGTTTTTCGCCTTCATAGTTTTTCGAGCACCACTCTCTATTTTCGCCTTTTGCTTTTCTTTACAAATTCCTATTTCAAAGACGAACAATGGTCGAAATTAAAATTTTTACCAATATCTCTCTAAATATTAAATTTTTACCTGGTTATTTGATGGTATCGGTTTAACGAGACATAAAAATCTCAGTTATGATTATCTGATGACAAATAAAACTCTCAGAAAATATACGGGGAATTTGTTTTTGGAGAGAAAAAATCGTTTAAAAGATTAAAAAATAATATTAAATTTCAGGACATATTTCTAATAAATCGATACTAATGGGTGCCTCCAGTTATTTATTCGCGAGAAGAACGCATACTATAAAGTATTAGAATTTATTTATTTTAAAAATCAAGAGAGCACAAACTTATTGCAAATTTTTCTTTAAGAAACATAGTCATATTTCCTTAAGGTGTTCCGTTGTCTCGTGCTAGATCTTTCCTTCTTCCTATTTTTCCTCGCTTTAAATACTCTCTCCTTTCATTAAGCAAAGCTTTTTCAACTTGAGAAATCATTTCGCTTGAACGCTCGCCCCGCTTCGAATTCGGGGAGTAAAATGAGCGTTTCCGTCAATGAAAGCGCTCTTGCGGAAATGCAAGTTGGAGAGACACCTAGCGAGCGAACCTCGCAACTTTATCGTTTCGCCTACACCTTCTCCCTCCCTCTTTTATCTCCTCCTTTCCCTCGGATTCGTCCTCTTTCTCGCCATCCCCATTTTCTCGACAGTGGTGCCAAACTATGGAAGTAATTTTCTAATTCAAGGAAAAACTTTATTGCTCTGAGGGAACAGCCACGTGAAATTCTTACCTGGCTCTCGCACAGCTCGGCGCCGAATTAGAGAAAAAGCATCGACTCGTGAAGGCTGTGAGTAATTAGGTCAAGCGTATAGAGTAGCGTTTTGTAAAACACTTGTTCCTCCTTTGAAAGTGCGCAACATAATGTATTTAACCTACGTCGGTGATTCTTTCACAGTTTAACATTGCAGGATATTACAAGCATTTTTATTTATCTTCGTAGCAAAATTTCATCTACGCGTTTGTATAATGATATTTTATTTTTGGAAAGTATCGGATAAGCGGTGCTTGTGAAAAATGTAACTTCGTAATGTTTGAACTGATAAACATTTGTTCGTTAGTTTAAGAAGCTTTTCTAGTGAACTGTGAAGCAATAAATTAAGCCCTATAAAAATACTAACTTAAAAATATCCCTTTTATCAGAGATATTTGCAACGAAACTCTGCCAATCTGTTGATTGGGTTGCATACGTTTCAGGGGCAGAAATTAAACTGCCGCGGCGCGCCGTGGATATTATCGATCAATCATATGTTGATTTATGCTACAAAACTCACGTATTCTAAGTAAAATACATTTCCTAAACCTTTTATTTAGAAAGGGCGTGTCAATCCCAATCATTTTGACTTTCGGCTTGTCTGTTTTCCCGTTTTGGTTCAACTTATCTGGATTCTTTGCGACCTAGGAAAATTATTATTTTCCACGCATGGGATTTTCCGTATAGATCAGTGGTCTTCAACCTTTTTTGAGTCACCGCCCACTTTTACCATATGTTGTCCTTTGAAATAAGTTCACCGCCCACCCAGTGGCATAGTGAGGGTTTCTGGCGCCCGGGGCAAAGAATAATTTTGCGCCGTCAGTAGCAAAGCGATTTACGGAGGTATGGTAACCCTAATACTAGTGGGATTGACGTTAGATGAGATTACCGAATACGATCTCAGTGGTAATAACAGTGTTTAAAAATTTATGATTTTATATATTTGATAAAATTAAACTTAAACGCTTCGCTGCTTCTGCGAGAGACTCCGACCACCCTCATGGGCCTTTCGATTTTACCGCAGCATGGATACATTGTCGCTAGTATAGTATGATATGATACTATAGTTAACGAAAAACGAACTGTAATAGTTGTACATAAAATACAGAATATGTGTGCGTATCATTAAGCATTTTTATAGAATTTTATTTTTCAATGTAAAAATTAGAATAGCATTTCGTGAGTTCTTTAATGCCCACAAAAAATCCAAAAACGCCCACTAGTGGGCGCTATTGCCTACCTCGAAGACCACTGGTATAGATCATGAATTTCTCCGTTGGAAGCTTATATTTTTAGAAAGTTCACGGCTTAAGAATTATGTTTGTATGAAAGAACGTAAGGCATAATAATCCTTAAAAGTTTCGATGGGCGATTTGATCCTTCTTCCTCCAAGAGAATATGGAAAATATTTCATTTTTAACGCACATTTTCTGTAAATAATGCCTAAAATAGTATTACAGACATTGTATTCGAAATCTATTTATATAAAACTCGATTTTACCTCTCTCATCAGCAAATGGAAATTTTATACGCTGCGTTTTAATATTCAAATTAGTGCATTCATTCATCCATTCGTGCTTGTGCATTTTCATGGTGCATTCCTCTACCCTATAACCAAGCACAGAAACATTTTATATATGTACAATCTGCAATTCAGTAATTTCTACATTTAATAATGTTACTTCTTATTCCCATACGCTACCAGCATATTTTCCCCACTTTCGATATTTTGATATTTGCTTCGTCTCCCGACTATGGTCCGGTCTAGTTCGCCATTTTCCCTTATTTCTCCCCGTTTAATGTTCCGCAGTTCGTTTCTTCCGAAATCCGTCCATTTCCACATGCTAAAACTTTTAACCCCTTTTATTCCCGCCAATCTAATTTCCTCTTCGCCGTCGCTCCATTCTCGGAAAACTAATCCAAACTCTTTCCACCGCCATCCTTGACTAAACTTTTCATTCGCATTTCCATTCCGAATTAATCCCTTTACTTCCTAAATTTTCCCTTTTACCGTTTTCATACGTACCAGTAACTGCGCCACAGCTTAATCCTAACTGAAATTACTCCGAAAAATATTTCAATATTAAGTTTTTCCGGCCGCTTTTTATGGAGGAAAACTATTTTTTAAATATTTTTGAATGGCATTAATAGGATTAAATTTTTTCCTTCGTGCAAATATACGATTTAAAACTGTAGTCCAATAAATAATTTTAAAAAATCCTGAAAAATTCTCAGTTCTAGTATAAGAAAATATAAACAAAGGCTAATAATTTGAGCCAGAAGGAAAGGCTGCGGTTTGATTCCGTCATTTGCAAGAAGATATGATGCATCACAAAAGACTGGTTAAAAAGAGATATATAATTGGAACATTTTTTGTAATGTTAACATAAACTGAATTATAATTATTGGCTTACAATCAAATAAATGATATTGCCCATCGATATACGACGTATCTCGAGTTTTATGCACCCTTCAAGAGAGTAATTGTAAAAGCTTAGTCTCGTATAACGCTGAAAAGAAGATAGTGCGCTTTGTTAAAAGTTCTCTCAGAAAGAGATTCTCGCAAGACGTAGTATAAAATGCCTAGAAAGGCATTACAGCCCTCGCATCTATACGAAACATATAGCACGGCTCGGAGGCGGAGAGGCGCGCCAACTTCGTGCCCAAGCTCCGTATTTACCTTACTCTCTTACAAGCTTTTGTTCTGCTTTTCCTTCCACCTCCCAGATATTCGTTCCGCTCCGTCCATTGTGCTCCTCCCCTCCCCCTCCCCCCATTCCCACTTCCCCTCGCGTTTTATTCCTCCTTACATGGCGCTCCCTCAATCTCCCTCGCATTACCGAGGCCGCCCCTACTCTCCTTTCCTCCACTACTCGCCGTGCTCATGCTCCGTTTTCCTATTTGCCTCGCCTATATGCCCTCCCACACCATCCTCTCTCTCTCTCTCACCTCGTTCCATTCTCTTGCTCAATCAATCTTTCCTCCGCCCTATTCTTCCTCTCCCAACGCCTTACATTCCACCTCGCCCCTCCCCTCCTCCCTCCTCCCATCCTATTTCTCAAACTCCTATCCCTTTTTCCCGCTTGCCGTTGCCTCGCCACCCTCCTCCGCCGCCGCTCCAACCGCATCTCCTTTTTACTCAACTTTCTCCTCTTAACTCCCATTTTCCTTCTCCCTTTGCAGAGGTGTGAAAACGTCAGAGCTATCCCAATCCTTAGGCAGCAGCACCACCACCACCACCACCCATCCCCCTTTAGGAACCAACCCTCCCACACCCGCCACTCACACCACTCCTTGCCTCCTTCTAACCTCCTTCCCCACCCCTTCCCCTCCCCCTCTTTTCCTTCACTCCACCCCCGTGGTGCGGAGTTGTCAGTTGCAAATGGCGATGAAACTCGTCGGCACTTTCTCGGCTCCTCCCACCTCCTCTTCTTTCCTCCCTCGCCCTCTCCACTCTCCCTCTTCCCCTCTAGACTACCCCTTAATCACACGCTTCTCTTCCTTATTCCCTCCCATTTAAAACCCTTCCCTTGACTGCCTCCCACAACCTCTCCCTCCTCCACCTCCTCCACCCTGCACACTCCGACGTCACACATACTTCCATACTTTCCTCTCTCCCCCTCCTTTCTTCTTCTTCTTCTCCTCCTCCCGCAAAACTCCCTCTTTTCGACCTCTCTTTCTCTTCCTCTCTCACTCCCTCGACCTCCCTCCTCCAACCTCTCTCTCTCTCTCGCGCCTCGCCCGAATTCTAATTAGAAAGGCTAGGGTCGATGGGGGAGGGGGAGGGGAGCAAAAACCTGAGGTGGCTTCCTGTCATCCAGAAGGATGGGCGCCCACCCTCACTCTTAATCATTCCCCTCCGTCACTTCACCTTTCCTCCTCCTCCTCCCTCCCGACCTCTTTCTCTTCCGCTTTCCTTCTGACTCTCCCATCCATTCCTATCGCCTCAGCCTTTCCGACCCCAAAAGTGTTATCACCCGTGGTAATCGCTCATCTCAAACATCCCTCTTACTTTTCGTCTCCATTTTCACTCACCTCTCCGTCTTGTCTCTCTCTCTTTCTCTCTCATCTTTCCTAACCGCCTTCCTCCATTTATCTCCTCCATTTGCTGCCATTTTTCCGCCATCATCATTGCGTGGGTTCCACTCTCCCCCCTCCAGCCCCCCCTCTCTCCCCGCCCTCAATCGCGTGGTTTTAGTCGGGGCTCTCTGTCGCCAAGCACCTTCGCAAATTACTACGCCATTATCACCGCTCTAATCACGAGCGTCTCGGGTAATTTTTTCCGATTCCTCTTTCTCATTGGGATTTTTAAAAAAAACGACGGATGCGATTAAAATCGACACCTACCACCTACATTTTCACTCCTTTATATATTTATTGATATATAAAATTAATCTGAAGGGACCGATGGCTGTCCGGCTTTAGTTTTTCTTCCGTGGAATTGTTTCGTTTAACACATTCTCTCTCCGTCTTCCAATCCTTAATCGCTCACTCTCTCTACTCATTCCCTTCGCCTCTCTTTCCTTCCCCTTAAGCTTACCTTTTTGCCCCTCCTCTTCTAAAACTCTCCTCCTCCATCCCCATTTTCTTCCTCTCCTCGGCGTTGTTGTCTCCCAACACCCTTTCCCTCCCTCAACACACTCTCTCCCCCCCTCAACACACTCTCTCCCCCCCCATTCCCGTTTTCCAATGCGTGTCCCTTCTTCCTCCCCCTCCCCATTATAATCTGGCACCGTCGCCAATTCTTAACCCCTTCGCCTTCTAAGCTCTCCTTCCTTTCTTCTCAACCCTCTTCCTTTCCCTCTTAAACTTCTTCCACCCCCTTGTATGCTATCCCGGCATCCCCTTTCGGAGCTAAAATTCCACAGCCTTCGCAACCCCCCCCCTTTGCCTATGTCTTGGTGGTAGCTCGTCTTAATTTGGTGCGGAGGGTTGGTTCAGATGGCGCCTAAAATTTGTCCTATACTCCAATATTGGTGTAATTTAAAATATTTTCGAGCGAGATGCCTGAGAAATTAGTCTCTTATTTCATCGTCATTTTGAGAATATCCTTCCATTTCACCAAGGAAACCAACTTTCATCTGCGAAATTCTCAATAATATGCATAATCCAAGTTTCATACTTCCCAAAAAAATTTCTAAAGGGACATAAACTTTGTCGGCAGTGGTAGAGGGGCGTGTTTAACACCCAATGCGGGTTCGAATTCTGAAGAGGGCAGGGTAGTACTATGTGTTATCTTTACTGCGCTCATTGTGAAAATATGGCGCAAAGTTTTGTATATGAGCTACCTAAAAATATTTAATAAAACAGTTATATGCAGCTTGTGCAAATTAATGAAAATAATGTTTATGTTTTCTTACTGTCCATTGGTATCTTTTGAAAATGTATGCTATTGAAATGGGTTTACCAGAATTTATATGGAATTATTTTGATGCTGAAGTGCGGATTGACAATCTCACTCGAAATTACTAAGTTTGCGAAAAACCAAGCAAATGCTCAGAAGACATTACGAATATTTTTTTTTGAAATAACTCTATATTGACGTCAAAATAAAAAAAAATGTCACGAATCAGTGTTAGAGTGAGATAATTTTTCGATATTGTGGCATACTTCGTTTGTTATGCATCGGAAATATCACAATTCTTCATCGTTACGCTTTTATGGTTTTATGATCGTTTCTATCAAATGAATCTTTGATTCTTCAGAATCTCCCCTCGAGAATGCAATTCTCTCCCAATAGGCCTGTTAAGGCGGCAGCGAAATCACTTTTGGTTTCGTAGATCCCAGCTGGGAACTTGTTACGATTGCATTGCTATGGATGAAGGTGGGTTTGCGGTGTGGCGTAACCAAGGAAGGAAAAGAGGAAGTGGAGGATAAGTTTAGAAGGAATAGAGAGAGAGAGATAGAGAGGGGGGGAGGGAGAGGGAGAGAGATAGAGAGGGAGGAAGGGAGAGGAGAGTGAGAGCTAGGAGAGAGAGGGGGGAGAGAGAGAGATAAGGCGGAAAGGAGGAGTCATCAGAGTCGAGGAGGTCGCGACGTGAATTCCGAACCATGAAGTATGTACGAAATACCGTAATGATTTCAAACACAAAAATGATTAGCTTTTGCAGGGGAGTGAAGGGTTAGATATAACCTATCGGATAGAAGTTCTGGCTCGCTGTTTTAATTACCTCTGAATTCAATTAAATTTGGCTCGAGCGATGTTTATGCCATAGCAATAAGACGTGTTTACAAATGCGCCAAAGCAAATTTTATGTGTAACAAAGCATGAAAATCGGTTTTGCTCGGAAATGATATTATGTTGAAATTATTATCGAGTATGGTAAAAATGAAATTCTTAACGCTAATAAAACTTCGTTATCATTAACTGTAGATAATATAATCGAAGGCAACAAAAGAATAACTTTAATAGCTCTTATTGGAACAAAATAAATGAAAGATAATAAGTCAATTGAATCGATCAATGGAGAATTCAATTTATGCTCGCCAAATGAATAGGCTCTGAGAATGAAATTTGGGTTGATGAAATATGACGGAAGCGAGGAGCACCATCTATAGGTATTTCTATACAATTATGTAATTTGTTTATAAGGCAAGGAAATTCGTTTTTACGTTACATTTGATTAAGATTACCGATGGGCTACGATAGAGAGCGGAAATGATGAAAGAAGTCTCAGTGATGTAAAAAATGGTCCAGTATTTTTTAATGGAACATAAACTTCTTTAATTTGCGAATGGAAACATTTCTGCATAAGAAAACGATTTATGGCCATGGATACATGGCTTAACATAATGTTTCTGGACGCCCAAGCCGAAACACACCCCGCCTACCTTAACGTCTACGATATTTAAAAGTAGGTTGTCAAATTCTAAGATGATTCAATTTGTCGTTTTCTGGATTTATTAGAGTTCATTACGCTACGTAATTAATAACCTCTGTCGATTTAAATTGAGAAGATCGTTAAAACTTCTATTTATTTGCGAAGGATTTGTTAAATGACGCAAACAGGGGATAAATTTTGTCTGCTTACAGCGAAATTGCTTACAAATGGTGAATGACGTATTACTCCGTCAATTAATGTAATGATGGAGGTTGTTATTGCATGAAATAAAATTAACATAGAAGGATTAATGTATGCGTTGGAATTCTATAATTACATCATCTACAAAAACTATTTTGTGCATGAGTGAATCCATGTATAAATTCTACGACATTCACCCGAAATAGGTAAAAAAAACAGACGTAATACGATTATACCATATGAATCATTCCATTATTTCATCCTTTATTTCCTTCTCTATTTATATGTTATTGAATATATTACTCGCTGACTATTCATCGGCAGCTGTTAGCTTTATTCGTAGCGTTCCCCTATGAATTTAATTGAATTCTTTGTTTTGTCTTGTAATAAAATTAATAGCAAGCAGATTATAACTGGAGCATAAAAAGTGTGGTGAGAACCACAAAACACGGGTTCAATAATGAGTTTCATTCTTCACTAAAATTTTACACTTAACCTCTTTGCCTTTAATATACACGAAAATATATATACATCATCTGGACGAAGATAGTTGAATTTTCTTCTAAAACTGTCATTTTAAATTATGATGCTTTTTCCCTTAAATAATCCAACAAATCCCATGGAACTTTCAGCACAGTGAATTTGTTGCCTCCCAAAGAGACCAACGTTGCGATAATTTTATTAAATTCGCGAGGTCTTTATAAGACGGAATCGCGCGTCCGTTCCGCGAGACAGACCTCCGTCCTCCACCTTGTGTCTGACCGCAGGGATCTTCACTGTCTGCGTCTGCCCAGGCTGTCGCGTTTTTCACTCCTCACCCCCCTCCTCCCCCCCCCAACTCACTTGCCGACCTTTGAGGGAAAGTTTCTTCAAGGTCGAGGTGCCGAAGTTTCGGCATCTTCAACCGAGGGAGATTGGGTCACCCGGGCTGGAGTGAGGAAGGTAAAGGAAGGAGGGTCAGGGGGTAGGGAAAGAGGGAGGAGAGGGAGGGAGGGCATTGCGTGTGCGAGATGGCCGTTCTCTGAAGGGTGGGAGAGGGTGTTTAAAGGAGAAAGGGGAGGGAGAGAAGTGGTTCGCGCGTTATTCCGCCCATGTGTGTGTGTGTGTGTGCTTAAGGAGAAATAGTGTGGGGTGAAGAGAGAGAGAGAAAAGGGAGAGGATGGGAGGAGAGAGAGAGAGAGTTCGATATGTGTGCCTGTGTGTGTTTGTGTGTGTGTGTGTGCGGTTGGTGCGTGCAGTTTAGTCGGCCGCTGATAGGGGGATCCTCCTAACGGGGTGACGGAGAAACTAAGGATATGGCGGTCACTCGCGGTTTGCTGTAGCGCTTCCCGAAGTGTCAAAGGTTCACTCTCTCCATATCTTTTTCTTCTTCAATGTAATGCGCCTATAAACAGCGGCGGCGACCACTTACAAAAAAATTGTCCTTGTAACGTTTTTTTTTCGCTCTAGAACTTCTCCGGTAGTGTGATTGCGTTGACCGAATTAACAAACGCAGAGTTGTTACACGCCGAGAAAATCTGAAGAATACTATGGAAATTAATTTATGGAACGTGGTTGCTCATACGCATTAATTAATATATCGGAAACTCCTACACGTCGAAAATACTGCAGTAACGTGCCTCAAAGAAAAATTATCTTTTACATAAAAATAAAAAAATATATGAATAGTAACATAATCTTTATTTCACCGTATTATATCAATTCAATTTTTTTAGCATCAAAGGTGGGAGAAATCTTAGTAAGCAATGACGGACAAAATTTGTTATAAATATCCGTTTGGTTTCTCGCTTTTCTCTTTATTCTAATAGCGTGACACTTCGTTTCTCTGAACACATAGTACCACGTGTTGTAAGCTCGCTTTTGGGGAACTCTCGCTTTAAGTCACAGTGGCATTCTATGTACCCTGAACGACACCAACTTCTCTTTCCTTCTCTCTCTCTCTTGTCTTCCTCCTCCCTCCCTCTCTCTCTTCCACTCTCTCTCACATACACACATATTGCTCCCTCCTCTACATCACCGGAAACACCCAAACTTCCCATACACACTCAGAAATCCGCCGAAAACACACGCATGCAACACTGAACTTGTTTGGGTAAAAATTGTAGAAATACTGCAGTGCGTTCTAATCCCACTTGCGAATGAAGTCATGAAATGATTTGAAGCATCGGGGAGAGAAGAAATGAATTTCTGTAAAGTTCTGGAAATTTTAAAGGAAAACATGCACCAATACTGTTATTCCAGCTCAGAAATCAGCTTTAAGTTCTAATTTTCCTCGACTTACTTGCGTGAAATTAAAATCACAAGTTAAATCTCTAATAACGTGGAATTCCTTAAAACTTATGTAATATTAGTAATAATTGAATGTAATGTGAAATCCTGTATGAATGAGTTTTAAACTCATAAGCTCCCTAACATGAAGTTGCAAAGCAAGTTGATCTACATCGAATTCGGATCCAATACTTGATAGGGATTTTTTTCCTTAAATGCATGCACTCCAAGTTAATGTGAATTTAAAAAGCTATGCCCACAAAAATGAAATCCAAGGAATAGAATTATAGGTTTTTGAGCAACGATCGAATATGTATCTTTGGCGGACGTTACGTCGGTCTGATTCTCTTATGTTGATTTTAACATTCATATTCAAATGGTGGATGCTAATCGGTTATAAGAAATAAGGAAGAAATATGTCTAGGAAATTGATGATGGTCATTGAAATTGAAAGGTCCTTGCTTTTAAGCGCCGAAATCAGACTTATGGTTCTTTTCTTTGAGGTTAAATTACACATGATTCAAGCGTTTTAAATTACAAGAGTCTATTTGGTATTTTTATCTCACAGTCAATAGTATATATAAATTCGCCTGAACATTCTTTATTCTTCCTGGGCGTCAAATTTTAATTCGTTATATTAATCTAATTTCATTTATAAGTATTTTTCAAAACAATGATAATTTCAATGACTTTTGTTATGTTTTATTTCGTATAATGTGCTACTTTAGGAAAAGCTAATCATTAGGATTAGGGAGAATGGATTTCAATTGTGAATTACTATCATTATTGAAAGATTTTCTAATTAAACTGAGGAATATTCATAATTTAATACAGCAAATTTACAGTTATATTAGATTATACTATCAATTACTATTCAGTACGAAACTATTGAAGATATGTAATATTTACTTTAAATCGGGCATCTAAAACAGTTTCCATAATTCCAAACAAGAAGTGAAAATGTAATATGGCAAAATTATTCTTATTTTTCTCTCTCCAATTGATTTTTCAAAAGTACCTTTTAAATTCACAATATTATTGAGCGGCAAGTAATAAAACATGCGCAATTGCATCAAAAGTTCATTTGATCAACGAAATATATTTAAGTTTTATCGTGACGTTTGCGTGTGGATATAGATTCCGGCCGAGTTTCTTGATATCGTTCAATCTGGATACAGGATAGACAGATGTTATAGATTGAAAGTTTAAAGTCATGCGGATTTTATAGCGTACCAGTAAACGTTGTATCCTGAAACACAGGCAACCCAAAGTTCTCTTATTTGCATTTAAGTCAGCTGGAAACAATATAAAAAATACATTGCTGTATGATGCGCCCGTAATATTCGACAGAGTATGGTGAGCGTGGTTGTCCAGCGAGGTCGGACGCAGCGCGAAAACTCACCTCTTCGTGTACCTAAGGGCCCCGCATATTCACGAGGCGGCGTACGGGCGGAGGTTTGCCCCGGAGGACGTCGAGCCGCTCGCCGAGAAAGCCACGATTACCCGCTCGCTCTCTCATCATCCTCTCTCGCTCTCATCGCGTCCTTTCGGCTAACTCGGAAATCGCAACGCGATGTGTGTTTGTTTGTGACAGTGTGCGTGCACCAATCGGGAGAAGGGAAATGCAGCCGTGGGCGGAGACTACTCGGTTGTACATTCCGAGGGTAACCGTGCGATTAACTTTGTGGACTAGGTTAAAAGCTCGTTAACTGATGGGTGTAAAATATTCTCGAGACGTAAAAAGGCGACATTGAATAATGATATATGTTAGATTTGCCGTGTTATGCACGAGGTCGCATCTCCTTAAGAATCAAACCGTTATTTATAAAGACAATTGAGGAATTAATTAGCAGATAACGAGCAACAATATTCTTTATGATAACGTAATTTACAAAATATGTATGAGAGTTATAGGGATATTTTCCTTATAGTAAAAATCTTCTTAAAGTTGCTGATATTTAAATTTGAAATCTACATTCCGTAAAATGTCGACCTGTACTTTTCATGAGAAATTAATACCTGGTTGTTATCGTGTATGAACAACTCCAAGTCACTATTTCGGCATTCACAGAAATAATATATTCCTGCACATGCAAGTACACGAGATAGTAATGTGATCGTACGGAATAATTAATTTCGTTCTAAAATCGTCCTGCGTGCCATCCATCCCCCCCCAAGACGTCGTTAGGCGTGCGACCTCTATCGCCTCCCCGTTTCCGGCATTTATTTACGGTCTCGGGTTGCATAAATTCCAGTTAGCAGCGACTCAAAGCTCTGGGTAATTAATAGCAAAAGGAAAACAATTTGTTCGAGAAGTGACAGGCGGCGTTGAAATATAGCTCCCGAATATTTAATAAAAGTATTGATATTTACTGCCTTCCTCTTTCCTTCCCCTCTCTTTTCCCCTCCCCTCCCCCCCCTATCTCCCCCCTCTCTTGGCTCGACACCCACGCTCCCAAAACGCGATCTCCCTTTCTCCCTCCGTTTTACGAGTTTATCTCCCAAAGGCGACAAATCACGCCCCCCCTCCCCCCGCCCCTCATTCGGATGTAAAAGCCACCTATCGGGAAAAATTAAAACTTATCTCTCATAAAGAGAGAGAGAGAGAGAGAGAGAGAGAGAGTAGAGGGCGTAGCAGCTGAATTGGATTGGTGTTGGGGATGGAGAGGAGAGGAATTGGGGAAAAAGAGAGAGAGAGAGAATGAGAGAGGAGAGAGAGAGAGAGACTGAGTCACCCTACATCGTACAGCCAGGTGGGTCATCACCTGACGCCATAGCTCTTTCCTATAAAGTCAGCCAGCCAGCGTAAAACACCAGAGAATCGTGGATATGAAGTGTAATGCGTGTGTGGGGAGAGGGTTTTTAAAAATTCTTTGTCGCCTTGCAGAAGAGAATAACATATCCCTCTCTTCCCAAACTCCCATGCGTCCGGAACGAGTTTGAAGTTGTACGGTTTTCACGGAGGCTGTTCTATTTTTCAGCGCCTATTAAAACCATCAGAAATTCCGGGACAAAAGCCCTTCCCCTTTTTAAACGCTCATCCGAAGCGGGGGTTTGCTGCTTCCGCCCCTTTCACATTTTGGCGGGATGCGGAAAGAATGCGAAAGAGGAGATGGTGAGGGGAAGGTGGGCGAAGAAACGCATTCCGGGGCATTCCATTCGCGAAATGGCTCCATCGGTTCCGTTTTCGCATTATCTGAATTTAAGAGAGAGAGAGAGAGAGAGTTAGGACTCTCTCTCTCTTCTTTCGCGTGACGCAGTCTGAATATTATGCGACGTTTTTATCGCCTCCTAATTCAAAAGTAATTGTATAAATAAGGTGTGATTTATCACAAGCTCGCGAATGCCATTGTCTTTGTCGCCATAGTTTCGCCCGCAGGGTTGACGACACGGACGCGGTATCGCGACCGGTTTTTTTTTTGAGAACCACGACTTCTTCCTTGTTCGTGAATTTTTAAATGTGAAATAGCTTGTTCGTGTTGCGTAATAAGTACCCGGCGAAAGAGATGGACGATGGAAGCTAATTTAAAAGCGTCCTTTCCATTTCATGCTTCTGTTTTAAGCTGCTAAGGCAATTTCCCGGTAATTTTGAAGCAGAATCCAGCGAATTTCAGATGCAGCGAACCTGGTCTATTTTCGAAATGCAAATCGTGGATTCTTTGTGAGTAAATGCTATTAAATTAATTTGTGATGTGTTTCGCGGATGTAGGCGTAAAAATTAGCGTAGAAATCAGTGAGATTTCTTACAAGTTTGTAGGCATTCATTTTTTATAAGTATAAATTTTCTTTTATTCTTCGTGGGTTATTTAAAAAAATGGTTTATTTTAATGCTTGACAATTGAGCATTTAAGGAGAAGATGAAAATAAATTTCTAAACCTGACGTTTTGATGTATACGACTGATGCAACTCACAGCTAAAATAAGATGCATTGAATGAAAAACAAATTGAAGCCAGGAAATTCGGTAACATTTTAAGGGATGTTTTTTTGTTTCGCGTTCCTTGTTTTTTGAGTTAAAAATTGTAACGAAGTTTATAAAACTAGGACTCGAAGGTGCATCTTCAACGCGAAAGAAAATGGTTTCGAAGCAACGCACCAGTCATAGTTGGAAAAAGTGTTACTTTTAATCGAACGCTTTAATACAGGCGCACGACGAAGATCGCGTCTCTGTCCACCCTCTCAGCGACGTTCCTCCGCATACCCCATCCACTTTGGATTATTCAACATAACGCGGTCCCGTTTCACGAATCCAGCCGCAGTTTTGCGGCCGACGCAGCTTCTATCAGAGTTGCACTGCTTTCTAGACGGCGGAGAGGGAGAGAACGTTTTCGGCGAGATGCACACGCGTAACTATACCGTGTAGTATGTAGTAGTATAAGGGAGGGGAGCGTAATAATGGCGGACGCACTCTCCTCCGACCGTCCTCCCCCGACCGAAAAACGCCTGTAATGTTCGCCGTTTGGTTGTCGTGATTACGGGACGGCCAATCGTCGCCCGCCGCCTAGACTACTCCCCCTCTTCCGCCGCCTTCCCTCCCCCTCTCTATGCACCCCCGCAGAGGGGCGGCTATGAGAGATAGAGAAAGATGGATGGAGGGGGGCGGTCTGTTTCATAATAGATGCCCCGCCTCCCACGCTCGCTTTCGAATGCTCCTCCTTCTACTCTGATGGACGTGGGTTCGGTCGAAAATTTTCGCCCCTATCTAGGAACAGACGAATCTTACCTCGAGTGGTCTGGGAACGACGGAACTAAACAACGTCCCCGTCGGACGGATCGATCGCTTTTTGGACTCTTTCACCGTTTGGTGCGCCTAAACTGTTTTAAGTTTTAGTATTGTAATACGAGCGTTACTTTGCTCATCTTTTCTACGGAGATTTCTGTGCCAACGGTATTCGACAAATCTTTCGCCACTTTGAAATGATACCGAGTCCGTTGTTATTTATTTTTAGTAACTTTAGCATAAAAATCTGCAGGAATCGCTTACTAGCAGGATTATTCAAGCATGGCAGAGCAATCTATCGGATCATATTATTGGTGTGCAAGCAGGCGAGCTTACTACGCATGCATACGCGCAAACGGGCATTGAACTCGATGTCAATCTTGGAAATGTAAATACAACCGAATATAAACGCGAAATAATGTATATCTCACATGGGCGTAAACATACCGATACATAAAAGTTAATTAAATGATTGCTAGTTTATCAGAATTAATTCCGTATTTCATCAGCAATGCATTGATGGTTTGCTCAAATAGTTGACTAAAATAATCATTTTTACCCCGAATTAGGCGACGTGAAATTCTATCGAGTAGCTTTTAATGCTGAAACGCGAAAGAATGTAATAGTTAAAATTATTTCAGGAATTATTAACTTTGGAAAAATAATAACTGATGTATGCAATGTAAATGAAACCATTCGTTCCACCTACTTGGTAATATAGTCATAAGAATGCGTTAGTATATAAGGTTTTGGACGCAATGTTGATTAATAATCCAGCCATGATTCATCTTATTGCAGAATGAGTATGGCAATAATGTCTTCTTCGTTCGATTGTCGAGACTCCATAATTTATCGACCTAAATTAATATTTATATCTTTACGATCTTCAATTCATTAATTTTATAATAATTAATTCATGTACTTGCTGTCATTCGTAAAGAATTGATAAACAGCGACAACGGCGAGCACAAACATACCAGTCCACGGTGGGATCCGAACTTGAAGTAAAGCACGTCCGCTCAAACTTTTATTTAGGTAGGCAGTTTGAAAAAAGTATCTTTTTTTAATTTGGAGAGAATTATTCTCCCACGAGGACGTATCTTCGACGAGCGGTCGTCGACAGGAAAGTCTTATTGCTCAAAGGTCGCGGTCTATAGAGAGGGCGTGGGTCAGAGGTATGGGGGGAGAGAGGGCAAAAGAGGAGGGGGCGGGGGAATGGGGCGTAGCGAGGATGATGATGATGATGATGGGAGAGAGGGTTCGAGGAGGAGAAAAAGAGAACGCGAAGAGGAGGAGGAGGTGGGGAAGCTGTATAAGGGTTGGCGGCTTATCTGGCGGCTTTTATTAGCATAATCATTGTTATTGCCGCGGCAGCGATAAGAAAGTTTCCAAAGTTACTCTCATACAGTCATCTCTCTCTCTCTCCGTTCCTTTCGGGGCCCGGGGCCCTGTTTGCTGGGGTGCGTGTGGAGTCGGCTCCTGAATCAGAATTAGAGTTTCGCGGAGAAAATCCACTGGCGCTCTCTATCCCTGCTTTCCTCATCTTCGGTATCCCTTCCCTCACTCCTCGTCTCCCTCATCTTCCCCTCCTTTCCCCCTCTCTCTCTCCCTCTTATAGTTTCCCCCTTCTCCTTCCCTCATCTCCCTCCCCTCCCCTCCCTCTCTCTATCCAGAGCAACCTCCTATTCCACCCCGGGCGACTGCCTTCTCGTCATCCCACTTTCGAAGGCCCCTCGTTTCCTCTGCAACGTTCCTTCCTCTTTTGCCTCCCTTCCTCCCCCTCCTTCCCCCTCCCTTACCCTATCTCTCTCCCTCCTGCACTCGTTCTCTCTCTCTCTCTTTCCCCTTTCCCACCCGCCTCCTCTCCGTCACGCTCCTCCTCCACGCGGATGCCTCATCTCCAAACTCCCCCCCCTTCCCCCGGACTCTTCCTCTCCGTACTCCTGGGACTCCATCTTTATTTCGTCCATTTTCAGGACCACCTCCTGTATAGCCGGAGGGAACCTTACTGGCTTGTGTGTAGGTCTCTACCCGAGTTTGAAATTACCTTTTGCTTTTATTTACATTTACGTAGCTTCGTCTTTTCGTTTTGTTTGTTCAAGAAATGATAACGTATAGTTTTGAGTTTAATGACGAGGAGGAAGGGTGCTTTATTTCGTTTTGTTTTATTAACTTTTATTCCGAGGTGGTGTAAAAATTTGATTAGCTTTTGTGACGTGCGAGAGATTTAATTCTAGGGATGCGAGCCGGGTAAGGACGGGAAGCGGTGTTTTTATTTTAAATTAAAACGGACGTCAGGTATTTCGCGGGAGATGTGTTACGCCCCGGATGTGTTTGGTTTAATGAGCTGCCACTCTTTCGGGAAGATGAGCGGATTTAATTTTGGGTTTACAACGCGGAATTTCGTATTTATTTCATAATGAAATGAAGCCACTTTCAATTTTTTATGCTTGAAATGAACTCCGAGGTATTTTAGTCCGAGTACGCGAGGCAAATGTCTGTATTTAATTATTGAATCTTATTTTTATTAAAATATATAAATTAAATCTCAATAAAATTGTTTTCGTATTATTATTATCAGTCTTTGATCGAGATGCTCAATCTAAATGGATGACGTCAAAATTTTATTTGGTAATTAAATTAACTGTAACACAATGTATTAAATTTATACTTGTATTTTTTCATATTTATATATTATATGCTTAAATATTTGTTATATTTAATTTTTCGCGATTATCACTATGGAAATAATAAAACTGACTGAAAATTGTTGCACCCAACGTTTTAATAATAATGCGAGAGTAATTTTAAAATTGCTATGAAATTTTCACAAAAGATAAGTCCTTAGTTTATTTCTTTTGATGGGTTACGATAAATGATTGGTTAACTGTTGAGTCGCCTCAAAAATATTTTTTTATATGTTAATATAATTTGCAAACCGAGTAGAGCATTAGGATGTACTCGCTTTGTCTGCAAAAGAAAATAAAATGCTTCTTGCCATTTAATTTAGTTTGAACACATGCTTTGCATGCATTGTGGACATTCCTCTTTCTCGTTTTTCATTGGATTGAATAATGTAGGCGGTGAAAATGGGAGGCGATCTTTTTCTCTATTTTTTATTTTTAACAGCAATAATCTCCTTTTCTTCCTCGTCGCTCACCTCTCTCTCTCTCTCTCTCTATATATGTATATATATATTTCTCCCACGTGGGACCTTTTACATCCTCCGCCAACAGAAAGTTTCTTTATGAATTTTTCACGCCGTCACTCCGATGAAAGCGCAACGCTAATTATGCGCCCACCTTCCTTCGCCTCCCCTCTCGCCAGTCCATCATCAGCCAAACGAACTCTCCCTCGCACCCCATTCCAACCTCTCACGCTTCTCTTTCTCTCTCTCGCCTTTGCGCCACTCACCTCTCATTCCTCTCTCTTTCTCTATCATCTTTATGCAGTCCTTTCCACCCCTATCTTCGTCCATATAATTTTCTTTCTCTCCATTTATTTTCTCTCCTTCCCCTTTGTGATAATATGCTCATCCACGTCTTCGTGTCGTACGAATATGATTGCATTTCTGTCCTTATCTCTCTCTCTCTCATGTCCTCCAAGGGTGTCATTTTTACTCCTACCGCTGCAATGGCTGTATATTACCAGTGCATCGGCCATCTTTTCATATTTTATACGTGGCTCCTGAGTGTGTGTTTTTCTGACGAATCAGCCTCTCGGGCCATTATCGTGGTTCCTGTTATGACCCATTTTCATATCTCTCATCAGTTTGTGATGTCATTCGGTGTGATAAATCTTTGTTTTAGTATATAAAACATTAATAATAAGTATGAATTAGCATTAGATATACAAATTTTCATAAAATATATGTATATATTTCAAGCATACTTGCTTAATAATTATTCCTTTTTCTATTTAATATATTTCTCTTAATTTACTTAGGGTTTAAGCTTCGCAAAAATAAAGACGTCTGCAGAAATCTAATTTTATACCCCTTTCCTGGTGCCTATTCCTTGCACATTCCTTGCATTTATAAAACACGATGCTGTGCTTGCAATTTTCGTAACTATTTGGACTTTTTCGAATGAAATATTCAACGAAATCCTCCCGAATCGTTTAACTCGGTTAATCCCTTAACACACACACTTTTTCTATTCTGTTTTTCTTTATCGCTTTCCGTTTTATAATCGCGTCATTTAACACGCATTTATTATATCAGCATCAAATCACTCTTTCCTTGTTCCTTTTCCTCTTTTTGACTATCTTTCCAATTTCTCCGTCATAAATTCTTTTTCACTTAAAATAGCTGTCGGGCTCGTGCTCGTATTTTTCTCCCTTACTCCTCTCCGCCGTCTCCCCCCCCCCCCGTCTCTGTCTCATCACCACTCTATCTCCTCCTACTCTATCTCCTCCCACTCCTACTTCTGAATCTTTACTCGGTGTGTAACGCGCAAGTGTTGCCCGTCGGGAGTTTTCTAAGCTTTTGCCTATGCCCGAGCGAGACGGCGGCGGGTTGGGAGGAGAATACGGTGGTCTGGTCATAGAGAGAGAGAGAGAGAGAGATGGAAGCAGCAGTAGTAGTCGCAGTAAGAGAGGAGGAGAGGGAGGGGGAGGGTGGAAATAAGGAGGTAAAGAGAGGGGGATAGCGTAGAGAAAGGGTGGTGCAGTGGACGGGATGAGAGGGTGTTAGTGTCCGGAGAGGGGATCGGACCGATGGGACGAGAGAGGAAGGACCGGTCGGATCTTACACCTGGGGGCGCATGTAGATTATATCCCGTTTTCCCCTCCCTCATTCCCCTCTCTTATTCCTCCAATCTTACCCGGTCCTCTTTTACTCTCGCTTCATCTTCTATACTCGTCGTATCCTCCCACTCTCTCTCTCTCCTCACCTCTCTTTCTCTCTCTCACGCCCCTTTTTTCCCTCCCCTCTTATTTCTCATCCGTGTGGCCGCGCATTCTAGGGGCTAGGGTTTCTAAAAGCATTCTCACGGGGAGACTGTAGGTGAGACTTTTTTCCCTTGGATTTCTCGTTCGAGGGAATTATTTTCGATTCCTCTTTCACGCACACGAAAACACACTCCGGATAAAGCTGGGTAAAAAAAATCTTCCTCCCGTTTCGATCAAAGGGAAGCGAGTGTTGGTAATTTCGGGGTTAGGAAGAGAAGAGAATGATTGCATTAGAGAGGAAAAAATTTGATATTGCGAGTTGGCTTCGTGCTTTTCGGTTTTATTTCGACGTTCCGTAATGGAAGCTTTATGAGTCTCTGAAGAGATCCATCGAACACGGAAACAAGTCTGCGTTGCGCAGTGCTCTTTCGAATTACCATAAAAGTCTTAAATCCCTTCCGTTCGGAGTTGTTTTCTAATCCGATTTTGAGTAATTCCCTTCGAGTTGCTTGGCTTTATAAACACCTCCTATAAAAAAATACTTACGTATTCATAACTAGTGCTCATAAGATTGCATTTTCACGCATGTGAAGTTATAAAACTTTCTTTTTTTGGTCCTTATTAAAAAATAGAAAAGTACCAAAAACTCCTTTTAACTGCGCCCACAAAGAACAACCATGTTATTTCTACATTTGTAAATGATTTTCCACGCTGGAAAGACTTCGTTTCATCCCCCTGCATTTGATCATAACTGCATTTTGAGTGCCGGACAACAGGCTCTAGGGGACGTAGCCATTCAGGCCACCACCTAACCACTCGATTACATTTTTACGCGAAGATTTCCACTTTCAAATTAAGCCACCCATACGGTAAAAACCATTTAAACATCGATTTAAAAATAACCTCATTTTAAAATAAGAGAGGGGGGGGGGGGAGCGAGGAGAATTTTATAACATTTTTTCCGGAATAAAAACAAAATTGAGGTTACCTATTAAGATGGCGTCGAGTTTATTTCCCGTCCCTGGCGATTGCTTTTTCTGCCAGGTCATAACTTATTTCCTCTCGCTTCGCGGCCTCCAATGGGCGGTTTTCCGTCACTCATTCCGTGGAAGAGGTCATCCCTTTCGATTTCCGGTACGGTGCTTCCCATCCTCCTCCATTCCAACCCTTCCTCTCTCTCTCTCCCTTCGCTTTTTCCCTCCTCTCCAACGGCAACCATCCACTTCTTTCGGTGGGTTATAGTCGCCGCCAGAATCTCATTTCAGGGTTCGTTGAAATTAATTCCTGGAAAAAGTAATAAAATCGTGAGATAAATATGTCATTCTGGAACATATTTTTGATTTCCCAAATATTTGGCACCCGTCGCATAGAGTCCATTAAAATTCTCGCATTTTGATGGAGAACAAACGAAAATGGTTTTACTCGATATACATAGTATATCCATGAAAATTAATTTGGCATAAAAAAATATTAGAATAAAGCGGTCACATCGCTTTGAATTAATTATGCCACAGCTTCCGAGGACTTAGAAGTGTGCTTTATTTTAAAGTTTTTAATGTTTCTCAGAGTAAAATGCAAATCATCACATTAAATATTTTATTGAAGCTATAATGAAGATCTCCAATTAAAATAAATAACTCGCTGTATGAATTTTACAAAGATCTTTCGAAAATAGCCGTAGGGATGTATTAGAATACATTTTTGAAATAAATTACGTTTTTTATTTGAAATTTTACGACAAATATTTTTGCCAAATTAAAACAGAGCTAGAATAATTTTCATTCTTTTATTCTTTAAAAAAAAGCCTTCTTTTTTAATCTTTAGGATTACATGGAAAATATTTTATTGTCGGTAGTTCAGTGTAGTTGAGATTTTTTCCCTTTTTCATTCCAAATAAAGAAGTAAGCGCATAAATACCATCGACCGCCGTTTTTTGTCTGTTCATTTTACGGCTGGTAATTTCGTCGACGGATAAACTTTATAATAGACCCGCGCTGTCCTCTTAAGAGTAACACTACATCAAGTCCAGAGCAAAGTACTGTTTACGTTCCCGCCGTACACTCCGTGCCCCCTTCCTTCCCCCGCCCCCTTCCATTGTTCCTGCCTCCCCCTCCCCTTTGCGTCCCTCTACCTATCATTCTCCTCCTACATCACTCTTCCCATCGGTCTGTGGGGCGACAGTGCGACGCCATTTCTGCCATCCGTCCCTTCGCTTCGCCCCCAAACGGCTCCTTAGGGAAGCTGAGGGAGTGAGCTGAAGGGGTTTGGGTCTCGCCATGCAGGACAGGGACCGTCTTTCATTCGGATTCGAGTCTGCAATCGATGATTTTTTAAAAATGGTTATAGGAAAAGATTTTTCTTTCAGTAAAAACTAACGACTGTCAATAATGTCTGTCTGAAAAAGTACTGGATGAGAAAATTTTAGTTAAAAAGTGAAATGGGTCTTTGTGAGTTTGCTTATGCAAGCCCTAAGAGAGAATGGTTAATCGACCGCTATATTGGAGCCTGGAAAGCCGTAACTTCTTATCGAACATCCAATGCGGATTCAGGCAATACAGGTCTGCGATCGACCACTTGGTAAGGACTGAAAACTTTATCCAGGAGGCCTTTCTACTTCGCCAACACGTCGTGGCAGTCTTTTATGACACGACATGTCGATACAAGATTTTAAGCACACTTCACGAGTGTGGCTTCAGAGGAAATCTCCCCATTTTTATCAAACATTTTTTAGCAAACCGATTAGCTAGGATACGGATCAGATCCGCCCCATCAAGACCCTACACCATAGAAAATGGAGTTCCCCAGGGATCTGTCTTAAGCGTGGCACTGTTTTCTGTGGCGATAAACGATATAGTAAGCTGTATCAAGACACCAGTAGAGGCATCTCTATTCGTAGATGATCTAGCAATCTTCTGCAGATCATCCAACTTATCTGCAGCAACACGGCAGATACAGCTTACTACCAATCGCCTTTACAAATGGGCATGGGCAAATGGTTTTCGCTTCTCCAACGAGAAAACCAAATGCCTCAATTTTTACAGGGTGAGAGGAATCTTTCCTCAACCTGTTTTGAAGTTAGGAGGCAATAGATTAGATTTCGTGGAGACAATCCGTTTTCTTGTTGTGATTTTAGAGAGAAGACTAAACTGGCGGAGACACATAAATGTTTTAAAAGACAAATGTTTTAAAGTTTTAAACATTTTAAGGTATTTAACAAATTCATCATGGGGCGCTGACCGTACATCAATGCTCACACTTTACCGAGCATTGTTAAGGTCTAAATTGGACTATGGATCCTTTTTATATGCCTCGGCACGCACCTCATATCTGCGCCCTTTGACGACCGTGCACAACTCAGCTCTAAGGCTGGCTACTGGTGCTTACAGAACCAGGCCTGTTCCCAGTATTTACTGCGAAGCAGGAGAGCCACCCTTAGAGATGCGTAGAACGCTTTTAATGTGCACATACGTTTCGAAAATTTTAGCGTTAAAAACCCACGTGGGTCATGTGCATACACATCTTCTCGACATGGCACTCATGCCTTCAAGCTAAATCCTCTGCAGTATTTTCACTGCTGAACTGATCGCAGTCCAGAGGGCGTTGGAGGACATTGCCCCCACGAGTGCGAAATATATCATATGTTCAGACTCGATGAGTGTCCTGAAAGCCATCCTAATTCCACACCACAGCCATCCCACGGTACAGAAGATCCTATCGCGGCTGATGGCAAACGATGTGGATATACTCTTTCTGTGGGTCCCTGGACATGCCGGAATAAGCGGAAATGAAACAGCCGACTCTGCTGCGAAGGCAGCTCTCAACAAAGATCATATCGACACGGGAATGGTACCGTCCCAGGACCTAAAACGCCATTTTAAGAGCACCCTGCTCGAAAAATTGCAAAGGTCCTGGGAGACAATTGCAAGTAACAAACTAAGAGCGATCAAAGCAAACGTTTTTCCATGGCCAACCTCGGTGCGTAACAACCGCCGGGAAGAAGTCGCAGTCACCCGACTAAGAATAATTGGCCACTGTGCTTTGACGCACTCGTTCCTTTCACTCGGGAAAAGGAACCTCCAATATGCTCTACTTGCAATTGCTCCTTAACCGTAAGGCACCTCTTGACGGAATGTGCCAACTATCGAAGTACCCGTCAAATTCTAAATATCAGACGCAGTATCTCTGACATTTTAGCTGACGATCATCAAAAGATTGATATTATTTTAACGTTCTTAAGGGAAACTAAACTTTTAAGTCCTCTATAAATATTTTCCGTTTTACGTGTTTGTTTTTATTTCCTTTTAACTATTTACCTAACTTATGCACTTATTTATTTCAATCAATTTATTTCAATTTAGCTATTTATTTTAGCTTATTTATTTTTACTCCAACAGAATGTGACGGTGCAAAATGACCTTAGCTGTTGACGCGCCTAACTAAACCTAATTACTACTACTCTTACTCGAAAAAGTATTCACGGGATAAATAGCCATAACTAAGCGAAAAAATTATTTTTCACTTAAGGTGTAAGTTAATACCCAGAGATTTTTTTAAGATAACCTACTCTTCGCGCTGTGTTAATATGTGATGAACCCTGCCGAGAACATGTTCCTATGTGTTCATCTTTGTTGTCATTGTTGCGCTCATTAAACAAATTAATATAATAAATCATATCTGTCTAGCATTGTGTTGTAAAAAAATAACGAATGGAATTGCAACTACTACCTACTATTTTTATCTGATATATTATTGGATTTTGATTTTATGTTAAATATTGCATTAAAAAACCTTTCAAAACTATAGATTCGGACTATTTATTTACAATGAGGCGGCTTTATGTCGAATTTTTGCCTATTCATGTCAACGGAGCGATAATCGAACGTTTCGAAAGAACAAACCAACAACTGTTATAATAGTTATTTCCGGTATTTGATAATTTTTGTATATTTTTATTCCGTGTTAAAAGTCTTATAAAGACACTCAAATCTCAGTACCACTTCCTTCGCTTAAAAATAATTCGCGGCAACGTGGACCTCGACGTTATATTACGCTTTTATACGAACGACGGCTTGAAACCATATGTCAGTTTAGAAGGGTGCTAATTCAGGGGGTTAACACGAGAGGGCAAGAAAGTTGGAGTGAGGAGAGACGAAGAGAAGGATTAGGAGGGAGCGAAGAAAGAAACGTAAAGGAGAAAGAGGTAGGAATAGGGAGGGAAAGAAGAGGAAGTAGAAAGAACGGGAGAGAGAAAAAGAAAGAGAGAGAGGAGAAACGTGGACGAAAGGGGGGAGGGAAGGGGAAGAGAAGGGGAGGTTTGAAGCGAGTTGGAGTGGTAGTGTTGTGGATAGAGGGAGATGCCATGTGTTTTTGGAAGTTGTTCCACGGAGCTAGAGGTAAGGGAATTAGGATTTTGGCTCGGGGGCAGAGGAGGGCATCGCGAAGGGGCGGAGTTGGTTTGGGGGGTGGGGAGGGGAAAGGGTAAAAGTGGAAAGAGAGGAAGGGCAAGAAGGAAAATGGGGTAGAAAGGGGGCGGCGCGTGGGAGGGGGGGGAGATGGAGGGGAGGAGGAATAGAAAGGGGATAGATATCGCGGGAAGGGAGGAGGGAGATGTTTGGGAGGCAGTCGGGTGATGGCGGACGGAAAGAAATGGCTCGGCGAAGAATCTGACGCATAAAAGGGTTTTGATGAAGGAAGAGAGGATCAGGCAATGGAGGGAGCGTTGTTTGGAGTAGCAAGAAGACTGGAGTGTGGGCAACGTTAAGAAAGTAGCGAAGAGGGTCGTTGTTTTTATTTCAGCGCATTAATTATACGCATGTACGTATCATGTAAACACTGGGCTGTACCCAAGGCTGAGATATGGCTGAATTAAGGCAGCGCATAAGACACTCAAGGCGAAAAGCTGTGTATTATATATTCTCTACTTCTAAGGATTCGTTAACAATAAAATGCCGAAATATAAGTTTATTAACGTTTATCCTGTAATAGATACGTATTTATTCTATAGATATTTGTTTAAAAAACGATCGGGTGATTTTAATGCTTAATGAGATGAAAATTTTGGAAAAATGGAATATTTACCAGATCGGAATGATCGACTAACTGATTTAATCACATATCGGGAAATTCAGACTCATTCCGGACTTAAACGGCTAGCCTCCTATTTATGTAATATACGGATAATTAACGAAAAATACACGTGAAACCGGAAATACAATAAAATATAAGAATCATGGGGACAATCTCCTAAGATAAAGGCCGGTGAAAAAATCCAAGCCCAGGAAAGCAATTTTAAATGAGATTGAGAGAAAAACTTTCGAAAAACATTTTACAGGGGCGAATATATTTTCACAGATATTTTATAACGACTCAGTATCATACGAATTAAGGCATAAACAATGAAGTCGAGAGTAAAGTGTTTTATTTAAATTTTCGTCTCCTATTCACATTTCCAGGAACGGAAGAGAGTAAAGAAGTAGAGATGATTTTTGGATATAGATTGGGATGCTGAATAATTTACAGTTGGTATAATTTGCTCAATTTTTTAAATTTGCTATTAAATTTAATGTGTTATTAAATAACCTTCTACGGTGTAAATTTGGTAACAAAATGCCTTGTAACAAAAGTGAAGAATGATCTAAGAAACGAGAAGCAATCCTTCAGACGGGTTGATAAGTATCCTTATGCTATGTTTATATCGAACCAAAAGTGGCATGCGCCCTCTGGGTTAAAATTTTGGGCGGAAAAGGCTGTAGCAAAAGAGGAAGGAGAATGAGAGATGGTAAGGTGAAGCGAGAATAGGAGCGGAGGGCGAGGATGCGATGTGGAGGAGGGAGGACTAGAGGCGGTTGGGTTGGTGTCGGCGTGGTGCGGTGGGGGTGAAGGCGGAGTTGCACCGCAGAGTTGCACTCACTTTGGTCTGAGCATCGACGTGGCAATCCTTCATTCTCGAAAATGGATGACTCTCTCGAGCGTATGATTCGACCGAGATAGATGGTGAGATTTTTTTAATCGGTTTTTCTCTACTTTGCGAACATGCGAGAGGATGAATAAAGTCCCCTTAAGTCTCAATTTTTTTTCAATGCGACGGCGTAACATAAGAGCTCCGTTTGCTATTGTAAAACATAAAGCGTAGGAAATCGTCGACATGATGTTCAAAACATCTCATCTTACATTTAACCACAAATCACTTCTTTAAATACTCAGAATGTTGTTACATCATATTCATTATACATATGTATTTTGTCACATATAAATACTTATAATTCAGTAAAGTTGTAATTTATATTGACGGGAGAAATATTGCGAATGGAACTATAGATTGTTATTGTAAGCTCTACCGATAGATATCAAACATTTTATGCGACCCTTCTTAGATAATCGGCAGCTTTCTTGTCATTCCCAGCTTTGTTTAAACCCCGTACTCATTTCTATATTCGAGTACTTTGTCGCAATTAAGTAAGGATTATTTTGTCTAAATTCTGTTAGACGATGATTAATTAGCAACCTGTGTATATGCCATTAATCTTCAAAATCATCTTTATCTGTAATAATCCATGTTATCCTTTAACTACTTTAGTTTATTCAAAAATTAAAATTACTATGTGTAGTAGTAATAGAAAAACTCAACTAAAGATTTATCTTAAGCGAAATTGTTGCTTCAGTATTTCCTGATTTCTCCATCAGTCTCCTTTTTAGGATTGATACGCAAAAATATAATTGGAATAAATGTTGGCGTACTAATTTTTCTTGCGAGTATTACACAATGCTTTCGTCACAGTTTAAAATAATCAGATTACTTAAGTCTGTTGAACATGTTGGCTTTAGACAATGGATGACATTATTCTTTTCCAATGTACACTGCGTCGCAAAAGTTTTGAGCGCCGCAATTCGAAGGCAAATCTGCAAAGTTGAGAACGCCCCGCCGGACGAGAATCGCTAAAAATATCCCCTTCCGGCCATTACAGCTCTTCACCTCTCCCTCCCCTCCACTTCCCAAGAGAACCTGTAAACTCGCAGAGAAAGTCTTTTGGGCGTATCCCTCCGAGTCATTCCTAATATTTATAATGCGGAATAACGACTATTTGATACGATTTCGCCCATATCCAATGGCAGAGGTTCTTTTCCAACTCCCCCCCCCCACGAAATTTCCTCCAAAAACTCCCAACTGCGTCTCAACTCCACCACCTTTTCCTCTCCTTTTACGCTCTTTCTCCTTCCCCTCCTCCTCCCTCTACCTCCTTCCCGATCTCCCCCTCCCCTTTCACTCCGCCTCCCTCCCCTCTTTTCTCATTTCTCCACCAACTTAAAACCTATGCCTCGAAAATTAAATCTCGCCCGGGGTAGGCGAGTGGAATGTTCTTCCCCTTCCTCCCTCTCGCTATATATCCTCCCTTAACATCCATCCTCTCTCTCCCCCCTCCCACCTTAATTTCGCCCTTTTCCTTCCCGCCCTCCTCCCTTTCTGCTCGGAAAACTCTTCTTTACTCAAACTTACCTCCCTCCGACGCTTTAAATTAAGCGCAAGTTTTATGCGACGGTTTTCTGCTTTGGGTGTTGAGGGGGAGGGAATTGGACGGCGTGAGGAGGAGGGAGGGAAGAAGGGGGAGGGGAGAGGAGTGAGAAAATACGGCGATGGTAAGATGGAGGAGGGAGTTTTGGAGCCGGGATGGCTGGATAGCTAGGAAAAACGCAAGGAGATGGTGGGTGGGTGGGGGAGGGGATCGAGTTTGTTATGGAGAGGGGTGAGGGATGGTAAGAATCGGGAGGGTGAGGGGAGTCTAAATTTCACTTTGCAAAGTTTTCCCCCGTTCTTAGCGGGCAAAGTAGATGGGAGAGCTCTCACTTTATCGGCCCTGGATGTATATTTCAACGTAGCGCACTCATAATGCCGTGCGCTAAAGGGGTTTTGGTATGGGAGGGTGGGGGGAGGTTGAAGAGGGGGGGGGAGAGAGGTTAGTTGAGGGAGAAAGAGTGAAATGGGAAAGTGTGAGAGATGGGACGGAGGAGTCTGGAAAGAAGATGAGATTGGCTAATTGAAGGATGGGGAGGTCGAAGGGGTGAGGGTTAGAAGGGGGTTGATGGATTTCTGGAGGTGGCGATTGAGGAGTAATGGAGCTGTAATTGTTGCTTAACGCCGGTTTACATCCAATTTATCTCTCATGATTATTAGGAAGAGGAATGAGCTCGGCAGTATCGGTTGTCAAGTTCACGGACGTAAAAATCTACCTTGCAAAGTAAAGTGACCGTGGAATTAGTTCATGAATTAATAATTTCTTACTGTTGATTTCATTCAATAATTGGTATATTTCTATTATATTATAAAATTGGGGTTACTTTATATTTCAGTAGAAAAAATTCGAGCAAATATAAAATTTCCTTACCGTTCTAGGTTTTTATCTTTGAGGACTCAATACGTGCTAACTATGTGGTGCCATGTTTAAAACTTTCTTCCGCTGGTGTTATCAAAGCCACGTCATGCTATTTACAGCAGTTTTTATAAAGAAAAATTACATTTCCGTAAAAATTAAAATATCCCTATATTTACGAATTTTGGAATTTAACAAAGTTATTATTTCTTCGTTAATATGAGTATCAATTAGTACAAAGTACAGCCAAATTCCTTGGATTTTTTATCCCTATATTAAATTTTTCTTCATTTACGGTTTTAGAGCACTAGAGCTAAAAGTAATTATAATCCAGTCCTTAAAATAAAGAATTTTCGGCAGCGCCACAATGATTTCGCGTGCGATGAATATGAGAGCGCAGAGAGTTAATGGGAATTTTATCAACATTTTAACATAAGCAAGAAGAATTAAACTTTGATGCATATATCTGAATGGGAAGTAAAGAAGACAATAGGAGATTTTTCATAAGAACAACAACTGGAGGACATAAAAATTCAAATAGAATATATAAAATGTTCATCATTAAGTTTGGTTCAACTATATGCTAGTGAAACTCTCACAGAAAGTTTTCACCTATGAATTTTAGTGATAATATATGTATTTAAATTGTGCAAATTCCTGTCTAATATAAAGTAGTTTTGAATGGGTGATCGGAGTCAACAGAATAAGTTATTCTGCGCGTCATTTATTGCTGAAAATGGAAGAAATATTGAACGCTAGTAGTGAGTTCTTCAAATGTATCTAACATGCTATGAAATACTTTGAGGAAATGCTGTCGTGTTTTGGAGTCAATCACCTTAGAAAACTATATCGTATATAAATATTATCAGCTACAATTTTTCATCGGAAGTATTATTTGTAACTGATCTTCGGAGTCGGCGTTTCCAGATTTGCTGGTGATAATTTGAAGCTATTTGAGTTTAAATTTAAGTTCCATGACTGACATCAATGACTTCAAACAAGATAACGGCTGTTGTTAAAAATATCGAGTAAGCAATATAAAAAAATTTGGAGGAATTATAATGAAGAACAATACCTATTTATATTGTACCACAACAAATTAATTTAATGCTGTTATTATATTTCGTCATTGTGTATTGTGCGTACATTTTTTGAATGCCACTTCCTTCCGAATAAGACATTTTACAGAAGAAACTCCTAATCTATCAGTGAATCCATCTATGGCTAGAAACACGGAAATACGTTTTGCTTAATAGGGTCCGAAATTTCATAGAGAATACTCCACCTTTCTTCCCCACGGAATAAAACTCTAATACGTAACCATTATCCCGTTGAGCAACAAAACGAAAATCTGTAAAATTTACGAGTCATTTATATAGCTAATACCTAAAGTTTAATGTGTAAAGCATCGTTCCTCTGGGGGGCGGTTTAATTAGGACGATGGCTGATTTCAGGACGAGGGATAAGGAAATTCCACTACATTCCTTAAAGGATCCCATATTGCGGCCTCTCGTTATGGCCAGTTGGTGTCCAGCGGGCAAGAGAGGGGAGAGGAGAGGGGAGGGAAGAGGGGAGAGAGGAGTAAAGGAGAGAAAGGGTGCGGGACAACCGACTGGAGGGTGTGGCCATCCCCTGTAAAGGGTCCCTCGTCCTAAGCCCTAAAAAAAAAAAGAAAAACTAAAAAAGAGAAACGAAATAATTTCTGCGTGGGTCCCACCTGCTACGATCAACTCCTTAATCCTCGCATTATCCTATCTGAATCTCCTAAAATCCTCCCCTTTCCCCCCCTCCCTCATTTTTTACCACTTATCTCGCTATAAGCTTTTCCTTCTAACCTTTTTTTTCTTCCTCCCCCTCCTTACCCGTTGTTAAAACCGCTTCTACGGTCCAGGTAAGTGGCTTAAAAAAAGAATACATAAATAAAAAAAATCTCGCTGCTTTATGGAGTCGTTCTGGAAATCCGGGGATAATTTTTAATGCAGCGTCTTTAAAATTCATTTATAGTTCGCTTTATCGCTCGGAGTATTCGTCCGAATTTATTAGACGTGGTATATTAGGATTTTAAAATTGTGATATATCTCCGTTTTATTATGCTCTTCGCTTTCTTTCTCTTTTTTAGCGTTTTCATTCTTCTCGCTCAAAAGCGTAATCTTGCTGTTTCTGCGCCTCGGATTTTCGTTCTTCGCTCACGTCTTTCTCGAAATAATCCAGTCGACGATTTTCGAAGCTATTTCACCTACGATGTGGTTTTAATATAAAAAAACTTTTAACTATGAACCATTAACTTATTCTTGAAATTTACAGAAAAATGGACATTCGTTCATAAAATGGAAAGAGTAATTTTATTCTCGTAATATATGTCATTACCGCTTTTGGAACGATTGATCGATTAATTAAGTGGTGGATTATCTCTTTCGGTTGAACATTTTATTATTTGATAGACTTAGAGAAAAAGCATAAGGTTTTACTTGCGAAATTTGTTCGGTGTGTTAATAAAATTTCAAGAATAGGATATTTTAAAACACGAAAATGAGTGAAATTTTGGAATGCTTTTGATGAGAAACTACATTCAAGAGTAGCGTCGTGGATAACAAATAATATATGAAGATTTTCCTTTGATTGAAACAAAAATAAAATTACTATAACAGCAGATATCATATTTAAATTGGTAATTAAAACAGTACTACCCGTGCTTTCGTGTTGTACCGATAATTTTATGAAATTACGGCCCACAACATAATTGATGTTGCTTTAATACTTAATTAGGCGCACGGCTACTTTCCAAGTCGCAAAACTAAATTCAACCGGTGGAGCTTATCTCGGGAAAATATCGGGATAATCGTAATAAATTTCAATCTTAAAAATATTAATAAATTACATGTATGGCATTTATTACTCGTATTACATTTGTCGAAGGAATGATTCTGTTTTCGGCTAGGAAAGATAACCTAGTTAGATTAAAAATCAAAGCGATTCCACTTTTTTGGGAGTCTTGAAAGAGTCTATAACGTGAAACTATTCTATTCTGTTAATATAATGACGAGATTATTTTTAAATACGTTATTGCCATCAGTTAAACCGAGATATGTAAATAGCAGCTCTGAGAATAGTGCGTGTATTTGATAGCTTGCGAGAGCACTTACGCCAAAATCAGGTTTAATATTTTACATTACCAGACTATCCTCTTTGTATAAATTTATACCGATCCAATAAACGAGATTCATAGTTATTAGGAGCGACTTTCATCTCGTTTCACCTCGAAAAAAAATCCATCCTTTGGTAATTAATTTTTTTCTCAGAGTCGCACGCCTCTTTACTCTTTTTGACGAGAAAAACCGAATCCCTTCTTTTTTTACCCAACCGTTCCATTTTCGCCTTTTAACCCTTTTCCACCGCCTCGCTACCCGAGCCTTAGCAAACGCCTCAAAGCAGCTCTTCTATTTAACCGCGAAACCTCTTTCCCTTCCTTTTCCGCCCGACCTCTCCTAAGCCCAGCCGCCATCCTCTTTCTCTCTCTCTCTCTCCTAACTTTTTCTCTGCCTTTTCTCTCTCTCTCTCTTTTCCCCCATAGACTCCCCTATCTCTCCTTCCCCTCCACTCTCCCCCTTCCACTTCTATTCCACCGCCTTGCCTCCTACGGCCGACGCCATTCGCATGCATAATGCACCGTTCCCTCTTAAAGGGCCGCTTTATTGTGAGTCCGAGTGTAAATTCTGTACCTGCCCAGGATATTCCACGCGCCTTCCTTTCCTCCTACTTCCCCTCCCACTCTCTCCTCCTTCCTCACAATATCCTCACTCTTTCTTTATTTCTCTCTCTCTCAAGGAACGGAGTAATATCGGAGAGTGGGCGGAGTGTGGGGGTGGTATGCTGCATGAGGAAGGAAGGAGGGAGGGAGGGAGAGGAAGGCTTTTGAGAGAGAAACGAAGAGGGAAGATATGGCTGGGCGCAAAGGATTGTGGGGTGGGTTGGGAGGATGGAGGAAAAGAGGTTTTCTGGAGAGGTAATGTTGGGGGGGGGGGGGAGGTTGAGAGAGGTGGATGAGGGAAGGAGGCGTACCTGATCGGTATCCTCTATCTCAAAACGAAGAGGTGTGAGGTTAAGATAAACGAAGTGAACGTGATGTGGAACACGGTTGCCTCGAAACCACTTCGCCCTCCTCCCCCCCGCTCCCTCTCCTCCCCTGCATCCCGATTCTTCCTCCTCTCTCTCCCCCCTCCTCCTCTCCGCTATCTCCCTCAGCGGCTCCCTCTCTATCTCTACTTATACTTCCTCCTCTTTACGTCTCGCCAGCCGTAAACTATACGGCCCCTCTGGATGCTCCGCCCAAAGGCGGACTTTTCTTTCGTCTGCATATCTCTCTCTCGTTCTGTCTTCTCGTACCGCTGTCTTCCTTATCTTTAAACCAGCTCCTCCTTCTTCTGCCTCTTTCTCTCCATCCCTATCTCAGTCGTCATATCTCTCTGTATCTCCATCTCTTACTCTTCGTTATTCCTGGAGCCAGTACGTGTCTTGTCTTTTTCTCTGAAAAACTTCGCATGTGCGCCAATTTGAACTTCCCTTCCGGTTAGATAGCGCTTTAATTTTCCGAAATAGGTAGATTCTTTGCTTTGCCATTACTTCATCTCTTCATACTTATTAATATGCTTTATAACGTATTTCTTTTAAACTAAGAATGTTCGCAGTTCACATTCCTTCTCTGATAATTTTCCGGTACATGCTAAAGACTTTTAAATTAAAGGGATTTATTTTACTGCTAAATTAAAACGCATATGAGCAATCCGAAAAATATTTTTTATTTTAATACGGAATACCGCTTCTTTGGTCGAATAAAAAATATTTTCATTGATTATATTATCTTACATATAGTTTGATTTGCAGGAGTAGCAACTACCATTCACGAATATATAACGCAAACCACGAAAAATTACTGTTAAAAATTAATTTTGTAATTTCATCGAAGAGGTACTTTTTTGATCGTTTACATTTATAATGTCGAAATATTTTAGGATGTTTTTAATGTGACAAGGAGAGAGCTCATTTTTACATTTATTTGCAGTATATTTCCGATACCCAAACTACCTATACGTGTACCACCCTACCTGGATCAAAAGTCGTACGTTTAATTGAAAGTCCAATTACATGAACGTTAAATAAAAAGTCGAATAAAGCAAAGCCATTAAGTTAGTATTCTATGTTTATGCGTTTTATTTATTTATATTTGCTAGCTAATAACCAGATCTTAATGACCTTTTTCCATGCATATAGCAACACTCAAATCGACAAGCACACACAACCTTGCCATCAACAGGATTTGAACTAGTTGAGTGTCGGACACATCGACACACGTTTAGATCGTTGCACTTATGGAAATTGATATATCTCCTAATGGTGTGTATCTTCATTGTCGTGACTACGTTTTCTAACCTGTCTTATTTTGCAGCAATAATTTCCTTCCTTTATTCTTCGATATTTTACCTACAAAATAGGTAAGGTGAGTTATGTTGAAAATTTTCATAGCTGCGTAAAATGGTGGCGTCAGTAATTACGCTAGATTTGCGAACAAATAAAAATATAAATTTTGTTATTTTACAAGATGACTGCGTGGTGAAAAGGAATAATTCGATATAAGTATTTTCCATATTTTAATAAAAAGACGAACACGTCGAATTCGTCATGTTAAAGGAAATCAGAAAAACTTTTAATTCCTCTTCTTAACTAGGAAAGGGGAAAACACGTTTTAGAAATTCTCCCGAGTAAATATGTCATTGCAACATAGGCATTATCAATATCGAGATCAAATTTGATATCTCCGATTATAAACCTCAGTAAAAACACTATTATGTGATCGCCTGGGCCTTTATCTCGGCAAAACAACTGCCGCACGCTTTTTTCCTCCTCTTGGAACAACCGTTACGTTTCGCTTGCAGCTACGGCATCCATTTCCACTCGAAAGACGCATAAATAAATGATCCGGCAGAGAAGGAAGAGGAAAGGAAAGGGTGAAGGAGGCATAATGTTCAAGGGGTTGAAAGGATTAAGTTATCCCGACGCTGATTGGTGGACCAGGGAGTAAGTCGCTATAGTCTCAGAGCGGGGCGAACGTAATCAAGAAGAGAGTAGGTGATCAATCTTGGATTGCAAAAGGAAGCGGAGTGAGAGCAAAGGATACGTTAGCGAAATTGATGGAGGAGAAGGGGAAAGAGAGAGAGAGAGAGGGAGTGAGAGGGTAGAGGAGGGAGAGGGGGGGGGAGCAGAGGTATAATGAGAGACACAGGGAAGGAGACGGAGGGAGATTGTAAGGCTATCACTCAAAGGAAACGAAACGTGTGTTTCATTCCGGGTATTTCCCGTTGGATCGCAAGACTCTTCGCCCGCCGATATTTCTCACCGAAGCAAGCGACGTGACTTCCAAATGAGAACTTGGGAGCGATAGAATGGATGAAGAGAGAGAAGGAAAGATTGAGGTAGAGAGAGAGAAACGGAAGGATTCGTATCGGGAGAGAAAGAGAGGGCGGATGAGAGAAAGGAAGGTAATACCTCTCTTCTCTGAGAAAAGAGAGAAAGAGAGAGAGAGCGGTGGATGAAAAGAGGAAGACGCTTGGAAATGGAGGAAAAGGAGTGGAATCGGCGCCTGATGAGGAGAAAAGCATTGCGCTCCCAGCGAATGCCTGAGCATTACTTATCCTACGGTCTAATCGAGCGGAAGGATTCCTGAGAAGGGGAAAGGTGATTTTGCGAAGATGGTGTTGACATTAGTTCGATTTAATCCGGGATAACGTTGTCCCCAGGCAAAAAACGTCGAAAGTAAAAGGATTTAAAAAAGAATGATTCCGGTGACCGACGAAAATATTTAACGCCGAAGAATACCGAGTATAATTATGCCTTTTTTACGGAACATGTTTATGAATTAATACTATTTCCGATTTGATTTTCGAATGATTTCCTATTCATATAAAAGACTCATTCATCGTCAGAACTTTCGGCTCTGCCTTTCCCCTTCCACGAGTCGAATTCATCATACGATTGTACGGGCGGAGGAAACGATTTCCAAGCGGCAGCAGTCTCAACACCGATTCATTATTTTGCGTTAACAAAAGCATAGATGAATTTATAGACCGGAGGGGCGTATCCGGCATCTCAAATCATTAGCGGCAGTCGGTAATATAAACAGCGAGATAAAACACAACCGACCCCATTTGCATATGGAATATGGCGTCCATTTTTTGACGAGATCAAATACTTAGATTTAATGGACCATAAGAAGAGGGCGTTTAGCGAGGCTTTTCCCAGACTCTGAGCGTGATGGCGTAGAAGGGGAATATTGGAGTGAGGGGGACGGAGGGGGAGAGCGAGTTGCTATCTTAAGGAGGAATGAGGCGGAGGGAGGTATCGAGGTTAAGCGAGGAAGGAGGAAAGAGGAGTAGAAGAAGGGAGATAAGGAACGAGATGGAGGCTCGGGAGGGAGTGGGATAGAGAGGGAGCCTGGAAATGTTGCCATTAGGAGAGATATCCTTTTCCCTACCCGTCCTTTCTAACGTGCCCCTCCCCACCGCCACTCCGTCATCCTTTATCCCCTTATATTCAGAAGGTGACTCTGTCCAAACACCCCTCCCCACCCACCTTCTGCAACCCTTAACCCCTTCAACCCTTTTCCCTCCTTACATAAAAAAATCCTTCCCTTCCATCCTGAACCCTGCTATTTTACTCGCTCCACCCATTTTCATTTCCTTCTTACGGCAGTCTAAAAACACCCTCACCTCCTCATTCCCTCTCTCCCTTTCCCCCTCACTCCCTCTTCATCCTGCCAACACATCCCACGCGCATTCCCCTCCCTTTTCCGTTTAAAAGGATTCTTTCTCCTCCCACACACCCCTTTCTTCTCCCGTTCTAAGGGTCTCATCCTCCATTCGTCACTACGCCCAAATTACGTCGCCCTCCTCCTCCTCCTTACTTCCCTCTCTTTCTTGGCACCCTCGAGCCCTTCGCCTCCCCTTTTCTTGCCCTCCTCCGCCCTCTTTCTCGCGCGCGCAACCCCTCACTATTCGGTCCCTCATTATCGTATCCGACCCGCCCCCTCCTTCCTCCAATTCTCCCTCCGCCTTATCTCTTTGACAAGTCGCGTCCTTTACTTCGCGCTGGCGTTGGAAGTGTCGGAGGAAGAACTCTCTCCCTCCCCCCCTCTCTCTCTCTCTCTCTCTTTCTCTTTCTCTCTCTCTCCCATGACGCAGCCCTCCTCCAATCCCTCCTTTCCTTCCTTTAACGGCTGCATCCCTCGAATATCGAATGAGGCTCCCCCTCCCCTCCTCTCCCGACCCTTTTACCTCCGCCTGCTACTTCTTCTCCTTCTTCTTATTCGCCTTTGCGAGACACAAAATGGCGACTCGTGGGATGGCGCTCGTGTGTGTGTGTGTATGTGTGCGGGGGTGGCGGTGGTGGAAGGAGGGAAGGTAGTCGTTTTTTAGGAGAAGGGGAGGTAAGGCTTAGATTGGTGGTGATTGTTCTTCGGAGTGGAAACTTACATGTATAAGGCGAAAGGGGGAATGGTGTGCGTAGGTGTGGAAGGAAGGACGCTGGGAATAAATGCGCCGGGATAAGTGCTGCTATATAAGAGGGAAGGAGTGAGAGGGTTGTCGGATAAGGTGGGACGGGTGTTTTACTTTTTTAAATGCGTCGGAAAGGAATTGAAGACGTGGTTCGAGGAAGTCTTCGTTTTAACGTCGTAATAATGTTATATTTCATTTGATGTACTCGTAGATAGAGGGTAACTAGCGTTATTTTGTAGAACCCTTTACACAGAAAGGATTAATTTTCTCTCGTTTCGGTAGCTTGCGTCTACAATATAATCCTAGTAGGTCAACCACGTGCGGCGCGTGATGCTTTTACGTAATAGACATCGTAATTCGTGACCTCGAAAACTCGGATGTTTGGGTGTATTTTCGATTGCATAAAGTCAGTATTTTAAAACCACAATTTTCATATGAAACTCGGGAAATTGACAAATTTTGATAAAATATAGGAATCCATAGTGTGTGATGGAAACGTATAGCTCGCAAAACGCAGAAAGAATTTCTTATCCATCACAGCACCGAACAGAAAGGAAAGGTGCGCTTTTTCCTATCGTTTTATGTCTGTTACAGTATTGCCCAATAAAACAATTAATGACAAAATATAAATATCGGCGGTCTATTTAGCTAACAGTAGTTTTCTTATGTTAAAATGTAGATTAAAAATTCTCTTTCACGGCCCGATTAACCTCTTGAATACGAAAATAAGTCTTAATTTCCGACGAAGCAGTCAAACATGCACACGATATGTAAATCATGCGCACGTCCTGCATCCTGCGCTAGTAAAGTTCGCGGTTTCCTTTTTGGATGAGGATAAGAAAATGACTTAGTAATCTCGTCGTTAAGAGGCACGTACGTGGCAAAGTTTCCTTCGATAGCTACATACATGGGACTGTAGGACAGCGTGTTTAAATTTCATGGGTGATTTTGAGGATGCAGAGCGATGACTTTGAAGATAAGTTTCGGAAGAGGCAGTTAGGACAGACTTCAGCTCGGAGATGGAAGGGTTTTGAAATTAAGCGACTCTCTTTCACGGATCTACGAATGCACGACGCAAGAGATATGTGAATCCGGGAAGAAATTACGGCCCGTGTCGTAATGCGGATTTATAACTCGGAGAAATATGCCGCGAGACGTAAAGCGCATGACGGAAAAGAGATTTTCCTCGGTGCTTCGAATTGCTATATCCCATCGGTTCGCAAAACAGGGCACCGCCGTGATTACCCAATAAATGTTAAGAGTCGCAAAATTACTCCGTTAAAAATGGATTTTAATAGTTAAATGCAGTTAAATTATACCCATGTAATAAAGGTTAATTTAGTAACGATCTCCTTAAGGTGCGCGAAAAATATTAACCAATGTTACATTTTTATTCATTGACGTTCGCGGGAAAATCGGACACAGTCTCATCGAATTATCAGTTCTTCTTAATATTACACACAGAAAGGAAAATAATATTATAAAAGTAGCAATAGAATTTTCCATTACATCCAAATCACTAATAGGCTACATGATGTGGCTGGTACTCCAGGGATAGACGAACAAGAAAGTTGGGAAAACAATATCTAAGAAATTACTATTTCATATCGTTTATCAGTTAGATTCATAAATAAGCAAATAGCGTACATGCATATCCAGTGTTAGCTTAAAAATAAAATGCAATGCTGCACGAAATCGGAGTTGCTATTTCCAGACTTCTTCGTTTTATATCTGTGCACACGCCTACCACACACTTCCTTAAAATGGGAAACATATATAACCGATAAAAATTCGATTCGAAGTATTTAGTCATATGTATGAATCCTGGAAAAGGAGGAAAATGTTTCCTTCGATTTAAAATGAAATTTGAAAAAAATTCTACTGGAAAAGAGCCCTCTTTAGAGGCTTACATTTCAATGGCGCTCATACATATTTGGAACGATTACATAAAAAGACTTCTTTCGCTTTCCTACATCATGTAAAAATGTACTCCGTTTATTTCACACTTCATATCTCCCTGAAACTGTTTTCGCGTGCGTGTAGGTAGAAATACACTATGCGAACGAAGGCGAACGAACGACAGCGGACGATTATTCGGCTGTTTTTTGTCATTCGGCATTTGATCAGTAGTCTACACTATAGCGAATGTTTGCGTTCGTTGATGTCGACGCTTTGAACAGTTTCTTGCTGAAGTTACTTAACCGTCCACACTGCGCACGAACTTCCTTTGACATACCGCCCTGCCAGCGAATCTCGTCGAATGCATTCGTTCACTTTCGTTCGCCTTCGTTCAACCGTACACACTACATGAATTCATTCGTTCGCCTTCGTTCGCATAGTGTATTTGTACCTTGAGAGGGCGCGAGGGGAGAGAGCGGCGGTCGAAGCGGAAAGTCGGGAGAGAGGATAGAGGTATGACAGAGAGATAGAGGGGGCGAAAAGTGGAGGGGAGAGAGAGGGAGGGGTATGAGTGGAAAGGGAGGAAGAGAGAGAGAGAGAGGGGGGAGGAATTTTCGGCCGGTTTGGTGGGATGGACAATGTTTTGGCTGCCCTGTTTTGGGTTAGGTCAGTTAGTTAGGGCCGCGGGGCGACTCTCGGGACCAAGGAGGAAGGGCGAGAGAGAGAGAGGGGTTGTGGGTGGGTGCCTGATTGAGGGGAAGGGAGGAGTTGGGGGGGGGGGAATCGATCACATCGATGGGATGGGGATCGTGAGAGAGAGGGGGTGGGTGCTGGGGGTGCCGCAGCGTGGTCTCATCTGTCGCCCTGCAAAGGGGATAAGGAAGCGTCTGGTTGGTGACCTCTCTGGAGAAGGGGGAGGAAATGGAGAGGGGGAGGGATGGAAGGGGATGGATAAAGGGGGAAGGGCAGGGGGAGTTAAGAGGAGGGGACGGTTAATAGGAGAAGGAGTCGCAGGTCAGAGTTTGAAGTTGGGAGCTATACAGCCGGAGTTGGAGGGAGAGATTGAGAGAGAAAGGCCAAGTGAAAGGGAGGAATGGCGGGTTCGGAGTGGTGCGTGATGTATAAATCATCAGTGCACCGATTGAGGAGCCAGACGACTGCGCTTAGGAGGAGCCTCTCCTTAAACGACGAAATATTTTTTTGGAGAATAAAAGAAATTCGTATTGTGGCATTAATATTATGCGCATGGCGAAGAATTCGACCACCGCGAATTAATTCTGGAATTTTTGCTGGCAATCCAAATTTGTAAATTTAATATGATTTCAACTGCAGTTATGTAATATCTCTAATTGGTTTAATTCTTTCTCCTTGTTCAGTTTCAATAGCTTTGTTGTTCTAAAATCCATGAATAAAAGTTAAGGAGTAGTTATTTAACAGCTTGATCGATCGGTTTTATTTACTTTCATTTTATATATTCACATACATTTTATTTCATATTTAAAAGACTCAAGAGAAAAATAGACTCCATCGCGTCTCTTTTTCATGTATCAGTATATCTTTAGCATATTAAAACTTGAGAATTAGATATTTATGGCAAACGAAAATGTTGAATTTCAGAATATTCTTTCCCGCAAGTATGCCAATTGCAAAGAAAGAGTATTCTGAGACCGAAAATAGTTGTGAGAGTCGTTCCAAAAATATTCCTCGCGAGCCTTAATGACGTCAGGAATAGCGGATCTCGCGGCTTGACACTCGAACGGAACTTGCTCTAATTCCTGGGGGGACGTAGTCCGTGGCCTGGATATTAGACGGCGAGGAGGTGAAGAGGAGGAGGCGAATTGGAGGCCCTGTCCTGCATGCGGGAAATAGTATTAGAAATGGGATAAGGGGAAGGATTAAGGTCACCGAGGGATTACGCGAGGAAAAGTCTCGAGAGCAGTTTTACGGCGACACATCGACCATCTTATTTTGGTAAGAGTTTATTTTTTGATCTCGGACAACAAAGAATTCGATTTCGTTGTAATTAACCCACAAGTACACACATTTTTTTCAATTTTCTCACGAAGTTTCGCGAATAAAAACATTTTACTATTTTTTAAAACTTAAAAAAAAAATTAAAACATTATTACAATCGAATGGATATGATTCACTGTTTGAGCGTTTGCATGCAACGCCCGTTATTTCTTGAGAATCGTATTTTTTAAATTAGAAAAGATGAAGATTATGATAAACTTATAAAGTAATAACTCTCATATCACTAAAAATAATGCAATTCAACCTGAATCGGTGTTCAACTGTTTTTTATTTTTTGATTCTTCCGATTTAAATGACTACTTATGCTGAAAAGGATTATTTTAAAAATGATTTTAAAATATTGTTTGGCCCTAATGCTTTTGAATTTCCTCAGAAGCCTTCGGAATATAGTCCATAAAAATTCATGACAACAGAGCGAATTTAATACTTGAAATCCAGCCTGACAAAAATATTAAGAACGTTAGTGAAACTTGTAATTTTCAGACATTAAATGAGGAACAAATTTAATTATGTTGTTATAAGCATTTCACTATGTTTTCAAGGGATTTATGTGAACTCTGGCCTTTCTGAATTACGCAATTTGATATAAATTACCATCGAATAAAATAAACGCTATGAAAGATGACCAAATCATCATTTCCTTTATCGACTACTTTTTAATTTACATTGAAAAAGTTTTTAATTAAAATATGTTTTCAGTCATATTGCTTGTCCCAAAGCTAATCACCTAATCCTTTAGGATTAGAGAGAGATGAATTATTTTAGCGCACTAGAAAAAAGCCGCTTAAATTTGCGTTTGTTTTAAAACATTTAATTATTTCGAGAAAGTTATCAGTAGCATATGAAGAAAATAATGTTTTTACTTATGTTTTCTCTTATAGGGCTTTTTTTCGCGTTTTATAGAAAAAAGTTAATCGATTGGACGTTAGAGACTGTGAACCGCCAAGACGAAGACGCATAGATCGCAAGTTTTAATTTAATAATATTATTTTATAATTGCAAACGAGATTTCTCAGACGCAGTAAAAATTTTGGTTTACATTAGTTTTTACACGCATTAATAATAAAAGTTCAAACATTTAATATTAATAGAGCGATTTCAGTCAAAGTGGTTCTAAAGTAATTATTGCCCGATACAAATATATTAAATACATTTTTTTGTGTTAAAGACTATGTTTTCAAAATTTAACGGGAAATGTTTATGCAGAAAATTAAGATTCTTATCAGTAGACTGATTGAGAGACATATTAAGTTAGCTTTTCATTAATGTAGTGCATTGCCCGGTCCAAGAATTTCCGTCCGTAGAACAGGAAAAATTCACCGTTCTTTGGCCACGAACTAAAATATAGAATAATATTTTTATTTCTTTCTTTCGTACAAAAAAGTCAACTTAAAATCAACGCGTTATTTTCTATATTCATGAAAATTTGTCGCCCCTCATTAGTCTACATGTATTGTCTACCGCCGATGTAACCATATAAATATTTCTAAAACGGTGAATGCGGCAGAGAATCGAATGCGACATAAGTCCAGTCTTTTCATCACATTAGGACCTTACTTCAATAATCTCTCCTTCTTCTTGATTACAATCGATTAAAAGTAAATGCATTTTCTCGACGGAATCATTTCTCCAACCAAGAAAATCGACACCCTCCAATCTGTCACTGACCCTTATCCTTCCTCCGAAGGCAAAACAAGTGAGAAGCGCACTTCAGCGCCTCTCTATCCTCTCATCCTCGGTCCCATGAGCCGCACTTCTTCAAAGTCGCCATGTTTCTTAAATGACGACGAATATCTCCGATGCCGCTCCCTTATCGATTGCTTCGCCAAGCACTTCTCCCCCTCTCTCCTCCTCCTTCCCCCCCAATGCCCCCTTAAGAGAGAGAGAGAGACATCTTCACCTCCACCTTTTGTATTACCATTGGCCTCGTGCGGTGCACGGAAAGAGGAAGGGGCTGAATGAGGGAGGAGGAGAGAGGGAGGGAAGGAAGGAGTGGGGGCGAGCTTAAGAGGGAGTAGTCGGCCACCCCTTAATCCCATTCTTGCGCCTCATTTTTTCCTCCGATAAATTAGGACGGAATCCTCCGCCGCCTGCTGTCGCGCTGTCTAATTACTCACGTCTGCCTCGGAATCGTCTTTCTGCCCCCATCTTCCCTCCCTCCCTCCCCTCTCCTCCTCCTCCCCCCAGTATTCCCCCTCCCCTTTTCTCCAGTCCGCCCCTTTCCTCCGCCTCGCGCCCGACGGAGTCTCCTATCCATAGAGTCTTCCTCCCGACCCCACCCCCATCGCCCCCACCGTACTATTCCCAGTTCGTCCCTCGGGGGCCTTCGTTCTCCATTCTCCCAAAACTCTGGCATCACCCTCTCCACTCTTCTGCCGGATTCCTTCCATCCAGATCCCATCCTCCCTTTTCCTTTAACCCTGCTACCCTTTCTAACTCTCTCTTCCCCTTTCCCTTAAACACCCGACCCTCCCACAACACACTCACGCGCCCTCACATCCCCTCCTCCTCCTCCTCCTCCTCTCCTCACACCCTTTCTACATTTCAAACGCAATCTGTCGCGAGGTCTAATGCATTTGCCCGCCGTGCTTCGCATTTATATTTCTCTTGGCACTTCCTCCAACCATCTTGCGTCACCTTGGAGACGAAGTTGCCATTGTTCAGCCATCCTCTCTCTCTCTCCATCTCCCTCTTTTCCTTTGGTGAGTGGTGAAGCGGAGGCCTCCCTCCTTCCCTCTCCCTTCCTCTCCTTACCTCTCTTTCTCTCCCTTCTTCCACCCCTCCCTCCCCCGCTCCTCCCTTCTCCCTCCCTCCGCCCAAATGCATATTTCATGAATGCGTCGCGACGATTTTCATTCCAACTTCTCACAAAGGGATGGCGCTCGAAAGTGCCGACGCCTCAATTATTTTCGGTTGGAAACTCGGATTGCCTCTCTTCTGCGCTCTCCTTCGCCCTTCCATCCCCCTCCCTCCCCGCCAATCTCCCTCCCATCGTCCTTCCCTGTCTATTTCTCCCGGTCCCACCCCACACCCCCTATCCCACTCTCCTTTTCTGGCGTGGGAGGGGAACCTATGCCATCTTCCCATCACTTCCCTTCACTATCTTTCCTCTCAGCAGCTGAACGAAGACCTCGGTTCCTCCTTTTACTCCCTGGGGACACAGCACTCTTCAAAAGATGTAGCGCTCTACTTCCACGGCGCGAGCTAGCTATCTCGCTCCATCATTCTCTCGCTCTTATTCTCTCTCTTTCTCTCTCTCTCTCTCTGTAGCACCGTGAAGGATGTATGAGATAAGACAGTCGACTCAAGGGAGAGAGGGCGGGGGGGGGGAGAAGGTGTGGGAGAGAAAGGGGGAAGGGGAGGGAGAGAGGGAAGGGTGTGGAAGGGGATGAGGTATGCCCCAAATGGCATTATCTAAAAGCGTGTCGCTTCAGAAAGCCTTAAGATTCAATTTATTCCTTTAAGATTTTGGAAGCGATTGCGATCTTATTTAGGTCCGCGAAGGGAAGGGTTGGCGTATCCTCGCGATGTTCAATTGTTCGTGTTTGAGTTATTCAATTGATGCGAGGTAAAGGAGGTAGGAGGAAGGGAGGGAGGATTACCTGAGTAGAATGTGTGAGCCTTTTAATTCAAAAGACCGGGTTCTTTTGAATTGATTAACGGGCAGAGGGAGTTCCTCTCGTCCTAAATTATGCTCTCCGTCAAGATCTATTAAGGCTAAAAAATATTTACAAGCGTTCTTGCAATTGATTTAGACGATGGCATGCCTAAATTTTATATTTATGAGCGGAATTTAAGGTTTCTGTAGACTAGAAAGTTTGAAGTGTCATTACAATACTTTTTTCGATACCATTTATTTAGAAAATATATTGAATAAAATTATTGCTTTCAAACTGTGCTAAAATGGCCAATATATTTACTATCATGGCCACTTTCATCCATTTGTGTTTTTTAAAAATTCTAAGTGATAATTTCTGGCAGAGAAAAATGTAATAGCTATGCCAAAAAATAAAACTTATACAGCAGAGTCTGGATATACACTTCACTTGTGACGATAAAATGTACTCGCGAATCAGCAAAGAGTGTCGCATTCATAAATCTTCATCGTTCTCGAGATACATTAATGCATGACTCGAGGCACGGATCGCAAACGAACGGAAAAGTACCGTGATGCAGAACCTCAAACCTACTTGCCCCCCTTTTCTCCCTCCCTCCTCTGCGAATCTCTACTCCCTCTCCCTCCCCCCACCCCACCTCCCACCCCCTCACTCTTCATAAACGCCCACGATAGAGAAACTTTGGAGACGGAGCGAACAAGGCGTCTTCCCTTTAGAAATAACTCGTCCTCCCCCCCCTTTCCCCTCCCTCCCTTCCCCCCCTCCCTCCCCCCCTTCATTCACCGCCTTCATTCCCATCGCCTCTCCATTCGCCGTCATACCCGGGAGCATCGACAATACCTCACTTTCGCCGCGTCAATGGCACGCCTCCAGCCACGTATTCCACACTCGATGATGCTCTCTACGGATAAGGAATTCCACTCCATCCCTCCCTCTCTCTCCCTGCACGCCATGTCACCTATAAAGGCGCCTATATCATCATCTTCTTCTCCTTCTTCTTCTCATCTCCATTCCTCTCCCACCCCCCTCCCCCCTCTCCCTCTCTCTCTACCCGCCCCGAAATCCGGCGCCTCCCTATAATATATACGTGCCTTTCCTTTCAATCAACCCATCTCGCTTTCCACAGCACCCTTTCCTTCTTCCTCCCCTCCCCCCTTCCCTTTTCCTCTCTCTCTCTCTCTGCCTCACTCCCGTCAAAAACCACATCTCTCTATCTCCCTTGCTCTCCCTACCGTTTTTCTCTCTCTCCTCCTCCTCCTTTCATCGCATGAGATAACTCCGTTCTCGCTAAACTCCTCATCGTAAGTTATCTTCCTCCCTCATCATTTCATCATCTTCTCCTCCACCCCCTCCACCCCCCTCCTCCTTCCTTGCCCTCCCACCTTCATCTTTCCCGACAAGCCTTTTATCCAACATTTATTTCCCCTCGCATCTATTCGCACGATAAGTCCTCTGCCAAGCCACCTCTCTCTCTCTCTCTCTCTCGCTCTCTCTCTCTCTCACCCTCCCTCCAAAGCAGATTCCGAGATCTCTTATTTTTCTTCCATCAAAAGCCTCTATATATATATATATATATATATATATATATATATATATATATATATATATATATATATATATATATATATATATATATATATATATATCTCGTCCTCATTTACCTTGCTTTCTGTCTCCTGCTCATCCAACCGCTTTGGGCGAAAACGCAGCTTTCGCTGTCTCTCTTTCGATCCTCCTCTAAACTCTTCCTACTCTCTCACTTACTTTTCTCTCTTCTCCCGTCCTTCTCGAAGACTCTCCCTTCCATAATTTTAGTTGGGAAAATTTGGAAACGCCGTTTATGACTCCTCCTTCAGCAAAAAGTATTATTTTTATCATTATATTATTGTCAACATAATAAATTTATCTTCATATTTCCAGTTCATCGGCATTACCATTATTTCCAAATTTCTTGACGGCGCTGTTAATCCGTAAAGAAGTGAGTCTCCTGGAAAATTTAAAGCAATTTATTGCATTGAAAAGGAAAAATACGATCGTATATATTGCTGGCATCATGAGATTTTATAATTTGTGTTAATTTATTGTGCGACAAAATTATTAATAATTCAATTCGAATTATATTTTTAACAGAATTCAATGCCAGTTAGAACAATATTCCGCGCGTTGAGAATTTTCAGATCGACGTTTTTCAAGAAAATGTTCACTTTTGTTTTATTAGCCTCCCTGGATAATATTTCTCGTATCATTGCTCTCTTCACTATAATTCTTTAGCCTTTTGGCTGCAATCTTGAAGTGGTAGAAAGACTTGGGTGTTCCGTCGAGAGCTACACTGGCTAGAGCATCTGCTCCTGATAGGTTCACCCAGGTCAGAAGTCTCCAGAAAGACTCAGCTAATTAAGTGATGGCGTCACCTTAAAAACTCCGTTGAGGAAGGCAATGTCATCTCAATAAATTTCCTTAGCAGCGAAGGTTCACAATTTAAAAAAAAAATTAAGCCATGACGTGTGCGGCAGTTATATAAGAAAGACCATCTCGATCGTTATTACGCGGAATTCTTATACATTTTATAAACAGAAATTAAAGCTGTCAGAGATTAAAATAATGACGATTCTTAGGAAAGGAAAATTAGACATGAAGATAAATATTTTCCACTTCACGCAAATTTATACACACAGGGCCGTGCCAGACATTTTGCCGACTGAGGCGAGATATAATATGGCGCCTCCTGGACTCGCTGGCCTTATGAATTTATTTTGATAGGTTTTCATTTTTGTCAAATTTCGGCGCCCCCCTTCGAGAGGCGCCTGAGGCGGTTGCCTCGCTGCCTCATCCATCCATCGCATACATCCCTTTATGTGTGTATATATATATATCAGGGGCGGATCCACGGGGGGGGGGGGGGCGATCGCCCCCTCCTTAGATAACCCCATTGCACTCCACTGGGTGCTTTCTTAAATTCATTCCGCGCAAAAATCCTCAATTATACGCCTCAGATTAGGTCTGTATAACAAGGGAAAGAAGGATTCTGATAGGGGTAGGGGTTTTCAAAATATAGAGCAGTTAGCAGTGGCGGATTCGCTAGGTGGAGGAGCGATCGCCCCTCCTTGAGAATTTCTGGATCCGACCCTGATATATATATATATTATATATATATATATATAATATATATATATATATATAATAAGGTAGCAACAAGGTGTTGGAGGAAGCCCAGTGGACACTTACCTAGATTGAAGAGCCGCTGGGGGTGCTGAGGACACACGAAACATGAGTATATGTTTCTCCGTCGCTGAAGAAGGGCGTCAGCCCGAAAGCTCCATTTTTGTGTCGTTTTTGTTCTTTTGTGTTTTTCGTGTGTCCTCAGCACCCCCAGCGGCTCTTCAATCTAGGTAAGTGTCCACTGGGCTTCCTCCAACACCTTGTTGCTACCTTATTATTACCTTTCCTTTTCCTTAAGTTTTTTTATATATATATATATATATGATGTAACAATAACAAGTGAGAAAAATCTAGAAAGGAGTAATTTTAGTTTTAGAAAAAATGCCAGGACAAAGAGTTATCAAAACTTAGCAGGTTTAATATCAGCGGAAATTGCTGCCTGATTAACAAAGTCATTATTCAAGTACATAGGCTAAGAAGTGTCCACAACAAAGAGTGAGTAGATCTACGACTAGTTATAAACGTAATAAGAGAAATAAAAGGTACTTGCTGGTTTTGGGAGACTGAGTTAAGGAGGGGAGCAAAGGAATGGGAAATTAAGAGGATAGAAAAAGGATTTTATCTAAAAGCCAGAAACTAATGGGAATGAAACTTATTAGCAAAAACCGCCAATCAATTCCACAATTCACTTCAGAATTGGGTTTTCCCGTCATAAAATCCCTTTTTTCATCTATGACTGCTTCATTCATCCCTTCTTCAACATACGACATACTATATTACATGCTCGAACTTCTTAATCTATTTTTTATGCACTCCTGCGGCATTTCGCTCACTGTGATTCCTTTATCTGCATCCTAACATTACTTTCGTAAGCCATACATTTAGACTTATTTTCATTACCTGTATATGGATTGAGCAGAGATTTTTAAATGTATATTGCTATAGATTATTGGTACATGGAATTAAATCAATGTATTTCATGTATTTTTTAAATTTCGTTAAAAAATTATCGCATGCGTATACGAGCAAGCCTCATATTTATAACGGGTTCTCGGTTTTACATTAATCATACACGTCAATGTTTTCATTGAGTGACTTTTATAATAATCATTATTCAGTGAAAATATTTTCTTTATTTCATTTTCATGCGTATTCTGTTGAATCCAAATGCCATCTCTCTCTCTCTGTCTTACTCTCCTTCCCTCTACTAACTTCCTAAGATGCATCCCGCCTCTCTCTCGAGACTCCTCTCCCTAACCTCGCCTTATTCCCCTTTACACCCCAGCGCCACTTCCTCCTCACCATCCGACCTTACTTCCTACACAAACCAATCCAGTTTCCTTCTCAAACCAACCCTTTCTCCTTCCTCAGCATCAACCACTTCCTACCCCGCTTTCTTCCACTCCCACCCCTCCTTCGCCCTCTCCCACCTTATTCTTTACGACCCTTCCGTTCCGCACCTTTAAGCCGGCTAATTAGTTTTTAAACGTTAATGCAAATATATGTTTTTGTTTTCGAAGAAAAACCTTTCAGCTAGTTCATTGTAATATAGGAGATGAGTGACAGAAATTTTCGAAAACTTCTTTGCTCAAATATAGCTTTTCTTAGATTTATTTATTTCTTTTATTTTTATTCTTGAGTATTTTGAATAATTCGAAAGAGTAGGTGTAATGATTTTTACCATGAGCAAATATGTAAACTTAATGGATCATTTTATCAATTAATATAAATGAAATTATGTTTAGTGTTGTTTGTAATGAAATGCATCAAAGTAGAATATTTTAGACGTATTTTCAATAAAATTTACTTAGTTGATATTCTCCCTTTTGCTTGAGAGTATACTTGCATAGCTATCAACATATTCGCAATTTTTATTTTAATAAATAATAATAATAATAACAATAATAACGAAATGTTTTAAATCAATTTGATAATTTCGCTTTAAGTAGTAAATTTCACTAAAATTATTCCATTCCTGTTACGATCCTTGTTTACCCGCTTTCGACTCCTAAGAACTTTAGAAATGCCACGCCATCCTTCTCAAACTTCTCAAATTCGAAAGGTTTCTTATCAATTCGCTTTCAGACGCCACCACCCTTCCATTCTCTCTATTTCAATTAATTCCAACAGTTTCTTCCTCCCGCCAGCTTATTAGAACACTCTTCAAAACCCTAACCATTCCTCGCCACCTCCTCCTCCACTCCCTCTTTGGAAGAGTCCTTTCGAATGAGCGGCGACGAAGCAGCCACTGTCCCGGAGCCTTCCCTTTCTCATGGCGCTCACCCGTCGCATTTTCTTCGCTTTTCATCCCTCCCTCCCTCTCTCCTTCCCTCCCTCTCTCCTTCCCTCCCACTCCTCCCGCTTCCATCCAACCGTAGTCCTCTCCTCATTTCCATCTCAGCAGGAGGGCCAAGTATGATACCGGCGCCATGCACCTACCAGAAAGCGCTCCGGTCCTCACCCTATCCCATCCCACTTCCCCTCCCTTCCCTCGTCTATCCCCCATTCCACTCCTTCCTCTCATCCTCACAACCTCTCCCTCCTTCTCAAAATGGCCCTTTTCGCCAGAGCAATACTCCCGCCGTCTCTCCCCCCCCCACCTTCCCCCACCCTACCATCCCTCTTCCCCTCCTCCACTCCTTTTCTTCAACCTCCCCATTCCTCAGTCTTGGAAAGTCTCTCATCAGCCATGCGCCATCTTTCCTCTTTTCCCTCTCGTCTCGTCTCTTAAAACTCAAAATCCGTATTTCCAGCCTCGCTCTCTCTTTCTCATCCTCCTGCCGTCGTTTAAAAAGGAGAGAGAGAGAGAGCTCGGTTTCGCGTCCCCCTTTCTCCCCTCCCCTTCCCTCACAATCCTTCCCCTCCTCCCTCCCCTCCCCCTCCTTCCTCTCCTCCTCTTTCTTGTCTCGCGTGGTGCTTTTCCACGGCTTCTTCGAGTGAGGCGTTTTTCACAGAAAATAATATTTTCTTGCCTCGGAAATTAGCTTCGTTTGCTTCTTCTTCGCGAAACTAATTTTACTCGTGCAAAGTTGCGAGAATAATGTACACGTTCCTAGAACTTCACTGTTGTTCGCGTGTTATTTTTTCTGAAGGGACTGGATTAAACTTTATTCCGGCATTTTTATGGAGACGATGGGATTCTACACGCGCCATCGTCCTGTTGATGCCGACATTTAAAATTTTCCGTTTTAGCTCTCTTGTCGCTACCAAAGTAAAAACAATGTTTTCGTTTTATGTTTTAATGATTTCGGAACAATATCGTTAGGAGAAGAATTTTTGTGCAGCTTTTCTAAAGCGATATTTTCTTTCGCCCTTCGTCTTACAATTAGTGAATTCGTCGTCTAATAATACTGCGATCCAACTTTTACGTGTATCTTTCGGAGATTCATCCTTCGATTGCGATAAAGAATGGCCGAGCTAAAAAAAATTCTTTATATATATATATATATATATATATATACATACACAGACACAGGGCCTGAGAGAGGTGAGATGGAGCCCGGGCGTCACAAATGTGGGGTCCCACCCCACTCCGAAAGCCATACAAATATATGAATAAAAATCTTTAAAATAAATTTTGGGGGCCCCTCTGGGCCCGGGCCAAATGGCCCTGCTGCCCCCCCTCTATCAGGCTCTGCACACACATATACCTATATAGAATTATATTAGAAAACTAATGCAAAGAGTCAGTAATTTCAAAACAAGCGATAAACGCCTTTTACAACGTCCTTACACATCCACGTACATTTTGACTAAAAAATCAACTCGAATCCTAAAGGAGTGGGAATGAGACATTAAGTAAAAGACGCTATCGAGCACAATAGTAGTACCGGGTTCGAGGCTAGGATACGCGTAAAGGGTTGCGATAAGAGACGAACGGGGCAGGAAATAAGGTCGTAGAAATAGTAAAGAGAAGATAGCGCGCGGGAAAGAGAGAGATTGAGAGAGAGAGGGAGAGGGAGGGGAAGGAAGAGAGGGAAGACTCCGGAGATAACGGAGTTAGTGAGTCCGCAATTTGATCAAAAAGGCGCACTTTGGAGGAAGAGACTGTGAGGCAAGGCGACGGAGCAGGGATGAGGAGTAAAGGGAGAGAGGGAGGGAGGGAGGGGTGTGTGAAGAGGGAGAGATAGAAGAGATAGGGAGGCATGGGTGAGTACGTGGGAGGAGAGCGTCCTCCTGGGATTGGTCGGGAGGTTGGCGGAGGAGGGTTTTTGGCGGAAGGAGAAAGAGAGGGAGGAGGGCTTTAAAATAAGGGTAAAGGAAGAAGGAGATAGATAAAGAGAGGGAGAGAGATGGTTTTGGAAAGGAGTGAAGAGAGGGGGGGAGGGAGGAGGGAGTAAGCGAGAGAAAGGGGAAAAGGAAGGAGTAAGAGGGAGAAGGTTCTCTCTCTCTGTGTGTGTATGTGTTAGGAAGGCTGGATATGACTTGTAAATTGACGAGCCTCAAGTCCATTTCGAAGTTCCTAATTATACTTATTTGGGAGAAGGGGTGGTAATTTGATTTCCTCCCCTCGCTTCCTCTCCTGCCGGCTTTTGTAAGGTGGGTGGGGAGGGGAGGGGAGGGGGGGAGAAGGGGTTCGGAGGTGAGGGGGAAGCTCCTCCTCCTCCCGTGAATGGGGTGGGAGGAGCAGATCGAATGCGTGCTCAGGGAAAGGTTCCTTTCCTTGCCTTTCTCCCTCCTCCCTCTTATCGTTCGTGAGGGAAATAAGAGAAGAAGGTCCAAATATAGGATAAGGGACGCAAAAATCCAATATCGGTAATTACATATATGATCATTACGTGCACACGTGATTGAAGTTATTTAAAGTATCGAACGCCTTGAAAATTAGACTGCCGATGATTACGACGATTGAATCAAAATAACTGAACAATTAGTTTATGGAATAATATAGTCTAATTATTATTTAAGCACATTTTTATGCTACCATGAATGTGTGTTAAACTCGTCTGTGATTAATTTGGTTCGTTGCTTTTCATTGACAGATTTGTCGCCACAAAACGGTTGCTCATTAACAAAAATATCTGAGTTTTTTGTTTCTGGTGATTGGAGAGTATAATAGGAGATTTATTACAAATGAAACTTAATAATAACAAATACACCAAGTTCATTTCGATCATCCCACGAAAGCGCGTCGTACAAAAAATATCCTTTCATCAATTATGGCTTGGGCGCATGCAATTCTGTTTTTATTGAGCACTCTGGGATCGATTTCAGCGCTATGCAGCAATTTATACGCGAGCGTCCGACATTTGACGACGGCGTTCCTTAATGTCAACTCGTTCCGAGACCTCGAAAGAGGAAAACTCAAAAACGTATAAGACGCTTAAAGGGTTTTGCTAATTTTTGCCTCTTGCTATCATTACCTGCTCTCTCTCTCTTCCTCTCTATATTGTCTCTCTCTCTCTCCCTCCGTCGCATGTGCTGCCCTCCCATTGTCCCACCTCCATCACCATCATCCACTCTCGTCCACTTTTTCGTCGCCTACCCTTTTCGCTACGCAAATGTCTCCGGCCATCTCGTGGCCTTCTCCTCCCTTTCCCCTCTCTTCCTCTGAGCTCCTTCTCTCGCAAGCATCTCCCTCTCTCTCTCTCTCTTCCACCTCCTCCTCCTCCTCCTTCCTCCAACATCTGGGCGGACTCCTGCTCGGCCGCAGCGCTTCACGCATCCAGGGTCAAAAGTCTTCCCATCGCTCACATCCCTAAATTCGAGAAAACAAATGCCGGGGAAACTTTTGCGCGGGGGAAACGTGCAAAAGCGGACTTATTGCGACCATTTATACATTTCTAAACGTGCTCTCTCTCACGCGGTTTTCCAGTTTGGAAACAAAATTACTTGATATAAATGAACAACATACTCCTCTGCACTCGTTCCTCGGCGCTTTTTGCCGCTAAATCACTGTTTAATGGAATCGTTTTACGTGGTGGGAGTCCAAGAAAACAAAATGAAAATAGAGGGAGAATACGGTTAACGCGCCGTTGGTACTAGAGAGAGAGAGAGAGAGAGAGAGAGAGAGAGAGAGAGAGAGAGAGAGAGAGAGAGAGAGAGAGAGAGAGAGAGAGAGAGAGAGAGGAGAAGCAATTTTCGTGGTGCAATTTCCTTGAATTCAAATTTTCATTATTTGGGTTTCAAGTTCGCCCGCAGAAATCCTACTGCAGTTCGCCGAAAAAACATGCGATACGCAGGATTGTTTGTTTTAGTCCTTGCTTTCCGGGTGAAGAGAAATTCGTCCGTCAAAATACTTGTGGTTGAAAAACATAAGAACAATTCTCAATAATCAAATACATTTTTAAAAAAGGTTTAAAAGAAAAATGTATTATAAATATCCGCACGATAGAAAATAGTGTTTTCGGAATATGCGGAGGTAGTGTTAGAAAGTTTCTGAATTATTCCCCATTGATTTCGTATTTGCGGCATAAACGTATTTTTTTTTAAAGATTATAAATCGCTGTTTGATCCCATATTCGCGGTTGGAGTCGACGTCGCGCTCTATTTCCTTCCTCTCTGGCGCTTTCTTCAGCGAATAAGTTTTGATTCCTCTTCTCGATCACCAATTTCCCGGAGGTTTATTCCTCCGGATCGGCAAGGGAAAGGAGAAAAGAGGGGCGCCACGTATAAGCTTTAGGAAGGGAACGTGGAAATAAGATCAGAGCGAAATGTATTGGTGATGCGGGGAACGGTTATGAACTAGCGGAGAGCAGCCGAGCGTTAACGTGTCTCGGAGGAAATTCAAAGTCTTGTCTACCCATCTCTTTCCCCGTCTTTCTCATTCTCTCTCTCTCTCTATTTTCCCTTTGCTTACAGTACTCTCCTTCTACCTCAGAATCTTACCTCTCTTTCGCAATTTCCTATCCTTCTGTACTGTTTTCATTTCCTTCCCCCTCTTTCTACGCATTTTCCTACGTTCCTTTTTAAAAATGTCAAATTTTCCTTCCTCTTTCTTATTCCCTCTCCTTTTTTTCTCCAAATCATTCTCTCTTCTCTGCGGACTCTCTTTTTCCCTCTTTTAATATATTTCTCGCTCTTTCTTCTTCTCTCTCGCCTCCGTTCTCACTCTCCTTCATCCTTCTCTCTCTGCCACTGGCAAGTGACGTATTCGCCCCATCGACTCCGCTAATTGCCGCCTTCTTCTCTCGGAACCATCTCCTAAACGCAGCCGCAGCGTTATTCACGTTCTTCGGAGTGTTAAACTCTTCTCATTACTCCGCCTTCTCAATTAGAGGCGTTCGAATCCTGCCCGGGGCGTGGACTTATTGCGAGCCGTCTTCTCTCGACATTGTGCTCGCCATCCGTTCGCTTTTTGCCATTTGCGTCGCGGTTAAGGGGACGCGATTATCTCCTCCCTCCCTCCCTCCTTGCGCGAAATTGGCAATGGAGTGCGGCGATTTTCTCCGCCGCCTCCCTCACTTTCTCTCCCAAAACCCCAAAAACCGGCCTCTTCTGTTCATCTGTTCATTTCCTACGATGTTTTTAAAATTTTTTTCTAACTTGCGACTGGTCATAATCTTAGTGAGACGCGTGGAATTATTACTTTTGCCTCCCGTGTTGTTTCGAAACGTACATATTAAGGATAATTTAACGAAACCTAAGATTTCCAATATTACTATTCCCATCTCTACTGTAATATAGGTTTTATGAGTACTTTTTTCAAAGAATAATAGTATTCAAGCGCTGTATTATCTATTGACCGCTTTGGATTTTGCGCGGAAATTCAAATAGGAATGTGCAAATGATTGCGATGAATTTGCTGGTGTGGACTTATCAGGGAGTAATTTTTGTCATTCATTAACTCTTTTGTAATATTTTAAAACAAATATTTACTACATTGACTTAATGGTAACACAGTGTATGAAAATTTGTGCGGCAACAAAAATGCTTTAGCATCTTTATTTTTTTGGCAACCACCTTGACAAAATTGCGAAATTTTAAGATTCCATTCGTGAATCAGCTTATTATTATTTTTTGAAATCGAATCGAAATTCCTTCACAGCACCAGATACTAAATGTAAAGTCTCCCTTATTTTCCGTGACAGTGCGCAATCATAAAAAACGCGTGGCAATGCATTAGCGCGGAAATAACCCGTGGGGGAATATCAGTTCTACATCCACTCTGCTTCGCATAATCCGCCAATTGAACGCCACGATCACTCACGCAGGAACAACCAGATCCACCTTCGATTACATCACCTAAGTCCCGTCAAGTCCGACATTAAGACCTTCCGGAAAAAAAATTCCCTCCGGGAAACGAGGATACCCACGTGGCCATTCCCTCCCTCTTCCTCCCCGTTCTCCCCCCCGAAAAATCATTTTTGAAAGAGTTAATGCAGAACACGCTCTTCTACAGTATCCATCCTACCATCTCTCTCTCCCTATCTGAAAGGAGCTTTCTCTCTCTCTCTCGTCCTCTTTTTCGACCTCCATCTTGTTTGCCCACCCTCCTCCTCTCCTTTCCTCTCCGCTCACTCATTCTCCGCGTATAAACCCCTCTTTTCAAATATTGACCCCCCTCTTTCCACTCACCACCCCCTTTCCCTCACGCCCTCTTTAGCCATCCATCTTTACGACGGGGAGGAAAAAGGGGGAGTGAGTTCGCGAGGGAGAAAAAGGGAGAGAGAGAGAGAGAGAGAGATGGAAGGAAAAGGGTGCATGAGGAGGAGGAGGAGGGGGTGAAAGGCCTTCTCCTTGGATTACCAGCCTCCCTCATTTCCACGACGCCAATATCGCGCAATCTCTTACGGGGCTGCAAAGGTTTATTTATCCAATGGAAGGGGCCATCGCCGTGGGGACCCTTTTCCTCCTACTCCGCCTTTTAATCTCGTGCTTCTCTCTCACTCTCACTCTCTCTCTCTCCCTCTCACTCCCGCTAACATCCGGGGCATCTCCCCAGCAACCCTCCCTTATAAAACCGAAAACTTCCCCCTCCTCTCTCTCTTTCTCTACCCCTCTCCTCTTTCCTTTTCCTTTTCGCTCCTTCTCCATCCTCATCTAGCGGACGTCTCTGCTTGGGTAAGCCCTCGCCTCCCTCTTCAAGGTACAGTCGGGGATCGATTCTCGTGGAGGAGGAGGGAGGGGAAGGAGGAGGGGAGGGAGGTTTTAATGGCGCCATTCAAGTCCATGCGGTATCTCCAGAATTCTCTCCCTATCTCTCTTATTCACCCTTTCATGCTTTATGAATCTTACCCCTTTTATCCTCCTTTCCCCCTCCTCCCTCCCCCTCCTCCCCCTTGCCACCTCTCTTATAATGCCTCGTGCGCCATCGACCTCTCTTTCTATCTCCTCTTTCCTTCTCTCTCTCTCTCCATTCTTCTCTCTCTCCTCCTCCTATGTCTCTTTGCTTTTCCCCCTATCTTTCTCTATCTCTTTTTAATGCGTCCTTTTATCTACCTTCTCCTCTTACTCCCCTCCTCTTCTCCTTCCATATAGTTCCCCTCCAATGTTCCAATAACCGCATTTTATCCTTTATATATATATACCCTTTTCATTATATTCATCCTCCTCGCAAAATTCTTCGAATTTTCATAGTTCTCCGGCAAAAAGCAACTTTTGCGAATATGCCGATGTCCCTCAACCCGTCTTCTTTCTTTCGCTCCACCCGCATATCTCCACAGAACCGCAAATAATGTTACTGTTAATGGAGTTTAGTAGTAATGTATTTATTATCAAGTTTGGCGTCGACTTCTTTTAGTTACTTTTTCCTGCGCCTCATACCTTTTCTAATATTATCATTTCCTGCCAATTTATGTTTTTTTTTAACCTCTTAGTGCGTCTTAACGTTTGCTTCCGTCTTCACATCGCGAAATACTCGCTCACTCATTCCGATCCGAATTTCATTTTGGAAGTTGTTTGAGTCGTTCCAAATTTATTTCGAGGAATTTCCCTTTTCCTCTCCATGCTGCCGCGCGAATTCTTCCCTCATAGACATTTTCGACTCATCCTCTCGATATCTTCTTTCCTTATAATATATTCCTTCCCGTCGTTTCTCTATTAATCTTGATTCTTTTCGTTTATTTCCCATCACCTCTCTCTCTTTCTCTTAACCTCCGTTCCTTTCTCCCTCTCCTTCTTACTTTCTCAATTCCTTTCTCTCTCTTTTCCTCCCCCTTTCTCCATTTCTTTCTCTCTCTCTCCCTCTCCTTAGAAACTCCCTCCCCTGTTTCATTTATCCATTCCCTCCGCTAGTCCCACCCCCCATCGCCTCCAACATCCCTCACGTTCCTACCTACCCTCTATGCTTCCCTCCGCATCCAACCCCTCCTCCATTTCCATCCCTCTGTCTCTCTCTCTCTCTCACACACACAGACAACCCTCGGAAAGTGTAATCAATATTCCTCCTCGGTTCCATCTCCCCCTCTTACTCCCCTTCCGCCACCCACTCATCCACCTCTTTTCCTTATATTATCCTCCGCCCGTCTTTCTTCGTAGCCTTTCCTTTCCTTCCCCCCAAACCCCTCTCTCTCCTCTCCCGCCATCTCTCCCACGCGCACCCTTTACTCTCTCGAATTCGGAGGTCTCCAAACCCTTCTTCAACCGTCGAAGCCACCCTCTTTCTCCCTCCAACACGCCGCGGCATCGATTTCCATCCCCTCCACGCACGTCTCCTCCCTCTCTCTCTCTCTCCCTCTGTATCTATACCTCTTCGACTTCCTATTTTCTCCCTCCTCTCGTTTCCTTCTTCCTTTTTTCCTCTTCTCCTGCTGCCACCAATCCACCTTTCCCTTTTCCTCCTCCTATTCTTCCCCTCACCTTTCCATCTCCGACGCAACCCTTAGGGCTAAGGTTCTGTCTTCCGCGCGAGAAGGGGTTCATCTGAGCGGAGTAAAAGTAGAGGGAGCGAGATATGGGGGTTTCAGCCGGTTGGAGTTTTGGCAAAGGCATTTTTTTATCCTGTCTCATACCGTCAACTAGACGAATAGAGGCGTTCGTAACGGATTGTACTAGTTTTTATTTTTTTAATTTGAAGATTTCTCAAAAAAAAGGAATTTTTTAATGAAATTTGCTGCATGTTACATTATTACCAGTCCACTAAATCTTAACGCTAATAAATTGAAACTTATAGGTTTCGTCGTGAAATGATAGAAAGTTATTGTATAGGTACAACAAAACTTGTCTGATTTATGCATTACAATTCTATCTAGAAATATTGGCAAAAATGTTTTTTGAACCCATACTATTATCATTTTATCGTAAAAAATATCTACAAAAACGTTTCATGCGCGAACCAGAAAGGGATAAAAAAGTGAATTTCCTCGGTGTCCACAGAAGCATACGTTGTCATTGTATGTTGACCATCATCTCAAAAAACTATATAATACGTTGAGTGCGGATTTTTATTTAAAAAGGAAACAAAGCGAAGTAAACGGAAAATGGCCAAGTAAGTAAGTTAAAGGAAAAAAACAAATTTCATCCGATAAGATGACTGCGGAATTTGTGACGGAATGAAACCGCCGATGCACCTCACTTTTATTCCCACGCACACACACATATTCCGCCCTTCTGTTCCACTCGCACTGGGGGAGGAGAGAAAAGGAAATCGAGGCGCTTCCCTGCCTTTCCCAATTCTCGTCTGAATATATTTTCCAAGAAAGAGTCCGTTTTTCGCCACCGCAGGGCGCCTCTCTCTCTCTTTGTGTTTTTTGCCAACCCGCGTGAAAATCAATTGGAAATACAGCGGATAACCGAGGCACTCTTTATCTCCTTTGGGGTTTCCCTTTGTTACGTCCGCTTTTTAGTTTCATCTCTTTTCCTCTCTCTCTCACTCTCCCGAAAAACCCCCCTTTTGACCTCTTCCCCCTTCCTCCCCCCCCTCTCTCTCCTTTTCTTTCCTCTACTTTTCCCTCCTCTCTGGCGTAATTTCAGCCGTCGAGGGAAAGCCAATACAAGTAATATTTCATTTTTAATGGGGCCAGATTTTATCTCCCGCGACTACCGCCATTAAAGGAGTAAGGGGGGACTAGGAGAGAGATTTTGATTCATGAGGTAAGTACATGTTTACCTTTATGATTACTTTTTAAGAAGGAGAGGGGGAGAGAGAGAGAGTCTGCGTTTGGGGAGAGAAGGCGTGTTTGCACTTTTGTTCCTCTTCCCTTTTGAGAGTTTCGGCTCGTGTGTTTTTTTCCTCCCCTCTCTATCTCTCGTTTGAGCGTCGATCCCTTTAGGAATTTGCAGGAAAAAAAAGCAATCGAGGAATTTTAATGAAGACGGGGGCGTTATTTCGTGACGACTTCATCTTTTCAAAGAGGGGGTTTTATAATGGGTGAGATATACTGTTATTATTGCTCATAATTTTGCATAAATGGATTCCGGTTTAAGCCTTATGGAAGAGATCCACGCCAAGCTGAACTGATTTTTTTTGTTTCAAAGAAAAAAAACCTTTATCAGCGAGCTTCGTTTCTCTCCTAGGCTTTCATTTCATTATATTTTCTGCCTCTATACAAAATTAACGAGGAATTTAACGTTAGTTTGCACTGGAGATGCAAATTTATAAATAAATAAATATTTTACTTTTAATACAAATTATTAATATCTAGTATAGTTTATAAATTTTGACATTGGAATGTAACGCTAGCAAAGTTCATTACATTGTTAATGTCTACCTCTTTGGCTCCTCATATCTACAATAGGGCGTTGGTTAAGTTCTATTTCAATTAGCAAAACCAACAGTCATCGTATCTTGTCATTCAAATTTGCATCACTATTATATGTGGATTACTCAAGTTTAAATTTGATAGTAATAAGTTAAGTTTAAAAAAGATCAGGTACAACTGTCATTTTATCGTGTAGTTTATCAGAAGAAAAATATGTACAACCTAGAAAGTCTGAAAATCCAAACAAGTGACAAAAATCGAATCAAATTATAGTATTACATGCTGGATACCAAAGCTATTAAAGTCCAAGAGAAAAAGTCCGATTAAAAATGATTCATACTTATGTTGGTTTTGCATCAGTTTTACGCGTTTATAAAAACCATTTTATTCCAGCAACTATTTCCTCCCCTTCGTCCCTTTCATTTTAAATCGAATCTGCGTGAAGAAAATTGCCCATTACGCGAGGCTAAATGGACTTTTTTTCCCTCCACGAAGCCGTCTTCCAGTTGCACTCCTTTTTTCCTCCATGAGCCGCGCGTATTTTACGATCGCCGAGAAATTTTCCGCCGCATTACAAAAGACCCTATTTATCCAGTCTTCCCATTGAAATAAGGCCAAAAGCAGTCACGTAGTGTAAAACGCCGGGCCTTTATTCCGCGGGAAGGGAGCAGCAGCTGAGGGCCCAAGAGTTCTTTCTTCCTCCTCCTCCTTCTTCTTCCCTCCTCTTTTTATCTCCCCCTCCCCCTTTTTCATTCCGCTGGCCCTCCCAGCAGGAGGGTGGGGGAGGGAGGGGGGTCGTAGGGGGAGGGAGGGGGGGGAGGAGGAGGAGAGTGTCCGGCAGGGTAAGAAGGGTATGAGAGAGAGAGAAATGTTTTCGTGTGTGGTTCGTTGTGATTGCGCGTCCATTCGCCCAGCCTATTTTCACACCGAAGAAGCACCGAGGCACCTCCTCCTCCGCGACAATCCCTTCTTTCCCCCTCCCCCTCCCCCCCACCCCCCGTCTTTCCATCCCGCACCTTCCATTCTCTCCAAAAACCCTTATTTCCACCCTTCCTCCCTCCCATTTTACTCCTCCCTCCCTCCCTCCTTCGCCCAACAACCTCAATCCCATTTTCTAAGCCGTCCACTTTCCTATCTTTCCTCTCCCGGCAAAATCCTCCTTTTTTCCCTCCGACCCCATCTCCTTTGAATAACCCTCATTCCCTCCCCTCTTCCCTGCCTCCTCCTCCTCCTTTCTCCCCATTTCCTCCCCTTAAAAACACGCGGTGTCCGAGACCCACCATCCTCCTCCTCCTCTTCTAACATCCCCTATATTCCTCCTCCCACACACACACACACACATCTCTCACATCCCCTTGCACACGTACACACACCCTCCTCCGACTTCCTCCGCTGGACGTCGGAATAAGCTTTCCTCCTCACCCCCTCCTCTCCCCATCCCACCTCCTCTTCCTTCTTCTTTTCCTCGTGCCGAACACTCGCCTACTCCGGCCCATGCCTCTAAGCCTTTTCTATCTCCGCCCCCGCTCTTTTCCCCCTTTTCCTCTTCTTCCCTCTCTCCCCGACACTTCGTTTAGCCCTTCCCTTCCTTCTCCCCTCCCCCTCCCCCCACACCCTCTTTCTGCCTTCCAGACTCTTTCTTTCTTTTCTTGGTAGAAAGTGGGCGGCGCAAGCGTCAAAGATGGCCGACGCCGTAGACGCGGCAGTCGTGCGCCGTGGTAAGGCTCTTGTGCCCCCCTCCCCCCCTCTTCTTCCTCCTCCCTCCTTCGCACCCCTCTTTCCTAGTCCCTTCTCTTTCCTATCCCTTCTCCCTCTCAAGACTGCGAAGGACAAGGAGCCCGTTCTCTTGGGTAGAAACCCTTTCCGATGCTTTTGCACTTGCCCAATGTCCGACCGGTGTCAGTTCCATCGGCTACTATAGTTTTACGTTTTTTTTTTCATCCTACTCGTTGTGACCCTGTGTGCCCCCTTTTCCCACACCCTCTTCTCCTGTCCATTCTTTCCTCCTCCCCCCTCCCCCTCGCGCGACGGTGTCGGGTCAAGAGTTGCTGTAATGTTTCATGCGAGCCAATGTTGTCAGTTTGTCAGACGTTGCGGTTTTTGTGTAATTAAAATGTGCATCCTCGTCGTTATAATCTGGGAGGACTATTTTAGGGGGAGCAAAAATCTGCGGCAACCGGTTTCGTTTTGTTGCTCGTTACTGTTTCTTGTATCGGTGCAACGATCGGTGATAATATCGGATTTTTTTTCTTGCGGTTACATGTAAAGCGGGCTCAGGTCAATGGGTCAAATTCGAATCTCTGCAATGAGTGTCAAGATTTTCACGAAGTGAAATAAGTCTAAGTGTACTTTGATATACTATGGTATTTCCACGTCTGTCAGTTTAATTTATATCATTGAAGAATGTGTTTATTAGGGGAAAATAAAACGAGAACTTATCACAACTCGTTGAGTTTTCTTTGAAATGAAGGAATAATTCTTTGAAAAATTCACAAGATTTTTATTCGCTTTTTTCATCGTTTAATTACTGGCTATGTAATGTTAAATAAAACCAAATACGTTATATTGATGGTAATTCGTTTTAAGCGCCGTTTAAATTGTGAAGGATAATATTTAGAAAATCAGGGATATTTTTCTGAAATTTTTGTTGCAAGAACCATTAACAGTTTTACACATGTTAAAATATTACTACGAATTTATCATACTTTCTATTTAGAGGATAGACCCAAGATAATGGGATGGTTGTGCTGGAAGAATAATATAGCTGCTGTCAAAGTTAGTACAACTTGGTTGGATTTATTGAAAGATTCCATCTATAAGAAAGTATAAAGAAATTGATATCTTAATTATTTGTTTTTTTCATTTGGTACTGTTTTCATTAATTTAATTGCGGTAATGTTGAGTGCTTTATTGAAATATTTATAGTTCTTACAATTTATCACCTTAGAACATATTATACATGAATGATAGAATCAAACACGTTTGGGTTTTTACTGTATGCAAACATAATTTTTACTCAAAATTACTAGAAAAACCTTTTAAAATGTTTGTTTTAGCTGCTAGCATCGTAATAATCGAAATGTTTTTAAATAGGAAATTACAAATACAACATTTATGGTGCTTAAATATGGCATTGAAACCTCAAACAATGAGACATTTAATACAGCATGTCAGAAAGAGATAATATGATTACTTCAAGGTAATAACACCATTAGAGTTGGCAACCATAAAGAAACATTGATAATGGAGCGTTGCCTCTTTTCAAAGCTGCGGTTTGGATGACTTTCAAATTTCATTCAACAAGCGACTCTCTGTTTCGTACATTGTGGAATTTTATAGCGACGGAAACCAATCAGTCATGGTTAAGAGGATGTACGCAAAAGATTTTAATGGACCTCTTCCGTTCCTGGGCGTTTTCCAGCATCTCTCGCCCTAATGGTATTATTTGAAGTTAAAGTCACTTGTTGACGAGGCTTGTTTGGATGCTTATTGTGCAAAAAGGGAGATTTTGGCGCGATATCAAATTCGACGGTGAAATTCCTAACGCACTCATTACAAATGGCATATACAAGCAACGGCCACAAAAAATCCAACTGATACAGATTTTATGAAAGTGTCTGCCAAAACAATCAGAGGATGTCGGCTGACTCTATTCTTTTCAATCGGAATTCTAGAAATGTCCATTGTATCTAAACTGTCTGACACATGCAGCGGCTTCATCTATCAACACAATCTTTTGCAGTAATTTGTGCTAGCTTCTTCTCTGATAGTTAAATACTTCATAATGAATGTATGATTCGTATGATTTGTTTAAAATAGATATTGAAAAAATTTTGGCGCAAAAATATGCCTAAGTTTCTCCATTAACCTTCTACCAAATTGAAAATTGGCTCCCAGTTGTCCGCATGTGCTTCAACCTGCTGAAAACAGGTTTTATTATGACAGCTACATCAGCCAATGCAAACACGTTCACCCATTCTGATGATGACTCGACTTTTGAAAGATTTTTTGAGTATTTTTCCATAAAATACGCCTGTTTTACACACGAACATCGCAGTATGAAATTTCCAAAACATTGATTATTGCCCATACCTAATCATTATTTTTTAAATAGTAGGATGTTCGTTTTTTCCATTGGTTTATTTCCAATGTTTATACGTAAATGTGTTATTTTGTCGGATTTATCATGTGCCAATCGACCTATGTTCTGTTTCATTTGCTAAACGGATCTCTTGTTTAAGATTACTTGAATCTTTTCCGGACAACTTTTACCCATGTGACCTATGTTAAATGTGTCATGCGTTTAAGAATTGATAACCTCATATTCTACTATAACTACGTGAAAAGTGAAAGAGGCAATAAATCCAGTTGGTAAATTTATAGTGGATAAAATTCTTGCACTACAAATAAAGTTTCAGAGAAAAAAGTTGAAGGACAATCGTTGACAATTATATATACAGGAATTGCTTGGCTTTTGCTCGCAGGAATTTGAAACGATTTCTAACCAAGGGCTGACTGGAACGTCTACCATCGGTGATATTTTTTAATACAAGTCAGGAATATGCTACGAAGAAATTCGCCGATACACTAAATCCACGTTGTTTTTGGATTATTAGGTTTAGTTTATTAAGAGCAGAAAAGCACTTTATTATTTTGAAATCTTAACGTCTGATTTAAATTATACAGCCAGTTTTAAGTTTAAAGCCCAACTGCATAATATTCAGCGTTTTCTTCGAGAAAAGTTATTCCGTCCGAGTGTTGTTGAGCCATGTTAAATAATTTTTTTGCTAAAATCCACTTTTTGCACGCCCTGCGTCTACCAAAATCAAGTTTTTTTTAGTTATACGAATATCAGCGACGAATGATATATCGTACTACTATACTATACTATATATATATATACTATATATATATACTATATATAATTAATAGTAAAAAATACATAAATTTTGCAATAATCAAACAGATTGCGTTGTTCTTTTCTGCGAAAACAAAGACGGTAATGGGTGCTCAATTAGTAATTAAATAATATTTTACAAGAAATGAATACTATACATATTTTTAAATAGCATAATTTCTATATAAACGAATTTTTAAACTTCAGCCTTTGTTTAGTTTGAGGTTGGTAAACAATGTTCATATCATGTAATTGTGGATTATTTGCAGTCTTTTAATGTGCATATACGGACAATCTTAATTAAACGTGTCTTTAAAATTATCTTAGCGGTCTCACCGACGTTTATTCGCAAAAGGTAAGTTGGATATCACTTCCACGCTACAGTTGTGGATATCAAGACAGAGCTAGAGAGTTAAAACTGAATGCAGCTTTAAAGTTAGCGGTTGGATTTCTTGATAAATTCGGGGGTCTGAGGAGGATAAGAAATTGCAAGGAGGGAGCGAATAAGGAGGTCTAAACGAAGATGAATGCCGACGATGTCAACAAGTTTTACAACTTCAGGAGTGAAAGATTAATGCACGCATTCCTCCGAATATTTAAGTTATGCTCGCAGAGTGCCTATAAATCACACCAATTATTCAATTATTTCGGTAACGAAAAGATGGATTGCTCTAAGTTATTAACTCCGAAAACTTATGAGGGTCTGCTGACGAGAATTACTTCGATTGGAAATAAATTGACTTCGATTGCATTTTAAGACTTTTTGAAAAATTTCTACGTAATTTAGGTTTTTATATTGCTTAAAAACTTGTAGTAGAATATTACTATAACATTCACATTTATAAAAATTATTCAGTTTCCTTAGAATGCACCGTTAAATTCATAATTACTTCTTAACTACAAATGGCTTAAAAGCTTTCGATGCCTATGCTTTTATAATGGTTTTCTCATATCTATATTTATACTATCGGTAACTCTTCTATCCATTAGGAAACACAAGGAGCGCACCATAAATAAATACCGTTATCTCTTTGTCAATACAGCTTTGAGACTTGACTGTAGAACTCCAACGAAAAACAAGCAATACAGATTGCCATTTTAAAAATTCAATTTTTGTTAAATTTTTAAGAACGATCGTTCCTTTAAAGTCGTTAATTTTTATTATAGGTTTGCAACATCCGCAATCGGTGCCATCTGGCTAACATGACCTGTGGAAGGCCCGATTATAAATCAATAATGTTATTGGAATAAGACGGTATGATGCATACGGAAACTCTCTTTCAGATATAAAATAATGTACGTATATGATAGTACTTTAGGTTTTATTTTCATTCTTTATTCCATAATCCATTATGATACAACGAAAACTTTCCTCTCTCTCTCTCTCTCTCTCTCTCTCTCTATATATATATATATATATATATATATATATATATATATATATATATAGGAGGCCCTCTTTTGACACCAAAAAGGGTTGAAAGCCCTTCAATTGTCATTTTGGTGCTTATCTAATAAAAGGACACTCGACGAAATCTGGAAAAAGGATCCCATCTGTTCCTCTGGCATAGTAATCGTCCTTAACGCGTACCTTGGCACGCGTGAGACCCACGGCCTGCCTTATGGATTGCCCCCCTTTCCACGTCTCACCCCTAAACTCCCATCCTAACCTCCTTGCTCCCTCACCACTCCTCACCACCCCTCCCTCCACTCCCTGCCCCCCCACTCACTTCTCCCTCCACTCCTTGCCTCCCTCAATTCCGTCCCCTTGTCCTCCCCTATCCCCTTACATACCCTCGGAACTCGGTCCTCCGGGGTCCGTCAAGAATCCTGCCCCCGGGAAAGCCTTTCCAACCCTTTTCTACAGTGGAGACAGTTTCCCACACTCTTTCCCGAGACCCCTCTTCTCGCCAGGGGGCGGGCGGCTGGCCAGTGTCCGGTTTGACCGGGCCGGAGGCGGGAAAAAAGAAGGCAGCCTCGGACACGCTGCAATTGTCAAAATCCAACTCCTCTCTCTCTCTTTCTCCCTTCCGACCCCTCGATCCCTCACACCTCCGCCTCCTTACCCTCCATGGACCACTCTTTTCCCACCCCACCCCTTTTTAACGCCCCTTTCGCCAACTTCCCTTACCTTGTCGCAACTCTCACCCCAATCTCTCTCTGCTTCCCCCCTTTCGAAAGAGAACCCATCCCACGCGTTCTGTTCCAAGTTCCCAGGCAGTAGTTCCGCGTGTTTTGCCGGCGACCGTCGCGGCCCTCTGGAGTGCGAGAAAGAATGGCGGGTCCTTGTTTATAGGGTTCCTGGAGGAAAAGGCGGCCCTCGTGGAAATATATTCGCCGTTCCTTGTGTGACCATTACATGCGGAGTGAGGGACGAGGAGTAGGAAACTGGAGGAAAGGAAATTAAGGGATACTAATGTTACCAACCCTTATTTTTTCGGGTTAGTGATCAAGCGTTACGCGTGGTGCGCTGGCGGCGAGTTTTCTTCTGTAAATCGTTGATTTAAGTGACATTACATTCATCTTTAGAATATATTTGATGATGACGCTTGAAATTTAAAAAAAACATATTGTCAATGCTAAAAGAAAATCCAATTTTAAAAATTATCGACTACGGCATCCATTGAATGCAATGATTATAAAATCAATCGGCTCTTTTCATCGTCCTTATTTCTGGGATGCAATGATAAATTGAAAAAAAATTAATCAGACAAAAGTATTAAAAGCCATAACGAATCTTATTTATATTTTTATTTATGAAAGAATAGACTGCCTCCATCATTACCTATTAAATGAACTTATGTAGTCTGGTAGCGTCAACTACATTTAATATAAATTCTCATTATTTAAAGATTAAATTACATAGGCATGAGAAATAATTAAATTATTTAATATATACTTAATATTAAGAAATATTCCTTGGGGCCATCGTTATTGATAAGTAAACCACCAACTAAGTTTAATTTTGTAAATCAATTATGGATGTGTAAATGGTTTATACACCCAATAAAAACTACTATTTAAGAATAGCCTTCGCCATCTGAAGCGACAAAAATAGGTTGAAAATTATTCCGAGAAACAGTCCTTCCTGCTAAATTCACACCGTAGGGTGGGCCGCCTCCCTTCCATTCGGAAGAGCAAGACAGCCAAATGTTATCGCTTTAATTGGCGGCGACTTTAACACGCACGCAACAGCTCACCTTTTTGAACCATTTAACTTTGATTGCCGGCCGTCGTGAGAACCACGCGTAAAGCGTCACGGAGCCGTCAAGAGGTGAACCGAAAACAACCTATGTCCAGAGAGAGAGAGAGCGAGAGGGAAAGAGAGATTGTCACATCACCTTGCAACATGCCTGCACTACTGTAGGTGATGGGAAGGAAGGAGGATGGGGATGTCGGAGGAGGTAGAAGGGGGATGACAACGGGAGTGGGAAGTTTACGAGAGGTGGATCTGGAGGGGAAGAAGAAGGTTTACCGTAGTATTTGGAGGGGTTGGGACGAGGTGTTCTACCCTCCTCCCCTCCCTTACACCGAACCCTCTTCCACCCCCCCTCCCCCTCCTCATCCTTCCTCCATCAACCGTCGAATCGAGAATCCGGAATTGTGACGATGCACATGGGCTACCCTCTCTCTCTATCCCCTTTCTCCCAAACCCGTCGATTCACGGCTAAACCCCTTTCACTCTCCCCTACCCGGCAACTTTTCCCTCACAAATGGACCGCGATGGACACAAAAGCGGCGTCCATTCCATAAAAGTATCGTCCAGTTTTCAACCTTTGAAAACCTTTCTAGTCCTTTTTCGCGGTCATCTTTCCGAAGGATCTCCTTGGACTCGTTTTGAGGGGGGGAGGAGGGTAGTGGAAGGGGGGTGGGGAGGGGGAGGTCGCGTACCAGTCAATGCATTACCCATCTGACCACCTTTATCTCAAAGTCCCACGGGTCTTGATAGAGCCCACGTAACCTTCTCTTACTTAACATCCTTCCCCTTTTGCACAATGACCCACCTTCCCACCCCTCCCCCACCCCGTCCACTTTCACTTACCCTCCCCTTCCTCCCCTCCATCACGCACACGCGTATACAAAATGCGTTTCCCTTTTCCGCTCAATGAGAACGTCCGCCGATTCTCTTTCTGTTCGCATGGGACGCGTTCCTTTCCCTTCCCTAAAAACTGAATCCTGCTTTCCCCCTCCCTCCCCCTCCCAACCTTCCCTCACCGATCCAGACGCTTCTATAAAACTCACGGCTTGGTTATCAAGGGAGGACTTGGCGGCTGATCCGCTGTGTCCGAATCGGTTGCGGTGGATTTAGAAATTTGCTGTCGAAAAGCGGTCGATTTTTAGATAAACTGCGATGGGAAGAGTTGCTCTTACGTCACTTGTGGCGTTGATAAACCGCGTTTCTTATTTTGACGACGGAGTGCCTGCGTTGACTGCTACATGTTTCAAATACTTTAATTGCGTATGACGGCTAGGAAAGATTTCACTGCTCTAGAGAACAGAATTCTACTTTGAAAACTGTTCAACTCCACCAAAAACAACTATATGTTAAGAGAAAATGTTGTTCACGGTAACTAATTTCTCGAATGCTTTTATGCGGACATCTATGGTCTATTATTAATAAGTACTTATCAAAATATTTCTCCTCATAAGGAAATTAACATTTTCGTTGTTTATTTGCGTATAAATAAAAAATCTTCATTTTCGTATCGAAAGACAAAAAATAACTACCTCGATAATAGAAAATCAAGACATTCAGCATAATGTATAAATTACTATTTATCTCTGTAATGCTTAGTATCTTTGACCGTGGCAAAATTTTAAGCGGGCCAATCCTATCCTAATAACTAGGGTTAGAATCACATGGCTGGTGTTTTGTTTGTAGCTCTTCCCGTCTCATCGACTTCCTTAACCTTTCTTGGTGTTGTAAAAGTATAATTACACAAATGACCGACAATAAATCTTAAATTCACTAATATATGGTTCTATTGGAGAGGTAAATTCATCACCAATTACACAAAAAATATCTCCTAAATTTTAAAAGTTATATTGCAGCATATAATGTGAAAATAGCTCTTCGATATCATTCAAAGAGATCCAACTAATTATAAGCATAAAGGAGATAAAAATTCTCCACGCTGTGGTAAATAAAATTAAATCTCACTTGAAGGGGAAAAATAGAAACAAACAGCCATAATATTCAACGCCAGGTTTAAATGTTGAAATAGTTTTAAAGTGGCATAAACCAATTACTTATTTACTTATATGATTAGCATGCCTGTTATGAACTTTTGAGATTTATGTCACGCTGCATGAAGAAACTACAGGTAAGGTATTAGAACGATGTGATGAGGTTAATTGGAATTTACCATTCTTAAACAACCATTTTATATCTTAGAACGACATACATTATAAACACACAATGAACTATGTATATCTATTTATTGTCCAGAGTTAAAGATGTTTGTTTTTCGATAGAAGTCATGAGTTTCCGGAGTTCTTGAATTTATGGTCTTGTCAAATGCAACGCAGATAGATATATCATTACTACCTCAAGTGAAACTTATTCTTATAAAATTTTCAAACATTTAGCACGAAATCAGCATTTTTTCTAAAGTATCCTCTTTGAAAACAAATAAATAGATAACTCCCATCCATTCAAGCGTTCTACAATATAATATTATGGAAATTATCTTTGTAAAATCTATGGAACTTTTCGGCATCGATAGGTACTGCCTATTTGATATGAAGTAGATGATAAAAATTTTAAAAAATATATTTTACTCCAGTCAAAACGTTAAAAATAAAATAGCCAGATTGATTTCAATTCGATTAACCTGCTATCGATTATGTTTCTCTTCCGGTTTTTACAATAATTTATAATGATGGCCTGGCTAGAGCGGGTTAGCGGGTCTTTATAATATTACAAAGGTCGCGGATTTGAAACCTGACGAGACCTTGCTCTCACATGTTCGTTGATAATGTCGTTCATGTACTCATTTAAAAATACCTTTAAGGTCTGTTTATGACCTCGTTATAGTAAATAAACTAAAGAAATTTGACCTTTCTGAATTTTATATACTATCGAATTCGATTCATAAAAAATAGCATTCGTTACGCTACGCAATATAGAAACTGCTACGTTTAATAAAGTTAGTTATCCATTATTCGTCTATGCTACCCATAGCCTAAGTATAGCATCTTCGATTCGCAGCAGCGATTAGACGGCATCCTGAATTTGGGGGAGCACACTGGGAACACGCCGCTTCTAACGGATTCCGCCTACCCCTCGCATTATCACCATCGCAGAGAAATACGGCCGCTCCTTAAAATAGCTCATAAGTATATTTTATCCGAATAAAGACTTCTACTAGGATTTTTATGGCACTGGAAAACGAACGCCAGAGAAAAACCGTTTTGATTCAGATGGAATATAAAAGTCATATTTTTCAGGATGATTATTTACGAAATACTCGAAAGTAAAGATGCTAGCTCAAAAAAATCCAACTGTATGGATGAAAATTCAGGTACGATTATCTTACAAATGAACTAGTTGAAATATGTCGTAGGTCATCATTTAAGGCTTGCATATTTCGTATCCATCAGCTTAAGAACATCATTTATATATTTGGAACGAAAATTAGTTGTTCAAGTTGATCCTTTTGTCAAGTAATCGAAGCAATTAAATATGCGAACATATTTCAATTCATTAATGATATAAATAACATTCTTAAAGTAAGAGAGAGAAGAAAACAATAATAGTTCCATTTCTGAATCGCGGTGGTGTAGCAGCAATATAATTTTTTCCTATCAACCAAAATTTTGTCACGTTTTTTATGCAAAAAAGGAACTTTCTTAAAAGAAAAATTCCACGCAGAAAGAGGTCCGAATGATATTCTCAGTATGCTTGTCCTATCGGATTAGTTCTCCGATTCCTCTTCTCCCGCTCTTTCCCTCTCTCTCCCTCATTTCTCTCACTCTCCCACCCTCTTTTATGGCGGTGAAATTGCAGGGTCATTGTGCATCTCCGCGAGAGAGTGAGGCAGAGGGTGTAATCACTAGGAGCCTTTATCTGTTTCAGTATTTTCCTGCCGCCCATGATTCGGCCTTGAAGGAGTGAGATGGAGGGAGAGGAAGAGGGGGTTGAAGGAGCGAAGAATGGACTGCGGGCAGAGAAAAAAATGAGGCGATTTTCGTGCGGGCGCATTGGTCCCCCGATTTGCGGATCTCTGCGGCGGAAAAGGGCGGTTTCCACGCACGCCGGACTCTCTCTCCCTCTTCCCGCCTACTCTCTCCACTCTCTCTCTCTCTCTGACCCGTACAGCCGTTTTCTACCGGCCGCAGAAATTCGTCCTCCCCACCCTAAGTTGACCTCCACCCCACTCTACACGAAAAACTGCGCCGCCTCCCCCACCTCCCAAAGCAGGGGGGCAGAGGGAGAGAGCGGACGAGAGAAGAGATCCGATCCGACGCAGGCGCGCCGGAAAAAAATTTCCGCGAAAAAATAAAACGGGAAAAAATAAAAGGAAAAGTTTCGGACATTTTAAGTTCCCCCTTTTTATCGGGCGCGCGCGTGCGAGAGAAAGGGACGTCGAGTCGGCGGCGATGTGGACGGCAAGGTCGCCGTCGGCGGGGCCAAAACACCGCCGCAAGGCCGGTGTTTACATTAGGACACGCCACTTTGGGCCATCCGTCTAAGGCGGGATCGATGCTCGCATTTTTATCGTCGCGATAGAGAGGAGAGATGGAGGGAGAGAGAGAGAGTGTGTCAGACGTCGAATTGACGGACGGTAATTAGGCGGAGATGCGGCGATTCCGGTTTTAACGTATTCGGTGGGAGCGTCGCGAGTCGGATTTGGGATTCTATTGCTGGAAGCAACGAGGATCGAGAGAGAAAGAGAAAGAGAGAGAGAGAAAGGAAATCATACGTGGTTCTTGGAACGAAACGTGCTTTTAAACAACTGACGTCTCATTCTTTGAATACCTTAATTCAAGCGTAATTTTTACATTTTACTTTACATTTAAATAAAAAATACTTCAGCGACTCTTCTCTCCTATCTTCACAATGATTCCAGTAGACTTCAGGATCTCTTGACTGGTTTCCAAAACAGATATGTAGCAGTAACAGTAGCTTAAATACGAAACTTTGGCGAGATGGCGGTGATAGAAATTTGATCGAGGAATTCATGTTCTCAAAAAAATACGTAAAAGGCGATTTTCTCATAAACTTATGTTGAGATTTTTGTATCCATTTTATATATTTTATCTAAGAATTTATATGGATGGCTAACTTGAAAAATACTGCGCTAGAATATCTTAATTTACTATTAAATATAAGTAAAAACCGGAGTTTTTGGTATTTCTTCTTTTATTTATTTTGTTCTGAAAACTATGAAATATTAAGAATGAACGTATGGTTAATGCACTTATTCGGCAAATGATTCGAATCCCGGTTAAGATCAGAATTTTTCTTCTTCTCTAAATTCACATTATGAAATATTATTTGGTTTGATGGAAGTGAAGGAATTGTAGTTAGAAAACAAAGAACCATTAATTTAAGCGAAATGGTAATTTTAAATTATACTTGAAATAAGGTATTCATGAATTAAGATGTCAATCCTATATGCGCGCTTCATTATGGAACGACACAAGAATATCCCAAAAAATGTAAAACTAAAACATTGATTTGATTTTAATTATAAGATTCAAACCGAATGTGTTATTTTTCATTCTCTGATAAGCGAAGACATCAAAACATTTTTATAATTGACTTCTATTTTTCAGATGTTACTATAATAACTTATTGCGAGCTTCTGGGAAGCAAATTAACTCTTCTCAAAACGAACTGTAAACATATTTAGATTCAGCGGTCATAATCAGCTGATTATTTTGTGGGAAAAGTGGAAACAGGTAAAAAAATCTGCTATGACCGGGAATCGAACCCGGTCATAGCAGATTTTTTCACCTGTTTCCACATTTCACATCATCACAGCTTATGTCTGTCGCATAAGGATCATCGGATAATTCATTCCCATCAATTTATGATTATTTTGTATTGTATCTTAAGTTTTAAAAAATTAAAATAAAATTCTTTGATCGCATCTCTGCCATTCTTGCAGATCGATAGGCTATGCTTCTGCGATAGCCATAAAAAGATTCGTCATTATGGTTCGATAACTCTATATTGATTCATCATTTACGGTAAAAAAATCATGGTAATTTGAATAGTGAATCAAGATTCCTTCAATTGTCTTCAGAATGCATCTTATATTTTGAGAAAGATAATTTTAGTAGTTTATGCTCGTCAAACAAATACCATTTAGACCGGACAATTCGAAGCAGATGATTTTAAAGGATCATAAATCGGATGTGGTTGATAAAAGTGCTGCACTGTTTTCAAGAATGCAGATTCTAATATCACCGCTGTTTATAATTTTCGTAATAACTACCTTTTCAATTTGGTAGAGTTTAAACTCACTTAGTTATCAGCTTTCAACCAATATTTTGGGCGAGAATAGGAATTGCCTGTTCTTACAATTGTTTAAATTACACATTGGTGTTTTAAGCCTAAAAGTTGAAACAACGCTTCGAAACTAATAAATTTGTTTAGAGGATTAATGTCGATAATTTTGCTAATATTGATGGGTATCCTTCTCCTACGATAATATTTTCAGCGTTGACGTATAATAACCTCTCTGAATATCCCAAGAATCTTTTTCTTCTTAAATTAAACTCCATACTTCCCCTCGACACCACCAATGTCCCCAAAATTTACTGCGAGAATGCGACATGAACTTCCCTAATTCTCGAACAACTCTCTCTCTCTCTCTTCACCGGACAACATACACTTTGGCGCAAATAACAGAGAACAATACTTCATTTAACTCTCGACCGCCATTTTAAAATCCACGCTTTGATGAGCTTCATTCTTTAACGTCGATGCCTCCGCGTAGGTACTACCCAATTCGCGCGTTGCCATCGCAATCGTCCGCCGAAACCGCCCTCGCTCATCAAAGCACAAGGCGTCGCCATTAAAAAGGGAAGCTCAGCACCGCCATGGACGACGCACTCCTCCCCCCTTTTAGACCGCTACACCATCCATCGCAGCAAACAACAGCGCTTTCCCTCTCTCTCTCTTCCCTTCTCTCTCCCTCTCTCTCCATCTCTCTCTCTCTCTCCATCTTCCCGGGACAACCCCATCGTTCGTCATCGCGACGCCATGCTGACGAAACGCCGTAAACAGGAGGGAAACGAATTTCGCCACGAGGAAGAAACAGTAGGACGTTTCCTATCCGCCGGGATTCGAAGGAAGGACCCTTTTTAAAAAGGTCCTAATCGGAAACATAGGAGTATTTGAGGAAGTCCTCATGGCATTTCTCTCCCCTATAGTCACTTGGACGAGCGATAGGGAAAGATGAGAGTTGTGGAAGTAAGAGGCGATATCGAAAAGGGATTTGCAAGACAGCCATGTTGGTGGATGGCTGAAGGGGGAGGGGAAGTGGAAAATGAGAAAGAGAGGGGAAGAGGGACGAGAGGAAGAGGGTGAGGAGGAATTAGAAAAAAGAGAAAGTGGAGGGAGCGGAATAAGGTGGAAGGGGGCGAAAGACGCGAATAAGGCTCCATCTGAACGATGGGAGTGGAATCGAGAGAGGAAGAAAAAGGAAAAAAAGAGAGAGAGAGAGGGAGAGGGGGGTGAGAAGAAATGAGAACAGGAGTAGGAGGTTGGTGCGAGGAGAGATGGGGGAGAAAAAGAGAGAGAGAGAGAGGTAGGGAAGAGGTGTAGGAGGAAGGGGAGATCTCAAAAAACCTCTTGTGAGGAATAGAGCATGCGCCGGCAACTTTTACGGAATCCTTACTCTGCCTTTCTCTCCCCCCCCCTCCCTCTCTTTTCCCCCTCCTGCGCCTTCGCCTATGCTTCCCCCACGCCTCCCCTCGCCTCTTCCTAGCCAGCCCCCCCCCACCCCCACCTCTCCCTTTTCCCTTCCACTCCCCCACCCCATCCTTTGGAGCGAGGGCGGAGTTTCCTTGACGTTCGGGACCTAAGAAGCCATGATGGTCGTTGCCAACGCCCCCTTCTCTGCCACCCCCGCCTACGGGCAACCCCTCTCTTCCCCTTCTTACCCCTTTCGCCTTATTCCCTTCCCCTCGCCCCTCTACCCCCCTCACCCCCTCTCCATCTCTCTCCTCGGCCGATGTTCTCGCCATGGCGTCGGAGGGCTGCTTGGAGGCATCGGTGCGCTCGGGACGCCTTTTATGCTACGAATAGACACACTGACTCTGTGTACGCTGCACGCAAAGGGACGCTTACGTGGAGCTATTTTCATAGGCAGGAGCGAGTGGCACGGGAGGGCGGGCGATTCCTAGCTCGCTACGGAACATCATTCCGATGAGACGCTCCTTCGACAGAAGAGCTATTCCAGCATCTGCTCGCACTGGTGTGATTCCATATTTCCATTTTGTGGAAGAAATACGGTGATAATTGATAGGCGATGGGTAAAGAGGATGTAAACTTAGAAAAAGCGCGTTTTGAAGGGTTTTGAAGTGGGATGTACATAGAAAGCCAGTTGGACTAGGAACGAAACAAATGACAGATATAAACATTGTTTTGTTGGTTTTAAAAGGATATGGTATTGAAAATAATGTAAAGAAAGGAGGATCGGAGGAAAGAAGACAGTAAGTACTTTGGAGAGATTGTAGGTAGTGAATTGGCATTTATAGATGAAGGGAAATTGTAATAATGAATGAAATAAGTAGGTAATGTCGAGAACAAGCACTCCAATAACAAACTATTGAAAAAGTACTTTATCTAAGGTATTTTTAATAATCATAACAAGGTTATGAATGCAGCTGTATTCATTTCGCCGATAGATGGTTATCAAAAGAAGTCCTTTTTAGACGAAATGCGCGTTTTTATAACCTTGTGTGCCTATTGGAAATTATTGAGATAAGCATTTTTTAAATTTTTAAATATTGAAATGATTATTTTTTAATTTGTTGTAGGCCATAATTTCGATAATGGTTTTGTGGATTAAATGAGCACCTGCCAAAATATATTTAATATTGAATATATATGGTGAAACTTGATTTAATCACTTAAGAATAGATATTGGCATCAATGTAAGTGATAGAGATAAACAATTTTTATTTATGAAGAAGAGAAATATTTACACCATAGTTATCGTTTAACAAAGAAATTGTTTGTTGGCTTCGTTTGTTTTACAGCAATAAAAATTATCAAATTTCAATTCGATTTCAGCGATAAGGCGATCTTCATAGTATATTACATCATGCAAAAAGCTTAATTCTCCTTTGGCATTCATTCATCGGGAAGGAATTCCAAAAGGTTGATTTTTCCCTAGAAAGTTAATTATATACCAGATACAGATATTGTACACATATTGCCTTTTTAAATATTTTAATGCATTCCAATATTTATGCCAAATAATTTTGTCGAAGAAAAGGGCCTCCTAATTTTACATCCCAGAGTATGGTAAATCTACCTATGGATATAAGAAAGACATCACTACCACATCACTTAATATATCGTGCAAGAATTTTTCATAATGGATTTCAGTTTTAATGGCTATATATAATACGGTAATGTGAAATTTAATTAGTATGGTTTTTTTTATCGACATGTAATTATATATTATTCCTTATACGTAGTTGCGTAAAAATTTTTATTATTCGTAAAAGTTGCTTTTCATCAGAACGGAGGCTATGAATTATAGCTCGCGTGTGACCATTGTGGTAGGCATGAATAAATGGAGTGAAATGTTACAAATTTCGCTAACGAATAGAGTAACGTTTACAAATAATTTCTTTTATAATTTTCACAAATTATAATAAATGTATAGTATCCATTACAGAGTTTTAATACAGAATTGTGTATAGTTTTGGCCTGGCATTTATTGGTTCCATATAGGAAAATATCCACTAAAGTATTATTAGGCATAAATAAGTCAAGATATTACACGAATCTAAATCTTTTGAATCATTAATTTTAATAGCCACTGTGAAAATTACGAGCACCATTTTTTTACCGAAAAAGATTAGCAATCAACTGCTGAGGGATATTTTGCTGCCGATTGAAACCAACATAGTATTTTACTTGCTTTAGCTTTGTAATATAAAAAATTCTCAAAAAATGTCATTATCCATAATTACAAACGAAATGATTCTCACGGCCACCTCTGACATTACAATGTGAAAGGATCGTATGCCGAGAGAAAATTAAGAGATTTTGTAATAGGTATAAATTTATTTGTGTAAATACCTGGGGGTAACCTTCACGAGAGACTTGCAATGGGGGGCTCAGATCGATAGAGCTGTTGCGAAAGTTTATAGGAAAAAGTACACCTAGGGCGAAGGAAGTGGCATACAAATCATTAGTTAGGCCAATACTTGAATATGGAGCCATGGTATGGGATCCTCACCATGTAGGAGAAGTGAAAAAGTTAGAAATGGTACAGAGGATTGTAGCACGGTTCGTTCAAGGTGTTTTCAAAAGAGGAGAGAACGTTTCGAAAATGATCAGCAACTTAGGATGGGAGTCGCTGGAGCAAAGGAGAGATTTAGCTAGACTGAGCGGAATTTATAATGCTTACGTTGGGAAACATTCGTGGATGGATATAACCGTCAGAATGGGCGAACCGAAATATTATGGGCGTAGGGATCGTAAATACAAAATAGAACCATTAGGACAGAAGACAGACTGGGGAAAGTTTTCGTTTCTGAATAGGGGGATTGAGAGATGGAACAGTTTACCTGCCGATGTTTTTGATCCTTTTCCCTCAACATTGGGTCTCTTCAAGACGAAGATCAGAAGACATATATATATATATTATAAATCATAGATTGAAGAAGAAGAGTTATTGAATATAATATCCATAGTTAACGACCAAGTGATGGAGAAATAGGGGAATGCTTGGCAGGGTGATGTACGGTGGGGACTTCGTGGGCCCCGTGACCGCTACGGTAGTCGTGAAGGCGTCATGAACCCGCGAAAATCCACCACTGGAATGTATATCTTTTAATCTCTAAGAATTCAGTGTATTATTCAATTACGTGTGAGGAATATTTGTTACTTTATATTGAATTCTTTATATTGAATTATACTGTTGCCACCTGGTCCTATGGCCAACTTGTAACAGTGTGCTTAATAATAATCACGAGAATTTTTAGGAATATTGTGAACCTCTCAGTTCTCTGATGGAAGAGGACTGAATAACAATAAATTGAAAATTGGTGGCGAAAACAAAGATTTATATTACAACAGTGTCCTAATACAACCTTACTGTTCTGTTTTTGCATTGCGTTTCAAACCGTTCTCATATATTTTTATTTAAGTGGACCCACGTGGCATTTTGGGACTTTAATTTTGAGGCCTGTAAAATCTGAAGATATCGTCGTCGCTGATAATTGTGAATCACTGGTTTATTTTTCTTTATGTTCTTACAACCATGGTTATGAGAACACATTTTTATACACATGATTTTCATCTTCATTGTAAGGAGTAGAGCAAGCACCTAATCCAAGATATTTTCAGTTAAATTATGTTTCCAAATAAATAACCGCAAACTTAATCCTTAGTGGATGATACGCGATACTACAAACACAATTTATATAGGCTTTAGGGTTAAAAAGTCAATATTTTTGAAGCTTTAACGTTATTATTAAATGCGTACCTATTATTAGATTTGGCGAAGGGCTCGAAAAATCAGTGGAAATTTTAATGCATTCCTATTTCATGAATTTATTCTGTTAAAAGAATTTCAATTATCGAACTCGTTAAATTACATGGTAATGATCCTCAAACTATTTGTATAGCGAACAAACCATTAAAAAAACACTCGACGACTGTAATAAAACCGTAAAAATTTACCGCTACCGTCGGCGATCCATCGTATAAAGAAACCGGTCTGCGGGAAAAAGAAACTTGAACGTCCAAGAGTGTAACAACCTGACCATGAGGAAAATTTTATTACTTCAAAAAAAAAAATCGCGCGATCGCATCAACGCATCTCCCTCGTATATAACACCGAGAGTTTTAATGGCGCCTTATTGCACTCGAACTGCCCTTAAACCTTCTCTCCACCTTAATAAAAAAAGAATCAAACTGGAAGAAAAAATGACGGACGAAGAACGTCCCGCTTGGTCATCGGATCCCACGATCGCATTCTCTGCATGGGAGTGATTTTGAGGAGTCTTTGCGTCGCTCGGACGATGATGGAGGTGGTAGGCAAGGGTTTTGAAAAGAGAGAGAGAGGGGGGGGAGGAGGAGAGGGGGGAGGAGGGAGAGGGAGGCGTAGAGGCAGTTGGCCGGCTCGTGAGGGGAGGTCCCCCAGAAAAGCTCCGCCCGAGCATCCCTTCCTTTTCTCATCTCTTACATCCTCCGCCCACTCCCTCCCCCCTCCCTCCCTACACGCCCCCGCCTCATCCATCCGCCTCGCCTTTTTTTCGTCTTCTCCCTCGCCGCTGCCTTCCCCCTCTTATCTTCTCCTGTTTCCCTTTTTGCCAGCTCCATTCTACCTCACTCCTCCTACTTTTTTGCCTCTCTCTCCCCCCCTTTTTCCTCCTCCTCCCTCTTAATTCTCCTCCTGTTTCTTTGCTCTTAATCAGCCGTCCTCCATTAATCCCGGTGAGCTGTAGGGGTGGTCTCATCTGCCAGACCCTCCCCCTCGGTCTCATTCCCTCACTCCATTCTCCCATTCCCTTATCCCGCGTCCTCCTTCCGCTCCTACGCTGTCTCCTTCAGCGTGTATCTTGGGAGAGGGTGGTCTCCACGAATTATGCTCCCTTTTTTTATTCCTCTCTCTCTCTCTCCGCGAATGTTTTCGTACGGTGGACGGGGATTTTGGTATGGATGGGGAGAGAGGGTCGGTTCTCCTTCTTCCTATTGGCCCTCTGGCGGTCATCTGGGAACTACGCCTTCCTTTGATCCTTTTTTCCGCACGGTTGTTTTTTTCCGCGATGCGAGCTGAGCCCTTGCCTTCGAGATTGCCACGGAACGGTGCCGTCGGGACGGAAGTGCAAAGAAATGCCCTTTTCGAAACAAATCGAAGGGAAATTCGGATAGCGTTTTCTGAGAGGATTCTAAGAAAAAACCCGTTCGGTTGAAAACCGCTTCTAATTGAACGTCAGTTTCGAAATACGGATGGCGAATTTGAAGTCGTAAACAGTTTTCGTTCGTAAGATATTTGGCGAAATGTTTGAAGCTATTCGAGGGAGTACTAATAACGTTTTTAAAAATTATGAACAGAAATGTACAGGCCTGAATATGAAGTATTTGCTTATCTGAAATTTGAAAATCTGTTTCAACAAATTAAAATATGAAGTAATTTAAGAATAACTGGTTATTTTTAATGTTCTGCAAAACGTTTGAGTCTTGAATAATAGTTATACGTCCACATTTTGGATGAGGTTCCCTTAGATACATGAAATTTTTAGTAACAGCCCTAACATTTTTCCTTTGGCACTTATAATTTTGCTCGAATTATCATTTTTATCTTTGTACATATCTTATTATAAGAACGTTTAATGTTTCTCCGTATGTGTTGATTAACAACATGATTTTTGCATTTACTTAAATTTTTTTACCGCAGTCGGATAATTAGTTTTGGTCATGTAAGTACATGACACGAGTTTAATTCAATGAAAAAGTTGTCTATCCACTATTTTAAACACACAATATGCGAATTTACAATTAGCAGTTCTTATGATTCGTTTAGTTATGTATCCTTAACTGATTAACCACACTTTATCTACGAGTGAGACTGTAAAAAGCCATCGATTACAGCCAGAGAGAGATTAAGACGGCTCGTGTCTTCTGGCCATTTCAAATCCAAAGGTTGATTTGAATAAATGCCCAATACGGGATAAAGGGCTAATCACTTATTTTGGCCAGAATTTGGCATTTATGATTTAATGCGAGATCGTTCGTGGCATTGATTCGCACATAAAACGCAATTTTTTGTGAAAACCTTCCAATTTCACGAGCATCCCTCTCTTAGTGGTTCTTTGCAAAAAAGAAACATATGATCGATCCGATTTCTTGTATCGTCTTTTTACGTGTTATTGGCAGATATCGAATCTTTGGCCACTTAGTCATTATCTTTTCTGTCTTGACCGAACACTCCGACTGAAATTTATCCCTTTACTCACCGCGAACGTGATTAAATTTTCTTCCCGTGCCGTTGCTGGCTTCCGATGTCTCCGTTTTTGGCAGCGATTTGCCTTCGCTCGATGCAGATTGTCTGTATTATGACTTTCTTTTATAATTGTAAGCTCATGGAGTGCTTTTTATACCAGTAGTTTATTTTTTCTGTTAAAAGAAAAATAATAAACAAAGAATTGAATTAATAGTCATTACAGGTTGTTTTTGGTTAGACTTAATGGAAAAATTAGTTAAAAAGACAAGATCCTAATTGGATGCGATCAGCACTATATTAATCTACTGTTTATGCAAAAACTTTTATTTCTCTCTTGTGTCTTTATGAGAATTCAAAAGGTCTTACAATTTGCTTTGCCAAGTATTACCAAACGAATGGATTATGTAACATTTCAACACACATTAGAATAAGAAATTAAGGATTGTTTCTTTGAAATTTACATTGTCTTTATTTAGATTCTTTCTTAACCAGAATAAATTTTCTATAGTCCTTTTTTCCAGCGCTGTTGACATGTTAATACTTCACAAAAGCTACTCCATGATGTTCTATGAATATATTAGGAATGCAACATACTTCACTTTAATGTTTGCTACAAATGATGCAGTGTAATTACTTTGTTGCCAGTGCTAATTATGACAGCATACAATGATTATTGAATTCCAGCGTTACCTTTCCAAGTTTTTATTTGTAAAATTTACCGGCTAAATACATAACCTCTGAATATCATACGCCAGTAAAGAGAAACATTTTTAATAATTAAAAGTATCCTTGACTGGTAGCAGCACATCAGTTATAATCTAAAAATTTTAAACTACCTTCTTTCTAGGGAAACAGATAATTTTCCCCTAAAAAAAACAATGCTATTTATGGATTTTTCTCAAATCGGTCTCCGTATACTCTGCCCCCCTTTTATTTTAGCCCGCAAAACATAAAAGCCTAACCTGGTACAAGTGGAACCAATTATTACCCAAGTTCCGAGAACATCTTTAGATTTCCCATTGATACATATGTAATGGAATATCATCCTACGACTTCGTTTTAGCGAGGCTTGTTTTTCTCATTTGGACTCACTTTTAACGACCAATCACGGCTCTGTACCATCAAGGGAAACAAATATTTTATGGCGAAATACCTAATCTCCTTCACCCCTTCTCTCTCCTCCGACCTGAAAGGAAAAATAATTTTCACGGGGTCTTGTACAGAGCTCCACCTCCCCAGAGAGAAAGAGGGGATGAGAATGGGTTTTAAAAAGGGGTTGGAGTTTGTTGGTTAAATTTTCGCTCCCGCGACGACATGATAAGGGGGGTTGAAAAACAAGGTTGTAGGGAAATGAAACGGGGATGACGAGAGGTGGACGGAAGGAGATAGGAAAATGGACGAAAAAAGAAGAAAGATAAAAACGCGCGATAATTAAAAAAAAGAAGAACGAAATGAGCGAGAGAAGATGATGGGAAGTAATGGGGGAGATGAAAGAATTAGCAAATGCACGACGGGAACGATATTAGAGGGAATGAGTTTGGAGGGGTGGTAAACGTGTGCTGGGGTCGCGGGTTCGAATCCTTTCGACGGCTCGGTTGCCTGCGGTCCTCTTTGTCATTGTTACACTCATTCTAAAAAGCCGGCAGCGACTGTTTATAATCCATTTGAAATGAATGAATAAATAAATAAACGTTCTCATCCTAGGTTGGAAAGGGTTTAACTGCTGGATAAGTGCAGAAAGATGGGTGAAAGGAGGTAATGAGATAGGGCGAGGTTAATATTAGCAAAGTCACCTTTTACACCTAAATCCCGTCATACAAGTATACAATGAATGCAAAGAGTAACATAAAAAAAGAAAAAATATAACAAACAAGAACATAGGGAACGGAAGAGAAAAATTAATTTGATAAAAGGACAATTGAATGTTTGTTTTAAAAAGAATCTCACGTGCAGGAAAGCATCCACAAAAACCAGCGCAAACCTACCGTAGTAAATCTTAAACAAATATTTATATAAAAGATGTCGAAAGATATCGTGTCACAAGAACGTGTAAGGGTAGAATTTTGTCAATACTAAACGTTAATCGAAAGAGGGAATGTGTGCGCAAGAAGAAAGCAGAAAAGAAAAAAAACACGAGAAAAGGTGAAGGAAGAGGGTAAAAGGAAGAGATGTTAGTAAATGATGGCAGAGGAGTAAAGTAATCGTAACAGGAGAGAGATGACACGTGAGGGGTGGGGGAGGGAAGGAGAAAGTGGAAGGAGGACACGATGCGAAAGGAGAGGGGTGGTGAAAGTGCTGAGAAGCGGGAGAGAGGAGGCAGTTAGAAAAGGAGGAGGAGGATGATATCAGGGTTAGCGAAAAGGGGAGGGAGTGGAGAGAGAGGGGAGTACGGATGAGGGAAGAAGGAGGGGGTGGGGTGCAGCGGTGGAGTGGGGTGCGAACGAGGATTGAACGGCGATGAAACCCTTCAGTGACTCACAGTCGTATTGTAGGCCGCCGTGGTCCCCTTGCAGTTAGCGGAGATCCTAGGAATGTGGGGATTTGGAGGGCGAGCGGTGAATTTAAGGGCCCGGAGTCAGAGCCATCTCCCGTCCGGAGGTTGTCTCTGGGACTTCCCCCGTAACGCCGCCTATTCGGCTATACGGATACACGTAGTCAGTGTAAGAGGTTATCGGGCAGTTACGATGCGTCGGACGTCGTTACTGCCGTTTTAGTGCGATAGACCGGAGACTAGGATCGACGTTTAAGCTCTCCGATGCGTGAAAAATTGCGAAACTTCGAGTTATTTTTTTGACTACGTATAATTGCTGGGAATGATTTACGGAGTTCACTTACCGCTATCATTGCTTCTATCCCTTGCTCATTCCACCGCGATTTCAGGTTATTTACACCATAGGAAAACATTGCATAAATTAGAAAATTGGTATATGTTCAACTTGGATTAAATGACTCTTCGAAAGTTTGATTACGTGAACCATTATTGTTGATGCAACGAAACACTGAATTTTTATATTGACCTTGCATTAAGGAATAGATTTTGAGAGAATTTTCTTTTGCCGTAAGGTAGACATGTGCACTGCAGTGCATTTGAAGATCAATTTTTACATCGTCATTTTAAAAAGACGAAAAGTCCTCCTTTCCATTATTTTGCTTATATTCTCAGGTTTGATCATAAACATTCAAACATTCAAGAACACGTACTTCTTTTCTCGAATTATAGTTTTGATCTTTCTTATAATGCTAATAAAATTATAGTTTCCTACAACGTTATTTTCTTGATGTGTATTTTAATGTTTCAACATTTTTATGGCCGGTTTTTATAAATGCATCAGTTCCGTAAAAGCTATATTCTTGATAATTATTTTTAAAACGCAGCATTGGCAAAGCAATATAATTATTAATTCTGGCTTACCATAAAAAATATAATAGATAAAAATCTCCTGCAGAAGACATAGAATAATGAAAAAAGTAAGATACGCAGGATTCAATATATCTAGACACCATAAAAGACAAAAATAAAATACGTGCCTACAAATGTGCGTAATTCCAACATCTTCTATGAAATTCGTGATATTATAAGAAAATTTGGTTTCTGTAACATTTTCCCTTGTTTTCCGATAAGTATATCTTATATTTGAATAGAAGAAGTTCGCCCGCAACACATCAGTAAAATCATAGTCTAAAAAATAATTTTGGATTATATTTAGTTAAATCACTATAGACTAAAGAAGTAAATATGTTCGGGAAAATTTTACTAAGGGATTTTCTTATGTAATATGAATTTGAGGAGTCAATTATAAACCAAAAATGAAATAGTCAGATAGGATGATACTAACATTCCTATAACAGGTAAATTAACCTAATTTTATTTTTGGAAAATTTATGTAAAATTCACGAATAAATGGTTGAAAGAAGAATAATATCCGTGTATGTGTGTCTCTAATAATATCTCTTATTATACAGTTTTATTTATTAAAGTAAAATATAACAATAATTATTAAAATATTGACAAAGTACATATTATCGAATCGGAGGTATTTATATACTATCAACAAGGCCTATTTAGAGATTGAGTTTTCTTTTAGCTCATAAGTAATGCATGAACTGCCAAATCCTGTACCAGAATCCCTTAATTCGTAATTTGGATGATCGAAAGTCATAATTAGCGAGGTGTAATTGTTTCTCTTAACGATGCGTTGAATTACAATGGAGAAATACGCTTGTGACGACCATGAACATTTTAAGGCCACTAGGAGACAGAGGATAAAGCAATTAAAAGTAGAACTGATGATTTATAGACATTTTAAAATCGGATAACTATCCTAATATTTGCTCTAAGAAATTCAGATTTAAACTAATTGAAAAGAGAAGCAATTGGTAATTTTGTAGCACTCAATATCGAAGAAGTAGCGACATTCTTAACGCTACACAATAACCGTGGATCCGTAAGCAGTCTAAGTTTTGAAATACACACACAAATGCAACCAAGAGATATGTCTATGTGATCTTGGCTCGTATTTGTTTTCTTATCATTATAATTCCATACACATAACTAAAATGGGAATCGATTCCTTAGCTTATATATCTACCGTTGCATAAACCTATCTTTTCAATTTACAACGCGTGCACAACAGGAAAACATCGAGTTTATATGGTCCTACCATCCTACCACATGTAATTTTCAGTGTCACTCATCACTTCTTATTAAGTAAATAATAGTTTCCTTTTACTATTTCTAAAACACTGACCCACACTAAGATTTCAGCACTATTTACTAAATATTCCACACAAGCTCCGCAAAATCACCTACCTTCGAACTCAAATGATGCAACTTATGTCACCGTCTTGTCGGAGACGCTGACCAATTCAACCAGTGGACCACACAGACATTCCGAACACGGTGGATTGCAGACAAGACTTCCTCACGACATCAAGTCGAGTGTATCACTGGCCGTCATCAGCAGTTCGAGGAAGAGGTCATCTCTTGCCACAATGTACAAGTTTGAGGGTATGAGGAGTAGCGAGTCTCCAAGAGGAGAAAGTAACTAGAGGAGTGGAGAGGGGGAGAGCGGGCATTGCGTAGTAGTCGGCCACATCGTGGGAATATTTTTGGGGGTATTTCTGACCCCGGGAAACCCTGTTGGACCGGACTCTGTATGTCCCTAGGATGGACTTAAAGAGTCGGATGGTGCAGAAATGGTGTGAGGAGAGGGGAGAAGGGAGGTTTTTCGAGGGAGAGTGCCCCGGGACAGCAGGTCCTTCCATTGTGTCGGGCAGGTGGGTGGCGGGTGGTAGGTGAGGACAGGGGGAGAAACGGGGAGGGGGGGGAGGGCAGAGGAAAGGGAGATAGGGTAAGGGTCAAGAATGATATTTGAATATCTGGAGGACACAATGCTTAGAATACAAAAAGATACGGAAGGCGAAGGAAAGAGGGTGGCTAAGGGGGATTTTGTGCTGCTTGGTCGATTGTGACCCGCGACCGGTCTATATCTGTCCTCCGGGAGCCCGTTTCCCGAGGCCTCCTTACGGAATACTCCGGTTTTCAGGCCTTCCCCCACGGCCTGGGTGGCCCTTTTACGATGGCATACCTGGAGGTGATCTTGATCTGGACCTTGCGAATGGAATGACACACACTGCCGAGACGTTTCGTCTGGGCAAAAAAAAAAATCCCTTAAGTTGCGTGGAATGAGAGGATATTACGGTTGGGTCTTTGAAGTGCCCGGATACTATGTGGCGAATATTAGACGATGCGGCGGCTAGATGATCTCTTCCTAATTCAACCACTTCTTCTCTATTTTAATGCAACAATATGTTTTCTTGTTAATTGATTAAAGCATTCGCGGGTGTTTGTGTATGTGCTTTTAGTTTCTTTATGAACAGACGGAAGGAGCAGCAATGGGCTCATCAATCTCGCCAGGAGTAACCTATCTTTTTATGGAAAAATTCGAAACAACATCTATTGACAACGCCAAGGACAAACCTACACTCTGGTTGAGATATGCAGACGACACTTCTATAATTTGGACGTACGGACAACAGAAACTGGAATAGTTTTTTAACTGCTTAAACGGAAGACACCAAAACATCAAATTTACAATGGAAATAGAGAAAGGCGGGAAACTGCAATTTTTAAATTGTTAATTATCAAAAAAGAAGACAGGATCCTGGGACAGTTCTTATTTCGAAAAACAACCAATACGAACAGGTACCTACCTACACGCGAACTCCCACCATCACCCAATGCAAATTAACGCCGTGATGGAAGCCATGAACCATCGTTGCATCGCCTTAAGCGACTCCACCCACCTCCACCAAGAAATAAAACAAAAAAGATCTTAAAAGCCAACAAATATCAAGAACCCCATATATACGTAGATTTCGTAGATTTAAAAAATACGAGAATCCTCCCGAAAGAAGAACTTTATAGGAAACGGATAATTCGAGAAGCATTAGAAATCAAAAAAACATTTCAACATTGATAGTGGGTATAAGATAAGCAACACTTGCACTCCAGCAGTAAACAACGTGATAAGACGGATTTCACAACAAAACTTCTCCCCCCCCCCCCCCGTCTATAATTTCCTCACCTCACCTCTGCTATCGTAATATATATATATATACACACACACACACACGATATATATAGAGGCAACATGAGGACACTCGGCCAGTTTACCCCTGAAGAAGTCTCCTGCAACGAAGAAGAAACGTTGTCTTTTTACAAATATCTGCGTGGGACAGCCCGAAAGCATACACACAACCCCAATATGTTTTCTTACTTTCACTGTCATACGAACATTTTTATGTTAAAACTAAATATATGCTTAGGATGATTTTTTTCTTCTCTTTGAATTGCTGAAATCGATAAAAAAAACAAATAAAAATTTGTTAAAAAGAGCTAAAATATATAATTATAAATGGAGGCGAATGGGTTAATATCTTTGCTCAATCGCTACACTTTGTTTAACCCTTTCCTATTTCCATTGTCATTTAATAAATTTTTTGTTCTTATTAAGCATTTTGGTGCATAAAGTTTTAGTTTTGGGCCCTCTAAAAACGCATTGCTAATAGAAATTAAAATTGGAATATTTGCAACTAAGGTGGATGTTACATAACTTTATTACATTTTCCGTTACTATGATTTTGTTATACGTTCTTGGTAAAAAACATAGGTGAAGAATGTTGACTGTTAATTTAGACTAGAAAGTTTAGCATGGTAGGAAAGTAAATACAAATCAATAAATACATATCAATTATTAGTTTTTAATTTTTATATTAGTGAATCATGAAATTATTACAAATTTTGAATAGTAATATTATGTATTTGTTTTAAATGTTTATCTCCTAATCATAATGTCATTTTTTGTCAAGGATTACTTAAATCTACAGTAAATGGTCTCATTCTGCCATACTCTGCGTCCAAACGTCATTTCAAATGAAATGATGGTGTATAAAGTTAGTTCCACCGAAATGGAACGCTGCTTAGCGTATTTCAACAACCCTTACCGAGTTAAAACAAATTTGACTGCGAATACAAATAGCTCTGAGACAAAAGCGACTCTGAAACGTCTTGCTAAAATTTGGTAGAATTTAAACCCGAATATAATCCCTCGTATTTCTATTTGCGACGATAAATTCGATCTTCCGGATGAATTTCGGAGTTGAGCGATAACCCCAAAGGGAATTCACATTTAAAAAAAGCCTAATTACCTAATCCCGGTTGAAAATAAAAAGAAACACGGATCCAAACCACCTAATTCGAATCTCCGTCGTCCCCTCCTTCATTGTCGAGGGCGACCAACCGTTGAGAATGTGATATTACGCCCGCCGGGGTTAACATCCCCCCCCCCCCAACCCCCGCCACGATCTCCATGGTCAGCGGAAGCGTTGGTCAGCTTCCGCAGGGGTTTGGTGTGGAGGCCGCGGCAGGGAAGGCCTCACCGCCGAAGGGCAAGTCATCCCCGCTGCTGTCCCCAGCGGTGCCCCACGGCGCATCAACCAACCCCCGGTCAGCGCGCGGACTCTCTCCCTCTTCCCACGCGGAAAAAAAAGGGTTTCCTCAGTAATTGTAATAAGCGTTGAAAGGCAGATAGATAGATAGAGAGGAAAGGGAAAAAGGAACAGAAGAGATGGAATGGGAAAAGTTCCCCTTTCGGGAGAGGGATTTTTTGGGGGTAGAACCAGTATAGCGGACCAGCCTTTACCGCACAACGATGAGTGCCACTGCGGGTGAGGAAGGGGTTGGAATGGAAAGGGTGGTGAAGGAAGGTTAAGGTATAAGGGAGCAGGGGGGGGGGGGATGTATCTGTGTGCCTCCCCCTTCAGAAAAACCCATCTCTTTACCCCCTATTTTTCTGCCGGTTTCAACCCACCACCTCCTACCCATATTTCTCTCATCTCGCCCCAATATTCGAGTCCTGTTTCACCGGACGGTAGTCCCCTCCCCTCCTCCCCCCTCTCCCCTCCCCCCACGGCCAACCCCTCCGATCTACCCATCTCCCCCTTCTCACAACCCCATTTCCATCCGAAATGACATGCGTGACCACCTCCTTCCTTCGCTTTTCCCCTCCGCGAACGCAATTCTTCTCCGGAAAATGGTCCACGCGGCCACTTACACGTTCCCGAGATTTCACGTGGTGATTTCGTTTCAGATATTCATCACGCATTTGTAGTTTTCCTTTCCCTCATTGTTGGCATCAAAAGCACGTGTTTTGCGTCACGCTTCGGGATGTTTTCTTTTGGAGCTTGTGCCGCTTTTAAAAACCAACCCTCTGTATTTCGCGGATTCGTTTGACATAAAGAAGTTACAGTTAGCATATAATACCTGCAGAAATTTTCGCGTTTCTTTTCATGTTATATGCGGTGAAAATTGCATCGTTAGTATATTTTAAAAAAAGTCTAATGGAAACTTGCCAGGAATATTACCTGTGGAATAAAACTAAAATGTGAATTGTAAGAGTAATTTATGACAAATTTGAAATCAATTAAAACTGATCGTAAATTTCGATAAACAGCTTCATTATTAATTATTATTTATAGGATGGATGATTTAGTGTTTTCTGTAGATATAAAGTGATAGATAACGGATGGTATCCATTATTTGTCGGGTTCCGTCAATATGGTTAGTTCGGTCAGTCCTGTTTAAAGGTTTTAAATTATATATCACCTAACGTCTAAAAAGCAGCGCTTGAATTTATCTTCAATTTTTAACATTATCCATTGAATGTACATGCCATACTCTTCGTTGTTTTGGTAGGAAGAGTTAGTCGCCGGCTAACTCAAATTCTTATGATGTTATCATACTAAAAATCTCGCCAATTGGGATGACATTCCTAAAATATTTCATCACTATAGACGTTTTACGCGAATTTAGTCTTTTAATCCTCCGCATAATGTTAATGCGACAGTAAATGTTTATTGAATTAGACGATATAACCAGGATGAATAGCAGTGACGTCATTCAACTTCTGAGTATAGCACACATGATAAATACGATTTATGGTTAGTAAGAGTCTTAAATATATCGTATGACAGGTGTTAGGGGGAATTCAAGCGCAGTAAGGTTATGTGGCGAAATGAGAATTTATTTCCGCCCTTAAGTAACTTGTGGTTTAAAATCAATATAAGCCTGCAATAGAATTGTCTGCAACTAAATTTTCTTAGTGATACAGCTCTTGTTACCAGAAATTCTTGCGGGATGTGTAAGAGCTTTGCAATAACAAATATGCCTTGAAAGAATCCTATAACAGAACTCAATATATGATACATAGCGCGCGTGACGATGCTCATTTATGGCACACTGTGAGCAAGAGCTATCAATCTAACTTTCATCCATGTGACATTACTTTTAATACCTTCGAATGAATTTCCTAAATAGCAATTAACGCAGCCTGTATTTATTTATAATGACGCAGCCAAAATTTAATTTAAATGAGCTTATTTAAATATTTAGAATGATTATCATATATCGTAAATAAAAGCCTTAGTCTGTAGAAAACGTTTGTGTGTAATGCTTTTTGAAGCTTAATATCTCCCAAACGACTAATCCGAATTTGATGAAATTTTCAGGATAGCATTGTGATATAACAACAAAACGTTTTATTTTATCGAACTCGAGATCAAAGACCCGGGTTCGATTCCAGGGGATAATTTCCATTTTCCATAAGGTAACACGTAAAAATGGACATTTCGACGTGCAGTCTTTCATTCTTTTTATATTAAAATTAGAAAGAATTGACCTACAATCTTCGGATATAAGCCATTTTGAAGAAAACATTATAAAGTTTCTTATTATTTTCATCTTTTTCTGCCTACAGTTCGAAATCGCTCAATTTAAACGTTTAATTAACACAGTTTGAGGAAATCTTGCCATTTTTAACGGGATGTTACCTTGGCTACCTATTCCATTGTTAGCCCTCGATATCATGTTGTTATTTCAATCCTTATGGGTATAAACGTGCTTTGTATTCTTTTGATACGAAATAGAGGGAGAGTGGGGGAGGAGGGGGGAGAGATGGGGGGAGTGAGGGAGAGAGATAAGGGAGAGGAGTGAGGAAGGGAGGGGGAAACGATTTTCAAGACAGTTGAGGTTTCTGATGTTAACATGATCTCCCTAAATAGTTTGAACGATCGTATCTTTCCTCCCGTCATTTTTGACGGGCTATACACTAGTATCCTATATAGTTTTTATTTATAGTATATTCGTTATGTCTTTTATCACAAATCCGCGGCGTAGGCAGTCAAATAAAAAAAAATTGAGGCATCGCAGGATAATTTTCGAAACCACCGTGAAATATCAATTATGCGTAAGAAGACATCTCCTTCCTCATATGGTACGACCGAATGAGAAACTTCCTTCTCGCGACACCTTTGAAAAGAGTCGACGCGGAAAAAATGCGAGACCGGACGTAAAAGTTTTGGAGACTTTAACGCGGCAATGTAGGTATTTCCTTCGAGTTGGACGTCAACAATCGATGGGGAGTTCGTAGACAACAATCGGAGACTACCCCACCATAGAGAGCGTTGGAATCCATTGGGCACAAGGGTTTTCACGTGAAGTGAGAGAGAGAGAGGTAGATAGTAGGATATAGCATGAGAGAGAGAGAACGTATGTGTTAGGAGGGAGGAGAGATAGAGAGGGGGAGAGAGGGAGTGAGAGGAGGAGAGAGAGAGAGTTATATAGCTTGGCGGTGGTTGTCGAGAGTGAAAGTGGTGGGGGGAAATGAGGAATAGGAGGGATAGGACGTGTGTGTGCGCGTGTGTGTTAGAGAGGATAGAGAGAGAGAGAGAGAGAGAGGGAGAGAGAGTAGAGCTAAGAGAAAGGGGGAGGAAAATGAGGCCCGGGGACGTTTCATTCCGAGGGTCTCAATCGCAGGTTGGCTCGAGGCATCCTCAACGCCCTCGGTAGTGGTGTCTGGAGTAAGGCGGTGGCGGTAGTAGTAAGTGGTAGTGGCGGCTGAGAGAGAGGGAGAGAGAGAGAGAGTAGGGCCTCCTTCTCTTCCTTCCTTAACCCCTTTCTGCCTCTCTCTCTCTCTCCCTACTTCCCCCTCCTCCTCCTTCCACCTCCTCATCTCCCTCAAAAGCCCCTTACTCTCACTTTACTCGCTCCTTCTCCGAAAACTGGACCGGCAAGTTGGGAAGAAGACACGCGGGTCGGTTTGCTCTTCCCTTCTCACACTGCCGTTGGGACAGGTTCGGGGCGTCTGGGCTCCATAGAGCACACCCAAAGAAGGAGCACTAGAAACGTCGCCTCGACCTCCCTTAAACCTCCCTCGCTCTCCTCTCTTCCTCCTCTCTTCCTCAGCTTCGCTCCCTCTTACATCCTCCTCTCTCTTGCACCTTCCTCCTCACACCCAAGAGAGAGAGAGAAAGGATCCTTATGCTTCTCTCTCTCTCTCTCACCCTCGGAAGCCCTTAACCCTAGCTCACGACCACCTCATACCCATTCCCCTTTCTCTCTCTCCCTCGACAATCCCGTCCCACGACTTGCAAACTGCAGCCTCCTTTAGGACAAACTTAAACTCTCGATATGTAGGTTACAATTCATCGTGATATACTGTAGGAGAGTTAATAAGTCCAGGCTTGGGAAATTTTGTAATCTAATGACGACCAAGAAAAGAAAATTAGAAAATATAATCAAAAATAACTTTCAAAAGAGTAAGTATTGTATGCATGAATAATTTTGTTTCGGTTTGATTCGGAAATTAATTTAACTTCCTGGATTTCTAAGAATTCTTTTGCATCACTAATTATCCCTAATGTATATTTTTCAGCTGATACAGTGTCATAACTTTTAACTTTTTAAATTACAGGATTTGATCGCCGTGTACTTTATTTATTAACCCATCTATTTAAGCTATTTTTGGCTTAAATAGAATCAAATCCTTATGACAATAAAATCATAATAATCGTGTTATTTATATTTGTTTAAATATCAATTAAAATGAACTAGAAAAATGAAGATACAATAATAAAGTGTACGTCGTAGTTGCTACTAAAAGTTTTCATACAAAATGAGGATTTCATCATTTCTTCTCAATATACTATGTTATTTTAAAAAAGAAAAGCTCAATTGTCTGAATCCAGAAGATAACTTTAAGAGCAATAATTATAAATGAAACAAAAATAGATTAAAGCAATGATATAAGAAATAGAAAAGTAGCAATTGACTTCTAAAAGCACATTCTTTATTTTGGAAACGACGATTGGCGAATTAATTTTGAGGACGGTTACTTAGAAGCTGAAATGCACATCTGGTTGCCTCGACTGCTTTTTGGCCACAGAGTAGTCACTCAAGAAGTTAGGTGTTAGGCTGCAAACAGCGATTCTCACTTCCTTATTTTTTAAAATTAAAATTGGAAAGAAATACTAGCAAAAATTTGATAAATTCATTGCTATGTAAAATATTACATTGCGTCATATCATTTGGCGGAAGTGGAATATTCGGGGTGAACCAAGGTGTCCATAAGAATGCATAGATAATAAAAAACTATTCAATGAATTCAGAATCTTACATATAGGTGAAATATAGGTTAATTCATAAAATTAAATGCTAATTGTTCGTAATATTTTAGTAACTTGAAATGAATTTTCATGTTAAGGTCATTTACTATGCAACAGAGTACGTGAACGATTAATATTTTCAAACTAATGCTATTACTAAAATCATGCCATGTTTTGATTAATAAACTCATTAATTAGTCCACGGATTGAAGTTGTAGAAATCAAATGAAGGTCACCGGAATGAAACAAGGAATGTCAAGGAGTACATAATAGCTTTTTTTTAGCATGGCCATTCCTTGTCACCTGATGCTTTCTGTTGCGATAACTTATTATCCGTGTTCTTTCTGTGGAAACACGGCTAATATACCAACTGACAGTACGTTTACATGCCACCAGAGACGCACCTAGGCGATATGCGCCTATGCCAAATTTTAGGAAACACCTTGGATATGTAGGATATCATTTTTTCTGAGTTTTAATAAAGAATAATAGCATTATTATAATATATAAATTAAAGTTTTTAGCATTAAAATAATACTTATTTAAGGGAAAATGCACTTTTTGCACTGTTTTCGGGAACGTTTGGCACCTTTTGCAGTCGGCGCCTATGGCAAATACCACCTTCGCCATACCACAGTTACGGCACTGCATGTCACCATATAGCGTGAGAAGCTAAAAATTTGGTTTATTTGACATTTCTTGCTTATTCCCTGTAACTTTCAAATTGTATCTTAATTTCTTTTACCGTACTTATGATATTAATAAATCAATAGTTTTTGTAGCATTTTTCAAGAAAGATTCCGTGTTCTAAGTAAAAAATACCCTTAATATGAAATATAAAGGTACTTGATACATTTAAATCTACAAATCGTAACTTCTTTCAATAAAATTAAAGTTATTTGTTTTGTGTGAATCCTTAGAAACACCTACAAATTTATCCCTTTTTTGAATATTTGCAAAATTATCATTGTTAAACGATTAATCAGTGTGATTCAGTAATCTATGACTACGAGGATCACTAAGCTACTGCTATATAGGATTTAAGCCAGAAAATTACCTCGATAACACATGACTGAAAATATCAAGTAATTGAATAACGCCACGATTTTCAATGACAGCTTAAGAAATTTTTTTCTATTAATCATGGTAAAGGTAACCTAATATTAACAATTTTTCCCAGAGTCAGCCGAGCACTGAAGGGACCCGGATGCGAATATAAACGGGGGTCCTGTAATATTAATATTTATAGTAATAACTAACGATTTATAGAGCCACAATTTAATACAGTCGAAACTTCATAATCCGGCATTCCGTAATCCGGCAAAGTGTCGGAGTTCCCCTTGTTTCCCATGAACCGCAATGTTTAGAACCATCGATCGCCAAGTTTAATGCATTATTTATTAATCCCTCAATGGATAAAAGGATTTGAATATGACTTACTTTATTACCAACTTTTATATTAACTTCGCTAGTTATACATATGTTTTATATGTTCAACCCCTCCTATATCAGAAAAAAAATCTTCGTCGGACTGGTTGCATATCATTTCACTTCCCGTGAGTGGTTGCCTATCGTGCAACTCACCTTTTACAATGGAAAGTGCGTATCTGTGTAATCGCCGTACTTAAAAATTTCTTGTGGAATTCACACTTATTTTTCGTTACCTTTATTTTGATGATCAGCTTCAGCAGTGGGATTTTTCAATTGTTTGTGGTATCAGTGCATAAGTAAACTGAATAAACTGAGATTACGTTGGAACTGTCAACATCGTAATTCGGAGACCAATGTTCTCGCCAAACGCTGATTTTCTCAATTATCTTCGGCAATATCCATTTTATACGAGCGTCCATAATTTTGATAACACACGATATGTACCAAGTTACCATATAATAAAACGCGCCGCACTTTTTTATTTATTACCTTATTATTGTAACTTATGTTTAAATAACATTCTGTACATTTTATTTAATATTTACTATATTACAACGTGTAATACCATGAAGAGATGGACTATACTTAACTTTAGGATTAGATACCTCACATAATCCGGCAAATTCCCTAATCCGGCTTCGATCAGGTCCCAAGGTTGCCAGATTAGGGAGGTTCAACTGTATTATAACTTTTACAGTGTTTTTTATTGAAAATCGGTATGCAAGTGATTTTTAGTAAAGGTTCTTGCAAAATTTACGCTCGATTCTTGAATAATTGAGAACTTCTGGGGTTCCCATTATTCGGGGGACTAGATGCCTCGAATCCCACCTTTTGCCGGCTTCTTATTGCAATAAATGTGGTTCTTCACTCATTACGTCAGAATGCTCGATAATATTGAATTATTTTCCATCTTCTTCTGTGTATAAAGAAAATGTCGGTTCTGATATTTTTCCTTGATCATTTGCAATAAAAGACAAGTGATTTGAAATTAATTGTTAGTTACTTTACGGTAAGGTATTGACAACAACTTTACCACCCGTAAATATAAAGTTCGTTTAAACCAAAACAAAGTAAAGCAATCTAAAAGTTGATAATCACTCGTAAGTTAATTTCTAGACACAATCTTTTCCTTTAATCACAAATCCATTGAATATTCCGGGAAACAAGTTTATTAATCTGTTATTAATTACCAGTATTATTAAGTATCGACATAATTTTTTGATAAAATATATAAATTAAATAAATCAAAATTAATATGTCTCTTGAAACTGATCACTTTAGTCATAATCTTTATAATTTTACGCATTTTTTTAAAGGAAAATTCCTATTATTTAATATTTCTATACTTTTAAGAATCAATAAGTGCAAAATTTTGAACTCGATTAAACAGATTCATTCGTAGAGTTTTTATGAGAGGCATCAAAATGGCCGCTCACACACCGCTCCAATTCTTCGTTAAATGATAAATATTTTGGAATATTTAATTATCAGCCGATGAATTTATGTGATTTATTGCACATTACGAAATAGGACGTCATACTCACTTTCTAGTATAATTGATTTAAGGTATTACTATTGAGGATGACTCCACTATTACTTTTGTTTAAATATCTAGACCTTTAAAAATTTAGATGATGTTGAAAAAATACATAAATGTTAATGAAAGAAAAGCCAATATCCTAGCACGTTATCAAAATAATTAATAGACATAAAAGATAAATTAATATTATTTATATATTTTACATTATTATTGTTTCAATAAAAGAATTATTATTTAACCAAACCTTATTTCATATGCATAAGTTTTGTTACTTGTTATATATTTTAAAACTAGGTAATAATTTTGAAAAACCGTCAGTTATGAACGCCCGCAACAAATGTATTGATTTGGAACGGCCTCCACCGTCGCACATTTCCATTTCTGGGGTAAAAAACGGGAAGTAAGTTTATTTAAAAAGATATTAGGTCCTTTTGAGAAAAAAATAAAGGGAAGGTAATTCCTTCCTTGGTGCTTCCGTAGCATTTTATCCCGAGGGACTTTTTTTTTAAAAAATGCCTTCTAGTCTCATGGCGCTACCGTCGCCTCTCGTTACGACCTCCCACCCCCACCTCCAGCCGAGGAATCTTCCGTTCAAAGTCTTTCCGTCGGATTCTTTGCGCATGCGTGTTTTTCGTGGCCCTTACGTGGCCCTGTAAGGGCAAAGCCTAAAGTCCTCCTCCTTCCTTTCCTCGTTCCCTTTCTCCTTTTCCACCTTTTCTGAATGCGCAGAAGCAGACGACTCAAGGGATCAATGCGCACTTCCTTTTCAACCCTAGCCGACCTCCATGCCTCCACCCCACCCCACACAACCCACTGCAGCCGACGCCCTCCCCCACCTCCAACCCCTTCCGAAAACGTTAACCTCTCCCTTCCCACCAACCCACAACCTTCCCACTACCACCCCTTCCCTTCCTCCCTCTCCCTATCTTTCTCCTTCATTCCCTTTTCTCCGAACTCCTTAAAAAACGCGGCGAACGCCAGGCCAACATATAAGAGGCACTTCCACTCCTCTGGTGTGTTTTTTATCCCCCCCTCTCTCTCTCTCTCCATCTCTCTCTTATTTTCTCTCTCTCTCTCTCTCTCTCTCTCTCTCTCTCTCTAAGTCTCTTTTACGTCCCGCCCACGCGTTATATTCCACCTCCTGAGAGAAGCAGGGAGGATGGGAAAGTTGGGTGGAAGAGGAAGGGATGTGCTTGTTTTTCTTTCTCTCTCCCTCACTCTCGAAAGCCCACGGAATAGGTTTCGTTCGGTACTATTAGATGACCGGAAGGGCGCTTATCTAATAACCGTCCTTATAAGTTTCTATTCTCTATCATTCTCGTACCTTCTTTTATCGCGCGTTCCCTTCCACCCGGCACAACTTTCTACGCGCTTTAAAAAATCTTAGCTAATCCCCACATTTGTGCTCGCGTCTCTTCCAATTACCCCCTTTTATTTTCTGTACTCCTTTAAGAGGGAGCTGTGTCTTATCGACTCAAATCCTCTCGTTTCCAGTTCCAAAATCTTCTCTTTTTTCGTTTTGGCTATTTACGTTGGAATCTTCTAAGCGTTATTGTTTTTTTTAATATCCACTTTTTATATAGATTTTTGGAGAATTTGGCATTTAAATTTAGAATGCTCGTTCTATCCCGTTGGACTTTGGATATAAATAGTATAGTAATCGAGAAAACCTTACTATCGTATTGACAGAATAACCTAAAAAAGTAATTATTTACTCTCGGTTAATTATCGCTGATGACGGATGCTTTCTTGGCCGAAATGTATACTTGGTTTTCATTATGTTAATATTGATATTAGATGTGACTAGTATGTTAATTCTGGACATTTATATTTCCGGTATTATTTTTTTGTTGTTGTAAGGTCTTGTCACATTTTTTGGCAAACATATTTCCTGTAACAAAGGCTGTTCAGTGCAACAATTGCGAGTGTTTCCCTCTCAAAGACATTCCTTTAGACTCCGTACCAATATGCAAACGTATTTATAAATATCAAACCATTCTTTTTTTTTGGCAATCTCCGTGATTTTAATGTCCACTTTTAAAATTTTTCTCACTTAAAATGTATTCATTTCATTGATCACTGAAAACATTCTATTCCCAAACACCCTGAGGGGAGCCGAATGCCTTCGCTGCTGCGTGCCGCCGAGAGAATTCTTAATTTCGCCGGGATCCCTGGGAACTGGTTTTGTCACTTTGTGCTCGCGCACGTGCCCTGCGCTGAAAAATAGGGCCGCATTATTCCTATTTTCTCTCGCCCTTTTACTCGCATATTTTATCCCGCATTCCTTCCCTTTCATGCTATCCTCATCCACTTCTGTTCACTATTCCACCTGTTCTCTATCCATTATTCCTCGCTCCCTTTTCCCCTTCCATTCACTTACTTCCCTCTTAGAGAGGGAGAGACGAGGAACCCTCTTTTTCCTTTAACCATTACGTTCCACGCCCTTTTCTCCCCTCCTCCACTCTCTCCCTCCTCCCCTTCCTTATCTCCCTACCCAAACACCCCCCACCCCCCCCTCTTCCCAACGTCCATTTTTCCCTTCTACAATATACCTAATCCCATCCTGTAAACCTCCACCGCTGAATGTTTCTTATTCGCTATATTTCGGATGTGAGTGCCAATTTCCAAGGCAACCAAAGGGAGGCATCCCATTCACTTGACGATCGCACTGCGTTCGCAAGAACAATCTAAAGAACGAGGCATCGACCCCTCCCGCACCCTCTCTCTCTCTCGCTTCATCTCTCCCTCCTCCTCCTCCTTCCATCTTTTCCTCTCTCTCTCTACAACCCCTTGAGGCCATAAGCTTTGACACACGCACAAACACTCTTTCTTCCCTCCTCCTCCCCCCTTCTCTCAACCCGTGCCACTCCCTCCTCTTCTCACCTCCCCCCCCCTCCCCTTCCCCCCGCCACGCTCCTCACCTGCCCCGCCCTGCGCCTTTTCCATCCCTTCGTCTGCAAGTCCTTTTTATGCGTCCTCCCCCTTCCTCCCCTTTCTTCCTCTCCCTGCGGCAAATGAGAACCCCTTTATTCTGTCCTCACGCCCCCTCTCCTTTCTCCTTTTTCCCCCCCTTACCCTCTTCTTTCTCCCCTCTCCTTCGTTTCTTCTTATACTATCCTCATTCTTCTCCCTATCTCGCCTTCTTCCGCGTGGTTGCTTTTCTTGTTGCGTTAAACCCTCGACGTGGTACGACGAGTTTACTCGTCCAGAGAAATTGTCACGCGCGTAGAAGAGTGAATATTCTGTGGTTAACGCGCTCCGAAAATTGTGGGTCCCAATCGATCAAAAAATGCATCTATAAGTCGAAGTTTTTCATTGTAGATTTGGCTAACATAAGTGACAAAATAAGATTTTTTTAAAATTCTCACATGAATTCTTTTGAAAGGCAAGATTTTTTTCTGTTTTCGTCGCCGAAATAAAATTGTATAAGTTACGAGAATAAAGACAATCTGTGTGGTAAATAAATTTTTCTATATCAGGTTCTGCGAAATTATATAATTGTTCCTATACTTATAGGCACAACTCGACTAAGAAATATATCTTTAAGTTTATTTTTTAAGATTTGTTAAAATAATTTGCTGATATTCTGTACACAACGTATGTAGTCTAATTCATTGAATAATTAGTCGAAATTTGAAGGATTGGATTTTATTCCTTGATCACGTACCTCGATATTACTTTCTGTATTAGGACTAAAACCGGCTTTGGTTGAGGGCTCAGTAGCGTGTCTGTCTAATGTGAGAGTTGCGTGCTCGAATACACAGTTGAATACTCGTCTCTTTCATTTCTTATAGACTCATTTTAATGGCCGTTTCATGCTCTTTGATAGCAAAAAATAGTATAATTATTCACCATTGCGGGTTTATTTATTTTGTGAGCACAAAAAATGTGATATAACACTTTAATTGTTTTCCCTGATATTTTAAAACAATGGAATACTTTGTACGCTGTATAATTATCCTTAATGAATGTCTTGATAGTCTTTTAATTTTGCATTCACGAAATCGATATTGTAGATGTGCTTTCTCATAGGGTTAAAATAGACTGGTTTTAACATTCGAAAACTCGAATTTTTTCTTTGCCTTTTTTTTTTGAAGGTCGAACGCGATGGGTGGAACCACACAAGTTCAGAATCGGTTATTTCTTAATCCTTTACAGTTACCTCCATCGTCGCCATTCAAATTTCACCGATAAGCAGCAGCAGCTAAGAGAAGCGTCTAAGGAAAAATGTTTCTCTCCTCCACCGACAACAGAGCTCGTTATATTCAATGATTTCAAGTAAAAGCGTTATTATTTTTTTGCACATAAAATGGTAAGACCAACATCAATAAAACTGTTTGTTAACTCAAATATTCTCTCTCTCTCAAAGCCCTGGATATTTTTAAGGGAGTGCAAATCTTAAAAATCCCGAAGCCACACACAGCTCAAGCTCCTCCTCCTCCTCTTTCTCCGCCCTTACATTCCTTGCTCCATTACCACCGTCCCTCTCCCTCTCTCTCCTTCCCTCCGTCTCTTCCTCCCCCTCCCACTCACTCTCTCTTATCTCTTCCTCTCCTCCCACACAGAGCACCATCTTAAATCCATTTAACGATCCCCTCAGAGGAGCAATTTCATCATTTTTTTCCTCTAAAATTTAATTACACTCCTGCCACTGAGTTCAGCCGTTCTCTGCGAAAACTCTCTCTCTCCCTCTCTCTCCACTATCTCTCCCTCTTTTATTCTCTCTCACTCCCTCCCTCTCTCTCTCTCTTTCCTCGCCGACTTCGCATTTTCGAGAAATCTTCCGCCGCGTCCGCAGGAAGGGAACTCTCTCTCTCTCTCTCTTCCTTCGACGCGGAGCGGCGTGAGAACCTCCCTCCCTCCCTACACTACCACACTCCCCTCTCTCCCTCCTCCTCCTTCTCCTAACCCCTTAGCGAACGAGATAGAGGCATTGCAATTTCATCCCTCACTAGATTTTGACCCCTCATTTAAGTTATTTCCATCTCACCCTCTTTTCCTCTCTCTCACAGCCTTATAACCCTCGCCCACTCCAATCCTCCCTCCCTCTCCCCCTCCCTTCACCTTCTTCGCCCACTCTTCCGTAAAATCCTCTATCCAACCTCTTCCAACCCTCCTCTCATAACGTCTACTTTTCTCCCACCTTCCTCAGTACGTCGTTACTCTTCCTACTCCGGCCTATTCTCAGTCCCTCCCTCATCCTCCCTCTCCTCCTCATCCTCCTCCCCATATCTCCTCATCATTTTCCATTTTCCAATCCTTTAAGAACTAAGTTACCCCTCCCTTCTCCCAACTTTCCTTCCCTATCTCTTAAGCGTGCATTCCATTTTCTCAATATCCAAATTACCCTCTTTCTCAATATTCTCCCTATCCGTTCCCGTTTCTCCTGTTTTTTTTCTTTTTCGGGTTGCGTGGTCCTGTGTGTGATATAGGGTCTTCTTTATTGCCGTCCCAGCCTTTCTCTTTCTCTCCCGCCGTGAAGGAAGTGGTTGCGTTTTTTTCCATGAGTTTCTACGGTCCTTCGAATTCATCATTCTCTCCTCCCCCTCCTTTCCTCTTCCTTTCCCCTGAATACGGTGTGGTCGGCCTTCTCACGTTCTCATTAATCACATTCCCCGATATATCCTTTCCCTGTTTTCCTATTTACTCTCTCCTTCATCTTGTTCGCCTTCTTATCACTCGAACGTTATCATGCATCGCTATGTTTTCAAACTATTTTGCATTTTCTATGTTATTTTTTCGGTTTTCTCGAAGCTGGTCCAACGTCTCGTATATTTTACGTGTTATCATATCGATAATGCGTCTTTCAGTGCATCTTAGAGCTTAGCTAATATGCGAACGTATTTAAATTGCAAATTTTTCTAGAGTAAATGTTGTTGCAGTCTTCATTCACGATTTTCAACTTACTTACGTACTATCGTAAGTTGGCGTCAACTTACTTCAAAGTCTTTTTTTTTCGTGGGACTTTCACCGCACATCTCGTGTTCTTTCTTCTGCCTTTTATTTTTTCGTTATTTATGAACTACTTCACTTATCCCACCCGTTAACTATCTATCTACTGCTCTTTTACGGTAATTTTGCTTTTATCTTGTCGAACTATTCCATTTATTTTTGTTTCGTTCATTCGTCTCCCGGTTGAAATATTCCCAAGATTATATTTCTCAATTTATTACATACCTATTTACCCAGAATCCATGTTTCCGCGATTAGGAAGAGTTCCCGTTCCCTTGGATACCGACAAGCATCCAATCTTTGGCTAAACTCTCAAAGTCCCTCACCTAAATTTTATACCTTATGTAAGTGGATTTGACTTAGTAATGAGGCCGGGCACCTTTGTTCCCTTAGCGAATTCTTTTCCTCTCCATCGATCTCCTTCTCGTTTTCCACGCACCGCTTCTTTGTATCCACTCTCCTATTCTCAACCTTCCTCCATCTTTTTAACGCACCCCCTTTCTCTCTCTCTCTCTTTCCTCGTTCTCCTCCTCTCTTTCCCTTACCAATCGCCCCACCAAATACCAACGCCCAATTTCGTACAATTCCTCCTCCTCCACATCGGACCGAAACTTTCCTTGTCCCCCCCCCCCCTCCCTCTCTCTCTCTCTCAATCACCCACTCCTCTCTTCTTCCTCGTTACCGGAGCCTTCGCCCTCCCTAGCCAGCCCTAAAAGCAGAAAGTGCTTCCTTTCAGAGCCACCGGCCCTCTCTCTCTCTTTCTCCTCATGCCTCTCCAAAGCAACCTCCCCCGCTCCCGCCCTCCCCCTCCTCCCTCCCTCTCATAACCCCTTACTACTCCTTCCTTCCTCTCTCTCTCTTTCTCTTTCCTTTCCCTCCTTCCTTATCTCCCCCTTCCCTCCCCTCCCTTTTTCCTTCCTTCAAACAAATGACTGCCGTGCCCCTTTCTCTCTCCCCTTCTTCCCTTTACCCTCAAAACTCATTCCTCACGACCCTTCTTTCAACTCCTCTCTCTCTGTCTCTCTTCACCCCTCTTCCTCCTCCCCGGACGCGCTCCTTAAAAAAAAAGACGAACTCTTTTTCTTCCACCCTCCTAAACCCCAAACACAACGAAATTTCTAATCTCGGCGCTCCATTGGCCGCGATGAAGGTCACGTGGGCGGACCGTAGCTCGTTCATTGGCGGAGTGAGAAAGAGAGAGGAAGAGAAAGAGAGAAACACAATCCACCCTTCCTCCTTTTACTTCGCGTTGCCCACACCCCGGAGTCGGTGGAGAACCACCCCCGCCTCCCCCTCTCCCCTTTGCTCTCCGTCTCAGAGACCTCCCTTCATCCTTTCCCCCTTCTTTCTCCCACCCCCACCCGCCATCACCCCAAGGGGAAAGCGCCTCGAAATGAGGAATGAGGCTGGGCGAATTCCCCTTCTTGCAGGGGAGAGAGAGGTAAGGTTGTCGAGCGGAAGACTTGGTGTCTCTCTCTTCCAGGACGCGTAAAAGGCCTCGCGCCTTCAGCCGGACATGCTTGATTAGCCTGTCGTTCTGAAATACTCTCTCCTTAACGAACAGTTTTTTTTTAATTTTCCATCTTCTCTCGATCCTCGTGATATTTTTTCCCTCCGAGAATACTTGGCGTTAATATCGGATCCTATTAGGACGCAGAAAGGGAATCGTGGGATTCTTTCCTCTCCCTACTTCCTCCCCCCCCCTCCTCCCTCCCTCACCATCCTTCCCGCGGCTACTATTTCCCCTTTTATAAAATATCCGACCTACCTCCTCGCAGGAAATCTTTCCGATTCTTCTTTTTCTACCCCCGCACTCACACAGTCTCCCCTTTTCCTTTGTCCGAAATCCCTTCCCCCTTCCCTTCCCTCCCCCCCCTCCCCTTGCGAAACTCTATTCCCTTAACCCAAGCCTTCTCTCTCTTTCTTTCATGCTCTTTCCCTCTCTCACCCTCTCCACCCCTCTTAACCGTCGCCCACCTAGCCGCTCCTCTTTTCTCCCTCTTTATCCTTTCCTCTCCCTCCTCTTCTCCTTCTTTTCTTCCGCTAATGATTCTCTCTACATTCTCCCCTCGCTCCATCTCAGAGTACCCTAGCCGCCCCGGGAGATTTCTCTCTTCTCCTCCCCCCCTCCCCCCCACCAGTACGCTCTGAATTCTTTAACTTGGCGGACGAAAGTCTCTCCCTCCCCTCTTCTCTCTCTCCTTTTCTCTCTCTCTCTCCTCCCTCTCTCTCTCTCCTCCCACTCCTCCTTTCCGTATCCTTCTCCTATATCTCAGAACAAATTACGTTTCGGGGCAGCACTCTCAGGGTCTGAGGAAGAGTGGGCGGGGCCTTTAATTTTTTCACTCTCTCTCTCTGTCTCTCTCTATCTTTTCGGAGAAAAATGAGGAGTTCGCGGTGTCGTAGCTGAGTTGTGCGGCGGAAGGAGAAGGTTTTTTTTTTCGTGGAGGAGGTGGAGGAGGAGGAGGATCGGCGCTGGATGCGGTGCGAGAGAGCGGATCGGTACTTTTAAGGGAGACGGGTGTATGTCGAGTTTTCCGAGCGACGCCCGCCTTTCTCTCCTCTCCTCTTCCTCCTCCTCGCCTCGACTCTCTCACTCGTTCGCTCGCTCACCTCTTCCGCTCCATCTCCTTCGTTCCCTCTCTTCTCGCCTCATCTCCCTCTCTCTCTTTGTGATTCCAACCAACCTATCGCCCACCGTTTCCCTCTCCGTCTCTGTTTCGGCCTCCTCCTCGCCGTATGTTCTACCCTTCGTCCCCCTTACCACGTACCGGTGATGTATCTCCTTCCTCCTCCTCCTCCTTCTCCTCCTCCCCATCTACACCCCCTTTATCTCCTTCGCCGTCGGGGGCACATCCAACCGTGGTCCTCGCAACCGCTATCTCCGCCTTTACTAACCGCTTTTCCTTTCTTCTCTTTGCGATCGCCGGCGCCCCGCGATTTTTATGGAATCGTCTTCAGCACACACACACACACAATCCTCTCTTTCCGTTCCCTCCCTATCTTTTACACTCCTATCTCCATTCATACCAACTTTCATCTTATCCTTTTTCTGGCCTTATCTTTCCTTTCTCCATCCCTCTTTGCCTTCAAGTTTGGCATTTTTCCCTCTTTATCCCCATATCTATATACCTTTCTCTCTTTCATCTCCTCACACCATCTCTTTTTTTTACTCTTCTCCCTTCATCCTCTTTCTATCTCTGCTTTCTTGCCTTTTCTCCACTCATTTCCTATTTCTCTCAATCTCTCTCCATTTCTCCCTAGCTGCCTCCCTCTCACTTTCTTTCTCCACCCTCTCTCTCTCTCTCTTGCAGCCATCGGACCCATCTCTCTCCCTCTCTCTCTATCTCTCTCTCTCTCCCTTTCTCTCGCTCATATACGACGTCACCTCCTTCATTTATCTCTTTCACCTCTCCTCCCTCGCCTGTATATTTTACGTCCTAGCAATAACAAACTGCTTTCCTTCCTTCTCGTCTTCGCCGCTCGCCTCTTAAGAAGACGCATAAAAAGACGGCGCCTTAATGTTGTGCATCATTAATAGCGCCTCTTCCTGCTTAAGTCTTCATCGTGATTTTCAACGTTGCTCGCTCGCTCTAAGGGAACATCGGAATTCGATAAAAACCCTTCTGGCGTCTAAGGCGTAGAAATTAATGGTTCTGCAGGAATTTTATTATTATATCAGGCTTTTAATGGGTTTTACTAAGTTAGGGCACATTTTGACGTCAAGAAGGTTCGTGAGATTTATTCTTGTTTATTGTCGCGTAAAAGAAGTCGTTAAATTGAAAGGTTCGTAGCAGATTCAACCTATCGGTGGAAAATCCTATTATTTTAGTTGCATTTGGAAATTGCTAAGTTTGATGGTCATTACGGTTATTTTAAAAAATTTGTAATTTGAATCCCTTAAATACATAGTACACCAATTATAGTAATGTAAATACATGTTTAAAAATTGAAATATCTGTTCGATATGCAGCTTTACGTTGCTATATTTCTGCAACTGAAATTGAGAATAAAATTAGAGCTTAATGTTTATTACGACGATACCCACTGTTCCTTGTATCTCAGGTTTGCAATAAAAAAAATTGTATTACACTCGCGATGAAGATACTTTGAGCACAGTAAGGATAAAGTCAGGTTATCAAGTATACATAATTTGAAAGTTGCTTTTGCATATCTCGCTTGTGTTTGCACCGTTATAACGAAGCACTTACCGGAGCAGGGTAAAACTCTAATTATTTTTTTCAGTCACTGGGAGATGAAGAGAATAGTCATGATCAGATGGGTTGTAAATTATTCTTGACTCGAAATTGATTCGTATTACATATCAAATCAAGCAATAGAATCTCACTAGAAAGGTGAATTGGATAAAATTATCTCTGCAAATTAAGAGGTATTATTCTATTTTCGTAAAACAATAAACTTCGGAAATTTTTTTAATGGTAGGATAATATTGAAAATTCCCCATATTCTTTTATAACTTACCTAGCAAGTTACTATCAATTTTAGTAAGCCTTATTCATTCTCACAATTTCTCGTTTCTTTGCATCTGATTAAGCTCTAAAAGATGGAGGGGAAAATATAAACATAACAATCTTCCACTTACACTTATGTGTAAAAATGGTGGTAATGGCAGTATACGTATATTAGCTAACAAGATGAAATTGTTAGTTTTTCATTTTGAAATTTTATATGGAGTATCTGTTTGTTTTATTTTGATTGCTTCAGGAGTAGATGACGCAGAATTGAAATTGGGGTATTATTTCATGAGAGAATATTGTCTTTTGCTTCATAAAAATGTAGGAAGGGTAAAAAGAAGGTATTGGGAAATCAAGCGATTACTTACGATCGTTATGTTGTATTTAACTTTTAAAAGAAGATTCTAATTTTGATGATCTTGACTTAAAAACAAGAGTGTTGTCATAACCTAAATTTTCCAAGGTGAATGGCTATCTTCCTGTCAACTTCGGTTGTTTCTATCTACATGTTACATACAAGGTCTTGCTGCTTTTAATATTCCGTCATCTTGACCGTTGCCACTGGTTACTATACAGCCGAGTAATTACGAAGCCTTCACGCGTGTGTGAGTCACGCTTAGGAGGATATCGAATGCCACGTAGAAGCTTTAATAGTAGCAACACTAGGAGGCGCTGATGCAGATTCAAATTTGGATGAGAAAGGAATACTATTTCCTCACTATTGTTTATATTTCGCTTATTCATTTAAATCTGACACGAAGTTTTTTTTCTAAATTCACTGGGCTATATCCATTATTTGAGGAAATTCATGTTTCTTATGAATTTTAATTGAACCAGGTAGTGTTCTAAAGTCCCATTTACCACCTTTACTCAAATAAAATACAAAAGACTGCTCGTTTTTAAAAATTACGATTAATATTTGAGGAAATTCATGTTTCTTATGAATTTTAATTGAACCAGATAGTGTTCTAATGTCACATTTACCACCTTTACTCAAGTAAAATACACAAGATTGCTCGTTATTAAAAATTGCGATTAATATTTGAAGAAATTCATGTTCCTTATGAATTTTAATTGAACCAGGTATTGTTCTAAAGTCCCATTTACCACCTTTACTCAAATGAAATACGCATGATTGCTCCTTATTAAAAATTGCGATTAACATGTCGCAAAAATACCTAAACTAGAATGCAAGCAAAAATTCCTAAACTAGAACGAATACCTAAACTAAAATGCAAGCAGCAACATTTTCAGGAAGAAATAATAGTTCGTTCCATTATACATTTAAAATGACGAAATGATCATGACAGATTGTGCATAAAGACCAAGGTGTGTTTAATGCCGTTTAAACAAATGAGTGTCATCAAATAAAGTAATTTGTTTAAGATTGGAATTTATCTTAAATCTTCATTTTGAATTTTTCTTGCAGATTTGTCTGTTTATCATTTGGCAAGGAATGGGACCAGTCATTGAAATACTAATTGAGCCATAATAACAAAATCCAAAATCATAATTTGATAGTGGAACTTTATTTTCCATTAATATCGACATATTGTACGTATATGTATACACGTAACCTATGCCAGAAAATTTGCCTAATGTTTGAGCACGAAATCTCGAGGCATTGGTTCGTTTCATATCGTGTTATAATATGTTTACATTTCCGCTACCTCGCTCCAATCACGGTTATTCAGTTTTTTTATGGTGCGTTTCTGTTGTCGAGAGAGAGAGAGCTTTTCACTGTGAATCGTTGCAAGGAATTCCAATCATGGGATGCGGGCACACGCTTAGGATGGAAGCAGCTTCTGCACTTTTAAAACGAGATCAGCGATGCGGGTTTGATGTGGGCATTGTGTAATTACTTCTATCAAGTGATAGATCAAACATTGGAGCGTCTTCTAGGCGCAAGACAGGTTCCAGGTCTTTCTCGCTGCCGTGATTTGCCTGTTTGCCTTTCGGTTGTCAAATATGGCGGAGCTCGTTTATCAAGCGAACATCAACGAGCGAATGCATCGACCGATATTTGAAAATGGATGCTCGTTAGTTCCGAAAATATTTATCTGTCATTTTTGATGGGATTGTATTATTTCGTCAGAAATTCCCCATTGCATTTAATTTATTATCCAATACGTAGGTAACTCGCGCAATAATTTATTCCATCCATTCACATTTATTTTATGTACCTACATTATGGAGGAGAGAGCCGTTCGCCAATTTCAGATTTTTATACAGTTGAAAAAGTGTAGTAAACCTATAATATGCTAATAAATATTTATTGTGTTTCTAAACACGTGATTTATGCAAATATTATATTTTATGCCCATTTCACAAACTCCGATCTATACATAATGAAGATGAATAATTCGAAAGGGAATTACTGCGTTCACTCTATGGATTGCTTCAAAGAGGTAACGAGTTCTCAACTTCTCATCCGCCTTCGGCGGTCTCTGTTAATGATAAAAAATACAGCCGTTAAAATTTATAAGCAAATGTAAAAGAAGGATGAGAAAGCAACAGCAGTTCAAAAGGGGTAGAAGGTGGAAGCCGTTAGTGGATTTCAAATACGGAAATGTATCTTAATCTGTTGGGTGGTCCACGAATGGGAAATAGTGAAGTACACCTGTGTATTACACTAGATGCCTACTTCAGCTGCAAAACATCAGCACTCAGTGCTAATTCGCCGATCTCTGGGCTTCGTATGTGGTCACAGCAATAATTATGAGGTTAACTAATTTGCACCTAATTAGCGCATCTTTCACTGCTAAAAAAATGCTTTTATGATCTATTTCTTCAGTACAGTTTTATCATAGATATATATATATATATATATAAGTATATAAAATCATAGGTAGTCTGTCCGTTGACAGGTCCGTGATTATTCATGGTTAAACTTGGTTCTCCATATACTCCTATTTTCCGCAGCTTTCTTCATGCCTTGATAGCTCTCTTTCCCTTTCAAGTAGTCTACCAGCTGAAACCTTTTCCTACCTCTTTCTCTTTTTCCATCCAGTTTTCCTTCTAGCACTCTCTCCTCAGGTAATGCCCAATCCAGTTCGCCTCCCTCTTTCTGACAGTCTGTATAATCGTTCGCTTCTCTCCTATTTTTCGTAGTACTTCCTCATTTTTCACCCTATCTGTCCATTTTATCTTCAGCATTCTTCTCCATGTCCACATCTCGAAGCTTTCCAAGTATTTAATATCATTTTTCCTTAGCGTCCATGTTTCTGCTCCGTACAAAGCTATACTCCATACATATCATTTTATCAACCTCTTGCGGATTTCCTGCTTTATATTTCCCGTTAGCAGGAGTTTCTTTCTTCTGAAAGCGGCTTTTGCTTTTGTTATTCTAGTCCTGATTTCATTGGTACATTTTGCTTCTCTCGTTATGATGCTTCCAAGGTATTTATAATCTGAAACTTGTTCTAATGGCTTTCCTCCAATACTTATGTTCAAATTTTCTTCTTCTTTACTTGATATTCGCATGACCTTGGATTTTTCCTTATTAATTTCCATACCGTATTTTCTACCTGTTATCACTAGTATATTTATCATTTTCTGGAGTTCCTTTTCCTTTCTTGCTAGAAGTACTTGATCATCCGCGTATTTCACTGTTCTTATAATCCTTCCTCCGATTTTGAAATCTCCCGTGCCTTCTAACGCTTCCTGCATTAGTCTCTCTCCATATATATTGAATAGAATCGGCGATAGACAGCAGCCCTGTCTTACTCCTCTACCGATATGTACACCGCTGGTGTCCGTATTCTCCAACCTGACCTTTACAACTTGATTCACATATAGATTCCTGATCAGTCTCTTGTCTTTCCAGTCTACACCTATATCCTTTAATATCCTCATCAGCAGTACCCAATTTACTCTATCAAAGGCCTTCTTCCAGTCGACGAAACATACGCAGCAATCTTGACTGTACTCTATTGCCCTTTCTGATATGATTCTCACTACACCGATAGCATCTCTGGTTCCTTGTCCTTTTCTGAAGCCGAATTCATCTTCCCCTAGCATTTCTTCGGCCTTTTTCTCTAGTCTTTTATTATGAATCCTCGTGATGATCTTCGAAGTGTGTGACAGTAGGGATATCGTTCTGTAGTCCTTACACCGCATTGCCTTTGGCTTCTTCTTTAGAGAGATCATTGTCACATCTAAGAAATCCTGAGGCCACTCTCCCGAGTCGTAAATCTTGTTAATTAGTTTCGTAATCACTTTTAGTCCTTCCGACCCCATGACTTTAAGTACCTCTACCGGTATTCCATCACTGCCTGTAGCTTTTCCTTTCTTTAGTTCCTGTATCGCCTTTTCTGCTTCGCTTTTCATAATACTTGGTCCCTAGTTGTCTTTTTCAATATATATATATATATCATCATAGGTAGTCTGTCCGTTGACAGGTCCGTGATTATTCATGGTTAAACTTGGTTCTCCATATACTCCTATTTTCCGCAGTTTTCTTCATGTCTTGATAGCTCTCTTTCCCTTTCAAGTCGTCTACCAGCTGAAACCTTTTCCTACCTCTTTCTGTTTTTCCATCCAGTTTTCCTTCCAGCAATTCTTTAATCATGCACTCTCTCCTCAGGTAATGCCCAATCCAGTTCGCCTTCCTGTTTTTGATAGTCTGTGTAATCGTTCGCTTCTCTCCTATTCTTCGTAGTCCTTCCTCATTTTTCACCCTATCTGTCCATTTTATCTTCAGCATTCTTCTCCATGTCCACATTTCGAAGCTTTCCAAGTATTTAATATCATGTTTCCTTAGCGGCCCAGTGAACACTTACCGGAAGTAGAGCCGCTGGGGTGTTGGAGAGACACATTTGTAGAGGTTAGAGCTTTCGGGATGATCCCTTCGTCAGCACAAGAGAGACACAACTTCAACACCTAGTTGCCCTAAATATATATATATATATATATATATATATATATATATATCCGAAAGTTTGTGTCTCATTATGGACGTCCAAACTCTACTAGAACAACAAAGTTATTAAGCTAAAAGAATCAACTTTATATTTTTTAAAGGTAGAATTCGAATCTAAGCCTATTTAGCGTAACATATAGTTTTTGACGATTAAAAAAAGATATTTTTATAGGTTTGTAACAATTGAAAATGCTAAATACCATGACAGCGAGACCAATGCTCCTAAATTGGAACTGATCTTACATGCTATACCGAGCGACATCGGGATATTTTGCTTGTTATTTTATAAGTGTGAGAATATTAAATGCCTATAAGGTAGTCTATGCTTTAAATAAAAATCTCCTATATTAGTTGCGACGAAAATATTATATACCACCGTTAAATGATTAAAGAAAATATTAAAATTTCACAAATACCACGCTGCACCGAATACTTAATTAAAATTTTCATGTGTTGCTATGCTGTTAATTATCGATATCTTGCGACTACCTTAAAAATACAAAGTATTCTGAAAATCCATTCTGAATTTTTTCTCTAAAAATTTATTTTCGAATAATTGAAAAACCCTAATATATCATTTATTAAAATATATATCTTAAAATCTAGACGAAATTTATAAAAATCTATTTTGTATATTCTAAACACGTGTATTAGCATAGCAAAGGGAGGTGGATAAAAAATGTTTCCTCGAATTTCCAGAAGCACATTTTATTGTGACCAAATATAAGCCTGGCCGTAATTAGTAAAAATTTGAAAAATGAGATTTTGATGTATTTCAACCTAAAAACATTCGGAGTAAAAATTTTCGCAAAATACTATATCGTGTGAAGGGTTAATGGAAATTCCTAGCAATTCTGTAAAACGCAATTCTATTTAAGAGTGTTTAAAGGAAAGGGGTAAAAAACAAAAAAAACATTTACCGTCTTGGTTTATATTGCGTTGCTTGGAGTGATATGGGCGACGTGCTTATCTTAATTGCACAAGAATATGTATATGCATTTTTATTTTTGACTCGGCCATATATATGGATGCACGTGTCTCTGAATATAATTTTTTCACTTAATTAATTTTACATTCGAGGGTTGTCGACAAAGTTCTTGGCGCAGTAAGAAGTTTGTACTTCGACGACAGTACATTGTTATTTTTAAATGTAGATCCTTCGACTGTCCATAAATTGTGCTAAAGGTTCTGAGGTGCCTTGAATCCGTTGGCGATAATGGTTTCATCTTTTGTTTGCAAAAATGCTATACACAAGAAATGATGTATTTTTCTGCTGCATATTAAATGTCAACCATTGTATCTTTGTAGATTGAAAGGGCCTACGATAGTATTACGACACAATAACCAGTAAATATCTTGGATTTTCTGAGAGCTCAATGCTGCAGTTATGTAGTGCGGCTATGATAGCCCCAAATTTGCGAGCAAGTAGATTTTATTAGTTAAAAAACACCTTTTCGTTGCTGCTTTCCAGTTCCTTCATGTTTTGATCAAAACGATTTAACATGACGACTTATTGCTTGTATATTTGGGATATTCTAAATTCAGCATTCCAACCGCGGCCAAGAATGTAGATACAGTTACTGAGTCAGTCTATTGAAGGCTGCTGGTTGTATGCTTCCATTAATCAACAAATGTTCGGTTTTTGTAACCGGAACTCGTCAATAGTTTAAAATGCCTAATAAATTGACTGTACGTACGCCAAAACAACGTGAATCGTCAGGAGACATTTTGAGCCTGATTCTTTTCTTATCTGGAGGTAAAAGCATGTTACATAACCCAGGGATGAGCAACTTACTTACATGGCAGGCCGCAAATCCTTCGACGGGCTGCATTGAAGTTTGCCAATGCTCCGGCGGACCGCTTTAGATTTAAAATCGGAAGTTAGCTAGAGTAGTGTTTCTCAACCGGTGGGACTTGAAAGCCGTCTAACAATAAGTGGGACCAGAGCCGGCTGAAGACATTTTGGCACCCCAATCGGTTGGTTAGACTTTCTGGCACCTCTTTTATATAGTTAACAGTCTCAGGCGTAACTTGATGGAATTTATTCATATTGTCGAAATAAAAAATGAGTTAGATGGTCATTCCACAAAAATTATTATTTTTAAATAAACGAATAAATAAATTTTTGTGGATTTGTCAAGTAAATCTTTTTTATTTCGACCTTTCCTTTGTGTCTACCACTTATTAATGTACTACTTGTATGCTTATAAATGTAAAAATACATTTATTAGAAGAAGTGAGGCTTTCCTTTATATCATGATGGGACCAGGGTTTCTTGAAAATGTGGTAGGTAGGAACCACTGATCTAGAACTTCTGAGGTATCATATAAGTAAAAACAATGTCTAAGTTAGGTTTAAAATTCAATATTTAATATTTTGTTATGGTAAATTTAAGTTTAAAAACCCAGTAAAAACCTGAACTTCCGCGAAGGTTACGTTTCTCGAAAACAGCGCGAACGGCAAGAACTTGATTAAATGAGAAATAGTGGGTTAGGGACCGGGATTATCAGAACTAAGCCTATTTTTTTATTTAGCGGTCACCACTTGTGGCAAGTATTTAATCCTAAAAACAGGTATGGTTCATTCACTCATAATTATAAGCAGTCGTACACAAGCTTTATCTGTCTTTTATTTCTCTCTGTCACGCTTGAGAATTTATCAGTTTTCAGACAAACTTAAAATTCAACGCGGAAAAGTGCATTATTATCCTATAAATTAGAAAAACGTCCAAGTTCAGCAGTAATTAAAATTTGATAATTTTTAATAATAATAACATCGTGTCTAGATATAAATCTTATAAGTTCCATTAAACGATAGTTTGAATCGATATGCGGACATGGCACTGGGGCAGATGTGCATAAGTTCTGGCCGACATCTTTTTCCAGAATAACAGTCTCATCCACTGGGGCTTAACTTTCTTTTATGACTTAAGCGTTCATATTTATGGGATTTTGTGCGAGTACATCTGGAAAATATATCTTTGATCTAATGAAACAATTTGTAGCTATTCTTCGGTCAGTACGGTGGCATTTTCAAGTTAGATCGTGATTCGCGAATCTTCGAGAGTTTGCCTCCCGTACGGCTAGGTTTGGGCACAGCAACTGATTCGGGAGCCATAAAAACCGCGATGTTTTCTATATACATTGATGTATTAAATTTTACGGATCTCTTTTTCATCATGGCCGCATAAAAAGCTCTCAGGATCCGCATGCGGACCGAACGTTGCTCACTCGTTTTATAATCAGTAAATTTTTAGAATGTTACTAATATTTTCTTTATAACTGATTATGCAATTGATAAAGTATCGATTGGCAATTCACCGATCTGCCACGAAGAGTCCATAAACCTTATTAACAAACTATGGTATGGTTGCAAGTTGGTCATTTTTGAATATGTCCCGTCCACGGCTAAATTGAATCCTGTCTTAATATAATCAGCATGCCTTCATGAATGGTCACTGATTTTTAGCATTATTTTTTGTTGATACTGAGCGGGAGTGCAGTGATAAACTTCGTTAATTTTTTATAAATGTGTTCTCGCTAGTTATGCAGTTCACTTGGTGGGTTAAAAAGAAATAATAAATTAGTGAATGTCTTTCAAAAGTGCTTCGCAAAAAATCTCAAGAATGAAAATTAATTCGCTTGATAATATAACATATTCCCTTTCAGATTACTCAAATTAATTTATACAATCAAATCAAAAGGCATTACAGGTTATGAGATTCATTTTGAATGTATTGTGCCAACATTAGTAAATTCCAAATCGTTCATAGATTTCACCATGAATTTACATTTACAATTTACAGGTTTTAAAACATCTTCCGAAGAAATTTGTTTAAAAAAGTCGAATAAAAATTTAAATATTAATTTTATGAGAGAGCTTGCTTTTAAAGTCATTAGTTGGCTGAATTTTGATTTGAGAAGTTAATTTGACACCTACCGATTTTAATTTTTAAATCTTGTGTTTTATTGTTTCGCATTTTATGACTGTTTGTGAGTGCATAATTATTTTTCTTAGGTTGGAAATTTCTTTTTGAAATTTTGTTTTACAAACCTTGCCACGGCCCACAATTGTTAGTTCTCTATTTTTTGCACACATTTGACTACTTTTGGTTGTTCACAATTTATTCTGAAATACCATATCACATTTTTCTACATTAAGATTATAGCAGTTTGACAATCAAACCTCGCAGGAAGAGCAGAGCAACAGAAGATAGTTCGTCGTTTCGCTCATTGGCGGCGCTGCTGGAGCAATAGCGACTGGTTTTTGCGCGCAACGATTCGTCTTTGTAGACATAATATCTTTCATAATTTTATGTCTAAACATTATAGCCGCGCTGAAATATTTGGTAAAAATTTCAGCCGTAGCCTCACTCTGCGCAGGTTGAAAAAATCACAATGAAAAACATTGGCTCACAATAGCAGTGGTTCTCCAGTGCTAAACAGCCTTATCCTTCTCATTAGTTGTACCATTTGTTCAAAATAAAAACAAATTTATTAGATTTTATTTAATAATTTGGTAAATGAAGAGAGAAGTAGAAAGGTATTTTTACAAATTTCGTTGAGGCGTTGTTTCTACTAAGTTAGAGAACCACTGCCCTGAAGAATTAGCGTTCTCGTTTTCTAGCCGCACATAAATACCAAATCATTTAAAAGGTATAAAAAATTGAAAAATGAAGGGAATGACACCTTCAATAGCCATAGCAAATTTATAAATATCCAAATGCGCATTTCGGCAGCCATCTTCAGCGGTCAATAATCATAAAAAGATTATGAAAAGAACATCAAGATTTTTACAGCCTTTTTATGGTTATTGGGGATGTCTGACAAGTACATACTTAATTTGTCATGTTTTGATATTAACATGCATATTACGGAATTTATATATTAGCATGTTATCACTTATGGGGCTACGAAAATGTAGTGTCTCTCTCCAATGACCCGGTATTCATAAAATATATTATATATATAATAATATATTAATTTTGTAACCAGAATTAATTTTCATAATACGAACATTCAATAAGTGACTAACAGAAACAGTGAAATTCGAGGTTGGAAAATTCGTCTGATTACGGAATCAAAGCATTGTAAGTTATTCTCATGGCAATTGGAAAATACGAAGAATTTTAGAATATCCCAGTGCTGGTAACTAATTGCTTACAACGGTGCCGGTTACGGCTTGATCAGGTTTGATTTTTTGCCTCTCTAAACTTTGTTTAATTTGGTTCGTTCATTAAAGAAGTTCCAATACAACATTCCGGTCACAGGATTTTTGAAAATAGTATGAAAACCTGCTGAATTACGTGTGCTATGAAAGAGTCACTAATATGATAATTTAATTAATGTTACGAGAAATATAATCTGTTGCTACGGATTAGCTGCAAATCTGTCTTGCTGAATTCCTGAATAGTGACATTATTGGTAGATTTCAAAATTACGTTGCTGTTATATCAAGGAGAAATATAATAATCAAATATGCCATTATTTCGTTGTTCTTCTTTGGGTATATTAAATTATCAAGAGCGCTCTTTTGGAGCATATTCCAATAGTGATGCATGTGGTGTTTGTGCTATTGTAATTTTCTACTAGGAAAACACCAACGATGATTGATTAATGAATACTAAGTTTAGATTTTTTTCGTGTAAACGTAGGTGCTGTGAAATCTCGATATAGGGAGAGTTCATAAAATACTCGTTCTAACGAATACTCGTAATATCCGAAAATAAAATTTCGTATATGTAACGTTAACAAATTGACAGCGAAGGTGTTTTCGTTCGCTACAATGAAGTTCTCGTTATATGCCGTACTCGTTCTATCGTGGTTACACTGTATATTACTTCTGATTTAAAAAAAATGCAATCTTTAGGGTATTATCAAAATTAACAGCCGCAGTTAAAATTTATATATTCGTTATTTTTTTCCACTATAGTTTTGCAGTCGCCTACATCATATTCTTCGTCCCTTGCTTAAAATATTTTGTCAAAGTATGTCTGTGAACCTGTCGGCGAAGTAATGGGCATGGAATGCGTATCCTGACATTTATTGTATGTACGAGTTTTACCTCAAAACATGCATAGGTCAAGAGTGATAATCTCATCAACTTGGCCATTAAAAGACCTGTAGGAAATTAGGCCCAGTTTACGTGTCAAATGCACAAGGAAAGAAAAGCGTTTGTATTATTTATCCGAAGACATCCGATAATCCGAGATTCAACATCGACGATATCCATTGTTCGGTTTGATTTTTCTCAAAGGTGACTATTATTTCGTTTTCCTCGAATTCGTCAAAGTGCACAAACAATCCGACGAAAGCAGAGGAGAGGTTTCTCCTTTTCTTGGGTCGCATGGTGATCGGATCTCCAAGGAAACTTATTCCCTCTCCGTTGTGAGCGTTTCTCCTTTCTCCGACATTTGCAAACTTCTCGCGGCCGCAAAACGATACCTTTCGCTCGGGGAAGCCCTCGAATTTTCGAGCACACCTCATTTCTATAACATTTCTCGTCCATTTTCTCTCTCTCTGTCTCTGTCAGTTATTGCATTCTAACATTTAGAATGGATTGCAGTCTCCTGTTTCGATTTTTTCCATAACCTATTTCTCCTTTTTTTCTGTCTTTGATGTCTCTTTAGTGCCCACAGATGACGATTTTTTTCACTTGCATTTATTTTCTTTACGTATACAAAAAATTTAATTGCCTAAGTAAAATAAATAGAATCCGCTTAATGTGCTACAGTTAAATGAATAACCAGAAAAATATTTTTGACATTTTGTTATAAATAAACATTTATTAAAAGTTGCGACAGCAGAAGTGGTGTAAATGGCTTTGATTTGAAAATAATTTACGAGTATTTCCAGATATATAATGTTCTCCTTAGCGATATCCACTCAAATGATATTTTCACTCTGAACTACAAAACTATTATTTCTTCATAAAAATATCAGATTATAAGAGGATTATTGATCTTATAATTTGTGATCTTTTATAACAAACCATAGCTTAAACTGATGAATCAGGATTCTCTAAACCCCATAATAAAATGTTTGTGAAGACCGAACGCGCATTACGGCTACAACGCAGCCATCATTAGCGGTAGTTAGCCGACAGTAGATAGAACAGTCAAAATCATGAGAATGGGAAATAATCGCACGATATAAGCGTTGATGCTGTGTTCGTATTTTGTATCATACCAGTGAGAAATTGATGAGAATAGTTTAGACCAAAAGAAATGCCCATTCACAAATTTTCACACCTTTCAATATTTTAATTCACATCTATTCGGAAGGGGGAATTGCTATTTTTTCGGCACTCGACGTATATCAGGCGTGCATAATTTGCAAGTAAATTCGCAACTCAAAAATGACTAAAAATGATTTTTTCATCGACCTGAATTTTTTTTACATATAATGCCAGGTGCAGGGCCGGCCCTAGAAATTTCGGGGCCCAATTAGAAAACTTTTGGCGGGGCCCCTACATCTAAAAGGCATGGTTCACAAGCGTGATTCAGATGAATCTGTAAAGAATGGAGAACTATATTCGAACCTACAGGCGATATAGAGCGATTTGCTGAAAACGAAATTTGACTGCAACGTTACGAAAAGGAAGGAAGATAGCGATAACGTCTTATTCATCTACTAGGGCTTTCGATACCAGAGACTAAAAAACTGTCTTTTAATGTAGTTTGCCAGTTTGCAGTTACCGTGTCCGCAAGTTGTTCCCCTCCCCAAAAAAATGTAGAGCAAGGTGCGGGGCCCGATTGGGTCCAATAGGTGCAATTGGCCTAAGGCCGGTCCTGGCCAGGTGAGCAATTGATACCTCACACGGTTCCATTCCATAGTACCAAGCCAAATAATCGTCCAAATTTTTCCTTGACTCGCGGATTTTCATAAAACAAACTCCATATTAGAGTCTTCACTCACTGTTTTTAATATCTCGATTGAAAATAATCTTGCTCTGACCCTTTTTGTATTTTTCCACCCTGAGTCAGAATACTACCTAAGTAAAACTTTTCACCTGCTCCAGTCTTTCTCCACCCACTGATACATTAACCTGCGATGGTAATTCACCTAAAATTGTGGGTATTGGAGATACAGGAGATCAGCATGTTTTAAAGTGCTTGTTCTTGAATTTACATCTATAGCATTGATAAAGTCCGTTTCCTCAATATGATTTCCTTAGTTATCTACGTCGATTATGTTTAATTATTTTTTAAAACGTATTAACGTGTTAAAGAGTTATTAGGGACTGTAAAATATAAATTATCTCGAAAACCAATAGCTTTCCTACTGTGCCACTTCTGGATCTGTATGTTTGATATAGGGGCAGTGGCAGATCCAAGGGAGGGGGGAAATGGGAGCGATCGCCCCCTCACCCCTTTGGATGTTCTTTCGGTGTAGCAAAAGGGGAAGCCAGAGGGATGTCATGTTTTCCACAATAGTCTTCTCTGTGATACTTATCGTACTATTCTATCGTGTACCATGGTTTATTAATAGAAAATAATTTTGACAGGGATTTAGTGTACAGATTAAAAATATCTCCTACTCCCTTGGAAAAATATTCAATAGTCCTCCCCCCCTCCCCCCTTGGGATGTTTCTAGATCATAGCTGTTTTCCCTAGAAATGGTAAAAATAAGCCTTAAATTTTATAAATTTTTAAAGAATAAATACCGAAAATAAATTTTAACTTAACATAAAAATTATCTTCCTGTTTTTGTGACCTATTCACTTTTATTAATGACATGTTTTTGATGCGTTATTGCATTTGAAACCAAGTGCGCCGTGATTCATTAGCCCAGTAATTATGTATGACTTTGAAAAGTAATCAGAGTCCGACACTCTCAAGAATTTTGTAATAAATGTTTCATAATGGGATACTCAGTTTATTATCCAGTTGTCCACATTGGTATCAGACTAGAGTACGTAATACAAATTGGTTGACAGGAAAATATTAACACAAACTTAATTCGTCTGTATTTATCAAATTCACTAGAAGATTAAGAAAATAAGAATAAAAGAAAAAGTAAAATTCTATCATTCTTATATAGAACTTCTTAAGCTACCATTGATGTTATAAAAAATACGGAGGAGAGTAGGGTTGCCACCTCTCTCGGAATTCCGGTAGTCTCCCGGAATCAAGCGTATGTATATACGTTTCTCCCGACGAACCTTGCCCGGGAGGCCGAAATCTCCCGGAAACTAGTAATCTACAGATTCATTCCTCTATTTACGTAGTTAGAGTGTTGAAATTTTGGTCTAGCCAATAGATTTGATTGAAATTATTGAAAATATAATGTTGAATGTATAGTTTTACACAGCGTCGTAAAGACGGTCACTCAGGCGCCTCTCAACGGGGGTGCCGGATTTAAACAGACCAGCAAACATTTATTTATTTTATCCCTTGATCCTTCTTAATCAATGATAAAGAGAAGTTTCTTTTTAATCTTTATCACGACTTTCCACTTTTATGTGAGTACCACCAATGCAGCGGAATTTCTCTGCCTGCTTATTATTTCAAAAATTTTGTAAATTAAAGTCGCGTTTTATCTCGCGTCTGACGACAGGTTGGCTTGGGAATGACATGCTTATACAGACCTTGCAGAAAATGCAATTAATCTAGCTGTACCTGTGAATACATTGTGTTCTTTTTTACTGCGAGTGTGGCCACTAGAAGGCAGTTTTCCGTGAGAAATCATACCAAAAGGTTGCTCTCCTCGTTCCAGTGTCATAAATCGAGTCAATATATGTTTTAACTTAAATAAAAGGTTATGCAATAAGTATTCCGTTTAGCTATTATTGACTAATTTTTATTTTTAACATGCCAAGAGAGTAGACACAGTGGATATCTCCAAGAATATGCAATTCCTGATGTGGCAACTCTAGTTTGTGCAGTTAGCGCTCTCTCGTTTCAGTGATAATAAGCGAAGTCAATTTATATTCTGGCAAACCGATGTACAGTATTGACACAACAAAATTCAGGTCGAATCCTCATTGTATGTTTACTAATAAATAAATAAATAACCAAAGTTTTATTGCTCAGATTAGTTGTTTTTTGGCCAAGGAAATCTCCCATAATTGACTCCTCCTAAGGTGGAAATCTCCCGGAATAGCCCCATTATAAGGTAGCAACCCTAGCGGAGAGAGTGATAGTTGTAAGAAAGAAATGGTCAATTGACGGTGTATTTGGATTTCGAAATTTCGCTATGATAATATTTTGGCAATAAAACATTTACGAAATACTATAGCAAGCTGTTAATGATAGGGATTGTGTTCACCAGGATCACATAAGCAAAAGTTCTAGTGATGAAGGTTTTCATAATGCCGCCACGCTCTATCGCCTCAATTCACCCAGTTCATCCGTCTTCTCAGAGAGGGCAAACCTGACGCCTCCGCTGGCGGCTCCGGTCCTCTGGTGGCGGCGTCATTACTTACAGACGACGCCGCAGAAAAGACGGCATCTGCTAAATAAGTTGTCGCATCCATTGCTTTATAAAAAGGCATGCGGGCTGTAGTACAGGACGTCTCCGTGAAGTGTAGTATTTATCCTTGACATTCTTTCTTCTCGTTAACTTCCGATTAACCGTTCTTGCAATATATTCCACAACATACAGTTTTGAACGGAAGTTATTGCATTAGTTAGCGACTTAGCATTAAAATCGTCGAATAATATCTTATTAGCATTTCTCCTTGATCGCCATTATTTCCAGCAACATTATAATTTTAGGAGCTCTAAATATCGAGAAAATAATGTTTTTTTCTCTCATTGAGCAATCGAATACGCGATTAACTATCCATTCGTCTCCTTATGAATTAACAAGGAACAGATTTTTGACGCTTAATCGACTATTGCTACATGGTATTCACACAAACAAATTCAATTTTACATTTGCAGTGTGATTCGTTTGAAAACGCCGATCCGTTTACTAAGGAGCAAACACTCATTTTTCGAACACAATTACTGACATCATTTCAATGGAAAAATAAACTATTCTTTGAGTGTGAATATGCATATATCTGAGAATATCAAAATGCGAGTTTCGAATTTGTTTGTATCCATTCATTGGCATCTCATCGCCAACATTTATTGAAGAATTCCCATGCGCATTATTAAATGGAAGAAAAAATAATCGTGGATGATGAATGCATTTTATAGTTGTGAGAAACTTAATGTTTCACCTAAAATATGCTATATTTCTTATAAATCTAGGTATATATTTATATTTCTTTAAATTATGATAGCCGTAATTGACAGTAATTTAATATTTTTACAAATTTATTTGATATCTTACATAAAAAGCTTAAATGTATGTAGATCATGATGATAAAGGATCGTTTTACTTAAAATTCCACATATGTGCGAACTCCTTTCGACTATTATACAGCACAATGGGATTTCTGGACGTTTTTCTGTCAGACTTGCGACTATCATAGACGTTCTAAATAATCTATCGCTTTTGGTATCCTAAAATAATGCACGCAGCTCCTTCTATTTATAAAATTCTCATTAAATGATCAGTTTGCATATGCATACTTTCCGTAGGGACAGGCTGAAGTTGCGCTAATGCACATGCTTTAAGTCGACCCCGGCTTTTGCCCTTTGGGAAAAGTTTGTATTGACGTTTAAGCTTTTATCCATCTTAAATTCCCGCATATCTTTACGCGTAGGCCTAGAATTGCCTGTGAATCAAATAGACCAAAACCAATAACATGTCGCGTCGCAGGTCACAATAACGAGACTAAATATTTTGTTGAACATTATGCACAGCGATCAGGGGCGGCCCGAGGTATTTTGGCGCCCCTGGCGAGAAACCGGTCAGCGCTCCCCTCCCTAAATTTTTGATAAGATGTTTTTAAAAGATCTTTTTAATTTATTCATTGCCCTGAAAAATGATTGATAATTAAAAGTAAAAGGAATTTTCTATAGATTCCCGCCTACCCCCGATAGAGGTTAGGGTTAGCGCCCCCAATACTTGGGCGCCCCGGGCAGCCGCCCGGCCCTGACAACATTGGTATATACGTTAGTACGAAACTTTAGTTTCGATAGGTTTCCTGAATAAAAATGCTATTTGTAGCATCATCCACACTTGCTTAAACACTGACTTTGATCAGTGTAGCAGTAACGAGAAAACGGATTTTCTTAGTGGACCACGTGCTTTACATTATTTACTTATCACACACGTAACTGTCAAATAGAACAGTGTTTATCAATCTTTTTTGTAGCACGGCCCACCTAAACTACAAGAAATTTTCCACGGTACGCATATATATATAAACAAGAAAATTCTATATTATTGAGCAAAACAAAACAATTTATTAAAATTTTTATTATTTATATATTACGTTTTCTTTTTACATAATATTTAGTGTACGGTGCACTTTCGCGAGAGTTTTTAAATATTTTTCACCGACCTTAAATATTTAAAAAAATTCACGGCGTAGGTATCTCATATCTTTTCGCATCTCACCAATTGTTGAGAAACACTGAAATGGAGAAAAATGCTTTACATGCTGATGATATGTGAATTAAAATTCTTTCCTCATCGCCGAAATCTCAACCATGCATGCGTTTTCCTCTCTCACCCTGCTAACCCCCACCTTTCCCCCTCCACTCCGCCTTTCCCCCTTTCTACTACGTACCCCGCCGTTCCTTCGCCCCTTTCTAACCCTCCTTTCGTTCATTCCCGCCATCTCCTCCCATTATTCCTCTCCCCTCTCCACTCTTCCACCCTCCAGGCCGCCCGAGGGATGACCATGTTGCGGTGCACAGTGTGACCGATATTTGGGAAGCAGCGCCATTCCAGTCGCCGTGGGGAGGCGCCTGGGGAGACGGAGAGAGAGAGAGAGGAAGGAGGGGGAGAGAATAAGGGGGCGGAATGTGGGAGGGGGGGAGGGAGGGAAGTCGAAGAGAGGTAGGAGTGGAGGGAGGGACATTACGGTTCCGGAACGGGATGTTAAGGGAGGGAGGGAGGGAGGGAGAGAGAGAGAAGGGACCCATTTGGCCGTCTGGTCTCCGAGGGGGTAAGAAAGAGGGACAAAAGGGGTTGGAAGGCGTGGAGAGAGGGCGGGAAGATCAGGGGGCGAGGTTGTGTGCTTCCGGTACCTACTCTGTTCTTTCTGTCGCCCACGCTCACTCATACGCATAAGTTCTTATCTCGCTCCTTCCCCTCACCCTCTTCTCCCACCCCCCACAGGTAGACATGCTGAGAGTTTTTGTCTGTCGATTTGGAGGAGAAGATGGCGACGTAGGTAGGTTCTACCAATGTTGTCAGGATACGTATTTTTAAAGAGATGCAATTCAGTAGAATAGGCAACGGTTTCACTTTCTGCCTCCATATTTCCGTCGTCCATTTAAAACAGAAATTGTCGTTGATCAATGACGTGATTAAGATTAAAATTTGGAAACGATACTTGCACAGTTGATACATTCGTCAAATTTTCATTTGGATAAACTATAAAATTTTATATTGATCGATCTAATTAATTCATAAATGATGAACCCGTTAGCTCAGTATTAGAGTATTTGTTTGCATTATTTTGCGTGAAAACAAGTTTGATTCCTATATTAACGTGTAATCAATGTGTTATTGACCGATTATAAAACAAAATAGAGGGATTCAGAATACCTAATTCCATTTTTCCAATGTTTTTAAGCCCTAAAAATATGAACGCTTACTTAGAATTTATGGTAAAATCGATGGTATTGATTATATAAATGTTATAATATTGACTTTGTCCTTAATAAATTAATTACTGCTGTGATTAAATATCATCGTATTTCGTTTTCTTATATAGAAAATCTTATTATCTTCTTCTAATAAATAAAAGAGGATGTCTGTGTCTATCTATCCGTCTGTCTGTCTGTGGCAGCCATAACTCATCAGAGAATAAAGGTAGGAGCTTGAAATTTTGAGAGCAGCTTCCGGTTGATCATGAAAGTTGCAGTGCCGAATATAATTCAAATCGGCCAACGGGGTCGTGACCCCGAAGGTCACGGATCGGTCGGTCAAAATTTCAGTTTCTTGAGGATATCTCAGCAACTATTGGACTGATTTTGATGAATCCTACACCAATATCAATGTTTTGATGATATACATTTTCTAGCTGAAAATGGATAAAATCAGTCTACTGGGTCGAAAGGTGTTAATGTAATGGCCGGTTCAAATTTTGGTTTTTTGAGTACCTATATCTCAGCATCGAATTGAAATAGCTTTAAAAATATAAATTTGTCATCAGTTATTTCTGTAAAACAGAATTTTCGCATTTATGGCATTATTGAAGTATAGAAATTAACTAACATTCCATATCTTACGTAAAAATTGTTGTTTATTTCATTGGAATATTGAAGGAGAGGGTGGAAGGGAGGGGGATGGAGTTTATACGTTATTTTCCTAAGATTTTCTTCCTTCATTCATCTAAATAGGAAAATGCGTAGCGGGTTTCTTCATTTTAGCTTTATTCGACCGGTATAACTGTGTACTATCTTATTCTTGTGATACTTACATGTTACACGGTAGAAGTTTTAGATTCACTAAATCCGTTGAAATTCAACGGGCACTCCTGCTAGTTATATATCAATTTGCCTTTTTTAAAACTCTAATGAAGTAATTAATGCGAAGATGATGGTTTTTGATCCATCCTGGTTATGTATAAACAGTTGATAGAAAACGACAATGTAATTTCATAAACAGTTGAACTGGAATTCGGTACGAGATGAGACAAAAGATATAGTGCTCAGATGGAACTATAACGATTACCTCAGGAGCCGTAGAATTTTATTTCAAATGAGTTATAAAGAACTATTGAAGCTGTTGAACTCTCCAGAAAGGGTACATAAAAAATAGGATTATTTTAATTATAGGAACTTCTTCCATGCGCTATGTACTGTACTATAACTTTCAAGGGACAAAATAAAGCGCAATACATTCGAATGAAGCAATGGGTGTCACCTTCAGAAAACACTTTCAATTTGGTTGTTTTCAATATGGCGGATTTACCTAATTGTACCTCTCGTCCAGAAGAATAACTTTTAAATCATCTTCTCGTTTTTTTACTTTTCTCGCTTCCATTTAGATTCGCCTTAGCTTGTAATTTGGCTACAATGCGAGCTTAAACGGCCTTTCATGTAAAAACCTTTCAAAAGGATAGCCACGCATAACTTATATCTGGTCAGAGTCAACGGTTTTGGATCAGCGGGAGAGCGGAGCGGGGGGGAGGGGGGGAGGGGGGGGGAGAGAAAGATACATAAGGTGGGGGCCTCGGGGGAAAACGTGTGTCCCCACTTTTCCTCCACCCCTCTCCTCTCTCTAAACCCTCCCCTCCCCCTCTCCTTCCCCCCTCTCAACCCTCAGCCAGCCTAACAAGCCTGCATTCTCCCTCCATCCATCCTTCACTCCGCCAAAATCTGCTCGAGACAAGGCTGAACGCAGAAGTTTTGTTTATATAGTGTGTTTTTCTGCTCAGTCATTATGTTTGATTTTTACAGGTGTTTTCGGTTCCGGGACCCTCTTATCTCCCTACCCACTGCCTTCGATACACATCAAGGACGAATTAATTTTTAACTTCACTCTTACCTTTTTGCTTAAAAATTTTCAACAATTTCCAATAAGTGCTCTCCCCACTAGACAGGGTGAGATTTCCTTTAGCCCATGCACAATGTCAAACACGCGGCCCGATGACCCCATACGACACCCTCATTAGTTTCTTCTGTAAGTGGATGGAAGTGGATGCGAGGATGAGACCATAATGGAGTAACAAAGAGATACGAGACAATATAGCAATATTTAATAATTAGGGGTAATTCGTTCTTTGTCGAAACAAAAACAACATCGATTCGGGCGCTTCAAATTTCAACGAAGTGCTTAGGTTCATTATTATGAGATGAGGCCCGTCATATACTTCAACATTATCTGATATTTACCATGCAATTTGTGTTTTAGGCCCCTGCCTATTTACCGTCCTTTAACCCTGTTACATCCATGTTATGCCAAAAAAATTATTTACGGTTTTTTAAAACACTATGGATTTCATTTATTGACCTATCAGTCAAAACGCTTTAGGGATTTTAGTAATTTACTCTTTGAAAATGCAGTAATCTTGGTTCATTCTGGCATAGAAGATAGAAAAAGAACAAAGAGATCAATCAGATAACAAGATATAACTGGCGGACGAATGAAGTCGTTCCATTTGCTTAATATAGGATAATCTTATTATGATCATCGCCTTACCATGTCAGAGGTTGCCCTACAGATGCATACATTTTCTGAAGCAATAAATCGCTCAACATAAATGTGATCAGGTACTACCTGTTTTAGAATATATTGCTTTCTAAGAACGAAGTGGTTATCTGTTTCACGGTCTCATTTAAATTTACCATTGCTTCTTATTTTAACATGAATTTAATGCAGTTGAAACAATTACAAGTTTTCATTCTATAAATTGATTGTATTTATGTTATCACTTTCTGCAAAAAAATTGCCCTGACATTTTTCACAAAGTATGTACTTCATTAATATCTCGCACTTGTTCCGAAATTGTGGGTTTCTATCTCTATTTTCTGTTATTCTACGCGACCTTAACATAGCGAAATAACTGTATAATCGAGATCTTCCAGCCCTCTCTAATTAATTCCTCAGCTACAAAAACCTTCGTCCGTCTTCGATAAAGTTGGAGAATCGCCGAGCCCCTGCGTATTCATTTCTTTTCAAGAACAAAAACTTCCAACTTCTCAATAGCTTCAATTAAATCGAAAAATAAATGAGAAAAAGCATCAAGAATGGCCAGAAAGATCCCTCACTTCGAAATATAGATTCACAATTATGTATCCACTCTCTCTCTCCGCATACTTATACATACATATATATATATATATATGTATATATATGTATATACCTATCTCTTAATTTCCAGAGATTCCCGTTACACAACAGTTCCCATCCCTCCTTCTCTCCCACCCCCTTCATCCATCCATGCCATCCTTCTTATCGGCTCTTTCTGCTGGACGCAGGAAACAAGCGAGGACACTTCTCTTTAATTAGAAAGTGGAGCCCTCCTCAATCTTTCCCTCTTTCTCCCTCCTTCCCCCATCGCACTCCATTATTTTATTCTCTCCCATTCCTTCGCTATGTCCCTCTCATTCCGACCTCCCTTCATTTGGTGGTGTGAGCCCGGATCTCGTTGAACGAGAGAAAGAGGCAGGAGAAGAAGAAAAAAAAAGAATCGCTCTCGACGCACTCATTAGCGACTATTTTTGAAGCGAAATGTTTTATTATTTCTTGGATCCTCGCGGAATATTTTATCACCGACGTTTTTTAAGGGGAATTCTAGGAAAAACAACTAACGAGCTTTTCGCAGCGCAGTGGCGTTGCTAAGGGTAGGAATAAATAAAAAGAAAATATAATTAGCCGCTAAGAGACTGCAAATTTTCGAGCCTGAACTTCGGAAATAAACTTCGATAAAGTGGATGGGCATTATGGACCTTGTGTTCAATTCGTGCTTATAGAGAAATCATCTAATAGTTTTTTTATTGATGTTTATCGATACTGTCGGAGAGGATCGGTTTTATGGAGGAATGTAGCTATTTGGGTAAACGTACTAATGACTACGTTCTTTTCGATAATTTTATCTTGCTTACTGGAAAACTGTTTTTGATAATTTAAAATTATCAAATCGCTTGATCAATATATGAATTGACGTAAAAAATCATTCTATTAATATTTAAAGCACTTATCGAAACACACGTCGAACTTTCAATTTGTAGTTTGCCTTTTGAAATTTTCCCTAATTAATTAAATCTCCCATCTGCAAAGTTTGGTAAATTTAATGGAAATTTTAGTAAATGATTGAGAATCAGTCTTAGTAAGGTCTTTTTAAAACGAGACGAAACTAGACGTTTGTAACATTTAGTAATTGCAAAAGTTATTTTTAATTGAAAATACATGCTTAGCAAAGGCTGTAGTTCGAAAGATGAAATAAATAATCATGAAACCAACTGTATTGCAAATATTACTATGTTTTAGAAGTGTTTCTTAATGTTACAATGCTATATTTTGAAGACGAATTTTTTCAAATTTCTAATAGATAAGTTTTATATTAATTATAATTCGGAATTTTCGCTTACAAATGTAAGAATGATTACATTGTGATACTGCAGTTAGCATCCGTTTCTTACCAATAAGCGCGTTTGTTTCATGGGAAACAAAAAATAATTGCATATTTAATTAACTTGTAGAATGTTTTGAAACCAACATGTTTCGTTGCAATTCCAGAAACTTGCCCTCCCGCTGTTGCATCCGCCCCTGCCAGCAACCCTATACATATTTTGAAAATCCATACCCCTATCAGAGTATTTCTTTCCCTTGCCATACAGACCTAGTCTGCAGCTTATAATCGAGGAATTTTGCGCGGAATGAATTTAAGAATGAACCCAGTGGAGGACAATGGTGTTATCCAAGGAGGGGGCGATCGCCTCCCCCCCTCCCGTGGATACGTCACAGACACACACCTATATATGCTACATACATAGTGACTGAAAAAGCAAGTCTGAAAGAGGGGAGGGGAGGGGGGGGGGGAGATAGAGAGCAAAAGAGAATAAGAAAGAAATAAGAACATTTTATTTTCATCTTAACTTCCATGGATACTTGAGACGTTGGGGAGGGAGATTTATGAATTCGTTATTAGTTAGAAGTAGAAGAAGAAATACCTAGATGCCTTCAGTAATTGCAATAACCTGATGCCGATTACCATTTTTCATTTTTGATTTGTTATGAGCATCTCCAATACCTACTTTCTCTTTTAGTTTTCAATCACCGTCCACTGAATTCCAACTATTAATCAAGGGTTTCTGTGATAATTTCGGGCAAAAAATCACTAATATCGATTCTAATCATTCATCGAGTTGTTCGCATAATAAACTGAACAGGCAAAATGCACGATTCCTTCCTGATAATTAGGGATCCAGAAAATGTGAAGAGAGAGGCTCCGCGATTTAAGTCCAAAATCATTGGTGTTCTTTATTGGAATCGCTCGCTTTCCTCCTTCCATCTCAACTCCAAACTCTTTCACCTCTCTCTCTCTACCTCTTTACCTCTCTCTTCCTGCCCCTGAACTCCTTCACAATGCTCCTTTCCTCACCTAGCATAAAACTCGCCCTCCATTCTTTCCGAGACTTTTTACCATGATTGGAAACGAGAGGGACTCTTTAAGACAGAAGAGGTGAGCTTCGATGATTGAAAAGTCGGTTTTTGAAGGGAGACGGGATTGGGGGAGGAGCCGTAGAGGGATTGAATGGATCGACAGAGGGGGTGGGAGGTCGAGGGTCGGAGGCAGAGTTTACGGGAGGATTTAGTATTAGTCTGGTGGATAGGTGGATGGGGGAGGGGGGTGAGGTGGGGGGGGGGGGGGGGGGAGAGAGGGACTTTCCGAGAGGAGCATCTTTGAACGCCGTTCGCCCATCCCTTTCCCCCCACTCTTTCTCATCATTCCTTTCGACGCTGTTTTTATCGCGGGGAGGGGAGGGGGCGGTGTCGGGGGCGGGGAGAGGAGTAAAGAGGCCAGCTCTTTACCATTGCTTTTCCTTTTTAGCTTTTATTCCGAAAATTCCTTTCAGATTCGGAACGGGGCTTCGGAGTTCTTGACCCAATCGCTTTCCACTTAGAGAGAGAGAGAGAGATAGAAAAAAAACTTCGGGGAAGGAGTAATGTTTAATTGAGGAATTTTGTTTTTTTTTAATTTTCTCATTTTAGAGTTGGAAACTTTGATACAAACTGGAGAGGAGATTAGTAACTATGTGAGTGGTTTAGAGATAAAATTTTCGGAACTTCTCAAAACTAATTCGATCCATCTGATAATTATCAACTATCCTCTCCTAGATGAGATTTTAGAAAAAAATGAAATACGCCTTTTGGAGTAAAATTTTCAGAAGGAGTGGCAATTGTTCATTTTGTCTTTGGCAACCTTTTTTTTTTACGGATAAACTACTTTTACGTTACGTGTTTCAAGTTATCTCCTGGATATTATAATTAAAATTTTTTCATAATCCTAATACTATCTATGGAAAACCCATGCTCTGGTAACTGTACTGTTCCACACACACGTTCGAAGGATTGACTTGTGTGAAACACTAATTTGTTTATGGTAAGTATGGTTACAAAAGATTTAATAAGGTGGCGTCTCTTTCCTCGTGACAACGCAATAAATGTACCGTGTGATAGTTGTTTAGAATAAATGTATTTCGCGCGGAGATTATTCTTTTTTCAGACGGGAAATAAGGATGGAATTAATATTTCATCTCCGAATTCCCTCAAATAATTCAACTACGGAGAAAGGGAGGAGAATGGGACGCAGATGGAGAGGAAGTTGGACTGAGTCCTTCTGCTTCACGAGCACAACCTCCTCCATCCGGAACACCTTCCACGTCCCCTCCCTCCCTTTTCCTCCTCCCTATCCATCCCGTCAGCCTATACACCTCTCCCTCCTACCGCTCACCTCCCCTCTTCCCTCCCCTCCCTCCCTCATCCCACTTCTCCTCGACTCACCTCCATCTTCTTCCCATCCGAATGCTTGGGATGCGCTGTCTCGCTCTCTCTCCCTCCCATTCCTTCCTCCTCCCTCCTCTTCCCCCCCTTCCACCCTGTTAATTGCTTCGCCTCCTAATTGATCCTTAATTAAGGCGAGTGGTTGTTTGATTTGCAAGACACAAACATTCATCAAGCGATTTGATTTCCTCGCTCGCCAGCACCACCGCCACTGCCAACCTCCTCCTTTCTTTTCAATCCCACCCTTTTATGGAAGCTGGATCTTTCCTACTCCACTTTCTTACTCCTTCCCTCCCTCCCTCTCTTCCTCCACCTTACCGTGCTTCTTAAACTCTTCTCATTTCTCCTCTCTTTCTCTCTTTCTCCCTCCCGACCAGCACACCGTCTCTTCTGGAGTATTCCGATGAGGACCTTCTTAAGGATATACCGTGCCTCCCTCTCCCTCCCTCCCTCCACTCTCTCTCCCTCCCTCCCTCCCCCCCCACTCTCTCTCTCTCCTTCTCCTCCCACACCCTTCCCACTCCCCATTCAGCGGGATAAGATGTATTAAGTAGAAGAGTTTTAGAATTCTCAGAGTCCTTCGTCAAAATGGCGCTTTCAGAAGGATAGAATACGGTGATTCCGAAGGATATATTTTTTTTTGTTCGCGCGTTAAGCTCGTATTTAGAACTCTTACTTGTAGATTAAGCCCTGACAAGGCGTTCGAAATGTCCGTCCGCGAGGGTATCGGCGTTTCAAAGTTCTGCAAGGTGCGCAGTTATAGCATGTAAAATGCGAACTTTTACGTTAGTGGTTTCAATTTTGCACCGAAGTTACATCAATGTCAGGGATAATAGAAACATTCGTAGGTTTTTGTAATTAATGAAAGGCGTTAAATGTGAGACATTTAGCTGGACTTTGCTTATGAAGTTTATATCATGCTAAAAGGGATTTTCAGTTTCATGGATTTTATATCTCCGTTTGGCGGAAATAAGAGCAGGAGGAATGATGGCACTATCCTATAATTATAAATTATTTAAAATTCAATATGATTGCGTCATAATATTTATGTAGTTCTTAGTATTAAAATTTTACATTAATTTGACGTAACCTTTTGAGAAATATTTATAGTTATTGATCCATAATAACTTTATGTGATCTTTTATGGCATCCAAGAGAAAGGTACGTATCCTACATCACGTGTTCGTCAGTTCTAAAAAAAATATTCACCAATCGAAATAATTTATCATCGGATTTGTTTGCTACAGCTACTCAAGAAATTCAAGAAATTTTCCTCTTATTTCCATTAATCTCGGATCAACTTCCCGCGTCGCTAAGGAATGGTTTCCTCGTCGCAACTTCTTTTTTTTCACGTTATAATCCATCTCTTCCACTCCTGCCCTCTTCTTACACCCATCCGACTATTCTTTGCCTGAGGGCACACACACACACACTTATCGAAGCACTCCCTGCCACCATCTCCCTCTCCTCTGAAACTCTCCCCCTCCTCTTCCCCGTGATCCTCCTTATCCCTAATTCCTCTTTCTCGCCCTCTGCATTATTCATTCGGATGGAATCTTAAGCCCCTTTCTCCTCTCTCTCTCTCTCACGGGGGCGGCGGCGGCAATGCGATTATCAATCCGAACCGTCATATGACACTCTCGCTAAAACGAAACGTGAACAGAGTCCGATAAAGGGTTCGAGGATAGGAATCGTCGAAGGTTGTGGGGGAGTAGAGCATTAGAGGGTAAAAAAGAAGGGGTTTGCGAGGGAAGGGGTTGGAAAACCACGATGGAGTGATGGATGAAGGCGAGGGAATAAGGTGGGCTATAGATCGGTCGAAGGGCATGAAGAGAAGTCAGAAAGAACGTACGAAATTTTCAGGTATTACTCCTATTAATTGATTCTATGTAGGTATGTTTATTTTTATACCTTTTCCTGGTTATGGATTCCTTCTCCATGAAATTTTAGCGCCTATCTTAAAAATCTATTTTTAATTTATTTGAACACACTGATAAAATTATCCCATTGCCAATAACGTGCCTACGACCTCCGTGGACCACGTCGTAAGACTTAATTATGTACTGTACTGTTTTAAGCAGTAAATAAAGAATTAATAAAAAATTGAAAAATTAACTTTTGATTATCATGATGTTCCTGTTAATTATTATTTAAAATACGTTTTGTACGTGTGCGTTAACAGAAATAGCTAATTTCAATTTTTCTTAGTGTTCCTCTTCCGCTAGTGGATATACGTATACTCACCGAATAGTTGAGCCCTTTGTTTATCAAATTGATTTTCGGTTTTTTTCCATCTTTAAACCGTCTACCACGTGCGTAATTGCTCGGCTTGTCTAATTGTAAGCCTAAGCTGTGACGTTGCGCCCAGGTATCGTTGGACAACCCTTGCTCATGGGCGTCGGCAGGAGGGGGCAAGGGGGGCAGGGCAGTTGCCCTCACCTGGAAAGGTGTAAAAACGTACAGACAGACGGCATGGCGAAAACCACTTTTTCGGACTCAGTTAAACGTATATTTCCATCAGAATCTCGAGATTGAATTTTTTCGCGATTACAATACTTTTTCAATATACTTCGTATATGAGAAAGTAAAAAAACACAAAATACAATACGTATTTTTAAAAAATAGAAACATTTCCATAATACATAAATATTAAATTCTTAAAACCAACAATTTTACCGCAGATAAATAAATCCATTTTTTTGGTTAATCATGTAATAATTCTCCAAAGTCCTTCCATCCTCGCGGTGCTTTTTATGTTATTTTTCTAAAAACAAACAAATACATAATAAAATAAAATTGAAACAAATGATGTAATTAACCGTAAGATAAATTAATTCAATTTTCAGATTACTTCACGTTTCGAAACTTGTGACGATGACTTGAGGAAACTATAAAACTTTTCGGATGCTCTGCGGACTGTGACGGGTGACTATATGCTAAAATCGCAGAAACTAGCACTAGATTTTTTAAAAGTGGTACGAGTGGTGTACTCATTTTGACAAAAAACCATGGATGTAGTAACAAAACTAAACCATAAAGTAAAGAGCACATATAAAGATACAACCAAACCACGGAGAACAAATTACTGTCTGCGTTTAAATACTTTTTATATTGCTGACATCAAATAATAAAAAAATTATTGGAAGTATTATCAATTTTGACGAGCAAATTTTTAAAATGCTGCACGTTTTGCTGTACAATTTCCAACTGCTTCTGACCACATAAATGATCTGCCTCACTTAGCAGAATTTTCCTTCCGATTTCTATCATTCTAATCTCTTCCTTACATCGAAGGATCATCAATAGTCTTCTGCAACTCAATTGAGCATTCTGTGATTTTTTTCCATTGAGATTAGGTAAATTATTTTATATATATACCAGACTTTTGCATCACCGTTAGTCAGTGGCGGATTAAGGTATCCGAAGGCCCCAGGCGCAAAGAATTCTGGAGGCCCCCAACTGACCGGGAGGGGGTAACTCAATCAAATTTTTTACAACTTACGAATGGGAAAAATGTATGCAGCAGGTTAAATAAATGGAATTACAGAAATGCATAACTAGAAAATTTAATATTTATTATATAAACTTGCACATATTGAAAAATAAACAAAAAATGAATAATAACTGTGAGATGTGTTTTCGAATGACGCGAGGGATGTTACATTGTAACAAACCTAAGTAAAAACACGAGATGTGTACGTAAGTAGTAGATTATACTGATTGTGAAATATTTTACTAAATAAAATATTGAAAAAAATCGAGTTTTGACTGTTTTGAGGCCCGCATGAGTGTCGAGGCCCCAGGCGAACGCCTCATGCGCCTGTGCGGTAATCTGCCACTGCCGTTAGTGAATTACATCTACTATGCATGATTTCTGCTTATTGACACACCGCAGATTTGGATCTGCATATTTATTATTTTTAAAATTAGTGTAATAAGGAGAAAAGTTACATGGTAGTAATATAATAAACATTTCTCTCATTTTTCTCTCTATATGCTTTCCTCTTTTTTTTTAAAGTTCCTGTTTTAATTCTTCTCTCTTCCTTCGCCTCATTCTCTCATCTCATTTCGAATGTCGGAATTCTTACAACCAGGTTTGGGGGTCCTCCTTTTACCCGCGGTTTATGGCTAAACTTGGCGGATCCCTTTACCGTTAAAGCGGCCTATGACCACGTGTCCAACTGAGTGCTTTGCCCAAAAATATCAGCTTGCGTTTCCCGTCCACCCGCACTCCCATAAAACTTCTTCTAAGAGTGCGAAAATTGAAGGGCATTTTCGCCCTTTTGCTGTCAAGAGGACTGTCCCGTGAAAAGATTCACTTTATTCGGTTCCCTCCATAGTTCAGTTTCTTGTGGTCTATCCAATGATCTTACGGTCTTCAATTCCAGAAGAGTTTTTGCGTTAATGAAGCGGCTTGTCGTTGCTAAACCAGTTAGTAACTAATTACATATTTTATCTACACAGTTTTTGTTTTTTATTAACTATGCTTAACTTTCCAACTTTTTCATACAAATTATCTAGAAACTAATGAATGTAAATTAACCTGAGAATTGCCTAACTGATTCCTGAGGATTTCGAACATAAATCAGTTGCTTTATCCCTGCTTCGTCGCATCTACAGAAAGGAAGGAAATGACTAATTAAGTGTAAGTTTCATTTTATGTTCATTTATGTTTGCGTCTTTTAAAATCGAAGTACATACTTCTCCTATGACCATCCCGTAATTCCGATTTCTTAGATTTTTGATTTATTTGGTGTTATTTTTTAAACTTCTATTTTCACCCTGTTCGTCGGTCTGCCCATGTGCATGATTCTAATAATAAAAGGCAATATTTAATGGTTTGTCCTTTGACTGGTTGTTTATTTGGTCCATGTGTCACGCTGTAGAGAAATTCGGACAATTTGTTAAATGGTGTACACAGAGAATTGAAAATTTGGCAGGATGTTTGAATAGGATATATGAAGGTAACGGCGTAATATATCTCGAAAAATGTCGCGAGTTCGACCGCTAGGCATTATTTTCATTTCTGTAATATTTAAAATTCTGCTCAGCAGCCCTTGCTCCTATTGAAAATGAATATTGGAAAATTTTACATGCGTTCTACGGACCAAAAATATTTTAAAGAAAAAGGAACATTTCTTATTTTTAAAGTCAATTTATCCTTCGATTCGGATTCGCTCGAATTTATCCATTAAGTGTCCAATTTGGGCAAAATTCCGCGTTTTTAACTAACCGTGCGAATTGTTGTATCACTTCACGTGTGTAATGCAAAAGTGTCAATGCAGTGTCTATATGCGCTCGAAAGAGATGTAGAGGGAGGAAGGCGAGAGGGTTGTAGAGGAAGGAGTTAAGAATTGGCATTCAACCGGAAATACTGGAGGTTTTTTAGGATACGCAGAAGATTCATTTTTCATAACCTTTACGATTAGATGCAGTTAATACAAATCTAGTCGACCAAAATTAGTTCTAATCATTTAAAGATTTTCTGCGGAGTTGTTCACATTATGTGATCATACCAGTGGGTATGCAAATCTTCAAAGTTTTCCAAGGGGCACGCTGATCAAAAAGGTTGAATACCACCGAGATGTAGATGGGAAGAGGACAATGAGGGGAAGAAAGATCGGATGTAGGGAGATAGGCTATTTGTGTCAGGTCGGAGTGGATTTTAACCAGTGCTCGAAATGGAAAATGTTACGAAACGGAACGCTTGTATTGGTAGTGGAACGGAAATTTTCACGAAACGGAACGGTATCAACGGCGCGTGTGACGAGCCAGAGTAGCGTTCCGGTGCGTTCCGGCTCATTCCGAGCACTGATTTTACCTGCTTCAAGAGAAAGGTCAATCATCACGCGCGAAATAAATTATTCATTTAAAATATACTTTAAGTTAATTTCAAGAGAATATTCAGTACAATGTTAATATAATTCATAGTGTTTTATTGGTGTGGATTTGTGGTCACTTGGGAGCCGATTAAGTAAAATTTTCTCGGGTTGGGAAACATTGCGTTCGCCCCTGGGTAATAGGTAATTTTTGTCCCCCCCGCAAAATTTTCTGCCGACGCCCATGCCCTTACGTAACGCCGGCGGTCGGAGAACTACAGTTTAAAGGTCGGAGAACTACAGTTTAAAGGTCGATGGATAAACGAAATGTGTTTTTTCATGAGATATTCGAAATTCCTACAAGTTTCAGAATTGCAACGGAATAAGTATACTTTCAAAAACCGAATTCCCTGTTACTTGCTAACAGAAATGTCACTCCTGAAGTTTTATAAAGCCTGAAACTTTTTTAATTGAAAAGAAACCATACCTTCAATGGACTCTAGGAAAAATATTTATCTTTATTTTGAAGTTTGTAGAAAATACTAATTTGAATATTCCTCGTAAATTATGAAAACAAGATTTCTAACATATTGAAGAATCTTCTTTCATTTTAATATAAATTTAGTATCTTAAGTACGTAATTGCTCACGAATGATCTTATTTTTTATCTTGAAGATTACTTGCATATTTATGAATGTCGAAGATGTTTCCGAATTAAAATAAATTTTTTCGAAATTTGATCAAGAATGGAAAAAAGGTGTACAAATAATTATATACATAATACAATAGAATTTATTGATTGAATAAATATTTTACTTAACATTTTCATAAGTCACTGTAGTCTCGAAAGTTAATTAGGAAATGCGTAAATAATTAATAGAACAGGAAATAGCTTAATTGTTTATAACACCGTTGCTTAATTTATTATAACATTCAGCGTTAAACAAAATCAATTTTTCCTTTAGTAAGTGAACGGACATTACTATTAACTCTAAATTAGCAACTATTCTAAATATAAGATTTAGGTTATTATACTTTATAATAAAATATTTCATATTGGTCCTAACGATAAACCCAAATACTCTTACATAAAGTTCTTTCAATGCATATTTACTTAAATATACAGACTAACAATGAAGTGAGTGCATATTAGTTTTGTGTAAGTACTTTATCAAAACCTTTCTAGTTCAAAGAAATACCGAAAAAGCATACCTAAATCGTTAATTTTCTTGTTGGAAGTTAATACTTTACCGTTTTCTTTGCTCGAAACTATTTTAACAAATTTAAATGGAACGCGACATGATTAATACAATTTTATGCATTGAATATAATTTTTATGAGCCATACTATAAGCGCAGATTCCTTTCGAAGAAATAGAATTATATGTATGACTTCATTGTTATTCATCTTTATTACATCAGAAATATTTTTTGGGTGCATTATCCTTGTATATCATCATTTCAGCGTCGAATATTAAACTGCCATGCATTCTTTCGTTTCGCGTTCCTTTTTCTCGGAAAGCGCACATGACCCAGGAAGAGCCCTTGCGGGACTCGGCTCCAAACCAGAGCGATTCCCTCCCTCCCTCTCTCTCTCTCGCGCCGAAGAAAATTAAAAAAAGAGGAAGTTCTCGGTAGTAGGAGGAGAAGGCGCTACCCGGCCATCTTTGTATGCCTTGCATTGTTTTTCCCTCCACCACACTTCTGAGATGGGGAATGAGAGAGGGGGACGCTTGAGAGGGACTCTGTTTTTCTTATCGGAGATCGCTTCCTCCCACTCCGCCGTCTTTCAACCCATCCTCCCCAAACTCCTCTCTCTCTCTCTCTACCCTTCTCTCTCTTCCTTCTCCGGTCGTTATTTATCACGCTGGAGTCTGACAGGCGGGTGAGGAGGGAGGCAGGGCGAGGGGGAGGGGCTAAGAATTAATGGGACGAAGGGGGGAGAGGGAGAAACGGGAGGTTGGAGTGGGGAAGAGAGAGTGGGTGGGTAAGCGGGGTGGTTTCGAGTTCTCCGGTGAGGATGTCTTTAGGCAAGGGTGGGATTATACCATCGCCATCTTGCGTTTTTATCTCTTTCGAGAAATAAGAAGTTGAATTTTGGGTATCGGTTGCTAATTTTTTCCTTTGAGTCACTTTCTCTTTAGCTCAAATAAATTTCGCATGGATCGGGTTTGTACATTGAAAAAGTTCCCGGGCACTAGAAATAGGCGTGGGCTACTGAATACAAAGGATAATTTTACAAATTTATTAATTGACCCTAGCTTTAAAAGGATTTTCTTAATTTTCAGTAATGTGGTAATTTAATTAGTTATTTTAATAAAAGCACAGTTAGACGTTTTCTATACCGAAACAATTCTTAAAACAAATAAAATATCATGTCTATAACTTCTATATCTAACATTATATCCGATCTTTAGAACTTAAGAGTAGGCATATAATCCTGGGAAGTTTTTACATATGGTTTTAAATAATTTTTTCTGCTTTTCTTTATAATTACATGCAATGGATAGTTTTAGTGCTATTTACCTTTTTCAAATTGTATTTAAACATTTATGTAGAAACATTTTAGCCCGATTTAATATTATTTCACAGTTTTATGTTATTGCCATGTATGCTGCTTTTTTGTTAAATTAACGAATTTTCCCTGAAAATTACATGATCAATTTAAAACAATTTATAAATGAAATATGTTATGTCAATTATCATTACAATCATCAAATCCCAAAATCATTTAAATCATAATGGTAAATATGATACTTCCATTTATAAGTTTTTCTCACAGTCAGTCCTGGGAAGGAAGGATAAAATTAACAATTCCTGGTCAGTTAATGGAGCCTTCGACAGTTCACTAAGACCGTAAACCTATCTTATGACTGTTACAATAATATTTTATGTATTTTTCATTAATTTAGCCTTCGTTTATAATTATGTACTTTTACTGTCGAAATTTCAATCAATTCGACGTTCGTTGTATTTAACTTCGATTAGAGTGATAACACCATCGCCATCATTACATCTTTGTGAATACTCTAAATCTTCCGCCAATCACTTTTCTTACTCGTAATTATTATTTAAAAAGTCTAATTAAAATTGAGACAATGGAGTTCATACCAACTAATAATAATGAGATGTATGAAAATTTGTTGTTTATAATTATCAAAGCCCCAGAGAGTTGGTCTGAATATTCTCATTCAGCAAATGATAAAAGTATTGATTTAAAGTTTTAAGCAATAGCTATCTTATCCTATCATGGACAATTTCAATACTCCATGAATGAAAATGATACTGCTATTTATGAAAGACCCTGGTAAACACCGTAGTGAATTTCTAAGTCACGGAAAAATACGAAATCAACGGCACGGGACTTGTGACGAGGGGAATAAAAACTTGCTGAGCTAATCAAATTTCCTCACCCCCCCCCCCCCCCCCCCCCCCCCCCCCCCGCGCCCCCAATCCTTTTGCTACCCCTTAACATTTTTTTCCAGATTTCCCACGTCTCACACCCCATTCCTCTCTCATTTACACCCTTTTCCTCGCCATTCACCCGTTTGGTATGTAGCCCTATATCGAAGCCTTAGAACTGCCGGATCAAAGTGTTGGTAATGCGGGATGAGGAGGAGAAGGAGGGACGAGTTTTTGGAGTTATACGGGAGGGAGGTTGGGTTGGGAGGAAGAAGAAGAGGAGAGGAGATAGGATGAGAGGGAGGGAGAGAGAGAGAGAGGGAGAGAAAGGTAAGGAGATACGGAAGATTGTCCGAAGGGGAGGGTGAGATGGATAGCTATATAGGTAGGAGGAGAGGAGAGGGGAAGCGTGGGAGTGGAGGAATTTTAGAGGGCGGTGTGAGTAGAGAGGAGTGGGAGGTGGAGAGAGGGACTTTAGGATGGGTTTCGGATCAGTTTTTTGATGCGAAAAAGAGATGGAGGACGGATGAGGAGCGTGGGACGGTGGGAAGAGGGTGGGAAAAGGAACTAGGAAGGGGATATGTGTATGTGTGAGAGAGAGAGAGAGGGGGGGGGGGAAGGAGTAGATGGAGGTCTCCAAGATCCGGGGGGGGGGGGTGGAGAGAAGGGGGAGTGGGCGGGAAAGGGGAAGGTTTTTGTGGGGTGGGTTGGGTTGAGGGGAGGAGGGTGAAGATGGGAGTCTAAGAGAGGACTTTTAATTGCGTCCGTGTCATTAATTGATGTTACTTACGAATGTCTGCCTCCCACTCCCTCCTCATCCCAACCCCATCCTCGATTCTCTTCCTCCGCTCTCCTATTCGCTTCCTCCCAATCTGTTTCCCCATTCTCTCCTCCCTTTCTCCCTCCCTCCCTCCCACTTCTCTCTCCATTCTCGAAACTTTTTTCTCGATATCCACTCCAGTCGTCCATTTCATTAGCAGCATGAGAATTTTCCCTCCCATGAAATTCCCATTATAATCCGCTATAAAAAACGGCAAGCGACGCTCAAATAAGACCCCTCGCCCGTTTTTAGCTCTTTTTTAGTGTTGAGGTGCTGGATTTGAATCCCTTACTGCGCCAACCGCTGTTACTTCTATCGCTTTTTTGCCATAAAATCATTTATTGATTGAAAAAATCAGTAGTGTTTTGCAGAAGAAATGTTAGAGTCTTAAAGAGCGATGAAAACTAGGTAAAGTTTTTTATTTTATTTTGGGAAAATATTTGTAATGTTCTCGGAACCAGATTTATAGAAAAAAGTCACCGTTGGGAATTTTACCAAGCCAGTGGCATTTCATGAGGTGGTTATTTTTTGAAACTGGATACGATATTAACTGTGGCACTGTATATGCCATATTTTGACGGTAGGATTTATTCTTCCTGCTAATTAATTTGAAAGTATACATTAAGGCAAATTTTTCCTTATTATCAATAATTGATGACTCGGAAAATTGGATTCTACAAATAAATACAGTCAAGCTTAAGGAAACTAACCTATTTGTTTTAGATACGTGCGACTCTTATAGGAATATGTTTATGATTATGATTATTATTATTATTATTACTAGCTCAATCGCTCGTGGATTTTTCGGAAAATTTTGCAAAAGCAATTAATGAAATCTTCGTACGAATGCATGCTCTAGCAACCGATACTCTAGCCTTGAAGCGGAGGAAAAATAATCGCAGTCGCGTAGTTTAAGTTCATCAATATTTAGCAATTGGAACGAGAAGATTAATCTCCTTCGTGGATGGTCGTTCGAGTTATGGAAGATCTACCCTAAAAGGATCGCATATGAGTCGATTGCGACGATGAGTCGAAATGAAGCGTTTTCTATGGCGGTGACGAGCGCTTAGGTGGCGGAAAGGCTACTCTCAACTGTCCTACTCTCTCTCTCTCTCATATTTCCCTCTCCTCCTCTCCCTTCTATCATTCAAAAACCCCCTTTTTCCTCCACGCTAGACTACCACCTCCAATTTGCATCTCCGAGACGTTAAGACGAAGCAATTCCGACTCCTACTGCTCATAAACCCCGCTCACTCGCCCCGGGCTACGGAGTCTTCTCCTCCTTCCCCCCTCCCCTCCCCCCTTTCTTTCTCTCTCTCTCTCTCCCTCTCCGCCCTTCAATTCAATCCGTTCTCTCTCTCTCTCTCTCTCCGTATCCATTCAACCTTCCTCCTTTCCCTCTATCCCTTCTCTTTCTCTCATCCCTCTCTCGCTCTCTCACACTCACCTCAGTTCCGTTCTGAAATTTTACTGTCCACTCACTGCTTCCGACTTTTATCTCTGTTTATATATTTTAAAGGCTCGGAGCGTAATGGAATTGCAAGGAGAAAGAATTAAAAAAAAACGACGAGAAGATTACTCTCCTGCCCATTGGATGTATGGCGTTTAATAAACCGTTCAGGTTTATGAAGTTTTAGTATAATGAGTAATAAGAGTTAAGGGTGTGCGCACGGTCGTCATTTGTTCCATTTTGATGCAGTAAGATAGGAAAGGTCGAATAGTAGAGTAGTTCGGATAATATCCATAGAAACGATTTTTGCATCTTGGTAGTAAGAAAACAACTGTTATATATTATTATATACTTATGTTCGCAATCTGAGAGACATTTAGTCATTGCGTGAATATGCGTAGATATGGGAGCGAAAGAAATAAGCAAATATAATGAACGTGGCAAATGGCATTGAAAAACGAGACAGAATGAAGAATATGATTCAAATTTATTTTTAGAATCGCAGCGCTCTTAGTGAAAAAATATATATATCGTCATCAGCATAGTTTGTCTTTCCGTAAACAGGTCTGTGATTATAAATATTTGCTTAAACCTGGTCCTCCACGTACTACTCCTACTTTCGGTAATCTTCGTCATATCTTTGTAGGTCTCTTTTAACATTGCAAATCGACTGGCAGTTAAAACCTTTTTCTTCATCTTTCTCCTTTTCCTTCAAGTTTTCCTGTTGTATGACTTACCTATATTCAACCTTAACTTGGACGGTAGCCCAAATCTAGAAAAGATTATCTACCCGTGCGTTATATCATTACTCTCGTTGATACGCGTCTCCTGCTGCTGCGTTCGGAGGAAGCATTCCGATTTAGGAACTTAAGATGGTTAGCCATTTTCTACTTCGTCTAATTGGAGATTGCGAGTACAGGACTCAAAATAAATCACATTTAAGTTATTGGTTCCTGGTTATTTTTATGGCTTTAATTGCACGAGTATTTTCGTGAATATTATATTTTACTTCTTAAAAACATTGTACTCGTGTGAGTTATCAATTTAAAAAATTAAGAAATATCCTTAATTTGGACTCTTTTTGAACCTATAATTTTTGATAAAAATTCTTCTCAACTTATTCTAGCATAAGGTCGAGAAGTAAACAGATAAATATAAAATTTCATAATTTTATTTTATTGAGTTGCCTTGGAAAAGTTCCTTGTATCTACTAAAGAATAAAAACAGATCAATATAGTATTTCATCTCGGTTGGTTTGGAAAAACATCCTACACTCAGTCATAACTCAAGTTTACGAGACATCTCCCTCCCGCTTGGTAGTTTTAAGTCTGCAGCGGGTCTTCTGCCTTGATTGCAATTAGTTTCTTTTTCAAACTCAATCCTTCAACTTCCGCTGTCCCATCTTCGTCTCCTTCTCTTCCCCCGCAAAGCTCTTCCTCCCACCCCCGTCTCACGCCGCCTCACCCCCCCCCCTCCCCCTCCCCCTTACCTCCTCCCTACCTCCTCCCCCTCCTACCTACCGCTCCCGTTGGAAACCACTCTTGATTCCCCCCCTCTCCCCTTATCCATGCGATTCGCCCACCATCTCATTTTTTCCCTCGTAATCATTCTCAGCTCAACCCCGTCCCTCAAGATTCATCATTTTCCGCTCACCTTAACTCTTCCCCAACCCTTCGTCCTCTTCAACCTATCGAAACCGTCCACCTTCCGTTTTACAGTTTCTGTCTTCTTCGTTTTTTAAAAAACACTCTCTCTTCCTTTTTCTCTTTTTTTTCCTTCCTTAATTCGCGTTCGAGGCGTTTATTTCTCCCTCTTCCTTCTAATTTTTCATCAGGTTACCTCTCTTGCCGGTCGCTTCGGGGGAGAGATAGGACAAGGCGATGCGGTTTTACGGAGGGATGAGAACGAGGAAATGAGGTTGGAGATGTTTGCTTGGGCCGAGGCCGTGGAAAAGATGGCGTTTTTTTCCCTCCGAAACGGGCGATGATTTGCATATTTGTGAATGTTAATCAGATCGAGATGCTTTACGAGTAAATATTTGATGATACATTCTTGGCTGTCTTTCGATTAACCGATGAAGATATATTTTGCTGTTTAAAATTCTAGACGTTGTTTTGAAGGGCTATCATTGCAGTTTTTTTCCAAATATAATCTTTCCCAATGTTTTAAATGATAAGGGTTTTTGATTTATTTAAGAGGAAAGGGCTAATTTTATTTCTAATTTTATCGCAGTAATTTTGGCATCTCTATTTCATAAACTGTGGTTATTATTTTGTATTTGCAGTGAAGAGAATTTTTCTCCGTCGCTCTTATATTTGCTCCTAAATCTCCTTGCAACATCTGTCAGCTTTTTTAATCCAGTGATTCTCTTTGTAAAATATTTTCAGTCTTCTATCTAAACATAGTCGTTTAGGATGGCTGCGTTATACAACTATTTGGAAGTGTATCGCTATATGTTCCATTCCTACATACATAAAAGTTAAAAAGCATACGTTGTTTGAAAAGACAAATTTTTGCCGTGAAAGAGAATTTAAAAGTAAACATAAGTAATTTTAAGGAATTTGCGGAACAGTGAAGGTAAAAACAGAACATTCTGGTGAGAAGACGGATATGTTCTTGGATGTATATAATATAATTTGCTGAAAGACCGGCTTAGATCGGTTTGGTATGAAAAAGAAGGAAACAGCGATCTTTCCTATATAATAGTTCCGTCATCATGGTATGATTTTGAAAGACCAAAAGTTTTATATTTGACGCGAAAGGAAAATTTTTTTTATTGAAAAAAAAAAACTCAGGGCAATTCTTTCGGCGAATGGACTTTAGATTTCTACAACATTTATCTCTCTTCCCCCATTTTTTTCTCCTCCCTTGAGTCTCTTTGACCCGCTTCCCGCTCTCTACCCCAGAAACTCCAACTGAAGAGCCGTACACTTGTTCTTATAAACTATTTTTCTCTCGACTCTTTCATTATTCACTCCGCTCGCCTTCCTCCTCCCTGCAGCAATCCTTCCTCTCCCTCTCTCTCTCCATCCCTACTCCTCCTCTCGGCATTTCATAATTTATTCTTTCCCTCCAGAATTCCATACAACCGGCTAAAAATCCGCTCCTTGTTCTTTCTCCTGGGGTCCATTTATTTTCCATCCTTTTTTTCCGTCTTCCTCTCTCTCTCCCTCTCTTTCTCTTTTCCCATTTTCTCCTTCCAATCTTCTTACTCCCCCCTCCCTTCCGCCTTCTTCTCTCATGTTTGGAATAGAAACTGCGGGATACAATATTCCACTGATTTTCTGGCGAGTCAGCTAACTGCAAATGAGCAAACGGGATTTTTAAAAAAAATTTACTCGTAGGATCGGATTGGGGGAGGAAGGGGAGGGGTAAAAGGAAGGGAAGGGATGGCTCTACTGCCTCGAGGGAAGAGGAATTAGAAGGGGGGTGGGAAGGAAGCCTCGGTTGCCAGGAAGGAACTGAGTGAGGGTCGCTCTTGGGGAGGAGATAATGAAAGAATGCTCGGTGGTCTTGAAGAAGGGTGCGGTGTGACTCGGTTCGGCGGAGTGGTCCAAGAGGGATGGCGGAGATAAGGCGAGGAATGGGGGAAGAAATGATTTGGGAGGCACTGGAAGACGGAGTGTTTACTTCACGAAATAGAGAGTATATAACTCGAAACTTGAAGGAATTAAAAAGTAATTCTAGTTATGGAAAAGTTAAGCTTAATAATGCCCTTCTAATAGTACTAACAAGGAGAAAAAAATCTTTTTTGAGCAACCTATTATTCCATTTCTAATTCCACTCCAGTAGTGCTCTGCTTGGAATAAATTTCGTCACGGGAGGATGTTACCAGGATTACGTTCACCCTTTTTGTTGTAGTTTGTCAATCTCTTTTCAATCGAGTCCTAACACCAAGCAGTTTTTTGTTATACTTCCAAGCATCGAATCTTAAAATTCATTTAAAATATTTTGGATCGTGTAATTATTAATTAATAAATAACGATTATTAAATGACAGTGATTCTCCCATTTCTCTTCTTTCTCACAAGTGGTTATCTTGGCCATTTAGTGCAATTCCTTGTTTATGGTCAGTTAATTCGAAAATTGGACAATTTGAGGGCGCGCAGCCCTTTACTTCAATCGGGTGTCATTCCATTCTGTTGTTTTCATTCATGTTATCTCATTTTCCGGAAATTTAAATATAATCTAATATCTCTGTATTGAAAATCGTGTCCGTCTGCATTTCTTACAGTTATCCAATTTTACATTTATATTTTAATTTTCTCCTATGTTTTATGCTCCCATGCTTTATTATCCTTTCATTTCTATCTCTGCTAGTATGTTATTTATTTGCTCCTAAAAATCAGGCCTTCCTTCGTTTGCAATAAGCGGAATATACAAGTAAAAATTTTAAGATAATCTATAAATTTTTTGTCCTTTTTCATAGTACCATATTCCGTTGTCATCATACCATTTGATAGAGTAAGAGCTTTAGACCGACTCGATCGATCAACCGAATCGCATTAAGGCACTAAGATTGTTACAAGACTGAGTACTGCAAATGATAACGAATAGTTACCGTTTTACTGAGAGATTATCAGTCCAAACGAACGCACTTTACGACGAATAAGACGTTTAGCCTCGGAAAGATTAAAAAAAAAGTAGCTCGTCCCCCCCCCCCCCCTCTCTCCCTCCCTCAACTCCCCTCCCCCCCGATGTTGGAGTACCTACGAATCGGCTTGGGTGGCCTAAAGTGCGTTTCTTTGTACGCACAAAATCCACTGGAGCGTTATCGGAGATTTAAATTCCACCTCTCCTGCGTCTGCTCATTCATCCGTTTGAAAAATAGCACGGATGAATGGGGCGTTTAGTGTCATTAGTGGAGTGAAGGAGATTCGTTCGGAGGTGGAAGAAGGATTTAAAGCGAGGAGGAGAGAAAGGGAGAGAGAGAGACGGCTCGTAAGGTGGAAGGATAGTTTCGCATAAGTAATAGAGACGTAAAAACGACAAGGGCATGGAGGGCACGGACGAGGGAGAGAGAGGGGAGGGGGGGGAGGAGGAGGAAGGGAGGGTAGAGTTTAAAAGGCTTAGATGAAGGAAGGGATTTGTAATGGAAAATGGGCTGCAGGACGGTCTTTATGGCCGGCACCTCTTCTCTGCACAACACCTCTTTCCTCTCATTTCCTCTGCCTCTTTCGCTGGCCCCCTACTCTTCCTCTCCTCTCTTCCCTCCCCCCCCCAACCTCTCTCCTCCCCTCCCAGCCATTTCTTTCCGAATCTCCTACGGATCTTTAAATCTCTCTCTTTCTCTCCCTTCCCTCACACACGTGTTCTCCCCCCTCCCCCCCCCCCCTTACTCCCGCTCCTTAGCACCCGCCCCGCCCTCTCCTGCCGCCCCTCCTTAGCCCCCCCATCCTCCTCCCCCTCGCCACCGCTGCATCTTCACCCTTCTTTACAATTGCAGGGGGTTCTTTTCTAACGATCTCTTCCTCCTTTTCTCACCCCCTTCCATAGCAACCATCCCATCGGTTAAGATTCTGTGCTTTATCTTCGGTGCTGTCTGCACGCAGTATTCACCACCCTCTTTTCTTCCTATCTCTCATTCTCTTTCAGATCCCAACTACCCTTCTCTTCTTCCCCTCCCCCACCCCTCCCCCTACTTCGGCTATTTTGCAACCTCCCCCCACCCCCTCCCTCCCTTCGCCCCTTATAAATATTACCCCCTTCTTTCAACCTTCTCCCGGAACTGTTTTGGTCTTTTCAGCGCCTTTTCCCCGCTATCTTCCTCTCTTTAGTCTCTTGTTATTCTCGAAATTTATAACCCCGTCGTTTCGTTGAGTCGCCTTTTCTTTTTTTTAATCAATATTTTCTCTCCTTCCCTAGTTCCTCATAGCGGCTTATCACAGCCCATCACCATTCTATTATCCCAGATAGTAGGCCATTACTAGGTATCGTTACATCGTAATGTTTGCGACTTTTTTTTCGAGATCTATATTCCAGTAGTACTTTTTGTTGTCGAAAGGTTCTCTAAATGACACGATTGAAGATGTAAGAAATTATCTCGATTCGAAAAACCCAACGAGTCTTCTTTTACAAATTACAAATATTAGAAGTTGAACTATCGTCACAATCATTTTTTCTCCCAACTTTACCATGATTTCTTTTCGAATGCTTTGATTTTTTTTCTTTTTTTTGCCCTATCTAGATTTATGGATCTTCTCAAAACATATAACATCTATATCTGCCTCGAATAGCAGTTGTCTAGCGGTCTCCATATCTACAATTTATCATTTCTATCCTTTCCTCTGACCTATTCTTCTTTCCATCTCCCGCGACCTTTATCCGCTTCTAAGCTGTGATCACGCGTCAGAAGGGCATTGGGATGATCTCTTAATCTCTTTCATCCCGTGCAAAACTGCGGCGACTCGCTATTTACGATATGGAGGATGTGAGGTAGGTAGTAGAGAGGAGATGGAGGGAGGGGGAAAAAGGAGGGGTGGCGAAAGGGAGGGAGAGAGAGAGAGGGAGAGAAGGGATAAAGGGGTTTTTCCTTGTGTGACGCGGTTGAGGGTTTCATTGGCGCGGAGATGTTGGCAGCGAGGAGGGGGCGGATGGATGTTCCTCCCTCGTACCCTTACAAATCTTCCCGCTATCTTTTCCTCTCTTTCTAATCCTCTTTCTCGCTCCACGGCAGGAAAGCACTTCGTACGCATGCTTCCTCCATTAGTCCTCTTATTTGTCACAGAATAATTTTAACACATACACTTGTGATGCGCACGCGCTAAAGATGTGCGAATATTTTCAGTCTGGTTTTAAAATATGCTATCCAAAGCTGAAGGTAAACTGATTTAAAGATACAAATGTGCTTTAAAAAGCTCAACAAAAGCTCAACAAACGAGCTATTTCCCCAAGTGGTGCAAAAAATCGATCATCTATAGAATTATATTTTCAGTAATATTCGAGAACGTGAAAAATAAAATTTCCACGTATTTCGCATTGAGAGAATCGAGGTGCATGTATAATTTATTTAAATGTCATTTAATGTAACAACTCTGCTATTTAAATATTATTGGTTACTTCTAGTTTCCATCCACCAAAATAGGCATAAAGACGAGCATAGGTCGCAGTGAAATTATTGTTTCTTCAAGAAAAAAATTATATTCACTTGTGCTCATTAAATTGAATACCTATCTTAAATCTAGGATGAACCGAAAACGAAAAAAAATGCAGAAGACTCTATGTGATGTCTGCATAATTTTTAATTATAGCATGAGAATATAAATAAGCGCCATAATTTTAATACCTATATTTATTACTTAAAATCTCGAAAGATTGCCTAAATAATTAATAATCCTGGAATAGAATTACATATAAGTAAAGTACACGATCAATTTGATCTCATACTTTTTACCATTTATTTCTTTTGATTAGTTTGAGATTTGAATCTATCCATGCACCGAAAAGTCTTTCCTTTTTAACGCTACAGCGAAATATCAGTAAGGTATCGAACAATAACACAGGGCGCCATTCAATTCGAACAATTTTACTGAATATGTTGGGGACAACAATAAGGCTATCGTGATAGGCATTCACTTTTCTACCTCCGCGGTCTTGCGCGCTCTACCGATGAAAAAGGAACGCGTGACCCGTTCGCATTATGTAAAAGGCCAAATTTTTCCATTGCACAAGTCAGTTTATCCTACACTTGCAAAGAATGGACGAGGAGCTGGTTGTATATGACCTGAAGATGCGTCTCTTTGTCCTGTTGATAAAGTTTGAGTGCCATTTTTGTGATATGGTGTACTGAGTAGTATGGTTTTTGCGTGTGTCTCAAGATGAATTTCTGGCTTTGTTGGAGAGCGGAGTTATTCCACAAATGGAGATTTGCTGCTGCAAAGGTAGGAAGACGGCCGTTCTTAATTTTCAGAATGTTTAACAGTATGAGAAAGACATAGGAAATATGGGAATCGATTTGTTCGGTGTTATGTTCCAAATAATTTACTGTAAAAAAAATTATAAGAAAAGATACTTGGTGTAAATTAAAGCGGAGAGAGATCTTGATTTAATGTAATTATGTTTTATGTAATTAAATATAATACTTCGTGATCACAGACTCTTTGGCCATTTATGTATTTCTACTGCGTGTCTTCTACTATCTTCTTCATTGTGAGGTAAACTATACTTCCCGAGAAATAAGTTGGCCTCCCAGATGTTTACGCCCACAAAGTAGAGGGGGAGCTACGTTGTCGGATTTACGCTTACAACGCACGCCCGTAACCCAAAGGCTAATAAAGGAGAAAACGAAGCGACGCTACTATGGCAACGTCGCAAGGCTCTGATAGGCCCAATCCTGAAAAGTATCCCTCTAAAATGCTCCCACCCTCCACTTCCTCAGAGGCCAACTTACGTCTCGTCTGCTATAGCTCCGACGCTTCAATGGTTCCCAAGCGTACTCTGATAAAAAATTTCATTGGCAATCTTTCGAAGTTTTCGTTTTTGCATGATTCTAAGGTGCAGAAAAGCCCGCCTATATTTGGAGATCCATTCATAGCAATAAAATACGCAAGATTTATAGTAGGAATAAGCGATATCGAGGCTCGTGTTTTTACTAGGGCAATCATAGATAATAACAAGATATTATAACTGAAAAAGAAAATTGTTAGGAACAATTCGTTGCTCCGATAAGAGTACCAAAACGTTCCTTTGGCGAATTGCGGAGTAACATGTAAATGTAGGACTATAACCATACTCCGTTTGACAAACTGTAAGTCCGCAGTTGCTATTATACTAGCGATACAGTATAAGGTTTTACAATCGCTTTTAGTAGATGTATTTCTCAAAGGTGTACGATCATGAAGTTTTAAATGTTCTCTGTATCAGCGTTGACGGAATTTTTTATTTAAAATTTGCTTCTATTAAAAACCATTTATGTCATTTACAACATTGAGCAGAATAACCAGTTGACAGCTTAAGGTTGTGGTTATTTCTTTTGATGACTCTTTCGATAGACCAAAATAATTTTTACCTTGCAAGTAAAAGATGCGTTTCGATAAACAGGCAGAAAGCTGATTTAGGATTGAAATTCCGTAACATAAGGAGTATTTTCACTCCCGTAAACGAAAGCGTATGCGTGGAATCCGTTCCGTAAACTGTTCCTGCCGTGTTTATCACAAAACCCAACCAAGCGCACGTCCCTAAAGCCATTACAGTGACCTCAAAGAGACCAAAATCCCCTTCTCCTCCCACCCCACCCCGTCAACCCAAACCCTTATTCTCGCGATACGCAAACTCCCCGTCATCTCCTTCCCCCTCGGTTTCCCCCCTCCCCCCACTCAAATTCTCACGCCTTATTCCCACCTCTGGGCCCTTTTCCAATTCTACGACTCCTTGACTTTCCTTTTTGATTATTAAAATTCCCTGGCGCCTTGGAAACCTCTTTTGCCCCCATCTGTTCCATAGCGATCCAATCTTTTTCACCTCCTCCTACTCCTCCTTATTTTCCCTTCCCTACATATTATTCCATACTCCCTAGAACACTCTTAACGTCCACCTACCCTATCAACAACGTTTTTTTCTTTCTCCCTCTCTCTTCCTTCTGTCATTCTCTCTCTCTGCCCCATTTCATAAACCGCTTTTTTCTTCCTATCCTCTTCTTTCTCGTCACTTTGAAATTCCATCCTCTTCCTTCCAATGTTCTCTTCCGGGTTTCCCGATAGCTTTCCTCTCCTCTTTATCTCTCCCCTGTTTATCTCTCACCTCTCCTTTCCGATTCTGCAATGTATTCTTTTGAGATCCTTCTTTTCCCAAAACTTTCGCTTCGGTCAAGCCGTTATTAACATTCGGCTTTGCCACGAGAAATTCTTTCTTTTCCTTCTTTTACAAACAATACGCAAACAAATATTCTAGAATATATACGTAATATATTTTATCCTTAAAATTTATATCTTAATTTGAATATTTATTACCCTGTCTAAATATACTTTATCCATCGTGCCATATACTGGTATTATTTGTTCTGGGAGTGATGAAAACAGGAATAAATTGCATTTTAAAAAGTAGTATTCATCTGATGATTATTTTAATGTCAATTTCATATTCCAACAGTGATGTTTATCTAAATTATGAAGAATTTTCAATATCATTATTTTCTGATATTCTACCTTTTCCAGCTGACTACGCTATTTTTTTACGCGAATATGCTTTGTTTAGAATAATGAAATTTGTTGAAAGGCTTCCGATCGCTTGAATATTTATTTTGGGAAAACATACCTTTGCAAAACATTCACTTAGAAATTAGAGACGGGCGCTCTGAAAGAGCTTGTTTTTAGACAACCCTTTATGATGATTTTTTTCTTCGTTCGCCAAGACAATACATAGGGTGATTATTTCAGAATCCAAAGGTTTTAACTCAAATATTTAATAATAAAATTGTTATCATTGTCTCAGCTTTTGTCTTCTTACTTTAAAGGTGAAACGGTAGAAAAACTATTCGATATAAAATGTAACCGTGACTTATCTATAGCAACAAGAAAGATGTAATTTGTTGTGGGAGTCCTCTAATGGCATCTTGATTTTTTTTAGAACATTTGAAGGTAGTCATAATTTATTTTGCGAGCTGTGAATACAACGTAATTACAAAGATGTGCAAAATGACATTAAGAATATCATGCATAGTTTCGCTCGGGTTGAAATGTAAAACGGTATTAAAATTTAATGTTAATAAAACCTTGTAAAATAAGAAAACGGTGCTCCATTCACGCGATCGTTTATTGTTATTCGTTTCATATTTCGTCATTTATTACAAAGGAGTGCTTGGGTTCATTCCGTAAACTCCAGTTAAGATATATATATATATACTATATATATACATATACATACAAACATACATATATATATATATATGTTTATCAAAAGCACGGAAATATTTATCGGCTGAATTAGATAACCGTGAGAGAAGCAATTCGCGAAGCGACTAGGATTAATGGAAAAATAACATTTTCCTCGAAAATAAAGAGATTAAATTCTGCAAGCATTCCGGCGCCGATATTAAAAGAATCAAAAAAAAAGGACGCTTCCCGCGTTACAGGTTAAGCCGCGAGAAGAAAAGGAGAGAACGAAGTATGGGGAGGTAAAAAGAAGTGATGGATTGGAGGTCTCGGGAGGGAGGGAGGGAGGTGGGCGAGAGGAGGGAGGGGGGAAAGGAGAGAGAGAGAGAGAGAAAGGATGAGAGAGAGAGGAGAGAAGGGGGCGAACAGGATGGCGCTGCATAGAATAGGCTCAGGAAAATAACGGTTGAGGTGGTGTGAAGGGATTCAGACACATCCAACACCACCCTCCTCCTCCTCCCCCAAAATCCCTCCACACCTCTCATCCGAGAAAAAATAAAGGAACAGAGAGATATGGAGATGCGAAAGAGGTTTTGGTGGGTGGAGAGATAGGAGGAGGAGGAGAAGAGGGAAGTGGAGAGGGTGGGGGGGAGGAGGAAGGTGAAGGAGGGAGGGAGGGAAAGAAAGCGAGCGAGTGAGTGGAGATAGAGGCCGCAATAAGAATTTTCTCCAAAGAATTTAATAAGAACGCTGTAGTTAAAGAACGTAATTAATGGGCGGGGTGGGGGAGGTGGCAGGGTAAAAAGGGGGGGCGGGAAGGGGGAGGGAGGGAAGGAGAGAGAGAGAGATGGAGGGAGGGGAGGTGGAGATTCGGACCGGGAAGAGAGGGAGGAGGGCGAACTCTAGCGCGCTATATTCCCAACTCGGTTCCCAAATATGGGATCGAATGAGGGAAAGGGGACAGGAGAATGGGAAGGAAGGGGAGAGGAGAGGGGAGGGGACGGGTGGGGGTAGTATTGCGGAGATGGGGCTAACGGTGGGGGAGGGGGGGGGAAGTGCTTAAGATTAAAGACGATGGCGTATATTGTGATGGGAGGAGATGACGAGTTGAAGGTGGAGAGAGAAAGAAGGACAGGAAGGGAGGAGGAGGAGGAGGGTGGAACCGAAGGAAAAGGGTGGAGAGAGAGAGAGATGGGGCGGTTTTTGACTAGAAGAGGGTTAAAGGGGGAGGGCAGGGTGTACGCTGGGTTTTTGGAGTTTTCTGAAGCGGCCCGAGAGGGGTAGGGAGGGAAAAGAGAGGTGAAGGTAGTCGGGGGGTGAGGAGAAGTTACCAAGGGGGAGGAGGAAGGCGTGATGGGTTCGCCTCGCTTGGGAAAGGGAACGAAATGGCGGAGGAGGAGGGCGGGAGGGGAGGGAGAGAAAGAGATATAGACCGGAGCGAAGAAGAAATATGAGAAATTTTAATCAAAATTTTCCATTTTCTTGCGAAGCGAGAGATGGAGGGTCTTGTGGGGGGGAGGGGGAGGGGGGGAGAAATGAGCTGCAATGGAAACGGCGGGAGGGATGGGGAGGGAGGGCGGAGGAGAGAGTGGCGAGAAAGGAAAAAGGGAGGAGGAGGGGGGGAGGGAGAGCGTTAAAAAAGGGGAGGACGCCGCGATGACGGCGTCGGGTAGACGCCGAATGAAGAATGAGCGTTTCGGCGCAATGATTGCTGAGAATAGGGACTTGGCGCTATCCAATGCGGTGCCTCCCCTTCCTCCGCAATTTTTCTCGCTTCTTCCTTCTCTTTTTTTTTGGAAAACATCTTCCGCCATATTGGAAAAAAGAGAATTCGAAAACCTTTTCATTATTGTTAACGCGATGAAAACAAACAAAGCCTTGAATTAATATATGCATATTTGAGGGAACTCTAGGTATTTTGAATCAGCATCGGAAGCCTTGGTGTGCGCACGGAGCGGATCCCTGTATTTTTTCATTTCTTATATAGGTGAGGTGAACTGCCTCAAGACCACAAGTTATGCACACGTTTTCTTAAATTTAATACTTATAACTGTTAAATAAACTCCAGTTTAAGTTTTCCACTGAAATGATTTTTCAAAAATCATTACTTTTATTATAGAAACTTGAAGAAATGTTTAGAACCCTGTTCATTTACAGATATTATTATTAAAATTACCTCAACCGAGGAATATATTTTACAAATCAACTTACATTAGAGAACGAATTGATCGTTTAATAATTTTTCTTTCAGGTTTTTTTCGTTAATAACGCAAGTACGATTACTTTTTATCACTATGAAATGTCTTGATTATTTAATTCCAAGCTAAATAAAAAATCGAATGAAGATACAATTTAAAAATAATAGAATCTCTTGAAAAAATCGTAAGTTGCTACTATTAACATAAGAAAAATCTTCTAGAAAAAATGACGATTATAATGGTGGCATGTTAAGATAGTATAACTGAATTTCAAAAGAATAATGTTGGTTCGGTAATTTGTTTACTTTATGCAAGACTCGAATATTGTTTTATCATTTTTTAATATTATCGCATACAGATTAAACTTAACGTGGAAATTTTCACAAACACTTAATAGAGTAGTTCCAAATTATTGAAAAAGAAATAATGAAATTTCGAAATTAATTCAGAATTCAGCGTTGTGCAGGAATCCGAAAAACAAACTCATTGGAACCCTTTTGAAATATATACTTAATTTCATGAACTTCGCAGAAATCACTTGTTGACTTTTACATTTATTACGAGGGGGAAATTTTTCGTAGTTTTGATCTCTTAAATGTTATAACTGGTTGCCATAGGGATATTAACTCATTGAAATTTGCCGCATTATTTATCGGTATTTTCTCGTGAAATCATTTTATTAAAGTTCTGCGTGCGCATGGTGGAAATCTCAGGAAAATGAAAAAAAATGAACGGAATTTATTAACTCCCTTTAGTAACGGAGGATATATTTAGAATGATACATGGAAAGTTAAAAATGTAATATTGCCGCTCCGATCATATAGATCGTAGCACGGCATTGAGAGGTTAACCAAAGTTCATTAAGTGAATTTTTATATAAATGTTTTGTTATATAGCGAGAAAATATTTTAAAGTTGTTATCAAAAATATATGTTATATATGTCTAAAATGTCGATTCCTCCAAAAAAAAGCGACAAAATAAAACACCGTAGAACATTCAGCTGAAAAACAAGACTTGAAATGCTCTAATCACGTTTCGATTCATCCTCCCGTAAAAATCAATTTCAAATGGAAGAAGAACATATAACAAATTAAAATTTTCGATAACATTCAAAACCAGTTGACAGAATTTAAAAACCCCCTAATATAATATATATAATATTAATAACAAATAAATTTTAATCGTTATTCGTGGTAACTTATCTGGGCAACGATTTGTATCGTATTAACGCGAACCAATAGGGAGCATAATATCCGCAAGATTTAAATGAGTGTTAGAGCAGCGTCGGACGAGAAAATAGGGATTACGCGAAATTAAAACCCCTTAGAAACACGGGTTCCTCCTTTCCCTTTCTCTTTTATCCAACCAACAAACACCGCCCCTTTCTTTTCCTTAACCCTGAAAAACCCCTTTTTCCCGCTTCACCCCTGCCGCCTCACCTGCCCTGAACCTACCCTCTTACACCCTCCGGCCCCCTTCCATCCCGTCCGTGACTTCCCCTCTATCCTTCCCCTCCCCACTCCCCTTTTAGACCACAGAAATCCCCTTCCTGGAAGAACACCCTCCCTCCCACTGGACCCAAGATTTCGTTCTCTGCTTTTTCACTCCAATCCCATCTCTTTTCTCTCCATTCCCCCCGCCACACAACGCCCACGTCCTCCTTCCCTCCCTCCCCCCCCCCCATTCCGGCCTCCGCACCTTCCGTTCTCTCCCCACCCCACCCCCCTCTCTTCCCCCTCACCTTCCTCCGCCCTAATAATTTTACATTGAAGTCTCGCCGTCAATTATGGCCCATGCATATTTAGCATTGTACATCGGAGCGTCTCATTTCGACTTCGAAAATTGGATCTTTCTTTATTCCTCCTGCTCCTCTCGAATGCCCCCTTTCCCCTCTTCTCATTCGCTCCGCCAAAGGCATTTTTTTCATTATTATTATTTCCATTTTTCTCCGTGCTCTCCTCGTTATTTCCGTCTACGTTAGGTCGCTCTTCTGGGTTCCTGTAGCCTGTTCAATTTCTTTGTCTCCTTCATTTGTTTTCTCTCTTCTGTTTATCCGCTTCCCCTTTCACCTGTTTGTTTTTCTTTCGCTAAACCTTTATGTTAACTGTTCTTGCTATCGATTGCACAAATTTATACAACTCGCAAATTGCGAACTTTTTTAATCGTCACTTTCATTCTTTTTAGCATTTTGGGCTGAAAATAATGTAGCCAATAGAAAACTGCTCGGGTTACGTCAATGAAATAATAAATTTGCACTTTTCGATTTGCTTTTATTACTTTTCGTCACAGTCGGCATTTAAATTGCAATTTTCACTTATATCTTACCGATGGTAGCACATAGAAAACTTTCGTAATAAATCTATTCTAATAACGTACCTACTTTTAAGGAAAAAACATAAAATTAGTGTCTGGGAGTCCGAAATTTTCCGAAAAATCGAGATTTAATTATTAATATTCTTAAACATCCATTCAAAAACACCATTATATACAAGGTGGGTTTGACGAGTTGATTGAAATCTATCAAATCAATCTTAAAATGCACCATCCTTGTTTCGTCTTCAATTCTTTTCTCTTCTCTCTGTCCAGTTTTTGTTTTTAATTTTCTATTTTTCGTCTAACATAACGCGTCTCTAATTCTATTTGAATACCTATTTTAGAAGGGAAATATCTTTAAAAATGAAAATTTTATTCCATGATTGTGGGTAATTCAAATGGGTTGTTTCGTAGGGAATGAATAGGTGGTATTATTCATAAATACGTATATTTGTATATACACATAATTTGCGAAAAGTCGTATTTTACGTAATATCTGTTAGAATAATTCGTGAATAATGTTGCTTTCATTTCAGCATGCATAAAATAATCCCCAAATTACTTTTTTAGAATCTCTCGATTCGTCGGATCTGAAACTATATTCTCAATTCTCTAAATTATGTATACTCGTAAAAATGAATATTACTCTTTGTTTATACACATATACTACAGTTAATTTAAATATTCACTCTAACAGAAATTAAAATAACGCATTATTAATTGTTGGTGTTTTAGCGTTTCAAAATTATTTACCCTTATAGGATTGTTTTCCCAATAATTATCAAAATATAAATATCAACAACGTTAGTAAATTTTGGCCAAAAATACACGAATAATTTATGTGAAGCATGTAAAATAAATGTAAATAATGCTTTAATACTTCACTATGCGATTTTTAATCGGTTTGTTGATGTATAAGTGTTATTATCTTATCTAAAATTCAATCTTTTCATTTTTCATTACCCTATGAAAGTACGTATTTGTTTATCGTTACACAGCAGCTTACATGTTTCTGATTAAGTTTTTAAATACCACCGCAAACAATAATATTTCAAACAACGATATTGTACTACCCAGAAAATGTTTAACACCCAAAATACCCCTCTAAATGAAATAACTCTCATTAATCCCAGAAATTCTCGAAGAATTGATAAAGAGCATTCGTCCACAAAAAATTGATATTTTGCTATATGGAATTAAAAGGTATTTGTAACTAATGCTGAAAAATGTTACGAATCAATTGAAATATGAAGCTATGCGGCGACAAGACAATAATTTTTGTTTAAAAATGTTCATTATTTTTACTACACCCTGGGAAATGTTTCATGTTCTTGGTTGAAATTTAAAGGTATTTTTGCATTTTTGCATTTTTGCACAGGTATTTGTTTGTGAACACTATCAACAGCATTCTATAAGGAACGTAAAGAATAAAAAACTCTCAGCTAACATCAGAAATAAAAAAATAAAAAACACGAAGGAAAGAAAAAGGAATCTTAAGATTTTGATCGCGTCCAAAGGAATTAGGTTTAAGACGACTATACCTCCGCATTTTGCCCAGACATCTGTCACAAATAGTAATCTAAGTCTTCCCTTTTGAGTTGATGGATGTGATGGGATGGACATTGAGAGCGGCGGGAGACAGAAAGAGATGGGTAGAGAGAGAGAGAGGGGGAAGGGGGGAGGGAGGGAGTGAGGGGGGAGGGAGGGAGGGAGGGGGGACGAGATGGCGCGGAAAGATAGGCTAGGCGCTGAGGGTGGATGGGCCGCAAATATCGGGGTTCAGATGGATGGAGAGAATCGGAGATCGGAAAGAGGAAGAGGGGAAGGTGAGGGAGAAAGGGAGGGCGGGGGGGGAGGAAAAGGGAAGGGAGCCTTCAGACCTTCAGACGCCGCAAAGCGTCACCGAAGCACGCGGCAGACATAGATCCCCTCCCGTGTCTCTGGTTGCATAGTCTCTTCCTCTCTCGGCCGCCTTCCCCGACCGCTCCTTCTCGCATCCTTCCTTTCCTTTCCTTTCCCAATTTGCCGCAACAATTTCCACCTCCTCCGCCGATCGCATTATGCCGTAATTACTTTTTCAGAAATGAAAACCGATAGGCGGAAACATCGCAATTAGCCGACATGTTGCTTATTTTCGCGATGGCGTTATTATTTTCAACTTCCTGAAAAACCGTTTCGCTGTAACGAAACAAGTTGGAGTATGGGTCTTAAAGATAAACCCGACGGGCGCAATGTTACAAAATATGTGGCATATAAGAGTGATCACGTGTCGGTATGACTCTGAAGTGAGAAATATTAACATTAATCCTTATTATTTTTCCTGGAGAGAAGCAGATGTTCCGCTAAAATCTTGTAAGGCGCGTTTAAAAAAATGTAAAATTGCTAGGTTAAAATGAATTTTTTTCAAGAAGTTGTAGCTGTCGACAAAAATGAAGTATTGAAAACAAATTAATAAAACTGATAAGTTGAACGTTATCCTAAGCTACGGTGCGATATATTTCTCTCTTGGCGCTGTAAATGAATTATATTCCAATATCTTACTCTCTCGTTTTCGAAGGAGTTGTAATTTATTAAATATATATTATTGCTTATTCATCCTGGCATACTCTTCGTGCGCCGGCGAAGTTTTAATTCAGCACGGTATAATAATGATGGTGGAATTTTCCGTCCGTTAAAATTAAGAATTCCACGCTGTTTTATAATTTGTTTTTATTAAGGGCATTGGACCTGTCCGGGAGCAAACGTATTTATCGATTCCGTCTTTCTCTTAGTTGTGTTATGGGCTCCGTAGCAGTCGTAGTTCCCGGCACCTCCTTCCCCATCACCAGGAAAACTGGAACAAGACTCATTTTATGATTCTAAGAAGAGAATTAATAGTTTTTGGATCCTGGAAGATCGCCTCCAGACTCCGGAGTCATATATCCTCCTCCTCATTAATTCAGCCCTTTGGGTCCATTCATTAAGCCTTTATTTCTTTTTACTTTGAAGCAGCTCCTTCTCTTTTTCCTTTTGCTCTGTATTTCCCTTTCTTTTCTCCTCTCTTTCACATTCCTTTGTTTCTCGAATCCTTTCTTTATTTTTATTTTCCCGCTCTTCTTCGATTCGGTCCCCTTTTTTAAATTTAGGATCAACTCATTATATATATATATAAATACTACGGAAGAGGAAAGGTAAGTAAGGATATTTAGGGCAACTAGGTGTTGAAGAAAACCCAGTGAACACTTACCGGAAGTAGAACCGCTGGGGTGTTGGAGAGACACATTTGTAGAGGTTAGAGCTTTCGGGATGATCCCTTCGTCAGCACAAGAGAGACACAACTCAACACCTAGTTGCCCTATCTATATATAAATAAATAAATAAATGAATAAATAAGTGAATAAATAAATAAATAAATATATATATATATATATATATATACACACACACACACACCTTCTGCGGGTATAACATGTTGTCCTCGGCTTTTTCCTCTTCCCCTTTGCGTCCACGCTTTCTTTTTTTATCGGCTTCTTCCTTTGTTCTCATCCATCCTCTTGTTCTTCTGATGCCCCTTAGTTTGGCCTCTCTCTCTCTCGACATAAGGCTTGTGTACCGATAATATTTTAGTAGGCAGTCTATGCCGGTCTCGTTTAGCAAGAAACATATTTCGCCGCGGTAGCAATTTCTATGTATTCCTTTGATAACAGGCACGAAATAAATATTCGCGTTTATCGTAATTACGGTGTTTTGCAGTTTTAATAATACGATTATGCACACGTGTAACTTTCTCGCTGTTCATTATTCGTAATTACAAGGAGCTATTTATAATATGAGTACTTGGGAGGTTTTATAATACGATCACCAGAGTCGGCCAAGCGCTGAAGGATGCGGATATCAATGGGGCCCCCAAGATATTAATATTTATAGTAATAACTAACGATTTATGGAGCCCCATTTTAATATTATTACATTTACGGAGTTTTTCTTTATTGTAAATCAGTTTTCAAGTGATTTTTAATGAAAGTTCTTGCAGCATTTACATTCGATACTTGAATAATTGAGAACTGCTGCGGCCCCCATTATTTGGAGGCCCGGATGCCTCGAATACACCGCATCCGCCTTTTGGCCGGCTTTGACGATCACTCATATGAAATTTCTCCGCGAACCATTATTGAATCACGATGAAATAGTGGACTACTTCCCGATATGAAATATAAATGTAGTTCCTGGCGAAAATTGCTAGGGTGAAGACATATTTCTGTCATAAAACATTAGCATAATTTAGTAAGCCTTATTATTGAATATTTTCGGTGGATTCTAAAAAATCAAATTGGTATGTCTCCATTACTAAACTTCAGTTAGGGAAAATAGGGCATTTCAAGCCGCTTATTCAGGGATCATTCCCAAAGTAGCCGACTAATATTTTCCACGTGCACGTCAATTACATTATTACTAAATAACGTAATGTATTTAAAAAATTCTTCATGTTTAACAGTCCGCGGATATACACATTTTTACAAGGAATAAATAAATATATATATATATATATATTTATTTATTCCTTGTAAAAATGTGTATATCCGCGGACTGTTTAACATGAAGAATTTTTTTAATACATTACGAATTATATATATACATTACGAATTATATATATATATATATATATATATATATATATATATATATATAAACTTACGAGGCATTTTAAGTTGTAACATTTGTAACACGTTAAGCTGGTACTTTCAAGGGCATATCCATGATGCGAGCCGTGGACATACCTCCTCGCCCCACTATTCAGGTCCACCCTATCTTTCCCTTTTTATCCCTCCACGTCGCGGAGAGCACGCATAAGTTGGCCGGAGGCCATCCTGAGAGGTGGGAAGGGGGGGTGAGGAGTGGAGGAAGCAGGGAGTGTCAGGGTGGGAAGAGACGCGAGGGGCGTCGGGGGAGGGAGGCCGCCGAAATGTGTAGGTCGTTTTCGAAGGGACGACCGGTTTTGCATTCGCCTTCTTCTCTGCCTCCCAGGGTCCAAGTCTTTATCCGCCTCATCTTCCTTCCTTCTCCACCTCCCCCCCCCCCCCCCTCTTGTCCCATTCCACGCACCCCTCCTCCTCTTCTATCCCTTCTTTTGCATACTGAACCCCTCCTCTCCCCTTTCCTCTCCCTTCCATGCCCTTCAACCCTTTTTGAATTGGAACTTGTCCGGTTAGGTCCGATCCGCCTTACCCTTTCCCCTTTCTTCCCTGTCCCTTGCCCTCCCCGCCTCCCTAATACCTCTGTAACTCAGGGTAACCCTCTTTGGCCCCCCTATAGCTGCCTCCGCGGCTACCCCGTCGGGTCACCCGTGTGAAACTCCACGCCTCCCCCCTCCCCTCCCCTCTACCTCCTTCCTCTGAGAGAACCTTTCCACCGACTGCTGTACTGTTCGACCCTGTCCGTCACGATCTTGCTTGCATTGCTTCTCTTCAATTTCCTATCCAAAGCATTGTTATCGCATCCAACGAAGAAGAAATAATACGTAATTCCCGTGTTTTGTCGTCATTTGGAGCATTTGGGTAACAACTATTCTTTGATTCTAATAGATATTCGTAGAAATAATTCTGGTCAAAAGCAACATGCCTCTGTTGGCGTTTTAAACGTTAAAGAATATAGCCAGGGTGAAGGATAGAGACTGCTTACATTTGTTTACAAGAAAAATTATGTTATAGTGACCTAGATTATAACGTGAAATAAATAGGCTTTGCTATCAGGATAATACGATAGTAATTAACGAATATTTTTTGAATATTTAAAAAAATATTGTCCTTTGTATTAATAATAGAGTACTTTTGCTGAAATACAACTTAGAACCATCTTCTGCAGTATCATAAATTCACTTAATAATTAGATTACAGTACCATTCCCTTCTGTTCATTGTAATTCAATGCAGAGATTGACACATTTTCCTTTCGATTGACATTCTTTATCTATGCTAAAAATTTGTATCTCTCCGCGCGTAATGCCAACATATTTATTTTTTATGTAAATGTTTACGAGAAGTTCTTTCTGTTAACAATTTATACTTAAAAATTTATTACGAGTGTTTTATTACACATCCTAGTAAAAAGAAAGCCAAGTAGAAAGAAGGTACATTAGTCCCTCGCTAACTGCGGCTTTGAATATCCGCATTTGAAAATTTGTATCTGATTTTTCCGAACGCTCTATCCAGTATCCGCGGTTCTCCACGTATAATTAGCCAATTTTACTAATATTATATTTTTCGTTTTTGAAGAAACTACGCATTGACTAATCTTTACAAGAAGGAGAGACAAAGGAAAAAGGATTTTTAATTCCACATAAGACCACACGTTGGTCGGGAAGTGGAGATTTGAAGAATTTCGAGGAAGCGTCGGTATTACCAACGTTATTTGAAGCGTAAGGGCAGGTGGATGGCATTAGCTGGGATTACACTGCCATTATATTATTAATGTACTCCTTTGTACATTAAACGTATTTATTTAGTATTTTTGTATAATATTTTTTTAACTCTGGCTTTGTTATTTTTAACTCTGAAGCGTAGATTACAGGAATTTGGATACATCTCTCTGTCTCACTCCCCCTAAACCTCAATTTTCCATAATGCCTGGGCCTCGCCTAGTCAGAAACGTAACACCCGCGATTGACGAGGGGCTACTCTATTTGCATTTTTTGCGCTGTTTATTAGAGCTGATTACCAGAAAATTTACCCGAATAATTGTCGTGGCCTTTAGCCACAGCTATGCCAAAATAATTAAGCAATACCGAGAAATAGGACTTACCTAAATTTAAAATGTACGCATACTCCATTACTATAAAAATATTTTCAATTAATAATATTGTTATGCTCGATTTTGATTTGTATACTGAATGCATTGGAACGGCCGCTAGCCTCTCGCTAAAACAATTACTCCGTAGAATAACGTAAAGTTATATTCCTGATTTTAAAATTTCTCTTAGAAACCATATTTGGGAAAGGAAATTGCGTTAAATCACTGAGCTTTTGAAATATTCTAGACGATTCTGAGAAATGTGCCTTATGGGAGACGCAAAGCGTTTTATCGGATGAAATTCTCTTCGTATATTTCATCAATGGTTCTAATTGCGTGGGACAAAGTATTTCTCTGTCATTCGATTCAAAATGTATTTTATAACTCTATCTTTTGCACAGACGAAAATCTAATTTTTTCAAGTATTAGATAATTTCTGCGATTTATTTGTGGTTAAACATTCATCGGTAAATTAAAATATTTTAGTTTTCTCGATTTATTTATAGTTATACTAAAAAAACTCCTTCATTTATGGCTTAAGTTAATAACTTCAAAATTATTACTTTCGTAAGAACTCCATTTTAAATTAATAAAATCAGTTCAGATTAAAATTTTCGCTTCTTTAAATATACGAAAGACTTTGAAAAGAGGAATTAAATTTTGAGAAGGTTAATTTTTCAAAGCGGTTTACATACTTTGATCCGTTTCCGGAAGTTGCTATTAATGTTCCAATTTTTATGAAATAACATGCTATAAAATATTTCCGACGGAGTTGTTATTCAGTCCTCTTCAACTATCTCGCAGGATTTTCAACATTAAAATATATGTATTATCGAAGTTGTGTCTAGGCCTTTCTGCAATGATTTTAAGCAGGTACAGGAAAACAAAACTCCTTATTTACGCTCAGTTTAAAGAAGGGAACTATTACATGAACTGTTTTCTGAATAGATACAAAAACATAACTATTTTACTACGATTTCGCGTGCTTCATGCTATACACGGGGAAGACGCATGTCGATATCCTACAATGGTTTCCTATCGACGTCGAAAGAGAAGGATAGCCTCCGATAGTCCACGTTTTTGGGACGAAGTCGGACCAGCCAGAGTGCGTGCTTCGAAAATCACTTTTTATACAATCTCGCAACATCCGAGTGAGATTGATATCATCTCCCTATGTACCCATCTCATCACGTAATGATGCAGATGTTAGGACACGGCTTGCGAGAGGAGTTTGGCTTGGGTCTGGAAGGAGGAAGGGGGGAGGAGGAGGATGGCGTCGGGTGGATATATAAAGGGTTTAAGTCCACCGGCAGTTGGTCCCTCTTTTGGATCCCACAATAGGCCCAGAGTGGACTGGCCACTTTTTTGGTGGTGACCGTTGGGTGAGACAAGGGAGATGTGGTTCGGGTTATGGGGGCCCACGCGAAGGACTGGTTTTGGCCCACTCTACCCTTCGGTCCCTCCAACTCGTGACCCCGCGCTTCGCAACCCTGCCCCCACCTATCCTTGCTTCCTCCTCCTCCCTCCCTTTCTCCCCCCTCTCTCTCTCTCCCACACCAGGCTCATAGCGGCAAAGGCGGACGAAGCTCCTCTCTATCTTCTTCCTTGCCAGAAAAGAATCGGCTCTTATGAGATGTGGTCCATCCTTCTCGGGCGCTTCGGATGGGATATTATGGGATGAACAATTCAACTTTCTTCCTTTCATATGCCACTCAAGTGTTTCTTAAATATCTCGCTTATTCTTCGGAGCTCTCTTACCTGTCCGTCCTAGGAAGAGACTTGAAAGATGCATTCTTCTTCAGCTTATTTCTTTATTCTTCCCTTAGGTTTTCGTTCAGTACACAACTCTCTGACAAACGATTTACATGGGTAGTCATTAATCTTTGTAAATTTCCAATTCCTTCGATAAATATTCATAAACTTTGGTAGTATGTAATTATATCGTTGAAACAAATGGGTGCATAATACACGTATTAAAGTAAGAAATTCACTAAAGGATTCAAATAAATATTTACTGTACTTGTGAAAAATATTTATAAACAGGGCATGTATTCATAATTTACCAAACGTCATAGGGATACAAATCTATTAACTATTGCAATCCACGTAGCAAAATAATAGTTCTCAGGTTACCTCTTGCAGTCATGAAATGATAAAGTAAATCATATGTTCTTATTAGAATAATCTGTATAGTTTATTAGCAGTATAATATCCAAAGAATTTTTATCGTTTATTTGATTTTCCGGCCATCATCGCTGTTTTGTAAAACGAACGACATACAAAGGGAAACTCTATTTAGTGGCCTCATCCACCCGTCATCCCACGCAGCCAATTCATCGGTCAGAAAATTTTATTTCCCGAGATGATATTTCGTTTTTACCGAATATCCCTCTCATCCTCCTCGATTCACACACACACACACGACCCCTTCTTACCTCATCCCCCTCTCCCACGAGATAGCTGCCCAGCTCACCTCTGCGACCGTCCCTCACCCCCTCTGTCTGCCCCCGGCCAGACCTCCTCTTCTCCTTTACACCCATCTCTTCCCCCCCTTCCAACCCACGCCCCACCACGCCCTGCTTTTTTTTCCTGCTTTGCCGGTCTCCATCGCTTTTTTTTTTGCCGGTCCACGCCCCTGCCACTCCCTCCTCAGATATCCAGTCAGTGTCCCTCTCTCGGCCTCGTAGAACTGAGGCTCTCCTCTCCATCTCCCTTTGCCATCGAGGATATCCTTTGCGAGGGCCGAGGAGGTTTTAACCCCGCGGCAGACGCTGCTGAGGAGACCGTATCTCCGAAGGAAGATGGAGATTTCAAGAAGCCGGACGTGCTCGTTCCCTCGTCATCACCCATCTCTCTATATCCCCGTCTTCGCGCGCCCCTCTTCCTACGTTTGATGGAGTGGCATCTCGACGGCGATCGGATTCCGACCGCTCAAGACTGAGGATCTGAGCCGGCGCACGTTGGTGAAGTGAACTCCGGTCGACAGATAGTGTGTGATCATCGCTGTGTTTCAACGGTTCGAGAAGACGCGTTTTTATGCGCGTGTGCAATACGCCCGGATAATTGGTTTATTATTCCTCTAAATTATTTTCGTATGCTACGTTGCCCTAGTGGTTTGGAAGGATCTTGTAATCGATGAAAGATAAGTTGCTGTTTTGGTAAAGTTATCGGTCTTTCTGGTAAAGTTAAATATGTTTTGGGTAGGTATTTGTTCGAGTTGTTGGGTTTTATTTTCGTTTCAATGTTTCTTTATTTTATAACTTGCATTTATCTAAATTATTAGTTACGTCACAAGGGTAACATTAGGTGCGTGGTAAATCATTTCACATTATCGTGCAATATTATAAATATCACGAGTAGTTATATTCGATAATTCTCCGAGATTTTGATTCACTTTAAGTAAACATACTCGGGTAATTATAATTTATGCGACAAAATTAGATTTACGTCGATCTATGGATGTGGAGAATCCAAATCCAAAATTTTTACTCTGCCATTCGCTGTCGCTGAGAGGGTTTCCATAGCAGCTTGAGATTCAGATAACCTCCTTCCCGCCATTTTTCTCCCACCTCAATCTATCTCTAATCCCCTACTATTCGGAGAGAATCGTTTCCCCCGCATATTAGCTACCCTTATACAATCCCCTCCTCTCTTCTTCCCCCTCCCGTCAATTATTCTCCTCCCCCTCCCCTCTCGCTTATTTCAAATCTCCCCAACCCCTTTCACTTTTTCTCGACTTCTCTTCTTCTTCCTTTTATCTCCACCCCCACTTCCGTTCTCGCTGTTTCTTCCCTCCCTCTCTTCTCCTCCCTCCCTCCTCGCAGTCTCCTCGTCCCGCATTCCTCCGCTCCCTTTCATCCTAGTAACTTTTTCTTGCAAAACCCTTCCACGTCCTCTCTTCCTCCCATCTCCTCCTCCACTCCCTTCATTAAACGCCATTCTTTTGACTCCCCTTTTCTTCACGCTACTCTTCACTTCTCTCCCTCGCAGCCCCTCTCCTCCAATCCCCTCCTTCGCATTCCCGCTCCGCCATATCCTCAATCTTTCGCCGCTCCGAAACTTTTTTCACGGCACCCATTATTCGAACGCGTCACTTATATAGGTATAGCTGCGGTTTGTTTCAAGAAGAGAAACCATTATGGTCGCGTCGAGTTTTTGGAGGTGTTATTAAAAAAAAAATTTGATTGAGTTTCAGCGTCCGGGTATTTATTGTCTTAACACATATGAATTCACTCCGGTAACGAAAACATTACGACGAACTATTTCGCCTCGTATCAAAGGATTTTCATAAATTTACGACTTTAAGATCATCCTATTAATTAATCGATCATCCCACTAAGGTTTCGCATTGAGATTTTATGCGGTAGTCAATCGCGAATCATGATTAATTAACCTTAGAATGGTGGACTTGGGCGAGAGGAACATTATTGGTAAACTCTTAAAAATATGGAATGATGAAACATATATTAATAATCTATAAAATCATATTAAAACCTCTTCAGTCAGATAATAGTTATTGCGTTAAAAATTATGAGCGGTAATTTAAACGCCAGATCATAGTATACGCATCAAGAGTGTGAGTCCGAATCGCCCGAACTACGCTATACTACCAGTACGAATGGTAATCCCTGCGACAGTTTAACATTAAAGTTAAAGTTAAAGTATCGTGGTAGTGAGAAAAAATTAGCACTTTAGAATTAGTTCGACGAGTTGTAATTTCGTAATCGCGCATCCAAGTTTTAAGCGAGAAATCGCTAGCTTATTTTTTTAAATAGTTAATTTACATCGAAACACTTTCACTTGGTCGGAAACATCGAAACTGCCGAGAGAACACGTGTGCAACCGCATCGTAGATCCATATGGTTATCGAGGTATTTTCTGAAGAGAACGCGGAGGGTTATCTTACGAGGTTTACCCTCCTTCTCTCCATCCCTCTCTCTTTCTCTCTCTCTTTCTCTATCTCTCTTTCTCTCTCTCACCGCTCCCGCTTCAGGAAAGAGTCGAAGAGATTAATTGACGCTTTGAAAGTGAGTGCAGCGGGGGAACGATCGCAGAGAGGGAGTGGAGGAGGGGAGCGTGGGGAGACAGACGCTGCTAGGAGCGAGTGAGAGTGAGGTGCAGAGATTAATGCAAGAGGCAGGCCTTTTTAGGGGAGAAGAGGGAGAGAGAAAGAGAGAGAGTGTGTGTGTGTGGGATTTGGTAGATGGAGAGAGAGATTCCGTCGTGCTCTTTTTGAGTGGTGGGGTGGTTTATCGGAGGGTGCGTTAGATGGGATGTTTCGTGTGGGGGAGGAGAAGGGGTTGGATCCGGAAGGGGTTTGAGGGAAGAGAGGGGAGGAAGAGAGGAGTGTGGAAGGAAGGAGGCCTGGCACGTTTCCACTCGCCGCAATGAGGGTCATTTCAAGGACGGTGACCGTTCTTGGTCAGTGGGAGATAGGAGAGAGGGAGGGGGAGGATGGGGGGAGAGGAAAGAGTTGTCTCGCTGACCTACCGCAATTCCATTTCTCCCAGTACGCGTGTACTCTTCCCGAAGGTGGAGAATTTGCTGTATTCGGTCTTCAGATAAGTTGGAAATTTCTATTAAAAATTCTTTAGGGCATAATATATGTCTCTCCGGAGACGGAATTTACGTAAATTTCCCTAAGTTATACAAAGAAACCTTATGTTATGTTTGTTATTATGATAATGGTCGAACTTAAAAAAAAACAAAACGATATTGACGAGAAGCGATCGAAAGCTTGGTCGAGAATATTTTAGCGTGATTGACGATGCTAATTAATTTTTTATGGTATTGATGCCAAATTTCATAAGTGGCGATATATTTTTCGTCCTATTATAAGAAAGATACGGGATAATAATTTAAAAAATCCGACTTTTGACAGTTTTTTGAGACAGAAACTATTGTCTATGGATTATAAACCCCAGTAAATGTAAAATATAAACCCTTTTGCTTATTTTCATTCAAGAAATTCACTAATAAATTAAAATATTAATTTTGATGAATATGATATATATAAGAAGCCTTATAAATAAATATACATAAATGGAATCAAAACGTTTGAGGCATTTTTCGCATAAAATTTAAATCTTTAACTTGCCCTTCAATTTCATACCGATACTATTAATACAAATTATAAATTTACACTGTTTAATTGTTTTCATTGGTATAAAGAGCACAATTCTCATTGTCGTCGAATGAAGTCCATGCGAGTTGAAGGCAGTGTAATATACGCCACTCAATTTATAGGAAAGAATGCATAATTTGGCCATTTTAATAAAACAATTTGATTAGCCTTATCGACATATAAGATGTTAATATTTATCAATTCGTTCAATCAAAAGTTTGAGACTTCCTCTTTACCCACATCATTGCCGGGTATATATATATCCCTCTTTGCCTACGATTCCAATGGAATTCCTGTTTTTAAGTTTTCTAGATAAGGAAATGGAATAAAAGACTAGTGCTATAGAGCGATTTCTCATTTTGATTCTCAAAATGCTTCATTTCCGCCAAACGATCGGTACGAGGGACAATACTTCATTGCGACGTTTTTGAATCGACCATTTCCGACGTTTCACGCAAAGAAAAAATTTCCTTTAATCCTCGCTGCGAAGATTGCTAAAAAAAATAATTCTCCTGCGTGAAAGTGTCCCGATCGCTCATCAGAATCCATAATGAACGACCGCCATATCCAATAATACTCGGCGTCCCCTCTTCAAGAAAAGGGTTTCCTACGCTCGGAAATTGGACGTTTTTTTTCTCTTCTTAAGGGGGCTAATGCGTCGCAGAAGGGAAGACGGAATGCTATCGGTTGCCATGGGAGAGTGGGGTGCGATCATAGATGGCGGAGGGAGTGACGGGTGAACGGGTGCGGGGGGGTTTAAGTGCCGGGAAGGAAAAAGGGGGGTGGAGAACGCTTAGCGAGGGTTTTTCGAAAGGGGAGAATCGAGGGGGCGGGTTGGGTTTGCGAGTTCCCTGAGTCATTCCCACCGAAGCCCATTGGCGTTGAGGGTGGGAGGGCAGTGTCGTTCAACCGACTCCCTTTTTTTCCACCCTCTCTACCTCCCTCTGCCCCTCCCCCCCTCTCCTCTCCGCTAATGGCGGCCGGACTTCAAACTACCAAACACGACCCCATTTTCGTCCACAGTCCGTTTGCTTGTTTTTTTTCGTTCGCCGCTTGCGTCCGACCGAGAACTGACTTGTGCGTGGTAACTGTCTGCCCCTTCGCAATCTCCTTCCTTCTGGTGATTTAAGATTACAGAAACTTCGTACAATATACATATATATATCTTCGTAAGAAAAATACCCTCCTTTCTGTAATTCGACGGATATTTATGCGAATACGAATTTTTTCCAAAAAAAATAAGCTCACAATGTTAACATTTCAAAAGACGACGTACGTAGTTCTATCGATGGTTGCGGAGTTCGGCAAGGAGGAAAATTTTGAACGAGCATGCTCCGCTTATGATCTGTATCAAACGATATACGCACGTCTGAATAGCGTTAACTGTAACTCTTTCGGGTTGTGGAAGGAATTTATATCGTGTGGACGAAAAGGCGTAGGTACTTAATAAACACCTGCCGTAGCGGTATCGCGATACGATTTTTTTGTTCCGCCATTGCGAGAGTAATAATCAGTTTTATGTCGTCAAATGGGATTGATTTTTGGGTGCAATTAATTCTTCGTTTGTATGTTTTGTTATATAATTCCTTCTATGAAATTCAGTCTCTGAAATATTTTCCAACCCAGCTTGTTAGAATTAGACTTTTGAGTTTTTTTAACGGTCGAAAAAGGCGGATATTTAAAGAGCATCGACAAGGAAAGTCTGTTAAACAAATCCAATTTGTTTTTAGGTTAAATGAAAATATTTGGAAAGAAAAAGAGATAGTTGGATTTTCAAAATGTTCCGCAGACTATGGATTTTTTTCGTGTTTGATCGCAAGTAATAAAAATTTATTGACCTCCTAAGATTCTCATGGTTTCCACCGTTTAATAATTCTTACCCCTGAATTCATTGCTTTAAATTCAACGTTCGACGGCGCGTTAAATTTAATTAAGTAATAGATTTCGTTTACAGATATAAAAATATAACTCTTATAAACTTATTGCTGCTTTCCTGCATACACTCACGCAGAAATAATAAATTAAATAATGTTTTGTGCTGAGAGTCGATGGTCTCCTTCCAGTCCTCTTGATATATGGCTTATAATGGCATTAGCGATGCCTCTCACATATTCGGTTTCCCGTAGACTGCGAAAGAAGCCCACCGTGTAGAGAGGATCTTCGGTTTTAGCGAAAATGCGACCTTTTAAGGAATCTTCTATAATAATTCGTCGGAGATGAGGTCGAAAAGACTCGGAAGCATTTTCACCGCGAACGTTTTCGTCAATTTGGGAAGCTTTCGATAAAAGGGGACGATGAAAGGGACCGAGAACGAAGGTACGAAAAAGATTCAATAGGCAAATAAGGAAGGCGGAAACTCTTTCGGTTATCCGTGACCGTAGCGTACTAACAATCCTTACCTCTATCATTCACATGAAATATATTTAGGGACCGCTAGGCTTTTTCCGTATACTGTCGTTCATCGACAAGTCCCGTTTTATTTATCCGATGCCGTTAACGGGATTCTCTGGGATTCGCGCGCGGAATCGCATGCCGCTATAATTCTGGGTGAATAATATGCGAGAGATTAATTTAATTGACCAGTTTTCCGATGTTTTGCGGATGGGCAGGGAGGGTCCGCGACCAGCGGATTTTTACCCGAGCAAATCTGATACGTAGCGTGTTATCCCGCATTCGCCGCTGAGTAGATTTTTGCGGTAATTCGATAATATTTCGATTCATTCGCCTGTGGCTATACTTTGGAAAAATCTTGGAAAACGTTTCAGTGGGGAGTTAAAAATTCTAATTCTTATAGTGCATCTTTATTTATCATTTAGAAAGAAATTGATGATTGGGTGAGGAAATATTTCCGTTTTAATTGAAAAGTTTTAAGTATCGAAATAGCATTTCCAAAACGAATTTTATTAATTTAATAAAGAAATTTCACCAATATCTATCAGGTACTATTGCGAAACGTACTTCAAATCGTTGAAGATTCGGTAATATTCGTGAAAACATTATTTACATAAACCTAGGAACAATCAATGAGAAGTTTTAATTTCCACCCAGTCCTCCATATAAGGTTAACAGTTTGAGAATTTTAATTTTTTTGATTTGATTAACAATGGTGGATAGCTTTTTCACAACATCGATCATCAGGCATTGCGGAAGGTTTTATGGTCCATTTTAAAAGTGAACGCACGGTTTCCTCATTGCCCATAAATATGCAAGATATAAGAATTTCTTTTTCTTGTACCTTTATTAATTGTTGGCCTACTAATTTCTGTCTAATTCCTAATAAATTTCTATTTACGTTTATTAGACTGTTTTCAGCTTCCATTCCCGTTTCTTGTCCGATCGCATTCGGGAATAATAGTCTTATCTTCGATATATCGGGAAAGTGTTACATGATGACAAGATGCTTCATTTAATCATTTCGGAGTTTCCTTTAAATTTACGAGTTTCGATTCCCTTTGATTTACTACATTACCAAAGTTTCAATTTCACAGCATTCGAAAACATCAGAATGTCTGTTGCCATTCCAATCTGTTAATTTATTCATTAATTTTTATCTTCGTCGATAAGTAAGCCTTCAATTCTCCCTGAATACTTTCGACTCTCCCATTCCTCGTTCTCCGATTCTAATTTCCAAGTAGTAAACTTAATTTTGCGGATCATTTTATGTCGTACATTTTAAATCGACAAAATGGATTCTTCCGTTTGAAATAGGTAGTAAGATGTAAAACTACGGGTGTTTATTGGCGTTTACCTAAACGTGATACAGATAAATAAAACTTCGATTTTGCATTATTAAACTTATCGTGAAAAAATCCGTAGCTGAGGAAAGAGATCGTAAACAGTATTGTGGAAGAAGATAAAGACCTGCCTATCTTTCCCTCGCATAGTCTTTTTTGTGAAGAGGAAGAAGTCCGGAAGAGGTAGAAGGAGAAGGCGAGAGAGAGAGTACAAGAGTTGTGAGGCAGGCGAGAGGAAGCGGAAGGATAGAGGGAGGGAGGGAGGGAGAGAGAGAGGGAGAGAGAGAGGGAGGGAGAGAGGGAGGGAGAGAGGGAGGGAGGGGAGAGAGGAAGTGAAGGAATAAGAGGACGGCTGCAGCTCGCCCGCCCGGGTCGAATGGATCTAAGATGGACGCCCGCGAGAGTGTTTTGTTTCGCAGGGAAGAGGGAATGGAGGGAAAGAGAGAGAGAGAGGGAAAGAGATCTGGTGGAAAGGAAGCCATATTGATCGCCCTTTGCGTAGCTCTCAGGAGGCGGGAGGGGGAGGAGGAGTGGTAGGGGTGGAGAGAGAGAGAGAGAGAGAGAAAAGGAGGGAGGATCGGAAAAGTGGGGGAGGAAAAAATATAAAGGAGTGAATAAGAGTGTAAAAAGGGATGGCGGTGGAATTAAGTTAAGGGGGTGGTGGAGGGGGAGAGGGCGGGCTTTGTAAGGGGGAAGGAGAAGAGGAAAAAATGGGAGGGTTTTGGAAGGGAGGGAATGAAGGTTCTTGAGGAAACAGTTGAATAAAAGTGTTCACGGGCAGTGACGTGCGAGTGTTTGCGCTGGCCGATAAAAAATTTGTCTCCTCCCGGAGTATTTAATACGCATGCGCCCCCGGACGAGAAATCGCTCAGACGCTTTCTTATGTCCTCTCCCCCTCCCGTCCCTTCCCCCCTTTCTCCCTCCCTCCTGACCCTTTTTTTCTCCTCCTTTTTTCCCCACCTCCTACCCTTTTCGAAGTCGTCCCGTCCAATCAAATGCGTCATCTTTTCTCGCTCTCTGAAAAAGGGTGACCGCTCTCGTTTCCATGGAGTCGCCGCGTCGCACGAGGGAAAAAAGTGACGGGTGGAGACGGCTCTTTTTGTGTTGCTCACACCTTGGAAAAATTGGGACGCCATTATAATTGACGATTTTTGCTACGTTATAGCGCTTCCTAGGCTTTCGTTAGAATACTCATAAAATTTGATTTGCTTCGTGGTTCAGCTACAGCGTATACTTTGTCTTGTAATATGATTTTTCCGCAGCATTGCAAGGAGAAAAAAAGATTGGAAACATTTTTTTAAGATCAACTCTTCTTCATTACATTCGCCATATTGGAGAAATACCGCTGCTTTGATAAATAACTGATGTTAAAGTTTTTTTCTCGGATTAATTTAGCGAATTTTCCAATTAACATATAAAGGTAGACATTCGTTGACTAACTTACTCGAATTATTGCTCTTTATATCTAAGGTTTAACCCTACCTACTATATTTTCCAGTTTTCAAAGATATTGGTTATTCTGTAAAATGTTGTTTTTGGAAAACATTCCATTTATGAATACAATTCCTTTTTCTTAGATTAAGCTCTTTTTACAGTAACACAACTTTCCTTACCCCGATTAGGTTTCTTAAGTAATATCAACAGCAGCGCCGTAAAATATAATCCTTTGCCGTAAGTAATAAGACAAAAGATAAAAAATGAAATTCAAAAGAACGTCCGTGATCAGCTCTAAGATGGAAAATCAACGGGGACAACATATTTAATTTTATATAGCAACGACAAAATTTCTCAAATAGATCCCAAATTTGTCAATGTATATCAAATGCAAAAATAGTTACTAATAAAAATAATTGAAGTATATATATATATATATATATATATATATATATATATATATATAATTTTATGTTTGGTTTTAGCACTTTGCGTTTTTGATATTAATCTATTCAAGGAAGGAAAAGGCTCGGAGGTAATTTTTTAAAAAATAAATCTCATCTCACATTTATTGTCAAACTATGGACAGCACAGTGGTAACATAATTCATCGTACATGTTTATGGAAAATTGTATGGATAAAATATAACGTTACAACTGTTATTATTTTTTAACATTTTACTTCGGTCAACGATCTTAATTTTCAATAATAAAAATCACTTTCTCAGACTTTGCGTTCATAAAAAACTTTATAAGGTTGTTTAAGTTTTGTTTAGTTCTAAGCATCCATCGATCGAAACACCCTCTCCTCCTTTCTCTTTCTCCCTCTCTCGAACTGAGAAAATCCAATTTTTAACGACCGCTATCCGAAACTAAAAATCTCCTTACTCATCCGAAGCTGTTTCATCTCCCTCGGAATAAAAGATCCCGAATGATAATGCAACCCACCCCTCAGCAGCTCTTTCCATTCTCCGCCCCGTCTCCCACCCACCCCCGGGGGCAGAGCAGCTTCGAGTTCCCCACCCTCCTTAAAAAAAAAAGAGCCCTCCTCATCTGGTCTCCTTCGCCTTCCCTTCCTCCCACCCCTCCTCCTCCTCCGAGAGCCGAGTGGGCCGAAGAGGGAGCTCGACTCGCCCTCCCCCACTTTTAATACAGACCCAACTCCCCCCGAGGAATCGTAGCCATGACGACGAAAGGAAATGCAATTTTTTGCCAACCATTCAAATTCAACCCTCTCCTTCCCCATTCCCACCCCCGCTCTCTCGTTCCTTAGGCCCTTCCTCCCCTTCTCCCTATCTGTCCCCCTCCTTCCAACATCTCCTCCTTATTTTTCTTCGTCTCCCCCTCCCCTCCCCCGAGTCCTCCCTTCATTCGAATCCCCACCAACACCCCTTTTTTTTAAGTCCCTCCCATCCCACTTATTTTTCTTCCCTCTCTCCACTCTTTTTCCTCCCCCTCGTCTCTTCGGAAAGGGAGGGGGGGAGGAGGAGGGAGCAATATCTGGGACCATCGCTTCTCCCCCTCCCTCACTCATTCGCGCCGCCCTCCTCTTTCTTATTTCCTTCTTTCTCTCCCCAACCCAACCCTCACCCACCCACCCCCCTCTTCCTCTCCCCATTCCGCTCCCATCCCCTTCTCTCCAACCCTTTACTTCTTTCCCTTTTCCTCCCTTTACTCATTTGCATCACACTCCATTTTTCAATCCCATGCTAGTCTCGTCCCTTCTTCTTTTTAACCCCTTGCTCAGCGAAGCAATTCTTCTTTTCCTCCTCTAAACATTGCGTCGACTACTTCTTTTTTCCCCTTCTTTTGTCTTAACGTTTTTGCTTGACTTGCTAAAATAATATCCTATCTACGCAAAAATGTTCATTCTATTGCAGTACCAAAAGTAACTCAACTACGCTTAATTGTTAGGTTTCTAGTTTTGTCTAAATAAAGAGACTATAAATCTATATGTTCCAATGAGGAAGTTTTCACTTTATAAAAGCAGTTATAAAATGGAGTACTATGAGATGAAAATTTTTAATCTTCCTATTTTTTAAATGTTTGTGTGACAATACATCCATAGAGTTATCTTGATCTAGTAGCTATGCGAGTAGCTCTTTATCTTGATAAAATATTATTAATTAGGCTAAGATATTTTCTTATTGATACAGATTCTATATTTTTTTGAAATGCTGTTTCGACTTTAGCTAAGATTTTTTATCAAAGTATCCAGCGTATCTCTGACTAGGATAGAATATTATAACCGCTCTTGAAATAATACAATAAACTTAAGTATAAACACAAATTAACGGCAAAGAATAATAAATTTTGAGAACTACTCCAATGGTAGTGTTTTCCAGACCTAAGAAAGTCCGTTTTAGCGCTTTCTTCTAAAAGAAATCGCTTATGTACGTATTTAATTCATCCGCCAATCCGTCTGCTGTGTACAAAATAACTAAAAAAATGACATACCTACGATACAAATGCCAAAATTCCCGAACTAGTAGTGTTACATTAGAGCTACATATACTATATTTTTTGTGAAACTAGAATCAGCTGCTAGGGCAGGGGTGGGCAAACTTTTCTGCATGGCGGGCCGCATAGGTGTTTGCGAATTCTTCAGAGGGCCACATTGAAAGATGCCAATGCTTAGGCGGGCCAGATTAGAGTTTAAATCGGAAATTGCTTAGATTCTTAGGCATCATACATAAGTGAAAAACAAGCACAAACAAGGATTGTAGGGCTAAATTTTCAAAACTAAAGGTTTTATTGTCATAATTTTACCAAAAGTAATATAAAATTGTGTTAAATTTTACAGATTGATTTTTCACCAAAGCTTCGCGGGCCACGTTAAATGCTCTCGAGGGCCACATATGGCCCGCGGGCCACGGTTTGCCCACCCCTGTACTAGGGAGTAATCGGAAAAAATCTCTAGAAAGTACTTGCACCTAAATATAGGCACCCAACAATACATAACATCCGATGAAAAAAGAGCAGTCGGTAGATTTGCCAGATTTTTGAAATCACAAATCGGGACATTTACATGAAATCAAACATTTTTGATATATTAAGGCGGGACAATTATATGAAATAAAATTCAAGACATAATTATATCAAAAACGAATTTTAAAAGGATTGATTTATTCATAATTATTTTTACAAACATTAAAGTTCAAACAAGCATTTAAGAAATAATTTTGAAATTAAATTAAATATTAATATTTTAGGCTTGATTGGTTTTCCTCCAGAATTTTATTACCAGCTTCTGTATCTAGATAGGTATAATCGAAATTCTCTACAATTCATTTGAATGTTCTCCTTAATCATAAGGTCAGCTTCTAATTTGGATAGCAATGGTTTGTTTCTGTGTTTTCTCCACGCAACATCCATCAAACTAAATATTCTTTCCGTCGCTGCATTCGAATGCGGTAATGACAAAACAAAGCTGACGACTTTGAACAATTCATTAGGATCTGCATTTAATTTTAAAAACTAACCCATTTCTCTGCAATCGGTTTTTTATTTGACCAAGATTCGGGGAAAACACTTTTAATCTTAAAATATTTTCAAACAAAATGTCCAAGTCCACATTTCATAATACGCCAAACACCGTCCCTAAACTCGACGGCCGCGACGCGTCCCCATCCAAACGACGCTCAGGCTAATACAAGCGTTATTACAATTTACAAAGCGATTGAAAAATTATGTTCCAATAGTTAAACAATGTGTCCCAACAAACATTCCGATTAACATTTTGGATGTTTAACGGTTTTGTTTAAAAAGCGGAACATTCGAAAGATAAGTCGGGACGCGGGAAACATGTTATCAAGGTCGGGACAATACCGCGAAAATCTGGCAAACGTAGCAGTCTGTGAAAATAAGTGCGTTATGTAATTTGCCTTACAAATCTTACCTCACTTATTTTTTAATTGTATTCGCTCATTTTGGCGCCAAGATCATAGTAAAAACTTCCAACAGTCGCTTAACCCGTTATTTCTCTTCGTTCGCGTCATTTTTTGTCCGATGCTGCATTGTTTCCACTCATTTCTACGGCTTTTCCACTTTTTCTTTATACATATCTTTTTTTTGACTGAGGGAGGGAAACACTGCAAATATGCAGTCTCACCGTTGATTTCATTGCAATTTACGCCTTGAGGGAGAATTGCAGGAGTTATGTAAGGATGGAGGAAAGTAGCTAACGGTCTGCTCCATTTATAGCATTCGCCGCTCAGCCGTTGGCGCCCATGTTTCAGTGGTAATAGTAGACAGAGAGTGAAAAGGGAAGAGAAAGGGGAGGAAATGGATCGTAGGGGAGGGTGGCGTTGGAGGAAAGGTGTGATGTAACTTCATCTCGAGTGTAATCCGTATTTGGCAACGGAGGGGACTCCGGTGATTAAACCTGCAAGGAATTACGAGAATTATATTATTAAAGTGGCATTATTTAATCTTATGTGTTCTTTCTCGTGCTGTTAAATTATTGATATAAATACTGTTTCTTTCGACATAAACACTGTTAAAATCTTGGCATCAAACTCTTCCGCCTTTTAAGAAGAATATTTCAGTTATTCAATTGCTTAGGTCAAGGGTGGTGTACCTTTTTCACATGGCGGGCCGCATATGTGGTGGCAAATCCTCCGGGGGGCCGTATTGGAAGTTGCTAATGCTTTGGCGGGCCTGATTTGTTTAAATTAAAGTTACTGAGAGATTATAAGGTATCATATAAATGGAAATCAATTCTAAATTAGCGTATTTAAGATGAAAATTTCAGTATTAAATGCTTTATTATCATTATTTGGATAAAAAATATGAGGTTATGTGTCAAATTTTTACGGATCTCTTTTTCATCACTGCTTCGCGGGGCAAAAAAAAATGTTCTAGGGGGCCGCAGACGGCCCGCGGGCCGGAGGTTCTCCACCCATGGCTTAGATCATTGGACAATTATTGATCGTCCTCTATATTATACATGGGTCGAGAATTATGAACGTAAAAGCGAAATACAGCTTTTAAATGCAGCTTTGTGTTATTGGTCTTTATTGTAAGTTTAATTCCCTAGGCAAATATAAATTTATTGCTAAAAAGTTTTAATCTTTTAATTATCTTCTTAATTCAGATTGCGAATCACCTGATAGGGAATTGATTTTACGTCGGTAGATTATATAACTCCCGTGTGGGGTTTTCCGTCCCCCATCGGGCGCGTCCCCAGGTGGCGGATCGGGGAATGCCCAGCAGATATGCAGGGTAGGTGGGAAATAAAATACCACCCGTGGACCAAAACGGAACACAAAAACCAGGCACGTCTGTACCCGTAGCGGGCGGCGTCCTGGTCAGCGTCTGTTCCCTATGTGAAGGGCGGCTGAACCACCGGGTAAAGGCGGTATAACCTTTTCTGGGTCAGAGGAAATGCTGCCCAACGGGGAGAGGGACTCTCGTAGCCGTGGTGAAGGCTACCCTCTAGGGGAAGGACAAACCCTGATCAAAAAACCCTGGTCCTCCAGCTTGGGGGTTGAGACAAGGACCGGCAGTGAGCATTATATCTATGGAAACATGGAGGAAGTACTTCAAAAGCCTACTTACGGAGGACAGAGAGGAGGAGTTCAAGGATAGATTATCCTCTGATACACTGAGTCGATGTGAGATGGCGGAGCCAATTTTGGAGGAGGAAGTGCCTTGAGAACAACTAAAAATGGGAAAGCAGCTGGCCCAGGTGGAGTACTTATGAAACTGTGGAAGTATGGTGGAACAGGGATTGTGAGGATTATCACCAGACTATTTAACCAAGTGTTGGAGGGAGATGAACTCCCGGAGGATTGGTTACTATCGTATATATCAGCTATACATAAGAAAGGAAGCAAGAAGCTTCCCACTAACTATAGAGGAATTAGTGTAATGGCTTCAATGAGTAGGTTGTTCAGTAGGATACTGAAAGAGAGGTTGGAAAGATTTATCGAACCATGGATATCCGAGGAGCAGGCAGGCTTCACTGTAGTCAAGTCTTGCCTTGATAATATTTTTAGTATACGGCAGGTTACTGAGAAGATGGTGGCAAAAGGTCAGGAGATTCATATGATTTTTGTGGATCTCGAGAAAGCTATGATCTGTCCCAATACGTCAGATGTGGGATGCCATGAGGAAGGTGCATGTGGACGAGCCAATAATAAATCTTATACAGAGAATGTATAAGGGAGGTATAGCGGTAGTGAAACAAGGAAAGTGGATATCTAAGGAATTTTCAACATCAAAGGGTTTGAGGCAGGGTTGCGCCATGTCACCTACTTTCTTCAAAGGGGTTCTAGAGAAGTGGAACTTGTCATGTGGTAAAATGGGTGCCCAGGTTGGGGATGATGTTATTCACTCTCTGATTTTTGCAGATGACCAGGTGATTATTGCACAGAACGAAGATGACGTGGAATGTATGTTCCGTAAGCTAATAGAGGTATATGAGAAGGGTGGTCTGAAGATAAATCTCTCAAAGACAGAGTACCTGGTGATTGGAGGAGAAAGTCAGGACATTGGCCTTACTGCAGGGACGGTAAGAGCGGTTGACCAGTTTAAGTACCTAGGATCCTTTATTCACAAATCTAGGACATGTGAGAAGGATGTGGAGAACAGGGTAAATCAGGCTCAGATGGCAATCAAGATGTTGAATGGGGTGCTGTAGAGTCGGGAGATTAGTAAGAGAACAAAAAAGGCTATTCTACGGGTCATTGTGGAAAGTATAATGACATATGGAGGAGAGGGATGGACTCTCACAGAGAGGTTAAAGAAACATTAATGCAGTAGAGATGGATGGCCTGAGGCGTAGCATGCATGTATCCCGATCACAACGGGTAAGGAATGACGTGATTCGGCGAGAGATGGAAGCAGAAGAGACTATCCTCGACCGTTTGGAGTGCAGGTCACTTCAATGGTATGGACATTTGCGGAGAATGTCGTAGGAGAGATGACCGAAGCGAGTATTCGACTGGTCATCCCCAGGATGCAGGAAGCGAGGACGCCCGCGCATCACTTGGCGAAGACAGATGGAAGAAGCTATGAGAGCACGCAACCTGAGAGATAGCCAGTGGGAGGAACGACAACTGTAGCGATTGGGAGTACAAGGCAACCGCTAAGCAGTGGAGAAGCCTTTTAATAATGTAATAAGATTATATAACTTTAAAAAATTCAATATTGCGTTGTAACAACTCCGATGATGGACAGTAAAAGATAAAAATACCACGTTATCCCAAAATTTTCATCTAGTTATCATTTTTCCACGCATATGGCCAAAGTATTTCTTCATAAGATTACTTGATTTGTCATGATTTAGTGAGTTTCATTAAAATACAATTTATGGGAAAGAACAACATTAAAAGCAAGAGAAAGAGAAAATTAAAACAGTTCTTCACTATCCAAGAATCAATAATTACCTTTCTTTTTATTTTGCCCAGATAGTATATTTGATGTTTGAAGCTATCTTCTATTCTGAATTGTAATTTAGTTAATAATGAAATGCCTTTATTTTATGATGTCCCTCCTTATATTTTATTAATTCCACGATAAATCTCGCATCGTAATAATATCATCAGCCGAATACATATTTATTTTTGTGAAATTCAGCAGAGGTTGCGTAGATAGGTGCTAATACTTTGAGATGCGGATTAGAAAGGTTCTCAATCTGGTGTCCGCAAAGCGTATTCCCTTATACACAAAAAGCGTCATTTCGCAAAAATGAAACAGTTTGAAAACTCAAATTGTGGAGCCCATTCTTTCGCCTAAGCGAGGGAAAAATGGAGGAATTAATGTTTTGTTGGGATAGCATCGCATACGGTCACAACATCGGAACGCAACAAAGAGTTTTACCATATGAAAAGAATTCGGGTTAGTCGCCGGTCAGTGCGAAAAAATGGGAGCGCATGTCCGTGTGTCCCTCATTTGGTTTTAAATGGAGAGAGGCGCGTGGTGAATTCTGGAAGGGGCAAGGAAAGGGGGTTGTCTGGGAAACGGTGTGTGTGTGTGTTATTTAAAGGGAGAAGTGATTACGCACGGAGAGACAGAGAGAGAGAGAGAGAGAAAGGGCAGGTCGGAATGTGCTAGGGAAGTGAGAAGATCTGTGATTTTGTAAATGTGGATTGGAGTGTACTCCTTTTCTCTCCTTCTCCATCCAAACGGTTACAGAAGTGGAGACGCCGGATCACTTTGGAAAGCTGACCTCTGTCCACCACTGACCAGCCACAACAATCTTTCCCTTTGCTCTAAATCCCTCCTTCTTAACGGTGCTTTTTTTACTGTGCCTATCATGTTGCGCAATTGAATGGGCTGGAAATAAGAGAGTTCCACTGCTTCCACTACCAGAAACATAGCTACTCTCTAGGCTGAGCAAAATCAGAGCCAGCATTCGAGAATTGTTCGTTATATATGAATATTTTTTTACTTACGCGGTTAAATGATTATCTGTTTCGTCAAATTCTACCGATTACGAAAAATTTGTTCATGATGTGGCAAATTAAATTTTTTAATACTTGAATTGCAGTGCGTTATTGTGAGAATAAGTGGAAATTAACTCGGTAAAACATATGACCCGCAGAAATTTGCTAAGGAAGAACACACCTTCTTTTATACGAACAGTTTGCATGCAAAATTGTCAATTTTTAATGCAAAATATTGAGTAAGAACTTGTATAAGAATCTTAAATGAAGTATCGGCTCGAACATACTGCTATCGCAAATGGCATTGTCCTGAACTGTATCGTTTCCATTGCTATTATATGTCGCTAAATTAACTCCTTAAATAATGTTGCTTAGCATTTATCTTCTATGTTTTTTATATTTTAAATAATGTCGAAAAAAGAATGCGATCAGTCTGATGCGGTGTTATGCCAAAAACAGTAGGATGGAACGCGTAACATTAAACGCGTGCCTACAAACAAGAATTGCTCTAGGACTAACTTTAACTGCGATCACTTGAATTTCAGATAACTCAAAGAAGATATTTACTCATGTTAGAATTACTGATTCACCACAAATTGTATTATTCTAATCCCTTCTTTTTGTGCTTAATCATGATCAAATAAAATTATAGACGACCAGAAAAGAATAAAATCCTGTACTCGAATACAGTCTTAAAAACTCAATTATATTACCTTTGTTCTCTCTATGAATCACCATCATTCTTCCTTCTCGAAAGAAATGCATAGGTCGATTCGTACAGGATTTATTAGGGAGTAAAAAATATTCAAGATCAACCGAAAGATTTTTGCGGCAGTGCTTCCACGAAAAAAAAATAACTCGGGTCGAAACGAGTAACGGACGCCGCCGGAGATGTTATCCAGCGTAACCCTTTTGGAACGAAGGGAAAGAAACGTAGCTCCCGGTTATAAAGGATAAAAGAACGTCATAAAAACACCGGGAAAGAGTTAAGGTACAAGGGAGGAATCGGGTTTTCATTCTGCCCCGAATGGGCCGTGAGTGATACCGTGAATGCAGGTGAGAAGTCGTATAAGACGTCGAAAAAAAAACGCTATTCGCTAAAAAGGTTAAGGACGGGAAAGAATAAAGGGATCTGAGTGGCGAGGAAGGGATCTTATTCACTAAGGGACTCAAGGGAGCTTTGAAGGATGACGCGGAGCGTGTGAGAAAGGGACGGTGGTGCTAGGTAAGCGGCAGTTGCCGTGGCCATGGGGAAACGGAGAAGGGGATATGGTTATTCGGAATGGCATGAGAAGTGTTTGCGGGACTATATAGGATCCGTTTTTTCCTACCTCTCTTATTCCAGCGTTCTTATCGGTCGTATATCATATAGGCCAGTGTTTCTCAAACTGTAGGTCGCGTCTCTCCAGGGAGCCGCAAAATTATTTAAGATGTTAGGTGAAATGCCAAAATATAATATAATAGTATACCACGACCTGACCCTCGCACCCCTTTCCACCCTCCAACTGGACTACTACTACGGAATCGTCGAGTCAACAGACACCATCGCAAAGTCGGACTTAGGTTACTTATGCTCGCGACTGTACGAGATGTTAATTATGCTTCATCATCATCATAGGTAGTCTGTCCGTTGACAGGTCCGTGATTATTCTAGATTAAACTTGATTCTCCATATACTCCTATTTTCCGCAGTTTTCTTCGTGTCTTGATAGCTCTCTTTCCCTTTCAAGTCGTCTACTAGCTGAAACCTTTTCCTGCCTCTTATAAGGAGGAAAAGAAAAACGTAGCATTTCGGACCTCATTAATGAAACGACTAAATTATATTACATGAAGGAAAATTCATTTAAAAAAAATAGGCATCCTTGGTTCTTCTGCAGTGATTTAAAAATTAAATGTGAAAAATGCTTTAGTCACACGATACCACTTCGAGCTTTTTGACGGTTCAAAATGGTTGAGTTTGACCGCTTGGATCACGCGCAGAGTTCGAAAGAACAAACTTTGGCCAGGCGTCGCATGTGAGAGAGAGAGAGGAGATTCAGGTAGTGGAAAAGGAGAAGGAAAGAGGGAGTGAGAAAGGGGGATAAAGGGGGGGAGAGAGAATGGGGAGGGTAGTGAGATAGGACGGAACCCAGAGAGTGGATTATCGCGAGACCTTAGCGGAGGCGGCGTCGTGATGGCCTACTGCTAAACGGCGTGCCTCCCACACACACGCGCGCGCGCACACACACACAACCGACGGTGCTTACGTACTCTCTCACTCTCTCCGCCAGCCGCAGATTTACGCCTCCTTTGCCTCGTCGACACGATCGTTAACCATCAGTTAAACGCTGTTCTATTCCAAATTAGGAGTTGAAGAGGGATTAGCACCAGTCACCAAAGGCGCGAATCGTATTGTAAAGGATTGTCCCACGCCCCTCAATTTGTTTCAGCGACTTTTTCTTATTAGAATTATTAATACTATATTTTTTACTAGCGCTCAAGTTTAAATGCAATCGGTCAGATTGCTTGATCGAACAAAATTATACGTATATTGCTTAAATCTATAAAGCATTCTCTCCTGCAACCATTTGGATATTGAAAGAGGTTTCGAAAGAGAATACTTGAATGCTGCATCTAATCTTAGATATAGCAAAATTTTAGTTAGCAGTAGGGCGATAGATTAGAAAAAGACAATATTATGAAAATATCTATGTACCCTCTCGCGAATTTTAATTTAAGTGCGCCAATAGTTAAAGTACATGTGCTAATCAAGGTTTTACGATTTGAATCGATCTCATATTTTGTTTGAATTAGTACATATTTGGATTTTTCGGAAGTTGTCATCCCATCATGGATGGGCACTATATTGATGTTCAGAAATCGATGAAGGATCGTAAAAAATTAGGGAAGTGTATATCAGGGCGGACTGAGAGGTATCAAACGGTCAGGCAATTTGTGAAGAAAACCGGTCCAACCCCACCCCATCACTATTACGGGAGAGTGGATCAAATCTTATTTAAAATTAAGTAAATTAACGGAGATAATGTATATTATTGCAATTTGTATAAATGGGATAAAATTCCCCCTGGAATGTATTATATTTTAACGAAATACAGATGATTATTAACAAAATTTCGACTAGGTTGATGTTTTGCGTTTCCTTTAACTATAAAATTCTAAGAAGGTCGCAAGGTTTATATACTTTTATTTCTGTGGTAGAGATAATAAATGTTTTAAATGATATGAAAATGCATTTGAATGCTTATGCTTTGATTACTCTCTAATTATTTGCACGAATCCATGCTGAAACATCGTGAAAAAACCTCGCCAGTTTCCTATTTCCTTACTGAGCGCTTTACGTTTCGTATCCGAGAATCATGGTGTCGCGTCCCTTTTGCCGCCTCTCTCTCTCTCTTTCGCTTTAAAGTTCTCCCGACGTTCCCTGCAACTTAAAGGCGCCCAACACTCTGCTGGTTTGAGAGAGTGAACATAGAGGACGTTAAGATCCGTCGACCTTGAACTTTGGCCGGGAGAAGTAAGCTCGGTAGGAATTCCGCGGTCGGAGCATAGCCTAGTGACACGTTCGCACCACTTTCCCTTTCTATACGAGGCCGAGCGACCGCGAATTCCCACTGCAAACACAAGCGAAGGCGCCAAGAAAGACCCGAAAATTCGAGATTAAGTAACCGTGACTTCGGAGTTTCGTCGAGTCTGCTGATACTACCTTATGCGCCATTAAACACCATCGTTTGAAAGGCAAACATCTTCGACAATAACATCGCGTTTCAGACATTTATAATTTATATTTGCGAAGATAATAATGTATTTTAAACGATGAAATCTTAGTAAAGACGACAAAAAAGCATTATACATATATGTCGAAACTTTGTTTTTCAGACGACATAAAAGTTATTTATCCAATCAACAATAATCCGGGAACTTTCCAATCACGCTTATGCTATCACATAAAGAAAGAAGAAAATGTTTAACATTTATACGTAACATTTTCCGAAAAACACAGCGGTCGGATCGAATAAAAGTTTACAAAGCCGTGCTTCCCTTAAAATGTTTAAGCCTACACCGCCGCATGGGGCTGTCCAAACCTTTTTTCGTCCTCCCCTTTTTCGCCGCGTTGATGGCCCGGAGTTTTATGGGACATGGCGTGGTGGTTCCATACCGATGCATATGAATTAACATTTATCCCCTTTCCTCTTCCTCCCTCCAAACCTTCCCGCTAACCTTTGTTGTCCTCATGCGGAGAGAGGGAGGCGAGGCCTATGAGTGGCAATCCCACGAGCCTTCCCTTCACAAAAGGGACGGATGAATACGTTTATAAAAAATATAGTGCATATATGTACGCGTGCACTCGCGAGCGCCCTGGGAGCAAATCCTCCCTGATCGCGGTAACCATGGGAACGGCGCGACGCCAGGGACGTCCCAACGGCATTTTGTAGCCTTGTGTTTTTCGTTGTTTAGGTCAGTAACACTTTCGTGAATTTTTAATAATTTTCATGATTGCGAGTCAAAAATACTGAGTTTATCGAAACATTTCCAACGCGTAATTGCAAGTGAGTTCAGTGATGGGTTGAGATTGGTAGAGAATGCGTAGAATAGTCATTTTTATTATAAGGCAGGTTAACAAGTGTTGAATATCGTCATAGTACTTAGTACGATTTTATATACATTGCGTATTCTAGCTCATACTGCTTAACCGGATCATGCAAGAAAGTCACAACAGTCGCTAAGCACTCTTCCTGGAATTTGCATAGGTGCAGCGTTAATGACGTTATACCAGGCTTGTTCAGCATACTGCCAGAATCAGGCTCTCCAACCTTTCATAGCTCGTGCTGATAAAATCAGTATTCACAAATAAGACCAAATGTAAAGCATTAATTATTAAAGATAAGCAGAGATCACACCCTAATTAAATACAATTATTTGCAAAAATATAAAACCGCTGTAGTAATAGTGCTTGTGATAAAATGAATTATAATCGATCTTAACGCTTTAAACGGCGCCATGCTAGGCAATAGCTGGGCAATCCTGATTGATCTTTCTAAAATTTTCTTACTGGCCTGGGGGCTTTCGGAAACATTCGTAATACGGCCCCAGCTCGAAAGTGTTTGGACAAACCTGCGTTATATCATACTTTTCACAAGGTACGGTGTCAGTCTTCGAACGGATACACAAAAGTGGACAGCATCGACTGTTAACGGGATATATCGCGGAGTATTTTTTTTCGGAATTTAAAATTAAAAGAATCCAAATCCCTCTCGAACAATAACGCCGCGTTTATTTATCTCGCTCGAAATAAAAGGTCGAAAAAATTTATTTTGCAGTTCGGGCTTTTTGAAACGTTCCTCTCTCGGGTTTAATAGAAGGCGATGGGGTGAGAGAGAGAGAGAGAGAGAGAGAGGGAGAGGGAGGGAGAGAGAGAGAGAGGGAGAGGGAGGGTGAGAGAGAGAGAGGGAGAGAGAGGCGTGTTTATGTGGGATCGAAAGAGATAGAGGGGAAAAAATCCGTATGAAAGGTGGAGAAGAGGGGAGGAGGACACCAGAAAAGAAGAGAAATTGGAATTCCATCCCAAAGGTTTTGCTTGGAATCCTCTTCTAAATCTCGATTTCAGCGCTTTTCTCCCTCTTACCTTTATATTTCATATATATATATATATATATATATATATATGTACACACACACACGTATATATATTTACATCTCTTTATTTATTATCCTCCTCTCCTGTTCTATTCACCTTCTGCTTTCCTGTTTCTCGTGTCTCTCTGCCTCCTCTTTCATCTATTTTCTCTCTTTATGCATTCGATTTAATTTGTTTTTTCCTCAATCTCTGCCTCTTTTCACCTAACGATTTCTTTCACTTCTATCTTCCTCTCTCTTTATCCCTTTAATTTCCTTTGCCTTTCAGTCTATCATATCGTTTTAAGAGTGAGTTATCATCCATTTTAAGCAATCCTTCTCTTCCTCCCTTCTCCAGCTGCCACGCGCCTTTCGCACCCAAAGCACACTGAGGTGCCTCCCCTTCCTCTCCTCCTCACCCACACTCCTTCCCCATCCTCTCTCCTCACGCCTCTCTCACATAAGCTCACTTAAATCCACACCTCCGCTCTAACCCTCCACTCTATTCCTCCGTCTCTCAATCATTCCATTTTTTTATATCTCATTTCCCTTTATGAAGCGGAAAAAAAATCCGCGCATCCCTTTATCTCAAGGCCCTTTTCTGCGGTTTCATTATTTTTAGCATATTCTCTCTCTCGAAACGGTCAGACTTTTTTCATTAAACGTTTCCGCCTTATAAATTTCCAAGAGAGGTTTTTTTCCCACTGTTTTTTCTTCTTATTTGCACATGTGTGTCGAAAGGTAAAGCACGCCATAAAAAAATGAAGAAAAAAAAACCTGACGGATCGTTGGCTCCCTCAGGTGGCACGGGGGAGGTGCGCGAGGTTTTTTTATTTATAAAACGGTGTCGGCGCGTGTTTGCTCACGCGCGTGTACCCTCTGTGTGTGTGTGTGTGTGTGTGTGGAGGGGGGGGGGGGGGGTCCCTCTTGCCTCCTTTTGCACCCCAGGAGGTTTTTTTTATTCTTTTTTATGGGACCTTTTTTTATATATATACTCTCCCTGTACCCTCTCATTCTCCTTGTCGCCTCTTGTCATTCGTAAGGGTTTTTTAAGGGAGTGAGGTACTCCTCTTCTTCATCCCTTTCACACTCTGCTCCACGATGAGGGATTCCCCTACCTTCGCCCTTTCTCTCCCTCCTCACCGTTCTTTTTAAAGCCTCAAGGGACTGACTCTCCGCCTCACACCCCTCCCTTTCTAAACCCTCGGCCTCTCACACCCTTATCCCCAACCGCACGCCTTTTTTTATTCATCTCTTTTTTTTCGCTGCCTGTTTTTTTATCCTTTCTTTTTTTATTCTCTATGCCTCGCTTTTTTTCGGCAGTCATTTTTTCTCTCTCTCTCTCTCCCCGTTGCTTTTTCGCTCCGCTCTCTTCTTTTTTTTCCCCTCCCTGCCGACCCTCTCTGGGGAGGTGTTACACTCGTTCCCTATCCTTGTTGAGCCCTTTTTTCATTCTCATTAGCCACGTGCCCCTTCCCTCTCATCAGTCTCTTTTTCTTTCTATCTTTTTTTTATATGGAGGCGCGTTTATAAAGAGAGAGGAAAAAAGAGTCCGTGGGGAGAGATATGGAAGTGTGTGAGGAGGGGAAAAAAAGGGAAGAGCGCGAGGGATTCTGGGGTATGTGTGTGTGGGGGGGGAGGGGAGGGGAGAGGTAGACATAGAATGGGTCTTGTAAGAGAGATTAAGGGAGCAAGTGGGCGGTTAATAGCTCCTAATATTAAATTTATGGGCGGGATAGCTAGGACCCAGGCGCTTTTTCTTCAGCTTTTTTTTAACTTTAGATTTGCACCTGTGTGCACCCTATTGGCGAGTTGTTTTTTAAATTTTTTTTTACTCCACCCGGTGATCGACGACGTAAAAAATGGGTGTTGTAAAATGATTAAGGAAACACGCGGGAGCCATTTACTGGCGATTTTTTTTAAATCCGCTCCATTAATATCGGATAAATAAGCAAAGGAGATGTAATAATTCTCAGTATTAATTATTCTTTCGCTGTAAATCATAAGTTTCTGAATAAGAGAAAGCAAATTTTCTTTAATCTTAAATTGGTATTTTGAATTTTTTACCGAATGTTACAACATTTTTGGATATTTTGTTTAACAAACCCGTAAATCAGTTGCCTATGGTCGCATAATGTGAACAAGGGCTCATCATTGAATCTTTACGGCAGGATTTCCTAGATGTTAAACTAAAATCCCATTCCAAGTTCAGCAATATATTCGAATAAAATTATAATGTTAGAAACCTGCATATTTGTAATTGATTCAGTGATTCAAGGAAGTGCTGCTAGAAAGAAGTTTATAATTGTTGAGTCTGAGTTTTTTAAATGTTTGTTGTAAGAGTGAATTATTAAAAGCTAGAGATTGACTTTGTAAATAAATTTAATGCTTCGCATCAGTTCAAAGACTAAAAAGTTGAGATGTACTTCAATCCTTACTACTAATATTTTTATGTAACAACACCTTCGTGAAATTCTTGGATTAAACAATATTTAATGCATTATTACGAAAAAGATTGCTTCGTAGTGCGTGCAAAGAGGAGTAGAATCGTTGCAACTTCGAAAATGCTTATATGTGCGTATTTTAAATCTCGAAAAACTAGTCGACAGAATTCATGATTGAGATGTAAAAATTAACATTATACCTAAGTGTTCCTTTCCTATGAAAAGGTCACGCTCATTTCCAACGCACGATAACACTTCCCAGAAAACAAGCGATCCTTAGCGTAGTTACATAACTTGGTAAAACTATCTTACTTAAGTTTTTTCACCCAAGGTCTCGAAGCATATCCGTCGACGAATTAAAGCCGAAATATATAAGTACTCCGTGCTAGCGAAACCACGCATCGGAAAAGGTTCCTATCCTAAAAACTCTTTTACCATTCAGCATCAAAAAGGGGATTTCTTCTCCTTTTCGGCAGCAGACTAGAGGGCTGGCCTTTCTTTCATTCTCCGCGTTTCCAAGGGAGGAGGGGCGTTGGGGAGGGGTGGAGGGGGTGTTAAGGGGAGGGGAGGGGATGGGAGAAAGAGGAAAAGTAGGAGATGAAGAAGGGGACGATGGGGGGAGGGGGGAGGGAACGTCCGTTGCGTTGCCTTCTCCCCATTTCAGAAAGTCTGCAAGGGAGAGAAAGGAGGAGGGAAAAAAGGAGAGAGAGAGAGGGAGAAGAGAGCGCCCTCCCTTCCAGTGAACTAAAATTGCCCCAAGGCGCCCCCCTTAATTTTTTTTCCATTCCCCTTCCCCCTCGTTTCTCAGGAAAATGGCGGTCCTCGGGCAGGAGGAGGAGGGAGAACGAGGGAGATGTAGCGGAAAGGGTCCTCCTCCCTCCGCATCTCCCCCTCGCCGTTTCTCTCCCCCTCCCATAACCCTCATCTCGCCAATTCCCCCCTTTACTTCGATGCGGATTTAAAACTGAGAGGTCGGCCATTCCGTTCCTTACTCTCCCCCCATCTTTCTCTAAAAAAAACCCTTCTCTCTTCCTTCGGTCTATCGTCGAAAAAAAAAGAGAGAAGGGCGTAGCGTAGTCCACGCAGCCATCTCCGCGTATCTTGCGTCCTGCGAACAAAAAAAATTATCCCCGTTCCGTTCTCCCGCGGAGGGAGCGGGAGGTAGAGAGAGAGAGAGAGGAGAAAAAAGAGGAGAAGGATTCCACCTCGCCCGCTCTTCTTGGCCCTGCTTCGGCGGAAGTGGTGCTAGGTGTGGTGTTGATGGTGACCGAGGGAGGAAAGACGAATGATTCCCAGACTCTCACCATCTTCCTCCTCCCTCTCACCCATCTCCCCCTCTCTCTCTCTCCATTCCTTTCTCTCTATATTTCTTTTTCTCTTTCAGAGTACGCCGTCGCCCCTTTTTAACTTGCTCGTCTCTAAAGGAGGGAGAGAGAGAGAGAGAGATGTATAGAAGGAAAGGCTCTCTCCTTCCCTCCTCCCATTACTTCTCCCATCACCTCCTCCCACCTTCTCATCGATTTTGCAACAAAATGGACGCTTCGTCAGGGAACCAGAGGGCAAGGAAGAGGAGGAGGAAGGAGGTGGGGGGAGAGGGAGGGGAGTTGATGAGCAAGCCGGAGCAGAGAGAGAGGGAGGGGGATGGGAGAGGAGGAAGGGGGGAGAGAGGCAGAGCTGCCTGTTTTTTTTTTACGGCTTCTCCTTTACAGAGCCCTCTTTCTCCCTCTTTTCCATTTCTTTCTCCCCACCTTCTAAAAACCTCTCCAGAATAAAAAAAACCCTTTCCTTATTTTTTCCAGCTCCAAATCTCCCCTCCTACTCTCTCTCTCTCGTTCCATCTTATGCCGCGCGCATTTACATCCTCTTTCCTTTTCCCTTTCCTTTTTCAAAATCTCCTACTCCTATCCTTCCACTCCTCCTTCCTTGTCTCAATACCTTCCCTCTTTTTTTTACTTGAAAAAGGGTTTATTTCTTCAGTTCGGTTCCTTTGCTATTCGTTCTCTCTCTCTCTCTCTCCTCTCTCTTTCTCTCTCTCTTTCTCTCTCTTTCACGCACACGGATTGCCTCCCTCTTCCTCTCCCACTAGCTCTCTCTTTCTCTCTGCGTTTGTTTTCAACTCTCCCCTCCTTCCCAGGAGGCATGAACCGTACACGCACGCCCACACACCCACAAAACGTGGATCCCACGCAAAAGTGTTTTGTTGAGTGTTGTTTCCAAGGGAACTCCGAACTTCGGTAGAGACTCCTTGGTCAGCGCAGTCATTCAAGGGGTTCATGTTACGCACGTTTTTTCCCAACTTGTTTTCTCGTCCGCGCATCTTCGAAAGAAATGAGATACGCGTTTTTATTGCGTTTCGTTTGCTCGTTTTGTATTCCTTTACCGGAGACTGCCTATCGCATAGATAATTTAATTTAATTGGTGAAACCGAAGTATTAATTTCCAAAAAAATTATTTTGATATAAAATACGAGATAGTATTTCTCTTAACGCTGTGTAAGTTATCCGGGATTGCTAATCAAATTGCCGCCAGAGGATCGTTTATACTGCAAGATAACCTCCTTCAGTGGTACAGCGTGAAATATTTATAGAATAAAGTTTCATTCCGAAATTAGACAAAGCTATACCTTTACGACGATAAGGTATAAAGTTAGCTCGTTGATTTTATTAACTCTGTACTGTTTTCAAGTTTAGAGATTCATTTCACCGAGTCACTATAAGTCAGTTACACGCATTTGCATTTATTTAATATATCCGTCCAATCATCATGTAATTTGGTCTACCAGTCACGTCAACCGATCTTAAATTATGCAGCATATTAACTCCGGCTTTAGTCATCCGCGTACCACCCTTATCTTAAGGGAAAAGGACCTCAGGTCCGAGTTCTTTGAATTTGAGTTGTTTACAAAACATTAGAATATAGTATGGCAAGGCTATTTTTTAGGGAAGATTGGTTGATGTAAAAAAATAAGATGAAATGCCTTGTTGGAAACGCAGCCGAATGTCTAAACTTCGGATAAAAATGAACCGAAATAATGAAAGTCTGAGTTAGAGGACTTCAGGTCAGTCCGTACGATTAATGAAAATATATATTTCTGATGTATATTCGAAATTCGTTTAAACCTGCTTAAAAATGTGTAAATCCTCTATACTAGAAATGGATAATCTCCATATCAACTCCCGCCCTTTTCAGCGTTGTTAACGATGCACCCGCTTACAGCATTTTGGCCCATCCCAAAACATTACGCATAATTTTGAATATTTCCGCCCGAAGGGTTTTAAGGAGAGGCAAATCGACCATTAAAAGCACGAAAAAAACTCCATCCGCGTCTTTTAACACGAGATCAAGATATTAACTGCCGTCTCTTGCAAAAGCGGGACAGACATCCGAGCAGTTTGAGACGCACTAAAAACATTATTTAACGGACGCCGTAACTGGGTTATTGTTTGATATACGCGTACACTTTTGCCGCGCTTCCAAATGGTTTCTTACGAAATCGAGCGTTGAAAACATTTTTAGGCGTTTTTCACGCCCCATTTAGTCGAATCACCAAGGAGAGGGCGAGAGGGAGAGAGAGAGAGGGAGAGAGAGGGAGAGAGAGAGAGAGAGAAAGAGAGAGATGTGTATAAGGAAGGAAGCAAAGAAAAAAACCATCGTTTCTATTCTCTGTGTTCCTCTCTCTCACTCTTTCTCGCTTCTACTCCTTTTCTCAAAAGGCGAGACACACAATAACACAAATCACGTTTCAAGCTGGAAACCTTACGAAATGGTTTTTGGAAGGAGGAGAATCGCCATTGAGGAGAACTCTTGAAGCGTTCTGAAGACGGAATGACCCTCCCCGTCTCCTTCTACGGTCGATTTGCAGCCTGGGAGGGAAAGAAGACGGGCTTGTAGAGGGGAGGGAGAGAGATAGGGGCAGAAGAAGGGCTCAGGGACCCTGCATTTTCCATTCGTATTCCTCCCTCCCTCCCTCCTCCTAAAATCTCCTCCTCCCCCTTCGCAGGCCGTTCTTCATTTCCCCCCTCGTGGCAGCAGCCTCCTCTTCTCCTTCACTCGTTTCCTCTCCCCCTCTTTTTCTCTCTTCTCACACCCACGATGCGGAGCCCAGCCATATCTTAGGGAGGCCAATCGATAATTCCATCAGAAAACGCCTCCCTTGTTTTCCACTGCCCCACCACTTCCCCTCCCCCCCTTTATCCCCCCTCCCCCCTCCACCATTCCATTATCTCCCTTTTGGATTCTTCTGCCTTCTCCTCCTCCGCTTTTCCCCTCCTTGGGAGCATTTTCTTTCTTCCTTCACCTCCCTCTTGCTACGCGCGCATTCTCCTTTTTTCTTATTGCTTCCACAAGCCGTTCAATGTTTCCAACTTCTTTCTGACCGTAAATCTCATTGCTTCCATCGTTCCTCATAGGGAGCGCAAACTAGGCTTTCTTTAATTTTCTCTCCTTAATAAACGCGCTATTTTGCTCTGAGATTCCGATAGTTTGTTATGAAGGAACGCCTCCTTCCCGTTGTGTTTTTCCTAGTTAAGATTCGTTTCTTTTTTTTGCGCGAGTTTGTTTATGATTTGGATCCAGTCAAAATATAGCATTTGAATTGCCGACGAAAATGGAAACGATTTTCTTTTATCTTGTAAGGATATTTTGCCTCGATTTATTTTTTACCTTTATCATTTTACATCTGAAATTGAGACACGCTAAGTTTTTAGCCTCATAACGATAATTTTCACTCTAAAATATATTTTTATAATTTTCGTTTAAAAATATATATTTATAACTCTACATTTTTTCTAGTCTCTTTCGCCGTTTCATTATAAGTCTCTCTCTTCGCTCTATGCTTTTTTCACTCCCTCTTTCCTCGCTCTGTTATCTTTACCCTTTTACTTTCTTTGTCTCATACAATTCCTTCTTTTATTCTCATCTTCCGGGTGAGTTTTTTTCTTAAAAAAAAGGCTCAACTTCCCTTCATAATGCAAAGAAAACACGAAAAGACTTTTCGCCCTCCTTCCACCAATTTTATCCGCCTCTCTCTCCCTCTCTTCCCCTCCTCCATCTCTTTTGCCATTTTATATTTCCGGCGCGCGGGTGTATTTTTATGATATATCTTCTTCCCACATTCTCTCTTCCTCCCTCTCTTCCCCCTCCCTCTTCCACCCCAACTCCTCTCGACCGCCATCTGTCTCGTCTCTCAGAAATTACTCCGCCAATCAATACTTAATTTTCCGCGCGCGGATAATGAAAAGAGCCATATGGATTTCGTCACGTTTTTGAACTCTTCCTACACTCTCGCGCGGCAGTGTGTTTGCGTTCGGAGTTTTTATCCTCGCCCGTCGGTACAACCGGTCACTCTTCCTAAAAAAAAAAAGAAAAAGAATGAGGCTTCGCAACGGTCGAGCGGGATTTTATTTAGGTGTGTCGAGGGAAAATAAAAAAAGCATTTATTCTATTTTCGAAGGAAAACGTTGTCGGTATCGATTAATAAATCGAAAGGAAAGTTAAAAAGAAATTAATTTCCTCTCACGGAGCGGGTTTGCTTGAAATGAAAATACTTTACTTTATAAAAGGTTGGATTAAAAGTGGTCGTGTGTTTTATATGGGTGTTTTTTTACGATCGTGAATTTATCGCGCCCGTCATTAGCTCCCTCCCCTCCTCCCCCTCCCCCCTCTTCTCCCTCCGTCGTTCATTGTCAGTACATACTGCGGAATTTCCACTCTGTTCAATTAATAAATCCCAATCAAAATACTTCCTTTTCGGCTCTCCTTCTTCATCCTCGACCTTCCTCTCAATTCCTCCCTCCCTCCCTTCCCTTCTCTCTCTTTCTCTCTCCCGGTAATATTTTCCCTTCTCTTTTTATTCTCGTCTGTTTTTAATTTTATATTTTTTTTATTATTTTCTTCTTCCTCGAGCAGGAATTATTTCGCCTGAATATGCAGAGCCAATTTTAATCTCATTTTTCTCTCCCCCACTCTCTTTTCCTCCCTCCCTCCCTCTCTCTCTTTCCTTCCCTCCCACTCTCTCCCACCCTCCTCCCCCTACAGTTCTCCTCACCACTTCAATCCTTTCTCCCTATCTCTTTCCTTCCCCTTCCTTCCTCTCCCTCCTCCCCGCTTACAAAGGTCTTATTCTCTCTATTCCTCTTCTTCTTTAAGTTTCTTTTAGCTTTCGTTTGCCGTCATTCGTAGCATTTTCTTTTGTCTGCTTTCTTCCTATCTTCTTTTTTTTCTCCCCTTTAAGCCCACTTCTCTCCTTGCTATTTCATCCGTTATTTTGTTCACGCTATACGAAGACTGTCCGGAAGAATACCGGGCAGGTGGTACTATGTTTTTCAGTGGGTATCCTTTATTCCTCTCCAGAAAAAATGGTCACCGTAGCTATTTTTCATGAAACTGCTCATACTTATAAATTTCGTGAGTTTAATGGGCATTATTCCTTCCTTCGTTTTTATCTTCTTCGACACCTGAGGTACATGTTTTTGAATGCCAAATATTTTAACGCTGTGTATTTAATTTGATTATATTTATAGCAACGAATGATAAAAAAGTGCCTCTGTTGAATTCAAATGTCTCTTTATTCTGAATTTGTGGTATAATGCTTTCATAGAATATAATTCTTATTGAAAAAATTGTATTAACACATATATTTATACTGCAAGCATTTTTAAAATTTGGAATTTTTCCCGTCGGTTTTGTCCAAAAACATAGAACCGCGCCAAAGTTCAATTCTGAAGTTCATATGAAAGTGCCTTATAATTTCTATTCTCTTACGAGGCAATAATGCGGCAAAACTGCCCCTAGAAATTGGAATTTTTAGAATTTCGGTGTTTTTTCATAGGTTGTAAGCAAATACCTAAAATTGTACCAAATTTTAAGCCCTTAGCTCAACTAAAAGTGCCTTATAATTTGTATCCTCGTATGTGGCATTAATGGCGCAAAACAGGTCATAAAAATGGAAATTTTCATAATTTGTATCCTCCTATATATCTATAATATATATATATATATATATATATACGCTTCTGACAGGATATTTATATTCATTCATATATCTATAATAAATATATACACGCTTCTTACATAGGATATGTATTATTATCAGAAGCGTCTATATATTATAGATACACTTGCTTAGATGAGGTGTTATGTTTTATTGCGTGGCCGATTGAGTAGTGAAATTCGTCAATATGAGGAAATCCACTAGAGTATATATAAATCAATTGCTTTTTTTCTGTCGCGGTCTTAAATAGTTTGGTGTTTTCAAAAGATTTCGTGAGGTTTTTCAAAACTTGAGCGAATTTAAAGAGATCAGGCTTGTCTCCTTTCATAGTTAATATCCGACCAATCGTCGCAAAATTGGATCCGATTTGCAGGAAATCGACTCATCGCCGGAGACTTTCGAAAGGTAATCAGGGAAAGAATTATCGAAACTGTACTCCGCGCTCCATCTCTTGTCAGGTCATGAAACTACTAACCGAGGGATCGTATTGAAAAGGATTTTCGGTAGGGGTCGGGACGTTTTCATGCCAAACCCCTGCCAACCCTCTCGCTTCCATTTCCCCTAGCTACCTCAGCCCTTCGCCATGTTCCTCGCCGCGACCCTTAACATAGAGAAAGATGGAGTCGACTAAGCTACGCAGGTTCCCTTCGGAAGCAGGGAAAATTACGAACAGATTATTAAAATGTTTAGTGAGGTTGCGATTGCATTAGGATTTATCTTGATTTGGAAAATATAAGTTTCTTAATTCGAACACCAGTGTTGTACTTAACCATTTTTAGGGATAATATTAAAAACATATAAGTTTGAAGTATTTTTATCATTCTTCATAAAGCAAGACAACTGTTTCCCTTAAATAATGCTTCCACAATCCTACGAAGTTATGACACTAATGTAATATAGCAATGCAATGCACTTTATAAATCTTTTAAATTAAAAGACCTAGGTTAATGTTAAATTTTATCTCTCAATTCTTAAACATCCAACAAGTTGTATCTTCTAAAGTTTCTATAAATTTACATACAGAATAACTTTTATTAAGTTTTGTTAATTTGTTTGAGCTAGTCTTATGGCTAAAAACAAAAAATGAGCAGTTAAAAATCAAAATTGAAAAATAATTAATTATCTCAGGTATCTTCAGTTTCTATAAAAAGGGTATGAAAAAACCATACGTTCATTTCGGTTACCAGACAGCTGTCGTCAATAGAATCTACTATCGGTGAACACCAATGACCAATTTTGATTTTTAGGATCTTTTTTAGTAATTTTTGATAAGAGTGAATGAGAGAAAAGTTCAGATTAGCTCGCGATTATTTACTTAAAATCAATTAGATATAGTTATATATATACACATCTGCCTACTTAATAGCGTTTGGCATTCATTGAAACATACAAAAGCTCAACTGAATTGTGAAAATTAAAACCGCCTCAACGGATAGCCATAGCGTAAGGAAATGATAGCAGATTTTAGAGAGTCGATTTTCACAATTTACTCGTTAAATCCTCCTTAACAATTTCCTGAAAGTCGTCCCGAAAACTAAGCTAGTTTGGATTCGATTTGTTTCGAGACAGTGAAAACCGTCGCGATAGCGTGTTGCAGAACACCCGGCACTTGAAAAAAACAAAACCCCGTCCTCCGCGGTCAACCTATCTTCTTTGACCGAAAATTCAAAACATGGCGGCGAGATAGAGGTAGCGTTCAGATTGACGCGGAAGAGGAAGTTTTATACGCAGTCGGATGAAGCGTGAATTCTATTTCTAAAAGTCTGGTTGCAAAAAAAAAGAACTCGAAGCAACAATCGTATCCGTGCGATCTTAGCGTTCCGTTCCGTCAGGCAAAAAGAGAGAGAGAGGAAAAGACGCGGCCGCATCCATGTATGTATGTATGTATCAGCTGTCTCGCGCGTCCGGTGTCACCGGAGCGTTTTCAAGGTATTACGTATTGTGTTCCTTTTTTGGCAGAATAAAAAGACATACGAAGAGAGAGAGAGAGCAAATGAATGCCTCATAACCCTTTTTCCTTACGGACCCAGTTCATAGTCCAACTCATCCTCTTGCCAGCGACCCCTTTCTCCCCTCTCCTAGCGGGATGACTCATTGCCGCAAACCGGTTCATCCTCACGAGTGGACTCCAGAGAGGAGGCAGAGAGAGAGAGAGAGAGAGAGAGAGAGAGGGGAGAGGGAAACGACCCAAAACACACACACACACACTCTCATCTGACCCTGACGCTACATCCTCGAAATCCTCGTCCCTTAGACCGACGCCTTCTCTCTTAACTCTTTCCCTCCCTCTCTCCTCTCCCTCTCTCCTTCTAAATCACACTGCACAGACTAAAACTGCCCCGCGCGCGATGGGAGTACGTGTACATACAAGCCTCCCACGAGGGAGTGACAGACCCTACTGCCCCGGATTTCTCTCTCTCTCCCTCTCTCCCCTCTACTCTTCACCCCCTTATATTTCCCTCCCTCCTTTCTCATCTCCTTCCATTCCCTTTTTCCGCATCTTCCGCGTCGCCAAATCGATCTCTTCATGTGCGTCTCGAAGGGTTCGCCGAAATCATCCTCCTCTCGCGTGTGTTCGAAGGAGCTAATCTTCCGTGGCACGTCGTTGTCGCGAATTTAAAATCGATTACGGTTGGCATTTTTCGAAAAGATAAGCATGCTATTCCTACTCCTACAGTCGAACCTTTATTTTTGGGGGGATAAATAATTGGCGAACTGTTGCTGTTCTTTTTTATAAAAACTCACTCTGATTTGTAATTTATTAGTTCATTGATTTTCAGCATAGTGACGTTACAGAAATAATTAACTGTTTTTCATAGTTTATGTAGTTGTCTCTTGAATTAAGCTTTTAAGTAGCGGCAGTCTATTAACCTTTAAAAAAAATACTTTCACATCTTGTGTTCATTCAAGGAGCTCATTTGTCTATAAAATCTTGAAAGTTCCACGTATATGAAGATTTCATCACTCGGTCTTCTAGAGCGGTGTTTCTCAACATTTAGGAGACCGGGGAGCACCTAGAGGGGCATTCATTAACATAGGAGGAGCACTAGAACAAACTTTTTTAGAAAAACATTTGTTGCCTAACAGCTGGAATGTCCATCATAGTACACTTGTCAGTACAAAAACGATCTAGGAAAGAATAAATAAATGAACTCAAGAAATAGGAATGAAATTAAAGATGATCTTACAAATATTATACATTGGTTGTTTAATCAAAAAAATACATCCATACAAAATGATGAAGGATGAAAAGCTTGCGGAGCACCTACCTAATGGTGACGGAGCACCGGTTGAGAAACGCTGTTCTAGAATCTAAAAAGTAAAAAGGAAATACTTCATTTGTTGGATTTACTGTGCTAATGTTTCTAATCGAGTGAAATGAAGAAACAATTCCGGAAGAGATTAATAGCACTAACTTCATTATTAGTCCCAAAAATTCAGTCCCTGTAATATTTACTTAGATAGTGTCTAATTCATCTAAGGGAGCCAGAATAAATTATTATATGTAAACCTTTGTGCAAAATAAGAGCGGTAGGAAAACTACAATTTTTTATAAATGTCAAGTAGATTTTGTCATTGTTTTCGGTTCTTATTACCTCTCATTATTAAATAGAAAAATTGGACCACAAATACGAGTATCATTTCTTTTGGCCGTGCTTATAGCATTTTCTTTCGGTGATGAATGTACTGAACAATCAGTTCATAACAAATAACTCTGTGTAATGGCATACATTAATTTTTAAAACAAACTTTGATGAAAACTGCACTAACAGTTTTTTTTATTCATACAATTAAAATAAAAATAATATTTCCGCATGAAAGTATAGCAGCATTTTCCATGGCAATTGTCGCTTAATAAAATGACGCCTCAACAATACTTTCGTTAGTACACTTCTCATACCACATAACGTTGGCTGATCGGGAACTGTTTGTTGTGGCGCCCACTTGCTCGACCCTTGCGAACACGGCATTCAAGAGCACCTCGCGCATCCCTCGCCTCGCCCTCAATGCATCGCAGACGCCGTCGCCCGAGATGCCCACGTCCGGTGGACGGTTCCGTACAGTGTCGCCCTCGGACGGAGCGTCGTCGAAGCTCTGGGCGTCGCCGCTTTTTTGGGGCGGGGTTGTGAAGGGGGTCCGGAGGGAGGCGGTGCCGAGCAGAGGGGCGGAAACCGTGTGGGCGAGGGTGGAAAGGGCGTGTGTAAGCAGCACCGCCCCCTCCGCTCCGGAGCGGTAGCCGAGTTTCCGAACTGTTTGTTTACGTCCTTCCAAGCGTTCGATCGTAGGATCTTAACCAGAGAGAGACGATGGGCGATGGATTTGCTCGCCGGCGAGAATTGTTTGCCACCGAGTATTTTGTAAAAGAGTCCGATAGAGATTTTGGATTGAATTATCAAAAAAAATATATATATATATCTCCGTACCCTTTCCACCCTTAAACGGATCGATGGGAAAGGTTGGGCGAAGGGGCAGAGAGGGGGCGGAACTGTTTGCGGAGGGGTGGCGAGAAGAATTCTGCTTCCAAAGAATCTCAAAAGATGGAGCAGGCGAAGTTTTCTCGATCATTTCGCGCGTCGGATTCGGCAATCGAGAGATGCTGAAGGAGAGGACTAGCTTTCGTTTTCCTCAAAATTGTAGAAGTTATATAGCTGTTATTGGAGCGGTATATTTTTTCTGGACACTCAAGGGAAATATGTCGCTGTTATGGTCATTTCGTCGTTGTGATAAGGTATATTTTTCTGGTTTGGTTAATTAATTGTTTACATATGAGCTTGAAACGTATAAAACCTTGTATGGAATAAAGGTACGCCCTCAGTAGTAACATAGACATAATCGTGTTTGATGCCCAAATATATATTTTGTCATAATTATATGTAAGTGAAGAGGAGGAAAAATAAAATCAGAATATAAGAAATGTAGATCTCAGCTTTCTGTACAATAATTAATTAAATGCACATTATTACTTATTGTTAGACCGAAGCAGGCCTTAATTATTGTATGGTAAAAGAATAAATTACGAATTAAGAAATAGCTCGAGCAACGTGCAAAATTTAACATTTCGCAGTGACGTTCTTTTACAGTTAGCACGCCTAATATTTTTGCTACATCTTCGCATTTAAATACCTTATATTTAATTTCCTTGCATTTCCAACCGAAACATCCCAAAATAATGGCCGCAACCTTTCTAGAGGAAGACCGTCCCGGTAAACATTCACCATCGCAACGTTTTCGTTTATGTATTTTCCTTGGCATTCATTACTAGGCAACATGGACGCAATATTATCCGCGGCATTATTAATCGCTGGAGGGTGAAGTTGTGACCCCTTCCCGCCTCTTTTCCTTCCCCTTTCCCCCTTACTCCCTTTCCTACACCCCCTCCACCCCCCCTTCTCCTCTCCCTTTATTTGCGACACGAAGTCGCTGGCGGGATAGTGAAAGGACTACATGAGCATGCGTGTACCTTTCGTCGTGATTCGAAACCTCTACATCGCTTCGAATATTGCTTCGTCCTCGGCACAACCACCTCTCTCTTTCCTCCCACCTCCCCCTTCGGCCCTGTTTCCTTGAGAAAAATCACCTCCCTGGAAACAGGGACGAAGCCATCCGTGGCTACATTTTTTTGATTCGCGGACGCAGAATAAAAAAAATCCGCCGCCTTTTTCGAGGAAGCGGAAGTATGCTCTCTCGAGAGCGGTTTCTTTTTATTTTCCGAGCGGCTCGCACCGCCAGAGGGGACATTTTCGTCCGCTTCGCACGACCTCTTCCACTTCCCCCGCACCACCTCTCTCCCGCACGTAACAATATATCCCAGCCAGCCATGCCGCCGACCATACCAGACCCGTCCCACCTCCCCTTCCTCCTCGCGACCTATCCTTCACACCCCTTTCCTCCCTCCCACCTCTCCCTCTCCTCCTCTACCGTACGCAGGCGGGTTTTTTCCCACAGTAAAAGCGACGACGTGAGCGGAGCACCCAAGACGACCAAGTGTGGTTTTCAAGGCAGATACGAACAGGCAATCCGCATGAAATCTTTTTCTTCTCGGGCTTCTTTCTCCTCTTCCCCCCCCCCCCCCCCCGGAAAAAGGAGGAGGGGAGAGTGCGATGTAAGATGACCGCACTTGGCCGCACTCTTTTTAAGTGGAGTGGATATATATGGCGTGGAGGGAGATGGGAGAGAAGAAAGGAGTTTAAGGAACGCTAGAAGGAGGGAGAGAGAAAGTGAAAGGAAAGAGGGGGTGTGAAGTTGAGAGGAAGCGGGAGGTAGGATGAGAGTTAGATTAGGTTGGGAGAAGAGTGTGTGAATAGAGAAATAGTTGAGGACAGGAAGGGAATAGGGGAGCGAGAAGAATTTTAGAGGGAGGAAGATTGTTAAAGAGAGAAAGGAGTGAGAATTTAGAAAGACGGAGAATGGTGGGATGGAGTTAGATAAGGAGAGAGAGAGAGAGGCATCTCTTTTCTGTACGTTTATGCGTGTACGTCTTGCGTCTCCTCCTCGCCACACCACCTGTCCAACCTAAACTCCCCACATCCGGAGGAGACACATACACCAACCTGCGCCTTAAAAACCGATACTCTTGTGTATTCCTCCGCCCTGGAATATACTCCCCTCGCTCGCAAATCGAGCTAGGCGAAGTGTGGGAGAGGATGCCCGCAGGAGAAGGGGGGAAAGCAGACTGCGTCCACCCTCACCCATTATCTCAGAGACCTTCTCTCTCTCTCCCTCTCTCTCTATCTTACATATCTCAGGACTTTCTCTCTCTCTATCTCTCCCTATCTCTCTTCTCGTTCCTTTCTTTCCAGCAACGTCGCACACATCCTACCCTCTCACCCTCATATCCTCCTTTTTTTTTAATAACTCTCTTTCTATCATACCGTTTAAGAAAAACGGTCTCGGGTGACAAAGGCGCGAGAGTTTGAAGAAAGAAAAAGATTCGAAGGAAGTGTAGGAGATGTAACTAGACGAAGGAGAGTAAAATCTCCTTAATGAGTACATCCAATACGTTTTATTAATACACCAAAGTCTCCCGCTCTGAATAACCATCCCATTTACGGCCTCATTCCTCTCTCTCCCTCCCTCCCTCCAATCCCCTAACACTTATCCTTCAAAAGACCACGCATTACCTTCCCTCCTCTCTCCTCTCCCTCTCACTCCTCCCACTCTCCCTCTCTCTCCTCCCACTCTCCCTCGCCCCCTCCACTCCTCACACTCTTCTCTCCCAACCGTCCTCGGTCGCGAGGGGCATGCATACATTCGCGCGGACGTAGTTTTAGCGTCGACCGTTGGGCAGCTGCCGGTCAAGAGAGAGAAGAGGGAGGGAGGTTGAGAGGGTAGGGCGGAGAGGAGAGGGGAGGAGGAGGAGGGAGCTGTTGAAGCGGAGTGAGGAAAAGGAGATGAGGTAGGATGGATTATTCGGCATGGGGTGGAAGAGTTATATGAGGTAGTGGGGGTTTAAGGAGGAAGGGAAGGAGAGGTTGTGGAGATATAGGGGTGTGAGGAGGAGAAGGAGGGGAGGTTGGGGGAGTTTTTGGAAGACACTGCGCAATTTCGCGTCCTCGTCTTCTCCGTCGATTTCAATTAATCTCCATAACTCGGTGCGCGTGTTTTTACGGAGAAGGACGTTAACGAACTCCACACCGTGAAGAAAATAACATAAAAATAAAAGTCAATTGAAATTACTATAATTAGGATGTTTATTTATCGTGTTTGCTTAAAAATATCCCTGCACTACATGTATAATTATTTTTCCTTGTTTTTAATAAATAGGCATTTACGAATTCGAATCAGACTATCATACGAAAGAGATCAAACAAGAACTAATGATAATTGAAACTACTTTATAAAGTTATTATGAAAGTTATATCATCTTTGTACGTATATTATACGTAATGAGAAAATTTCTAGGGTTTATCTTCATTTTATTCACAGATCGAGTTAAGGGATCATAAAGTATGCCTTTTTCTATTTTTTAATACAGTTATACTCGCACATTTCGTCATGCAGCTACATAGTACCTACCAACAAATCTAAATTAAACCTTTCACTTCTCCACATTTGTGAGTGGCAGGGATTGCAGTAATGTATAATTTCGAAGCACAGTATTTTATTTTTATAAAATGTTCATTAATCGCTAACTACGTATTCATGAGCTCTGACATTTCCTGAATCGCTATTCATGCAATTTTTGCTCGGAGTTACTTGAATCAAATGATCTTTGCGGAAGAAGTTCTCTCAGTTACCACACGAGGTGCTCATTTAATCGTCCCTATTTATAGAGTATCGGAGACCTAAAAACAAGATAACTTTTAAAAAATGAAACTGGTAACCCTAAAATTTCACAAATAAGAAGAAAGTTAATCCTTTCTTTCCTCAACAATTTCTCAACAAAAAATTATTACAGAAAATAAAAGCTCTCGTATGGGTACAGGGATACACCATTCGCATGGATGCCTTTTGGCCTCCGTCATACTATGAGATGGTCAAATCGTGGTCCAAATTTAATTTTATGAAAATTAGGAATACCTTTAGAATTTATCTTGAAATATCTATTAATATTTAATTTATCACAATACATAACATTTATTTCGCGAATAAATATGAAACCTTAACACTGTTGTAATGAACAAAGTCTTTTAAAGTTGAATCGCCACGTTTGCTCTCAGGAAAAGCATTTATAATAAGATGTCTAATATAATATCAATATATCTAGTCAAGTTTTATTTATGCTAAGAAATACTGTCCTAGTTATTAGTTATGATATTAATTACATTTATGCTTTATAAATAATCTATAAAAATATTTTCAATAAAGAAATTTTAATTTTGGTGTCTATGCTTCATTTATAATGTTTATATAAAAGAATTGGATTGATAATTTCAAAAGATGCTACTCTAAGGAAATATTTGCGAAGATAAAAATGGTGCTGTATTTTACTCTTGGGTTTGAATTTTTATTCTATAAATTTGCGTTTAGTTGCTTCATTAATTCGGGGGATATCAACTACGTGCAGAAAGAAAGGTCGACAAACAGAAAGGTCGAAGGCATTATTTTCATAATACATAAGCCGTATTTAAATTTAACCATTGGTTATTTAATGCTAAATTCCGACCGAATTATTGATGAACAGTCTGTGTAAAATGTTGAAAAATCATCCCGATCACATAAACGAAATTTCACTGCTGTATACTTGGAAGAAGCTTTATTACAGTGTTCGTCAGAAGCAGATAATTTATGAAAGGGTTCCAGAAATTATTTAAAACATACTGTTTTATTTTTTATTGGAGGCTCTATTCATAAATTCGACACTGCTTTTTTTCTGTAGGACGGATGGAGCAACTCTCATCACACTGAACTTCCTGTATTTTTCACGAGCGGAGAAGATGACTTGTTAATTTTTTTATTGACATATTAAAAACACGGCACTACGCCAACAATGGAGTCGAGACCCTTGCCTCTCCGCTTCCGCCTATTTCACTTCACAGAGCGGCGTCAGTTACCTAAAAAATGATTGCATAACGGAGGATTACGGCGTGAAGAGGGTAGGTAAGTAAGGAAAAGGGAAAACGGTCAGGGATTCTAGGAACGGCTGCGCGGACATTTATAAAGAGAAAGCGCCGTAGGTATATGTATACATGGAAGGGATGCGGGGAAGAACGAGGGTTTTATATGTGAGGAAAGGGTCTGATATGAGGGAGAGAGGATAAAAGGGAGGAAAGGAGAGAGAGAGAGAAAGAGGGATCGGGGTGCGGTGACCGCGGGACATCTGCCTCTCAGAAGAGGTGGGAGTTGACCAGAGGGTTAGCGAAGAGGGTGGGCAGTTCTTTTGGTCCTTTTTTTATCGGCCCGAAAGGGTTAGGGCGGGCAAGAGGAGGGGGGGGGGAGGGAAAAGAATTAGACCGGGTGGTCAATATGAAGAGATTAGAAGGGATGGGTGAAAAAGGGGGGAGAGATATGGAAGGGATCGAAGTGTTATGGAGGAAGATCAGCGTTAGAGAAGAGAGAGAGAGATGAACGAGGAGATGGAAGGAGAAGTTAAAACTTATGAAGGAAGAGGAAGGATATGTAGAATATGAAGGCGCGTTGGAAGGAATATCTCAGGAGGGCGAAAACGGTAATCTGTTCATTCGATTGTAAGCTACGCACAGTGTCTTGTGCGTGACCGCCCGAAAAAAGCAGGTTTTTTAACTCTGTCAAATTTAATTGGCATCGGTTCGTTTATTTATTTACCTACCCCTCTTTCGTTGCATAGCAGCGAAGCATTAGCTTCTTGCAGCTGAAAGTAGGATTTGGTGAAATAATACTGTATTAAATCAACCCTTTATATGGAAGGCCAGAATTTTATTATATGTTAACATTTAAATAATGACGGGTAAATTTTGCAAAAGCTTCTTAATAGCGGTAGTTTATTTTAAAAAATTAACAGGTAAGGAGAGCAATATCGAGATTAACTTAAATCCAAGTCGATATGACAAACTACTTCTCCCAGATAGACATAAAAAGTTTTAAAAAAATCAGATGCTCATTTTGGCTACGAAGCAGTCTTCTTCAGTTGTGGTCCACCGGAGATGGTTTCATCACCCTTTTATGCCTAATTGAGAGACAGGTTCCCAGTAAGAGGAGAAAATTAAGGAGCATATCGTTTAATTAAGTAAAAGAATAGGCGACTAGATTTTTAAATGGCGAATGTTATATTTTATCATATTAATGCTTAAATGGATTGCTGTTTTCCAGACTTTAAAAATATTTAGTCGTATATTTCGATCAACGGAAAAATGTTCAGAAAAAAATCAAAACATAAATAAAACTAATGTTGGGATTCATTGCGTCGAACGTTTTTTATATTTTTCAGAGCAAATAATGTTTCAACGCGTTCCTTATGCAGCATGCCAATAAAATATAACAATAAATAATTAATTGAACAAAATAGAATAACTCGGTATGCAATGTATTAATTATTGATATTTTATATGATTATGCAGCTTAAAAATACTCAAATCCCCTTTGTCACAATAGAGAATTAAAGGCGACGCCTGCACCAATATTTAAAGCAGGAAATTTGAGTTCCGTATGCATAATTCATTCGCTTCGTCGATTTTTAATGAAATAATATATTAACGAGATCATTATTATCGATTTTTCATATTTTTTCATTGCAATCGAATATTTGAATGTATAAATAAATACAAATAATTCGTCCGATAAAAAATTTTGACATTATGCATTTTTATTATGGGGACAAATAAAAAACTATAACATTTATAAAATCATTTGAAAATTATAAGCAAAATTTAACATCTTTTTTTGAAGATATTTACGTTTGGATAGATTTTTTCTAAATCGATCAATAATTTTTTTTACTAATTCAAATTGTTTTCTGTTTTTAAATAACTTTTGTAGAATGAGAAATATTCCATTTATATTAAAACTCCCATTTACGATATTTTGCATTAATTATGTGATTCAATATATAATAAACTAAATATTTACCTACTTTAAGCAGTGCATATGAATGCGATGGCAAGGCACTGCTTGTGAAAGGATTTTTATACAGAGGATGTTTATTATTTTCTGCAATGAGGTTTTAATTCCACTACGTTAACTATAAATCGATGTCTGTATTTTTGGTAGTTTTTCGCTTATATAAATAAAAATGATGTACTAAAGCTAAATAGAATACAATAAATTTAAAAATCTCTATTTACAATGTCATGAGAATGAGATCGTGTTCTGGGTTATTGTACGGAAGGCGTTATAACGCGGACAGCCGTGTCTCCCTGGAAACCAGTGACGTAGTCCACAAGAGCTGTGTAACTTTTTTTGTTCGTGATATACGTAATTCATGGAATCAAAACGGAGGCAGCGAGCGTTTATTTCTGTAGAAACCTACAGATTATCGAATGCCTTGAATCGCGAAACAATTAGGTTTGCGATGAATTTTAAGCGTTACATGTTTTTCACCCATAACCTCAAAAAAAAAAAAAATCTAAAATCTCTGATCCGAAGCGACGCGATAGCGAACAACAAAAAACTCATCGCCATCGAGAGGGAAAAAATATCGTAACCGCTAAAACTTCCGTTCAACCGTGATAAATTGGTAAAAGTTATTAAGCACGAAATGTCAAAAAAAAAAAAAAAAAATCCCTGAGTTCGACATCGCTTCCGTCTCCATAAACAATTCAACGAATCCCCGAATGAAATGAGAGTTGGAAGGAGGGGGGGGGGGAGGGAGAGAGGGAGAGAGAAAGTGGGAGGGGGATGGAGCGTGAGATCGTCCGCACGATGAGCGAGGTTCCCAGGCAACGGGCCTCTCTCTTTTTCCCTCCTCCCTCTTTCTCTCTCTCTCTCCCCGCGGACGGAAAAATCTCCCTCCATGGTCGGCACCCACGCACCAGGGATGCACACCTGCTCTCCATGCACCCCCTTTGCCCCTTTATCCTCGCGTCCTCTTCTTCTATTATTTTATCTTCCACTTTCCCTCTCTTCCTCTTGCTCTCTCTCTCTCTCTCTCTCTCTCACTTTCGACCTATTAATGTATCTTCTAACGTCTCCTTCAAGAATAAACTTTTAAGTATAAAAAAAATGAAAAAATAAATTGCACTGTTTTATATCCTATATCAATTGAAAGATTATGAAAAACCAGCTTCATATCCTTGATATATATCTTATATTTTATATTTTAGATATTTAATGAGTTATTTCATTGATTCGTTTTCAGCAACAAGATGAACGCATACTTTTTACACTTTTGCCACTCTCTCCCTTAATCTCTACTTTCTTCATCCGCTTCCCTCTCTTACTTTTCATCCGTAATTTTTAGTATCATTAATAACACTAATAAATTATCCGCTGTACTTTTCCTAAATTCTGTTCCATATCTCCCCGTTTCATTTTATTTTCGCACCTTAATCCCATACAAATCCTCCATTTTCTCCCTTTGCCCCATGAATCACTTGGATCGAGTTCTTGCCTCCTCTCTCCAATCATTCATCCCGTGTTGCCGTGCAGCTGACACGATCTGCGGTGCGTTATATAGTTGAATTTAAATACGAGTACAGTCGAACCTCTGTAATCCGGCAACCCCCTTCCCCCCCTCCCCCCAATAATCCTGCATATTTTCCGATTTCGCCTTGTTTCCCGCGAACCGCAATGTTTAGAACCGTCGATCGCCAAGTTCAACGCAATATACATTGACCCCCTCAATGGATTAAAGGATTTGAATATGATTTCCTTTTTTACAAACTTTTATATTAACTTCGTTAGTTATATATATATATATGTTTAATACATATTCAACCCCTCGGATATCAGAAAAAATCTTCCTCGAACAGGTTGCACATCACTTCACCTCCCGTGAGTGCTTGCCTATCGCGCAACCACCTTTTACAGCGGAAAGCGCGTATCTTTGTAAATGCCATACTTAAAAATTTCTTGTGGAATTCGCACTTATTTTTCGCTGCCTTTATTTTGATGAGCAGATTTAACAGTGGCGTTTTTCAATTGTTTACGGCATGAGTGCGTAAATAAACTGAAGAAACTGAGACTGCGCTGAAACTGCCAAAATCGTAATTCGGACACTAATATACTCGCTAAACGCCGATTTTCTCAGTTATCGTCGACAATATCCATTTTATGCGAGCTTTCAAATTTTTGAAAACACACGATATGTACCAGTTTACCATAAAATAAAACGCATCGCGTATCTTAACTTTTTTGTTTATTACCTTATTATTGTAACTTATGTTTAAATAACATTCTGTGCATTTCATTTAATATTCACTATATTACAACGTGTAATATCACGAAGACATGGGCTAGGCTTAACTTTCCCGTAATCCGACAAATTCCCTAATCCGGCTTCGGTCAGGTCCCAAGGTTGCCGGATTAGGGAGGTTCAACTGTATTTCGAACGATTTTCTATTTGCAGCTTCAACTTTTGTAACATCTCAAACATTTACACGCTTGTCGTAGGGCTTGGATTTTATATTAATGGAGACACGTGGTCATATTTGGGTGAGTTGCTTAATTCATAAATATTCACGCAACTATTTTATCCGCATTATAAACAAATCCTATGTCAAAAGCCGACTCCCAGGATTTAGCGATCTGATTGAAGTTTGATGTAAAACAAAAACATTACAAGTAATCTTACATGTAAGAGTTCGCCTATCATGGAGTAAAAAATTATGGAAATGAGTCTTGTTGGTCTTTTATATTCTTTCTTCGTATTCCCATGGTAGCCATAGCACCCTTTCCCCCTTTTCTCCCTTCCTCCTCTTCCCTCTCCTTCCTAAAATGTTTTTTTTGTTGAAACATCTTACAAGCAATTACCCAAGGGCCTCAATGCGTCTCCTGCTGATTGAATGATTAAAAATGATGTACGAAGATTTTTTTGTACATAAATAATTAACATAAGTTGGAGAGAATATCCCCCTAAAGGCAACCTGCCTCTGTTATTTATTTTTTTATAAGAATTCATTTCGAATTCTGCCTCGGAGACGTTCCTTTGGCCTTTTTCGACCCTCATGAAATGGAATGGGGCGTAGGCATGGGTGGTTGGCTTTATTTGTCCCTCGCTCAACCCTGTCCCGTTAAAAAAAAAAAAATACCGATACTAGGAGGGAAGTACCTTCGACGCCGAGCTAAAGAGGAAAGGCATAAAAAAACTCGTGATTCCGAGGTGCATCTCTTCGGGGCCATCAGCCCGCCGGGGAGGAGCGGTGGGCATCGCTGACCTTCTCCGGCCGCCCTTTCTCCGCCCCGCCCCCTTCCTGCCCCAGGGCTCTACGCTTCCCTTACTCCACCTCCTCCCTCACAACCTCCCTTCTTCTCTTCCTCCACTCTCCTATTCATTCACATTCTCTTCCATCTCTCAAAGCGACCCCATCCTAGTCGTTACTAATAGCCACGCAAAAGATAATTTCGTTCGGCTTTGGGAATGTGATGAATAACATTCGACCTTCATTTTCTTTCTTCAACTAACAATAAGTATAATGCGAATTTATAATTGTGAATTTCATAATAATAAGAAACTTTTTATTCTGCCACTAGTTATTCCCGACGATGTCGATGATTTCATCAAAAGTATCTTGAACGGGTAAATGAAAAAGTTTGCCACGATTAACATGAGCGCGAGTTAACTTGTTATTTATAAATAATTTTGAAACCTAAACATTATTACGTATATAACAGTTTTCTGTCAGTGGTTTTTCCTTTCATTTGCTGGACGTATTCCTAAAAAACTATTCGTTCGTTATGTGCTTGATACGTTTTCCTCGTTTTTTTAAACTTCACATGACTTATATGCTTAAGCATGGAGTCTCTTTTCAAATGCTACTTTTTTATTTCTTCTACGTTATTATCAGTCGTAATTATCCGTATTCCTTCTTCATTTTTTTCCGCTCATTTCATTGACTGAATTCTTTTCCAAGACCCCGTTTAGAAGCTTTCAAACTTTTCCAGATCCTTTACCTTGAGCGTGCATACTTCCGCGCCATTGAAAACGGTATTCCATGCATGATATTTCCAAATCTCTTCGTATGTATTTTTTTATAAATTTCTTTACTATGTACTGATGTCTGTAACGAGCCATCCGATCTTTAGATCTCGATAGTCTCCGAATTTCTTTTGTGTTAGCTTTCCGTCATATTCATTGAATATTAGGGTTCCTTGTCTTATTATAATCCAAATTTTTCGTATGTCGTATTAGGGCTCTATCCATCGAATTGTATTCTTTTTTATTCTAATCAGTTTTAAAGGGTTTTTAAGCAACACACAAGATACAGATTCGGTACTCCTTCTTTCAGTTGATTCCTTCCCAGGAAAAAAAAAACCTCGACGAGATGAAATACTCCATTATTTTCCTTTATATGTACATTATCTGGTCCTTGTCATTTTAATCCACTCGTTTCAATTTGTCGCCATTCATATCTATTCCTTTATTGCAAAAGTCTCGTTCTTCCATTCTCCAGACACGAGCGCTATATAGAAAGAGATTGGAGAGAGCGATGTCCGAAGGAGAGCCCTTTGGAGATAAATCTAGAAGCGTTAAATAAGACAAATATCTGACAATCTTCTTCCACCCCCTCCCCCTTCCCCCTCTCCCCCTCCCTCTCTCTCTCCATCAACCCTTCATCAGCTGTTCCCTCGAACTCTTCCTGTTTTTCATCCCGAGTGCCGTTGATCGCCGATTGTCCGGAGTCACGTTTTTCAAGACAAAGGGAGTCCGTAAACATGTCAGACGCCACGTGATCTCTCCTTCAACTCCTTCCCCATTCCACCGTCCGCCCACACTCACAGACGTACTCTCTCTCTCTCTCTCACACACACACACACGCGCGTGCACACAGACACGCACAAAACACACTTACTATCAATCTCTTTCCTCGAGTCCATTCTGACCGACACCCGATCCCTTTGTTTTCCATCGCAAATAAACCTTACATATATATATTTTTTCCCGTCGTTCCGACAACTCTCCCTTCCCGTTCCTCTCTCAACGTTTGTTTGCGCATCAAAAGATATCTCTCCGTCTTTTTTTTTGGTTTTCCAGGAATGGCGTCTCTCTCTTCCATCGACAATTCATGTCCGGAGATTTATAAATTTCTCTTAAGTGCTCGTGTATGAATACTGATTATCGATCCACACCGGATGCGTTTAGCTATTAAGGCGAATGTCTAGAAAATTTAGGAAAGGAAATGATAAGGTTATAAATAGTTTTAAAAGATGTCCTATGAGGGGACATATTTTGTATAAACACGAATCCTTACGATTGGTAAGAAGATTTCGTGATTGGTTAGCATTTATGATAACTTATGCTAGGCTAAACTTTAGGAATATTAATTATTAAATTATATATGGTAAGATATTAAGGTCTAATCGTGCAATGCATTGTAAATACTGCATGTAATTTAAATCATCCCCTATTTGTACACTGCATTTAATCGTTTCTATGGAGAGAGTTTTATTACCTCTTTATGTTATACCTGCACCGTGAACATATAAGGTTAATTTTCAGAAAGGTAAGTTGAAATGGATCGAAATGGCTGGTGCAAAATTTTGCATGTACTCTAAGTAACAGATCGATTCTGAAGCGACAACACTCGATTTCATCTTTTATTTCCGTTACTGTTTTGGATAAATCGAGTCAAGAATCCGAAACCACAAAGGCCACTTTCCGTTCGGCTCGTTCGGGTTTTTCCCCTCGTTCTCTAAAGTTCGCACGTGTAGTTTTTACACGTGTTGTCCCCCAGGCGGTCCACTCCCATTTTCCTCTTCCTCCCACTCTTTTTTTAACCCGCCAACATCAATCCAATCTCTGGAAAGCTTACGTCGAGAACGCGAAATAAATCTGTCTCATGAGCTGATAAATACCCAACAAGAATTTTTCCAGTAACAAAAAGTGCAGGGTGGCTTTTTTTTAACATCCGAGTAAATTAGGAAAGATTATTCAATAAGTCCTAAGCATTAAAATATCTCGCTTGAAGAAAGAGTTAAAATTTTATAATCCAGTTTCAAAGAAACCATTTTTACGTGAACAATAAAAATCTTATTCTTAATATTTTCACAAGGTTTTCTAAATAAAATTATTCAAATAAATAAATAAAAATGAAATGTTCATAACATATACGATTCAACAAACCGCGTATATAGCGCAACTCATTTTTCTACTTGCATTAGTTATATAATAGTTTAATTTAATGATATATGAACTAATAGATTTATAATGTGAGTATTTAACGATTAAATACGCTGTTTTGTGAACCTAAATTGAAATAATGTCGAAGTCTTGCCTTGCAATGGCATTTCTGTGAATATATTTTTATGTTTTTCTCTCACGCTGGGAAAATGTTAATAATATGAATGAAAAAGTGGAACATTAGAATCCATTAAATATTATAATAATCATACATTTAATTAATCAGAAACTATTGATATATATATATATATGTATATAATCATAGGTAGTCTGTCCGTTGACAGGTCTGTGATTATTCATGCTTAAACTTGGTTCTCCATATACTCCTATTTTCCGCAGTTTTCTTCATCTCTTGATAGCTCTCTTTCCCTTTCAAGTCGTCTACCAGCTGAAACCTTTTCCTACCTCTTTCTCTTTTTCCATCCAGTTTTCCTTCTAGCACTTCTTTAATCATGCACTCTCTCTCCTCAGGTAATGCCCAGTCCAGTTCGCCTTCCTCTTTCTGATAGACTGTACAATCGTTCGCTTCTCTCCTATTCTTCGTAGTACTTCCTCATTTTTCACCCTATCTGTCCATTTTATCTTCAGCATTCTTCTCCATGTCCACATTTCGAAGCTTTCCAAGTATTTAATACCATTTTTCCTTAGCGTCCATGTTTCTGCCCCATACAAAGCTATACTCTATAAATAGCATTTTATCAACTTATTACGGATATCCTGCTTTATATTTCCCGTTAGTAGGAGTTCTGAAAGCGGCTTTTGCTTTTGTTATTCTAGTCCTGATTTCCTCGGTACATTTTGCTTCTCTCGTTATGATGCTTCCAATGTATTTGTAATCTGAAACTTGTTCTAATGGCTTTCCTCCAATACTTAGTATGTTCAAATTTTCTTCTTCTTTACTTGATATTCGCATAACCTTGGATTTTTCTGTATTAATTTCCATACCGTATTTTTTACCTGTTATCAGTAGTCTATTTATCATTTTCTGGAGTTCCTTTTTATACAAACACACACATTATTGATATCTATAAAGAAAAGTGTTTGTATGTATGTTTTTTTATTGCTCAGCACATAGAAACAAGAGGAAGATATCATTTCAACCGGAATGAAGAGTTAAATGGTGTAGTCAGGTTTTTACATATATCGATTTGATTGACCTTTCTAATTTTTAAATTTTTTTTCTTTTTTCATTTTCTCCATTTGAATTACATAGGGATGAGTGCAGCTTATTTTTCATTTGTATTTTAAAATTACTGAGAAACATGGTATGAACTTGAGACCTGAATGGTCCCTGAAGGAAAATGCAAGGTTTATTTTTATTGAAGACAGAATCCAAATCCTGATCGAATTAGCGTAAACATGCATTTAGAATCAGAAAAATACGTGATTTTATCAGTTGTAGTACAAAACCAATTATAAACTACCACGACAACTCCTATTGTCGCCGAAGTTGAGTCCAGTGCATTTATATGGGGAAACCTTAACTCAATTTCTGTGTGCAATTTTGCTTTGTTTATATGGCAACTAAATGCTTGTCGATTTTAATTGAAATATTACTAGTAAACGGCTTTTAATGATGTTTTTGTGTCGAGTACTCCAAAGCAAACTGTTTTTAAAACTACGTAACTTAAATAATTAGACGTAGATTTTCCACATTGTGTTCGGATAAATCGTTTCATTATTTCCAAAGTATTGTTGATATAATCAATTTTCTTGTAACAGAACTCATGGACGAGAAAATCGAACCTAATAGTCGGAGGATAATATTCACTGTGTGATTCTCTATTTATTTTTTTTCTTTCGATGAATTAATTAATGTCGTTTGTTCCTTTGTTCATCCATTTTCTCTAGATTATTGTGTTCTTTCTGGTTTTCCTTACAGTTTTCGTTTTGAAGGTATCGTCGCGAAACTTCGCATAGATACATATATAATTTTACTCTGCTGGTAACATGGGCTATATGGCTATAAAAATTTGGGGGGAGGGAGGGCTTAATACAATAATTATTTTCCCATAAATTTACACGTAATTTTCGATTTTTCACAGAGCAAGATTTTCTTCATTCATTTAATAGGTAAATGCGTACCGGTTTTCTTCATTTTTGCTTCATTGGACGGGTAAATCTGTGTACTACGTTATTCTTGCGACATTTACATGTTACACAGTCGAAGTTTTAGATTTACAAAATCCATTTAAATACAACGGGCACTTCTGCTAGTGTGTGTGTGTGCGTGTGTGTGTGTAATGTTTTTTAGAAATTACACTGTGTGTCCATTGGAATATGTCATCAGAAAAGCAAAAATACACTTTTTATATATTTTGAAAAAATATTTGAATATATGGAATTGAATCGATTTTCGTCTTTACGCGACCTGATTTCGCAAATGTTAACAAAATTACATCATGTCTTAAAACGCAGTACGCAAAGGCAACTTAGCATCTAATGTACGAGGGAAATTAGTAATCCAAAAGGCAAAGAAAAAACAAGAAACTCTTTCCCTTCTGCGTTCTAACATAAGTCCAATTCCATCTCGTCTTCTCCGAAACTTAAATGCTGGATTCAGAGGTTCCCCGGAATGAAAACTACGCAGTAATTAAGTCTTTACGTTACAAAGGGGACTACACGTTTGGTTTTTTTTCTGCCATTTGAGCGAACTAATTTAATTTAAATTAATGAAGCGAAATTTTTTATCAAAGGGGCAGAAAGCAAGAGAGAGAGGGTGGGTGTGGAACCCTGTTGCGAGGAAATTTTTTTACCTGCACAAAAGTGCTAAAAATACGAAAAATTGAATCAAAAAATTAATTTATGAAACCCGATTTTTTCCGGCTTTCTTTTTTGTATCACTCTTAGCGTTTTCACCTTCTCCTTTTTCGCAACCGTTCCTTTAAAAAAAAAAGAAAAGAAAAAAAAGACGAACCCCAGGGCGCTCGCGGAAATGTAACCCTCGCGCAAGAAAAAGCGGCAAAAAATTTTTCCAGCGAGCAAATAGAGAGGACGACTTTCTTTTTTTTCCTCACAAAAGCAATTACTTTGAAGCCGGCTCCGCCGGTAAAACGAATACATTAAGGCGTATCTCAATGCGGTACAAAATGAAAGAGTGAGGGAGAAAGAGAGAGAGAGAGCGGGAGAAAGGAAAGGTAAGAGAGATTGGGTGGGGAGATAAAAAAAGAAGAAAAAAGAGGCGGGGTGAGGTGGAAATAGAAAGAGAGAGAGAGAGAGAAAAGGGGGATAAGAGAGAAAGGGGTTTTTCAACTCAAGTCAAAGGGAGAAGATGGAAAAGAGAGAGAGAAGGAGGTAAGGAAGGTAGGGGGGTGGTAAGGGGGGGGGGACGAGACAGAGGCTGGGAGAGGAGCTGAGAGAGAGAGAGGGGGAAAGGGAGGGAGGGGCTCCGCGAGTCTTAATTGCTCGCCTTTCTGCGCAGTGCGACTTTTTACTCGCCCTCCCGTGCCCGGAATGAAAAATAAAAGGACGCGACGAGATAGTGGCGAATTCTCGCGGCTTAAGGCACCGCCTTGCGAAATCTTCCTCGGGAAACCCTCGGAACCCCCTATAAAACCCTTCCCGAGCATTCTCTCCTCATCCTCCTCCTTCTCGATCCCCTTCCACTCCCATTTACATCCCCACTTCTTCCCACCCCCACTCCCGTCTCTCTTTTTACCACCCTCTAGCCTCCTCCTCCTTCCAACGCTCCCTTAAAAAGCCTGACTCCGGAGAATTCATTCCCACGACCAAAATGGCGTCTCCCTTCTTCTGTAAGTTCCCGCATATCCTTTACGACGAGAGAAAATTCTTAGCTCCAATCCCCCCCTTTTTTTTACTCCTTCCTTCTCGGATATACTAATTACCACTTCCCCTCTCCCTATGTCTTCTTCTTTCCCCAAAAACTCTTTGCCTTCTCTCTCTCTCTCTCTCTGAGATGGGATTGGAAGTAGTATTCACATTCCCGCCGTCCTTTTTCCTCCAATCCCTTTGCCTTTCTTCGTGTCTATTTCTACTTATCTGTGTCTGGAAAACCTCATTAGCTGATCTTACTAATTCTGCCATTGTTTCTTGTATATTTCTGAAAAGGTATAAGATATTTTTCGTCTTTTCATCAAAATAATCATCATCTCCTTTGTTTAGAAACTTTCGTCGACTACCTATTTACTTATGGGTGACGGGTTAGTTACGTTTATTCTTTGTACTCAACCTCCTAGTTGCTTCGTCTCTTATTTGAACTCTTCGTGATAGATATCGAGTATGATCTCGATCGAGATACTCGCGGAATACAACAAAAAAGTAACTTAATCTGGTGGAAACTCTTCATATCGCAGTTTCAATTCTTTAAACGCTTTAAATTTTAACTGGAAGAACATAATTTGCCCGTCATATAAGATGATCTCTGAATAGTATTTGGAATTACGTTTTGAATCTTCTTATAAAATATCCGTGTGATTGCTTTAAGGACAAATATTATTATGTTTTTATGTATTCGTTCACAAACACATGTGCACGATTACATTTGTAATTTGCGGTCCATTTATAGTGCACTGTTTTTATATTTACTGTATTCCGAGAATTTCATAGACCTCTTCAAGAAATTATTTTCTTAATTCCTCAACTGTAGATGCTTTAAAACTTGCGTCTCAAGGATTATACATATTATATTATTCATTTAATAATATTTTAACACGCTGACTCTATCAGAAAATTCCCATCAATCATGGCTGTATATTATCTTAAGGAAGTTTTCCCAAGCGAGAATTCTCGAACTCTAAAGGAGTTCACGAAAAGTTTTAAGAGAATCCTTAAAAAATATACGTAATGTTTTAGCTTTATTTATGTGGCCCTATTTGAAAATAATATGATAGTGAATATAATATTATTTAATGTATAATAGACAAAATATATGTAATTTCCGCCCTCTTCACCTGATCAATAATAATGAGGCAATGCATTGCGCACGTGCATGGCTATTATGCAATTATAAAATCAACACTGTTTTTTATTCAAAAGAATTGTTGAATGTCATTTGTCAAGAAAAGATATACTTTAACCTGTAGAAGACTTGGACTTCAGTGTATGCGCAGTTTTGATTGCAATGGTTTCATCTTATATTTTGTGGTCTTTTCATATTCGTATTAGAAAGGAAATCGAAAGTTATAATTGAAAATAATTTATTATTAAAGAAATTCAAGGAATTGAAAATAAAGAAATGATATCCGATTTACAGTTAACATATATTTGAAAATAATTTTTTTTATTGTAGAACGCTCATGTAACGGTACGCATGATGTTTTACCCTGGAGGAATAGGGTTCCGATATTTGTTCAGTATTGCTAAGTTAATGAATAACAAATACCATTTAGAAAACTTCGACGAATGAAAATATGCTGAATCAGAAGACTTTCTCAGAACATTTTTAGTAGAGGGTTCGCGAAAAATATATTAAGTAAGGAGTTCCCGAGGTGAAAAAACAATCTTGCGAACCGCTGCTTTAGGGTAACATATACTTCTTTAAATAAGTACTTTTAACAATCTTAATTGCATTACAAAACTTCACCTTTACTTTCCCACCGAACAAACACCCTCTACCCACGAGCGACTGCATAACTGCCTTAATCTCATAGCCTTTGGCTCTGCTGCACCTTTATAATGGAGTTTGAGTCGATGGGCTGGGAGGGAGGCGAGAGAGGGAGTGAGGTCATGCCACGGCACATTGATGAGGGATAACCGCCCCCGATCAATTCTTTTATCCCCCGCATCGGGACGGAACGCGGAGGCGGTGGGTGGGCGAGTGGGGAATGGAAAGGGGTTTAAAAGGGGGTGGAATGGGGGATGTGGGTTGGGGGAGGTAGGCGCGAGAGGACGCCAGAGGTTGGTTGCGGGGGCAGCGGGCCCGATGGATCACGCACAACAGGTGGCCCTCGGGGAAGTTTTTCTGGGCAGTGTGGGGGCGGCGTGGAAGGGACATACGGGCTAAGGAGGAGGAGGCAGGTCGAGGCAATCATCCAGAGGTCAACGACTCTTTTTTCCGATGGAAATCTTAAGAGGCTCAACGGACTCCAAGTATGTATTTGCTCCTTGAGGGTGAGGAGAGGCGATCGATCTGAGAGCATGTGGCCATGCACGTTGTCTGCCATTCAGGCCGTTTGATAATTTCAAACTGCTCTTAGTAGACATGTCGATCGTCATTAATGTCACTTCCAATATTTTGCTTAAACTCATTTCAGTATCGATCCCTTCCGATATTGATTTCTTTGTATTTCAATGCTGGTGAACCACTCGCCGTATAATATATGTCGAACGGTAATATCAGTTTCAATTTAGTATAATTGGTTTTCTTATTATTGTTAGTATAAATGTATTAAATAGAAGAACTGATTGATAAATTATGTTGCTTCAATAACCACAAAAAGATTGGTTTATACTTCCCCAATAATTTTTTAAAAAATATTGGAGTTCCATATGCGATCTCGATAATTCTATATTTAATATAGAAACTGGTATAGCCATTGTGTATTGTAAATATCCTATTCGTTCTTAATTGTAGTTAATGTTAAGAATTCAGGCATTTCAAGATAGTTGTAAAGGAAAAGAGTGAATTTCTCTTTCGTTAAATAATATCAAGTCGAAAATTCCACCGGCCCCGTCTCTTTATGCTGATGTATCTGATATGGTAAATATTTTGTAAGATATTACAGCGAAGGGGGCTAGATTTATCCCTTCAACCTATCCTATCACTTTAAAATGTCTAGCATCCATAAATTCATCTTTTTCCTTAATAATAATTCAAGCATGTTGTTATACCTTCGCATTAACTGTCCACATTTTGAACGCTATCAGTTTTATTACACTTTTCCGTTCTTCTATTATTTTAATTAATAATTCGAGTATTTCCATTAATTTACAGTAAGTAATCAAATAAAATAGACTAATATGATTCCTTAAAAATTTCTCATTTATACATGTTAAATGTCACTGTCTGGGATAACTGAATCAGAAACATACGCACGAGATCTATTGAATTAACTCATTATTATTTAAATTTCCGGACATGTTCTATGTATTTTAGCTTAAAGATATCATTTTCTACTAGCTCCATACTTTTTTGTACGTAAGATATGCTCATTTTGACCTGCAGTTATTCTAGTGACGTCATATGGCGGATAAAATGAAAAATGTACGCAAGAAAATTAAGTACTCGTCACGATTTTGAACTCTTTATTTCACTATATTAATTATTTTATAGGGAATATACTTCAAAATAACAGAAAAATGAAGTAATGAACTGAAATACATACAGGTAAGAACATGTATCATAAGGTTAATTCATCGTTTGCAAAACTCTGTAGAAAATTAGTAGTGATGCTCCAACAAAGTGTGAATCGTTCTGTCTTACTGTAAATTTACAGAATATGATGTTTTAAATTATATGTTATTACAAAATCATGAAATAACATAGTTCTGATAGTCACATGCATCCTGGATAATTATTCTTATAATACCGACGTAATTACACTGAAGATTCGCAGATCTCAATTGCTGCAAAATAATATAATATACTGTGAATCCATAAGCCTCGAAATAACTGCTAGGTATGTATGTTACAGAAATATAATTCAATAAAATTTCAATAAATATTTAATGTTATCCAAATAAATAAAATAACAGCCGAAACAAGTTGAAAATTTTCTCCATGCGGCGAAAGTGCACTGTTACTGTAACGTAAGTGATTTATATGTTTTAGAAAATATAGGTGTCGTAATTGGTAATGAAGTTTTTATGAGAATAATCTATCTTTTGTATCCATTCACTTCAATTTAGAATAGTCTAAACATCTTTTGACAATTGCCACTGAAGAAAGATGCGTTTAATTTAATGACATTATACAGAGTGTCTCGAAATGAATATACCTAAAAGAAACTCGAATAATGATTTATTAACTTAGATAGCAACAATATTAAAAACAAAATATCTTCTGAAGGCTTGTAAATTGATTTATCAAATTTATGCATGTATTTCAGCATTAGCTATAACCAGTCTATTCTGCCTTCAAATTCTAAAAAACACTGTCAACACAGCTGTAAGTATGGATAAGACAGCGTCGCAAATTCGAAGTTATAGTTCTTCATGATCCTTTGGTTTGTTATGGCAGACTTATGTTTTAAAAAAGCGTAAAAGTTCAGAGAGGGGAACATTTAGTAGGTCCTCTATCAATCCAAAACTCTGGAAAGGTGTCGTTTAAAAATGTTCAATCATTTCGTGCGAATTGCGGAGGTGCTCGATTCTGCTGGAAAATTTCTCGCTGTAACAGGACGGGATTTATTTAAATTGTGTGAAATAAAAAACTTTTAGCATGCTGCTCACAATTCACTCTCCAGAAAAAAAGAAGGCGACAATGTCAACATGAAAAACAATAATAAATAATGTATGTAGTAATAATAATAGTAATAAACTTACAGACCTTCGGAAGATATTTAATTTTTTAAATTTTGTTGTTATCTCAAATACTTAAAAAGTTATTCGACTTTCTTTTTGGGACACCCTTATTATAGAATTTAGAATCCTATTACCGCTTTAAATTTAATTCATTCATTCATGATCATAAATTTTTAATAAGGTAATTCTTTTAAGTTCTGCATTGCCTTCCTTACGAAGAAAGAGGCTATATTTTTAGCTACTACCATTTTTTAAATGTAAAATTATTAAATCAAAGAACCAAATCCCTCAACTTTACTGATTAAATAATTACCCGTAACCTCGTACATCTGCGTCTACATGATACCCTTCAAATCACCAGATTGGTAGGTGGCTCGTAAACAGTAGAGAAACTGACTAAGAAATAAAAAATAGTTTAACATGAGTAAGAATGACATATTTGATATTATAACCAGTAAAACACTCTACGCACTTGCGTATATTTTCTAAAATATTACAAAACATTATTTTTGCGTTTCATTTCGGAATAATTTTCTCAAGAGAGCTAATCTACCTTGTAATTAGGTGCTGGTTATGTTTATTATTAGCATTACCCTTTCTAAACTATTAAAGGCTGGTTGTAACTGTCATACAAACAATCTAAATATTTTCTTAAGGTGATAAGATGGCTTCTTTTTCTACGTTTGAAACAGTTAGCTAGATTTAAAAATTACATTACGCAAACAGCAGCAAAGAAATTCCTTCGTAAGAAAACAAAAAACGCACCTGAACATCGTTCACGTAACTTTATTCTATTAGGATGAAGGCACTAAGTAGGTAATGCTCTAAAAACGTTAATTTATTTCTACAATTCTTAAGTCGCTGGCGTCAGATATTTGCACGCTTTGCAGCGCTTGATTACCGAAAACATGGCCTCCGTGAGTATTTGCATTCATCGGTATATGTGCAAATGGGAACGGAATGCTGTAGGATGAGTTAAAAGGCAGAGAGAGAGAGAGTGAGCCTGAACACAGTGAGACTGAGGCATAAAGGTCTTATGTGTCTCGTCGGGACGAAGTGGGATGGGATCCTCGAGGCGAGAAGTGAAGGAGAGCCGTTGAGTGGGGCAGGGTGCTTTGGTAGGGGAAGACGGCGGGAAGAGTAAGGGTTTCTGCCGTGATATCGAATCTGAGAAAGGGTTCGATATGTGTGAAAAAATTAGACCGTGGGGAACGATATGTTAGATGAACACGGGGCGAAAACGGTTGTTATATATATATATATATATAAAAAGGTGTTAGGGCTGTGGCCGTGCGCGGCGTGTTTTTCTGTAGTAGAGAGGGAGGCCTCAAATGGGATCCGGTCTGCAAGTTGAGTCGAGGTGCGGAGAGCGAGATCTAGGTGAGTGAGAGAAGGGTTGAATGAGAGGGTGGAGAGAGAGAGAGAAAGGGAGAGGTAGCTTGATTTATGGTCGCCCCATTCTCCCTTAATTCGGCGATCGCGTTTCCCCGTTCGAGCTCTCCACAGCGGCGGCGTCAGTGGCCGGGTCTTGAGGAGGTGTTGCGGTGGCAACAAGGGCGAGAGTTTGGGGTTGCCGAGGTGTATGTGGGAGGGAGGCGGTTTTCTGGGGGCGCGGGAAGGGGGAAGAGGGGATGAAAATTGAGAAGGCGGAGGAGGAGCTCCAGCAGAAGGAAGGCATATCGGAGGGAAGAAGGGAGGAGGATGGATTTCGCGAGGTTGGGGTGTTGTGAGGCAACACGGTCGAGGGTTGGGGGGGAGGGGGGGTGGGAGGAAAGTTGGTCTCGAGTCGTTGGATGCCTCCCTCTTGCGCCTCTTTACCTCCCCCTCCCCCCCCCCCCAATCTCTCTTACCTCATTTCTCGGCCCCCCTCCCTCCTCCCCCTGCCACTTCCTGCATCTCTCTCCCTCTTCTTGGGCTGAGGACTAGTATTGCCGGGCGCGGATGGGAAGGGAGTGGAGGTACCGCCAACGCCACCAGCGGAGTTTTGCCAATCGATATCAAGGACTCGTTCCGTCGGAGGAGAGTTTGTGTGTGTGTGTGCGTGCGAGAGGGAGAACGAAGGAGAAAATCCTTTTTGCTTTGGACCACTGCCTTGCTCTCTGTCTCTTTCTCTTCTGGGTCTCCAAGGAGATGACCCTCGCGTCCCTCTCTTCTTCCTCGAAACGGAAAAGTTTCCGACGATCCGTCGATTCCGGTCACGACTGCTCTCTGTCGTTGATGGTTCCCTACGTAAAAGTGGAACAACTTTTGGAGGAATACTTCGTAATTTATTGCCCCGAGAATGGGGTAAAGGAAGAGGGGAGGCGAAGTTTATATGGAGTCCCGTTCCACGAGTGATGAAAACCCACGCATGATTGTGCAAAAGGTTTTGATGATGGTGGAGGGAAGGAACCGGTTTTATTATCGTAGTAAAATTTTACGTTCGTTCAAGTTTTTATCCTTCAAATTTTTGATGGTTCATATAATTGTATTGCCGAGGATTTAGTCCGTTAAGATTTAGGGTATTTCATATTTTTCCTTTGTGGCCTGTTTTGTTTACGATAAGAATGGGTAAGAATTTTAGCCATATGATAGTTTGTCTGGTGTCTGCTCGGCAGCCATTATTATGAAGTAAAATTTTGGAGCGTTTTGGAATTCCACTCGAGTTTTTGTTTTCAGTGCGCTTACAGTTATTTACAATATGGCACAGTACATAAGAGCCTGAGGATAATGATTAGAAATCTAGTTTGATACACTAAGCTTCAGGAAATGTATTTATAGAATAAATATTATCTTATGCATGTTTAAGGCATACAAATTTATACTTTCTAACAGTAAACACCATCAGTTAAAATGTAAAATTCAAATTGTGCGCGTTGGTTCACATAAATATCAAATAACTTAGTATATATACATTAATCATGTATTTATCTGGAAACCTTAATGATGTTTCCACTTTTAAAAACATACTCATGAATTTTAAACTTATATTTGCGATAAAGTAACTCTCTAATTAAAATTACCAATTGACAATAAAAGTTAAGAGCATCGTTGGCTCTGCAAAGACTAATAATAGTATCATTTGCTTGGACTCATACTATCATTTTACTTCGCATGTATACTCACCCGTTCGTTTACGCAAGTGTTTTCTAGAAAATAGGCAATTATCCGAAACCTTAAACCCCTTGTCTCAAAATACAGGAGAAAATAAGTTTAAATTCGCGTAAGTTTCAGAAAAGTAAACGAAAAGGCAAACGGAAGTGACCTGCCATCGCACCTCCTCATTAAGAAACCTGATCGCAACACGGAGTTTTTGTGCGTTATAGGAGAGTGCTTAATTACTGGAATATTTGGCGTCACATATTTATGAAAAGCGAGCGTCTTCAGCTAGCAATTAAATTCGCATCAATTTTATTTCCAAAAACATTACAGGGCGACGAGATATCAGCATATGACTATCGCTTTGCGCGAAATATTTCCCCCCCAAAATATGCGTCGAGTAAAAACAAATAACGGGCTCTAATTGACGACGAATGTTTTCTTCTTTTTTTCCGGCATCCTCCGCTCCTCCGAAAGGTCACCTACCCGTCACGTGGTCCCTGGGCTTCGCAAGGAGAAGAAGAAAGCTAGCGAAAGCCTCACCCCAACTGTGAGAGAGAGAGAGAGAGGGAGAAAGAGAGAGAGAGAGAGGGGGGGGAGGGGGTCCACGTCTCTGAGTCGACGCCAGAGGTAATCGAGTATCGACGTTCGCGATGGAGTTCACGTCCCAACGAGAAGAGCTGGCTGCCGCCTTTCCAGGGGAATGAGAAGAAGGGATGCGGAGGGTGGGAGGGTGAGAGGGAGCGGCTAGCTGGAAGGAGAAGAAGAAGTAAGGAAGGGAGCGAAGAAGGGAAAAGGGCTTCGTATTGAACCAGCGGCTCTTCGCCACCTCCCATCCCTCCCCGCCACCCTCTCACCCTCCCTCCCTCGATCCTTCCGTCCCCTTATAACGGAGAGAGAGAGAAGTCTGGCGAGAGGGAGATAGGGAGGCTGGGAGAGGAAGACTGGCCTGGACGCCATCTTGCAAGGGCGAGGCGTCCCTATGGCGACGTCGGAGGAGGAGAGGGGAGTAGTATGGAAAAACCTCTACTTTTCCTCTCTCTCTCTCTCTCAGCCGACGCCCTCTTTTTCCTCGTTCCTTCCGACGCCACCCCTCTCTCTCTCTCTCTCACTCTACCCCTCTCCTCCGCTCCCTTCTTATCCTCTTCGAGCACGACTCCTTCCCCTCCTTTCAGTCGCGGCCATGGCGACCCCCGGGGGGTCCCTTCCTGGAAGAAAATTGCTCAAAAATTGAATAGGCTTTTTCGGCGAGGCGGTGGCGATCGCATGCGGAAAATACTTGGTCTTTATCTTCTCTTTTATATATTTTTTAAAATAAATGATTTCCGGCTCTTTAAGTCGTGTGCTCTACCGGCATGTCTTATATTTTTTTCACGAAGAAATGGGACTTTGGATTTTCAGGTAAAAAACGACACGCTCTCCGGTCCCTTTTGTGTTTCGTTATATTTTTATTTCGAAATAAAAAAGAAGGATGGAGTTGAGTTTATGTCCCATTTGGTAAAAAAATCTTATATTTTATCTCCTCGTGACGGCTGGTAAAAAAATAATCAAGGCAAGGCAGTCCACTTATACAGAGGATTTAAGCGAATGGGTGGATCCGACCGATCTTGCTCTAAAGCCTTCTCCGCCTTCGTTAGATGAGGGTTAATCATCTACGGGAATGTGGAATTGTATAAAATGCGCTCTTTTTCTCTTATTTTTATTATATTTGATATTAATTGGGTTGAAATTGAAAAAAAATAGGCTGACCATTAATGCTCAGAATTCTAATTCGACTGTCTTTTATCATATGTATAATGATTATTAAGTTTGCGGTTGCACTAAACTTATATTTTAAACCAACTTTAACTTCCTGTGTATAAAACTACTTTATAGAATACTATAAATATCTACATTTTTGGTGAAATTGTTTTCGAAGGATACCGGATCTGGAATTAGATTCACGAGCAATGTAGGTTAAGTACTACCTCCATAATTCTCAAATTTCCTTCGTGTGACGAAGTTTTATTTATCATTGCATGACACTATAAACAACATTAAGTAAAATCAACTGAGGAAGCCTTTACTTGGTGGAACTCCATCATGAAAGAATGAGAAGGATAACTTAGTAAAAGTTCCACTTTTATTAACAGAAAAAGCGACCGGTTTCGACTAACATCTAGTCATCATGATGACTAGATATTAGTCGAAAGCGGTCGCTTTTTCTGTTAATAAAAGTGGAACTTTTACTAAGTTATCCTTCTCATTCTTTTAACATTAAGCAATCTTCTAGTATTAATTACAAGACATTGGTTTATATTATTTCCTTCGTATGGGCGCGTGTATTTGCATTCATTCAGCCTATCCAGACAGGAAACTTCTGTTATTTTGCGAGTGCTCCTGTAATTTTAAGTGTCGGATAATTGCCATTGTAACGAGTGAAATTGGTGAAACACGAACCAAGGATATACCAGTCGGAAAAATTTCCTGCAGTATATACAGGATGTCCCAAAATTCCCTTTACTTTCGGTAATCAGCAAAACCGTTCTATACTTAAAAATAAATCTAGTCACCCATATTCACACAGAAAAATGCTACAATTAAAACAGCATCAAATGGAAATTGCAGCTCACTAAACCTATAGGCAAAAGGACGTAATGGTGTTCTTTATTATTACATATAATTGTAACTTCCAAATAAACTGCAGATATAGCATAAAATAAATAACTATAAACATGAATACAACAAATATGACAATATGATTTAATTTTTGATGGCCAACATTATAACCAACAGATAAGGGGACTTTTGGGACACCCTGTAGTTTTTCCAAAATAATGCATCATTGTCATCATTCTCTTCTTTTCGTTACTTCTACTACACCGTGTTAAACTCTTGATTATTTGTTGATTTCTACACTATTCACCTTTGTTATATATTGCATTCTTTTAAATTGTATTGCATATATCTTAGACGCAACTGTATTTTATCGCTACGTATGATAATGTATTCTCCTTTAAATGACGACTGGGTTTTTGGCGTAAGAGGCGGGATTTAAACCTTCGATAAAAACCAACCAAATAAAGTCATATATCTATCTATCTACCTATTCGAATCCAATCATTGTTCAAATTTTCAAAACAACCGTTTCGAAATTTTTACCCAGTGTATGCACTATAACTTCTGCTTATAGCACATCAAATCAGAATTGGCGCAAGTGGAGCGTTTGTTTTATTATGCTGATTGAAAATTTGATTATTGCTATGTTGTGCACTATATGCATTTCTTTTGGTTGAAATTTATTACGTATGCACATAAAGGGAGATCACAGAGGTTTTGGTAAACAAACTGATATTTCAAATATTTCTTTTTTAAGACGTTAACTTTCATATTTTACTTGTCTTTCACATGCCAATAGTCTTTACAGTCGCCCACTATGAGTGAACCTTTTTGCAATTGATTTTTTGTTCACTCTAGAACATGAAAACAAGAAGTATGCTTCATTTTATAGAAATCCTTTGAGAACCCAAACCCGTCTCTGTGGCGAAGAAGGGAAATAAACAGTCTAACCCTGATATCCAACCGGCTCCCATTTCTTTCCCTTCCCCCTTTCCATTCCTTCTTCTCTCCCTGACTTTGAGGATTCGAATGTGACGGATGAAAACGTTTATGTATTTTAATCAAGTTATTCTTGTGATATTTTTATGTATTCTCAAATTGCTTTATTGTATGTTGCAACCCATTCCATGTTTTCTTCTATTGAGGGTTTTCATAAGATTCAGTATGCAATTATTGTCATTTTTATGCCAAAAATATTCTCCTGTTTTTATTTCCAACTATTTAATTCCTCTTTATTTTCTTACTTTATCGCATTTTGTAAATGCCAGTGTTGAATATCGGATCACGTTCCAATAAAGACTATTGTCTATCTTCAATTCCAACCTCCCTTCCCCTCTTCGTCCTCTCACGATTCCACGCTCTCTCTCTCCATCCATTCAGCTTTCCCTCTCGATTCAAGGATCCGCGTCACTCTCATCTTCCGATCTTCCTGTCTCCCTCCTCCCTCTTCTCCTTCCCTTCCTCATCTCTTCCACGTAATCCCGACCCTTACCACGGGGTACCGCATCCCATATCGCTCCGTGCATTTTAGGAGCAGGATGGAGAGGGACGGTTTGGAGGCTGGAGGAGAGGAAGGCGGAGAGAGGGGAGGAGTGCTTTTGCGGCTAGGGTTTGCGGTGAGCGTGGAGTGGGATGGGTTGGTGTGTGAGGGAGGGGGGGGGGGGAGGGAGAGGAGGGAAGGGAACCTCTCCCTACCACCCGCTGTACACATACACAGAGGGCGGAGGAGGGGGATGGGTAGGCAGAGGAGAAGAGGGTGTGTGTGTGTGTAGCATGAAGTGGTGAGGCTGGCTCTGGATTCCCTCCCTTCCGCTCTCCTCCTGCGGTCTCTTTCAATGTCGTCGGCATTTCGAAATGCTTGACACTCCTTTATTGCGCTGCTAATTACATCTGCACGGCTGAAACCTGGTCCGCATGCGTGATAATCGATTCCCGAATTGGCGCCTCATTAAAATCCGTGTTTTTTTTATGTACATGCGGTTTGCGGATGGCGGCCGATTACTTCGTTTTATTTCCGACGCGACTGAAATAAAAATGAGAGTATTTGGTCGAGATCGACGAAAAATAACCTTCAGCGGGGCAAAATTGCAGATTGTCAAACGTTCTACGCGAACATTTTGGGCCATTACACTGTTTCGCCAAGGTCGCGGGCCACGATTCACTTTAATTTCTTTAGTTAGAAATGCTGATAGAAACCACCACCAAACTAAATACAATAAACAAAGACACAATTAGATACATATTAGAGGTAGAAATATGATACTACAAAAAATCTACGCTAATAAAAAAATTTTTGTATATAAATGAGTAACATGAATGGCACACTGGGGTCCAATGGACCCCAACGCTATTTTGGACATTTACCGTGGACGGTCATATTGCCACTGGAGCTCAGGCGCACGTGATAAGGCAGACAGGGATACAGACTGAATTTACAAAATGTCTAAAAAGAACCGAATGCAAACTTAGCCTTCCACGAACTCCAAAACAAAACACTGGGATCCCTGGGACCCCAGCGTGTGGTTTGAGGGTTAATTGATTGATTCGACCCTTTATTGAGTTCATTTCAAAAATAGTAGGTTATTATCAGTATTTATTGAAATATTTATTGGTACGTTAAAAGCTTAATTCGGGTCCCTTATTCTTGCTTGGTGCCAACACGTGTTTCGAACTTGCCTATTTGGCCCCAATGAAATTAAACCCTTTAAGAATATTTCCTCATTCGCGTCTTCACATCCTGACGTGCTCCACCTCCATTCCCGCTCTCCGTGCCTTTCTTTGACTTTCAATTCGGCGCCACTCTTCTTCCTATCCTCATTCCACTGTCTCCATTTCACCTCCTTCTCGGCTAAAGGATTCCGTTCGACTGGGCGAAGCGACGACGGCAAAAAGTGCAAACGGCACTAAACCTGGGATCTGAAACGCAGTGGAAGAGTTTTGTGGGGAGGGGGATATGTGAGCCCGAGGAGGTGGATGGGGTAGGGGGAGAAGGGGGGTCGGAAGGAGGGAGTGGGAGGGGTGGAAGGAAAGGTGAAACAGTGAGGTCTATTAGTAAAGGTAGTTCCTCATTGCCATTGAAGCGTGAATGTAGCCTATAATGGAGATAAAAAAAATATTTCCCTTTTGTTTTTATTTTTGCCCTGCTCTTGCTCCAATATTTTACTTGCCGGTTTATGTGATAACAAACAATGTTTCTTTCGATAATGTTGTTCTTATGGCATAATAATCTAAAGTAGTTGCTCTCAGCTTTTTCGTTGTCATGAGCCTAAATTGGTCATCCAGATCCTCACGTTTCGATGACATTTAAATATTGTTATACATATAAATACGCATTAAAAACGGGAAATTGTGTTAGAAGCGCGTATATCACCACAGAATATAGTAATTTCTTCATTGTGAAATATTGCGCATTTTGCAAAATATTTCTTTCTTCTGATTACCCTTCGCGACTCTACTGAGTTTTGCTTGTTTCAAGTACAAAAGGGTCCTTTTTATAATGAATTTCATTTTTATAATGAAATAAAACTACATCAAGCGATTTTTATATCGCAAAAGAGGTTATTTTCCTATAAAATATCTATTATCGATACACCAATTACAAGAGTATATCTTAGAGATAAATAATAATTAATTAGGATAATATTATTATCGCTTCTTCAAAAGTTGCTGTGAATTTATACGTTAAGGAACCACTTCCTTTTCAGTAGACCACGAGCATGTTGCAAAAACAGCGTTATACATGTTAATGACTTCATTATGTTGTTTGCTGAAGGATTCTCATGTTTTTTATTTTATAATAGTTATTTCATTCATCTAGGAATTTCAGAGTCGAAATAATTTTGTATACAAATATTTAGTGCAAATGTGAATTTATTTATGGAATTTAACGAAAATAAATATTGTCTATATTTTATATTAGTCTTTCGTACGACTTGAAAAATTGTCGTGGAATTTTACATTTCAAGACATACTCCAATTATTATTATAGGCACGAAAAATCATTGTCTTTAGGAGCACTTCTAACAATATTCCATTTTTAAAAACGAATTATTAAAACATGGCCAAAATAAGGCAATCGTCTCGTCGATCGCCAGAATTATGTCGTTACTGCATTTTTTGAGAGGAGCTCAGACCGCCGTTAATTCGTAAACGTGGTGTTTCAGCCCCACTGGAACGAAGCGAAGGTGTTTGTGTTTACGTTTAAACCCTCCCTCCCCATCAATCCCGCAACTCCTAAACGGTGACGCTTCTCTCACACACACACTCTCTCTCTTTCCCCCTTCCGCTAACTCTCAAACACACACAAATATAGCACACACAAACACACGCACTGTGTGTCTCACTCTCTCTCTCTCTCTACCGCCGCCAAAATTTGCGTTCGGTGACGTGGAAAGGGCTCTAAGGAGAGCCACCGCGTTAGGCGTCCCAGCTTCCCTCACACACACACACACACACACACACGCCTCATCCTCTCTCTGTAGTATATCTCGCGTCCTACTCCTGGGCTGCTGCACTACGCCACCGCTCAGCAATCCAGCTTTCACCCTCCGTCCATGGCGATGTTTTCCAATCTCCTTTGAATGAATAGTCTTCCTTAATAAAAAAATAAAAGAAATGGGTGACATTACTGCTGGAATTTCAAACATTATTTTTAAAACGACAAATTCCAGAGGATGGAAAAGGTTCTTAAATTATGGAGACATTTGTTTAGCATGCGCCGTAAACATATTTAAACAGCAGAGCTTTATTACCTAACAACAAATTAATGAGTTTATCAACTTATTATTAATAAATTTCCGTGGAAGTTTTCATTTAAATAATCCGACATATAAATGGTATCAATAAAAAACAATTTACCAGTCTTCTTATTGCTGAAATATGCATGTAGAAGCATTTACTAGACAAAATTTCCACATTAAAAGAGTGAAAATTTTTAGCTATAACAGAGAATCAAACTCGGGTCTTCTATATGAAAATCGCGTACTGAATAAGTACGATTTTCACAAAATCTACTTATCCTAACAATATATCGCAGTCATGACATTGAATCTATGTCATTTCTATAATAATGAATGCCAAGGAAAAAATAACACATTCAGATTACAGAAATTTGATTCCATTGGATTTATAGAATAAAAATACCACAAGGAGGAAATACGTCCTTCACATATTATCCACTTCTTTACCTGCAGAAATTCGAATGTGCCTAGAGCGATAGATTAATTTCACCAGCATTTACCGCATGCAACAATACACGCAAAGAAGAATTACCAAAAAATGAAAAAACTGTTCAAAAAACGCGCGTTTGATTTTTTCCCCGCATAGTTCGACCTTTATACACTAGCATTTCAGCCAAACGCGGATCCCTCGTAAACTATCCTTGAACCTTCCTATGAGGAATACTCAAAACCTTACCATGTTCGGCAACCCTGCTTGCGATAGCTAGCGGCGAGGTCAGTCGGGTAACTAACTCGGAAAGCACGAGACGCGTTCCGAATCGAGTGGTGTTAATGTTTCGCGGTTCATTTAATCGAAAATCTGACGGGGTGATTGATTCCAAAGTGGCATCCGGTCATGAAAGTCATCGCAGCTGCAAGCAACGCCTTCGACGATAGCTGCGATGGAAGTTCTCTCTCGGAGTCAAGTGGCTGAAGGTGAGTGAATGACGAGGGGCAAAAGAGTAGCGCATTGGTAGAGCAACTGTCGCCGTGGGAATAGGAAAATATTCCGAGGTTTCCCTATTTAGATTCGTGCAAGTAATTTTACACTCAATTGCGAATTATATATCCTAGGATAATTACTACCATACGTCGGTAGTGTTGACAGCAAAGAAGTTTCGATTTTTTTATCCAATCAAATTGTCAGTTATATCTTACCGCACTATCCTGTTACTTATATAAAAAGTTAAGAAATCTTCGTTACATTACCAGGTCGCGCAACTTGTTTAAATTCCGAGTTAAAGTTCTTCACTGCGGTTGAAATGTCGCGGTGTTGTTATTAGGTTATATTCGCCGTAAAAATAAAACGAACAACGTTTAACGTGAAAAAAATATTGGATAATCTGGAACGAACGCCGCTAAAGTTTAGTTCTGCTCGAATTTCACGGAAAGTTCCCCCGTCTCCGCCGTAATAGGGCCAGGAATAAAATGAATTTTAGCCGCACGACCCAAATCGAAATGGGATAGCCTCGTTATCGAATGGGGTTACTCCTCTATTTTCACTTTCGAGTTTTTCCTCCCCCTCCCTCATATACGCGTTGCCCCAAGTTACAACCCCACTCGATCCCGAAACCCTTCCGCCTTCCCCCCCCCCTTTCCTATCTCCTCTCCCTCCTTCCAACCTCCTCACAACTCCCCCTCCATCCCTTCTTACTCGCTCCTTTTCCTTAAAACCCTCTTCCCTCCGTCCGCAGACCCTAAATTCCGAGTTAGATTACTCACATACCACAACTTATAGGCGTCTGAGAAGGAGGGGAAGGTTTTGGCTAGCGTAGGCCGTGGAAGGGGTGGGGGAGGGAGAGGGAGGGGTTAGAGGGGAAGGCGTAATACGACGGTTGCGTTTAGGATATCGGGAAGGAGGCGAAGGAAAAGGAGTTGCTGGGTCGGGGATGATTTGTAAGCGGTTTTCTTTCCCCCTCCCCCGCACCGCCCACCCGTTCCCTCCCCGTCCCTCCCTTTTCCTTCCACCGCCTCTCTTAACCCTCACTTATTTTCCCCATTTTCTGCGACCGCCCTTCAAATAGAACCTTGGAAGGCGACGCGATAGAAAGGGGAGGAGGAGGGGGGGGAGATAGGCGGGAGGAGGTAAGAACGAAGAATGCGATTTTCTCATTTGTCGCCCTCCTCCGCCCGCAATTAACTGATCTCCCTCCTTTACCTCCCCCCCCACCCTCCCCCTCCACCTCCCCTTGCTTTGACGATGGAGAAGAAAGTAATTTGTGTATCGAAAACTTTAGATTGTCCTCAGCGGGGAGAAAGAGGAGATGGGGTGGGTCGGTGGAGGAAGCGGTTTTTTTCTATTTACTCGGAAGTTTATCGAAGTGAGACGCTCCGAGGGACTCATATGTAAAATTCGAAGTTGATTGGAAACTTTAATCGAAGGGTGGGAATGTCTTTTCGTTTCGCGTTATTTATTGCCCGCGGTGATCTACTAAAAACTTGTTTTTGTTGTTGTTCGTTTTATGGCTAGCGTTTTTCTGGTAAGGACAGTATATTACTATGCACGTCTCGTTTTTTGTCGTGTTTATAAAATTATATTTAAAAACCTATCATCCTTAACTTTTTTGTCACGCTATTTTTAGTAAAAACAGCGTGTAAAAATAGCGTTGGAAATTATACAAAATAAAAATTATCATCCACCTCAATTGTATGCATTCGGTTATCACATATTTAAATAAAACTATTACCGTATGCATCGATAGCAAGAAATGAGAGCCGATATTATTTATCTCGACGAGAGTATGTTTGCGTCAAGACTACGCATACGAGGTATCCATAAATAATAATACCTAGCAAGAATAGGTATTTGAAGGAAAAGCTGGTTTTATTCCCCATTCGAGATACGACGTACTAATTGCGTAGCTTTCAACATCACTTTGTCTCTCTCCTCAAAGGTTTCTAACTTATTTCATACCCTTCTTTCCATGCTTAGATGTTCCAAAATAACTTTTGACCGATATCTGCATGGCTTAATACTCCTTAAAATTAAAGTTGAAACTAATAATTGGTCATTTTAAATTGTGAAATCTCACCAAAAATTCTGCGCGTAATTTTTGCCAAATCATAAATAATATTTTTAGATAAACGCGGAATTTGATATTGTCATATTTGTACCTGACAATTATTTAAGAAATCATTTTTTTTTGAAATGCGAAAAGTAGTTCACATTAAGAGTTCGAGATATCTACGTTGATTATATATTCTGAGACAATCATCATATCCGAGTTTTTCTGAGCGTTAAAGTTTTATTTACATAAATAAAAATTGCCAGATTTATTAGCAAAACAATAGCCTTATAATAGTACAAATCCAGCCAATCCTCGAGCTGGATTCCTATGTCGGTCCTAGATTTCTCTTATAAGAAGGGTCAAGGGACACTTAAAACCGTTCCACTTGTAAACATGTCCCCGTACCCCATTCGGGCGTGGATGCGCGAAACAAGAAGTCTTCCTTCGGTATTCCTCGGGACGTGTTTGGGGTGTGAGTGGGGCGTAAAAGTGAGCAAAAGGAGGGATATAGGGATAAGTCGAGGGTGTGATAAGCCAGATATAGTGAGAGAGAGGAAGAAAGAGGGAGAATAAGGATTAAGGGGTGGGAATCCTCGCGCACGGTTAAATAGAGAGAAAAAGAGGGAGAGAGAGAGAGGGTTAAAAGAGCCCGAATTAGGCTTTGGCGACGGAGGCGAAGATCTTGCTGCGGGATCGAGTATGGCGCGAGGATTAAGGGGAGGATAGGAGAGTAGATACACGGGAGGAAGAGGGAGGGGGAGGAGAAAGAGGAGGGAGAGGGAGGGAGTATAACAATGAGAAGACGTGGGGAGGTAAGGAGGAGTGGGATTTTCGGGATGAGTCGATAAAACGCGGAAATTAAGCCTGTATGTGGGTACTGCGTTTCAGAGGGAGGGGGGCGTGTTGCAAGGCTTTCGGCAAGGGAGGGGGTGGAGTAAGTAGTGTGATGGAGCGTGGAGGAGGGGGTGGAGTGAGGGGGTGGAGTAAGCGGGTGGGGGAAGGGTAAGGACGGAGCATGGCGTGCCGTTTCTTTCTTCTTACTTCCTCCACATGCCCATAAACCCCCCTCCCTCTCTTCCCCTTCACTCGCTTCCGAAAGGAAATATTCCTTAGGCGGCTGACTACGACGTATGCTCAGTAAAATGAATGTCCTTCCTCCCGATCCTCACTCGTTGTGTATGCTGCAGGATTTTTAGAGGCGGAGGAAGGAATGCAGCCATTTGAATTTAGCGTTTTTTCGCCCTTAAGGCCCGTTTCACACGGCGCGATTGCTGTCGCGCGACTAGCTCCCGCGCGGCCAAGGAGTACACAGGAGTGTATTTCGCATTTCACGCGACGCGACCAGCAGCGAGGCTGGTTTTGACCAAGCGATCGTGACGCGGCCAACTTGCAGCGCTGTTGCAGCGCGGTTGGCACCTTTACGCTAGTCCTTATGGCGGACTTCACACGAGGGCGGCTAGCAGCGCGACCAAGCGCTTGGATCTCCTTGCAGTCTTTTTTGTGCTTTTTTATGCTCTTCGATATGATGGGTGAGATCGACTTTGAAAGGTTTATTTCAGAGCTGGAGAGTCGCCCTGCTCTATGGAACGTGAGGAAAAATGGAAAAGAAAAGGCAGTGTTGGGAAGAGATTATCAATTTATGTATTATAAAATTGTCCTTTTTTTGAACGTTCACTTAAAACAGGATGTATCCACATTGTCCTTCGTCTACACCTACGCCGTTTCCTCCACAGCCAAAGGAATGCTATTTTCCTCGATATCCATCCCAGAGAAAGTTCACTTGTCAACTGATTTGTTAGCTGCGCGACCACGATCGCGCATCAATCGCGCACCGAACGTGGCCGCGCGGGTGGGTTACTCGCGCGAGAGCAATCGCGCCGTGTGAAAAGGGCCTAAGCGTTGCCGTGCTGTTCTCGTAAGGTACCGCGATTTTTTTCGAGAAAAAGAACGGTGAGATATACTGACAATCTCGTGATCGCAAATATCAATTTCCTTATAAAAGCGGAAAGGGTGCAGATCGCCAGGAATTCGCCCTTATCACAATGCAATATCGTGATAAATGACAACGAGACTCGTAGGAATAAAAAGATTTATTTCAAGGAATCAACTCATGTAGCACCTACGGCCATAAAGTTTTAAAAATGCATTTATTAACATTTAGTGTGCGATTTCAGCAAACGAATTTTATGCATGAGAGACATCGTATCATAAATTTTAATTTCGAAATGGGACTAGTTGAAGGAATATAATTCATATTTTTCCGTCGTAATACTAAACTAATTTTTGCGTTTTATTAATCTTGATTGCTTTCGACTTAGTCACGTAATTAAAAATATTGGTTATTTTTCACGTCCTAAAGAACTTGAAAATGTTGTTCTAGACAGAATTTAACTATTCACACATAAAAAGAAATGAATACTTCATGATACAATATTGGATACCTTTTTCTGTAATTATACGTATCGTATTTATTAGCGTTTCACTCTAAGAAAAAATTTTCCAGGGAAAATAATAAAATTTTATTTGCAGCTTATTTTATATTTAATCTATTCGTTCTCTTGGGGTCTCTGAAATAATATTTATATCAGAGAAAGAAATAGAATATGAAATAAAAGTTGCCCATTATTACATTTTTCATTACGTTAAATATACGTATAGCCAAAAGTCCCTCGAGATATTTGACCGTGAGTCTGTATAGAATTCTCACAAAAATATTCTTCAAAAATCCATCGAGTACAAAATTATTAGACCTCTGAAACCACTTAACTTTTGTCTTTCTGTCTATCGTTCGCCACCTGTTCAAAGCGGAATCTGCGTACAATATTATTCCCCGAGCATTTCTTACAAAACTAAAGAATTGCGCCAATGAAAATTTCTATGAGCGATTTTGATATTATCCATTAGTGAGTAAATTAACTTGATTAGATGCCAGGCTGTGCAACCGAAACAGGTAAAAACATCACGCTAATTAGCGTTCACTTTTCCGCCTTGTATCGAAAATTCTCGCCTTGAAGTTTATAACACGAACACATGCCGCGGTAAATAATCTCTTGCTAACGAGACAGATAAACCGAGAGAAAAACAATAGCAATTCGGTTAAGTTATGGAAACTCGTCATTCCGAGTCGTGAACGCGGTGTTAAGGCTGCCGCTAAATTCTCTCATCGAATGTTTCGCCAAAGTTACAAACCTCATCACTGCCCTCAAAAGTCTTCGCAACACCTGGAATGAGTTTCAATAACAAGTTCCTCACTCATCTCTATGGCAACACCCAAGAGATCACGCTTCCGCACACCCACAAAAACACGCCCGCACGTGCACAAGGCAGCCCACATAGTTTCTTCTCGGGACTCTTTCATAACAAATGCGCTCACTCTCATCAATCTTCGTCCCTCCCTCTCTCTCTTCTCTCCTTTCTACCTCCATCTCTCTCTCTAACCGTGCTTTTTATAGATTTATATAACACACTCGCACCTTTCCACACGTATTAAACTCCACCTTCCTTATTAAACTGGCGAAGTGTTGGATTACATTTTCTGCTCTGGGCCATATTAGTTCTCCGAACGAACTCTTTCATAAGCTGGCATTATCCAAATCATCTCCAAATATCTTTACGTAGTCATCTCGTTTCTTTATAATCTTGGTGATTATTTTTGTAATTTTTTACCACAAATAGGTAATATAGATAATTCATTATCTCCCAATACAAGCATCGCGGGTTCGAATCCTACCACGGTCATTGTCGCATGTGCTTGTCATAAATCATTTGTGACACTTGTGATTAGGTAAATCTGGTTGTGTTAAATAAATTATTATCATTATCATTATTTTAAACAAGGAAAATCGAATGAAAATGAGTCTCAGAAATGTTTATCCCAAATAAGGCCATCTAATGCTTGAATACACGCGCCTCAAAAATACTGACGAGGATTATATACAGAAGGATGGAACAGAAGTCAGAGGAATTTTTAGGTGAAGACCAATTTGGATTCAGGAGAAATAGGGGAACAAGAGGAGCGATTATAGCACTCCGCATTATGATAGAGAAGAGGATCAGAGGAGGAAAAGATACCTAGCTGGCGTTCGTGGATTCGGAGAAGGCGTTTGACAACGCCAACTGGAACAAAATGTTTAGAATCCTGAAGAAGATAGGAGTGAAATACTGCGACAGAAGAGTGATACATGGTTTATACAAGGACCAAACGGTCGTGGTAAGATGCGAGGAAAGTCAAAAAGAAGCAAGGATAAGAAAAGGAACTAGACAAGGACGCTCACTTTCACCGCCATTGTTCAATGTATACACCGAGGAAGCACTGAACAGGCTCGGAGAGAGTAAACAAATTGGTGTAAAGATCCAAGGTCAAAAGGTAGACATGCTGCGTTTCGCGGATGATATAGCTGTAGTAGCGGAGACACTGAAGGAGTTAGAGATGTTTTTAAATGAAATGATACTTGCTAACCACTACGATATGAAGATAAATAAAGGCAAGTTAAAAGGGATGGTTTGTGGAAAAAGAGAGACGAGTAACCTACGGATAAACCTGAGAGACCAACAACTGAAATAATTAGACGAATTGTGCTATCTAGGAAGCAGGATAACAAGCGATAACAGAAGCAAGATGGACATAGCTAGTCGGATCGCGCAAGCAAAGAAGGCGTTTTACAGGAAAATGCAGCTAATAACATCGAGCAAAATAAGTTTGTAAACCAGGAAGAGATTTATGAAGTCCTATATATGGAGCATTTTATTGTATGGTTGTGAGACTTGGACAATAGGAACACAAGAGAAGAAAAGATTGGAAGCCATGGAAACTTGGTGTTAAAGAAAGATGTTGAAGAAGAAGTTTTCAGAAGGTCGCAAGTAAGCAGGAGTCTATGGAAGGCCATTAAACGCAGAAGAGACAGTTTGGTTGGACACACTCTGAGACATGAAGGACTTTTGAAGGTTATAATCGAAGGAATAGTAGCAGGAAGAAAGGCAAGAGGACGCCCTAGATTAGGATACGTTGAACAGATTATAAAGGACGTGGGATGCAGGACATATGAGGAGATGAAAAGGCTAGCCCAGGACAGTGTTGAGAAGAAAGCTGCTACAAACAATATACGGATTGATTAACTATGATGGTGATGATGAATTGGTTTATGGAAATATTATTACTACTCTGTTTATATACGAATATTATGACAAAGGATTCCTTGGACATTGAAATAAGTTTTAGTAAACGAGATTATTTCAGCGAAAATCTAAGTTAAAAATACGTGTTGGTGATGACTGTTAAATCTGTTGATACTTCATATTACTTAAAGTTCAATTAATGATAAATAAGCTTAAAGTTGTTTTTCTGCGTCAATCTTATTATTTACTTTTGTAAATAGTGTATAAGCGATTTTACTCAAATTTAGACATTGATAAATTTCATACTCCAAAATTTTTACTGAAGATAAAATGTTGTGGTTTTCATGATCTCTTTGATGTTTTTATCGATTTACTTTATAGGGAAAAGGCTATTTTTTTAAAAAACTTGCATCATATTTTCTTATGCCAATATTACAAAGGGAAATTTCATACACCGGATTAATTGGAAACCCAAGACTTTTGATACACTTATAATCCATATATTACTTCCCTTTACTTTATTCCTTTATCAGTCGACCCCAGCATTAATCAAATATCTGGCCTTTATTCCTCAGCACACTCTCCCTCCACCCCTTTTTTCCCCTCTTCACGTCTTTCCAATCCCTTTGCCGTATCCTTCTTTCTAAACTTCGTACCCTTCCTTCCTAAACTTTGCTCTAATTTCTTCACTTTCTGCGGTAATTTTTCCGTTTTATCCCTCTTCTTCTTTCTGCCATATTCGCCTTACGTCTGTCACTCCTCTTTCACCCAAAAACCTTCCACACCACCCCTCTTTTTCTCTTGCGCCCTCCATTTTCCTTTTCTTTCTCTCTTCCTCTCCCTCTCTCCCTCCCTCTCCCTCTCTCCCTCCCTCTCCCTCTCTCTCTTCTGCGCCAAAACCCTTTTCTAACTCCTAAATCCCTTTTTATCCCTTTTCCCATCTTTCTTGCCCTTATCCGCCTGCTTCCTCCTCGCCGACACTCTTTCTCTCACTCCTTAAAACGCCCTCTCTCTCTCCCGCCACCCCTTCTTTCGTCACTTCCCTAACCAAGTTTCAGTCCTTCCCTCCCCTCCTCCTCCCCTCTCTTTTTCCTCTCTCTCTCCGGTTCCCTCCCTCCCCTCCCCCTTCGCCTCCGAAGTGCAAATGGGTGTGAAAAGTTAGATGAAGGAAGTTTTCCCTCGACTCGGCTCTCCGTTTTTTCCTCCGCCCTAACCAGTCCCCTTTCTTCCCTCCCTCCTCACCCCTCTCTCCCTCCTCCCACTCGGTCCCTTCTTATTTCGTGAGGTGGGGGGGGGGGAGAGGGAGAGACGAAGGAAAGAGAGAGAGAAAGAGTTTTCTGTGGAGTGACGTGGGAGGGGCGCTCCTGTAAAGTGGGCGGGGCCGACAGAAGACATTCATTTGGTTTCGGGTGAAAAATTGAGGAAGACGGCGAATATATATATATATATATATATATAGAGAGAGAGAGGGGGGGGGGGAGGGAGGAGAGTGGGCGAGTAAGGGAGGAGTGAGAGGAGGCAATAAAGATGTGAGGGGAAGGAGAAGATTTTCGAGGGGGACAGAAGAGAAGGGAAGGACGGGGGATTTTGGGAGAGAAGTGTTTGATAAAGGACGCATTATTTATGATTTCGAATGGCGGAGGACACGGATGAGGGACGCGGGTATAATCGAGGAGGAAAGGAGAGAAGGGATTCAGGTGTTGGTCTTTGGGGTGGTGTGGGGGAGATTTCGAGAGAGAGGTAGGGGAGGGAGAGGGAGGAGGTTGAGTGAGCGAGGTGGTATGAGGAATGAGTCGCGGGAGGAGGAAAAACTAACGCCATGAGAAATCGCTGCGCCAGAGACAATTTTGGAGCAATTTCTCCGCAACTCTCACGGCCGCCCTCTCCTCCCACCTCCTTGCAGAAGCCTCCTCTTCCTCCGCCTACTTGCCCCTCTCAAACTATACCGGCCGTCTAAGCTACTCCCGTTCCCTATATCCTTCCCCAAAAACTCTCCCGCGCCAAATCCTCCTCCCTCCCTCCCGCAAATACCTATTTCTCATCGCTCCCCCCCTCAAACTAATTACGGATAATTCCAATGAAGGAGGAAGGAAAATTTTCACCCGGTCTGGAATTTCTCGTGTCCATCAGAGCGCTTTTGCCGGGAGGAAAAAGAATTTCCACCCGCTAATTGAACGTTAAAATGATGGAAGACTCCAGTAATTAAACAATGACGTCCGGCGTTGCCTTGGAGGAACATTAATCTGAATTACGAGTCTTGCTTCAAAACACACGCCTTTCTTGGCCCATTACTGTTATAAGACCGTCATTTGTTCTTACCTGTTTTTGTTTTTAGTTAGGATTTATGTCCGCTTTGTTCTGGATTTTGAATAATCGGAAAGATGATCTCCTTGAGAGTGCTGATGGATGACTTCCTCGCAGCTAAAATTTGCATTTCTTCTCTGGGATACGTTGCTTACGCAGCGCTGCCGAAAAAGAAGGACTTGGTGTTTTCGCGAATAGAATTTTCTACCCGTCTATTATTTTTTTGGGAAATAGAAGTCGTCTTAAAATTACTCCAGTTATTGGAACGTTCGAAGATACATCTTAGCTACTAAAATATCTAAATAATTGAAAATGTCTTTTTGATTTAATTTACGATCAAATACCTAAGATATCATTCGATCCATTAATTGCTAGGCTGGTTAGGATACGGCTACAAACGATTGAGATTTTCTATAAAAATTAAAACTTTACGATAAATAATTGTAATGTTATTTAAATAATATTTAAAATGATATAATTTTATGAAATTGTTTCGTCAATGGTATTTAAAAATGGATGAAGTGGCTACCTTATTATTCATCTAAGGAAGTTTAAAACGTCATTTTAGAACTTTATCTTCATCTTAAAATCTAGCAAGCAAATCTGACCTTTACTCTGCTTAATCATAAAAGTTTGTCGCTGAATTTATCCCTTATATAATTTTAAATTCATTAATTCACTTCCATGTTTGCACATATATGAGCCAGACCCGCTCTTCAATTATATTAAAAAGGTCAACCCGGTTTTCGTTCAGTAGAGAAGCATTTCCATAAAAAAATGAAGTAATTATTTTACTAAATAATTTTTTCATCGCCAGTCCTCCTTTTAATGGGCCCATTTTTCTTTCGAACGCAGCATAAAAAATAGGAAGATAGAGCGACTCTCTCCCGTCAAGCAAAGACTCAAAATAGTTAACGTAGCCCACCCATCCACCCGGATTGTCTCTCTGGAAAATACTTCGGATCTCGAGGAGCCAATCAGAATAAGGGAAGGAAAGGGTAATAGGGGGGAGGGTAAGAAGGGGAGGGGGAGGGGAGAAGAAGAAGCGGAGAGATGGATCGAGGGGAAGAGAAAAGAGGTCTCGGATTGATAGGTTCGGATGAGTTATCCGTTCCGCCCCCCCCTCCTCCCCCTTCCTTCCCAGTTACATCCTCCCCCTCCCGTCTCCCAGAAACGCCTCCCACCCAAATAGCAGCCTTCCCCTCCCCGCCCCCACTTGCCTCCTCCCCCCCTTCATAACTCGTTCCCAATTTCATTTCTCCGTTTCGAATCCCTCCCATTCTCCACCTCCACCCTTCCGCCCACTTTTCCCTCGCCCCCTCCACCTCCTCTCCCGTCCTCCCCTTCCACCGCACTCATTAAAGCTCCTTACCTCTCCCTAGTTCCTTTCATATTTCACCGTTTCCTCATTTCATTTCGAGAGTTTTCTTCAGACGCCCCGTGCGCCTTCCCACCGGCCGAATATCCCCTCCCTCCCTCCCCCCACCCCTCCCCCTCCCCCCATCAACCCGTCTCAACTTTTCTCTACTTCTCTTCTTCTTTGAACTCACTCTAACGATATTCGAGTCAGTCATGCGTTCTGCGTATAACAAGGCGAGCTCAAAGTTTCGGGATGAAAATCGTTTCTCCCGCCCACTTTTATTCCTCTCTCTCTCTCTGTCTCCATCTATAATCTCTCTTTATATCTGGAATGCTTCCTCTTTTGCCATTGGTCCGTTTTTTTGTATCTTTGTTTTTTTTTTAATTTCCTCGAAACGTTTCGCTCATAATTGGATCCGGGAGTAAGATATACTGAAAAGTTTAAATTGAGGACAAAAATGTTAAGACGTAAAAGTCGAAGGTCCCAAAAGCTTGAAAGCGAACGAAACAAAAACCGGGTCTTTCGTAATTTGTTGAGATTTTCTCGCCAACTTCTCTTCCAACTTTGGTCTAATGAGGATGACGATCTGGTTATAATAATCATTAGAGAGAAAACGAGGAGGAAGAGAGGATAATAAAAAGAGGAGTGGATGACGAAAAGGATGAGAGAAAGAGAGGTAGAGGGAGAGAGCAACCATTAATTATCTCTCGGGTCCTACCTACTTGAATTAGTCTTGCGACGATGTCGAACAACGGATATTGATTTCGCTCTTCCAGAATTAATTTTTATCAGCGAGGAGTTGGGAATGGAATTTCATTTCCCTTTTTACGGATTGGCCAGGAGAAAATTTGTGTCTAGCATTACGAATAATCTTTTCGGTGAAAGTTTTATCCCGAAGATATTTTAATAAAAAAATAGCCGCATCTGATGAGATATTTCCCCAGGCAGATATTAGTTGTGAAGGCTATTATGTCAGTTACGGAAAAAATAAAATAGTATTATATATACTTAATGAAATCAGGAATTCACATTTTTAAGTAGTAAAATTTGTTTTTAGAAGTTGTTCTAATTTTTATATAGTAAAATTTCCTAATTTTAGAAAAATAAGTGCGTTGATGAATACATAATTTCTTAAATCAATGGCGATAACGTTGAATTGAGTGCTTTTTCAGCTGAAAATAGCATAGGGAACCATTGTAATGTTTTAAGTGAAGATGGAATTAGGACTTATCATTGGTTAAGCTGTTGTAAGAGTGTTATTCCATTAAAGCTTGAAATATCCACGTATACGAAGAACAGGATGTCAGGCTAAAGAGGAAATCAGCTGATCGCCTACCGATGTAGAACGATACACAATTGCACGAAGAATATTTTAAATATTTGGCGGCATATGAACGCAATTCTCAACATTAATTTCGTATTTTTGTTTTAATTAGAATATTTATAGAATATTTCGCCTGTCTGATATTAAAAACATCACGGAATACTATTGTTAGAAGCAGATTGGATCATTGTTAAAAAAAAAGAAAACTCGGCTTTCGAAGGTCCAATGACGTCAAAGGTATAAAAAGAGAAACTTTCCGGAGAACAAAAGATAAGAAAGAATGGACGTCTGAATTAAAAGAAACAATGGGTGGGCGGCGGCCCCGCCCACGAAAACCGCACGGAAATAAAGAAATATCCAACTTCAGCAACAATCGCTCCGTTCTTTTTTTTTTGAAAAGATCTTTCCTAGTAACGCAAGAGGGTAAAAAAACAATACTTTCTCTTATACTACGTATGAAGAAAGTAAAAATAACTAATTTACCTCCGCTCATGGGCTTAATTCTTTTCCCGGCATCATATGCCTGCATTAATTTTCGACTGATACCTCTTGCTCTATAATTTTGCTCCGGTTAATTTAAGTATTCAATATTTTATTTGTTATAACCTGGAAAAACTATATCACATCTTTATTTATTACTGTATAAAATTGTAGATCCTTTTTGATAGTCGTTTGTTAGAAGCTTTGAGGCACGATCTTGGTAATATTCCATCATAAAAAGAACGTATATTCTCTGGCAACTAGGACACCACGCTTTCTATTCTAAATCATTTTTATCCCGATCCACTTTAATGAAAATGCATTTTTTCGTGCGTTCATTTAATAACTTTATTTTAATTATATTCCAATAAGAATAGCTTGTAAATATCAGAAACATAAACGATAAAAACTATAAGAGAACTCTAAGATTACCCGATTGTGACGCGAGAAGCGAAGGAACAAATTTTCTGTTGAGATCCTGAACGAAAAAGTGTTTTGCATTAATAAGCAAATTTCGCTTCACAAGTCTAGAACATTTATTTCAAAGGTCATTGTTTTAATAATTGAGTGAATGCATAATTCGTGGGAATCAAAGAAACGGCGAAGTTTAGCTCCAGGAAAAAAATAGAAAAAGATTAAAAAGAAGAAGAAGAAACGTTACAAAGTTTATAAAAAAATAAAAAATACGTGGCGAACAACAACAACAAAATTAAATATTAAAAAAAGGTTATTAAATTTAAATGCAGTTTATCTCATTATTATGCTTCAACTTATGATTCCCATGATACATTACTGAAACAATCTACTGATACAATAAGACTATCAGCAAAAGTATTTGAATAATTAAAATAAAAAAAGCTCAATTTTCGTGGAAAGTCGGTTAATATGATTTAAGATGATTTATATGTTACATAGAGCATACAAAACTAAATGATTGTGCATGTTAATTAGAGCAAAATACGTATTTATTTATTTATCTTTTAAATTGTATGAGATAAATTTCAGGGACCATACAAGCGGTTATGTTAATATTATTTTTATGTATTTACCTTATCCCAGTTATTTTCGTTATAATTCTTCTTCTTGGATTCGCTCCATTTATCATTTACTCCTGTCTGCAAGAGTAATAGAAAACTTGAATTAGTGCTATAAAAATTATGTTAAAAGTTATCTAAAATAAAAATATAATTGTTTCGTTTTACTCAGAAACAAAGTATTAAATAACAACATATCTACTATATTGAATAATGCTTTTTTATCAACCACTCACCAATTTAAAATTCTATGCGTAAATTTATTTCCTAATTTAAAAATATATAATAATGTATACTTTCCTACAAAATACTAATATTACCTAAAAATCAAACTATTTGATTTTTAATCTCACAAACAGTTTCCATTATTAAATATCCTTTGGAGAGTTGAGTACTAATTACAAACTTCCATGCGAAGACCAAACCGATCGCACAAAAAGATTTCTGCTAGAATATAGTTTTATTAGCTCAAAATATAGCGTCCATCCATCGCACATTCGCAAACTAAATCGTCTAGCGATGGTCACGTATGATCCGAAATATCGTTCGGCCATTCCGCCTCCTTCATGCTGAGAAGAACAGCATTACCCACCCTTAACACACAGAGAGGAGAGGAAGAAACAAGAATGAGAACCAAAATATAAAGCCTATTTCCCTAAGATACGAGAGCGGGAGAGGAGAGACGGATGGGTAAGAGAGAGGGGAGATTGGAAGAGAGAGGAGGGTAGATAGAGAGAGAGAGAGGGGGGGGGAGAGAGAGAGAGAGAGACGCCCTCGAAGAGTGATGCTGCGGGTTGAGATGTGGCACGGAGTCATAAGTGCTTCGAGTTTAACGTTCCGTGTGATGATCAAAACCGCGGTTTGGTGCGTGTGTGTGTGTGTGTGTGAGAGAGAGAGATGGATGGATAGGAAGGAGGAGTAGGAGAGGGTGGGAGAAGGAGGAAGAAATTATTCCTCGCGATGGAATGAAGAAGAAGAAAAGCAGTCCACCTCAAATGGGGAGAGGGAGGGGGGTGGAGGAAAGGGTAGGAAAATGAGAAGGGTGGGAGGGAAAATGGCAGTGAATTAAGAGAAGAAGGGGGAGAGAGACTGAGGACGAAAAAGAACCCCCTTGGGATGTAGGAGAAGGAGACAGGTCCTCGCGTTGTTAGTTGGGTGGGGGGAGGGAGGGGGGAGAGGATGAGAGAGAGAGAGAAGGGGGGTTTGGGAATGGCTGCTGGAGATGCCCTTTTTATAACCCTTCTTCCCGTCTCCGATCCTCTCTCTTTCTCTCTCCCCTCCATATTGCCCCCCTCCCACCCTCCACAACCACACCAGCCTCTCTTCCTCGCTCTCCGCCCCCACCCCACCCTTCCAAGCCTGCCCTTTGGCTAAATATTAAGAACTTCAAAATGGCGGCTCATTCCGCGTGGGGTAGAGAGAGAGAGAGTGGGGGAGAGAGGTAAAGGGGGCCGAGAAAGAGAGTCGAAACGGAAAGGGGTTGGGAAAAAGACGGGAAAGAGAAGTTGAGGAGGGTGGGATTTCTGTGGGGGTGTGTTTAGCATTCAACCTAAAGAAGAGGAGGGTTGGACCCTGGGAGCTGAGAGAAGAAGAGACGGAGGATTTTAGGGGGGGAGGGGTGAGGGAAGAAAAGGGATAAAGAAGGAGGGTGGGGGTTACGGAGATAGAGCTAGTCATTCTCTCTCTCTCTCTCACTCGGTGAGGAAAGGGAGTTTTAGGAATGGAAAGGGGACTTGGAAAGAAGTAAGACGAGGCGGGTTGGTAAGGTTGGGGAGGGGGTAGAGGACGGCGAGAGGGGAGGAGCTAAGAAGTCGGGGGAGGGGGGAGAGAGGGAGGGGGGGAGTGTGCTTTCGTCGGAGGGTGAATGGGAAGTTAGATCTGCGAAGGGAGGCGGACGGTGACGGAGGGAGAGGAAAGGAGCATGGGGGCGATTGAGTGGCGTCCATCGCAGCGGAGGCTGAGAGGTGAGAGGGAGGCAAATGATGGAGAAGAGAAATAAAATCCGTCGGAGCGAGAGAAATGGAGAGAGAGAGAGGAGAGACTGAGATGGACGGAGATACTGAGGGAGGGAGGGAGGAATGCGTGGAGGGGGAGAGGTTGGAAGAAGGTGTAATAGGTCTGGAGAGGGTGTAGTCGAGCGAGAGGGAGAGATTGAGTGGGTGAGATGAGAGGTGGGATATGATGGAGGGAATCTGCATGCAAAAGACTCGGTGAGAGGGAGAGAGAGAGGGGGGGGGAGGAGAGCAGAAGAGGGTGGGAGGGGAGAGAGGGAGAGGATTCTTTCCGGGTACGACAGGGGAGGAGGAGGTGATGAAGAGGAGAGAGGGACTTTTCCTTCAGTCGTTAGTATTCTTACGGAGGAAGAGAGAGAGAGAGAAAGAGAGAGAATACTCGGCAGTTTTACGAGAGTGGCGATAAAAGGAGTGGGAGGGAGGGAGGGGGAGAGTTAATTAAGAGCGGGAGAGAGAGGGAGGCGCGAAAAAACGGAGGAAATATGATAAAAGCCGCGCGCATTTCGAGAGGGAACACCTGGGGAGGATAAAATAATTTACAGGGCTCAGGGGTATTTTTTTTATTAACGTCTGAGAAACGAACGCGTCTGAATCAAGGATAACATTTTTTAATGGCGAGGTTTTAAACCCCGGTGAATTATGGGTCGGTTAAAAAAATATTAAATAGAAGCGGGAGTTTATTTTTTTGTTTAAATGCGAAACAGTTGTGGTTTTGGAGGAGGAGAAAAAAGTAATCAAGACAAAAATATTACGAAGCAGGTACATTAAATAGTATTAACTAAAAAATAAGGCTTCTTTCAAGAGATATGATTTACTTAAGCATGGTTAAGATTGATATTAACGCTTGACTGTCGCATATAACTTTTAAAAATTAAGCAAAATATTACGGGGACGAAAATTTTATCTTAAACTCGTGAATATAGTAATTATGAATATAGAAACGTTGAAGTCTTAAGGCTCGTGGACGAATTTACGAAAAAACAAATTTTCTACAAAAATAACAGTTTTTGAAGAACGAATGCAAGAAGTTTTACATGGGAAGTGTAAATATGTATTCACACGAATTTTTAGCGCATAAAAAAGCAACCAAAATAAAAACAAGCGGGCGAGGGAGTGGCTCAGGAGAAGAGACTTACTTCACGTTTAAGTCGAAGAATACGAAATGAGAAGGGAGGAGGAGGTGGAGTGGGAGTAGGGGGGGGAGTGGGAGGAGGGAGAAAAGAGGGAGTTGGGCTGATAGCTAGGACTGGCGCTGGATGGAGGGAGGGAGGAAATAGTGGCTGGAGATTCCGAGGAAAATCCCTTGTGAAAAAGACTTTCATAAAGAAAGTCCGGGAAAATGACGAAGAGGGAGAGAGGTGAAGGGAGGTTGAGAGAAAGATGGAAAAAGAGAGAGAGAAGAGGGAAAGAAGTTGGTCCTGAGAGTGGAGTGGTGGTTGGGGAAGGGGGGGGAGAGTGGGGGGGGGAGGGAGTGGAAAAAGGGAGCGTTAGAAGGAGACGCTATTCGAGTAGTGGGATGGGGGAGGAGGGCGGGTTTAAAATAAAAATAGACGGGGAATGGGCGGGAGGGCGTTGGGGGGGGTGGGGGAGGGGAGAGGGAGCAGAAAAGTCTCGGGGTGTGGGTGGAAATACTCCTCTCGTCCAATCCCGGGCTTGATAATAAAATTCCGTCGCCTTTCCTCTCCTGCCCCCTCCCCACCTCCGCTCCCAAACTCCCGGGCCTCCCCGGCACCTCACTTACCCCCTCCTCCTACCTCTCTTCTTCCTTTTCCTAACCTTCCCCCCCCTCTCTCTCCCCCTTCTCTCCCAAGGGCATCTCTTCCACTTCCCTCTCCTTCCGGCAATCTTCCCCTACACACTCGTTTCAACTTTTATCCCTCCGTTGCCAGCCCTCCCCTACCTCCCCCCTCCTCCTCCTCATCTACATCTGAGACGCCTCCCCTCCCCTTTCCGCAGTCTTTTCCTATCTCTCTTTGCTTCTTCCATTCCCCCTCCTCCCTCACCTTAAAACTCTCATCCTAAAGTTAATACCCTGCCAACTCTTCCCATCGACTTTATCTCTTGGCAACTCCGTTTTTTTCCTCTCTCTCTCTTTCTCCCTTTCCTTACCTCTCCAGAGCACCCCATTCTATCCAACGGTAACAGATTCCATTATCTATTCGTCTTTTGTTTCGCCTGCCACTATTTCTCAATCTCCATTTCTCCTACCAAATCCAGCCTTTCAGCTCTCGCTTAATCATGTCTATCATCGGCTTTTTTTTTCATACGCGCCTGCCTCGTATTCCGCTTCACGTGGCCGTTTTCTTCCTTCCAGGAACTAATATTCTGTCTTATGGGTGCATTTAAAGCGGTACCTGTCATTGTTTGGGCTCTGAATGCGTTCCTTTATTCGCGTGATTACGTTATGAGATGAATTTCTTCCGAGATTCGCGCAAAGATAAATAATATTGACAACCTAAAAATTTATAAACAACTTTATAAGGCAGACGAAATATTATATAAAATTTTTCCTATTATAATTTCAACGTTTCCGTATAACCGCATTGTGGCATACTTTATCAATCTCATAAATTTAGCCTAATAGGTTGTATTTTCCTTTAGCATTAATTTAGCACAATAAAGGTTCCTAACACTATGATATATATTATACTAACTGAGCATTCTAATTTTTAAAGTTGTTTTTAAATTCATCACTACGTGGTCGCATACGTATACATTTTTGAAACGAAATGAATTTGGATAATGAATATCGTGCATTGCTGCGATTTCCTCTTACCTTTATGACGATGTTTCAATTTTTTTGGTACAGTCTTTAATCGGTAGCAGTTTTAATATATTTTTTGCCAAAAAGTATAACATTATATTTTAACGAAAGCAACTCTTAAATGTACCTCGACAAAGTGATTGTCAAAGTTTCAGTCTCTTAGATTTTAATTAGGACTTAATATATTTTGATTTATTTAGGAGAATAATTCGCGATGTCGTTCCTATCCAGATTTTTGAAAATATATCATTCTAATTCCGCGCTACAATTTTTTTCTTTCATTAAAAAATAGGTTACTCGAAATTATTCTTATTACGGCTACGAACGTTGATATACGTTAAAAGAATATTAGCACCTTTATTCCACCGTTCTTGCATTCAATCTGCCGTTACTTTGTATCAACGCTGTTGCGTTTCGCGTTTCAATGAGCACGGATTATATATTTCTTATCCATCCTTATCACGTGTGATTTTTTTCCGGAAATGCCACTCCTTGACATTAGGCCAGAGGGATTCGTTGACATTTTACGCGTCGTTAGGTGGGTGCCTTCCTGAAGGAAACTCTTTTCGTCCTTATAAAAGGGCGACAAAAGGTTTTTTGAGCTCGCCATCTTTATCTTCCTCAAACACGTGAAATATATTGGCCTTCTCGCACTTTACGTAATGCGTCAACACGTTTCAGGTGTTGTAAGGTCAGAACGGGGAAGGAAATATCTTTGTCCGCGCCAGTATTTATTCGATAAATAATAAAAGAATAACAAACTATTTTTACAGCCTGTTATATATTATCTGTACCGCTCAGCAATTCTCATTTTAGCTTTCAGACTATTTCTTCATAAAGGTCATATTACCAAATAATTGATTTGAATTTATTTATACATACGAGTATAATGAGGGATAAGAATAATAGGTTAGAGAATGCGGACACCAGCGGAGTAAATATCAGTAGAGGAGTAAGACAGGACTGTTGTCTATCGCCGATTCTATTCAATATATATGGAGAGAAGCCAATGCAGGAAGTGTTAGAAGGCACGGGAGATATCAAAATTGGAGGAAGGATTATAAGAACAGTGAAATACGCTGATGATCAAGTACTTCTAGCTAGAAAGGAAAAGGAACTCCAGAAAATGATAGACTAGTGATAACAGGTAGAAAATACTGTATGGAAATAAATACAAGGTCATGCGAATATCAAGTAAAGAAGAAGAAAATTTGAACATAAGTATTGGAGGAAAGCCATTAGAACAAGTTTCAGATTATAAATACCTTGGAAGCATCATAACGAGAGAAGCAAAATGTACCGATGAAATCAGGACTAGAATAAAGAAAGCAAAAGACGCTTTCAGAAGAAAGAAACTCCTACTAACGGAGAATATTAAGGAGAATACCCGCAAGAAGTTGATAAAATGCTATATATGGAGTATAACTTTGTATGGGGCAGAAACATGGGTGCTAAGGAAAAATTATATAAAATACTTGGAAAGCTTCGAATTGTGGATAAAATGGGCAGATAGGGAGAAAAACGAGGAAGTACTACGAAGAATAGGAGAGAAGCGAACGATTATACAGACTATCAAAAAGTGGAAGGCGAACTGGATTGGGCATTACCTGAGGAGAGAGAGAGCATGATTAAAGAAGTGATAGAAGGAAAACTGGATGGAAAAAGAGAGAGGTAGGAAAAGGCTTCAGATGATAGACGACTTGAAAGGGAAAGAGAGCTATCACGACATGAAGAAGACTACGGAAAATAGGAGTATGTGGAGGACCAAGTTTAACCTAGAATAATCACGGACCTGTCTACGGACAGACTGCCTATGATGATGAAGAATAATATATTATGCGCAGAAATCTTTAGGTTGAATAATCATTTTTAATTACTAGCTTCTGAAAAGGTTTGTTTTCAAATGTCGTATTGTAATGTTATTCGCTATATACATGTGCACGTGTATGTGCGTATAAATGCAACACACATAACACCGATATTCATTCATTATGAATTCGTCTTTCAATATCGTGCTGAGTTGCGATTCCACTAGGATATAATTATCGCCTACGCCAAAAGTCTTATCGCTTCTTCCTCCAATACCCTCGTCCTGGGCAGGGGCCCAGCCGCGCAGCAATCCACCTCCCACCCATTAAAACGGATTCCGAATTTCTGGAACCATGAGAGAGAGAGAGAAAGAGAAGCCGCCGCCTAGCTATCATTCGCGAGTTGCTTTATTGCGCAATAATCCCATCCTTCATTTCCTGCCTCAAAACCTTGGAATATTGAATGATTCGCCTTCGGTGGATATATCCTTTACGCGCCTTTATAGTTTTACCTATTTAATTAAATAGTTTCGCGTCGAAGTAGGACGAACTTCGATCGTTCTCCTCTTTGTGCATTGGCGCGAGTTTAATTCCTTTATTTTTTTGCACCTTTTCTCGCTTTTCCATCTCGATGAAAAATTCTAAGCAGACGGTCATTTCTTTTCTGCCAAAAGAGTGGAAAATTGAACTGGCTATAATCTCTGTGCCCTAGAATCCTGAGGTTCTGGCATTATTCACAAAGTTTTCAGATATTTTGGGACGGTTTAAATAGTTTTATAAATTTTAATTTTAATATAATTAATTATATACTCAAAAGCATTGTTTAGTCTGAATACAAACGCCGCCTTTGTTAATTGCGAATGAAAGATTCTGAACAAATATTCCGCGTACCAATTGCGCCAACTAGTTTATAAAAGTTAAGGACAAACATATGTGCCAAATATGAGATTAAAATGTATTTATATCCGTTTAAAATAAATGTATATGAAATATGTCACTAGAGATATATACGTATTATTGTATAGGACGAGGTCCTACTGTGAAAATAAAAGTCTAATAAGTGGTTAATTTAAGAATAAAAAGTATTTTGGAAAATTTATCATTTGTCGGGCTACCAGCATGAACTCGCTCTAATTTATCTATGGATGCTATCCTCATTCTATAAAATATCTCATTTATACGCTAAAAATGGCACTTTAACCAGCAATCAAACAGTAAACCAGTAAACAAACAAATAATAAAATCGCGTGTATTTTGTGTTACACAGCGAGATGTCCAGTAGTAACCATTTTTCCGCAATACAATGCTAGTGACAGGTTTGAAATAGCATATCAGTGCTAATATTTTTTAAGTGCAAGTCCATAGTTTCTTTACATATAATTTAGTAACTTAGTTTTCCTTGCATCAGTTGTTTTAATTTTTACATGAATAACTCTTATCATGAAAAATAACAAAATAACGATTCGAGGTAATTATTTGTTAAAAGAGTTTTAGCCCTGCCTTGCCCTATCTCTCGTCCAAAGGCCGTCGCGCGCTGTTTTCCGCCTGTATTCCTTGGCCATGGAGACCTTTACAAGCTCTTTTCGTCTGCCTACCGCCATTTTATCCTCTTGCCTCCTCTCCATCTCCCTCCTTTCTCCTCCTCCTCCTTTCCCTCTCAACTCTTCCCTCTCTTTCTCTTCCACCGGGATGACCTCCTCTCCCTCATTTGCATCCTCCTCCACTTCATCTCCAGTTACTCCTCCCCTCCCCTTCCCACCCCTTCGTTCCCTTTTCTCCGCGATACCCTTTTTCCTCCCTCCTTCCACCCTCTTAATGCCCCTCCCAGTCCCTTCACTCTCTCTCTCTCTCACTCTCTTCTCTCCATCTCGTTCCTTTTCTCTTATTCATCCTTGCGAGCCACCCTCTCCCTCCTCCTCCTCAACGACAATGCTTTTAGACCCTGACCCCTCCTCCTCCTCCATTTTTCCCCCTTTCAACTCTCCCTCCCTCCTACAGCTTCTCTCTCTCTCTTTCTCTTTATCTCCTTCCAAGGGGAAGTACCGCATCTTCCCTAATTATTCCCCCTACTCTTTCGCCTTCAACTCCACCTACATATCTTATCCTCTCCATTTGAGGACAGCTTCTTTTTCTTCCTTCCCGTGCCTTCTGCGAGGAAGGAGGGAGAGAAGGTATACTTCTTTCTCTTCTGCAAACTTCTCTTTATCTCCTACTCTCTCTCTCTCTTCTACCGAATAGGTACGTATACTTTTCCATATCTCTCCTCCACTCTCTTGATCTCTCTCTTTCATGTCTAACACATCTCATAATTTAAATCCCTTTTTCGGTTGAATTATTTATATTTCTATTTCTTATTTTCTTAAATTTTATTGCTCCGTCTATTATTTTAGAGAGATATAAACGGATTATTACCCTCCTCCTCCCCCCATTATTCTCGGGAAAATAATTGGAAAACGTTTGAGGATACATACTTCCTATTGTAACAGTTTTGTATTGTTGATGCACGGAAGGAGTAGATTTAAATAATTTAAATTTAGATAGATTTTGAGCGGAATACCTTCTCGCGTAAATCACCCTAGTAATTATTTCTCTCGCATCCGAAATGCTTTGAATAATTTCGACGAATTATCCTCATTCAGCCGTGTACTTTTAAAAAATATGAACACTGACATGATAAACAGCTTATATTCATTGAGTACAATTGCAAACTGCACGTGTCGAATCTATTTTTACCCATTTCGCAAATGTTTGACATGCAGAATATTCTTTGACTTCGCTGTTTGGAAAACTGTTTTTAAAGATAAGTGACATAGTAGAAAACAAATTTTAATACACTCAATCGATACCGTGTACGAAACAATTATTTCCATAATATTTCTAAGGTAAGCTTGTATTAAAGTCTTTTCTACTTTTTACGACATTACTTTATTAGAAATTAGCTAGCTATGGATGAAACTCATGCTGACTCTAAAAAATGTTATTATATTAGCACAATTTTAATAAGCACGACTTTCTTGTTCAAAACACGATAGGATAAATGGGAGAATAAAATAACTATACCATTAGATTTTCGAAACAAAACTAAGATTTACAGTAGTCAAACACAGCTATTGAGTTTAAATAACATTTAGTATGATAAATATATTAAAAGGGTCGATATCCTCGATGAGAAAGTCATTAGTTCAGCATAAATAATTAAATTATTTTTACAAATTTTATATTAACAAACTCTTCACGATTTCTCTTACCTTCTGACTGATCTATCTCTATTCTGATAACTCGTGGGCTAGTCTCTTTCTCTTCGGCCATCTTTTTTATCTCCGCTACCATGCTCGTATCTCCATCCCTTCTGTTTTTCTTCTTCTCATTCCCCCCTGTACGCACCAAGCTCTTCTTCTTTTCCTCCCTCGCGTCTTTTTTTTTTAATTCTCCCTTTCTCTTCCTCCTGTCTCGCCTCATTTCCTTCCCAGCTCGTCTCAAGTTTTGCTAATTTTTTCCCTAACCGTCTTTCCCGTCATCCTTCACGACCCCTTCTCCCTTCTGCGACTCCGCCCATCCTCTCCTCTCTCACTCCTCCCTTTCCGCCCCCTCTCTTTCACTCCTACTCCCCCGTCCCCATTATCCCCCCCCTCTCTCTCTCTTTCGTTACCTCTCTTCTCTCTCTCTCTCTCTCCGGCCAACCCACTTTCCTAACCCATCGACCGTTAGTCACACGCGGCGTAAGAAATGCTAACGAACCCTGCAAATGGAAATAGGGGAAGTGAGGTAGTGAGAGAGAGAGAGAGAAGAGGGAAAATCTCTGGCAAAAAAATAAGTGCACAGCCAAATGCTGAGCGTGGAATGGAGATTGCCTCTTTGAAAGGGGGAGGAGAGAGAGAGGGATGGGGAGGAAGGGTGGAGGGAGGTATTACTACTACCGCCTTTTTACCATGCAAACTTCGCTGGTTTACATAATGGCCCTCGGTTAACTTCAAAATTTAATCCATTTTCGGTGCCAAAATTTTAATCTAGCGTACGTAATGTTTATAAGAAATTTAATTTCGTGCCGTCTTAATTATTTCATAAATTCCTGAGCGTTGCCTATCGGGACGTTATGATGTATTGGCATGTGTTTCATGGAGAAAGGTGCCATGCTTTGATAAAACTGCTTTGCTCAAAATGCTACGTGTTTAAACATTAACGTTTCTTCTCGCTAATGAAACTTTAGAGAATTTAGTATGCAGTATATGAAGAAATGTAGAGGGAAAAAACAAGAAACGGTTCTTACGTCAGTTTTTGTGGGTTACTGACTTAGAGGGGTTTTATCTTCCATAAATAAATTTTATGAAAATGAGAAGCGTATAATATTCCGCTGCGGTTAATATTCATTTAAAAAATATTTCTTAATCTAGTAAAAAAAACTACCACTGATACTACATTTAAAAAAAATGCATTTGAATTTTCTAATAACAGGTTACAGGTCAATTATGCTGATTGTACAGTTTTTTATAGAACTCGCGAAGAGTTGTTTAAAAATAATAATAATATAAAGGCTGAGCACGGACCCGAATTTATTTCGAAAACTAAAAATATTTATAAAATATTGATCAGATTTATGAAAGTTTTAGACATATTGCAGTGACGTCCACACTCCCTCAGTGCGCAAAAATTATATTCCTGTTAAGAGAATCCCCTTTCCTTCTTTGTCTATACTTACCAATAATCTCATTTTACTCTATGTTCTCTCATTTTTCTGTCTCTTATTTCCTTTCATAGACTTCGTATTTTCTTTTGTCTCATTTACTTTTCCTCTGTATACATTTGTTGATAAAATAAGACATTTTCGGACTGTTCGATGTTAATATCACATTGAAAAGTCGAATTCAAGAGAGAAGTTCTTGTTATTTATAATTATACATAGAAAATATTGCTGACTGGTCTATTAAAGAGCGAAGGGGCTCTATGTTTGGCTATACGTAGCCATAGCTATTTATTTATTGCGACATATTTCAAAGGTTTCATCATGACTCAATTACTCGAGTTTGCCGGATAAACGCTTGCAAAGTTTGCTTTCTCAAATGAGTCGAGAGAAAGAGACAACCATTTCGCGACATGAGTAAACCCAACGGGTAATACGTACTTAAAATATTTCTCAGGTTTACGCACTGAAATCCTCTCCTGAAATATGTCTCGGCGACACATGTAGGTAAACATGCCTTCATAAAAAAAAGATGGCATCTGCCGATGGATCGATGAGTCTAAGAGACACGATCGCCATCTTTCCATCGCAGACTCCACCTGCGAACGCAACCCTCCACATCCCTCATTTAACTCGTTTCACTTATTTCCATCTATCACTCCCTCTTGACATCTTCTTTTACCCTCCTCCTGTTACACCCCTCCTTCCTTCCCTCTCTCCCTCCTCCCCCCTTTATCCGCCTTCTTTCCCGGTAGCTTCCTTCATCCGAGCCGACTGATTGGAGCCGGGCTTAATTTGACTTTGCGCAGACTTTTCCCTCCCGTTCTACATAGCTTTTATCCTTCCTTATTTTATTCAACCCCCCCTCTCATCCCTCCTCGTCTCTTTTCCACTTCCCTAACCCCGCCCTCACACCTCCCTTATTTCCACTCCCTCCCAACTAACGCCCACCTCCTCCAGCTTTCTATTTTTCCCAAAATTCCTTTTATCCTCGTTCTCCTCTCATCTCCCTCCTTCTCCTCCCCCTTTCTCCACGAAACACAGAAAGGAGAATATGGTTTGGTAAATACCCTCTCTCCTCTGTTTCTAAACTGATTTTATAATGCTTAAAATTTTAGTGACATTACCTGTGTACATTATCTTGGTACACTTGATCTCTATTCCTGCGCAAATGCGGCCCGCTAACTCGACCTTAATACGGAGCGCAATCGACAAAAATAATGCGATTAATTAAAACGCGCGCATTATTTGCCTTGTAACTTGTATTTAACCCTCGATTAGTGCGGCGAGGTCTGAGAGACCCACTTACATTAATACGTTGCATATACAAAAGGTGTTAGATGTTTAGAAACCATGCGCTTAAGTAGCTTCGTAAATACTCCTGTAGGGTGTGATCGTAATAAATCTACTAGTTTTGAATTAGAATCTACCTGATTTGCACGAGTTTTGTGGGTTTCAAACTCCTCGCCGCAACAATTACATACAATAATAAATGCACATTTTCTGCGGTTTTCGAAATTTGTTGAAATATATTTGCCTGTAATGTTTTTTAAATGTTTACTTAATTTCCTAAGTTCAAATACCCCTATGAAAAATAGATTACCACAGAAGAATGAAACGCCGGCATTTCTTAAAAAATAACTTGGTCTTGAATTAATTGCTGACGAAGAGAAACCAATATTCACCTAATGATTGATTTAAAACAATATCTTGAACGTCTAACAAAAAAATCAAGAACCGGTGACAACTAAAAGACCAAAGGGAAATGCTCGAAAAGGTGCTCAGCGTGTCCAAAAGACAGAAAAACGAAATATTTTTTAAATAAGTATTTTCACGTTATTTATGTACAGCAAAGAGTACCTATTTGCTGCAGATGTAAGCAAGAGACTTCCAATTTTGAAGAAAGTTGGCAGAAAAGGGTTTTTTTTACACGGAAAGGGACAGTTCGGCACGACCGGTTCGGCGACGGGACCATTCGGCGATAGGATTATTCGGCACCGGACAGTTCGGCGTCAGCCGTGTTCCGCACGGCACAATTCCAATATATTTTGGAGGGAATGTCGTCATGATAATATTAATATTGCAAATATTAAGTTACGGAATCAATTACGTAAAAATAAAAATGACTATATTTAAAGGAAAATAGATTTAAATTGATTTTCGTGAGAAAAAGTACACGATAAAAATTATACGACGAAAAATTACAGGATGATATGCATAATGATTTGCACAATTAATTAATTATATTAATGTTAATTTAATACATGTAACTTTGGGTCTTATATACCCCGCCGCACTAATGAAGTAATATAATGTTACCGCACTAACGGAGGGTTAATATCAAGTTTCAGCCAGCGAACAAGACATAAACCAGAAAATGCGAAATTTTAAAATTATGACGTTATAAACTTAACCATTTCAATGAGTGGAAATTTTTTTAATTGGATTCTTGTATTTCTTGATTTATAGAAGGGCTGAACGAAGGAATGATATTTATTTATTATTTGACCCAAAAAAATCTAAACAGAAAATTTGAGAAATATTACTTGAAGTGTACCGACGTATATTTTTCAAGCCAAAATAAGTATTCTGCCAGTATGGGATTTTTATCCGATGGAAAATAACTTATCCCATCATTCCATCACGATTTTAATATCAGTCCATTTTTTTTTGTTTTCTTTTGAAGTCTGAAAAGTATCCTAATTTTATTCTGTCAATAATGTTTTATTTATATTTATATATATATGTGTGTGTGTGTGTGTGTGTGTGTGTGTATGTTTCAATTTCATCTGCATATGTTTTTTTAAAAACATTTAATCTGAAAAACAGCCACAACTCCAGGTTTTCATTTTGTGATTATTTTAGTAGTCTTATTCAGCGGGAAACTGTCTTTTTGCTCATTTTTAAAATAATAAACGTAAATGATACCATAAATAAATTCATAAAATTCATTTCCTAATAATTTCTCTTATAACCATTAAAAATATAAAGTGATAACAAAAGTTTCTTGAGAGTAAAATCCCTCTTATATAAGTATACACAGTTTTGTAAGGTGCCCTTTAAACCTAAATGCATGCCATTGCATAAATTCATCAAATAAAAAGTTATTAGTTTAAATCTATGTAAGGTCGAATATAATTTTACATCTTCCGTTCGTTTTCGTAGCGCATTAGAGTCTCATTCGAATTAAGCGAGTGCAGAAAGCCACCTCTAATGTTTGAGCAAAACCTTTCCGTTAGGGAACTGGGCATGGTGTGTTTAGCGGGCTATAAAACTCGAGGAAGACCTACTCTTACGTAGCTGAGCAATTCTCAAGAATTCCAAAAACCTTAATCTCGCTCTCCTCCGAATGGTCTCACTTCATCCCCTTCTCATTACTCAGAACACCTCTTTTCTCGCTATCCCTTCTACTCCCCTCCCCTCCCACCCTCCCTTAGCAACGACAGGCACACTGCACAATCCTTTAAGGTTTACGTCCCTCCATCTCAGGGTACACACTATGTATATTCAGTAGCACTTATTCCACCCCCCTCACCCATCTAGACCCGCTCGCTTCATTCCCCCAAATTCACCCCAATTCCTTCACCGTAACCAACCCTCCTCCCCCTCTTTTTTCACGCTCAATTCGGCACCTATAGTTTTCCCGTCACCTTTTCCGTATCAAATCTCACCAAACACCCTCGAACATCCCATTGTATTTGCTCCACTTCACTTATCGCTTTCACCGCATTTAGATGAATTTTCAATCTCGGAAAATACCTAAAGTTGACGAACACACGCTGCTACCTAACTTACTGGAGGATCACTTCTCTCATCATTCCATCAAATACCGTATGAGCGACTCTATCACGATAGTTTCGGCTATCTCTATGATGCTAAACCATGGAAACAATATTCCAAAAAAATTGCTTAAATTTGAGAACGCGCAGTTGAATGAAGTCCAATTTTTTTTTATAAAATCACAATCGAAATGTTATTTTTGCTTTTTAGCCTCCACGATCATCCGTGCAGGAGAAGCGAAACCGATTTATAATGAGAACGAATCCTCTATTTTTTCCAACTTCTTTCTAAATTAGTTATTTACTATTTTAGGAGAAAGTTAACAAGACCTTCGCAGAAATCGTGTATCCCACTTAGCCTCGCGGTTCAAAACTCCCCTTTTCTCTTTTTGTCCTCCCCCTTACCGTCCGCCGTATCCCAGTGTAACCTCTTCTCATTCCACACCGTCCAGTGTCTGGTCTGGCCATCCTCGCGACTCGAAGAGGAGAAGAGAGGGCGGATTGCAAAGGGGGTGGGTGGGTGAAAGGGACGGATGGAAAGGGAAGCGCAGAAAGGGTGGGATAACCCGCTGAGGGCGGCAATTGTTTCTCATCGTTTCGAATTTTGAAATGATGTGGTTAAGTGAACACTGGCGGGGGAATTGATTTTGCGTCCGTGCGCGAGTGCGTGTTTATTTGGCGGAGATGATTTGCAATCGGATCAAATAAATTATTTCCTCTTTTTGAAACCAATGAAGGGTGATATGATGGGCACAAATGGCGCAGAATGAGAGGCCCTCAATATATTTAGCGATGAACTGGCGATGATTCATAACACGTCAAAATATAGCCTGGGTGCACAAGCTCACCTCTCGGGTTTTTTTCGCAATGCATCTGTAAAAGTCGAATACGTTTCCATATTACACGGAATAGTGCTGTGGGAACAGGTAATATTACTTGTACTGCGGAAGCTCGTATTATTTTATAATGGTGTGCATTCCTGGTATAAAGTTATGAAGTATTGTGATTATGTATGGTGAGAGGTTATAGTAAGATAATATAAGAGGTGTAATTTTAGTTTATGTTAATAATGCAAAAGTGTATGGTAAAACGATATTATTGTGGTGGAAAAGGAGAGAAAATGTTGCAAGTTCTTAGATGAGGTTTGCGTGTTCCCTTGTAACGTAAATTGCAAACGAAACTTAATTTTGATTAAACGTTCCTTTCAAAACGGCTTTACTCATGTGAATTTAATTTTGAGATATTCTACATGAATGAATAAACATCTCCTTCGTTGTAAGTAAATTATTTCATTAGATTCATATCTAGTTGAGTGAAAACTGTAAGTGATCACGCAGTGAATAGGGCGTTATATTGCTTCTTAGTGATTCGAAATTTCATCCTTTGTTAATACAAAGCAGTGGTATAGTCGCATCATTGCCATATCTGTGCCCTTATCTTCTCGATGACCAACAACGCCCTCTCCAAGAGTACGCGACCCCTGCAACTTATGCACACAGCAATGCAGGTAGCAATGATGGGTCGTCATCACTGCAGGATACATAAAGTCATTTGCCGCGTAAAATTCATTAGCCGTCAATAGATATTACGTCTTGCATTCCCTTAGGTAAATTTATTGCATGTAAATTATTTTAAGAATTACTTTTTAGAATAAAGGATAAGTCACTCCGCTTACTTCTTTATTTTGTCCATAGTAATAGGCCAGTTTTGGTTTATGGATAATTGCGTAATAAATAAATACATCCTAGTCAATGAATTGTAGCCGGTCGCTCAAAATCATTAATGGAGGTTTCAAAAATATCCTTAGTCTCAATAATAAACTAAATATACCATAATTTCTTTATCCGTTGATTTGAGTACAACTAAGCATAGTATTGGAAGCTTTTATTCGTCTATTTCATGAACTTTGAACTTTAAAGTTGATTGTTTGCCTACGAATAAGTATATAATGCATATATTTAACACACAGACACACGCACAGGTTAATTATATACTATAACATAGTGAAAACGAGGGCTATAACTAGAAATGTCTGCGAAATGTTAGCGTACTATGATTCTAGCCACTACGAAACAAATGAAACTACCGAGTAAAGTTGTGATTTGGAAGCGAAATAATCCCGTAATAAGAGGAAAATTTAGTTAGAGCACGGAGAAGAACTTGATGGCATTAATTTGTTAGTCGGGGAGTCTCGCTTCTCCAAATTTCTCATTTACCGGATCTTCACTCTTAATGACGCCTCTTGATCTTGGAAATTTCTTTTCTCTCTCCCTTGTGTTCCCTCCCTCCTTCCCCTCCCTCCTCTAATCCAGCTGCACTAACCCCTCCCTTCCCCTTTCATTCTCCCCCATTCCTCCCCGCAACACCTTTTTTCATCCCGCCTAGCGAGCATCATCTCTCTCCATTTCCTATTAATATACATCCCTCAGACTGCTAACACCTTATCCACAACCAATCTCCTTTCATTTTCCTCCATTCTCCTTCCCTTCTCTCCCTTTCCTTCTATTCTCTCAATCATCCATCGCTCTAACGTGCGACTTAGCTTGCGTTAACCCACTTAGAGTTTTCGTCCAACTTAACGGCAATAGTTAAACGGAGTAGTACCTCCTAAGTACCCGAAGGGCATATTTATGAGCCCCAACGGATGTATCCAATATCATTGCGTGTATTCACCATGACTATCGTTGAGAAAATGTCACCGAGAGAAGAAATTCTCGAATAAACATTCAATCAATACGTACAGCCACGCTACGAACAAATTTAGAAAATGTCACATTAACTGGTATTGTCCTTTGGAATGTCAAGGATGTTTAAAAAAATATCGTTTTGTTTTATTTCGCATATGCATATATAATTATAAGAAGCAATTCGCTCTGCATATTAATGCCTTTTTAATGTGAATTAGAAATGATTAGCTAGAGTATAAATGTAAGACTCGATTTTTTTTATGAAATCACACGTCTTCGGAGTAAACGTTAGTTGGAAAAAGTATTTTGGACAAAGGTCGGAATGATTCGATGGTGAAAGCTTTAAGCATTCCAACATATGGCTTCAGTCTTTTACCTTTCGTAGTTCAATTTTTCATTAGATTCCATACTGTATTAAAATTTGAAATCATTTATGCGCTGTCTTATATCTTTAATCATGAGTGACACTTCGCGTGGATTATCGGAAGAATGTTTTTAATAAATCATCTTTGCTGATTTGTTTTCAATGCGAATCGGTTCAAAACTGTTTTTGAAACTTCACATTTAATTCAAGGTATTTGCATATCGATTTGCGTTGCTCAATCACAAACTAGGCCTCGTAATTAGGGTCTACTCTTGCACTTTCCTCAGCCCTCGACCTTGACCCTAGTACGCGGCCATTTCATTGGTGTAACGGCATCTCACCTCAGCCATTCCGTCGGTTTCAATGCCGAGCAATGCTTTCTCCACCTTCATATGCCACTTATCCTTGCCGTCGATAAGCCTTCTCCCTCCGACCTGATTACGTAATCGTTAGGAGGAGGAAGAAGAGAGATGAGAGAATGAAGCGAGGGAGATCGACCCTTGTTACCGGAAGTGAAACGTCACGGATCGTTGTGTAGTATATTTGGGCGAGCTCTTAAACGCCTTGTTAGTGGTCAGCACTCGGATGCCCTCTCCTCGAAAACACGCAAGCCCCAAAATCCTTCCGTGGTGGGGCCATGCGCCCTCGGGGGAGCCACGTCGCCACCTCTCTCTCTCTTCTCCCCTCCTTCCTCTCTCTCTCTCCGAACGCCACCCGCCGGGCGAGAAAGGGTAAAGAGGGAGAGGAAGGTGTACGACGCCTCCATCCCCTTCAATTGTCTCACGCGATGAGACTAATCGAACACGGAGGACATTCCCCAACGTCCCGACCTCCACACGTCGTCCTAACCACGCCACCTCTCTCTTCAAACTCCGCTCATTTCCCTCTTTATTTTCATCCTCTCCCTTTTTCCTCTACACTCCAAAGCTCTTGAGTTCCCTCTTCATCTCTCTCTCTCTCCCTCTCTAGCCCTCGTGTCCCTAATTTTCTATTTTTCCTTTTCGTTCTTTTGCAGTCTTTTGTTCGGTGGACGAACTGGCCGTGCCGCTAAATACACAGAGGACTTAACGCATGCGCTCAAAAGCCACTGGCCACCGAAAGGGGTTTTCTGTGTTGTCTTTGTAGTAGATAAAAAACGATGCATCAAGTCAACGCGTGCGCGAGTACTTTATTTACATTTTCGCGAGTGTTAATTACCTCGTTAAATAATATACGTAATGTTATCTTATTATTTTTTTGAACGTCTAATATAAATTTATTATAATCAAATATTCACTCACACATCAAAAAGGGAGACTTTAAAATCATAACATTACCATTCGTTTTATTTGAATAATCTAAAATTTTGTGAACGAATGAATTTTTGTTATTTTGAGTTTTAAATTTATTCTACGTGAATATAAATTAGATATATTTTTATTGAAACAAATAATAAATAATGATAATAACGCAAGTTAGTTCGTTTTTCCTCACATGATAGGTAACTCAAATGCCCAATAAACCTCGTATCGCGCAAATTTCCATTCAGAATCCAAGGATAAAGCATATGACATGATGGATTCGCCGAATGATTAACACTCGTGACCATAGTCTGATTCCATTCCAGTGGCGATAATCGAGTTACGGAGATCATATACAGTGAGGAGAGAGAGAGAGAGAGATAGAGAGCAAAAAAGTAGAAAGTTTCGCAAAACTTTTCAGCAGGCCGCATGATTTAGGATACCCCTCAGTTAATCTAATTTGCCCAGAACTTGGTCGGAGTTTCGGGAAATGAGGACGCAGACTGTTTTAACTCACCCAAGTACTACATCCTCTTAACCCATCCCATCCTCTGACCTTCGTCGCTTAGAACCCCCACTCCTCTCGTCCCTCCCCCCCTCCTCATTCCGCCCCCGCTCCCTTTCCCATGCACCCAAAAACTCCTCCCTCCTACATCCAACTTACCTTCCCCATCTCCCTCCACTCCTCTCCCCAACCCCCATCCCCTCTCTCTCTCTCACTCCGTCGTCCACACGGGTCCTCTCTTCCGGTGGCCATCGTCCAAAACGTGATGCGGGGGAGGAGGGGTGGTGGGGTGGAAGGGATTGGGGTGGTCCGGTCGAAAGGAAGGGGCGAAGGGTTTGAGGGTCCACCACCTGTTGTTCTGACGGCCAGTGCCCCTCCCCAAACACACACACACACACAGCCTAATTCCGCCTCCCTCTTTGACCCTTTCCCGCCTCCCACCCACACCAACGCCTCTCTCACTTCAAATCCACATTCTCCACCCGTACTCCTCATCCCTCAACCGAGCAATCGCCAGGGACACACACAGGGACTAGTAGACGTCTGGTTCCCTTCTCCTCCATCCCATAACCCCCTCCAACACCTCCCCCCCCTCATCCACCTCCTCCTCTGTGCTACTCCTCTGTAACAGTTTGCTTTCCCTCTCTTCATTCATACCTCACTTCCTCTCCTCCCTTGCTCTCTCTCTCTGTTCCCCTACCGTCTCCTTCCTCCACCTCTTTCCTTCACCCACATACCTCTCACTCTCTCGCTTCCCATCAACGCTTCAACTTTTTTTTGGGCTCTTTTCTCTTTTCACAGCGAGCGGTGTTTTGTGTGTTTTTCAAATGAGGCTCTCTCTCTCTCTTTCTCCACTTCGCGGAGAACTACCTTCCGCGTGCTCTCTCTGTCTCTCTCTCTTCCTCTCTCATTCTCTCTTTTTATATTTTCTTTCCTACCTCCGACTCATTTTTATTTCCCTTTTGCTCTTTCTTTATTTCTCTTCCTCTCATTCCCGCACTCGAGTGAAATGTTGGGGAGGGATAAAATGGACATCCTTTTAACTCGTTTGGATGAATTGAAATTAAACACTTCCACTCACTTTTCATGTTATTTTTATATTCGCTGTTTTTTCATATCTTTCCCTCTCCGTCATTTTAACTTTGGGGCATTTATTTGAAAAAATAACTTTTTTCCTGCGCAGATTTTTTTTCGTTTCTGCTCGTATTTTTATATGAGTTTCAGCGTCAGGAGAGCTTCTGTTATTAAGTGTTCTTTTTTTTGAAGTACCAAAGTAATGAAATGTGGTGCTGGAAAAAATCCGTAATTCAATATTTGTAAGAGATGGTCCTTATCAGAGAGAGAGAGAGAGGGAGGGTTGTATGGAAATTGGCTGGAGGTTAAAGGTGAAGAAATTAAGGATCTATTCCTCCCAAAGTAGCATTCAATTATTTTAACAAACTTACGTGTATCGGAAACAGTTATCTTAGAACTTCTCAAATAATTTCTTCAGTGTCCGCATCTTATTAATGTGATCAGTGTTTTTTAAAATCTAAACGTACCTTATTAAAATAAAAAATCTGGTCCTGATATAATTTAGGAATTGGTAACGGTTAGGTGAATAACAAAGTATAAGTCTTTATAAATTCACAATTGATCAACTTCTATGCTCTGTGTCTTTAAAGCATGTTTATTTAACCAAAGGTAATTCTACGTATGCAATCTATTAACCATGAGTTTTTTCCGTCTTTTATAACAGCAAACAATTTAAAGTCAAAATAAAAGAAATAAATGTAATACATTGCAAGTTAACATTTTAACTGGCGGCTTCAACTGAAATCTGATGATTTAACTGAAAAATCACAGCTTAGAACTTCAAGTTTAGCTACCCATCAGATATAACCCATGCATTTGGTTTTATAGATAAGCAAAATTCTTTGAATCTACCAAATATTTAAATATAAAACGATTGATCAATTTTATCAGAGGTTGACAAAGTTTGCTGCATGACGGGCTGCATTGAAATTTGCAAGCGTCTAGGCCAGCAGTCGGCAACCTTTTTTCCTAAGAAGAGCCAATTTTTCAACTTATGTATAAAACGCAACATAAGAAGAGCCGCAGTCATTGACGGATCCACTGTAGACCGTCCCCACTTAAACTTGCCGTTGTTTTACTTTTTGCTATTATCTTTGTGAAATAAACGTTTATTCTACGTAATGCGACATTTTTAGTTTTATGCATTATATATCAAAATACTTTACGAAGTAAATTTCTTTTTGGGAGGTTTTATCAGGGAGAGCTGCTGTCGGGAGCCGCACGCAGGTCCTTAAAGAGCCGCTTGCGGCGCAGCAGCCGCAGGTTGCCGACCGCTGGTCTAGGCAGACCACACTGAGAATTGCGACTGCTTATTGAAAATGTCCAAACATTTTTGAACATCTCAATATTTGATGTTTCAAGAGGACTATTTCAATTAACACATGTGTGTTAATATTTTGGAATCGCTTCATCATCTTAGCATCGCCGGCCGCAAAAAAAGCTGTCGAGGGCCATCAGCGGCCCGCAGGCATAGTTGAACGATCTCTACCTTAACAGGAGGATGAAATTTGTTGAGTTCACATGTCAGTTATCGATAACTGGATGTACGTTGTATTATTTCATCTGCCGATTAATATTGTGCAAGATTAACGCGCGTATTTTTAGTACAGACCTTTACAGCATCCAAAATTGATAAACTGCAGCTTTTTTCTTTACAAATAAACTACGTCTGTGTTGTTATTTTCATCTTTACTCATGGTAACGTCGGAAATATTTTTTATTTGAGGGAAGATGGAATGTTGACATATTGAGTAGGCGCTTCTACGAAAGGGGATACATGGTGGGTAGCAGAGTGAGAGAGAGAGAGGGGGAGTGAGGAATTCTGGTGGAGGGAGAGGATGTTAGGTATTAAGTTTGGATCGTATGGGGAAGTGGCGGGGGTAAGGAGGGGGGAAAGTGACAAATGATATAAGCGCGGGCCCCGAAGATTGGTGCGGGAGGCAAGCGATCCAGAAAAGGGTTCCTAGAGGTTTTGGGAAGAGGCATATCTTAAGACATGTATCTTCTTCACGGTATCCTTTTCCGTGCGATCCTGTCACCCGAAATAGAATCCAATGCGAAACGCATTTCGTTTACGTTGCGGACGATGTATCTCTTTCGAATTAATTGTCTCGAGTATACTCCAAGTTAATCTAAATTTTTCCATATTTTCATTTTGCCGAATTGGATTCCAATCTGAATCACTTTTCTTTTCTCGAAACGCTTTAATGGAACGGAACTTCAAATTTCGTATATCTTTTGTCGACCTTTTAAATGAAAACAACGCTCCTCTATAATAATAAGGATTAGAAATAATATATATATATATATTGTACTTGTATAAATATAACTTGGTGCTCTATATGAATGTTTTTTTTAATGTAACAGTTAATACGAATATAAAGGAATCATTCACATTCCGACGGATTTTCATCAGACAAGATGTTTGAGAAATATATCCTGATACATTGAATGGCAGATTAAAACAGAGGCTTACAATGAATGATTCTGCTCACCGAAGGAGTCTCGTCTTAATTCGAAGCGTTGTATGAATGAAATCTGACATCTTCGTTCGAATAAGAAAGGATGAGAAATTATTGCAATTAGGTACAGATGAGAAAACTCCCTGCCGCACAACACGGGTTTTCACCCTCATCTTCACCATATAAAATCCGCCCTCCCTCCTTTCTTCCCCTCCCCTTATCTCTCCTTCTCCTATCACACCTTCATTTCCCCTAATTCCCTTGCACGCCCTCTCCCAGAGACTATCCCTCCTCTCTCATCTCATCCCATTTCTCTTCCTTCTTCTATACTGGGCCCATTCACCTTTCACTTAAATCCACTCTTTAGCAGTAACTTTTACATTTTCTTCCATTCATTATCCCCACTTTCTCCCTCACACCCAATTCAGTAGCTTATTTACGGTAATCATTAAAATCTTGTATTGGAATTATCAATGGCCGATTTTCTTCCATCGCCCAAGTAAGCGAAGAGTGTATTTAAACCATCTGATATACCCCGATTAAACAATCTACATTTTCTAGAATATTTTTTTTGTATACGGCGGTTATTTTTCGAACCTTATATTTGTAGCGCATAAATGAGTGTTAAAAATTTACCATACTTTTCTTGAGGTCAATCATTTTCGATCCGTCCCTTAACCACTCGATTCTGCCCAAAATCATCTTGTTTCATCCCCGGGAACGACCAAAAAAACTCATTATTTCTCACTGCTTGCTTTCCTTAATATCGACAAAACCATGTTTGTGTATCCGATCAATTCCTCCCGCTAGTGTTCCCGCGAGAGAGAGAGAGGGAAGGAGGGAGGGAAGGAGGGAGGGAAGGGGGGGATGGAGAAAAAGAATGGAGTAAGGAAGCAAGGAGAGAGGGAGTGTGTGGGTGTATGAGAGAAGAAAGATGAATAGAGGGAACGGGGTGTAGGTTGGTTTTAGGAAGGGCGAACACAGAACAGGGGAGGGCTTAGAGACACACGGAACACCATTCTTATTCTCGTAGGGATCTCCTCTACCCCGCACCCTCAAACAATCCTCCCCCTCCTTCCTATCCCCCTCCTATCCCCCTCCTTCCTTTGTCCTGCTCCGCGAAACCCCTTATTCCTTCTCGCATTACGACCCAATCACAAACCCCTTTTGCCTATACCATCTCCTCCCCCTCTACGACAAACCTTGCGTCTCTTTCTCTATTTTTCCAGGAGCGTCAGCCATTACTTTTCTCTCCTTAGGGGGTCACCCTTACTCTTATTTTCCTCTCACTTCTCCACCTCCCTTGTAACTCCTCCCTCCCCCCTTCTACCCTTCAAACCTTCCCCCCTCCCCGCCTCCCCCCCTATAAAAAAAATCCCTTCCTCCCTCTTCACTTTTCTCCCGTTACATGGTCCTTCTCTCGTCTCGCTTCTTTATTCCCCCCTCCCTCCTCCCTCTCCAGCCCCTCCTCCACCTCCTCTTCCGCTCTGCTGCTCCTTCTGGTTCTTTGACCTTTTTCCGGAGATGCCACCCGTCTCCTCTTACTCTCCTCCTTTTTCCTCCCCCCTCTGCCCTCCCCCTTAATTCTCCTTTGAGCCGCTCCTCCCTCTTTCTCTCCCTCCGATCCTCCTCTTTCTCCTACTCTCCGAAAACTCCTCCTCCTCCTCCCCCCTCCCCACTCCACATCACTCTACATCCGGGACTTTAATTAAAATGTGACGCCTCGTAGGATGGGAGTGATGGATTTCTGTCCGTATTGTTTCGGAGGGTTTTAATTAGTAGAAGGGAGAGGGGGGAGTGGGTGGGCCAGAGAAGGAAGGAGTTTGATGCGGGGAGGTGGAGGGCGGCCTAAGAAGTAGGCGTGGATTCTCTTTCCTCTTTTCTCCGGAAGGAGGCGCTCCGATCGGGGTGTCGGCCATACTTCTTCTCCTCTCGTTTTCCAGAAAACCCTTTTCATGGGGTCCTTCCTCCCCTTCTCTTCCCCTCTCCTCTCCCTCTCACTCCATCCTTCTCCCAGCTCAGACACCCAACACCCTTTCCACTCCAGAAGACGTCTCGGGGATGAGACCCACCGTTAGAGGGCGTGTGAATAACAACCGATGTGTTATTTTTCGGATATACTGGCTGTTCCTAATAAACGTGGCCTCTTCAAATCTCGTCCAAATGCACGTCCCTTTTCTTGCCATTGTTTTTTTCTTCGTGTTTATATCTGAAGCTAACTCTTTTTTTCAATTGTTTCACTCGCCGTATATTTCCAAAATACAATTGTACGCATATGAACTATAGGGACTGGTAATATTTATAAATATGCTTCTATCTTATGATAAATTTCCAAGTTCAAATTACATTTATGGATTAGTGGTAAAAATATCCTGTTTTTTCTGCCGTTATATCTAACTGAAATTTGGATTGCGATCGTGGATTTTCACGCACTTATATAATCAAATTAAAATGTTTTTGTCATTTCCTGCCTGTTAGTAGATATCACAAATTGCTCGAACTCAATTTAGAAGTATAGAAAAATTAGAAAAAGAAGTAAAAATCTGTTGAAAGAAAATAATATCACTGACAACACGTCTTTTTTTAAACCAAAACTATACGCCAACGAGGGCGCTATGTTCTAAGATTCTACAAATTCTCGTGTTTTATAGTTTAATTGGGATTATTCTTAAAAATTTATCTTGTTTCACGTCTGTTTACAGTTTTAAGGAGTAAACTAGTTAACTATGGCTCTTGCCGTAGTTGTTTTGTTTCTATAATACCATTACCGCCGGAGATTTTTTCATACATTCAAACTATGTATGTACTCAGAATTTCTAATAATCTTTTCTCCTTCCCAACGCCCTCCCTCAACCACCCAAATATTTCCTTCCTGCAATTCGGTTTTTCACAATTTTTTCATGTAATCCAATTCATAAACTTTCCAAGATCGATGATCCATTTTAGTTTTTTCCAACACTCAGCGTTATGTTCTTTTTATATATACAGGGCCGTGCCGATGGGTGAGGCGGTGAGGCAGCCGCCTCATGCGCCTCTCGATGGAGGGCGCCAAAATTTGACAAAAATGAAAACCTCTCAAAATAAATTCATAAGGCCAGCCCGCGCCCGAGGCGTCAATATAGTTAGGGCGTTTAAACGACTTTTATATATCAATAATTATTCCAAATTTCTCTTTTGCATTCCAAAGTGAATCACATATTAACGAAGCGGCAACTTTGTATTTATTACAACAAAGCGTATAAGTGAAGATAAATATTAACGGTATGTTTGTGAAATTTTTATGTTTGTTTGATTGGCCGGGCGTCAAAATACGATACCTCGGGCTGACAATGTATATTCATTATTTTTCGATATCGTTTATTCCTTTTTAAACAATGCTGAAAAGAATCGTTTTTATATTGAGTTGGACAATAGCATATTTGTAGAAGAATCTTTCAGCCTAACCATGCAAAGCATGGTTGAGTGAACGACTTTGTTACAAAAATAAAGGCGCAATAATAATTATTATTGTTAGTATATTTTCGATATTACTCTTATAAAAATTAAGAGACCATACCTTACATTTTACAGTTTTTAAAGCGGAGGATTGTTGGCCATAGAAAACTATCTGGTGCTGAATATCGCAAAAGAAAGGCTAAGACTCAATTAGAACTGAAAATGCAATCCGGGTCTTTACATAAATTCCTCAAAGAAGATCTAGCATTGAGAGAATCCATAAGTGAAAATACGGTTCATTTCATCAATCATAAAAATACACACAAAATCAAAATAATTGTATCCTATTAAACTAATAAACTATTCCTCATATAACTTGCATGACTCTATGGGCGCCATAATTGAAATCTGCTTGTGGCGCACGAATGTCTTGAGTCAGCCCTGTCTAAGCCTATCACACGATTTCAAAGTTTTAATGAAATGTGTTTAGTTCCACACAAATAAATTAACTTCTTGAAGTTTACTTGATAATAAAGTTAAACAAAAGTTTAGATCGATCTGAAATAAAACTTTGGATTTGAATAAATAGATTTTTATTATTCCCTATCGTAACATATAATAAAATTACTTAGTAAAAAAATTAAGGGGGCGCCATATTATATCTCGCCTCAGGCGGCAAAATGTCTGGGCACGGCCCTACTCGGACACTGGTAGGTTCAACCATGCTGCGAAGTCTTTCTGCAATATCTCCGGCCAGAGTGAAAGAGGTACTCACCAACCCGCTCTGGACCACCGTGATGTTTTGAGGTCCACAATCCCCCCATGACAGGTACACCCATAAAAAACGGCCCTCATTCTCCGGAGGCTGGATTGCCTTTGACCGTGGCAGTGGTCAGGAACAAGGCATGAAGGCAGAGGGTGCTAAGAATCCCAGGAAGTTAATCGCCCACTGCCACTCTTTCTCATCCTTACCCAATTCCTTTAACCTCAACCTAACTACCTTTAACTGCCGGACAACTGGAGAAGATCATGTGGGACATTTTAGGGCTTAGTAGGGTGAGAAGAAAAGGTGAAGGCATATTGGAGTTGAAGAGTGGACATTTTTTTTATTACAGGGGAACTGACACAGTAAGAACAGGAGGAGGTGGATTCATCGTCATCAAAAAATTGAAGAATAATATCGTGGAAATGGAAAGTGTATCCGAGCGGACAGCTAGACTAGTGCTTCAAATAAATAAAAGATATCAACTTCAAATAGTCCAAGTTTATGCGCCAACGTCATCATACTCGGATGAGGAAGTGGAAGATTTCTACCAAGAAGTTGGAGAACTGCACGACAAAGGAAGCTGCCATCTAAAAGTGGTCATGGGTGATTTCAATGCCGAGGTAGGGGAACAAAAGGAAGACGACAGTGCAGTTGGAAAATGGGGCTATGGAGACAGAAATGAACGAGGGGACCGACTTGTAGACTTTGCTGAATGTACTAGTCTATATATAATGAACACTTTCTTCAAAAGGAGTCCCAATGGAAAATGGACATGGAAAGGACCCAATGGTACCAAAAACTAAATTGACGACATACTAGTCAATAACAAGCAATAGTCTGAACACTGTTCCGTCCTCAAACAGTTCCAAACTGGAAGCGACCATCGCTTGGTAAGATGCAGAATCAAGTTCAACTCCAAGTTAGAAAGACAGAAGCTTATAAAGAACCCTAAGTCTATTATCAACACGCAGATGCTAAAAGAACGAAAAGAATAATTTCAGCTCCAACTGAAAAATCGATTCAGTGCACTGGAAGACCAAGAAGTCGAATCACAATTTATAGAGATACTCAAGGAAAGCGCTCAAGAAATAGGCGGAACAGTTAAAACAAAGCCAGAGAAAAAGTTAACCAAAAAAAGAAGACTGCTGATGAAAAAAGAAGGAATATGAAAATTACCAATGATCTTAAAGAAATGATCCAATTTGCAGAACTAAACAAAACTATAAGGAAGTGCACCAAGGAAGATGCGAAGAAATATAATTATGAGCTAATCGAGTAAACGATAGAAAACATTAGAAGCTACAAGAAAATGGAGCAACATCTCTTTATCGGAAAGAGACAGCTGGTGGCCTTGATGCTAGAAGACGGCTCCATGTCCCATAGTAGGAAATTAATCCTGAAACGGGTACAAGAATATTACACCAAGGTGTATGAGGATCCTCTAGGAAATGATGAAGTAAATGATGATGGAAATATGCCCACCGAAGAGGAACCAGATATCCTTCCAGAAGAGGTGAGACACGCAATGAGAAGTATGCAGAATGGAAAAGCATCTGGAGTGGATGGTATCACAGCAGAAGTATTCAAAGCAACGGGTAGTCATATGGAAAAGATTCTGGGTAAGATTTTTACTTCATGTCTGAGGAAGAATAAGATACCAGAAACATGGAACCACGAATGTATTATCCTTCTGCACAGGAAAGGTTCCAAAGAAGACTTGAATAACTACAGACCGATCAGCCTACTCCCAACAGTCTACAAAATATTCACCAAAATACTCACTATGAGCCTTCATTACCATCTTGATTCTGCCCAACCCAGAGAGCAAGCTGGGTTTCGCAGTGGGTATAATACGATGGACCACATCCAAGTCGTGAGAGAGGTAATCAGTCGGACTAACGAGTACGAATTACCTCTATGTATCTGCTTCATCGACTACGAGAAAGCATACGACTCTGTCCGAACTTCATCGGTGTTACGTGCACTAAAGAAACAAGGAGTAGAAGAAACGTACATAACCTTGATCAAGAACATTTACGAAAATGCGACAAAATCTGTCCAGCAGCATGAAGAAACTAGTGCCTTTAAGACCGAAAAGGGAGTGAGAAAAGGAGATACTATGTCCCCTAAGTTATTTACAGCAGCTCTAGAGGAAGTATTCAAAACGCTAGACTGGGAGGAAAAAGGCATAAAGGTAAATGGAGAGCATCTGAGTCACCTGCGCTTTGCAGATGATATCATACTGTTCGCAGGGAGCCCAGAAGATCTCCGTAGAAGAACTGAAGAGCTTGAGCAAGCAAGCCGAGAAGCTGGACTTACAATTAGATGAATCTTAATAAAACAAAGGTTATGTACAACTCCTTCAAAAATTCAGAGAAAATACATATCAACGGAGCAGAACTCGGAGAAGTAACAAGCTATGTTTACTTAGGTCAACTCATCACTACTGATGGATCGCTTCTTGGAGAAATCAACCAGAGAGTGAAGATGACATGGGGCGCTTTTGGCAAGAATGCAAACATCTTTAAATCAAATATTCCAGTCTTCCTAAAAAGGAGATTCTATGACCAATGTGTTCTGCCTGTTCTGACATATGGTTGTGAAACGTGGACCATGAATGCCAGAATGATACAGCGAAGAGGAATAACTGGGTGAGAAAGGAGACGGGAGACTGTGACGTGATTAGAAGAGTGAAGACGCTAAAATGACAGTGGGCAGGCCACATTGCTAGAAGAAATGACCAGCGTTGGGCGTCCAGTGTCATCGAATGGATCCCAAGAAACATCAAGAGACCGAAAGTAATACCGAAAGACAGGTGGGACAGAGAGCTTGTTAAGTTCTTGGGGCAAATTTGGAGGAGGGAGGCAGTTGACAGGGAAAACTGGAAGAGTCTGGGGGAGGCCTTCATCCGTCGGTGGATTGAAAAAGGCTGATGATGATGATGATATATATATATATCCACACACACATTCCATATCTGCACCCATAAGGCTAATTATCTTCCCTACAAATAACAATAATGAAAAGTAAATTAATCAGGACACCAAAATATTTTATAACGAACAGTTTGTTTTCTACTTTTAAGAACGAATTCTTATGAAAGAAAAAAGAAAAAAATTATTTTGGAATTTTTTAATGTTCCTACTTTTATGTTTTTAATCCTAATTTACACCCAAAAGGTAGATTCTCCTCTCATTTTAGAGAAGGAGATTCAAAATAAAACAGTTCAGATGGATACAACTTTTCGAATATAATATTAAGATAACATATCAATAAAAGTCGTTGAAAAATCGTACTTACGATTTTCATAAAACGCGTATCATTGTAAATCACCCGCCGTTTTGTTATGAATTTTGCGGAAAAAGTTCAAAACTTTTATTTTTCTTGTTTTTTTCTATATTGACCGATTTCAATGTTGGCCGAGTTGATTAACGATGTCTTCTTTTTTGAATAAATAAGGGTTATTGCTATGTGTTAGAAGGCTCGATGTAGTAAGATATCGTTATAAATGCAGACAAATCCATGTTTTAATATAACACCATTTAAAGATTATACTGCATACGCAATGGTATTAAGGCAAACGGACCTATTTTTTTTAAAACTCGGCCGACCTCAATCAGTATCACATTATAACAAAATAGGGGCTATTCGAAAAAGATCACTTCTTCGGTTTCTCTCGATTTAAATTATTATTCACAGCTCCCGTTTCGTGGAATTTAGGATATCCAAAACGGCAAAACGGCCATTTCTCTTCTTTATCGCCCCATTACATCTCGACCTCTCTCGAATTTCACATCACGTGATTACTGCCTCGAGAAGGGATTCTCTCTCTCTCTCCTTTTCTTCAGAGATCGAGAGACTGTTTTAATTCCGTCGATTCCAGCGACAATCATCCCGTACGCAGTTAACGGCGAACGTAGCTGTAGCGACGGGAAAAATGGCGACGCGGGCGAATGCTCGAATTTTATTCCAATCACGACCCTGCACCTAGACAGTTGTCATTTTGTCCCGCCCTCTCTCTCTCTAAGACTTATCCGAGTGCGTACGACCAAAAGCTCCCCCATCTTTCTTCCGACCTTCCCCTCCTTAATCTCAAAAACCTACCACCTGGTTTTTTCCGCCTCCGGCACTCGGCATTTAATTGGAAATACTTCCTGAGCGTATTATTAATCTGAAGGAATTCGCCTCCTCACGATAATCCCTCCTCCCCCTTATATGCCTCCCTCTCTCTCTCTCTATCCCTACCTCTCCCTTCAACACTCTCGTCCCTCACACTCCCCACGCTCAAATTGTTTTCAATGTTTAATTAAATTTGAGTGAGCTCCCAGGAGAATTCCTGGAACGGTCTTTGGACCGACTCTCTTAAAACGAGTCGTACCGGAAAAAAATTTCCCTCCCCCACCCTTTCCACACGCATCGCTTTGTTTTCAATTCCGAAGGTGGGAGAGAAGTAGGAGGGGAACGTTCCGAGGAGGTCGCGAATTAAAAAAAAAAGAAGTTTACCTCCGCAGATTTTTCCGATATTCTCTTTTTTCTCTCGCCTTCTTTTTTTTTCGAAAATACTTCTTCAAGCCAGGACGAAACTTTATTATTTTTTACCTCGGAAAGTTTTTTTTTTATCCGACATTTTTCTCCTAATCCGAACAGAACCCAGCGCTCGACGAATGAGCTGAGGATAAGGGGCCATTTTCTCCCGGCGTCCCCTCCTCCTCCCCCTTCTGGCAACCACCCCTCCCGTCTTGCCCTTCCTTTCTTCTCCCCGCCCTCCTCCCCCCTCCCCTCCATTCTTATAACAACCGTCCCACTTCCCTCCTCCCTCTCCTTCTCCACTCTCCATTTATTAGCGCCTTTCTAGTCGGGGCATCGGGAGAGGGAGGAGGAGGGGGGGGGGGGGGGGGGGAGAAGAGGAGGGAGGCAGAGATGGAGGGGAAAGGGAGAAGAGAAAAGAGAGGCTCCATTCTATCTGAGAACTCTTGCCGGCTCCGTAAACACGAGAGAGAGAGCCCCACTCCTCCTCCTCCATCTTCTTCTAACCGCCCCTCTTGTTTTCCCTCGCTCCCTACCTCCCTCTCCCCTCCCCCCCTCCCGCCTCACCCCTTCCTTCTCCTGTCAAAAAAGAAACCCCGCTTCACTCCCGCTCCCCCGAGCCCTTCGCCTCCTATTTTTCCTTCCGTTTAAGAAATTCCACTCCTGTCTTCGTCTTTCTCTCGCCTCTCCATTTATTCTCTCTCTCTCACTCCTCCCTCGCAGCCTCCCTCCCCCCCTCCCTCCTTGCTTTCCACCCTCTTCCATCCCTCTCCATCTCTTACTCTCTTCACCTTCATCAATAACTCCGCCAGCTCGGCCTGCCAACCCTTTCCATCAGCTTGTCCAAGACAGGGAAAATCCCCTTAAAATCCATTCCGCATCCACTCTTCTTCCCTTCTCTCGCTCTCTTTCTCTCTCCCTCCCAAACTCTTTCCTCTCTCCTCAGACTCTCTCCTCATGAACTCTCACCATTTTCCCACCATCTTGGTTTTATAAGCCAGAAATGTTTTGAAGAGCCAGAGGAATCGTTCCAAAAATGCTCAGGAGTTGAAAACTTCTGAACCAAAAATGATGACATCCTATAAAAGATAGATCAGGACAGAAATATTTTGCAGAAGCTGTGACGAGCAAATACTGAACGCGTTGTAGGTTACCATGAAAAATTTAAATCTCGTTAAACCTTGGCTTATTATGAATTGCTTATACATTTTTTATTAGCGAAAACTTCATCAAATAGTGGAAATACTTTTTGTAATACTTAAAGTATGATTATTAAAAGTGCTTTTAAAATGAGTGTAATAAAATAAGAATTATATTTTAAACATTTAATCTAGTTAGAATGTCTTATTGGCGAGAGAAAGTTTAATTCAATATTAATTTTACACGTTATCGATAATGGAGAGTCAATAAGGAAATCATATCATCTCAGTGGAAATAAATGAATAAATAAGCATTATATTTTTGAAGAATTGATAAAAGTCTCAAACAGAAATTATGCGACGCTTTAGAGTCGCATGCATTCTGTTTCTCTATATCTGATTATTATTACCAGCGTCGTGTTAGAGTGTAAACGACAAACAGGGACGTGGAACATCGATCGATTTAAATCTATTAAAGTTGAATAGTAAAGTTGTATAGCTCGCGAACTCATAAATAATTATCTCATAATTTTCCGTGTTAATTTTTGAAATTCCTTTTCTGTAGGTTCTTGTTTTTCTCGTCCTTCATTCCCTCATACTCGGCCTCCATTGATCGGATGGGCGCTCCCCCTTCCCCAATCAACTCCCACCCGTTAACCGTTGCCACCTTTCGACTGATGAAGAAGGGACTCCGTGTGGACACTGATGGATTGGCGAATCTTCGCTACTCTAATGGATTCCTGCCAGACCTCCTCTCCTCCCGAAGTTTGGCCTAAATTTTGTATTAGGCGTGTATATCTCGCGCGGTCTCTCTCTCACGAAGTTTTACGAAGGTATTTTTCCATTCAATATTGAAACCACATGACCTTAGCTCGCAATATTGGTTTGGATTTTATACTCGTGAGCGCATTCATCTTAAGCCGTGTAACAATAATGTCTAATGTTTTGATAACTACACTTTTGTTTGGTCATTCATGAAAAAAGCGGATAATAACGCGATATTTGTGACAAAATTTTCATTACCTGAGATCGCCTTCAGATTATATCTCTTGTCGTCCCGAGAGGCACAGCGGATAGTATCCAGAACAAATTAGCAGATCCACTATCCTCTGTATCCTAACCGCATCAGGCCACCCCTGTAGATGAAATGAATCATTTTAGAAAGAGAAAACCACAAGTTACAAACAATGCCTTTAATTAATCCGAAACTGCTTCGGACAAGTTAATAAACTATGAAGTAATATTCTTGAACTAATTTCTATAGACGATCCAAATTAAGACTCATTTAACAGTACTATAATTAAACACAGTTTCCTATGAAAAAGAAATCAGTTGAAAATCCATGCACTAGACACAATATCAATTAAAATTGAGAATAGTTTAACAATACTACTTTTTAAATTTATTGATTAATCATATGCCTATCTTCGGGGCGTGCGACCTAGATGTTAAAAATATCATGTTTTACTCCTCAAATAGGAATAAAGGAGAATTATTAATTGAAAGGACAATAAATTCACCTTTTAATATATAGATATCGTGTATCAAAAAAGAAAGAACAAAAAATATTTCCATAAATATGAAAGAAAATCGTGTTAGATACCATAAGCATGTAAAACTGTGGCCATAATTTTTACCCAAAAAAATATTTGTGCCCATTTATTTCCTCGAATACCCATTTAGAGTACATACAATCTTTGGTCCCGAGGTTTCTTCCTCACCTTCCGCCAAAACCATCGGGGAGCACAACGGTCGTATATTTTCGCCGTATATTTTCACCCTCGGCTCAAGCTCTTTTCCTCCATCGCTCAAAATTCTCAAAACCCTTTTCCTTCCGAATCCCCTCGCTTCCAATCATCATCACAGAAAGATCCGACACTTCCCCCCCCCCCCATCCCCACCCCACCCCATCCCTTCCCACCCCCTCCCCCTACTTCAACTTCGACTCGCCCACTCCTCCCCCGCCTTCCATTAAGGAGGTGGGAGGATGAGAGAGAAAGAGAGAGAACTCCCTCATGCTCCTCAAAACCTCTCCCCGTTCCCCCTCCGACCCCAAACACGCTCTCCCTCTCTTTTTTCCCTTCTCCAACCCTTTAGGGATTCGGGGGGCTCACCCTTTTCTTTCTTTCCCCATCAACTTCTCTCGACTCCCCCCCATCCCCCCCCTTCCACACCCCCTCCCCACTCTTTCCATGCCTTTTCAAACTCCCTCCATTCCTTCTTTCCTTCCCCCTCACCGGCTTATATCTCATAGTCCTTCTTTTCTCTCCCTCCTTCCCTCCCTCCCTCCCTCTTCACCTCCCACGCACTCGTTAGAGTTCCACGCTCAGAGAGAGAGAGAGACTCCCCTCATTTCGTGTTCGACCCCACCCTCTCACTCACTCTCTCTCCCTTCATTTTCTTTTCATCCCTCCAGATCCATCTCTAGCAGCCTTTTGCTCTCTTACATCTTCAAGCTTCAGCTGGGAATCTCCTTTCCCGTCATGCCCAAGTTTTCTCTCTTTTCCCATCCATCCTACTCCTGTTTCTTCCTTCGTTTCAACGTCCATTACTCCTTCACACACCTCCTCCTTAATTTACGCACTACATTTATACAAAAATATCTATCTCTCCCTCTCTACTTTCCATCTCAAGCGGAGTTGACCTCCCCATTCTCTCTACCTCTCCTCCCATTCCACCCGACCAAACACGCACTCCTTCCTCGTCGTCAGCACAATTCCGCTTTTTCGTTTTCCCCCATTTTTCTTCCTCTCCATCTCATTTTCTACTCCAGGTCTCTCCGTTTTTCCATCAGTGCCTTTTCCAGAACTCTTTCCTTCCTCTTTCTCTCTCTATATCAGACATTTCCTTCAACTGCTAGAGGAAACGTAACATAATGCGACATTTTATACATTGAAAGTTTTATATAGTACATTACGTACGTATATACGTGTGGCATTTTCTTATATATATATATATATATATATATATATATATATATATATATATATATATATAGAGCAGTATTACTAAAGCTATGTAACTGTCATGTTTAACTTTTTTCTTTACAGTCTTAATGTTTTCAAATGTGTTTATTATATCAAATGTGGATAGGATTGTCTATCAACCGGAATTGGATCGGTTCCGAGGCATCCATTAAATCGGAAATTTACTGCGTGTGTATCACGGCTGGCTTATGCCTAAAACTGAAAATGTGGACACGTTTCCCGTTTTAAACAGCCGTGATGTACTCATGGATAAACTCTTAATAAGTCGAATGTGGTTTTCAAAAATGCATTTTAGCAGCGAAGTGCCGCATTTTTTAGAGCCATTTAAAGCCATATAAATATTATCCAAATCTCGTCCATCTTAGGTTTTGTCTCTATCTTTGGCTTAGAGCGCGTCCGCTGCAATTTTCTCCAAGCTCAAGAAAACTTTTCTCGACTGTTTTATGCTTCCGTCTTAACGTAATATCCCTTTCGGGAATCACGGCGAGTCACGATTTACGCTCGAATACCCGGATTTCGTCCGCGCGTTCGTTTCGGATTTGTTGTTGAGGTCACCTTCTGAAAAAGAAAATAATTCCGGAAAGGAAGAGAATGAGAGAGAGGGATAAAAACTAGAAGGCGTTAGCGTCCGCCATTGCCTTGAGTTGCGGAGAAGAGAGGAAGCGCTTCCCCGTAATTTTAAGCCTCTTCCGAAAATGGAGCGGGTCAAAAACTCTTATTTTACAACCAAATGATGCATTAATTAGACGGAAAAACAGGAGCGAAGATCTGAATCTCCCTGGACGCGATTTCTTCTATCGATTGGCTATTTTAGATCACGCGATGATTTTCACCGCTTTTTCTCGTGTTTTATTTTTAGGAGATAATGATGCATTTATCCCTAATTTAATCATTTATCCCTTTTTAAGTATTACTAATCATTTATACTAATTGCATGCGTGCTTTCTGATAAAACAATCTCATTTCGCAGCAGGCGTTTTATTGGTAGCAGAAGTTTTAAACGTACACCTGCCATCGACCACTACTTTTCTGAATTAATGCCGCGTTCAATACCTTTGATGGTAAAATTTTACGTTTTTTAATATGGGACTTAGTAAACCAAGTAGTCGCATATTTGTTTGAGGTTGTAATCATAGCGAATTCCTCATCAACATTCCTTATTCCTGCTCAAGAAAAAGGCAAGTTTACACTGCCGAATTTCTCTAGCTAAGTCATTCGATTCCTAGATAATTTTAGTCGTCGAACCTCAAAATACAGCTATAGTAAGGGAAAGAAAAAACTTTGCTTCAAGTAGAAGCAAATTTCAGTTATAAAAGCTTGGGTTATAGATGTTTCACTCTATTTGGAGACGTAATGTAAAAGAAACAGTTCTTCGGCACGATGAATGGAGCTTCCGAATAGAAGTTTTACTGCCTCAGCGATTCAACCTTTTCTAAAATTTCCTGAAAATATGACCATTGGATAAATGTATTCTCGTACCCAGGATTCAACTATTATCGAAATAGCAGTATCTTATATAGATTTCTTAAATATACGACTAATAATTTTGTTAATCATTATTAAATATCATATGCGGATTGTACTTGTGGAAGCCTATCCTTTTTCATAGGATCCTTCGTGCGTACTGTTTTGTTCTATCCTATAAAGCGGTTTCGCCGTTAAAACAACGTCACAATAACCAACGAAGGATAAAATATTCCAGTGGTGTGCGCACTCCGCACAACACTGGCCTCAATTCTTTCCTTCACCTCTTCTCCCGAGCGTCACTCCGTCTTCGAGAGCGACTAAGGCTGTTTTTTTTTAGCGAGCGTAATACCGGATCAACGTTTTCCATGGATTCCCCACCGACGGAGAAACAGCGTATTGGCGGACGAGCACTCGTTTCCAGGAGGAAAGGGACAAGGGAGATAGAAAGAGAGAGGCGGGGGGAGGGTGTGAGAGGGGATCGTAGAGGAAGGCGAAAGAGGGGAAGGCGAGCGTCCCTGGAGTATAAGGGGGGAGAGAAGTAAAGGGTTCCTTATTCCACCCTCTCTTCCTATCTCCACCTCGAACCAACTTTATCTTCCCTTCCCGCAGTTTTTATTGACCGTCATTCGTCTTCCTCTTACACCTCCCCCTCCTCCTCCTCCCTCCCTCACTCCTTCCTCCGGGATCTTATTTGCATGCCCTCCTCCCCTTCCCTCCCTCCCTCCTACCTCTCCTCCCTCCTCCTCCTTCCTCGCACACAGCCGTCTCGTCCTCCCCGAATTCCCACTGCTACTTCCCCCATCTCTTTCCTCCGTCTTTCTGTTTGCGCCTGCTCCGAAGCGAGGAGAGTGGCCGAGGGGGTGGAGGAGGGTTGGAGATGGGGTATAAGAGGACGCGGAAGGGGAGGGGGGTTGGGTTGGAGGCGAAGTAAAGAGGGCGAGGGAAAGAATGGGGGAAGATGACTGCGTCTGATCCCCTCCTCTCTCTCTCTCTCTATCCCGCCCTCTCCAGTCGCTACGTTTTTTCTCCCATAATTCCTTTCCCTTCGCCATCGGCTTCCTTCTGCGAGGAGTGAGAGGGGAGGGGGGGGGGAGTGGGAGGAAGGGAGGTAAGCGATGGGTGGGGGAGGTCGAGGGGCGGCGAGGAAGGGTTGGAGGGGAGGGGGCGGAACTGATGAGAAATTTAGGGCGCAGGCGTAGACTAAGGACTCGTTCGGCCATACTTTTCTCTCTCCGCGTCTTACCCCCCTCTTATTCCCCCCTCCCCTCTCTCTCTCCCCCATCCCTCTCTACGGCCCTTTTGTGCCTTCCTCCCCAACCCCTTCTCCATTCTCTCCCGACCATCACCGCCACCTAAGTCTCCGCGCTATCTTCCTCTCTTTCTTTCCTCGCGCTAGTGATGGCCAGGTAGCACAGCGACCGAAAAGACGCCAAAAGATGTCGCTCGTCTCACCGTGATATGTTTTTGCATGAAATAGGCGTAGTAGAGGCCAAAAAAAGATTACTAATCGGATGCAATATTTTTCAAATGGTCAATATGTGCTGCTTTCAAGTACTTAAAAATGGTTTTTTTTGTATATTCACAATATAGCATCACCCTTACGTTTTAATATATTCTTATTATCATGTGAGACGAACTACTATTTTATTAAGTACTTTTCATTGCGTCACTTATGTGTTTCATCCATCTTTTTTTATCTACTTTGAATATTTACAGGATTCGGACCTACGATTCTAGCCTCTACCGAGGCCTTTATGTAAGCTTATTACATAATTTTTGATTTCGGCCATTTTTGTAAATATATTTTTAATATCTGTAACTATTGGAGTCGTAGTTGAACAAAAATATATCTTCAATCTGAAAACTATAAAAAATTTAAGTTCCCCTTAGTCGTAAAACAGTGGAGGCATTAATCAATCATGTGATTTTTTCTAACGATGCGCAGGTAATGGCGGATTTAGGCATTCTGAGACCCCTGTCGCTAAAGTATTGGGGTCCCTGAAATCTAAACACATACTGAAACCTCACCCTTTATTTAACTCCCCGTTTTAATAAGTAAACGTCACAATGCAAAAAATACATTTTCCTTCGTGGCTTTTAAAATGAGATACTTGATATTTCTGAGATTATACTACATAAAAACGTTTTTTTCGGGGCCCCTTACTTCAAGGGGCCCCTGACGTGCGCTAAGTGCGATCCCCCTTAAATCCGCCAGTGCGCGTAGGCATTCTAATCGCACTTTTTGAATTGCATTAGAAACGATTTTTTTTCTTCCATCCGAGACAAAAGGAAATTAACAAAGTTTTGAAAGTTTAATTTCGGAATGCACATTAAATATCGTAGGATGGGTTTGATAAAACTGCTCGAATGGCTTTGCACGCGAGGATTTATTAAATACGATTAATAACACATTTTAACGATATTAACTTGATGTTAAGAAGTTACGACGAAGGGCGAGGATGGCGCGAAGAAAGGATCCGAGCCAAAGATATTATAATGCGTGTGGGCGGGAATGGCGGAGGTGGGGATGAGTTAGAAGAGGAGGAGAAGGGAGAGGAAGTGAAGGAAAGGGATGTAAAGATAGATAAAGGAGTTAGTTAGTCGAACAGACAGGGAGAGACGCTCGGGAAGTGTGAAAAAGAGCAAGAAGGAATGAGAATATGGAAAACTAAGGAAATCTAAGGAAATGAAAGCAACACCAAAACGAGTAGGTAAATAGGAAGCTGGAGAAAAAAACTGAAAGCCTTTCTTGGGAGATGATGGGAAGGAAGAGATAGTTTAAACCAAGAGCGGCGCAGATTCCCTTCTCCAATCCTTCCACATTTTCAAATCCTTTACCACTCTTCTCCTTGCTCTTCCGAACGCCTTCCCCCTCCCCCCTCCGTCTCCCCCCTCCGTCTCCCCCCTCCCCCTCCCCCTCCACTCACTCCCTGCCTATCTCCTTCCACTCCACTTCTTTTCCCTACCTTCTTCTCCCTCCTAACTCCTATAAACCCCCTTCCCACTCACATCGCTATCCAAAACCATCTCATTTTTTCCCCCGAGCGCCTCTCGCGGAGGCTTAATGCGAAATATTCAATTTCTCCAGAGCCTTCATTTGGAGATATTGCCCATTCCGGAGAGAGAGAGAGAGGGATTCTCCGGAGTTATTGGAGGAGGAGTGGGGAGAAAAGAGGAGTAAAGGAGAGAGAGAGAGAAAGGGGGGAAGGGGACGAAATTGAGGCTTGGCCTCCATTTTGTGGGGGGGGAGGATATTTCTGGGAAAAGGGAGAAACAAGGAGATAGAGAGAGAGAGAGAGCGTTTGGACCTGGGAGAGAGGTAGGAGGAGGGAGAGAAAAGGTTCTTGTTTTGCGGGGCACAGCGTGACGGGAAGGGAGGGGGAGGGAGGGGGAGGGAGGGAGGCGGGAAAGGGGAGGGAAATAACTGAAAAGGGGCGGGAAGAGGGGGGAATGCAAAGGAAGGAGGCAAAACGCGACGCAGGACAGGAGAAGAATAAGAAGAAGAGGTAGAATGAGTCTGTATCGCAATTTAGCAGTCTAATATCTGTCGGATTTCGACTTTGATTTATCTCGCTCCGCGGAGGTATCGCTCCCGGGGGGCGGGGGGAGAGAGGAGGAGGAGGAGGGAGGAAGGGAACGGAAAGGGGAGAAGAAATTTTCCCCTCGGGGGCATCAGCGAGAGAGAGAGAGAGAAGGGAGAGAAAGATTGGGGGAGAAAAAGAGAAAAGACGAAGAGAGAGAAGGAAAATAGAAGAAATTTCGCTTTGCAGATGGCGGGACTGAAAAGAGACGGACGAATGACACGAGAGGGAAAGAGAATATACGCCCGTAAGACGTAATGGTAACTGGGGAGGCTAAAAGAAAAAGATTCCGGGGGAGAGAGAGAGAGAGAGAAAGGAACTGGAGCTCATTGGTTTGCATGAGGAGAGGAGCGGTAATGGCGGCATTTCGGAGGGAGAAGAAGTGGTCGGGAATAAAACAAGATTGATCGTATGGAGGATTGTAAGGGTTTTGAGATGAGCGAGGAGGAGGAGGAGGAGAGTATGGAGGAGGAAGGGAGAGTCTGAAATGAGAAGAGATGAGGAGAAGAGGGGAGGTGAAGGAAAAGGATGATGGAGTTTTCGGAGGTCCAAAGGAGGTTAAATTAAGAGAAATATTGGAAAGGCTGAGGAGAAGTAAATGGGATGAGGAATGCATGAAATCGCGGTATTAAAATGGCATAGTGGCAGTGGAAAGCCTAATAATGAACTTAGGATGGAGAAGTGTCGGGCGAAGAATACATTATTCCTATTATATCTATATAGTATATATACCGGTTTTAAAAACATTCAATTCTTAACGAAATTACGAACCAATTTTCAGTCTCGAGACAATTTAAGTTCATCAAAGCAGCCGATATGCGTGCACAAAAGAATGTGCGAGACACAAGAACAAGTATAAATATATTAGCCTATTAATACATTTATATGTGTTTAAAAACTTTGACTTTCGTGGAAAACGCAACAGACTCTTGCAATTGTTTTGAGAGGAGAGGGGTAATCACAGAACGGAGAGCGTGAGAGAGAGAGAGAGGGAGAAAGTGGAGCGTAATGGAGCAGCGATGGCAGCGGAAGGACGGAAAGTGAAACGAGAAGAAATAAGAGGAAATACGAGGAGAGAGAGAGAGAGAAAAGGGAGATAAAGAAGGTAGACGCAAAGAGGGTTTGGAACCATAAAAAAGAAGTGTACTACGTAGGAAGGGATGGGCGCGGGGAGGAGAGAGAGAGAGAAAGAGAGAGAGGTGGGGGAGGGGGGATTAAATACGTAAGAGGATACCGAGGGAGAGAGGCGTTTTGGAGAGAGGCAAGAGGAGGTGCTCTCGAGTTGCAAGGGAGGAAAAGGAGGGAGAGAAAGTATAGGGGGATATTACAGAGGATGAAAAATGAGAGGGAAGGGGGAATGAGAGAGAAAAAATGTGGATGAGAGAGGGGGAGGGTATGAGGAGGAAAGGAAAAATCGAGGTGTGTGTATGTGTGTGTGAGAGAGAGAGGGAGGGTGGCATATGGAAGAGAGGAGCGTTTGAAAGAAAGAATGAAAAGAAGGGTGAAGTTAAAAGCAATGGAAGTAGGCGGTGAATGAAAAAAATTGAACGTTAATGGAATAGGAGAAAGGTTACGACTTTGGAAGACATAATTTTTTTAAATAAAGAGTTAAGCTAACTGGAAGGACTAATTATAATAGATGTCAAAGGAAGAGAATCTATTTTTAAAATATAAATGTAAGAAAAAATCAATGCTAGTAAAACAAAAAATAGTATAGAATAAGATAAAATAGATTAAGAAGGAAAGCAAGAAGAAACATGGAAATAAGTGAAAGGAATAAGGGAGTGGATGACAGAAAGATTAATTTAAGGGTAGGGACATTTATATGGAGGAGAGGGGAGAAAATATACCCACACTTTTTTTGCACTGTCGCGACACTGTCGACATGTCGATTTGTTCCTGAAGTCCGTTTAAAACTAAACCGTGCAAAGTAGGATGGACCCCTCCGTCGTAGGTATGTTAAATTTGACGTTTATTTTCAATTTGAAACAGTTTAGTTGCAACAGATTCGGCATTGCTTCCTTTAACCATTCTTACGACCTCGGAGACAGAAAACCGTGCGTGCGAAGTGGAAACGTGCAAAGTGAAAACGCGTAACGTGAAAATGTGTGAAGCCAAAGCGTGTAAAGCAAAACTGTAAAACCATACCGTGCAATTCGAGGGACGTGTCGAGAGAAAGAAAGAAACCGAGAGGACAGAGACTTTGAAAGAGTTGTAGAGAAAATAAAAGTGGGATTTTTCAATGCTGAAGACAGCGGAGAAAAGAATGGAATGATAAGCGGGACTCTGTATTTTATGAACAGTTCATAACTTAGCGCTTGGCGTTAAACCTAAATTATTATTAGATTATTGCTTGAGGCATGCGCATTAAAATAATAGTCCATTGGAATGGATCGCCACCGTATTACACTTGTAGTTCCAAAAACCTATCCCTTGGGTAATATTTTTGTAATAAATACAGATAACCTTTTCCAACCAATATCCCTCCATGCTCTTTATATTACGCGCTATAATATTGACAATATAAAATGCTTTCAGGTATGTACATGCATAGAGATTAACATAATAGCCAGAAGCTACTAGGTATATTTGTTAGGGAAAAATAATCAGTTATTTATAAATAATGATAGCACATGATTACCATTACATATAATGATACCACCTCGAACAGTAACATTTTTCGAGCTCTGAAATTATATCATGCATTATTCAATGCTGTAAGACGTTCAAAACTCTTAAATAAAACGAAAAATGTATCCCTCTGAGGCATAAAGGGAAGATACCGTCGTGCAGGAAAAACAAGAGCTCTTAAAAGCGCTTAGAGTGCGCTCGGAGCTCATTAAAATTTTAATCATAATGTTCGATACTGCAAACGTTTTTTTTGCCACAAATGAGCTAAAAACAGAAGAATATTCCATAGTCTGTAATGTTCATAACGAAGGCAGAAGCCGATGGGAGTTTCTCAGTGCTAATATTATTAATTAAGAAGAAATTTGTGCTTTTTTTAATTTGGCATAACTGCTGTTTGGAAAAGCCTCGATGATGAGTAATTCTCCGTCCACTTCGCTTTCGATGATACCTCCCACCTATCCCCTATTTTGCTCATCTCTTCTTTTTCATATTTCCAAAATTTCCCTTTCACTACTTTCTCTCTCATTACTTCTCTTAACAGCTCTAAACCCTCTAAATGAAGTGACATACACTACTTTAGGTATCACTTAACTCGCCCCCAAACTTCCGTGCTCCGTGGCGCACCCGCTTGTTGGGTGGTGAAAAGTAGAACTTCCAATGCCATGGTTTGCAAACAAACCAGCAAAAAAATATAGGGTAGGGTGTTTCCATGGTTACGTAAACAGAAACATGGTGGTTAGTGAGCAAATCTTTCTCTCTTTGTGAGCTTATGTATATATGGGCCCAACTGACATCCCTGAATATAATAGACCATTTTTATATTTATTTCATGGTTGTATGAAGCATTGAGAGACAACAAAATCGATTTAACGGAAAAATTATCTGTTATAAAGACATTATCCTTACAGTGAAATGATGAAACGAAAATTTATATAGGAAAAACTAAAGAATATACCCCGATAATAAGTTTGCAATGCAAATATATAATTAATATTATGTATTGAAATAAGAAAATAAAGTTTTGGAGTTGAATTGGCTTAGTTTTATAAGTATCGGAATCATCTTTAATGATATTTGATTGATTGAAACAATTTTAAAGGTAGTCATATTGCCATACTTGAATAAGACACTGCCGTTTCATTGAATTTTGACACAATTGCCATAAAAAGGCGATGAAAAAACTTTCTCAACCTTTTTTGAAGCTTTTACATGTAGCTATTACGTGAATTTGATTTTAGCTATGAAATTGATTGAAATCTAAAAATTTTTCTTCCATTAAATTCCTTCACTGGTAGAGTATTTCATCGCATCCTATATTGATATAATCGAAACCCCTCTTTTCTAAAATGGACTAAGCAATGCGAATAGTATGCAAGACGCGCTATCACTTCGCTTTTCTAACAGTTATAATTTCAACAGCGAACTCTCTACTTAAGATGGCCTCTAGCAATTTCCCAGCGAGGTTTCCCTCCAAAAATAGTCTTTATACCGGAAATTTAATTTCTGACGGGGGACTGTGTTGTTTCTTCGTTCCTTGCCTCTTGAATAGGCCGGGCCGATTCTTTCAGCGGAACCCACGTCAGAGTTCTTTCGTGGAGACACCGAGGCAGGCGGAAGGAACGGGAGTAGGGGGGAGGGGAGGAATGAGGAGGGGAAGGGGAGGAGGCGTGGGCGGGGAGTTCAATGGGTCGAGCGTCGCGAGGCAACCGTCCCCGACCAACTCACCCCTTCCACCATCCCCTTCCCCCTGGGAGAACCCCCCCTCCTCCCCCACCTCCCGGTGTCCATGGCAACCTCGCGAGGAGAAGGGTCCCCGGAGTGGTCGAGTGGAAGGTTATCGAGAGAGGGAGAGAGCTAAGCCTCCAGACGTTTTCGGCGGAGGGTGGAGGGGGGGGGGGGGGGGGGAGGTTTTTAGTGGATAAGGAGGCGACAGGCGGTCGGCTAGCTTAGCGCACGCCATGGGTGACGATTACCAGGTTGGCATCCCGCGTCCGCCGGAGGGCGCGAGTAAAAAATTGAATGCGATTTTTTCCCCGGTCTTTCCCAACCCTTATCATTCGCGTTGACCGTGTCATTAACTTCGATGTTGCTCGGAATGAAACGTTATTACGGGGCGTAATGCGAAAAGGAACAGAGCGGATCGGAGAGTTGAGAGGGAGGGGGAGAGAGGGGGGGGAGAGAGAGAGGGGAGAGTAGCGTTCTAGATCGTCCCTCTGAGGTGTCGCGCGGAGAGGTAGAGAGCGGAGGAGGAGGCAAAGGCGGAGGAAGGGAAGGGTTCCGCCATTTCCGAGTTAATTATTCGTGTGATAACATAACACGGGCGAAAAAGATGCAATTTTCATCAAGGCGGAGAGAGATGGAGCGAGCGGGAAGGGAAGAGGTGTGTGTAAGAGAGGGAGGTCGCCTATCTCAACCCTCTCTACTTCCGTCTCTCGTTGCAACACTGCCTATTTCGTACACCTTGCTTCTCTTATGTACCGTGGTGCTTCATTCTCCACGATTCCCTCTTTATATTATTCCATCTCCTGTTTCAGGTAAGTCGCAGGCCATGGACCACGTAAAGAGCCATCGGTTTTTAGGCGGAGATGGTTAAGAGAATGGCAAAAGACGGCTTTGCGTAAGAAAAAATAATCGAATTACTGCTACTACGTCGACTACTACTACTCCTCCGAAAACCCCCTTTGCGAGGAGAAGACGCGATCGTTCCGCTGGACGCGCCTCCACTTCCGGTCAGCTTATGTAGGTTTTACGGGAGGAGGAGGGTTAGGGAGGCGGGAGAGGTGAGGTGGGAGACTCAAACTTCCGGTCGATGTGAGTCAAGTGTACGGCGGTCTGGAGGGATAGTGTAGAGAGGAAAGAGAGGGGGGGAGGGGAGTGAGGTGGAGGGAACGGAAGGGGATAGGTGGTGCAGGAGGTAGCGAAAGGAATGGTGGGAAGTTGGGGAGGGAGGGGCGAAAGGAAAGAAGGGAATGGAGTGTGCGAGAGAGGCGGGAAGTCTCCTCCCTCCCTCCTCCAGCACTTGTGATGGCTCTCCCTCGCCGCCTCCCACTCTCCTTTCCCTCCCCTCACTTCTTATAGCCCTCTCATCTCACAGAATTTTTAAAGCCACTCCATCCTCCTCTCCCTTTATTACTCCGCCTTCCTCCTCCATTCCCTTTCCAGGGTCTTTTATAAGGGAGAGAGAGAGAGGCCGTCCCCAAGGGGGGAGGAGCAAGGGGGAGGCAGAATGAAGGTAAGAGAGATGTGGGATGGGGATGGTGTGTGTGGGTGTGTGCGTACGTGTGTGTGTGTGTGTGTTAGTCGGTGGCTTGGTGAGTGCATGGGAAGGGGGTCCGCCTGCCTCATTAAATTAAATGAGAAAGTCGTTGATTGTGTTTTGTTTCGTGTGTTCCTTAGCCCTCCTACTCCTAGGCGTAGCCTTCTTTCTCCCTCCCTCTCTCTCTTTCTCTCATCGCCCCGGCGTCGCAGAATTATATTTCCCACCCCAAAACGACTCTCGACCAACCCCTTACCTCTTTTACCCCTTCCTCCCTCCCTCCACGACCTTTTTCCTCCCCCTTCCCCCATCCGCTACCCCGGTTCCTTATTTCCTCCTCTCTTCCCTCCCTCCCTCCCCCGTCTACCTCCGCCTCCCGCGTAATTCTTCTCATATAAGTCTTTTCCACCAGAATATCCTTTCCTCGTTCCACCCATCTTTCCATTCCCTCTTTCGCTTTGCTCCTCTCCCTCCCTCTCCCTTTCCTCAACTCGCTATTTTCCATCTCCTCACTTTTGCCTTCTAAAAAGGTGCCCCCAGGCTTTCCTACTCTTTCTCTCAATCCCTCCCTCAGCTCACCTCTTCTTCGCCTCCTCTCCTCCGCACCCCCAAAACCTCCTCCTCCCTCCTCCCATCTTCCCCCACCCCTCCTCTTCGCCTTTCTCATTTCCTTTCAAAGTCATTCGCTTCAACTTACCCGTATCCAGAGAGCCATAGCCACTTTCCCTCGAGTCTAATCATTCTTGGAAAGAATAAGCTCGCATTTTCACGTGAATTTAAATCCAAATTACAATCGTCCCGTTTCAGCGTTACACTTTGGCGCGTTTTTTTCTTTTCCCTCTTTCTTAGTCTTCGCTCCGTCCCCGGTTCCCGCTCTTGATTAAAATTTTTTCCCTAATTTGTAACACGTCATAATTCCTTTCTTTGGTTATATTACTTCGCCAAAGACTGGAAAGCAATTTCTTTGCAAAAGTCGTCCTTTGATTTTAGTTCTGTTCGAAACCGCTTGCCATTGTTCCGGGAAAAAGGAGAGGGTATGCGAATTTGCTTCGAAATGTTAAAATTTTAATTAGGTCTCCCACTACTTGCGAATGGAACTGCCTTCGTTCAAGATTTCCTGCCAATTTAGTCTAATTTAATTAATATTTAATGTACGTACTGACATTTGAATGAATTTGGTAATGCTATATTTAATAAATAGTTCAGAAAAGCACTCATTTATTAAGAATTCGATTTAAATTATTCCTTCTAGTTGCAAGTTATGTTTTCGTATCGATTAAGTTCGCTACAAAAATATTATTTTCATATTTACAGTATCGAACATATTATTAGGCATGTACAGGCAATATAGATTGTATTTTGTATGACCTTCACTAATATATAACCATCTATTCTTTAAAATAACGTTTGCAATAAGTCGGAGGAAAAATTCCAAACAATGCATAATTAAATTGATAGAAAGGATGATCTGAAGATCCTTATGCGACAGGCATAAGCTGTTATGATGGGAGATGAGGAAACAGGTGAAAAAATCTGCCATGACCGGGAATCGAACCCGGGCCTTCCACTTGCCGGGCGGATATTCTACCACTGAACAGGAGAATTAGTCTGCCACGGTAGTTCAGTGGTAGAATATCCGCCCGGCAAGTGGAAGGCCCGGGTTCGATTCCCGGTCATGGCAGATTTTTTCACCTGTTTCCTCATCTCCCATAATGCATAATTACTTCAGTAGAGAATTATCGAGCTCGTCTTGTGGCTGAGAACAAATTGATGAATAACCACTTTAATATAAAAAAATATTTCAGTTATCTTCATAAGCCATTGCGAGGTTATAAAAAACCAGTTGCGCATTTCGGCTACAAAGGAACCGTCTTCAGTAGTAATTCACTGAATGTAGATTATGAAAAGAAAGACGACGCATTGAAGGATCTGATTTTTCATAACCTTGTTGTGGCTTTGGGAGACACCTGAAATAATTCCTTTTTTCAATTTTTTTTATATTTAATGATTATTCGCGAACATAACTAGTCCTTCAGAATAATCTAGTTTATGTTGCTCTCACAGACCATAAAGAAGTGGATTATGAGGCCAGATAACTAAAGGCGGAGGATATCATTGCAACATAAAAGGTTTCCAACTCTAGAAGTTCCACAGTTGAGAAAAACAATTCAACCTCCCTCGACCCTCGCTCAAAACCTCCTTCTGGAAGAGGGGAACGAACCCTATGGCTTTGTTTTAATGCCTCATTTCCCGAATCCTTATCATCCTCCACTTGTGATCGACCTGAGTCCCCTTCGATCTCCGAACGATCTCCTAAATTCGAACGAGCATTCCCCTTGCATAATCTCGACTCCAAACTTCTCTCGTGGTTGAAGTAGATTTTGTGCATATACATAAATGAATCAAGAGCATTCAGTCGTTGATGTTTTACTTCCCTGGCTTTATGATAATGAGTCGTAGCAGAGTAATTATCCTTAGCTTACACCTCACAATTATCCTTTCACTCTCATCTGCTTATATGTTCTATTTAATTCTCAAAAAATGGTTAGACGAAAGGAATTAATTTTGTCTTTATGCAGTTGTGTTTATACATCCACACCACCCTATTCCTTCTTCCCAAAATGCACTCACGTCACCTTCCTCTCTCGTCCATCCATAAAAAGAGTGAGCGGGGAAGGGAAGGGGCGAATGAGGCGGATTGTTTCATTTCCAGAAACACCCGAATCTTACGGTCGTTTCGTTTCGGCCTCTCTTCCACCTCCTCTTATTCTCAACCTCTTCCGCCTCCTCCCCTTCCTCCCTTCAAAAACTTCCTTATCTCGGACGTTCAATCCTAACAACAGGCGAGATAATATTGAAGTAAAAGACCTGATTGTAATTCCTCGTGGCGTTGGCTGCGAATGAAACCACTCAAACCCTCCCCCCAACCCCTTTGCCGATCGCGAAACTGTTTCTGGAATAGATGATCTTCTTCGGGAGGAGTAGAAATGGGCGGCGAGGATGGCCCCCAAGAGAGGAAAAGGAGGAATAAGGGAGGGAGGAATAACGGCGAAGGAAGAGGGTAAGCACGTATGCTAAGAATTGCTATCGAGAGGAGAGAGGGTGTTTGCAATGGAGGCAAACTTATAGAAAGATGGGGGGAGGGAATAGAGATATCCCGTACACTCTTACTTCAAGTCAAATGGGAACATCATTCGAAGAGAGGGGAGAATTAAAAAGAGGGAGAGAAAAATCAACTGGTGGAGTGAGGAAAATGGGAAATAGGAGGATGGGGAGAGGGAGAGAGAGAGGGAGATATATGAAGGGGAGAGGAGAGGCGAAACAGATTTTTTTATTCAAACTCTGAAGAGGTCCCTTGTGGATGTGTGTGGAGACGCATCTAATTACGGAGTTGGAAGGGAAAAAATGTAGAGCTCCGTGAAAAACGGCTCGGATTTTGAGCGAGAGGGAGTTTGCGAGGGGTGGGAATGGGATGGGAGGGAGAGCGGTACGTGTCACTGGCGAGGCAGAGAGCTCTCTCTCTCTCTTTCTCCATCGACTCCTAAACCCTTCGCAGTCTCTATCGTTCTCTCTTTCAAGACTCCAAAGGATGAGAGAGAGAGAGAAAACTCGCAGTTAAATGAAAAAAGATTCTTTTATTTGGCGTGGACGGAGAAAAAGGGAGGGATGATAAAAAAAACAAGCGAAGAGGGACGAAGAAGAATAGATTTTTAAGTGGACTTTCATTGCCGTTTTCTAAATTTACATCTGGGGACCCGGAAACAAATGGAAATTAAGGCTGTGTTTACCCTTTTTTCCGCACCGGGAAAGAAGTTTTTTTAAATTTAATTTTCCGGCGCTAATTTTTTCCTCTACCTCGTTAAGTGAGACTCTCGTTCCCACCTTTCCTATTTTTTTCTCCCCTTTTTTCGTTCTTTTTCCCCCCAGAATAAGGGAGAGGATAACCCCTCAACTCACCTTGGGTCTCTTTGTAACTTTTTAAGTGGCCACTCTCCTCTACTACCACCCTCCTCTTCCTCTCCTCCCCCTTCTCCGCCCTCATCTCCTCGCTCTTCATCCTAAGAGCCTGTTCATCTCTTTCCTCCTCCTTCCTCTCTTCGCTTGACCACACGCTGAAACTCTTCCTCGTCTGGTCCCTTCTGCCACACCCTTCCCTTTCTTACTTGTCGTTGATTGAAGTCGGACAATGTAAAGAGTGTTAGTTGAAGGACTTCTTCCGTCCGGAGCTAACCCACGATTTAAGTAAGAGCGAAAGAAGCAGTTAATTTTTATTAGTAGAAAACCTTTCGTGCCTTTCTTTCCTCGTCCATTTGTAGTTTGAGCGCCAAGTTTGAGATATCGCTGGACCTTTCCCTTTGTCTTCCACGGAGGTGGTAGAGTTGTGTTCCCCGTCTTTCCTTGAAGTAGGTGCTGATGAACGTAGGCATTTAGCTTTAGATCAGGATCCATGTCTTGTAGTTGCGGTCGAATTAGAAAATTTTGACGCCTGAAAAGTACACAAACAAATAAGAAAGCTGGCATTTGAAGAACCTTAATTACCTGATTATGAAAAATTTTCTTTGAAATGATTAATTTATTGTATTTCTTATAATTATGGACAATTTGAAGAACCTTGAACGTTACTCAACCTTTAGATGCAAAATGGCAGTATATTTTAAAATCATTTAGGTATTTTTACCCATTAGATAGCATCAGAATTTAACGTATATTATATCGATAAAATGTGCAAGGATAAATAATAAATTGTAATTAACATGAAAAATTATTGTCTTAACGCACGACTTAACCATTTAGTTTTTTAAAGCATTATATTACTTTCAAAATTTATTCTAAGATTAAATATAGAAGGTAGTTATTTTTAAAGGTAAGTATAGTTTTTAACTCAGAAAGACTAAAATGATATCGGCATAATATTGTCCATTCCTTTCTAACGTGATTAAATATCCCCATTGTACCTCTACACCGCATTCTGTGAACTAACTCATTGCAACTAGCATCATTTTTAAACAGAAAATAATCGAATTATTCATTTCGCCAATCAACGAAAAGATAGCGGTCATTCACTCGAAAACTTCCTAGTTTTATATTTCTCATCAGGCAAGAAAATGCGCGTGGGGTTGATATTCTTCCTCTCCTCCCCCGTTTGCCCTAATAAAAAAAAACTATGAATTTCTTCCTCCGGGGCATGACACAAAGCATCAACGAACACGCAATCTCGTCCATTCGCTGCCATTTCCCTTTCCCCCCAGAATCTTCTCCCCCTTCCACCTCTTCGCCCTTTTTTCGCCCTCCGACCTCCACTCGCACCTCTCACGGCTGCCCCGCAGCCGGACAGAGAGGGGCCGTGGAATAGAAATATACTGACTCGGTTAACGGTCCAGCCGAGGATGCGGGGGGGGGGGGGGGGGGGGAGGACTTACCCCTTCCCTTTCACCTTCCCCTTTCCAATCCAGTACCTTTACTCCCTACTCCAACGCTCAGTACCGAAACCTGTTCGACTGGACCTCATCTCTCTCTCTCCATTCGCAACTCCCTTTTCCCCTCCACTCCACATGGTCACCCTCTCCTCTTTCCGTGTGACCCTCTGTCTCCCTCTGTCTCTCTCCTACTCTTACCTCTTACTCTCATCCCCGTTAAAAAAAAAAGACGTGGAACTGTGACCTTCTCGCGATGAGCGACCCTATCCTCCTCTCTCCTTTAACCCTTGCATCCCTTTCCCATTCTGTCCCTGTAAACTACTCGTACCTCTACGGAACGTCACTTTCTCCCACTCTATCCCTCTCGTCCATCTGGTTTGGCCCACTTTCGTACCCTTAGGAGGGGAAGAGAGAAAGGGTAAAGAGAGAGAGAGGAAGATGAGGAAGAGAAGGTCTATCTCATCCTTGTTATAACATCGTAACTCGCTCACTCCTCTCACGGAATTTGGATTTTACATTCTCTTCACTCAAACTCTCCGCCCAATTCTTTGCCCTCGCCTTAACCATCATTACGTCTCTTCTTAACCGCTAAGGAGATTCGAATTTTCAAATTTACTGATTAGTTTCGCGCAAAATTTTCCATGGTAATTTTACGGTTTTTTTATTAGCACGATTTCTTTCTTCCGTGCTAATGGAGCTACTCAAGACAAATAAGCATAGAATAAAACTGTATTGTATTATCCAAGTGTTTTTACTATGGAGTTTTAATGGAATTTATTTAAAAATAATAGTGAAATTTAATGCAATTCCTTTCACAAGACGTTTTACGGTGAGTTGCAGTTACTGATGAAATTATTGTCTGCATTATATTTCAGCAAGTAAATTTCAAAATATCAGGAAAATGTTAAAATTAAATTACACCTTAAAATGTATTTTCTTTTAGATTCACTTGCGTGAAAGATGTAGGTACTCTTCTATTTCCATATGTTAGTTAAACAAGAATTGATTTCAACGGATAGCCTTTTAGGAGAATTTTTATGGTGGACTCGAAGTTACTCTATAGAAATTGAATTCAAATCAACATGGAAAATTATAATAATAATATAATAAAGCGAAATTTTATATATTTGAAAAATATGGATTTTAAAAATAATACTGGATAATTAGGAAAATTTTGTTGTAAATATTAGAGAACCCTTTTCATTTAATGCACATCATCCGATCTCATTTTGCATTTATTTTGTAAATTAACGAAATAATAATATTATAATATTTAAAATGCGTACATAACTTTACGGGTAGAGCACTAAAACACTCATCGTATGGTAAAACAACGGCAGAATTGTCCATAACACTGTTACTTAGCTTTATACGTACTATTTAAAGCGCCGTCTGCTTTCATTACATGCTTTCTCGTTTTAATTTCTCGAGCACCGATAAAGCCTTTTTTCCGCGTGTTTATCTCCATAAACGCTACCTCGGTTCCGTAAAATTTCCCCGAATAAACGACTTTTAGCCACTTTCTTAGCTCGTATCCCAAGCGTTCTTCGGTCTGCCGAGTCCGCGGCTTTCAGATCCTCCGTCGCAGCGCTACCCTCCGTCCGCCATCTTAAGCCGCCCGACGCCCGGCGTCACTATGGCGGCCAAGCGTCGAAGCGTTTCCTCCTCCACCCGCCCCACCTCTCTTCTTCCCCTTCCCCGCCCCCTCAACGCAGACTCCGCCCCCCAAGCGTCGCTGAAGCGAAAAGGGGGAGCATCCATAACTCGCCCCCACAGTGGAAGGCTTCTCCCCCGCGAAGCCAACCCGTAAGCGAGGCGAAAGGGAATAAACCTATGGCACAATGGCTACCTCTTGTTGTTTTGTAGTTTTTTTATCGTAGTATTGCTTATTTTAGCCGTACTTGATGCGAATTTTAACGAAGACATTTCTAGCATAGATCTATTTGCGCGCCTTAGATTTTTCATTGTTTCCGCACCATATTTTTTCGAAGCTAAAAGTGTTATTTTTCGTTGCATTTTCTCTCTGCGTGTTTTGTAGGTTTATCTAAGCATAAATTTGTTCATCGCATCACAAAAAATGAATGCAAACACGGAACTAAGCACATGTATTGCAATCCTTTTTAATATTTTAAAATAGAAAAGATATTTTCGAAAATTCTCCCTGCACGCAATATCAACACATTGAGATTACACTCTGGATTATGAACTTTTTCTACCACACATTTTCTTGAGGCTATCTCATACCTGTCTTTTTCAGACGTCAGGCATAGAGCAAGTTCAGCGACGATGCATGTCACTTTTCGAGAGCAGCTCTTGACTCCACCGTACGAAGAAAAAAAGAATCTCGCGTGTTTTTATGCACGTATTTTTTTGTCGAAGGCAAAATGATGGTAACCGGTTATTTCCACGTCGCGGACTGATTATCGCGGCTAGGGCGACAAGGCGGAACTTGGAGGAAACCGGACTCTATTCATCTCCCCTTTTAAACATATCCTTTGTCCTCGCAAACCAATGTTTTCCTGCTTGGGGAAAAAATCTCGCGTTGGCCACTAGGAATTTTTCCCTGGTCCGAAACATGCGGTCACTTGCACGATGACCACTTGGGTTTTTTTCTTGCCTCGGTGTTATCGCGTGTTCGCTGCAACACAATTTTAAGGACTTCTCTCGGAACCTGTTTTATTTCGAAGCATTATCACCTGTTTTTAGCCTGTTACGTATCTGTAGACCAAGTTTTCCATGGCGTAAGTTATGTTGTGTCTCTTATTAACTGTAAGTACAAGTCTACCTCGCCGCACGATAGCATATTTTGTCTGTTCGCCATATAATTTATCGTATTTACTCATTGATTTATTTTTATGATGTAAAATAGACAAAGTAGAGTTTTTATCGCACCCTATTTAATTATTTCAATATCTGTTGCCTGTATCGATTGATCTTCACCCTGAGATAAATAGGCTTTGAGTAGTACCTACTTCCTATTGATCTCTATGTTACCAAGTCTCAGTAACCACTTGTGTTTTTCATTTAAACTTGTTTGTGAGTTGGTTCGAAACAAATTGTCGGCCAAATCTCTTTTTTGTGTTCTCTCAATTTTATGGAAATTTCAAATATAGAACTTAAATTTATGCTTCATGTCATATTATTTCATTGCATTGCAAAATTTATTAATTGGTCTGTTAAAAGTGGATACGATCGACCTCTAATTTTTTTTACTTAAATCATCACCTCAGAATGTGCTCTCACTAGTTAAAATGAATAGGATAAGCAAGGATCTTCTTGTCTTTATAATAAGCGTTTCAATGAAATTATTAAGGTAATTACCAAGCTATTCACGAAAAGTTTCGTATTCTTTCATCATTCATGATGAAATATGGTTTAGTTTATTGAAAATCTTTTGTAAAATAATAGCTATTTTTTATCAAGGACAATGTGTGATATATATATATATATATAGTTCCATTGGTAGATACAAAATATTAAATTCATAATTATGAATGAAATTAGCATTGTTATTTTAACAGTGTCACTCTAAATATTTTTAATGCTCCAGATGAGATTAACTCTCGTTCCGTTACTCGTTAGAGTTGCAGGTGATCTGAAGGGAATCAGATTGTTTCTTCACAAAAATTATTACTATAAAATTAAACAATTTTTATTCAACTTGATGCTAATATTCATAATTAGACGGCCTCGCGTTCAAAATTAAAAAATATATGTTTAAAAAAGTATATTTTGTCACCAGATTTTTCTCGTTCCATGCTTTTCACTGCTATGGTTTTAACCGCCTAGGCTAATCGGTTTATCTCATCATTGTAACTTAACCAGAGAAACTCTAACAGTGTCAAACTCGTTTAAGTAACGCTTATTTCAATACTAGTCTTGGTGTGATTTAAATTCACAACTACAATACTTTTCATGGTTCTATCGTACAGATGAATGACAGGGTATTAAGTCGCATGTTTCCAAGTATGAGTGAAATTAAAAAGAGTTATCATATTTTTAAGCGTTTTTTTTCAATTCATGTTGTAGTTCAGCTTCTGTTATAGTTCCTGCTGCATAGCTCATGGCTATTTACCTATGCAGAAATATTCTGAAAGTCGTCATCATTTCTACCGCGGAAGAAGTGAAAGATAGATGGCACACCTACGTCTTCAGAACATTGCTATTCCTCGGGAGGAAAAAGTATCTCTCTTGATAGTTCTCCTCACTTCCACTTACTCCCTGACCTCCCCTAACCTTCAAAACCGCACGCCGACATACAAAGCGTAAATACTCTCTCTCTTCTCCTCCTCCCTCGTTTCCTCTCTCTCTCTCTCGCACGCACGTTGGCTCATGCTCGCTTCTCAGTCGCTTCCGCCGTTGCTAAACCACCGCCCTCGGTGACTTCGCTAAGGAATGCCGGGAAACCGCTCTCTCTCTCTCTCTTTCTCTCTCCCTCCCTCTCCACGCAGGCAGCGCGGGCGGCTGCACTCGGGAAGCCGCAGAAGCAACCATGAGAGAGAGAAAGGGAGTGAGAGAGAGGGAGAGAAAGAGAGCGACGAAGGTACACCTTTATGCCTCCTCACTCACTCCCATAATGCACACACTCCGCCCTTATTAATTCTCATCCTCCCCATCGATATCCAAAAACAAAACACGCAACAGGAAACGCGAATATCCGATTCTCATAACAACCGAAGCGTCTCACGAATCGATGTTTGTGAGTCCCGTATCCCGGTGTCATCTCTCTCTCTTTTTCTCATCTGAGAACAACTGAACGATTCGGTATTATTTGACATATAAAAAAGTTTTAAATGACCGCCTTTCGATTTGTTGGAACCTTGTCAGTTTTTCTACCAGAAAATTGTGTATTTTTATCGGTTTTGCGCTATATGATATGTCGAATTGTATCTGATCCAGTCACCTTTACCGTTCACGGTCATGGAAGATTTAATAGCTATGGTTATTACAGGTTATTGCTGTAATAGTTGAAGTGGAAACATTTTGATCAGAGTTTGGAAAATTAAATTAAATCTTTCGCTGGATTTATATCTGTTAACTTCAAATTAATTTTTATAGTTTCATATTGCTGTGATGTTTTTCTAGAGTTTTCCAAAGTTTGTATCGTGCTTAAATAAAGAAACTCCTCCGTAATAATGCCTTACAGATTTACTAATCAGCCAAACGGAAATTTTTTTCTTGATACTCTTTGTTTTTGTTACCGTCAGCATGTATAAGCGCTAAAGGGTGGTTGAAATTGGTGCTATGTACGCTGTCATAATTTTTGTGACTTGTATGATGCATCATGAGCATGAAAAACGGAAATGGAAGCTCAAATCCGTACGCTCCATACTTAATTTTAAAGTTATATTATTATTCGCATTCGAGTATTTTTTTAATCGGATGCAGCAAGACGAATGATTTTGTTTTGTAATAAATCGCGAATCGCTTACTTATAGATGGATGAAATAATTATCACGGTAGTTCGTATTCGTACATCATCATCATCATAGGTAGTCTGTCCGTTGACAGGTCCGTGATTATTCTAGGTTAAACTTGGTTCTCCATATACTCCTATTTTCCGCAGTTTTCGTACATATACTTACGAAAAACACGCTAGAAATGGAGTACAATTAAATCTGCTCGCATTAGCCTGAGAGAAAGAAATTCGCTTCTCCGAACTCTTTTCAGAGGATTCGGCGAAGTGTTACGATTCCCCAAGAGTGGGGCAGATGGACGGAGGAGGAGTGGGAGGAGGAGGAGAGCGTGTGGAGGGAGGGAGGGAGGGAGATAATGGAACAGCCCTCCCGCAGAGCGATGGACGGGGAGAGTGAGAGAGAATGGGAGAGTGGTAGAGAGAGAGAGAGAGAGAGAGAGAAGACGCGTGTAGGGCCAAAGAGGCTGACGGAGATAAAGAGGAGACGAAAAGAAGAGGAACGAAAGTAAGGGAAGAAAAGGTAAGAGAAGTGGGAGAGTGAATCTGTGGGCATAAAAAGACTGGAGATAAGACCACTTTCCCTTTTATTTTCTTTGCTCTCCTTCTCTCGTTTCGAGAGCACCTACTACCTCTTCTCGGATGTACCATTTTGAGGGAAGAGAAAGAAAAGGGATGGAAGAAAAAGGGGGAGAGAGCGGATTGAAGGAGTTTCGGAGGAGAGGCAGATAAGGAGGTGAGAGAGGAGAAGGGTTTTTGAAGGTGAAGGAGAGAGAGAGACAGAGAGAGAGAGAGGACGCTGAGGGAAAGGGTTTGGGTTTAGGGAAATGAGAATGGAAGGAACGTCTGGGGAAGACGGTGTCTTTACTCGGAGAGGGGATATATGTATGAGATAGGGAGTGGGTTCCTGAGGCCGAAAGGCTCAACCACAGGCGAGAGAGAGGCCATGGAGTGAGATGGGAGACTAAATATATCGGAAGGATCAGAGAGAGAGGTCGTAGTTGGAAAGAGATGGCGGAAAATGTTATGAAAACAGGAGGGAAAAAGAAATGATAGGCAAAAAGGACTTTGGAATTGTTATTAAAGAGAACAGAGGAAGGTGGAGGACTGCTGTTCGCGTACGAGAAATGGTTCCAAGTAATCTTAGAGGTTGAATGATAAACTTTAGACAACAAATAAAAATATTAATTATGAGCCGTATGGTTAATCAATGAAGATGAATAGAGGAACCTCCTAATAACCATATAAATATTTTAAAAAAGGAAAATACTTATATAGGGGAATTTACTCCACGCCGGTGACCAAAGACACGCAATCTCTCCCACTCCGGGTTTAGGGGGAATTACTCCAACGCCAGGGATCCTAAACCCGGAGTGTGTGAGATTGCTTGTGTGTTTGGTAACTGGAGTGGAGTAAATTCCTCTAAACCTGTATTTTCTTTTTTTAAAAATATTTGTTTGGTTATTAGAAGATTCCTCCATTCATGTTATACCCAACAAGTTAAATTAATTAGAATAAATTTTAGAAACATACAATTGGTAGTTTTTGCAAAATTTTCTGTTGCGTGATAACAATAACGGAATTATTCCACGTCATAAAAAAGGAAAGCGAAGCACATGAGTAGCAGGCGATGATCGAAAACAGAAAGCCTAGGAAGGAGGAGAGATAACTAGGATATAAAGCGTATAAGAAGAGAATTAGAAAAAGGGCAAAGATTTCAACTGTTTGAGGAATAGAGGTTAGGATTCAGAGAAAGGATAAAAGAAAGGAGAGAGAGACATAACACGAGAGAAAAGGTCGAAGTTTTCAGCACGAGGGGAAAAAGGTTAAAATTGTGTAAAATGCATGGAAGAGATGGAGTGGAAAGCGGAGGGTGGGGGGGAGTCTGCGCGGGAGGGCGATGAGTCAGGAAAGGCAGAAGAGAGAGAGAAAGAGAGAGGGAGGGAAGGAAAGGAGGGAGGGAGATAGAGCGGAGAGGAAGAAGTGAGGTGATGCGGAATTGAACGAGACAGAGAGGAAAGTAGGGGGGGAGGAATAAAGGGAGGTCGTTCGGGTCCTTAAAGTGGACCGGAGTGGGAGGGAGAGATGGGTAAACGAATGAATGAGGGAGGAGGGGGGAGAGGACAGAGAAGGAAAGAAGTGAGGAGGAAAGAGACTGGGTAATAGAGAGGAATGAAAATGAAGCTAAAGAGCTAAGGCGAGGAGGTAGTGGGGAGAGAGAGAGAGAGAAGGGTAGAGAGAAATAGAGGGAGCGAGATGGAGGAAAAAAATATAAATGGAGTTAGAGAGAGAGAGAGAGTTGTAATTGCAAAGAAGGGGGGCACGACGATGGAAAAGGGAGAAGAAGAAAAATGGAGGAAGTAGGAGAGGAAAAAAATGAGTAAAGAGAGGAATGAAAAGATACCAGGAAAGAAAGAGGCGGACAAAATGGCGTAGGAGTTTAATTGGGAAGAGCGCGTGGGTCTGGGCGCGTCCGTGAATTTAAAGCGTGTCTCAGAATCTCGAAGCAAGATTCGGGGATAAGTTTTTTTCTGGTTCTAATTAAACGAGAGGGTTGCGCCTGAGGTAGCGTGTTATCAAGACTCTTTCCTTACAGTCGAAAAGGGAGAAGAAATATTATGCTCCTCTTTAAAGTTAAACATTCGCAAATATTTAATTTGCGCGTAAAAGTATGTGCCTTAAGGTTTCAGCTGCGAAAATAATTTGCTGCTCATGTGTTGAAGGACTCTCGAGTTTGGGAATATTCTGAATATTGCGTTTTGTTCTTTTTTTAACTTTGTTTTTATGCGAAAGAGGCAAATAGCTCTTAAAGTGAGAAAGGTAATATTTTTTTACTATTCCCCTATTCACTTAAGCACTAGGAAAAATATAAGGCCGAAGTAATGCGTGGGAACTAACCTCGTTTATATTTGTTGCATTTTTATTTGGCAGTCCACCGAAAGATATGGCGCCAGGAAATGACTTTTTATTTGTAATGACTTTTACAAATAATACTGACAACAGATCTGTCGTTTTCACGACTGTATATAAAATTTGACCAATAGCGATTAAATTTTTGATATTAAGCCATGCTTTAAATGGTTAGATAAAATTTACGTTTACAAAATTAAAGTAAACTTAACGTAATCCTAAAGCATTGTTATTAAAATTGTTAGTTAAAAACTTCTTAAGAAAATTCGATTTTATATGGCTCCGAAGTTTGTTTAATTTTTGCTACAAGTGCTGCAGCCTTGGCATGGTTAGCGGATCAATTACCATGCGAGCAACACCGAAGGTGGGGCTGAATGGGGCTACTTGCCCTCTCACCCCTCCTCCTAATTACACCATTGTTCGGTCGAGTTGCGGAAACTTTTCTGAGGTACATAAAAACCAATAAAACCACTGTACAATGTATCTAAAAGCTTAAAAAGAAAATAATTCGATAAGGCTAATGAGAAACCTCACGAATGTGTTACGGAAAATTTAATATTGCACTTCTATATATACATATTTCTTTTAACCAAGCTCTACCAAACTTAACTTAGTTGAAATATCTTTGCAATTGAAATAGCTTGGCGCTAGCGCTGAATCCCGCTTGGCCATAATGGCTTATCACCAATTACGTTCGGTTTTTAATGCACTTGATTTACCGCGTTCACTTAGTTCTTTCGTATGTTATTTAAGCTTAACGGCCAGAGCCACCTTCAAGCACGTTAACGCAACATTTCATAAACTCGAGGAAAAAAGAGAATGTGTAAACACACGTTATTTTAAGCGGGCCTTCTCCGTTGTGCTGGGGAACACTAACACGTTGATGGGAAACTCATCACTACGTCAAACTTTAAGCACTTAGCTCCGGACTCATTAACGTGATATTTTCTCCTCTATCTTTCCCTCTCGCCTTTGGATCTTCCGTTCCTCACCCACATCCCCCACTCTTCCTCACTACTCACTCCTTTTGACTCCGAAAACTTGGCGATACGAACGGTTTCCATGGAAGTATGCACGCAGTTTGGAAGTGGAGCATCCATCTCCGTGGCGTCGCGTAGGTCAGTTTCCTCCAGAAAAGGATGTGAGAGCGTCTACTTGACCATGAAGCTGCCCTCAGGTTGGAACGTGTCACACAGAAAATGAACAGAATTGAATATATAAATACATATAAACTGGTTAATAGTCTAACGGATACACGCATGCATGCCTATTGTTTTATGTATAATATAAATGAGGCTGTATATTGCACTTCGTAACATATGATATTTTAGTATAATTGGAAGAAAATATTATTATAGAAAACTCCTTTAGATTGATAGAAATGTACTTATAAATGATTAGTGAAATTTGACAGGACTATATAGTTTAACTGAAGTAAACTATTTTAAATGAATATTGCCAAATAGTAATGCTCGTTATTATAACTGATACAGTTTTTCAGTTAAGAGGACGCGGAAATAAATTTCGGCATAGATTTTAAGAGAATTAATAGTGTGATAAATGACACCATTTTATATGGTTAACTAAATTTATTTCCTTTGCTAAAATAACTAAATTAAGGAATTAACTTATTTTTCAATTTATCTTATTCTAAGACGTGATAATATTATTCATTTCGTTGCTTATTAAAAAACTAGTCACGTCAGCATAAAATAATCGCGAGCATCAACATTCGCGAAAAAATTACGGTCATTTTTTACCCCCCGGTTTTTCCATCGCGTTCTCTTGGGGGCTATCCGGCTTAAAGAAAAGGCTTCTCGCCCAATGATTGGCTTAACAAAATTCCGAGCCTTAAAACGTGTTCTTTCAGATTAACCTTTTCTTTACGTCACGTTCGGAATACTGCAAGGTATCTCATATGCATACGTCAGTAATCCGGCGCGTTGCAGCTGTAGGAAAGAGCCCGTTGCCATTGGAATAGGCGCTGTACGCCCTCTCTCCCCTGGATTCTGCCCCCGCCCTCTTCCACCACCCTCTGGATATGTCATTACGGACGCCCCACTCCACCCCACCGCCGTACATCCGATTCGTCCGCCCCCGCCATTCTAGACTACGGCGTGGCTAAGTCATAGGGACGTTTGGGTGAAGCCCTTCAGCGATCCTCAAATCCAATTATTGAGAGACCCGCAAAAGTGTAACGCCCTGCATGCATCCAATTGGTTGGTTTTATCCCTCCTACTATCAAGTAGATGCCATTTTTTCGTCCTGCGCTGCCATGATTACGAAACAAACGTATGATACCTAAAAATGTCATCCATTTTCAACCTTTCCTCTTGTGGGTTCTTCTAAACAGAACGTTTACGCAATATACATAAAGGCGATAATTTTCTAGAACATGTTAGTACTTGCATTGTCAGTGTTTGTATTAATGCGCAAGTAAATCTAGTTAAAAATGTCCATTTTTCCTATACGAATGTGGAAGGACTCAAAAGTTTTATATTTGGGATAAGAAAAGTCATAATAAATTAATTTAAAAGGAATCATTTTTCTGTAGATATTTTAGCATAATATATTAAGGATATGTAAGGTATTCCATAACAACTCAGGCGATTACATGTATTCAAGTCACCTTTGTTAGAAAATAAATTACCTAAAATTACAGCAGTGAGAATGTCTTTCGACTAGCTAACATCTCTACATCTACTTCCACAATTTTGTGGAAGTTAACAAAGTTATTATTTTCCTCTAAAATATGAGTGTCGGTTACTTACTACAAAGTTCAGCCAAATTCCTTGGATTTTATTTTTTGTTTTGTAAATGGAGCTTTAAAATTTTTGCATCAATAATTATTCTATATCTGTTATTAACATGTCCGGCATGCGAGTCATAATAAACAAGTCGCGTAAAAAAAGATTACTGAGGCTCGACTGATATGGATGATTTTAAACAAAATTGTAATTTTTAACTCAACTTATGTTTTATATCACCTGCATTAAAACCACGAAACATTTTCATGGGCTCTAACCTGTTTGACATATGATATCGATTCTTTTGTGTAAAAAACTACGCGATTCGACCGATGCTTGTCAAACACAACAAATGAGAAGAATTCCGTAAAAACTCACGCAACAGGCTTCGGACCTCTCTCACTTTGGGAAAAAACACCGTCTTGGGAGCACTAGCGCCACGCTGCGACGTTTTTATGACACTAGGAAAATCACCACCACCACCTCTTCCGCAGGGAGTGACCACTTGGCCGAAACGGAAACCAATTAAGAACTCGGTCTAGCCTTGAATAGATCCTCAAAATAATGCCCCGATAAACTCCAATCTCATCCGAGGGGATTTCTTCCGGTGCTTTCTATTGAGATTTCGGGCGACCGCTCTCCCAGTTCGAGGTGACATCGACGTCTGCGACGCGGGCGGGCGGATTCGAACCCGACACTCCTCGAGAACAGTGTGCGGCTACACTCGAGCGGTCCGGTAACAAGAGTCGACGCCGCAAAAGATACACGTATCAGGACCGGCCTTCTTTCTTACCTTGCTGCGACGCCGCGATTCCCCTCACGGAAGCAGGACGATGGAGAAGACACGCAAATGGAAGCGACACGCACGCACACTCTAAGAGCAACAGCCACGCACTATCCCGGCGGACACTCTCACGACAGGCCGCCGACCAACAATCGCCTCCTCCCCCCTCCTCCTTTAACCCCCTCCCCCCAATCTTTCCTTCCTCCCTCCCCCCTTGCACGGCATCCCCCTCCATCCTCCTCAGTCCACCACGACCACCCAACCACCCCACGATTCACACACAGCCGCACGTTACGTACGTGCGTCTCTGTTAGGCTAAACATCCTACTCCTCCTCCCCCTCCGATATCACCCTCCCCCCCTTTCCAACCTCCTCCTCCCCCCTACCCTCCTCCCTTCCCCCCTCGCCACGGAATCGGCCGCAGACCGGATCCGGTCCAAGAGGTCCAGCACACACAAACTCGCTCGCACATCCTCATCTTCCTCCCCTCTTTCTTCTTTACTCTACAATTCCATTTTCCCACGTGTACTAGAACGCTTCCTACCTTTTCCGGTGGATAGAGAGAGAGAGGGACCCTTAGGGGCAATAGGTAAAGGCCGGCCGCGACGGGGACCTTAAGGCCATCCCTTCATTGCCCCATTCCACCCGCGGTGCCGTCTCTTCCCCCATCCCTTCTCCGACCCTCTTCCGTTGTACTCCATTACGGCCAGCCAACCCTTTTTTGGCCAAATTGTGTCCAGTTCAGGTTTTCATTCAGTCGTAGCTGGAACCGACAGGTTTTTTTGGTTTTTTTCGCCGTGTATCATTCGAAGGGGAGAGGAGGAGGAGGAGAAGGAAAGGGGAGAGGGGGGCAAACCTTTTATATACACTCCGTCGCTTCCCTCTCCCCCCCCTCCCCCCACTCACTCTCCCACTATCTCTTCCTCTTGTTCTCTGCCTCCATTTTGGCTTACTCTCTCTGCCCGCTTCTTTATTTCCCTGAATCTTACGGTCTTTCTCTGCGTTCCTCGTCTACGTTTGTGGTTAAAGACACTTTATGAACTCTTTCCACCTTGTTTGGATCTGATCTTCCTCTCAACCTGTTCTTTTTTTCACCCCGCTTGCCACGTGCCAACAAATAATTTTTTCGAGTTTTTATTTCTCTAAAGCAAATCACTCAAAATGTCAAAACCTTCCATTTTTTAAAGTAGGAAATGCGACGGCGATAATTAAAGAAATACTATTCTTGATCACGTCTGACATTCCGATGACGCAGCGATACTATGCGACATTAGCACCTGTTGTGAACTGCAGTGATTTAACTACAAGATTTTATAACCTCCTGAATATCATAGTAACCGTTTTTCTCTTAATTTTAGTTCAGGGGCGTATTATTTCTCCTATGAATAAAATATACTGTTTAAATGTATCACATAGGATATAGCTAAGATCAAAGGATGCTTAAATGATTTTCAGGTTGAAACTGCTAAAAATTGTAACTTCCCTTTCAACATAGAAAATAAAAATTAGTAATAAATAACTATAATCTTTTTATGATTCACCCTCATGTTTAAATTTACTAAAGAAGATGGTAAATTAGCAGTGGCGTGAATTTGGATTCATAATTATGGTTTTTCTTTCATGGCCGTAGGCAATTTTTACTGCAGTTCCATAAACTCACTTATCATTCCTGAAGATCTTTTTCCTTTATTAATGCAGCCCAATGACATTTATTCTCATGTTTATTTCTTAAAAGCTGTATATTTGAAGGCATCAATTAAGAAGATCATTCACTATTGCAGTTTAATTGTATATCATTAATTCACGTTAAATTTTCCTTCCAACTATACAACGATATTTAAGCACCCGCCGGAAATACAAAAGGTATCAAAGCCTTCGTTTTGTGTCTTGAGCAAATAAAACCCATCCCCTTCTTCCGACGCCCATCAATTTAAGCGAATTAATGGCCATTTCCGGAAAAAAATCCTCATCATAACACTCAATGCCACGCATCGTGGTCAGCGTCGGATATTTCATATCACGCGACCAACTCGGGCGTGACCTGGTCAATTCCGATTTTAATCGAAGCATCTGGCACCCTCTGGGCAGCATGCCGGCCAATTACGATGGGCGAAATTGCCGAGACCAACCGTTGATGATTGAGAATAAAGGTCTTTTTACTTCTCCTATCATCTCATCCAGTCACTTTCTCCAGCTCCTTATCCTTCTCCCTTTTCAATTCTCTTTCGCTTTGCCTGCGTTTAAGTCGATCGCTTTAGCAACGCTCCCAACCGTCTCTCTCTCTCTCCCACCCTCAGTCCCTCTCTTTCTCTCTCCCTCTTAACAAGAGGCGGGCTGGTAAGTTCAAGCGAGGAACGAGGAGGGGGATGTCTGATCGTGTGTGGGAGGCGGGCGGAGAGTGGGAGGCTAAGGTGGGGTTCGTGATAGGAAGGAGGGGGGGTGAAAGGAGGGAGAGAAGTGGACAGATGGGCCGGCCGTTTATCGTCCGAGCGAGCATCAGCCATCCCCCTCTCCCCCCTCCCCCTCACTCCCCCGCCTCCCTCTTCTCCCACTCCACCGACGTCATCTCGCTTCCCTCCATTCTACTCTTATTGCTCGTACCTCTTATTTCTCTATCCCTTCCTTCCCCTATTCCATCTCTCTCTCTCACCGTCTTCTTCTTATTATCTCTTTATTTTCCTTTTCGTTTCCCCTCTCCATCTATTTCTCTCTTAATCTCCCCTACCTCTTGAGTTTTAGCGGTATTAAAAAAAATCCGCGAATGTAATCGTATTTTCCGTCCGTCCGTCACGCCACTCCCGTGTCCGGTGAACTACTACTTCTACACCGTTTAATTTAGGGCAACCAAATTTTGAGTGATTGCTCGTGGCATTAAGTCCTTCCCGTGGTTGAAATTTGTAATCTCCTGGGGAAACCTAAGGGGTGTAGTAGAGGGGGGGGGGGCGTTATGAACAATAAAACATTAAATTAGTGAACTACTTACTGATCCTTGAAGTTAGAGCAACCAGGTTTTCGGGATGTTTCGATTGGTCATGAACTCTATTGATTTTGGGGCCCGTCCTTCCGTCCGTTTGCTTTTTATCGGGATTTTACTACAGTAAATTTTCTTCTTGTATAATACATTGATGGAATAAAAATTCCGCCCTTGATATCTGATTCATTAGTTCTTCCATTACTTGATCTAGCTTATTCTCATCGCCACACATTACTGTTCTTCCACCATTTCGCCTTATTTCTTCCTTTCCTTACTATATTTTCTTATCTCGTTTTATCCTCTATCCGTCTCTTCCCTTCATTCTTTTTTCTAATCTCGTATTCTCTTCCTTTCTCGTTCCCTATCTTTATCTCTTCCTTTCTCCATTTCCAATTCTCTTATTCTCTTACTTTCTCGCTGTCCTCTCTTCCTCTCCACCTCTTTCATTTACTATTTCCTTCTTCATCTTCATCATTCTTTCTCCAACCCTCTTTCTATATCTCTTAATGTAGCGCTTCCCCGCCACCCCCTCCCCCCTCTCCCCCTCTCCCCCTCTCCCTCTCTCCCCCTCTCTGTAGACAGCTTCTCTCCTCGCGTCTTTTAGTAAGAGAGCCCTCCAACATTCCCACCTCCGTCCCATGGATTTTGGGAACTGGTAGAGAGGCACAGTGGGGATAATGGGAGGTAGATGGAGGCACCAGAGAAGGGTCAGTGTGCCAGGGGTAGTGTGACCCTGGTCCGGCCAGACCAGTTTGTAGCTAGGGAAATTGAGCAAGGACTAGGGATAGTGGAATGGGGAATAGAAGGGTTGAAGGGAAGGATGGTTATTTTTTTTAAAGAGCAGAGGATAGAGAAAGGCGGAAAGAGGGAAGGACGGAGGAGTAGCGTTGCACTTGCAAAAAAAACTGGATGACGGAAAAAATTCTCTAGAGCAGGGGTGCCCATTTCGTCGCCCTTTATAGGGAAGGTTGGAGTCGCCCGCAGAGTAAGCGAGGTGCTAGAAAAATATGAAAACCGAATTCGAAGGACATTTACTGGATTTTAAAGACCTCTAGCTCATTGTAACATTTTTTCGCCGAAATTGACGTTGAAGACATTTACAGCAAAATAGGAGATGTTGAACATGGATGCAACAGATCTGGAAAATGAAATAATTATGTTGCAAAATGGTATAGAGTTGAAAGCAAGATGCAGCGATTCACAATTTTGGAAACTTATATAATCTGAAAATTTTTCAAATAGAAAAATTTGCTTTTATTTTGAAAGAATATTTTCCTTCCACTTATTTATGTTAATCAATCTTTATTTAAATATGAACCTATACTCTCAAAACCTTTTCCGGAGGAGTTTTAACGCTTTTAAACTAATTAGAATTTATTTTCACTAATATGTGACCGCAAAATCTCCACGTAACTTCTGATTTAAACGCCCATACGGTCCGCCGAAGCTCTCGCTATTACCAGTGCGGCCCTCCGAAGCATTCACAACAACTAATGCGGCCCGCCATATAGAAAAGGTTGCCGACCCCTGCTCTAAGAGGACGGGAAAAGGATGCGCGTTTTAAAATACGGCGTAGTGTGTAGTGAAGAGGATTATGGGAAAGAAGATAGGGGGATGAGGGAAGGAGATTGAGAGAGGAGATTTTCGAGCTAATGTAACGTGCCCATTTACGTTTGTTCGTGACTGCGGACGAACGTTTCGTGATTTTAAACAGGTTTACTTCAAAATAAATTTGTGTATTGAATTTATCCTCTTATCATCCCGCTTGCATCTTTTTACTCGGATTTTTATTTTTTACAGAAATTTGTTAGTCTGACGAATAGGACTGGAGAATTTTAAGCTGCTATTTGTCAGATCTTGTTTTCGGATGTTTCACACTTTTCTTTGTGCCTTCTAATTTTTGAGTTGCTGAAAAATTTCAAATTACATGTTGAGGAATATGTTAAATGCGCAACTCTATTAAATTGATACATTTTTGGCTGCGCTTATGAGCTAAAACTAATTACATCAACAAATATTTGGATAGTAATGCATGATACAATTTTGAAATGCTTTAATGTCATATAATTTAAATTCATCTATTCCTATTTGATAGAACAATCCAAAGATTATTTAATTTCTACTTTTCCTTAAAAAAAAATATTCGCCACTTGTATGGAAATCTTGTATTTCAACCAAACATAATTTTATTCTGCAGTATTAACAATTCTTACTTAGAAAGGTATAGTTTTTTCATCGGTACCACGTTAGAAGTTATACAAAAGTTGACCACTCCTTGAGTTGAATTGAAACTCAAATTCCTTCCTTTAAGACATTTCTCATTTCGTTGCATCTCATTTTTTTTTGTTCTCGCATTACCCGCTCTGCCACTTCCGTTCATCCGATCTCATCTCCTTTCCATCCTGTTACGCGCTTTTAATCCCATTTCCCCCGTCTTTCCTCACTTATCTCGCCTTTCATTCGTTAAAGTATCATATTCTTTAATCCACGTCTGGTTTGAATTGAATACTCCTTCGCTATTCTTTAAAAGGATAAAAGGAATTAAATGGCTCGACTTATTTTATAGCTTTGTGAAACACGAGTCATCTTGTGGTCGAAATCGGAGTTAAAAACTGTGTTTTCAACAGCCATTAAGAGCTCGGGAAAATAAGATTTGCATCTTGCTACAGATTACCTGCCATCGGTGCAATAGATTCTAGATTTCACTATAGGTAGATCATTACCGATGATGTCTACTATGTATCTGAAATGTGAATATGATTTTTCCGTAGGTGGTTTTCAAATCTTTTTTGAATTATTCACTTGTGCTTTGCTTCTTGTGCTCTACTAGAGCGTGTGGGATCTTCTTATGAAATTAGAAACTAGCCAATACAATTCTTTTATTACCTGCTCGTTTTGAATCATTATTAATGAGAAATGTAAATTAACGTACATTAAAATGAATATGTTGTGGAAGATATTTAGTCATAAAAACCCACCACGTATTTGTCTTCAGGAATTTATAGGTACTATTAACCATTTAAGGATAACATTTCCGCAATTAAAAATTTTATAGTTTTTTAAAACGAGAAAGGTACTAGTAAAAAAGAACCTAATGCCAACTGCCTAAATTACAATAAAAGTCGTTCGTTACAGGAAATATCATCCATAAATTCGTCTATTGAAGATTTACATTTCTTTTTTCTCTCATGGACAATTATTTACTTAGAATAGTAATTTTTCTGTTTAATTCCCTCATTTTCTATATGCTTATCTCCGATTTTCGAGCGCTCTTTTCTCTAACGTCCCTCTGTCTCTCCCTCTTCTTTTTCCCTCTCATTTCGTATTCCGCCTCAGATTCGCCCCTTATCCGCTCCAGCACCGCTGACCCCTACGCTCCAGTTTTTTTCCCTTTCACTCCCTCTCTAACCCTTTTCTCTTTTGCATCCCTCCCCCCGCCCCCCTCCCACATCGCTCTCTTCCCCTTGCTTGGGAATTATAATCCCTCGGACTGCGAAAGTGGAATTGAAAAAGGTGGCTCCGGAGGAGAGGATAGAGGGGGCCATTGGCAGGATGGAGGAAGTGCGAGAGGGATGAAAAAAAAAGGTCACCGGACTTGTTGCACCTCGCCACGCGGAGAGGGGGCTGGGTAAGCGAGGAGGCAGAGGGCCGCTGGGGTTGGGATGGGGGAACGTGGGGTGGACTTCACGAGGGGTGGGTCAACGAAACGAGGGTGGAGGTGGGGGGAGGTGCGACGTCCACGAGATGCATTACGGTCTCCGGTAGATGGCATTTTCGGAGTCGGTGGCGCCCTAAGCGGACGGTTGGATAAATAGGATAGCATTACCGTGAGGGAATTGTTGAGTTACGTCGTGAGTTTGCCAAGTGATGGCACTGCATGGCACGTCTGGGGCATTTGCGTCACTTCCGCGTTTAGAGGGATTAACAGTTACTCGATTTGATTCATCCTTCGGAAGCTAATGTTTTATTTTATTTTTTCTTAATCAGTTGACCGTTTTAGATTTCGGGGTAATTTTGCTATGGACTTTGATTAACAACACATAATTGCTTCAAAATCCATATATTTATGCTTAGAAAATATTAAAACCATATTCTAAACTTTAAGACATCTAGCTATTTGAATGAAATAAACATAACCGGAAAAAGGCATTTGGGATGTTATAATGAAAAGTAGTTTGCCTCGCATGTGAAGTATCCATAGATATTTTAAAGAAGCAAATGAAAATAGGACTACAGCGCATTTTGAATCGATTTATTTATTTGTAGTTGTAAGGTTAATGCTGCAAGAATGGCGAAAATAATTTCATCCATCATACTGATAAAGAACTTTTTGCCAAGAATATTATATTTTAATTTCGTATAGTTTAAAATCATTACACGTTCTTTTCATCTGCAATTAAAGGCTGTTGAGTAATATGAGTAATTTTTACAGTAATTCGATGATTAGAAATCAGTTGTTTTTTGTGTATTTTACTTAACGGAGACATTTAATTGGAATTAGAACAACAATTTCCTTCTTACATAAAAATAACTCTTCAAGTGATAGCCTCTTAATAACTGATGCGTCTTCACCACTGTAAATTAAATTTTACCTGTATTACCTGATAAAATCAGTACTCTCTGATAGTATGAGTTCAATTTCGGTGGGAAAAATACATACTGACAGTTTTACATAAAAATACTTTAACTTCAAAATGAATTTTGAATATTTCGCCTATTTTATCAATGCTCTTCGCCAGATGGCATTCCTGTATACGTTGAAAAACCGTCCAAAATGTTTATACTTTTCAACTTAACTAGGAAGTATTCGATTGGATAAAAAAATACTTTACAAAAATTTTTCTCCACTCCTATTTTATCGGATAAATTCAAATAGAAACCGTTGAGCAACACCGGATAGATAAGCTTGAGTGCGGAATGGTGGCAAAAAACCACCTAAATCATAATAGAGTGAACTTCTCCTACACACATCTATGCCCTATGGCAGCATTAGGTAGACAATGATCGTATCAAAACTTCCCATTTTTTTACCCTTCCGCTCTCTCAATGTTATCGGGAGAATGTTTTGGCGGGACGAGCCTTCCCCTCGACAAGAACCGCTTCTTCCTCTTCCCCCTTCTCCCCTCTTACAACATGTCTCCTCCCCCTCCACCTGGGGGAGGCTGATCATTCGACCATTTTTTTTTTAAAGTTCCATCGAATTCTCTTCTACCCTTCCTCCCTCTCCTCTCTAAAACCTTCTCACACTTCCCCTTCCCAACTCCGTCGCCACCTACTGGAGTCCGGCGTGTCCAGTACTGGTTTACTTCTGCTCCGTCGGAGTTACAATTTTTTCATTAAGAGACTAAAGAGACGTGGGTAGAGAGAGAGAGAGAGTGAGAGAGACCCCTCGAGTCACAAAACCAACCCTTCAGAGACCCACCTAGCTTCCTTTATCTCTCCCTTTCCTCCTCCTCCTCTCTCTTCCCTCGTCTTTCCTTTCGGTCTCCTTTTCTTCTCGCCCTTCGCTGGCCTGGGTTCCTTTGTTTTTTCCCTTTTCGCCTACTCTGATACGAGGGAGATGGGAGAGGCTGGATGAGAAGTAGTTTCTAGGGATGGCAGAGGGGAGAGAGGGAGGGGAGAAAGAGGACTTTCTGAGGGCAGTGGATGTCCTCTCTGTGGCAGCATTGACCTGGCGAGACGGAAAAGAGGTTGTTAAAGCGTAACAATGAAAGGGGGAGGGGAAACGGAAGGTGGCGGAGGGGGAGAGGGGGTGAGGGGGAGAAGGGTTATGGATTTGAATGGAGGGCCGGACCGGAAAATTCAGTGTCGGGATCTTCTATATTAAAAAAATCCTTGCACATGGTCAGTTTTTTTCCATTGTCGGGCGGACGGGGCGGTGAAAGGGAAAATTTTTATGGAATTTCACAGCTCACGGAGGTTCTGAAGGATTTCTTTCACGTGGAATTTTTTCGACTTTTTTCTGGAAACTGACCAACTGCCATCGGAGGGAGCAGATGTTGTGGGTTTATAACTCTCTCTGTCCCCCTCCCACTTCTTCTGCAGAAGAAGGGGAGAGAAATATTCGATTCGGGAAAAAAATGAGATACGTGCACATAAAGAGATTCACGTCTCATCGGTTCGTTGCGTTGCTTTTTCTGTATGGCTAGTTGTGCTTGTCTTTTATGGCGGTTGTAATCCCCTATGAAGTTGTGTTAACGGCAACTAGATTTGGTATAAATTGGTTCTGAGGCTGCCGTTATGATTTTCCACGTCCTGACCTGATACGCTTAAAAACATGTAACGCTTCGCATAACGAATAAGGGCCTCAAGATGTAAATAATTATTAGGTTTTTTTACAGTGGTAAATATACCGAATCACGTGAATTTGCACACAAAACTATATATTATTAAATATCACCCATGATTATGATCTATATGAATATAAACAGACGATAATAATAATATGAGAACAATGTAAAAAATGGAATTGGTTTATACGGCTTTTCCTCATTTAAGTCAAACAAAAAAATTATGTCGATAGATCGTTTTTATTGATTACATGGCAACTCTGCCCGAAACACTATTGCGTGCTACATATGAGTGGTTTATGTTGAAGCTACATCAGTTCGTGATCATAGAATCTGATACGCGGGAAAAATGTTAAATTGAAACAGACTTCATAACCATAATGACGGACGAAGTACTCCCGAAAACACAACGCAGAAGCCTTCTACTGTTCTTCGATTTGACGCGCACTTTTTTCCGCAGGTACACGGAAAATCGCGACAGTTTTTAAAACGGCATTTTTTATTCTGTCGGCCCGCCGTGAAAAGCGTAGCGATCTTTTTTCTCCCCTACGAAATGCAAATGAATGGACGGCGGTCTGGATGGTTATGGGGTGGAGTGGTGTCGTTGATAGTGGGAGGGAGAGGGTTACGAGGACCTTAAGGACACGATGCAGACTCTTAACTCGCCCGACCGGTCAGTGGGCATTCCCTCCCAACGTCGTCTTCGCTCCATGCCTTCCCCTTCCCCTCTCCCTCCTCCCTCACTCCCCCTCCTTACCTCCATCCACCAACCGCCTCCGCCGTCCCAAATCCCTCGAGGCAACAGGAGAGTACATCGCACTGTTTTTTTTCCTACTTTGGAGAACATACAGAGAGGGATGCATCCTATCCTCGCTCACCTTTCCTCATTCCCAAACCTTACCACCTCCTCAGTTAAACCTTACCTTGCCATAAAAACTCCTCTTGCACCTTTATCTCTTGAGAGAGAGGAAAAGAGGAGAGAGAGAGATTCGATGCAACGCAAATTCCGCACATGTCGTAATTCATACGACAGTCCTCAAAAGAAAAGGCCTCCTTCTTACTCACCCTCAATCTTCTTCTTGCTTTCCTCTTCGGCTTTCTCCTTTTATTCTTTCGTTATCTCCGAATCATCTCTCTTCATTTCTTTACGCCAGAAATTCGCCCTATCCCAGCTTGCAGGAAGACGTGAACTACCTATTTATTTGATCCATTCCTAATGTTTCGTGGCCAGCAAAAGGCGAAGATTCAATGAATACCGGCTTTAAGATAAGCGTTCGCTCGCAGTTGTTATCAGGCGTTTTCTTCGTGAGAATATATTTAATGAAAAGTTTAAATATTAACTCTCTAACTCAGTAGCGCGTTTCGGCATTTGAAATCCATGGGCAGTAGTCTTAATTCTGAATCTCTACGTCCTTATTACTATGCGTTGGGTTAGTTTTTTCTTTAAAAAACTATGATGATGTTCCAAAAACTGGCATAGGCCAGTGTATCTTATAATAGAATATGCGTTTTTGTGAAAAGTAATCATTTTACACTTTATTTATTCTCTAAAAAAATCCTTTTGGGACACCATGAAATATGGATGCCGCAGGTGGCCGCTCTGCCATCGGGCGAATCCTCTCCTGATCTGCCTCACTTCGTTGCTTGAATCCAATTAATGATCTAGATCACCATTTTTCAATGCATTTGTCGTGACGTAATCCAACTAATATTGCCATAAAATTCTTTCATGGCCGCATGAGTCATTATCATCCACTGCTGCCATAAAAATATAACAGATCGTTGCGATGTGCCCAAAAATAGAAGGTAATATTCTACAATCTTCATAAACTTTGAATAAAATGCGGTTGTTACTATATTTAAACCATTGATACATTGTTATCACATATATTCCTACTTGTTTAGACATTCCAGAGCCGCGACCAAAGTTGACACACGTACTACCGCCATGGGCCTTACTAATAGAGCTGACTGTGTTCCGCGAATCTGTGACGAGTATTTTGAAGAAAAACACCTAGACACCTAGAGCAGAGGTCTGCAACCTTTTATGCATTATGGTCAACGTAAATAGTTCGGCGGGGCAGAATAGAGTTTACATAGAAGGTAACCAGGGATCCTGAGGTACCATATCTGGGACACCAAAACAATGAATTAGCATTAAAAATCACTAAAAAGGTTTTGATACCATAACTTAATTATAATATATGAAATTATTTGTTTAATTTTACGGATGACTTTGTTATCATAGCTTAGCAGGCCACATAAAATTCCTTCAGCGCGCACATGCGGCTTGCTGACCCTAGGTTGCCTACCTAGATGAACTCACATTAATTTCTTCTCTTTATTATTTCTGTAATGCTTATTAACGCAAATAGGTTCACGCATAAATTTAAATTAGATTAGAATAGGGACGCACGTTATTTATTTAGCATAGGTATTGAAAGTTACATTGTTATCTTCTCTTCATAGATAATCTAAATAAATGGTTGCACTGATTCTTATATAAAAATGAAAGGACATATAATTAAATAAAAAGACAAAGAAAATTAAAAACATAAAAGTTCGCTATCAATTACTGTGTAGCGTTAATTTCCTCTCTAATATGACTTTTAAAATGTAGATTTCTGACTGACTTCGCATAATAATTTGTCAATACGCGCACACAGCCATGCCCTCGACGAGATTCGAACCCGCGACCCTTACATTGGGAGACAAATACATTGAAACTCTGTATCGGGGAAATACATTATTAGAGCTAAATGTGAATTATTGATATCAACTTATTTAACACACTTCTTAATTTTTAAAAAATTAATTGAAAAAAAAGGCGCAAGCATTGCGCGGGTACAGCTAGTTATCTTTAAAAATCGATTTGTATTAACAGACTTTCGAAAATATTTTTGAACTATCACCAAATCTTGCCATTATATACTTGAAAGTAATATTTTCTGAATGATCACCAATCTTGCCATTATTTAATGAAAGTAGTTTGAATTAGTCTTTAATAATTAATTTTCGTACTCCGTTTTCGCAAATATAAATGAAAAAATTCAGGTAAAACTCATTTAGGACGTAACTAACTACATATTCCGCGTTTTCTATAGCGTATAAGTTATTTTCGATTTCTTCTGAGTTTAAGAAAAAATAATTACTTTTTAATCTTTTCAATAAGAAATAAAAGCTCTGGCATCAAGATGGCCTCAATTATATTTTTAAAATCTGCAAGGTCATGAATAAAGTTGTAACAACAAACTTAACGTAATAGCAGTTATGCGTAGTTTCTCTGTTAAAGATGAAAAATTCACCAGTCCTTTTCTGTGAAATATTTCAGTCTGAAGTTTAGAGCATTTTACTAAATTGGAAAATCTATGTACTTTAAAAGGAAGCAATTCTCAAAGCAGTTTACTTTAGACGCGAAAACTTCCACAGCGAATTCTTTGACTCACAATCAGACTCCTTATTTTATATGCACAATCAAAAAAAGATTCTTTAACTTAAACGAGATATAGTATTTTTTTACTTCCATTGGAAAATTAAAAAATGCAGATCGGCCAAAATTACGAATTTTATTTAATCAACGTTGTACTTATTCATCAACCATTTTGAACATAAAGATATTTACGTGATCTGTGTTCATTTATTTGCAAAAATTTAGATGAAGATATGGAATATGATAAGTTCCTCTTCTGGGGGACTTATCAAAGTCTTTACATTCTTGGAAATCGCATTCAATGAAGCGTCCTTGATGCTTCGCTGTGCGAAGAACGTCGAAAAGGCTCGGAATTAATTCTTATCAAAGAGTTTTCATGATAATTATGTAAGAAAGAGATTGGGTGTTCCTTTTGTGAAATCTTTGAAATAATGTGCTGAGAGAAAGATGCGGAATTATTGCTGCTGGTTTAATTCACTTGAAAGGGTAAACAGTACGCTAATGTGGTACATAACGTCTTGAAAAGAGCTCTTTCACAAATTTTGTGTCATACAAGATGGAAATCTTATCCTTAGTAAGTAGAAGTAGCAATTTGTAAGAATAAAGCGGAACGAAATGGTCTTTTATACAAATAAATTTCATAAATAGCAATTAATTTCGTGAATCATCTTGGTTGATATGTAATCCGTATATATAAAAGACAAAGGGAAACGCTTTAATCGATATTAAGAGCTAAGAAAATATAATATATGGTTGATTATAAGGCGACCCCGAATATAGGGCGGCCTCCCATTTTCCCACCGGGAAAACTAGAAAGAAATTATTTGGTAGGAACTTGAATAATCCAAGTTCGAGGGTCTGAATATAAGGCGAAACCCCCTTATCTGAGGGAAAATATTGGAAAAAAACCTCGCCCTGTATTCGGGCATATACGGTATTTATTTATGCTTTTTATCCCACCGCACGCATCCATCTATCTTCTTGTCAAGCCAAATTTTAAATTGATTGATATTGTTATCTCAGTGAATTAAAGGAACCTGACGTCAAATGAATGGAGTGCACGTACACCTCGCCATTCGCGATTTTCCTTTCACGGTTTTACCGATTTCCATAGTGACCATCATTTTTCGAGGTTAATATATAGAGCCAAAGAAATCACAGTCAACGTCGAAGGTATTAGTAGAGGTCGTGTTAGTTGAAGTCGGCAGACGAACTTAAACATAATGAAGGTTGACTGACTCTTTCATGGAAGGGATCATCAATAACAAGCGAAGTATTGATTCCCCGTTAGTTTTGATTTTATAAAAAGTTGTAAAAATTGAAGAAAAAAAAAAGGAAGCTTCAGATAAAAGCATTTATGAATCAAGTTTCTTCTTCATTCAAGTTCAAACTAAATTTCAATTACTAAGGCCTTTCTCAAACATCTTCATCCCAAATATCTTAAGTTTTCCTTAAACTAATGGCGATTTAAATTATCTTTCTCCTTGTTTTTCCTCTCAGGATTTATTTTACTTTCTCACTATTTGTTTCTCCCTTGTGACCTTAAATACTTACCGGAAATCACGATAACGGCCTGTTCTAGCAGATGTCGGAATCGAACCCCATTCTTCCCATTACATTAATAACTTTCTGTCTACGGTTTTGTGTGATTCGTGGGGTGCAAGAAAGGCGAGATATAATTGCATTTTCCCTGTCATGGTGTTTGAAATTTCTTCTTATATTTTCTGTTATTCTAAACAAGTAGGAGTAAAGCACACATGAGGGTTGCGTAAATTAGTCATGTTACTTTCTGTATGATGAATTATTATAATATAAATATTGATTTTCCAAATGGCGCGATGTTTGAAATGTGGTATTTTCAGTGTCAAGAAAAAATTCTAAATAGCAAATTTAAGGAAGTCATGTCTTGAGTTTGCCGAGTGTATCAAATTTTGATTCCGGAAACATGACATTATTTAAAATTTCCTTTGTTAATTTGATATAAATCCTAGATTCTAAATTTCATCGCAATTAATCCAGTAGTGTATGGTATTTCTATAAAGGCGGAGACAATGACAGACGGACGGGCAAAATAATGTGCGATTTTTCCTTTAAGAAAGGTGGCTGTTTTTTTCGTCTTAAAAATTTATTATTACTGAAGCACTGCATATCGATAGCATAATTCCTTTGCTTCATTGACCGAGAATACATGACGGTGGATGTGATTCAGTGCGTTATAATTTTTAATTTTTTCGCTTCGGTCAATAGGAGTATTACAAGAAAAAAAAGAATATTTTTGACTTCTCTAACCTAAAATATGTAGAAAAAGAAGAAAATCATGTTATTTCAACTGAACCGATTTTCATGAAATTTGATATTAAGGACTTACAATCAAAGATAATAAGAAAATCGCAAAAATGAATCACGTACGTAAATCAGGGGTATCACATTACTGGTGACAAAAAAATGAAATTGTCGTCATATCTCGTAAAGTATTAGCCATATTATATCAAAATATGTTTCAAATAAAAATTGTAGAACTAGTAAATTAGAGTATTTTCTTTCCTATACATTTTTGTCGTAGGAGTAGCCGTTATTGGGAAAATCAAACAAGAATGTCTTAATTCGAGTTGAATTTGAAAACTTTCTTGTATGGTTACTTCTTCATTGTTGCTAACATAAACAATCTCACAAACAAACTTTTAATTTCCTTACGTGTGCATGCAATATTTTTAAATACGAAGAAAATGGATTATTTTTGAAGAATATAAGAACTTTAAAACGCTATTTCCCTTACGTACAGGTATATCATTTCTTTGTAATACTACATTGCACGAAATGCGCCCATTTGTGATAAGTTGTACACTTTCCTAACTTGTTTGATGTTGCATTAACTTTTGAAAGAAACTTGGTGGATTTAAATTCTATACGCTCTTCGAAAGTTGAAGCAGTTATGTACATTATTTGATAAAAGCACTCTCTCCTTGGCACAAGTTGAAAATCGCTCTAATATTTAGTTGATTTTTATTTTTAAAGATTAAATCCAAATCCTCATAACTTCCAAAAATAATTTTATAAATCTGCTCTTTATCATATATGTGCTGAAGTACTTTATTTTTAAATACTTATTTGGTGATTAAAGATTATTATGATTATTCAGTAACCAAATTTCATCTTTTACCAGGTCATTTAGAAACGGTCTCCGAAAGAATGAAGTTCCATCACTTCTACATCATAGGCATCCTCAGTGGCATTTCAACGATTGGGATTTACGGTTGTAATGTGCATGCGGTTCAGCAGAAGTCGCCGTACGCTTGAGAGTTTGGTGAGTTCAATGATCAGTTTTTCATTCCTTTCTTTTTTGTTATATGTACTTTCGAGAAACAATTTTCTTCGTATTTTAAACCGAAATTTTTAATGCGAGACGCATGTACGTATTACATGTAAGCTGATAGCGCATAGACGAACAAACTTATAAAAAAACATTTTAAGAAATTAAAATAGATTTCTACTATAACAACATGCATTTTTGACTAATTACTATAGATTTTAATTCTATATCCGGACTAAATAGATAACTCGATAATCTTAGAAGACAAATTCCGTTACAGAAGAATTAAATATTAGCGACGTTTTTCATTATAGTATTTAAAATCTGTTTTCAATTTGGTGTGATTATGCTGAGTATTAGCAGCAGGCAGATAAAGATAATCCACAAAAAAATTGAAGCAAGCAAAAGTTGATTTTTATAGTGGAAACAGGAAGACGTCGAATTCACTTTGTAATCAATAGATAAGTCTTATAAATTTCAAGTCGCTCTTATTGACCAAATCGATCGTGTGCGAGACTACTCTGAATTAATTCAGAATTAAATTCTGGTAGTGTATTTTACAATAGCATTTCAAGACTTTTTCCGCTTTGAGTATTTATGCACGACAATCGGATTTTTCCGCCGGTCGTTCTCCGCAGCGCATAGTGGCCGCAACTCCGTGCGGCGCAACAGCCCCGTGATATCCCCGGGAGAGGGCGATTTCTCGCCGCGCAAATTGGCGAGAGCAAGCGGTGAGTGACGGTTGAGAGAGGATAGGAGAAAGGGGTTGGGGCGGAGGGTATAAATGGTGGATAGAGGGGTTGAGTTGGGAGGGGGCGTTCCCGAAGGACTCTCCCGGCGATTAACCTGCACTCCTCTCGGCGGAATATTGACCGCGCCGAAAATTCAGCTCGAGGAAAATTTTGATGGAACGGAAATTGCAATTAACTCGTCTCCGTTAAATGGAAACTGCAGTTCACCGGCGCCAGGGTTTCCTCGCGCTTCGATTCCACGATAAAAGTTCGATTAGTTTTCAAGTTTTCGCCAAATGGATTAGGCCAAAGGGAAGTCTGGCATTTTCGTGATTTTTACTTTCTCCATACGTAGTATTATAGGGAAAGTATTGTGATGACGAAAAAAATCGACTTCGAGATTTCAGCGGGAATACACGTTTTGAGGTCTCTAAAACACGTTTAGACTATCTTCGGAATGATGTGTGTGTTGTGTGTGGATGGATGTATGTGATTGTGGGCGCTCTAACTCAAAAAGTACTTGTGATATTAATATCAAATTTCATATATAACACTAGAATGAGCACAAAGAACTGATTAGTTTTTGGACAATACAGGTTAACCGGAAGTCGAACTTTATTCGAAACCCGATTCGGTTTTTGCAATATTTCTCCGATAATACTTCATTATTGTATACATTGACCATCACAGAAACTGTAGTAAATATAATTTCCTACATATTTTATTTCAAACAACTTTCCATAGCAGTTATTTTTTAGGAATTATTTATAAATAATCGGTTTTTTCGGTTTCCGTCAAATATCTCCTTAAAAACGTCGTTATGGGTAATCTTCGTGAGGACCAAAGTTGTAGAGAATAATATTTCTTCCAAGTTTTGTTTGAAACAAATTGTCGGAGATATTTAACTTATTCGTAATTTCCAGTATACAGCGCCAGCGGTGAATTCTGTAAACATTCAAACTATACCTAATTTACGGCAATAAGGACGACTGTATTCTTTTACGATACGAAATAATAATTTTACTTTATAATGCTATTCATAATAATTTAAATATCTATACCCCAAATATGGAGAAAATCATGTGTTGGCCACATCAGATTTTTTTTGTATCGTTTGAAAGCTGCATTAAAAAATTTTACTGCGAAGGAGCGTCTTTTAACTTTTTTAACGTTTCATTATTTCTTGACGATTTTTATTCGGCGTTAACTGCTAACAGTACTTTTTCTATCTATTTAAGCCATAAACAGTCGTTACAACATTTATTCCGCCATGATGATTGTTACAGCTGAAAAGCCTTAAGTCTCCAATAAAAGACAAAAATATTGATAATTTTGGGACATGTCACGGTACATAAGTTTCGGTATTTGCTGTAGGCCATTTTCTGAGGAGAGTTATTCCTATTGCCAACATTTCACCAGTAATATTATTAGGTTTTGTATTAATCTGCAATCTTAATGCGAATTCTAATGACTCATAACGTCAAACTTCTTTCATCCATAATTAATACAGGTTCGTATTATATGTACGTTAAAGTACGTGTTCTGGACATTCTTAATTCTCTTTTTGTTTCATTATTTAATTTTCACCAATTTCCTTACGTTTCCATGATCAGTCGACTTAGTTTTATTGAAAGTTTATGGCATCTTCCTTCAGATAGCATTCTAGGGTACAAATGATCATTAAATGTCCTTATTTAATATATTTTTATTTTGAGACGCGCCAAAATCAAGACATTCTGTAATATAATAAAACGATTAGATTATAGACATTGCAAGAAATCTTACTTTTAATTTTCGGAAATTCTATATTTCTTTCTATACTAGGTAGAATGACATAGCAATTTATATTTGTGAGGTATTATAGAGCAAAAAGGAGGTTTATCATGATATCATAAACTACATTGTCATTTATAATATAAAATTATTTCTAGAACTAAATCCTAATTTATTAAGTCCGTTGGTGAATCCTGTGGCTGACACGATCTTGGAAGCATGCTATTTGGGTAAGTCGGCTAGTATTGAACCCATTCCTGCTTAATACGAGAATTTTAGCTTGCGATAATTGGGTAGATAATACACTTATAGTTGGAGCCACAAGTCATTTGTCTTTATCGTTGTATCAATAAAATTTCGTTTTAATACAAGTGGAGACTTCCCCTGCCAAACAGAAGATGCGGCCGCATGAATTTCCTTGGGAGAAATATGCTGTAGCTTCCTGTCGAACGCTAGAAGCCGAATAGATTGCCATGAGTTATCCATCATAAAAATATTTTTAGAGATGATCATGAGACTTTGAAAAGTCCAACAATCAGCACCTGTTACGGAACGTTACTTTGAGGCATCCAGAAAACTTGATAGAAACTTGTTTGTTATATGTATTTCCAAAGTAGAAGGAAGTAGGGGAAGGTGGATTTATTTATTGGCGATTTTTTTACAAATCGCTTATGTAATCACTTTGTCTGTCTGTCCGTCCGTCCTACTGTGCAGACGATATCTCTGAAACGGTTGAACCTAGAGAAACCAAATCTTCAGCATAAGTAACTGCATGTGAGAGATAGATGTGTCAATCCGAAATTGTTAAAATTCCGATTTTCCAGGGCTAATTTTGCCCTATTATTATCTCACAAGAAAAGCACGTAAATCGGTGATGAGGTTTATATATTTGCTTTTTAGACGCGTTTCGCTTCCAACGTGAGCGCCTATTATCGTCGGTCTGTCCGTCCGTATGCTCGTTCTCGGCTTCTACTCAACCGATTTTCATAGAATTTGATATTAAGGACTTACAATCAAAGATAATAAGAAAATCGCAAAAATGAATCACGTACGCCAATCAGGGGTACCACTTTACAGGTGACAAAAAATGAAATTTTCGTCATATCTCGTATTAGTCATATCACAATATATTTCAAATAAAAGTTATAGAACTAGTAAAGAAGAGTATTTCCTTTCCTATACATTTTTATTGTAGGAGTAGCCGTTAATTTAAAATTATATTAAAACTTGATTTCAGTTGCTAATTTACTGGTAGACTGTTTTATATTGTATGGTATGGCATATGTTGATTAAATAAGAATTTACAGTCTATTTATATGGCAGTGAATAATATAATCAACATATGCCATACCTCTTCTTCAAAGAGATTCATGATCGTATACAATGAAAAATTTCCTTCCTCCAGATATTTTCTTGAACCCAAAAATTTATTTTATATTTTCAGTGCGCTTTTAAAAAAGAGTATAATTGAAAAATGTTTTTTTATATATTTTTATATATGAGTGAGCTTTTAATAAGAATTAGATGGAAGACATTTATTTTTTGTAAAAAAAATTGCCTTATAATATCTGCTTTCGCAGTACTTTCCTAGTTTTAATAAACTGCGATGAAAAGAAGCCGCTCTTTACTATTGCAGCACACAAAAGGTGTTCTTCCACGATGCTAATTCCTTATTTCTTTGTTGGATAAGGAAGACCGATAATTTGTTTTTGGAATAATATTCAATGAAATCTTATCACACCTGCTTTCGAAGACTTGCTCAATAACGCTAATGCTATTACGATTCACAAAAACATTGTCATGTCTTGGAGCTGTAGGAAAATTACGCCCAAAAAGTTTCTTCTTTTATCTATCTTACATATTATTGAATCAATTCTTATTTAGCCTGGCTGAAACTCTCTACAAGTCATCATACCCCGGAACATTACAGCAAAACATGTTTCTATGCGAGACATCCCTCGCTAGAGAAAAGAAAGTCTCCTCATTCTCAGACTTTAAGCAGATCAAAACAATTTAAGTCAGAGGTAGTTCATTCAGCAACCGAATGTGGAGTTATAAGGAATGGATATATACATTTCCGTTATTGCGTTGTGTTATTAAGTTCATTTCTCGGAGGAATGCTTTCGCTAGGAGCAAAAGGATGACTGCCCCGAGGTTTCGAACCGACTCCCCTCGCCAGACAGACTCCCCCTTCCCCCACCATGCCCTCCTACTCCTACCACGTGGTGCTGGGGTCGTCACGACGGCCGCCCTTCCGCTATCCGTGGCGAGGGAAAAGTGCCCCGCCCGTCCCCTTACGTCGGCGTACCCCCTTCGAACCCCGTTCGGGGTCTTTTCTCTCCCCCACCCGCCCCACCTCCTGAATCACCTACGTACGACGACGCTCTACGATCGAGAGGACGGCAGTCAGCCCTGGGCGAGGGGCCGACCGGGCTTCGAACCCGTCCGATCCAGGGCACGCGTCCATTACATTTGTGCCACCTATTTTTATTGGGGTGGGAAGAAAACGCCGGATCTTTTGCGTGGAAAGAGGATATTAACCGGAAAAATGAGGGAGAGTGGAGGGGGAGAGGAGGCATCCGAGACTACGGCGGATCTCCAGAAGGTCATCCGGGACTCTTTGGAGAAGTTGCCTCTCTCCTCCGGCGGACGAGGACGATCGCGTCGCCAGGTCTCTATGGCAACGGAGGTGCAGCGCAGCTATAGAGATGGAGGGAGAGGAAGGATCGTCTCTTGCGCCGCACCAATGGGATGACGTCACTTCGATAAGAGGGTGAGAAACGGTTAGGCGATTCGTTCCTTTGCCTGCTGCCCACCTCGGGGAATTTCTTAGAATCTTCCTTGAAGGCTTCTTCCCCTCCCCCCACCCCTCCCCTTACCCCCTCTCCTCGCATCTTCTTTCCCTCGCCATTCTCCTCCTCCTACCTCTCCTCTTTCGTCTCTCCTCTCTCCCCCGCCCAGCCTCCCAACCTCATCCCTCCCATATCTCACGGAGCCTCGACTTCCCTATTTTGCCTAATAGGCAACATTTATCACGGAATCCGGCATTCTTTCCCAAAAGACCCAGCATCCCTGAAACCCCGACGTCTTCCCTCCCTCCGTCCTTCCTCCCCATCCCTTCCTTCTCCATTCCCAAATCCTTCTTCCTCCCCCCTTCCCCCTCCACTCTCTTCTCCCCCACTCCCCTTCCCCCTTACTGTCCTCTTCGTCTCGCTCCAACACGCACAGCCCACACCACATTACCTCCCGCCACTCTGCTATTTCTTACCTTCCGCTACCCCCACCTCTTTCCTCTCCTTCACCTCCATCCTCTTTTCCTCCCCGCCTCCCCCCCCTCCCCCTCTCTCTCTATCGCGTAAGAAACTCTTGTAATTCGCATTGCGACAGTGATGTATGGCCTCAAGGTGTGCCTTCCAAGGACCCTGCCTCTCTCTCTCCCTCTCCTCTCCCCTTCCCCCCCATCCCGGTCTCTCTCTCTCCCACCCTCGCCTATCTCCCTCCCACGCCACCTTCCCTTATCCCACCCTCTCTCTCTCTCTCCATTTTCCCTCTCGCCTCCTTCTCCCTCTCCTCCTCCTCCTGGTTCGATCTCTTCCTCCCTCAATCCCCACCTCTCACTCCATCGCCTTCCTTCAGGATTTTCCCATCCTTTCTCTCTATCATTCTCTTCTTTCCCTATCCCTACCTTAATCTTCTTCCCTTCCTCTTTCTCTCTCTCTCTGACTCTTTTGCGCCTCTTAGTTCCCGATACATGTGGCCCTCTTGGTTCATTCCTTCCAGAGTCATTCTTCTTTTCCATCCTCTCCCTTCCTCTCCCCTTTCCCCCTCCCAATCTGCTGCAAACCGATTCCTCTTCCGCTCTTGAGGCAGCCAATCCGCAACCTTTTGCCTATATCCTCCTCCATCCGTCCCGTTTCTCTTTCTCTCCCTTCTGCTGTCCATTCATCCGTTAATATCTTTCCCTGATGCTTCCTCTGTCCCGAAAGTCATTTACCCAACCGTGTTTTACTCTTAAGAGTTGTTTAAATTCCATTGCTTTATTTTTTACAAATAATGTGAGCAGTCTAAAGTAAATTTAATACTATTTCCATGTACGTATCATGTAAATAAAAGCCTTAGAAAACGTTGTAATGCTTTTTGAAGCTTAATATCTCGCAAACGACAACCGAATTTGATGAAATTTTCAGGATAGCATTTTGATATAATAAAAAATCTGATGTGGCCAACACATGACTTTCTCCATATTTGGGGTATAGATATTTAAATTATTATGAATAGTATTATGAGGCAAAATTATTATTTCGTATCGGAAAAGAATACAGTAATTCTTATTGCCGTAAATTATATTTTGAATATGTTTACGGAATTCACAGCTACATGGTGTTGGCGCTGTATACTGAAAATTGCGAAAAAAGTTGAATATCTCCGAAGTGGATGGTTCTACGAAAATTTGTTTCAAACAAAAGTTGGAAGAAATATTATTATTACAACAACTTTGGTCCTTACGAAGATTACCAATAACTATGTTTTAAAGGAGATATTTGACGGAAACCGAAAAACGGATTATTTATAAATAATTCCTAAACAATAACTGTTATGGGAAATTGTTTCAAATAAAAGTTGTAGGAAATTACATTTTCTACATTTTTTATGATAGTCGATGTATACAATAATGAAGTATTATCGGAGAAATATCACAAAAACCGAACCGGGTTTCGAATAAACCTCGACTTCCGTTTAACCGGCATTGTCCAAAAACTAATCAGTTCTTTCTGCTCATTCTAAAGTGTTACGTATGAAATTTGGTATTAATATGACAAGTACTTTTTGATGAATAAAATTGGAAAAATACCTCCAAATCACCGTAAAGGCGGTACTTACGTGCCAAAGCACAGAAGACTCGCAGAATCACTCAGGACGCGCGTTTCGACAGCAACGCTGTCATTTTCAGCAATGTCGGCCAGCCGCATGTCGAAACGCGAGTCCTGAGTGATCCTGAGAGTCTTCTGTGCCTTGGCACGTAAGTACCGCCTTTACGGTGATTTGGAGGTATTTTTCCAATTTTATTCATCCTGTCTTCACCGTGTCTCGTGAGTTCTTCATTTTATTTATAGTACTTTTTGAGTTAGAGCGCCCACAATCACATCCATCCATCTATCCACACACACAGACATCATTCCGAAAATAGTCTAAACGTGTTCTAGGGACCTCAAAACGTGTATTTCCGTTGAAATCTCGAAGTCGATTTTTATCGTGTTCACAATACTTTCCCATTACTACCTATGGAGAAAGTAAAAACGTTTCAATGTATCTGTAATATGCAAAAGTCTTATTCTGTCCCTTTGTCACTCCCTCTGTCACACTGAAACTTCAAGAGGGGACTAAGGTCCGCTTTTGAAGCACAATAGATACTCGCGGTGAGGGTTTCGAACTTTCGCCCGGATCGAAGGCAACCTTCTCAGCATGAAGTATGATTTCAGGTCAAAGAAGACTGCCTCAATTTTATTTCAGAATCATCCCCGTCATTTTTGACGGGCACTTATATTAGTACAAATATAATAGTTATGCCGAGTGATGAACGTTTTCATCAGGTGGGGAGAAATCCATCATGGAAACACTAATGATATATTGAGTAAATTCCTCGATCTGGGTTTTATGAATAATTATTCATGATTTTAAAATATTTTACAGTTTTATTTTGTCCAATTTAAAGGTCACTTTCTGTGAATTTTGAATTTGTTTGTGTATCAATTCTCAGGCCTCGTTTTAATAAGACGAAAGTAATACGAATTCATCAAAGCTATACTTAAAATGTTATTTTGCCTGTCCAGTTATCTACTTAAAATAACTGTTCGATATAAAAAAGAGTAAATAGCTTTATGTCGCATTTCGCTGTTCATATATTTCAAGCGAGTATTCTTTCGAGCGAACTACTCAGAATTTGGACGCCCTTAAACGTCTGCTAATATCTCGTAATAATAATAAATATTTCTTAGTAAATTTTATATCAGTCTGATAAATCGAATAGCGTCTTACTATTTTCTTTTGATAAATATCACTACTATAACTCTAATTGTCCAAAAATTGATTAAAATGGAGTCGGTTGTAATTTATTCTTCAAAATTAAAGGAAATGAAATTGATCTACATGTTTTTACAATGTGAAAACTACTATAAATCCTATAGGACGTTTATAATGCATTTAAAAATTGTATTATTATGTTTTAAGTGTAGCAGTCTATTTATAATCTAAGAAATACTTGACGGAACGTGAAATCAATGAATTATCTTGAAACTCGAGCGACGCGTGGCGGAATACTAACAAAGTTTCACAGTTGTCACGCGGCTTATATCAATAAACTTACAATTATGATAGAAAAATAAGTTACTGATTTATAATTCTGGTAAACACGAAACAAAACGACTAAATTTGTCAGAGGATGCGTTCTTTCAGTGGCAATTCATTTTATTCTTCTACATTTGTTAGGGGGATTAATTTAATTGTTACTTTGCTTTTATCTACAATATTTTAACAACATAAATACGGTACTATGCCATATTAGTAGTTTTTTACTAAAAATTACCATTTGTTTTGTATTAAGGAAATGCACAGCTTAACATGGTTAAACAGGTCTTTCGGTATATTGTTACATATGGTATGATTTAACTACTTTTACACGGAAATACAATATGTATTTTATGCTTTCAATTTAATTAAAAGTAATCAAAATTAAATTTATAAACTTGTTTGTGATTTATTTAGGATGCATTTCTGCTAAATTATAGAGAGCTATTTAAAAGTTGGTTGACGTATGCATTCAGTTTATTTACCTTTGAGATAAGGTCCTATTATAATGGCCTATGATTATCGCTAATAAAACTTTGTCAGGTTTGCTTTTCTTGCTTCTTTATTAAATGTTGCTTTGAGGCTTCATCGACATCAACGTCATCTTCATACACCTAAATTTTATTTTAATCAAAGAGAGTTGCTTCAAGGACAAAATGGATTAGTTTCCTACTCCAATGGCTCACAAAGTTGTTTGATTACTTCGTGTCATTTAAAATTAAGTCATACGCGAAAAAGCATGTAATGGAAGCAAGGTGATTTACCGAAATGTATTATATTAACAATATGAGTTTGTGGAACCTGCGCAATGATTAAATTACAATTTGATGGCATTGCAACCACCCTATGTAAGGTATAAATTATCATTGATTAATAATTTCAGGATGTAAAATAAACACAGCATCGATTTTTAGATTTACTCTCATTTAAAGTGACATCGTTGATGACAATATATCGTAAAACGGGTTGAGAATCTTCGCCTGTTAGCCAATTTTGGATAAAAATATCTAATTAGTAATATTCTTATCAACGTAAGGAAGTGCTTGTGCTAAAAAAGGCATGCGCGAAAAGTAATTCAGTAAATATCAGCATCAGCCATAGTAATTTTGGGATACGTTAATTATGATAACTTCCATAAATTCAAGATTCAAAGAATTCCTAATTTCGCCTCAATTTCAAAATCCGGGAATCTAAATATACAAATATATGCGTTGATAACCAATTAATAGGCTGGAATGTTGTTATATGGGCCAAAAAAATAAGACGATAGCAATTTGAGGCGATGGATGGAAGAAGAGAAGTGTGAAGAGGGATCTAGGGAGGAAAAAAAAGATACTGAGGGAGATTGGAGTTAAAATGAGTTGAAATTTATGCATGAAAGAGGAGGCGGTGAGTGAGGGGGCGGTGAGGAGGAGGAGGAGGAGGATAAGGCGGGGTGGAGTAGAGGCGGAAGAGAGGAGATAAAACATCAAGAGGATGAGGGAGGGGATAAAAAACGAAGGAAAGAGAGAGAGAGAGAGAGGGAGGGAGGGAGGAAAGATGCGGGAGAAGTCTGGATGAAGATTAATGTGAGAAGCAGTGAGGAGGGAGGGAATGGGAAGGGAAGAGGAAGAGAGTGGGAGGGATTTAGAGAGAAAGAGAGAGGGAGAGCGGAGGAGGAGGACGAGCACAGATGAGGAAGGGAAGAAGATGGAAGACCATGAGATATGCGCACTTTTCGTTTGTTAGAGGAAACTCTGGTAATTTTGTTATTTCAGCTTCATTAGTGCGGGACTGCTAGAATTCCCTGTCTCATTCGACGCAATCCCTCCCACTCTTCAAGACGTCCTCCCATTTCTCCTCCACCTCCCTGCCCCATCATCCCCTTCAGCATCCCCCCACCCCCCTCACCCTCATCCCGATCTCCTCCTCCACCCCTTCCCCAGACAACCATTGTCTCCAAGCAACCAGCCTCCTTCAACTCCATCCTCTGAAGCATCTTTTCTCCGCCGTCCTTTTCCCATCTCTTCTTCATCCATTCCTTCCTCTTTTATTCCTCTCTTTCTCGCTATTCTCTCTCCCTCTCTCCGCTCGTTTCTCCTTGCCCTTCCTCTCCAAAAACCGTTCCTCGTTCTCATGTCTCCGCTACATCTCCACCCTTATCTCTCAACCAATCTTCTTCCTTTTTGCCCACCCACTCGCGCGCGTCCCTCTCCAAAGTCAACCCCTTCTTCTTCCTCCTCTCTTTCCCCCTCCTCCTCTCTCTCTATCCCTCTTTCTCCCCTCCTCCTTGTATTCCCCCCTCCATCTGCCACTCACTCCCAAACGATCTCGCCTTGTTGTCTTTCTTTTTTGCTTCTCCTCATCCCCCATTCCTCCTTACTAAAACTTATGACCCTCCACTGTAGATAAAATGGGCATGGGAAGCTTGCATAAATATTTATAAGTTTTATTTTAATCGTATTCGGTAACTAATTTTCTGTCGCTATCCCTCTATCCAGCGTTCTATTTCGTTCTCTCATTTGTTTGTTTATTTATCTCCGGACGGCTCAATCGTTCGATCTGGTTAAAAGGGCCCGAAAAATAAGTTTGAGAGTTTCTGACTGTGTGACTGCGCGAAAGATTCTGGAAGAAATATTAACGTGCGTGATTAGCCAGGAGTTCTATGAATCTTTTATACTAGTCCGGAGCACTAGAAATGAAGACATTCGCAGATAATATTCCGCGCAAATTTCATTCTATCTGGATTAATTTAGGAGGAACAAAGGTTTTTTCATGACGAATGAAAGAGAAAGGTACGGATGTTAAATATCTTAGGGGATTTGTTTTGCTCTTTCCTTTAATTCGGCAATCTATGATCGTAAATGTTAACAATAGTCTTTAATTCCCTCGTCCTTCACGAAATCGGCATTAACATCCTTATTCCCGTACCCACCTTTAATTCTCCTTAAGTTTTGGGCCATCCAAAAATCCTTCCTTCCTTCCACTGCTAACCCTCACCCCTTCGGGCGACTCCCACCCCTTCTTCTCCTCCACTTCATTTTTCACCGAGCCACGATTCGAGACTTGGGATCACGGAAAATGCGATGCAGCTACACACTCGTTATCTCCAGGAAGATTTTGCCTCTCTTGCTCTAAACCCTCTTTCTCTCTCTCTCTCCCTCTTTTTTCTCCCTTAGCCCTAGGAAGGTTGAGACGCAGGGTAGCTCCTTTTCTTTTGTCTGAGAAGGTACGTCCCTCATTGCGCGCTGCAAATGATGTTACCGAGTCTGCAGAAGATTCGGGATTAACGAGGGGCAGAGAGAGAGAGAGAGAGAAAGAGAGTGACACTCCTCTTTATTTTCAGATCATCTCCCTTTTCTTTGCCTCTTCCCGTTATTTCTTTATTTCTTCATTTCAATGGTTTGCATATGTCAGCGAACAATTATCTCGAAATAATTAGAATGTGCCGACAATATCTGAATAGTTACCGTTAATGTGTTATTTTTTCCCCGTTTTGTCGATCATATATCTTGTTAGACTAAATGCTATTCATAAGGATTTTATCGTAATGTTCGAAGTATTTTTGCTTATGGAATTTCTTTGCTTGCAGTTTTGAACCATTACAAAAAATTTTTGCGAGTCGTGGAACGATGATCGCGTTTGGTTAGGGCACTCTATCGAATGTCAATTTGGAATTTCTGCAAGTATTTTCATGCAACTTAGATCTACAGCTAATATTATTGTTTGTCAAAGAATCGAATTTAATGCATTATGCTACATTTTATTTATTTTAATAATATTATTTTCATGACAGTATGCGCCAATAAGTAAAACTATGACAACTCATAGCATATTAGTTATTTTTTGATTAATTCCCAGTCTAGGCGTTCAAATTAGTTTTAAGAATTTATACCCATAAACATTTAAGGATTTGAGATTAAAACTTAATTGAATAATAAAAATTCAAAAAATGTTTTGATCATTTTTGAAACGGTCATCAATTTCATCGAGTTAGGAGTCGGACATAAATTTCTTTCACCAAAAACTAGCATTAAAGTTAAGTCGTTTTCATTTTTGATTGTTAATATATTGCTTATTAGTTTGAAATATTCTTAACAAATGACGTCTCACATTTGCTAAACCATTCCTGTGACAAAAAATCCGACACATCGGCCTTAACAGGAAAATTAACTTCCTTTTAACGAACTCTTGCGCTAATGAGAAAACTTATTGCAGAAAAACAAAACATAACGCCGAAGTGATTGGTCTCGTCCCGTATTCCTTCACAAATGAACCTCGACGCGATGAAAAAACGCAATTTGTCCGAAAATAATTAATGTGAATATTCGCGTATATTTTCCCCTTTCCACTTCCGCCTCCTTTAACCTTCGTTCCCTTCACTTATTAGGGTTCCATCCCGAAGCCTTCTTCCTCCAACATAAACCCATTCTCATTCCTTATTTTCTAACCAAATAACCCCTCTCCTCAATTCCCCCCCCCCTCCCCTACTTCCCGCCTCTTTCTCTTATCCATTCTTTCCCTCCCGCTATAACACTAACCATCCACTCCTCCGAACCTATCCTCTTCTTCTCTCCTACCCCCCTCTCCCCCCTCCATATCTTCCTCTTAACCATCTCTTTAATCCAACTCCCTAGACTCTGTCTCATCGGATTGCTAATGGAAGAGTCGAGTGGAGGGGATGCAGAGAGAAAGGAGGTGGGCCAATGATTGCCCTTACACTCTTTAAGGGGGAGTGAGAGAGCTCGAAGATGGTGATGATGAGGGAGGAAGGGAGTGGAATTGGAGGTAGGGGAGGGGAGGGGAGGGTGGGGGAAGGAATAGGGGTAGGCCTCAGAGCGGGAAGGGCGTAGAATATTCCGCAGCCTCCGCCATCGAATCTTGTATCAACCGTTAAAGACTTATCAAATTCCGAATCGTCTTATCGAAGGTGTACTTCCAGTGCATTAAATTGGAGGCTCGGATTCTATCTGCGGATAAGTCGTTGAGACCACCGTGACGTTTATAAGGATCGTGAAATATATTTCGCAGTGTGCTTTACTCCTTTCCTTCGGCTATTATGGGAAAACGGGAAAAAATGTGTTTTCGGTCGGCATTGAGGCAAAATTATCGACTGGCAATATTTATTATTTTTATCTCACCGGAAATATCAATTAGCCTCTTACATTATACTACGTCTGCCTTATCTGTAGCTGTGCAAACTCAAAGTCGAAAAAAATAAAATATTAATTGGAAAATTATAAGAAAGTTAAATAAATGCTGCCAATAATAATATGCCGACAATTAGACCTGCAGTAGTTTGATGACCGAGGTGACTCCATTAGCCACATACTTCGTTAAACCAGATGCAAATTCTAGGCACAATGATGCCGCCTTCAGCGGTAACTAACCTATCCGATCCATTCGAAAAACCGACAGTTTTATGGTCATTGGAGCTTGATCATCTACGGCTTAAATAAATAAGTGATCAGCTGAAAGTAGAGTTCCAAGTTTTGAGCAAGTCACTGCTACTTTATATCGTACATTGGAAGGTAAGGGCTACTTAAAAGAAGGAAAAATAATTATAAACTTGAGATTTGTCCATTAATAATCATAAAAATTAACGAACAACAAGCTGATTTGCCATTGATCTATGAAAGTAATAGTCTCAAAATTTAGTAGTATAAACAAAAATCCATAACAGCTGGCGTAAAAAAAAGCCGAAATTGTCAGCTTCGAGACGCAGATATCTCCGTGCTACCTGTCCACGCTACCGTTGAATTTTGCAATGCTAGAAGGCGTATCAAGGTTTTGAGAGGGGAAGCGACGGTGGTAGATGACAAATTTAGAATGGTAAAGAGCTTGGGTTCATAATGGAAGCGCAAAGAAGGCGAGGTAGTGAGGGAGATTAGGGAAAGGAGGCGAAGGGGGAGATTCTCCCATCCTCACCCCTTCATCTTTTTACTTGAGGGGGGGGAGGAGAGAGAGAGATGGAGAGAAAGCGCGGGAAGAAGGAGCCGCCGAAGTGGTGATTACGCGTTCTTTCCCCAGGCTCAAGCGCCATTAGCGAGGAGTCGTTGTTGCCAAAATGGACGCCATTTGATGAGGCGTATATGAGGAGGAAGAGAAGGGAGGTTTAGGAGGAGAGAGGAGGAGAAGGTGGAAAGGGATGGATGAGGAGAATGGCAGAGGGTTTTTGAAGAGGATGGTTTTCAGCGACGCCTTGGGAGGAGACGCTGCAGTCCATAGAAAATGGAACGAGAGAGCAATATCGGAGGGTTGATCGGGAAGGAGGCTGTGAAAGGCGAGAGTTGCAGCAAAGTAAAGGGTGTACGTTGAATGAGTAGGGATTGACCAATCCAGTTAGGTCGGACATCGACTCCCGAGGCGGCATCGACACGGCAATCAATCTCTGAATGCGCCGTAGCAATTCCCGTTCTGAACTACGCCTGGCGATATTCATAGCTTCACTTCCATCTCCGTACTACTTGGAAATATAAAGAATCTGACGTAGAATGTCAAACTCAGCCTTTCGTGAAATACTGAGAGAGTCGAGTGGAGCGGCCGGAGAAATAATGGTCCCGAGAAATTAAGCTTATTGTTTCACGAGAATCAAGCAGGAAAACCGCTCTCGAGAATAATTTCGCACTTGTTCCTGCAGACAAGCCCAGCCTAAAACGATGATTTTAGTTTATGGCTAAGCCTTTCATTTTCCTGTTTTTAGCCTTTTGAAATATGCTGGTGTTTAAAACTACGCCTTGATGTTTTTGTACAAATTTATGAACCGCTTCATTAATCCAGATCAACCCTAATAGAATAGAATATATTTCTAAATTTTCAAATTTACCAGAATTTAGAGTATCTCATACTTTAATAATAAGCTTTAAATACTTTGTATACATTCCGTTTTGTATAGATAAAACCATAGGAACCCATACACAGTAAGCCCAGCAATTGATAAAAATTGTAATTATTTTTCCCCATAGAATAACATTCAGACTTAAATATACTATAAGAACAACTTCAAAATTTTCAACATCGAGATATTATTTTTAAAAAAAGCGAATTCTACGAACGCTTAAACTTTATTCTGTGCTTTTTTAAGATAAGAAAACTTGTCAGCAAAATTAAGGGTTAAAACGAGACTTCTACTCCGAGGAGTAGTTAGCAGTAACTTCTTTAAAACGACTCCCACGTCTTTTTATTCCGCCCGCACTCTCTCATCCAAAACTCTTAATTTAAATTCCTGGGGAGTGTCCTTTATGTGTCCCCATTTCGCTGCAGTATTGCGTTTTTTTTCTCCTCCCTTGATACTCGAGTCGTTTTAAAACTTCTTCCCCCATCTTGCGACGTGAGCAGAGCTTACTGTCTCTCGAATATGTCTTAGAGAGAGAGAGAGGTACCTTTCTCAGCGAAACTCCATCTCTCTTCTCCCCTTTCTCCCTCCCTCCCTCCCTCTCTCTCTCTCTGCTACAGCGGGAGAAGGAAAGGCAAAAAAAAACTTTTCTCTGAGGCGATACCTGGTTCCTAGGAAACGGTAGGAGATGAGGGTGTCTGAATGGGGGGAGGGGGGGGGGGGGAGGAGAGGGAGACGCTAAGCAGAGCGGAGAGTAAGGATGAAGGGAAGAGTTTTAGGGAGGGGAAGGAGAAATGGCTCGTAAGGCTATTGGTGGCAGGGGAGAGGAAGAGGAGTGTAGTCGGAGGAGAATAGGCTTACGATTCGGGCGAATCGCGATAAGAAGCTGCAGCATCCGGACGATTTGGCTTGCGGACTGCCTCCCCTTATACCTCTCCCTCTCTCTCTCTCTCACTCTCTCTCTCTCTCTCTCTCTCTCACTTTTGCGTCTTTGTAGATATCCTCATTCCGAGGAATGCAAAAACCAAAAGCCGCACACGTACACACACCTTTATGGCTAATACTCCAACACCGCTTTCCTCCCTTACTTCTGCTTCCGAGCGAAGTCACATATCCTAACCCATTTTCTTAAGTGCCATGCACTTTAAGACCGTGGTGAAAAGGTCTTTTTTCCTCGTCTTATCTTTGATCTCCTTCTTATGCTTAGTTTCCGCCAAGTAGCTTCCCATCGTAGTGAATTCCAAAGATAAAAAGGAATGAATTGCGTCCTGTCCCGTTATTCATTACCACGCTGCAATATTCTAAGAAACTAACGCTTAAAATAATTTGTGACATTTTCACGACAAGCGAATGGAGAAAATATAATTTTTAAGGTTTTAGAAATGTATACTTTTATGAGGCAATTTATGTGAATAATAGATATAGAGGATTACCGTGCTGGTATTTATTAAGATATTTGTCTGGAATGTGAAAAGAACAACTCGGTCGATAAGAAATTAATTTAATTTTTCTTTACCTGATTCGAGATGAAGTTTGTTCTTAAACTTTTCATAGTAGATTACAATTTTAGATAATTTTTAACATATAATAACATATAAATTAACGTAATTGAAGACTGAAATCCTACACAATAAACCAAAGCAACATTGAGTTTTGAAACTTTGACATACAAGAAATATTTTCACTCCTCTATAAAATAGAGGTATATTAAAGTACTATTAATATTGAACTAAAAATTTTTTATTTTCCATGCGCCAAAATAATAAATTTCTAAAAGTTTTAAATTTTGTAGAAAAATATCATTGACGAAGAGCATCAGTTCGCCACATGTGGATAATGGCGAACATATTGGACACCCCTGATCGAAATCGGCGGTTTTCTACCTGAGGTTGGCGGCAGTCCTCCTTGAACGACATTAACGGCCAAAAAGCTCTTTTGTTGGTCTGTCTGCGGTCTCAAAGAATCTATAGCTGTAAATCGGCAACCGACAGCCTCAGAAATAAACTTTTTCTGATGAATAAAGAGCGACGAACTAAATATTCTCTCCAGACACTATTTCGAGGAAGGACACCTTTGTTTGTGAAAGATAAACTAATAAATAAAAATTTGTTCAATATAGATAATTGGGCTACATAGTTGTCTTCCATTTTAAGAAAGGGCTGAAATAAGAACGATATAGATCTAAGCGAACCGTATAAAATATGAGGAAATACAATATAGAAAAAATATTTTCGGTCATCCTATCATTACATGTACTACGTTACAGATTATATTGTAGTATGAATTTTTGAAAATAATTGTCATAAGTACCATATTATTTACCTTCAATGCGACTGTTATTACGCTGATATTGTTGGTTAGTCGTCTATACTGTCAAGTGATGCATGATTTAAATTGAACGATGAATGTTCTATTTTATCTTATTTAAGATTAATTTATCTAATATGAAGAATTTCCGCGATGCACGAAAAAAGCATTATATTTAAATATATATTGAGCAAGAATGCAAAACCTGCCGTCCATGACGCAATTACTTGCGAACCACAGTCAGTTTTATAATTTTAGATTATAATTTTTCATTTTTATATCGCGTAGTTATAACTTTTGAGTCCAACTCGGTAGTTATTTAATCTAGTTTGCGAAATTGATTTGAATGCGTTTATGACATTTCATAATAATTTTCGTTAGTAAACTTAATTTCGTAGAAAAATTGATTCGTTTGCTTTGAAGCGCGTTTATGCTTCGTACGAACTGAAATCCTGCCTCTTGACTAGGAACATCCGTTTACTTCATTTATTTCAAAGAAAGATCAGGCATTCATATAGACAACACTGAACTTCTGTAGACAAAATACTATAAGCGACATTTGATGCCCACTGTTTCGTGTGGTATGGAGGAGGAGAGCAATTTACTTTGGTTTTTCGAGGATGCTGTAGAGCACCAGTCATTTACTACAATTGTTACAATAGTTATATTGAAAAACACTGCGTCACCCTCATGTGAATAATCTTAGGCTCCACCGATCATGAGCATTGAATTATAGCGTATCTGCGATAGGTGAAGAAAATGGAGAATATATTTCACATTTATATTCTACTTCTCTCAGATATAGGGCGCGAAAATAGGCACTAAACTTTAATATGACCTAGATGGCTTTATAACTTGACCGCCAGATTGTTTTACGCTTGTTGCAAATGTCTCGAGGACCATCCGGTATCCTCTACTATTCCGTACTCCAAATCCAACCCACTTTTGCGCCATCTTTTATTTTTCGCACTACGCGGATTCTCTCCCTCCATCTTCTTTCCTCTTCCTCCGCATTCCTTCCTCTCTCTCCTTACACCCTGCTTCCTTCTTCCTCCAACGTCAGAATCTTGTATTAATGGATGTAGTATTTGCTGGATTGCATGTATATACTCACTGCCTGTAATTCGATGTTTGGCCATTCTCTTCATTACGCTAACTATAATTTCGATGAACATTCAGAATATATTTCTACTGTTGTGCATATTTTAAAGGGGGCTGTACATGAAAATTAATCTCATGTGGAGTTAATAAAAAATCTCGATAGTTTTTTATATTTTCGGAAATAAAAGATTCGCAAAAAGTATCTTCCGGGCATAACTTATGATACGGTACAAATGAAAGAGATATTTTTGGAATATCATAGTCGGTTCTCTCATAACACAAAGTTCTGATTTTTGATAAGGATGAACATGATGGGAATCAACAAAGAGCCATTTATTCGTTTTAAAATGATATATTTCGTGGAAACACTCATGAAATTTTTAAAAAATGAGAGAATTTTTCTTCGATTTCTTTTTGAGTTCCGGATTTTAAAAATATAATTGCGTTTCGTATACAGAAGACTTTATAGAAATGAAGCCTACTTTTATTTTTTTCAATTGGAGATCAAATTTACTTTATTTTCAGGGTGCTCTTTTAATATATTTGTATTTATGGTCGTAAATTTGGAGCAATTAAGACACTAATAATTTTAGGATTGTTATCAATTATATTTCTGTTAATTTTCCTAACAAGGTTTCCCGTGTACTTAGGCCAGTTCTTGTCTCTTCCTATGTCTCCTTCCACTTTTTTCTTCTTAAGTCACTCATCTCTCTCTCTCTCTCACAACCTTCTCCTCACCTCCTCTCTCTCTCTCTCATCTTCCCACGCCCCGCTTTTAACCACTGCCCGGCGGCAGCAACAGTCCCTTTGCGGAGAACGAGCGTCACTCTAGCCGGATCCATTGCCGGAGACCAAAAGTATAGGGATTCGCGGAGTTCCGGGGGCTATAACGGAGGAAGACGGGAAAGAAAATAAGTTGGATTCCTGGAGGAGAAAAAGGCGTGCCCTTCCAGAGACGCATTGATATTGGGTTTTTTGTTTTGGCAGCATCGGAGGTAAAATGCGATAGATACGAAAGTTGGCAACTTATGTTAGACGTGAGGAAGGAAAAAAAAAAGGATAAAATGTAGGAGCGGATGGATGACTATCTAGGACGTTAAGCGGTCTAACCGCTAATATTCGGCTAGATAAATGTCTTCATTTAGAAGCTACTCTGTCTGTGTCTCCTTCACCTGTCGACGGTAAATAACTGCACAAAAAAATTTGTATGATTTACATTTTAGAGATTAATCACATAATTATAATAGATTGGCGTTATGATTTAAAAGCTGAATATATGCAAATATCATATTACCATAAAGCAACACTTAAGACAGTAAAATGTATTTTAAAATCTATGTAAACGTTATTCCAAAGAATGAGGGTGATTGGCTATTAATTCTTTTAAAATAATTGCAAAATATATCTCTTTCCTGAGAAACTTATCCAAATACTTTGCGTTTAAGAGCAGCGTGAGAATCTCACAGAAATCGCTGTATTAATCACTCTACTCTTGTGCCATATTTTTCAATCTTCTTTTTTGTCGATCTCAATGTCACAATAGCAAGAAAATAATTTTACAATCCACTACAGGATAATGTAATACATGATATTTAAAATAGAAATACTTCCGTTAATGAGACAACAAATATACGATCTTTTTGAAATAATATGATTTTATCAACTAATCGTTCTATCTAATATTTGGAATTAAGTAACATTAAATGATTTTAAACTACATAATATGAATAAACTGCTTGAAATAATGTTTCGCAGATGTGTTGTTACTGAACTTTTTGTTTTTGTGTCGGAGTGTTGCACGAAAGAGAATGGAAGTGGACTAATAGCATTAAAAATCTAGATATGCTACTGAATGGAAAATTTTTCGAGAAGTCATTGAAAAAGAAAATTTATTATCAAAAGATAGAATAAATGTATAAGAGAGAACTTGAATAGGAAAGGGATGTTGGAGGAACGATGATACCATGAGGTAAACAACAATAGGGAGGAATACAAATGTTTTTTGAAGTCGAGACAGGAAAGTGGATAATTTAGTAAAAACATTGATGCAGAGAAGTTCAAAAAGTCGTACGAAGAAACTGCCCGATGTCTTATTTAACAAAATGAACGCTATTTTACGTTGTTATTCATAATATACATCAACAAGGACGGTAATGCCTCTCTTCCATCGAAGTCAACAAATTTGATTTTCAGCAAAGAATTTTGCTTCTTGCTCATGTAAATTAATCATTTTATTAAAGATTAAGCTCAGTCTAACTTAGGAAAGGTATAAGGAGAAGGGGGAAAAGAGGAGGGGAGGGCAGTCGCAGGTCAGTCGCGGAAGGAGGCAGCGAATTGTAGAGGGTGGCGTTCCTCTGCACTGCCCTCGAGCTGACCACCTGCTCCCTCTATCTATCAAGCCCAACACAATGCGCATCTGTTGTGGTGTCGCGCACGATGGGTCTCGGTATTATTCGTAGGTGAAAAAAATCCTCTCGATGAAGAGATTAAGCTGTTTTCCCGAAACTCATCGCCTCTCACTCCACTCTTTTAACTCTTTCTCTCTCTCAGTCGACGGATTTTGAGATGCCGTAGGAAAAGTCCGTAAATTATTTCTCTTCCATCGTCATAATCGTAAGAGAGTCATCTATTCCGCTTCCTTTGGCCGAGAGAGAGGTCATCTGCTCTTTCTTTCAGTTACGATTCGTTTTAAATATTCAACAGGATACGCTAGAGGTTGTTTGTCTATGATGTGAATCGGTCTTTTCGGTGCGGGGCGGAGCGCGGAGGAAACGGCTGCTAGTTGAAAACTTCGCCGTTCTTCCCTGGAGTGGTGATGTAGTCAAGTTTTCTCTTAATCGGATTGCGCCTATGAGGTGATTCTCTGGCGTCCTGGAATGAATTTCAATGCGAATGTGATATCAGTATTTAATTGTAAATACTTTGCCCGGGTTTTCGGAAAAGTTAGAGATAAATAATTGTAAAAATTTCTCTGGACGGCATCAGGTGAACCAACATTTCTAGTATCTTCCGGCTTAATATTTGTCTCTCGATTTTTACTTCTACAGCTGAGAATATTTCACATTGTGTAATTCTGTAAATGATTTTTGTATTTTGGAGAGGAAATCGCTCGTCTCCTGTAAAATTTTCATCAAGACGAACAGATTTAGAGGGGATAAAATTATCGCTTCATAAATAAATACCGCATAGCAATTTTGGCCGAAATAAGCGCCTTTTAGTAGTAAGTTATTAAGCTTTCTACTGCTAAGGTTTTTTACACATTCCCATGTTGGCTAGATATTGTCCCCCTAACTAAATTTTCACCATGTTTTTACACTATTGTACTACTTTTAATATTTACTTCACACTAACTTTGAATTTTGATGAACTCCGCGGACGAATGGTGAGGGCTTTGAAATTGTTTTTTTCTTCCGGGATTTATTTTTATGATAAAGATTATGACGTAGACATAATGCTACCTAATAAAAAGAACAAAGTTTTCTAGAAATGCGGTGTCTATACATGAAAAATCGTGGATAGGAAAAAATTTCTAAAGCGTCCCCAGGTAAATCAAGTGGCCTTCATTCTTTACGATGGAGAATTATCAAGATCGCCTCAGTGCTGAAGTCAAATTTTCATAATAATTTGTGGCTACTGAAGATATCTATGGTACTAATGCTATTGGGTAGGATATCCAAGGCCTGTTTTGAATAAAACTCGATCTTTATGCCTATATATTAATATGCTTCTCTATTTTTATTCTCCTGCACCAGTGTGGTAAAGCAATTTGGAATGTTTAACTTAAGGACTTAATCGGCCAAAGTAAAGGTACTTTTTAAAATATATTTTGTTTAGAAAAATAGTATCAGTGAATTTAACCGTTCATGAAAGTCAAAATAACAAGCAGATGTAAGGAGAAAATGGAAAATCCATTAAGGGAGGCAGAAATAACTGTCTTCGGGTAAATAATATTATACTCTTTGGTAGTGAAAGTTTTAACTCGAAAAAGTGGAATTCGCTGTTTTAGAAAAAATAAATAAATTCAAATCTTTCTTTATATTTCCGGATAAAGACCTTTTTAGGTGAAGACAATTACTCCCTTTTCATCCAATTATTCTCAAATATTTTTTAAGGCTTTCAAACAGATATGGAATCCATCGAGATTAACTCATTTGGAAATGCAATTTTCTTTCCATAAGGATAACAAAAAGTATCTTACTGCTTATTGAAGTTAACAATTGCTGATCGTAGCACGTTTCATCATCCTAAGGGTATAATAATTTTAACATTGTTTGTAGCATATCGCGCAAGGTAAATCCTGTCAACATAAGTTCGGATGGGTATTTCATCCATGATATAGCCACCCATAGTGATTGTTGATTCTAGTTTTCAGAAGTAGATAATTTATTGAATACAAGCCGGAGGAGGAGATCGACGATATATTTTCGATTTTTTAAATAACATGATTCGAATCTATATATCAGTTGTGTCACTGAAGGCAGGCGGAAGACAGTCATAAGGTAAAAGTTGCATAGAAGAATTGCATTAGCGAAATGTGCTATTTCAAATAATTGATAGATGCGTATTGGACATTGTGCACAGTAGTAACACGATATGAGAAATAATCATCGAATCATATTTGAAACAAGATAAAAAAAATCCGATATTTGCGTTTTAATGTGTTTGTTCCAATTCGAGTGGAGTATTTTTAAAAATCGCGTTTCGTGTAATTCCAATCCCAAAATCCTTGTTTAAGAAAAATCTCTTCTTAAATGAAATTTCTCGTAGTAGCACCGCTAAATTATAACGGTGTATGCATCGTTGCGATTATAAGGTAGAATTGCGAGAATTAACTTGTTATTCTTATCTTTGGCTGCGGAATAACGCACCCCCTATACTAACATAGCTGTAATTCGTGGAAATCGCTGGTTAATATCGAGATTCGATGAAATGAACTGCCTTCGTATGTTGCAGCAATGATTCTCGAGATGTTTTTTTTTGGTTAGTGGGCAATCAAAGGTAGAGAGAGGGAGAAGGGAAAGATACGATAAGGGAACTCGTGTGACCCCGTCCACGGAGAGGACGAAAACATTTATACGGACTCCTAAGTTAGAAACTACAATAAGAACTGCCGTTTGGGTGTAATTGACTTAGGAAACCTCAGTTCAAGTGCTTTTCTTAAGGGAGGATCGCTCTGAGACCAGAGGCATCCTTTATCTCGGCCCATTTTAAACTCTGGCACTTAATCCATTTCCATTTATACAATTATTCCGTCCAGAAACTCCGATCCGACTCCACTTCTTCCTCCTCTTCCTCTTCCTACTCACTCATTCCAAACCTTTCTGCGATTAAACTCGTAATTCCCATTAAAAGTGGTACCATAAATTTAACTGGTTCATTTAGCTGAATCTTATTATATTTTAATACGCATTAAAAAGATTCTTTAGCTACATATTGGTCGGTTAGTCGTATCTGAGGGAAATTGATGATTTAAAAAAAATGTATAGCTAATCAATGATTAACTGATCAGAATAATTACAAGTTAAATCCTTCTGAGTAAGAAAAAAAATCTCTATTGCATCTGTTTCAACAGATAAAACTTAAAATACGCCTTACGTTGAAGTATATGATGTTACAAAGAGAAAAATTGAACTAAAACATTCTCTCCGCATCTGCAGAAGTTGATAAAGACATTACAGCCTCAAACACTCTCCGATAACTTTGGACCTAGAGCTTTATAGTTATGCACCGGATAAAATTTTGGTGCAAATTCAAATGGTAGAGTTCACTGCACTAAAAATATTGGAAAATTAAACATTTTTCATCATTTTCTATATTTTTGAATTATCGATATAAACTAAAACAATGATTGCTTGATAGAATGATTAATCTACATCATGTCCTAATGTCACCTTCGTACTGTGGAAGTGTTTTATCCAGGCCTCAAGTAAAGATATTTCTTATTTTTCAGCTTTCCCATAAAACTGCATATTGGTAAAAACGTGCCAATGATATTGAAAATTTTACATATATTTTATTGTTCTCAAGTCAATGAAAATACTAATATGTAATGACATTGTTACATTATACTGGAATTATGGGATACAGGAAATATGTACAGGGATGAAACTGTTGCCGCTGTTTTATGCCTACTAGAGTTGCAGTTATGGATAATTTTGATGGAAATGGGAACCCAGAAAAATCTAGTTTATTTAGTATGTAAGCTGATTTAGAATAGATCTGCTGTAGTAAGAGTGGACACTGTCCGCTGAATATTGAATCCGCGACTGTGCGCGACAAGGTTGCATTTTATCACAATTTCGTGCTGAACGCTTATGGGGACTTCTTGATGGTTGGAATGGTAGAATATCAATAACACCACGGATGAACTGAAGAGATTACTGACAGTTTCTGAAGGGGAATATTTGGAACTCGGAAATTAATACAGAAGGTTATAATACTTCATCGTTAACGCATAATAGTTGTCTAGACGTAGGACGTATTGGTGGTTCTCTTATTCGGTACGGTACGGCTATCTTGCCTCGCTTATAACCAATCAAGGCGGCGCGGAATATGAAGTTGAGAAATAGAATCAAGATGGCAAGAGGTGTAATGAGAACATTTGGAAAGATAGCAATATCACCAGAGCAACGAAGGCTTGTTATGACTTAACTTTCACCGGTTTTCATATCTGGATAAGAGACCTAGACACTCAAAGAGAGAGATAAAAAGCGGATTGATGAATATAATATGTAGCATTGGAGTAGGATGCTGAGGATTCGGTAGAGACGGAACAATGACTCCTTCATTGATGAATTAAAATTAGACAACGATTGTATGACATGATCCAAATGCGCATATCGGTCATGTCATGCGAAGTAATGATGGCTACCTGGGAAGACTGGTTGTTCGGGGAAGAGTTGAGAGTGTTAGGTCAAAAGGATAGCCGATGGATCAAACAAATCAAAGGAAAACCTTAAAAACAGTCCTTCAGATATTGTACTGCGTAGACTAGTCATATTTGTCATGATTCCTCCGTAAAGAAAATATGATAAAGAAGAATTGAATGTATAATTTTGGTCAGACTTTCTCAACCGATAGGTCGCAAAGGCATTTCATGTGGGCCGCTGAAAGAGTTAGAGAAATAGATAGATTACGTCTTTATTTCTGGGTGAAATTGAGACTGGACAGTCCTTTCTGCCATCAAACTCACTGCCAGTTACAAAAAATTAAGAGCTTACAAAAATTTATATTAAAAAAATACAAGTAAAATACACGAATGACGAAAAAACACATTAGGCAGTCTGCTATATATGCACAAAAACGAGTTAAGTAGATATAGTTGTTTATGGAGAAAAACTAAGATTTGCTAACATATAGTAAACCTTAGAAAAAACCCCACTACACGAAAACAGTCATATAAGAAGGGGTGTGAAAAACCTGCGAAACTTAGATTTAAGGTTGGCTATTGATCAAAGAAATTTTTAAAACTTCACTATCTAATAATAAAGAGATAGTTTGGGTTGGCCAAATTTCCTTATTACAGCTCTGGGTGGGTCGCAGAAAATTTCTTAAGTTCAGGTGGACCGTGTTAATAAAAAGGTAAAGAAACTGATTTAGATGATAGTAAGGAGTAGGCAACCTATGGTTCGTCTAAATAAGCAAAGACGTTAAATTGATCACATGATTTAATTTAAAAAATAAAACTATTGTTGTCAAATATTTTCTCGCTAAGTTTTAAAACTACTAAATTATTTATGCTCGATTTTGTCTACTGTGAAGCTATAGAAACTATTCAACGCCCGAAGCAAACACGTCCTACCCGCCTAAGTACTGAAGCATCTGAACCTACGAATGAAGCCTAGTGTTAACCCTAAATGTCCTATTATCGAATTAACATTTTGCGTATCCCTGTTTTTTTATTGCTGTTTGCACCAAAAGAGGGTCATTTGATGAAGGAATTTTAGGAAGTAGCAAGAAAATTATCATTAATAATATATGTATAATAATTTTTAAAATTTCGCATGCTGAATCCATCGTGTTTTACGTCAAGCGCTTTATCTCAGGCATGGATAATCACATGGAAATTGGATTTTATTGGTAGTATTTTTCTGTGGTAGAAATTCGTAACGAGGCTTTAGAACGGCGGCCTAAGTCCATCGCTGTTCCGCAAAATTGAGTCATAATTTATCAACTCCGTTGCCGCAATTACCGCGCGGTGCCTTCTTTATTTCGTGGCGATCCCTCAAAATCCAACCCCCTTTTCCCCCGACGAGTGCAGTTCAACCCCTTTTTGCCCTTTCCCTCCACCTCCTCTGAACGTCCATTGGCCGACTCAGTTTCGAGTGACCGGTCGTAGGACAGCCACTCGCCGAAATGAGGAGAGGCTGAGGAGTGTGGGGCGAGAGAGAGGGAGAAGAGTGGGGAGAAGGAGCCGAAAAGAGTGGAAGGGAGGTGGGGGGGGGGGGGGGGAAGGACGGCCGGGCGCGTGTCTCCCCGATCGGCTTCCGTCCGTGCGGATGGGCGTGCTTAGAGTGTGCGAGCGCCTCTCGTATCTATAGTGAGCGCCTCCAAAGCGTTCGCACGTGATTTCGTGATAGGTCAACAGATGGCGCGGCCGTCGCTGCCGTGGTCAGCCCTTAACCTTCGTTAGGGTTAGGGGGAGAGGGCCCCCGCATGAGTGAAAGCGACTATGGCGGCCTCGGGAAGAAAATTTTCTTAATTTTTACTTATATATGGGAAGAAGTTTCCTCGAAAAAAGCTTTGCACCAATAAAAATTTTCCCAAGGATATGAAAGGGGTTCTAGGACGTTTCTAACTTCCTGAATGACGTCAAGGAAAACCGCCGGTCATCTTATTTTAGTTACATTTAGTAATATTTGAATTATTTTTAACTGTATACGTTTCCTAGGAACAGGTTCTGTTTTAATATTCCTGTGTATGGAAAATATTTTCGTGCCTATGTAAACCGTCCATAACTCAAATTGAAAAGGTTATTCATGCAAGTTTCTGTGAACTATATTTCGGTCTTTGGGTTCAGTTTCTGTACAAGATCATTTTAAAACAAATAAAAATAACAAGTTAAGGTTGTACTTTAAACCATAATTTGCTCTTAAAAATTCTTTTATAGTTATCAAAAGTTTCTTCTGAAATGTTTTCACGTAGACCTAAAAATCCTGCAGGTTCTCTTCCATTTCACACATCTGCCGATGATAATGACTAGATAATAACACTCAGCGAAGAAATGACAGTTATCACTTAATGTTGTGTTAAGGTTCGATTTAGATTAAGATGGTTTAGGTAAAATGATTCAAAGTCATTAAAAATAGTTTTATCATATCAAGAATTTAATAGCTGATTTATTTCCTTTGGAATGTTTTGCCTATATCCTATGATGCCAAACAAATCCATTTGCAAATTAAATTAGACCCATCGTGGATGATGTACACTTATCCTAATTGAGTTAAATATATCTGGCTGCATCTTATTGGCGCTGTGCAGTGTTGCCGAGAATGTTTGGTCCACTACGCGCCAGCTATCCTCGGACAGAACTCCATTTGTGTCAAAGTAAATTAATGGCAAACATTTATTTTTAACGAAAAACTTTTTATTCAATAAAACGAAGAGAAAGTGATAAGTGGATGGAATGGAAATTTTTATCTTGTTTAATGTCCAAGGATATATTTTTGTTTACATTAATCAAATTTAAAAATTGACTGCGTTTCTCTATTTTCTCATGAGCGTGTTGTGGCGTGTATTTGCTTGCATGCATGCATTATCACGGTGCGTTGCTTCTATAAAATCTAGATGAAACCGGAATAAACATCTTTCGGATATTGTAATAATATTAAATGAAATCAACTGCAGTTTTTTCGCCTAACACAATGTCTTCTAAAGGAAAATTTTATTGGACCTCGGAGAGTTTATTGGTATATTGCTTTCTCAGGTTTATAGGAAAAAGTGATAACATCTTGCTTACAAAGCCTATACTTTATAAAAGCAATTAGGACACCGATTGTCGTTTTTCCATAGGAAATAGTTTGTTTCTTATTGATAAGTAAGGTGATACTTTGAGTAACACTGGAAAGGGAACATGTATAGTTATTATGAAGCACCATCAGTGCATTGGCTAACGGCAATTTTTAATTCATAATCAATATAAAGAAAGTATATTTACTTCTCTTACTAAGTTAAGCGATAAAAACTAAATTTCCAATTTTATGAATTCATACAATATGCATCTTATCTGATAAATTATAATTTAAAAATTGATCTATACCGCTGGAATTAGATTAGATTACAAATTTTTGTTACAGTCATTTTCGATAGAAATTAACTTTTTTTATCCAGATCAGGTCAACATTTTTGCAAGTATATTTGGCAAAGTTCTTTTAACGTCTCGTTCATATTTCATATGTTCATATAATTATGATTGCATGATTATTTCTGACGTAGTAGTTATACATCACAAAATGTGCCTGCGCATTCATAACATTGCCGTAAAGCTAATGGCTATTCGAGAACTTATGCTTGTCTATTTATTCATTTTCATGTTAGATGTAAATTTAGTTGTTATGCAAACTTTTGTAAGTCATACAAATATTTTAGAATAAATTCGTGCATACAATTCAAATATAATATGAGGATGAAACATTCACGCACGAGTTTCGAACCCGCGTACTTGCGGGAAGCAAGACGGCCCACTCCGTGAAGCGTAGGGTCCGCCGAAGCGGACATTACGCACTCCTCGTCTCTTACACTCGCTGGATATTTTATCATTCATTCGAACGAGACTACTCTCATCAGAGTGGTCTTACGCCAAAGTATCACTAACTTAGTTAATTAAAGATGATTATTCGGGATAGTTTTATTATCTTAATGTTTATGTAGAATTTATTATATTAGAGTCAAACTCTAGACATAATTATCTTCTGTCCAGATAAAATATTAAATTTACTATAATAAATGTTGACGAAACCAAAATACTAAGGAACGAGGTATAATGGATACTTGTGATAAAGAGTGTTCATTTTTCACAGGATATAATATCTAAACAGCCTTTGTAAATCTCACTGCACTTTTCAATTACGGTAAGACGTTTTTTTACTAGAAGAATTATTAGAAGTTTGCATTAATATTTTTTTATGAATTTACTAAATTGAAATGATTTTCAACATAGATTCAACTTCCTTTATTGATTATAAAGGCCCGTAAAACTCTTATTTTGTGATCTATTCATCATTATTATCTAATCATACAAGGTATACAAATGTAGAGGATTCATATTAACGCTGTAATAAGTTTTAGTAAACAGTTTAAAACTGAAAGTTCATAGATTCAATTATGAGTCACTTAATTGCCTTAAATAGTAGTGTCGTAAAACAACAAAATCGCTATGTTATGCTTTAATCTCAGATTAACCATGTGCAGATTTGACTTGTATTAGGAGATTAAAAACTAGGTTATATGAACATGTAGGAAAGTATTCCATAACGTGGATAGTTTTGTCTTTTGCTTTAAAAGAAAGTCACGTGATATAGTAAGTTATTATTAGTTGCGAAGATAATCAGTTGTCATTAATACTAATAGAAGGACCTATTATAAAACAAACTAGTCATATGATTCCACTCTGAAATTTGCTTTCTTTTTTTAATTAGAGAGATTAATATGAAATCATATGATCTGCATGTGAATGAAACACGAAATAGCCAATCTTTTCTAGAAATATGTTGGTTGTTTTATACATATGGATATATATAGGCTGTATTATAGCGCTGTTTGAATTAAATAAACTAAGTCCGAATGAACCCATTTTAACACGGGAATGAAATCAAAGTTAGTGTGAGAAAAGTTTGGTTTCATTCCTCGAAAATGAAAAAAAATAAAATGTATTGAAACAGTGTTACTAAAGTTTCAGTTATTAACTCTATCATCATGCCTAATGGAAATGAATGGAATTAAGCCAGGTTATTATGAAATAAATTTTATTTTCTTTCCTGTATAAAGGAATTCCACATAGGCCAGCTTAATATATTATATTTTACCACACATTGGATTTTTGAACGAAAGATGTACATCTAATGTGTAATACGCATATTTATTGGCTATATCTTGACTGTATCTATTAATTATTTCGTATTTATCCATTATTTGCTATACAGAGTTTTACTTCGATGATGTATTACATTTGAAATGGCAAACTATTATGATCGTAAATTCAATCATCTTTAGAGAGTAACTTATTTTTATAATCATTAAATTTCTCATTCATATCTTGTTTGTTAAAAACATCATTCTCTGCCAATCAGAAGGATGTTTTGTATGACTTATTCGCGAAACAAGTGTAATTCATTGATTTTCTCCTATGCGCGCCTGGCGTTCGGATCCTTGGTTAACGCTCCTAGCGCATTGTGGCGCTGGCGTCTCACTATTTTAATTTGCAGCTTAGATTCGGTCTTTAAAACGATGCTCACCAGAATAAACCCTTGTTCTAATATCCAGTCTCTGTAATATACCATTAATGACTTTCACAATAGTTAATTTGGTGATTCAGGTTGACTAGCAAATGCGATAGGTTAATGCCGCCAGTTTAGTTCGCATTGTCTGATGAACGGCACTATGTGGTTCGTTAGTGATCAACTATATCTGTGAAAGCATAAGTTTTGCTGGTTAGTGAATACAAGTGAGTCCAGTTTATAATCTCAAACGAGAGAGGATAATCAGAGCACATCTACGGACTCGTGCTGGTGAGCCACAGACCAAAACGCTTTCCGCAATTTGCGAGAGGTTTCTCTATAATTTTATAATATATCATAAACTAAGCTATCAGTGTAAGCGAGTGAAAAATAAGATAAAAAATGGGTATCACTTTTTTAATTAAAAAATTGGCATTTTTTGCGGAAAGAATAGTTCTATGTAGTCCACGTTTTAGAAAAAACAAAGATTTTTTCAGCAACAGTTAGGTCGTTTATGGATAGAAAATTACCTTTGTGTTGAAGTTTGTTTTACAATAAATATCAGCTGAGAGTAGTGTTGTGGAGGTATTAGAGGCACATGCTTATTGATTGCTTACTCGGTTGGGACATGCAACTGACGGCTTTTTGTGTGATTAACCACTCTCCGTTATGAATGTGGTAATATTTACAGGGTAGTTCGTTATTGCTATAATAAAATGAAATCGATTTAAATAAAAAAATAAATTTTTGGGACCAAAATGCATATAAAACTTCTAGAACTCTCTCTAAAAGAACTTTCATGTAGTTAATAACTTCATAGCTTGCAGAAAATGCATTATCATTCGCTGTTGTTATTTGGAATCGGTTGATATTTCCAAGTATGCAGTTTATCGTTTTTCTATCATTTTTAAATGCTTTGGCAAACTCCCATATCTAATGCTTATTTGCAATTTGACAGTGGACTGCGAATCTTGGTTCGTTTCTCGACGCATTCATTTTTACATTATTCGTAATTTTTCTCATTAATTTTGAATATTTCTCATACTTGATTAAGTTCTCACAATTTTACACGTGCAAATAAATATTAATAGGAATTTATCTTTCTTAATACTCTCGTAAATTACTTCTTAGGTTCGTTTTTGCTTTTATTTCCTTTCCGTCTAATCGTGAAACGTTTTCTTCCATGATTTACCTTCTCTAATTTATTCATTGATTTATTGAATCATTCAAAAAGTGAATTAACGAGCTAGTTTTGATGATATCAAAGACATTTATATAACGAACTCAAGGATTTCTACGAAGCTACTGACTAGCTCAAATAAAAGTAAAAACATAGAATTGCAAAGATACATGGCTTTAAGGAAGGGGATTAAATTAGTGTATACGAATTGCAAGGAGAGCTTTAGTCATATCAACCAATGGACGCTTGAAACATATTATAGAACTGTGAAAATACTTTAATCAATATTTATGTATAAAGCCGTGTTTAAAACATTATGCGGTAAATAAAGGCAGGTAAAAACAGTGAGCACATCATAGAATGTTAAACTACAGCGCAACTATCACCGAGTCACATAAAATTATAATAACTGACATTCGGAATTTTTCTCCATTTACTGTGAATACGTTAACACCAATAACTATAGTGTACGTTATTCCATTGGATTTGTGTAGCTTGTTTCATATTTATTTATTTTGTGTATAAGATAATTACAGTCCTAGTTGCTCTCTTCTTCTGTATTCCGATCCTCCTTTTTACTACTAATTTTTCTCCATTACTTCTTATATTTCGTTCTATTTTGTTATCACCATTTTTATTTTAAATCTCTTGTTTCGATTTTGGATGCATTTCGCAGTTTTATTTCTTTCTTTCTAACTCCATTATATGCATATCCTCTTTTATTTTCCTATTCTTCTCTCTCCATTTATTACGACTTTCCTAACTTATGGTCCCATAATTTTCTCCCTCTTCAAAAGGGAGATGCTTACGGTATCTAATCATTATGTTCATATTCCACAGTGCCGCCAAGTTTGCGAATTATCCATTAAATTTATTAAGAAACGTAGCTCGCGTATTCATCAGAATTTTGCTGTATGCTCTTAGTTAGTGAAAACCTAGTATCGAATCGTTTGAAGACATTCGAGTCATCCTCCGTTTAAGTCTCAAATTTCCACTCGTAGAGGTTATAAGGAACATTTTTGTAATTTTGATATGTTCAAAACTATCACTGTAAGATTTGGTGGAAACTATTCATACTAACCAATTCAAAAATCCTCATCACCTCTTTCTTATTTATTTTCTTTGCAGAAACCATTTACGATAACATTCGAGATGCACACAGTCTTCGCTCGCTAATTTTACGTCGCATAAATTCCCAAAAATATATAATAATTATTCATGATGCGCTAAACGAAGTGCCAGAAGAGTTAATCAGCGACGAATGCGACCCTCCATCCGATTGAGATTTTTTCGACAGTTGGCATTTTTGTCTTTGTCTCCGATTCCTTTTTTTTTTAAGAAAACCATTGCTTCTTCGAAAAAATAATACCAAATTAGTAGGCTCCTTATTTAAACATCTGTAATTAAGAAGAAGAAATGTTTTACCCTCTTGTCGTTCTATCTTCTCCATTACTATGGTTCTTCCATGACTCGAGTAACTTAGTAATGGTCGGTGTTGTATTAAGCTGCTACCATGTAAATAGAATATTATGCCGACATATAGTGGTTGGAATGTTATGTATGGAGGATCGCTTCATATGGAGCATGAAATGTTAATGCCTTGGAAAACAATAAGAAATTAATTGAAATATTTGATGTGATGTATGAAGGAGAATTCCAAATATGACGCGGAAGGAGAAACTGATGCATTAAGAGGAATAGGCGAGATAAAATTATAACATCGCCGAGAAAAGTGCATGCTAGATTATCTTCGCTGCAGTAGCACTCTCTTGTATGAGAAATTTACGATCGTTCATTCATCGTAATTCTACCTTCTGGTAGGTTTAAGACACGCCCAACTCAATCTTTGCTGTCCAAGGCCTTTCTTTACATGTGCTCACAACCAACTCTGTCTTCAAATGCATCTAATATACCTTTCTTCGACCTACCTCTCTACCTCTTCCATAACATTCTTTCTTCTTTTGGGAAGAACGTTTTCTTTCAAAATTTGAGCCACCAATTTCCTCTGTATTTCCCTCATTATTATAATTATGCTACTATTTTCCCCCTACTGTGTTCAAACCTTCGTTTTTATTTTTGACCAACCAATTTTCTCTATTCTACGCTAAACCCACATCTCATACGCCTCTAATCTGCTCAAATCCTCTTTCCTCATTATCCATGCCTCACACTCCATATGAAAGTTTTCACTAGCCTATATTTTTACGTCTCTATTCGGAATTGCTGCCAACAACTCGGGTCACTTCATAAATGTCTCCTTTGCTCTTGCTATCCTTTTACTGATCGCTTTAGTGCTCCTTCCTTCGTGTGTAAAAATACTACCTAAATTAATAAAATATTCCACCTGTTCCAGATTTTCCCACTCACTATAACATTGACCTGTTTTGGAATGTCTCATGTCTTTCTTTTCTTATTGTTTTTTATTCCGAATTCCTTAGCCTTTTCATTTAAGGAATTAGCTGCCGCATACAGGCCTTTTAAAGAATGCTTTGTCATCTACAAGTCTTATTTAACTAGGGTCTCTCTTACTCCTACTCCTGTTCTTACATCTTCCATGCCTCCCTTAGAATCTCTTGGTTATAAATATTAAACAATGCAGGTGAGGGTGGATAGTCCTTTCTCAAAAATAATGGTAACTGTTATTATTATTTTTATAAAACAAAGAAGGTTAATATATATTTATAAAACTTTGTTTGCGGTAATTTGGTTTAATTTTACTTCAGGGCGATTCAGGGCGATTAATATTTATGGGATAAAGGTATTTAATATGAATTTATTCAAGATGTTAGTAAAATAAAAAGATTCTTAATGAAATTACGTCATAAAATCGCGAGGGGAAAATTAATCTTTTATATTCAAGAACTATTATTTCTCTACATTAAGAAAGGGTTTTGACGTACTTCACTATGAAAATGTTTCCTTCTGTGTATAGCTTTGTGATATATCCCAGATAGTATATATAATAAGTTGTAGTTGCTCAAATATCCTGGTAAACCAGATGCGCATTTCGTGTATATAGCAGTCGTAATCAGTAATGAATTCACAGACAGTAGAGACGAAATCTTTGTTTGCTACTTTTGAGGATCTACATTTATCAGCAACTGAAGATGACTGCTTTGTAGCCGAAATGCGCATCTGGTTATTGCAATCTATTTATTGGTGCTACATAGCTACATATTGAGTTTCATCCATTTGTGAGCTCGATAATTATATTTTGACTTTATAAGAGACATTCTGACAAATTTTCGTTACAAGTCCTTAATTAATATGCTAATCGATATGCTCATTAATATGCTAATTGATATGCTAATTAATATGTTATTTAATATGTTAATTAATCTGTTAATCTTAAAAAAAACTTCGATTTTCTTACTGTCCCTCGCGGAATCTATGAAGGTAAACGCTCTTTTTCGCAGCTGTTCAAACCTGTACTCTGATTATTCTTAATTTCATTCTTAAAACATCAAAAGAATCGATTTTTATCACGGAGACATTAATTTTAAATCGTTTTTCCTTTTTTGATAAATATTGTGCATAGTATCGTAGGAAATAAGACTTTCTGGTTCGCCTTTGGATAACTGTGAAAATATTTACACGATTATTAGTGTCGACTTGAACTCCATACTTCCTTGAACCATAAATAAATATTTGATTAAATATTTTTAATTTTCGTGAAGTTTAGTGAGACTTTAGACAAGTGACGTGCAACCCATGCCCTTGCGAGAGCGAATTTTATATGGCCCTCGAAGCTTTGATAAAGATGCGTTCTATGATATTTACTACAGATAATTTTTTATAGTTCAATTGAATAAAGAGCATTTATTCCTTCATTTAGTAACTAATTTGACGTTAGAGAGAATATTTTACTCACTTAATTCACCATAAAGGTTTGGTATTTACTTTTACTCGTGGGTGTAAAGATTAACTCCTATTGGTGGAGAATGGTAAAGAGAGATTATTAACGCCGCGTAGAGGTGCACATTGCAGACTCCCGACGTAGCGAGACCAGGACGCCTTCCATTTATACTCAACAAAGCCGCGAAAGCCCCCAATTGAAGAGAATATTTATGGTGGAGAACAAACTTATCTTCTTATAGCTCTTCAACGTGCGTTCGAGAATTGCCGAAAAAATATCATGCCATCTTTATTTATATTATATTGATTATATATACGCTAAAACATTGATATGCGATACAACGAAGGCAAACATTAACCGGTAATGCAATTTGATTATGGTATGGATATTAATTGGATAAAGAATAAAACAATAGTAACGTTACATAAAGTTGGTTACAGATAGAAATAATAACTAAGACTAGTTTTAAGGTGAAATATAATATCGAAAGAGGCAATTCGGGAGAAGAATCACGTGTTGAGGAAAAACAGGAGGAAAACATCACTGATTAGAGATAAATCAAAAGAAGGGTACAGCATAGTAATGATGCGAAGGGTTGTGGATAAATAACTTATTTGTTCGCCAAGATGTGAGCGTCGCGTAAGTTCCGCGGTCGTTTTGGCCGCAAAGCATTTAGAAATGTTATTTAATCCGGGTAATTTCCGCTTCCATATTAAAAATAACTCTTAAGCTATTATTGTAGCTATAATGCAAAAAAGGTCAATGCGCTTTCAAGTTAGAATTTTTGAGCTCATCTTATGTCTAAGATCAAACTGAGAAATCAGAATTTTCCACAAGTTATAAAATGGCAGTGAAATCCAAATGTTCATTTTGGCTACAAGGCAGCGGTCATCGAAAGTGATTCATCGGTTGTAGATTATGGAAAAAATTCTATCAGTGAATTACCACCGATGACGGCTGCCTTGCAGTATAAATGTGCATTGGTTTTCACAACCTTTTAGAAATTGTAATATCGCAAATCTGGATTTGCCAAAATAACTCAACTTGACTTGAAATGCTAGCTTCAAGTATGAGACATCAATTGATTTTTTAAATAAATTATTAATCTGTTACAGTTTTTTCCTATATTTATCTTTCTCAATAAAACTAAACGTTAAGCTACTTAAATGACTTCTTCTGATTGTTCTTTAAAAAGGTTAAAAGATTCCTATAAATTACAATTGAGTTCTTTGCTTAATCAACGTTTCTTCTCTAATCGCGTCTAATGATGGCATGCGCACTTCTCAAAGAGTTTACCGTTGTAATATGCTCAGTTCAATCCATCGTTTGCGGTTTAAAGCGATTCATTTTAAAATGTGTTTTGGATTAAATGAAATTGGAAGTAATGGCGATACTCTTGAGAACTCAATGCAGTCAACGCTAAAAAATCCGACAACCTTTGAACCAAGCGGCTCACACTTTTCTAATAATTATGCATGCTTGGGCGGTATGGGAAAGAGATTTCTAGACATAAGGAATGTGGAGAACCAGTTTTAACCATGAAAAAAAAATCACGGATGTCTACGGACAGACTTCCTGTTATGATGATGAGCGTTATGAACCCCATATTGAGTCTTAGGCGATTTGCACACGTGACGATATTATCGCTGTCGTCGACGACAGCGATATCGCTCGACTTGTGAATACGTGTGTTTAAACGAGTGACTTGCACACGTAGGGCGACACGACAAAAGTATCGCGGCGACACGCGTCACGATAAAAGTGTCATCTTGTCTGTCGCCCGGTTCTAACAGGCGATATCGCGTTCTCAGAAAAACAGTGTAACCAAATGGCGCACTTGCACACGCACTGACATGTCGCTTCCCTCTAGCACCGACGTGCCCCATTTCAGTCTTGAGTTTGGAACACGTGAACTTTACAACGTTTTAAACATTGTGTTAAAAATGAGTGCCGAAAAATTTAAGTATGATATAACAACACTTATTGGACTAGTGGAGAGCAGGCCCACCTTGTGGGACAAGACGGCAGATGACTACAAAGATAAAATAAAGAAGCAAACGGCGTGGAAATAAGTGTTCATGTTTTTCGAGGAGTTTGAAAGTTTGAACCGGAAGGAACAAAATAATATAGGTAAATTGAACGGAAATACATTTTTATTTATATTAAATTGAAATCTGAATCACAACTGGCAGTATCGCCGGGTTTACGGAAATATCGCCAGTTATCCCGCGACAGCGATAATGTCGTTGCGTGTGCAAACCAAATGCGACAGCGATAATATCGTCAAGTGTGCAAATAGCCTTCCGTGAAATCATATAATTGGCATGCCCATGTAGTGAATAGAAAGATATTGAAGTAGTGAAGTGAAGGCTATAAATGCTGCAATAATTAATAAATTAAGTAAAATCACATACTCATATTTAAATGCATGAATAAAGACGTAAGAACGCTTTGAAAATAAAGAAAAAGTCGGTAAAATATTTTTAAGAAATTAACAGTTAGAACGAACTGAAACGAGAAAATGAGAGCAAAATTCGAATTTTCGAATGGCTTAATATCTTGTAGCAAAGTATATACGGCTTAAGTTAAACATTAATGTAATTAACTCTGCACATTATGACTGTAGTCTTGTAGAAGACTGTTACAAATTTTAAATTTCAGAATAGTTATCGTTATTCGTCTGCTTTATATTTTGTCCTTCACCGTGTTCTAAAAGTTGATTTCAAAAATATTTACATTGATTTTTCTATTTTCGTTTTTAATAATATAGAATGATTTTTTCTGATAAGTATCGAATAATATAATATCACCTGTGTACTACTGCAAATGCATATTTTACAGCAGCGTTTTTCAAACTTTTTCCATCGCGACCCAGTGGAATGTCTCGAATGGAAGGCAACATGGAGAAAAATAAGTTCTTAACTGAGTTTTCATTAACTCTCCATAAAAAGTAACTCTTGCTACAATATTGACATTTATATAATAAGAGCATTTAATTCCTTGTCATTTTTGACACATTTCCGCATCGAGTGCTCAGATTTTCTTCTTGAGCCTCGCGACCCAGTAATGGGTCGCGACCCGTACTTTGAAAAATACTGCAGTATAGATTGGAAAGACAGGGCTCTTATCCAAAATAACTACGTAATTCAGTTCGTGAAGGACAGATTGGAAAAAGCTGACGCCAGCGGAGTGAATGTCGACATGGTTGCAGCTTATCACCGGTCATATTCATGCATGGGGAAAGGTTAATTTAAGAAGCGATAGAATGCATATGATATTTGAAGTTAGGTGGAAGGATTATAAATGAGGTTAATACGCTGATACGCTGATGATAAATATACTGTGAATAGCAGATACAAAATACTGTTTAGGAGTAAATACGAAAAACCAAGTTTATGCGAATAGAGGGAAAAGAAGAAAACTTCAACATAAATATTGGGAAATAGACTTTAAAGCAAGTTGAAACCCATAAATATCCTGAAAGAATCACAACGAGAGCAGCAAAATGTACCGATGAAATAAGTGCTAGAATAGCGAAAGCAAAAGCCATTTTCAGAATAAAGAAGCTCCTACTGGCGGGAAAAATAAAGGAAGATGTACAAAAGAAATAGAAAACATACTGCATATGGGCTGTCGCTTTGTATGTCGAAGATATCAAGAAGAATGATATAAAACATTTGCTTCGAATTGTGGACATGGAAAAGAATGCTGAAGAATAAGAAATAGAAAGTGGAACTGAATCGAATGTTACCTGAGGATAGAGTGTGATTAGAGACATTTTAGAAGGAAAACTATAATTATTACTTAGCATTAATTGCCTTAGCAATATAATCCAAATATTTGATCATCTTTAGTCTATAATTACATCATCATAATGATATCACTGACTTCATTCTATTTGCAGCTTCAAAAATTTTTCATTTATGATATTGAATTATATGTTAATGATTATTTTGTATAACATTGTGCAAATTTCGTCTCTTCTTTGCAAGTTTACTTACGCGAGTAGAGCAACAAACCGTATATTTTTTATCACAATATATATATAGTACATTCTGATCCTCTATAATTCAAACCGCAGGGAAGAAACTAAAAATAACTTGTGAAATTAAATTTATATTCATAGCATGGGCCTAACTACGGATCACAGTTTCAGAATACTGAGAATTCGGCTGATAATATTTCGTGTTCAGGTGTTATGGCTGTAGTTACCAGAACTTATTATTCGTTACTCAAGGGTTCGCCCATGCACGTGAAGAACGTCAGAAGAAATATTCTTTTCGGAATCCTGTCTATATAAATACTCCTCATCATTTTACAAGCTACTGTTTCATGTTATCTTTAGCCTTTCTAGTTAATTTGTTTTCTTTCTGAACTTCCCATCCTCACATTCACCTGGAACTGTTAGCATATCGCACTTCAAGCATTTCTACCATTCTACATTATATTAATTGAGGCTCAAAAACTCGTGTTCAGTTTGTCTTTTACTCACTTATACTAACGTTGTACGCTGCAACGCGAATGGGCGCTTTTCCGCTCATTTCTCCGGCTCTTTCTATTTTTAATTGAAAACTGTGTACTTATGAAATAATTATCGCTAAAATACAAGTGGGTTTGAATTTATGGTGTCGGAATATTTTGGAAAAGAATAGATCGTCTGGTTCAGAGCTTCTCAACCGGTGTACCGCAAATTCCGACGGTTTGTAATTTTCGCTAAAGCATGTCCAAACAAAGAAAGTTACCTTATATTTTATTTCGCCATTCATGTTGATAGTGTAATTAACATTAGAAAGACGTGCACAGTGAAACCAGTTATACGATATACGAATATATTATATCGTATTCGCCGAGAATCTCTATACTCTTGGTTTTTCTTATCAGAAAACTGATAACTTCCCTTTTCCTACGAAGTATTATTTTCTCACGTTGCGCCGAGTACATTTTTCATTACAGGTTGACGAATCTATAGATAATAGTGGTCATGCGAAACTTATTGCCATTGTGCGCTTTGTTGATGGGGTTATATAAAAGATCACTTTTTGTTTTGCAAAACATCTCCTCACCGAACAACAGGTGATTAAATATCCCGTATCACTGATGAGTATATGAGTATCAACAGCATACGGTGGCAAAAATGCGTAAGTGACTGTACTGATGGTGCTGCAGCGAAGACAGGAAATGTCAAAGGATTCGTAACGAAATTGAAAATGCTGAGCCCGAATATGTTTCATCCATTGTTTTCTGCATCGCGAGGACCTTATGACAAATAATTTCCCGGAAGAACTGAAATCAGTTGCAGATAATGCAGTAAAAATAGTCAATTTTATTAAATACAGACCACCAAAGTCGTGCCTTTTTCCATTCTTTGCAATCAGATGGGAGCAGTTCACCATTCCTTGCTGCTTCATACAGAGATCAGGTGGCTTTCTCGAGGTAAAGTATTAGCAAGAGTTTTCGAACTAAAGGATGAAATAAAACAGTTCTTGACAACACAAAATGAGATTTAGCTTGCCGATTTTATTTAAGATGAAAACTGGTTAGCAAAGTTTGCGTACATTGCCGACATCTTTGAACATCTCAATGAGTTGAACGTAAAATTGTAAGGACGTAACCAAAACAAATTAACTTGTAGGGACAAAATAAGTGGATTTACAAATAAACTTCAGTTATGGCGCGAAAAACTTAATCAGTATTTCAAGTTTAGAAGTACAGGACAATTTGATTGGATTCGTGATCCTTTTAGTTTTTCATCAGAAGTATCATCCAAGGAACTTACTCTGAAACTGCGAGAGGAATTAATAGAACTTAGAAGCGATCGCACATTTGAACTTAAATTTAGTGTGGTACCTTTGGATGAATTTTGGCTTAAAGCTAGTAGTAAATATACTTCAATAGCTGAATTTTTGATCGATGTGTTGCTTCAGTTTCCAACTACATATTTATGCGAACTAAGCTTTTCAATAATGGCATTTATTAAGAATAATAAAAGGACATGTTTGAAGAACCTACAATTAGATGATGAACTTCGTGTAGCTCTTTTTACTATTGAGCCAAACATAAAGCGTGTTTGTTCCGAAAGGCAAGCCCAAGCTTCCCATTGAAGAATGAAAATGTTTATATTCTTGCATTATGTATGTACTTCATTTGCAATAAAAGTATTAAATAGGTTAAATGCTATTTTATTATACTTTTAGTTGTTTTCTTCTTGAAAATTACTTGCCAATGCAGTAAAATTAATTAGGATAGCGTTTGGTGTGCCGCGAGACTTTAGCAAGTATGTAATTGTGCCGTGGAGCAAAAATGGTTGAGAAACACTGCTCTAGTTTATAAATAGAGCATAAGCTCTTCCGTGAGTGGATTACGACATCTCGTGAAAAACCCCTTTATAATAACCTTAGATAAATACTCTTGCGGAAAACTATAATATCGAAACATTCTTGTTTACTTTAACTTTGTTTTATTGGCCAAATATGGTTACATTTTTGTTGGCAATGCTAGAAAATAAAGTAACCTCAATTATGCTATTGGTGTAAATTTTGTTATATCTTCCTACACAACGATTCATCTATTTTTCGGAAAAAATTTGGTTATAAAAACACTATTTTTAACGTTCTGTTCAGATTATTTAAATAATTTTTACCAAATTTATTTTTATTGGCATAATACCGTCGAGTGTCAGTTACTGCAAATCCGTCAACTCGGGCTTTGGTTCTTCCTCTTATGGACATTGATAATAATTATTACTGTAATTCGCTGGCCTAATGTTATAGTTTTTGTAAATGCTCCTTTAAAATGTAATTTGATCTTTTTTACGCTTTTGTGTTAACGAAAGGCTTAGTTTAGTTCCACATTGCTCTGTGTCTCTGTTCCACACATTCTAAACTTGAAATTTTAGCTAAGCTTAATAACTTCAGAAGGATGATATCTTCGAAATCAACCAATACTATATTCTAACAAGTGAATTTGTTTTCCTTCACTTTGTCTGTGACCACTTAGTGTACTCCCTGCGCACTCGGGTGAACCAAAATACAAAAGGCACGGGTACAATGATAGCAATCAGTAAATTGCGCATTGATATTCTATTTAAATTAATTGTACGCGATCGCTCCAAACTTTTGGTGGTGGAAATCAAACTTGTTTTATTATACATAGTGGATATAATAGAAATAAATGTACCGGAATAACTGTAATTATTAAATGTCAATTTTTGCGAAAAAATTCTGAATTTGGCCGGAAATCGAACCTGGGACTTCCATTTTCTCACTTAACAAACTAAGGTACTAAGCCAGTACAATTATCCATATCCATTGTGGTATTTACGGTGTGGAAGTAGTTTGCGAATTTCCCCACTGAGTAACCTCAGAAAATACCTCTAAATAATCTCAAGAATGTGAGATAGCTTCAACAAAAAAGATTCACTTAAGCTACGAACTCATTCATCAAAAGTTATTTTTCTAAATTATATCTAAAGTAATAAGGCTTATTGTATGTTGTTATCAATAAGGTTATGTAATGCAATCTCAGTTGTATAATTTTGTCAGGATAATGTCATGTCAATCTAGGCCCGGGAATGATAATTGTTTTTATCGTTACATTTTCACTACATCCTAAAGAAAGTGATTTAATTATTGGTTTATTGTTAGTCATACTGGAGATGAAGAGTATTTGTAATTCGGGGTATTAATATTATATTGTTCTTTATGAAATTGCACATTCGGTAGAGGCATCCGATTTGAAAACATTTCTTTTTTATTCCTGTCTTCTGACGCACCTTACCAATGAAAACGTTTCTTGTAAAATTAGTAAGTTGTTTAATATTTTCTCTATAGGTGATTTCAAAACATTTTGTTGTTAGCGCTAGACTCCTAGAATATATCTGTAAAACAGTTAGTACATGTACTATAAACAAATATAAATTATGCCCAGTATTCAGAGCCGAGACAGGATATTTTTGCACCATTGGCAAGGTTTGAAAATTCTCCTCTCCTAATGAAAATATTCGGTACACAAATATGCATCTTAAAGCAGTAATTTATTAACAATATAAGGAATAAAATAAAATATATTTTATAGGCTGGTTCCTCGCTCGTCTAGCTCTTGTCCCGGCTCTGCCGGTTTTACAAGAAAATTTCCAAGTTCTGTCCTTTCCACATTTAATAAAACGTCACTATTATATCGCTTACACTAATTCATTGCCACCTGCAGTTATTGAATACATTGGTGGCCCATCTAGTAGAAAACTTGAGGAAATGTTGGAATTCATTTCAGCCACCGATGACAAAAAATTGGATATAAAACCATGAGTAAATGGTAAAAAGGTGGTTTGGTTTTGATTTGTGAGGCAGAACATATTAATAAAATAATTAAAAGGTAAATATGTTGAATTAGATCATAGCAAAAGTACAAACAATCTTTTAATAAATGCAATACTTTTTATCAACAATAAAAATCATCTCTTGAGATAATTTGTTAAGTGTCATTTTAAATGATAAGGAAATGATGTGTGCTTCATTGTCTGCTTGGTTCCTATTACCGGCTTGATTGATTTTTTCCTCTTTTATAATCAAAGCATTCGAAAATGTATAGGTACAACGTTTTACGTGATTATACACTACATGAGTTTCTTATAGATAGGTCAGTTTATTTTCGAGATTTCAATTGAGTTATGCACAGTATATTACTTTCTGAATGCCAGAATGTGTGTTTTGTTCTTCGACAATACAAGAAAGAAAGGAATCCGGTTTCAGTATCGAAAACAGTTCTGAATCTAGGGTAAAATAAAACATATGTAAGGCAGATATAAGGGGTTTAATTTTGTGCTTTTTTCTACGGAATTATGGAATCCGTTTAATGATATATAATGAAATAGATAAAAAAATCCAGTATAAATTGTACTCCGAAGTAGCTGCACAACTTATGAATCGTATGGCAAAACCGCAGATTGGAAGAGCCTACTGCGCATTCATTTACGTGTATTGAGCACATGTTTTTCTGCGTTGATTTTTTATAGCGTCAATGCAATATCTTTGAGATAAACATCTCTTGGGGAATAATTAAACCTAGAGAATTTGTCAATGTTTTTTAATTTTGTGTCTTTAATAATTCAACAGATAAATAATCCACTGAAACAGCAAATGGTCATTTCATTCTGATTATTTTAACGGACACAAATCTAAAAGCTTAGGGTAGGAAATATTTTGTTAATATATCGAATATAATAGGAGTGATATGCCGTCAAATATATAGTTTATATGATTTTTCGGATAAAATTCTTAGAAACACTACGTTTCCACCGATCGACCATAAATAAAATAAGAGCGCGCAATACATCTCTAATATATTGATTGACATTTGTCGATAAGAAAATCGGGTGTCGGTTGCAGCGCAACGGGTGGACCGGGAGAGAGCATCACCGCACCCGTCATCCCGCCTCCGCGTAAACATCCTTCGCTCCTAAAACCCGACTTGTACAAACTCGGTAAATTCAGGATTTTAAGAGTGAGGACATTTGTTCGTTTGTCTAAAATCACAATTTTGACAATTAGAGTACCCTTTCCTCGAAAAATCATCTAATAATACAAACCTCGTCTATATTCGTTTCTAAGGCCGGTGAATGAAACATTGCAGTCATTGCGAGAAATGACTGATTAAAATACGACATTTTAATAGCTGAAAACGTGAGTTATCGACTCAAAACATTTTGGTGCAAAATATATTTTTATTACAAGTGCTTAATGCATTCTCGGACATTTTATCTATGTGAATTAAATAAAAATATAAGTTCTTCCTGAATCTGGGGTTTAGGGGGTCCCATTATGCGAAAACGTTCTCTAACATTTATTTGCTATTGTAAATTATACGCAATAAAAACTGGACAGCATTAAATGTAGTCCTGGACCTGCCTTTTTTCTTAGATTGTAGTACATAAAATTCTAAACCATTGTAAGAACTGGATAAAAAATGCAATTTAATAGTTAGTAGGAATAAAATTTTCAGTCAGTTGAGTGAAACGTTTCCAAATGAGCGAACCATATCTCTCAACCTGAATTTCTGCTGAATAAAATTATCCATCTCGTGTATGAATATGGATTTTTATTAAATCGAATAGATGCCGTGAAAACCCGCTCTAAAAATAAAGTAGGGGCGTAATTAGCTTTACCATCTCAGTAGAGACGATTATACGAACATTAGAACGAAAGAAGGAACATCTAATTTCTTCGTTTTCTAAGATATCGACTTGATGCTTGTTTAGACTAGAATGTGATTTTCCAACTTGAAAGATTATTTTTTTAATACATAGCTGAAAATTAAATAGTTACCTCGTGGAAACTGTTGCGTCCAAGTAAATTTTTTTCCTTACTTCAATAAAATTAACCACTTTTTTTAAGCAAACTCTTAATTCATTATTATCGAATTTTTAAGTTTTCACGCAAGTAAATCACAGTGCTCTACTCGTACAATTGTAGACTTCGAAAAAAGGAGTTTTTGCGCGTTTTAATGCACATTTTGATAGTTTCCATGAATAACCTAGGGGTTTACTAATTTTTGTCTAACAGTTAAGTGTAGATCGAATTATTTCTTAACTGGATGAAGTTGGCATACTTTCCATCGAGACATTCGCAATTTTCTACTCTGCCCGTAATTTTGCAATAATTTTCTCTGTGCAGAATTTAGTACTTTCTCTTTGGATTTTCTGTGGTAATCCTATGAGATTTATAGCGTCATAATCATTAGTTAAACATTCGCGTTTCTGCAATTTGAACTCCATCGTCAAAACATTAATCACGCTTCACTCGAACCTTTTTCATTAATCTTATATATGTTATCCGGTGGACACCAATAGAAATGAATGCTATGAATAAAATCTATTGCGTATTTAAAAAAATATTTATATAAACAAGCAATTCTTTGCGAATAACCAATATTTCTCATAAGCCGAATTTTTTTCCGAATGACGGCCATCGTGAGTCATCAAAAATATATCATGCACCTTACAAATGCAAAGAATGAAAAATTTCAATACTATGGTACCAGACTTTTTATGACGTTCTTATCGAGCTCTAAAGAAGGTAATAGAGGATTTCCGGTAGAAACGAAAATATTTATCAAAGAGTTTTATTGGGCTATGGCTATACTGATGGGAGATAAATCGATGCTTAATACTTAAACTATTTTACTATGCTAACAAAGTATTAACTTGCATCCTCAAACCAGGAGAGAGGAGATTGATGGATTAATAGGTTTTGAAAGATGGAAAATACATATTGCCTGTTCTAAATTATAAAATAAATTCGGTAAAATTTATTTAATGATTTACGTAACTGCTTCTATAAAATAATACAAAACCATGAATATTTTATATAAGAATAGAACAACTATTTTTGTATTCGAAGTTTTCGCTACAAAAATTATTGTTTCAATATAAATGTCTTTCATTTTGAAATTAACAAAAAAATTTGTATTTTGTCAATGTTTCATATCGTTCTCGTTGTAATCGGTAGCCCCGATTTAGAGCGACGCACTACGCGAACGGCTAAATGCTGAACTAGAGCTCTAACCAGAATTGACCTAAGCCTATAAGGAAGACAAAAAAATTACAATATAAAAGACCATCGTGAATCGTACAGCAAATTATATCAATAGCGATATATATTATCTCCATTTTTTAAATTCTTGAATTACAATGATTTCAGATTAAGCATTTAGAAAATTTTTATCTTCCTACAAATTTACATAATTTTATTTGACCATTAAATAAGCAGGATCTTCATGTTGTTTATGGCATTAAAATACATACTTAAAATATAAGATGCAGTTTAGTTTTAGAATCCAACATTTTAATAGCCAAGTGCTGCTGTAAAATAAGAAAGTTTTTTAAATGCGGCTGTTTATCGTTTTCCTAATTTCCGAATACATTTTTTTAAATGCTTACGTGTCACAATTTAAAAAAAAAATTAAATATTTTTAAATATTTTTATCAAAGTGAAAAATTGTTATTTTTCGCTTTTGGTCTAAGAGAATTATTTGGAATTATAAGATTTCAACGTGCTTCCTGGTCCGCAATATCCATTACCATCACTGTCAACAAGCAATGTAATTTATTGAAAACATACCTATAGTGCGGAGCAAAGGTTAATATGCAATCACAACAACTTTGAGTAGAAGAGAAGGTCATCATCAGTGCCTCTTCACACACAAGATACCTACTAATAAAAACGTTATTTCAATTACTCGAATATAACAGATTATATATAATAAATCATCCAAAATCGGCATATGTAATTTAAATGCATTGAAAGAATCTATTTGGATTTTTAACGAACGAATGAATATTGGTGAACGATTTCATTCTTTGTAAATATCAACGCAAGCAAAAGAGTTATAATAACAGTTTTATATCTAGGGAATGCGGCGCTAAGGAAATAATATCCTAAAAGGCAAAACATATCGTAAAATAAATAGTTGTTGACGCTGGTACAACTTCTCTAAACCAGTTATAAAATATTTTGAATGATGTTTTTTGCTTAGTTGCAGTTAGGGAATGCGGCGCTCCGGAAATAATTCTTTCAGCACCATCACCGTGAATGTAAAATTCTCTCATTCACAAATTCAAATGCTTAATTTTAAATTATGCCAAAGAAAATTAATCCAATTCCATAAAACTCCTCCTTATAGAACAAAAGATTATTTATTTATGGGAAAATCGCGCTATGAATTTATTGTGATCAGGTTATCTCGCAACAACATATTCTATTGATAGGACTACAAAATAATTCGGTATTTTTTAGAACAGCCGAACTAATTGTCGCAACCGAGACAGGAAAATATACGCAATATCTACATACATACACAATAAACATCGTTCTCTACCATATGTTCAAGGGAATACTTCTGGTTCATTATTTTTCTCAAAGGAAATCGGTTCGATTAATTGAAGGTTATGTATTCCTAGAAGCAGTTCATTGAATACAAAATATTCTCACTCAAAATCGGCAAATTGTTCAATTGCGTTCATTACCACGGACTTAATTTTGTGTGCTTGGTTATAATTATCGCACCCATAAAATGGTTCATATTGCCTAGAATCATCGCCTTTACCGTTGTCTGTGCCAGTTTTACCTTGTTAGGAAAGCGACCGTCGATAATCGGTCAGCAGCTTGGTGTCTCAGGCCCTGCCGCGCTTACATGCAATCGCCGTCTGTGGCTATGGACAACAACACTAGTCATAGCCTAATTGCAACAGTAATCATATTTACAAATAAATGGATTTTGGAGAATACTGATTTACGACCTATGTGTAGGTGTAGATAAATATTGAAAATATAAAAGAAATATTTCTTTCCGAAGTCATTTTTACAGAGCGGTATATCTAAGAAGGTTTGCAAAATGTTTCAAGAGGTTCGGAAAATATATGCGTAATGGAGGAGTTTTATTTATATTGCTTTATTTAAGTGAAATAAGCTCGTAAAATATCATTCAATCGTTTATAAGCCTCTTCGGATGGGCTAATAGTAATAAAAGTATGTATTGCGCGTAGTTTTTTTTGGCCCGAACCAGGCAAGGAAAAAATGAACGATATAGTCATATTAGCGAAAGGGATAGCTCAACAGCTTAAAAATATCAATTCACATAAATCTCCGGGTCCAGAAGAGATACCAGCTAGAGTATTCAAAGAGTTAGTACTGGAAATAGCACCTTATCTCGAAATTGTTTTCAGTAAGTCACTTAGTCATGGCGTTGTACCTAAGGAATGGAAATTAGCGTTTATAAGGCCGTTACACAAAGGTGGGAAAAAACGACAGAGAAAATTACAGGCCAATTTCGCTTACCTCCCTATCTTGCAAGGTTCTCGAGCACATTATAGTTAGCTCCGTGATGGACTTAGATAGCCAGAACTTGCTAAGTAAATATCAGCACGGCTTCAGGAGGACGAGATCTTGTGAAACACAGCTCGCTTTGTTCGTTCACGATATATGTACTAATTGTAAGATCAGGAGACCGTAAAACTCAGACGCGGTTTTCCTTGACTTCAAGAAGGCTTTCGATAAAGTTCCGCATAGTAAGTTAGTGAATAAATTAAATGACTGTGGAATTAATCGAAAAATAATCGAATGGATCAGGGATTTTCTTAATGAGCGTGAACAAATAGTAGTTATAGATGGATTTAAATCAGATACAGTCAGCGTAGCCTCAGGCGTTCCAGAAGGATTTATATATAAACGACTTAGATAAGGTTATTAAAAGTAAAATCAAGTTATTCGCGGATGAAACAGTAGTTTACAGAGAGATTAACAGTCCTAATGATCAATTATTACTTTCTAACGACTTAAATGCAACTCTCGAGTGGTGTAAAGAGTGGCAGTTAGAATTGAACTTAGGAAAGTGTTCCTTTATGAGATTCTGGGGAAACAAAAACATCGACACGACGAGTTACACTGTTGAAGACGTCCAACTAAAACTAGCCGATTCCGTCAAATACTTAGGCGTTACTTAACAAGCAAACTCTCGTGGGATATGCACATACGAAATATATGCAGGAAGGCTAAACAGAAACTAGGATTCATCAAACGCATAGTAGGTAAAAGTGAGGAAAAAGTCAGAGACATGTTACTTCTCGTTAGTAAGATCGCTATTAGAGTATGCGTCGAGCATATGGGATCCGTACGGGAAAGGATCAATCTCAGAGTTAGAAAGAGTGCAGCGAAAAGCCGCTAGATTCGTCAAAAATTGTTACGATAGAAACAAAAGTGTACAGCCTTGATACAAAACTTAGGATGGGAATCACTAACTGAGCGCCGATCACGTTCTAGGTTAAAACTTCTTGAAAGATTTAGAACGCATATATTCTCCAGCGATGTCGAAGAAATAATAAGAGCGCCAATTTATATTGGTAGAATGGACCATCCTCGTAAAATAAGAAAGAGAGCCTGTAGGACTGAGAGGTACAAAGGCTCGTTTTTCCCTAGAACGATAGCTGAGCAGAACAGAAGTTACGACAAGAAATCAGTCGACGTAGGGTGATATTATTCATTATTATCTGCTTTCCCTTGGTGCTATTGCATCCCCTGCCACACACCATTGCAGGATGAATTGTGGATATAGATATAGATAAATGTATTAAATGAAAACTTCTAAAACATTCACGAGTGGTATAATACTCTGAAGGAGCTAATGAAAACCGAGATGAAAGAATATCGCGCTACTTGAGGGAGATACTGGGTTATAATGCCCTTTATCCTAAACACGCATGTTATTTTTGTGGGCACACGCGAGCTTGTATCGAAAGGAATTCATGGTCGACCGATAAAAATTATTCGTATGATCAGGAAAGGATTAATCGTCCCATTGACCCAACACTTTGGTAGAAGATCGCGAGCAACATATCACAGATAACCGCTTTTGCAAGTTAAAAGTGTCTGTGTGTTTTCTTTCTCATCGTAATTTGTTCAAAACTTATGACAGTTATGTGGAATATCCAGCAAAGAGCGAATTCAATTTCCCGATATAAATCTTTTTCCAAATCCTCAAAGAGGCCTGTTTCGCACGCGTTTGCGTGTCCTTTGTTCCGAATAACACGCAAATAAAGAGCGCTGTTTATATACAAAAGACTAATACATTTTGGAATTTGATTTTAGTTTATTATAGAAACCTTCAATCGCGAGAGGATTGTATTTCAGAAAAATGAACGCCGCGAGAAAGTAAAAACTCTTGTAATATCAAAAATTTTGCTCTTAACTTATCTCTTAAAGTCCGACTGAAGAATTAAAATTTCTTTTTACAGAATTTTAAAAAACAAAAACAGTAAAAACTGCATTCGGATAGATCGCATCAAAACGGTACGAGTGTTGCTTTGATAATGCCGTATCCATATCAAAAGAATTACTATAATTTCCGAAACGATTGATTGAAAAATCGACACTTTATATTTAACAAAATAGTAAAAGATATTTATATACACTAGGTGCTTGTTGCCGCAATTGCGGCAAGTAATTTTCTGCTAGTTCTAGGTTATCATTGTAAAACGTTTTCACGCTGCTCCGGAATAAACGTATCCCGTCGTCTAACGTCCTTTGTCATTTGGATTATGTACGAAGAGAAGATAACCAGGTGACTTTCAGTATGTTAAAAAAATAATTTACGTCCATATTCTCAACAAATTTTAAATTTATTCGTGATCCTATTTGCGTTAATAAGCGTTACAGATGCCGGCCTGGCAGAGGGGTGGTTAGCGTGTCAATCTCCCACTGTAAGGGTCGCGGGTTCGAATCCTACCGAGGGTATGGTCGTTTGTGATTGTCATAAAAATGTATTACAACACATATAATTGGGAGAAATGTCTGTGTTAAATAAATGATTATTATTATTATTATTTTACTTACAAAAGGGTAAGATTAGAGCATTCAAACGATGAAATGAAGATTCAATTGCTTCGATTAAATCCCTAGAAGCGCTTCCCATACGCAATTAACAGAATCAATAATTTCGATGCTTAAACAAAAGTTCGAGGCGAATAACGCTTTTCTTTCGTTCATTTAAGGTATAATTGGCACTAATTGAATCATAGGTAATAATGATGGTCGCCTTGGCAACACCTGGAAAGAGTACGAAAAATCCAAAAAATTTCGAAAACAATTGCGTAAACATCGCAAGAATAAGATAGTGTACAATTTCATACATCAAATAAAACAAAACAAAGGAAGTCGATTTATATTTATGTATCTTGATGAACGAAGAAAAAAACCTTGAACTTTGAAAATTGAAAATTACGTGTAAACTTATGGGAAAATATAATCGTCTCCTGGATTCGAACCCGGGACACTTTAGCAAACGAAAACAGTTTTACAGGGACACCCTAGCTAGTAGAAACAAAACGCCGTTTACCGCATATCTCTATCACGAACGGTTCTCGAGAAATATGCCGCTGTAATGCTTCACGTGTATGTACGTACACGTACGATTAGAATTTTAATATTATGATATACCTACTATGTATTTTAAACTCCGACAAATAAACTTATACATTATAGGAAATAGATATATCAGTAACATGGCTATTGCAATATCCCGATCTATATACTGAGAATCAGAGAGAAAGCATTGTTTGTTTTCAATTATAAAATATACGTATATGAAGTTGGAATATTGAGAAAGCTAATTTAAAATTCCATATGCAAATACTTCTCAAAAGCTTATAAACTTAGTCCTTATTTGAAAAAACAAGTCACCGAAATGGAAATAGGCACGTTTCATGTTGTTCTCATAGCCATCGTTTCTCTATATGGAAATCATCCTTTATTTTCAAAGAGTAGAAAACAACTTGATGTTGATATATGAAAAGTTAACATTCTCTATCCATTTTTTCATTTTAATAGAAAGAATCCGTTACAGGCATGTTGCCTATTTAGAGCTAATGATGCATCAATCTCTATTTTAATTTATATAAATAATACATTATGAAAGACAGAAAGAATATTTAAATAATACTCCCGGATATATAGTATTTTAGAAGTCGAGAGAGATTTTTCCTCTCGAAAACATCCTATAATTACTAACGGCGAGGAAAGTTTGGATTTACGAATGAGGCAAATGAAAATGTCGCCAGTGTCATAACGAATAACACTATTTTCCCCGAGGATGAAAATTAATGCTGGTGCAGAAATGCGCGGAACGAGTAGCGATAACAGTAGGTACATTTAGTCCAAGACGAGAGAAATAGCAGAAATTTCGGGAAATTTCTACGAACAGTTATATTTACTAGACTTAACGGAAGACTTAGTTTAATATGTCGTTGCATGTTTTCACCTTTTCTTCTATCACGGACTCCGATTGCTGATGATTTTTTAATTAAACCAGATACATGGATGAAGGTATCCTCCATAATTATTGTTAAAGTAAGCCAGTCGTCGTCGTCATCGGCACAAAACCGATTTAAAATTCCAAAAAAATCATCCCGTAAGTTTCGTGGTCAAAAGAGTTACACATCTATTCAAATATGATTCAAGAGGAATGTGTAAACCAATTTAAAATTAACTGAGAGGCTTAGACTTCGTGTAATTTCGTCATAAAAGGATGGGATGAATTATTGATACGAATGATTCGCATAACAAGACAACTTTAATGAAATTTTTACAGATGCCACACAATTTGCGGAATCTCTAATAGTTTCATTAAATTCGTTTTGTTATGCGAATCATTCGTATTAATAATTGATCCAGTCCTTTTATAATCAACTTAATTCAATAAAGACAGATCTGGCATAAGTTTTAATTTATTTTATAGTTATTTCATTGAATTCTGCTAAGATTATACATTTATCTCAACTGTCTTCGGCATAACTTTGTGAAATAATTCCAGGTTGGGAAACAACAACACTAATCATTTTCAGTTATAGTGGAAATTACTACTGCTGTTATCTCTTGCTATAGACTTACTAATGCAGTGAATTGTTTTTCGTTTAAGAGATTTTCTAAGTTTTATCTTCTAATTCATTGGCAGAAAAAGTTGCTAGGAATTGTCGCCAGCCTCCCCTTAAACTTTCATTCCATTCGCTATAAAGTTATTCTCATATCATTCCTAACGCGTGTGAAATGCAATCTCCTCAAAAACGAATGAAGGTAGACGGATACTTTCGTTTTGATTTGTTAACTCCTATTAAATCTGCGGAAAGCTCAGTAGTGGCGAGACTACCAGATGTTGAAAACCATTTCATTATAAACGCAGTATTATGATATACTGTTTCTGAATCCACGTGAAAGTACTGATACGAGAAACGACACAATATCTCCAAAATTAAATAAATAAAAATCGCCAAACTATTTTTGAACTTTCAGAAACTTAAATTCATATTATCCTAAGAATTACTTTTTGTACTTCTGATGAAGATTTTTAAATGAATAGAACGGAGAATGGTTATATTAGGTTAAACATATGGGAAATATGTATAGTTGAAAAGAAACGGAATTAATGTGGTGAAATAATTGCGTGCTTTGCGAAGAGATTAATATTGAGAGGAACCTTATCGCAAACAACGAGTTCTGTATGGAGCATTTTTATATTCGGTCAAGTTTAAAGGAAAAAGAAACCTGATATTCTCGTTTGCGAGTCGCAGCTGATTGGTCGAGGATTGGAGGTTACCGAAATAAAAATGGCGTGTTCAGCACGAAAGGCATAGGCTTGGAGAAAATGGCAGCTGAGGGATTTAAACTGGAAGTGAAGGATTACATATGCGGTACATGTTTTGCTCTTTCCCAAATGTCCTAGATGTGGAATTATGCTCTAGACGGGGGTATTAACGAGGAAAGAGCGGGAAGAATAGTTATATGGAATGTATGAGGAAGAGGTCGCGATAGAGGGAACGCAATAGACATGGTGAACACTTGCCGTGGGAATGTTTTTATAAATTATGATTGATATATTTCGAAATTTTCACTTTCCAAATGTATTACTTTTAAAAGATTAAGTATGGCGAGCGGAAATATTAAAGTAGAATTATTTTTCCTTTATGGCAAGTACTTTACAAGGTAGAAACAGGATGGAATACAGAACAAAATCATATATAATCCTAAAAAAACATGAAAAACTCAGATTATATGCATAATTTAACATTTTTACATTTTAATTAGTTATCCTTAATAAAAATTTGGTCCACATTGACATATTGACTGATTCCCAATAACATAAACCGCCCATGCTCTGTAGTCTGGTAATATTTTTGCATACTCGCAATTTAATTTTCGTTAATTCTGTAAGAAGTATATTGCAAATTGTTTGTACTTATACTATAAATCGTACTCATTATGGAAAAATGCGCTTTTTGAAATTTAAAGTAAAAAAAATTGAAAATGAATTAGCGAACTGAAAGTTCAACTTGCATCAAGTAGATAAGAATTTTTAGATTTCCGGTTGCGATTCAATTATTTGTAGTAAGGTTCATAAGGACTGTGTAAGCGTTCGACGCATAAAAAACTGAAATTAAAAAAAAATTACGGTAGCAAAATCCTCTTGTTAGCTAGAATTTTATTTTATCGTCCACTGCCATTTGTTACGAGCTGCTTAATATTCTTGCTATTATATACTTTTCTTTTCGTTGTGTATTCTTTCACAGGATCGCGAGACGAGGAGTTTGGAAAATGCTACATATAGGTAACGGTGTAGGTGATTTTTGTAGCCATTAAATGGTCGACTACCCCAGATGCTCTTTCTCAGTGTGAAGCGCACATCTTTGGGTATATTTCACGTCACCTTTATTTTAAAAACAACATACAAATGGTGTGTTTTTACACTAAGAGCTAGCAGAAGATGGCAAATTTTTGGGAGCAATTTTCAGTAGGCTTTTAGAGAAGAGCGAGTATTTGAAAGTGAATGTCTATGAAGGCCTTCGATTGTAGATTGATAACTTCTTTATTTGGGCAAAATTGTGATTAGACTGTCTCTTCTTCCACGTAAACCATTGTCAAATACAAAACAGAGGAAAGTCACAAAGAATGATAATCAAAATTACATAAAGTGCTAAATAAAATCGGTTTAGGGGTGGAGGGCGAAGTCTTCTTCGAAAGGAAATTTTTTTGTATGCGAAACCCTCTAAGAACATACTTTTTCAAGAAAATCCACATGATAATATTCCAACCCATATTTTTCATACACGGAGAATCGTATTCGTATTCTAATTAGCATGTAATAAAAGTAATATTTCTTAAACACCGTAAATGCCCACATAGAAGCCGACCTCCTAATAAATTTCCTAAAATTTTAGAAAAAAGTAATTTTAAGAGATTTTATTATGAAGTGTACCTTGAGTGATGCAAAACTTTAGATACCCTATTCAGTACAGTTGTGCACTAAATTTACAAAGAAACAAGTATGAAGGATAAAAATCGATTTAATATTTTTGTAAAAACTTTCGTCTTAATATAAAACCAGCAGACGATCGCGCAAAGCAACTTCTAATCTAATTCAGTAACAGTTTCTCATAATATCTATTGAAGAAAGAATGTCATTTCCTTTTCCTTAAGCGATATAACATCTAATGATTTTAAACGCTTAATAATTATTTTTAATTATATTTTAATCTGTGTAAGATTAGGTTAAAACCATACGCTAGCGAAGCGAGCTGCCAATGGGTTAGGACCCGTAGGACTACAGACGGAGCTCCTAGTTTCTTTTATTTTTACATGATTAACAATTACGTTATTATAGTTATATAATTCAACATAATCCATTTTCTTGACCAATATTACTACTTTAGTTTACACCTTTGGCGACACCGTGGAAGCATGAGTTTCACTACGTAAAATTCAAACAACTGAGCACTAATTCCGCCATCACAGTTTACTTAACCGTCTGTTTGTACTCATTGTACACAGTTATACCAGATTTTATGAATGGGAAGAATTTTAACATGTATATATTTCTTATAATTGTTATAATAATGATCATAGTTATTAAATTTGATTGGAAGAAATAATAAAGGAAAACTAATAGACAAACTTTTTAGTAATCAAGAGAATCCATACAAATTACTAATCTTAATGACACATAAAATTCAGAGTTTAAATTATTGTATTCAGTTTCAGTTACTTTCGGACCAGAATTTATTCGGGCATTTAGATATTTAGATAGTCAGAATGAAAAATAAATACGGTGCCCATCGGCGGTTATACCAGAGGTCGGCAACGTTTTTCCTTTGGGTGTCACTCTTTATCAAAATTCATAATCCGTGACCCTCCGAGCGTGCCACCCTTAAATTTCTTTTGTCTGTAACGCTTACGAAAATCGGTTCTGATATTATAAATAATCCTTAGTATAATGCGGTAGCATTAAAATGGAAAATAAATTGAAATAAACTTGAAATTCTTTTTAAAATACATACTTTTCGTGTGTATTCTCTGAAATATCGTACCACTTAAAATCTCTTCGCGTGCCACCTTTTGGCACGCGTGCCATAGGTTGCCGACCCCTGTGTTATACCATGGGCTTAAGGGGGAGGCGTTGTGGGACTTCTCGATACGCGACCGAGAGCGTGCTACTACACACGGCGTTGTCTAATTCTACATTTTTTTTCTGATTACTACCAACAACAGAATAGGAAAATAAACGCCGACATTATTCTAGATTCGGTTAAGTGACATATTTTGCAAGTTTAATGTAAACTGGAGGGAGAGTAAGGAAGACTCGCGGTGTATCCGGAGAAGCGGCGGGGTTATAATCGTGGAGCACCTTGGCTCAAAATTGTTACAGATAAATATATCGCACAACAATTTTGAAATGTCTCATTTCATTTACCTGTGAAATAGCTGCGAGAATATGGAAAAATGTTTCGTTAGTTACCATTTAACATGAAATTGTTATTTAAAGTGTGATATTAACTATGGAAATTACATATGGATAAAAATACCGACACAAGATAAATAAGTTTTCGCCGCTGTCTCGTATCTTCTTTTAATATAGTTTGCCTCTATATTAGAATATCATATCTCGGAAGAATTGATAAAATGCACAATTGAAAATTTAGTTACTAAACGGTACAAAAATTTGTAGGTGGTAGGGTTGCAATGCACCAGGCTATCATTTATAGTTAGGATTGGCAGTTTTCTTCGTATACGTATATTTATTATTATTCGAAGACCTAAATCGAAGTTTATTTTTTCTAAATTCTTTTAACTGAATATCAATGAAAGTGTATTTATGAATGTAACACGTTTCCTGGATTGCCTGCCGTTCACTAATTTTTTGTGTATGTGCTGTTGTTGACTTTGAACACCAACTCAGGACAAATAATTTTTCAGAACAAATGGGAAAGTATATATAGCTAGTTAAATCGTGCCCCGTATTCATGAAATCGAGACCGTTCAATAACAAAATTAATGTGACGTGAATATAATGTACAACCAAATGTATGTAGGATAATTTAGAGGAAAGAACTTGAACTTTTTGAGTAACAAACGAAGATGGATTTAGAAAAAAGGCCAAAGGCAAAACTGCCAGGGTAATTAAGTATGAGACAGTTAAAATCAACGGAAGAAGCCTTTACTTGGTGGAACTCCATCATAAATAATGATTACTTGGTAAAAGTTCCACTTTATTAAAAAGAGACGACCGGTTTCGACTAATATCTAGTCATCATCATGATGATGACTAGATATTAGTCGAAACCGGTCGTTTCTTTTTAATAAATTGGAACTTTTACCAAGTAATCTTTCTCATTTTACTTGTGAGACACTCTTACTCGGAGGTTGGATTATGGGTTTTGATGCTTAAAAATATAAATTTTGAATGTTTGTGAAAATACTATAAGAACATATGGCGATCGGTATTCATTTTTCAGTTTGGGAAAACCTTTTTTTCGCACCTTGGAGGAGTTCGGCAGATCTTTTTACACAGGAGACCCAAGAGACGTGCCCCGACTTCTCCTTACATAAAGTATGGTGACAGGTCATATCGTAAAAACGACCTAAATTTCGTAGGGATTACCGGATCATGTCGAGGGCAAAGACAGAGTGCAATAAACCGATCGTATTGTCCTGTTCCTTACCCTTACCTTTGCATCACGCGGAAGCTCAGTATACGTCCTGAAAACAATGAGATAAGGGACCTTAGAAAACAACATTTAAGGTATACCGAAGTGTGGGCGTCTAATATGACAAATACTGATTTTCAGTTTCGCTTTGAATGTTCGATGGTAAATCAAATTTTAAAATCATTACGCAGAATTTCGAATAAAATATTATAGTAAAAATTCGCCCATAATCGACAATTAATTAATTATAAATTATAAATTTTTACGAATTCCATGTTTATCACTTACTGTCTTTGATCTCTTGTTGGCTTTTCTAAAATTTCTCGAGGAAAGCGAACAACTGTTTAGTCCTGTGTTTCAGTCGAGCTCTCCTATTTTATCTTCATTGTCGTGCTCTTAGTTAGAGGCGGGAACATCTATTAGACCTAAAACCTCGTATCCTATTCCCTCCAACATGCATTTCTCTCGGTTCAATACGGCATGCGGTCTGCGTTCATTCAGCGAATGCAATTTAATTGTGGTAATAATGCAGTCCCTCTTTCGTAAATAGCATGTTTTACAAATCAATCTTCTCTCTTTTGAATTATTTCTAACTCCAATGTGCGATGGAGCTTCCTTACGCAGGGCCCATAATTTTGACGGATATAATTCTGTTATAAATGCTTTAATAATGTGGCATCGGTCAGTATCATATGTTTTCTTTCTTATTGCTTGCCTCACCTGGTTGTATACTTTTAGAAATGATAAATTTTGCCAAAAAGTATGCTTTGCTAGCGTCCACGAATCTCAATAATTCACTTTCATTGAGGTTGAGTTGGATCAAATTTTGCCACATTGATACTCAACATTTACTACTCATGTGATATGAGTTTGAACTTATCATTGCTACTTATACTCACAAAGTCTTTTCACCAGCTTCCCTTGTAATCATGCTTCCTAACTATTGCTCAAACACCTTCCTTTTAATTAACGTGTAGGGATTTTTGAGTAACGTGATCCTTTTATCTATAGTTACAAAAACTAACATAAATAGCCGTGAAGAACATGACCGGTTCGCATTACTTAAGTTAACCCTAAATGAATGCTAAAATAAAATAAAATTTCAATGCTATAGATTTGTTTTAAAAAAAGAGAAATGTTGCCGTTCAAAAATATTTTTGCAACTTTCCGTCCTGTATTGCAATTGTATTGGCGGTTAGAAAATTAAATTTCTTTCTTTAGACATTCTTGGATTCAATTCCAGTATCCTAACCATGATTCTATATATCATACTTTTGAAATACAAATCAGTATACACTACAATCATTCTCACGTTAATATATCATGAATAGAACCGAAACAGTGTAAAATATAACAGGAGTATAGCTGAGTAAATCCTGCATGCATGATTAAATTGAATTACTTTCCTTTAGTTCTTAGTTTTCACATTTAATTCCATGTTATATTACTGACAGAAAGAGAAACACTGGCAATCATTATTATTAGATAGGAGTGATCAACTAGCGTCACAACGGAAAAATTCATATTATATAACAAATAACAGGTCGGAGTTTAAATTTCACCTTACAAAATTCTGTAGTGAAGAAAAAATTCTTGACTTTAAATTCGGAAACAACTAAGAAAAGAAGGGATTTTCATAATGGTTATATTTTTACAGAAAGTCTGGAATCCTTAAAATATTTAACGAATTTTTTGTCGAAAACTGGCTGCAGAATATCAGGGAAAATTATGAAAATTTGCGCAAAACTTTTTACACCTCACGGTCATTATTCGGGCATATCAAGCTGGCGATTGTATTACAAATCTAAGTTAACTAATTCTTTTTCAGATGTATTTCACACAAAACAAAAATTTTCTCTAAGAATGTAAATTGATTTTATGGAATGTAATGAAATAACCATAGCAAATATAAAATAATGGGATGGAAATTCATATTAAGCGAAAGCCCACTAGGTTGAATTCATTACTATGTTTATCCAGCAAATGCATACGTTCTTTGAGAAACATTGTCCGGAATTTCGTGCAACAGAATTCACCCGTACTAAAGTATAATAAATAATAAAATAATTTATATGAATTACTGTAGAAAAATCAACGTCTATATACTATTATCGACTTTATAAAAATATATTAGAATGGCGAGAAAAATTTTCAAAACTAATTTTTGCTGCTCTAGATATATTCAAACAACTAAAGATTTTTTACCGTCCTTAAATACGAGCCCGAAAAGATAATTCCGCAAAATATTTTGTTTTTGTTTGCCTTGTCAGTAAGGAATGTAATTAAATAATATATATACGAATTAAAAATGAATAAAGCTTTGTGGGTTTAGGAAATATTGTTAGAAAAAGACAATTATAATCCAAACTATTTTTGTCGGAAATGAAAAATTGAGAAATTAAATTGGTAAGCTGATAAAAGAAATTGCATCTGTAAACTATTTGTCCTTTAAATATAAAAATCCTGTTTTTTTCTTAAATGCGCGCGTAGTTTTGAAAATGGAAAATTTTTGTGTCGATGAAATTGGTGATACGGCAAAGAAAATTTTACCGTCGACCATAGTAAACTGTAAGTTATGCCTTATTAAGAGATGCTGTTCATCACACATCACCGAAATTGCAATCAGGCAATTTATTTGATCTTCATTGTACTTCACTTCCTCAACAGTAACATCGACAGTTTCATACAGAAACTGGAGTCGGATTGGTCGACAAAAACGAGGCGAAGAAGGCCGGGGATTCTGCCGTACAATAATTTTGTTTGAGGAATCAGCATCGCCAAATATTAACTGAAGCGGTACCAATGATGTGAGAGAAATATTTGCATCTGAACCAGTACGACTCTCAAATTTTTGTTTATATTGGCTCTGTCCAGAACTACCATCGCATCCCCATTTAGATATTAATCGTAAACCGTTAAGTTGTTCTGTTGTTAATTTTGCCAGTACTTGTTTCTGTACTTCTGCAATACGACGAGCAGTGTGGTCCAATATAGCTTGCAACCTTACTTCAACACTATTCTCGGTGAATGTAAAAGCTTCACAATCGGGATAGCAGCGTTTCTTCGCCTCTTCAACGACTTGGTACGGAGGAAATGTTTTCTTGGCTGGAGCTCTAACCACGTTATATTGATGCCTGGTTAGCTTCCCTTCAACCAAGATAGACAGTGCTGCATCACCAGAAAGTTTCATAATCTGATCTTCTCTCTCTGTATACGCCTTTCTGTGTTTGGTAGCTCGCTTTGGCGTTGAGAAGATCACTTCCTTTATTACTATCGCAGCGCCCACATTTCCTTCTGCACGTAAACTTATTTGGGAAGCATACGAGAGTTCAGAAGGACTCACTTGTGATCGTAACAGTTCAGTCTTCCTGCGTTTAGACCTCTCACTGCTACAATGAACTTACACGGGAGGACGACCACTCTTCTTCTGAGGCGCGGTTGAATAAACTGGCAAATAAATATCTATTTCCAGCCAATCCTTGTTTTTTCTAAAAATCTCTCAATAATCCAGTGAGAAGCGGTTAACTTTGCTTTTTAATCAGAGGTAAAATGAGTCAATATGCGTTTAATGACATCTGATGACTCATGCGAAAAGTTCGTCATTTCCATAACGCGGTTCTTAAAATGCTCACATCTATCACTATATTTTTTTGAATCTGAAGAAAACATTATTTCAGACATTGTCTTCCTACTCAGAGAAATACGCTCGTCGTTTGAACCTGTAAGAAGAAAAGACGTTGTAACGCAACGAGAGTAAAACAGGATCTACCAATTTCGCCATATACAGAACAGAAATTTACTATAGTGTGACGAAAGAAATACATTTTTTTCAAAGACGTGTTAATATGTGCTAAACTTCCTTACAGCTCCGCATAGCTGACAGAATGTATTATGAGACCCAATAAAAATTTCTGCCCGGTAATGCCCGATAGATAACTAAAACTCGAATTGATTTATTCGCCTTGCTGAATACTTACGAATATTTTTTGCATAATTAAACAAAGAATAGGAAATACTAATGCAGAGAAATAGATTTGAACTATGGTATAAATTTTTACATCCAGGTATTGGATCCACGTTAACAAACAATTTCAAAATAACTGCTACACACACAAAACAGCAGATTCCAAAGGACAAAATATCGAGAGAAATTTTGCAACTCGTCATACTCGCTTAACAGTCAACTTTGTACTGAAGTAGGGAAGAGATAGTTACTATAGGAACTAGTTAATTAGCTGTATTAAATGCGCATGTAGTCTCTCCTAATGACGAAGTATTCACATAAGTGATATCTGCAACTTTGTATTTTACATTATGACCATGTTTAACGGAAAAAACCCCACTGTGCGTCATACCCGTACATCGAAAAAATTCAAAATACGACCATGCCGCAAAGTGAAAACCACGAGGGCGTTTTGTGCAAATGAGTGGACTAAAGCAAGTGGAAGATCATTCATTACCTTTGATGTGTACTTGAGGTTTTGTGAGAGGGATCGCAGTAAGCCTTTCAGGAAGCACCTGTACCCGAATTCTGCCGATATAAGCTAAGCTTATCTCTTCCCGAAAACGAGGCACTTAAAAATTGCACGAAGAGGAGAACTGGATGGAATCAACGGGTGGTGAGCTTGAGAACGCACATCGACCAATGGCGAGGAAGAAAATAGGATATGAGCAAGAGGTGCAATTTAAATGTATTTGGGATAATTCTGCAGTTACGTCATTAATAATTATTCGAACCGATTGTTTGATATGGGAATGGTGTATGATGATTGCCTCTCACGGTTTGCATACGATTCAAAGATCAGGTTTCCAGAAGGTTTAAAAAAAATGTGTTTATATAGTATACTTAAATTTACAATTATTTTATTATTCACATTTTTCCCTTGCGTAACTAATTGGGCCAATGTAAATTTAAACAAGAGCTCAGTATTTTTAAAAATTCATATTAAGCATATAGATATAAGCAAACAAGTTAGGAAAGTGTACAACGTATCACAAATGGGCGCGTTTCTTGCAATGGAGTATTAGAAAGAAATTATATACCTGTACGTACGTGAAATTGCGTTTTAAAGTTCTTTCCTTCATCATAAATAATCCATTTCCTTCCTATTTAATAGTATTACATGCACACGTAAGGAAATTAAACGTTTGTTTTGGAGATTGTTTATGTTAGCAACCATGCAAGAAATTTTCTGTTCAACTCGAATTAAGACATACTTGTTTGATTTTCTCAATAACGGCTACTCCTACGATAAAAATGTATAGAGGAGAAAATACTCTACTTTATCAGTTCTACAACTTTTATTTGAAAGATATTTTGATATGAGCAATATTTTACGAGACATGACGAAAATTTAATTTTGTCACCAGTAAAGTGGTACCCCTGATTGGCGTACGTGATTCATTTTTGCGATTTTCTCATTATATTTGATTGAAAGTCCTTAATATCAAATTTCTTAAAATCCGTTCTGTAGAAGCCGAGAACGAACATGCGGACGGACGGACGAACAGACGGACGGACAGACCGACCGACGATAATAGGCGCTCACGCTGTAAGCGAAACGCGCCTAAAAACCAATACATATTTGTTCAGAGAGATGGATATTAATCGTGTCATTCTTTACGAAATAGAAAAATATTTTCTCGCATTTCCGATCAATTTTACATTATATATATATATATATATAATATTATTTATTTATGAATTAATTCTTAAGAGTTCGTGTAGCTAAAAAATAGGATAAGGTATTCATATTAATGCCATCGTAGCAAATGCGTATAAAACATGCGTTGAGTGATGTTGCGTACTCTGGTGCTCGGTTTTGTGGAACTTTCCAGCTATGTTCTGAATTCCTAAGTGATGATTAATATCATAGGTTGCTCTTGTACGATAACTCGGTACTTATCTGAATATCAGCAAATTTATCATCCAGGAATTTGATTCCTTATTAGTAAAAACTAAATCAGGAAGATATGACGTTGGTATATAGATATGTCCGAACAGGACCGGCCCTAGAAATTTCGGGACCTAATTAGAAAACTTTTAGCGGGGCCCCTACATCTAAAAGGCGTTGTTTCCTGCATCCTGAGAGCATCAGATGGCCTCTCATGAGACCACTTGGGTATGGATGGGACTATGGATAAATCTAAAAAGAATCATCACCAATAGATAGTTTGGAGCCCCTACACCACTGTGTAGTCGCGGGGCCCGATTGGGTCCAATAGGTACAATTGGCCTAAGGCCGGCCCTGTGTCCGAACAGGTCACCTGACTCTCCTCAAAATTTCTGCATCTCCTGGTGCTTAGACATCGGCGACTTAGCGTTCGAAAGGAATTGGTCGAGGTTCACGTTCTCTTCATCACCCCTACTGATTACGCAGATGAGCCTATATTCAGTACCATCTTATGGACAACTTGGAGGCACTGCTGCATGCTTTTTGAGATTACGGGCGTTACTGAAGGTGCATAAATGACGACGGGTAGTAAGTATATAGCCTCCTCTTAATTTCCTTCAACAATTATTGCTTGTGGTGTCTCCACGACCTTGGTGGAAGATGACAGTCTTGGTCGCCTTTTGATTCATAGCAAGCCTCCATCGTCTGCACCAGCGGAAGTGGATGCACACAGCATTCTTCGGTGGAAAAATTATGGATATTCGTACACCCATTGAAGACGGACTCAATGTGTTCTACTGTAGTCACCGCTAGTATACGAATGGCGATCCTTATCACCCAGAGCGCGCCAATATTGCGTAATATGTAAGTAAATAATGATACAATCGGAGAATCGACTTGCAAATCAGGCCTATAATAGAATACGCGGCCAACGCATGGGACGCTTATGAATGAGGCCTAAAAAATAAATTAGAGAAGGCTCAGAGGAAGTCTTCAACATACGTATTTATGAGGTGGATATAAGGAGGAGGAAATCCTCACTGAGTTTATACATACAATAAGTTGTAAAGCAATGGGTAACATAAAGCGGATAAATAGATTACGCGGTATACATAAGCTAAGCAGAGGCAAGAAATAAAGAGAGTAAGATGGAAAAGAAAAATTTCTGTCGGATGAAACACCAAAAGACAAAATTTTTCTAAATTTTCGTTTACTAATGGGTAAGACAGTGAATAGAACATAGTGCCGGAAATGCCTTCCAAGTAATAGTCCACTAAATAACGCAAAGTTTAAATATTAACTTTTATTTATTATATGCATGAGTAGAATATTGAATGCGACAATATCAATATTATAATTCTGACAATGCATAAATAGTTTTATACCTTAATAGTGACAAAATGAAGTCATCTCTTCTATACGGAGCATTTAAACTGAAGAAAAATAGGTAATAATTTGAATAAACAATTATTTTGGAAGTTTTTCATGTATTTCACTTAGAATGTTTTTTATAAATTGGCTGTATCATAGTCTAAAGACCGATTTTGATTTCCTCGGTCTTGCCGTGACTTTTGGGATAGCTCAGTAATTTTTTAATGATAATTTTGATTGAAATATTATTTTGTGAGACAGCAAACCCATTTAGTGCATTATACACTACTATCATAAAATTGAATTGAAAAAATGCTTTTTTAGATTTATATGTTAGCAATAAAACTGATGACGTTCAAAATTCGTTTTTATGCGCGTTTCGCTTCCAGCCTGTCCGTCTGGCTGTCCGTCCGTCCGCATGTTCGTTCTCGTCTTCTACAGAACGGATTTTCATGAAATTTGATATGAAGGACTTACAATTAAAGATAATAAGAAAATCGCAAAAATGAATCATGTACGTAAATCAGGGGTACCACTTTACTGGTGAAAAAAAATTAAAATTTCATATCTCATAAAGTATTAGTCATATTATATCAAAATATCTTTCAAATAAAAGTTGTAGAACTAGTAGAGAAGAGTATTTTCTTTCCTATACATTTTTATCGTTTGAATAGCCGTTATCGAGAAAATCAAACAAGAATGTCTTAATTATAGTTGAACTTGGAAAATTTCTTGCATGGTTATTTCCCCATTGTTACTAACATAAACAATCTTACAAACGAACGTTTAATTTACTTACGTGTGCATGTAATATTATTAATGGGAAGAAAATGGATTATTCATGATGAAGAAAAGAACTTTAAAACGCAATTTCACGTACGTACAGGTATATAATTTCTTTCTAATACTCCATTGCACGAAACACGCCCATTTGTGATACGTTGTACACTTTCCTAACTTGTTAATCATTAATATTGTTTATGTAATCGTTATCGTTACAACGTTGTGCCATCAGCTGATATTACCATGTTAGATTTTGCACCAATACTATTTCTATACTCTTTCAGTTTTTTAGAGGCATAGGAACAGGGCCATATTAAAGTTTTTGTGGCCCCCGAGCCACACAATATTTTGGGATCCCATTTATCTTTGGTAGGATTCATTTATAACTCAAAATAGTTATAATTAAATGAAACGGGCCAAAAAGTTAGTAGTTTTAAAAAACTACAACTTTTTTGCAACAAAAGATTTTTTGTTAGCCAAGAAGAGCTCCTGAAAACTTGGGACCCCCGGGCCACGGCCCGCTTTGGTTAATCCTACCCTGCTCGGGTGGTGAATATATCATTATGTTTTTAAATTATTATTTCTTCCCCTGCCCGCATTTTATTAAGATAATAATATATAAATTTCGTATGTATTTGTTAAAATTTTCAGAAATGTCTTTTCTTTAGAATCTTTATTTAAGAGGGAATTATTGAACTCAACTTACCTACGTCTCCCGAAAATTCATAAAAACTTCTTAAAATCCACGAGCTCAGCTTCCGAAAATAGATAATAAATGAGGCAGAAGAAGCTAAAGATAAAAGACAGGATGAAATCGGAAAAATTCCTTAAGGGATTTCAATTCGGAAAGCATGCAAGAGTTCGCATCGTCATATTCTCTAGGTCAGGGGTCGGCAACGCGGCGATCGCGGACGCCATGGCGCCCGCAAAGCATTTACCAGTCGCCCGCCGGCCGAAATGAAAAGAAAATAAACAGACACGGAAAACTCCTAGTTTTGTTAAGAGGCGGAAAAAAGAACTTTGGACCGAACAACTTACCATATAACTTAAGCCGAATTGTATTTCTGTTACAAAATAAAATCTTCAATGGTGTGAGTTAAGAGCGAACGGACTGGAGACATGCTACATCCATTGTTGGATAACGACATTAGTGTCATTAACGGCATTCTTTTCAAATTGACTCCTCCCTATCCCGCCTCCTAGCTTATCCACGTGCACCTCCCCCTTCTACCCACCCGTTCCCTAGCATAAATACAACCTATACAGCTCACTTGACTATTTGGGCGTTTCTTTTGCCTGAATATAGTTACTTATAATTAAAATACGATTCAGCTCAAGATATAACTGTAACTTGTTGGTTACGGAGCTCTATTCTCCGTCTTGTGACACAACTTGGCTCAGGTTATTATTGTAACTTGTTGGTTTCGGAAATATCTTCTCCAGTTAGTGCACAAAGTACTGGGTTTCTGAGGTTTTTATTCATCTCAAAGAATATCAGTCAGTGATATCTAATATTTTCGTCTCCATTGGTTAAATATAAAACGGTTTAACATGCCAAACAAGTCAGAATATTTCTGATATTTTCGGGTATTCTTTGAGTTGTGATTATTAATTCTTTTATACAAAATTTTATCCCCATTATGAGTACTAAGAGAGAAAGAACATATAATTATAATGCTGATTGGAAAGAAGAGTTCTGTTTTACTTATTTTAAAGGAAAGTGTTTCTTTATTGTGCAATGTTAGTGTCGCGCTTCCAAAGAAAAGTAATGTTGAAAGACACCAATACGGTCCACGGTAATTTTAATACTAGCTTCCTGGTAAACTCAGCGATAAGGAAAAAGAAAATTTCTGATATAAAATCTATTTATCTAAACAGCAAATAATTTTTACTATCCCAGTTCAGAAATAAAAAAGAGAGACGATTGCGTCATTTAAAATTTCGCATTTGTTGGCCAAGAAGAAAAAATCTTTTGAAGATGGCTTGATTGTAAAAGAAGCCACGTTAACAGCTGCTAACCCAGTTTTTGAAGATTTTAAAAATAAAAATGAAATCACTTCAATGATAAACACGATTCAGTTATCATCAAGAACAGTTACAAGATGAATCGAAGTTCTTGCAGCTACAATGGAATCGGTGTTGGCAAGTGACTTAAAAAATTGTATTTTCTTCTCTTTACAATTGGATGAGTCGACAGACGTATTAGACATTTCCCAATTAGCAATGGTTGTGAAGATGGTGTTTAATGATTTTTCTGTCAAGGAAGAATTACTTAAAATTCTTCCTATAAAAGGGCGAACAAGAGGTGAAGATATTTTTTCAACCTTCAAAAATATGTCGACGAAAGTAATATAACATTACAGAAGTTGACCGCAATTACAACAGATAGTGCACCTGTAATGACAGGTTGTAAAAATGGATTCATTGCTCTATGTAAAGAAGACACTGTGTTTCCAAAATTTGTTCCTTATCACTGCATTATACATCAGGAAATATTATGCACGAAAGATCTTCTTTTCAACATGTTATGGAAACTATAACGAAAATTATAAATTCTCTAAGAGCCGTACCAATGCAACGCCGATTGTTTAAACTGCATTTACATGATGAATATGCCGAATTCAGTGATCTCCTTTTACATACCGAAATGAGATGGCTCAGCAGGGGGAAAAATACTAGTGACCTTTCGAAATCTCATAAAGGAGGTAAAGGAATTTCTCACCTCAAGGAATGTATATTATGAACAGTTGGATGACAACGCTTGGTTGACGGATTTCGGATATCTTGCTCAGATAACTCTAAAATTAAACGAACTGAATTTGGAGTTGCAGGGAAAAAATCATAATATTGCGAAAATGATAAGTGCAGTAAATGCATACAGATGTAAATTGGCATTGTGGAAGTCGCAGATAGCGAGAAATTCATTATCACATTTTCATAATTTAAAAAATATTATTGAAAGTCTGTCTGATAAAAATGTAACCGCTGAACAATTTTCCCAACACATTGAAACACTTTTGGAAGAGTTTAATTCTAGGTTCGGTCAGTTTTCTGAATTGGTACCCGTTGTGACATTCTTTGTTAATCCATTCAATTTTACGGATAATGATGTTTGTTACCATTGAAACCTACTTTACTATCATTAACACAGAAGACTTAGAATTGTAAATAATAAATATACAGAATGATATTATTTTAAAGTAACATCAGAATGATGAAAACTTTTGGAATTTAGTTGATGAACATCGCTATCCCCTTTTAAGAAAATGTGCCCTAATAATATATTCTTACTGTGTTTCAACATACTCATGAGAGTCCATTTTTCCTTTCTCCATACGTAGTGTAGGGAAAGTATTGTGATCACGAAAAAAATCGACTTCGATAATTCAGCGGAAATACACGTTTTGAGGTCCCTACAACACGTTTACACTATTTTCGGAATGATGTATGTATGTGTGTGCGTGTGTATGCGATTGTGGACGCTCTTAACTCAAAAAGTACTTGCCATATCGTTACAAACTTCATATATAACACTTTAGCATTATTACAAAGAACTGATTAATTGTTGGGCAATAACGATTAACCGAGGTTTATTGAAAACCGATTCGTTTTTTGCGATATTTCTCCAATAATACGTCACTACAGTATACATTGACCATTACAGAAAATGTAGAAAATATAATTTCCTACATCTTTTATTTCAGACAATTTTCCATAGCAGTTATTGTTTCGGAATTATTTATAAATAATCGGTTTTTTCGGATTCCGTCAAATATCCCATTAAAAACGTCGTTATTGGTAATCTTTGTGAGGACCAAAGTTGTAGAGAATAATATTTCTTCCAAGTTTTGTTTGAAATAAAATTTCGTAGAACCATCCATTTCGGAGATATTTTGCTTTTTCTTAATTTACCTACAGTATACAGCGCCACCACCATGTAGCGGTGAATTCTGTAAACATTCAAAATATACCTAATTTACGGCAATAAGGACTGTATTCTTTTACGATTCGAAATAATAAGTTTGCCTTATAATGCTATTCATAATAATTTAAATATCTATACCCCAAATATGGAGAAAGTCATGTGTTGGCCACATCAGATTTTTTCCACATCTGTTTGAACGATATTCAACTTTTATTTTGACTGTAAGCACGAGATCGATTACAATTTCTATACGAATATAAAACTCACACTGGAATATATGGATAGAACAATTTATATATGTTTTTTATACCCTTTGCGAGTCGGTATCTAAGGAATAAAAAATTGCGTATTCTTTTCTTTGATTACTATTCGATTTTCATCATAAGGATCACAAGAATAACAAATTATATACTTCACAAAAGCATCAACGCTTACAGTAAATAGCCATATTCTCTGTAGTGCCGAAGAGAAGGATCAAAAATAAAAATTACAAAAATGCCATTCTTGTGCCGTGGAATTGCTTGTGGAATTCTGGGTAAGTTGTTGTATGATTAGGGAAAGTAATATGGAAACGATTGAGATGATTCATTAGTCTTCTTGGGATCACAACACCCCTTTTCAGCGGACGATGTTTACATGAATAACTCGCGATTTTATACAAAGTGATTGCTTTGATTTTCCATGAATTGTAGTTTTAGTGATGGATCGTTGGTGTGCTGCCGATTTGTTCCGACGGAAGCCCTCGAGTTCGGCCGAAGAGGGTAAACATTTGAAGCGCTGCCATTGGCCGCCGCGCAGCCAACGAGAAAGCGCGATAATACATTTTCCATCCATCTCTTAACGTGCCTCCCTCATGACTCCAAAGCCGAAAAATATCCGGTCTAATTTTTTTACGAAAATTCGTGTATTGGAAGGGTCTCTAATTAACTGAATCGCCTGGTTAATTGAATCCGGCGCGATTCCTAATGCCAAAACAATTACGGTAATTAAAAAAATAACGCTCTCTTCGGATTTAGGCGACAAGCTGCATTCTAGTGCTTCTGGAGTTTGATAACTTCTTGATATTCTCCCATAAATGAATTCCATCCCGTAGTTTATGAGAGACATACAATATTCCATTTCTCTAACGTTGCTCTGCATATTATTAATAAACCTTAATAGCGTATCTCAAATTATTTCCGAAATAATATCCATTGCAAATTATCTGAGAGCATCCCAAGACGAAAGTAGCGTGATGTGGAGTAAAAATCAAAATTTTTTGCGTGCTTTATTAGCAGATACATTATTTTTTACTTTCTCCATAAGTAGTTATGGGAAATTATTGTGATCACGAAAAAAATCGACTTTGAGATTTCAACGGAAATACACGTTTCCCTAGAACAGGTTTAGATAATTTTCGGAATTATGTCTGTGTGTGTGCGCGTGTGTGTATGGATTGTGGGCGCTCTAACTCAAAAAGTACTTGCCATATCGTTACCAAACTTCATATATAACACTTTGGTATGGGCGCAAAGAACTGATTAGTTTTTGGACAATAACGGTTAACCGAAAGTAGAGGTTTATTCGAAACCCGATTCGGTTTTTGCGATATTTCTCCGTTAAGACATCATTATTGTATATACAAATCTATACAGTCGTTATAGAGAATGTAATTTCCTACAACTTTCATTTTAAATAATTTTCATTAGCAGTTACTGTTTACGAATTATTTATAAATAATATTTTTTCAGTTTCCGTCAAATATCTTAAAAACGCCGTTATTGGTGATCTTCGGGAGGACCAAAGTTGTAGAGAATAACATTTTTTCCAACTTTTGTTTGAAACAAATTTTCGTAGAACTATCCATTTCGGAGATATTGAACTTTTTCTTAATATCCTGTATACAGAGCCACAACCACGTAGCGGTGAATTCTGTAAACATATTCAAAATATACGTAATATACGGCAATAAGGACGACTGTATTCTTTTACGATACGAAATAGTAATTTCGCCTTATAATGTTATTCATAATAATTTAAATATCTATACCCCAAATATGGAGAAAGTCGTGTTGGCCACATCAGATTTTTATTTAGGTTCATAGCACGTTTTTGTAGTTTTCAATGTAAATCTGTATTTATTTAGAAACAAGAAAAATGTAACTCCAATACTTCATATAGGTACAACGAATAATCCAGAGTTATTTCCAGAGCGAAGGAAATCAATGATATCCCTCTGTTAGAGTTGGTTTTTATAACAATAAACACCTCGAAAACTAAAATAAAGTGCATTAAATGTAAAAATTTTAATAAAAGCAGGCAATATTTTGGTAGCTGAATCAGAGTAGGAATTATAGCCATATTCTACATTTTAATTAAGGGATTTTTTCTGCTCCCACGTTCTCATATCAACTATAAAATCAGGCAAACTTCAAACTGCTACTATTCATTCTTCCTTTCTGAGTCTTTTCTTATGATACAATTATTCGCTATGTAGAAATACTTCATTAAGATGATAATTTCAGGTGACTTATTGGTACCATACCGCTAGTCAAGAATTATACCGTAAATTTTATACTAACCATTACATTTAAAAAATTTCAGACATTTTAAAAGTAATTATTGTTATTGTTATTCATTGCAGTGTTTCGTTCTTTTAGTCATAGAAATATATATTTATTGTGTAAGGAAATAAGCCTTAATCTGTTTAGATGGTTTCCAGTCTTACCGCCAAGAAATGTGTCCCTTAGGACTCCGTTAAGTATTATTACCGTTGTTTTTCGGTAATTTGATGTAAATATAATTGACTGGATTCATTTTGAAAATTAAGCTTGACATCGGAGAGTTGACTACTCAATTGAGCATATGATGTTTTTGCCTTTTTTAACGTAAGTATTAACAATAGCGTCAATAGCTTAATAATCATTTTAATTATCATGGAATCATATTATATACAACGCTATTAATTATATAAGTCACTAACAGCCGAGTAATTTAACAGACCAGACTTCACGTCGAAGTCTACTGAGATTAATTTTTGCAAATTAAATAGTAAATTTAAAATTAGCTATGATCGAAGAAAGGCAAAGTATTAACAGTTATACTTGTATTATAATATTTTTCTTAATTTACGCCTGTCTATAAAGTAACAAAAGTTAAAATATCTAATATCTATCTATTGCTAAACATAGTAAGTCATTAATTTTATCCTTTAGCAGAATTTTTCTTCAAAATTAACACAAGGAATTCATAGAAAACATGACGAAAGCTTTTATTTCTCTATCCAATGACTCCATTATATTATTTTTATTCACAATCAATTTTTCCTAATAAATTCAAAATTGAAACATCGAGGTGTTATTAGTTGAATTTATCCTCCATAGATAAAGCTAGAATGCCAATTAAATATTAACCTGCTTTCTTTGATTCAAGCACGGAGTACATCCAGTTAATAAATAATTTCTATATTTGATTCAATCTCAAGAAAAGTAATAAATATTTAGGATTTTTGATGTATTCGTTTGTACTCAAAATGTGAACATTACGGTAATCGGTAAGAATATTTCTCTGGGATTAACTATTTATCTTCCACCTCGTTCTATTCGCCGTACGGATAATATTTTGTGTTTTGAACTAATTACGTAAACTAATTGTAAGAAGATCCTTTCTAATATTCACGGCTAGGGCCGGTGTTTGGCACATGCAAGCAGTATGGTGGCGCTTGACCCCTGATTGCGCTCTCTTTCATATCGTTTATGTGCTTTATACAAGTATTATCGGTCAAAAATATAGAAAAAACATGCCTTTTGCTATTCCTTACTCGAAGCTTGCGCTAATCACTATCCCATGATAAGGGAGGGGGGAGGGGAGGGGAGGCTGATTGTTTTGGCACGGTGCTTCATAAAAGTTATGGATCAGTGTTCTCAAACACACGTCCTGCGAATAGAATTTAAACGACCCGCAAATTAATATACTTTATACTATGATGCAGCCCAAACAAATTTATTTATTATATTTTGAAGTAATCAAAGAAATGTAGGAAAAGTCTTCAGCCAACACTTCAAAAATAGAAAGTTTATTTTTCATACACTACAAAGTTGGGACACAATAATTTTCTTAACACGGAATACGGCCCGCGGTATTTGTACGGTGCCCGCGGATTTAGCCCAGTGCCACCGTAGAACCCACGAATGATATTAGTTTGTGACCCCTAATATAGCCAATACTCTTGAATAGCTGATTTTCAATTTAAATGCACATTTGGTTTTCCAAACCGTTGGTGGCTACAATTGTAATCACCAGGGCCGGGCCGAGATACGGGCGAGGCGGGCGGCTGCTCGATGACCCACTATCTACGGAGCGCTTTTCCGACAAACTACAATCTATGCGGTGCATTGAAAATGAACAAATGTTGGCTAGCAACTTACATCGCGAAAGAGTAAAATTATCAATTGCATTCCTCATTTTTTTCCTAGTTAATGTTTTAATCAACAATGAATCCTAAGTAAGATGTAGGTTTGAAGGTATTTTTAGAAATTATCTTAGGAGACGCTGGAATTAAATATCATCCAGCGCGCAAAACACTTTGGGACGGACATGGTAATCACGATAATAAATTGAGTTCCATCCATCTGTCGAACTTGATGAGTAATTTTCTTTGTAATTTATAAAAATTTTTAATCAAATATTATTCCTTACATTTTTATCGCGTGGTATTAAATGCAATTTTTCATGTTTCTTGCGCTATAAAATTCGTCGTGATTATCTTGTACATTAATAATTTTTCTATCTACTTACATAATTACTCGTAAGCGCACAGTTTTTAAGAAAGAAATATCCATAGAATAATTTTCATTGGGAGTTTTTTCATATCCACCACTACACTCAGTACATATAATGCTTTTACTTCAAGTTGTATTTTCTTTGAAAATGTCCATATGTTACTATATATTCGGATTGGTTAAGCTCGAAGCCATTTTCTCTCTGTAAATTTCATATCGGTACTTTCTCTGAGACGGTTATCTGCTCTTGCGGTAGTTTTACACTGTCGTCATTTCAGATTTATATGCTAAACTGGAGAAAAAGTTATGCGGGAATTGATTATGCCAAAAACGTTAACATCAAACGTATGTTCCAATTATTCAGAGAGAATATTACTGCGATATAACAAAATTATAATAAAAAATTAAATGAGATACGGAGAGTGATCGATAAGTATTGGGACTAGTTTGTTCATTGAATTCCGCAGGAATTCATCCATTTAGTGAACTTCATTCCTTTCCGAAATAACCTCCTTGGATTGCGATGCCTTAATCCAAATGTACGTGCCTTGAGTGATGAAGGCTATCGAGGCCATCTTCGGAATCAGAACCGCAGAATTCAGACTGTTCATAATTGAAGCGCAGCGATGCCCTATCAGGTTATGGTATCTGCCAGAAATCGGAGCGAGCCAAATCTCGATTCCGAGGTGGATGTGGCATTATCTGTATTTCATGGGGAAATTCGGAGAAAGCACGATAAATTTGCAGCTTTGCGTTATCGCGATTGAAAAGTATAATATTCTCTTAAGCATTTCCCTGGACGCTTCCACCAGAGTGCCTAAGAATTTTTTCTAAGACGTTTGAATCATAAAACTCATTCACAGAGGAGTCTTATTCTACGCTGTACCGATGAATTAATATAACGGTGATATGAACGCTCTTCTAAGTTATGTAGGCGATTCTGAGGCGTCTTTATAGAAGTAAAATAAATAACCTTCTCCGCTCCTGGCATGTTTGGATGGATAAATGCACTCCAAGGAGTAGATTTTAAAATGGAGGACGTACCTCTAATTTAATTTCCACTGTATTCAATAAAATCTTTACTTATAAAAGTATGCGCATTCGTATATCGTAGTCGTGAATCATCTGTAAACCAGGTACTTGATACTCAACTCCTCTAATTAAACGATTTATTCTTTTAGCATTATTTATTTATTTTTTATTATTCTCTCTTTTATCATCTTACACTTGCTTTCTGAGGTTTTTAAACAAGCGAACGTCGTCTATTTGGTCTATTTCATCCCAGACAAAACTTCACCAACTTCCTTTACTTTTTACCCACAAAGATAATCGTAATAATCATAATTGTTTATGGATGTGTACATCATTCATCAGTATTAAGTTATCGTATAAGCTAATTGATATGTTTTTCAACAATCAGCAAATTATTCTTAGCCCTTACTTACACGGAAAGCACGATTAAATTATTATTTTATGTCACGCTAAGTGAAACATTGTCAAATTGCATGCATATTTGAATATCTAAAATATTCTGCATTTTCCTTTTGCTGTGTAAATAATAAAATAATAGGATATACATTTCGTTGTTGCCTCTGAGTGTCTTTTATGCATAATCTCTGACTGATGGAAATTAATCTTTTTTTTGAGATAGAAGGGAAACAGTAAAATCAGGCATTATTAAGGAAGTTATTATATCTTTTAATTTATAATTCGGTTATTGCGAGAGCGATTCTAAGGAAATTGTATGATTCCAATGGTCTTGGAAACGAATAAATCCAATAGGAGGTGATAAGAGGCGTCAGTTTGATGAAGGGTAGTCGTAATATCTCTTAAGTAAATAGAAAAGTTTGTCAAAATTTTTCTCTGAACGAATTATTAAATGCAAATGTATTTTAAATGCCATACTTATAAATACTAGGAAAATCAAATATCATACATCATGAAAATATTTTATAGTAATAAAAAAGAGTTACTTTGTGGTAATGTATATCCGTTTGTATTAAGCTATAATATATAGCAACGTAACCTTGAGGAATGTGATTTTCTGAGCTAAAAGCTATGGAGATGGTAGAATATTTTATCGCTGGTGAATATACCGCAGATACCGTTTTGCGACTACAAATTCCACGCAGCGGCACTAGCGGCCATAACCTACTGTCACAAAGTCACCGTAAAGTGATTCAGATTGTTTTAGATGAACGAAGGAATTGGAAGAGCGATGTTTGAGTTACAAGTGTTTAAAAAAATATTTTATTTTTATGAATTCGTCTGCGCGTCTATTCTGGCAGTATTTTCATTAAGTATGTGCTGTTATAGTTCGAAAAACACAAAACAGAAATACAGTAGGACCTCGATAACCGTTGTTAATTGTTTCAAAGAGATTTTACAGGCATAATATAACACTGAATTTTTAGGCCTCATTTTGCTTGAAATTTTAGACTGCGTCATTTTCAATCGCTCACTTCTAGTTTTATTTGAAGGGATGTCACATTTCATGACCTTATGTCATTAAACTGCTTTTTTATCACTCGAAGTTTAATAAGCTACAAAATATTTAAGAAATATGTTTACTCTTGCCAAATGAGTTTACAGCTGTACAGCAGCAATCCGTGAAGGAATGTTTTGCTCTTTGATTCTTATATTTGAAGGCAAAATTCTAAATACTATTCGTCTTTGTTTAACCGTTTCAATTTACACGATTTTTTTCAGTCTAACACGATCGACTAAATGTTCTCCGAGAACAGCCGCAGCGCACCGTTTCGATAGATCACAGGTGCCCAACCTGCGGTACACTAAGCAATTTTATGAGGCCCACCGCCAGTGTTTCATAGTTTTCAAAACTTTTTCATTTATTTTAATTAAGTACCAAATATTATATTCCATGTAGCAAAATCTGTTACGATATATGACGTTGAATTGCGACTTCTTAGTAAATATTTCTCAATTCAAGTAAGTTGTTGTTAATGCTGTTTTTTATTTTTTTCCCAAAGATATTCCTAATATCGAATTCCGTCATGATTTTTATTATTGAAATGTCAACCCAAAAAGGATAACTCTAACTTGATTTTCACGCTTTTGGTGCCTAAGAATCTCCATGTAACTTACGATTAACTATAATCCATTGGCTCCTAAGCAATTTTATGAGGCCCACCGTCAGTGTTTCATAGTTTTCAAAACTTTTTCATTTATTTTAATTAACTACCAAATATTACTTTCCGTGAAGTAATATATTTTAAGATATATGTGCATATGGTGCCTTAGAATCCTTAGGTAACTTACGATTTAACTATAATTCCAATGCGGCCCACCGAAGGATTCAATACCAACAATGCAGCCCACTATACATAAATGGTTGCCCACCACTGTGATAGCAATCTTTCCCTCTTAGTCATAGTGCAATCATCATATTATTCTTTTGTCTGCTTCATTAAAAAATGGCGACGAAACTTTTCATTTTTCGACGGTTGTCGAGGCCCTAACCTACTTATTTGAAAAAAAAATCAGAAGAAGCGTTCAGTCTCCCTCTTGGAAAAGGTAAATGATTACATTTTCTATGATTGAAATAAATAAGAAAAAGAATGTGCATTTCGAAAATCCCAACAAGCTATTTGCTGATGGAACTAAAAATTTTCATTCCTTTTGCACGAAGAGCACCCCAAAAAAGTACGTTTGAAAAGCGTAATAAGTGAATATTTGAAGACCTTTATCTCATCTAAAACGGCAGAGAGGAGTAAACAAGTTAGGAAAGTGTACAGCGTATCACAAATGGGCACGTTTCTTGCAATGGAGTATTAGAAAGAAATTATGTATATACCTGTACGCAAGGGAAATAGCGTTTTAAAGTAATTTTCTTCATCATAAATAATCCATTTTCTTCCTGTTTCCAAATATTGCATGCATACATAAGGAAATTAAATGTTTGTTTGTGATATTGTTCATGTTAGCAACAATGAAGAAGTAAGGATGCTAGAAAATTTCTGTTCAACTCGAATTAAGACATTCTTGTTTGATTTTATCGATAACAGCTACACCTACGATAAAAATGTATAGGAAAGGAAATACTCTAATTTACTAGTTCTACAACTTTTATTTGAAAAATATTTTGATGTGAGCTATATTTTAGGAGATATGACGAAAATTTCATTTTTTGTCACCAGTAAAGTGGTACCCCTGATTGGCTTAAGTGATTCATTTTTCATTATCTTTTATCGTAAGTCCTTGATATTAAATTTCATGAAAATCCGTTCTGTAGAAGCCGAGAACGAACGTGCGGACGGACAGACGGACGGACGGGCAGACCGACGACAATAGGCGCTCACGCTGGAAGCGAAAAAAGTTGAGATAGGTCTTGTCTGAAGAGATGCCAAGGATGATTGTAGATTACAGTTTAAAACTGTAAATGCTACTGAAAATAGTCCAAAAAGAAGCTTTATCTGAATAATTTTAACTCTTTTACACATTGATCGGTTGCTAGATTTTTAAGATTTTTGATAATATAAGAGAGTAGTCAGCATCGATAATGGTTAGTTCATTTCACATTATTCGCTTAAGAGCCTTTGACGCAGTAACTCAAATCGGGTGCATACTTTCATTTTCGTCGGTTTGCTTACGACCGACATTCTCCACGTACCATGAAGTTGAGGAAGCATCTTAGCATTAATGGACTACTCATCCATTTTATTTTTTCGTTAAACTCAGCAGACCGAGAATGATATTCCTGATCAGATTCTCGTTAAGAGCAAATGTGTAAAATTAAATAAATAAATAAACGCTGAATCTCAAAGATGAAAAATCTGCGATTTTTAAATGACCTCTTATTTATAAGTAATAATAGACTAACAACATTTATTTAACTTCGATGATTATTTTATAAGCGAAGACATTGACTGCATTGCCATTTATTTTAAATATTACTGGAACTGATTTTGATTTAGGATGGGATTTCAAAGGTAACCACGAAGCCATACTTATGGATTCAATCATATTGAATACTAATACGACCGACGCATAAGGCATCAAACAGGATTCGAACTCGGACCAGATTAACGGGTAGAGGGAAATATATGAAGTTGCCTAGGCAACTTGGAGGGTTGAAGCTTCCTCTTACGAGGGTAAGTCATTCAGATTTTATCCGTGATTGTTGTTAGGTTCTGCATTCGAAGAAATCTCGGGTAATTCATTTTAAAATGCAAGATGGCAAAGGTATGTACTTAGGCAGCTTAGTTTGCACCCTTATGGTGAATTACCGTAAGAATCTAATGATTAAAAGAAATAGAGTTTTAGATGTTTGTTACTCGTATTTCGATCAGGCCTAGTTATAAATAACAAGTGAAAGTTTATTTTTAAATTGAGCCTTACTCTTATTTGAAGATAATTATGTTTCCCGAATTTTAGATTTATTTTTTCAATAGTACCTATGTGACAAAGCGTTAACGTTGCATGAACTTCCCAAATATTCCATAATTAGTCTTTAGGGCAATAAAAAACTCGTATTTGTTGAAAACGTGTGCAACTTAGAAGCATAAATTCCTTTAAAATGTTGTTTGTAAAGTGAGTTGTGTTATGCAGGGATAAGCAAACCCAGGCGCCCTCGTCTGTGTTGGCGGCAAAAAATTTTATACTGGCGAATTTTGTTTATCTGAGGTTTTTGACCAGGAAATATTTTTTATAATCGTGTCTGTTGTGTATAAATGATTTTGACAGATTTATAAAATCCCGATTCTAAACTGAATCACATTGAAATCCATATTTGTAATTGACTCATAGATTTCAGCGAAATTTGTCCATGTCTGGCGTTATCTTCATCAAAGTAATGAATTTTCCAAACCCAACATTTTCATCAAAAAACTTTCCTGCGACATATTTGATGCATGAACTAAATTTTTAAATATTCCTTATCTTCGAACACAATCAGTACGTGATCACATTCGATAACTTCCGTAAATCAACGGAATTATTTCCGAAACGCGCACTATATTCGTCTTACCTTTCATATTGCAGCTGTGTTTTTGTATCTTTTTAGAGCCACGGACCGCTTACTAAGTCGCACAATTTCTACCGATTCCCTTCCCTTGAAAATTTCATTGTTTTTTTTCATGCATTGTCCCGTATTTTCTCATTGAATTATTAAACTGTTCGTGGCATCAAACAAGTTGTAGATAAAAATTAACCTCGATTCCCACTCAAATCGTGGACCCCCGACAAATAAAGCCTGGACCCCCTATTGAGAAACATTGCATTACAGGATATTTCGTCCAGTCCAAAAGGCCGAAGAAATAAAATGTCCAATAGTTCAAATGATCCGACCCGACATTATATCCTTCCCAACGCATTGTACATGCCATGATGTTAAATGTCTTACGCTCAGAAAATCACTAATTAGAAAAAAATCGTGAATTACAGAAGAAATAAACACACAAGTTCTTTAGCAATGAATTTTAGCCGCAATCAAAATAAAAGTTAAAATTATATAAAAAGAACAAAAACATTAAAGAATTTCATACCTAAAATTCATCTTCATTATCTGGAGCCAGAATTGTTTTCAGCCTATTGGCGATTCTTCGGAGATTTGCAGTCATCCGATTTTGTATCTTATATTCAGCATTATTTATATTATAGCATTCCGTTGATTAAACTACCTATTCAGATTTCACTGTAACTGCGTATAACTCATAACTAGTACTGTAAGAACCCTCTCATTATCTTGTCCTTAGATCTTAAGCGCTTCAGTGTGCTTCAAAAGAGGTGGTTGAGCTATCACCAGTATAAAAAATTTAATTTCGATGAACATAATTAGTTCGTCACTCACCACCGATGAATTCGTTGTAGACATTCCATGTAACAGGCACAAATCAGGTTTTTTGCACTTCTTCGACATCTTCCCTGCCTACCCCTAACAAAAATCCTCTTGGAGTATTTAATAAATATTTCATCTAAATTTTCAAAAACTGTTTCGGCCAAAGGTACGAGTTGCAACACCAAATATTATTGCTGCTTCCTTGCGGGTTTGGCTGTCTGGTTGTGTATTGTTCTTGCAGGCCTGACGACGCGATTTTTCGCCAGATTTCTTCGTAAAAATGGGGCGGACATCCATTTAAATTCTCATTCAGACATATTTCCAGAGGCGTAGCGAGGGGTGTGCAGAGTGGGACAGTTTCCTCTGGGCGCAGGGCTTAAGGGGCGCAAACTCGCGGACAGAATTTTATCGGTGAAAGCAGATCCGCTAGGAGATCGAGGAATAATGTAATATCCTATCGGATTAAAACAAAGAGGCGCGAGTCATCAAAAATGTTTCTGGGAACTGGCCGGAGATGCACTGAATCACCCTTTAGGATATAGTGATATCGTAGCTTGTTTACATTTACATGGCCCCTGAGACTTAAGAAATAGCAATCGTAAGCGGGTCAGAGAAAAATATTTACAAAATATAGGTAAAGTCCCGCTTTGGGTTGTCACCTCTCCGGATTTGACCAGGATTCTCCGGATTAAGGGTAAAATTCTCCGGGTCAACAGCATACATGGACCAGAGTGACCACATGTCCCGTATTTTACGGGATGCCCCGTTTTTTCGGCATATTTTTCTTCAAATGTCCCGCGTTCTGTGGCAAATCAATACGGGACGCACTTTGTCCCCTATTTTTTTTATGAAAATAGATATATTGATTTACTTAGGGTAATCACATGTCCCGTATTTTAATATAATTAATGCAATGCTCGGAATGAGCCGGAACGAACCCAGAACGCCCATGTATCGAAAATATCGGCGATTAGTTCCGAATTGCGTTATTTTCCTCCCGAGCATCCCGTTTCGTAATGTTTTCCATTTCGTGTACTTAATTAATGTGATGTAATGTAATGTGTGAAGAGTTTACAGAAATGAACCCACTTTTACGAAAATTTGCAAACGAGATTTCATCTCTCCTAGATAAACGAAATGTTATACTAAAATCTTGCGAAAAAATAATTTTGTAAGCTGATGCAAATTATTAAGCCAGTACCAGGTTCTAAAGCTCTTGTGGAAAGAATATTTTCTTTATGTCGTAATAAATGGAATGACAATAGGAACAGATTTTACATAATTGCAGCAAAGGCAGAGCTGCAGGTGAAAATCAACTATCTTTCCTGTAAAGACTTTTATAATTATGTTCTTACTAATGAAGATCTTTTGAAGCGCAAAAAGTCTTACGAGAAATATTGTTTATTTCTTACTGTTACAAAACTATTCTTTGTGAATATGTTCTTTGTATTGTGTGCAATTTAGTTTTATTATTCATGAATAAATGTTTTGTTCTTTTTATTTGCTAAGCGTTAATATTGTGTAGGTTTGTTAGTAAAAAATTTTTTTTATATACTTTCAAAGAATATTTTTTGACTTAATTTCAAAGTTAAAAAAAGTCCCGTAAAATTTGTAATACTCCGTTTTTTTTAAGGATCTGTCTCTTAAAATAGTTAACCATATGTGATCACCATAGACACTCCACAATTCAAGACAGCAAGATTAGCTACGATATATTGAAAATACGCTTCAGAAGGCCTTAAAATTGATGGTGCTTATTACAGACCATATCTATCGCTTGGGTTTTGTCCGAAGTCTAATCCCAAACCCATGCTATATCGTCACATGGACATAAATAAGTCAGAATGCTCTCTAAGAAGCAAACAATCTCGAGGTCCTCGATATTACATTTTCTCTTCGGTCAGCACATTTAGTTTTAGTTTACAAACACAGGGGCCTTTAGAATCTTACAATTAGAAGAAATACGTCTAATTTGTGAAGCACGCAAGGAAAAAATCTTATCGCATCAGCAGCTAAAACTTTGTGGGTCACTCGCATATAGGTGTATTTGCTACCACCATAACTATGGCAACGACAAATTCAGAATCCCAGCGAATGGCTCGTAGCTCTGATTACTACATTTATTCGGTGGCATTGGATTAGTGGCGCTGTTGTAAAGTAGGTACCACTGCAATCTTTTGTTGGTGTTCGAGGGAGCCGCCAAGTTGCGTGAGAGAATGACAAAATATGGCTTATCACATTCACATTTCTATGAAAACTAATTATAACTTGTGTATCAAACATTTAAAAACAGTAAACGTACTTCAATTTCTTCACCTATCAGAAGATCTGGGTTAAATTAGGGAAATCTCCAGGTCAGAGTATGAAATCTACGGTCATAGAATCCAAGTTGCCACCTCTTCATGTCTCACCCGAAGTCAGGGATTATTGCTCATTCTTCGTGTTACACTCTTCTTTTGCCTATATATTTCCTAGACTGGATCTCACCTGTAAACAATGTTGTGCCGACGGGCCAGGGGGTTTGCAATTGAGTTGAGGTATTTCCTGCCATCTAGCCTTACTCGTACCAATTTCCCATTCAAATATGTTGTTTCATGCTTGAGTTTCCCAGAGCCACCCTAATGGGTTAGCAAAACAGGGAATTGCCTAAAGACGCCAACACGCTAAATTGAGTACAGAAGACCCCGTAAACCCCTCCTCCTGGAACTTGGCGGTAAGAAAAAAGGTCATATGGGTTAGACTGGGAATATAACCCCCCTCCCCCGCTTAGGGGCGCCAAAAAGATGTCTTGTCCCCGGGCGCCGAAGACCCTAGCTACGCCACTGCATATTTCCATTGAGTCATTCATATTTACTAGGTGAAAACCGATCGTGCAAGTAGTTGGTCTAATACATGGTTTGGCAACATACGGTCCTCGGGCCACATGCTGTTTCGGAAGGCATTTTATGCGGCTCGGAAAGCCGTAATGAGAAAGCTGTTGGTAAAATTAAGCAAATTGAAAATTATGCTTATAAAACCTCATCCGATGAACTTATAACGCAAAAAATTGTATAGACCGTGTTTTCACGCATTTTATTTAAAACAGTATCAAGATATCAAAGGCGTACTTTTTATTTAGTGTTTTCTGGCGCCATTTTGTAAGGAAAGCATTATTCCTGCGTTTTCCAAGTGATCTGACTCCGTGGCGCGTTTTAAGATGGTTACAAAATTCAAAAGGAATAATTTTTTATATGGGGTGAAAGTACGGATGGGCAGATGTGCTCTTTTTCATCCTCAGTATCTCTATGTGAAAAATCATTTCTGAGAAGAATAATACACCATGGGTTGAAAGACTTTTCATGTCGGCGGGCGGAATTGAAAACGCGAATACTTCGGCGAACTGGATATGAATGTACAACTTTTCGAGAGATTCTGCAGTATATGTAAAGCAGTAATTATTTTTAGCGTTAGCACTATGAAATTCAGGGTTTTATAAAGGTATTTCAGTAATGAAGTTTTTAGTATTAACTTTTTCTGTTCTAGGACAGGTTTATTCCAAGTAAACTGTGCTATCCTGCTATTTCCATCCTGAGCAATACTCTTCAATTGTTCATAATGTCTTCCTTATTTTAATACATCAATAATTTGAATCCATCTCCTACCTCTTCATTTTTCCTTCTATTTTTCACTCAATTACTTCCTTCAACAAATTATCTCTTCTCAGTATATGTCCTAACCAATCAGCCTTCCTCCGACTTATCTCCTGTAGTATTTTTTCCTTTATTCATCTACTCTCCGTAGCACTTCTTCATTTGTTACCCTGTCTGTACAGCTAATTCTTTCCATCCTTCTCCATACCCATTTCAAAGCTCTCCAAATATTTCTTGTCTCTGTCCAATATAATGCTCTTCTCCATACGTAGCATTTCATCAATTTTTTTCTCAAATTCAAATTCTTTCTGTTCCTCAGCATAGATCTATTCTTACTGAAAGCAGCTTTTGCCATTGCTCATTATCTCATTTGTGAACTTTTCATCTATATATATAGATAATACTTCCTAAGTATTTGAATTCTTTCACTTGTTCCAGTATTTTATTTCCAGTTCTTATATTCAATCCCTGCTCTCTCTTAGAAATCCTCATCACTTTTGATTTTTCTTTGGTTATTTCCATTCCATATTTTCTTCCAGTATTCACTAGTTTATTTATCATTCTCTGTAATTACTTTTCTTCTTTAGCAATTACCACTAATTCGTCTGCGTACTTACAAAGCAAACTCGCACACAGAAATTGAAAAACGATATTACGTTAAAAATATTCCAATATAAATGCATTGGACTCTCAATTTCGGCGACAGTGGGAGTTGTCATCGTAGTTTATAATGGGTATTGTAATAAAACTGATAAAATCCCGTATTTTATTGATTCTAAATGCATTTTTATGCTAATTAGATCAGGATTCGGATTCCGTCTTCAGTAAAAATAAACTTTGTTCTTTTCTTCATAGAACCATTCAAGTATCAAATTCATACCATATTTCTAAGTAATTTTAAAATTCAAATGAAAAATAAGCTGCACTCGTCCCTATGTTATTCAAATGAAAAAAGAAAATATTTTTAAAATTAGACAGCTTAATCAAATCTATATAAAATCCTTACTACACACCCGTACTCGTTATTCCGGTTAAAATGGCACCTTTCTCTTGTTTCTACGTGCTGTAGTTACTGCGCTATAAAATTACATACAAACACTTTATTTTATAGATATACTAGCTGAAAGAGATTTCTTTCAAGTAGCAAACGATTTTTATTGCTCGGGGCAAACGTTCCCCATTCCTTATTTTAGCAAGCGAGGCTTACATTAACATTTACTATTTTATGTATTGTATTGTAAAGTTTTACCATTAGTATAATTGCATTAACGTTTTACTTGATATTCACATGGATAAATGCAACGAAGCCTTTAAAGCAGCAATACAATTATGTGGATTATGTCAATACTCTTAGCCAAAACGTAAACAATAAACAACATCACGGTTACCGAACAAATGTAAGTAGATGTATCGATTTATGTTGCGATTAATCTTTCAATGTTAATGGTAAAAGAAAACAGTGTTCTAATATTCCTTAAAAATCATTTGACTCACTTTAAAAGTATTCATAGACTATATTTAGGCATATCTTGGCGTTAGCTATTCCTCTTCTACGGCGTGCCACGACGTGGATTTTCCTTTCAGTAATCTTTAGGTGTACATCATCTCCCTTTGAAGAGGACAGCAATTAAGAAATTTAGCTTTGTTGCCGCCTGGAAAATGGACATCTAAACCGATAAATTTTGCGCTTAAAGGAAAATTTAGAGCGATATAGCATGTAATACCACGAAACATGAACAGAATTACAATATTCAGTCTTTCGTGCGTAAAATAATCTATTTCCCGTGATCGTAAGTTAATATTTAGGTATATTTATATCCACATCAGTGAAGGGCTGCATGGCATTTTGGGGTTTCTCCACACCATTTCCCATTAATTCTTATGGAAATAATATTTTGTTGACCCGCTGGGGTATAAGAGATCCCACGGTCTGCAAACCTATACCAAGTTCTTCCTTTGGTCCATAGGATGGTCCATGAAACTTTTGAATTCGATAGCTTCAACGGTGTAAAAAAGTATAAAGAACACACACACACACGCATACACTCTAAAATATTTATAAGATATAGATAGATATATAGATATAAATGTGGTGTCTCAAATAAAAGTTTAAGTGGGAGTTTGGGAGTTTGTTTTTTCGACGATAACTCTCGAGTAAATTAACTTAGGAAGTTCAAATTTGATATTTGTCACTTTCAATACAAGTATAAGATCAAGTTTGTAGATGAGAAAAATCAGACCAAGGGGAGGGTGGTTGTGGGGTGGGGCTCCCGTAAGAGAAATCATAAATAAACGCGTTACAAAATATGAACTACAACAAATAATAAACAAATTTCCAAAATCATAATTGAAGTTTTTTTCTTTTCTGTTCGCAACCTAACTACAAATAAATAAGTTTGTGGGTTACCATGTTTTTGCCTCACACGCCTCAATTATTGTAATTGCTGAGATATCCTGAAAATTATGCAGTATTGCTTCAAGGCACCATTTACATTTTCATTTAGCATTTCTGGATTTAATACCTATCTCCTATACATTTATAAAAGTTTGTTTGTTTGTTTGTTTATTTGTGTATCTATACATTTCCACACCGTTTAAGTTAGAGTAATCAAACTTTCAACGGATACTTTCTTCACAAATAGAAAGGCCTTAGGCTGCTTTTTAATCCCAAACGTTTTATATTAATTGTACAAAAAGCAAAATAACTTTGTATGCTCATGCTAATGGCAGTCCGTTTTCTGTCGGCTCCTTTATGCACGCCCACAATCAACCGATTCCAACCAAATTTGGCAGGATAGTAGGGGGCACTAAGCGGAAGGTGGAGGCTGGGTTGTAGTGTTTGTATGTCCGCTTCATTAAAAATTGCGGTCGATTTAAACATTAAATTACGCGTATTTTCCCAACTCCTACTATTGATTTGAATCAAATTTGGTACGGTTGTGGAGGGCTCCCAGAAATAATTCATACGTGGTTTTTGTTTCTCTCTGCCCGTTTTATTCAAAACGGCGGCCGATTGAATTCTTAAATACCATGTATCATCTAGAATTCCGATCGGATTTGAACCGAATTTCCCCGGGCAACGCCGGGAATTTCTGCTAGTATAGATTAAAAGTGTAGGTGACAAGCAGGATCTTTGACGAACTCCTCGTCTTATATTTATACTATTTGTATCACTCTCCTCTGAACGTACCTACTTTAATATTTTGCTCCAAAAACCAATTTCTTATTAACCTCCTATCTCTCCAATCAACACCAATATTTTTCATTAGCTCTAGTCATTTTTTCCAGTCTGTTCTTTTGAAAGTTTTCTGTTAATAGATATAATACAGGAAAATCTCCTCATTAGCCTCAAGCATTCTTTGTGAGATAATCCCTAACTTTTCAATTGCATCTCTTCTTCCTTTACATTTCCTGAATCCAAATTGGCTATCTCCTAACGTTACTTCCACTTTATTTTCTATCCTCTTTTTTTAATTCTTGTTACAACCTTTGGTGCATGAGAAATCAGACACAGTTCTGTAGTCTTCACATTTCTTCGAATTAGGCTTCTTCTTTAGTTTAAATTTTACGGACCGCTTTTTAATCAGAGCTTTTGCGAGCCGCATAAAACGTTCTCCGGAGATACATATGGCTCTCAGGTCGTAGGTTACCGACTAGATTAATATTAGATTTTTACACTTTTGTTATTGAGCGTCACCATTGCTTTCTTTAAAGGAACGAATGAATTATGCCTCCCTGGTATTGTTACATAACCTTCCACTAGTATTCAGTTGAAAATATGTAATCACGTAAAATTATTTTAATTGCAGTTTAGTGCCAAATAGCAGTATTAAGTAAATAATATGAATATGTTTGCGCTAAGGAGTGGAATGTGACAATAAGTGCTAGTCTCATGTTCGTAAGCCATGATGACCGAGCGAATTTTCTTACCAGACTCGTGTAAATATTATTAGGGTGTTCATTTTACATATATAGCAGTACTTTGAAACAAATTAAGTTTGAAAATTGATTTAAATTTTGAGCCAATTAGTGAAAAATACGTTTTCCTGACACTGGAAAGTCAAATTACTAATTTCTTGCAGGATAAGGGAAATAATTTTACGGAGTACCAATACACAAAATAATTTAATTGATATACTCTGATTTTCCAAATATATTCTTTTTAATTTCATCTTTGGGTATATTATTTAAATAGAAATTAAGGTAAGTATTAACATATATTTATAAATGTAAAGCACAATCAAGAATATGTGGTAAATATAGGTAGGCGAAGTTTTATATCAGGGTGCTGTGGTGGTGCATTTATGCGGCCCGCGAAGTAAGTTATTTTATACTACACGGCTCATACTCAAACGTAATTTTTGTAAAATATTTCACGCAAATCTTTGTAAATATTGTAAGAAATTTAAGAGCTGTATTAGATCAGCGCTATTAAAATATATTCAGTTTATTGGTTATTCTCGTTTATACATGGTGAGCCAAAAAGTGCCTTACTTCAAAATAAAAAATTAATTAACTGTGATACTAGTGTGAAATCAAAACCAATTGATTCAGGGCTCTCTCTCAAATTTATTTTCATTGATACAGATTTAGTTAGTTGGATTTTTTCCGATTAATCCATTTTGTTATCCAATCCTATCTTGCATGGTTGACCTCTTGTTTTATTTTAAATGTTTGCATTTTTTGGTCCTAACAGTATAAACCTTTCACAATTGGGGTACAGAAAAATGTTCTTCCAGATACCAACGTGTTTATTGGGTTTCCTATGCACCAAACCCTGGACGCCGCCGAATCTAGTAATTTTATAATTAATGGGTTTGAAACTGCATCATAGTTTTAGGGCGGTTTCTCCCATAGTGAAAAGGGAAAGTTAATTTCCAAAGAATATGAAACGGTCTGATTGACTGGGATATGCGGCCCGCTGCTTCGGTATTTTGCCTTAATGCGGCCCGCGGATTTGTCGGACCTTAATGCGGCCAACGCATCAGTGTGAGTTTGACATTGATAAATATGATTTAATGCAGGAGTCCCCAAACTACGGACCGCGCAGTGATTTAATCCGGCCCGCCTGCCTTACACAACCCAACCGCCCCCCTCGAAACTTGCTCTTTGAAGTTTTCACACTGCCCGATCAGTCATTTGAAAAGTCTCAAGTCGTGTCGTACGTAAAGCCTAATGTGGCCCTTTCAATAAAAAGTTTGGGGACCCCTGATTTAATGGATAGATCCTATCTCAAAAACGTTAACATACGAAAACATACATTTTCCAAACCTCTCCATTTGCTGCTTACGTTTCTAATCTCTTGTTAATTATAAATGTACAACATAGCTTCTAGGAAACTCTTTCGAGCGTTTTTAAGTATTGGAATCTCTACGAATATTGATGTCTTATATAGTCTCTCTTTGGAGCTGTTTGTATCATTGTGTTTGTAATAATGTGGTTTTTAAACGCATTAATAGTAAATATAATCCCGAAGAAGCTTTTCTAATGGCTATAGATTCCATCATACCGTTGTGCAGTTCACAGGTACATATAATTCGATGATTAAAGATGAATTTTTTACTTTCATAGGCGGCTAATTTTCGGATTTATTCTTTTTAATAGGATACGGAAAAGGGTATAATATTACTTGTTAATATACGAACTGTAGTCCAGAATTTTCCGAATTGATGATGTATATAATCACAGGTATCTTTCAAAATGGCCTCCTTGCCGAGGCAGACATTCCACGCAACTGTTGTGTCATGCCTACAAATCCATTTAGAAGTAATGTTTTCTAATGTTCTCGTAGACACGGTTAATCGTTTGATTTGCCCCACTACGTCAGTGTCTTCCATTGAAATAATTATTTTACTAGACTCTAGTTAAATACTTATTTCAATGGAAGACACTGACTTGTGGTTCTCAAAGTGTGGTCCGCGGATTGGTCCACAATACAAATTCCCAATACACAACATCGAGACCATACTAAAGAACAGACCAGAATCCTAATCTCTAACACTCGCGTGACGTATTACAATTGTCATAAGGCTAAATATAACATTTTCAATTAATTCGTTTGCGTAGCTCACCTGATTAGTTCTAAAGCATTTAATGATGACCAAAATAAATTGAATTAATATCACCGTATTAACTAAATTCTTCACAGCGTTAAATCTCAGTGGATACAACGAAATGTCCTAACAAAAATGGTTACTCCATTCAAGTTTCATCAGTGGCAAGGCGGGAGTGGATGAAGTAGGTGGCCCGTCGAAGTGGTGCACAGACCGAAAGAACCACTGAACTAGAGGAATCTCATGGCTCGAAGTTGGATGGATGTAAAGTGTGCTCTTGACGAGTTATTTTAAATTTGGTCAAAAATAGCACTTTGTGAAAGTACGTTGGGAAAAATCAGACCAAGATTGGGTCTTTTCAAACAAACTGCGCCTCCAAAAAATCGGACATCAAAGTAAAATATTTATTTCACGCTCTGAGGCAAATACTGAATGAACATTGCCTTTGATGTAAAAAAAAGGAGGATCAGAACAAATAAAAGCTGGTTTCCCAATGCTGCATATTTATTTTATATTTAAAATTTTGTGTTATACATTTTTAATGTAATTTTATGTAACACTATGAGTGAAATACTGGGAGCATGTTCGAAAACTGCAATAACAGTGAATTTCCTTCCTTCTTTTCGTTCATAATTTTACACCATACACTCGGATCCATGGCTAAAGTGCGGACTAGTGGAAAATAAGCATTTTTTCATTCATCTAGGGTCAAACCGAATTCGGCAGTAATCGTCTCCCTGTTCACTCCAATAAATGTTATTTTCAACGCCAAATACGCTATATGTGATAACAATTCTAATCTACATTCATTTCCCCTTAGAATAATATAAAATCCGCTTCGATATCACAATTTTAAGATGTATTAAGGTTCTAAAGAAAAATCACTGCATGATGGATTTGATACTTCCTTCAATCTTCGCCAAATAAAATATGGTCCTGAGGTCGGCCCTAGTAGCACGAGTGCGATACTCAGTTTCACGAAATTGATGCAAAATTTGTTAGTTGAGGAGGGACGCACATACATACGTGTCCACTTCATACGGCTATGTTTCCTTAGAGAAGCATCCTGAAAACGGATCATCATTGTCTTTAATCTTCGATTTTGAAAATTACACCTCTCTGGAAAATTTCCACCAAAGACCTAAAAATTTGGCCTCTAGGTCGCACTGAAAGAAACATGCTTCATCCTCACGAAACCCTCTTCAGAAAACCTTAAACCCTCTCGAACTCCATAGTTGAGCTCAGAACACATTTCCGCATGCCGCATTTTTTTGTTCTTTGGTCAACACTTTTGAACCATTTTTACGATGACAGCATAAAAACACACAAAGAAAATCTATCACAGCTTTATACATAGTAAATCCCCGTTAATCGTCACCCCATTGCTCGTCGTTTCGTTGTCTTCGTTTTGAAAATGAATTACCATTGCAATTTTAAAAGTATTATCTAATTCAATAACGGCAAACCGATTCATAGTAATACAACATTACCCTGAAAACCCCTTCACTCTCCTGCATGGAGGAAATTCAACTGGAAGTTAAAACCATTGCTCGTTTAATATTCATAAAATCTGCTAACATTGAATGATTACGGTAAGCCTACATGTTATGTGGCGTTTAAGTTCTAAGGAATGGGTTACTCTGGGTATTTTTTTGAGATTGATTTGATAAGGATTTTTGACCGTCTGTTCCGCGGCAATCTGAGTCACAGCCTTCCAAAGAAACGTTCCTTGTCACCGATTAACTATGGAAATTATAAATTGAGTCAAGTTAATTCCTCTTAATCATTGGGAATACATTAATGTATTTGTAAGATTTTATTGTAGAAAATGAGTAGGACTATGTAAAATTGTTAACTGTAGAAAAATTTTCGTCGTCGGAACAGATCTCCCGTGTATTACATGTAAGTCAATCGGGTGGTCAGCCCAGTTGTTCGTTATGACCCTCAGGAACGCATCCACGATGAATAGCGAAGACTTATTGTATACCTATCACTCTGTTTTGATTTCATAAAATTCGACATCGGAGATAAGTTTTTCTGTCTCTCCAGCTGGCATAGTCCACAAAAAATCAGTTGAGGAACTTTTGGGTCACACATTGTATATTTTTAAAATTTCCGATGCTTTAAATTATTTTCTGATCCTGGTAGAGTGAAAATATTATACCTAGCAATAAGGATAATTAAGGCAGTCGAGCATCAGAATACAGCTGAGCAATCACCCGTCTTAGTTAGAAGCTTCTCTAATCTCAATTTATAGCTTATATTTTTTTAAATTCTAATTTAGAATTTTCAAAACTAATGACATGGTTTCCGTATAAACTAAAATGTGTAATTAATATCTGAGCGAAGGTATCTAGTGTCGTATTCTTATGAGCAAAATCTAAATTACTAGCAATTATTAAAATACGATTTCCTTGTGCGACAGACAATATGTAGGTACAATTAGGAACTTTAACATTGTGCATACATCAAACGAAAGTTCGGTAAAATAAGAAATTAAAATAATTTGTATTAAATTTTCAGTGAGCAAAATCTTAATTTCTCAACTCTAATTTTCTAAATAAGTATTTCACTTATTATAGCAGGCCAAAAAAGAAGTTCACATGAAATTAACATTCAAAGATTACTGTTTATTAGAGAAATTGAAGATTATGATTCCATAAAGGAGTAAATAGCCCTCTCATAATTTAACCAATTATTTTATTTACCAAAGAACAATTCACAATATTAACTATATTATATCAACCTGGGTAGACATTTTCTTGTAGATAGGACGGTTCAGTAATTACCGTAAATAATGGCTCTTCATTTGAAATCCGCAGTGAGAAAAGTATTTTGAAAATTAAAGAAGATTGTTATATGAAACTTCATCCAACCCCCTTTTGTTTTAATTTGCATTATGAAAATTTTAAAACTTTTCCCTTCAGAAGTAAATAATATTTCCTCCATTCTAATTGGTTTTGTTTTTCGCAGATTTTCCTTCGCGGTCACTTGCGACGTCCTCATGTAATAACAGAGAAGATCAGAGGTAATTACATCAGTACCAAGACTACTAGAGAATGATTTATCGAGTTCATTTTACGGTTGGAATCATAATTGAATAACTATCTCTAATAAACCATAAAAACGGTGAAAAAACCATATGCGCTATAGACTGACCGTCATTTACTGACAGTGGATTCTGAAGAATCTGTTACCTGTTAATCAAAATTGGTGGCGGATGTTTTGCTGTAAGAACGTGCATATGATATTTCCAATGTTTACATCGGTGTTGGAGTAACTTATTTAGTTCTCAAATATTAGGACATATTTCAAATTATTTTGAGGAATTTTAATTATTAAGAATGTTTAGCCGCTCTGTTTTTACGATAAAAATAATGAGTTGGTTCCCAATGGCGTTGAGATGCTTCCATTTCTTGCAGACGATACAAAATGAGTTATTTTCTTCTCATAGTAATGGGTATGTCACTTCTACGTATAGCTTAGAGGGGAATGATATTATTTCTTTGGAAGACTTGAGTTGAATATCGATCGTGTTGAATTTTTACTTTCTCATACCTATACGTAGTATATTGAGAAAGTATTGTTATCGCGAAAAAATTCGACCTCGAGATTTTGATGGAAATGTACGTTTTAGGTGTACCCGAGTCCGAAAAAGTGGTTTTCGCAATGCCGTCTGTCTGTGGGTCTGTGTGTTCGCGGCTCTAGAGCCTAAACGGTAAAGGGAAAATGAATGGAATCTCGTACTTAGGCATTTTATTATACAGAATTAAAGCAATGAAGAAATGGTTGACATTGCGCAGTAATTAAGGGCAGTTTGTTCCAGGCAATTTTAGCAACTCGATTTTCTCAAAAACGGCTCCAACGATTTTGATAAAATTTCGTGCAGTTACTTGAGTTTACGTTTTCAATAATACCAAATAGTTCATACTTCTCAAAAAATGAATATAAGGCTAGTTTATTATAGGCAACTTTAACAACAATTTGATTTTGCCAAAAACGGCTCCAATGATTTTGATCAAATTTCGTACAATTACTTAAGTTTACGTCTGCAATAACACTACATAGTTCATACTTGTATTTCTCAATAAATGAATATAAGGGTAGTTTATTCCATGCGACTTTAACCACAATTGGATTTTCTAAAAAACGGTCCATACGATTTTCATCAAATTTCATATACTTATTTAAGTTGATGTTTATAATGATTCTACAAAGTTTATATTTTTCAAAAGATAACTAAACGACGCACTAGTATATGAGAAAGTTTGTCCAATGTGTATTTGTACCGATTTTTTAATCAAGTGTTTCATCGAGAAAGAACGGGACAAATTTTTAAGACAAATATTCAGTGGGGTTTGGACGGTCACGATGAGCAGTGTTGTGTGTTGATGCGATTCCATTGATGGCAAGACTTTTATTCGTCACTTCGACTCTAAAAATGGGGAAAAAGGAAGTTGGTGCACAAGAAGAACAAGAGAGGGAAAAAACATGGGGTGATCTAGAAAAATACATTTGAACGATCTGGTTTCATCACATGAAATAGATATTTTATTATCCGACATTCGCTCCGCTCCACTCCGGCCAGGCAATTTTAGTTTCGATTTAATGTTGCAGGAGGAAAAATATAACTTCTCCTTCTTATCGCAGAGACGGAAATTCGTAGCATTTTTTTCTTTGTATTATTCGTAACGGGTTTCTTATTTCGAGATTACATAATTTGAGTTTCTTTGTCTGCCGTTAACCTCAATTAGGAAAAAATATAAATGTTCGTGCTGTGGACACGGTTAAGCTAATAGAATCACTATCTGTAAGAAGAATAACGAAAACAGATGTCGTTAGCCCCTGATTTCAATAGAACTTTACGTATGATTCTTCTATCTTTTGATTGCTGATAATTTTAAGGTTACATTTTTCGCATCAAGTGGCCATTTTGAGATATAGTCTAATTTCAAAATCTCGGCTTTTAAAAATCTCATAAGCTATGTAATCGCAAGGTTTCGAATAGACGCCATCGACCTGGAGTTACCTATTGTGATCTCTAATAAATCAAAACTCTAACTTAAGAATAAGTGCATATATCACTTGCTTTTCAAAATCTACTTTTCATTTAACATGCATTCATTAATTTTTGCTTTTGTTTAAATTTTTAAATGAATTCCGGTTTCCCTGCATCTATATTAATACATTTCAATATTTGTATTTTAGTCCAGATATTGATTCTCACAGCATTTTAATTTCTTTTATGTATTTATTTGAATACCTTTAAATTTCATGTATGAAAATAACAATTAAGTGCAACTCAATGAGTAACTTCAATATTAGAATATATATATTTTTTCCAGGGTCGCTTTAAACAGGTTCTGGGAAAACTTCTGTGGATGACCCCTTGCGGATGGCCCCCTTTTCATATTTAAGTAATAAAACTTCTGTGGATGACCCCTAGTGGATGACTCCCTAATAATATTTAAGTAATAAATCCCCCACACTTTAAGACAAGAGTATATTTATATTAATGATCCTTGATGATTCAAAAAAATCGGTACAACATACATTGTATACACTTTCTCATCTATTAATGCGTCGTTTAGTTAGCAGCGTTAGTTTATTTTGGATTTTAAATACATATAATCTAACTTTATTGGCCTATTAAAAATATTTGATAAATTATTAAATAGATTTAATTTGGAGCAGACTGTATAAATTTTTGGCGCGCTTTAATCATAGCGTACAGCCTAAGAATCCTTGAGCTAAGGGGGCCCTGTGCAGCTACTCCTTTTACCCTTACGATAAAGCAGCCATGTTTATACCTTTTTATTAGGAATATAGACGAGTTTCGTCTTACATTTTCAACGATGTTGCAGGTGTGCAAAACTATGCAAAACCTCTTCTAATTGTGCGTCTCTTCCAAGTTCAAAGAGCCCAGGAGAATAACTATCATTTAAAACTAAATTCAGTCTTTTATGTACATTTAGTTTAAATTTATCTATCGTATGCACAAAGATAATATTTTTTTACCGTTACGTAAATGCACTGGGTTATTCGGGCACAGAAATCGCTTTTGAATCAAATAATAACATTAAAAATACATACGTCCTTTAAATTCTCGAATCAAAAGAGATATTTTGAGGAGAAAAGAGAATTTGTAGGACTCAGTTCAAGGACTAGTGCTCGAGAGCACAAAGTAAAAATATACTGATCCTTTTTATAGGGTACATTTCATCACTTATTTATTGAATTCGTTTTTTTATAGGCTTGTAAGATGAGAAATCTTATGTTTAGAGGAAAATATCACAACAGATCTACGGTTTCAATAATTTTGAGTGAGAATGCTGTTGAAAGGAATTATTTCGGAGGTTCCGGGAAGGTTTGAATACCACGTAATTACGGAGAATAAACTATTGAGAAAGTTACACGATGGAGATTGATCTTTCCCAAGTAGTTCCTTGTCTGCTACCTTGCACAAATAATCGAATGAAATGAATGCCAAAAATATCCACCAATAGAAGTAAATAGAATGGGGAAATAGAATATCAACAAGAAGAATACCGAGAAAAACGTCTCAGAGATACGACATCGAAAGTCGTACCGAGAAATAAACTAGCTAATCAGGAGAAAAGAACGAAGAAACTTCAAAGGAAAATTATCAAGGCTGATTTCCGAAAATTAAGTGCGTATGAAGTTCATAAAATATGGCAATTGGATACGGAAGGATTTTTTGTATCGTCTTATCATTTGAATTACTACTCTATTTTATTTATTACAGTGGACTCTTAACTATTCGTGAGATTCCTGGCTTAATAGACAACATATTATCAAAGGAATGACTGAGACTATTTAATACAAAAGAACACAGTTGTAGTCCATTAGCGTTTTAATAAGTTATTTATATTAACAATTCAAGTACAGTAGAACTCCAGCTATACTAACTAATTTGGGCCAAGGGGAGTTTAGGTAATAATGAAAAATTCGGATAATTCGAAATAAGGAATGATCAAATGTTAGCTTAAAAAATAAACACCATTTTGGTTTAGGTGACACAAAGCGCAATTGTTTACCTCTATTAGGAATAGGGGCGATAGTCGTGCGAAAATATTCCGCTACTTGTCGGTAAGCGTTATATCACCTACCCAATTTTTTAGTCAAAATATTTTGCGAAAAATGTGATGAATTATTTTAATAAATAGGTACTATTATGCAAATAATAACGCCTTTTTGCAAGTAAAAATAATTGAAGATAGTAACTGGTGAAAATCGGAAATCGAATGTCGCAGCGAATGGTCATAAATGCGTATTTAGGTATCCTAATTTCACAGCATTAGGTTTATGAAACATGCAGACATTAGGATAATCGGGTTTTGGATAACACGCAATCTACGTATTTTAACACTAGGAGTACCGGACGCCGTCAATTGACGGTTTTCGGTTTTCGCAGCGCTGCAACTCTTGTACGACTGATCGTAGATTTCTTAAATTTTCTGTCTTTTAATATTTTATGCTAATGTTCTTTCTGCGCTGTGTTGTAATTTTTTCTCCGCTTTAGATTCTTCGTAATAGGATCTTTTACCTATTAGTACCACGACCCGTCAATTGACGGGAAGGCTATTTTTCTACCCTTTTTGCCTTTTTATGGAGGAATTTGGACGCTTGAACATTGTTCACCGTCTGACAATGTTCCATAATGACGTATCTCGCGTTATTATGAGTAATAAAGGTGTCTTTTCAAATGGTTTTATTTCATACTATCAGAATTTCCCGTTGAATTTCAACGGATTTAGTGAAGCTACTACAGCACAACATACAAACTCTTTTAAATACCTATATAGTAGATACTTTTTTAATTACAATTAGCTTTTCTTAACAATTAATCATATTTGCTTCTAACAATCCGTTTCCGAACGTATTGCATTCAAATATAATGATAATTGTATTTCCTATCATATATATCACTTTCGCCAAATCTAGCTTTATTTCTTGTGTAGTTATGCCTATGAAATGTTTACATTTATGTCTTGTAAGCAAGAAACCCGTGAAAAAGCAACGTACAGTTGTCCATGATTGAACACTGACTGGTAAATGTACACCAGATACGTGAGCTTATTTACGTTAATAAAGATTATAATGTAGAATATAATGATTTTACTTACAACAAATTTAAGATTCCAGTATTCAATAGACGAAAGAAGGTTCAATTACTTTCATCAATCATTATAAACGCTTCCTGAATAATATTCCGTATCTATTTACGTTTCTATCCATATACATCAATCGTTTCGTTGCTTAAACAAAAGTGCGAATCGAATAACGCTAAACTTTCGTCTGTTTGTAAGCTTCATTGAAGCTAACTGGATCGGAGTTAACGCCCGGAAAGAGTACGAAAAATCCACAAAATTTCGAAACAAAAGGCGTATTTCTGAAAACTTCTACCGTGTAACATGTAAACTTCGCCGGAATAAGATAGTATAGAGTTTTACTCGTCGAATAAAGCAAAAACGAAAAAAATCGATCCATATTTTTATTCTTGAAGGAAGAAATGGATTCATACGTGTTATCCTATGTAAAAATGTTTATTCCCTATATTGGCAGGACTGATTAATCCTGGTTGACCAAACCTTCACCATTCACTAAGTTAGGGTGTAAGGAAGAATCGTACCAAATTTGGTTATTCTAGCTTTTACCGTTTAGGAGGGATTCCATGAACAAACACACAAATACACAAACACAGAAATACACAAACACACACTTCAAAATATATTATAGTAGATATGCGATAGGAAACCTCAGTTGGAATAGTGCTCATGTGAACGGGTAGTGCGTAATTCGAGGGGGACTCTTCTGAGCGGGAGGGTGAAAGCGTGTTTTATTTGCGTATTTGGATGTTATCTAAGCGAATAATATATCAGAACATATGATAAAAGCAAGAATTTTAGCATTCTGAATGGGTCTCATGTGTACTTTGCCACGAGAAAAATAAATTTGTTTCTTTTACTGTAAACTCTCCGTTTTTCTTGCATTGTACCTTCTCTGCCCAAAACATAGGCTCTAATGCGGTAAGACGACTCAAATGGATGAAACTCATAAAAATACATCTTATTTATTGAAAACCAACACATTTATATTAACAATAGGCGTCAAAAGCGAGAAATTCCTCCGCCCGTCTATTGACGGTACTCGATACTTGCAGGCAGGGGACTGACCCCGGTACCCCTAGTGTTAAGTCCCTGGTCGGCTTGATGCTTCCTTGCCGTTTATTTGTCTATTTTTGGAAGAATTCTAGAGAATAAAAATTAATCTTATCTACGAAATATTCGTAAACATGCAACATATTTTATCCTACATATTTTTGGCACCGCATGGCTTTTTTAGGATGAAATTACCTATATTACATTAACAGCTGAATTCCAGGATTTGCGTTTTCTATTAAACGAGATATATGTAAGTAGGCCTAGGCCCGCCAGGTAAGCCTCACGTTGGGTGATCGGAATTTGTTCGAGAGTTAGATTCAAGCAAAAGATTCACAGAATAGAGAAAAGAACATTACGATTTTAATTATATAGTAATCTATCATGAAATTAACGAATCATTTCAGTGACGTATATCGAAATAAGTGAAAATAAATCCTCTGAAAATAAAGGTGCTGTACAGCTGCAAAACCTCTGTGCCCTGCCGATTGCTTATACTCTGCTAAAATGTTACCGCAAATAACGAGTGCCAACACTTTTATGAAAAAACTCACTCAAAAAGGATCTGGCCCCTTGCGGCGCACACAGTATTTATTTTAATGCATTTTCCAAGAAATACTCGATCAAATTTTGAAAAAGCTTTCAAGCAGTGAGGGATATTTTATCTTCAAAATAAAGTATTCTTCAATAGAGGTAGATGTTGAGAAGATCGGTCGTTTTTACCTATTTACGAACTAATAACTGGAATTGGTAACACAACTTTGATTTAAATAATATAAACTTTGCCATGATATTTATTATTATTTTGAAACTATGAACTGATCCGAAAGATAATAAAGGAAGTCGTTAGCAGTCTAATGAAGGTTTTACTTAGTTACTTTTAGCGATGTTAATTAGCACATATCACTTCTAGTTTATTTATTTTAAAATATGATCTCGAACTCTTAGTTTCTTGATTACTTTCAGCAATGTTAATGAGCACGTACCACTTCTAGTTTATTTATTTTAAAATATGATCTCGAACCCTTAACTTTTAATTGGTTTTCTTAAGATGACCCATTAGTTGTAAGAGAGTTCGCATGTAAACGGCGGTCATTTTTATCATCTAACGGAAATACTTTCTGGAGATATGGGAGAATTTTACTCTTGCTCGGAGACTGTCATTCATAATGCGTATTTAAGGTAGCATTTTTGTTAATAAGGCGTTGCGAACATCTTTTTTGTGTATTTCAGTTTTATTCAGCTGGAAGCACGAATTTGGTTATAAAGGATAAATGTATTACAAAATTAACTTCATCTACATGCAGTTTGATTACTTAAGAATAAATATCACACTTGTTCATTGATTCTTGTTATCTATGTTAAAATATTGGGATATATATTTCAGTATATAATAAATGCATATTTGAAAGTAGGATAACGGGAGACGAATCTTTTGGTGATATACTCTTATTTAGGGTTGCCTAAGAGATCAAATCTATAGATGTTATAATGAGTTATAAGACAGAACTTGAAATTGCGTGATTTTTAGTGTTCTTCTTAGTTAAATATGGAATTAACAAAATTTTGCGATTTATGAATAGTTTTTTAAAATACGTCAGCAAAACTGTTACATACTTTTGCGTAAAAAAACCGGTATGCATTAAATATTGTTTTATAGAAATAATTAATTTTTAGAAAGTGTTACTTTTACAAAACCTTCCTATTTTTACTTTAAATGGCTATAGCAACAAATTTGGATTTATTTTTTTTAAATTTCTGCCTGAAAAATTCAATTTTGAGTGAAAGGCAGCTCGAGCCGTGCTTTACACATTCTCGATTCATTTCATTCTGTAATCATAATAGAGAACACAAGTTCTAATGATGTTTATATGGCAGCAAAACAAGGTAAATTTTGGTAAACCGCTCAAGGTTTATACCTACAATATTTTCCAAAATCTGTAAAAATGTTCAATCCGTTTGTCTTCACACTTAGTCCATTTCTCTTTCCGACTTTCATTTTCTCACGTTCGAACCTAAATTCCTTTGCTAGAGTTACTTCAGCGTAATTCCATGTCAAATCAACAAGGGGTCTGAAACTTGGTGTCCTCGATTCACTTGATTTTTGGTATATTAGTAGTACCTATGGAGCATATTGAAAATCCAAATTTTTAGATTTTTTGAAGCAATAATTTTTTTACATAAATTTTTGAAAATTGCAAAAAACACAATTTTGGCATGCTTTGATGCACATAAACGCCCATAAATCTGTAACCCTTAGTCATAGAGAGCTCACCGTGGGCTCATTTTAAAGCCATTTTAAAGAGCTTTAATTCGATATACAACATACAAGAATTTTGAAGAGAAAACGTTTTTGGCCCCTTTTCAAAATTTTTTTTTGAAAATCTCAAAAACACCATTATTGATTTTTTTTAAGCGAGACATTTCATGAGTTTAATTGCAAAATTTCAGAATGGGATGAAAATGGGATTATACTTTTAAAAAATTTGAAATAAGCGGTGCACCTGGTAATAGCAGCTTACCTAGATTTAATTGCTCAGTATTTTGTGTTTTTTTAAATTAAATTTATTTATATATAATGTTTTTTTAATTTTAAATAGTCTTATATTCAACTTCTATGATGTACATTAATTTTTTGAAACCATGTATTTTTGACGCAGTAGAATAACAGATTCTACTGTTATAACAGAATTGAAATTTATTTATTATTGAAAACTTTAACTTAATGGAGATACACAATGTTAAGTAAGTGAGTTTTCTGGTTCCCTTTGCATTAATTATAGGCTAGTAACTAATATACACTTCGTTACAAAACAGTCCGAGAAGGTAGGTAAAAATATTTACAAAAAGTCTTATTTGTATACAGAGTAGGAAATTCACTTCACTAGTTTTTTTAGTCTTTTTGCCAAAAGAATTGAAGATCTTGAAGTGTCACTTTTAATTAAGATGTAAACATGCTCTTTTGGAGTAATAGGGTCCACCTGAGTTAACACAGTATCAGCAGGAATATCTAGGACATCTGGATCATCAGGGAAGACGAATGAAGGAGATGGTCCTCTCGGGTGGAGGAAGCTGACTTTTAATTTGGCGACATTATCATGTCTGGCAAGAACACAGTCCAGCCACCACGCTCCATCATATTCAACAGTAATATAACCGGAAGATACAGTGGGAGCTGAATAAGAGCTTATAACTGAAGCACTTTCAGACACAACATGGATATTTTCACAGGTTATGAGAGCTTCCTCCTGAGTAATGCTGTCTTTTAAGAAATTATCGAATGATTTCTGCTGCTGCGCGACGAAGTCATGAGTTTTAAGTTTTATTAGTCCTTCACAAAAAGCTTCAACAAAGCTATCAACTCCTTTAACTACAGTCTCCAGTGTAAAGCGATCTGTGGATACGCATTGTTTAAAAGTAATGCGATCAACAAACATCCTCAAACTTTTGAATCAAAGCATTTTTAAACTGATCAACTCCAGGGCACTCCCTACACTTATTCATATGACATTCTGAATGTGCTGGATAGCACATTATTTTGGCCAAACAAGTTCTATAAGACTTCAAAGGAGTAGATTCTTCTTCTCCATTATTCAAAATTATGTTTTCAAAATGTGCTCCACTCATCATAAATTTTATATTTTGATGGATAGCGCATACACACTGTGTGCGCCCCACTTTTTCCAGCCAAAGGCATTGTTTTGGACGTAACTCACAGAATTTTGAGAACACAATTTTGTTTTCGGGTTAGGTACTGATTTTTGAATGCCTGATAAAGTTCTTGTAAATTAACTAAAATTAATCTTTTCTGGACAATGACACTGGTATCTCCTTCTTTGACTGAAACAACATCCTTTTTCCCTGGCATCAATCTAGTGACCTCATCGCGGTTGTAAAATTTTTTTACTAGGGATGCAGTCTTATCATCAAGAGTTTTCCCTGGTTTAGGGTCTGGTGATGATAAAATACCTTTCTGAGCCACTAGTTTTTTCACAGTAGAATGTGTTATTTTACTGCATAGAAATACATGGTTTCAAAAAATTAATGTACACCGTAGAAGTTGAATATATGACTATTTTAAATTTAAAAAAATTATATTTAAATAAATTTAATTTAAAAAAACACAAAATACTGAGCAATTAAATCTAGGTAAGCTGCTATTACCAGGTGCACCGCTTATTTCAAATTTTTTAAAAAGTATAATCCCATTTTCATTCCATTCTGAAATTTTGCAATTAAACTCATGAAATGTCTCGCTTTAAGGTATATTTTTTTCAAAAAAATCAATAATAGTGTTTTTGAGATTTTCAAAAAACATTTTGAAAAGGGGCCAAAAACGTCTTTTCTTCAAAATTCTTGTGTTGTATATCAAATTAAAGCTCTTTAAAATGGCTTTAAAATGAGCCCACGGTGAGCTCTCTATGACTAAGGGTTACAGATTTATGGGCGTTTACGTGCATCAAAGCATGCCAAAATTGTGAGTTTTTTGCAATTTTCAAAAATTTATGTAAAAAAATTATTGCTTCAAAAAATCTAAAAATTTGGATTTTCAATATGCTCCATAGGTACTACTAATATACCAAAAATCATGTGAATCGAGGACATCAAGTTTCAGACCCCTTGTTGATTTGACATGGAGTTACCCTTCAGTAAAATGGCTGAAGCCTATTGAAAGATTTTCATATTTTAGGGCGTTTCCTCAAAGTCAAGCCGAGCAAATTTAAAATATTTAAATTCTGAGAGAGTGAGTGAAATTGTAACCCTGATAAACATAATTCAATTCGAAGATTGAAGCTAGTCATTCAATACCGATAGCAGTCTAAAGAATCTCTCAGCTGGCAGGTAATGGTCATGACGTATTGAATTATTTTCAAGAGAAATAATGGAGAGGAAATGAGCTGGTTACTGGATTTTCTGAAAAAGCATGGGAATGTTAGCACACTGAGTATCATAGAATATATAACATCTCGAAACAGCCGGCGGCCATTTCGCATCATGGCGGAACTTCTCGATCGCGTATTTTCTCCAACTTTTTGGCCCGCGTACCCCTTTGAAATAAATAAATCAATTGAATAACCCCCTTATAAAATAATGCTGCGAGAATTACACAAAATAGATTTATTTAAAAACGAACGAGTTTACATGTAATAAATAACACTTATTGAGATGAAGATGCCTGTTTTCCATGACATAAAGGGTCAATTATCAGCTCAAATGAAGAAAGCCTTAAGTCAGGTCCGACATTCAATTTCTGACGATTTTTTGACTTAATTTAAGTCATAGACGAAAATCCAGATTCGCATATGCACGATGTAAATATTTTGGTTGCTTTTTAGCCACTTTTCCATATTCTTTGGATAGTTGTGCTAAAGATACCTTCTAGAATTTAATTTTCAAGTCACCGACAGTAGAAATGTCCATAAGGCTTTCTTGTTCTTTTCCTGTTAGATGTGAAATAAAAATATTGATTGCGCTCCCAATTATTAGAATCATCCGTTTCTGGAAAACATTCTCGTAATTGCTCCGCGAGTCCTTTCAATTGTTCCTTTACATATGACAAATCCAAACTGAGAAATAGAAATTTGTACGTATTTCAGATTCGCCAATTTGGTTTTACCTGGTTCTATGACAATCCTTGACATGTATTGTCCCTTGGTTAACGAAAGCAAACAAAATGCTTAACCCGCCGCCATCAGTGATAAGGCTGCAGTTTACTGTTATGTATGCATTTAATATTTTTTAGAAAAAATATGCTCACATAATGAAGAAATTTATTGTAAAATATATTCTATCATATCATCAAAATGAAAAGAGCTGTTTTGAAGTGCCCAGTGTCATAATGTTAGCCATTACGTAAATTTTCTCAAGTACCCCCTAACGCAGGAGTTCTTAACCTTTTTTGGCTGCGACCCAAATTCTGGTCGTGGCGACCCATTTCCTCCAATAGCTCATTTGTAATAAGTAATAAAATAAATAGGAATTTAATAAATAAATGAAAATAAGATCTCAGGTTATTACAAAGGGTTGTTAGGAGAAATGATATATATGGATATAGAAAGCAATGGAAGGTCTTTGACGGTCCACTCAAAATGGCTTAGCGACTCAATTTTGGGTCGCGACCCAGTGGTTAAGAACCACTGCCCTAAAGCCATAAAAGTACCCTCAGGTGTACGCGTACCCAACTTTGAGAAACCCTGACTTAGAAGAGTGTTGGGAAATTGTTCCGTAATATCAAATTGAAGCTTCTCTTTCTCAGTTAAAGTAAAGTATTGAGAATGTGTTAAGTAAAATGGTGGTCATGTACCAAATAAGTTTCTCAGTAAATTTTAGCATCTCAATGCGGGGGTGCCATCGTTTTGAATGCAAAGTTTAAACAGCTGATAATTACATTGTATATGTCTATATTTAGTTGTAAGATATTCAGATCTTTAGGTATTATATTAATGGTACAGCAGCTCTTCAATTCGGACGCGTTTTATTCGCCCCTTCCAACAAGAAAGTCACCACGTACACTGCGATGTCACTATATAAGTTGTAACACATTTTGAAATCTTTTTTAGAAATTTAAGGACCACTAATAAATCTCTCAGAAAATCTCTCTCTCTTTTGGAAAGAATAATGTATGATCAGATAAGTTTTACACGGCTTTTGCTAACATTCTGGCTATCCGACTTACGGCTTACCAAATCTGAGACTGTCCTGACCAAAGCGGGACGTATAGTAACCTTAATCTTGTCCTCAGTAGGATGTTTTAATTTATTATCTTATGCATAAATGACTTTTAAGCGAGTTTTAAAAAATCTGAAACCCAATTTTTCATTATATTAAAGATTCTTTGCGGATTCGCAATGCCAAAGGCAAAGTTCTGCGCCGAGTATCGTTACTTAGGTAATAAGTATATTAATGCTTATATATAAATTATATCAGTTTTATCTTAATGATGTAAAGTGGTGTGAGATTTTGCTTCAAAGCCTATCAGCAGTGACGGGATCCGTAGAGGTTTGCTCGAAAACTGAAATATCATAAACAAATTTTGGGTTGACCTTATGTAAATTTGCCGATGTACGATATATACACAAAACAGCTAGGCAAATGACATCCAATATCAGACAAGTATCCATTATAGTATGTAATCGATGATTACATCAATGAAATGTTTTTATTCCCGTTTTTAGCGCCTTTTCTATAAAAATCGCTGATGCATTCAATTTGCCTGTCCGTATATTTGTGCGGGCAATCTCTCTAAAATGCTGCAATTTGCGAAAGATAAAATAGCAAAGTTTGTTCAATATAAGGGCTAGGTATGGTAACATTTTGGGGGATCTAGAATTAGCTGCTGGACGGATATAGAAAAAAGTCGCCAAATAGTACAAATGTTACAAAGGCAGGAAACCAACAATCTTCGATTTTTTAGTCCTCGGGAAAGATGGCAATCGACAAAAAAAGTGCCTTTTGTAATTTTTTCTGCATTTATTCCCAACTTGTAATTGTTATGTGGATTTATCGGGTGTTTGAGTATATCTAATTGCCTATTCGAGTTGCTGCAGTCACCTGCAGCCTAGATGTAAGACTGCAGTACGATATGAAAATGTTTTCTGATGGATATTTGTTTTGAATTTATCAATTAATTATCTTTATCTAGCTGATAGCGGAATAGTAAAAAACCGTAAAAATATTTTTTTCGGCGCACTTGTCCTTTAAATAACTAATTGTTCTGAGCTTCCACAAGAGATTTGTACACAAATTTGTTCTTCTACTCTTAGAGAAAATGAACAAAGTGTAAATGAAAAGAATAATGAAAGCAGAGACTATGAAAAATTACTTATTTCATTCATAAAAAACTGTAGTTCAGTTACTTTTATTTAAGAAATAATTCTAAAACGAGCAACATGGCGAGAAACGTGCCTTATGCCGGTAAATAATATATAATTAATAAATACAACTTACCTTTCATGCCCGTAATTTTTTGTAAATTTTCATTTGGAACGTCTCCATAATATTAATAAGGGCATGGTTACTCATATATAATCACCTTTTGTTTAGTTTCTCCATAAGCTTTACTCGATATAATACAATAGATTTCACATTCTTTCTTCGTCATCATTAGTCAATTTCCCGGAGACAGCTGAAACCTTTTTCTTTTAGTCTTTAGCCTTCAATTTTTCCCACCATATTTTTAGCCATGTCGTGTCTCCTTAGGTTATGACCTACCCATTAGGCCTTCTTATATTTTTAGCAATAGATTTGTTGATATATTCTCCCCAGTTCTTCTTAATACTTCGTTTTTATGCTTTCCGTACATTTTATCTCCATCGTTCATCTCCATGTTCACATTGCTTTGCTTTCCAAGTATTTTACAGAATATTTTCCAACCGTCCGTGTTATAGCATATATTCCAACCGTCCGTGTTATAGCGTATTTTCCTATCGTCCGTGTTTCCACTCTATACCAGGTGATGCTTAGAGCACCGACTGTGCTTTTCTCATACTTTACTAATAAGCAGGAGTTTTTCCTCTGCTGGCGGGTCTCTCTTTCTTAATTCTGGTTCTATTTTTCATTTCATTGTGTTAATAAGGAGATATTTCCCTTTTCAGCCTGTTTTGACTCGTCCATGGAAATTCTAGATTTTATTCCCATTTATTGTGTCATGTGTAATTATCAATTTTACCAAAAGTAATTTTTCCGAAAGATTCGTTTGCGGAATACAGTAAAACTTCGCCGTTCTTGGTTTTGACGGTCCGCTATTCATACTAAATACAACCCGTCGCAACTCAATACAAAACTGTTCTCAAGTCAGTTATAAGAAAAACTTGTAAAAATAGGAACTTCACTTGCTGACGCAATATGAAAAAGCGCGTTTTATTTATCGAGGTTTATTTGGAATTTTAAGCTTAAAATTCTTTATAAAGTTATTAAAACATAAAGTAATATATTCAATAATAAATTTTAAAAATTCTTAGGACCCCCATTACGCTCTCCGATTTTTCAAAATCATCCCTTCTACAGTAGTATATACGACATTAAAAATCACAAAAGTAGTGAAATTTTTAACTTTCTATCTATAAACATTTACCCAGAATCCTAATTTGAAATTTCTATTAATATTGAGCAATATTCACGTATGATGCTGTCCCAAAAATAATTCTCTCGATCGACTTTCAGGAAAATGTGACTTTCTCTAAAGTTTTTTCAGTAAAGCGATTTTCAGTAAAATAAACCACTCGGAAAGTGAAATAGCATTTTGAGTTTTGTTATTCATTTTCTCGCGTAGAGATATTTGTGATTTATATTAGTAACAATCAGTATTTAAAATTTTGCTTCCATCATCGGCTAATGCATACGTTTCTGACCAGTAAATCACAACTGACGAGGTAGTAAGTGTGTCGCGTAGGAAAATTTTTCTTTCGTAAATTTGATGGCTTTATATATTATTTACGGCCTACTAAGGTAATTTTTTGCTGGGGCAAAAATAATATTTTCGTCAGATCATCAGTTGAGGCGGGTACACATTTTTTTGTTCCATATTTCACTTCGAAGTGTTTCGTCAAATTGACGATGTCCGTTATGAAGTCTTCTCCCATTCGACAAGAGCATAGAGCTAAGAGCTTTTACAAACTGTAACCGTCCATTCGATTGGTAGTTCGAACTTACAAAGCGCAGATCAATACGAGACCATCGCTAGGTGATGCGTGTGGGAGGTTTCTGTGAAGTATTCGCGTCTGGTCAAACCGATCAAAAAAATTAATTGCATTCGTGTTCTCTAACGGCAGTCTCCGCCCATATTATGTCACCGGAAGACATTTTTTGATCCACTAGTGTAGTTCCACATTACCTTTTTTCTAATTAAATTTCTCACAAATAATTATTCCCTTGGCAATTTGCGAAAGAAAAATTCATACATTGCTAAACTTAAAAATAAATCATTTTTCATGAGACTATACTGTGAATAAAAAAATTGGAATGTTGGCGCAAGTATAGTCGCGTGCGTGAAACAAACGGACCGACGAAAAGCGATATTCGTTTATTGTTTCCATGTTTAAAATTAAGCTTCTAATGTTTTTTTGGCGGAGTTTTGATGCTAAAATATTGTTCAGACTTTAGTATCACTTTTATAATAACACGTAATTTCTTGGGTAAGTTCCATAGTAAGCTATTATCGGGCACGCCGGTGAAGTTGCAACTGCGAATGCGATCGGTCACGTAAGAAAGTTGTAAACCCCTGCGTTAGATGAAAGTCCTTGGTGAAAATTATGTAGTTTATACGCACGCATAGGTTTTAAAAAACAGCGTTAATTAAGGTATAAGGGCTAATTTCACAGAGAATAATCTCACCAATTTCACGAATCTAAAAAAAAGAACGAGTTTTCATAAAATTGAAAAAAGGAATAATTCAACCAATTTCTCCTTACATTTTGTGCAGTAAACCGTTGACGCTCGCGACACATACCCTCGAAGGATTGCGAATCGCGATATAATTTGAAAATACCTCAACACTTGTGTAAAATTCGCCAAAAATTGTCTAATTAAAAAACATTTTTTAAGTGTGCTCGAATAAAATCCAATTAACGTAAACGTTTATTATTGGAAAATTTCAAATATTATTTCTAAACTATGACCCTTTTTTAATTTTTGAAATATAAATCCCCTTTACCGTGTCAGCTTTCAGCGTTGGTTTATATTTCAAATATTAATTATTTCTAAACTATGACTCTTTTTTTAATTTTTGAAATATCAGTCCCCTTTACCGTGTCGGCTTTCAGCGTTGGCTTATAGTTTCAATCTAATAATGTATCAAGTGTGACACAAAGTAAAAAGAAGATATAATTGTATTATATTGGTATTATAACAATAACAAGAGATGCGAAATATATCGACGAATTAAGGACTAGAATAGGGAAGGTAAAAGCCACTTTCAGAAGATAGAAACTCCGACTGACGGGAAAAACAAAAGGAGCATACAAAGTGATAAAATGGTATGCATAGAATAACGCTTTGTATAGAGGTGTAACATGGACGCTCTGGAAGAATTGTATTAAATGTTAGAAAACCTTCGAAATGTAGACATGGAGAAGAATGTTAAAGATATAAACGCACAGATAGGTTGAAAAGCAATAAGAAGGATATGAGAAAAGCGAGTGATTACACAGAATATACTTAAGAAAGCGGAAGGCGAACAGGATCGGATATTACCTGAGGAGAAAGATGAAACATGACGTTTTATAAGGAAAACTGGATGGAAAAAGGAAAGTTAGGAAAAGGTTTCAGCTGGTAGACGAAATGGAAAGAGAGCTCTCAAGACACGAAAAAGACAGCGGAAAATAGGAGTATGTGAAAAAACAGGTTTAACCAAGGACAATCACGGACCTATCTACGGACAGGCTATTAGTGATGATAATAATGATTGGGATAATTAACCATATCTGTTTTTATTATTAAATATTTATTAGTAGCAGTTTTAGTTTCTTCCAAGTTTCGACCATCCGTAAAATACAATAATTATGAAATTTGACTGAAACGTGTGAAGAATAATATTATTTGCCATGAGCGATTAATTAATTTACTTTTGTCGTGGAAATCCTACATGCGTTTCATATAGAGTTTGTAAACAAAATCTTATAATCCATTACACATTTCAACCGTTTTCTTTACCTTATATAAAATTTAGCAGTATATACTTTGATAAAATAAAAAAATTGCCTACATATGCTTTTAGGATTAAACTTTTTCTGCCACTATGAATATTTCGGCACTGTAGAAACAATTTTTATTGCTACTTTAATAATTCATATAATTGTTTGATCCATACAAAATAAATTTATAGTGAAACTTAGTCAGGATTTCGTAAAGTTACACCGTTGTCTCCAAATTAATTTGTTTTTGTGACTTTCTTGTTGTGAATCTGAAATAAATAAGTTTGCGGCAATAAGTTCCAAAGAGAAACTATGAATTATTTTGATTTCCTCATGTTATAAGGTACAAATCATAATTTTAAAGCTTTATGAATGAAAAACGCTGCATTAGGAAAATGGCGTCGCATCAAACAGCAATGATAATATGGACAAAGCCAAGGATTCAGTTAGAGATTAGAGAAAACTGAGAAGGAAATAATGTTTGTTGCCTGCAAAAGTGCTGTAGTGCCACTCGTATTTGTAAACGCAAGAAACTCAGTTGTACTTGTAAATTAATGCGGAAATTCCGAGTTCCATAGTACTTCGTGTACTAGGTAGCGAATCGAGGTATGATAATAATTTTGGAAGGGAAATTCCTTCTCTTTTGTGGTGATATCGAATTGTATACTGTCGTAATATCAAATTTTGTAGGCATAGTGAACTTATTTTAGAAGAATTTCACGTATTTTAACGATTCGTAGGAAAATTTCAGACTTCCAGTTATGCAATTGCTAAAATGGAAGAGGAGGAAAAGAGAATAAAATGCTATCCATAATTTACATAGAACAAAGTAGTGTACCCCTCTTTCCGAGGAAAGTTTTAAGCATAGTATTTATGGTATTAACATATATTGCAAAAATAGTTTCCCTGATATTTCTCTTTCCAAATCAAGCCACAGAAAATTTTCGCTATCTAAAATCAACGATTTGCAGTCAATTTAAAAACGGGAACATATGCCTAATAATACGAATTTTTCAGGAAAATTTTAAAATAATTTAGGGTGCCTGTTATACATGGCAAAAAATGCCTACAGCATTTTTCAGTCGGTAAATAATATTTTCGGATACACTTGTACTACAAGTAAATCGCTCTTGTCATTGCGATAGCGTTGCTTTAAAATATTTTTCAACAAAAATAATAATAATCATTTAATTACTTCGACTCTTCGTCATCATTGAATTGAATTTTTTATCACTGTCCTCAAATATTTCTTCGGCAATCTTATTTTCTCTCTCATCGTCTGCGTAAATGGCGTCGCCTGCGAACGTTGTCTTCATCCTCGCTTTCCATGTCGAAGAAATCCTCATTCTGTACTATGTCGTCCTCAGAACCATCCTTGGCGTTTGTGAGGCAGTACACTTTTAAAAGTCACGTTTATATCGTAAACTCTCTCGCACATATCTTGCTTGGCGGCAAAGCCAGAACGTCTCAATACTTCTATTAACTAAGTGAAAAATTACATTGTTTACACAAAATATTATTATAAACGGCGTTAAGACAATTTTCAGATTTCGTTCGTGAATTATGGTAACCTATTCTTCTAATTCTACTTATTTATGCAAAATGAAAATGTGTTCAACCATCTTTCCAATAAATCGGTGCGCTAAAATTTAAAGCTCCATTAAAAGCATGGAAACACGTCGATCAAAATATTACTATTTTGTTTCACGTCATTACACATGAAAATAAAAAAAATATCTCTCCTATATCTATTAAAAGATCGGTAAAACCAGCTGCGCACTTTCATTATAAAAGAGCCGCTGCCATTGGAGATTTATCTATAATAAATTATAGATTAGTAGATTAAACTACGTTTATGGAAAAAGCGTCCGATTTGATATCGGCAGTAAGATGAGTTTGATAATTCTCTTTCGAATTATGCGAGTACATTTGGCAAAATTACATTTTTATATAATTTCTAAATACGGATACGTATCTTTACAATAATTTTATGTTCATTGCTGAATCGGAGGAAAAGCTATCGGAATTTTGAATTGCGTTTGTTTTTACAATATGCAATTTATCTGCAGCATATTACATCGCCGCTAGTCATCTCCGATCGCGGCCATTTTGTGCCCTCTCACAGCCATCCCTTTCTTGCGATCTTGTGAGAATCATTAACTACCTCCTTTGCCATTGTCTGTCAACCGGCATTACTTTATGCATTTGTATTCATAGTTGCTTAATGGACAATGAAGACGGCTGATTTCCAGATGAAATATATTATTTTCCCGATCCATTTGAACAACCTTCGCTAACCTCAAAGGCTTACTGAAATATATTACTGTTTAAAATCCTAGTATACTGATATTATTCTCTTAAAATTGCCTATTTTTCAGGTATGTTTTTATCTGGTTTTCTTCTCTGTTATATTCTCTACGATACATTTTCCAAACTTCTAGTTCACATTTCTCACATTCACGTAGCGTAATACATATTGGATTTCCAATTTATTTCTAACGTTTATTCACATTTGATGAGTAGTGATTATCTCGAAATATTTCTCCAATTTCTCTCAATCTTCTTTCGAATTTCTTAAAATATAATTTTAATCATCACAGTAATCATGCGAATACCTAGTTAATTACATAAAAAATCTCAATATATACCTAGCATTCCAGTTTCTATAATCAGTCTATGAAGAAAAAAATTTAGAATAAGTGCTTAAGTAAAAATAATGAAAAATTAAGTACCTAGGTATCTCCAATATCTATAAACAGGTTGTAAATAACCAGATACGCATTTTGGATGCAATGAAGCCATCTTCAGTGGGGACTCTCCGAAAGCAGATTCAGAAAAACAACTGAATACTGCTACTTTAAGGCGAAATGTACATTTGATTTTTTATAATCTTTTTATCATTATATTAGATACCTAAGAAAAGTGAACATATTTTTTCAATTTTTTATACTTAAGTACTCATTCTGGAATTCGCTTACAGTCGTAAAACGATCTCCAAGATTATCCATTGAACCTTGTTGAGGCAATTTCTTACATTTAAACTTCATTATCCGCGCGTTTTGATACAGTCACTTATTCAATGTTGGGTTATCTTCCATTATTCCTTCTGCTAAACATTTGACAATGCTTCTACTATTATTTTCAATATTTTTCCTTAATCTGTGCGCTTCCATCTCTAGGTTCTAACTTTGTATCTTTTTCTTACATTCTATTTAGAAGAAAGTAGGATTTGAGATGAAAAAAAGACTGAAAGCTCTCATTTCAATTAGAAAGTTCCGAAAATACTTGATCGAGGTTAAAACGTTTTCTCAATATTTAAAACGATGTTTACTTTAGTTAGGTTAGAGAAACGGTTGTTGTTTAAATATATATTCAATCCTATATATAAGAATTTGCTTAGTAACATGATAAGAAAATGTCTTTATTATATATTTCCTTCATTATGTAAAGGTTATCTGGCGCATCCAACTATATCCATGAGTTTCATTAACATAAAGGTCTAAAACTCGAAGCGTAGAAGGGAAAAAACATGGTAAACATTATTTTCCATGAAACGCTAAAGGCTAAACTGTCGGTAACACATAATTTTCTCAAGGAAAGAGAAGCAACTTTCTTTTTAGATTAAAAAGTGAGAGGAAAATGATAGAAACTGAGCAGTAAAAGCGAATTAGTATCAGTCGTTCGTTTGATTAGGATGTTATTATCATCAATATGTTATGATGGAAATATGCTGATAAAAAGTAATGTTTAATGAAGCAGTGAGTTATATCACGCTAATTGTATGCCTCTTGCCAGTAATTTGTGTCATAATTATCGCTTTTCATCCAGGAAAATAGTTTCGCGTTGCTGAAAATTTGTCAAATGGTTTGGAACTTTGTCGAGTAAGACTATATGTAATCTTAACTCATAGTTGTTACGCTTTATGACACCGATTTTACACAATTTAAGGCTACATTGAAAAAAGAAAATGACATTATATGTCATTATAGCATTTGCATTCGTTAAAAAATTTTCCCGCCAAATAAAAGCACACGTGATGAAATATTGCATGTAATTTCTAGGGTACATGTCGCGAAGAAAGAGGCAAGTGACTGAAGAAATAATTGGAGGAAAAACATAATTCAGAAAAGCACATAGTAAGAAAATTGCAAAAAGTACCTAGAGGTAGATATTAATTTTTGTTTATTTTCATGGCTATACTTTCAGGAGAAATACGAGAAATTTCAGTGTGGAGCGAAGTAAATGCTTCGAGAAAGACAATGCTCGTTTATTAGAGTCTGTGAGTTAGGAGGATTGCACATTATAGTACCTGGAATGGAGCATTGAGAGTAAAAGTATTACAGATCTGAAATTTTGCATGATGAAATGCAATTTGATACAACCGAAAGACAAAATCCGAAAAGCTAAACATTTTATATTTAAAAAGATTTTTCCGACCCCATTGTTTCAATTCAAACCCCTATAAACCATGGAAATCGGCCAACGATGGTGAATCTCGAAGTATTTCTAACCAGGCCAAATCCTTATGGTTACAGAAGTTATCCTACATGACCTTGTTTCTTTTTAGTTCCGCGATCTTTATCCCATCAAGAGATCTCACTTGAAAAGGTATAGCATAGACTTTATCAAGGTGAATATAATTTAAAACTTAACACATTTGAAAAGGAGCATCTTAATTCCATATTTATAAATTCATATTTTGCTCAATTTAACCTAACTTATTGGTAGTCATGAGTGTAAATTCACGAAATATTGATCGTTTTCCACATAACCCAATAAAATGTGCGTAATTTTGCTAAATCGGTAAAAATATGGAATCCCCTGACAGCGAATGATTTTCTCCTCAAAAAACGTAAAATATTCGCTTTCAAAACAAATTTGTGTATTTTATTAAATCGACGAGTATCTGTAAATTGACGGTAGAAATGTGCAAATCAAAATTGTTCTCCGCCTGTTTCCACATTATTCAATTAGAGAAATTTTATAGTCCTGGAACTGAAGTTGTACTACACGGCGTTGAGCGACAAGCCTCTATAGCTTCGGTCTCTTAATAAAACTGAAAGCATTATAAAGTTATTTCACATTTTTTAAGGCAATCTAAGCAGTTAATCAAATCATTTCAACTATAATGCCTGCGCTATTGTTCTCTATTGAACTCAGAAAAATTGAATTATCCCAAAGAGTAAAATCGAAGGCACAACTTATGGTAACAAATATTTCATTATAAAGTGGAAAAAAAGAGCTGCTGAAGCATAGAGTAAGTGGCGGTTTAAAAAAGACCGTCAAACCGAGAAAGCGTGCACGAGACCGAACGCTGAATAGATTGGCGGAAAAACTAAATCTGGTTTAGGTTTACACACGGATAAACTGAGCGAAAAAGCGGATTTTCTTGAAGAAAATAACGCTTATTAAAATTAAAATAAGGATTTTCAATGATAGCAATTTATGGGCTTAAACTACTTTAATATGACGGCCAGGAGGTGACGATAGCTGTCGTAGTTCATAAGTTATCCTTTTTCCAGAGAAATCGTTCGTATTCTTGTTCATAAATTACATTATGCAACTAATTATGCCCATTGATTAAAATATTAGAACCGTAGGCTAATTCTAATGGAGCTGAATGCCGTTTATTTTTATAAATAGTAGTAAGCGGACCGTCAATACATCCTCTATATCCGTATATTTCCCACTGTTTGACAAGTAGATTAACTGAAATGGTATATCTGTAAGCGAAAATGATTTTACCATAGAAACGTTTTTGACACTTTTTGAGGAATATAAAATAGGAAAGAATGGCTCTTCTCTATAACTTATCGATATTAGAAAATCTAATTTGCATAAAATGTCTTCTTTACACCTAAGACTGTTGCAGTATTTTGGAAACAGATCTCCAATAAATAAATATACCACACCAAAATGGAATAATGAATATATATTTTCTACTTGTTTGGTAATTCAGCAGGTTATTTCTGTCATACTTAGCCACTTCCAGCAGTCATTTTAATAAATATAAATTAGAATATGACGCACCTGCTGCCTTGGCGCCCTATGCGGATACTTTATTTGCTGCAGAACATCTAATATCTTACCATTAGTAAGGTCGCTGTTGCAAATAATAAATTATAAGCTTTCTATACAAACAACGAACTTTTCCTAAAAACACGTTTCGGATATGGTCATTTCGGAAAAATTATGCGATTTAACTTCTTTGTAGTCTTATCTATCTTCCTCTAGCTTTCACTAGAGAGCTATCGAGATCGTCTTATGGCTGAAAACAAATCCAGCAATAAGCACTTAAGTGTCAAAAATTGAGAAATAGTCTTATCTGTTTCATCTCCAAGATGGTTCTCAGACATTTTGTCCGAAGACTTTTCGTCCAAAACATAATTTTGTCTATTAGAAACTTTGTCCAGATTGCATTAAGTCCATCTGTTTATTAGTCCAGTAATATTTCGTCCTATCTGTTTTGGTCCAAGACTGTTTGTCCACTAAATATTATTGTCCAAAGCTTTCTCGTCCTATAAGAACACAATAGGAAGAATTTTAAATAGAAAATTTCATTACCAAAAGAATTAATGTTCAATCTACTCATTTTCCACATTTTCTTCCTACTCGATTTCCTCGACATATAGTTTAATTTTGTAGCTTATAGCACGCAGGTATTGTGATATGTTGTCATTTAACTTATATTCCTCGTAATTTGCCACAATTGCCTCAACTTGATTTTGGTTAATTTCTTTTTGATGGGATGCTTAACTTTCGTTTGTCCACCATCTAATTGCGTTATCACCAGTTCGTTTTCTCGCTGATCTTTTTGTATGTGCTCTAAAAATTTCCAAATTGAGGCACGGTGTGTTAAAATTAGCTTCTGAAATCCTGAATGCCAACCCTCCACCACATTATTGGTCCTCTGCGATCTGTTACGAACTTGTTCATATACGTTTCTCTTGTCTGGACCAAAGCGTGGGGGCACAGCTCTTCTCCTGCCTCTAGCCGGACGACCCCTTATATATGTAGTTACAATGTAAGTTGCAAGTTCTACGACATTGTAGTTTTCCTTAGTAACGACGTAATGGCCAACTGATTGTTAAAATTTAAATACATAGTTCTGAAAAACAAAAAAATGGACTGAAATCTACACCGGCCGTCAATGATAATGGATACAATCGTATTGGACAAAAAAACTGTTGGACAACACAGTATAGGACAAAAGTGCTTGGGCAAAATGTCTTTGGAAGAAATATCATTTGACGAAATTTATTGGATGAATTGTCCTGGAAGCTTGCAAGATGCATTGCAACCCTATGAAAAACCATATACTAATTTCGGCTACGTCATCAGCGGTGATTCATCGAAGGTAGATTGTAGTCGAAATGCGCATCTGCTTTTTTAAAGCTAAGTTTAGGATATTGGAGATAACAAAGATAAACACACAAACCCCATAATCGTATTGGTGATGTTCCGAAAATTTACATAACTTTCGATTAACAAATTCTGTCCAAGTTGCAGCAAAAAAATTTACATGAATTCGATTCTTACTGAATTAAGTCCTCGATGCCCCACGCATCTCAATTTGCTAACCATAACAGCTAATTTGAGTAATTTTTTTCGCGCACCGATTCCAGAGTCGCATAGAATTATTGATACTGTGATCAATACGGAAACTGGCGCCGTTTATCTCTCCGCCGTATTTAGCATCATAGAAAGACTGAACTAAACTCTGCCGCTCTATCATTATCTTTGAGCTACAGAGGGATATTTTTAGAATCGAAAATGTTAGTATGTAATTGAGGGCATAGCTTTAGCATCTCGTGTGATGTGCGCACGTTCAGTAAAACAAACGTGATGGCAGGTACTACAATAATTGACGTTGGAGGATACGGTAAATGGTTGACAGATTATTCTATTGAAAGTAAGATGCCAAGTTTCTTAAGTAATATAATGTATCGTTCTTGAAATTCGTCTTTATAAAGTAATGCAATGTTTATGCTTTGGCTACTTTAATGCAACAGAGAAAATTAAAAGTGCTATTCCTTAGCGAAGGTTAGACGATTTGAATCTGAGCGATTAACACTCGGCTTCTACGTATAATGAGTGAAACATATATATATTAGCCCTTCGTTCATTTTTATCTCCTTCAAACTAAATGCGACTCATCGTAATGGCTACTTATGGGTAAAATAAAATTCCGTTCAATCCGATGCCTTTGCTTTGGAAAAAGACCGAAGCTAAAGAAAACGAGGAATTTAAGAGATTCCTACCTTTGCTGCGGTATCATTATTCCAGCGGTGGAAGAAGACATCCTCTCGAGATGAGAGAAATTCCTCTTGAATCACTCATACACTCACACACCCACGGCACTTTATCTCACAATCAGAAAGGCAATACATCATCACAGAAGGGGATGTAAGATTAAGCTTGGAAAACGGGGGAAATGAAAAGCACTTTCTAAATGATAATGGATTGTAAAGATTTGATATTGAAAATGAGAGAAATGATGGGATTCACAAATGCGCCGCACCTGGAATGGCAAAAGAAACTCATTAGTAGTATTTTAAATTGATAAAATGGGAGGCAACCTTAAAACACTTAGCGCAATTAATAATATTCAAAACGATTGTGTTGAAATTTGTATTCCTTCCGACATGAACGCGATTAAATTCTCAACAGGATTTACAATTTTAAAATTTTATTAAAAATGGGGTGAATTATATTCCTTAATATCTTTATATTGAAAATTTACCAACACGGAGACCTTATTCACTTATGCCACGTAAATCTTCTAATGCATGTTTACGGAAATTTGGATGCTTGTGCCACTATAATCCAAAAGCGGCAATAGCTGCAGTTACAGAATTTGGCACAAAGTTTTTATAAAACGCAAGAATGAAAACGCGAAAACTTTGGATTTTCTATCATTAGAATTAGGCAGAAAATTTGTACCTTTCATTAGTCGTACAAAACAGAAATACTAAAAATACAATTTGGAAAAATTTATATTGCACAGGATGATTTTCACTCACAGAACGAAAACGCTACAATGTGAAAGGGAATGAAAAATTGTTGAGTGTTTTGCGGCAGAAGCCAATGAACGCATTTGGTTTTCATACATGTTAGATTTTTACATAATAATTTTTCACAAGTAACCTATGACCTCTACCGAAGTTAATATTCACTTTTTCGCAATATATGACAAAAAACTTGCAAACCGCAAATTGCAACAATTGGAAAAACGTCGCTGATACTGGTCACAGGGCAGTTAAAATCTAAAGGTCACAATACTGCTCGCTAATAATATATTGGCAAATTGGCATAGCGGTTCCTGCTGAAACCACCCGCCTAACCTTTTGCTTCAAATTCCTCAAATAGAAACCCTATATCTCCCACCTTCCGAATAATTCGTGTTCTTATCGGGAGCTAAAAAAATCCTCTTTCCTATGTCTCTTTCTGGTAATGGCTAGTTAGTACATAAGATTATCCAATGAGATAAATTTTAATATTGGCAAAATTAGCAAACTGTACATGGCCGCGCGGAGAACCGAGGATACTCAAGACTAGATTCAAAGTAGTATACAATTTTTCAACATTGGAGACTGAAAACCGTGGTTCCAAATCGGAAATTTATATAAAAAATATAATAAGTATTACGGGAAGATAAATTTAAGGTAATACCGTATCTTCTATATATAATACGCTTTTTTTCAAGAAAAATTGACGAAAAGTTAGGGTATGTATTATACATGATAACAAACACATACAACAGACATCTTTATACTCAACCTAAATTATAGAGCTAAAGGAATGGCAACACACAGCAGCAGAAAGTACTGCTCAAAGCCAAATGCGACTTGAACAACTACGAACTAGAAAAACACTTTCTCAAGTACCTGAAAATCAAAGAGTGGACACAATATCGACTTGAACGACAACGAATGAGACAAGCACCTCCTCGAGCAGATAAAAGTCATGAACAAACCCATTTACCTTATTGTTTCTATCGTTCCCTCTATTTTACTCAAAAGTACTTGAGCAACGTCGGGTATAAATGCTAGTTTGTAATAATTTACTAGTTTAACCACATTGCTTTATTTAATAGCTCATGGCTTACAAATTATCAAAAGACACTACGAATACAAATCACACGCATGAAATATCTTTAGATATGGTCTATCTGCCATAATTTGACCGATGGAGGAACATTTCTTTCTCTCCCTTTTAGGACTTCGTTATCGTTTGCTAGCTTAAGTACCCAGCGTTGCCAGGGTAAATTCAATACTTCATGCTTCTCACATTGGAGAACGTTATCTCCCAATATATATATACATATACCTATACACACACACACGCACGCACGCACACACACACAGTTTGCTTGCTGACGTCGTGATGTTTTAAGTAGAGTATACATAGAAATGGTTGACATTGATCAATAATTAAGAGTAGTTTATTCTACGCATTTTTAACAACAATTTCTCGAAAACGGCTTTAACGATTTTGATTAAATTTCGTACAGTTACTTGAATTTACGTCTTCAATAATACTGTATAGTTCGTATTTCTCAAAAAATGAATATAAGGCTAGTTTATTCTAGGCAACTTTAACATTAATTCGATTTTCTCGAAAACGGCTTTAACGATTTTGATCAAATTTCGTACAGTTACTTGAGTATACATATAAAATAATACTATGTATTTCATTTTTCTCAATGAATGAATATAAGGTTAAATTATTCTTGGGCAACTTGAACAAAAATTGGATTTTCTAAAAACAGGCTCATACGATTTTCATTTTCTAAAGATAACTAAACGACGCATTAGTACCTATATATGAGAAAGTTTGTGCAATGTATGTCGTACCGATTTTTTCCTTCGGTTCTCACCAAAAACCTATAATCGTGCCAAGTTTCTAGCTCATCTGGAAGTGCCTCATAATTTATATCTTCCTTTTCCTCCTCCTATATCCTATGTCAGAAGCGTCTATACCAGGTGCTCGGCAACGCGGCGATCGCGGGCGCCATGGCGCCCGCAAAGCATATATTTTTAAGATGTTGCTGACCACTGGTCTATATCTTATATATGTTTAACAAATAAATCTCATTATTTGCAAAACAATTTTGATATGCACATGACTCTTATTACACTCTGGAACATTCATTTATGTGTATTTTATATTTATTTTTTACGTTTTGGTGCACATAAAATATGGTGTAATTAATTTTTATTTTATTTTAACGTGATACTTAATTTACACATCCCCATCATATTTAACGACCAATTAAACTATTCTTATATATAATTTTAGAAGCGTCCGTCCGTCCCCCACTGTATATCAAAAACAGTTTGTCGTAGAGACATGCGGTAAACGGCGTTTTGTTTCTACTAGCTAGCTGGACAACTACTTTCATTTTCATAAAGACCCGGGTTCGATCCTAGGGGATTATTTCTGTTTCCAAGTAGATAACACGTAAAGATTGATCCTTCGACGCGCACGCCTTCATTCTTTCGCTGGCCTTGGTAGAGGGATCGTTAGCGTTCATACGTCATAATGCTAGGGTCGCAGGTTCGAATCCTGCCGAGGGCATGTTCGTGTGTTTCGTCCATGTTATTGATGTTATGATATTCAGTGTAATTGACCTTGTGCTGTTTGATAATGCATTGTCAATATCCACACATAGCTATGCCCTCAGGGAGATGCGAACCCGCGAACCTACATTGGTAGCCAAAGAAACTAAAATCCTGGCAGAATGCATTATTAGAGTAAAATGTGAGTTATTGAAATCAGTGCCGTAGCTAGGGTCATCGGCGCCTGGGGGCATGGGAAATATACAGGCAAAACAAAAGTGTAACCCGAAGAGTGAGCGATAACCCTAAAGACTTCGGATGAGACATGAAGAGGCGGCAACCTAAAGCGGGACTTCACACATATTTTGGATAGACAGAGAGAGGTTTTGTAAATATTTTTCTCTGACCCGCTTACGATTACCATTTCTTAAGTCTCAGCTAGAGGTCTGCACGGGCCAAAATCTTCGTCCCAAGCCCGGCCCGCCCCATTCATAATTTAGTCCAAACCCGGCCCGGCCCGAGACTTCACTCCATTTTCGCACCCAGACCCGGCCCGAGGCCCAAATTATTTTAAACCGACTGTGGACATTTTGTACATTCTTCAGTAAACATATACTCTTTATAAAGTATATCTTTATGTTTAAAAATTTTCAAGCATTTCAAATGTAAACGCACCTTTAAAAAAATTCCTTGATTAAATCCATTCTGGTATTATAGGGATTGATAGAAAGTTTTAATAACACAAAATATATTTCAAACCACACAAATGCACGAAGAATACAAATTATTTCAATTTCTATCAATACGCAAGACCAATATCATCTGCTAACCAGAATGAACTGACTACCAATGGCGGATACAAAAGGGAGAGTAATAGGATAAGGTGTAGAGGTAGGGAATGAAGCTACGGATGTAAGATTCCCAAAGATCCTGCTATCTCCTAAGGCAAACAGAACCCTTTTTATGGTGATATAAGTATGTAGTTGTTTAAGAGATGGTCGATTGGTAGGAATTCGTGGGTGCTCTAGTGGCGGCCTGGGAGACGTGTCTCTTGTAAAGGAGAGAATGGAGAAATCTCCCTAAAAGAAATAGTGAAGACGAAACACTGCACAGTGGCGCAAACATGAAGGGGGTCCACTGGGTCCTCAACTGGCCTGAAGCGGCCCAAACGGGAATGGCGTCGGGGGCCGGGCCGGGATGGGCCTAAGCCCATGGGCCGAGCCCGGCCCATGCAGACCTCTAGTCTCGGGGACCATCTAAACGTAAAGAATCTGCGGTGTCACTACATCCTAAAGATAAATATGAGGATGATTCATTGCATCTCGGATCAGTTTCCAGAAACATTTTTGATTATTCTCGCCTCTCTTAAGTCTTAAAGTGCATGGATATTACGTTACTCCGCGACCTCCTAGCGGATCTGCTTTCACCGATAAAAATCCGTCCGTGAGTTTCCGCCCCTTGAACCCTGAGCCAGGGGGCAACTGCCCCCCTCTGGCCCCCCGTCGCTACGCCACTGATTGAGATCAACTTACTTCACACACTTCTTAATTTTTTATAAACGAATTGAAAAATATCCGCGCAATCATTTCGCGGGTACATCTAGTTCTTATGATTACCTACAAGTCATCTATTATGGGTTTCGCAATCTGTTCTCAGATCCCTTATACAATTTTTTCAACCTCTCCCCTTCTTCTCGCAGGGAATAGGGACGCTCCACGCATTTCTTTTGAACACGAAAATTTTTACGTTTTCTTAAATGACCTTCTACAAGCCGTCAAATACGTCTGTCTTGGAATTTTACTAATCGTTTCAGGGCCTCTTCGTATACTCAGGAGTGGCTTTGTTTTGTGATTACATCTTCTAAATTTTTAATTCACCTCAAACGTGCACGGGTTCAATCCAAGATCTTTCGTTTCATCCATTAGAATACCGCGGGAAATTTCACAGGTAGCTAACATTGGTGTCCTCGAAGGTAATTTGCGTGAACAACAATTATGAAACCATGTTTCCTCTCCCTGGCTCTTACATGATCTGCGAAGCACCGATTAGAAAATACGATATATTTGGTGAATGTACAAAACCATACTTTCGGAGATGAAAATCACGAAAATGCCAAACATTAAAATGTGTATCTTATCTACATCGATTGGCATGAAGCCTCTTTTGCTGAGAACAATTAAAAAATATATTTTCGTCTCCCCATATCTTGTATGCTCCAGAGTCAATAATTCGAATACATATATTCCAAGGCTGCTTCATAAATGCACATAATGTTATGGAGCACTCTCCCTAACCCTCAATCTCCGCGGTTTTCTTTTTAAGCTTCGGACTGATGTGAGTCAGGAACGTCACCCTCATTGTTGGAGAGTAACTATTGCATTTGCTTGAAATTTTAATGTAGAAACCTAAATATGCATAAAAAATAAAAGATACCTTCTAACTTGGATTGTGGAAGTTGCTGTAAATTAACTTTGAGGGAATTAAAAGCTTCCAAAATTTCAGAATTTTCTAATTTCTCTTTTGATGGGACTAATCATTGTTCTCTAATATTTGCGTTGAGAAGGCTATGTTAGTATTTGAAAATTTTGAGATTAATTAGAAAATTGTATTCACATAGTTATTATACAGTGGTACATCTATAACCGTCGTTAATTGGTTCCTGAAATCCCCGACGATTAGCAAAACGACGATAGTCGAAACCGATTTCCCCATAGAAACAATGCCGTAGGTCAATAAGACTTTACCCGCATCATATAAAACTAAATTTTTAGGCCTCAGTTTGCTGGAAATGTTAGATTATGCGTCATTTTCATTCAATCACTTCTGGTTTAATTTGCACATGTCTGAACATTTTAGCAGCATTGTCACTAACACTGCATTTTGGGACAATTTTTATCACTTGAGGTTTAATAAGCTATAAAATATTTAAGAAATATGTTATCTGTTGACAAATGAGTTAACTGTCCACGAAGAATTGTTTTGCTGTTTGATTCGTATATTTAAGGCAAAATTCTAAATAATTCGTCTGTTTAACCTTGTTTTAATTTACACGAAATTTTTTCACTCTATCACGATCGACTAAATGTTCTCCGGGATAGCCGCAGCGCACCGTTTCGATAAATCAGGTACGGCCCCCTAAACAATTTTATGCGGCCCACTGCCAGTGTTTCACAGTCTTCAAAAATCGTCGAAAGCGAAGACATCGGATTGAACCATATGTTAATTTGCGATTATGATGTCCGATATTTAGAGATGGGTAGAATGAGACATAAGTGAACTCGGGTTTTAGGTTAAAAATAGACTGATTGTGAGTTTTATTTAGTAGACATAGAAGCTGAATGGTCATTTGTATCCTCGCAATGAATCCGTCTTTTTATCGACCAAATTATTAATTTTAACCGCTCATATTGAACTCGGCTTAAAGTTTACTCTGTATTTCTCATGTTCTTTTCTTGAAAAGTAAATCACCAAAGATTAAAAATTGTATTAATTTATAAAATGTATCTAAAACAAAAAGTGCATTACTTGGGAAATTTGACACCTTACTTAAGAATATTCAGTTAATCTTAGTATTTATTGAATCCTCCAGCTTCAATTATTTTAGTACCCGCCATTACAGTTTTTTTAATGAACGCACAGACATCACACATGAATCTCAGTAAACATTGAAATTTTTAAAAAATCTCTATTAAAAAATACCTGCGTGTACCCCAATGATACCAATAGAGGTAGCTTGCTTCGTAGAGAACCACTCCGCTCATGATCTAAGCATTAATTTTCTAGAACGACATGAATATTGCGACATCCTGTGATTATTCTTCAGGATTACTCTTGAAATTAACGAGACCACTCTGTATTCGGCAGCTAAAAGTATGTGGTGAAAAGGCTTCCATCTATCATGAAGCTGCCGAGAGCTGTATTGATAAATTTGCAAAATTAGTTGCAGATGAAAACTTAATATATGACCAAGTACATCATGTCAATGAGTCCTATTTTCCCGCGCTATATTCCAAAAATCGGTACAAAATACACTGTACAAACTTTCTCATTTACTAATGCGTCGTTTAGTTATCTTTTGAAAAATATAAACTACGTAGAATCGTTATAAACATCAACTTAAATAACTATTAAGAAATTTGATGAAATTCGTATAGGCCGTTTTTTCGAAAATCCATGTTATTGAAGTTGCCCACGAATAAACTAGCCTAATATTCATTATTTGAGAAATATGAAATTTGTAGTGTTATTTCAGACGTAAACTCAGGTAACTATGAAATTTGATCAAAATCGTTCTAGCCGTTTTTGAGCAAATCACATTGTTGTTAAAGATGCCTAGAATAAACTAGCCTTATATTAATTTTTTGAGAAATATGAACTATGTAGTATTATTGAAGAAGTAAACTCAAGTAACTGTACGATATTTTGAGAAAATCAAATTGTTAAAAATGCGTAGAATAAACTTTCCTTAATTATTGAGTAATATCAACCATTTCTTCAAAGCTTCTACTCTCTATGATAAAATGCCTAGGTACAAAATTTCATTATTTTCGCTCTACCGTTTAGGCTCTAGAGCCGCGAACAGGCAGACAGACGGCATTGCGAAAACCACTTTTTCAGGTACACCTAAAACGTATATTTGCTTCAAAATCTCGAGGGTCGAATTTTTTCGCGATAACAATACTTCCTCAATATACTTCGTATATGAGAAAGTAAAAATGATACTAGCAGCAGAGGTCAAGACTGTACCAACGGATGTGAATGATTCGAAACATAGCATTTGTCGAATGTGCGAATGATCTCATACATCAAAATCCTTATTACTGAACAAAATTTTCTATTTTTTTAAGTCAATAAAAATACGTAAAAGAAGTAAATCAATTTATGACATTTTCAGAAACACCTACTGGTTGTGAGGCTTGCGCGATAAAATTTTTCCCTATGGAAAATACCTTCGACTCTGAACAGTAAATTATTATAACAGACCTTGCCTGCATATTTTATTTCTTAAGTCGAGAGTTACAATTATTCTATAAATCGCTCTATTTAATAGTTTAAGGCTTATTTGCATATCTTATTTAGTTCTTCTCATTCAATATTAAAGTGTTTTTATAATACGAGGGTGAGTCAATAAATAAGGTGAATTTACATTTTTCACAGATATATGTACCAATTATTTTTCTCTGATGGAATCAGAAAGCTTATCAGTCGCTGGACTAAATGTGTTGAGAGAGGAGGTGATTTCATTGAAAAATAGTGTATGTGCATGTTTTTTGAATAAACTGTGTTGTGCTATACTTAAATTCACCTTATTTATCGACTCGCCCTCGTACATGTTTAGGCTACATATGATCTAAAAACCTGTAACCTAAAAGTTCAGATTTGAGGTATTATACTGTACTTGTTTTTTCATTTTTTTTTAAATCAAGTGTGTATTTTTGAATCATTGTGATACTTATTCTATAATGAAATATTCGAACGTGGAATATGCATTTAAAACTTATCTGATACAAACGAATCGACAAAAAATTCTTTTCCCACTTATTAGATTCTAACTCGATATATTTAAATAAGATTTCGTCAATCTATTCCATGGAAAATGCTTACATAAGGGATCGGTGATGTTTGTCCTATTCATCGGTGGAATGGGTGCATCCAAATATTAATCAAACCGAGGGCAAGACAGCGATTCTGTTCAGCCCGCTTTCAATCCCCATGATATATACGTCGTTGATTGGAGGGGAACGCTCATTCGAAGGCGTCGTAATAAATTCCCGAATGCTATTTTTTAAAGAGCCCTTTCTCTCTCTCGTGATGTTCCTGTAGTAAACTATATCTTCCTGTAGATATTGGTATGACGCTCATGAAAAAATAAGTTTATTAGGAATATGACACTCACAAAATGCTTGAAAACACTATAAACAAGTTTAGGCTGTTTTTCATTTTACATATATTAGTAAAGCGCTTCATTAATAAGACGCATTCAGCGTTCTTTCATAGTCGACATTCGTCTCGATACTATTGAAATCGATTAAATTTTGTATTTACAAAAGTGCACGTTTTTGCATCCGATGCAATCCCAATCATTCTAAAATCTAAAGCATGGTGTCAGTAGAAGTGGCGATATTTATTTATTTATAGTCAAATTCGATCGCCGAAAAAATTCCGGACTGCAATCAAAATTACCATTAGTTTCATTTTTGTCACATTTTCTATGTAGTTGATAAATCGACTTCCTCTCCCAATCGAGCGTTCAAAATGATAGGATTATATTCAGAGACACTCCTTTTTACGTAGATATTTTTGTCATACACGAACAGAGGTGAAGTTTTTCAGCATAGAAATTTTTTTGGAGTGACATATGGTTGTTCAAAACTTTTTAAACTGCTGGCAATTTGTAAAGATTGCTTCATATGCATTGTTCTCTTATCTACACTATATGTATTGCCTGACTAATCGAGAAAGTTATTAGAAACCTTTTAGCTATTGTTCTTGAGGAGTAAAACAGACGCAAAACTATGTGCGTCGCTTCCGCCGTGTTAAACACGCATGGCGATTTGCATGTAAAAGTTTAAATATTTCAATGACGTAATTTTTTTAGCATTATTTCTTCCATTTATACATCTCTGGGTCTAAAATGGCGCTTCTGTAAATATATTATCATAAAATTATTTTAATGCTATAATGTCATATGGAACTAAATATATCTGGAAAATGTAGTTCGTATATAATGTAGGAAATACAAACAATAACTTCAACGATGAGAAATATATATCATTACATGCATTAAAAGACAGAATAAACTAAAATTAGAATGAATCCTATCGTTATTATTACTGTTAACATTCGCGTTTTTCACAGAATGCAATGTCGCACTCAGTGCGCCACGCGACCAGTTGTCTGAAATTTTTTGACGCGACCAGTTAAAGGTTAATTTCTCGAGAACTGAAATAGATAAATGTGGTATTATTAAAAAGTATTATTTACACATGCAAGAGGGAATCTCACAAGAAATAAAATATTTGATAAACTATGAACTTTGATTTCTGTGACTTTCTCATTTTCTGTCGCGTTTTTTGTCGATGGAAAGCAAAAATTGTGTGCAACGTGCAACAAACGATTAAGTATGGATATAAAAGATAACATGTCCTCCTTCATCTGGAAATATCCTTATTCTTTACCCTCGGATATAACTGAAATGGCAAATAATTGCAAAGTAATTAAAACACCAACTCCATCAAGATCACACGCTCAAAAAGTAGTTGTTCAGAAGTCCCAGCATAAACAAGAATCCAAAAATTCTCTCGCCTACGGTATTGGAAAGGTAAATTTAGGTTAATATAGTATGGCGGCTGATCATATCGTTAGAACGATCCAAAGTGCGTAGGAATTACCGGATCTGGTCGACGGTAAAGACAGGCTGTTATAAATCGATCATATTGCTTGGGAAGCTCACAATCAGTATAGGTCCATTGGCTTTGATATAAGAGACCTTAGAGAGTAAAGTATAGGGAATTGCGAATGACGTTTGCCTAACTAGTACGGCAAATACCAACTTTCTCTTCCGTTTTGATTGTTTAGCGCTAAAATATACTACATATGTATTTTTGACAGTCTTAAACCATTAGAAATCGGGATGCATAATTTCACCGTAGTCTACACCCCCCCCCCCCCCCCTCTCTTTAGCGATTTAAAAAATCCCTTATATATTCACTTCGTCTGTCCGTCCGTCCGTCCGACTGTGCAGACGATATCTCTGAAACGGTAAAAACAAAATTTCAGGATAAGTTACTACGTATGAGAACTACATGTGGCAAGAATTTGGTGGACCCGGGATGAGCTGCTTGGGACTGATCCCGGCCCATTGTTGCCCCATTATTTCCCCATAAGAAAAGCAAGAACATCAGTGATGAGATTTAATATATGATTTTTACTTTCTCATACGAAGTATCGAGAAAGTATTGTTTTCGCGAAAAAATTCGACCTCGAGATTTTTAAGGAAATATACGTTTTAGGTGTCGCTGAATCCGAAAAAGTGGTTTTCTCAATGCCGTCTGTCTGTGTTACTGGCTCTGGAGCCTAGATGGAAGAACGAAAATGAATGAAATCTCGTACTTAGGCATTTTATCATACTGAGCAGAGTATACATAGAAATGGTTGACATTGATCAATAATTAAGAGTAGTTTATTCTACGCATTTTAAACAACAATCCGACTTTCTCGAAAACGGCTATAACGATTTTGATCAAATTTCGTACAGTTACTTGAGTTTACGTATTCAATAATACCAAATAGTTTATATTTCTCAAAAAATGAATATAAGGGTAGTTTATTCTAGGCAACTTTAACAATAATTCGATTTTCTCGAAAACGGCTTTAACGATTTTGATCAAATTTCGTACAGTTACTTGAGTTTACGTCTTCAATAATACTACCTATTTCATTTTTCTCAATGAATGAATATAAGGCTAGTTTATTCTTGGGCAACTTGAACAAAAATTGGATTTTCTAAAAACAGGCTCATACGATTTTCATTTTCTAAAGATAACTGAACGACGCATTAGTACGTATATGAGAAAGTTGGTATGTTGTACGGATTTTTTTATTATTTTCCGTAAAGATTCGAACTCCGGGCTTAGGCTGTCGGAAAGTTTAGAAATTGCAGTTTCTTATTTTTGAAGACGGAATTCAATTCCGAGCAGAGTTAGCGTAAATTTTTAGTTTTTATCGGAAAAAAGTTGGAGTTTTTCTGGGTCTGAAGAATCGACTGCCATGGCAACGAACTTAATGCTTTTATATGGGTATAACCCTTTAATGGGAATCTGAGGTTTATGTTATATTATTATTATTACTAAACGACGGCCAATGGAAGCAAATTATTTTTTGTAAAAACATCGCCTTATAACATCTGCTTTCGCAGTACTTTCCGAACTTGTTTAATTATCTATTTTGTCATTCAACGAGAGAACCGCTTTTTTTTCTATTGACATTTTTCATATGTAAGAAAGAGCGACTTTGAGTTTAAATAAGTAAACTTGGGTTGTAATTTTTGAGGCAACACAAAACAGTGCCGTACCAAATAGTGTTGTGTTAAAAATAGGCTAGGCGAAAGGATGCAATTTTGTCCACGCAACTTCTCCACCGTTGTGTCTTGAGTGGCGATGGTTATAAGACACAAAACTTTGCGGCAGGTTGTATTAGAAAATTTTTCCGATGCATCCGAGCGAGTTTTTTATATCCGTTAGAAAAGGCAGTGTTTTTTTTATAACGAGAGGAGCTACACGCAGGGCATCGAACCGGAACCGAACCGAAAAAACCGATATTGTTGGCCGGAGTGGAACCGAACCCGAACCGAAAAAACTAAATGTGTTGAACCCGAACCGAAACCGAAAACCGATATTTATTTCGTTCCTTTATTTCGGTTCGGATAATCAGTGCAAACGAAACGCGGAATTTTCCAACCGCTTAGTAACCTTCCATGTTCAAATGGTCATCGCCTCCTTCACGCACCCATACCCAGTCGCCATGGGGTCCAAACCCCAACCAAGTTCACTATTCCTCAAGTCCCTTGGTTCGTTCTACGAATATGACATTAAGATAATGTCTAAGGACTTCCGTAAATTCCATCGGGAAATTTACCCATTTGAGAATTCCTTGAACCAGGTGTCCCGGATTCCCCGGATTAGTCCCGGTTTACAGAATTTTGTCCCGGTGTTCCGATTTTTTTTTCGAACCCATCAATGTCCCGGTTTTTTTTCTTGTAATAGTGATGGTATATGCAGTAGTTTTTTGTATTCCCGTTCATACGAAATTATTTTGAAGACCAAACTCGATATTCCAAATACTATTTTATAAAAAGCATTTGCATTTAAGTGCTGGAAAATCAAAGACTCACGGTATTACACTAACAGCTGAATCTAAGAAAATACGAATTTTCTTATCCATGATTTTCAGTTCACTCAAGTTATATAAGAAACTAAAATATTCGCTGTGGTTTTTGAGTCGCTGAAACCTATTCTTTATCGAAGCAATTATTTGATCCAACACAGGATTAAAAAATTACTCGGAAATAATCTTGGGGATTATGAAATCTTGCATCAACCTGTGCAGATTCATCAATAGATCTGTTAGAAAAGAGTCCGCCAACATTAACTCTAAGGAGTCCAAGAATAGCGGTAGAGTGAGAAGTAGAAAAATAAAATTGTTAGATCAAGTGGCGGGGAAATGCAGAACGAAAATACCCGTAGAAAACACAATAAAAATTATTATTATGAACTGCCGAAGCATTCGAAGTTATAAGCCATCGTGCAGACGTTGTATTGGGAACTGAGAGCTGGCTATCGGGCGACATTAATTCTAACGAGATTTTACCACCAGATTACGTGGTATATCGCAAAGACAGGAGGGAAAGAGTCTGAGGTGGAGTTTTCATCGCCGTCAGAAAGCCAATTAGAGGAGATTATTAACGTCAGCGAAAGCTGCGAAATGATATTCGTACGAGAAATGGTAAAAAATTATTTTTTTGCTCATTTTACCGGCCACCTGACTCAGGAGTCGGGAACATTAGAGAACTCAGTCGTACATTGCAGGTGATAGCTAGGAGAAAGAACGATCCAGTAATCATTCTTGGAGAAGACTTTAATCTTCCATCGATCGATTGGAAATCCGTAACCTATGTTAGTGGTGGAGAAAATGGAGAAGCTTGTCGTGAATTAATTGAAGCGGTTACTCTAAACTCGCTAGAGCAAATCGTCAACAAGCCGACGCGATATGACAAAAACGGAAACGGAAACATATTAGATCTGCTAGCCACTACCCACCCACTATCGACTAGAAACCAACAAATCGACGACGGCATATGTTATCATAAAATAGTAATTGCCGACTTCAAATACACCCCTGCGACAATAGATAAGCTAACGCGATTAGTCTATATCTTCAGTAAAGCAGATCTCCCAGGTTTAAAAAATTATGTTACAAACCAATTAGCGACATTTATCAATTTTACGAATAGCAATAGCGTAGATGACTCTTGTACAGAAATTTTGCGAATCATTCGAGAAGGGCTAAAAACGTTTGTCCCAACCAAAGCAATTCGTGATGGCAAGAAACCGAAACTCCGCGCCTTACTCAAGAAACAAAGACGGTATCACGCGCGCATAAAGCACCTTAAACAAGTTGGTAGGGATCACGCGAACGAGTATTTAATATACAGAAATAGTCATAAATCTGCAAGAGACGAAGCGCTTAAAGAATTTGACGCCTACCGGTCCACAACACTCTCGGATTCACTCAAAAACGACTCGAAAGAATTTTGGTCGTACGTGCGAGAAACTGGAGGATGTCAGTCCTTTCCGATAGAACCCAGAGAGTATTCCTCGATGGAGTTGCATCAGACGTCGTCAAAGTGACTTGCGCCGTGCCTCAGAGAAGTGTAATCGGACCTCTGTTATTCTTGATATATATAAATGATTTAGCGGATAATATAAATTGTAAAGTTAGACTCTTCGCGGGTGACAAACTTGTGTATGGAGAAATCCACACAATACACGATCAGGAGAATTTGCAAAGGGACCTTCAGGCTATTATGAAATGGTGTAAAGATTGGCAACTCGACCTGAATATTGAGAAATGCGCCGCGCTCCATGAATTTCAACCGTTACCCGTACCAAATATCTGAACTAAACCTAAAATATGTCAATAGCTACAAATACCTAGGAGTAATTCTCAGTAGCAATTTGTCTAGTAGAGAGCATATCAAAACCGTTATAGCATAGGCAAACAGAATTCAAGGGCTTTCCTCTAGAGTCCTGCGGGGATGCCCCTCGAATATGAAGGAAATCGCATACTTTTCCCTAATACGACCCGTCGCGGAATACTGTTGCGCCGCCTGGGACCCTTTCGAGGAGGGCCTAACTAGGGAGCTCGAAATGGTTCAGCGTAGAGCGGCTTGATTTGTAAAAGGAGAATATCGGTATGATGCGAGTGTATCAGAGATATTGAGGGAACTGAAATGGCAGACGTTGAAGAGTAGAAGATTTAAATACAAAAGGAAACTTTGAAAAATTCGAAAGCTCCGAATTCGTTGAAGACGTACGCTGCATAGTCGTCCCCATCGGTGTTAGTGAACGTAATGTTAGATCAGAGTGCAGGAGAAAATATGTCGGAACAATCGCTAGAACAGAGAAATACTACAGATCCTTTTTCCCAGACGCGATAAGACAGTCCAACAGAGGAATTAGTTAGAGTTCACTTGGTGTTGTGACACCCCCTGCCAAACGCTTCTAGTGGCTTGCAGGGTATTGATGTAAATGTAAATGTAAAATTGCTGTTTTTTCTTCGTTGCAGAATTTTGGTCTTTTGCATAAATTTTGATTCAATCTAGTTCTCTTGCCAGTTCTCGAGCATCTATAATTAATTGATTTAACCCTATTTCTGACTTACAAGCTCCGAAATGTTGCTGAATCTGCTAAAGAGAATTCATTGAAGCTTTCATATTCACGAATGGACTTTGCAACAATTTACTTACTCCATTTATCTTAAATAGAATGTCGTGCCAAACTGTTGAGAAAAGGCAAAAACAATGTCTTTTATAAATTGCGCGAGAAAATTAATCTCAATTTACTGTTCGGCGCACGTTTTGCATAGCGCTATGCAGTCGGGAGTGAGAGATTATCTTGTTATGTAGAAATGGTCGTGGTACAAATACTGCCATACTTTTCAGCTTATGCAGTACGTACCAAGCGACTGAAAAATGTTTGTTCTCTATTATATTTGAAGTATAAAAAGCTATTGACCCATTCAAAAATTCGCTGGTTGTTACATTACGCATTAACAAAGAATTTGTTACTTTGAGTGTCCTCAGAGTTTTATCTGATAATAATATTCGGAAGGGTGAAATAAAATCATTTAAAGAGGAAATATTAGACATGTACATAACAACCTGTGACTATCTAAAAAATCGGTACAACGTACATTGTACAAACTTTCTCATATACTAATGCGTCGTTTAGTTATCTTTAGAAAATGAAAATCGTATGAGCCTGTTTTTAGAAAATCCAATTTTTGTTCAAGTTGCCCAAGAATAAACTATCCCTATATTCATTCAATGAGAAAAATTAAATAGGTGGTATTATTGAAGATGTTTACTCAAGTGTCTGTACGGAATTTGATCAAAATCGTTGTAGCCGTCTTTGAGAAAATAGAGTTGTTGTTTAAAATGCGTAGAATAAACTACCCTTAATTATTGGGCAATATCAACCATTTCTATATATACGCTGCTCAGTATGATAAAATTCTTAAGTACGGGATTTCATTCATTTTCGGTCTACCGTTTAGGCTACAGAGCAAGTAACAGACCGACAGACAGACGGCATTGCAAAAACCACTTTTTCGGATTCTGCGACACCTAATATGTATATTTCCCTAAAAAACTCGAGTTCGAATTTTTTCGCGATAACATCAATACTTCGTATGAGAACGTAAAAATCTGATGGCCAACACATGACTTTCTCCATATGTGGCTTATAGATATTTAAGTTATTATGAATAGCATTATAAGGAAAAATTATTATTTCGTATCGTAAAAGAATACAGTCGTCTTTATTTCCGTAAATTAGGTAAATTTTGAATATGTTTACAGAATTCACTGCTACATGGTTGTGGCGCTGTATACTGAAAATTAAGAAAAAGTTCAATATCTCCGAAATGGATAGTTCTCCGAAATGGATAGTTCTACGAAAATTTGTTTCAAACAAAAGTTGGAAAAAATGTTATTCTCTACAACTTTGGTCCTCACGAAGATTACCAATAACGACGTTTTTAAGATATTTGACGGAATCCGAAAAAACCGATTATTTATAAATAATTCGTAAACAATAACTGCTATGAAAAATTGTTTCAAATTAAAGTTGTAGGAAATTACATTCTCTATAACCTTTGTATAGAATTGTATATAAAATAATGATGTTTTAACGGAGAAATATCGCAAAAACCGAATCGGATTTCGAATAAACCTCGACTTCCGCTTAACCGTAATTATCCAAAAACTAATCAGTTCTTTGTGCTCATGGTAAAGTGTTATATGTGAAGTTTGGTAAGGATATGGCAAGTACTTTTTGAGTTAGAGTGCCCACAATTTCTCTCTCACACATACGCGCGCACACACGCGCACATACGCACACACACACACAGACATCTTTCCGAAAATAGTCTAAACGTGTTCTAGGAACCTCAAAACGTGTATTTCCGTTGTAAGCTCGGTGGATTTTTTCGTGATAACAGTACTTTCCCATTACTACGTATGGAGAAAGTAAAAATTTGGATATTTGTTATTTTCCCTCAAAATATTTGCTTATCGGTGTGAATATCGAAGTTTTGCCAACATTAAGGAAAAGATAAATCATCCTGCGTGGAATAAGTAAGTGTATACATATATTTACTTTAATTTCAAGGGAATATTTGGTGTAGTGAGAAATTAATTCAATGTAATTCATTATGTGGCTTTGATGCAACTACTTGCGTATTTGATTATGATATCATTGAAATCAAAGCAAAGTTTCAAGCGTCAAATTTCTGTTTTAAGAGCTATTTTTAAGAATCTTCCATTTATCCTGTTGCTTTTAAGTTGTTGTCAGTGAATGTTTTCTTTGTGTGATTGCAAAATTCCGTAATAGTATTTGTATCACGTTAATAAACATTTCTCAGTCTTTATGGATTCTTGAACACTCAATTACCGCGGGCTTCTTCCTCATAAACATTTTATAAAGTTTTTCATCCATTCACGTGATCTTTGAATGAAAACATAAAGCCGTGCATTTACAGTTTTTATAATATGAGCAGTGCAAGTGATCTACAAGTTGTCAAAGAAAATAACTAAATGTCTTATTCAACTTATTGACACTATTGAGACAACGCGGCCTCTTATTTTTCCGCAAGATTTACGATTAAAAATACTAATGATTCATTATTAGGCATTCCAGCTTTAGCGCATATTAACTTCGGCCTGTCCGTTCTTCTATCTAATGCAGTTCTTTTCTTCGTAGCTATTCAGCGGATTTTAATGAAATTTGGTGCTAATGACTAAGGACAGTAAATTAGAAAATGAGATGAATGGTTTGCATAATATAAGAAATTTAGAATACTCTATCGCATGAAACGTGGTTATTTGTAATTAAACTTACACTTTCCAACCCTGTTGAAATCATTTGCGACGCATGGAGGATTTGTAGTTATTCAATTTTAAACAAACCTTAAATAAATAAAATACATACTAAATATTTACATTTGAATAATTTATTTGTGTTTAATATCAGTTTTTTAATATCAATAGTGTTATAGTGAAGATGTATTTGATATAATTAGAAAATTACATAAATTAATAAATCAGTTAGTGTACATTTCCTAAAAATATTTTTAAGTCGGAGCGAAAGAAACCGGTTCGAACCGGTTCACTGGTGATTACCGGAACAAAACCGGAACCGAACCGAAATTTTGTGTTTTGAGTGAACTGGAACGAAAACCGGAGCGAAAAAAATTACGGTTCGATGCCCTGGTTACACGGCCTGATCTTATCGTCAGTGTCATCTTTCGATGAGGAAAAAATGATTACCGAAACTAAGAGATATACAACAATTTAAAATTTGATCCGGATAATTTGGATCCTGGTTAATCGTCCTTCGTATTAACGGCGTTCTTCTATAATTATTATTCGACTCAGGATAATTAAAGTCCTCCACGCGTAAAATTTGATCGGTATAATTGGGCATCCGGAGGATCGTCGTACATAATTTCCCGTGAAAAATGACGAGTGAGTATGACTTAAATATTAAACTAACATCAAAATAGTTCAAGGAATTTAATCTATAATATAAAGCTGAAGTTCTGGGTGAGTAGGTAGGTGAATAAATAATTTGGTACTTCCCGGCAAGTTAGAGACTTGAAATTTGGCTTGTTGATTAGATTTGGTGCACAACTAGCGAAAAAACTCCGAAATTGTAAAAATTCAAAACTTTAAGGGGCTTTTTGCCCCGTAAGAAGATAAATTTTTTAAGGCACTTCTAGATGAACTACATATATATTTGAAATTTTGCAAGATTATTGGATATTAGTAACAACTAAAATAAAAAATCCGCAACTATAATAATCCCAAATTTTAGGGACTGTTTTTACCCAACGCGGGGATAAAAATTATAATGTACATTTTGAAGAACTACAGAATTGAAATTTGGTAGAATTATAGGTTATTAGTAAAAACCGAAGAAAAAAATTCGAAATTATAAGAATTCGCGGGTGAAAACGTTTCGCGAAGCGAGGCGCGGGGTTGAGCGCCGTAGGCGCCTGGGTCGCAACCTCTAGTAATAATGTATAGCCTAAAAGCTTCATTGTATATGAAATTATGACCATAGTTTTAGTATTAGACCAAAATAGATCAATTAGAGTAGGAGATATATAGGAAAGGTCTCTTCCAAGCCGTAATATGAAGTATGCCTGGTATTTGAGTCCTTAGAAAATAAAATATTACGTTCTACTGACAAAGAGAGTGTTCTAATAAGTTGAGACAAAATTTGTATGAGTTTCTCTGAATATAATTATAATTTCAAATTCGTGAATTAAAAGAATACGCATTTAATTAGTTAGAAACTGACAACATAGTCTAAAAACAAGTTACATAAAAATTAAATAGAAAAATATTCTATGCCAGTGATATAATTTTGTATATTCCCTCCGTTATATAACACCTCCTCAGATTCTCTGATAAACAATTTAGCCTCTCTTTCGGCTATAACGAAATTTATATAAGGATAACATTGTCCATTCGTGGTATAGATTTAAATCTTTGCGAACGTCTCTCTTATTAAAAGTGATATTGAAATGAATAAAACTCGTATTAAAAGAGGAAACTCGTCTTTATATCCTTAAAATTCACAGTTTTTGCGTAATTTTCTGATTTATAATGCTATTTTAGTCCTAACGCAGTAATCTTTGCTCTTTGATTCCGATGTCAGTCATGAAAGGCAGCATGACAAGAAAAATTATATCCTCGCGTACCCATTAAAAACTCTTGAGATATCACTAATGGTACCCATACCTCCGGTTGAAAGCTCCTGGCACACATCTTAATCCTCGGATTACCAACGGGTGTCCATTTTGTACCCAACGCATCATATTTTCAAATCATTTGCACAGTTAAAGTTCAAATTAATTCTCAATTTTTATATTCGTTTAAAACCTATTTAAAAGTAAGAATGTGAATAAAGTTTTTACTTTATTCATACGTAGTAATGGGAAAGTATTGTGATCACGAAAAAAGTCGACTTCGAGATTTCAACGGAAATACACGTTTTGAGGTCCCTAGAACACGTTTAGACTATTTTCGGAATGATGTCTGTGTGTGTGTGCGTGTGTTTGTGATTGTGGGCGCTCCAAATCAAGAAGTACTTCCCATTTCGTTACCAAATTTCATATATATAACACTTTGGTATGGGTACAAAGAACTGATTAGTTTTTGGACAATAACGTTTAACCGAAAGTAGAGGTTTATTCGAAACCCGATTCGGTTTTTGCAATATTTCTCCGTTAAAACTTCGTTATTGTATTTACAATTATATACAAAGGTTATAGAGAATGTAATTTCCTACAACTTTAATTTGAAACAATTTTTCATAGCAGTTATTGTTTAGGAATTATTTATAAATAATCGGTTTTTTTCGGTTTCCGTCAAATATCTCCTTAAAAACGTCGTAATTGGTCATCTTCGTAAGGACCAAAGTTGTAGAGAATAATATTTCTTCCAAGTTTTGTTTGAAACAAATTTTCGCAGAACCATCCATTTCGGAGATATTTTGATTTTTCTTAATACCAGTATACAGCGCCACGACCATGTAGCGGTGAATTCTGTAAACATATTCGAAATATACGTACGTAATTTACGGCAATAAGGACGCTTGTATTCTTTTACGATACGAAATGATAATTTTGCCTCGTAATGCTATTCATAATAATTTAATAAGGAAAAAATATTATTTCATATCGTAAAAGAATACAGTCCTCCTTATTGCCGTAAATTAGGTATATTTTGAATCGGTTTACAGAATTCACCACTAAATGGTGGTGGCGCCGTATACTAGAAAAATCAAAATATATCCGAAATGGATGGTTCTACGAAAATTTGTTTCAAACAAAACTTGGAAGAAATATTATTCTCTACAACTTTGGTTCTCACGAAGATTACGAATAAGGACGTTTTTAAGGAGATATTTGACGGAAACCGAAAAAAACCGATTATTTATAAATAATTCCTAAACAGTAACTGCTATGGAAAATTATTTCAAATAAAAGTTGTAGGAAATTGCATTCTCTATAACATTTGTATAGAATTGTATATAAAATAATGATGTTTTAAACGGAGAAATATCTCAAAAACCGAAACGGCTTTCGAATAAACCTCTACTTTCGGTTAAACTAATCAGTTCTTTGTACCCATACCAATGTTATATATATGAAATTTAGTAACGAAATGGGAAGTACTTTTTGAGTTAGAGCGCCCACAATCACATACACACGAACACACACACAGACATCATTCCGAAAATAGTCTAAACGTGTTCTAGAGACCTCAAAACATGTATTTCCGTTTAAATCTCGAAGTCGATTTTTTTCGTGATCACAATACTTTCCCATTACTACGTATGGTGAAAGTAAAAAAGTCGCTTATCATTTGTTAACGCCTGCGAGGGCAACGCTCCTATGTTAACCTATCTGCCTTCTATGGTCATAGATTGATTGACAGGACGAGCGCGCCTTGATTTTATCGCCTCCCCAGAAGTAGATAATGCTGACGGTATATTTCGGCGCCGGCACCGCATCGCTGGCGTTTGCATGACGTACCGCCGTACTGCGAAATGCGCTGCGAATTCGCAACATTTTCCACGCTCCGAATAACGGCAGTTTAGGTTTCTGTTCGGAGGAAAGCGATGCGCTTATAGTTGCACAATGCAACTCTGGGGTTTAGGGTGAAAGAGTTTAGGAGGAGGAGGTTATAATTGAGATTAAAACGTTAGATGATTAACGCGATGGCTACACGGGGACGACACGGAGAACACGGCAGATTCGCCACGTCGAGCGCGCATTAATGGAACTGCGAACGGCCCCAGTTCCTCCTTTCCCCACCCCACCCCACCACCCTTGGCAATCGATTCTTCTAATCTAATGCATGTCGCGGCGGCGGAAATTTTCCTGCCGCACCGATGAGCAAACTTCCGAAACGTTCGGGCCGACTTGATTTAGCGCTGCGTCGGAGGAGGAGATGGCGATGGCGGGGCCGAGGATAAAGGAGAGTGCGGGGAGGTAAAGATATTGGAACGGTTTAATATCCGCTTCGGTCGAAACGAGAGAGCGAAAAACTCTACGAGATATTCGTCTTGGACGACCATCAGGATTTTGACACAATACTAATGCTATCGAAGGAGGTTCTTTTCTGTATTTACGAGTACATAGCAATACAAAATTAATGCTCTTTATGCGCATATTTCCCGAAAAAAACTTGAAATGTTAACCGAAATGGAAATATATATTAAATGCCACAACAGGCTAAGGTCGAATTTGGCCGGCTTAGCTTGGCTAATGTCAAGATTAGTCAGGTGGAATTGGCTAATATACCTTATTTTACGAAATTTTTGAGCTTTTAAAGAAAGGAACGCAACAGGATAGGTCTCTAGGGTGTTACAATCCGATTTTGATGGAACTTGGCGGGCGTTTAGAGGGCCCAAAATTAATTAAGAAAAAATTATCTTTTCCATTATCACAGTATAGAATTATTTCAAATAAAGGTAGCTAAACACAATTCAAACGTAAAAATTATTTTTGAAAAATTAACGCCATTCTAATTACGTTTATTGTCCAACGACTTTTTTACTGCATGTATTATTTATTTCCCATATGTTTGAAATAATTCTTCCGAATCCAATTTGGAAATAATCTTTATACGGCCGTTTCACTCCCTAAAATCGCACAATTACCTATAATAAAAAGATTGTTGTATAAAAGTTTTTACAGCAGTACCTCGTTTAACGAAATAGATTTCTTCCACGACGCCACTTTGTTAACAGAGACAAATAATATAGGGGGTATAGGGGTGCGTTTCAGAAGTTAAGGGGAGATACTGTGAAATATTATTAAGTACTAACAAAGTAATATCAGATGTGTCCAAAAACCTTAAATAAAATTAGTTTATGAATAAATTATTACACAATAAATCAATAAGTCCTAAGGAAGTCCTGCTTATGCGATTGGCAATGGTGGTAGTCGAGGTGACAGTAACTTCATTGAGAGCAGGCATGTCAGTGTCATTCGTGACTATCTAGTAAGTACTGCACCTCGTCGACTATCTCGACACCCAATTCCTGGGTCATTTACGCGACGTCATTTATTATAAAATTTTACTATTTTTTAACCACTTTGCATGATGTTTCTTAAGTTTTTCCTTAAAATTTTCGATTCTTTGCAAAAATAATGCCGACCTTGTTATAAATCAGAGGATACGTTAACCGAAGTATTTCTGTGTTAAAATCAAAGGGTAACACAAGAAGGACTTTCTACGAAAAATAAAGCTGAAACTTATGATAGAATATGCTACCCAGGAATCCATTGATTTCAAGTTTTATTTTAAAATAATTGTTGATGGGAAATGAATTTTTCTTACTGAAGAGAGCAGTAATTGCTCGCCGTACGTGATTCGTTCCAGTAAATCACCGCAATCCATGCAACACACACATATTAAGTAATTAGAGTGAAGTGTAAATTGGGGATTGGTTTTTAAGAACGAACTGATACAATCTCAAATAATCCTATTATCCCTAGTTGTTTTAATATTAAAATTAATACACATTAAATAAAGAAAATTAATTTAAATAAAAATAGTTATGGCAGGGACAATGCAACCGCAACGTAGAGATCTGAAAGAAGGGATCCTACCTGCGAAAGGATCACTTAGATCAAGGTTGGCTTGCTATTGGTGCTAACAACTCGAATGTACTGGGCCCTCCGAGAAATATTTATTCTATTATACTTATAAAGTGCATATATCTCAAAACAGTTTCGGAAACAATTATTGTCTTAGCGAGAGAAATGGGTGTTTTATCTATTGAAATATTTATATATTTATGTATTCCACTTTGTAAACTATGAGAAAAATATACATAGGTAAGTGGATCTGAAATTTGTTTTGCAAAAATTATAATCGTGTAACGTTTATCGCCTGTGTGACTACATGGGGACATGCGCAATCTAAAAATATTTGTTGCACTTGTAAAATACCTTCATTATGAAATCGAAAACTTCCGCGATATCACAAAGTGTTTCTGACTTACGTGGCTTTCCTATAACAACACCTAAATCTTGAGTGGGGTAGTATGCGACATGTTTAACATCTTTCGATCATTGCTTGTAGTAGTGTTAGTATGTGGTGTTCAGAATTAGTCTGCATCGTTTTACTTTTACTCCGCTCATTTAAAATTTGAGAGAACTTCAGTAGGAAATGAATTCCTAAATTTATTCATTCTTCCTCAGCGAGTATTTTAAAAGTTGCACGTGTAATATTCTAAACCTTGACGAATTAAGTGTTTGTGTTTATTATTGAATTCATTGGTCGAAAGTTGTGATTTTTATCAATTACCTCGCTTCCCAATCTATGGTACACGTACCTATAACGGCAACCGTAACCAAGCGGAACGTGGAAATTATGTATAGTAAAAGGCTTATGGATGTTAAAAATATATCTATTAATTTAATTACAGTATAGATCAGAAGTTCCCAAACTTCGTGAAGCCTCGGAACCCTTATATATTATTTTTTCTCGCAGAACCCTAAATAAGATATGGTAAACCTAATCCCAATAAATTTAACTTTAAAATCATTATAATGTTTATTTATATAACTATTGTATCTTACAGTATACAATTTACAAGTGAGGCTCATGTTTCCTGATGTAAATGAAAGAAAGAAGAACGTCTATGGTCTCCATTACGGGACCCAATTTAGCTTCTGCGGAACCCTTGTGTTCCGCGGAACACAGTTTGGGAAACCTTAGTATTGATTATTATTATTGATCCCTATGAAGTAAAACGAAGAAATTCCTTTATGGAGTTCGCTTGTGAGAGTCAGAAAGAAACATTTTTCTGAGAAATCACGAAGGAACCTTGGTTAATGAATGTAGAAACCTTTTAATAATTTTACTTTGAAACTTGGATATTTCATATATGTTAATTATTTGATATACACACACACTCTCTCTCCGCGGCTCTCCAGTTTTGGTAAGTGTTCACTTGGCAGAAAATACACGAAAAACTACACAAATTTGAAAGCTTTTTGTGCTGAAGTCTTTCGCTTTCTTCCAACTTGACAGAATGGAATGTACGCATTACCGACTGAAAATCGCGTTTCGGATCGACTACAGGGAGTGTGAACAAACACATTTCTCGAGATAACTGGAATATGATTTTAATGAGGTTGCCCATAGAAGAAACAAGCAATAGGAAACGCTACACTTGAAAAAAGGGACGCGTTTCTCCGAATAGTTGTAATATTTTTACTCGAGTGTTTCTTAACTAGTGAAACGTTGCATGTGAGGTTACTGAGGGGAAAAACTTGGATGAAGCTTGTTTCATAGACTTGCTCTATCTTTTTCAGCTGTATATATTTTTATAGGTTAGTCAGTTTACGACCCGGACATTATGTTTTGGGGGAGTGTTGGATAAATGTAGAAAGATTTTTAACCACAATTTATTGAGCTACTCAAAATCGACCGAAAAGCTCATGGGGACGTAGAAAATTAAATGAATTGATAATATAAGTTGGATATAACAGTACCGAAGTTAAATGTTTGTAATAATAACGAACAGCTGTGACTACTGCATAGTATGCCACCATAGCATAATCCAGTGCTCCGCAACTGGTGGGCCGCGACGCACTTCTACGCCGCGACAAAGTACTCGGTGTGCCGCGTTAAATTTTAAAATTATAGGCAAGGGCAAAATGCTATGTTATTCTTCTAATGGTAAGACCACAGAAGCCAACAACCCTTACGGTACTATTTCTTAGACTGTTTCTACTACTTGAAACCGAAACCAAGTTGCTTCGTAAGGGAATTGGAATTTTTATCATAGGATTACTCCGTAATCCTGGCTAAACGATTTGAAAAATGTAGATTTTGGCAGTAATAGTGGGAAGGGCGATTTTCTCTATTTTGCTGACTGTAGGGTGGTAAAAATGTTCTACACAGTCTCGATAAATTTGGTTCGGTGTGCCGTGAAGTTCGAGAGAACCCGAAAGTGTGCCGTGAAATTTAAATGGTTGCGGTGCACTGGCATAATCAACTGTTTATGTATGTAGATACAGTAAAACTCGTTTATAATGATCACGCCTAAAACGAAATCTCGGCTATAACGAAGAAATGTCTCGGTCTCTTGAACTTCTCCGTAAGGGCATTGGTTAAATTTCTCGGATGTAACGAATACGCATTTTACAAATTCTCGGCTGTAACGAACAAATGTTTGGTCCCGTGGCAAAAAATGCCCCATATATAACGAATTTTGGCGAGCAGAGCGATAAGTAATGAATAGTTTCCGCCCGTTTACCGTGCATTTGTTCGTAGAGGTCCCCTTCCTCCATCTACCCCTTCCATACGAATTTCCACGCTCCCTTTGTTTTGAAATTGATATTAAAAATGTGAAATGTTTATGTAAATTAATGACAATAATAATATTACTTGACCATTTAAAAAATCGTATATAATAGCAGTCGAACATTTTACATGCGGCGAAGTTGATAAGCATCTCTTTGCATATGTAAGTACGGCATTGAAGTCGACTCACTGTAAATACAGTAAAAGCTGTGTTATCCGGCTATCTTGGGGATTGTGGATAGCTGATTAGGAGAAATATCCGGTTAGGGGAGCATTTTCGATTTTGACATCACAAATTTAGCAATAACCAAACAAAATTGGGCTTAGGTTCACTATCGTACTCTCCAAACATAACTATGCATGGGGCTTGCATTTTCCATTTTAATTCTTCCACACCTAGTTAGATATAGACACTATTTACCCATTCTTATTTAATACGTTGCTACGCTTACATGCAAAACAAAAAGACTATTGAAAAGTTTATGGCGTCTGGGAAATTTGGGGATTACGGCAGTGAACCTGTCCCCAAAATTGACTTTATTGGATTATATCTTTCTTATTTATCTTTATTTACTCTATCAGAAAAGGACGAAATTATTTAATTCTTCTGAACATTTCTGTGAAAACCAGTCATATAATATTTTATCCAGTTCCTCAATTTTTGGCTTATGAAGCGTATGATGTTTATTAATTGATTTACTCGTCTCAGAAGATGACACAAATTTCATTAATTTAGCCTTATGAGCCATGATATCCTAGAGCGTGGAAGATCCGATGTTGAATTCTTTTGCTGTGGCTGCTCTTATTTTTTTTCCTTTTTCAATTCGTTTGATCAGCTCCAGCTTTTGTGCTAGCGTTAAACCAATCTTTTCTCTCCTGTTCCTTGCTTTTAGGTATTTATTTTGATGCCATATTCAATGAATGGGTAATTTTTTAAATAATAAAAAGCGATAAAACTGGAAATTGTAGAAATACACCAAAACATCTAGACAATGCAAATGGCTTACGTAACCAAAAACGCCATGCTTACTCGGCAGCCACAGAAGTATACGGAGTAAATACGTAATATATACATCTTATATTCTAAGAAATTTTAAAGTGGAAGTTGTGGCATTACACATATACAATTCACACAAAAATTCATAAAAAGAAAAAGAAATAAAATGAATTGTATTTGTGTAATTGCCGGTATCTAAGGCTGGCCGGTGTGGCAGGTAAGGGGTACTCTAGGCAAGACAGACTCTAGAGTACGCCTTACCTAGGTACCACGTACTCTAGAGTACATCGTATTTTTATTTCGCAACTCCGAAATTAAAGAATTTTCGAGCGATTTAGAATTAAATGCGAAATCCTTTCACATGGATAAAAAACTTTACTCATTTCTTCGTAGGATGGTATACACTTCGCGTAGATAGCTTAACTCTTAATTCTGTCACCTTCAAAAAAGCTAATAAAAAGTCCTGCACTGTGAATTCGAGGCATTCACATGATATTCAAGTGAACAAAAATAATTATTTCAACCTTTCACCCAGCATATTTCCGTGCGAAAAATAGCGCATTCGAGTAGCTTAAGCAGCAGGATAGTTTATGCAAACCTGTAGGTTATCGCGAAGTATGACTTTATACGGAACAAACACTCTTCAAAATATTTATGTAAAGATATGTGAAAATATTGATTTAAAGTGATAAGAGTCCATGTTACCTGGCAGAGTACGTTTTGCCTGGCGTATTGCTTAGGCACGGTGGACTCTTAGAGTCCACCCTGCCTGCAGGTACCGTGGACTCTTAGAGTACAATATGCCGGTAGAGTCCACCCTACCTCCTACACCGGTTCTAAATAGCCGGATAGCATAGCTTTTACAATATGTGTATACGTGTTATATGGGATGTATAGGCCAAAAACCATGTTTCTCGTATATAACGTAGTCACGCTTATAACGAAGCAATGAGTCGGTCCCCTCAAATTCGTATTAAACGAGTTTTACTGTAATAGTGTGCGACAATCGAGAGCTTATTTGAAAGTTTTTATGTACTAATACGTTTGCGTTAATGCCCTACTCGGTATAAAAACACTGTTATTCAGGCAGTCTGAAAAAAAGAAGAGGATGGTTTAATTCTTCAAAGAATTGATTTGTGTTAGCGTATTAAACCGATATCAAGGAAATATTATTTTCAAATTGTATTCAGTAATTCCTTGATTGTCACGGGTTTCTCTCATACGGATTTCTTTATACGATACATAGCTAAATAAATATAAAACTTATTTACTCGACGCATGCCAAATTTTACTGTACGGGTCACACTGCATTTTAACCTTCACTTACATAAGAATGCTCGTAGCTTAAACGAACACTTAATTTTTTTCCATACGCTATAAAATTCGTGCAACGCATTTAGCCAAGTGAGGCCTTTTCCAAGTATGCAACAATGTTCATGTCATTCGAAGCACCCGTACTAACCAAGTAACCGCGACAGAGTATATCTTCCCTAATGAAAGTAAGGAAAAGAACATTGAAGGTACATGTGTTTTAATAAACGAAATTCCAGTATTTCTTTGCCTAGAAAATGGAGAGCATAAAATATTGGAGTTTTTCTACGTTAAATATTTTATCGAACGATTAAAAAAAAATTTGAATCGGTAATAGTAGAAGACGTACATATATCAGAATGTTAGTCAGCCATTGACGCTAAATGCCGATCTGTAGGTACCATTTTCCTTCCAAATTTTTCTACTAACAATAATTGACAATGCACTCAATGTTTCTTTACTCACGTTGTAAAACGACTGATGTTTGCAGGAGCCCATTGAGCTCTTCTGCCACTATGTAAGACCAGTTATGTATATTTATTACGGTAAAAGAACGCATCTAATGTTTATTGTGTATTCCGTCTGGTCCTGTTTCCCAGTAATACGTATATACATAGAATGACCGGAATACCTCCTCCTTTCTCCAAATTTTAAACCCTGCTGAAGAAACTCCATTTGTTGCATTTCACCTACCCGTTTCATGATTTATTGCTTCTCGTTTGTTTTATCGGTGCGTGTACCGCCTTATAGTAAATCGCTTTTTGAATGAAGAAAATAAATAATAATAAAATCGTGGCCTGAATGCAAAACTTATATCATGGTTTCCAAGGAACAGGCGAAATGGAGTAGCGTAAGAAAAATATTAAGTATCAGTAGCATGCTTGCTTCTAAAAAACGAAAGTATTATTTTTAATGCCCAGAAATTACTTTTTATTGTAGAAAAAGATTATATTTATAGAAACGTTTCTATTTGGTATAAATCGAATACGAATGGAAATAATTACAGGATGGGATTCTTAATGTGCATTCTGATAACGAAAGTATTATAAAAGGAATCATTTCATTTCATAATGAGAATTGCCAAACTCGCCTCATTGCTAAACTAGTAAAATTGATTAAGTTAGTAGAATCAGAGGATCATTTCAGCTACAAAGCAGTCGTCTTCAACTTTTATTCACCGTTAGTTAGCCGCAACCCCAATGAACATTAGATACAGTCTTGGGCCTCTCAAAGACTCCTACCCATATTCTATTACATATGCGTCTGGTAAATATTTTCTTAAGATTTAACGAGAGAATGTCGCGTAATTTCAATTCGCTGTCATATCGCAACCCATTAGCACAACGCTTTATTCGTGGCTAACTCGGAGAAAATTGTGTTTTTTCGGATAGATTATTACGCTTTCTCGCGGATAGAAGGAGTATAGCAAACCTTACTTGATGCGTCGGCATGTTAGAACCGGGATCGGCTACCATTTCTACGTTTCGGGTCGCATAGGGTATTGCAGCGAGCGAGAAGCGTTAACGTCGGAAGTTACTTAGAGAATCCTTTGCACTTCAGGTTCTCCAAAAATGCTTTATCACCATAATTTTTATTTAAATTCTCCGTTATGTATTTCACGGATCACATTTCGGGTCGCCAAAAATACGGACCGAATATGGCTCGCGAGTCGTAATTTACCGAGTCTGGAGTTATTTAATAAATTATTGCTCATTTTTGGGAGGAATCGATTTCCATAGCGAGAACATTAGTTCACTTAGTAGAATAGTTGGCATTTGCATCATGGGGTGTTGTGCACACGATTACTGCAGCTTAAACCTTGATATCATGTTTGGGGACGATCGTTATGGATATTCAGACCAAGATGAAAATTTGTTTGCTCGTCAAGTTTCCCTCAAACTTAATAATAGGATAAAAACGTTGTTAGCCTAAATGAGCACATCTGCGGTAAATCTCAAGACATGCACGCATAAGATATTCTTTTCTCCTCATAAATTTGTTCATGAGAAATTAACGTTACCCTTAAAAATCTAAAATATTTATAGTAGTTCATTATACATCAGGTTTTATCATTTTGTGGAAGCATATGATTCCAAACATACATCATTGTGTTTTAGATTAGATTAGATATGGTCTTTATTTGGGGCGAGATTGACAATGAGACTAGGAAGTCCCATCTTCCACCTAACCCCTCGTCGTGATACAAATATAATATTACATATTAGAAATAATAATAATATAATAATACAATGCTGTAAAACGATATATTTGTGTGGGGAAAAATAAGGACTATTGCATCCATATAAGAAAAGCCCACTGCAAGAAAACACCCACATAGAAAAACCTGCGAAACCTGCTAACAATAAGATTCACTAAACAAACCATCATATGATGAACTATAATATGGGAGTTTTATTGAGTTTTTGAACTAGAAAAACCGTTTATATCACTAACTTAAATCAAACGATGGATACTTTCCTTTGGGAACAAGTATATCGTGTTATAAACGATCACAGTAGAACTCAGGGAATTTACTTGAGATTATTTAGTGCACGATCCGAGTTAAAACTGTGTGGCGATTTCGTTTCTTTAAAATTACAGAAGAAATTGACATTAAAAGCGAGTTGAAATGATCATTATTTCACAAAAGTAGCCAATAGCAATAATATGAGTAAATAAATTAAAATTATTTTCAAATAAAAATTATTACTCATTGAAGCATCAGTTACAACTGCTACAAATTGCCTCGCCAAGTTGTAAATGGAAGAAAGAGAAAATGGTCTTAGCAGTAACGTATATCAATAAAAGTTAATTGTCGTTATAGTTGAAATTAGTAACAGGGAAATTTGTAATCTAAATAAATAGTTTTTTTAATGAATTTCTTGTAAAACAAAGTATACATATTTTAAATTGATTTTTTATATAATGAAGGTAATCAGACCATCAGTTTTACAAAAAACATAATAACGTGTAATAGATGAATCTGTGAATCATCTTGTACATATTATCTATAAAATAAGCACATCAGCAAAGAAATTTTCTGCAAAGCGCGCATCATAACCTAACTATAGAATTTAAAATGTTGGATATAAAAGAACGAAAAAGGTAACATTTCAGATAGTGCTCGGGTATTTTAAATTTACCTCTATAGTCCCATAGAGCAGTGCTCCACAACCATATAAATTTCACGGCACACTTTCGGATCATCTGTTTCTGTGGTCTTACCATTAGAAGAATGAAATTTTTCAATGCCTATGATTTCAAAATATCCTACGGCAGACCGAGTGTTTTGTCGTGGCTCAGTAGTGTGCCGCGGCACACCGGTTGCGGAGCGTTGCCATGGGGCGTGATGAAAGACTATTGTTTCGAGACATTCTCCTTTCTATAGACTTTCTGAGCATCCTAACAGTATTAAACATATATCATTTGATTGACAAGACACATTACGGCATTAGCCCATGAGTTTTATTTCATTTTTGTTGTATTGTTGTTTTATCATAATTTATTTTGTTTAAAAAATCGCTTAATTATCACAATTTCTTATGGTCTGCCGATATGTCTATCCGTCCATGTTCTCACTTGAACTAAAATTGCGACTACCGTATTTATTCGAACATTGCACGTCCCAAATATGACGCGTGCCCTGTATCATTGAGAAGCTCCAATGAAAAATATTAAATTTCACACTTGATGAGATCAATGATAATATATTGCGCTCTTAAAAGTGTTTTTATTCGTTAGATGTTTTATTTTACATTGCTAGATAGCTGTCTCCGTTTTCGCCACGAAATGGCGATTGTCTTCTTAAAATATAAACTGAAGGGTTAAAATCCTTGTATGAAACTTGCACGCTGGTTTTTATGAGATGATTTTTTTAAAACTACTTTTTATATACGGTAAATGATAAAAGAGGTGATGACTTTCCAACTAATACCATTTGTTCACCTTAACTTTTAACACGGAGTGAAGAGTCTTTAAAACTTATTGTTATTTTCCTGGTCGCATTATTTCGCTAAAAAACTAAAAAAATTGGTGTATAACATTATATATGTAAATGTATTTTCCTTAGAAACCTCTTAATAAAATAAGTTAATATGACTTTTTTGGTTCTATCAGAGGAAGAGGATTTTAGAAAAAATAAACTACAAAAATCCTTAAGAAAAATAAAAATCTCGAGTTACTTCGTTCCCCGCTTGATATTAGGAGGAAATGTTTCTATGCATTACATGATGTTCCAGTCATCACCTTCCATTTTAATGTTGGCAATTAATCTATCGCCGTCTGAGGAAGAAACATTTAAAGAACGCAAAAAAGATGGGAATTTGTCACCATCATCATCGTCACCAACCTTTGATTTACATATTCCAAAATATTTTTTTTGAAATGCTCGGAAATGATTTAAATGTAGTGCAAGACTAATTTGAACGTACATACGATACAAAAATGAATTAAACTCGAAATAGAGGAGATTTAAAATAATGAAGTAGGATATTTAATAATTATGAAGGGGTATTTGAAGAGTATTATTCTTCCTTAGCATTTAGATTTTTATTTTCCTAGATCGGCGTTCAAAATTAATTGTACTTGAACCTTAGATTCTGAAATAGATGGAACACCGCATTTCATTTTCATCAGTTAAGAGTATACAGGCTTACTCTAGGTCAGGGGTCACCAATTGGCGGACCGCGGTCCGCATCCGGACCGCCGGCGAATTTTCACGGACCGCATGTGATCTGAACATAAGTCAATAATTTGTATATAAAGTAATTATTTTAGTTTTGCATTTTTGTAAGTTTCCATAATTTGACGTATAATATTTAAAAAATCGACTATACGTTAAACTGAATGAACCTTTCTTCGCGTTACGGCTCCCATTAAACTTCTGAAATATACGTAATTTTATTTTCAATTCTTTTCACAATAATCCACTTTTTCCTAAATTCAGCATCAGCACTTGTATCCTCGGTTCAACATATATATGTGAAACAACAATTTCGAAAATTTACTTTATAACAAACAAGTTTCGGTCTCGGATAACCGACAAACTTCTTCGAAATTTGCTATAAATATCAAGTAAACATTTGACACCAAATTTCGGGAAAATTATTGTCGAAAAGTGTAATTTTTCTCATTAATGTATTCATTTGCAATATAGTTCTAAATGTTATCTCTGACTGATCTGCAATAATTAATAAAAGGGAACAAAAATATGTTATTATAACATTTATTTGACGTTTTATTAATGTTATGCCAGTAAGGGATCCGGACCGCGATGAGTTACGTTTTTTCTAGTAGGGACCGCGAAGAAAACTAGTTGGTGACCCCTGCTCTAAGTAATATCACCTAAGTAATTCAATCTACAAACTTAAAACATTAAAAAAATACTTGTGCATTGAAACTTTCTGAATCATTTCTTATTTCTAACTTCAGCTCGTAATGAACAAGGCGTTATCGCTCTCTATTCTGTCTTCTTAGGAGTGGATACCTATAGGTTTTCGGTGAGAATTTGTTCTCAAGAGATTAGAACTGGGCGCACAAGTGTGCGTTACAAAATTCCACAGATGGGTAAATAGGTGTCTGAAGATATATTCCATGTCAAAGAACATACTTCTCATATGCTATTTCTTTACCAATTGGCAACGCTGATACTTGAGCGCTCTTTTCACATTTTTAGACATAGGCTTCTCAATATTCCGTGCATTTTTATTACGTTTCGAAAGTTTTCACAATTATTACGAAGGTAATTAGCTGCTATATCTTGGATATTTCATTATCATGATCATAGTGCAAACTGTATTAGGAGAATGCTGAAAAATAATTGGAAATTCTATATTTTGTCAATGATATTTCTAATAATTCTCCTATTTGCTAGTTAAACATTGAAAATTATCTTTCTTAAGGAATGCCAACTGTTACTAGTCACTATTAAACTGTTAGAAATGCTGATTGACAAAAATCTTTATTTTTATCGGTCTATAAAGAAAGTGAAAACTTTGCAAATGTTCTAGTATCTCTCCCGTACCAAATCTCAAAACAATTTGTGGTATTTTTTATGGAATGAGAGATGCGGACATAAAGATATCCCATCTCCATCACACGCGTTTGTTTCGTCCACTGAGTTAACGCATGTAACGTGTAGTTACAGAAAGGCGAGGAATGCTGTGAAAGTTTGATAGGGAGTACGTCAGAGGCAATTTATATTCACAATATATCGAATGGATGGATGGCAGCTGAAGGCGAGAAGGTTCCTGAATGTGAGCACATGATCTTCGGGTTTCGAAATATTTTTTGAAATTTAGTCGCCTTTGGTCGGAGAACTCTTCTAAGATACTCTGCTGATAGATCGAAAATGACGATTGTAAGTAGAAAGGAATACGGCAGATTACGATTTCAGATACAAAATGAGCTTTATTGCTGTTTCCCCTTCGGGAGTATATACTTCTACTGTGCGAATGAGAATAACAAATAATCGGATATTTCAAATATAAACGAAAAGAAAGAATGGTTCTGATCCAATGTAGGCAATCTACTTTTATCTTTAACAAAAAAACCTGCGTCGCTGAGTAATTTGGAATCTTTCGATATCTATCGCGGCAACTATGTAGGTAACTCGCGTTGCTAAAAACATCAGATGTAATACTTTATGGAAAATTTTAGAAACAAACATTTTATCTGCGGTGTGCAATACTACTACCCTAAAACGAAAAGCAAGCTCTTCTTAAAAAATCGATTTAAAAACGTGTTTTTTGCTATATTTGTGTAAGTAGCCCCGGCGAGGTGAGCAACCAATGTTAATGGGTAGGCATTTTGCCCCCCCTGAAAAAATTTCTTCGGGCGCCCATGAATATATACAGAGAAACAGTTACACAAGAAGCATAGAGGAGGCATTTGAAAATTGGAGGACGCATTATAATACAAAAAAATAAAGCTGATGACCAACATATCATAGAGAGACTATAACAGAAGATTAACAAATGGATGCTAACCGGGAGAAAGTATGAGTCAGCTATTAACATTGCTAAATTAAACGCAGTGAGAATATCGATAAAAGAAGATTTAAATGTATTATTTTACAGCCAGCGTATAAGATATCTCATCATCATCATAGTTAGTCTGTCCGTTGACAGGTCCGTGATTATTCATGGTTTAACTTGGTTCTCCATATACTCCTATTTTCCGCAGTTTTCTTTATGTCATGTTAGCTCTCTTTCCCTTTCAAGTCGTCTACCAGTTGAAATCTTTTCCTACCTCTTTCTCTTTTTCCATCCAGTTTTCCTTCTAACACTTCTTTAATCATGCACTCTCTTCTCAGGTAATGCCCAATCCAGTTCGCCTTCCTCTTTCTGATAGTCTGTATAATCGTTCGCTTCTCTCCTATTCTTCCTAGTACTTCCTCATTTTTCACCCTATCTGTCGATTTTATCTTCAGCATTCTTCTCCATGTCCACATTTCGAAGCTTTCCAAGTATTTAATATCATTTTTCCTTAGCGTTCATGTTTCTGCCCCATACAAAGCTATACTCCATACATAGCATTTTATCAACCTCTTTCGGATTTCCTGCTTTACATATCCCGTTAGTAGGAGTTCCTTTCTTCTGAAAGCAGCTTTTCCTTTTGTTATTATAGTCCTGATTTCATCTGTACATTTTGCTTCTCTCATTATGATGCTTCCAAGGTATTTATAATCTGAAACTTGTTCTAATGGCTTTCCTCCAATACTTATTTTCAAATTTTCTTCTTCTTTAATTGATATTCCCATAACCTTGGATTTTTCTGTATTAATTTCCATACCGTATTTTCTACCTGTTATCCCTAGTCTATTTATCATTTTCTGGAGTTCCTTTTCCTTTCTTGCTAGAAGTACTTGATCATCCGCGTATTTCACTATTCTTATAATCCTTCCTCCGATTTTGAAATCTCCCGTGCCTTCTAACGCTTCCTGCATTAGCCTCTCTCTATATATATATTGAATAGAATCGGCGATAGACAGCAGCCCTGTCTTACTCCTCTACCGATATGTACTCCGCTCGTGTCCGTATTCTCCAACCTAACCTTTACAATATCTATAAATACCTTAAATGACTTATGAAGAGTATGGATGAAAATAAATCGGAATAAAAGAAAAACTGCAAAGACTACACTCAGAAGACAAATCTGGCCAGCGTGTAAAATAAATGAGGAGACTTTGGTGAAATGATGCATATTGTACCGATTTATATGGCGCAGAATAATGGAATCCATCAGGAAAAATGATATATGTAAATATTTAAAAAGTTTCCAAATTTGAACGTGCACATTAAAAACTTTCACAGTATATTATACGACAAAAAGCAGAGGATTGAGGGCCTACTACCATAAATATTATGGAAAATAATGATAAAAAAGTTGGTAAGAAATAGAATATATCTTGAGAATAAAATGAACGGATTATGACGTGATTTAATGGAAATTTAAATTCAGAAGAATAAATAGCTTAAATAGGATTATCAAGAATTAGAGAAAGTAGCAGAGGACAGAAGAATAAGGTAAATCCGGTTAAATCTGTTTAATCACGGAGCTCCTCGCGAATATGCTAATAATGGTGATTAATAGCGCAAATGCGATTTTTCTACCGGTTTCATATTTAACCATACATCACCTCACCATTCATGGGCACGCTAGCATGGAATCACTTGTGTCATTATGGAAAAATGGTAAAATGTTCCTTGCAATAAAATACGCATTTAGTGTCCCAGTCCTAAATAACCATTCCAAAGAGCTAATTAACCTTATAGGAAAAATTTAATAAATTATACATTAGTATTAATTCATTGCGTTCATTCCCAACGCCCAACCACGTAGTATAAATGTTATTTCGATTTCTTTATGGGTAACAAAAGAGTAATTTCCGTACTGACTTTTAAATGATATCCCTCTCGATACCAAACCGGCCGACACTGGCCGCTCCACTTCGACCTGATCTGCGTCATCTCTTTGGGCTGATGACTTCTTTGTGATAAGATGCATTAGCCTAACATATATTTGTGGATTTTGTTACTTATTTAATTTACAAATTGCTACTGGTAGTTATGCACAGGGCTCGAAAAATACGATCGCTCGCTCGCCAGTGGCGACAGTCTATTCGCAATAACAATTTTTATTTGTAAATTTAGCTCTCTGCCCATCAAACCAACTTCCCCTGCTATTCAAAATAGATTCGCCTGTCCCAATTGTCGTTGGAACATCTGTGAAGTAGTTACCTCTCCGCCTTTAAAAATGCGCCTTGTTCGACTCGCATCGTCGGGAGACAAACTATCCATTTATTTTATTAGTATCTTACTAGATCCAGAATCTTATTTGAAAGTAAAATTAATATTGTGAACTAATTAGAATATATTAAAGGACTGACGGAGAAAACATTTCCTGAGTACACGTCAATGAATGGAAAATTTCTAGGAGTTCAGCTATCTGAAATACCACAGTTAATATTGAAATTTGAGAAAGTTATTGAAAATATTCTTAGTTAATGGTATGAAGTTAAAGTATTATATAAGAAATTGAAGCTAGATGGCATTCCTAAATCAATAGTTTACACGGTGAAAGGTTGTTCAGTAAATTGATATCAATAATAGCAGTTCTTCCAACTTCAACGGCATCGTGTGAGAGAGGTTTCAGTAATATGAATACAATTAAATCTAAGAATAGGTCTTCGTTAAAGAATTCTAGTATAGGTGACCTGACCTCTTAATAATAACATTCAATGGACTCCCATTAAATTTATACAATCGTTTTCTTCAAGGTTGTGCAGCTAACTGTTGCCAATGGCTACCTATGGTGTGTGGATGTGACGTTCCCGTCTTTCCCGCATAGGGTTTCCTCCTCTTCGGGTTTCATCCGACATCTTCGGGTTATCAGTCGAATCTTCGGGCTCCAGGTTGGACTCCGTAATTCTTCGGGTTGAAATGAATTTTGCACAAATTTGTTTTAACGCCTTCCACCTTTTATAACTACGTCTCAAGCGTCTCTTGAAATGACTACAATTTGACTACATCTGCATAATTCCCTGCAAGTCAACTTATTGTTGGATGGCAAGACATGAAATGCACCAAGGTTCCCTAGCTTACCCACCTTATCTCTTTCTATTATGTTCCTTTATCGTTCTAGGGGAAAACGATCCTCTGTCCTACAATTTATTTCGCGGATCTTATCTTCGCTGTCCTGCCTTCCAATATATGTCGGACTTCTGATAAGATCGACTATCTCATCCGCTAATCCCTCAGACATTTATTTTTCTAGCAGACTAAATCTAGCTTGCAGTCTACGTTCCTCTAACGATGCCCATTTAACATTTTCTATTAATGAAGTTACGCCTTGTTTACAATCTTAATTTCTCTTTACTAATATAGATGCCCTTCGCTGTACCTTTTCTATCTCTTTAGTGAGCCCCTTTTAAGGATCCCACACATCTGATGCATATTTGACCTGTAGTATAACCAAGGATAGATAACATAACTCCATAACTTTTTCTGAGCTCTTTCGAATTATTCTCCCTATAAAGGCTAGCTTTTTGTTAGCGGCGCCTATCACTCTGCAAATGTAGGAGTACCACGGGAGATCCCGATGGATCGTAACTCAAAAATATTTAACCGAATCTGAAATAGGAATCCTCACTCCGTCGAACAAATAATTAACATTCATCGAGTTATTATTGGTTCTCCAAAAATCGATGACGCAGTTTTTCTTTTGGTTAATTTCCAGCTGCCATTCCTTACACAACGCTGAAATAGATTTTAAATCATTTTGAATATATCAATGGTCTTCCGTATTGCTTATCTCCCTATAAATGACGGTGTCGTCCGCGAAAAGCCTAATTTTACTTCTAACTACAGAGCTGATATAATTTCTATAAATTAAAAATGAAAAGCACACTACACTGTGGGACGCCAGAGACCACCTCCACTAAGCTCGAGGACTTCCCATCTATAACGACTTTTTGTTTTCTATGACTTAAAAATTCACGGATCCGGCTAATAATTTTGGAATTAATGCCTAAGGTTTCTAATTTCGTTATTAACTTTCTGTGAGGTGCCTTATCGAAAGCTTTCTTAAAATCTAGGAAGATGGCATCCACCTGCCTATTATGCTCTCCGCTTCTCAGAATATAATTCACAAATAGACCGAGCTGGATGTCACAGGACCTACCCTTCCTGAAATCGTGTTGACAATTGTCTAACAATGAATTAATATCAAGAAAACGCATTATGTTTCTAACGAGTATGTGCTCAAGTATCTTGGATAATATTGAGGTTAGGGAAATCGGCCTGAAGTTTTCTGGGCTTTCTTTGTCGCCGCCCTTATGAATTTGAGTCTCGTGCGCTAACCTCGAGTCCTTCGGGACCTCAACGCGGGAAATAGATTTGTCGAATATTATCCTAAGAAAAGACTAATTCTTTGAATACCCGAAGTTTATACTAAACAAAAAATTTATAATCGTTTTCAATGTAGCAAAGTGTTTAAGCTGAATTGACGTTGGGCTGCATAGTAACATTTTTCTCAGCGCTCTCAATTATATATTTTATAGTTTCAGCAAAATTCATCAATGTCATAATGATCGAAAAGATATTTTTAATGATACACCAAAAATAAAATCTAAAGCGTATTTTTTTGTAGGGAAGATGTGATGCCAAGTTCAAACTTCGAAATCTTCGGATCAAACTTGGAAATTGGAAATCTTCGGGTTGTCTCTGAGTAAAGGGTGTCAACCCTATTCTCGCATCACATGTATAAACTTACAATAACACATGATAATGTTTGTTTGTTTATAGATTTATTATTATGAGCCTCCCCCTATCAAAATTTTCTCGATCCGCCACTGTCTTTATAATCGTTCGCTCCTCTCCTATTCTTAATAATACTACCCGTTTTTCATCATATCTGTCCATTTCATCTTCAGCAGTTTTTTCCATACCCACAATTTAAAGCTTTTCAAGTATTTTTTAGTATTTTTCATACCATTTTCCCTTAGCGTCCTCGTTTCTGCCCCATACAAAGCTATACTGAAGTCGGTCAAGAACTGAAGGGGGCTGGATGCGAATATAAACGGGGACCCACGATATTAATATTTATAGTAATAACTAACGATTTATGGAGCCACAATTTAATGTTATAACTTTTACGGAGTGTTTATTTATTGGAAATTAGTTTTCAAGTAATTTTAGTGAAAGTTTTTGCAAACTTTATACTCGATACTTGAATAATTGAGAACCTCTGGGGCCTCTATTATTACGGGGCCCGGATGCCTCGCATCCTCCCTTTGGCCGGTCCTGACTATACTCAATGCATAGCATTTTATCAACTTTCTGGGGATATTCTTCTTTATATTCCCCGTTAGTAAGAGTTTCGTTCTTCTGAAAGCGGCTTTTTCTTTCGCTATTCTGATATTGATTTCATCGGTACATTTCTGTTCTCTCGTAATTATGCTTCCTAGGTATTTATGCATTAAAACCTCGACGCAATCTATCTCTACGGACCATAAAATTTATACTTTATACTGAAATTACTGTGTACTGAAAATACCCAAAAGAAGTACAATATTTTCTCTGGAAGTATCTCATTGGGGAGGTCGACATTCTTTCAGGTCCGGTGCGAATCGAAACCGGCCAGAATGAGAGTCTAACAAGAGATACAATTCCTATAACTTAAGATTTTATCTCAATGATTTGTCAAAATACGAGAGGGATAACTGATCATCAGTTCTAAAATTTTCAGTTCGGAAAATGCCTTCGTTTGGGATATTGGCGAAGTTTGTACCAAAGACAAAAGATGCCTTCCAAATTGGAGTAGACGAATGAGCAAGAATTGCTTATACCGAGTCATTTATGGATTAAACCAGAGCCGTCTCTAGGATCCGCGGGGCCCCGAGCGAGAAGGTTTCCGCGGGCCCCCTACTTTTCACAGAAAAATCAAATTTCTCATTTACTTACAATTTTATTTTTGTTTTCAAGTTTACATTAATATTAGTCAGTATTATTATTAGTATTTTTTAGTATAATTGTTAGTATTATTCAGAAATACATAAATTTTTAAAACCAGTAATTATTAAGGGTTACACAAATTAGCAAAATAATAACCAGCTCACTACAATTTTAAAAGTTTATTTTTCTAGCTTTGATATGTGAAAATCTGTCGATTGTTGTTGATTTCTCAATCTTATCAACTTCCTCGTGTTCAATTGACAAAAGAGATAATCCAGTCAGTCTCTCTTGCAACATCGTCGATCGTAAGTAATTTTTCATTAATTTTAATTTTGAAAACGACCTTTCAGCTGATGCAACTGTCACTGGCATTGTAAGAATTATCCTACAAAGTATTTCTGTTTGGATATATTTCCTGCAATCTATTTTTGTGTAAGAACTTCAAAATATCAATTCCGCTATGATCTTCTGGCACAACCGTTTATAACATTCTTAACTCTTCACTAAGTTCAATTCCATCTATGTCGCTCTCTGAACTTCCTTCATCCTTCAAAACGTTCTCTATATCGCAGCAGACTCTCTGTAAATTAGATAAATCCCAATTTTTAATTTGGCTTCTGCTGTTCATGAAACCAAATCTAGAAATGTACTCACTGTACTGATCAAAACGCCACGACAGAAAGGTCAATCACTCGCAGAAAGAAATCCGTTCTAAACCTCTTCTTCGAGCTTTCCTGTGCATCTGAATGTCTCCTTTTTACATTTTTAGAAAACTCTATATCAATTGACATATCATTGGCGACTGTTTCGGCTACTGATATGGCTTGATTAAACCCTTCATTTCTGTATATATTTAATGATAACTTCAAAGCATCCAGATGTTTAACTGCAATATCCAACGGAATTTGAGCAGATTGTAGAACCTTACTTTATTTACAGTTAGTAATATGTCACACCAAACAATAACAGATAAGATAAATTCAAATCTGTTTAATTCATGGGAAAGGAGTGAATTTGCCTCGCTTTTAGTCTTGGGATATTTACAAACTTCAGCTATCTCAAGTAAAGCATTTTTTATTTTTGGTAAATGAAAGCGTACAGCTTTCGAGTCGAGACTCCCACCTAGCGCTAGAGATATATCTGTATAATTGTTGAAGGTACTCCATCTTGCCGGTGAAACTGCGAATAAAGTATACAATCTTTGAATTATACCAAAAAATGACACCGCTCGTGGACAGGAATGAGCCATATTACTAAGAACCAAATTTAAGTTGTGTGCTCCGCATGGCATGGAAAAAGCTTTAGAATTTAAGCTTAAAATTCGTGCTTGAACTCCTTGTTCATGACTTTTCATATTCGCACCTTTATCATACCCTTGCCCTCTGCAATATTTCAATGAAATTTCCATATCATCTAATTCTTTCAGTAGAGCTTGGCTAAGTCCTTTTCCTGTAGTATCTGTGACTTCAAGAAAGTTTATGAAGTGTTCAACTACTTCTACATTTCTGTTTTCAATATGAACTATTCTTAGAATTACTGACATTTGCTCTTTGTGGCTCACATCTGGAGTACAATCCAGAATAATAGAATAGTACTTGGCATTTAAAACTTTTTGAATGATTGAATTTCTAACTTCAGAAGCGAGAATTTGTATTATTTCATTTTGTATTAATGGTCCCATATAGTGATCCTTAATTTCACTTTGCTGGTATCGTCGTAAATGATCTTGGATGATCGGATCAAATTTAGCTAACAGCTCTATCTGACCTAAGAAATGCCCATTATTTATTTAGTATAACGAACTACTACTACCGCGAAAAGGCAAGTAATGGCGAACTAGATAAAGTATTATCTCAATAATTACACTACGCCAACGCTATTTTTCTTTTTGGTATAAATCTTGGTTTATGCTATCAATAAAAGTCCCTTTATTTTCTCTCTGCGCATACTCCTGCCTTTCTTGGAAGCTTCTCATATAGGATAAAGATTTATCATGCTCACTTAACTTATTTCCAACATTCTTCCATTGACTAAACCCCTCAGACTTTGATGATGGAAACAGTTTACAACAGAAACAAAAGAAGACATCTTTTTCTTCCGAATAAACCAACCACGTCCTTCTCACCTTCTCCCCATTTTTCAAAATTCTATAAAAAATGGTAGTCAGAAAAGCATCTGTGCTCTGAGTTGCGTGGATAATTCCTCATTTTTTCTTCAGTGTACTTCGGGCCCATTTCTACTATAAGATCCCTATGAGGAGTAATAAATGTAGGCCATGTACGGGGTCTGACGTAAAATTAAAATTTTCAGAGCTTACAGCAAGGTGACTGTGACTAATATTTATGGATACGTTATTCACATCACGGGAAGAAAAGGATGGCGTACTCGGTGATGGAGTCTCAATGAAATTAACGTGTTTGGCAAATTGCTGTTCACTGTCACTATTTGTTGACACCTCGATTCCTACCTCTGAAGAAATCAATGCTTTACTTTCACTTTTACCCGATATGACGTCACTTAGCGCTGGAAAGGTCTTGATGAACTTTTTTAACATTCCATTTTGTTTCTTCAGTTGTTCTTGTACTTCTTTCACCCTTTTTCCTTTTTGTGATCCACTCTTGTATTTTCTTCCTATATCTCTCTCCCTGAAGTCACTCATTTTTTCGTGATGGGATACTATATAATGAATATAAAATATGCGAATTTTATTTTAAAAGTCGTATAAAAAGAGTATCATATTCTTATATTACAATAATGAAGAGATATCGGTACTAACCTTTAAAACTAAAATGCTGAACTCATTTCCCAGACTACGTCCAAAACTTCCAAAGAATAAAAGGTTCACTATTTAACAGAGATAGCATTCTAAATTAATTTAAATGGCCCATGAGTACGCATACTGAAATATTAAATAATATAAATGAATGCACTAACCTTCTATGTTAATGTCAAATTCTTCATGAAAATGTCTAATAAATCCAGGTGCCCTTTTGTTTGCAGATAAAAGATTCACGCGCCACAAGAAAACGTTCTCACAGTTGATGTTTCTTCTATCACAGTTCTAGGAGAACTGAGGAGATGCGTTTCACTATTTTCCTAAGTTCCAAAATGCCACCAGAGCTGTAAGCAATAAACCGAACCGAATGTGGCTGAAAAATTGTGCCCTCACCCTCGGTTTTTCGCATATCCCTTCTGAATTCCACTATCCGGGATAAAGTGCCGCTATGCGCGTTCTGCACTATTTTTCGGTAGACAATCCCGTTAGGGAAAGGGAAATGAGTCTGCAGGGTTTCCTGGTGGGAGCTTCAAAGCTCGGGCGGCACTTCTTACTTTGTAAGTGGCATTGACGTTGTTGAAGGCAAGATAAGAATTTTTATTGTCGCGAAGCATTCCCTCCCTTTCTCGAAAGGAATTAGGATATGGAAAACAGGTAAGATCTCCGAAAGAAAGCCTAGGAAACGGCGTTGTCGGGGTCTATGTCGATGTCTGCCAGATGTTTTCAAAGGCCGAATTTTGCTAAATGACGCCCTCATGTCTGTCTTGCAGGAAGGGACATTGTTTTCTCCTAATTCTTGGACGAAGCGGTCGCATTGCCGACTCTATCCCCAAGTTCATGCATTGTATCGACTTTTTGCGTAGTTTCCCAAGAGGAGATGTTTCTTGAGATTCTCCAGAGAATTCATTGAGAAGCAATATTACCGAATTATTTTTAAAAAATGATTTCTTGATAATCTAGAATATGAAATAAATTTTAACGAGAATTTTCGATGCAGAATTTATCGAGCATAATCTCTACTAGAGTTCCTCGTAGGCGCAGGGCCCCCCATAGACGCGGGGCCCGAGGCGACTGCCTACCCAGCCATCCCCTTCAGACGGGCCTGGATGATACCATACGTTAAAACAACAATTTTTTTTCGGGATCGCTGAGTTTCATACGTAGTACGTTGTTTTGGAATATTTATAAGGGAAAATTGAGGGGGATTAAAAAAGTACGTTAATTTGAAACATGCGTAATTGTGAAGTACTACGTTGTAATGAGATTTCACTATGGTATGAAACTTGTTCTAATGGCTCTCCTCCAATACCTATGTCAAAGTTCCCTTCTTTACCCGATATTCGCATGTTGGATTTGGATTTTTCTGTATTTCTTTCCATACCGTATATTCTACCTGTTACTGTCAGTCTATCTATAATTTTCTGGAGTTCCTTTTCATTTCTTTATAGAAGTACTTGATCATATGAAACTTACAAGCAATCTTGGCTGTACTCTATTGCCCTTTCTGATATGATTCTCACTACACCAATAGCATCTCTGGCTCCTTGTCCTTTTCTGAAGCCGAATTGATCTTTCCCTAGTATTTCTTCTGCCTTTTTCTCTAACCTTTTATTGAGATTCCTCGTGATGATCTTCAAAGCGTGTGACAGTAGGCTTATCTTTCTGTGGTATTTATACTGCATTGCCTTTGGCTTCTTCTTATAGGGATCATTGTTACCTATAGGAAATCCTGAAGCCACTTTCCCGATTCATAAATCATGTTAATTAATTTCGTAATCACTTTAAGTCCCTCCGATCCCATGACTTTAAGTACCTCTGCCAGTAATCCATCGCTGCCTGTAGCTTTTCCTTTCTTCCATTCCAGTATCGCCTTTTCTACTTCGCTTTCCATAATACTCGGTCCCAAGTTGTCTTCTTCAATGTTATTGTCTTCTTCCAGTTTTAATTGTTCTGAACCTATCTGCATGCTGTATAGTTCTTTTATCTATTCTTCCCATACCTGTGCTATATTCATAACTCAAGGAATATTGATTACAAGATCATTTTCGAATCAAATTGGAATAAAATGTATACATAAATACTATTATTTCATAAGAATATAAATTCTGGTCAGTATGACTTTTACTTCAATGTTTCTTACCATATTACTTCTCTAGCTATAAATTACCTCTGTGAGGAGAAAAAGAAGCTTTGTCCAGGGCATGGTAAATGATTAGCTTAGTCAAGGCTAATATACGTCGAAAATGATAGGTGTGCCGATCCAGCCTAATTGCTGTATGGTTCCTTAATGTATTGTTCTCATAAGACAATATCTATAGATACATATATATGACTTTGAGGCGCAGGGAAGTTATTGTCCCATACACAGAACCTATCAACAACTTAACAGATAAAAGGAGGCGTAGAGCAGGTTTTCATATTTGAGATAAGAAGTAAGCAAAGAATATGATGAGGACTATTTCTCTGAGAATTACGTCGAAGGAAGATATGGGATAGGCTAGGAGGTGAAAATAAAGGAACATAATGCAAAAGTGACTTATGCACAACAGATTTAGGGATATGGTTAGTTATCCCCAGATGTTTTATTCCCCAAGGCAAAGATCCATTCGAGAGCCATTTATCTATAGATATTTATAAAGTAAAGTGTTTGTATGTATGTATGTTTTAGTTTTTTATAACTCGGCAGCTACAGCACGTAGAAACAAGAGGCAGGTGCCGTCTTAATCGGAATAAAGAGTTAAATGGTGTAGGCAGGTTATTATACCGATTTGACTAACTTTCTAATTAAAAAAGTGTTTTCTTTATTCATGTTCCCATTTGAATAAGATAGGGATGAGTGCTGCTTATTTTTCGTTTCAATTTTTGAATTACTTAGAAGCACAGTACGTACTTGAGACTTGGATGATTCAATGAAGGAAAGAACAAAGTTTATTTTTATTGAAGACACAATCCAAATCCTGATCGAATTAGCGTAAAAATACGTTTAGTATCAGAAAAATACGTGATTTTGTCAGCTTTATGACAATACCATTTGTAAGCTACCATGACAACTCCCATTGTCGCCAAAGTTGAGAGTCCAATACATTTATATGGGAAAAATTTTAACGTAATATCGTTTTTCTATTTCTGTGTGCGATTTTGCGTTGTTAACATGCCAACCAAATATTTGTTGATTTAAATTGAAATATTACTAATAAATCGTTTTTAATGATATTTTCGTGAGGCGTAGAGTTCTTTAAAGCAAACTGTTTTTAAAACTACGTAACTTAAATAATTAGACGTAGATGTTTCACAAATTGTGATTTCCACATCTTTGAAGATATCGTCACGAAACTTCGCATTGGTATATAATTTTATCTTGCGGATAAAATAGGCTGTAAAGCGATAAAACTGTGGGGGGAGGAGGTGTTTAATTCAATATTTATTTTCCCATAAGTTTACAAGTAATTTCTCATTTTTCATAGAGCTATGTTTTTCTCTTCATTCAACTAAATATCTAAATATAGACCAATTTTCTTCATTTTTGCTTTACTCTATGGTTATAACATTGTACTATCTTATTCTTGCGATGTTTAGATGTTACACGGTGGAAGTTCTCAGAAATACGCAATTTGTTTCGAAATTTTGTGGTTTTTTCGTACTCTTTCCGGGCGTTGCCAAGGCGGCCATCATTGTTACCTCCGATTCAATTAACTTCAATGATGTCTATAAAAAGACGAATTTTTAGCGTTATTCGGTTCGTACTTTTGCTTAAGCAACGAAGTTATCGTTGTAATCTTTATAAATAGCAACGTAAATTGATACCTACTGATAATTATTAAGGAAACTGCGCGTGGGAAGCGTTTATAAGGATTTACCAAAGCAATTGAATCTTCTTTCGTTTATTGTAAGTAAAATCATTACATTCCACATTTTTAATGTTTATTAACGAAAATAGTCCCACGCATCTGGTGTACACTTACCAGAGCCAGTGTTCAATCATGGATAACTATGCATTGCCTTTTCACGGATTTCTTGCTTACAAGACGTTTCAGAAAAAGATTAATAACAAGAAATAAAGCTATATTTGGCGAAAATGATATGATAGGAAATAAAATAATCGTTATATTTGAATAAAATATGCTTGGAAACGGTTTGTTTGCAAACAAATTGGGTTAATTGATATGAAAAGCTAAGAGAAAAGTATATTCTTTATACTTCAGTATTCAATTTTTCGTAGACTAAAATGTTTTTCTATATCCTGCATAGGTCCTTAGAATCGTAAGACAAAGTAGATTCATTAAATCCGTTGAAATTCAATGGTCACATACACTATGTCTATTAATCTGAAATTCTCTTTTTGGTTTTCCGCTGTACAAATCCACACATTTGAAGATGTCGTCACGGAACTTCGCATAGGATATAATTTTACGCTGCGAGTAACATAGGCTATATGGCGATTTGGGGAGGGAAGTGCTTAATTCAATAAATGCTGTTTTCCATCAGGCCTCGAGCAACGCCGGGCGCTCAAGCAGTTAACAACTAATTCTTATGCAGGATTTTCAAGGAACGTCTTAATTTATTCTTTGTTGCTGTGAAAAATTATGAGAATTGTATAAATGAGACATACAGTCGGAATTCAACAATTCCCATTGCTGATCAAGATTTATTGGTTTGCAAATAATGTAAGAAAGAATTATCCTATGAAATAATGAAAAACTATCACTGCAATAGCCATAAAAGTTTAGAAAAATAAAATTCTCTAAATCAATCGCGTTCAACGATATTGGATTCTAAAATGCCTTTTAGAATCGCTGTAGATAGCTGCTTTGTAGCCTAAATGCGCATCTTCATTTTTAACAGTTTTAAATTGGATAAAAATAGTTTTTAGGCTTTCAAATACTGTGTATATAGTGTCAAGAGGCGGGCCCCAAACTTTTGGCAGTACCCTGCTTGCCGATATCTCGATCCGCCAATGTGAATGGTAATGGAAGTTTGATTTATTGTTCATCTTTTTATCGTTTATCGGGTTACGTTTATAAGTTTTAAGGACTTATTTCGAAACAAAGACTGAATAACGCGAAATTATCCCTCGAGCATTTGCTATTAAGAAATGTCCCATGCCTGCCGTGGTTTCACTAAACTGGAGATTTTACATGCCTCGAATATGGAGACGTATTAGCTTGTAATTATAATAATGTAGAAATTTCTTAAACGGATGAAATATAAATTCAATATGCAGTTTCTTTCAGTTTTCTAGTTTGGTTTGAGGACACCAAAAGGTGACAAACACGGTTACCGTAAATTTGTATGAAGTAACACACAGATATATATATATATATATATATATATATATATATATATATATATATATATATATATATATCTGTGTTTCTCCGTCGCTGAAGAAGGGCATCAGCCCGAAAGCTCCATTTTTGTGTAGTTTTTGTTCTTTTGTGTTTTTCGTGTGTCCTCAGCACCCCCAGCGGCTCTTCAGTCTAGGTAAGTGTCCACTGGGCTTCCTCCAACACCTTGTTGCTACCCTTATATATATATATATATATATATATATATATATATATATATATATATATATATATATATATATATAAATACTTAAGGAAAAGGAAAGGTAATAATAAGGGTAGCAACAAGGTGTTGGAGGAAGCCCAGTGGACACTTACCTAGAATGAAGAACCGCTGGGGGTGCTGAGGACACACGAAAAACACAAAAGAACAAAAACTACACAAAAATGGAGCTTTCGGGCTGATGCCCTTCTTCAGCGACGGAGAAACATATACTTATATATATATATATATATATATATATATATATATATATATATATATATATATATATACATACATATATATATATATATATATATATACGTGCAGTATGCACCAATATTATTATTAGTAAATAAATATTAGCAATGATTTGGGCATATCGTTCACTAAATTAATGAATTTTCTTATTGATAAATTGAGAACAAAAGTCTTTCATCGAAAGCTGTCGTAATATGTCTCATTATTTCTGTAATCTTTTTACTACAGTTAATAAAAATTCCAATGTTTATTTTAGTGCATATTCTAGTAAAACGTGCGTCGCTATTACTTTGTACCTTTTACTGTAAACAATGTTCTATCGTTGTTAAATTCGGACTGAAAGATTTGAATAGTGGTTCTATGCTACTAAATGTATGGGAGAATAAGGTATATTAACCATGTTACAAATAAGGATAATAAAATTATTGCACAAATGCAATGAATGGATGAATTTTCTACATTAAGCAATAAATGTAAGCATTTCACGCAATTCCTTTCCTCTGCATTTTCAAAAGTATCCTCCCAAGATACTATGATGAACGAGTCAGAGAGGACCTTGTAAATGAGCATGAAGATTACGATTGAACTGACTATCTTAATTGATGTGACTTTTTAAATTTTCTTTGATATTTTCCGACTGTCGTCACTTTTGAAATTCCCATCACAGATTAAATTAGTCTATACTCACGAAACTGAACGGGTTTTTTTTATGTGAAGCACTTAATAAAATACGGAAAAGTTCTAAGAGGCACTGCGTACATTGTGGTGATGATATTGTAGCGCATTTAAGATTAGCTAGAAAAATATCTACGAATAATTTTTAAATTGTTTTAATACGCGATTAAACTCGATTAGATTCTATTCTTTTCAGAAAATGATTGTACAATGGGCAAAGAACTTTCGCTTCTGCCTTTACTGAAAATCTGTTCCTGATACTTATTTATATATCTTAACAGCGATATTCTGCACTTTCCTCGCTTAGTTTTATAGGCTAAATATATTATGCAAAACTGAATTCTTGTCCTTTTAATCATATAACCAATATTTTTGTTTCTAAAATTTTAGTTTTTTACCCGATGAAATTACCTTACTAGATTTTGAAGCGATCAGAAATACCATTTAGGCTACCTAAAGTTTGAAAATCCGATCAAATATAGTAAATCATTGTAATCCTAAAAATTCTGTCGACTGACAGAATACTAATAAGTATATTTAATACGGAAAGGCCTTTGTACAATTGTATTTATATTTTTGAGAGTTATTCTAAGGTAGAAAGATTCACTCATAATTCTTTTAGGGCAAAAGTAACAAAATGGTTATTGATGAGAGAAATTAATGAGCACAACTGTACATATATTTCTTAAAAGAAATATTGATTACAATTTTTATCGTAAATAGAGAGCTAGACTAGGAGCTTACCAGGTATGGGCGTGGCAATAAAAGAGAAATTGACATAGACGTCAATTATGCCAGTTTTGTTCTAACCGTCTCAAAAAATACCATTTGCAAATATTCTTGTGAATCATAAATATATAAATATCATAGAATATAGGAGGCAATGGAAGTAATAAAGAGAGAAGAAATTTTTGGAGAAAATACCAAATAGCCAAATAAAGAGGAGAAATGACAAAATAATACTATCTCTTTAGAGAGCAAGAAATGTCGGATGTTATAAAAGAAAAAAATATTCTTCCTTTGTTGGTAGAGAAGTCGAAGAATTCGCCAGGTAATTATGAAAAACGTGCTAATGCAATGTCACTTAAGCAGGCATAATGTAGTTCCAATGTTTTCAAATCAATAATAAGAGTTAAAAAATTAGCAGGCATGCAGAATATGTGTAATGAAATAGACATAATTAAATCAGGTTTAACACGATTTCAAAAAAAATATAGTTTTGGAATGCTTTAAACTTTATGAACGATTTTTGCAATTGAAATGATTGTATCAAGAATTGCAAACAGAAATACACGTTTTGAGGTCCCTAGAACACGTTTAGACTATTTTCGGAATGATGTATGTGGATGGATGGATGGATGTATGTGATTGTGGGCGCTCTAACTCAAAAATACTAAATTTCATATATAACACTTTAGCATGAGCACAAATAACTGATTAGTTTTTGGACAATAACGGTTAACCGGAAGTCGAGATTTATTCGAAATTTGATTCGGTTTTTGCGATATTTCTCCGTTAAAACATTATTATTGTATATACAATTCTATACTAAGGTTATAGAGAATGTAATTTCCTACAACTTTCATTTGAAACAATTTTCCATAGCAGTTATTGTTTAGGAATTATTTATAAATAATCGGTTTTCGGTTTTCGTCAAATATCTTAAAAACGTCGTTATTGGTAATCTTCGTGAGGACCAAAGTTGTAGAGAATAATATTGTTTGAAACAAATTTTCGTAGAACCAACCATTTCGGAGATATTTTGGTTTTTCGTTATTTTCAGTATACAGCGCCACCACCATGTAGCGGTGAATTCTGTAAACATATTCAAAATATTCCTAATTTACGGCAATAAGGACGACTGTATTCTTTTACGATACGAAATGATAATTTTGCCTTATAATGCTGCTCATAATAATTTAAATATCTATACCCCAAATATGGAGAAAGTTATGTGTTGGCCACATGTGATTTTTTTTAGGAGTGCGTCGGTTTTGTAGGGTGCAATTTTACGGTAGTTTAGGTATATTTTCAATATTTTCCGGCGTTCGTCCATCACTGTTATTTTTGTTGCAATCCCAGGAGTAGTGCTTCATGTTGAATCCTTCGACTATTCTTATTTCTCCCTTATGCTTGAGTAGCTCGTTGATGCTATTTTCACCTTGCCCATTTCCTTACCTCATTACTTAAAATCTTAGTTTTAAAGTGTTAATTTGGTAACCTGTGCATTCAATTTTCTTGCCCTTTTCCATGGTAATGTAGTTTTGAGTGATGTTTCTGTTTCTTTCTGAAATGGCCAAAAGGTAAATTTTTTGCGTACGCAAAAAGATTTTTATTGCCCTAATGTAATTTTTCGAACCATTACTGGTCATTTGTGTTATGATAAACTAGTTCATAAATATTTCTAAGCTGATTTGATTATAATTTCTATAGTTTATTGGTGTGTTTTTTGATTGTGTGGTCACCTTCAGTGATTTTAATGATGGAATTATTTTTCCTAGATATATCTTTCCTAGTGTTAATTTGAACGATTTTAACACCATTATGCTACCTTTGCAATTTGTTTCATCTTATGTCATTGGTATTGGAACGCGTGTTTCGTTTTTAGGACTTTTCAGAGTTGTATTTTGCAGCAATAGGAAATCCGAAGAAGTGTTCGCAACTGTGTTAGAGTTTCTTTATTTATTCACCTTTTGTTATCGTGATTTTCGCTGCATTAGCGGCATTGTCTGGCGGTGCGACATACTCGCTGTCAATAGTACGGTAGCACTGGACTGGTTTGTCCTTGTACCCAAGATGTTTGCGTTTGGTGATATCTTTTGCTATCGTTCCGTTAATAATAACATATAAGTATACATAGCTTCGGTTGGTGGATCTGAATTGTTTTATTGGGTTGTATCCATTGTCCATTATAAAATGATTAAGTTCCTCCAACTTATAATCCGATAGTATGTCTTTATGACTAATTTGATGACTTTATCTCTGAATTTGCCGCTTGAGTATTATACAGCATTTCCTTGGATATTTGATGTTCTTTGCCTGTCTCTATTGCAATGCTTATTTCTTATTTCCTAAATTTAACATTTATTCTTATGTTTTTTTCTGTTTGACGGTCTTTCACCTTCCTGTAGATGATTTGAATTTATTGGATTCATTTGGAGGTTTTATTGGTTAAGGTGGTTTTGGAGGCTCTTTTCTGTCATTGTCGTTGCTTCCAATTAACCTCACCTGTCTGTATACTATCCGTATGCATTCCTTTTCTTGTTCCTGTCTAGTTCTTTTGTTTTTCCACTTTCGCTGGTGTACTTGATATACCTTCTGTTCGTCGTCTGTCTCACTCTCTATCTTCATTTCCGTATTTCCGGCCCGTTCTTTTGTTTTGGGATGATAGTTGTGGCGCATATATGTAATAGCTGTTTTTTACAATCCATTTATGCGTTCTTGAACCCCTATAATGTGTCTTCCACCCATTTTCAGCCACTTTTCCTCTGTCGGCTTTGCGATCTAACCCTATGCTCGCTACTCGCGGTTTTTAGCGGATTTGTTAGGCTTCAGAAATGGTTTGTTCTATTGCACGGTGTGGCAGTGGTGCTTTGGTGTGGTGTTATCCTGTGTGGTTGGTCTAGACTGTGCCCTCCCTAGACGTGATTATCTGCGTTTAGAGGCAAACACAATCGGCGAATGACCTTAATGCGAAATAATGCTTTGTGGGATGAAGGCATGCGAGTACTAGTTGTACTCGCTACCATCTGCTATTATTTGAACATTTCTTGCAATAAATTTTCATTCAAAAAAGATATAACGCATACACTTGGTAGATATAATCAATTTAGAATATTTGTTCCTAAATGGATATATTTCCATAAGCTGGTTATTCTCTCATTACCATATTTTACTTTAGCACCACCAATTTTGAGATGCCTTCTGACTGTTGCAGTTAATTTAATTTTTTTATTCTTCTTGTTTAAAAGTAATTATTAATATTTGATTGCAATATTTATTGTCCAACAGGACTATTATATTTCATAATTTTTATGTTCAAAATATAACAAATTTCAAAACATCAGGAGGTAGGAGGTAAGACTCGAAGCAAGCAAATCCAGTACCACCAAAGAAGAATATTGATAGTCTTGTCAACCGTTCTTCTTACGGTAAGACAGTCTAACTAAGAGTAAAAATGTCCCCTGACCTACGTTGAAATATAAAGTGGGAAATCAAAAGTCCTACTTTGAGAATTTGTTTCATATTTATCTCCTGTAATGCATTATAGCAAGTCTTCGGTTATCTCAATGGTTTCGTTCCTCGTAAACCAGGTGGCCACACAACTCCGAATCACATTTTGCTTTCCTATGTCCCTTGCGCTGATTTCTTAAGGGCCCATACTGAATGAGCTGCTGCGGGGATCCAAAGGGTATGATTCGTCTATTGCAGTGTCTTTATCCTCGACTAGGTCCAATAATCCCTACACACTTTGGGTCGTTTTCACGATATGATCAACAGCTAACCTGCGTTTCTGTTGGAGTCGAGGGGCGTCTCTTATGGCTTGTGTGCGATAAGATCTAACAAACTCCTCCAAGATATAAAAAGAATGTTTGGATATATTCTGTTATAGCACCGCCGCTCAGAAGTCTTCGGTTATAGTAAGGCAACTCACGCAATATTTATTGTTGAGAGGCTCATGGGATCGCTATGTAAATATTTATTTTGCGAGATTATGTATAGTTGGAATTTTTAATTACAAGTAACCGAGGATATTGGCGAGCCTTCGGCTCGCTTTCTTTTTAGATTATGCCTTTTATATCGTGTGTAGCCGTCTCCGGGCGCTGTCGCGCCCTTCGCCTCTCTGGAACGAAACTATCCCTCCCCATTGGCCGGTGATCTGGTGGGCAAATGTAGCCACAGGCAGATCAGATAATTTTTTGAGGTAACCCTTTCACGCAAAACGAAAGCTTGCAAGCCCATGACTGATTTGCCTGTGGCGACATTTACCCACCCGATCACCGGACAATCGGGAAGGATAGTTTCGTTCCAGAGAGGCGAAGGGCGCTATAGCGCCCGGAGACGGCTACACCCGATGTAAAAGACATTATAATCTAAAAAGAAAGCGAACCGAAGGCTCGCCAATATCATCGCTCGCAATATGAAGCTCCGCCTCCAAACCCCCGTATGATTCGGCTCGCTTTATTTTCATTGTTACTGTCAGGTTAATAGGTTTCAAGAAAGTGATGGTGCTATAACAGAAAAGATCCAAATGTTTTACCAAATAGAAAAAAAAAACGTTTCGGAGGTTCTCTCAAACAGCTAGATAAAAATGAAATAAAATTCGACCTTAACATTGTGGGAAAGGCATCGCAACGTTCTGTTTAGTTACACGGCTACAATTTTAATTTATATACTTTTCTAACCAATATAATGAATGCTGATCACCAGATGTTCATTTTCCCATAGCATTTTCACAAAGAAATGGCAATAAAATGTATATTTTATGCGCAATACTCACATTCTCTAATGACGGTGCCCCATACTTAGTTGCTCTAGGCTTTCTGTAGAACAGGGGTGCACAACTGAGAAGTTGACGCGGGCCGAAATCGACCTTGATATAAGCGGGCCACACTTTGAAAAATTTGTCCATAATAAAAACCTAACCACACTATTGTCGATTTATTAATTGCCATACTAAATTTTACATGCAGTTTTTATGTGACAAAAATGAAGTGGCATGCAAATATAATGTACTTACAAATTTTAGTTGTATTTTTGATAGAAAAGGAATTAACCAGCTGAGTTACTCCCAGTTTCAGTATGGCCAAGCAAAAGGTGTCGGCGGGCCACATTTGGCCCGCGGGTCGTATGTTTTGCACTCCTGCTGTAGGAGGATCATCGTTCCGTATTCGTGTTCTATGCTCCATCCTACATTCATCATCGTCTGTTACTCAGCAAGACAAAGATTTTTCTTTTGCATTGACACCAACAATTTTTTTAAGACATCACAACAATTTCTGACCATTTTAAATTGCGTGCAAGCATTAGTGGCCGATTTGTATGAGCATAAACTAAAAATTGTAATTTTTACTGTAAAAAAATGCAACTCACGCTAATCTGTGTTCAGTTATATCTTATGCGCTAAGTCTTCCTGCTTTTCAGAGTTTTGCAATTTGGATTTAAGAATGAACTGATTGTATCAACAATAGCATCACATGTATCAATGTTTACTATTACCTACAACACAGTTTTATCAACAACATAAATAAAAGCAATTATTTTTCGAAAGCATGGGAAACCACAATTTTTTTCTTTCGAAAACTAAACAATGTTAACAGGTTTCCACAGAATTACCTCCACATAAGATAAATACCAATCCTCGTAAAACTGAAGCAAACCATTACAGAAACGACGATGAACCGGTAAATAGTGCAGTACAAAGGCTTGATATAGTCCACCAAAGGCTAAAAAATTTCCATCTATACAAATGTTAGCAAACAGTGTGATATTGTAAAATGTATCTTAATGTAAAACTTAAAAAGAAATAAAAATATATTTAATTTGGAAAAAATTGACCACGTCTCCAAATACGTCAACTTTTTCATGGGAAAATTTCTATCTCTTCTAATCAATGCATCTAGACTTTGCCTTAAGATAAATGCAAATTAGCCCAAATATGACGCATGGTAAGGACTGAGTCGAGATTTAAATTCATTATGGGCTAGCGCATAATATTACGGGTCGGAGGCACTGGGCTGGGAAAATTCCAGCTGGTTTATTCCAGAGAGTATTTTTACATTCATTTTTTATAGTCGCAACTTCAAGTTAGTAGCATTGTGTCTTTTGGACATTGTGATCAGAATAACGTCTTTTCATATAAAGCCACAATTTTCGGGGACGCATTAACACTGGAATACCTGCATATACAGGGTGGGCCAAATAAATGTACCCAATTTCAAAATAAATAAATGAATTGTGATACGAGTGTGAATCAGAAGCCAATTATTTTTCATATTTATTTCCATTGATAAAAATTTTCATGTCTTCCATCATTCTAAACACACAAGCTATTGCACCCCCTACCACAGACCATTGCGGTGGCTTGCAGGGTGAACTGTAGATATAGATGTAATGGTTGCAGTACAGTTGTTGATTACAGACTGTAGGATTTCACGCCTAATACTGGCTAAAGCTGTTGTTGTGAACTTATGTAACACACTGTGAACTTGTGACAAAATGTGTCATTTAGTACAAATATTGTAGACCTTTTCTTGATTAATCCATTTTATAATTCAGTACTATTTTTTATGTTTATCCTGTAATTTCACTTTGAAATCGGGTGCAATTCTTTGGCCCACCCTGTATTTTTGAAGCACCCTATCTTTTTCTAGTTATCATTCTGTTTAAAAATTGCAAATGTTTTTCAGTTACCTCAGTTGACCTTCGAACCCCTTAGGGTGTGATATCCTTTTTTTTTTCAAAAATAATTTTATTCTTTAACATTTTTGTATGAATAATAACTATCGGGAGCATTAGTAATGACATTATGTAATTTTCCCATATAATTGCAGTACATTTAGTACCGGAGGCTGGATGGTTGTCCCGTGAGCTTTCCATTAATTTGATCACCTTGCAAGATGGAGGAGCTCATTTGATAAAATCTTTGTATTCAATGGTGTTTGTGAAGTGCTTCGGTCAATGAAACGGCAATAAGGTGTTCATTCGCAAGATAGGAAATTCTGCTGCAGTTTCTATGAAATAAACCAGGATTCGAAGCCGAATTGTGGAATCTAGATGGTTGCCTCAACTACCCAAGGTACGGTGAATTTCATTTGTCAGTCAAATTAGTTACTTCAGCGAAAAAGTTTTTAAAAATTTAAGATGACAGGACACATTTATTATAGTCCGTTGACAAAATCAGTAAAATACCTCTTTCACTTTATTCAATTTCTCATTTTTTAAATTTCTCAACAAACTGTTTTTTTGCATGGCTAGTCATATGATATGGGGAATCTGTGCAGTATATTTTTTATGTCGATATCGATTATAATTTTTTGTCCTATTTTAAAAGTGCATTTCATTATTAATAATCATTTATTTGTATTCATCTCTCCCAACATAAAAAATTTAAAAACAGCCTATGGCTATGCTCGATAAAGACCTTGTTATAGGTACATAATAAACAAGATCTGTTAGTATTTAGAATTGAAATTAGCTCGAAGCTCGATTCATTGGTCCGTTCAAATTCTGTTTGAGATCTTTATCGAAAATGACTCGTTGGTATTCCAATTGGAAATTTTTTCTTTGAATCGAACAATAAGAGGGGGGAAATGTTTTTCCTGTCGTTCCATCGAACTGTACCAAATCGTATCCTTCTTGTTTGTTTTAATGGAGATTGCATGCGCGTGCCATAATAAACCTTGCCCTTTCGCTAAATCCCCACTTGTTTTTTTCTAGTTTGTCCCCGTTAATCTTTCCGATTTCAAAAATTGACGATCGCGGAGCGCGATGGGAGGAGTAGAACTTTCGCCGCCAATCATGCGCGGCCTTATACTTCCGGCACAAAATGCGCGGGTTGCGCGCGGGGATCCTTAGAGATGGAGGAGGAGGTAGGGTAACCAGCACGTGCCAAGGGGATAAGGGGTGTGGGTAAGAAGGGGAAAAAAGAAGAGAGGGCGGTCTCAGTGTTGATTTCCGATCCTCCTCCGTTTGCATGCACCCCTTGGCGCCCGCGGAAAATACGCGGGCTGCTGGGAGAAGGGGCGAAGTCAGGAGAGGGAAAAGGAGTGGGAGGAGTGAGGGAAAGTGAACGGGTGGGAGAGAGAAAGGGCGCGCGGATGCAGTCCCTTAAAAAAATAGAGAGAACAGGAGGGATGGGAGAGGTTACTGTTGGAAAAGGTAAAAGGGGTGTTGGGTTGGGGTTGTAAGGGAGGTGGGCATTTGCGAGTCCAGTGCTATTACCGTGCGCGGCGGCCATTCCCGGCAGTCCTCCGAGCGTTATGAGTGCGTTATTTGCCGAGGGGAGGAGGGAGAGAGAAAGTGAGATGGTGTGCAGAGGGGGGAGGAGGGGTTTCTCTATGTGGAGAAAGGGTGATGGAGAGAGAGGGAGAGGTGGTCGGGTGTTTGCCGATCCTTCCGTGTCCGAAGAGTGGGAGGGAGCAGTGACATAGGGAAAGGCGTGGGTGGGGTGGGGTGAGGGCCAGAAGAAGCATGGCTGCGGTGGGGTGAGGAGGTCATGAGCGGTTGTGTGGGAAAGTGTTGGAACTGGAGGAGACTAGAGAGAGAGAGAGAGGAGAGGGTGAGAGAGTGGAACTGATGGAAACTATCGATTCATTGCCCCACCCCGGGACTCGAACACGGGGACTCGTACTAGCCCTTCCGCTATCTCCCTCTCTCACCTCCCTCTTTTCTTCTTCCATCTACCCCTTCCTCCTCCCTTTCTCCATCCCATCCCACTGCACCGGTCACCTTTTCTAACTCTGCTGCTCAACTCGTCGGCCACCGCCCCTTAAACCGCTTCTCATCCTCCTCCCCCCCCCCCTCGATGCTTCTACCCTCGCCCCCCTCCCCCCTCCCCCCACCACTGTCCCCCTTTCCCCATCCCACCGCGATGCAACCGCACTCGCCCCGCCTATTCCACCGTCGCCATGCTGAATACTCATGATTTGGCGCATTATGACGTAAACCCGATATAACCTCCACTCTACGCCACACGCTCTCCTTCTCTTTTATGCCTCACACCTCTCTCTCTCCCTCTCCCTCTCCCTCCCTTCTTCCATACTCCTCCCATCCTCCTTGTCCATTCCCATCCCACTCAATGTCTCCCCAACCCACTTTAACTCCCGTCCCGACAATCAACGTTGCACTTTTGGATCCTTCAGCCTCTATCTCTCCCTCCCTTTCTCCTTCCCTCTCTCCTTTTCCCTCTCCCTCCCTCTCTCTCTCCAATCCGTAGCTGTGTACCAGCGACGGATTTTTTTTAAATCCTCCTTTCGAATTCCGAAATGGAGGTGTGCGGGAATGTGGGATGTGTTTGAGTTAGTCGGGAAGGTTAGCGGTAGCAGTGGAGTGAGAGAGGGGAGGGAGGTAGAGGTTTTTTGGGGAGAGGGGATGTGGCGGGGGGTGGGGGGGGGAGAGGAGATGGGAGGGGTGAAGTTGAGAGGAGAAGAGAAGGGTATTGGTTGGCCGGGATGATTTCAATGGAAAGTGTGGGAAAGGCAATAGAATGGCCGTCCTCATCTCTCCCCCTCCCCCCACTCCATCCTCCCTCCTACCCCCACCACTCTCATCTTTCCCTCTCTCCTTCTCCATGGATCTCTCTCTCTCTCTCCCGAAGGGTCGCCCGTTCGTGTCCCGATTGTCCCCGTGTCGCCGTTTTAGATGAGGGAAGGTGGTTCTCTCTCTCTCTTGCCATCCATTCCTTCCTGTCTCTCTCCCTCCCCCTCTCCCTCTACTTCCTCTGCCCCCCTTTTCTATGTCCTCCTCCTCATTCCGAAACCCTGTCGATGACAGCCACGCTGGGGGTAACTGAAAAGAGAATGCTTCGACTCAAGGGTTTCGGGGCGTTCAGGGCGTCGTAAATGAAAACCCACACTGCCTACCAACCCCCATAGTTCTTCTCTTCCCTCCCTCCTCTCTCTCTCTCTCTCTCTCCTCCCCCCTCCCCTCCAATTTACGCGAAGAGGATACATTGCGTGTCTCCGAGATGTAATTCCGTGTCACGTCATCCGCCTGTCGGGCCTCACTTGGTTCATTTCGGTCTTCGAGATGTTTTTCTGCGGTTGGACGGCCGAATGACGCTATGTTACGATCGCCTAATAAAGATCGGCGACTTTCCCGAGGACACGAGCCAAAGGGATGAAGGGGGATCTATGTTTTTAATATTTCTAACCCTGAGCAATTCATTATAATGTAAATTTTATTTTTACCTTGGTCTTACTCGTACAGCACTATTTTCTGAAAATTGAAATGTCCATCAGAGGTCCATGGAGGTAGTAATTGAGGACCGTTTAAACTGACTCGAAACTAATCACGTCCTAATATAATTTCTGGCGAACATTTAACAACTTCAATTTTTTCCGGATAAAATCTCGTGCAATATTGCGGGAACGATAATATTTTGAAATCATATTATTGACAATCTAAGAACCACAAGCCCGTAGTGTCACATAGCAAATGTCTGTGATTTATCTGAATATTTTATAAAGGTTGATCACTAAGTGATGCTGGAGTGTTTCACTTTTTCTTTTTGATGCATAATATATTTTTTCATCACTAGTATAAGTAATGATAATAGAGCATTAAATCTGCGTAGTCTATTTCTTCATGTCAAAGCCAAATAATTAATCTGACCGCCTTTGGTAAAATTGGTTCTGTCATTGACTGAAAAATCTGCGTGCCATATCCAAAGAAACAAATTCTGCATTTTCCAAATATTTATTGAAATTATCTTAATTTTTACTTTTAACGTTTTATAACTATTAACCAAGCGCTTGTTTCTGACTCTCGTGTATGCATTTTCTCTGTGAAAGGTAAGGAATTCATTCGTTATATGACGTGTAACTTTCTTTGCTTGGAATTGACTGCTGCATACAAATATTAATGGTAAAATGATACCTTTGAAATATAAATAAGAACTCATGAAAATATTTATAACTGTAAAGATTTGAATTATGTAGAAATCATGAGGTACAGATGCTTAAAATCTGTAACTTTTATATTTTTCGTTGTATTGCAGATAGAGCTGAAATTAGTAGAATGTCACTAATTTTTATAATTGATTGCTAGTTAAATCCTAATTTCGAAAAATATTTTTCCATGCAGTTACCATTTCTCAAACGCTTCTTTATTCGTCAAATGAAGCGTGAATGAAAATAAGTAATATATTGCCTCTAGATACTAACGAAATTCGAGAAGATATTTAATTTTCAAAAAAAAAACGCCTAATCGGTTGTCATGTACGAAGCAATCTTATCTTTCAGTATCTAAAGATATTTCAAAAAGTATATAAAAAGTATTTTGTAAAATTTTATAGGAATTTACTCCGAAGGAAAATAAAAGCAGAAGTAACTGTCGAGTTAGACAAAAAACTACGAATGTACAATTACATGAAATTAATGAAATCTAAAGGATAATTTTTTATATTTGCAATAAAAAAACTCATTTTCCATAAATTGCAACATTAAATAATTACTTTTCGTGGAAAAAGTTTTAAATACTTATAGCATGTTAAATATATTAGTGAAAAATGCAAACTTCTACTTCAATTACCGGTATTATATATTCTTTTCATTAACAACGCCACATAATTTGGGTGGACGTGTTTTTGATGGACTGTATAAGACACTTTCAAAAATCTTAAATGTACAGTCGAGTTAAATTTTATTTAAAAAAATAAGGTATTCAAATTTTAACTGTATAAACTATTACGACCAGTTTCGAAGCGGCAAATCTAGTGTCCAGGGAAAGGCCAAGAAACGCCGCCCCTAAATTTTCATATTTATAAAAATATTAATTTGTGCGTCAGATGATAAAGATATTACAAGAAATACAATGTATTCGTCGGCCCCGGTGGTGGAAGGGGTCGTTTATTTCAAAATACCAACAAGAATGAAATAAGAGTTAAATGGTGGAAGTTAACTAATATGCTCGAGTGCATAGTACTGATGACAAATGGAAAGATTGAGAAGGAGAAAAATTCTGAACTGCGTATTGGCCTACCATCACTAAGGTCTAGGGTTCGAATCCCACCAAGGGCATGGTTGTTTGTGCCGTTTTCATAATTTCATATTTCATCAATCATGTGTGTGTGTCTGATGTGGAAGGCAACGGGAAACCACCACATCATATGTGTTTATTCCTTAGTCATTTCAAACCAACCTTAGGGTTGAAAACTATGGATGGATGATGACAATGTATTCAGAATTTTAATCCAACAACAACAGTTTTCGAATTATTTGAGCCGGTCATAGCGAAAGTGTTATAAGTTAATTTCTTTTATTTATGCGATATGGAAGGTTTTTGCATTTTTCAATAGAAATATCAGTTTATCACACACGAAAATGTAATTTACAAAAGATTTTCTCATTAAGGACCAAATCTTTATTTCATATGAATAGGGTTTTGTTCATAGCTTCTATTTTGCCACTCGGTTTGACCTGTACCACCTTCGCTCTGACCGTCTCATATATAAGAATATATTCATTAGCGACTTTCCTGAGGCTGCCCCTTCACTTCACCGCCTGCTTTGCTGCAGAACTGATAACGACCCCTTTTTTTAACGTAGGCTGATATCCTGATGATCACTCTACATTGTCGTAATTATTTTATAATACCGAAATTTGTACAATGTTTAAGAAAAAAAAGAAAATATATACTTAAATTGTTAATTTTAGAATTTTAAACGATATTTATGTGTGCCCTCTAGTAATATATACATCAAAATAGCTATACTAAATATTCGGTTCTATTTGCTACTGCAAGTCGTGTTTTATAACGCTGTATTTGTGTTCTCATTCACAATCGTCTTCCGTTTTTCATAGCAACCTACAGAATATTTACAGTATTTTTCATTACCATTTTATACCTTATTTATAGAAATTTCAAGAGCATTTACAGTGTTTTTTTTTAAATGTTCTACCATAAAAAGTTAAATTCACTGCAAAAATAAACTCCTGGAGATTTGTAGGAATCAAAATAGTTAAAATCCATTCGCTCTTATTGCGGTCATCCTATATTTAATGCTCTAAAACTTTATATATATTTCAATCCGTTTAAAATTTTATTTTTGTAAAGTATGTTGTATTCCCGTTTTCGATTGAAGTACTAGATATTGGGTAATAATTATGGCCCGATAACTAATTGTAAGCCAGCGATTGGAAAGCTAATATCCGCCGCAAATATTTCGCACCGGTGATAAACAAGTATTGACCGGCTCACATCTTGATGAAAAATAGCTAAAATATTACTATAAATTTTTAATCTTATTTATTTTGCATAATACATATTATTTAATTATAATATTTAAATGGCCCACTTAGCCAATTTGGTTTTCATAGTTTTTATAATGAAGATCTTACATTCACATTTTGTACTCGCTTATTTGTTTATATTCTTTGGAAGCTGTGATCGTCCATTAATCTAGGATAGTTTTGCTATATCCTAACTTTATTTTACTGCACAACGTTTTTGGTGTTTAGGTACACAACAAAAATAAGCAAAGACCTGTTGTTTTTTATTTCAACTTTTGAACGTCCTTTGCACGAAAGTTTCGTGAAATTTCTTGTAATTTCTTGTATTCTCTAAGGAATTTATGACACTTTCACTAGATAGCACGTAATCCTATAAAAAATAAACTCATGGTTATGTTGGGTTTGTTTTATTTATAAATCATGGTTGTTATATGCCTTCTGCTTTCCTGCTCTTTCTTGTACACTTAGTTTTTTACTTTCCAAGGAAATAATTTTAATAGATTGGTTTTTTCACATATATTCCACTTATAAAATATTTGCATCTTTCTGAGGAGCTGATTTAACTACCTAATATTAAAAATGGTGTTTCGAGAAAATTGTTAACTCGTTAGAAAAATAAAAGTATGTCAAATAGGTCCTTTTATTAGCAAAAACGATCACTAAGGGAATAGATTATGTTACACTAAAATTTATGAAAAAAATTGGATATTTTGTATGCCATGAATATGCAGTCACCACGCGTGCTTTGTAGACAGTTTCTCGGATTAAGAAATCGCGAAGTACGTATGACTTCCTAATATTTTCTCGTCGTTAATTATAGGAACTCGCGATATTACTATTTTGACAATTTCGTTAAAGCATATTCCCATTATATCGTTTATTTCGTTGAAAACTAAAATTTTTCGAAAAAGTCTTACGTAACACACATTAAAGATTTTCCACGGTTTGAATATGCTATTCGTTATTCCAAAATTAATATAAATGACATATTTAATGTGTTAGGATTACGACATTATCATGAGTTTGCGTAGTAGTTTAAAATCAACAGCACAATAATACAGTCCACTGATTTATAGCAAAATCACTAAGTCAGTGCTATATCATAAGACCTGTTTCCATGGCAGTTTATGTTTCTCATTATTAAAAATTGCTCATTTTTAATTAAAAACAAATTTTTGCGCTAATTCGGGACAGATTTGAATTCTGCCTTCAGTAGTCAAAATAATTCTTTCGGCTATAAAGCTTTTGAAGCCCTGAGTTACTATCTCAATTTCAACTAGTTTTTAAAAAATTCGTTTTTATAATGCTCTGCCCCGATTTCCATGTTTTTCTCATTTGGGATGGGAATCTAAGGAGTCGGGAAACTTCCCCGAAGCATACCTTAGGAAACATAATTTAGGATTTTTTTGAGAATTGCACTCGAATCGTGTCAAATGCCAGATCTGTAACATTTATAGAAGCACCTAATATAGTATACCATACTCCTCGTATTTATGGTAGATAAAAGTATAATTTCTCATCAGGGTATGGACGAACGATATCTTGTAGTAGTAATTAAAAGATCCATAATCCTCTGAAGAGTGTATATCTTATTTCCTCTAATAATTATATTCATAAATTATAATCTTTATAGGTGAACTTTGATTTATTGACATAATTTAAAACCAATTCTTGTTTCCATGCCAATTACACTAAGTATATCGTAAAATAAAAAGTTTTAATGTCACAGCTTGAAAATATTTTTAAAATTAAGACTGAAATTTTACAATGACTCTAACGTTGGCCTAAGTCCAAATAATCTATACAAACACTAATTAAGAAAACATTAATTTGAACAACTCAGGAAACAGCATCTACTTCACAATTTAGTTAGTGTGGCAAACAAGCCATGTCGTCCAATTGGTACACATAATCCCATTAAGACAGCAACAACACGGTTGTATATAAGGAAGAAAAATATCAGAAACAAATGCAAAGGCGATTAATTTAGTAGATATATTAATGTTGAATTGGAAAAGTTCCTAGATGAAATCGTTAAGATTTGTCAGCTTAAATGTATTATAAAAAGTAGTTAATTTCAGAAGAATGTATTTGTCCATATATTTTTACCTCTTCATTCAAATTTATCTGATCTTATACTAATTTTGTAAACAAAAAATCAAGTCGCTTTCGACCGTTAGGAAATATGTATATTCCGAATCCATCGTATATCATCTGGAGATTTCTTTTCGAACTATGTGTTGTAAATTATTTTTCATGAAATAACTCGCTATGTACTTTCTCTAGGAAACTAAATCACAGCGATCGTTGATTATAACGAGGGCATTTTCTCTAGACAAAATTGAACGAGTTCTGTGTGTTAACTAGACACGGTGGTTACTGATATATATTCACGATTTTATCGGTTACGTCCTAAATATAAATAAAACCATATAATGTTTCGTCTTAGCTAGTTTTACAGTAGTGTTGTTTTTCAACGCTATATTCAAGTTTGTTATCGCGATAATATAAAGAAAAAATAAATATTGGAATACTGCTACTGTAGTACTATCATTTGATAAAGATTTTCCTTGAGACAAATTTTTCGAGAGAAAAGTCTTCTGAAACACTTTTATAAATTACAACTATGAAGCCTTTCCTAAATATGCTAATCTTTCTGTATTATATTTCAAGGAATTTTTTCCAAAATGAACGTATTATAAGTAAAAAATTTTTGAAACTACAATTAATTTTAATTAGTGAGGATTAAGCTATAAATGCAGTGATTTATTTTTTTAGTTTGCAAAGAGTGTATATTTGTTTATTAATGCAAAGACAGGCATGCAGTAAGAATATACGCAGTATTTTTTCTTGATTCAACAGCAAGCGGACTCTGTACAACTAAGGAAAACGGAGGGTAGAGAAACAATACCTGTCCTTGGAATAATCAGATTTTCGAATATGTCAATTTATTTCCTTTAGAACTTTCATTCTATCTCCTCCGTCCATGTGGCTAATAATCCCTTCTTTCTCTAATTCCTTTCCTTTCTGTTTCGTTCACACTTCCGATGTTCACTTTTCCTAGTTTCATTGAGTCATTATTTCCACCAAAGATTGCATGTTTTATCGGTTTTTCATTGTTCAATTTGCATTTCGAAATGTTTCTATTTGTTAAAAGAATTATTATTTGTGCGGCCTTAATCTTTCCTCCATTGCGAAATCCTGTAGCTCATGTTTCGCTATTTCTATTTTTCCTTTGAGAAAAATTTCTCCTTGTCACATCCTCTTATTGATTTACCAATATCATAAACTTGATTCCTTAAGAAGAATAATAAAGCAGGTTTTAGGGTATCTTAAGATTAAAGAATGTTACCAAGAAATGAAATAAGTTAGAAAAGATAGGCGAATACACACACTCCGGTGATCTCGGACCTATTTGAAGACGATTAACGATGTCCTCGTATTTTTTTGTTATCTTGTTTTACGACTTTGTAGTTTTCCTCTATCAGGATTACATAGTTACGAACTATAAATAGGCTGAGGTTGTGTATGATTTCGGGTTGCCTCTGCTACCGTAACATATATATAGAGGCAACATGAGGACACCCGGCCAGATTACCCTGAAGAAGTTTCCGGTATGAGGAAAGAAACTTTGGCTTTTTTAAGAAAAAATTTACGCGGGAAAACCCGAAATTATACACAACCTCAGCATGACAAGCACCAGCCAAAGCTTCAATCAATTAACTGTAAATAGGCTATACCATCCAGCGACGTTTTTCATTGCATCTTTCTCTGAAATTATCTAATTTGAATTGTTCAAACTCGGGCATCTAGTTTACCTTCATAATTGGTAAGTTTTCTTCAAATATTTTTCTTATCTGTCTAAAATCCTTTGATTCCCTCATTTTTCACCTGCCTTCACTCACGTTTTATTTCAGTCTAGTATTACTGGTATCCTATCACGATTTTAACTATGACAAGTTGATTTACCCTTTTTCTCATCCGTCTTCTCTTTCCGTTTGCTCTAAGACAAGGTTTCCCAAACTGCGTTCCGCGAAACGAAAGGGTTCCGCAGAAGCTAAAAGTGGTTCCGCGATAGACAGAGGAAGAGATCCGATACGCTCTTCCTTCTTTAATTTACAGCAGAAAATATGAACCACATTTGTAAACTTTATACTGTGAGATACATTAGGTATTTAAATAACCATTATAATGATTTAAATGTTAATTATATCGCGATTAGGCTTACCACATTTTAGTTGGAGTTCCGTGAGAAAAATGTATTTGAATATAAGGGTTCCGTGACTTCACAAAACTTGGTAATCCCTGCTCTAGAGCATTTCAATAATATGATACAATACATTTTGTCATTTAAAAAAATTGTCTTCCATTCTGAGGTAACATATATCTGCGATCCCTTTCATCAAAAAAGAGCCTTTAAAGACGGTTATTTCTAAAAATTTATTAGGTAAAGGCAGTTCCAACATTAATCCTCAGAATTTAAATTAGGTTCCTCAGGAAACTATTTCTGTTTTAACGCACCGATGTTTGAGAGTACACGAGAAGATATTTTTTTTAAATATACAAATGAAATGAATCAAAATCGTTCTAGACTTCTAATAGGCAGAATAAAACTCCGACAAATGCTGCTTAATATGCCGTTCTTGCTTGCTTTTGGTCATATCACCTTTCTGTCTTATTTTTTTAGTATATCCTATTATATAAAAAACGTTAAATTCCACTATTTCTCTCCGTCTATCTTTTGTATTTTTAAAACTTTCGATTATAAGTAATTTTTGTTTTACAAAAGTAGGATATTTCGCGAGAGTTTGTACGTAGTTTTTCATAAAAACTTTTTTTATCTCAAATGTCAAGTTCTACCATGATTCCGTGAGAGTTTCTTCGCGACCCGCCGGTTGAGAAACGCCAGTCTAATGATTCATTTACCAATTAGATATCCATTTACTAAGTGGTAGACTTCCATGATTTATGGCAATTAGAAACGCAGCTGGTCCCTCCATAAATTAGACCTACTCAATTAATTGTCGAAATATCCCATTTTCTAAGATTAGGCACGTCAAGGTGATATCGTTGAAAATTTTTTAGGAGGATGATGGTTCCCTGCATTAATCATTACAATTCTTTCATAGACTAGGATAAAGGTCCGTAATTTATCAGTTCGCATGTGAGAAATTGCATGAAAAAACAAAACGATATTCAAGAAAATATTAACATAATCTAAGATTATTAGCTATTTCTATTTTCCCTTTGAGAAAAATGCTGTAGCGCTACGTCATAGAAGAAGTAGATATATAACTTGAGAGAAGCAAAACCTATGAAGCATCAGGGCCGCACTGAAGTGATGTATCTTATTGAAGGGTAGCATTAGGATTACAGTTGATGGCCAGAATTGGCAAAATAGACTTCATCTAGAAGATTGGTCAATCGTTTTGTGAATAAAAACGCTGATTTATAAACCCCGTTTATTGTTTCTCCAGTGATAAAAAATATTTTGTATGTATATAAAATTTCGACCGATTTATTTGAGAGAAAAATTGACTTTCGGACCGCCAGTTTGTCATGCCTACTACTTGCAACTGTCTTCTCAGTTTAATCTGTTTTCATAGACCGTACTGAAACTCTAACAATCACTTTTCTGAAGAAAATCCATAAAAACTCTGGCTGTATTTATTTCTATAAATAATAAAATCTATTTTTATTTAAGGACGATCACCCTACTCGCAATAGTTCCTAATAGTTTATGGCATTGTAAATAAATAAGAGGATCCTTGTAATTAAATGAAAAGCAGAATCATCCCCCTAGCAGTATTCATGCGTACGTTTTATTATAACTTTAGCCTTCTTCTCTATAATAAATGCGCTTTTTGCATCTAAAACGAATTCGTACCTGATACAAATTACGAGTTATTAACGCATCCAACAGCAAACGGAATAAAACGCACGAATTACAAGAGACTAAAAATTACTGTCGATGCCATTATCCTTTTTGAAGATAGTTAATTATTCTCTATCAAAAATATCCTTACGCCCTATTTTTGTTCGTTTGAATACACGACCAAGTCAAAAAAGGAAAAGTTTATTAATAAAATAAACATTTTAAGAGACCTGTATTTGCAGGTAACACACATCAGGCATTTGTTTATCAGGTTATACGCATAGCTACCTCTCAATTTTCTTTATTTAAATGTGTACGGCGAGTTGGCGCTACCTATCGAAGGAAGAAAAAGAAGTCGGGTATAATTGGTGAATCGAGGAAAAGGAAAAGGATTTTAGAGTTGATTGGCATAATGTACCTACAAAATATTTCTAAGTGTTCTATTACGTATATAGAGTGCTTGGAAAGTCCCGAAACTCTGTATATTTCTTTTAAATCGATTTAATCTACCCTATTTAGAATATCGCAATTAAACACCTTTAACAAAAAATATAAAATAAAGAAAATTAAAACTAACAAAAATAATGTATTTCTCTGTAGACGAAATATTTAAATAAAAAATTTATTTGAATAAATTGTATACGCTGCCTTGTGCGCTCCAAGGCCATCGAAACACTGGAATCTAGTCACTAGATCAGCGACGAAAAGAACTAATCTTCGATAATAAAATGTTATATTTCAAGCTTATTAATGCATATCCTCCACTTCAATTTTCAGTTAGCGTAATTTTCCGATTATAATGTGCACTCATGATTTCAAAAGTGAAATGTGAAAAATGTCCTATCAACATGTGTAATACGCACCTAATTTTTGGTAAATTCTCACTTAGTTATTAGCAGTATCGAGACAGTTTTCACCTTGACGACAAGTGAGATATGTGCGAGAGAGTTTACGATATAATCATGGCTTATAAAAATGTTGCCTCACAAGCTATAGTGAGGGTAAGGAAGAAGTTCGCGGCGACGCCATTTACGCAGACTATGGGAAATGACAATATTGCCGACGAACTATTTGGGGACAGTGATAAAGAATTCAGAGACTTTAATGAGGACGACGGCTAGAAGTAATTGATTATTATTTTTTATTTAAAATATTTAAAATAATTCTATTGTAACGCAATGGCAAGTACGATTTATTATTAAAAATGCGTCCGAAAATATAAATTATTTACAGACTGGAAAAAGTAGTATGCAATTGTTACCATGTACAGTAAGACCTCGATATCTGTCGCCATTCGTAATAGTTGTTTCGATCAACCGTCGTTTGTCGCCAACTGGTGCAGAAAATGAAAAAGTTCCATCGCCATTTTTTTAATGAAATATTATATGAGGCAAACAAACGAATAAGATGGCGATTGCACTGTGACTGAGAGAGCAAGATTGCTATTGCATAGGTGGGCAAACTTATCTGCGTTGTCGGCCGCATTGGTAGCAGTGAACCCTTCTATGGGCCGCATTGGAAATGGCCAATGGATTGTAGTTAAATCGTAAGTTACCTAGAGATTCTTAGGCACCATATTTGTGGAAATCAAGTTAAAAGTAGCTTATTAGGGTTAATATTTCAATATTAAAAATCTCGATGTAATTCAACCTTGGAAATTTCTTTGTGAAAAAAAATCAAAAACGGCATTAAAATTGAACGTTATATATCGTAACAGATTTTAATACACGGACAATAATATTTGGTAGTTAATTAAAATGAATTTAAAAATTTTGAAAATTGTAAACACTCGCGGTGGACCGCATGAAATTGCTCAATGTAAATTGAAATAGGATTAAACAAAGGCTAATAGTGTTTAGAATTTTAGCATCAAATATAATAATCAAACAGCAAAACATTCATTCGCGGATTGCTGCAGTACCGCTGTATACTTTGTTGTCAACAGTTAACATAACCCATATAACATATTTCTTAAATATATTTTGGTTATTAAATTTCAAGAGATAAAAATGGTCCCAAAACGCACTGTTAGAGACAATGCTGCTAAAAGGTCCAGAAATGTGACATCCCTTCAAATAAAACTAGAAGTGAATGAATGAAATTGACGCAGAGTATAAAATTTCCAGTAAACTAATGCATAAAACTTCAGTTTTATATGATGCAAGTAGGGTCTTTTTGAACTAATTACTGACATATAACATTGTTCCTATAGAAAAATGTTTCGATTATCGTCCTTTCGCTAATCGTCGGGGATTCTAGGGACCAATTAACGGCGGTTATCGAGGACCTACTGTATAATACTTTTCGTAGATTTATTCTGAAAAATAGCGTATCATATACGCAGAAGCAAAGGATGTAGCACAGGTATAAGAAGAATACACTAAGGAACTATACAACAAGCAGGCAGGATCAACACAAACACAATTGGAAGAAGAGGATAACATTGAATAAGACAGCGTGGGACCAAGTAATATGAAAAGCGAAGTAAAAAAGGCGATACTGGAACGGAAGAAAGGAAAAGCTACAGACAGCGATGGATTAGTGGCAGAGGTACTTAAAGTCATGGGATCGGAGGGACTTAAAGTGATTACGAAATTAATTAACATGATTTATGACTCGGGAAAGAGGCCTCAGGATTTCCTAGATGTAACAATGATCCCTTTAACAATAAGAAGAAGCCAAAGGCAGTATAAATACCACAGAAAGATAGGCCTACTATCACACGCTTTGAAGATCATCACGAGGATTCTTAATAAAAGGTTAGAGAAAAAGGCAGAAAAAATGCTAGGGGAAGATCACTTCAGCTTCAGAAAAGGACAAGGAGCCAGAGATGCTATTGGTATAGTGAGAATCATATCAGAAAGGGCAATAGAGTACAGTCAAGATTTCAAAATTGGAGGAAGGCTTATAAGAACAGTGAAATACGCGGACCAAGTATTTCTAGGAAGAATGGTAAAGGAACTCTAGAAAATGATAAATAGACTATTGATAGCAGGTATCTATCTATACCAATGGTGTGGCAGGGGGTGCAATAGCACCAAGGGAAAGTGCATAATAATGAATAGTATCACTCTACGTCGGCTGATTTCTTTTCGTAACTTCTGTTCTGCTCAGCTACCGTTCTAGGGAAAAACGAGCCTTTATACCTCTCAGTCCTACAGGCTATCTCTCTTATCTTACGAGGATGGTTCATTCTACCAATATAAGTTGGCGCCCTTATTATTTCTTCGACATCGCTGGAGAATATATGCGTTCTAAATCTTTCAAGACGTTTTAACCTAGAGCGTGATCGGCGCTCAGTTGGTGATTCCCATCCTAAGTCCTGTATCAAGCCTGTAACACTTTTGTTTCTATCTTCACAATTTTTGACGAATCTAGCGGCTTTTCGCTGCACTCTTTCTAACTCTGAGATTGATCCTTTCTCGTACGGATCCCATATGCTCGACGCGTACTCTAATAGCCGTCTTACTAACGAGAAGTAACATGTCTCTTTGACTTTTTCCTCACTTTTACCTACTATGCGTTTGATGAATCCTAGTTTCTGTGTAGCCTTCCCGCATGTATACCCATGAGAGGTTGCTTGTTAAAGTAACGCCTAAGTATTTGACGGAATCCGCTAGTTTTAGCCGGACGCCTTCAACAGTGTAATTCGTCGTGTCAATGTTTTTGTTTCCCCAGAATCTCATAAAGGAACACTTTCCTAAGTTCAATTCTAACTGCCACTCTTTACACCACTCGAGAATTGCATTTAAGTAGTCAGAAAGTAATAATTGATCATTAGAACTGTTAATCTCTCTGTAAACTACTGTATCATCCGCGAATAACTTGATTTTACTTTAAATAACCTTATCTAAGTCGTTTATATATAAAAGGAATAGTAGGGGGCCGATTACACTTCCTGTGGAACGCCTGAGGCTACGCCGACTGAATCTGATTTAAATCCATCTATAACTACAATTTGTTCACGCTCATTAAGAAAGTCCCTGATCCACTCGATTGTCTTTCGATTAATTCCACAGTCATTTAATTTCTTCACTAACTTACTGTGCGGAACTTTATCGAGAGCCTTCTTGAAGTCGAGGAAAACCGCATCTGAGTCTTACGGTCTCCTGATCTTACATTAGTATATCGTGAACGAACAGAGCGGACTGTGTTTTGCTGAAGCCATGCTGATATTGACTTAGCAAGTTCTGGCTATCTAAGAAGTCCATCACGGACCTAACGATTATATGCTCGAGAACCTTGCAAGATAGGGAGGTAAGCGAAATTGGCCTGTAATTTTCTCTGTCGTCTTTTTTCCCACCTTTGTGTAACGGTGTTATAAAGGCTAATTTCCATTCCTTAGGTAAAACGCCATGACTAAGTGACTTACTGAAAAGAATTTCGGGATAAGGTGCTATTTTCAGTGCTAACTCCTTGAATATTCTAGCTGGTATCTCTTCTGGACCCGGAGATTTATTTGACTTGATATTTTTAAGCTGTTGAGCTATCCCTTTTGCTGATGTGACTATATCGTTCATTTTTTCCTAGCCTGGCTCGGGCGCCACGACCTTCGCTCTCACGTCTTCAGTAGTAAATACGCTCTGAAAAAATAAGTTTAACAAATTTCCTTTATCTGTGCTATCGCTAACTACCTCTCCTTGGTCGTTTATTAACGGGGCTACGGTTGGGCGTCGACCTTGAACTTCTCTAACATATGACCAAAAGCATTTGGGATTTTCACTTAGATGTTCACTAAGAGTCCTTTTCTTGAAGTCCGTTGCTTTGCGCATTACCTTTTTGGTCTTATTGTTAGTCCGACAATCTCTGTACATATGTGAAATTGAAATTACTTCCTTCGATGACTTACAGTTATTGATGCGTTTAAATATGGAGTGAAGCTTTCTTTGGTGTCTGAGGGCACACCTAACCTGCCGATTATACCACCTTGGTTCCCCATTATAGCTAATAAATTTACTTGGTATATACGCATTAATACCCATTCTAATTTCTGATAGAAATGCTTTCCTAGTTTCCTCAACGTTTTTTGTGCTTGTGGATTTTCTGAAATCGCCGCAATCCTTGATGAGTTTCTCTTTGAAATCCTCAAAGTTAGCATTTTTATACATGTACACTTTTCGCTTAGGCTTGCGATATTTTGCGACAGCTATATCCAAAAGTACTCGAACTGCTTGGTGATCACTGATTCCTTCTTCAACAGTTACTTCGGAAACACGCTCGGGGATGTTAACTGCTAGTAAATCTAATATATTGTTCGCTCTCATAGGTTTTTTGACTACCTGGATAAGGGAATGTTTATTGAAGATGTCTATTAGCGCTTCGCATGTCTCGCGATTCCTACCGGATGGTATGAAGCTACAACTCTGCCAATTTATCGAGGGTGGATTGAAGTCTCATCCTACTATGATAATGCTTTCACTTGTCTTCTTCTTTAGTGAGTTTATTTGAGCCTCTAGATCGTATATTTCTTCTGCGTCTGAAGCTGGCGACCTATAATATGCACATACATGAATGTTTCCCAAACCTTCACTGTTTATAGTACACCAAGTGCTTTCAATATTGTTTTCAGCAAACTTGACCGGAGAACTTATTAGTGTATTATTCATTGCTATAAACACCCCTCCACCGCTCCTATTTGTCCTATCTCGTCTATGAATAATATATCGTAAGGGGAAAATTTCACGGTCGTGAATATCCGAGGTTAGCCAACTCTCTGTGCCTATCACTATATCTGCCTCTGTTTGTTCTAGTAAATTCTGAAGGTCCGCAGCCTTATTCCTGATACTCCGGCAATTTACAGTTAAAATTTTTAGGGAGGCACTTATGTGCCGCTTTGGAATTTTTTCAGTGATTTTGAAGGTGCATCCCTCATTTCTAATAGCGGCTTTATTACTGATAGTATTATCGTATGGTTTGTTGTGCCCTAAACCCGACCTACATATTGATCTAGGGTCAGAGTTAATAAATTTATTATGATAATTAGCACAAGTCTTTAATTTCCCCGTATATGACCTTCTCACTAACCTATATACCTATATATATATATAATACGGTATGGATATAAATATAGAAAAATCCAAAGACATGCGAATATCAAGTAAGGAATAAGAAAATTTGAACATAAGTATTGGAGGAAAGCCATTTGAACCAGTTACAGATTATAAATACTTGGAAGTATCATAACGAGAGAAGCAAAATGTACCGATGAAATCAGGATTAGAATAACGAAAGCAAAAGTCGCTTTCAGAAGAAAGAAACTCCTACTAACGGGGAATATAAAGGTGGATATTAGCAAGAAGTTGATAACATGCTATGTATGGAGTATAGCTTTGTATGGGGCAGAAACATGGACGCTAAGGAAAAATGATATAGTAATATACTAGGAAAGCTTGAAAATGTGGACATGGAGAAGAATGCTGAAGATAAAATGGAGAGATATGATGAAAAACAAGGAAATACTACGAAGAATAAATGAGGAGCGAACGATTATACAGACTATCAGAAAGAAGAAGGCGAACTGGATTGGACATTACCTGAGAAGGAAATGAGAAAGGGGTAGGAAAAGATTTCAGCTGATAGACGACTTGAAAGGGAAAGAGAGATATCAAGACATGAAGAAGACTGCGGAAAATAGGAGTATATGGAGAACCAAGTTTAACCATGAATAATCACGGACCTGTCTGCGGACAGACTACATATGATGACGATACGGAAAATTACTGTGTGCGTTGTTTTCGGATTCTACCAATGCCCAGTTATGTTGTCGTAATATTAGTTAAAATATAATTTTTGGATTAATAAAACATATTAGAGCATTAATGCCCACAGAGGAAATTAAAAATACATTTCTGCATTTGTTGACACATATTTATAACGACGAGCTTACAAAAATAAAATAGAGTTGAAGATTTTGTTACGCTACCGCATGCATTCGAAGGTCTCCAATCAACGTTAGGTTTATGAGAGAACTATGTATAAAGAAAGATAATCGAGTGGATCAGGGACTTTCTTAATGAGCGTGAACAAATAGTAGTTATAGATGGATTTAAATCAGATTCAGTCGGCGTAGCCTCAGGCGTTCCACAGGAAGTGTAATCGACCCCCTACTATTCCTTTTATATATAAACGACTTAGATAAGGTTATTTAAAGTAAAATCAAGTTATTCGCGGATGATACAGTAGTTTACAGAGAGATTAACAGTTCTAATGATCAATTATTACTTTCTGACTACTTAAATGCAATTCTCGAGTGGTGTAAAGAGTGGCAGTTAGAATTGAACTTAGGAAAGTGTTCCTTTATGAGATTCTGGGGAAACAAAAACATTGACACGACGAATTACACTGTTGAAGGCGTCCGGCTAAAACTAGCGGATTCCGTCAAATACTTAGGCGTTACTTTAACAAGCAACCTCTCATGGGTATACATGCGGGAAGGCTACACAGAAACTAGGATTCATCAAACGCATAGTAGGTAAAAGTGAGGAAAAAGTCAAAGAGACATGTTACTTCTCGTTAGTAAGACGGCTATTAGAGTACGCGTCGAGCATATGGGATCCGTACGAGAAAGGATCAATCTCAGAGTTAGAAAGAGTGCAGCGAAAAGCCGCTAGATTCGTCAAAAATTGTGAAGATAGAAACAAAAGTGTTACAGGCTTGATACAGGACTTAGGATGGGAATCACCAACTGAGCGCCGATCACGCTCTAGGTTAAAACGTCTTGAAAGATTTAGAACGCATATATTCTCCAGCGATGTCGAAGAAATAATAAGGGCGCCAACTTATATTGGTAGAATGAACCATCCTCGTAAGATAAGAGAGATAGCCTGTAGGACTGAGAGGTATAAAGGCTCGTTTTTCCCTAGAACGGTAGCTGAGCAGAACAGAAGTTACGAAAAGAAATCAGCCGACGTAGAGTGATAGTATAGATTATTATGCGCTTTACCATGGTGCTATTGCACCCCCTCCCACACACCATTGCGGTGGCTTGCAGGGTGAACTATAGATATAGAAGGAACATACAGATTTTGATATTCGCGCGGCTTATGTTAGTATCTTTTCCTTCAAGGCAGACATGACGCAAAATTGCAAGCATTCGAATTCAGCCACATAGGTGTTCTATAGCAGGTGAGGGAATAATTTCATAAGGCCATTATATTACAAAGAATTTCACCGAAAGTCGAAAAAACGTCCTCACGCCTAACTCTTAAATATGGGTTCAATTTTGCATCATATCATTGATGCAGCAGATATCGTCTTCATGAAAGGTTGGTTGAAAAACTGAAAGGATATTTTGTTCGAAAAAGCGCCAAAAATGCCCTTAGGCCTTCTCTCTTTATAAAATTAGTATTTAAAGCAACTTTATTTCGCATTATAAACATTTATAAAAATTTAAAGCGTGTTTCAGTTCTAAGCTTCTTTCTACTGAAGATAATTGGCAAGCCTCTTGTTCATGTATTTTTTATTAGAAACCATACAGTAGAATTATCACCAATTAATTCTTCAGACATATACTCTTACACTTTTCATATTTTTCAGTGGTCAGTAATGCATTACCATAATAGCTCGCTAATCTGCACAGAATATTTTCGCAAGTCGCCGACCAGGGAATCCTGGGTTAACCATTTCCGATTTAGGATTTTTCCCACGTATCTCGTGAGCAAAGATAATTGATTTTTTTGCATGGTATGCATAATCATAATTATTGGGGAAACTGATGAGGGTATTTTGACTCCCATCAGCTTCCCAGATAATAATAACACATATTATTATTATTCAAAACATATTAATAATTTCGCTGTCTTCACAAGTTCTCCCGAAAATATATCATACGGTGTGTCAAAGTATCCATTATAGGATAATTGTCCAGGTGTTTACAATAAAAATTAAGCCAAAGGCATTATTATCAACGAAGGACTAAGTACCAAAGGTAATAGTATTTATATCCAAATTCTGAAATAATATCACCATTTACCGGTTATAGATCGCAGGAAGGGACTTTGATTTGGAAATTCCATGCAGTAATAATGATACAATATATTTAACTAATTACGCATTTCAAAATTAAAATTGCTGTTTAACTAAGATTATTTGCCTAAATAAGAGTAAACAACAGTATTGAGAATGTTACTTTTGAGAACTACTTCAATTTAAAAAAAATAACTATGAGATATAATTTTGGAGTCAGTAGCATAATTTGCACAAAATAACATTTTAAGTAGGATAAAATTTTCTCGCATTCGTGAATACTATCAATTTGTCAAATATATAGATAAATATCATATGCTGTTGCATACGAAGAGAATTATTTCAGTGGATAGCACTGTATCCATAAATTCTATCCAAACAATTCTCTTCTAGGTTCCTCTCAATGTTAACTGTGCCTTAAAAACCCGCTTATTAATAAAGTAAAAGAAAATTCATTGTAACTTTTGGAAACGTTTAATAAGGCCAACTGTCTAGGCACGTATGAAAATTATTATAATATATTTTCTTTTAATATTCATGCGACGGTCTTATTTTCAGAAGATCTAATTAATTTTTTGAAATTGCCAAATAACTTATAAATCCATATAAAAATATTACCATATATAATATTAAATAATCACGTTTTAAAAAAATATTTATGGTTATTTCGTTAGAGATTACGGTTTATAAAATTCGAATGTTTATCAATCATTTACTAAGACGATTTCTACTTTTATATAGATAAGTGTGAGAGTAGCACGGACTCGAGTTTTAATTTCATATGCTAGATACAAGATTTCTAATGTGATATTAGAACAATTCATAAAATCGGTTGGTCCGATGGCTTAACAAAAACGCGTTACTTCTTATTTAAAAACTTATTTGCGAAGGAAATACAATAGATAGCAAAAAAGTCTTTATACTTAATATTCGATGGATTATAAAAGCGGAAAATAAAAATTGATGATTATTTCACAAAAACAAATATACCATGCAGATGTGTCGATGAGGGGATTTCTTTGTAAATAATGGTCAAAATTCAAGACAAATACATCTATACTTATAAAAGAGGCACGCTTGGAAAATTGTTCTTATTCCAGAAGCACGCTGAATTTCTCATTAAAATGTATTGCTACCTCACAAACTTTCAATTCTTCACTAAACAAAATATTTTCAAACATGTTTGAAATTGGTAGAAAATATAAAGAATGAGGAAATCCTCGTCCGACTCCATAAAATATTATTTAAAATCCACCTTTTTTTTTAGAGATCTTGGTAAATTCTTTCTACTTTATACGCTGCCGATATTAAAAGCTAAATTTATCAGTAACATTCTGCCTAGGAGATAGGCACAATATGATTTTGTGCGTGCGTGTCAATTATTTATAAAATACGTACTACCTGAATTGCCCGGTTTTTCCCGTGCATATCCAATATACTTCATGCATGACATACCACCTAGCTCTTACATGATCTACGGAGCACCGATTAGAAAAGTTATTCGGAGAAAGTACTTCATTTCTCCAAATAATCATCAGCGAAAGCATATATTTGAAAGGGTTTCGGAGATATAAATTCAAGAACGTGCCACACAAACCATTACGTACAAGAACAAGCACTTAGGTATATCCAATAGTCAAAACTTACAACCTTGTTGTGGTTATTGGAGATACCTGAGACAAGAATTTGTAAGTGCTTATTCTTGAATATTTTTCAGCTATAAGTCGAGTTCGATAATTCTCAGTTGAATTAAGCTATTACGTATGTCGTCCATAATGCCTTACAGGAAGTGTCGAAATAAAAAATACTTACTTGGTAATTCTACATAAACATTTATTTTTATACGACCTAGGTTTCGCTGGATTGATCAAGTAAGTCTTTTATATTTCGGAAATATGAAGAAATCTCATCAAGTTACGCCTGAAATAGTTAAATTTTACAGGAAGTTAGTTTGGTGAAACTAAAACAAAATTTTCTAATCCCAGGATCTATAATGGCATGTGAGATGCAAATTTAAAAAATTACAGGGGAATAAAAATTCGAAAATCTTCTAAGACTTCCTCATATGAAAACTCCGTAAACGAAGGGAAAATTCCACCTTGCTTTGAACTCTGATACTTGGCAGAAAAAGGAGTGAATCGTTAAAAAAAGGACTATTGAAAAATTTGGCCAAACATTTTCCGCTACAGTGTTTCATTTCTCAAAAATACATAAAATTTTCGCTTCCAAAGAAATCTGTGTATGGATTTGATGCGTTTTCGTAAATCGACGGGAATATAAATGATTTTACGTTTAGGCGTTGATTCTTCAACTCTCAAGCCTCTACGATGATTATAAGTATTTTTTAAATGCGAAGAAAAATACATTACACTCATTTCCATGTTATCCAAATGAGAAAACGAAAAGCTCCCGGAACCGAAATTGGGACCTTGGGATCGTACGAATACATAGCCCTCGACCGAGGTTAAAAATTAATTCTGTGGAAATTTGGGCTTCGCGGTCTCTCTCGCGGTGTCCTGTTGCATAAGGTATATTAAGTGATTTAAAACTACTAACGGTGTCTAGATTCTCGATAATTTGTGTAGGAAAAAATATCTGCAAGTGAAATATAGGCGTCAATCATTGGTAGTTCTCAGAAGCATTTCCGTAATAAATACACCTTATTATGAAAATTAAAAAGAGCAAGATCGAGAACCGTCCCTAAAAGTAGTTAACATAAGAAAAAATTAAACCTGAGGCACAGGAGAAAACATTTTAGTTGCTCCTCTGCTTCGGCCACGAATTTTCACGATCTCTCATTCTCCTTTTTAAAACGGAAAAATCAGTTTTATTTCGATCCTTCTTAGAAACTCTTAGAAAATGTTTCCGTTATTTTATTCCTGTCTAGTTTACATTATTGCGCTTTTAATAAAGTGCGGCCCTCAGATGAGTACGAAGCATCAAACGCGGCACGCGGGTGTAAAACGTTTGTGCGCCCCTGCCCTAAGCAATCAAAGAGATGGAATATTGAAAGACATTTTTGGCATCGATGAAGAAAAAATAACTTTGTATAAAATACCGTATTTATTGGGATGATCGCTGCTTCTTTATTTTTAATTTAGCTACAAAAGCGCGGGAACCGACAGGGCGCGGTATTCTCCAAACGCTTTTACTTCATTTATCCACAATAAAACTGCGTATTTTCTAGAAAAAACTGAGGCAATGGTAATGTTTTCCATTGATACTAAATCCACATTTCAGACATTTTTTTGACCTAAGATATTGTAATTATTATCTACTTCAAGGAAAACTTCCACATAAACTGTAAATATGAACAAACTCTAAACACAATGTCTCACCGCGTAAAAGTTTCTATATTTTATCTGTACACTTTAGAGGAAGCATCCGCAATATTTACTAATGCACACAAGGCTTTTGCAATTCCTAAATGAGAGAAAAAGGGTTTTTATGACGTTTTATAGCGCACAGTTGATTGGCACTACCCAGTTATTTGGCACCCTCATTAAAAAGTGCAGAAAATAACTGACGCATTCACAAAAGTCAAGTAGATTTCTGTTTTAACCCATGAAAGGTGCCTAAAGTGTCAATAACTGTAGCCTTTCCCCTAAATATTATCCAGTATATTTTGTTGTTTATCTACCTAAGTGTTTCACTCCGGTGTAGGAGTAGTAGCTCCAAATTGGATAGAATCTGTATGCAGATATAAACGTAAAGTCCTCAGTTAAGTAACTAGATTTTTAAATAAAAAATGTAACATTAGAAGTACGTTGCGTAGCCACATAATATCGCATAAGTTGGTTAAAATTAAAGGCAAACTAGAATAATGGACAGTCTTTTAGTCCTTTTTTCTAACTCCGTAAACTGTTACATCCAAATTGCAAGCAAATCTGCAACGAGCAGACTAGTTTATTAAAATGGAGTTTTTTCTTAGTTAAAAGAGCAAAAATAGTATTAAATGTAACTTTCTGTTATGAAAGGCGCTCACGCTCTTCCGTATATTTCGTCCAACTAACTGATAGCAGCCATATTAGACTGATTTCTATAATATACATCACTTTACATTGATAAATACCTATTTAATATTCAAATTAAAGTGTTTTCTGGATATTATCATTTACATTAGAATGGAAGTATTCCGTCATACGTGATATTAATGTGTAAACACCAACACGCAAGCCATTCGCTTATTTCGTCCGGAGGTATACTAGATTAATGGTGAATGTTTTTCGCTGTTCAACATTTTTAAATTTCATTTTTTTATTAAGCGCATGCGTGGAGCTATTTATCGTTAATTTTTATATCAAACTCTGAAAATATAAGTAATAAATTAGGCGCCAGGGTACACATCATTGCAATTCAATTTAAAGCAGGGTTGTGTAAATCTGCCCATATACAATATAAAAAATTGCCTGCTTACTACCTCTATCGCAAAAATAGAAAATATAAGAGCCATAAAGTCGCCATTATGCAATTTTCAATCTTCAAATAAGATCCGGCGCCTGGGTTTGTCCAACCCTAAGCTCACGTTCATGCTCATTTCCTCTTCTAAAAAATCGGTACAACATACATTGTACAAACTTTCTCATATATGGGTACTAATGCGTCGTTTAGTGATCTTTAGAAAATGAAAATCGTATAAGCCTGTTCTTAGAAAATCCAGTTTTTGCTAAAGTTGCCCAAGAATAATTTAACCTTATATTCATTCATTGAGAAAAATGAAATACGTAGTATTATTGTATATTTATACTCAAGTAACTGTACGAAATTTGATCAAAATCGTTATAGTCGTTTTTGAGAAAATCGAATTGATGTTAAAGTTGCCCAGAATAAACAAACCTTATATTCATTTTTTGAGAAATATGAACCATAGAGTATTATTGAAGACGTAAACTCAAGTAACTGTACGAAATTTGATCAAAATCGTTCAAGCCGTTTTCGAGAAAATCGGATTGATGTTAAAATTGCGCAGAATAAACTACTCTTAATTATTGATCAATGTCAACCATTTCTATGTATACTCTGCTAAGTATGATAAAATGGCCATGTACGAGATTTCATTAATTTTCGTTCTACCGTCTAGGCTCCAGAGCTAGTAAGAGACAGACGGCATTGCGAAAATTACTTTTTCGGATTCAACGACACCTAAAACGTATATTTCAGTAAAAATCTCAAGGTCGAATTTCTTCGCGAAAACAATACTTTCTCGATACTTTATTATTTATATATAATCGGTTTTTCCGGTTTCCCTCAAATATCTTCTTGAAAACATCGTTATTGGTAATCTTCGTGAGGACCAAATTTATATGGAATATTTCTTCCAAGATTTGTTTGAAATAAATTTTCGTAGAACCATCCATCTCGGGGATATTTTGCTTTTTCTTAATTTACAGTATACAGCGTCACCACCATGTAGCGGTGAATTCTGTAAACATATTCAAAATATTCCTAATTTACGGCAATAAGCCCGACTGTTTTCTCTTACGATAAGAAATGATAATTTTGCCTCATAATGCTATTCATAATAATTTTAAAAACTATACCCCAAATATGTAATGGCGACATCAGATTTTCTTTAATATATACAGGCCCCTCTTTACCTCGAAGTAGTTCCGAGAGCTCCGAAAGGCCTTTGAAGGTAGTTCTAGCAGTCTTAAAAGGTTGTGGTCGGTTCTGAATCGGGCATCGACTTATTTCTTATCCCTCTGAATGACCCAGGAATAGTTTACAAGTGTATGTCCGCTTTTGACTCTATAACCGAGGACAATACCGTTCCAAGGAATTAGCCTACTCAGGCGAACCTCAACCTTCCCCCTCATCCTGCTCCCATTACCAACCTTCGTCCCCCCCCCCCCACTTCTCATTACCAACTTTCGACAACGAATGACGCGCATTAGGAAGAATAATATAGTTGAAGGAAACCGAAAAACCAATTATTTATAAATAATTCCTTAACAATAACTGCTTTGGAAAATTGTCTGAAATAAAATATGTAAGAAATTATATTTTCTACATTTTTTATAATAGTCATTGTATACAATAATGGCGTATTATCGGATAAATATCGCAAAAGCCGAATCGGGTTTCGAATAAATCTCGACCTACAGTTAACCGTTATTGTCCAAAAACTAATCACAATTTGTGCTCATGCTAACGATATGGCAAGTACTTTTTGAGTTAGTGCGCTCACGATCACATACACACAATACTTTCCCATAACTAGGTATGGATAAAGTAAATATTTACAGCAACTGTAGAAAATGAGCACCACATTGCTGATTACATATACGTGCTCTCCTCAGCATATTGTCTGACGCGATTTTTCAACGTCCTCGAATAAAAAAATCGCCCTCTATAATAGGAACATATAGCCTTTCGAATATTCTCTATAATAGAAACGTCGTTCTGTAAGGAACGCAAGATGGCCGACAGCGAAATCTAATTAGACTACTTGAAAATATGTTTTGTCAGTTAGCTAATATTGAACGCATTCTATCACAATATATTTTTGGTAGTTGTTAATATTCGAGTGGCATATTTATCTGTTAATATAAATATCATACCTACCTATCATTTTCCCTACGTTATATATGTATAAATATAATTATTTACCTATCTTTGCACACCGACAATTATATGTAGCATAGACCAGAACAAGGTGAGAGAAGAAGATCATAATCTCATGGCCGAAAATAAAAACCAAAGGCATTCACTAAACTACAACAGAGTATTCCTAGAAATATAGCATATGACGAAATATTTCATATGTAATAGTGTGATATTAATTATTTTAAATGCGAATATTAATAATCAATCTATCTATAACTCTTCCGTTGATATTTCAATGGGAATTACACTAGTTGTATAAGAGAGTACTAATCGGTGTTTTTAATAAATCCATAAACAGAGAAATGTGACTAGAGGGCAAACATGAAGTGACATTCCTTAATCAACAAGGATGAAAAGAATGATGACTGTTCGCAATAGGGGTGAGATAGATTACAACAGAGATTAAAGGTAAATGATACAATGAGCCACTTCCGAGTGGTTGGTGAATTGATGGGAAAAACTGCGAGAAAAATCATAAAATACACTAAATGACATAGTATGTAAATTCTATAATACAAAGTCACCAAGTCTTTTAAGATTGGTACCTTCCGGTATTCTGTGACCGCTAAACACTTATCATTCGCAAGATCTGCAATTTTTAAGGACACCTGAACAAACCTCGACGGGCGTCACAGCGAACCTTAGCGGGCGCCGCGTTGGGAAGCCCTGGGGTAAAGCCTGGAAGGAGGCATTCTACTCATCCAGATTTTATCACACTTTTGTAAAACTAAGAACTCAAAACGACACCTGTTTAGCAGCGTACGCGAACTTATTTTTAGGATGATCGAATATACGTTTAGGTCCATTAAATACGATTGATAGGTACATCGAAGAAGCTTAAATCGGAACTGGTGTTTGTGGGCAATAACCTCAGCTCCTATTGTAATTAATTTTCGGGATAAAAGCTACTGATAGCTTTTAATTCTCGTATCGTTTTAATCGGAATATTTGCAAGAATGGGATTGCGAAGTTGAAAAACAGATCGCTTAATGGCTTCTCCTTTCCCATTGAAATGCGTCACAGTTAACTTCGACGAAAATATAAATTTCTACACTACATTATAATTCCCTTCCATTGAAAAAAGGGATCTAATCCACAGCACCATGAAAACGTTTACCAATTAAATGAAGTCATGCAACAACATAATTACACTTTAGTAGAATTTAATGAAATGTCCTCTTACCTTTGATGATTCCAACGGCGTACAAATCTGGCAACTTCTGCTCATAAACACTTTTCCAGTAGTCACTAAGGTCCGCTGATGAGGTCCCAGGTTATGAATTTATCTTCAGGAATACAAAAATCGGTCACTTCCGAACAAGATGTATTTTATCGGAACTATAGAGAAAGAACACAGCCATCCGTCTAGGAAGGCAAAGTATGACTGACGGGCTAAGATGGCGGCAAAAAAAGAAAAACGCTCGCGGCGCGTGTGCGAAGGTTGATTTTCAGCGGGTAGATGAGTATCTCTTGCTCTCAATAGAACAACTCAGGTAACCGGGCCCGATCCATTTTGACGTACCCGATAATATGTTCTTTACCTATTCCATTTCAGGAACGCGACGAGAGTCTCATAGGAATTATTGTGCAAGCTATGGCCAAAACGTCTCGGGAAATCGAGGCTCCTGGAGAAAGGCAGGTTCAACCTTTACGTAAACCAGGAGACGACCTATCGCGGCAGAATCAGGAGGGCGGAGACAATAATCTGAATTAATTTCTCGTACATAAGTACTGTATACTTTGGGAAATGAAAGGTCTAGAGAAGAGGTTGCACAAGTGGCGTGCCAAATTCACGTCAATGTATGGCCTCGTGTGGCAGTAATAAATTTTAATAAAACTGAATGATCATTTTTTAATAGTTGAGCTACCTGGTTTAATTAAAGTAGGATCACATTGTAAACGGTGTACATTTGTACGTATCAGTATGAATTTCCGTATTTCGCATTCATTCAGTCATATAGGCGGCGATAGAGAACACTAGACGGAAGGCACATGAATTATATAAAAACAGTGTTACAGAATTAGAAGCAGAGTTTATAGATGAATAATCACTCTTGCTGTAAAATATAACCTTAGTTCTAAATACTTGTATTAAATATATAGAATATGACATATTTATCTTCTTGGTCATTTCTTCTTTCGCTTAACATTCAAAATTACCTCGGGTGTAACTTTAGGCACGCTTGCCATAGGCTACCGACCACTGGTCTATAGCAGTGGTGTCCAGTATAATTTTCATGCTTGCCACAATTGTGACAAATGCAATACTCTTTTTGCCACATTATGCAAAATGCAATGTTATATTTATTACTGTTGAACGTAGAAAATTATTCTTCCTAATGCGCGTCATTCGTTTCCGAAAGTAGGTAATGAGAAGGGGAGGGGGACGAAGGTTGGTTGTGAGAGCAGGATGTGGGGGAAGGTTGGAGGTTCGCCTGAGTAGGCTAATTCCTTGGAACGGTATTGTCCTCGGTTAAAGAGTCAAAAGCGAACATACACTTGTAGACTATTCCTGGGTCATTCAGAGCGATAAGAAATAAGTCGATGCTCGCTGCCTACCGATTTCCCTAAGTTATATATGTATCAATATAATTATTTACCTGTCTTTGCACACCGACAATTATATGTAGTATAGACGACAACAAGGTGGGAGAAGAATATCACAATTTTATGGCCGAAAATAAAAACCAAAGGCATTCACTAAACGACAGCAGATTATTCACTAGAAATGTAGTACATGACGAAATACTATTTTTGCTAATAATACCAATTTTGTCTAATAATGCAGAATCAGGAGGGCGGAGACAATAATCTGAATTAATTTCCCGTATATAAGTACTGTATACTTTGGGAAATGAAAGGTCTAGCTCGGCCATCTTGCGTTCCTTACAGAACGACGTTTCTATTATAGAGAATATTCGAAAGGCTATATGTTCCTATTATAGAGGGCGATTTTTTTATTCGAGGACGTTGAAAAATCGCGTCAGACAATATGCTGAGGAGAGCACGTATATGTAATCAGCAATGTGGTGCTCATTTTCTACAGTTGCTGTAAATATTTACTTTATCCATACCTAGTAATGGGAAAGTATTGTGTTCATTAAAAAATCGACTACGAGATTTCAAGGGAAATATACGTTTTGAGGTCCCTAGAACACGTTTAGACTATTTTCGGAATAATGCCTGTGTGCGCGCGTGTGTATGTGATCGTGAGCGCACTAACTCAAAAGGTACTTGCCATATCGTTAGCATGAGCACAAATTGTGATTAGTTTTTGGACAGTAACGGTTAACTGTAGGTCGAGATTTATTCGAAACCCCATTCGGCTTTTGCTATATTTATCCGATAGTACGCCATTATTGCATACAATGACCATTATAAATAATGTAGAAAACATAATTTCCTACATATTGTATTTCAGACAGTTTACATAGCAGTTATTGTTAAAGAATTATTTATAAATAATCGGTTTTTCGGTTTCCTTCAACTATATTATTCTTCCTAATCATTCCTTGTCGAAAGTTGGTAATGAGAAGTGGGGGGGGGGGGACGAAGGTTGGTAATGGGAGCAGGATGAGGGGGAAGGTTGAGGTTCGCCTGAGTAGGCTAATTCCTTGGAACGGTATTGTCCTCGGTTATAGAGTCAAAAGCGGACATACACTTGTAAACTATTCCTGGGTCATTCAGAGGGATAAGAAATAAGTCGATGCTCGCTGCCTACCGATTCAGAAGCGACCACAACCTATTAAGACTGCTAGAACTACCTTCAAAGGCCTTTCGGAGCTCTCGGAACTACTTCGAGGTAAAGAGGGGCCTGTATATATTAAAGAAAATCTGATGTCGCCATTACATATTTGGGGTATAGTTTTTAAAATTATTATGAATAGCATTATGAGGCAAAATTAGTATTTCGTCATGTACTACATTTCTAGTGAATAATCTGTTGTCGTTTAGTGAATGCCTTTGGTTTTTATTTTCGGCCATAAAATTGTGATATTCTTCTCCCACCTTGTTGTCGTCTATACTACATATAATTGTCGGTGTGCAAAGACAGGTAAATAATTATATTTATACATATATAACTTAGGGAAAATCGGCAGGCAGCGAGCATCGACTTATTTCTTATCGCTCTGAATGACCCAGGAAGAGTAGAATGACGTTGAAGAGTAGAAGAATTGAATACAAGAGGAAACTATTTGAAAAATTTGAAAGTTCCGAATTCGTTGAAGACGTACGCGGCATAGTCGTCCCCATCGGTGTTAGTGAACGTAATGTTAGATCACAGTGCAGGAGAAAATATCTCGAAATTACCGCTAGAACAGAGAAATACTACCGATCCTTTTTCCCAGACGCGATAAGACAATCCAACAGAGGAATTAGCTAGACTTCACTTGGTGTTGTGACACCCCCTGCCAAACGCTTCTAGCGGCTTGCAGGGTATTTATGTAAATGTAAATGTAAGGAATAGTCTACAAGTGTATGTCCGCTTTTGACTCTTTAACCGAGGACAATACCGTTCCAAGGAATTAGCCTACTCAGGCGAACCTCCAACCTTCCCCCACATCCTGCTCTCACAACCAACCTTCGTCCCCCTCCCCTTCTCATTACCAACTTTCGGAAACGAATGACGCGCATTAGGAAGAATAATTTTCTACGTTCAACATTAATAAATATAACATTGCATTTTGTATAATGTGGCAAAAAGAGTATTGCATTTGTCACAATTGTGGCAAGCATGAAAATTATACTGGACACCACTGCTATATATTATGGTCTTTCTGTAGGGACATAGGGGTGGATTTCGTTGACCTTCGTCCGATTCTTGGATCGTGTGGGGCACCCCTAAATGGCTCGGGGGTTCATTACACGCCGGAGGCATCCCAGGGTGTAGCGCGTAGGATCCTTGAGCATAGTAGGGCTTTTTTAGGCTAGAGAGCAGGGTACAGTGTAGGCGTCTTAGGGGAATAGGTGTAATTAAGAGGGTAATAGAAAACAATATTACGAGAAATCCGGCCGATACCGCAAATAAATTAGAGTTACCGAGCGATGAAGGCGCTGACATCCGTGATGTCAATAGTGTTAACGTTTGGGATTTCGATAAAAATGGTGAAATAAAACGCGATCAGAAAGAAAATGCTATAGCAACCAATTGGCGGAATAATAGTATGAAGAACGCATGTATTCCTAAAACGATTACGAATGGTAAGGCTGAGGTTTTTCTGAGAAGCGATAGTGAGAAATTAAATGTCGTCGTATTGAACTGCCGCAGCATCCGTAAGAAAATTGCCGATTTTGAGCATATTATTCGTAGTCTAGAAGCCGATGTCGTGATCGGTACAGAGAGTTGGCTCACTGAGGAGATTGCAAGTCAGGAGGTATTCCCTCAAGACTATAGAATTTTTAGAAAGGACCGTAGTATCCGGACGGGAGGTGGAGTATTTATAGCAGTCAGCAAGGCATACGAAAGTTTTCCACTACCGATTAATGACACCGAAATAGAAAGTGTTTGGTGTGGAGTTGGAGGAAGCGATTACACTATAGCAAATATATGCGCATTTTATAGGCCTCCCAATGCAAGTTTAGAAATTATTCATAATCTCGAGAAACAAGTAGCAACGCTAATATCGAAAAATAAAGAGAGGGCTATTATAATAGGAGGAGATTTCAACTTACCTTCAGTAGACTGGAATCATAATTGCTTTGATCCCGGTGGTAGAGAGCGTGAATCATGCGAAGCACTTATAGAAACCTTCGTTAAACACTCGTTGTGTCAGCTAGTAAGATGTCCCACGAGATCGAACAATATATTAGATTTACTCGTAACGAATTACCCCGAGCGTATGAACAAGCTTTCCATAGAGGAAGGAATAAGCGATCATAATGCTGTGTACGTAGAATTTAAGCTAAAAGTGGAGAAACAGGTTAAGGATAGAAGACGCGTATATATGTACGCCAAAGGCGATTTTTCGAAATTTAGGTCTTTTTTACAGACACAATTCCCTTATTTCTGCGGGGCATCTATCGACGCTAGTACAGAGGAATTATGGTGCGTGTTCAGGGATATGATGCGAGAGGGTACGGATAAATTTATTCCACATAAACTTAAACGTGATGGTGCGGAACCAAGATGGTACAACCAGAAAGTTAGATGCGCTCTTAGACGGCAAAGAAAACTTCACGCTCGCTTAAATAGTAATTCTTCAAAAGTCACAGAGGAACAGAGGTCAATGATACGGCAACTATACAGAGAGGCGCGGTCAAGAGCTAGAGTAACAATGCGAGAAGCATTTAATGATTACAAAAAGAAAGTTCTGCATAGTAATTTGAAAGAAAATCCGAAAGCATTTTGGTCGTACGTTAGAGAGGTTCATGGTAGAGGCCCCACCATAGCGTCATTGAGGACGGAGGCAGGTGATGTAGTACATGACAGCGCGGAAAAAGCGAACTTGTTAAATGAACACTTTCAGAAAGCGTTTACTTCAGTGAGCAACGAATTTGAGGAACCAGCTTTGAATGATGAGGGAAATTCGATGGAAGATATGATATTCTCGGAAACAGGTATCGCGCACCAGCTAGAGTCGATTAAGCAAAATAAGTCTCCCGGGCCGGAGGGCATACCCGCGCGTGTGTTGAAAGAGCTAGCCTCGGTAATCGCACCTTACTTGAAAATAATATTCGAAAAATCCGTTGCACATGGTACCGTTCCAAAAGACTGGAAGCTAGCATACGTAACGCCCATCCACAAAGGCGGTGATAAAGAGAACCCCGAAAATTATAGACCGATTTCCTTGACGTCATTATCGTGTAAGATTCTAGAACATATAATTGTTAGCTCTGTTCTGCGTTATTTAGACGGTCGTTCTTCACTAAGCAAAAACCAACACGGGTTTCGGAAAGGTAGGTCATGCGAAACGCAGCTCGCCCTGTTCGTAAACGAATTGTTACAATGCGGAGAGAAAAACACTCAGGTTGATGCCATTTTCATTGATTTTAAAAAAGCGTTTGACAAAGTACCCCATAATAAATTAATAGGAAAACTAGGAAAGTACGGCATAAACCCTAATATCGTGAGTTGGGTAAAAGACTTCCTCTCTGACAGAAAACAGATAGTAGTTATTGATGGGAAATCTTCATACCCGGTAAAAGTCGCATCAGGTGTTCCACAGGGAAGTGTCATAGGCCCACTACTATTCCTGATATATATAAACGATATCTGCTCGGTAGTTCGCTGCAAAATAAGACTTTTCGCAGATGACACCGTTTTATATAAGGAGATAACGAGTCAGGATGACCAAAAATCGCTCCAGGAAGATTTAAACGCCCTTTCAGCATGGTGTCAAGATTGGAAAATCGAAGTTAATCACAGCAAATGTTCCCTATTGAGTTTCTGGAAGAGTAAGAACAATGAATTAGACTCGGAGTACAGAATTGATAGATTGAATATCCAATCTGCAGAGTACATTAAATATTTAGGAGTCACCATTTGTCGTGATCTATCATGGAATATGCATATTCGAAGGATCGTAGGCGCAGCTAATAAGAAATTGGTCTTCGTAGGCAGAATAGTAAGAAGTAGCACAGAACAGGTACGAGAAACGTGTTATTTATCATTGGTCAGATCACAGGTCGAATACGCTTCCAGCATATGGGATCCGTACGAAAAGGGACAAATACTTGAGTTAGAAAGAATCCAACGCAGAGCAGCCAGATTCGTAAAGCAAACATATGAGCAAAAACTAAGCGTCCCATCACTCTTGAAGGAGTTGAATTGGATATCGCTAGAGGATCGCAGAGTTAGCGCTAGGTTAAGGCTTCTGGAGAAATTTAGGTCGGAAGTTCTCTTAGAGGAGGTCTCAGGAATATTAGAGGCACCTACGTACATGGGCAGGCACGATCACGAGAATAAAATACGAGAGATCGACTGTAGGACCGAGCGATATCAGAGCTCGTTTTTCCCAAGGACCATACGGGATCATAACAGGAGAGTGATTCCCACGAGGGACGTTATTGGGTAGGTTTTGGTGTGCTGCACCCCCTGCCACCCACCAGTCTGGTGATTTGCAGGGTATCATGTAGATGTAGATGTAGATGTATAGACCAGTGGTCGGTAGCCTATGGCAAGCGTGCCTAAAGTTACACCCGAGGTAATTTTGAATGTTAAGCGAAAGAAGAAATGACCAAGAAGATAAATATGTCATATTCTATATATTTAATACAAGTATTTAGAACTAAGGTTATATTTTACAGCAAGAGTGATTATTCATCTATAAACTCTGCTTCTAATTCTGTAACACTGTTTTTATATAATTCATGTGCCTTCCGTCTAGTGTTCTCTATCGCCGCCTATATGACTGAATGAATGCGAAATACGGAAATTCATACTGATACGTACAAATGTACACCGTTTACAATGTGATCCTACTTTAATTAAACCAGGTAGCTCAACTATTAAAAAATGATCATTCAGTTTTATTAAAATTTATTACTGCCACACGAGGCCATACATTGACGTGAATTTGGCACGCCACTTGTGCAACCTCTTCTCTAGACCTTTCATTTCCCAAAGTATACAGTACTTATGTACGAGAAATTAATTCAGATTATTGTCTCCGCCCTCCTGATTCTGCCGCGATAGGTCGTCTCCTGGTTTACGTAAAGGTTGAACCTGCCTTTCTCCAGGAGCCTCGATTTCCCGAGACGTTTTGGCCATAGCTTGCACAATAATTCCTATGAGACTCTCGTCGCGTTCCTGAAATGGAATAGGTAAAGAACATATTATCGGGTACGTCAAAATGGATCGGGCCCGGTTACCTGAGTTGTTCTATTGAGAGCAAGAGATACTCATCTACCCGCTGAAAATCAACCTTCGCACACGCGCCGCGAGCGTTTTTCTTTTTTTGCCGCCATCTTAGCCCGTCAGTCATACTTTGCCTTCCTAGACGGATGGCTGTGTTCTTTCTCTATAGTTCCGATAAAATACATCTTGTTCGGAAGTGACCGATTTTTGTATTCCTGAAGATAAATTCATAACCTGGGACCTCATCAGCGGACCTTAGTGACTACTGGAAAAGTGTTTATGAGCAGAAGTTGCCAGATTTGTACGCCGTTGGAATCATCAAAGGTAAGAGGACATTTCATTAAATTCTACTAAAGTGTAATTATGTTGTTGCATGACTTCATTTAATTGGTAAACGTTTTCATGGTGCTGTGGATTAGATCCCTTTTTTCAATGGATGGGAATTATAATGTAGTGTAGAAATTTATATTTTCGTCGAAGTTAACTGTGCCGCATTTCAATGGGAAAGGAGAAGCCATTAAGCGATCTGTTTTTCAACTTCGCAATCCCATTCTTGCAAATATTCCGATTAAAACGATACGAGAATTAAAAGCTATCAGTAGCTTTTATCCCGAAAATTAATTACAATAGGAGCTGAGGTTATTGCCCACAAACACCAGTTCCGATTTAAGCTTCTTCGATGTACCTATCAATCGTATTTAATGGACCTAAACGTATATTCGATCATCCTAAAAATAAGTTCGCGTACGCTGCTAAACAGGTGTCGTTTTGAGTTCTTAGTTTTACAAAAGTGTGATAAAATCTGGATGAGTAGAATGCCTCCTTCCAGGCTTTACCCCAGGGCTTCCCAACGCGGCGCCCGCTAAGGTTCGCTGTGACGCCCGTCGAGGTTTGTTCAGGTGTCCTTAAAAATTGCAGATCTTGCGAATGATAAGTGTTTAGCGGTCACAGAATACCGGAAGGTACCAATCTTAAAAGACTTGGTGACTTTGTATTATAGAATTTACATACTATGTCATTTAGTGTATTTTATGATTTTTCTCGCAGTTTTTCCCATCAATTCACCAACCACTCGGAAGTGGCTCATTGTATCATTTACCTTTAATCTCTGTTGTAATCTATCTCACCCCTATTGCGAACAGTCATCATTCTTTTCATCCTTGTTGATTAAGGAATGTCACTTCATGTTTGCCCTCTAGTCACATTTCTCTGTTTATGGATTTATTAAAAACACCGATTAGTACTTCTCTTATACAACTAGTGTAATTCCCATTGAAATATCAACGGAAGAGTTATAGATAGATTGATTATTAATATTCGCATTTAAAATAATTAATATCACACTATTACATATGAAATATTTCGTCATATGCTATATTTCTAGGAATACTCTGTTGTAGTTTAGTGAATGCCTTTGGTTTTTATTTTCGGCCATGAGATTATGATCTTCTTCTCTCACCTTGTTCTGGTCTATGCTACATATAATTGTCGGTGTGCAAAGATAGGTAAATAATTATATTTATACATATATAACGTAGGGAAAATGATAGGTAGGTATGATATTTATATTAACAGATAAATATGCCACTCGAATATTAACAACTACCAAAAATATATTGTGATAGAATGCGTTCAATATTAGCTAACTGACAAAACATATTTTCAAGTAGTCTAATTAGATTTCGCTGTCGGCCATCTTGCGTTCCTTACAGAACGACGTTTCTATTATAGAGAATATTCGAAAGGCTATATGTTCCTATTATAGAGGGCGATTTTTTTATTCGAGGACGTTGAAAAATCGCGTCAGACAATATGCTGAGGAGAGCACGTATATGTAATCAGCAATGTGGTGCTCATTTTCTGCAGTTGCTGTAAATATTTACTTTATCCATACCTAGTATTGGGAAAGTATTGTGTTCATGAAAATAATCGACTTCGAGGTTACAAGGGAAATACACGTTTTGAGGTCCCTAGAACACGTTTAGACTATTTTCGGAATAATGCCTGTGTGCGCGCGTGTGTATGTGATCGTGAGCGCACTAACTCAAGAAGTACTTGCCATATCGTTAGCATGAGCACAAATTGTGATTAGTTTTTGGGCAATAACGGTTAACTGTAGGTCGAGATTTATTCGAAACCCGATTCGGCTTTTGCGATATTTATCCGATAATACGCCATTATTGTATACAATGACTATTATAAAAAATGTAGAAAATATAATTTCCTACATATTTTATTTCAGACAATTTCCATAGCAGTTATTGTTAAGGAATTATTTATAAATAATCGGTTTTTCGGTTTCCTTCAACCATATTATTCTTCCTAATGCGCGTCATTCGTTGTCGAAAGTTGGTAATGAGAAGTGGGGGGGGGGGGGGACGAAGGTTGGTAATGGGAGCAGGATGAGGGGGAAGGTTGGAGGTTCGCCTGAGTAGGCTAATTCCTTGGAACGGTATTGTCCTCGGTTATAGAGTCAAAAGCGGACATACACTTGTAAACTATTCCTGGGTCATTCAGAGGGATAAGAAATAAGTCGATGCTCGCTGCCTACCGATTCAGAAGCGACCACAACCTTTTAAGACTGCTAGAACTACCTTCAAAGGCCTTTCGGAGCTCTCGGAACTACTTCGAGGTACAGAGGGGCCTGTATATATTAAAGAAAATCTGATGTCGCCAATACATATTTGGAGTATAGTTTTTAAAATTATTATGAATAGCATTATGAGGCAAAATTATCATTTCTTATCGTAAGAGAAAACAGTCGGCCTTATTGCCGTAAATTAGGAATATTTTGAATATGTTTACAGAATTCACCGCTACATGGTGGTGACGCTGTATACTGTAAATTAAGAAAAAGCAAAATATCTCCGAAATGGATGGTTCTACGAAAATTTGTTTCAAACAAATCTTGGAAGAAATATTCTCTACAACTTTGGTCCTCACGAAGATTACCAAAACGATGTTTTCAAGAAGATATTTGAGGGAAACCGGAAAAAGCGATTATATATAAATAATTCCTTAACAATAACTGCTATGGAAAATTCTTTTAATTAAATGTTGCCGGAAATTACATTCTCTACAACTTTCGTATAGAATTGTGTATACAATAATGTGGTATTATCGGAGAAATATCGTAAAAAACGATTCGGGCTTCTCAATAATCCTCGACTTCCGTTTAACCGTTGTTGTTTAAAAACTAATCATTTCTTTGTGCTCATGCTGAAGTGCTTTATATGAAATTTGGTATTAATATGACAAATGCTTTTTGAGTTAGAGCGCCCACTGTCACATACCTACACACACTCAGACATCAGACTGGTGCTTAATATATCGTCTCAAATCATTTCCCATATGTAATTTTAATGTCCCTTATGCCTTTTCCCGTAGGGTCTAAATATTCGGAAAAGAATTTGCACACACCATATTACATATTGTATATTGCATAGTGTCTGTATCATTTACCAGTGTTTCTCAAATGTGAATCCGCGCGTTATTTCACCGGTGTGCGCGATTTGAGTAGAAGAAGATGTTTATTTTTACGTCTAGCCTGTATGATCCCGCGCGCAACTGTAATTGATATTTAAAATTGAAAAAACATATGCGACTTTGTGCGAACTTTTAGTGGGTAAGGGATTTGCAAAAATTTTTAGATATCGTAGGGGTCCAGCGGCTCCAGAAATTTTGAGAAGCACTGCCCAAGATCATAATTGATATTCCCTATACTTGGCTGTACACTTTATAAAAATATTTTTCTATGATAAAGAAAGCTGAAACCTGAAGGTGCCGGTATAAAAATTTTGATGGTTGCCGCTTTTTACTTTCTCCATACGTAGTTATGGGAAAGTATTGTGTTCAAGAAAAAAATCGTTCTCGAGATTTCAACGGAAATTAACGATGGTTATCGAGGTCCTACTGTAATTATTTATCAAGTAGCTTATTCATTTTCATCATAGTTTCGTAGGTATGGCCATATCTATGAACAGTGGGGGAATGCCTTTCCGTTATTGCCAAGTGTCCTTTATATCCGAAGGAAACGTATATGTTGGCTTTAATTGCTAAAATTTGCATGTTATGAAAGTTAATATTTTACTCTTCTATATTCAAATTGGTAGAACGTTTGCAATAATTGCGCGGAGTCTTTCTAATTAATGTACGAAAAATATGAATCGTATGAATTGCGTATTTTTTTATATTTGTAAAAGGTGCTTGCTGTTTACAAGCAGGAACATATTTACATAAAAAAAATGAAATAAATTATGTTAACCATAAGAAAAATGGCTTGCGAAAAGAAAATTGATACTCCTATGAATTTTTCTTTGAAACCTCATTATGGTTAGTAATCGAACTTGGAATACTTAACTAGATATTAGATTTTTCCAGAACCTGGGGGAAATTTGGATGAAAGTAACAGTTGCAAAGTCTGTCCGCTGTATCCTAAGTCCGTTCCATCGAGGTCCGATATACCGATGGTTCACTGCATTCAAATTATCCGGTATCTATTCCTCTTACATTATTATTGTAATACAAATGAATTGCTATGCGGTATGATTTTGTTTTATAAACGCCAGCCTCTCTAAATGGGCAACATCATTCTCATATTTACACATGCGTCAACATTCCTAAGTAGGTCTCAAACAGTACGCTTCACCTTCATCCATTTGAACCAGAATTTTTCGAAAAGTGCTCGCAGCCAAAAGAGGAGGATACGGAGTTGTAATCTCTTTTATGGTGTAATTAATCACTATTCGGCTATCAATAATGCCTTTCTATGAGATACTGATAGCGGCCAACTGGTATGATGAGAGAAAAATTCATTAACAAATGAGGGTGTGATTTATATAATGTGGCTAAAAAAATAGTTTAATTAGCAAGCGTCCCATCAAATTAATTTATTTATTACCATATTTTTATTACATATAAGCTAAATTGTTATTTTTAAATCATGCGCCCAATAAAAGCTAATGAATTTTCGGTGAGATATCGTTCAATATAACGTTAAGACACATTTAAGTTCATTATCAATATTCTTCGTAATAGTCGCATCCTATTACTTATACACATAACAACGTATTGTTCTGCTGTAAACATGTTGGCGATTGCAGGATGCATTTTTTCGGCCGGAAAAGAAAAACTATTTCACTTTCTACGTTTCTGTGTGACATCAAATCGACCTTTTCTTCTGTTCCGCAGAACTGGAGATGGGCTGCAAAACTTCGCCGAATTGGCGCCACGCCCCTATCCTTTGTTTCAGAGGTTTCGCTGGAATTGGATCCAGAGTCGGTCGTATTAACTGCTTATTCAGTCCTCGGATTTTCACCTAATGACGAGTCGCTATTTATTGATGCGTGAATGAATAATTCTGTAATTTCAAACTGCTCCATTTCACCGCTGTCGAATTTTGTTTTTAAGTTTCTTGCCTAAAAATCAATACAATGGCGATCTCAAGTTCACGTCCTGCATAATGTGATCAAAGTTAAGACAGGAAATTACCCTAAATGACATGAGGACCGAGAACTAAAGTTTATAATACAATGCGTATTTTATTTCTGATTGTGTAGTTAATGAAAATGTAAATGCGAATTACAACTTATCAAACGATGAGCAACATCCAATTATTTTACGCTGAAACTAATAGCTGTAATGCACAAATAATTGTATGCACGTAAATTGATATAATTGCCAGATATAATGCGCGAAACTGACAGCACTTAGGTCATAATTCACATCCAATTTTAGGAATAGATTACTCATTTTTCAAATATCCTTTTTTTGTAGCCACGTATTCTGATCCATACAGATTTTATCAATGCAGTTTTGTTTTCGTGAAATATATAAATTATATTTATAAATAAAGAACTATGTCGGAGTTGTGGCTGCTAGTTACCCTTTTTGGGATATCGTTGACTCATTGACGATGTCTTTGACTTTTACTGAACTCTTCATTCTAAAAGTACCACGAGTAACAGATGTTTTATTTGGAACATATTATTTCAGCAATCATCTTAATAACCAATCTGATAGTTTTGTTTTTATCTGTTTATTAAGTCATTATAAATCGCTCGTGTGCTTCACCGATTAAATAAGAATCTGTAGGTATGAAATTAAATAGAAAGTTGCATTAATGAAAAATCAAATGTCGAAGTAAAAACAATCTTTTATTTTTGAGGATAAAAATGTTTAATTAAAAATAGTTAATAAAATAAATTTTAATTTGTATAGACAATTATACCTCAGATAATCTATATTTAATTTCGTTTATTTTTATTCTAAGGAAATTGTAATATAAAGGTTGAGTGTCTTAATCCTCGCAAATAGTTTTAATAAGTTACTATTTTATTCTTCATACTTTCATTATTTGTATCTAGACAATTACAAATCATTCGTTACAATAAATTATGACCTTGCTTAACACAACAATAAATAAGTCCTTCAAAATTTGAAACAACCAATTTGGTGAAACTTTCACTAATGCTGTCTCATTCTGTTAATTTTATTTTGGATATTACACTAATATAATTATGTAGAATTTCTACCAACTTTATCATAAAACACATTATAGTATTAATCACAAAATTACGCATTTTTCGTGATTTCTCATATTTACACGTCCTTTTAAATGGCACTAATAGTACCTCTAAAAATCTATTCTTATACTTGCGGCTCACACCGACTCAAAGACTAAACATGTATCTCCCAAAAATTGGACTGAAGACCAACCATTAACTCAGGTTGTTATAGTATTCTAGAATTTCCTAACACAAAATCTCGATTATTATGAACTCAGACATTATGAGAGTACCGCTGTTAACTTCTGAAAAGCCAAGAATCGATCTTAAAATTTTAAGTACGTGCTCAATGGAATTGATATTTTCGTATACGAGACTTTGAAACATTCAGATTTCACAATTCCTCGAAATTTCCAAAAGAATGAGTATCTCCGTCGGGTATTAAGTGCCACCAACAAGAAAGTGATCTTAGTATATACTGTGGCGTGGAATAGCAATTTTAAAAAATAGATAAACAATTTAATCACCTCTATCTTATCTGCAGATCGAATACTTTCATATATATGGTATCCGTTTCAGATGGAAAAAATCGAACACACAAAAGGTTCAGCATTAGATAGGCAGCTTGTCAATGTAAGTCGTGGTGCAGAGATGATTACTGTGTCATCATAAGAGAATTTAAACTGTGTATCGCTAGAGGAATACTAACTATATTCTGGATTGAGTCTGCTACAGTCGGAGTGAACACATGACGAAGTCAAAAATACTAATTATACATTGAAGAGCACGAAGAGAAAGATGAAATATGCGAGATTTTTGGAAGTATATTCTCAGGTCTTTCCATGCAAGGATCATTGGAATTTGCAATATGAAAACCAAAACGGCATGTGGGCATTTTAAGACACTCTTTGTCAGTTATATACATTGTTCACACGAATCTTGTGAAGTTTTGGGTATAATATGGATGGAAGTGTATAAGTAGATCTCTGTTAACTGATAAATGGCGCTGTACTGTCTGATATTGTTTATGAGAACATTCACGTTTTTAGATTGATTTTACACATTTGTTATTGCTGCATAAAATAAAAATTCTCAAATAGTTTTCATAATATCCAGACCGACTTGGTCCATTTGAGCGACATCTTACCCATCACTTATAAAAAGATGTCTTAATTATTATTCTGCAATGTTTAAAAGTCAATAAAGCTACTGTTAAAATATGAGGTTACGGTCAGTAAAAAATCAGGTTCAGTTTTGATTGTCATCACTGTATTTCAGTTGAAACGCGATGACGAGGAATCGTGAATTTAAATTGATGTTTTTTCTTTCTTATATTATAAATTCCAAAAATATGTAAAAGTTTGGCAGAATTTTATAAAAATTTGAATTGTAATATTTGATCGTAGATGGAATTATTTGCAGCAAAAACTACAAAATATCTTTTCCAAAAATCAAAAGATTTGACGTAAAACCACGTCATGCTTTATGCAACAATCCGGCAAACTTGGCATATATCATTTATTACCTAAGAAATTAAATGATATAATTTTTACCATTAATTACGTTAAAAGTAGTTTCCGAATTTAATCTTTTATTTCATAACCGTATCAAAAATTATTTTACAAGTCTACCAAACGAACGATCTAGTTATAACATATTTATAATTTAAATCTAATAAAATATCTTTACGCATCTATCAAGGGCTGCATTAAGGAAAATGGACACATCTATAGCCGCACTCTATCGACTGATGACGGTAGAATAAGTAGTTACCATTTCGGCAAATATTCTGGAACTTTGGCTTCTTAATGTTAAAAATGAAGTATTAAATTATCTTAAAAGTTGTGTATTATGATAATTTTTACGACAACATCTTCGAGGTACCTATAGCTTCACCCAATGGCATTTTATGTGCCATATTCATTTACTATGGCTAAATTATCAACTGTGTAATACTTCATATCATTATTCCTAAATATATGTACATTGCTTTCTTCTAAATTTTGAATGTAATCATGACGCTGAATAGTTACTTCTGATATAGTAAGGCCTTGTTTTTAATTACCGATGAGAAGAAATAATTAACATATCTTACTCACATTACAGGAAAAAATAAATACAAAGTGGAAAGAGGAAAAACGAGTTTCTATGAGTATATTGCTGTTATCATTAATATTACACCAAAGTTTCCTCAGCAACTTTAGAACAACATATTTGCTTGCGATGTTTGTTCTCAAATGATGCTTCTCTTCCGTGCAACTATAGAATAAATGTCACAGTTTTTATTTACTAGAACCTTTAATAGGTGAATAAACACTGATGATGTTTGTTTTTCATCCGAAAATCTCGCATCTGGTTTGCGTAAGCTTTGTTTAAGTATTGAAGACGTATAACTTCTCAACCACCTTTCGTCGTACATGAAAATATTGATCGAGTAAAGCGATAAATTCAATACCATGGCTACACAATTCGACATCCATAAAATAAACTTTGACGTTTTAAATGTATTTTTAGTTTTGTGGTTTTATGTATAATATTTAGAATAATTAACTATTATTATTAAATAAATTATGAGAAAAGATAAAGGCGATGCGTTCTGATGCAAAGGACTGTAGGTAGCTTCAGCTCTGTTCCAGAAATGACTGTGCACATATGCAAAGCAAAAATTAAATACTTATTGGCAAATAAATTTTAACACGCAGTTCTTGATTTTCAGTGATCTTTTGTAGTATTCATGTGAAACGTTATCACATTTTTTTCCTTTAAAATTAGCTAAGGATGAGGGAATTTATTACCTTGCCAAAATTAAGTGTTTTTCTTAAAATTTACTGCCAAATTGAATAATTCAAGCAAAATAAAACGGTGTTTGTGGACTTGAAATATCATATAATCTAGAAGTTGATGGAAATTCGACTAAAGGCATAAAAATTGACGGAGGCAAATTACGCATACTATAAGAAAGACATTTTCAATCACCTACAATTTTGAAGCTGTCTGACGTTAAAGCAATAAGTTCACTCTTAATATATTATCCGTCACGAATCTATTTCCTACATATGACCATTTTGCTGTCATAATTATTCATAAAAGCGATTCCGATTTAGATTATGGCGTATCTGATATATTCGCGAAACATCACAATTCAACCGGCATCACGATTTTCTAAATTAGTAACTTTTACATTTCGTCGCTGTATTTTTGTGTTATGTATAAGAATTATACTATTCTAACTTCAGGTTAGTAATAGATGCAGTACGTTTAACTCGTCAGTACAGTAATTCGGCATCTAATGGCGAGAAAACCTCGAGGAAATTTTGAAAACTAGTTCTAGACTTACCTAGGAGAAGATATAAAGAATCGAAGGCGCAGAGAAAGGATTATTTTTATTAACGCAAACTACTAAAATTCCTAGAATGTACCATTATAATCTCTCTTTGTGGCAGGTATTCCTTTCTCTTAATTAGCGAATACTGCTGAAATGCTATTTTGCATTTAGGAAAAATAACTGCATAAGCTTGGAATCGACCCAATAACCTTAATAAACATAATATATTTTTGCATAAGACAGAAAAGCTTTTATTCGTAGAAAATAAACAGCAAGCGGCATAAATAACCTCAGAAATACCACTTCCGTTTTTTCAGCTCCCATTTAACACGGGAAAGTCGTTTCCGCAAACGTCACCCTCTAAACAACTGCATGGTTATTCGTACGGTAGCGGGGAGCTCATCTCAGGAGAGATGAGGAGAAGAAAGAGATGCTCTTTTGTCACCGCATTTGTGTGCGGAATCCTCTCAGCCGTTTCTTCCACTTCTACCCCTCCTCTTAACTCCCACTCCCTCCCTCCCTCCCCTCCCCCCCCTTACACTGCCGTTATAACTCCCAACCCTTTTCCTACCATAAGATTTAGTCCTCTCATACCCCTCCCCCCCTCCGACTCTTTCTCCATTTCTATCTCTCTCTCTTACTCCTTCGCAAACCTCCTCTTCGCACCCACATCTTTCTCCCTCCTCCTCTCTCCACACGCCCTTTCTTCACCCCCCTCTTTCCCTCCCTCCCCCTTGTCACTCCTTCCTATGGACGGCAACAATGCCGAGGTGGGCGGAAGCCAAGGAGATACAAGCTCGCTCGCCCCCGCCCATTGTCGCATCCGGACATTCGTCATTGTTACAAACGGTGTCCTACCCCACCCAAATACCTCCTCTCTCTCTCTCCGTCTCTTCTCTCTTCTTTCCCTCCTTCCCTCCCCCCTCCCCTCCCTACGCTGCACCAACATCTCTCGGCCTCGCCCTAAACTTATTTTCTCTTATGCACCAACCACCCCATCCGCTTCATATCCCGCAAAGACTCGCTTCTCATTTTCTGCGAGGAACTCATTCTGCAGAAAAGTCTTCAAGGACGCGGCGCGATTGCTTTAGCTGTTTCGCGTTTAAGCGTCGCCATTCCATCCTCTCTTTTGCGTTCTCATCCTGCAATGTCTCCCGTGAATGATCACCCAATTTCGAAAGAAAACAAGCCATTAAAACATCTCATAATTTGAATTATGGTGCAAATTTGTTGGGGCGAATAAAAACTGGGTTTTGTTTAGTAATTTTCGGAGCATATCAACTGCCTTTGTGTAAAAAATTGGTTGCTAAATTAGACGTTAGTTACATAGTTCAGTGTAAATATTCTTTAAAAGGATTTTGAATAATATAATGTACAAATTTTTTGTAGCCTATTATGGTTTAATGATCACATTTGAAAAGATACACAATTACAGTATGAAGCGATGCGGAATTGCTTAGAATCCGATGATTCTAACAAAATACGATTTACTTGTCCCAATGCCACCTAATAGTGATGAAAAATGCATAACTTTATTCGTAGGCATTACATTGAAATGCAGTGAAATTCAATTTTATACTTAGTATTTGGCAAAATTAAATGTATACTCAAAGGTATTAAAAATGAATGTCATGTAGAAAGCGGCGGATTTGAAAACTTGCCGCCCCTAGGCCAATTTATTTTTCCGCTCCCTTAAAAAAATTTCAATAAAATTGATTTAATTTATATATATATATATATATATATATATATATATATAATACCAGAGGAAGAATCCGTTTTTTCGGGTATTTATGGTTATTATCTTGATTACCTTCCTTATATGAGTACCAATGGTCCTTCATGATTTAGAAGTAATATTCTTCGACCTCTATAATTTTGAAAATTACCCTGAAAGCCCTCTTCATAAACTACATGGACTTGGCGAATGAATACTGTATGAATCCGACCGCCCCGAAATCCTGACGCCCACAAAACCCCTAGACCATTTCCTGCTTTGGTCTTACTGAAAATCCGCTAATGCATGTAGAAGAAAGCACCCCTATAGTGTTAAAAACAACGACTTTCCGAAGTTTTGCCAAGGTATCACTGTAAGAAAATATTCGTTAATCTGTTTTCGATATCCCCAATTTCACATTTTTGGATTACAACTTAAAGAACAAAATTGTCGCGCAAGTCTTTTATCTCTCAAGTAGAAAATACCCCATCTATGAAAAGACGATGGAACGGCGAAACATACCTGTGCAAAATAACAAATATATTAATTTTCTATTACAATCAATTTATAAATGTGGGCCAAAATAAATGTGCCCGATTTCAAATAAAAGTACGGGACATCCAAACAAGATAGAATTGAACAGTAAAGTGGATTAATCAGGAAAAAGTCAAGGCTTTTTTGTTGTAATTTCAAAAGGCCTCATAATTTCACATCAATAGCTATAGCATTTATTAGGCGTGTAAACCCGCGGGCATGTGTGCTCAGAATGATGGAAGACATTTTGAAAACCTGTATTGATGGAAATAATTTTTTGTCATCGCTAGATTAATTTGTTTTTATTTCACACTCATATCACGGTTCATTTTCCTTTCTTTTTAAAATTTGAAATCGGTTACATTTTTTGGCCCACCATGTATATTTATATAGAGAATTTCGTGTGACGTTCCAAACTGTCCGCGGTTTCCTCAGAATTCGTTTCGCTTTTCTTTTTGTACAACATTCCCGGAGAGAGAGGGAGAGTTATAGGGAGACATCCGTGTCGCTGAATTGATGACCATTGAGGTGCACAAAGCACATCACATACACCCGTGCTGGCGTTTGAGATTCTAACCCCGCGACCTTAACGTATATTGCGCTGTCACACTCAAACTCTCCTCTCTTCAGGTGACGTCGGCTGTGAAGGAGAAGCAGTGTATATCGCTAAATAACTTTATAGCCATGTTTTGCGAAAAGTTGGTTCATTCCGAGATCAATTTGATCACGTACTTTTGGTGTTACGCCTTCTAAAAACACAGCAAAGAGAAGATTAACAAGATAAGAAGGGATATATAACCATACAGTTAGCATGTTAAAACTTTTGATTTTCTTCTATGACATAGCTACAAGTACAATTTTAAAGTATTTGTTATGGCTTTACACAAATCGGGAAACCTGATTTTTGTTAGCTTCTTCAGAGTTTTGCGCTCTCCCTGATCCATTTTAAAACTGTAGGTGAGTATAATTATTGTATATTTGTCAAACTATTTCAAGTTAAATGAAAAATTGTGAGAATTTATTTCAAATGCGAAGTAGCAAAAAATTCCAATCATCCAATGGCATATAACGTAATAACGGCCTTAGGTCCTCTTCATATCCGACAAGGTTTCTCCTTGCAAGAAGTTATCAAGTTATAATAAAAACAATTGGACGGTATATCATATCCAATTATAAATGGAGGACCGTCTCATTTATGAATGACTGATTGAATGAGAATATTTTTAGTACAAAATCTCCTAAGCGATAATATAAATATGCCATTTTAACATTCATCATCATAGGTATTTTGTATGCAGATAGTTCCATGATTATTTATTGTTAAGCCTGGTTCTCCACATACTCCTATTTTCCGCATTCTTCATGTTTTCATAGCTCTCTTTAGCATAATGCCTATGAAAATAATACCTGTTTGTGAATGGTAAAAACTATATCAATCTCCGCGTTCTTTCTTTCACCTTCGATACATTTACTATTAACTTTTGTAACCTATTGAAACTTAACTAACATCACCTCTGTCATATTCTTACGAGCCCATTTTTCATAGTTTCGTCTCTCAGGAAAATTGATCGGAGCAAAATCGGTTTTAAAACTGAAACAAAGCTCGGTACCTATATCGTATGTAAATGATTTTCTTCTGTCTGAAACTGATCGGGGTTCGAACAAAAACCGTCCTGTCGTCTACGAGCGTAAAATCATAGAAAAGCACACAACTTGACTGTAAAAAGCATCGCAAGGCTCAGCCATATAAGAAATAGCAGTAAATACGGGGAACGTGTCACGGACGTATTTTTCTTGTTAATTATTCTCGGCTGATATATACACGTATGTACCTCGGATTGCGACCGTTTCCTTTTTCGTTTGGACACCTGGCACCGCCACGCGAATTCCTCTATTCACAGGCAGGGCATTGCCGCCTGCGCGCAGGACTTCCTGCCCAGGAGTCTCCGCTTCGTATTCCGACGACTCCACGGGGGTTGTCCGCCTCTGCGAAAGGCGCAGCAGCCCCGCCTCCGCGAAAATCTCCAGGCCTCCGCCAACCTCCTCCTTTTTCTCCCCCCCCACACCGCCCCGCCGGCCCCGTTCCGCTCCTACGCCGCTTAATATACTGCTCCCGGGGACTCTCTCTCTCTCGCATACCCACACCCGCTTTATCCCTCGCCCTAAGGAGCCGGAGAGAGAGAGAGAAAGGAGTGAAAAGCTGGGATAAAGTGAGGAGAGAGATGGAGGAAGAGAAAGAGAGCGCTGAGTTAAAAAGGAGGGAATGGGGAGGCCTTTTCCTTCTCCTTCAGACCATTGTTTCCAGGGCACTCTCTGGCGGGACGCAGTAAATCCAAAAGGCGCGCCTCCTCCTCCTCTTTTGCCCTTCCCTTTTTCCCTCCGGAGCACAGTCAACTCTAGCTCTCTCTCTCTCTCCCACTTTACGCATACACTCTTACAAACCCAGTCCTTTATTTATTATGCATATCCCCTTTCTCACGCTCCTCCTAATCTTTCTCTCTCCATCTTCCTCCGCCTCCGACAGGATTCGAACCACTCCCCCGCCGCTCATTCTCCCTTTCCTTACCTCCGACTATAACCCCTCCTCTTTACATCCAAGGGGTGGTGGGCATTGCCATCCTCTCCAGTGTTTCCATCGGAGGCATTCTCTTTATTACCGTCGGACTTGGTGTTGCAGAGTTCATTAGTTCTCTTATCTTGGGGAAGAGCTGAGAAACCTTTCGTCTCGTTTTCTTGAAAAAGGGGTGAGAAATTCGAGGAAAATTTTCGCAAATATTAATGAATTTGCGAACAGTTGCTCGTGTGGCTGTATCTGTTGGCGTCACCTCACGCAGTCCTATTTATTATGTAAACGGCTGAGGGATAAGGAATTGAAATTCTCGTAACTTATCGCTCAAATAAATTTCACTATCCATGGAAGACGTATCTGGCTTTCAGAACAAAATGCAGTATTCTCGAGACAACAGCAAACTAAAAAGCGCCAAATTCCACCTTTGAACCGTAAGAGTTGTAAGAATTCGTATTGACGTTGTCGATAATTAAATCATTGGTTAATATTTATACTCGGGGATTTAAATATACGCCATATGCGTGTGAATGAGGTAATATGGGGCGTGTAAATTAAGTTACTTGTATAATCCAATGTTTCTTTAGAATAAGCTGTTTTATCTGTTTCAGTCCCCGATAGTATATGGTATAAAAACACAAATATAAGCGCAAATTCCTAACAATACGCTTAGCGAAAAATACATAAGAACGCCATCACAATAAAGCATTGGTTTTTCGATTTCCGAAGGTCCTTTATTGCAGTTTTGATGTTTGCCGTCCCCGAACCCTTCCTCCAATAAATCACTTAAGTGTGTTTCTCGGAGAAAAAGCAATTACAACACTCTTCTTCGTCCTTCGGAATGAACGCTGTTAAGTTCCTAGGCGCGTCTTTCAAGAGTGGGCCATTTATTTCTTTCCTCCATTCGCCCGGTGTGTGCTTGTGAATGGCATTATCTTAATGGCATTATCCAACTCCGTCTCGTAACCGCGGAGAGGGGTTTTTACAAGCGTTCTTCTAGGTGCAGATGGCCTAATCCTTTTAAATGTATATGCTGCGTTTTCAAGTGACGTAAAATTTCTCTCGCGAGTTGAGAGACGCCGCAGTGAGGAGGAGTGAGTGGAAACCTAATCTCAGCCGGGGACGCGTGGTGGTCTTTTGTAATTAAGAAGGGTGCTGATTGGAATCGAACGTGTTGTGCGCATAGAATAAACCCATATTTACTTAGCGAGCGATGGAGCTGAACATTTGTTGACATTGCGTTCCGATAATTAATAGAAAGTGATCGCACCGGACCTCATGTCGAGCAGTAATGCACGTGATTCGTCTTTCGCATACACTTTTGTGATTGCTTAGCATCACCGAGAAGTATAATAATACGCTTTCTTTTTACCAGACTTTAATTAAGAGGGTAGGTATCTTATTATTTTCTCGTTATTTATTTTCTGCTACTGGAAATTTAAATTAACATTTTCTGAATGAATTTTCAGCCTTTTTTCTTTTGTCCAGTAAAGTTCGTAATGTTTTTAGAATGATTTTTCGTATGGCATACAGAATTAAATAAGTACGTATTAGTTTAATTGTCAGCCTCCATTAGCATGAAAAACCGAAGTTAGGTTGAAGGAAGTGCGTTTTTCTTATTGAAATTCTTGTATTAACTGAGTATATTTCCTAAACCTAATACGGACACGTACAATAAATGTATTATATTGCTGCATTTAATCATATATATATATGTCACCGGTTGCTTAAAAAATATAGGTACATTCCGACTGGTCAACAGGCTAAATTAAATCAGTTTGGTAGTAATCATTTAAATTCGCAGTAACAAATCTAGGCCAAGTGATGTACAACTCAAATATAATTATGAAATATATACACGTTAGTAACGTTTTAATTCCGCTAATGATGAAATATTTCGAGCCATTAATGTACCGAGCCTCATTTAGAATGTTTGATGCACCAGGTTGGTTTCTCTGTCATTATTTTGAAAACCGTTTGCATAGAAAACATCACATCACAGCGAGATCGAAGTTTGGAATCTCACTACAAATATGACGATTCTTTTATAACGTCCAGTCTAAGATGTATTTATAGAGTTATTCCAAAGTATACCATGGGATCTATGAGCTTTGCCAATATAGACTGCCTTTTCAACGTTAACTCTGATAATGAACCTTATCTTATACAACTCTCGGGAATCACTGCTAGACATAATAAATAATCATTTTCAATGAATAACAAAAAAGTTTTCATAATGAGCTAAAATTAAGATGTATATGAATAATCTTACAATAATGTCGCACATAAAAGATTCGGCACCTATGGCAGTGTTTAAGTAAGCGCTTTACAACTAAAATTTCCTATAATATTAATTTCTTCCTTTTTCGGAAAATACTTTATTCTGATCAAAATAATTGTAAGCATCAACTAAATTTGGTATTTGAACTTTTTGGTACATTTTGCGGAAGGCGTGAGGCGCCTTTCGCCTATGAGAAATGCCACATACGCCGTATCCTCGTAATCTGAAAAGGAAAATTTAGGATACTTAGCTATGAAGATTATACCAAATCACTTTCTTACATCAAAACCCGCTGGCTCAAAAAATGTTTTTTTTAAATTCCGTAAGCGCATCGAATGAGTATAATCCAAGCGAAGATTTCCATTGTTATTTTTTTATTTGGGTTATATTCCAATGAATAAGTTATTACAGTTACGCTCCGAACTGTATGTGCGGAGAAAATTACTAAAATTCCATGTACCGCTTCGGATGGAGCAGAAATATGGAAAAATGAGGTAAAATATATCGGAACTTTCCAAATGTTAGCATAGAGAGGAATACTCAAGATAAAATGGAAGATAGAACGAGAAATTGGGAAGGTCTAACAAGGAGAGAAGAAAGGCGAATTATGGTACAGACCAAAAGAAAGAGGAAGGGTAATTGGATCGCAGAGAGCGTATGACGTATTAGAAGGAAAACTAGAAGGAAAGAGAGAGAGGAAGAAGATGGTAACAGATCTTATGTGAATTGTCAACTGCCGAGGATGTTGTATTTGCCAGAATATTGAACTAGCCGTCGCGACGCGTCGGATGCAATTCAAAGGATTTGGAAGTGAAGCAAACATTCTTATTTTTTCTCCATGAATTTTTTTCTAAGCAAGAAAGATATGAAAGATATATAATTCTTTAAGTAACCAGAAAACAAAGATATCTACGAGTCATTTTCGGATTCACCGTGAATAGGCAAACTTTTAAACGTCCATCTTCATCTCGTAAACGTATCCTTCCCTCGACTGAAGTTAAAAAGCTATCTCTTTTCTGTAACCTCTGTCCACATTCGAATTCCTCTGAATTAAACATCAATCGGGTTTCTACATTATCCAACTCATAAAGACATTTATTGTATTTTATTTTTAATGCCGTTCGGCGAAATTAGTTATCATATTTTACATCACGCAAAGCTCTTTATTAATTTTAAGAATTGACTCCGTAAATACAGGATGTACTGAATATGCAACCATGGTTCTTACGAAGACTAAATATATATTTTGAGAAAGTAGCTTGTGATTCGATGTTAATCAAATAGCATTGGAATGACTTATCGATTAAATCATTTCTAAACGAGTGTTTTCTGAACAAATCATCTTTGAAGAGATAGGATTTTCTCATATCTTAATTTTCTTCCTATACAATAGTTTTTGCAGAATAATAAGTAAAATATTTTTCTCTTACAAGGAGACAGTATGAGATTGATGTCGCGGATCTGGTGGGGGATTTTGCGGTGAAGCTACAGTCAAAATAAGGAGACACGTTTCTCGAATTTCTCTCACGAGAAAAAATAAAGAAGAATCTGTCATTTTGCATACAATATTTACTACGATCGCATTTATATCTCACGGTCAGATGTAATTATTCGTTGCTCTCTGATATCACACCGCTGCAGACCCTGAGATGGTATTCATCGTAAAAAGCAAGGGAAACATAGGTTTTGGCTACACCAAGCGCATCTAAGAATGTTAACTTGCCCACACTTGCACTTACGCTTGTGCTGATCGGAAGAAAAACATACTTCACGTACATTCATGAATACACTTCTATTTTCCACCAATTTCGCAGTGTACCAGGCGTATTGAAGCATGTCTTGGAAGGCAGGTGCATACAGCTGGTTATGTACCAAGGAATGTATTTTAATACCAAACTCTCGCGAGGTAATCTCTCTTTTATGCTGCAGTAGATACGTGCAGTTCTGAAGTTGCGAAATGAACTGCTTCAACTTCATATAAAAATAGACGTCATACGGTTGGCATTACGGCTTACATTTTTGTAGAATGCTTTTCAATGCGCACGTCAGTACACCATGTTCGTCGATGAATTTCTCATTCGTTTTCACGCCCCAAGAATCGAGTAACAACAAAAACTTTTCCCTTTTCACATACGGTTTCAAAACATTTTCAAGAAATGATTTGAACAAAACCGTTGTTAGTTTCCCGGATTTTGATCAGGTGACGAAAATATTTGTAAACTCGCGTTCAAGTTTCCGAACTGTTTCACCTACTCTGGGACCGAATATACCTGCAGGTTCCCGCATGCACAAAAATACCTGCGATGAATACCATCCCGGGGTCTGCAGCGGTGTGACATCAGACAGCGACGAATAATTGTATCTGACGGTGACATATAAATGCGATCAGAATAAATATAGTATGTAAAATGACAGATTATTCTTTATTTTTTCTCGCGAAAGGGAGACACGTGTCTCCATATTTTGGCTCTAGTTTCACTATAAAAATCCCCCACCAGGTCCGTCACATCAATCTCATACTGTCTTCCTGTTTGTATATCCAATCTTTTTCATCGCCAAAAGCATCTCTTAAAACATTTACGAATATTACCAATATGTGAGCGCCATACTAATCCGTAGTTCGGCCAAGGACGGCATTTTGTCGTGCTAACCGAAATGATTTTTCCGATATAATCGTCATTTTAACGAGTGTAAATTAAGCTTTAAAGTCGCACCTTACACGTATTTACAATTTACATGTTATTCAAACGATCCGCTTTCGCAGATATTAGAGCAAAATCGGTCAAACTATAGACAACAACAGGAAGAAGAGTACGGATGAGCGGAAATGATTCTAAAACTTCCTCGGGCAATCATTTCCATTCTTCCATAGCCGTATATAGAAAGTAATGTTTTAAAACATTTCTCATTAGATTTAAGCGATGAATCTTATATTTGATATAATTGCTATTATCTGTATATTCTAACATGTAAAATTTTATAACCCGGTTGTCTTAGAAATCTATAAAACGTTTCTAAGTCTATTTGTTCTTTCCTGCCCAATCCTTTGAGCATTTCCGATGCCCTTTCATGCCTCCCATACTATATTCCCAAAGCAAACCTTGCTCTTCTGTTCCCTTCGTACAATTTTATCTTAAAACCAGACTTGATTCGCATCCCGTATGCTAGTTCAAATATTCCAAAATCGGTAAAAGTGATAACGTAACCCACTTTATTTTACATTTCTATTGCCGTTTTGAAGCCTCCTGTTTATAAACATTCCGACGTCTACTCTCGGCATTATGCAGCTGACGGATAACTATAAAAGTATTAATTTTTGAATTTCTTAAATTTTGCGATGATGTATAATGTAAAAAGTGATGTTTTTTTATGGAAATCCTCATTATTTCTCCGACTGTTGGTGATTCTCTAGCTCAAATCCTTACGTTTCCCACAACTTCCTACACGTAAATCAAAATACATTCCTTTGCACATTTTACTGGGTTTCATGCATATCTTTCATTCAAATAAGTATTCATGTTCTTAAGCTAATTATGAATCCGGGGCGTTATCATAACTTTGAGCAAAGAATTCGCCATAAATATTTTTCTGTACGCCAATATAATAAGATTCAGCATACAAGAAAAAGGCTAAATTTCGATTTGTTTATATTTAGCAGTACTTAAAGCTCGGCGACAAAAAAATAGCTAGAAAATTTAATAATTAAATAGAGATTTGATTTCGTTAGGTGCAATAAATAAGCATTTAATCGAATTTTTGTTTCTGAGTGGTGTGATTAATTTGTCGAATAAAAACGTATTTTCTGGCACGCTCTGGTCTAATCCTATGCTCACTAGCCCCGTTGAATACAAATATGCCAGGCATTTCCTCAACAAAAACGGGTAGCTATTGAACTTAGTAAATAGTTTCTACTTGTATTCTATTCTCCTACTCAGTGCCTGCAATTCGTGCCTCTCAAAATCGCTTGCATCGCATGAATACTCGCCCTTTACAATTCTAGCCGCTATACGCTGGTTCATTTCGAGTTAAGTCCTCATCGAAATGATTCCAAACTGCCTACCTAAATTCTACGACAGGACGGATTAGCAAAAATTTTATGATTTCCTTCACATTCGAGGGGCATCCTCGCAGGGCTCTGAAGGAGATATCCGTTTGCCGATGCTATAACGATTTTGACGTGCTCTCTACTGGACATGTTGCTATTGAGTGTTACTTATAAGATTTGTAATTGCTGTCGTATTTTAATTTTAATCCAGATATTCCAAAAGGTTAACCGATGAAATTACTTTTTCTACATTCAAATAAATTTGCCAATCCTTACACCAATTCGCAAAAGCGTAAAGGTCTTCTTGCAGTGTCACCTGATCGTTTCCTGAATTGATTTCTCTATACACAAGTTGGAGAACACTTTGTGTTATCTACCTAATCATTTACATATACCAAGATCAGTAGTGGCTGAATTATGTTTCTCTTTGGCATTCCGGAAGTCACTTTGGCGGCGTCTGGTGCAACAGCGACGAGAAATACTCCTTGGGTTATATTTAAAAGGAAAGAAACAATCACTTTTACGGTCGTCTCATGATTTGAGTAAGCTTTTATTTTTTGTGATGATATTTTACTTCGGAAACGTCAAAATATTTCCTAAAGTCCAGTAATGCTGCGTGTACTCTTACTTCGTTGTTTTCTCCTCTCACATTAGTTTTTCAGTTAGTAATTGTAATTACTTTACAAGAGAGACAACAGCCCAGACAGTTAAATTGAACGCACTCAAGTCTGATATTACAGAAAAAATGAAAATGCAAAACGATGATCAATGTCGTTCTGCTGTTGGCAACTTTTACCAGCATCTCTACAATGGAACAGCATTTATTACAACTTGCTTTTTATGCATTATTCTCAATCATTGCTATGAATTAAAATCATTATCAATCATTAAACACACCAATTAATCGATTGAGTAACATGAACGTTTTTACACTTTTGAACTGTCTTTAACGGGTTGCGTAGTTTTTTTCATTTGTGAGTCAGAAAATATTATAATTTGTGATCTTGTTACGTGTATCATGATATGGAGAAGCATATGTCACTGATATTTTTCACTGTTATTAATAAACTGTAAACGAGTAAGAATACAATCACAATTTTTCGGTAATAACTATTTCTTATGATAAAATCATGCTTATATTCTAGCTGTTCAAGAGGTTTTCTAAAACAAAATCTCCTTCTAAAACTTGAATTTTGTCTTTTTGTAAATAGTGACATTAACTCGAATTTCAGACAGTAAAATACATTTCTAGCTTCAGAAACTTGAATCTAATTTTGTAAGGCCATATTATTTAATGTTTTATCGAAACTATAAACAGCTGTACACGGTCCTTGAGCATTTTAATCCATGCATTGCAAGTTAATTACCATAAATCTAATGAATTTATTCACAAGAACTACGACCACTTGGTATCTATCCGTATTTTGTAGTTTGTGAACTATTATAGAAGTGTGACGATTCTTCCGATTATTCCCTATACAATGCAACAAATTTTTTATCTAAATACACTTTTACTATGGCGTTTACAGTATGGAAACGAGCAATTTTGATATTACAGAAAATATACCTCGGCTGAAGTAATATTTCATCCATTCAAATATCCCTTGCGGCCATTTCAAACAAACACTATTGCCGTCATCATTTCTAATATTATATTCCATCATTTAGTTAAAAGCGGCCATATAAAATAAAGTGTTTAATATTACAATAAACTGCTTTGAAAGAGTCTTCTTTCGTTAGTAGAAGGCACATACTGTTCACATATGTATTCGTAATTATGTTATTTACTGAAGAGTTCGAACAGCCAATATCCGTCGCATTAACGCCGTACCTTGTAACATGGTTCGCTTGATATACCAAGCTCATATTATACATGTCAGGGAAAAAACCAACATAAAGTTTTTTTAAAAGGACAGATAAAAACCTATAGGTATAGAAATATTTGAGGTATTATTTACCATTCTGTCAATGTAAGAAAGTGCGTAGTATGTGTTCAAGGTGAACTTTTTCGAAATACTAAGGTTTAAGATAAAAGAATCGTTAACAATGTTCCAGCGTTAGTATTTCATAATATTTTATATGTAATCGCAGAAAAGTCTTCTTAACGAAAATGATGTTTTACGAAATTAGAATGACTGATAGTGAAGATCCCGTGAACTTTTTGGTAATGCGATACATGCAGTCATAACTCCAGTACCTTATTCGCAACATAATTATTCCAACTGGAAAATCACAAGTTTGATAGGATATAAAACCAAATTCGTTATGATAAGCAACGCCTCAGGATCCCCTGTTTGATTCTTCCGAACGATCTGAATCGATATTTGTCCTAGTCTGATGATGCCTATGGTCTATTTTGCAATTTTAAAAATAAAATTCGTATATTTAGTTGAAAATTTTCGTTTCTTTTTCTGGAAATTTCATTTTAACCGAATGGTCTTTCCTCCGCTCCATTCCGTAAAAATGCGCTTTTATTGTATAATATATTCACGCGGCTCAAAGATTTGCGAAATTGCTCGAATAAATACTGAGGAGTGGTCACCCAAATGTCCAGGGCGAAAGCGATGACCTAAGTTATTTATTCGAATGCGCAAAAATTATCTGTTCGGAAGCAACCGAATCGATTTATGCATTTGATAAAATATCGTTCGCTTTGATCGTATTGCTAAAGGAATTTTTTTCAGTGATGCTCGTTCACATTCTGCGAAAGTTGTTTATTACTTGCGCACAAACATTACGGCTTCAAAGTATTTGCATTTCTGTTATTAGAGCGAATAAACTCTTTCATTTTCATTTTGTTACATAAAAGAAGTATTTCCGTAGTATGAAGGCGAATTCAGATTTATAGAAACAGACTGGTTGATTGAACATGCTTTTTAATGTAATCCGACTATGTAGTAAATAAATATTGAGGCAAAAATTGTTAATTCTTAAGAGGATAATTATTTTTCGGACTAATTTTTCAGTAGATCGTTGTAACATACAAGATATAAGTCTACCTATATAGAAGGAATGAGAATTTTCTCCATATTTTCACTAAAATTGCACTACCAAACTTCGTGACCAGGAATCACTTCGCAATAGTCGAAAGTGTTTAACGCTGAAAAATTGTTTCGATTCCATCTACTTCAATTATAATATCGTTACAATAACTTTTATCTTAAAAATCTGTTCATTTCTCATAGTCTGCAACTTGTCCTTTTCACATGAATGCGAACTGCAAAAATGACCTTGTAGCAAGTCTATTGACACATGCGTCGAGTTCACCTTCTCGATAATTAATATTCTCTTTACGAGTTCCACTCTACTGCTTTTCGTTTGATACTTTCGCAGAAAATAATCGCCGTACATTTTCAATTCTAATAACAATTAGGGTAACGGTGCATCTTAATTAAGTGCATTCAATCTACAAGAATATTTCCAAGAGTACAAAAAAATCTCAGATTTTTTTAGGGTTTCAATAATCTTCATTAAAATGCAAATTGTACTATCTAAAAAGTCGTTTCTTTTCTTGCGAGAACTAAGTATTTAGAAGTTAGTCGTAATCATCAAGAGTTGACAGAAAGACGAAAGAATTGGTTGGATAAAATTTTGAAAGACGGCGTAATCGGAAATATTTGATTCGTTGAAATAGTGAAATTGAGAATTATTCAGTTCTCCGTATAGCTATATTCAGATGTAGAAGATTGGCACCTCCTACAGCTACAAAAATTATTTGGAAATCAGATAAACGTTTCAGTTACAAAGTAGACATCATCAGTAGTTATTCACCGATAGTAGATTCTAATGAAGAATTTATTCATTAAGTTTTAATGTCGTATAACCATTTACGGTGAATGGTGTTTCTTAGCAGAAATGCGCATCTGATATTATTACCATTTTTATGGTTGTTGGGAAATTTGGAAACAGGAGAAAAAGTCTGGTATGACCGGGAAAAGCTCAGTTTGTCAGAATAAGAGAGTTATTAGCTGATAAAGGTCTTGGGCAGTAGAAATGGAATTCAGTTTGTTGCTTAACGATAGTTAGAAAAATAATTAAGGTGTGTTTAAAAGAAAAATGTGAAATTCAAAATATAGTAGCTAGAAACGATTTTTCGTAATATTAATAAGTAACTTGAATGTAATTTAAATTGGAGAGACCATTTGTAGCCAATATTTGAAATGACTAGACAAATTAGACAACTATTGATTGAAGATTTAGTACAAAAGAACATGCAAAGGGTATTATTGAACAATAAACATTTACTTATTTTACTACAATCTACATCAGCGAGCATGAAAATTATTCAAATGAATTTCTTGAACTATTGTCTCATTCTTGTAAATCATTCAGGAAACATAAATCATATGAAGTATTTAATGTTTTATTGTAATTTAGTCGGTTAACCGATTTTTCTTGTAAGAGGAGTTTCAGCATGACTGGTATTAGAAAAAGGAAATGTTTGATGCGTTTTTCAGTGTGTTCAATTTATCAACCTAATGCTGCAGCTTCTGTATTCAGTTATAAGTATCACATGTGTATTTCTAGTATTCTCAAATATACTTCTCTCAGTCGATACATTCCAAGCGAGGAGAAGGAGGTGAGCAAAATAAACGCATAATAAACGTTAGATAGCATTTATTTTTATTAATTTCATATTTAATGAAGCTGAAATACATAAACGTGCACTTTCGGGAATTCATGTCGCGAGGGAATACATCGCTCTAGGTGCTCTGACAGAAAGAGTCGGTGTAGGCAGCCGTATAAATTTCCCAGGAGAGCCGCATGAAGTTCCGGAGCTGCAGGTTTTCGATCTCTGGATTAGGCGAAGTAACTGCAAAATAAAGAAATAAACAATGGTTTATTTGGTAGCTGAAAAGATTACAGTGCCAACTTGATTGACAGTTTGGCGTATTCAAGATATAATTCGTTACCGAAAGTGTTCATGGAACTCCATTATGATGAAATAAATCTCAACGCAGCCTTGTACAATTTCTACCACTTACGAGGAGGGAATTGTACAAATTTGAGTTGTTCCTTATTTCATCTTATTTGTGATAGTTTTGGGAAGAGAACTCGTCAAGTAAGTAGTTATATTTTATTCCTACAGCACTATTTTTCCTCACGATTCGCTGAAATATAAAATTTGGCTGGACTCCATGGTTACCGCTGACGTATGTACTCTCGGCGCGTTGCGCCTCGGCACTTCTTCCGGGGAGACCCAGAGTCAGGTTCCGACCGTCCGACCGTTTCGCAGCCTCACTAATTCAAATAAACCGTTCGCGAGAGTACATCTCGCGCCCTAAAAACATATGAAATCAAGCGTTTTTATTTCATTTCGATGCCATTATTACATATAGCACTTGATTTTCAGCGTTTTTACAAAAAATAGGGTATTTTAAAAATGCAGAAGAAATTCTTAATGCATAAATAGCAAAAGATATCGTCCCTTCATAACATTTAAAGAATGATCTTTTTATCCTTGTACATTTAGAAGAAACCCGCTCCTCTACCAACTATTTAGATTGATTTTCCACTGTAAAATTTTTGATATGTATAACTGCAAAAACAAACCTTTTTGCTGTTCGTTTTTAAGATATCGGTTTAGAACGAAGCTATTACTTGACGCGTTACACTCTTAGGCGAATATTTCAATTGGTCACAAATTAAAATTCTATTATATTGACTATTGATTAGAATGAGAAATTTTCGTTCCGTCGTTATTATCATTATCTTTTCGGAATTAAAAAATATCTTGCTAATTGATCCATTCTACGTGCTACGCAGAGAATAAAATGATTCTTTTACAATGTCATAGTTACGGCACGTGAACATTACGCAGTGATTATTAATGGGCGTTGATTACAGCCTTCACTTGACAGGGTTAAGCCAAAACCTCTTAAATAACATCTAATCAGAATTTTAGCATCCTTTCAATTTTATTCGGAAAGCGAAATAACAGAGTTCAGAGAAAGACATGGGATATATACGATGCACCTCATAACCATGAAGCTGTGGGTTCATAACCCGCAGCCAATGGCGTGGATGCTGGGGATGTGTATATCCTCGCTAGTTCACTGCAATAAAATTTTTCTGCTACGGCTGGAAGCACTATATTACGGTGTGGGCGGTGGCGGTGAAATTATTCTCTCCGGTTATTCACATCAGTGTATTGCTTCCTGAGAATTTTATCGTGTATGAAATGTTTAAAAAATCATGACTTTGACGTGCATAGAGATTTTCTTCTATTGTGGAGAATAAAAATGTGCCACGTGAAACGGAGGATAGGAAACAAAAATCGGATTCAATTAACGGAACATTACTCCTGTCGAGCATATGATTTTTATTTGCTCAGGCATAGTTTCAGAATGTACTTCGCAATATCAGAGCAGATCACGGTTGTATCGTTGATTCCAGTTTCCACAATGCTCCCAAAAGTGGATACTTGATAGGCTTCACGCAATAATTACGGTATGATTTACTAATGCGTAATCTGTCTGTCTATTAAGTAAATGAATTGGAACTCATGATCAATGTTCCTATCATTTTTTTATTTCTGTTGTACACAGTATTTTTAACGGAAGGAGTACTCTTTTTTAATTAAAATTAACAATTGGCGGCAGCAGCGACGTATGCAATTGATTTAGTTCTCATCACGCACAATTGCCGAAGCGTTCAGTGGTACCGGAATATAATTTTTTTTCACTGTAGATTTTTATAAGTATTATTTTAGTAATTAGTAAAATAAAAATCGACGGAGCGCTCTTTGTTGTAAAAAGAAGTGCCTCTGTTATTAGCAATCACAAAAATAAGGGAAACGCATTTTGATAGCATTGTAGAATTAGTAAATTATTTCTGAATTGTTGGCTGAAATAACGTACATTTGAAATGAAGGTAGGTTTTAGGAAAACATTTGGATATACCTATGAAATTTCTATTGTAAATTGAAATAAATAATATTTTAAGCACAACTGACAGTGAGACTAATATTGCTGCATCCCCTTTTGTATGCTTTTAACTAGCTAACCTGAAATATGTATTTCACATATTCGAGATTCAACATTATTGCAATATCCATTGCTAACTGTAATTATATAATCGTAACTATAGATACATTTCTAATCTAAATAAGAGATAACAATGTTTCGTTACAAAAAGTTACGTACCATTTCTTCCATAGATTAACGAATCACTTGTCAAATAATCGCTCAATAAGTGTTTTACGAGAATATAGGCAATTAAAAATATTCTCTGAAGTATAAGTGCATCGGTGAATACTTTTATAGGGAGATGGAGGACACATCTACGCATTAAAATTGAATCAATTCATCAAAAACATTTTGCGAAATACTTATCAGCTTTTTATTTACTAAATATTTATTATCTATAAACTTGTTCTTATTATTTGAAATTAGCTGCTAAGTAGGATACAGCTAATAAATAATGATAATGGTATTGCTAAACAGCAATTCCGATGGATTTAAATAAAAATGTTGAAACCGGAAAAGCCTTATAAATTCTAAATGCAATTTTTTTAACAACGAAAGGAAGTGATATCATGGTAAACAAAGGTCGCATGAGTTTAGGGCATAGAGTTAAATTTATAGTAAAACTTTTGACTATTCTTTCACGGCTGTGAATTTGCAGCCATATGTAAAATAATTATATGGAATTCTTTTTAAGGAAATTAATTATAATTGTTTAATCCATCTATTGAAAATTATGATACGGTCTATACAAATATTATCTTAATCATCTGTTCTATTAAAATATTAGCAAATGTTATTAGTTAAAATTCTATCTCTATCATACACGATCGAGTGTTTCAAAATTTTCTTTATAAATGACATGGCCATTAGAATCAGATCAATCTGACTACAGATTAGTGTTAGAAGTTTACCAAACGGTCGATTGGAATTAAAACTCCAGAATTTAGACATTAATTATCGGAAAAATACGGGATTATTTATTGCTTCTCATTTTCATGATCTACGGCATCTGTGATACTGAAAATGTGACTGATATATTCTGAAAACTGTTATTAATTTTTCATAGGAGAGAAATGAATGAATTTCAAATACATACGAGAAATTTTGTCTTAATGGAGGATATGGTTAAATATTTCGAATTTGTTGAGTGAACAGTATGAGACAGGTAATCTACATCTCCGTAAATTAGGATATATAATGAGGCATTCTAAATGAATTCTCGGAGTAATCATATTCTTGTAACTCATGTTATCAACATATATATTTAATGTAGACTGTATTTCTACTTCTCAGCTGATCTCCATCTGATTCACTCGGCCGTTTTATTTCTTGACGAGTTATCTTCATTATCTGCAGGATTTGAACAGCGGTGATCTTATTAAAATTATCTGGTTGCATTGTCTAAATCCCCGCGTCTTGTTCAAGATAATTTTGCTATACGTCAACTAGAAAGATCTGGACATAGTATTCAATCCATCATTGTCGGAATGTGTAAATTATTTTTACCAAAAATTAAATTATTGAGCTCACTTTATGGCTATAGTTTACATTTCCCAGTGAATTATTAACCTGAAATTCGCAGGGGATGTCATGACACTCCATATACCTACTCTCTAATTCAAATCTCGATTAAGTTTATTTCAAACAGTAAAAGTTGTCGGTATCATAAAAAGTATTTTAGCGCATTTTATTTTATGTATAAATCCACCCAAGCGCTTACTAATATTAAATGCGCATTTGTCATAGGGAATGTCAATCGGTCGCCCGGGAAAATAAATAAAATGAAAAAATGACAATTTCTTATTAAAACGTATGCTGTAACCTGGTATGAATTAGACAATAGGAATATCGTTATATTTTTTGGGGGGAGCTTGCTATACTCATGCTCCCCAAATGTTGAAACCAGCCGTTGAATTGTACGGATGGATAAAAATGTGTCTCATTCATTCTCAATAGATTCATGAGTACTATCTCCTTTGTAATTTTCAGTTTATAGGCAATTTATTTACACTTCATTGACTGCCATCTTAAGTCTCTCCTAAGCTGAGATATGCCAGAATTATGTCTATCGCTACCTTTTGACAAAATGAATACGTATGCGCTGGACTATTTCCAGGTCCCTAGATAAGATCCTTTCGAAAAGGCCTCAGAACATGCAGTATCAGATACTCGGAAAAATACGCTAGACGGCAGGTCTTTGGAGTACGTTTTGCGGTCTTAAGAAATGTTATATGCTTCTCACTTTGCGATTTCCAGCATATGCAAATCGTAATTAATTTAAAAGGTTGACATATTTTCATAATGAATTGCTTAGAACGCGTTAAGTTCAAATTCAAAGCCTGTTTTGTGTTTTCATTTACGGAATGAAATAAATTCAAAATGTATTGCAGTTGCTGAAATTTGCGTTTGAATATTCTTGCCGTTATGCCATGATGGGAACAATTTTTTTAGAAAGTCCCATTACAAACATCCTAAAAACCTTGTGTAATCGAAGAACGACTTTTAGTAATTTTATTACTTACAATGCCTAAATATTTACCACGTGAAAAATGTCTCTTAACGATTCAGTAATACGATCACGGAAAACGGAATTTATGTTACAGGTATTCCCACTTAACACGAGTTCGCTTAACACGAAATTCTCTTTAGCACGATTTACCAATTGGGGAACCTGTTCACTTTCCACGAAGAAGCTCCCGTTTTAATACGAGTTGCAACACGATCCACTACTTGAAAAAATAACAAAATATAGCCATTAATGATAATATCTCCGTCTAAAGAGGCGATATTCTCATATTATCTAAAGAACCTGGGTTTGAAGAGATAGATACTTTATTTACGTACTATGTATATTTTTTATGCATTGTATTTTATTTACACTGTATTGGTTGTTACGTTTGATGTATAAAAACGTAAGTAAAATGTACATTAATGCTTTTAATTCATTAAATCTGTACTTTCTCGCACGCTCTAACCCTAAATATTTCCGTGGTTTCTTATTGTATTTATGCATTCGCTTAACACGACACTTTTTAAGAACGTATCTCTCATGTTAAGTTGGGACTAGCTGTATCTTATGGAAAATGGCGTAATGCAGTGAATAGTATGTTAATAATCTAAATGCATCTATACAAGTTCGGTTCAGGATGGAGTAAAGTTTATGCCGTTAGAAGTGAAGTTTCAAACCTATTCGTTCTCATCAAAAATCTTCTCTCTCAACCATTAGATACCTTTGAATTCATTCGCTAAGATGTTATAAGGTTGCTATGATGGAAAAGGTTCATTTAGAGAATATTCTCATTCCATTCCGAGAAATTATCTGTATTATTAGTACTATTTGTCAAGGCAAGTAAATAATTTTGCCCAAAACATACGCAAAGAGTTTTTGTGGATATACACATATTTATATGCTATAACTGCGTGTAACTGCGTATGAAAATATTCCATGCTTTTCAAGAGAAAATAATTTATGTTGGATACGGCAAGCACGAATAAATATCATCCTTTTCGTGTCTGGTGTTTGCAACTGAGAGAATCTCAAACCTTTTTTTTACGCACTGTACATGAAACCTATAAGCATCTGATTCTGTTATAGTGACTTCAGTTATCGATTTCCTCAAACTTTGCCCTAAAACATTGCTGCTTTTTCATGACACCAGTTAACCTAATTATTTCTCCATTATACTGTAATTGTGACTTAGGTCTAACTATTCCCAAACATAGCCTATTTTGGTGAAAAAGTAAGTACTGGAATCTTTCTCCCCACCCGCAAGTACTTATGCTCTGAAATGTTGGTCGAATTGTTTAAACACTTACAAATATTTTAAATGTTTTCGGTTAGAATGAATAGGCAGTTTTATATATGTTATAGCAATTGCTTTAATACTAAATGTTCAAAACTAACCAACAATTTTTTGACTGCAGAAAATTCGATTTATTTTATATTGCTTTTAAATGATGAGTTGCATATACATATTGAAACGCGCCGATAATAATAAAGCAATAACAGAAACGAACGTCCATGACTGTGGCACGATTTCGACATTTTCCGCTGGTACATATTGAGAAGCAGAGTCGCATAGTACTGCCATGCCAAGGCTGAGAGTTTCCGCATCATGAATTCTTTTCTCTCCTCTTTTTATCGCTAATACATTGTTATTTCCTGAATGTCCGATGCTTTCCTGGAAATCCAGCTACCGAAACATCTATGCGAGTTCTCGCAACAACTTTCGTAACAATTTCTCATTCTCTCCTCGAAAAAAAAATTCGATTCAAGCGGCCGCAAGACATGTGAATTTCCGTTGTTTGACGAATAAACTTGGATAGCAATTTAAGTTTCAAAATCCCGTCAGGTGAATGTTTCCCAGACCTGAGAAATACCTTGACCCTTTTCAGATTTATCATACGATGGGCAATATTTACATAGCATTCCTAACGTCAAACATATTTAGTTCTTACCTATTACTTAATATCTCTCGCACAAAATGTCTGTGTGAAAATATAACCAATCTCTAGATAATATCTCCGCTTATAAGTTCCTCATTGCACACATGTTACAAGTTTACCCTGCTTCAACTTAAAATTGCGGCCATCTTGAATGCTCGATATACACTATAACGTCTGCACTTGTAATTAACCAACAGATAAGTATAAATAGGCGACAGTCATATTAGCACTCGAATTTGCTTCCGGTATACGGCAGAAACTCCTTAATATAATATGTTCGTATATTGAGAGTGTACTTTATTCCACTGCAAAAAGATGGGCACGTATTTTTTGTTATGACGACCTCATTATCACAAATTATAACCATTTACTCCTCTTCAAGTTTATATTTACGATGTACTTAATTTTTTGTTGTTACAAATATTTTCTTTTGCTAAGTTAGATGTATATTACGTCTATATTAAATTTAAATGAGTTCAGAGAGCAAGTTATGAAAACCATAAGTATATGTTTTCCTCGGCTAACCGTTTCCTGATAAAAAGTCGGTAAGGTACTTCACACTCGAGCAAATGCTGTGCTTGCACTGAGATTGACATTGAATCTTCGCCAAAAGTAAGCCTTCCATTCATGCTCAAAACTTTAAATTGGTCTCATAAATTTATTTCTAAATCAACGCATACATTAATCAGAATTCGGAAGAAAAAGCCCCTTCAATCGGATGCTTTCGCGAAAAGACGCTATAAAGGGACTGAAATTTCTTCCATAAGCAAATGAAATTCATGTGATTTCATAAAATAATCTAAACTTGAACATTACTTTTCAAGATAATATTGTAAAATTAAATGAATAAGTTCTTTAAAAATTTTATGGAATCAGATTTTTGATACCATTCCAAGCGTGTATGAAAATTTCGTCGATGCACGAAAAGAACATAAAAAGGTATTCAAATAGCATGTCGAACTAAGATTTTTACTTTATACTTCTCTAGTCTGTATACCTCGCTATTCTTTTTTTCCGCTATCTACAGAAATGATTTTGTAACATTATTTTCTATTCGCACTCTCGATTATCGAATTACCTGCGTCCGGGTGTTGTGCTCAAAGAAATATTGACCAAAATATCAAATACATTTCCAAAGAGTTGGTACATGTGATAATGGCAGTTATAAAGGCTGATTTGAAAGAGACAATCAGGCAGAGAGATCAAAACATTGATTGATAGAATTATATTACTTCATCCATAAAAATTTTGACAATTTTGCTATGCTCTCGTATAACGAATAAGCTTATTTGCACTTTTCATTCCATGTTTCCTGTCATTCGGGAAAATTACTCTATTTAGTAACTATTATATTAACATCATTCACAAATACATACGTATAAATGTATTCCAATAGGAAAAAATGTCGAATGATTAGAAAGCGGCTGAATCTATTTTAACATTTCTGTCATATTTAAATAGAAAAGCATCTAGAAAGGCTTTTAAGTAGTCATAAAGTACGATTCCAGGCCGTTTAATTCCTCTATTTGAATAACACGGGAATTAGTGCAAAATATGTTTCATTTGCACTTCAAAAAGACAGAAAATAATCGTGAAAACTTGTAAATGGAACCGAAGAATGCAAAAAATGATGAAAATTCATTTTCCTACAATCAGTTTTCAAATACGAGTTGATATGATGCACGGATTTCTTTTGTATACGAAAATGTAATGTCTAATTTGTAATCAGGAGAAACAGCATTTTTTACTGACTTACCAAAATTACGTACATTGCCTTCGGTCATATCGAAAACGAGAATTTTTTTGTAAATTTACACCCGTGATTATCGATAGTAAAGTTTAACTGAACAAATTATGAATGTATATAACCAGTGTTTAGCAGAACGAGAAAATCTTCGAGCTTCACCAAAGTTCAATATAAATACCGAAAACAATTTAAACTCACTTAATGCATGTAAAGACAATATCTGTATAAAAGTCATTTATAAAAATTTATTTTTATGTCATCGCCTGATTTTGCATATGAGACTGGAACAGATCGCCCTATTTCGGATATATTCTTTGTTTTGTTAATCGCGATTTTTGTCTTAACCACGCTGAATGTAGCAGTTATTCTGTCTTTTAAAAATAATACCCTCTTTTTCACGAAGAGTGGCAAGGTCTATTTTTGTCACAGAGATAAAAAATGTAAAAATTTAAATAAAGAAATTACCATGTCTTCTTTCTTGATTTGCTGCTTGAAATCCTATGCCATTCAAGATATTTTCTTGTATACACTAAGTTAAAATTGCTCATTTGTTGCTAGAGTTTACAAGACAATTCCTATTTATTGTATGATGTTCGGAATGATGTAGATTGTGGATATTTCAGAATAATGGAATGTTCAATAGCTTTTTCCGCTTTACATAATAAGAGAAACTTTTCTTATCTGTAATTTATGTTCGCTAAAATATTACAGAAAATTGTTTATTGAACTAAATCTATAAGCCTAATCTAAAGCAATACTTTTCTCATAGGCGTTGTTTGTCTAGGCTGTGACACGTAGCCTTGTCCTTACAGAGCAATTTCCCTATAAAAATACATAAGTATTCTGGATATAGATTTGTTTGAAAACCTGCCACCAGCAAGGAATATGGTATATTAATTTTTATTTTTGAGAGTTTTGTTTCCAAGTGTGTGTGTGTGTGTGCGTGCGTATACATTTGTGTTTTCTTGTCTAGTGTATTCCAATCCCAGTCGAAAGTTACGAAAAACTCCAGGCAAATATTTGCGTTCAACGTAACAGATTTTGACGTGGATTTTTCTTCCGTAAGTCTGAAGAATTTAATTTTTCATTCGTGTCGCTTCTTACCGTCTTCGTTTTAAGTAGCCTTATTTTTAGTTAAAATTATTAAAAAATGGACATCGTTTCCTAAATGTCACAAATGGAAGTCTTATAACTTCCTTGTAATCTCAAATATTTATTTATTCGACTAATGCTAAATAAAAGACAAAGTGCTTTATAAAGCCCGGGAAAAGCATTGGCCTCAACCACGAACCGTACCCAGAATTTCTTCTCTGCTAGACGTTTTTTTGTTCTTGATACTAATTATAAAGGATATGAAACCCCTGCATATTATATAACAAAAATAATTCGCTTTTCTTCGAGAAAGTTTGCTTCTCGCTCAATCACGACCGCTTAATATAATATGTATTTTACCCAACTCTCATAATTTTTCTTAAACCAAACGTGTATGCTTGCCTTACCGCCACATAACAAATTCAAAGGAATTTTATGACGGAAAACTTATTATTATGAGTTCTATTTATGTGGAATTCTTTATAAAGACATTTATGTTCGCTGGTGAAGGGTCTAACGCGTCGATGCATGGCATGGAAACGCATCTTTGGTGTAATCTGTCGTTCGGGATAATGTCCCTCCGATTGCAACGGAACCAGTTTGCAGTTGCATAGGAAGGGAATGCGCTTGGGAGTGCAACCGGCGAGCAGTGCGTTCACTCTCCGTACGAGCCATCGCACGACAGACGGTCAACCTAAGTAACTGATTCCGCTCGGGTGACTTTTGCAGTAACCACGAATGGATGGACCCGTGTGTGTGTGTGATATGAATTTTCGGCAGTACTCGGAAACCGCATTATTTTCACAAAAATAAAATGATATAACAAGAATGTTTTATGGTAACCCCCCCTTGTCGCACCCTTTTGTGGTTTAATGATATTTTAATATACATTCAGATACGAAATTAAGTTACTCAATGTAACTCGCCGATTGTTGACACTTAAAATATTCTATGCGCGATTTATATGTTACTTGTTATGTTTCAAGTTTGTTCCTCTGTATCTTTCTCGAAAAACTAGTAATAATTAAGAACTATCAGCTGACCTTTTACTGTTATTATTAGCATGCTATATTGAGGAAAGTCTGCGGTAATAAATGTTAAACTTAGTTCGACACATTCTCCTATTTCCTACGAACTCGTACATTAGTCGGAAACTGCTTTCTTTTTACGAGTCGACTATCAACTAAAGCTTTTTCCCTCACATTCCTTTGTTAACTAGAATATATTATTCAATCACATCTTCAGAGAAATATATATGCTCTTATAAATGATCAATTCCTAATTAAAATGCTCATCTCATTATCTTCGCAGATAGTAACTTAACCTAAATTCGGATGTTGGTTTAATTTAACATTCGAATACATGCCATAGAGCAGGGATTCTTAATCTTTTGTGAGTCCCGCACCCCCACAGCGATCCATGGAAATCCCGCACCCCACCATAATATTTCCAATGTTTATTAATTTTAGTTTTTTTTTAATTTTAACGAATTATTAAACGTATAGTATTTAAAATCAAATATAATCATTGCAAACTACATTTTAAACTCAACCTTTCCTCAATTAAAGACACAATAAGATTGTAATACAGGTGAGGCGACGATTAGGCATTTTATTACAATGGAATCCTATCCAATAATTTCATAATACTTTTTAAGGTTGTTTCTTTTTAAACAATTTTTAATGCTGTATTCATCTTGAACTTCAAAATAACCTCTCTGTAGCGGATTATCTCAGCCTTCTCACGAAAAGTAGAAGCGAGAGAATGACTTTGTTATAAACGTAATTAAAGGCGGAAAAATATAGTGACAATATGTCTGGGCACGGAAGTTTAAATCGCTTTGTAAACAGACCTCGAATAGTGATTACGGTTTGTTATTTCAAGGAAACGAATGTTCTTCAGCATCTCGCTATATATCTAATAAGAAACGTGGACGCATTAATACACACACTAGGACGGCAGCTGGTTAGTATGGGTGGTTCAAAATGTTATCTAAAAAAATAAATAAATAAAAAAGTCAAATTGCAAGACGATCCCACCGCACACCCTGTACCCACTTCCCGCACCCGTGGACCATCTTCCCGCACCACCTGGGAGTTTAGCTAAATAAATGGAAATCTGCTTTGTGTTTGGTTGCTCAATATTATTCATATCTTTTCAAGGATCAGTGATCCATATTATAATTACGAAATGTCGTTTATGATCTTCTATTTCAGTTCGTAATTGTTCAATGAGCTAGAATGTACACACCACTGCTTAATATTTGCTAACGGACTTTTAAAATATATTTACAACATATCATCATCGTTTAGTTTACGTTACTCCTAAATGTAAGCTTAATATAAAAAATGGGCGAAAAGAATGCAGAGAAATCATTATATGTTATTGTGTGATGTAGGTAGTAGCAAGTTCCCCGGCAGGGCATTAACTTAGAAAAACTATCTTGTTAACTCTGTAGCGGAATAGTGTAGTAACATATTCTTTTATGGACATAATGAAGAAATAGAGGAATTAATTGATCCTATAACATTTAAAAAGTGCGTAAATGTACCCTAAAAAGAGTTTCAATCGTTTCTTCCCAGAATTACCAGCTAATGCCAAGAATAGGCTTCTTCGTTCTCTGCGCCTATCAATTTGTCATTCGGGTAATGATTGCGCGTGCAAAATACGAATAAGCACCAGCCAATATTCCCGGATAGTTTTTTCTTCCTCTTGGTTCGGAGTTGCAATGCTTATAAAACGATTTTCGCCGCCGGGCGTATCATCGGAACGCCCCATCCTTCCCCTTATCGATAACTACGTTCGCAGACCCATCAGCCGCCGAAAAGGAGAAGAATTTCGCTCAATTATTCAGCGGATCGTTTGAGCAGGTCTTTCGCATTAGTTTCTGCGTGCGAGACATCATCAAAGGGCTGTAGGAGTACTGGAAGAAAAAGAGTAACTCCGGTTATCGAAGGCCTTTATGGCGTCACGTATTTACGAAGGCCATTTAACGCGTTTCGCTAGATCATCCGCCGGGCGGGAAATCGCTTCGAATAAATATAAATATATATTTGGAGCGCCGCCATTGGCCTGCGATGGAGGATCCTCATTGGAGCGCGCATGTTGAAGGGTGCTTCATAATCTTAGGGAATTAGGACCCGGATGGTTTAAGCTCGGATTTTTCGCCGATGACGATAATTTTGCATCGTCAGCTGTTTCGACGGTCCAAAATGGCGATCTTATAGCCTATTCCTGTGGTTTACATCGTGAGTTGGGATTAACGGCAAAGAATCAATCCAGTTGTTAAAATAATGCAATCGGATACAGAAACATGAATTGAGCTTCATTTAATAACTACGAAACAGTTCAAATTTGCTGTTGTTTTCATACGAGGAACAATTTTGCCAGTTTTTTTTAAATATCTGGATCGCATTGGATATTTTTAACCACATTTATTGTTCCCTCAAATTTCTATTGCGCATTAATACATTATTTCAAATCAATCGTTTAGTGCAATAGTGTAAAATGAATTTAGGAATAATAACTTCGTAAATGACTGTTGAATATTTTTTTACGTTTCAGTAATGAATTTGAATCGCGTAGTGATTGAAACTATTATCCCTTGGAATAAGGTGCATAACTAATTCCTTGTTTGCTGGATGAGGGTCCCTACACGTTTTTTATTTAGGCGAATATGTAAAACATGAAAAGGTTTGATCAACCCATAATCAATGGAAGTAGGTTTTCGTAAATTCAAACAATCGCATTCCTTATATACGCTATCGGAGGGAGTAAGGCGCTTAATCTCTTGTTAATTTCATCGCTAAGTACATAGTATCAATTCTACGTTCAATATGTAAAAAGTAATTCGACGGGTTCGGCATTATTTTCAGTTTCGTGTATCATAAGCGATGTTAAACGTTATTACTTACAGCGGTGGATGCATTGACAGCTCATTTTACTCTAAAATAAGAAATAGCATACATATTTGTTATGATTTTATTAGATGAAGCCTGCAAACGGATAATAAAAAATTTTTATTTGAAAAGGCTTTGTAGTACTCTATAATAACATATACAGTAAATATAGCAGGATTGTTAACGTTTTACATATTTCCGCAGAGACCGCTAATGTAGCAATTTTCAGTGGAAATTAAATTAATGGAATGGTTTATTTTCTCCAAGCGTTCCTTATTATTTAGGATGTTTAGATGCCGAATACTACAGCTATATTTCAGGAGACGAATTTGAAATTGTATAAAGCTGAATATTTTTCGATTCTTCTTCCGTTCAAACTGCCACTTTTTGTATTTCAGAATTCAATAGGTTATTTTAAAATTATTTATTGAGTTCAACGTGCCGTAGTTTTGCAAGCAAACACTATTGAATAAGAAAATATAAGGCACCGAAGAAAATATATTTATAATTTACCTAAGCTGTTTTCAAACTATGGCACGCGTAACACTAGAGGTACGCGAAACTTCTGCCAGTGGTACGCGAGGTTAGTGCCAGTATTCACTACATTCATACTTACCTAATACTATGTGATACGAAGAAATTTTGTCACCTTTTCGCTGGCACGTGAAGGAAAAAGTTTGGGAACTTTACATTATTACCAAAACTACGTTATCCACTTCCATATTAACAAGCTTTGGGCGAAAGAAGAGGCTGAGGGAACGTGTGAACTATGCGAATGTTTGAGATGAATGGTGGGGCATATTTTATCAAAATAGAAAATGGCCGTAATCAGAATATTTTTTCGTGAAGGTCGTTTGTGAAAATAGGTGCTTTTGCTGCGGTGCCGACTTTTTATATTTAATCTTTTAGCGGCAGTTCTTTATTTTAATACATTTATTTTCGTACTATTAGCCGGCGCCGGCGGTTTAAGTTAAAAAAAATTCTCTGAGCATGAATGCATATGCAACAACATTTCAGTAGACACGTTTAAAAGTAGGTAATCGAATAAAATTAATATGTGCGTCTTTTGAAAGTTTCAAATAGCATCCGTTACATTATTAATCTGAAATTGCTATAAAGTACATATGGATGTCATAGATAAATTCGGAAAACGAATCGAAGAACGAATCAAATCGCACAAATAACAAATTGGAAGTTTTGTTGTTTATTAATCTTATTGGATGACTTTTGCCATTTAGAATCTGCATTAATTATTATATCAGTGTAGCAGTATATTGCCTTGGTGATTTAATTGACTTTAGGATATGCAAAATCCAAATATCAACGCCAATTCCAGTACAATAAAAAGTAATTCTACCATCAGGTAGGTTTTAGGCACACCACCAAATCCTGGCTATCCAAAGCCTTTCTCTCAAAATTCTCATATCCCATCCCTTCTTTCAACGAATCTAATATATCTATCCTCTTCCTACCTTTTTGCCTCTTTCCCAACATTCTTCCTTCTTTCAGTAAACCGTTTTCTTTCAAATTTTGACTAACCCATTTCTTCTGTCTACCCATTATTACTCTAATTAAGTTCCTCTCTTCCACTACTACATTCAAAACTTCCTCATTCGTTTTCCTCTGTGTCCAACTGATTTTCTCTATCCTGCGCCATACCCCCATCAAAAACGCCTCTAATCTCCTCACGTCTTCTTTTCTCATTTTCCATATCTCGACCCCATATAATGCTACACTCCATATCAGTGTTTTCACTAGCCTCTTCGACAGCTGTTAATGAGAAAAACATCAGAATAGTTGAAAGGTTGGTGTTAGAAGGCCGACGAGTGACAGTTCGAGAGATCTCCGAGTCATCGAAATTGGTCTTGACTCAGTGCACGAGATCCTACACAACCACTTGGGCATGAGCAAAGTTTCTGCCAGATGGGTACCTAGGCTGTTGGCCCAACAGTGTTGGGGTCTGACCAAAAGATCAACCGTATGGAAACACGTGGCGAGCTGCTGGAACTAGCAAACAATTACGGGCAAAACTTTTGGCGACGAATAATAACCACATATGAATCCTCGCTGCCTAACTTCAATCCTGAGACCAAAACTCAATCGATGGAATGGCGGCAGCCTATTGATGGACCTCCGCTCAAAGTACGCTCGACTCCTTCTGTTGGTAAGGTTATGATCACTGTTTTCTGGGACTGCAAAGGAATTATTCACATCGAATACCTTCCGAAAGGAGACACTGTTAATGCAGCGTACTATTTGGCGGTATTAAAGGGTCTTGTACGGCAAGCACCGATTAAAAAACGGCAAGGAAAGCTTCAGCTACGAACTCTGCTGCAGCAGGACAATGCCAGGCCTTACACTGTCAAGTTTTCTATGGATACCATAGCCGATATTCACTGGGAGTTGCTTCCTCATCCTCCCTACTCTACAGATCTAGCATCCAGTGACTTCAATCTGTTTCCGGAACTGAAATAACCCCTCCGGGGAATAAGATTCTCTACCTTAGAAGAGCTGAAATCGGCAGTAAATACTTGGATAAAAAACACTTCAAAAGACTTCTTTCATAAAGGACTCCGAAAACTAATTTCTCGTGTAATATACTATCAGGGAACTATGTTGAAAAACTAAGTTTAAGTAATGAATAATAAATCTTTTATTTCATCTTTCTTGAAAAATTCCTTGAACTTTCGAACACCCCTCGTACATTCCTGAAAACACTGATTGTGAGTAGAAATTCTTGAGGAAACAGCATTTTCCAGCATTCGTTACTTGAGCCATTGAAATATCTATAATTTTAGTTTTCTCCTTAAACGTTCGCAATGTAACTTTTTCCGACCATCCGCTTTGTACATTTACCTACCATTATTTCATTCGCGCCATAAGTTCTCCTTTTTATAAAGTTGCGGAAACGCGCTTATTACGTACAATGGAGAAATTTATAAACTGTCTACATAATCGGTACAAGATATTTTTGTGCCCTAGCAGAGTTTCGAAAATTACGCCCCCCTCCTAATGAAACTATACAGTACGCAATTCTTAACCCTAAAAATGCAGTTTGTTTTCATTTTAGAAACAAAACAAAGTATATTTGTTACATCAAACGTCACATTTTAAAGTCAAAATTACCAATCGGTGTGCGGCTAAGTGTGCTGTGTCCTAGGCAGGTTCTTGGCTCGCCTATCCCTTGTTCCGGCTGTGATTCTCTACATTCAAATCTGCTGCGTGCCTTTTCTTTACTTTGTCTAGAACGCTTGACTGATTTAAAAGAGCAATAACCTACAAATAAGCCAAGGCTAATGGTAAAGCATTTTTGGCTGCAGAGTTTGTATCACGGCGTCTCGACTTTGAGACGGTACATTCCTATCACGCATACGAAATATATCGGAACTTCTATAGAAAAAATTAATGTGTCAAGTGAGAAACGATTGGACTCTATATACACGAACTCTGAGGTAAGAACTCCTTAGTTTATTTTTGCATAATCGATATTACAAAGAAATAAATGTTTTTAACTCCATTCTATATGAATTTGTATGACAATAAATTTTAAAAAGTTCAATTATTGATGATGGAAGGCTCCGAGAAGATTTAATTTGAAAAAATAATTAGAATAAACGTTAATTTAAAATATCTCTAGTAATACGAAAGTCTTATTAGCTAGACTGCATCTTCTCATTCTTTCGGCTCTCAGAGGATTTCAAACAGAATTTGTAAATTTCTATTCAGGCAATAAACGTGGGTGGAAAAAGCTGAATTAATATTTAATATTGATTAAATTTAACTACTAATTGTTTGCGTTCGTTACAAAATTGAATTGATTTTGCTTATCAATATAATACATAGTTTCAATCCAAGATGAAGATCATCATGGCAAAAACTAAACTGAGAGAGTCTCTCTCTATCTCTCCAGTAGCCATAAAAAGCTTGGGAGAACTAGGTGAACATTTCAATTAAAAATTAGTCATCGTTAGTGGCGAGTGATTGATAGTAGATTAAAGAAAAGCTGCCTTTTTGAATCTAATATCGGTATGTTACCACTGGTGACGGTTGGTTTGCATTCTCATGCGCGTCCTTTTTTATGGCTGTTGAAAAAACACGGTTCTTCAATTTAATTATTCCGGTGTTAAGTGTATATCTTGATCAGAAGCTTATGGAGAAAACACGTGAATGGATACAACGAAGTTTGTAACTTTGCGCGGTTATCTATGTATAGTAGAACGCACAAACAACCTCAAAAAACTTTAGGAAATTGCGATGAGTAATAAGATGACCACGGTTACTTTTGCTTTTCCCAAGTAATTTTCATTTCTCACTTTTAATTTTAATGCTTCTTCACCGTTTCCTCCCAGACTTATCGTGGATTTTTCTTACATTTATTTTCTTCTCCATAAATAATTTGGGAATATACCTACTGTTTCAAATATTGCGGAGTAACCGATTAAGCTTATTTCATCACTGTCAAGTCACTTAAGAAGAGAAAGAGGTTGCGATGAAAATATCCTTGTTTTTAGCTACAATTATCCTTCAACAGCAAGTTTACGGTTTTGCTAGAATAAATCAGTGAATAGAATTCCGCTGAATGATTTTTAAAAGAAATTTACGTGATACTGGAACATTTTCCAAACGTCATAATCGAAAACTAATATTAAAATGCATTAATGTATGGATTTAGTTACACGAAAGCAATTAAACTCTCTCTTTCGTCTAAAGTTTGGTGACACATCGGACAGATGTGACAATTTTGGTGGTCATATTTTTCAATTTGGTATTTCGGACGTCTTGAAAATTAGCAAAATATCTATTACTTATTTTAAATATGATTTGAAATGCTGATGCTACTCAAAATAATTTGCGCTAATGGAAATATAAGCATTAAAAACCGATTTGAAGTACATAGCGCTCCTGTAGCAGTGTGGTACAAATGACGCATCAACGACGAAACAACTAATTTGATATTTTATTACGTCATAGTTTTTACCCAAAACATAAATTGCAATTTGCTTCGCATGGTAGAGCTCATAAAGTAACTGGGCTGTTTTATAGGGAGTTTTGTTGGTGTTTAAGCTGTATTGGAAATAATACACCAATCAACCGAGCATTTATTAAGCGAATCCTTTTCAAAGATGCCATTTGATCCATCCCATTGTTTGTGCTATACAAGATAAATTAACAAACGAATGATCAGTCCATGCATTTATTTCGTGGCTGTTTGAACACAGTTGTAAGGGTTTGATTGTAACTGAACCATGTTGCCGAACACCTCATCGTCCGTTCCTATAATAACCTTTCTTTCGACATATTTTTTTGGAACACTGGAGACTGAATTTTGAAATACATATCTCTTAGGGTCTTACCTCTCAGTACTGAGTAAAACGTGTTTTTTTTTCCCAAAGCAATATCCTTCCAGTCGTGTGAGCCTCTTGTCGACCACTCCTCACGTTAAGTACGGTACAAGTATTTTCGCCGCAGCAAACAAATTGTCGCACTAGTAATGTTTCCCTTGTAATATCAACAATATAGGCTAATGCATTCGGGATGAAAATTAATATGAAGAAAAAAAAAGTCGTAAGATTTCTGAGAGCGGTGATTACCAGTTCAATGTTATAGTGGATGGAGAAAGTCTGAAAAGTGGAATTTTTGACTTGTTAGATAGTATTGTCACAGTAGGAAAGATATCAGGAGATGGATAACAAAATAAAACGAGGCATTTACCGAAGTTATTGACAGGATATTTAAGAAGATATTAAAAAAAGAGGATAATGAAAACGGATACGACGTACAGTGAGAAAAGATGATGTGATTAGAGACGTTTTGAGATGTGTGTTTGGAGTAAACTAGAGAAAATTAGTTGGACAGAGAGAAAAACACGAGGTTTTGAATGCTGTAGGGAAAGAGAGGATCTCAATTAGAGTAGTAAGGGAAATAGAGAAGAAATATTCTGGCCAAAGTTTGAAAGAAAAATGTTTACTGAAAGAAGTCATAGAAGGAAAAGTTAAGGGAGAGAGGCAAAGAGGTAGGAAGAGGATAGGTACTGTATCATATGCATTAAAATAATGAACTGTTTATTATAGATGCAGTAAGATCTGCCTAGAACCTACCGGAAGGTAGAATTACGATGATAAAAATATCATTAAAATTTCGATTTTCGTGCTGTGAGTAATGTTAAAATTGAATCATTCTCATTTTGGAATGAATCGGCACGGAGAATTATGTTTACCTATGCGGATAAATCGACAAAAAGAAAACACCATATCTGTGTAGTAGAGGGTGCTAATAATCTCATATTGTGAGTTTAAAATAAAATATAACTGCTAAATCTTGTTAACTTCTCTACTGCGAAGTGCTCGGACGCCGATTTTTTTAGTATTTCTTTTAAGTAAATTTTATATTTTTTCTCTCTGTGTATCTGTCCTGTAGAGTCTTCTGAACAAAGTCAAATCAAAAATTTTTCTTTGCTAGTTTATGAAGAAGAGATATTTCTCTCACTGATCTGGGGTAAATATTTTACGTCTTCGAAAGATTTAAATAAAAATGGGTGGAGACGGCGGTGACGAGAATTAGGGCGGGAAAACTTGTGTTCCTTTTAATTATCTAATTTTCCTTTATCTAATTTTCCTTTCTTTCCTGTCCTACATATCGTCACCTTTTCAATTTCTCCTTTTGCGTTGTCTCTAAATATTTCCCTTGTACGGTTAAGGAATTATATACTTTTGCAACTTCGCCAGATTTGTAAAAAAATAATGTTACGCATTCTGAAATGTTTTACGATTTTTTCTACGGAGTGGCTAATAAGAGAGGTGTATCGATGAATCAAATATCACATTTTATTCTAGATAAGTCTGTATAATGGAGTAGTCGCTTTGTTCTCAAGGCTGTGACAAAGCAAGGCTTTGAAAATTATTTTTTTGCTCTGACGCCATACTTATAGAAAGCGCGGGTATTGGTGTCTTGCAGAATTGTAACTATTGTCTAAAAAATGTAACAAAAAATATTGTTCAAAGCCCAGCTCCGATCTCCCCCTCGGGTCCTCCAAAAATAATCTTCGAGTGACACAGGTAGGAAAGCCTTTCCTCAAAATCTCAGCTTCATCTCTTTCGTCGCTCGTTTATAATTTCAGTCTAAGCTATTGCGGACATAGCGACGGACGAACCATGGTTGGCATGACAAAACAATGAACCTTTTTTTTTAAAACAAAAACTAACCTATTGTGATTAGATATAGTAACGGAATACGATAAAATCCAATGTGTGTATGTCTACTGAAATAAAATTCTTATTGGAAAGAATAGCATCGCGCGAAAATGGAAGGTAATTTATTATAGTCGGTTTACTCGTAAATGATCCAAAGGACATAGATAAAAATTCTTCCAGTTATAGAGACTGATGTCATACAAATACATTAAAATAACCATATTGATAAAAATATAATCATTTATCATATGGCATTATAATTATATATAGTTTACATCCACCTAACGCCAAGATCCCCCAACTCCAGTAGAAGTTGTATTCTTATTAGGAGAACAATTTTCCACGAATAAAAGAATTAATGTAGCCACTGGCATTAATGTATGGTTATAAGAACTTTTGTACAGTTAACGTTGCATTCATATCAAGTTTGAGATGAGGAAAGCTCGTAAATTAATAACTTTTAATACCACAAGGGAGAGAAGGGAAAGCAGGATTAAAGACGTGATAAAAGAAAAACTGGATGGAAAAAGAGAGAGGTAGGAAAAGGTTTCAGCTGATAGACGACTTGAAAGGGAAAGAGAGCTATCAAGACATGAAGAAGACTGCGGAAAATAGGAGTATATGGAGAACTAAGTTTAACCTAGAATAATCACGGACCTGTCAACGGACAGACTATATATGATGATGATGCTTATTATAAATTATACAGTCGATCTTTTTATCCAACTTTACACAAAAATTCTCACGAGAAACAAAATCTCCTCTTCCTTTTCACTCTGCGTTCATGTCTCATGAATGCACATCATTGCAGAATCTGATCATTAGCCACAAATACACCTATTAAAAATCAAACATAATAAGCGTATTGTCAATTCTGAATTAGGCGAAGAGAGTTCGGTTTTATTTGCCAAATATTTTTCGTCCAGTTTTAAGGAAAAATTACATAGTATAAATCCGAAATTCCTGATTAATCGTTGACATGGGGAACAAAGTTTCTCCGTGTAAAAAAGTTAACATGTTAACGCAATAAATTGTAAATACCATTGGAAATTTTTTTTCGACTTGAAAGGGAAAGAGAGCTATCAAGACATGAAGACTGCGGAAAATAGGAGTATGTATATGGAGAACCAAGTTTAACCATGAATAATCACGGGCCTGTCAACGGACAGACTACCTATGATGATGATGATATATGTATGATGATTTCTTCAGCGATTCTTTAATTTTATAAGCATTCCCTAAGGGTTTTCTAGGATGACCTGTGTAGATGCGGCGTAATCCTGCCATTTTTTATGGCCACTTTAAATTACTCTTGGGTTGATGCTGAATTCTAAAGCGCTATACTAGGAATACTGCTGCCGAACTCAAATATTTATCTAATTCAATGGTTAATTCCTATTTATATCTCATTATTCACGTTTTCAGAATAAAAAACTCGTCAAGATATAAAAACATCAGTAAATTTGAAGAACTTATTTTGAATGGCTTAGGAATTACATCAGAAAATCACACAGATGCCATTTAAGATTAGTAAGAGAGATAGTTAGACGCATTTCATGCAAAACTACGAACACACCTTCAATTCCCGGTCATCGATAAAAAAATTATAATGGTGTTGAAGGGCTCATTATCATATCTTTATGTGAATATTATGCATCATATAAGAATAAAAAATTGTTACGAGATTGTCGGTAAATATAAATGACATCCGGCAGTTAAAACAAACACCGAAAAAGCCTACGAAATCGGAAGAGGAGTATTTTTTTTAATTCTCAGATATTTTTCCAGTTTTTCATGACCATTTTCTCCAGCATTGAGTTTGCACCGAGGCGCCGTTAATTTTAACGGTCCAAGGCGGCAGAGTGCATTGCCTTCATTCATTTACGAAAGCCGCAGCGTAGATGATACTCCCTCTCATATCCGACCCTATATTAATTCGAAGTTACGACGGGAACCCGGAGTCCGCCATTAGCCGACTCTTACGATGCACCAAGTGGTTTGCGTCACTTCCGTGGGACGGGGTGCTGCACTTGCAATTTGCTCCTCTCATACGTTATGGATGGTGAACTTTGCCACTCAATTGAAAGTGGCATCGAATGTTATAAAACTAAATACTGACTCCTAAACCTATTTTGCATTGGTTTTTAGATAATTTAATTAAAGTTTGAATATACGTCTAATTGTTTAAGTTACTTACGTAGTTTTAAAAACAGTTTCCTTTGGAGAACTCTACGCTACACGAAAATATCATTAAAACCGTTTATTAGTAATATTTCATGATGAACTCTTCTCGGGTAATATTTCATTTATAATCAACTAGCGACAGTTTACCCGGCGGCCGCGGCGTTGCCCGGGACTCAGAACAGTCTAAAAATTACCTAATTAAAAAAAAAAAAACTTTATTAATTTATTTTTAATATGCTTACAGTAATTAATTTTTGAAACCTATAATTTTTATTCCTATAGAGCTTCAGAATATACAATACTGCTCGTTTTTTCATTTAGGGCCAAAACTAATGGTGTCAGGACGTTTCACCTACAGCTATTGCCCTAATGCAATTTCACCTACTTTTTTTAGTCTACTTTATTATGCCTATGAAATTTAATACAAAAACAGAATCACTTACTAACTTTTAAATCTAAAGTCAATTTCGTCTTAAAAGATATTCTAAATAATAATTTCTTCCGTATTTCCAATTAATTCTTTAATGGAATCCCGGGAAATAAACAAAAGATCATAATATATTGTTGTGAATAAAACTTTTTATTTTCAATTTAAATATTTAAGTTGTGTCCGCATATTGCTAGATATTCAGTGATTCTGTTACTGTTTTTGTATTCATTGCATCGAAGGGCGATATCTTGCAATCTTCTATTCAATCGGCGGTATTTCAGCCTTTGTTTTCCCCGGTTCTGGCGCCCTGCATTGACTTCAGCAATCATGTTTTCTGTGTTCTGTTTTTCGTTCTTAATTTCTCGTATGAGATGGAAAGGTGATGGATGATTTTCCCCGAACATTAGTTGAAACATATTGTGCCAAGCTTCAGTGAGATTATTTGACCTGGGTTCATTGGCAACAACTGCATCATACTGATTCCAAAGCTTTTTTGATATGTTGGAGGAATTACTCTTCTCCCACCACGACCTCTCTTTCCTCGGATGTATGTCTCTTAGAAGTATTCGGCAGTATCTACCAACTCGACTGTGAGACTATCAAGGAGTATATCAAAAGATCCTTCAACATCATCATGAGGAACAAATGCAAGGCTCAACAGCTGGTGAATTCCTTTTCTTACATCTGGATTTTCAGGATTGGAGTATTTTCAGGATTGAAGCCCTTGAGCCTGAACATCTCTGTAAATACTCTGACCTAGGTGAAAGAAGCGTAATCTTGTCGCTGCTTGTCGAAACACTTCATAATACTAGTTGATTAGTGCTAATTCAAAATCACTTATTATTGTGGATGGCTGGCCAAGATTTATATTATTATGTAGACAGTGATGCTCAATTTCCCTTAATACAGTTGTATAATGGTTCGCTGTCTTGCCTGAGAGAAGACAATATGCCATTGGAAAAGAATTTCCATTATATAGGCCGTGAATGGTGAATAACTGATTGTGAGTAAAATTTCTAGGGGAAACTTTGAACGTGCCATCCATAAACCAAATCTCACATGAAGCCAATTTTCTTAAGTTGGAATTTGTTGCAAATACTGTAATTTTGTTCTCATCTGGCAGATCCAAGTTATCATATAGAAGGAATCTCTCGCCACGCATGGTCACCATAAACTCTTGTGAAAGTTCATGCAATTCTTCAAGATTTTTAGGATTTCTGAAGAGGTCTGCTTGTCTAATCCTATTCATAGCACGTTTCAAAGCAGTTCTTTCCGGCAAATGTGGCAGTACACTTTCCTGAGCATTGCTTAATTCTTTCCTTATTATACGAGATGGAGGAAATTCTGGATGATCAGCTTCAGCTCTCTTCATACTGGCCTTAATTCTTTTAGCTGTCACAGCATCTGGGCAAGGAGCATTGCTGTACACAGTCGTTTTCATTATTATAGGTGGTTCACCATGAGAAACAGCTCTGCCTCGACATCTGTTCTTTTCGATGCAAGTCCAATAGATTCTTCCATTATCTAAATTTTCCCTTTGCTTGTGGTACACATAACCCTTGAAAGCTAAAGCTAAATGTTTCCATACCAACACTATTGTTTCTTCCAATAATGGAATGGAAAAACTAAGTGGCATTTTAGGTGAAATTAATACATGATAATAAGTTAAATTGCAGTAGTTATGATTTATATTATGTAAAAAGGAATATGTGAAATTTCATAGGCATAATAAAGTAGACTAAGAAAAAGTTGGTTAAATTGCATTAGGGCAATAGCTGTAGGTGAAACGTCATGGAACCAAACTAATTTACGGAGAGAGTTTAAAAAACGACAGCAATAAAATGAATTTTTATTCTTTTAAGCGTTCTTTCGTCCAAGTCCCAATATCGTAAGATGATTCTAAGTAATTTTAAAATGCAAATGAAAAATATGCTGCACTCGTTCCCTATATGAATTTTCAATTCTTTAGTTTTTATGACCGTTTATTTAATTTTTTGATCCCTCCCCATTCCAAGCCAAAAATTAAAAAATAAGCCCGAGGTGCACACCCTCAGGTTTCCCTAAGTACACATGCCAAGTTTCAGTTTTCTAGGTTTATTGGTTTTGGAGTTACAGCGTTAACACACAAACTAACACACATTTGCTTTTATTCATATGGTAAATCAAAGTTTACAACTTTATGTACGTAAATGTAGCTACGAATAGAAAAGAACTATGTAACTTTCAATATTTAAAAAAAACGTAAGTCGCTATTCTCATCTAATTTTAAATTTATACGTGAACCTATTTGCGTTAGTAAACATTACAGATGTATAATATAATAGTTTTACATAAAAAAGGTAAGATTCTTGGATAAAATTAATGATGAAATGCGTTGATTAAACCGATTAAAGGCTTCCCAGATGCAGTCAACAGTATAATTATCTTTAAATAATTATGTTGCTATGCGTCATTAATTTCGATGCTCAAACAAAAGTTCGAAGGGAACAACGATTTTCTTTCGTCAGTTTGAATGTTTAATTGGCACTAATTGAATCGGAGACATCAATAAGTCTCCTTGACAATGTCCGGAATGAGTACGAAACATCCGCAAAATTTCGTAAAATTATGCGTATTTCTCAAAACTTCGACCATATACCATGTAAACATTGCAAGAATAAGATAGTATATAGCTTTAGCCGTCGAATAAAGTAAAAATAAAGAAAATCTGTCCATATTTACCTATTTTTATGAGCGAAGGAAGAAAACCTTGCACTCTGAAAAATCGAAAATCCCGTGTAAACTTATGGAAAAATATAAATGTCTCCTGGTGCTGTTCCAAGCCAAAAATTTAAAAAATAAACCAAAACTGCACACCTTCAGAGTGATCTTATTATGTACTAGCAGAAATTCCCCGCGTTGCCCGGGGAAATTTGGTTCTAGATGATACATGGTATTTAATTCACTCGGTCGCCGTTTTGAATAAAACTGGCAGAGAGAAACAAAAACCAGGTATGAATTATTTCTGGGAGCCCTCCACAATCGTACCAAATTTGATTCAAATTAATAATAGGACTTTGGAAAATACGCGTAGTTTAATCAGTCCCTGCCGTCCAATTACGGATAAGGAAGTAGTCGTTTCCCACCTTTCTCACTGTGTATAAGATGTAGAGTTACCTGCTCTTTGAGAACAGGAAGTTTATGAGAACAGTTATTTTATTGGACAGTTTAGCCATCAGAACAGTTCGAAAAGAACTGTCCCATTCTTTCTGACCCATCTCTATATGGCAATGCATTAGAATAAAAAGTTATTTTGCTTTTTATACAATTAATATAAAATATTTGGGATTAAAAAGTCTCCTACGACCTTCCTATTTGTGAAGAAAGTAATTGTTGAAATTTGATTATTCTTGCTTTAACAGTGTGGAAATGTAGAGATGCACAAACAAACATACTTTCATAAATATATAGGAGATTGAGCTTATACTGGTATTGCAAGTGACAAATATCAAATTTGAAATTCCGAAGTTAATTTACACGAGAGTTATCGTCGAAAAACCAAATCGATGCCCCCCCAAACCCCAAACTTAAAATTTTTTTTGAGTTACACCGCATCTTATAAATAATTTAGTGTGTATGTGTGTGTATGTTCTTTATACGTTTTTACACTGTTGAAGCTATCGAATTCAAAAGTTTCATGGGCCATCATATGGACCAAAGGAAGAACTTGGTATAGGTTTGCAGACCGTGGGGTCTCTTACACCCCATGGGGTCAATAAAATACTATTTTCATAAGAATGCTTGGGAAATGGTGTGGAGAAAATCCAAAATGCCATGCAGCCCTTCACTGATGTGGATATAAATATACCTAAATATTAACTTACGATCACGGGAATTGGAATTTTACGCGCGGAAGGCTGAATATTTTAATTCTGTTCATGTTTTGTCGTTTTACATGCTAATTGTTGTCCTCTTCAAAGTTAAGTTCGGTTTATAAAAAAAATTAACGCCAAATTAGCTTGAACTTAGACTTAACGTGATATTTAAATGCCTTAACGCCAATGGCAACGTTCATGTCACAACTTAACTTAAAAACTGCGTTAAGTTACGGAAAAAATTAGCGTAGGATTCGGATGAGTTTGAATTAACGTGAAATTAACTTAAGAGCGCCTTGTAGTAGTCAGTTATTTCGCGCTTCCCTATTGTCAGTTGTTCGCTTGTTAGTGGTTTTGCGGGAAATCTGAGAAATATTGTTCATGATCAGATATTTTCATATCCTTATACAGACGGAATTGTCCTCGGCTGTTCCTGTCGCGTTTAATAGGCGTTTTTTCACCAGAAGAGCTGCAGAAGCAATCAATAAAACTGCCGACACGCCATCAACGATGTCATCGTCCATCAGTTGGTCCATTGTGCCGAAAACTCTTACGATCCGCGATAATACGGTATGCTAATCGCCAGTTACCTCTACATTCACCGCCAATTTCGATAAACGCATAGCATTTGACATAGGTTCAACTGAAGAAAAGCAGATGGCGCTAATCCACGCTAATTTTTATCATGAACACATTTAAGTTGTTAAGTTAATTTGAATTTAAGTTTCGAGTTAAGTTTTCCTTAATTTTTTTTATAAACATACCTTTAGAGATATCCACGCCGTGGCGCGCCGTAGAGGAAGAATAGATAACTAACTCCAAGATTAAGTGTACAAATGGATTCATGCCAAAATATAGTCTATGAATACTTTTAAAGTGAGTCAAATGATTTTTAAGGAACATTAGAACATTGTTATTTTTTACCATTAACATTGAAAGATTTATCGTAACATAAATAGGTACATCTACTTACATTTGTTCGGTAACCAAGATGTTGTTTATTGTTTACGTTTTGGCTAATAGTATTGACAAAATCCACATAATTTTATTAACCCTTTAAAGGCTTCGGTGCATCTATCCATGTGAATATTAAGATGTTAATGCGTAATTATATTAATGGTAAAACTTTACAATACAATACATAAAATAGTAAATGTTAATGTAAGCATCGCTTGCGTAATTAAGGAATGAGGAACGTTTGCCCCCAGCAATAAAAGTCGTTTGCTACTTAAAAGAAAACTTTCCCGAGCAAAGCCAGGCGTTTCAGATTGTAGCCTATATTTAAGCTGGACCAGTCTAAATATATGCTGCAAGTTTCATAAAAAATTGACCAGCCATTTTTGCGTGATGCGGTAACAAACAAACAAACAGACAGACAAGACTTTTTCCTAAAATATTTACCCAAATTGCTTTCTTAAAATATTTCTTATTTATACTTCTTCGATGTAATGAACCGTTAGCTTGAAATCAGCGATTTCTCTTACGGGTGCCCCCCCCCCCCCCACAACCCCCCCTCCCCTTGGTATGATTTTGCTCATCTACAAACTTGATCTTATACTTGTATTGAAAGTGACAAATATCAAATTTGAACTTCCTAAGTTAATTTACTCGAGAGTTATCGTCGAAAAACCAAATCGATGCCCCCCAAACTCCCACTTACAATTTTTTTTTTGAGATACACCACATAGCATATATTTTACGCTGGACCAGTCTAAAGATACGCTGCAAGTTTCATAAAAATTCGACCAGCCGTTTTTGCGTGATGCGGTAACAACCAAACAGTTAGACAGAGTCAACAATTCTGCAAACCGGTGGAAACGTCTTCTTGTAATGCAAAACACAGAAAAAAGTAAAACCCGACAAAAAACAAATGTACAGACAGAGGTTACAATTTTGTTTATATAGATGCCAAGTTTCAGCTTTCTGGGTCTATTGGTTTTGGAGTTACAGCGTTAACACACACACACATTCTATTTAATTTATATGATAAATATTTAGTTGCCATGTAAACAAAGCAAAATCGCAGACAGAATTTTAAAAACGATATTACGTTAAAATTTTTCGCATATAAATGCATTGGACTCTCAACTTCGGCAAAAATGGGAGTTGTCACAGTAGCTTATAATTGACATTGTCATAAAACTGATTCTAAACGCACTTTTACGGTAATTCGATTAGGATTCGGATCCTATCTTCAATAAAAATAAACTTCGTTCTAACCTTCATAGAAACATCAAATATTCAAGTTCGTACCATGTTTCGAAGTAATTTTGATATTCAAATTAAAAATAAACCCATCCATATGTTATTCAAATACAGAAAAGGAAAAGAGAATATTTCTTACTAGAAGGATTAATCAAATCGGTATAAAAACCTGACTACACCACTTAACTCTTTATTTCGATTAAAATGACACCTTCCTTTTGTTTCTATGTGCTGTAGTTTCTGAGTTATACAAAACATACAAACACTTTAATTTATAGATATCTATAGATAGATACACCATAGATAGATAATTAACTTGCTTGGCATAATCCGGAACAGGCAAGGTTTAAAAATTACTCCGCCATCCTAATGAGTGTATACATTACACAGCTTTACCTCTTAAAACATTAGTTTATTAAAGATATATAAGTAAAATAAAATATTTAATAATGTAAAACATTTCACTTAAAAGTTCAAATTGTCAACCCTAAGCGTGCTGCGCCTTAGGCGGGTGTCTCACTCGCCTAGCCCTTTTCCCGGCTTTGCTCATGTGGCATCTAACCTTATCTAAACGTACTAGCAGATTATATTTCATTGAAAAATTTGGCTCTATTTATTAACGCTAGCAGTGTGGTTTGTATATAGAATATTCACGCCAGCGTCATGCATTATTTTAGCGAAACATAACTCTAAAACAAAAGAAAGTATAGTTTTGATTTTTTTAGTTTTACCAATTGGCAGCTAACTGAAAATATTTTTCTAAATATATCATTGAATCGTTCGCTTAAATTAACTTCTCTAAAAACTTGCTTAAAATGTCGTTATTGTAACGATTTTCTCGCCTAGTTAGTTTCATCTTTTACTTGTTGAAACGAAGGATAAAACTACACCCGTCATAGGACATCGTTTTTTAGAAACTCAGATTATTAACTCAAAAATACATTACTTTGTACCTATTAAAGTCAATTTTTGTGTCCAGTATATAAGTGTACTTAATTAACTCAATATTAGTGTAGAATGCCCGTTTGGGTTTTAATTACAAAAATAATTTTTTAAAATGCCTTCATATAGGGTAGGACGGGGGAAGATGCCTAACTTTTTGTGTGAACTGATCCTCTAGCCCAGTGTTTCTCAACCGGTGGGACGCGTCCCACTGGTGGGACTTGAAAGCCGTCTAGGTGGGACCAGAGCCGGCTGAAGGCATTTTGGCACCCCGATCGGTTACACTTTCTGGCACCTTCTCCTTTATATAATTAAGTCTTAGGCGCAACTTGATGGAATTTCTTCATATTGTCGAAATAAAAAAGATTTACTTGGTAATTCCACAAAGATTAATTTTTTAAAATAAATAAATTTTTGTAGAATTACAAAGTAAATTTTTTTATTTCGACCTTCTCCTTTGTGTCCACCAATTACTAATGTGCTACTTATAGGCTTATAAACGTATAAATACATTTATTAGAAAAGGTGTATTTTTCTTTATATCATGGTGGGACCAGGGTTTCCTGAAAGGGTGCTAAGTGTGACGCAATAGGCAAAAGGATGAGAACTACTGCTCTAGCCTACTGCTGAAGATATAGAAACAATTTTTTTAGCCACATTCAGTATTTTTTAATGAATAAAAATAGCTGTGTAAAAAAATCAGAAAACATTTTTTTGCATTAAAATATTAGCAATATATTTTGGCATCTTCCCCCGAGGTTTTTGGGTAAGATTCCACACATTAACTGGAGTGGACATTTTATAAACACTTCATGCATGTGGTTTCTGACCTAGTGCAATTTTCATGCAACCACTTCTTACATTTAATGCAGCATATCCATCCAACTTTGGGTCAATATTTGTCGTAATAATAACCGCCACAGGTAGGACAGTAATCATCTGAGTCCCCTAAGAGATCTGCGTCACTACTATCATCATATTCAACTTCACATTCATCACTTGATGGTAATTATTGTGCATGATGTTTTGTTCGTTTTCTTCAACTGCAACCAGGAATGACAGGAAAGGGAGGAGACACTTCTTCAAAAGAACTTGCTCCATTTTGTGTTTCTGCTTTGCTCTCCGGATTGATGAGATGTGGTTGCGTTGACTTCAGGGTCAGGAGAGTTCTGGGAATTATCATGAAGTAGCTCTTCTTCTCTGTTGTTGTTCCCGCTTGTTTGAGATACGGTAGGCTCCATAACCGTCCATTAATAAAATAGCATTTTTTTCGAGGAAGAGTGGTCACCACACGAGACGTGGCATCTTACCCCGCTATATAGGGGAAGATGCCAAACATCGAAACTACGTCGGAAAGCAATATGGCTGGTTCTGTGAGCAAGACGCATTTCCAATATACCCCAGTTATAATCCTTAAACGCATGCATAAGTTATTAAACACTAAAATTAGTGATACCAAACTTTGTGAAACCGTAAAAAAATATTCAGGGTAAAAATTGGCCTACTCACCAAAAAAAAGACCTGTAAATAAAGATCATTTATTCGCAGCGACACGAAACTACTACGACCGTTTGCAGCACAACAGAAACTATGACTTCTTTTGAATCATGCTGCCATATGTCAAAACAAGAGAGAATTATTTCGATTGTGGCATCTTCCCCAGTTTGGCATCTTCCCTCCAACTACCCTACATTTTTAAAGGAGTTTTACCGAAAAATATGGAAGGAAATGGGAAGATATTTACAATGGATTGACATGAAAAGTAATCACATCTAAAACAGTGAATTAAGTGGGAACAGGAATTTTTCTATCTATATTATTATTACCTTATATTATTTCTTTGAATATGAATTGATTAAATTAAAAGGTTTTTGATACACTGGCATCACGAGACATATTAATGTTGATGATTCTAAATCATTACATTCGCATCGAGACCTGGATATGATCGTCATCATTTTCGCATTTTCAGGTAAAAAGAAAAAAGCAGGCGAAGTTTTTCCATAAGTTCCTGAAAAACGCAGTATTCGTTCATTTTAATTGAAAACCGCTCAATACGGAGTTAAAAGCAATTTTTATTCAGTGCAAGTCTTGTTTTTTCCTGTTAAGAGGAAAAATTTCAGCGTTTCACGAGAACATTAAAAAATGCATACTTAGTGTCAGCTTTGGTCGAATAAAAGTTTGTAGCCTACCTATATTTGGTAGAGGAGATTTCATGCATCTATAAATAACTCTTTATATATTTTTTAAATTAATGTAAGTACGTGATCCATTTACGAGATGCGGAGAAATACATCTTTTATGATTCTTAATGCACTCTTTATTACGTTCATAACTATTTAAAACTACTTTCATTCGCTTCGAGGTGCCAAATACCGATACTAGTGATATATAAATGATTTAGAAGGATAACTTAGCTCGAACATATTTTATGAGTATAAAAAGAACGACATGATGTATATAAAAAGTATTCCGTTTACATGAAATAAAGGGGAAAAAAGCACCCATAACTCCGAATTGTTATCTTGGTCCACGTAATCATTTCTGCGGTCGTGTTGCTTTATCCAGCAGTCTCAAATTGGAAAGTATGAACTGAATCCAAATTAACGAAGAGGGATGTGGACTCCGTCTGCAGTTAATTAACAGTTGTTATGGTAGAGTTAACGACTTATGCTTGGTGCGTACGGAAAATTCTTCGAATAAGTAAATTTTAATCTCCCAAAAATTACGGTACAAAATTCAGTTCCTTCTTCGCTCTCTACCTCTTCCTAGATTCCTCCCTCCCTCTCCTTCATTGTCTATATCCCTCTCTCCCTCTTTATTTCTCCCTCATTCTCTCTTCCACTTTTCCCCCCGTTCTTCACCCCCTTTATTATAAAATCTTTTATATGCGTTCGTCCAATATTTATTTATATATTTTGGGGTAGACCATTTTTTGTTCCTTCATATCTTTTGAGCGAATAATCGAATCGTAATGATTGTTACATTCTTTGAAAGCTTATGGCTTGCGGATGTTTTTTACCCAATAATCAATTTCGTATCTCATCTAGAAGTTAAACCGTGAATGTTCAAACTTTCCAAAAGTCTATTTGGTTTCGGTGGCTCTGCTGGTGTGTCTGGGGGCGTTTTAGTAGCAATAAATTGAACTATTACATACATAGTCACAGCATTCTTTGTCCCTATGTTAGAAATGATAGCGGGACGTACGGATTTCTCCGTGTGTGGTCATTTTAACCAATATATGGCGAGACAAGTTATAACGTTTAATTGTACGAAAATTTTAGCTTATTTCTATTATGTTATTTTGTACCAATGTTATTTTGTACCATCAATAATGTTCACTATTGATTTAAAAATTTTGAACTTTTTCATAAAACAATTGACAATTCGTAATCAGAAGATGGTTCCTTTTGGGAAGTATTTTTATTCCTCACGATGCGGTAGATAGCTTCTGGGTAGAAAAGTATCTTCAAAATTTCAAAACTTGCGAAATTGGGTGCCGTGGTGTAGTAGCGAGGGCGTTGGCCTGCTACGCTGAGCATACCCCTTCAAAACCTGCGAAAGTGGGATTTTTTCAATAGATCTTGCGGCCTCCTATTTCCGTGCTTAGAGGAGAGCACCCGAATCAGCGCTTCATCCTTCTGAAGGGACGTAAAGCAGTTGGTCCTCCTTGGTGCTTTTCTAAAAGAGTAGTCTAATGCCGGTACCAGGTTTCTCATCTTGTTTGCTGTGTGATTTAGACTGACGAACCTACAAGCGCTAGAGTCGTATGAGGTCACAACGTTCCTCAAATCACGAACTTTGACATCAATCATTGTAAGAAAGCGATTGAGGTAAATTATTTACGTTCGTTATTTTTCATTGAATGTTACTCATTTTCGCTCTTAAAAGATGAAAACAAGTAAGAATTTTAAAAAAATTCAAATCTAAAATATTTTTGCTTTACAAGGATAAAACGAGAAAATTTTCAGACTATTTGTTCGTTATCGTAACCCCCTCGAATTTGGGGGTTCTACTGTATTTGTTTGCACAGCCGAATTCATGTTATTAAATGATTTAGCAGAAAAAAAGGACATTCGGATAATCCGTTTGATCCGTAAAAATATCAAGCCCTTCCGCCTCCCGAGCATCGCAGGAAACGGAAAATAGAAAAATGATATCTCAATCAAAGCCATCTGGATAAACACACCTTTCTACTTCATTCTACAATAAACAAAGTTATTTATACGAGGAACATGAAAGGTCCATTGCCGAATGACAGCGTGGAAACGAAGCAAACAAGGAAGCAACACAAAGACGCCGCCAATGAATTGTTTTTTCCATTATTTTTTTTGGAAATCGCTTTTTGAAGAGTTGCTTTTCAGAGAAAGGATTTCCTGGGAAATGTTTTCCGTCAAATTATATCGGGTGCTCCTCTTCTTAATAGGTTCGTAGAATGAAATCATTATAATAAGCAGAGCGTTAACGTAGCTAATACAGTATTTGAAATGGGGATCGTTAGAGGAAAGCAGACTATAGGCTAGATTTAAGCCGCCAGAATAGAATATGCATGGTTAGATAGCAAACAAAATTTGAGAACTGATCAGGAATCCATATCTCGGATGATGGGGATAAGTTTTTAGAGACTCGATGTAGAATGGAACGATATAAAGGATCGTTTTTCTTAAGGACTGTTAGGATTTATAAGAGGAAAACGTTTTCATTGAAACCCTGCCATCCACTATTGTGGTTACATGCAGGGTGTAATGTAGCTGTAGATTAATATATGAACTTTATGCAGTTTATACATCTGGGTAGAATACCAATGATTATGGTGACATGAACATCGGAATAAAAATATCCGATTTATAATTTCATTCGTGGTTGTTGACACATTTTTAGCGTTTTTGTTCTTTTTAAAAAGTCGCTTATTTATTAATCTTTTCTGTCTGTCTCTGAAATCCTGCAACCCGGAGAGCCCATATTTTTATGCCATGGCGGTTTATATGAAGGGTAGACATAGTGGATCTAGAATCAGCTGCCGAGGAGTAGGTAATCTAATTCCTTTTTCAACCCCTTTGTTTCATTTCTAACCCCTTGATAGGAAAAGAATGAAATCGGCGCAGGGAATTATAAATTAAGATAGGAACTCGGGACATGAACAGCTGAAAGACCTGAGGTTTACATTTTTAACCGAATTCAAATCCGGGTCGAATGAGACCGATCAATTGTTTCAAACGCGAAAATTTTCCAATTTTTTCAGCGGGAAATAAAACTGGAAAAAATCGTTCATTACTATATAAGTAAAACGTGAGAAATAATGCGATTTGAGATATTTATAAATTTGATCCTATTAAACTGTTCTCTCACAAAAATGGACAAATATTAACCCAAGCAGAAGGAAACGCACTATTTTTAGCTACCTTTCAAGAAGCATCGATATTTTGAATTTTAATCCATGATTATTTTGCACCTAGACTTTTTGCTGTCACAAATAAAAAAGTATTTTCCATTCCAGCCAGCTAAAGAATGGGGCAGAAGACAAAGGGAATAGGTAGCATGAAAATTCATTTGTCTTGCGATAAGTGTTAATTCCACTCGAAATTTTATTGATAAATTGAATAGATATAACAGCTATAGGTGCATAAAACTTCTCGTATATAATATTTACCATACTGCTACTTCGCTACTTTCATACACTAGACAACCAAATCTTTTAAATTACATTCGTTTCCGTAATTTTTCTATCACGATGCAGAAATAAGTTTTGATTAACTGAAAGGATTTTGAATGTCATTAATCCAGTAGCATTCCAAAAGACCTGATGTGCGATTTGTGCGGTTTTCTCGATGGAAAATTTTGTTCGTAAAATAAATAGCGTCTTGGTTGCAACGCCAATGCATCGGAACCAATTTCTATTATATATTTATTCATTCGCATTCCGCTAGAGCAAAATATTGGTATGAAATATTCGGGTTCTCTTTTGAAAGGGTTTACCGGCTTTTCGTAACAGAAAATTGGTTCCGAAGACTATTTGTCAAACAGTAACTGTTGGTACTTGCAAACTTTTGTCGGAAAAAGAATTTCTGTCGCAACTTTTCGCAACGAAAACTATTTTAAATTCACAGTTTTTATTGAAAATAACAACTCTATCCATACTACAGGTACTACGTTGGTTGTTAGCCAAGACATCTAATAACGTAATCTCTTTATCAGTCCATTTAGCACTTATCTCCTCCCTATATTAACGTTAACTTATTTCCATTTCTACGTATTATATATATAATGAACAAGGGCATGGACGGCAAAGTCGCGGTGTCTATTTTTGTCTGTATTTGAAGCACAAATTTTATTGAATGACCAAATTGTTACTGCGAGAACCCGCAGATGCCAATTTCATTGTTTGGCTAAAAGCTGCAGTTAACAATTTTCTTGTGTGATCAAATGTCAGTGACGAGAAGTCGCAGGTACCAAATTTTCTGTGACGAAAAAACCATTAAAGAGCTTAATCTTCGTCTTTAACCCCAAAACAGTCTGTAAGAGGCGAAGATATATTATCTGGTTTAAAATCGTGAAATAACTTATTTGTTCTATTCATGCATTCTATATTTGAGCTATGCTGATCAACTAATTATTTGCGTAAAAACAAATGAAAACATCAAGTTAAGCAAATTTATTATGGCATAGAAAAAATAAATAAGTGATATGGCTCGTTTTCAGAATTTTATATTATCGAATACTGGGACCTTTGATAAGTCTATATTTCTCAGAATTTTTCTAATAATTTTTGTCGTAGGTTCAGACTATTATCTTATTACACCACTTAGGTGGAAATTAAATCATTTTTATTGCATATTGCTGATAATATTTTACTGACACAACGCCATTACTTTGGATCCTCATTCCATCTAGGGTGCGGACAGACTAAAAAGTAGTTGCATGACGTTAAAATTCATCACTGACTTCATTAACAGCATGATCTGTATTACTACAAAAAATGGAAGCAGTTAACCGTATTTAAAATGAGAAATTGTTGTTCTTGCTATTTATGTATGGCCGCGGCCAAATGGCATTTGCTGCTACTCATCTTTTTGACGGAGAGTAAAGAATTTTTCAGCCACTCTGATTTTTAGAGCTAAAACATATGTATCTACGCGAATCAAGAGATCAGAAATTGTGAAATTATTCATTAAACTGTTTTTGTAAAGAAGTGAAACTGCTAACACCCCTTTGGCGTTTTGCTAGATAGCTAGATGATTACGACGAACCGCCATCGCACCGCTGTGTTAGGATATAAAAAGCGTTTGTAGATGTATAACTATAAAGTGATGTGAATTATATGTAAATTACAGAAGTCTTTCGTGCTCAACTTATGTGAAAGTGGGCACAATAAAATGCCATCGACGTGCATATTCATAAAGCATGTTCTGTGATACTTCCCATCTCGTGTGCTTAAAATCAATCATCCTTCGATATTAAAAATAAATAAGTACTCAAGAATAAAAAGTTGAAAATATAATGAGTTAGATATCTTCATTAGCCACAACAAGTTTATGAAAAATCACATTTGCGTTTTGGCTACAAAACAGTAGTCTTCAGTTGCGACATTTCTATAATACATTTCCGATGGCATACTCCAAAAGAAAAAGAACTTACCCATCTTTGCAATCCAGTCGAAGCGGCGCAATAAATATGAGATCGATCTCATTAGTTTTTTTGTTCCAGGTTATTGGTCTTTCCGTAGGTGTATTTTTATCAAATGCGCTGGAATCAGATTAGATTCTTAGTTATATGGCGTCGAGGCGCCTCAATGACCGTTGGGTAATAGAGCAAAATAATATAACTTAACGTTTTCCACGGAGGATGCGAAATTACCAGGAGGAATAAATCCAGGATATTTCCGTTGATTTTCCTGGAAAGAGTTCATTTACAAAGCGATCGGAGTGATCAAGTTCTTCATACAATAAATTGCCAATCACAAAAGTGATTCCAGCCGGTTTAAAGTAACAGGAACTTCGGTAATTACTTCGAAGTTACGCTCCTTAGGGAAGTGATTGCGGAGCATCAAAAAACACGTGAAGGATAATTTTACATCACCGCGAGGAACCCATTAGATAATAAGTAACAAGATGGAGAAAGGAGAAATGCGATAAGGCGAGAGAGAGAGAGAGGGAGAAAGAGAAAGAAAAAGAGAGCCGGGAATAGAAGAAGGCGTGGCCGCCAGAAGCGTAAGAGTAATAGGTAAAAAGAGGAGGAAATAAAGGTCGAAACAAATAGAGAAGTAGGAGATAAAGAGAAAAAATGACACCAGAGAGAGAGAGAGTTAAGTAAATTTTAGAAGTCCTGGAGAGAGAAAGATTGCTTGTGGGGGAAAAAAAGGTTGAGAAGAAAACGGAGATGAATACATGGAAAAATTGAGTTTATAATAATTAGAATGGGAAAATAAGAGACAAACTGAAAGGTTATGTAATAACATTAAAAGAAGTAAATAGAGAGAGACGCGAGGAAGCTGAGAAAGAGACGAGGAAGAAAAAGAGCGAAGCGGGGCAAAGGAAAAAAGTCGTGGAGAGAAGTCGGAAAGAGAGAGAGGGAGAGAGAGAGAGGGAGAGAGAGGAAGAAGAAAGAGGGAGCGAATTAGATAAGGAAACAGAAAGAGAAAGATGGCGCTCTCGCGGTGTAAATGGATACCCATCCAACTTTTCAGGGCACTTTCATCCCATCCGCTTCCCACCCTCTCTTACTCCGCCCCTCCACCCCTCCACCCCTTAGTTATATTTTCCCTTCTCTTCCCTATTTTTCACCCCGCCCTTAATTCTCCCTCCTCCCTCACACCCTTCTCTTTGATTAAGCGCCTCCCTCTCTCTTCCCCCCCAGACCTTCCCTCCGCTATCTTTGCGAATCTTCCCTCGCGTATCTCAGGTTTCCATGGTCTCGAGACCGCTTCGCCGCAGACTCCTTATCTCTCCCCTCCATTCATCTACTTCTCCCTCTTGCAAAACCCTTCTTCCCTCCCACGCTTCTTTTTTACCCTCCGTCTCTTCCTTTTTCCCACCCCCATCCCCGTCTCTCTCCTATCTCCCTCCCACTCCAACCCTTCCCATCTTTTCTGGTACTTCACCGAATCCGAGTAGCGGCTCGGTCTCCTTCGGTCATTCGCTTCTTTTAATGTTCCTGTGGACCTATCAGATAGGGTGGTTTACGTCCGCAAGTGTTTGTTATCGAACGACTTCCAAAACGGTTAAATTCCCACTGATTAGTGACCTGGACGGACGAAAGAATATCGCTCCGTTGCTTAGAATTCGTAGGTGTGTTTTATTTTGAATGATCTAGACGTCTAAGATGCTTGAAATCGCGTTTAATGTTTTTAGAAAGCCTTTCTGGATAATAGGCTAATAGAGGAGATACGTTATAAGTAAACTTTGAGATTTCGTCGGAATGTGCATGTGATCGAATTGCAGATAATTTTTCACTCGCGTTTAGGAATGCTAACCCTATCTTGTTTATTTACTCGTGTAAACGTAAAGGAACCGTAGGCATAATTGGAAGCAAAAATATTGCTTATTTTGACTATATTTAATCTTCGGTTGAACATGACAATTTTAAAATGCTATGGAATTTTAAGAATTTCCTTGTGTGTAAACATCTCACTTCTCTGGAAAATATACCGTAACGTTTGCCTGAAAGATGTAAAAATATGTATATATACGTATACCATAAATTAGCGCAAGTAGGCGAAATGCCATTCGGCAACTGTTATCAATATTTGTCACATACGTTGTAGTTACAGTGCGGTAATTATATGCATATTTTAACAGATTTTTTTTACAAAGTTCGAGTTTTACAGGTTCGAGAAAAGCGTTAAGGACCACCTTAGCAGTTCCGAGACTCACTAGGTTCCCACCATGATTCATCTCATCAGACAAACCTCAACTTTCTCGTTATCTTTTACAACCCGCAAGATTACCATTAAGTAGATTTTAAATATATTATCGTCATTTTCAGGCAAGTTAAATATTCCATTCCCCGACTCCCGAGCTAATAGGAGACAGTATTTGTTATTTTGCAGTTTGGACCTACCAATTCGTGTCTTTTTTCCGCTAAAGTTTCCATTCTACTCCTTAAATTTTCCCATGCCTCATTTTCAGACGATAACGACACAATTTTAGATGGGCCTATGAATATAATACCAATAAACTCCCGACTGATATCCACTAGATGTCTGAAAAATTGTATGTCAAGGCAAATGACAATGTTGAGTAAGACAAGTAGATTCTAGTGAAACAACTAATGTTTTGCATCTTTGTCTTCACTGCTCCAGACGATTCATCAGGAGTTTAATATGTATAACTATAATTTTTCTTGAAATACACCTGCCATTGAATTGAAAATCGAACTTCTTAAATTATAAAGATAATTCATGATTGAATTTAGTAATATACAATCGTTTTTGGCAGTTTTACTACTTCATGGGTGTATATTATTAAAGCTAACTTATACCTAAAGCATTTAAGCGCATTACATGTCAACTAAAGCTTCAGCTGTGGCATGGCAACATGAAAATGAGTGTATTGAACCGGCCTTATAACTTCTGCAGCAAAACTATAATTTTAGGACAATCCTGTGAAATGATATCTATTTCTCGTCGTATTTCCCAAAAACTTTATTTGCCAGAATTTCAAAGAATATCTGCATTATATAGTAGATTTTGTTGGCAAATTTTGTATTCACGTAATTACAATGCACGGGATTTATGGTTTTCAAAATAGATAAAATAGAAAATAAAATAAAAATTTTTTGCATCATTTAACTCGCTGGGACTACAAAAGAATTCATTGGCTTAAATTATTATTAGATTATAATCAAAGGTTAACTATAAAACTAGCATTTATGCTTTATTAAAGAAATCTATTTTATTCGTGCTAGAGTCGCCAAATCTATGAAATTGTGAAAGGAATCTCATATACTGTGCTGTGGGTGTCATGTCTTCCTCCCTCTTAAGATTCTCTATGCGCCTCTGACATCGCGCCTGAAACGGCCTCCGAACTGTCGTCTGTCACCACAAAAAGAATAATAACACGACCATTTTACATGTCCGAAGAACAGCCGCATTAGCCACGGAACGAGAGGGTGTGGGGAACGTGCGCTTGCATTGGAAGGAAGCGAGAGAGAGAGAGAGGAACGGCAGAACGCATTGGGATGCGGTCCAACGGGATACTACTCGAGTGGGTGTCGTTATGTAGAAGGGTTGGGGGTGGAGCCGGAGGCGGTTTGAGGAGGCGCAGGAAGGTGGGGGGAGGTGGGTTGCCAGGCTTGAGAGAGGGTCTTGGAATGCAGAGCTGAGGTGACCTCTCGACCGTTGAGGAAGGTCGGGATTTCCTCTCTTCCCTTTCTGCACGCCTTGGAAACCGTCTTCGCCCGAATGCTCCTAAAACATGCGGGTCTCGTAAATGCGTTCGGCGAACCCTTCCATCCCCCGCTTCCCAGTCACTCCCACTGCGAACCGACACACACACACCCAAGCACGCATCATACCGCTCGAGAATGGAAGATAACCCGCTGATCCCATCACTGTGTAAGAAAACACTTATTTTTATCAATCTTTCCTATAGGTGTTTTAGCCTATTGCCTTTTGTTAAAAACGTTTGCATTAAAACGTAGCGGTATATATCATCGGCAGATTGGTGTGCAGCTATTAGAAATTTGTCTTCAATCCGGCCGTTAGATGGCAACATTATCGTTCCTTCTCCGTGTTGTGTTTAGTGTCCAAACACCAAGTTTAAAGATTATTCCTTTGAAGTTCCTTCTTGGCCCAACTGTAGGTTCATTTCGATTAAAACATGGTACGAAATTTCAAAAGCCTCGAAAAGGATACAAATTTTGGAAAATAATACGTTTAATTTTGATCTCAAAATGATTTTATACGTGACAATTGATTTATAATGTCAACGCAATGAAAAACGTTTAAATTTGGTTGTCTTGTGTCGTCGTGTTTATCTTCGGAATGAGGCGAGGTGGATTTTCTCTTAGCATAATTATTTTCAAAGTATCTATAAACGCGCCATCACGCTAATATTGGAAAGTAGAGAGTTGAAAGTTGGATTTTCCAAAAATCGTTCATTTGATGTAGAACTTATGTAAAAAAATCTCGGTTCCTTTTGGAAAACCGCTGGGTGTAATTAGTATATTGTAAAATCAACGCCGTTGCTGTGTGAAGATTACATTACTACAATTGTTCATGCTATGACACTTCGATTTTATCATTACCCTTAAAATCCCGTCAGGATTTTAAAGTCCCAAACGTTAAGAAACCTGTAAACCTTAATCGAATGCTTAAAAACTGATGGTCCTCAAATATTGCAATGCTCCAAAGTGTTCTCTAACCCAACACAGTAGCAAAGCACGTAGAACACATTTAAACGTGATTTCAAGGGGATTATTTGGCATCCCGCTGTGCCGCGATATATTTTTTCTTGTAAATCTGAAATATATTTATTGAATTGGATGTATAAAATTTTCATTACAAATCACCTAACTTTCAATAATCCTATCGTGAGATTATAAATCTTCGTATTAACGCACCCTGTTTCACATTTACGAAAAGTGACATCAGCTGTCTCCCCTATTTATAATACTAACTAAATATGCAAAAATATGTTAATAAGTTAATTTAGAATGTAAAAGATTAACTTATTCAAAGAACATAATCATCGCCTCACTTTTTTTTACTCTTCTTAGGCAAATTTAGTTCATCTATCCACGCGCGTCGTATCAATGTAGCTGCGATCGCACCTGAATGAAAAATCACACGTCTTAATCGATGCATTGAATATGGCCTCTTAGTGGTGCAGAAAGGTCGGATAAAATGGTCTACTTGCTCAGCAAATTCCCTCGTTTCCACATCCGTAGTCCACCAATTGTGCCAAGCGAACTTTATATCCTTTTATCGCCGACCTCGGAATGGCTTAGGTGACAGCGCGATTGGAAAAAAGTAACGGTGCAGGACGATTCTTGGGTTCGACACCCAGCCGAAGTAGCGGGATTACAACCGATGTGTTCGGAGTGAGGGGGAGAAGAAAAGCCGTTTTATCGGTTACTCAGTAAGTAGTGCCTTTCATCTCTTATGTGATCACATGGGAGAATGTGTTTAGAGTTGTGAATTATGACAGAAAGTGAGGAACAAGATTTGACCGACTGGGAACATCCATATAGCCCGACAAAAACAACCGCTTTATTTTCTCAAGATATAATTAAAATATAAATATTAGCTAAATCTAAAGTAAACTAAAAGGTAATATACTACAAGCAGTTTGAAAACAAATGAAATATTACCTGAATAGCTCTTAAGTTATTTGCGTGAAAATATTAAATAATATATATGTAGAATAAAATATTCGTGTTTCATTGAGACTAATATACGATTGATAGCAGTGAGATGGAACATCGGTACATAAGGTGAGATAACATAAAAACATTATGAGCTCAATGACTATGAATTTTTAGATATTTCTCTAATAAAATCACACATTCCAATTGCATGATCGGATTGAATTCGTTAGTAATCTATGATCAGCGGTGATTCTTCTGGGTTATTAAAACTTATGTCAGTCTTCCCTAGAACAGACATAATTTATATTTTCATTTCTGTAGCGTAATTATAAGGCGTTATAAATATATATATATTTGCTCCTTGCAAATCTTGGATAATTAATGCCGAAACTCTCTCGGACTGAATTTAAGAACATTGTTATTGTACTTATTCCCTTAAAATTTCGCATTTGAAAACACAGTTTTGGGGTTATGAATAATATGGATTAGCTTTTACGGAAAATTACTGCAATCGCTTTAGGTGAAATTTATTCTCCAGCCTTGCGTCGTTAATTAGTTTTCTGAAAACTGTCAAGAACAGAGACTTTTCATGAATTTTCTAAGGAATTCAAGTGTTATTATTGTTTTACTAGGTAAATTATAATTATTTTTCTAACATGACTGAGGACCCCTTCAAAAAAATTTAAACGTCAAAATTGGTAGAAATAATATATGCATTTACATAATTGTCTTATTTCCTTCCCCGAGAAAATATGCTGTGCAACTTAAACAGGGACGGAAATAATTAACAAACAAGCTCTATTCACCCTTCTTTTTATTGAATTATAAAATTCAATTAAGAGAAAATGTTACTCTACATAAATAATTCCTAGAGTACAAAGCAACGCCAGAAGCTTTGGAAATGTTAATAAATATATAGTCATCCTTGGAGGCCTAAATTTTGAGAAAAACTAATAAATAAGTCATCTTAGCTATGCTCGTCGTCATCGCTGTAACTAAACACGACTTACATAATGCAGTTCCGCGTTAATAGTGAAAAGGCTTTAAACATTATTCTAATTAATCCAAGAGACCGAATGAAGATGCGTATCCATTTATTTTGAGAGAGGACGGGGAAACAAAAACCTTTTTTTTAAAAAAAGAAACAGGAAGCTGGGAACGAAAGCGCACAAATAAGACCGCCTCTCCTTACTCTCTCTCTCCTCCCCCCTCCCTCACCCCCCCCCCTCTCCCTCGCTAGAATTCCTCTTAGCAACATCTCCTGCTCAGAACGTGCCTTCTTATTTTATTTATTTTTTAATATATGTGTGTGTATATATATATATATATATATATATATATATATATATATATATATATATATATATACATACATACATACATACATATCCAGTGCAGATTCACCTCTCCTTCCTTTCCCCGTTTCGCCCCATCCTCCCTCTCTCTATCCACCTCTCCCACCGACCCATCTTTTTCAGTCCCTTCACTATCTCTTACCCCACCCACCCACGCTCTCTCTCTCTCAAAATTTCAGAAATCTCCCCCCGAATTCACACCGTAAGAGGGATAGAAAAATGCGTATCCTCTCTTCCTCTTCTTCTTCTCGCTCTCCAAAACGAAAACCCAATCCAGAGTGAATCTTTCCCTCCCTCTTTCCGTTTTTTTATTTTAACCTTTCCCGCCCTCTCTCCTTTTCTCCCCCCCCCCCTCTCTCTCACTCTGCTGCTTCATCGCTTCAGGCACTCTCTCTCTCTTTCTCTACCTCCTATCGTCTCCCCATCCCCTTTTCTGTCTGTCCAATTTCTCTTCCTTTTATCTCCTCCTCCTCCCCCTTCCGCTCCTTTTCCACCCCCTCCCCTCCCCCCTTCTCCTTCGTCTCCTCCGACTCCTCTCCCTCCATTTCTCTTTTTCCTCTTGCCACAGCCACTCATTAACTCTTCCTCTCCCTCGACCTTCCTCCCACCCTCACGTCTCCTTTCCTTTCCTCCCCTCTCTGACTCCCTCCTTTCACTCCAAACCACGCTTCCTCCACCGTGAAACCTCTCCTACATTCTTAGCGCCGTTCCTTTTTTTATTATTTCCTCGGGTTCCCTTCTTCCTTTCCATCATTTCTCTTTTTCCTCACCCTCTCGCTTTCGTTTTTCTTTGTCGACTTGAGTTTTCTTGACGAATTCGTTGCTTTTCGTGGTTTTCTTTACGGTGCCTGTATTGAGCATCTCCTTGTCTCATTTTTTTTAGCTAAAAAAAAACATTTTATTACTTTTTTTCGATACAATTTTTCTGCCGTTTATTTTCTCCATCTACTTTCCTTTCTCCGAACTATCTATCCTCGTGCCTCTCTCTCTCTCCGATAACCGTCCCTAACCCTCCCTATCTTCGTATTTATCATACCTTCTCTCTTTTCTTTTCCTCGCCTTTTATCCCTTTCTCTATCCGCTACACTAAGCAGACCTTAATTCCATCTCTCCCTCCGTTTCGCTCTCAAACCCTCTACTTATCAGGTCCATCTCCAGACCAACCTCTCTTTAAGCAGCACCCTCTCTCTCTCCCTCTCTCCCCCCGTTCTCTCTCTCTCTCTCTTTGCAAACCGCCTTTCCCCTTCTACTCGCTCTTTCTTATTTTCCCCATCCCTTCCTTTTAGGCCCGTGGCATCTCATTACTTGGGCGTGCGTCAGTGCTAGGAGGGAGCCCACGGCCCACCAATCAGCTGCGACCTCTCCTCCTCCTCCTCTCTCTCTCTCCCCCCTCATTCCCTCCCTTTCTCTCCCTCGCCCCTTTCCCTTCCTCTTTTCGTATTGATCGTCCGTCTTGGCTCTCTTTCCTCTCAGAACCCACGGCTGAGATGGAGGAGCGGGATGGGAGGAGGAGATGGGGTTGGGTGTGAAATGGAGAGAGAGAGAGGGGAGAAAAAAGGAAGAGAGGGCGGGGAGGGGACAGGGAAGGAGTGAATGGCAGGGCGGGAAATTGAGAGAAAGTGTTTGTGTAGGGAGGTGGAAGGTATATAGGCGAAGAATAAGGAGTTGTCTATGAGACTTTCGCGGAGAAAAAATAGGCGCAGCTGCACTAAGCAGCCGGGATTGGTAGTTCTGTCTCCCCGCCGATAGGTGGCTGGTTTGGCAGAAACATAAGTCACCGAACTCTTTTATTTTCCTGTGCCGTTATTGCAAAAAGTTGCTCATCCTTTGGGGTGACCGAGTACATTATTTATTTAAATTAAAATGGTATATCATAGTTAATGCTTTATTAGTTTGCTGCGAAAATCCTGTTTGCTAACAACAGACGAATTAATTACACGAATTTCTCCGCGTTAACAGAGGTTCTGGTGAATTTTGTTTACTTAACAAATTGACATTACTAACTCAACTTATATCACAGTATTAAATGGTTCACAGTTATTAGAAAAATCAGCAAAATACGGCGCCATCGCTCGAAATAAAATGAAAATTATTCTCCAAAATATTGCTCATGTTTGATTACATCTTGTGTCACAGCAAGTTAGAACTTTAACTCATTATATTATTAGACAATTTTTGACGTTATTCGGTGAACCACCATTGTTCTCTTGACTGATACAACTGGAAATCATACATACGGGATGCAGCTCGGGCTTAAGAAATACATGGAATCCGGTGCCGGTGTTGCACAAGCTTTGTGTTTCAGTGGGTTGAACTGAGGATCCTTCCGTTTAAGAGCGCTTGGAGCAGTAGGGCACGATGTAAGCCAAGTGGGAGTGGAGGAGGACGCTAGTAGACGGGAGAGAGGAATTCGTGTGCGGTTTTGATGTGGAAGATGGCAGAGAGAGAGAGTGTGCGTGAGGGATAGAGGGGGAGATTTCGGAGAGTGTAAACAAAAGCACTTTCCCTCCTATCCATGGATCATACTTGCATTCTGCCTTATTTATAAACATAAGAAAAGAGGGAGAGGACGTCCTTATTATATGTGATAATCTCATTTACTGGAATACAAACCCGAACATTTGTGTGGAATTTATGGGCTATTTTTTAGGAATCGATGTTATGTTTTCGTTAAAGCGTGCATTTATTAAACAGTCGATGTTGACTTTTCACTCTAGGAATATGAAAGGTATTTTGGGGCATGTTGATACAGCTCCCCTGCACTTATGGGAGTAACCTACCATAAATGCTCGAACAAGAGCTAAGGAAAACACCTTGTAGCGATTAAGATGACGGTACGAATGAGAATATAATTTTCGCGGTCGATTAACATCAATTTTTTATAAATATAAGAATTGGTTTTCTACGAATATTTTGCATATAAGTTCAAATAAATTTTCTTACAAGTCAAACAAATAATGGAGTTAAAATCAAAAAGAACCATTTAAAAATTGTCTCGAGATGTAAGTGGGAGAAATTTATTTACATGAAAAATTTTTCTGACTCTAATTCTGATTGCATGTTTGTGCTCATCCCTGTTTTTGAAAATCTACATCTACATAATACTCTGCAAATCACCAGACTGGTGGGTGGCAGGGGGTGCAGTACACCAAAACCTACATAATAACGCCCCTCGTGGGGATCCTCCTATTATGATCCCGTATGGTCCTTAGGAAAAACGGGCCCTGATATCGCTCGGTCCTACAGTCGATCTCTCGTATTTTATCCTCGTGATCTTGCCTGCCCATGTGCGTAGGTGCCTCTAATAATCCTGAGACCTCCTCTGAGAGAACTTACGACTTAAATTTCTCCAGAAGCCTTAATCTAGCGCTAATTCTGCGATCCTCTAGCGATATCCAATTTAACTCTTAAGAGTGATGTGACGCTTAATTTTTGCTCATATTTTTGCTTTACGAATCTGGCTGCTCTGCGTTGGATTCTTTCTAACTCAAGTATCTGTCCCTTTTCGTACGGATCCCATATGCTGGAAGCGTATTCGACCTGAGATCTGACCAATGATGAATAACATGTTTCTCGTACCTGTTCTGTGCTACCTCTTACTATTCTGCCTACGAAGCCCAGTTTCTTATTGGCTGCGCCTACGATCCTTCGAATAAGCATATTCCACTATAGATCACGACAAATGGTGACTCCTAAATATTTAACGTATTCCGCAGATTGGATATTCAATCTGTCAATTCTGTACTCCGAGTCTAATTCATTGTTCTTACTCTTCCAGAAACTCAATAGGGAACATTTGCTGTGATTAATTTCGATTTTCCAATCTTTACACAATGCTGAAAGGGCGTTTAAATCTTCCTGGAGCGATTTTTGGTCATCCTGACTCATTATCTCCTTGTATAAAACGGTGTCTTCTGCGAAAAGTCTTATTTTGCAGCGACCTACCGAGCAGATATCGTTTATATATATATCAGGAATAGTAGTGGGCCTATGACACTTTCCTGTGGGACACCTGATGCGACTTTTACCGAAAGCATGAGATGATGAGATGGCTAATTCGAGAGTAATTTTACAACAATCAAGCTAAATATCGAATTTTTAATCATGAGTACCAAGTTGACTTATAAACTAACCAAAATCAACAAGTTTTTAAAAATGTGGGTTACATAACTATAATAAATGCTTTGTTTCTTGGTATATGTCAAAATCGTGCATTAACTGACGTTAGACTTGAATCCTATCAATTTAAGATATTCACCCATGCTTAGGATGGTACGTTAAACTGAAGTATTTTCAGATCGATGATTTAAAATATGGCCATATGATGATCTTAATTGCTCGAGCTAACTGAAAAAAGTTTGATATTGATGTAATAATGAATTTACTGAAAATTATTCAAGAGTACCAAATTTAAAGGTTGGTTTAACCCTTTCAATGTCTAATATTTTGGGCATGTCTTCCCTGCGTATATACGTTGATTGAGGAGAAGTCTGGTGAAATAATTCCGGTAATCAATGTATCTGATTAATTTTTATGGTCCTAGAGGAACTATGTCAAGAATTTTGAAAGTCAGATCTTATTGATAAGTTAATGAGGAGGATATGAAATATTAAAAAATCGTGGGCATTGTTGTCATAAACTCTACTTATGCACTTATTGTTAGTAATAGACATTCTAGAGGTAGACAAACACTGAAAAATTTTTCACAATGCTACCATCCTTCGCTATAGATGCTCCTGAACAACTGTTAGACGAAAATATTTTTTTGGAGTCAATATACGTCGGGCTTGTAATGATTACCGTAATTTGTAAAATCATTTTACAAAATCGACAATTCTTCGAAACAGGTTTTTTGCGAATCGTTAATTTAAAAGTTTCTTTTGGAATGCATTTTATTATATCACATTCTCCGTGAAAGTTGTCGTAATTTCCGCTTCTGCTGTCGCTTTCCTTTTCCGTGCGCTCAATGCTTCCTGTGAAGACCTTGAAGGAGCAGGAGGCGGTAGGGATTTGAGGGGAGTGGAAGATGGGAAAGGAAAAGGGCTGCATGTGAGGAAGAGCTGAAGTGAACTGCGAGAGGAGCCTGGAACCTTTAACTCCACGGACGTTGAAATAAGTGACATCAATTACAAGCAAAGAATTTTAAAAGTTTTTTTGACAAATGCGCTGTTAGTATTTTCTTAGATGTGGGTCGAATTGCAAATCTAGCACTGAGACATTTTTATTAAGCTGGAAGGGGTTTGCTGAAAGAAAACTGAAACTTAGATAAGTAACCTACATTTCATTTGGGTAGTTATGGACGTCTATTCATGATGATCCTGAGGTTTTATCAGTTACTTAGCAAAACTTTAGCCATTGATACCATCTTGTGAGATTTGTTATTTCGAGAACTTTTCCAATTTATTTATTTGCATAATTATCCTGTGAAACGGGATGCTTTTTACGAGGTTGAGTGAAGTCAAAGGTCCTCATTACAGATAACGCAAGTTGGTATCGCGCTCTGTGATGAATTTAAAAACTTGCGTTTATAGAACAGCTAGATAAAAATAACCCACTTCCAAAAAATTACGCTTGACATACGATGAGTAATATTATTTATATTAACTACAGGAATGAAATGTTCAGTTTATAAGCTTTTTAACATGAAATAATTTTAAAATTAAAATAACGATATAGAGCCAGGATAAAAATATAACCTGAAGCAAGACAGAGATACATCTTTATTGAATAGGTAAAATATAATACTGTGTGACTGTAAGTTATAATAATATGCAGTTTCATAATATTAGATAGCCATATTGAGCCACCTCTTGCTCTGTCACCTTTACGTAACCAATTAGCCGATCCCGCGTCTTAAGAGGGTGATGCCCTTGGAAACAATTCAGCTTTTACGAAATACCTTTAAGCGCATACAAGCTGGAAATGCAACATTATTAATCGTTTTTCCTCAGGCAATTTTTTTCGTCAAGTGCGTGGTTATGAAAGAGCCTTGGCTTTTTTTCACCGGCTCTGAGCCCATATTTATCAATCCAATAATGTATTATGAATGCGTCTTAAGCCATTTAAGAACTCAAACCCCGGTAAACCATTTATTTTATTTTGAAAGATTCCAAATTCAATTAAAATTTCCGTTTTTAATCATGTACATAGGTCAAAATTTCCGTTCGAACAGTGATTCTGTGTCTTCCTGTGCACTAAATACACGATTTTGAAAGGTCTTTGCTGGTTTACGAAAAGAAGAATCTACGACCACCCTATAAAACTGTGTACTTTGTTAATAAAGTGCAACCTTAAAAACATACTGCCAATACCTCCGTGAAAAAATTGTTGTGTTTCGGAGGACGTTTAATTGAAGAAATTCAATTTAATGTAGTCATCCTAGGAATGATTTCACAGCCTCGCCTATATTTTAGTTTGAGATAATTCAACTTAACGATATTCTGAGAGCAAAGAAATCCGAAGTATCCTATATCGCTTTCACGAGACCCTTCACATAAAGAGGACGTCATGCAGTCAATCAATAAGTAAATGAAGACGCTGGGAGTCGGCGTAAAACGGACGTTACAGGAATATTATTTTCCTACTTCTAAACATAGTTTTTAATAATGGCGGGGGTCTACTCGAGCCACCCGCCTGTATAGCATTGTTGTGAAAAACAAGGGCAACACGATGAAGATATCCAACATGAATAATTAATGAAAGTTTTGAAGGGATGGAGGTTAAGAATGGGCGGAAGAGGCGATTGTAAGGGGGAAAGGGGCGGTAGAGAGGCGTGATGGGGTTTATGAAGGACTGCCTTCAGCCGCCACACCCCCCTCTCCTCCACGCCACCCCCTCCTCCTCCTCACCCACTCTCCCTCCTACCTGCCACTCACCTCTTCTTCGACGTCCTCCGCTTTCTTATTCCCCCTCCGTCTCACTCGATACCTTTCCCCTCAATATCTCCCTCTCTACCTTCTCGCCTCTCGCTCTCCTCCCTAAACAATAACTATGATTATTTCTCGCTGTCTTGCTTTATTTATAATTTTCTTCATTCTCGCACTTCTCATTTTCTTTCCTTACATTCAGTGCTGTAGCGTAGGGTATACGAGAGTGTAAGCCGTATACCCTCTGCTGTTTTCGAATGGATATGGTATATCCTCTGCTTTTTCGAATAAATAGCGTATAACCACGCCTTATGAAAAATTATACAGGTCGATTGAAAAAAACAGCTCATACGTTTTCTTCTGGCATGGTAACATTACGTTCGTGTAATTTTCTCTAAAATAACTGGTTTAGAACCCCTCCTCAAAATTTTACTTTAGTATACAGTATGCCCTCTGTTTTTTTGCGACTACAGCACAGCACTGCTTACATTTTCCCTGTGTCGCTTTCTCAGCCTATTTTCTTCCTGTTTAGTCACTCCAGGCACTCCATTCTTTTTCCACGCATTTTTTATTCCCTCCTTCCAAACTCCTCCGTCGTCTCTCCTCCCTCTTCACATCTCACCATCTCCTGCATCCTCCTCATCTCTTCTTATTCCTCATCATCTTGTCTCCTTCTCGTGTCTCTCTCTCTCTCTTATTCTGCTTTTCGCTTGCATCCTTTGCCAGTCTCTCTGAAGCGCCTTCCTATATCTCACCTCCCGAGATGTTTCGAGATGATCCGGAGAATATCGGGAGTGACCGAGCTGAGGTCAGCCGCAGACCTTCTGGCGCGATGAGGGATATGAATAATGGAAATCTCTTAAGCTCAAGAGTCGTGTAACGTTATAAGTTGCCTTTTAAAGCGTAAGAGAGTTACGTTGTCGTTATAATTAAATTCTGAGCCATTAATTTATTTTGCTGCGTGTGAAAGTCTGGACTTTTATCAGGTTAAACCGTTATTCGTCATTTTAGTTAATATATTTAATGTACGATTTATTCTGATCAAAGTAAATATGTTTCCATTACATACTAGATGGGTTTAAAATTGTGGTATTCGTTTTCTATCTTCATTTTTTTTATTTCGGCCTAAGTAGGAAATTAGCAAAAAAAGATTTGAATATAGGAACGCTGCTTTAATCAGACTGGAAATAGATTAGAGGACGCAGCAAAAAAATCGCCTTAACGAGAACGGAATAATTAAAATAAGCTCGACGCGGCATGAAAATGTATTTCCTGTTAATTTTTTTTTAGGGTAACGCGTCAGATGCCCCGAAGAAAAAAAGGTGAAACACTTTACCTAAATTATGCCTCACTACAGTTTCTTTCGATTGGGAAATTATATTTTTAGAGCATAAGAAAAACTAGATTGGTGAAAAAGAGACGTCGAAGATGCTGAAATACTAAATACTCGATCCTTATATGTATATCGAGGGGGAGAGGGCCAAGGAGCGAGAGAGCGGAGATATTGGCATAACCCACATCGATAAGGAGCCGCTAAGAGTGCAAATTACGAGGAACAAAGAAAACCCGGGCATAAAGATAGCAAGTAAAAGAAGGCCGAAATGGGGAGGGAGGGGGGGGCGTATCCAAAGGACGAGGGAGGGGAGGGGGGGGGGGAAGAAAAAAGATATATGAAAAGAGTTTTACGAAATGAAAGGAAGATTGAGTTATGAAAGTTTGTTAGATGGCGTTGATAATAAGTTGAGGCGAAAACTAAGAGATATGAAGGTTTTGGGAGACAATATAGGTAGGTGGAGTGGGAAGGAGGAAAGGAAGGGGAAGGAGGAGAGGGAGGAGAGAAAGGAGGTGAGAATGAGGAGGAGGAGGTAGGATAATGGAAGGAAGGAGAAGGCGAGAGAAAGAGAAGGGAAATATTTTTAAGAGGCAATGCGGGAATTAAAATGTGCCGTAGCAGCGGTATAAGAGAGATGGATGAAAGAAGTGGATGGAATGAGGTTGAGAACGAGGAGAGAACGGAGAAGAATGTACAGGAGGTCTGCTGGGTTTAGAAGCTTGTAAAGGATTTGGAGGCGAAAAAGCGGAATGGGAGAGAAAAAAGGTAAGAGATAGCCTCGATGCGTAAGTGATTATAATGGAGAAAGAAAAAGAAGTGAGTGAGGAAAAGAGATAGGGAAACGGAGGACAGCGGACGATGAGAGAGAGAGAGAGAATGAATTACGTTGCACGCAGCGGGGAATCGGGATCTAAAGGATGGGAAAGAAGCTCCTGCTTGAAAAAAGACCGAGAGAGAGAGAGAGGAAGGAGGGATTCTGGGAGATGGAAGAAACGCAGGGAAAAGAAAAGAGTCGGCGGCTGTGGAATAGCGGTTCCTCTTTCTCAGCCGCCGCCGCTTGCTGCTTCCCCCGTGGCCGGAAGAGGGCGGGGTTTCCCTCCGTCGTCCAATGAGCGACTTTTATGTTCAATCTTAAGTGGAAGTGGAGGAGGAGGAGGTGGGTGGGGGATTCAGAGGGTGGAAGGCGGAAGTGGAGAGGTGGGTGTCAGGGGAAGACGGTGAGCGGAGGAGGGAAGAGTGAGGGGGGGAGGGGTGATAAGGGGTATGGGGGAGAGTCCCACTAGGGTCCAAGCGCCCTCTGCGCCTCAAGGAAGCTGGGGACGGAAAGAGGTCTCCGGGAGAGCGGATGGGGTATGGGAAGGGTGTCCTGGAGGGAGGAGGAGAGTGAGAGGGAGAGGTGGATGGGTGGGGGGAGGTGTTTTCGTGGAATGGCCGCATAGCAGAAGACGGAGGAGGAGGGGGAGTGTGCGGGGCGCCTCAATTGTCTATCCCGCTATCTGGAGTGGCCCTGATGAGGTTGGATGGCCCTCTCTCTCGCTCGCACTAACTCACTCCACCTCCCTCCCTCCGCTCATTTCCTCCTCTCTCTCTCCCTCCCTCCACTCCCTCCTCTTCCTTCCTCCGCTCCTTCCCTCCCCTCTCTCCTTTTCTTCTTAAATCTTGCGCACGCGTTCACTTCATCTGTTGACTCTCTCTCCAAATTGAACCCCTCTTTCTTCTTATTTGCCTCCGACGAAGATCCTTCGATAATGGCGCCGTCTTTGCGCGTTTTAAATTGCTTCGAATTTGAATATTCCAAGAGAAAAAGAAGACGCTTTCTGCTTTTTCATTAAGCCGTTCTTTAATCATGAATGGTGTATTTTTCTTACTATGAACCGTTCCTAATTTCACGAAATTGACCGACCAGTAAATTTTATTTAGAATCACGTACATTAAGGTTTTTCCTTGTTATAAACTCTGCCTTGGCAACCTTTTCTTGGACCCAGTTTCGAATTAATTAAATGACTGTTTACAACCACGGTTTGATGAAAATATAATATGAAACTCCAATTTTTTTATTTCTAGAAAACGTTTCTTCCCGTTTGCATTCTTGAGTTTCGACTTATAGTTTTATATATACAATATTTATTTTTCTTATCCATTAGGTTTACCCCTGTGGAGGCTCAATCGTGTACGTTTTTGCGCGCGCACGAAACTCATTTCACCGGCTAGAATTAAAATTTTAACTGTCCTCTATTCAAATAAGAACCAACTCGTTTCCATAAGTTAGGGAGGGCAGAAAAGGAAAATAAATGAGCTAATTTCGCGAAATCAATTTATCTAGAAATTTGAATATTCCCGAGACTAACTAACTGTAGCCTAGCCTTCTTCTCCCTCTCCCCCCCTCCCTTCCACCCTCTCCCCTTCTTCCTCCCTACAACCCCTTCCCGCTACATGGAAATGAACTAATAATGTGTTCTCTGATAATGTGAAAGGGAACTTCACGGCTCCAACTTATTCTATGGACAGTAGACTTCTCTTATAACCAGTATTTCTCTCCCAAACTCCTCCTCCTTTCCCCTCCGCTCCCCCTTTATCCCCACTTCCGCTCCCTCCCCTCCGGCACCCACCTCCCTCATCTCTCCCCCCCCCCTACTCCTCCTAACTCGTCCTCCTCTTATTCTCTTTATCTCTCCCGTCTTACCTCTTTCCCTCTCTTCCTCTCTCTCTCTCTCCCTCTCTCCTCCTCATTCCCCTAAACTCTGCTACCCTTCAGCTCCGCCCAACAATGCAATGCTGTCTTGCTTAGCAACGGAATGGAACGGAAGTAGAGAGAGAGACAGAGTTTTGAGAAGAGGAGTGGGAGGAATGGAGAGGGGGAGAGATTGGAAGAGGAGGATGAGGAGAGAGAGAGATATATATATATTGGCGAGAGAAGAGGATAAAGATAGAATAGATGAAAATGAAGGAACGGAGATCTGGAAGAAGGAAGAAGAGCGATAATAATTAGAGGGGGAGGGGGGAGTGGATGATCAGAGAGAAGGCGGCGTAGGAGATGGAGGAAGTCAATTGGGGTGGGAAAATGAGGGTGTATAGGAAAAGGCCGGCCAAATAAGAAGTGTTATGGAGGCAGCAACGGAGGGTGGAGTGAGAGGATAGGTAAGCGGGAATGGGTGCCGAGGGGGGGGAGGGGGAAGGAGAAGGGGTGGGGGGAGAAGGGAGGAGTAGGGGGAGGAGGGAGGAAAAAGGGAGGCGACCGGTGGATTAGTTGTTCTGAGGAAGAAGGCGGGACAAAAGGAACGTTGCAAATGGGCATTGTGTACGCTCCGCTAAGAACAAAGGGCGAAGCAAAAGGGATGGAGAGGGGGGAGGGAGGGGAGGGAGTGTGGAGAGGGAGGGAGGGGAGATGGTTTGGAGAGAAGGGGGAGCGACGGTGTGGGAGAGAGAGAGAGGGGGAGGGGGGGAAAGAGGGAGGGATAAGAAGAAAGGAGGACTCCTTTCCACGCCCATGCATCCCTCGAGCACTTTATCATTCAAAATACGTTTTAGTCTTCCACAAATTTGACAGCCGGAAAAATGTACGCTCCCGCTCATTATTCAACTTTAATTTTATTCCCTGTCGAGAGAAATGTTCCCGGGAACTCTAACTTTCGCGGCAAAAAGAAACGATTTTTGTTTGCCCGGAGAGAGAGGCGAAATTTTGCGAATTCGCGAAGTTTAATTCTGTCTGGGAAGGGCGTTTTTCTTCGTCCTTTTGCTCGGCAATGGCTTGTGTATGTCTGTATAAATGAAATATGAAATGTTAATATAAAATTTCTGGATAAATCAGAATAGATTGTTTATTTTGTGCACGTTAATAAATGCTTTGACTAATTTTGTCTTATTGTTAGTTTATAGCTACGCCAATGTCGAGAATAAAGTATTTCTGCTTAGAACGTTGTGTCTGAAGAAGATAAATTTCATTCCTAATGTTTTCCTCTATCCCTTTGTAAAAACTTCCTAACAAATTTGTAATGCCGAGTTTAAAATACATATTTGCTCAGTTGCTGTTTTAAAATAAACTAATGAACTGTTATTTTATTAAAACTTTTTATGATCTTACCTCGTTTACAATTTACGTAAGTAGATACCAAAGAATATATATTCGACTGTTTTAATCTTTCAGCCGTCACTTTGTGGAATTCCATATTGAAAATCTTATGACAAAATTTGCAAAAACAAATTTATTGTAAGACTTTGTACTTAATATTCAATATACGTATTATTCAATGGTATTATAACTTACGATTCAGTACCTGATGATGACTCTGAGTCGAAACCTGGTAGGCATTTTTATTTTCGTAGTGGAATCTGTAAGGTCTTTTAATATATTTGTTTTTGCAATTTTGTCTTTAAATATTCTACCACAACAAGATTATTTTCCATTGAAATTTTCATTTAATTCATCTAACTTGCGCTAAGATGTAGATAAACCCGTAATAAGTGTCCACAACCGTAAGAGTTCTCTCTCTTTTTTATCCTCCAATACACTTCCCATCGTTAAGAGTTGAGCTGATTTTCATCAAGTAATTTCTAAAATTGACGTAAGTTGGGTTAATGGAAATAATAACTAAGGAGTCTTTACATTTATCAATTTAAATGAAATGCTGGCAAGGTTTTCTCGTTTAATCGCAAACATATAAATCCACAAACCAAATACTGTAATTACCCACCTGAATGATCGTCCTAAGTGTTTTGAATGAAAGAAGAATGTCCCTGCTTCAGCCGTTTGAAGGCTACACGCATGCTCTGCGGAATTCGTCGATTATCATAGATTGACTGCCATCTCATATATGTTTATGAAAGTTTGTTTGTTTGTTAATTTGTGCATCTATATATTTCCACACCGTTAAAGTTAGAATAATCAAACTTTCAACAGATACTTTCTTCACAAATAGGAAGACCGTAGGCTACTTTTTAATCTCAAATGTTTTATATTAATTGTACAAAAAGCAAAATAACTTTGTATGCTAATACTAATGGCAACCTATTTTCTGTCTGCTCCTTTATGCACGCCCACAATCAACCGATTCCAACCAAATTTGGCTGGATAGTATGGTAGGGGCACTAAGGGGAAGGTCGACGCGGGGTTTTAGTGTTTGTCTGTCCGCTTCATTCAAAATGGCGGTCGATTTAAACATTAAACTACGCGTATTTTCCCAAGTTCTACTCTTGATTTGAATCAAATTTGGTACGAGGGCTCCCAGAAATAATTCATACGTGGTTTTTTTTTCTCTCTGCCCGTTTTATTCAAAACGGCGGCCGAGTGAATTCTTAAATGCCACGTATCATCTAGAATTCCGATCGGATTTGAACCAAATTTCCCCGGGCAACGCCGGGTATTTCTGCTAGTAAAAAATAAGAATCAATACTCCAAGGGACACCTCAATACGAAAATAAAATTGGAAGTTGCTCGAATACAAAATATACATCGATTTATTTTTACGGTACTATTTTAAATATACGAATCGCCAATGACAAACTTTGCTCTTCCAACTGATAACACGTTGCTGGCATTTGTTTAACGAAATAAGGCTATAGTGTTTTGTTTATAATCAATGAAGGGTAATTCATTGCTATGAAGATAGAAAATTTAGTTTGGTTGTAATACAGGCTCTGTGAGGCGGAGTAGCCATGTATTGAAGTTATTTGTTCCATTAAGAAAAATAAAACCTTTTCTTGCTTTATGCAATTTATATTTGTTTAAGGAATTGATGTTTTTATTTAATTAGATGCACACCCTAATGATTAATAATGTGGCAGCCTGTTTCATGGGTTTAAGTCGAATGGTCGACGCTATCCAAAGAGTCGACTACACCGAAAGACTTAACAATGGAACTGTGCCAATCAATGTTCAGACAATAGAGAATGAAAGAAGTATCTCTTATAGGTTAACTTCTCTGACGAACAGCTTTTTGGGTGAATTCGGTCTTTTAAAAAAGCGGCTGCGTTTAAAATTTACGTTTTGAAATTGTAGCTAAATATTGAAAATGTTTACTCTTTTAAAGTTTCTATTTATTTTTAAAATCCTTATTGAAAGCTGATAATATGTATGTAAAATAGTACCGTAAAAATAAATCGATGTATATTTTGAATTCGAGCATTTTATTTTATTATCAATTTCATTTTTGCATTGAGGTGCTCGTTGAAAATATTTTTACTATAACTAAAAGTATATTAACTGTATTGCTGTTTCTGTTCATATAAAATAGTATTTTATTTGCAATTATAATTTTACTTAATACGCTTTCGGCGTTAATAACTTTAAACTATTAAAAATCTTCATGATGAAAGTAAAGAATTAATTTTTGTACATAATTGTTGTATAATTATTGCAAACTGATATTGCTGGCCGTTTGGCATCCGACCTTAGGGCAATCGGCCCTTGGTCTATTGTCAGTGTCCCTTTTTCCATTGTGCAATATAGTTTTGAGGCGTGCTTATATTGATGAATTGTTAATTCATTAGGCTCATTATTTTATATTTTTTCACATCATTTCACAAGTTATTATTTTTTTAAAACTGTGCCTTCTATATTCACCATTATAAATATTAAATTTATATATCGCGCATGTAATGTAGAGTGAGAACTTTCTTCCAAGCTGCGACTGTAATGGCTTGCAGGAATCATTCAAAACTTATATGCATGCAAATCTCATTAATAAAATCAGGTTGCACTTTGCTGAATTTACTCATGAAACAGATTAAACTACGTTACTTCTACATATTTATTTATTAAAACATCTAATCATGCATGATCGTAGCGGTAGCGGTTGTGTTTGAATGAATAAATCGTGGAAGATACATATCATCTGTATTAGATGCATGCGGTTGCGTGTAAACTTTTAATCTCCTGTTATTCTTGAACGTTACTTGACTAATAAAGAAGCTTTATTTTAATACGTGCAACGTAATGATGAATTGACTTGCAAGCAACGAAAACCGCCGGATTTACATGCAATCGAAAAAATATAATTTCACCTCCTACTCTGGAAATCTAAATAATCTTTGCACGATAGACGGACAACTTCGGTTCTACTTGCGCTCCGTATTTAGCCTGACATTTGGCTTTGGATTTAGATGCTCTTGCATCTTCCCTGTTTACTCACTGCGGGGGTCGGTTGTCAGCTCTTTGCGTCCTTCTTTTGACTATTCGATTATTTGCCATTAGGCATCATCCCATTGTTATCTCCTAACACTAAATTTCTTCCTATTCCATCTCGATATGACCTAATCAACATTCGATCCTACGTTTTCTTTACGAATTCTTCGAGAGAATATTGATTGGAGTATACTTATGTAAGATGTCCAGGGAATGACTATGTTTGAAAATTTTTGGCACAATTGATTTTCTGGGATCAAATTTCTATAAGTTTTAATTAGTCTTTCCTATTTTATAGATTTTTAAATAGATTTTATAGACTTGCCACCCTAACAATTACAGATTGGATTTTATTGTTTTAAAAAGTAGGTTAAACAGCTATTCATAGGTCTAAATTATATACTTTTTTACAATATATATTTTTGAAGGGGCTTTTTCAAATAATTTCTTTCGAGTAAAACTTCGCTTTGAGGAGTTCCTGTTCTCTCGAACACCTCTTTCCTAACCATCGCATGAATTATATCCATTTTTATTTACTTGATATTATTTACTCCATATCTTTTATTTTAACAATTTTAATTGTATTGTAGGTAAAAATAATTCTTCTAGTTCAACAACCTGTGGTTTTTGTCGGCGAGATTCACATTCTTCACAACGAAGTGATGCTTATCCGATAAACGCGCGCGAAAATTTCTTACTTTTCTGTTTTGGATAAGACGACAGGGCATTTCACCTAAATGGATTTCTAAGTGAGCTATGCCACTTAGACTCTGGCTTCGTCGGGCGCTTGTCTCTCTCGCCCGCATTCATTCGAGTTGGACGCGAGCTCGCACCCCGCCGACCGACCGCCCCCAGAACGATTTTCTCTTTTTTCCTCGAAGCAATTTCAGCTTCGTCGCCGCGTAACACATGCTCGACATGAGATAAACCTATCCGTGGGAGAAAAATTACGAGCATTGCAAATAAGGCAACAATAGAATGGCCAACGGTTCGAGCCTATTTCTCATCTCCCTCGACGTATTAACTCTTTGTTTCTTTTCCCGTCGAAGAGCGAATCCACCGCATTCTCCCACCAGATTCGCCGCAGCATCGCTCTCCTAGTTAAGCAATCCGTCAAGAGAGGGCGGGGCATCCGCCTAACGGGCTTAAATGGAGTCTCCCGCCGCCGTCGCTAGAGGGGGAGAGTGGGAATGCGGCGCTCTCGGCTACGCTTCTCCCTCTACGTTCGTTTCCCTCCGCCCCTTTCTTCCTTCTCCCTGCCCTCCCTCCCTCCCCCTTTCTGCCGCCCTCTTTCCCACACTTTGCAATCCGCGGCGGCGGGTCTTATCGCGCGCAATCACGAACCTTCTGACATGAACACTTGGTGATATTTTCGTAACAAATTCAGTCGTAATGCTGCCAACGCCGATAACTACTAGCAGCAATTTTGTTCAACAACTCTCTACGACTTTTTCTCTGCCGGGGATTTTTTTTACCGAGATAACCCACTTTTGAAACCGACGGATATCTGTCAGGATCGATTTAAAAAATGGTGGCGAAATCCGTATACGGTAATACATAAGCGAGATTAATGTTTCTTCGCGATTTTTTTCAAATTGTTGTTTCGAGAATTATAAATACGAGGGATTCATTTTTGAAGCAGTTTGCTTTTTTCCGTGATCAGTCAAAGTTTCCTCGTCCAGGCATTTCTGTGAAGGAGGAAATAGATAATGTCGAAGTTGTCTTCTAAGAATTCATGGGACTTAAACGGAATACCTCTATTCTCTGTGTTTTTAGTACTTTTTCCTTTTAATAAATTCGCATATGTATTCTGTTTGTCTGTCCGTCCGCCTGCTCGGGCAATATCTCTTAAATCCTACAACTTGGGGAAGCCAAATTTTTATGATATGGCGGTCTACACGACGGCTATATGGTAGACAAATTTGGTGGTCCTAGCATCAGCTGCTGAGGAGTAATGTAATTCTTTTACATACACTTCGTTTCGTTTCGATCTCCCATAAGAAAAGTATCTAATTGGTGCGGGATGAACATAAATATCCAATTTTATATTAGTTAAAATTAAGATAGGATCTCGGGACATGAACAGCTCCATAGCTGAAAAACTGAAGTTATTAACTTTTAGAAAAATCGGTACAACATACATTGTACAGACTTTTTCATATACTAATGCATCGTTTAGTTATCTTTATAAAATGAAAATCGTATGAGCCTATTTTTAGAAAATCCAATTTTTGTTCAAGTTGCCCAAGAACAAACTAACCTTATATTCATTCATTAAGAAAAATGAAATATGTAGTATTATTGTAGATGTATACTCAAGTAACTGTACGAAATTTGATCAAAATCGTTATAGCCGTTTTTGAGAAAATCGAATTGTTGTTAAAGTTGCCTAGAATAAACTAGCCTTATATTCATTTTTGAGAAATATGAACTATACAGTATTATTGAAGACGTAAACTCAAGTAACTCTACGAAATTTGATCAAAATCGTTAGAGCCGTTTTTGAGAAAATCGAATTGTTGTTAAAAATGCATAGAATAAACTACTTTTAATTATTGAGCAATGTCAACCATTTCTACGTATACTCTGCTCAGTGTGATAAAATGCCTAAGTACGAGATTTCATTCATTTTCGCTCTATCGTCTAGGCTCCAGAGCCATTAACAAACAGACAGACGGCATTACAAAACCACATTTTCGGATTCAGCGACACCTAAAACGTACATTTCCGTAAAAATATCGAGGTCGAATTTTTTCGCGATAACAATACTTTGTCGATACTTCGTATGAGAAAGTAAAAAAGAGCGAACAATCACTTTTAAGCTAAAAGGAAGTGGAAAAATTTTCCGATTTTTATCAATGGGTAATAAAACTGACACCAAGAAGACCAATGTCTTTTAATGGGAAACATTATTTTGAATCATTGCTATAATGCTTTAAAGGGAATTGATAGACTCTGAGGCCATCGATCTTAACCAAAGTTGTAATATTATGATGGCCTCATAATCTTTAGGCAAGAAATAAAGCGACTTATGTAATTTGCTCTGCAATTCCTCCCTCGCTTGTTCGAATGTTATCAGTCGGAGGTAGAACACTTATTCATCACGTATGTGATATCGCGTATAAATTTAGTTCCAATGCATTTTTCATTTGATGTTTAGCATATATCCTCCGGATCGTTGGTGTAAACTTTAAATATTCTTTTTTACTTATGCTGTTTGAAAAACTCTGATGCATGCGAATTCTTCAAAAAGTGTTACTATTAAAATATTTCAATAAATATATTCAATTTATATAGTGATCATCGACTAACTTTAAGAAACATGAGGAAACTTTTAATGCATACCAATAGACCTCCTCATAGGTTACTTCTTCCTATGGACGGGATATTCCAATGATTTATCCAGGGATAAATAAATACAAAGAAAAAAATCTTTTCAGAACTTACTGGTTGGCTAATTTCTGATGCTATTCGGGAAATCTTGACGATTAAGAAATACTGCTCAGGTGACTTCATAATCTCTGATCGTTGCTATTGCCTGACTTTTATAGGTTTAAGATACTAGGATACTTTTTACACCTATTTTATAATCTTAATTCCACGATGATAAAATGATACGGTCTTTTTATCTTTCTATTGGTTTCTTTAATCTATAAATGCAGCAGAGCGATTTTTTCAACAGGTGTTTGTGGGATTATTTAAAAAAATTGTATTAATTTCTTTAGATTAAAAGACAACTTTATCGCAATCTAACGCGTATTTCAAGAAAAATAAATTTGTTTTAAACTAAAGGAAATTGTAAAAATTTAAAAATATATATTTTTATAAGTTTTCAAGGTAATTGAACAATTTTGAATACTGAAGAAAACACCTATATTCTCGTTTCGCCTGATTATTTCCTCTGCGTTCCTTTTAGAGGAATTGGAATATAGCAAGTAAAATCTTATTTTAATGTATCCCAAAAAAATATTGCCTCAAGTGAATAATATTGTCCAAAGCAATCCAAACTGAGGGGCAAATGGAATACCTTGTTCGTTTTAGAGGTCTCAAATATCAGCGTTTTTTTACGATTTAGACTTTTTGCAATTCGTCTTTTTTCACTCCCTTCCTTTCAATTCCAGCTCGGATACCATTCTTCAAATATTAAATTGTATATGCATTCGTCTTGGGTAGCAACATAAAGAAAAAAGTTCAATTTTAACGAGAAATGATTTATTTAAATAAAATAGCCAATACATTGTAAACATATCCCGTTAGTTAGCATCGTTAGATTTTATTGATTTTTTATTTGCTTATTTCGTCAAAATCAATAAAACATTTTTAACATGGGATGTTTAAGTAATATAACAAATTCCACAAAGTTGTAAGCAAATGTTGCCAAAGAAAGAAAAAATAAAAGGATTGGCAAGATGAATGATGTTGATCAGTTTATATATTATATATATATAAATGTATTTATTATATATTTAAAACATTCTCTTCCAAAAACTTCTCTAGGTACTTCATAAATTTTCATTGTTGTGGCAGTGATGCGTCATTCAGGGCGTTGATGCCAATCTGAAAACAAGAATAAACCGAATTATGCTCAAATAATATTGCGCTAAGATAATGAAATATTCGAAAAGCGTCATAACTGTTAATTTTCACTTAAGAAATTTTATCTATAGAGTGACTTTTCTATTTTACTCACCCAATGCGAATGGCATTGCGAAATCGATTATCTTCGGAATAGAGTCTCAAATGTAGATGCGAACCGAAGATAGCTAATTACGTTCTATTTTTACAATTTTGATGGAGAGAACATCACTTTCATTATTTTGACATTTCATCTACATGCTTTTCTTATTAATTAGTAGCAATACTCCGCTTAACCACAAGTGCAAAAGTCGCGTACATATTTACTTAATAAATTAGTATGGACCCCTTGATAAAAACCAAATTAATTGCAACACTAACGCGCCTAAAGAAAAATCAACCATATCGTCAACAAGAACACTCAAGTTAGTATTTCTAAGTAAATAATACAAAAATTGCTCTCGCCGTACGAAGCGAATTCCGGCAATCGTTGATGATTTTTAAGATTGGTTTTTCGAATACTTTACGTAAATTGCATCGTATGCATTTCGTGCGCAGGAAGGATCCCCCCAACATTCGACCAGTAAGCTTAAAAACGAATCTACAACCGTACGAAACCGCCGCTGATGAGCGAGACCTGCAGTTCCCGAGGACGCGATGCATACACATGAGTGCGTTGCGAGTCGAAACCGATCGCCGGGATGATTTTTCCAGAACGCAGCGATGACGGTAAAATGACACGCCCGATGATTTGCAAGTAGACGCGTAATGCGTGTGCAACACGCGAGCCATGTAGCCACGCATTTCCGAATACTCGTCGTAATTTTTTTGTATAATTGCAAAAGAAAATTGTGACCGTAAAACTGGCATTTCCATAGAATTAATGACTCGAAATACTTAATATCTATCCACGGCGTTATGTTAAACAGAACTAAATAGTCTGAATTTTCAAACTTCATTTTTGCACACTTTTTATTTTTACATTAGTTTTCACAGCAGTAGCTATTCCATCTTGATATTTGATTGGAAAATTAGTGATTTGTATGCTAGAAAAACAGAAAATCTACCGAAATGTTACCCTGAATTGGCTGGGTGTTTATTCGGCTGTAAAATATACTGTGGAACCCTTTTAATTAAAATTTTTGATAGAGCAAAGGTAATGATTTCCTATTTCTGTCCCCGCTTAGAACATTAATTCCTACATATTCTATTTTCATGATAAGATTCAAGTTGTAGATGTTTCACTTTAAACCTACGTAAATCATGATAGCTTTTGAACACGTATATAAGAAGCAAAACGTTGCTAATCTAGAACACCGTTTTTATAATGCTGTAAGAATTTAATGTATATCCGCAGCAAGAGACTATTATTAATTTCCGAAGTTTTCCATCAGGTTTATTAATAACATTCTTTTTCTCTTTTTTTCTCATCTGAGAAACCGATCGGATTAAAATGCTTGCAAACAAAAATACTTTCCTTTCAAGTGAGACTAAGGAAAATTGCTATTTTTTTAATTTGCCGTACGAGTGCTTATTTAGACAAAACCTACATTCGCAGCTATATTTTCGAGAAATGTATTTTCTGCATTCATTTTGCAAAAATTCGTGAAATTTCAATTTTCTTTTAAATTTGCCCGCAGTTTCTTACTCAACATATCGATTTTAAATGTTTAAAAATTGAACTTAAACCGTCAGTGATTATCACAACAACAAGTAAATACTTTAAAAAGGCATTCGAATGTTCTTTGATGGCAGTATTATACCACGTTTTTTAAAACATCGATGAATAATAATTTTGTACCTCCTTTAATTATTAAACATAAAATGTATAAAAGAAAACATGTAAGATTGGTATTTCTCTGGGAGTCACTTCTGTCAAGCTGGTTTCTGATTATGGTTGGACGTTCTAAAGCATTTTTATCATACGTGATTTTCCCTGCACTTATTTCTATTTATACCTATAGGTATAAATTGTATTTCTCGATTCCATTTATTTATCACGTATATTTAATTGCTGGTATTCCTCGCTAGAGAATTATCGAGCTCGCATTATGGCTGAAAACAGATTTCAAGATAAGCAGTTACGCATCAAAAATAAAAATTAAGTTCTTGTCTAAGGTATAATTTCCAATTTTTAATCTTGTTATGGATTTTTAACATACATAAGAAAAGTATTTAATTTTACAATTTTTACGTTCGACTGTTTTAGCTGTAACTATGTGGAATTCCATATTGAAAAACAAAATTTGTAAAACAAAATTTATTGAATGACTCACAGGGGTACATGATGGTGATTCTGCGAGTCGAAACCGTAAGTCTTTTAAATTTCGTATTGGAATATGTAAGAAGTCATTCAATAAATTAGTTATTTTTTAATGCTGCATTATTGTTTTTTTTAATATTTGATATTTTAGTGCTTACCGTAGAGTTTCCTATCATTTTTGCTCAACTTCATCTCGTCCAACGCAATTGAAAGCGTCCAGAATAACATCTACTCCCGGATAGATCACTTAAGTGAGCTACTTAACTTCGTTTACAGTTTAACATTCTCTTATAATGTAATTAGTCTTGTTTCCTGCGCGGATCGGGTAATGTGTTCGAATCAAAATGAGATAATTTTTGTCATCTCACTAAGATGTAGCTTTCCATTTATAGGGGACTGAGCATCGACTAGTATTTTGTATAGTATGTTGTATGGTATGTTTTACCTAAATAGTTTACTCGAAAAGGTGCAGGTGGGTGATTCAGTTTCATCTTTTGCTAAACATATATTTTTATCCTATCTTCCTGTTATTATATCGGGACTAATTCAATAAAATATATTGAATGATTCCTAAAAATTTGATCAAAAAAGAGGTATAAGGACTTGGTTAAATAAATAATACGCCATTTGATTTTCATACTATTTTGAAAACAAGAAATCATTCATGTAAAATAGCACTTTGTAAAATAATTGTAAAATACTGGGATCCGAGGTATATACCTATATTGGTCTGAGAGGATAAATTTACTTGCGATTTTTTTATTCCATAATTTTAAAAAATGTCAAATTCTCAAGGAAATAAATCTGTATACTAAATACATGGATGAGGTCATGATTTATATAAACTAGCGAAAAATTACAAACCACTCTATAATGATCCTTTTCTAGGTATATCGGGTAATTGTAGATCAGTGATCTTCAAGGTGGGCGATTTTGGATTTTTGGTGGGCGATAAAGACCTCACCAAATGCTATTCTAATTTTTACACTGAAAAATAAAATTCTATAAAAAAGCGCTCATTCTGTACTACTATTTTATGTACAACTATTACAGTTAGTTTGTCGTTAACTATAGTGTCATATCATACTATACTAGCGACAATGTAGCCATGCTGCGGTAAAATCGAAAGGCCCATGAGGGTGGTCGTAGTCTCTCACAGAAGCAGCGAAGCGTTTAAGTTAATTTTATCAAATGTATAAAATCATGAATTTTTAAACACTGTTATTACCACTGAGACCGTATTCGGTAATCTCATCTAACGACAATCCCACTAATATTAGGGTTACCTTACCTCCGTAAATCGCTTTGCTACTGGGAGTGCAAAATTATTCTTTGCCCCGGGCGCCTGAAACCCTCACTACGCCACTGGGTGGGCGGTGAACTTATTTCAAAGGACAACATATGGTAAAAGTGGGCGGTGACACAAAAAAGGTTGAAGACCACTGTTGTAGATAAACAACCCTCAACTAACAGTCGTTACATATTAGCATCACTACAAAAATGAAACAAAGCGTTCAGTCCATCAATTGAGAACAATTGGACCAAAATGTTTTCATTTCATTAAGTCTCTTTATTTGCAGTCCTACTATTATAGTAATAAGAAATTTTATTTCCAAATCTTTCTTGGAGACTTGTTTGATTAAGTTCTAAATACAAATGTCCTTTTAAAAAGCATTGTGACTAAGCTTAACAAGTAGGTTAAATAATCTGAGACAAAACTGGAGTGATTTCAGATTTTCAATGACAAAATTACGGATAGACTAATACGTTTTTTGCAATGTCTTAAACGTCATCCAAAAAACTTTATAAAATTACATAATTAATCCTCTTATACTAATACAGTCAAACATGTGAAAGGCGAAACCTGTATTTTGCGGAAACCTGCCAAAGCCGGAAATCCAAAATAAAATTGTACTAATAGACACCGTTTTTCATCTGAATGCCTCTACGTAAGGCATGTAACGAGACGCGGACGGGAAGGATTTTTTCTTGTAATTTGTTTTATTAAGTACATTTTGAATCTGCGAAAGACGGAAAGTAAAATCGGTCACTTTGAAATATGTCTAGAGGGCCTTCAATATATATATAAATGTAAGAGAGGATCAGACTTTACGATTAAAATCAACATTTTAGATGCAATTACATTCCTTAGTCATTCGTTAGTGTGTAGAAGGAGCCTGTATCAAAAATTATTTTAGAAACTGTGGCTTTGTTTTCGATGATGCTAATGAATGCGAAGAAGAAGGTAGCGATAGTGATTATTGTGACATTCAAGATTTGATTGATGAGATGTATGAAGTTGAGGGTACCAACGTAAGTGCAAAACATTTCGTAAATACTGATGAAAGTGTTTTACAGAGATTGATGAGAGATTTAAAAACTGTGATAATATCACAAAGCAGTGAAATTGTTCCCAATTCAGCGAATGAACAGAGTGAGGAAGATTGTGAAGAACTGGAAATGCAACAATATCGGATGATTTACATTATCTTAAAGCTTTAAAACATTCTGCCAGAATGAAGGACGAAAATGATTTCTTTATAAAGGTTATAGAATTAGGGTTTTCTTTTGTCAGTTTAATAAAATCACAGAAAAAAACAGTACAACTAACATTTTATAGTTTTTCAAATAATTTTCGATAATTTTTTCTTTGTTTAATATTTTTATTGGCTTTAACGTTTATTTGAAATGTTTTGCAACTGTATGAAATTTAACTGTTCTTATTCTGAAACTTTGTAGGATTTTTAACAGAAGATTTTTCATTTATAATAAAATCAGGATTGTGCAATTTCAAGTTTGTTCTCATTTATTATACAGGGTGTCCCAAAATTCGCGTATATGGACATAACCATTCGAATCCTTGCAAAATTTCAAGTCGAAAATGTTCTGTTTCAAAATTTCGGTAGAAACATAGTTTCCTCATAAAACGTGTTTAAATTTGGTAATATGTGGCAACACTGTACCATAATAATAAGCTTATGCGACAACGTCTTACTGAAGTTATTTAGCGAGTTAATATCTATGGAAATTCGTACGGTGTAAATCTAAGCTATATTTACTTTATCACTATAAATACAATCCAGAGATGAAATTTAATTAATCGCTTTCTTTTGGGACCTTATAATTTTTCAGGAAATCGCAGTGCATCAATCTTCAGAAGATAAGTGCACGTTCTTCTTGGCTCATCTAATAAAATCACTACGGCGGAATCTAACCTGTGGTCTCCAAATGCTGCGTCTGGCCACCGACCGAATAAAGGTATGTTTGAATCCTCAGTGTACCTTAGTGGCTTATTTAGACCTGTGAACGGAATTATTTGACGAATCCTACAGGCATTTAGAAACCAATTCTGTACCAACGTTAGGAATAAAATACGTCAATATTCCTCGGATCTGTGAACCATTTCTAGCCCATAAAAACATAGGTGTGCAAACTGAGCCTATTTACTGAAGCGTTTCGGATCAATTGCGCATCTAAATTGGGAATTTATTTCGCCGAACTTCTTTTGGTTTAATTCATCTAAGGATGGGGCGGCTAGTGAATAGTAGACGATTTTAACATGAGGTGTACTAATGAATTGATTAATTATGGATCGCAGAAATTCTGAAAAACTCAGAGGAAAACAAAGGAAAGTAGAACATAGCTTATAATTCACTGCTGAGATCATCACCTGATGAATGGAACCTAGATCTCATTAAAATTATTTTAAAGATAAATTGCCACAAGAAGGGATCTTTTTTCATTGTTTCGGAATAAATCGATTTAAAAAAATAGAACCTAGTGATTAGTTTCAACAAGATATTCTTGAAGCAACTCCTTAAAATAAATTGGAGTACATTCTTCCATAAAAGTTCATAAGTTCCTTTTCTTATGGAATATCGATATATTCGACCCATGGTATAATCCAATTTTTAAACAAAGCTAAAATTCTGAATTTCATAGCGATGACAGTTACCTAAAATTATACATATATTTGTACGAGGTTTAATGCATTATGTTTGCGCTTTATGCATGTGTCTGTTTATACAGTTTTGTCGAAAATTTTAAGCTTAGAGTGACTGATGCACATTTGTAGGCTCAGTCTGCTAACAAGGAAAATGAAGGGCAATTCAAATGTTGATCAGCTTTACCAGTATTTCCCGAGCGCTGGCCCACGAGTCGTCAGCGGTCTTTCGCATTAATATTTTTACTATCTTCAAGAGAAATTACTTGGGAATATTGTATTTAAATTAATTTTATTCGTAAAAAATGTGCCAAAGCGTAAAAAAGACATTCATTCACACACCAATGTACATAACTTCTCTACACCAACATCTCAATTTTTTTACGTCATAAACATATGTATATGGCAATGTTTAGGATTCTACGCGTTTGTTTGTATTTCAATGACGATTTACTCGAAATTTTTTTGCGATCATTTCTTAACCAATTTGCAAGAATACTTAATGACCTGAGATTAGGCCGATATCATGTGATGACAATCTTATTACTCACTTTAATAAAGGTAGGGATTTGCCGTAGAATATTTTGTGCTTTGCTACTTCTAATGCGCCTTTGGACAATGAGGCGGTTCATCTAACTCGGAAACACAGTAATCCACGTCATTCACATGGAAAACATTCAAATTCGAAATTGACAATAGCACTGAACAATTAGGAAGGGACGTGTTGAAATTTGCAGTTAAAAAGCTCGCTCATTCTGCTGTTTGCTAGTTAAACACAATCCTATATCCTAGACTGCTCTTAAAACGCGGTTCTTAAAATCAATTACTTAATGCATTGGCGACAATAATTTATATCTACCGTCGCAATAGTTTCTGTAAACATTTCTATAGTTACATCCATCCAAGCGAATCTAGGAAATAAATTATAGGCGAAACATCTTCTTTTCTCTCTAAACATTATAATCAATCATTGAGTAGCCTCATTTTAACACATACAACTTATAAGCGACATAGATTTTGGTGTATTTTGTTCGCGATTTCTCCAGTATAATCACACAAGACATTCGATCTCTGGATTTTGGACCTACTACATATTTCCATAGTGGAGTAACTTAAAGAGTCTAAGCTAACTTAAAAGTAATAGAAATAGAAACACGCGCCCCACGTTTCATGTTCCAGCACTTTTATAGAAAGAAAGCCGTCTTGGGTAGGCATTCAATTGCTTCAATTTATTCTACAGAGCGAAATGTTATTGGTAAAAACACCATGAAAAAAATATGAGTTACCAGTAAGTTATTTTTCGGCCAATAGTTTATGAATCGCAGGCGGCTAAATGTCATGATTGTAGAATTTATTATTTTCATAGTATTCTATGACACCTTAATAAAAAGAGATAATGGCTAGCTAAGCTATTTTGACATAAATGGAAATATCAGCGCTTATCGGTCACTCCTTGATGAACCCAATTGAAAACATTCTCCTGAATTTAGTAAGAAAGGAAAGGAAGATACACTTCAGAAAGTCATGCAAGAGAAACAGATGTGAATAAGGAATGGGAAACCGAGGAGGGAAGTCCTTTATTCTTAATAAAAAATTCTAACGTTGACATTTTATATTTTACCTATTTATACGAGAAGTAAATTTAGACTTGTGGAACTAATGCACACTTTCTCACTTATTCTGCGAGCGAAAATCTTAGGAGTTGCGTGACTTCCCACGCTGCAACGCAAGGGTATAACCTTCTCTCTCCTTCCATTCCCCGTCTCTCCACTCCTCTCTCTCTATCCACCGGCCTCCCACGCCGCGCCGTCTCATTCCCGCGCTGCATTCCTTCCCGCCGCCCGAAATGCAACTCGAGGTAGTTTGCCCCGAGCTCACTAGGCGGCGGCTCTATACCTTCGCAATTGCACTGGCCATCGCTCAACTGTATCGTGGAGACGCATGCGCATCCGGCAGTAAAGCGTCGCGCCTCTCGTTTGAATTTTCCGAGGGATAGTAAAGGTATGCATTTCGGGAAACGGTCGAATGTTATTTCGCCTAACGAATATTTAATTCTCTGTCCGCGTTAATACCAATATGAGCTGGACGGGCATTTTCCAATATCTCATTCCTGGAAGCACTTATTCATAAGAATTATGTTCGCTGTTTTTGCGAACGGTTTATTGGGTAAGAATTTTTTAATCATAGCAGTATGTCACTACTTCCTATTTCTGTCATGCATAAAATATTTCGGTGAGGAGAGTGACGAAAAGTGTCCGTATCTGAGCCATCGATCCATGTAAATTTATAAGTATGTAGTTATGAAATGCAGACTATATTTCGTTGTGTGAGCTGATTTTTAAAAATTAAGTTCAAAATTCGTTGAGCGAACACAAGATAGATGATCGCCAAAACCGATATCTAACGTATAAATGATTTAGACGAGCATAGAGGTATTGAGGAAAAAGATTCTATCGATAAAGATTTCGAGAAAAAGATAGAATCTAAAGATCCACCGCTTAGAGCAATTAAATGTCGCAAGAGGAAATTATGAAAACCCGCCCACACGTAAATAAAGGATATTATGAGTTTTAACTAGGATTGCTGTGATTTTTTTCCTTTTTGTAATCACAGGTGTTACGAATGGCGGTTTCGCAACAGCAAAAAACAGTAAAAAAGATTTATTTTCACAGCATTATCCCTTCTTTAGATGGCATCGAAATGCACATAACAGCAAAATAAAATCTATAAATATCTAAATAATTAAAGTTAGATTTTTAAATAAGAACCTAAGATCAGGTATTGGTGTTTGAAATACGTCTTGGCATGAGCAGTACAACTTAAAACGCTACCTCACTACCTGAGCACAACTTGAGAATAAAAACGGTACCTATGCTAAGAGGACGTAGGCGGCCATTGTCCCTGAAGATCCGTAAGGGCGCCGTAGGTAGGTATGCGTCATTTTTTTAAGTGAAATAAAAAAAGCCCTTTTGTCATAGGCTTTTCCTTTTCACACTGCGCTTACACAATTCAAGGTGAGTCACAGTGTCACGTTGTTATAGGTTCATAACTTTTTAGTAAAAGTTTTTCTTTGAATAATCATAAATGCGGATGACAGTTGCATTGCAGCAAATGGACGATCCAATTCCTTACACGACTGAGGTAAAAATCCAACAGGAGCATGGTAATAACTTAGTTGAAAAATCCTTTACACAAAGTATTCTGAATTCTATGTATTGGGTTGCACTGGAATTTATACCAGAAAAATTTACTTTAAGGTCTGACCCAGTGGTTCTCAACCAGTGTGTCGTGACACCCCTGGGTGACGCCTATATGTGATAAAACTCGGAGAATACGCGCATCTGCTTGCTCAAATACGTGAATTTTCATCTTTATTTGTTAGGGAAAGTCCAATTTTTTCTTTTGAGTTGACTTGAAGGAAATTGAACTGCAAACGGGTTGACGCAGGACTGAAAACGGGGCAGAGAAGACAAAAAGGTTGGGAACCAAAAGTCTGACCTTTTTAGGTTTTTATTTAAGTGTAATATGGGAAAATAAATCCACAATATTAAATTGACTTCTCACGTATATTAAGAAATGTAGGTGTATGAGAAATTTTTTGCCGTTTCGACGGAAACCTTTGGATGTTTAAGATCGTTGTACATCGTAAGGGACCAGCATTGAATAGTTTACCACGGGTTGTGATAGTCCAGATTAAAAAACCTTAACCAGAAATTTCTCAAGGTATGATTGGTTAATGATTATATCCGCAGAAACTAACAATCCTGGTGGTGTTAAGTTTGTAGGAAAATACCATATTTTATTTGCGTCATATTTGAATTTCTCCGGGTTACTTGAAAAGAGTATCAAAATATCATGATCATTTCATTACGGTCATAGCAACTTAGTCAAATTGTAGTATTTCATATTTCACAAGTAGTTTAGCCATACAAATGGATGTTTTCCTATATTACGGTTTACTGAGTTTTTATTTGTCACTGCCATTATCCCTTTGCACTAAACGCTCCTCTACTTATTTGCTAATACGATGTGATCACACCACACTCTTTCTAAGGTGATCTTCTTAATATTTTCTACTCACGTACTCTTCTTAATCCGCTCTCTCAGGGTTATATGTAAGAAGGGACTATATAATCTCAATTTCGCTCTAATATAGTCGTTTTTCTCTCTGTCTGTCTGTCTGTCTCTTGGTCACTCCTGCATTTTTACCATGTGCTATTAGACTGTAACCTTAACACCGTCCTTCTTTAATAAAACTTAAATTTTCACCAAATTTTATAAAATTGGCTGTGCTGACGAATAAAAGAGAGCGAACAATTTGCCAACCTTCAAATTATGAGTTTTTGAGAGTAATTTCTTGTGCTACGCGATAAAAAATTTGGAAAGAAAAACTAAAAACAATAACATTGCCTTTACACAGATGTTAGGTCTCGGGATATAGTCAGTGTTCCATTCGAGAACATTCGATTAGAAAAGAGAGTGCGCCATCGGCGAGTGGCTGTGAGTCGATCAATAAAAATAGGAAAGCAAAATGGGATCGCTAGTCGAGTGGACGGCCTCTACCTCTCCATGTCTATCTCTCCTCTCTCTCTCTCTCACCTCGGTTGAGTTTTTACTATTCGTTAGAAATGGTTTTGTCGAGGCACGGGACCGAGAAATATCCAGAATTGTATCGGTTTAAATAGGAAACATAGCTCGTTATAAAATGTCCGGAAAACTCTGTGAAAGTACAAAGATCGAAAACTCATAGTTTCGTATTAAAAAGGTTTCGAATGATGCGATATTTCATTTTTGCATGAAATCTGTAAAATGTAACGCATTGATGTAATGGCACATTTACGTGAAACGTTCGCGTATGTAGGAGAGAGTTGTTCTGCCCCTCACATTCTGCTGCCTCTCTTTCTATACTACGACCATTTCATTATATTCAGATATGCTCACAATGGGGGAGACGATTTGCGCTGCTTTTTCAGTTTTCTCTTCATCCATTTTGCATTTTCATCATCTCTAAAGCGCTATATATTTTCTACAATATTGTATTATTTTTGTAGTGATTTTTATCCCTGTCTCACGTTACAAGATATGTTCCTGTAAACTAAAACTTAGTATAAACGTTTAGAATGCACTGGAAAATACTGCAGGACACTTAGACCGCGGTGCTTGATTTGCTTTATCAGTAAGAGTACGTAAGTATGGCGTAAGAACAGAGCAGGTCTCTTGTTCAAGGCCTAGCGCTAAAGTAGTGCCTAGAGTTGAATGCACGTATTTTATTTTCGAAAATATACTGTCAAAATTATATTTCTCGGATTAAGCTCTTTTTAACTTGAAGTTCTCTTTTATTAATTATGCTAGATGCTCGTGTCTATGGCGTCTTGTTTTCTTTGAATGACAAAAGTTGCATTCGTTTCAGATCGAAAAACTTTTGTTGGTGATTCTGTTCCTTTACTAATAATAAAGATCTTGTCACCATCTCTCTTGCTATTATTTATATTAGTGAAAACTTTTACGGGTTTATAATTTCCTTCGGTCTTTTTTGAGTGCCCAAATAAATGTTTTGCCAATGACCTCGCAGAAGTTGGCTCCCGTCCTAACTGTACTTTCTCATTAGAGGCCACAGTTGCGACTAAACAGCGATGTCAGGTCACAACGGATGAACTGAAAATAATAACCTTGTAAAATATCTCTAAGGGAAGTTAAGTATTATTCTTTCTTCGTTTTAAACCAACTCATAGGCACAAAGTTTAAAAGTTAGAAAAATGTGATTTCGGTAAATGCAAATATCTCTGAGTGAGATGCACTGCAATGATGTGGATGAGAAGGTTAAGTAGATGTGATGCATATTCAAATAAATAAATTTGACATAGTTTTAGTATCCAGCATAAAATTAGGGCGCTTTGTATTCCTTATAGGTTTGTTGATATATGCGAGTCAGTGTTTATTATCCCAAATAACACCTAATGCTCTTCGGAATTGACGACTCAATACGGCAGCACAATCAGTTAAACAGGTGATCATAAAGCAACGAAATAATGTTCGATGCTTCCTTTGATACTTAGAAGTTGCTCAACCAATCCGTGCGGACTCGGAAAATTAGCAGCAACGTGGTTACTCTTATAAATCATTATATAACATTTCAGCAAATACCGAAATTAATGCGCAAATAATCGTTAATAATTGCCTCTAATGTATAACCATTACCTAGAAGCCTAAAATCTCTTTCATGTTCTAAAGGCTATATATTTTTTGAGACATTATTTTTTATTGAAAATGTGTCATTATTTTCTAAGACAAAAATTTTAAAAGGATACTTATTGGTATTGATGGAGAGGAACAAGCAATTAAAAAATAGCTACAACGACATTTAAGTACTTGCTCTTTATTTTTTTTCAGCCATAAGACGATTTCTATAATTCTCTGTTGAAGTAATGATGTCGATTAGATTTTTTGCTTATATATCTATATTGAAACTGAAAGCTAAACAAATAGTACTTCTATAACTAAAACTAAATAATGCACCCATAAAAAGGTTTGTTCGAGAAAATTCTGAGAATCAAAGTAATATTCATGTAAGATTTTATTTACATAATATATTTTCGTAGCTTTTAAGAGGATATATTTATTATGATAACTTGTTAACAGCACCTTAGATTACGTAACTCAATCGTAACATCTAACAGATCCAATAACACTTACAGCTCCTAATTTAAATGCTTCGCCAGCGCATTTAGACGACGCGATGCTAATTTATAACTCGCTTATGACAATAAAATATCAACATTTGGACTACGACCTACGAAGCAGCAGCCCTTACTAGTGTACCCCAATCTCCACTGCACGTGCTGCGTAAAACATTCTCTTCCTCTCTCTCTCCCGGTAGGATCTTCCGCTCAAAATTTATGATTTTTATCGAGCAGTTGTGCAAGAAAAATGACGGAAGAAAACGGGGTCTTGAAAAGAAGTGGGTGGGTGGGTGAGAGAGAGGCTTAACCTCGTTGCATGGTCCGTGTTTTTCCACTTCGTTATCACATCTAAGAACCCTCCCACTCGCCTCTCCTCTTCCGTCTCTCCCTCCATCCCTTCTTGGAGCGCCTCCTCCCTCTTCTCCTCCGAGCATCCCAGTTTTATTTGCGACCCTCCTCTCCTTTTAAGTTCGCAATAGGTGTTAGGTGAGTCTTCCCTCTCTTCCTCTCCCTCTCCAGGGCATATCTCACCCCATCCTCTCCTCCTCTTCCTCATTCTTTCGCAGTAAGTCACTCGGGGAAAAAATCGACTCTGGTGATAAAGAGCGGGACTGTTAGCGCAATAGAGAAGGAAACGGCGGGAGGGGGAGAGGTGGGGGGGGGGAGGTTAGCGAGTGGTAAATGGGGAAAGGGGGATTGTAAATGAAAGACAGGTAAAGTCGTGGGAATAGAAATCTTTTCGTCGATTCCTAAAGGGAGAAAAAAATAGAAGAGATAGGAGGATGTTAGGAATGCGACAAGGATGGAAGGTTTAGGTGTGCCGCCATTTCGCCAACTTTATAACCCGAACGGATTTGCGGTTTCCATGTCCAGGGAAGAATTTTAAGGGTTTTCTTTCTTGAACCAATGTGCTGCAGGGAAGACCGAATGAAGAGGCAAGGGTTTTTCGATGGGCACGCCTTCTTTTACACCGGCTGCAGTGAAGGAAGAACATGGAAGAGCTAAAGAGAGAGGTAGAGGGAGGGCGCGTGGGTGGAGAGGGAGGTAAGAATTGTGAGGAAGGAGTAAGCGTGGGAGGGGATGGGAGTATGCACACAAATGCTCCACTTTGCGGAGGTGTGTTTCGAAAGAACTCGAAGTGTATGAGGCGAAGAGGGAGGGAGGGAGGGGAGGAAGATGTGGAAGTAAATGGGGAGGAAGATGTAGGGGGGAGAGAGAAGGGGAGAGGTGAAACAGCGTTGCCAATAAAGGCATATTAAAACGTCTTTTCGTTTTATTAAGATATTAATTTGCTTAAAAGATTCTCATAATGTATCTGATAAAATGATTCATGCTCCTGTTATTTCTACAAGAGAGAAAGTCATATTCAATGTAATGTCGGCTCCTTAACATGAAAGGGAATCTAATTATTTAACCACAAAGAATGCTATAGATTTTGATTAAGAGAAAAATTCCTAAATGATATTGCTGCTTTGCCTAATTCTGAATGAAACTGATTTGATTTTCTTTGTGAGAACAGTTTTTGTAAAAAAAAATAGACGGTAGAATAGATTCACGCAAGAATTTCTTACTGACACCTCCGAACATTTGTATTCTTTAACGTGTTATGCGTCCTCTTTTTTGGGCCTTAACGTATTGCCCAATTGTTAGTTCTCAGTTTTTTATTGCTCAACCCAGCCGTTATAATTAGCATGTCATTTCAACGAAATATCAGCGGTTTTAAATACATCGAATTAAATTTTGCATATAGATTACTTAATTCATCATTAAAATGAAGTGAAAGTCTGGAATATGCTTGTCGACGGGAAAAATATCTTTTTATTATCCTTAATTACTTCGGTGAATTTCACTCCAAGATTTGGCAACACTGACTGGGATGTGGAGCAGAAGGTTACTGGGAGGAAAAAGATGACTTAGTGAAGACCATAAAGAGAGGGAGGGGGAGAAAGACATGAACCAAAGGAGCAGTTAAACGAAAGACGGAAGAGATATCAGAGATTCCGTTTTAAAAACTACATCGAATATTTCTTGCACACTTGCGGTTTACGTCAAGTCTCGCCATATGGTGGGAATAAAACTCAGGCGATTTATATGATAAAAAGAAGATTCTTAGATAAAAATGGCTATAATGACTCAGAGTGATCCGCCCATCATTATAATCGATTAGAATTAGGTGAAGAAATTTACTGCAAGAAATGAATTGTTGGGGCTAGAAGCAACGGTATTCGTGGTAGCATTTCGAAAAACACTTATGTTGGACAACCTGGTACCTGGATTTAGATGTTTCGAGCGTCTTGTTGTAACTAACGGCGGTTTCATGGGACGGGTTCAGGTGTAGAAACCCTTGATGAAGGTTTCTAAAAGGGATAACGCAAAAAAAACATTTCAAGGGGAAGGGTTAAAGAAAGGGACGATAAAAAAAGGCGAAGCTCCATTTTCTTCTGTCGAGAGGCACAGTTAAGCGCGTAATGTTTCCGTCCTAGACCCTAAGGCAGTGAAGGTCATGAGCTGGTAACCATAGGATTCGATCTAAAACTATAAAATAATGATTCCATGTGTGATGATCCATTACATTTCCCTAGAGGAAAATGAAAATCGGAGTTATTCTTACAACTCCTATTTACAGGATAGTTGGTGAGCAGACTATTAAATTGAAGCTGACAGCGAGGTACAACCTGAATATAATAGATGTTTCAGAATTTACATTTGTAAATCACTAAGACGATTATTTACATATCCCACCTGTTCACTCTTAACGCGTTACGACGGATGAGCCTTTTTCTTAATCCTGACTTGACTCAATGGGTGCCTGCTGGATACTTATATATTGACACCGATGACTATTGACCCGCCTTAAATAAAAACAGCTTAAAATATCCTTACATTACAGTAGTTGAAACTAACGAAGCAGCATATGGATCGATGATAAAAACTTATGTTGTCATGGCGCGTGCATTCTAGTTGCAGGAGATGGCTAAATTTATTCTGGTTAAGGAAGTGAGAAAGAGTAGGGACTATGGATGGGAGAAGATGGAACGCCGTGTCTTCGCAGAGTCAATAGAAGTCGATTTAGAAAAGATTTAACGAAACTTTGGCCTTCATTTCCGTCTTTTTTCAAATTCCATTGTCTTACTTATTTGCTATAATTTTGAAGAAATCCCTTGCTGAAATACATTTTATATGTTTTAATCCCGTTTACAGTCAAGTTTTAATTTGATGTTTAACTTCTCAACCTATTGAACTCCTTCAATTATCGCATAATATTTTAAGTCAAAAAATAAGCATTTCCAACACACAGCAATTTTTACTTCAATTCAGAATATTTTAAATTTGCCAATCAATACTCATCACCTTACAAGTACTTGGAAACCATTATCTGGGTCTGGCAGAGTATTTTTGTATTTTATAACATGTCTCCCTTTCTAACGCGTTTAAATTTTGAATTGGCAGAAATATTTAGAGAGTAACTACGGAAACATATACGAGATTTTACATAACTGCTAAAATATCATAACAGCATGTGTATCCACATATTCCGGAAAGTGATCCGTCACAATACACTGCTTTCAGTACATTACTAGGGCATATAATTCCACAAAGAACATATTTTTTAGACAAAGTTTTCTTTAGAATGCTAAAAAAACGGTTGGTATACTTGGTTCTCCTCGAGCGACCTGTAAATTTAGAAACAAAAGGAGCAGAAAATACTCTGATCTCAATAATAACTTAGGTTAATTCGAAGAAGCGAAAAATGGACGCTCAAAATAGTAACGAGTGAATTGAAAACGGTGTAGGACGTGAAGTTATCTCTCCGTCCACGTAAGCAAACTAAACCTACTCTGATAACGTTGATAATTCTTAGCCTGCATCGTCTGTTTATCGGTGAAACTATCCTTCACTTATTCCAAGAAACTAGGGCACTTGACAATTATGGTTTCGGTCAGATATCGCAAATAAAGTTCTACTTAATAACGGCAACCAGTTGCACAGAGGCAAAATAGTAATAATTTTAATTGGAACAGTTACAAAATACCAATGCGCAATAAAAACGACAGCGGTAAATTGTAAAAAAACATCTGAGAAATTTACAGAAACGCAATCTTGACAAATAATTGCCCACGTATTAGAACAAAAATAACCCGTAAAAATATCAACGTATTTTTGCGCTGAAGATCGACCGTAAGCTTAAGGAGACCTGAAGTCATCCCGTGTGAACAAGTACTTTTCTCCCAAAAAGGATAAAGTCGGGACACTTCTGCACTACAGAGCGTGATTGGAAATTTATGAATATACGTACAAATCTTCTCCCCGAGCTAAGCCCGGGAATCGCGGCGGCAGCCATGCCCTCGGCCGAGGACGGTTCGAGGTAACACGTGGTCCACGTAATCGGAGGCCTTCTCCATCCCCTTCCGCCCAACGATGGCCCACCGTTTCCATTCGTACCCTGAGGCTCGCCCTCTCCTTCCCCCCCTACTCCCTACACCCCCATCCCATCCTCCCGCCGCCTCCTTCCCGCCCTTCCCCTGGCCCCGCTGGCCCTCAGCCGGGCGGTAGCTGCTGCCCTTCCTGATAAGGGGTGTGGTCGTCCGCATTGAGGAGGAGGGCGTGGGGCATGCCTTCCTCCCGACCCATATCCTGTCCCTAAGCAATGCCTTCTCTAAAGACAAAAAAAATGTATGAATTAAGAGTGTCTGTGCGAGGGGATGTGACCCTCCTCCCTCCCCTCTGTCTGAGGTGGTTGAGTGAAAGGGTTACTCTTTAAGGACATAAAAGGACCTCTCTCTCTCGTTCATTCAAATCCCTTCTTTTGCCCATCGCCCCGCTGCCCCATCGGTGATGCGCGTCTCCCCTTCCGCGGGGGCTGTCCAAACGAGGGAGAGGGGGCAGCACACGGGGCGGACATAGACAAAGGGACCATGACCCCGAAGGGACAAAAAATTAAAAGGGAGTTACAAGAGGGTTTTGGTGCTTTTTTTCGGTATGGGTGTGGTTTTGGGGTTGGGGGGCGCGAAAAGGAGGGGAAATTTGGGACGGAGGGGAAGGTAGAGGCAACGGTGCGCGGGTACGGAGTCCCGTGGGAAAGGGTTGAGGAGAGGACGGTTAGTGTCTGAAGAAAGACTTTTTATGCTAGAGGAAAGATAGGGTGTGTCTGCCGGATCTGGTAGACGCGAGACCCTTTGCTTCCACCGCCGAAGAATCGTTTAGGTTTCTTCCGCTCGCCTTCTTCTTCTGTCTACCGCCATTATCTCTAAAAAAAAAAAAACATCCGCTAACGACTAAGGTCTTCGAAGTTTGGAATTATACATAGCTATATTTTACGCGCAACTTTCCACCTTGAAGTATATTCACTCGGTGCCGATGCTATTCTACCAAACATATGCCCATTGCGTTGAGTCACTCGGAGTCACGTGGAATTATGCCCCGGACATAATTTAGGCTTGATTGAAACCAAAGAACTCATTTGTGAAAAAAATGAAATAATTGACAAAATGGGTTGCCGACGAGGGCGAAATAAGTGGTAAAAATATTTCCTTTAAACATTTCATTGTAACTAAGGACTACTCCCATTAATTTTAAGCATTAAGCCTTTTTTTTACAGAATTGACTCAAGAGATCGGATTTATTTTTATGCTGTTTCGGTGCATCACGCTGCGTGGTGATTGACGGATAATTCAGTCAGATATCGACAAGTAGTTATCATAACGTTTTGCACAAGAAAAATTTTAATTCCTGCTCCACCGCGCAAGTCTAAAGTTTTGTTAGGAAAGAAATGGCACCCGCTTCGACAATACGTGGTAGTGTCCGCCATCAGTCACCGCGTGACGCAAGTCAATCTGACCGATCAACCAGTCGGCATTTACGCACGTTCGAAGCGTTACATGTTTGGGCCAAGTCCTTTCTCACGCGCCCTCGAATACCGGAGAAGAATTCTTCCACATCGAGAATAATTTACGCCGACCTCGTACTGCGACTTTGTGCTAGTGCGCGCGCAATATTGCCTCGTCCCTGTCTCAACAGTGCGACTCTCTCATTCTCTCACTCTCCCACTCTCTCTCTCTCTCACACATACTCACTCACTCTCTCCCTCTCGAACTGCAAACGAGCCTTCTTTAGATCTTGCGCGAGTCTCCGGTGTCGTGGAGAGGAGGATGATTTAGGGTCTGGAACGGGGGAGAGAGGTCTTTCCCTCATTCGCTCGCATCGAGAATAAAAATGCAGTAATTGCGAAGAAGGGAGGAGGACGGAAGAGGAGGGGAAGAAGGTAAGGAAAGAAGAGGCAAGACGAAGAAAAGGGGAAGAATGGAAGGGAGAGAGAGGAAGTGTTGAAGTGGGGAAAGTCGAATCTGATAAACTGAAGGAAGAGAAATGGGGAAGGAAGGAATAGAACGGCATGAAGACAAAATGGAGGAGGGAGAAAGAAGAATAAAAAGGAAGATTCGATGGAAATAAAGAGAAAGAGCGGAGTAGAGAAGGAAGGAAAAGGGAGAGAGAAAGCTGAGAGAAATTAACTGAGGAGGAGAGGCTAAGGGGATGGTGAATCCACTTTGGTTGAGAATAGGAACCCAGCGGCGCAACTTTAATCATACCTGCGACAACCCTGTCCGTCTATTCATGTATTTCTCAGCTGTCCTATCTTCTCCTTAGGCGAACTCGCTTGACCTTTCGTGCTCACTTCACCAACCCACTTTGACCTTTCATAAATTTACAGAATATATGTTTATTTCTTATGACATAATTTTATTACGCCCAATTTGTAATTAATCGGCATTTGTTGTTTTTTAAAAGATTCTTTCACTTCTATAGACGCTTGCCTGGTTCGTTCTAACTGCAGAGCATGCTAATTAGGAAAAGAATAATTTAGACCTATTTCGGGTCTTAATAAAGGATGACTGTGAATCTACGATTTAAAAAAACGCAGGTAATCATGGACTGGGAATAACCGAAATGTCCCTAATGATTCCTTCAGAGTATGATCACCTGATTCACTTAGCGAAATACGCCACTTTCTATTGCTCGAATCTACAACCCCGCCTATTTTATCGTCAGGATTGAATCTCCCAATATACACAGTTTATTTTGAATATTCCTATAACTACTTCGGCTAATAATTCCAACCTCTTTTTTATTAGAAGTTTAAACTAGCGTCTTTATAGAATGTCAAATCTGACTTAATCTCCGAAAACCAAGAAAAATTAGTTTGGGAGGTCTCTAAAAAGGGCTGCAGCCAATTACATAACAGCACAGCTGTCACAAAATACAACACTTTCCCTTATTGTATGCGATTTGGCAACATCGTCCGCCCTCCCCTGCATTATATCATAGTTAGACTACATCAATCATATAACCATTCTCTATACTCGAACTTGAGAAGCATTGGTATATTTAGTATCACCCTCCTACCATGTTGCTGGTCGCATGATATTTTCATTAACATTCTTTTCCTCTGATAATTAATCAATTACAAGTTAAGGAATGGCATAATTACCCCTTGGTCAACAGCAGAAAAGGCTGTTTCCATACTCCTCCGTCGCCGTGTTGATCGAATCATTCAAGCATAGTCGAAGCTCGTGTAGTTTTTCACTGATGGCCTTTCATTTCCATTGCTTATTTCATCTTTCCAACAGCGGTTTCGGAACCAGGCTTCAAGAAGGGTTTTTCTCTGAAAGTTGAAGAGATAAAATTAAGTTCGCTTTTAAATCAGTGCTCAGACTAATTGGACAGACAGCTTGCCTCGATTAGTCTCCACCGCATCGACGTAGTCCATCGAAGAAACGAGGTTCTTTTGAAGATGCTGAGAAATGCACCGTATTCAATTAAGTGGAATCATGGTTGGGCCGTATTGAGGAAGAGGATTAGAATAGAAATTAAAGCTTCGTTTTGGGATTTCTTGCTAAATCGTTTGCTTCTGTGCTACACGACAAATTTAGTCTATAATGTGGGCGCATACACGTATATAGACACGCACGCACGGGTCTAAGAGAATCATAGTGAGATTTATCTGGCCGGATCGATGCCAAGCTTACAGCGAACATCTGGACGTCAAAATTCGGGACCGACCGGGATACGAACCGGAACCGGATCGATCAGGGTTCCGATGACCGCACTCGTCCTTTAGTTCACCTAATGTCTCGCGTCAAAAAAAAATACCATCTCTAGAAACTTGGAAAACAACATCGACTCGGACCGAAATTTTCTCGTAATGTTATTGGATGACTGCGGAGCTTTCAGACCTCTGTGCGAATCGCGGCGGCGATTAAGATAATGCGAGATTCGTGTTTTTAGGCCTTTTTTTAACTTACCCGATGATCGAACGCGGGCTGAGTTAATGTTTCGGCGAAAAGCCTTGGCAACGAAAGTATTTTTCTTCGGCGACGTAGGTAAAATTAAAACAAAGCGTGTAGCAGATGTTTTATCCCTGGAATACTCTTATTGTTCGCTTAACTCCCCTCTCTCCTCAGCCCGTCCCTCTTCCTCAATATCTCATTCCCAACTCTTTCTTCTCTCTCCCTTTCTTTTCTCACCTCTCTCTTTCCATCCCACTTTCTCCATCTCTTTTCCCCCTCATTCAGTCCCACTTCTCCCTCTTTTCTCTCTCTCCCACCCTCTCTCTCTCTAACCATCGTCATTTTACACTCAACTAACTTTCTCAATCTCCCTCTCCTTCTCTCCGCACACCTCATCTTATCTCCACTTCTCTCTCTCTCCCTCAATCCTTGCTTTTCCCCATCCTCCGCTTCACCTAGCAAACTAGCCATTCCGACACATGCAGCACGCACCCCCGCAATCTCTCTCTCTCCTTCAGCATCCTTCCTCCCCTTCTCTTCTCGTTCCATTCACAATCACTCCCATCCCTTATTCCCTCCACACGTATACCTCTCTCCATTCCCGTCCTCTCTCACACGCCCATTTGCCATCTCCCCTCTCCTCCTCCTCCTCTGCCTCCTGCTTGTTTCCTCTACTCGTTCTTTTCCTTCCAATTTATCCACCTGCCCCCACCTCCTCCATCTCACCTTTCTCTCTCTCTCTCTCTCTCTTTCTCATGGCAACTCCGCAACATTTTCTCTCCCCTCCTCCACCATACACTCTCTCAATCCTCCGCGAACATGTGCGTACAATTTCCAGCCGAAGACGCGGAAAAGGCGAAAGGCGTAGTAGAAGACAAAGGAAAATCGTCCCCTTTCGAGTAATTTGTCTTCGCGACGCATGAACTTAACGTTACCGAGGATTTGATCGATGTTTTCCGCAGCCCCTAACACGCGGATCTTGAAAGCGTCTCGATGTTCGCTTTGTTGCGATTTATTCCGTCGATATCGACGCGTTATCGATCGGGAATCGCCTCCGACGTCGTTTTCCCTTTGCTTGCTTTCGAATTGGAGAGGTCGCTCTTAATTGCTTCGGACCACCCGCCGCCGTTAATAAGAAGGGGGAAAAATAGGTCTTTCGCGAAGCCGGTTCTAGTTCGCTACGATATGGAGCGGTCGCGCTTACGCCCTTGAAGGGGCGCCACCTTTTTTTATTGTTACATCGACGCGAGAAGTTGTGTTGGTTCGAAACTTGTCGCTGACTGTCGGACTTGTGGTTCCTTGAAATTTTTGGCATCCCTCGATAAGAATTCATTTCCCGAGATATTGAGGTTGTAAATTGGGATTGATGACAAAAGATTAAACGAATGGAAAGAGTGTTTCCATAGAGCTTAAATTTCCTCTGGTTGTCGCGATAATTAACGCTAATTTATATGGATATCGTCGAGCATAAATTGTTTGCGCTCCGCTGGTTACGCTAAGTGCCTAACTAATAACGATAATCAAAACAAACATTTAAGCCTGCGGTAAAGTATCAAACCACTGCCTTATTTCATGGATGAATTCGTGAAATGAACACGCGGGTTTTATCATATACATAATACACGTTATTCTTTTAGCTATAAATCTATCTACTGTGACGTCTTCTTGGTAGTTATATATACGGTTTACTCGATCGTTTGAGAGCAATAGGTGGCAAGTTTATCTTTAATTCGCATCTTTTAGCCTCTGACGTCTCCAAAGCACGAAAGTGAATAACATCAAGCGGTATTAGTATAAATGTGAAGGAAATTCATCATCAATTGATGAAATCATAATGGAAATGAATAAAATTTAAATTAATCACCACTGGCTCAGAAACCATGAACTGCAATTTGCGTTTTTTGTTGAAACTGCACAGCAAGATCTTGTTGTTATATATATATATATATATATATATTAATTCCATTGTAAGGAAAGTTAAAAGACGTTCAAGGCATCTGAAAATTTGAATTTGTAAGTGTCAAAAGTGTTCGTACTCGCTTTGATAAAACCGAAATGAATTATCGCTATCGAATGGATCTGATTTCCCGTCCATTTAAGCAAACATTCTATCATTCCAGACTCTTACTCTCCCCAACATATTGTCCTTAACGACGATCATCTCTCGGTTGCCGTAACATAATCTCGTTATGTTGTGTCATTTCAGACGTGGAAATAAATTAGCAGCGCTCCGAGGCGCAAAGAAATATTCCAATTGACGGTTACATATAATTCACGCCGTTGAGACTTCCCATCGCGAACCCCTCCGGCCTCTTAACTCCTTCTCTTCCTCCACCTACTCCTCCTTTTCCTCTCTCTTCTCCTCCACTCTCCTCCCTTCAGACTCTCGCCTTCTCACTCCCTCTGTATCTTTCTCCCCTTCACCTTCTCGGTATATCTTCCAACCCCACCCTCTCCCTCTCAATCCCCTTCTTCATCCACCAACCCAAGGTCATTGTTCGCTTTTTTTGCTTCGTACTGCAAAGAAAACAGTTTTTTCTTCCTCTCTCTCTCTCCCCCTTTCCTCCTCCATTCTCTTTTCCTCTCTTCCTTCGAAACTACACCGCCCTTCCCGGACTCCGCCCGACCCTCGCCACGCCCCCTCAACCCCCCACCATCCCTTCCTCCCTCTCTCCGCCCCCACAGAACGTGCTCGTACCTATTCCCTCTCTCTTCTCTCCCACAATGTCAAACTCTTCGATCTGCTTCTCCTCATCCCTTTTCCTCTCTTCAACTCCCTCTCTCTCTATCTTCCTCGCGTACCTTCTTTCCCGATTTTTCTCGCCCCATTCCTCCCCCTCCATCCCATCCTGCATTTCCTCCACCCCCTCGATTACATCAACCCCTCTTTGTCCCAGGTTTGGCTGTAACTCTTCCATACTCTCCTGTTGCTTCCTCTGCCGTCGGTTGGTCGCTCTTCGGACGGTGGGTCTTGCCTTTCCGAATTTGATTTCCTCGGGATTGTTTCTTCGTTCTCGTAAATAGTTCCCTTCTTGTTTTCCACTGTTCCTAAAACTCGGTTTTCATTGCGATTGGAATAATTCTTAGCATTTGTCGATTGCATTTCCATCTTGAAATTCCGTTCCCTTCTTACTCATAATCACTTCTTTTGCTGTTTTATTGTTTAGAAGCTCTACTTTACTTCTGTAAATATGACGCGCGAAACTTTTAGTATGTTTCTCAGTTTTCTCCTTCTTCTTTAAAGGTATATTCGTTTAGCATTTTCTATCTCTAAACATCTATTTTTCATTCTTCTATCATTTCTTCGGCCGGTTAACTTCATCACAATCCCTTCAACAGTCCTCTCATCTCGTCCAGTCCTTTTATTGGATACCTTACTCTCTCTCTCCCTCTCTCTCTCTCCCTCTCTCTCCCTCCCTCCCGCTCCCTACCCCACTCTCTGACCTCTCCTCACACCTTCCTCCCCATTCCCTCGCCCCTATTCTCCTTTCCCTTTCTCCTCACCAGGACTGACTACAGCCTGCATCTGCATCCATCTCTTGCACCCCGCCCTTGCTCCTCCCTTCCCCTCCCCACCCTCTCTCACTACTCAATCCCTCTCCCCCCCTCTCTCTCTCCTCTGTATCTATCCCTCCACCTCTCAGTCCGTTACCATCCAACATCATCCCCATACCCCTATTCGAGGTACCTCTCTCCCTCCTTCCCCCCTCCCCCTTCCTCCTCCCTCCATCCTCCTACCTCTCCGTGGAACAACGGCCGCGTGGAACGGATGGACGTACGATTCTCTCCCTCCTCCTCCTCTCTCTCTCAGACATCAGGGCGACCGCGACGTTCATTTCTCCGTCTCCACCTCTTTCTCTCTCTCACTGTGAGAGAGTAGTCCCCTCCCAACCTGCCCTCCCTGTCGCCCGCCTTCGCGACACGTGTGTGTGTGTGTGTGGGAGCAGAGCGCAGGCGCCTGGGCGTTTTTCGGCGGTACGTTTCGACAGCGGAATCATCGACATCCTGAGGAAGCTGACCAGATTGGGAGGAAAGGAGATTTTTGGTCGGCTCGAGATTTTAGCACCTTTCCCTCTCCTCCTCCCCCTCCTCCCCCCCCACCCTTCCTCTACCAAGTCTTCCCTTCGCCACCTTCGAAATCCCCGTCTCCTCCTGCCTCGCTCCTCGGACCCCAGTTCTCATAAAACCATACTTTTAAACCTGTTCCCGAAAACTCCCTGCAACGTTTCTTTTTAAGCACCTTCCTTTACTAGCTATTTTTCTCACCTCTTTTTCTTCCTCCTCCCCCACCTCCGTTCCATTTCGCTTCTTCCTCTCTCTCTCGCACGCGCCTCGCATTCATTATCCTATTCGCTCTCGCATCATTTTGACGCGCATTAGCAAAAAATAACACAGCTCGAGTTGACTCGCGTCTTTTTTTCCTATTTAACTTGAGCATCGAGTCTAATTATCCCCCGACCTTAATCTCTGTAGAAATCAAACTTTTCCATTACAGCTGCCTTTCCAATACCTGCTAATCTCTTCTGCTATCTCTTTTTCTCTTCCTGTCTTTACTACTACTACCCCCCTCTCTCTCTATCCCTCTTTTTTATCTCTTCCTTTCTTTATTTCTCTCCTCTTTCTTTACCTTTACCCCTCTCTATTTCTATCTCTCCCTCTCTTTTTCTCCCCTCTCTTTCTCCCTCTATCTTTACCTCTCACTCTCCATCTCTTTTTATATCCCTTTGTCTCTTTCTCCCTCTCTCATTCTCCCATTCTCATCCCCTTCCTCTCTCTCTCTTCTCTCCCGCAATCTCTCTCTCTCTCTCACAGAAACACTCCTCCCCCTCTCTTCCCCATTCATCACCCACCCCCTTTTCTCCCTGAAGCGTCCTTTCGATAAATCGCGGCTAAAACAGACCTACTTGTTGCGGGGCAACTCGTTCCTTCTTTTCCTCCTAACTCCTACACAACCCAACCCATTCATAACGTTCAAACTTTCATGCGTTTTGAACTCGTGCCGTTATGGTAAGAGTTGGGTCGTTTGCGTACCTCTAACATTATCTATCCTCTCGCTTCGACCGACTGAATCTAAAAGTTCGTTCATCTCAATAGACTTCTCTTTTCATCGCTTCGAGCCAACTTATTGTGTAAAAACCAATATTTTTTCTGAACTCGGCCCATTTTTCCTCATCCGTTGCTCATTTGAAACGAGCAACAGTCGGTCTGGCACCTCATCATGATGTTAACACTATTCGGAAATGATTTAAACGGTTCGATATGTTTCTCATTCTCAGATTTATATCCTTTGATCTTTCACCTAAGTAGAAACCAACTCAAGCCATTCATTTATTTCCGATCTGTTCATTCATTTCGCAATTTGTATCTCCTAAATGGCAGCTTCCAAATCAGTCCATGAAATCCTTGTCCCCCTTTCCAACAAACTTTCGACCATAACTTTATCCGTGCTACCAAACCACGCTGTATCCCGTCCATCACTCCATAACATAGGAATAATTTCTCCCGTGTCACTTCCATTACCGCTAACCTTTGACTCCGTCCCCCCTTTTCACCCCCTCGTCCGCGGCGAAAAGGAAGAGAAGATCCCGAAAACGAAAAAGGAGTTCGAGGAGTTTTGTGCTTGCGATTTCTCACACAAGTGTTGTGTGCTGTGTGTGTGTGTGTGTTTTTACGTGAAGTGAGTGCGTGGGTTGCTGGGGCGGTTGAGGGATAAGAGGCTTCGGAGAGGGAAGGGTGAGTGAGAAGGGGAAGGAGAGCTGCCTGCCGGGAACGACGGGAAGAGATATAGGAAAGGGCAGGAGGGGGGAGGGGGCGACGGAGGGGGCGAGTCGCTACTTAATGGCGAGAACGACCCGGAGCAAAGGGATAAAGGAAGGAGAGTGGACACATTCACTAACAAAGAGTAAGCAACTATGAGTCCCTGTTTTGTGTATTTTTTGCCTTTTTTTGAGCTTCACATGTCCTCCACTTTTCTGTCACGCTCGGGTGTGTTGGAACCTCTGTCGTGACCTTTCTGCTAAATCGAAATTGGCGCCGGTCTCGCCAACGACGAGACTCTCGCGCTTTACGAGAAGATAGCTCGTATAGGGCAGGCTGTTGCTTCAATCGAATTAACAGTCTGTTTCGCTTTTACTATCATCTGTCGAGAGTGAGGGTTAAGAGTCTGGGTTTGAGACCATGCGCGTTTCATACGATTTCGCGAAAACAAGGTTCGATGAAAAAGTAGCGTAACACAAAAAGTAAACATTCGCATAAGCTGGCGAAGACGATTTTCCTCAAGACGGAATCGTACTAACCAACGCTATTGTTATTCGTGACTTTAGGTCAAAGCAGGAATTAGATGTAGCAAGGAGTTGCAAAGAAGCAGTTTAGACCGAGTGCGGAATACATGCCATTCTTACTCGGAACTACGAGTCAAAATGCACAATAGTAGTAATTGATATATTTCCGACCTAATTTATTGACTAAATATCCACACTTTTATTTCGGAATACACTTTGTTAAAATAACATCTTAGGATCGCTCAAGGAGGTGAAATTATATTCAAATTTCAGAGATTTCGTTTTTGACTTGCACGTTATTAGGAACCCGCAGAAAGAAACTTTAAAAATATATGCTAAATGTGATTGCAATGTTTATCATTTAACATGCTACAGATTGGTTAAGGTTGGCGTACCTCAGATACTTTTATTATATTTTATTGCATCAGAAATATTATTTTTTATCAGGAGTTTGTGCGCCACGGCGAGGACTCTATGAACAGTATTTTCACAAATTGAACAAACGCCTATTTGAGATTTTTAAGTCCTTTTTTTCCATAGTATGCAATCAAAATATATTGTCTTTTAAGATCAACCTTTTAACATAGTACATACTTTTATTTATTCCCTCCCACAGTATGGAAACCCATTGTGTTCCCTTAGAGACAGTCTCTCTATGTTCCGTAACAATGGATTCTTATTTTTAATCTTCGCATGGCCTTGAATCGAGGCTAGCCTCTCGTGTGCTAGGCAAATGCATGGGTTGCATGCACGCACGCATTCCTCCCCTACAATTTTCATATGGAAGCCAAGGCGGTGGGGAAGGGGAAGGAGGGAGGAAAAAAAGGAATTGAGGGGAAGGGGCTGGCAGAGCAATGCGCAAACCGGGTAGAAATTTTAGCGTTCGAGGAGAAGCGAGATAGCCGTACTACGAATTAACGCCGAGTATTCGCCGTTTAATGTACATGCCACGAACAACTCTATGAGAGTTCAATGATAAAAAATTACTGGATAAAACAATTCTCCATATGGGGTTATGTATTGCTGAACAAGACTCAGCCTATGATAATTTCTGTGAAACTCTCCGCTTTTAATTTCTTAAATGTGTCGATATCAAGGAAAGAGTTTATTTTTCTGGGATAATTCTATAAATAACTACCATCTTGGAATCTATGAAAGAATATACCGTATATTATAATGCAATCCGCGTTACTGTTTAAAATACTGTGTGTGTCTGACAATAAATCGGCCGCCCCCGTTGTTTGGTCGCCAGTCTGCTCACATAGCACACATGGAGTAAACCTGAGTAAACATTCTTAATTTTCGAAAAGTTAGTGATAATTTGGAATTTTTTACATCCCATTAACAGATTAGATTTCGTAATGTATAAATCTTGCGAAAATTATGCATGATCTTGGATGATATAAATCCTTACTATATTTATTTTATCTTATGAGAATATTTTCCTTTTCATCATATATAGCTAATATCTCGTGTTGGCTGTTGGTTTATTATTTTTAATGCAGTGTTTTCAATAGAATGAGTTGTTACCCGGCACTGCTTTATATAAAACAATATATTATTCTTTTAATTTATATTGGTTCTTATTGCGGGTTAACAAAAACTCCTGGCGACATTTTTTCCTGATTTTTTCCCTTCCACTTACAATTAGTCGCGTCACATTCCGTTGACTCGCGAGACAAGTTTCAGTGCACTGTTTTAGAGAGTATGAAAAATCTTACTATGTATTTACAATTTTATTTCCACGTCGACTAAATCATAAGAATATGCTAGCTAATTTGATTTTTATACTCATTCAAATTAAATGAAGTTCACGATTTTTCGAGTTTTTCGATAATCAGAAATCAATTTATAGAAATCTGCCGCACGACATATCGAATCTCCCGACGAACCCCAAATGACGTGCGATATTCCCCTTCCTTAATAATATCCACTCACAATTATCCGTCGCCATTCCGAGGATAAACCGTTATGAGACGGGTTAGCTCTCTTATATTCCGCTCGACTCCTTTTCTTCCCCGCCTCCGAGGAGTGTTCTCAGACTGGAAGGGGGTGGAGTGATTGGGTGGGTGGAGGCGGGATAGAGGGGGGGGGAGCTGGGGGAGGGGGGCGAGGTCGGCCGCCGCCGTCTCTGCCGCCCGTTAATCTTACCCTTCGGACCCGGTCCTGGACTCGTCCGTCGGCGGCGTGGGCGCCCGAGTCCCGGGGTCGAAGCCCCGTCCTGCTTCTCCTCCCGCCCCCGCTTCGCGCCCGCCTCCTTCCTCCCTCCCAGCGGGCACCGCTCGCTCTACGGAGAGGGTCGGCGGCGGAAGGCATGGGCTTGAGCCAGTCCTTGCACCGGGTCCCCCACACCCCGCCTCACTTCTTGCACTCACACGACGACGACTACCGCCGCCGTGGTCATCCCGCACCGCCTACAACGCCACCTCCCAGAGGGCACGTACGGCTGCCAAAGAGGGATAAATAAAAAAAGGAGTGGACGGTAGTTCTCACCGCCATTTGGTGAGCGTGCTGTTTCAAATGCATCATTAGCGAGGGAGACTATTTCACGGGACTCTTTTATGTTCTTCGGGCGGGACTACATGGAAGGAACGGTGGAACGCGTATTTTGGCGCCAAAAGGAGTTCATCCGAGACGTCCTCGATGCGCTCGGCTTGACTCGGCTCGACTCGGCTCGTCAACTGCTGATGGTTAACATGGGCCCAGAAAATTTGTACGGACGATAAAATAAAACTTAAGAGGATATGAGTAAAGAAATTGCAATTTAAAAAATAATTACCGACTTCATGCTAGAACCCAGTTGATTATCAATTTAATTAAAGTCATGTTATAGATATTTCGATTAGCAAAATCATCAAGTAGGTATTAATAGAATAGTAACGCGTAGGATTATCTTACATTTTTATAAGTGCAATCATATTATTTAATATTCATTGTGTATCTCTTTCACTTTCTGAGACGAGGAGTTTACTCAAAATTAATAAATAATCTCGGCTTGTCAATTAAAACCAACGTTATTTAAACGGCGGATATATTTAACGAATAAATATGATTGAGTAACAACATAAGCGTCTATCTAGGGCCATGAAATGTAATTTAAGAATAATTTTAAAAGATTATATAAATATTGTCCTATCCTTTAAGTTTTATTAACATTGATATAGTAATACTTCTACAAATGTAGAGTAATTGAGAGTTAAATTCGTTAGAGAATTTTTGAGATAGTCGTGTGGCTGAAAAGAAATTCAAGAATAAGCTCTTCACTACGAAATAATTGGAGTACTTATATTAAGTATCTTCAATTCCCACAACGAGGTTATTATTGCAAAATGAAGTAGAAGCAGCATATTTCCAATCAAAATTTCTTTTATGCGATCATGGTTTCGAATCGTTACATTTCATATTCAGAAATCCCTGAAGGTCACTTTAATACTTTGAAACCATGGTCGTATTAAAGAAATTTTAAGTGGAAATTTGCTACTTTAACTTCATTTTTCTGTATGGAGAGTCTCCACAAAGTGACATCAGCAAAAATTAATTTTTGGAAAACTGTCGGAGACCAACCACTTGAAATTTTTACTACTTATTCCTGAATGGAGATTTTTATAGAAAGTTCGTGAAAATAAGTGTATCAACCAAAACTCACTTGGATACGGTAAAGAGCTCAAATTTTCATTCTCAATCATTTGACAGCAGAAGTAAAACTATTTATTATATAATGATGCAAGCAAGAAAAAATAATTCTCATATGCCATAAAAAAGGAAATTGAGACTTGCGAGTGAAGCGCAATAATACTGTCTCGAAGCATATCCTCTTCCATTACTCTATTAGCCTTAAAAAAGTAGCGTTAATTGCTCTGGAATATTTCCAACCAGGCAACGATGACCTCATAGTAGCGAAAACCAATTCCATCCGGCAGAATCGCTTCGGAATGACCGCAATTAATCAAATCAAACGGAGGATTTCGAATGGCCTCCTTAAACAATGGGTTAGGAATCCCGCGAGAAAGTTGCACAGGACGGACAAGACACTATTGTCTCCAGTCTTGATTGCACGCTACGTTTCACGGCTTTTCTACCTCCTATTAATCCACTCCAATCCCACTCTCCGCCTGCGAATCCTCCTTCCTGCTAACTCCTTCCTCTCCCTCTCTCCCTCCTCCCCCCCCTCTCTCTCTCCCGCCCCCGCACCCTCTCCCAAGGGGGCGCTATACCCTCCGCCCACCTCCGTCACGCCGATATCTCCCTTTAGCAAGCGCCGAGCTTCTCTCCAAGGAGAACCGGTCCTACACCAGCACCGCGGAGTGCAAGAGAGTAAGAAGGGGGGGGAGGAGGGAGAGGAGTCGAGGGGGAGGGGTGGATGGGGTAAGTGGACGGAGATCGGGGATGGGGAGAGAGGAGGGGGGAGGAGTGAAACGAAGGAAGAGGGGTTTGTTGAGGCGCCGGCTGGACCGCGTAGGAGGCTGAGGACGCCCCTCAGCCTTCCGAAGGGGACGCTGCACTCTGCGTTGCAGTCTGGAAGGCCTCTCTCCTGACCGCATCCTTTGGGGATCGGAGGAAGAGAAGAAGAGTAGTACTCTTTTTTAACGAAAAACCTCGTCGTGGATGCGACAATGAGTCACGGGGACGGTCCCGCTCCCAAGTCATGCAAGAAGGAGACCGACTGCGAACCGTTTGAGCGGAAAACGTTACCATGCAAATGTTCGCGCTAAGAGTGTATACCCGCCCTTCCATCCCTCCCCCCCCACCCCTGTGCCCCCCTCTCTGCCTCCTCCTACCCTCGCAAACGAGTCGATGGGCGTGATGCGTCTCCTTCGTCATCGTTTAATTCACTTAGATTCGCTCGGTTGGGTCCCAGGGAAAGATGTTCCGAGGGCGAGTTAGGAGTGGTGGGAATGTTTTCTTGGCGTTTTTGCTCTCTTTCTCCCCCCCCCCCCCGCCCCCTCCCCTCTCTCTTCTCCTCTCTCACTCTCCAGAGACAAAGAGAGGACTTGGTTTGATCTCACGTGCCCGTCTGTACCCGCGACTATAGCCGAGTCTATCCGGCGGATTCTCTGCGGCCGCCGAAACACATGCCCGAACATTATCTGTTTTTTCGTATTATAGGCGAAGTTTTTGGGCAGATTAATGTGGAATGTAATGTAAAATTGTTGAAAATATTTCGTTATGGGGTAAATGATGTTGGAAATGCGCGACAAGCTGATTTTTTGAGAATATTTCAACTTTTTCTATTCCGGTTTATTCTTGCATATATTATAAATCCGGTAAATTTAAAAAAATAAAGTATTTGATTACTCGAACTTCTGTTATTAGATTGCCTATGATGGGACTTATATATTCCATTCCACTAGAATTCCTATACTTCTATCTGAATTTAAAAAGCTCTAATATTATTTTACTAAATTAAAGTACCGCTTTCTTCTATGTGGTTCTTTACAATAAAGTACCACAAAGAGAGGTAGTGACTTAATGCTGGAGTTATATTGGCTCTACTCAAAGTAAATACGAATTATTACCACTGACAAATTCGCTTAAAAAACTGAACTTGTTGGCATGGACAAAACTTATTCTTTATTGAGGGAATTTATAAAACGGGAATAAAAGTAGATATTTTGTTTTGGTTATTTGACTGTGAAATAATTTGGCTCTTTCCAAATATATTTTAGAGAAAAAATAATAAAATTTCCACGAAATATAATATGCATGCGCAGTTGTCACACTTAACTAGTATTTTAACACCACGGATGTATGGTTCCCGTAATGTATATATGAAGAAAAAATGTATGATATAATTACAATAAATACTTTCAGGTATAGTCAAATTGTAAAAGTCGAATCTCAAAGAAAGACAAAAACCAGAATTGATTGGAATTTTGAGGAGTCGTATAGGAATGATAATGGAAAATGTATAGTCTCCCATTTATTCAGAACTCGAGATATAAACTTTCTATGTTACGGTAGACTGTATGAAGACTGCATTTTCATGAGGATTTAAAGAACGTAAAATATCTGCCATCGGTATGTCTCATCGGGTTATTAACCTGAGAGTGATTTCGGTTTATTTTTATTCATTACCTGTCTATAGTTTGCAATTCTTTAGTATCTGCTTAAGTATTTAATACGTTGCCTAACAGTGTTAGGCACTTGAATATGCTCGTGTAAATCGAAACCCGTGGATTCGTGCTGTCACTCTTGATGGTTAAACTACATTCTCTTTCCAATGCATGCCGTTGTTAGATATCGCTCGTTCAATCGATAGCCGCTGTCACCTCCGTATCCACTAGGCTACCGCACCTGCAGCCCGTTGTCGCAGACACTAAAACCACCTTCCGCCATAATGAGAGCAATGAGAATAAAATACAACGCATCCGAGTAGTCTCTTTGCAAACCGAAAGTGTTCATCCCCCTTCCACCCTTCCGCGGTTTAGTTAGGCGAGATACCCTCCTACACTCAAGCGCCATGGGTTTTATTTCCCGCTCCAGTCTCTCTTCCCCCCTCCCCTCCCCCCTTCCCTTCACGTTCCCTCCGCTGCCACCAGCGCCCCCTCGAGCAGTGCGGCTTCGCAAGAACCTCCTCTAAAAATACCACGGGTTGGTACGAGGAATATCGCCTCTTTGCTCTTCTTCTTCACCGCTACAAACCCACCCCTCTCTCCCCCTCCATCGATCCTCTCCCTCTCGGCCTTTCACTCCCCTTTACCAGACCACCCCGACTCTCTCGGCACCCAACGCCAATCCTTCCTTCCCACCCCACCACTCTCCTCATACCACTTCCACCGATCTTGCTCTTTTTTTACTCCTGTGCGGTGCAGAAGACGAAGCTGGAAGGAGGTTGACGAGTGGGCGTGAGAGGGAGGAGGAGAAAGGAGGAGGTAAGCTAGGGAGATAGGATAGGGAGGTAGGATATGGAGGTATGATAGGGAGGTAGGGTAGTGAGGTAGGATAGGGAGGTAGGGTGGGGAGGTAGTATAGGGAGGTAGGGTGGGGAGGTAGGATAGGGAGTTGGAGTATGAAGGTAGTGTAGGGAGGCTGGCAAGGAAATTGAAGCGGAAAGAAGGAGAATGAGAGAGATGTAGATCCTTCTCCCGCAAATATTTTCCGCGAAGCTCTCCTGATCTTCAGCGTAGAGAGAGGAGGATGGAGAGGGGAGAAGAGGGGGAGAGGGGGTGGTTAGAAGGAGACAGGAGAGTGAATGAACTTCCCCCGCATCCACTCCGATCCTCTCTCTTCTCCCTTGCCTTTTGTCACCCCCGCAGCAGCACTCCGCAGCGTCGCTGCGGTCATTCGATGAATTTCTGTCCAACCATTAAGCGGGTTGTTATATGCTTTTCATTGGAGAATTTTATTTCCGTGTCTTGCAGTTGGTCCCGTGCCATCATGGAGATGTTTTTCTCCGGGATTTACATTTAGTATTTCAAATGAGGCTGGAGCATACGTTTCCATTTTGGTTGCAACTCGAAAATTTCCCTTTTGATCAGAGTAGTTCTGCCTCCTTAAGTTTTTTTTCAAAGAAAATATCAAATGACTTCGTCTTTCGCAGAATTCGATCTCTTAACTTTTACACCCTTTGCACCTCCGCGTCTAGTAGAAATGTTTATATTTTATTATACGTTTCATTTACCGCTACTTAACCATGAGATTGAAATTCATATGTTAGCAATTTATCGTACCTTTCCTTCTAAAAAGGTTTTGGCTCTTGGTGTATAGTATGTATTGATATATAACTATTTGTCTATGAAATTTTGGTTCTCACATTTTAAATAATTATCTCCTCATAATGCTCAAGTCGTAGAAAAATGAACCTAGTTTTTTTTTAGAAATCAAAACTAATACTAAGATACAAACCTAATTGAAGGCCTGTAGAGAGACATGTAGTAAAATCACATTTTGTTAAATATATTCATTTATCACATTTAGGCTAGCTATTACAATGGAGGAGGCTATTTGTTCTAGTTCTAGTAAATTCGGCAGAATTAATCTGTGATAAACATACAGTAAGCTAATATGTTAAAATTTGGGGGATTACTAAAAGAAAATCCTCTAAATAATTTTCACTTCCTTCAGAGAAAAACAATTTTAATTTTTTAAAATACTTATATTATCTATTCAGAAAGGTCACTTTTTCTACATTCAATCGCTATCCACCTCACAATCTATTAGTTTTCACTATTAACTGTTTACGTCTTTATGTCTGTGTTAGCCAAGACGTCAAAACAGGATTTGGGGGAGGGAGAGGGGTTGCTTGCTACGCCCTCGATCGAAGCAACACGTACTTCCGGTCCCTGTTCCTTTCCACCAACACCGAAACGCTTTCAAAACGGACGACACGCGAAATCAAGTCTGGAATCGCGAAGGAGAAGCACTTTCCCCTTTCCATCTACTCATCACGTGCGGAGTGGAAAACAAAAGAGATTTTTTAGAATTATGACATTTGTTAGCGAGGGAAAAAGTATTCGACAGGAGTCCATTGTGGTACGTAAACATGACGAAATCATTTTTCGATTTCTTGAGAATTGTTTAATCGAGATTACATCTTTTATGGCCGGATGCTAAATGGAAGAAAGCATTCCATTGTGTGTCACCGACGAGTCTTTTTTCGTTCTATGCGGTAGCTTAAGAATTGTCTGGCGACGTAAAATTCGTAGAAATCGACATCCGCCGTTTGTCGTGGCAGTTTTCAAATTGAGCAAGCTTTAATGAAAAATTTGAGTTTTAAGTTTTATAAATAACACGAAAAATAACTTAGTAACTAAGTAAAAGATATTCACTTTATTATAAAATAAAACGACCCATGTTTCAAAGTTACAGCGTTATCCTCATACTTGATGAAATCCGGGTCTAGTTTTTTATAATTAAAGCGCTATTTAAAAATAATTTACTATTTGTTCGTGTTATTTAACATGGAATTTTACAGAATTAAGGAGTCCGCGGTGATTTATCATTCAATTTTTATAAATCTCACCGATAAAGAACACACAGTCAAGCATCTACTGCAGTACAATCGAGGAATTAAGGTTTCAATCGTATCATAAAATGAACGCGTGAACATAATCGATTAATAAAATTGAAAAATCAACCAACATCCGATAGAGTTGTAGTCTCAATTGACTTTTACGAGACTCTTGTCTCAACCTTTAAAAAATCGGTACAACATACGTTGTACAAACTTTCTCATATATTAATGCGTCGTTAATTATCCTTTGAAAAATATGAACTATGTAGAATCGTTATAAACATCAATTAAATAACTATAAGAAATTTGTTGAAAATCGTATGAGCCGTTTTTTCGAAAATTCAATTGTTATTAAAGTTGCCCAAGAATAAACTTGCTTTATATTCATTTTTTGGGAAATATGAAATATGTAGTATTATTGAAGACGTAAACTTAAGTAACTACGAAATTTAATCAAAATCGTTTGAGTCGTTTTTGATAAAATCACATTGTTCTTAAAGATGTCTAAAATAAAGTAGCCTTATATTCATTCTTTGAGAAATATGTACTATGTAGTATTATTGAAGACATAAACTCAAGCAACTGTAGGAAATTTGATCAAAATCGTTAAAACCGTTTTTGAGAAAAACAAATTGTTGTTAAAATGCGTAGAATAAAGAACTTATCCTTAATTATTGAGCAATGTCAACCATTTCTTCATATCTTCTATTCTCTATGGCAGTGTTTCCCGACCTGGGTGCCGTGAAGTGTTCTGAAGGGTGCCGCAAAAAATATTCTGTTTTCCCATTTTTAGCCTCATTTTGCATCGTCGGCTTTCAAAAATGCAAACCAGAGTTAAGTCGACCTTCATTTCGTTGCAAATTCACTTCAAAATGAAATGGGATATGGAGATTAGGGTTAGGGATCCAACTTCACCGCGATTATAACTGACGGTGGATAGGGAGGGGTGCCGCCAATTTCTGAAAAGTCACTTAAGGGTGCCGCGACACTAAAAAGGTTGGGAAACACTGCTCTATGGTAATATGACTAAGTGCGAGATTTCAATCATTTTCTACCGTTTAGGCTCTAGAGCCAATAACAGACAGACAGACGGCGTTGCGAAAACCACTTTTTCGGACTCAGGTACAGCTAAAACGTATATTTCCGTCAAAATCTCGAGGTCGATTTTTTTCGCGAAAACAACACTTTCTCAATATACTTTGTATATGAGAAAGTAAAAAAGGAACATTAAGTCCAATGTATTGATTGATGAGGGAAAAGCAACTGGGTAAATCGATTGGGGAATGCGGCTCAACGCGCAGTTAACGGATGAGTGACGAAGGGGAATCTATTAGTCATTTCGCTCCGTGGCGAATATGTATAAATGCATGGCGAACCAATTGAGGGAGGAAAATTTTATTCCGTAAAATGACTTTAGGTGAAGGTGTCGCCCAAACCCCTCTTTAAGTTCATTTGGAGGGGAAGCGAATCGCTTCGGAGTCCTCACACGTGGCTGCCCTTGCGCTTCCACTGGTTGAAACTCCCCCTCCAACCCTCTCCAACTCCCTCCAACCCTCTCCAACTTCAACCCTCTCCAACTCCCTCCAACCCTCTCCAACTCCCTCCAACCCTCTCCAACTCCCTCCAACCCCCTCCAACCCTCCCCAACTCCCTCCAACCCCATCCAATCTCCTTCAATCCTCCCAACTCCGTACAACCCTCTTTCTCGCTGCCTTTAGCACCTTTATCGCACGTGGCATGCTCCACACCACCTATGACACCTCAACCGTGGCCGCGCGACAAAAATCACGCTACGCCCATCCCTCGCTTTGCAGAACCTGGAGAAGACAGTGTTAAACGAGATACATTTTGCAATCGGAAATAGGCATTGCGGATACAAGGAGCATGGGAAATCACATTTTTTAGTTACCTTGTATGGATGATTTAATGGTACTCTAACGCAGTGGTTCTCAACCGGTGTGCCGCGGCACACTAATGTGCCGCGAGGGAGGGACTAGTGTGCCGCACACTCCGAAGATAATTAATTTTTAAATTATATATGTATTTAATGTACAAAATATTATGCAATTATTGCTTTACCAATTTTAATATATAACTACGACTTTTACATGTTGCGCTAGTTTTTTATCCTTAAAAATGAGTATTTACGCAGTGAAATTAATTAGGGGTGGTTTGGTGTGCCGCGATGTTCTTAAGCATGCATAAAGGTGTGCCGTGGAGCAAAAAAGGTTGAGAAGCACTGCTCTAACACATCATATCGTTAACAATTTACCAAAAAGTTTCATTGCTTGAGTTTTTTATAATGTTACAAGAGACAAATTTACGAGATTCTTAATTTATAATAATTTATATAATAGCTTCTTGGAAATTTGTTTTAAAGCTAAGTAATTCCTGGAATATCATTTTTACGAAGAGTAATAAAAATTAAAATAAACAGTAAGTTTTCATGTCAATATTCAAACCAATACTTAGTTCTGTGCCCTATAAATTTTAAATAATTGTTATAATTATCAATAAGAAGAGTTTCTCACAATTGGTAAGGATTTATCTGTTCATACATTTCATGCCAGAATGTTGAAAGTTGAAACTCGATATGTAACTACATTATGAAAATCATAAAAACAAATATTAATCGGCTTGGAAATAAACCTGTCTGAAAAACCTCTCGCCGAATTTTTAAAAATTTAAATTTATCATCAAAGAAAATAGAATTTTGACTTACAATTTGTGAATTTATAAATGCTGGGCAATTGCCTGTGTGCCACGTTTTGCATCCGCTGGCATGAAAATATTACAATATGTATAAAGAACAAATACTTGAAAAATCCGTAATTTTCATCTTCATTAAACGCGGTTACTTTATTAGGTTGCTTTAAATTTATTCGCTAAATTCTATTATATTCAGTAATGGCTCAAGAAATCGTGCTACTTCTCGTTTGCCATTCGATCGCAGGAATTTATAGCCAATGGAGACACATCCGTAATAATTCCATCTGCATAAAATAAATAATACGAGAAAAATGTCTTCAAGGCCTTTTTCCTATTCCCTTTCCATTCTTCTAGACGCACGCTTACGCAAAAATCCCGCCACACCTTTCCGTCCTCATCGCACGAGGCCGTTCATTACGACGCCGTTAAACACGAGAATAATGAAATGGAACGTCCCATCGGGGTGAGCGTTATGGACCGTAAATTTTCTCGTTCCGGAAAAACACGGCGGAATAATAAGGTGCGTCGCGTTTTTGTTTTCGTTTTTCGCCGCCAGTCGTTTGTTTCATTTTTGGATCCGTTTGGATTGGGCTGTTCCTGTTTACGCACGCGGGAGCAGCTGAAAAGGCCTTCCTCGAAACATCATCCCGCGCATGCATGCTGCATCCGTGACGTCACCGGCGTCGTGAGGCCTGCAACCTCACACGCGTGCATTCCATCCTTTCTCTCTCTTCCTCTCTTCCCTCTCGTCTCGTTATTTGGAGAAGTGGCCTCTCCTTAGCCGTGGCAGCGAGCAAATGGTGTGAGAAGGGAAAGGAACTTTTTGTGGGGAGGGGGATGGAGCGAGTTGCTTACATTAGAGGGGTGTTTTAAAAGGAGTTGAGGAATAGAGAAGTTGGATGGTAGGGTTAGGGTAGGACAGGAAGGATATGAGAGCAGTATTAATACTTCGGTGGGATGGAGATATCATTCTCCTTAAACTATTTTTTTTAGTTTCGGTATATTTACACAGACCAAAATCTTCTGCGATATCATTTATAGCAGGGATGGGAAATCTCCGGCCCCCGAGACCACATTGTCTGGCCCGCGAAGCAGTCGTTAAAAAGAGATCCGTAAAATTTAACTCATAAGTTCATAATTTTAAATCCAAATAATGATAATAAAGCATTTAATCGTTAAATGTTAATCCTAAATACTCTTAATTTAGAATTGATTTCCACTTATATGATAGCTTATAATCTCTCAGTAACTTAAATTTAAACCCTAACCAGGTCAGCCAAAGCATTGACAACTTACAATGCGGCCCCCCGAAAGATTCGTCACCACTACTGCGGCCAGTCATATGGAAAAGGGTCCCCACCCTTGATTTATAGCAAAGGGATGATGTCAAAGGAACGGATGTCCCCTTGTTTAATATTTTCTTATATTCATATAGTCTAACTCAAAAGACATAAGGGCTGCAATAAAGCAAGGCATGTTATAGAAGGTCCGCATTAGGGATACAGTTGTTTAATGATGGCCAATGATGAAAAATTGACTTCAATTGGACGGCTGCTTTGCCATTAAAAACAATAATTTAGAAATAGCCTTCCGTTATACCTTAACAACAATGGCAAAATCTTATCCACTTTTCACAAAAATAAATTGTCGAATGATTTAGTTAAGACAAAAATTAGTATTTGGGTCACAATAAGGCATAGAAATGGCCATATACGGCTCGCGGGCCGCTAATATTATACACGAAGTTTATTCAGAAAGTACTGCGATCGAAAAAAATATCAACTTTGAGTTTCTGATGAATATTTCAGGTTTTAGGCGCTCATGAGTCCGGAAACAGTTTTTATAATCCGTTTGTCTGTTTTCTGTCGTAGTAGTAACCTGAATAGAAGTATTGTTAAAATAAATGGTATCGCGCTGCAATTGAGGGCCGATTTTTAGTATTTCGACTTAACCAAAAATGGCCGCATATATATTGGTTGAAACTTATCCATTGTTTTCATAAATAGTATTAAAGAAGTACTGTATCTCAAAAATTGAATTTGCTGAATTCATTGTAATTATAATATATTGAACTTTATGCCCAGCTACTACCAAACTGTCCATTCAACAACATAATTAATGGAATTATTATATTAACTGGGTGATTACGGATACAAGGCAGTTCGTGCAATATGTGTGTCACTTATGTTTTTTATTTCTAATGATGCTCTAGCTTTATTTTACCAAAAGGGCCGCAGCAAACTTTTCCGAGCTATTGTTGCTTCGAAAACATCATTTTCTGTCTTATTCATCACAAAACTTAGGCATACTAGCCTACTACGAGTCAATGGTCCTTATGTTCTGTAAAACTCGAATTCAATAGCTAGAAAAATTTTAAGAAACCCATTTTCCAACAAACAAAACTTCCAGTAAGAAAACATGGACATTTAATTAGATTCTAATATATAAAATTCTACTAATTTTTTAATGTATGGCCGTGACCAGACCTGTGCGACCCATGGCCCATTCCGAGTTTTTTTTTTTGCGGCTCACAAACTTTCCACACAAAAGTAGCCCATTTCTTGCAAATCGTCTATTTTCGATCGACGTGGATGCAAGCACAGCACCAGAACTATTGCAGCCGGAGATAATTGATTGGCAATGCAATACTAAATTAAAATTCATTTTTGAAAAGAAGAATGATATAGTTAATTTTACAACAAATACGTTCAGAATCAAAATCCCTGAACTTGAGAAATCATGCTGCTAATATAGTTGGTGCTTTTGGGAGTACGTCGCTTTGTGAGTTCTTTTTTTATAAAATGAAGTTCGCGAAGAATAAATCTCGTGGCTCCTTGGAAGATATTAAGTTAGAAAATCAGTTGAGAATTTCTACCACAAAAATCTTTGTTAACTTTGATAAATTAAGTCAGTGCAAAGAAAAACAAGTTTCTCATTGAATAAGTTTTATGAAAAATGAAGTTTTTAAAAAATTTTCTATATTTGTTCTCAAAATTGACCCATTGAGTGATTTGGGTTGCTCAGGCCGGGCCATGACAAAAAGAAATTTTTAAAAATAGGTAAACAAAATAACTTTTAAAAAAATACGACAGCTTATTGGAATACAGAGATGGACATAATATTCCATTTTTGAGGAAAATGCATCTATACAACCTTGACAATGTTTTTGCAATCAAGCGCATAAGCCGTAATATTGCGAAGCCTAATTCTTAAACGGAAGATACCTTCGAATAACCAGCGCATTGCTATTACTTTTATTCGGCGTGTTCTAATATGAGTATGAATTTCGGTAAGTTAACAAATGCTGTTCCTTAATCCGGCCTCCTTACATATGCCACGAAAACACCCTCATCCTATTTTATTTTCCTTTCGCTATTCTTCTTTTTACCGCCTTCCATTTTTCACTCCTCCCTTCCCGCTCGCTTTATCCCGATCCAACGCTCTCATCCCCTCCCACCCTCCCTCTTCCACTTCCCTCATCGCGATCCTATTCTCGTACCCTTATTACGTCCAACTCGCTTCCGTCTCGAGCCGTATTTACCGCTTCGGAAATATTTTATCTTCCCTCCCTCTCCACTTCTCTCTTTTCGGTTTATTTGAAATTGCCACCCCGTCGGAAGATGCCTCGGATCGTCTGCTTTCCCTACCTCCCCTTCTTCCCCCCTCCACCTCTTCCCCCATTCACCTCTCCCTCTTCCTCCCCTTCCCTCTGACCGCCAAGAATTAAGAGCATTGCACTTCTTATTCGTTGTGCAAATACTTCTTTGTGAACATGTGTCCGCCATTCAAACGGAGATGGGAGAATTAGTCGTCTCTCCGGTTCGAGACTCGGCGTCGGCACGGAACGGGCTCTCGGATTTAAGTCTCGAGGCTGTGATGCATAAGCGGAACTTTTTTCCCCGGTGGCAAACGGATTAGAAATAAAATTAGCTCTCAGATATTGGTAACGGAATCCGGCAAGCATGAAAATGTCACTGGAAAGTTGACGGACTTTTAAGATTGGTCGATGAGTTTAGTCAGCCACTAATCGTCCCACAAACTTTTAATTTTTCGCAGCATGGGTGGATTGTTATTTTAAAGAAAGAGGGCGAGAATCTAATTCAGGGATAAACATCTCGTATGTTGAACTCCAGTGGTGTAACTAGGAACGAAAGGACCCGTGGCAAAATATTATCGATGGTCCTCCTTCACCCTACAAATACACGCGTTCAGTTAAAACTAAAACCCATTGTATAACCATATGACGTTGTGCTTATTAGTTAATTAACAGAAATACGCTTTTTAAATACCCCGTCCATAAATAGATTAACTGGAAAGTCTGAGAAATCAAGATGAGAAAGAAAAATCGCTTCTAAAATGCTTATTTTTTCGACATTCGGGATAATTCGAGGGTCTCTGGGCCTGTGACATTTGGTAACCTTATTATTACGTCACCGCTGGGCTCTCTTTCCTTAATTTATTTTAGGAGAGGGTCAGCTGACGAGGTGTTAGGATTAATCTCAATTCTCACATGCATCGGATGGTGATACTATGTATATAGCTGAAATATGCGAGATTTGTGGAACACTTTGATCTCATAAGGTAAACGAAGGTAGTATAGTGAGGGAATTAAAGAACATATGAACAGTTTCGAAGCATTGCCCACCATCCACCACTTAAGAGGAATTTCAGACTGAGATGCGCGTTATTGGCAACGTTCTTCTCATTTTGTTAGATCGCCGTCCAACAGGAGGAGAATAAAACCATCGTCATCGTTGATATGGTGAAAGGTGACCTTAGCATTCAGCGTGAGAATGCGCATCTTCCCTTCTATTTTGTGCGTGGATGCAGTCGATGCTTTCTCCCAAGCGTTGGGGATGAATTGTTCCTTTCGAAAGTAATCGCCGTCGCTCAATGTCAATAGAGGATGGATCGACACGCGACATCGGACACCGAAAAGTGGGAAATTGGAAATTTTACGGCGTCGTACTCGTGAGATAATGGCCCTTTCATGTCTGATGGCAACTATAAAAGCGGCATTTACTCAGTTTGACTTAGCACATTCAAAGAGATGGCGGTTTGATAGAAAGGTCGAAATAAATGAAAAGTGGGCAAATCTGTTTCCCTGGGATTATCAACGCTCATATTTGAGCGTGGAGTAAATGGGAAACAAAAGTGAGTTTAATCATTTTGGGTTTTTTTAAATATGATTTGGCATTTCCTACAGACCGATACCCTCAAGATGAAGAAAATAAAAATAATTAAATTATAAAAATTCATTATGAGTGAAGTAGAGCAGCATCCAGTGTTGCTCAAGGAATTATATTATCGATACAATTCGTAGTTTTTAAAAATGCTATATCAGCGTAAATATGCGTTCCGGAGAAAAACCAAAACATAAATACCGAGGAAAATTTATAACTCTAACTCAAGGGAAAGGCAACAATATTTATTATGGTGAGAATTCAAACTGTAGAGCGTACAATTATGGCATAAAATGTTACTTTACTATGATTACTAAATGGACAAAATATATATTTCACGAGTAAGTAAAAGTTCGAATCACAGATGTCGGTTGGTGCTCAAGTACTCCGCTGGCGTGGAGCTACGTCGACGAAATAGGACATTGATTCTGCTTCTGTAATAATAAAAATGGCAATAAAATTCGTTCTTTCTCGGAACCGCGACCGCGTCAAGTATAGCTTCCATTAACTTACCTTTCTGCGGAAACGATCGGTCATTACGATGAATTAGGGATCATTCCGGCTGTCGACGAGAAAGCCATTTGCCTCGGGTTTTTCCATCGTTTTTCCGATACAGCTCGGCGGTGGAAGGGGGAGAGAAATTAGATCGCTACTATCGTAGGAAATATTTTTTCAGAAAAATTATCTCGCTATCCAAAGGTCGTCTTAATATCTGGCGATGCGACGGCGACAAACGCAGCATGTTAAAATCGCGCAGTCGGCCATTTTCTATTCGGTTTTATTTAGTGCGGAAATGTTTATATGCAAGTTTGTTTACAAGTTGATTAGTCGGCCTCTTTTTTTCCGCGTCGTTTCTTTTTCGAAAGGAGACTTTAAAATTAGATTTCCGTTCATATTCCGATTTGTATGTTTTGTCGATACGCTTTATACATAGGAAACGTGGATTTTTTACAATAACACCGTTGTCTTTGCTTTTCACCTGCGCAGTTTGTCATGAAAATAACTCGGCTTAAAAAATCCTCAAGGCCAGCATTATGTTTTCTCATATGAAATATCCTTGAAGAATAGGTAGCGGGGTTAAGTCGCAGCGTTACGTCAAATTTGTAATCATGCATTATTCTTACTAATTTATTAATGTTTTATCGATAAAGGTAATGTCATAAAGCAGGGGTCGGCCTGACTCGTAGTATAAGTAATCTGAATTTTTCATCGAGTCAAGACGGAAACCGAGTTATTGTAACGCTATGTCTATTTTGCGGTGGAAAATCTTTTCCCTCGGGTCTTATAATAGCGAAAGCCAAGATGAAAGGTATTTTAAGAGCTTTAGGAAGGTTCTATTGTAACCCAAACGTTTCCGGTCAAGTTGGAGAAGCAGCGAGCGGCATTCCACCCGGGATAAAGAAAACAAATGAAGCGAGAATGTAACCGACTTCTCTCTGCATCAAACTTCCTCTTCTCCTTCACCTCCCTCTTATATCTTTCTCTGTTGCGCTTTTTTCCCCTCTCTTCTCTCTCTCTCTCTGTTAAGCTCTCTCTATCCCTCATTCCATACCTCGCATCCTCCTCCTTAAGTCACCTCTCCCTCACTTCCCCCCATTTCACTCCCCCAGTTGATATCTCCCCCTTGAACCACTTGACTCCCTCTTCTCTTCCTCCCGCGACGTCCTCTCTCTCTCCCACTCTCTCTCTCTCCTCCGCTCTATTCGCGCCTTACCATGTTCCCCTCCATCCTCGCCATTCCACCCCTCCTGCAGCTTCCACAGTTCTCTCTCTCTCTCTCTCACACTCCCTCTCTCAAGCCGTTCGCTAGTGACGAAGGTCATGGTTTACTCCTCCTTTACCCTCCCTCCCACACTCCTCCACCTCCACCCCCCTCCCTCCCTCTCTCTCCCTCTCTTAAGATTCCCTCCCCCCTTCCCACCCTTTCCTCCCCGCCTTCCTCCTTCGCTTCGCAGCCCGTCTCGCGATACCCGTGACTAGCCTTCCCTTCCTTTAGAATGAGCCGCGAGTGAATGCGACTCGCTTCGTGGCCGGACCCTTTCGCGGTACGCCGAGATATCTTGTACGTTTTCCGAGAGAGAAAAATCCCGACTCTGTAACGTGTGGGTCCCTTTGAATTTCGGAGGGAGAGTAAAGAGAGAGGAAGAGGGAGATTCTCAGTGGTTATAGATTCCGTGAGGAAGGCGGAAGAGTGTCTTTCTCTTCCCGGCAACACCCCCGCTTCTGCTCCATCATCAATTCAACTCCTGCAACACCTTCGACCCGAAAGAGAAGCTACCACGAGGAGAGAAAGAGGAGTTGGATGCTTTTTCGAGCCACGGACTACCCCCGCGCAGGTCAGACAAACAATAATAAGGAAATCCGTTTTTTAAATAAGTATAATAAGGCGAGCGATACGCACGCTCTCTGTCAAACACCGACTCACACTTAGGACTCCATCGGAACTCTATAAAAGCACGCCGTGCGTCCGTCGCCGACTTACACGACACGCGAACCGCGCCTACGTCCGCCCTCTCTCCCTCCAAAAGAGAGAGAGAAAAGGACGGAGTGAAATTGGCGTCGGCGCAGTAGGTGGAGGTAGACGCGCGCCGCATGTCCGCCTGTTTGGGGGGGCGCGGGAGCCGCGACCGTCCCGGCAGCGGAAGGATATTCTTCCTCTCGGCGGCGGCGTTTTTTTCCCCCTACGGCACCCGATTCCTTTTTTTCTGTGTATTTCGATCATTTTCTCTCTTCTGGTCGCGTACCCATTCGCGCCTTTTCGTGTGAGGCATTTGAGAGTCTGTGTGTGTATGGTGCCGATCCGTCGACTCTCGTTTTTTCCTTCATTTTTTTCTCCATACATTATCCTAACCGCCGTAGTCTCGTCCCGTTTCGAATTTTTTCTCTCTTTCGAAACACCCACGTCTTCGTCTCCGGACCATTTACCCTCCTTTCTTGCGCATGCGCGTTTAAAGGATGCTCCCATGATGCGAAACCCTTTCGCGGAGCCCTTTTCCGTCGGGGGATGCTGTTTACCGGAAGTGTCTCGTGTCGCCTAGGTTTTTGTCTGTTTTTCTGCCCGGGTTGACGAGTAAGGATCCCATGAAAAAGATGCCATGTTTAGACTCCTTGTTGCTCCGCTAAGATTCATCGCATAACGTCGTAAAATACCTGTTTCTTTCCGTCTTCCTGGTAGAAAAAATGAAATATTTCGGGAAAAAATGTTTCCTATGGTGTTCCTCGTATGAGAGTTTCTCCCCTCTTCTTCGGGACCTAATAACTTTAATTATGACTATCAAAACCCATTATCGCGTCATATTCCCCTAACGTAGTTGCGCATTCTAGAAATAAAAGAGCGCTAATTTTTCTGATATTCTACGCACTGTGTTTAACTCGGGTGCATACGATTTTGTTTAAGATCCAAAATAATTTGGGCGGCAGTAAAAGACTTGCGATACCGCCAAATTGGCTCGCGAGTACCTTTAAGAAGCTAAAATTAAATTTTTTTGGCTATGACCAAAAGAAGAGGAGGCTCAATTAAAAAGATTCTAAATTTAAATAAACACAATCTTGAAAATAAAATGTCAGCGCTTGCGACATCTTCAGAGGATGATTTTGAAACGAAGACGGCCAATGGAGTGTTTTCCTCGGCGTCTTTTCCGCGCTCTCGCCTTCAGCTGCCGCTCTCATCAGCACCATCGACTCGCTCCCGTAAGGAAAGAGTATGAGCGCGGCGCTTACAACCACGCCCCCGGGCTGGCCGGTGAGCATAACCGGACAAGTTTTGTCCTCCATAATGGCCTTCCGTGAGAAAGCTAGATTGGAGATATATTTATACTCGAGAATCACAGTAGGTTATTCTATCGGCTATTACCCGCAGAATGGCTACCATCGTTCTATTCGATGCGTCTTATGTATACTCTCAGGTCGATGAGAAATAGCCCCTCGAGCTGCAAGCCGCCGAGAAACTAATTCTATTCCCACGCGTAAAAGCCTTTTATTGGCGGAACGAAATGGTAAAGCAATGGAGTGCAGCAATACGTCTCGTGTTTAGAACTATTCAATGCGGCCACGATCCTCACGGGGGAAGCTTCGTTGTTTATCGTGTTAATACAAACAATGGCGCACTAATCGTCATACTATACGCTGCCGTTAATTTAAGACAAACAAGCGAGTTATTAATAAATCATTCTCAAAACATTATCCCCTCAAAACTAAATGGTTATATATAGAATAATTAGTGGGATTTAACATTTACCCATGTTGTTTTCCAAACATCCACCTCAGAAACACTTATGGGATAGAACATTGTAAAAATATACGGACAGATTAAGTTGAAACACTTTACAGCTGACAAATAGGATACAGGAATTACTTCGAAATCGCAGATATGATCAAAATTGCTTAGAGTAAAATTTTTTCACTCCGAAACTCAATCCTGACAAGTAATATTAAACTGTATTTAAAAGAAGTTAATTTAATGATGGCCCTATATTTTTATATTGCGAGATGGTCGAGAGTTTTCAGAAGAAGGGGCTAAACACATCTTTTTGGATATCGTCCAGAATTATGGAATGATAATCTATTTTAAGACTTACTGAGAAATTTAAAAATGAATACTCACATTTTCAGAGGCGAACGATCTCTTTTAATGTGGTCTATTCAGATGTTAAGAAGACATTTCATTGTAGATGATGTAGTGTTGTAAATGAAAAGATATGTTCCTGCATTTTTACATAGAAAGTTAGATTAAAGAAGTAACTGTGGAGGAATGAATTACTAAACTGGTTTTATTCGTGTTAGTCACTGTCGCTTCTTTTGCGTTTTCACTTAGGCGAAAATCACTGTTAACGGCTTGACATCAATATTTTTCTTAGGGTCGATTCCATCATAAGGCCTGATACTTTATTAAAATAAAATATCGATCAACAACATTTGAATTGTTTTGATTGTTTTTCGGTTAATCAAATTTCTTAAGAGATATATTTTAGTACTAAGATAAGCTGAGATCGTTGAATTAATTTTAAATTAATATGTGGATTTAAGAATTTTAGGAAAATTAAAATCCTTACATATGTTAACTATCACCAAGACTGTATTTGAGCTGTCACTTCGTAGAATAAAACACATTTGAATTCGTAAACTTTAAACTATTAATTCCCACAGATGTGTTTTGATAAAATTTTAAGTGACAAATACTTCAAAGATTTCCCCTCTCAGTAAATTTATTTTTATACCTAATTTTTATATATTTCAATTCTGCGATTGGTTTCATAAACAGTCATACGCAGATGAATCCCTGCGCTGCGTGAATAAATTAACTCCTTTTTGACGTGTTCAAAATAAAATCCCTTTCCTCTTGCTCCGCCATAGCAAAGAGGAGTTTTTCCGTCGGCGACTCCTTAATCAAATCCACTGAGATCGCGAAGGCGGTTCTATAAAAAAATCGTCACCCAGGTGCGAGGGACTAGACCGGATGGTACGTCGGTGTCCGGGGTCGGGGACTTCGAAACCCTTCTCCTCGCCACACCCTCCGTAAGATCGCTGACCCCCCTCCCCCCTAACCCGCACCCTTTGCTCCTCTCTCCTCGCACGACCCTTCGTCTCCCCCTTTCTTCAACCCCTATCCAACCCCTCCAATCTAAATTCTATTTTCGGATCGCCGTCTCCGATGCACTCCGAGCTGAGCGCACACGCACACACACACACACATAACGCCGAAGCTTTCTCACTCGCTCGCTCACTCACTCACCCGGAGCGTAATTCCAGCCTCAGAGTGGGCATTTTGAGTGAGAATGAGGACGAAATCGAGCATTCACAGTGCGCGTGCTCTTTAGTTTTTTTTTAAGGGCGATGTGCACGTGGGTGTTCGCGTATATTTGGACCGTTTATCACAAATAATGCAGAGATTGTTACCCCACGCAGTTTATTTACACACAACTTCCAAAAGATGGGTGTAGTAAAAGGGTATTAATTTATTTCGTTACATCTGCGCTGTGAATCTTACGTGTGATGCAAAAAAAATGTTTGCAAAATTCAACCAAAGCAGTGTAAGGTTTGAAATAATTATGCGAACGAGAAATATTACCCATTTAAAGTCAAGAGATGATCCATAAATAATTCATAATATTCTAATAATACTCGGGGTGCAACAATGACAGTGTGGAGAAATGGTCAACAGAAGGTATAATGTATAATCCTGTACCAGGGATGGCAAATAGGTTTCCATTAGCGTGCCAAAAATGTAAAATTTTCCCTACAAAAGTTTCAGAAGTGCCACACATTTATTAATTACTATTTTACCTATATATCTATATTAATATTGACATGTATTTATTTATTTATAAATTTAAATCTCCAAAAGTTTGCATTTTCGACCTGAACTACGGCCAAAAAGGAAAATAATTACGCAAATGTAAATGTGGAAAATTAAAATATCGTATTCATTTATTTACCAGTTTGAACTTTTTTGGGTCGTTTTCGAAAACATTTTCTTAAGTTTAAAATGCAATTTGCTGATTGAATAGCAAAGCAATCTGCTGAAACTTGGTCTTTTTCTGCACACGTATTCAGATATTAAGATTCAATTAATTCGATATCCGAAAAATAATACATTTTTTAAAAAATTAACTTCATGATCGCAAAGTTGTAGGGTGCCAACAATGCCTCATGGCGTGCCAAGTGTAACACGCGTTCCATCTATTTGCCGTCCCTATCCTATACGGTAGAAATATTTAGGAATTCATCGCCTTAAGACAGGGGTGGGCAAACCGTGGCCCGCGGGCCATATGTGGCCCTCGAGAACATTTAACGTGGCCCGCGAAGCTTTGGTGAAAAAGCAATCTGTAAAATTTAACACAATTTTATATTACTTTTGGTAAAATTTTGACAATAAACCCTTTAGTTTTGAAAATTTAGCCCTATAATCCTTGTTTGTGCTTATTTTTCACTATTGTATGATACCAAAGAATCTAAGCAATTTCCTATTTAAACTCTAATCTGGCCCACCTAAGCATTGGCATCTTTCAATGTGACCCGCTGAAGAATTCGCAAACACCGCATCGGCCCGCCATCCAGAAAAGTTTGCCCACCCCTTAAGATAAAATTTTTAAATATTCAGCATCGAAAATCAATCGTTACGATGTAGAAAAATCTAAGGCTGTTGCAACTTTGATTCTGCAATGTACACACGTACACACTTTTGAATTTCGGAAATAGTAAATTTTACCTGTAATTTTTTAAAATGTGTGCTATATCATGCTGATTTGCATTCCTATATCATGATTATATTTTTAAATCAGCCATCATTTACGTAGCTGCACATAGCAACAATATTGACGTTTATTGTGGCATTGATCGCCATTGAATCAAAATCTTCTATTGGTTCTTCTAAAAATTTATGTACAGCTTTATGCCAGTCGCATCATGTTTGAAAATAAATTTTCGCCGAAGAAAGGTTTCCTCCCGTGCTCCAGCAGGTATTAACAATGAGAGAAAACGGTTATCAAATAGCGCAGATCTAAACCACATAATCCGGGACAAACCTTATCCGTGTTTAGCTCACGCGTGCTTTTTAATGTGTTTGCCTAAGGCGCACAAGTTTAACGTTTTAACGATGAATAATAAGGTGATTTCCTGCTTGCATCATTTCAGAGAGGAACTCTTTGAAACGTTCCGCTGGATTTTTCTAATTAAATGGAATAAGAATAGATTTAGATTGTTTTTATTTATTAATAAAATGTGAACGGGTACACTCCATCCCAAATTAATTCGTTTTGTTTGGATAAGCTCTCGTAAACATGTAAAGATTCTTCTAATAAATCTATGTATTTAGGCCTTTCTATCGTCCGAACTCTTATTTTTGATGTGACAGATACTGAATAGACATAGCCTAGACAGACGGGCGGAGAAGAAGTGACAGATTTGAGGGACTTGCTGCCTCGCGAGGAAGAATTATATTTCTCGTGCTATCCCACCTTCCGTTTGATGGATTCAAGAATATTGAAGCATGGAATCGAATCAAAAATAACCTCTAGAAAACGTCGCCTGGCAACGTGTTGCAGCGGCTTCTAAAAAATGGAAGACCTTCTAAAGACGCCAAACGAAGTGTGGGATTTTCTGTTCAGAATTATGATTTTTCTTGAAGAGTTGCATGATGAAATTCATGATTAACGAGCGATATTCAGAATATTTGATTGATTGAGCGTAGTTTTGTGACCATTTGCGTATATCATTCCCAAAATATTTTTAAAAACATACACATGCGTAGATACATAAATGCGCACCCTCTATCGGGGAAAAGACACACAGCATGGCTGTATGAATAAAGTAATTGAAAAATGCAAAGTATGCGAAACATCCTATTGATAATCAGTTACCTATGATTGAAACATAGCATTATGTAATAATAAACTGTTCGATGAGTTAAAAGATAAATTTAACAGAGAGAAGGAGGGAAAAGGATAATAGATAGAGAGGATAGAGACAAAAATGTGAGTGCTAAAAAAAGATATAGATAGACAGGGAGATCATTTCATAGGTTCCAAGCGAATGATTAATTGGGAAGTAACGACCGCTCTACTGCAGTAATCTAATTTTAGGGAAATGTCGGCTTGTATTTAAAGAATGGGGAACGAGGTGAGATGGAGAGGTAGGGTGGCGAGGAGAGTGATAAAAAAGTGGAAAGAGAGAGAGAGAGAGATGAGGGCAAGGAGGAGTTCTTGAAGGAGGACGCACTCCTCTGGATCTCACCCAAGGACAAAAGAAGTACGCCATCCCGAACGTAATGTCACATTTAAAAATAAGCCCCCCAACACTCGTTCTCCCGTTCCCAAAATTTCACTCCCATTTTTATTCGCTTGCGTCCGCTTCCTCGCTCCATCTTCCTGCATGTAGGATGTTGTAGTGGTGGAGGGCCTGTGGAGGGAGGAGGGGTTTGAGACGAGAGGTGCGATACGAAGTGTCAGAGGGAGAGAGTCGTAAAGGGACGGGGTGGGGAGGTTAGGGAATGGAGTGGCGAAGAGCCCACGTTGCAAGGGCTGAAGAATGATTTTTAACACGAGCAGGTGTCGCGAAATTTTCTTCCGCTCTCGAAGGATGGGAGTGAATAAAATACCTTTAAGTATGGAAAGCATTAAGGGTTAGTATGACGTAGAACCCTATACAGTCAGGTCGAAGCTCAGTCCCTTAATCTTCAAGTTTTCCCCCCTTTCAATCCGAACATATGGCAATTGCAATTTTATTACCTAATTCACACTTATGCAGCCTATAATGTCCAAATGGTTGTGTTCTACTTATCCGTTTTATGCTACGAATCTCCATGCAGTTACAACTCATTTCCTGAACTCTGTATCAAGCTCACCTTCTTCGAGCAAAGGTATTTGAAAGTTGATTCATCTAGCTTCGATTTTTATAGATGTTACTATTGAATCAAGAGATCTGTAAGCATTTTGTCTATTCGGCCATGTCATCGATGCCGGAGTTACGTATAACATACTGTTGGATTTATATTTATATATACAATGGGTGTCTACAAGATATAATCTTTTAGGCCTTTGTTCATCCCGTTACTTTTGATGTCCGCGCAAATTGACGGCAAAGTCACAACTTACGTTGAAAGAGTACTTCCTGTTTCAAGAAGTGCACATATGTTGTTTAAGTAACAAGTAAAAGGATATATTTTATTCCAAAAGATTTTTTGCTTGGAAAGTAAATTCCGCGTTTGAATTATTATTGCTTTCGTAAATGCAATTTATGAGTGATATATATAAAAAATGCAAAACATCTCTGACTTATTTTTGGTTTACAATTATAGATACTATACCACCTAGTTTTAAAAGTATTGGTTTCTATTGACCTCGACAGTTAATAACCTATGGAAAGTTGACGATATTTTCACCAAAAATGGGAAACAAACTTCAGGTTGACTATTCGGTTACGATCTCCTCGTTGTTATAAACGTGTTTTCTCAATAACAAAAAAATTGTTTTCAAACGCGTAAAATTAAGTTAATCTACAGTATTCTAAAACCAAAGAATTCTAAGAGCAAAGTAGTATCTTACGAATTTAGTTTGAGTAATATTATCGGTCTGCAAAATTCAATATTCGTGTCGGGCGCAGAAAAATTATTAGATCGTGCGATTGTAGAATCCGCGGCCGTTTTAGCGTAATTACCAGAAATAAAGATGAATAAAATTGCGCCTCTAATGCGGCCATTAGAGATATTTACCAAAGTCAAGGTTAGTCCACGATTATCTAGGCGAGTAACGCTTTTATTGACGCTTATCGAAGGAAAATCTCTTGGATTTTTTCTCCTACAGTGAGTATATATTCGCGCGGTGGGACGGGTGTGGTTCCCGAGGCGAGTGACGTGGCGGCGCCAATGGGCGAGGAATGCGGTTCGTTCGCGAGAGTGCGTGTGCGTGCGTGTGTGTGTGTGTGTAGAGCAGTGGCGGAGGAGCCCGCCACTACCTTCCTCACTCTTCGGCGAGTTAGTTGAGGGCAAGCTTCCCGAGGCTGAGAGAATGGGGAGGAGAAAAAAAGCGGGGAAGTTAAAACAAGTGGAGGAGGATCGAAATGGTTAATTTTTTCTATTCCTTCTGGAAGGCGGTTAGGAGGAGGATTGGGAGGTATATAGAAATGGTTCGGAAAGGGAGGAGGGTGGGAGAAGGGAGGAAGGGAGATAGAGAGAGAGAGGGCAGGTGGGATAAAAGATCGTATGCGTGAGTCGGTGATACATGGGAGTCCGGGCCGTATGAAAAAGAGGGAGAGAGGGGGGGGGGGGGGGGGGGGGGGGGAGGAAGATGGAAGAGTCGTCGACCCTTGCTTTCTGTTGACTTCTATTTGGGGACCGCCTCCTCCTCTTCCTCTCGTTCCCCACCCAACTCATCCTCTCTCTCTCTCTGCCCAAATATCTCACCTCCCCTAAGGGGAAGAAAAAAACAGCTTCTCGGCTTAAAACACGCATGCATCCTCTCAACTTTTCACCCTTTTTCCTCTATTTTTTCACCTCTTCATTCATTTTTCCGTCTACTCTTTTCATCGCACTATTTCTTTATTTGTATCTCTTTTAATATACATTTCTTGATTTTTCTCCTTTCATTCGCTTCTGATTTTCTCCTCCGCTCTACTCCTTTATTTATTTTTGTCCCCCTCTTTCTTAATTTCTGTTGTTTCTCTTCCTTATCAGCCTCTTTCACGATTCCCCTCCATCTGTCTACATACGTAGATTGTAATTCTACCTTCAGGTAGATTTTGGTCACATCAAATTAGTCTATACCAGTGGTTCTCAGGCAGATCTACGATGCGACCCCCTTCGTGCGGATGTTCGGTCGCCGCGACCCCCTGTGATTTTTTGAGAAGTAATAAAAATATTTTAAAAACTTTTTCATTCATACTTTTTTATAAAGCACACTGAAAAGTATTAAATCTATTTTCGGTTCTAGAAGATATCTGCTTCTTAAAGAAAATTTTCACTATATCATGTATCTTTTTAAAAAAGACGTGTGGCGTATGTTGATTAAATTATTCACTATATTATGAATAGTGTGGAATATTCTTGTTGTTGCGCACAGATGACTACAGAAGAATTAGTTTGCTACGGTAGTTCAGTGGTGGAATATCCGCTCGGCAAGAGGAAGGTTCGATTCCCGGTCATAGCTGATTTTTTCACTTGTTTCCACATTTCCCAAAAAGAAATTAGTTCATCAAAACTTCGGATATCGCCATGAATTACAATAAAAATGCAAATGTGAGGTCTAAGAAAATGAGCGAAGTTAGTATAAGTCGCCGTATTAATTAAAGTTTTATTATTATATTATATTTCTTATATTAAATACAAATTTATTAAAATTAAATATTGTTTTATTTTATGATTACAACCCTCAATCAAACATTAAAATTAGACTTATAACCTAGAAATTAAAATTGAAGGATTGATAGAACGAGGAAAAAATTAGTTGGTATAACGAAGAATGCTCGCTACCCCCACAAAATTGTCTCGCGACCCCCAATGTGGGCCGCGACTCTATGTTTGAGAACCACTGGTCTATACTATCTTCAAGTTATCATACTCAGTCAGCGGCGATCACAGGATTCTGTCAAGGGGAGGTCCGAAATATTTGGCAAGCACAAAAATTATATGGAAGTTATATCAATGTCGCGTGTAGGATTATTAATTATGTTTATGTTAAAAACAAAGGGGGAAAATCGTCTCCTATTCCTCTCTGATGGCACCCATAAACCCAAATTTAAAATAACTATGTATGTTTCCACAATTTAGAAAAAATCACAATTTTCCAAGAGGAGAGTGGTCCGGACCCGGTGGACCCCCCCCCTCCTCCCCCCATCCCCCCTGTGTGCGCCACTGTACCCAGTTCCTTCTTTTAATGCATCTAATATAACTTTCGTCTGCCTATCTCTTTCCAAACGTTCTTCCTTCTATGACTTCCTGCAGAAGTCATTCAGCGTTACCGTTAAAATCTGACCCAACCATTACCTCTGCCTTTCCCTTATTACTCTGAGTAAGCTCCTCTTTTTCCCCCTATTGTTTTCAAAACTTATTCATGCGTTATCCTCCATGTCCAACTGATTTTCTCTTACCTACATTTCAAACGGATATGTCTGCTCACATCTTCATTTCCACGTCTCATAATCATATAAACCTACATTCCGTATTAGAGTTTTTATAAAACTTTTGATAATTTTATTAAGACTTCTTTCCAACTTCATCCGTCTATGTATCACTGTATCTCTCTATTGTATTTTTCTCTCTCTTCTCCTCTGTCATTCATTTCATCTTTCCTATCCTATATATTTCTCACTCTTGTCTATAGACAAGAGTGAGAAATATATCGAAACTTACGTAACTATTCTTAGGGTTTGTCTTTTATGTCTAATTAGCCATTCCATCGCAGAAAATGCGACATTTAAAATCAAAAGAATGAGACACTTACTAAGCGCTCTCTGAATCTCCGTCTGCCGAGCGAGAACTCTAGTCTGGCTTTCCGGACGCGGCAATACACGGGGACTAAGCTATGTTTCAGGTGCTCTCCATCGATCGCGTGTGTTATTTCAACCAATCGGCTGCCGCTCCTCCACGAAAAATATCAAACGTTTTGAGGTAATTTTTTCGTCCTTCCTTCATGACACGGTTTTTAATACTGGTCTCCTATAGTTTAAATTCTTACAGGAGCCTTTGGAGTAAATGGGCACGCAGTACTTCATCTGCAATTGATTATTTACAACAAAATTTTATGTGAATTGTTAGCTGGTTTTCTTTACTCGTATTTGTTTAAAACTTTGCAAACATTTCCTTCTTTTAGACGCCTGTTTTCTTGAAAACAGTACTTTGTCTGTAGTAATTGGTTCGTCCGTCTGCCTGTAGGTCGGACTGTTCATCCGTTTGATTGTCGTACAGCATACATTTATTGGGTTGACATGGAAAAACTTAGTAGCTTGGGTCATATCTTTCCATCTGGTATGCTACTTACTGAAAAGAAATAATGGCTTTTTACTTTATCCATACCTAGTAATGGGAAAGTATTGTGTTCACGAAAAAAATCAACTTCAAGATTTCAACGCAAATACACGTTTTGAGGTCCCTAGAACACGTTTAGACTATTTTCGGAATGATGTCTGTGTGTGTGTGTATCTGTGTGGATGTATGTGATTGTGGGCGCTCTAACTCAAAAAGTACTTGTCATATTAATACCAAATTTCATATATAACACTTTAGCATGAGCACAAAGAACTGATTAGTTTTTGGACAATAACGGTTAAACGGACGCCGAGGTTTATTCGAAACCCTATTCGGTTTTTGCGATATTTCTTCGTTAAAACATCATTATTGTATATACAATTCTATACAAAAGTTATAGAGATTGTAAATTTCTACAACTTTCATTTGAAACAATTTTCTATAGCATTTATTGTTTAGGAGTTATTTATAACCGGTTTTTCGGTTTTCTCCTTAAAAACATCGTTATTGGTAATCTTCGTGAGGACCAAAGTTGTAGAGAGTAATATTTCTTCCAAGTTTTGTTTGAAACAAATTTTCGTAGAACAATCCATTTGGGAGATATTTAAGTTTTTCGTAATTTTCAGTATATAGCGCCACAACCATGTAGCGGTGAATCCTGTAAACATATTCAAAATATAATTTAGGACAATGACGACTGTGTTCTTTTACGATACGAAATAATAATTTTTCCTTATAATGCTATTCATAATAATTTAAATATCTATACCCCAAATATGGAGAAAGTCATGTGTTGGCCACATCAGATTTTTTTATTTAACTTTTCAAATTTGGTCAGGAAAATATTTCAAATTAATGTAGAGAAAACAAAATTAATATTTCACGCAAATGACATGAACTTAATAGTTTTCCTAGTTTATTTGTGAAAATGGTGATCATACATATATCATTGAATATCTGTATCTAATAGAAAGATTCATTATTTTTAAATGCTTGAGGCTGTTATCGAAATACAATACAAAATTGCGTCTCTGAGTAACATAACTCAATAATGGCTGCGAAAATTATGTAATATTTAAATACGGAGGGAAGTGGAAAATTCTGGCCATTCACTCCGTCAGGTGTGGCATATAAATAAAGATCACATCTTACATTTATTTAATAATTGATGATATCAGTGAGGGCATTTTATATGTATATCGTACCTCTATCAGACTGAAAACTCGGAACTTTAAGTTTCCAAATGTCATGAGAGATACGCCTCTAATTTGTTATCCCAAATAGAATTTATATCTTAGTTTTTATAAGCATTCTGTGCTTACATCTACACTAAGAAAAAACACATTTTATATCTTTCTAACGAAGCATTATTGGCTTAAAAAGACGATGGTCCAAATTTTAAGCAATCTAGTTAGGTGCCTTTGAGGAATATCAAATTTATCATCTTCTAACACTGCATATATCAGACCATCTTATTTCTTTGCTCAAATTCAGGTACTATATTGATTACTTATCGCAACGTTTAGAATTTCATGTACCTACAATTTAATTCAAACTCGCACCTAATTTATAACAACAATAAATATCCTTAAACAATTCTTACAAAAATCTTGAGACTGTGAGTAATAGCTATTTAACCCCCTTCAATCTACCATGCCCACGAAACAAGAGATGATTTTTTTTAAGTGCCAAGGTTGTACGTGTGAGGAGCCTCTTCAAAATTACTTCCATTAAAATTCATTATTACTTCGCTCGGTTGAATAAAGCGGGGGACGCCGTTCTCGACTCCTTCCTTTTTTAAAAGCGAAACGAAGACGAAAGACCTTTACCACCCTTATCTGTATCACGGAATGTATCTCTTTCTCTCCCTCCCTCCGTTCATTTTAATCCGAAATGAACTCCACTCAGTCATCTGCGGCAATGGTGCTCGCTATTATACACGTGAGACATTTGCCAGGGGATCTATCCATCCCTCCCTCTCTCTCTCTCTCTCTCTCTCTTCTTGAACTCAACCGTTCCTCCCCCTTCCCTTCCCTCCCGCCCCTCTTCCACTCTTTCTCTCCAATCTTTGTGGTCGTTTATCTCGTCCGTCGCTAGATGGGGCGCCTCTGCGTCGTGTGCCCGGGGCCACTGGCCCCCACTATTTCTTTTCCTCTCTCTCCTCGGAGTCACGCTCTGCCGGTTCCACGTCTCCTAGAAGAGAAAGAGAAAAGAATCATTGTTGGTTGGAGATGGTGGAGGAGGCTGGCCAGAGTGGAAAGAAAAGAGCTGACTCCCATTCCCTCTCTCTCTCTCTCTCTCTTTCTGCGATGGCGCATTCCGAGAGAAAAATAGAGGAGGAGAGAGAAACGTGGAAATAAAGGAGAAAAAAGGCAGTGCACTTTTCTCCGCCGAGACTAAAAAGGAAGAGCGGTGAGAGAGAGAGAGAGAGAGATGGAAGACAGAGTGAGATGTATGTGCGAGGAGAGAGAGGACGTGAGACGCCGGATACGGACGGATAGAGATAAGAGAGAAAGTGAGGAGGGGGAGAGAGAGGGAGGGGTGAAAGTGGAGAGAGGGAGATGGGAAAATGCGAGTAAAAATATGACGGGAGTCTGAACACAAAGAAGCGAAAATGAAGGTTAGACATAGAAGATTAAAGATGGGAAGAGATTGGAGAAAGTTATTTGCACAGACTGATACAGGATAGGAAGAAAGGGAAGGCTAAAATAGGGTAGAAAGGTGTAAAAGGCGAGGGAGTGAAGAGAGTAGAGAATGAGGGAGATAAGTGGGGAGATGAAGAAAAGTCCACGTTCGTAGTGAGCGATATCGGGAGATTAAAATAGAGGGGGAAGAATTGCAGAGCAAATTACATAATTACTAGAAGCACGTTAAGCAAGCAATACATTTATTCAATGTACTTCAAGCTCACAATTTGAGGTTTATTATTAGGTTTATTATTAGCAAAGTTCTGATATATAGACAACGATTACTGCCCAGCAGGAAAAGCTAGATCCACTAAATTTTGAATATGAGTAGCACTTACGTAGACCGAACTATCCTGAAATTTTGACTTCTGTAGATTGTACGGTTCTATTATTTTCCGTAAGGTCAAACAGACAAACCGAAATCATACGCGATTTTTAATACTAAATAGCTAAAAAGAATACGGAGAGGAAAAGGAGGAAAATGTAGGCCGAAAATTTGAATGAAAAAGTGGAATGAAGACTCAAAGACGGGGTGAGAGAGGGAGAAATAAAGAGAGAGATGAAGACACGAAGAAGATTGCGGAAAATACGAGTATGTATGGTTTAACCATGAATAATCACGGACTTGTCTACGGATAGACTACATATGATGATGAAGATAGGTGTGCATTCGTAGAGAGAGAGAGGGAGAGAGAAAGAGGACGGAAGTAAAGATAGAGAGATAAGAAGAAAGGCGGAGATAAAGTGTGTGAGAAAGATGGATATATAGAGATAGAAATATGTCCTTGGGCTGGGATGATGGAATTCTCGGCCTCTTACGGACCTCAACTCCATTCCCCATTAAAGGCTTTAATCCATCAGCCAATCAAACACCGCCCCTCGAGTGTATATCCCACTCCTGGTGCCCACCACGCCTGCCTCTTCGTGAGATGGGGGAGTAAAAAGGAGAATGAGAGAGAGGAAGGGGGGGATAGGAGGAGGAATAAGATGGGGAGGATGAGGAGGAGGGGAAGCAGCAACGGAAGAATGGGGATGGTGGCTGGTTTAGCGGGAAGGATAAATGACTTTGTTTGGCTTAGTCGAGAAACGCGAAGCCATTCTTGCAGAGCAATAAAAAAAAGATGGAAGGAACGGTTATAAGGGATGTTATTTTTTTTCTAGAAAGCCCCGAGGGTGATAATAATTATTTCAGTCCGTGGGTATTTTTTTCCCTTCCATCCTCCCCACCCTCCCTCAATTGACTGCTTATAAAGCAGGATCGTGATGTTGGATCCTTTTCTTTTTATTCCGCTTTTATTTATTTATTTTTTTTAAAAATATTGACCTATCAGTGATCGTTGTCAGGTTCTCTTGTGGCCAAACCAGTTCCGGCTCGATTTTCCGCGCGGTTGAAAAGAGTTTTCTAGTCCTACTTAGGAATCTAAGGCACCTTGCGCCATTTATCATCCATCTCCTTCCCCTCCGTGCCATCCCGTCCCTCTCGGCCGGCTTATGTAGTCTCGGAGAACGCAAAAAAAAACGATTGGAAAAAGTCTTAACCTCCGAGGAAGAAATTCTGGAATAATGTGGGATTATCGATTGAAAAACAGAATATAGTGTTTGCAAATGCGGCAATTAGTTTATAAGGTCAGGCAATATCCATTTTAGGCTGAAGTATTCGTTATATAGTTCGCAATAAAAATCGCCCCAGATTATTTTGCATTCTCTTTTGTTAGGGGTGATTCATTCGCTCGGAAGGAAGCCGTGGTTTTCTTGTGCGTCGAAGAAACATGTGATATAGCAGATCAATCAGAATGCTCAAAATTAATTAGTGATCTACGATCAGCGATGTGAATATCACGCATAATAAGCGTTTTTCAACGGCAAAGGGATATTGATGCGAAGTTGTAGATCACATTGACGATGTTCACTTTGACTAGACCTTTTATAAGACGTGATTTGCAAAAATAACGACTAACTTCATGGCGATTTTCGAAACCTTCTTTCAGTTTAAATTCAGCATTCGCCATTATTTGGGAAGAATCAAGCGTGAAACTCCCCATTATAATAAATGAGGCTTTATTTCGCCCATTCTCCACGTCGAATTTTAAGATAATTGGCATCGTTAAAAAGTCATCAATTCCATCAGTTGAACTGGATAAAAATACACGCGTTTTATCACGGGAGAGATTTCTGGACGAGGGACGAGGGAGATAAAGGGAGGGAGGGAGGGAGGGAGGGAGGAGAAAGTGGAGGAGGAGGAGGAGTTCTTAGCCCCTGGGATGAAACTTACGTTCCAACCCTCTTTAATTTCAGAGTTCTTCCAGCTTCTTTCCTCCCTCGCCAATGAATCTTCTCGCCGACAATAATTTAGAAAAGGTTGCTAATTAATTCGCACTCTTCTTCTTCCTCCTCGGCCCATCGCGTCCTCCCATCCCTCCCCCCTTCCCATCCTCCCTCCACCCCCTCCTCCCCCCTCTTCCACTCTCCTTCCCTATTCCACTCTTCTGTTGCCGGGACTTTAAATCAGCGTTGCAGGCCATTGTTAGAGCCGCCTCCTCTACTTACGCGCTCCCCACCTCGCAGACCCCCCTTTCTTCCTCCATTTCCTCTTTCTTTTCTTCCTTTCGCTTATTTCTCCGTGTCCTCTTCTCCTTTCCTTTCACTCCCTCCCAACTTGAACCACCCCACATAGCATAATCTTTTCCCTCTGTTTCTTTTTCTATAACCTCTCTTCCACTCATTTAAGTCGTTCTGTACTATTTTTCCTTCGGCTGCTTATCATATTCTCGTCTTTCTCATTATCTTCTCTTTCAGTTCCTTCCATTCCGATCCTCCATTATACGTCCCTCAAATTCATTTCCCTTCCATTCCCCATATTCCTTCCAGCTCATTTCGTCATGTCCATCTAAACAAACATCTAAAAAGCTCCATTCACTCTCTCTTTCCGTGTATCGCTCCCTCTACCCTTTACCACTTGCCATATTAGTTCAGAATGCCACCTTATATCTTCTCAGATTTCCTTTTCTCGATCTTTCTTCATCCGTCTTCTGCCTCGTTTTTCCCTCTAACCTCAGTATTCTTCTTCTCTTTCCCTCCGCTTTCCTGTTTTCTCCCCTTCTCTTTCTATACTGCCCCTCTTTCTTTCTCTACCTCTTTTCTCCTTCGCTCAATTCTCCCCTTTTTACCCTCTCCTGCCTTCCCCCTTATTTCCTCTCGAATCCTTATTTCTGATCCTCGGGAAGGCATTTACTAAACCCGTCTCGTTCTTTCGCGTTTTATTATTTTTTATAGACGTCTTTGACGTCATTTTCTGGCTCGTTATTTTAATAGTGTTATTTTTTTCGTTAAAACAAGAAAGTATTTCTTGCGCTGAAGCCTATAATTACAAGCCAGTAAACGACGTTCTTATTGGCTGCGCCTACCTTCGTTTACCTCTTAACCGTTTTAATTTAATCCCGATAGGGGTCTCGTCAAGTGGTGCTTATTACATGGCCTCGTGACGCACGTTGTATTCTAGAATTAAGCAATTCTGTTGTCTAGATTATCTTCTTATCTGACAAGTTATTAATGTTATTTCATTGCATTAATGCCGCTAACAACTTTTAGATCTAACACCATTTGAGTAAACATCATGGTGAAATTTTGTTATTAAAATCAATAAAAATTAATTGCTATACTTCACGACTCTTTATATAAATACTGTTAGTCTTATCGAGTTCTTGTTATAATGAAAGTAATCCTCCGTCTAGTACCTGGGACTTCATGTGTCCGGCCATTTATCGAAGAATTCAGAAATATGAAGCTTTATATACCTATGTGGTTTGAAATTGCTAGTTAAAGGATTAAATTTTGATGCATTTCAAAATAACCTCAGTATTAAGAAAATATTCTCTTCTACGTAAATGTCAGGTACATGAATTTTTACACTGAAACTAAAAACTAATAAAACTCATTCCGAAAATAAGGAAATTATTTATTAAACTTATGAAATGCGCCGTAACTTTGAAAAGTAAATGAAAATAATTTTTATATTGAAAAGTTCTCATTTTCTGCTCAAGTGGAAATTATTTATTTTTTACAGGGGATAATCTTAGATTGCTAGTTAATATTTGAAATATATTTCCCTGACTTCTCATTCGTGCATATTTTTTATGAGAGGGAAATCACATATGCGGCGTATAATTACAATTCCGATTGCGTTATTAAATTTCCTACGATAGGTGCATACTTTTCCTTCTTGTCATCGAAGATGAAACTTTAGAATGCTAATGCTCTATATAATGTATATTCTCAAGAGGCGGGTGTTAGTGAGTGGAAGGTAATCGCACAGAGTCACATTGCTCTGAATCTGGCAAATAAATTCGTCGCAGTTTCACGAAAATCCCATTTCCTCCTTTAATTCGCCGTTAATCGGTTTGTTTGCCCTTCTTCCTCTTTCTTTCGAGACCACTCGTGTCTCAACCTCCCCCCCTCCCTCTCCCTCCTCCCACCTCACTTCCTAAACAACGAAAACTCCGCCATCCTCCACTTTCCCTCTCGCAGTTAAAAACCGAAGAACATCGTCTTCCTCTCTTCGCACTCCGCGCAAGTTTTAAGTTTCCCGATATTCCGCGCGGTGCGTACTCGGGCACGGAGACCTACTCCCCAACCTTATCCTCCTCCTCCTCCTGCGTTTCGTCTGCATCATCCTCCCCTAAATCTTCTTCACACCCGTGCGCCCCACACCCTCCCTAAGCCAGAATCCGCCAACACGAGAACATCCCTTCGAAAGCCATCGGCGCCAGCCAGCCACTCCTCCTCCTCCTCCTCCTCCACTCCCCTGATCCCTCCTCCCCATTGCTGCACTATCGTCTTGCTCCCTCTTTTCCACTCGGGCTTTCTTTATTTTGCGTTCCTCTTGCGCTATTGGGCAATCGGACACCCTCCTTGCTGCTAAAGTCACTCGTCGAGAGAGGGTGGAGGTTTTTATGGAAGGGGGAGGAAAGGAGTGGGAGGGAGAGTGGGTGAAGAGGTATGGAAGAAGGTTTGGGTGGAAATATAATTCGATGAAGTTTTCGACACAGTGTTTGTCTTTTCTGAAATACGCCATTAGGGGAAATGGAGGGGGGGTGGAGTGGAGAGGGTAGGAGAAAGGGTTGCTGACCGGTCTATACTTTTCCAGCGTTTCCGGGTGCGAGTTACAGTTTTAAAAGAGCAGTCTTATAGGAAATCGGAATATGAGGCTTCTTCTATTTTTGCGCTCCGCTGAACCTCTTTTCAACGGGGTCACAACCAATGACGGGAAAAGGTCTTTGCTTCGGCTTGGTTTAACGATCCATGAGATATGTTATGTAATTATAAAGTCATTTATGACGCTCGATCATAATGAAGCTGTTTTAATATTTGTTTTAATCCTGGGATTCGTGCGCATAACAATTCTCTTTTGAAATGACAATGGCGTCGATCGTTTCGAACTTTTTAAGCGTTCGTTTATTGTTTTATTGTTGGAGAGTGTTCGCTGCATTAGCAATCGGAAGTCATTTATCGTTTTACCTTGTAAAAGAATATATTCGGGAAATATACCTATTTTGAATTGATTACATCGTAGATTAAATGAACGATTGAATGATTGTTGAGAAGTAATTCGACGAGAAAAAATGCGTTTAGTTGGTATGTTATTTAAGAGCGTTAAGTCAATATTTGTATTACAAATATTTATTATCGTTGTCGGTCATTTTGAGAGTGAAATTTAAATGTTGTTTTGATCGAAACATTTAATTGCGCCAAGTAACTTTCAAGTTTTTCCTACTATTTAAACTCAACTGATTTTTTTATACCTTAAATAGGCATGTACTTAAACTAATCGATGCTATTACATATTTGACGTGGATATGTGAAATTTATGCAGTTATTTATCTATAAATGTTTGCAAAGTTTCGTTAAATAAATTGTTTTCCCTAGCACGAACTCATGAATAACTGTTGAATAGAGGGCTTATTTCGTCGAAGCAGCTGTTTTGCATATTCTGGATTGGCATTTGCTGGATTTTATTGATCGACCGTATAAATAATTGAAGTTTGCTAATTTATTTTTCAGTGATTGTATTTTTCTAATCGTTGGGTCAACACCGAAGTAAATTAAATGTCATCATTTTGTGATAGACCTAAAAAATTTAATGATATTTTAAAATTTAAATATTAGCGACACGATTTCGGAGAACGATATTGGTAATAGTATGCACAAATGTCATTAGCAAGGAAACTGCATATTAATGAGAATTAGAGATCAACAAGATATTTTACTCTAAACGTATAGCTGTTAATTTTTTATGTACTAGAATTATTGGAAATATTTTTAAGTTCCTCTTTATGTATAGGCTTCGTAATCAGACGTCAAAGACGCAAAAGAACAAACAATTAAGAAGATTGTCGGTTTAATTCAATCTGATTAAAGGAGTTTCCTAATTCATCTGTACGGAAATACTTACACTAAAGCCCGCTCGATTAGGATTTTTCCAATAAAATGCTTAACCGTTTTGAGTTTAAACTATATATCTGTCTTGCGAAAATGATGGGCTGTCTTACGGAAGACGTGTTTTCATCGAAACATATCGCAAGTAAGTTTGCTTCATAATTCTGACCTTTCATCTGTAAGATAGCAGATTAAAATGAATAAATTATTGCAAAAACGTTGCGCGACATTAGGTACAATATGTATTCCTTGAACTAGAAAAAAGATACTTTTTCACATTTTACGTAAACTTCTCTATGGAAAATAATCGGCACATTTCCTCTTCGAGCAACGGTTAAACTATTAAACTATCAAACGAAAGATTTACTCTCTACATGGCCTTGAAAATGTCGATATCTCGGAATGACCTTCTATAAAATTCAATGCCGTAACGCCAAAATCAATTGATATACTATCAATCTTCGTTAATCTATCAACAAGATGTCGACATTTTTTATGAGTTAACGTAATCCATATAAAGGATAAGCTTGTTTCCTTCACATGCGGAAATTTGCTAAATATTTTACATCCAACTCCTATGGCAGGATGTCGAAATCAAAAGCTTTAAGAAAATAAATAAAAGCGAGTAGCATGAAATAAACTATAGTTTTAAGAGAATATGTCTTCCATTTATATTAATGGCTATAACTATGTGGCCACACAAACTTGTATTTATAGCCGAGTAAACCTTTCCATGTTATTTACACAAGCATACATTGTGTTTATACTTTTATTCTCTTAATTAAAGAAAATCAAGATGGAAACGCTCTTCCTGTATTCCATCCTTAATTATAAATCCCGAACAAAACTTTGTTGATGTGGTACCAATGTCTTCATGATAGAGGCATATTCTTTCTTAGTTAAATTCACTTAATCCCGACATCAACACACATTCCTACCCAAACAACGCATGTTATTTGTATTTATTTTTCCGAGTATTTTACGCTTGTGTTACCTTGGGTAGAAATTAATAAAATAAGGTATACATTCAATGTCTGCTAGGAAATCGCCCAACAAAATCCCGTAGGATAATTTAGCGTATAGCCCATTGACGCGTTGCTAAATAAACATTTTTGTTAACATGCACTCGTATTTTTAGCTAGCGACTCACTCATTTGACGACAAAAACCTGGTCAAAATATAAGAGGCAATACCAATGTCTAAAACACAACTTTGCTGATTCGTTCTTAGTAATAACCGCGTTGGTTAGAGCTACAGATTATTTTTTTCAATTTGATAGCATTTGTATCAGTGTTCTTTTGACATTCATTTCACAGCTACCTTTCATTTATTCGTGAATTTTCAATCATCCTGGGATATCTTTAGCCTTTCTATCTCGTCTCATCGAATGACTGTATTTTTTTCTTTTCTTCTTCTACCCAATTCAACCGTCCGATTCTCCGTCTCTTCACTCTCCGTGCGCCTCGATCATCTTCATCATCACTCTCCTACGGAAAAGCAAAAAAAAAAAAAACTCTCCAAATGAATACTCACGCTCAACGCGTATCTTACACGACTCTTTACCAATTACTTTTTCCTCTTCTTTATCTGCCTCTCCCTCCTCATCATCCTTTATCCTCCCTTTTCTCTCTCTCTATCTCACTTTCCCATCCTTTCCCGTGTCCTCTTTTAAAGCCTCCTTCATTTTCTCAACATACCTCCGGGAAGCCATCAACCTTTTAATTCCGTCTCTTACCAAGCATTCTTTTCTTCCTCGCACACGAACACACACACACATCCCACAGCATTTTTCACCCCTCTTTATCTCAATCCTTCTTTCCCTCTTCATCTACTGCTGCTCTCACATCCCCATCCTTTCCTCCTATCTTCCTCGAGTCAACTTCAACCCCTTCCTCCATCCACATCCTCTCCCTCCCTCCGATGCCATTCTAGCATCCTTCCCCTCCTCTTCCCTCCATCCCTGCGGACCCTCCCTACCTCTCTCTCTCTCTCTGTCTGTCTCCTACTATTTCCCTGCGCGAGCATCTCATTGTCTCCCGTCCACGACTTGAAAAGAAGGCAATTTACTTTTCTTGCCCAACCCTTCTCCCCCCCCCTCTCCCTCCCCTCAGTTCTCCCTCTATCCAGCTTCCTCCTCTCTCCCATCCCCCTCTTCATTTCCCCACCCTCCCGCTCTGTCTTTACTCCTTTGTTATCCTCTCCGCCGCACCCTCCGTCCCTTTCTCTCTCTCTCTCTCACCCCTCTCCTTTTCTCTCTTCATCAACATGCCGTCCTCTTTTTATCTTCTTCTCTTCCATAACCCTTTTCCCTCGTCCTCGGTCCTTTCGGCCCACTTCAATCCTATCTTACCTAACCTTTCTTGTCTAACTATTTTGAGTGTCAAAGGCAGTAAAACAGTGCCAGAACTTTATAAAATTTGATAAAAGTAAGGATTTTATGGAGCCTCTTCCTTACCTGCAGTTCCACTCTTTCTAACTATGTAGTTTGGTCATTTTTGGTAATGCGAACGACCATATGGATAGGAAAAAATATATATATTCTAAACCTTGCGAACCGATGTATTTCCATAAATTACGGGCCGTAGGAACTTCGTAGCATTTGATATGGTACGCAAATTTATGCGGTAGGAAAAATTCGGAGCGTCGAAATATACCCATCAATTAGTTTAATGTAATTAGTATCAAAATAATAAACACGCCTCCACTTTGCAACGTAAACCTTTTTCGTATGGAACTGAAAACAAATTCTTTCGATATAGACGTTTTGAAATATGTTGACTAGCACTAAATTGAGACGCTTAAAAGTTCCTTACATTTGCGCAGCTTATATCGATTGCGTTGCGTGCTTAGAAGAAAATAATTTGAGGAATTTATTTTCCGATTTTAAGCTTAGGTATCCAAGATGGACAAAACATCTTCGCTTTCACTAATTCCAAACCCACTTCTAATATAGCTATTTACCCTTCCTGGAGAAATATTTTCGCTCTTATAGGCACAGAGTAAATAATCACAGACTAACACCTACCGCAAAATTAACAGGAAAGCAACAGTAGGAAAAGAGTATGGGTTTAAAGTAAAATAGTAATTTTAGACTGAATCCTTAGCACTGTAATTACTCAAACGCTTATTACTTTTGCTTGATCACGTAGGTTAAAACCTAGTTCTACGCGCACGTTTCCTAGCTTGTAAATATGAGATCTGAGAAGGAATATCGCATTAAACGGGCAGTACTCCTTTCCCATCTCTCTCCCTCCTACTCTTTACTCCCTTCCTCCTCCCTACTAACTTTGGATGCGGTCCACTCCTGCGCTGGATGTGGCCAAGGGTCTCAAATACGCTCTCCCTCCTTTAATTCCCCTCCTCTCCCCTCTCGTCCGCCTCTCCTCCCTCAATCTCCCGCCCTATCTGTTATCCTTCCTTTATCCTTTATGAAAAAAAACCCTTTCCTCTCCTGACATTTTGCTTGCCCTATCTCTGGAGATTCTCTTCTTTTTGGCCCTCCGCTAATTGTCTCTCCTTCTCTCTCTCTCCTTTTCCTCCCCTCTGTCTTTCTCTCTCTCTCTCTTTTTTCCTCCCTCGCACCATTCAATTTTTTCGACCCTTCCTCTTCCAGCCCTCACTTTTCGACTTCTCCCTTCTCTTTCCCCTCTTTCTTTTCAAACGGACCAACATTAATGCTCGTCGTGCGATGTCCATATCACCATCCTCTCGCCGTGATGAAGAGTTTTGTGATGCTTGATGGGGCGAAAAAGAGTGGAGCGAGAAGTTCTTTTCAATTAACGAGAAATAAAATTGAAAAAAGGACATTTTGGATTATGTTTTTCGGTAGCGGAGGGAATACGTTAATTTGTTTCGGGACGAGGAGGTGTTTACCATCCCGTTAGGATTTAGTGAGTCATTTTAATACTCATTTATTTCTTTCGTTGTAGTATAAGAAGATAAGCACATTTAAGTTCGAGTTAATTCAATGTCATAGTTCTTAAAAATACATTAGGGGTTCTCTAAAAAAGTTCCATATTCTTTGCATTTGGCTAAAAAAGTAATTTAAAGTTTTGGTTGTTGCTTGTTATTCTTATACAAATATTAGAAAACGAGTGTTCTTCAGTAATTAAAATTGCGATAGAACCATTTTTGAAAAAAATTATTATTCCAAGACACACGTTGTGAATTATACTTTTTAGCACGTTTTCTCAAAATAAAATACAAGCTGTCTGTCCGTTTGTGGGCATGCTACTGTTTTGTTTTAATAGATATTTGGGAAACTTTTATAGAATAATAATAATAATAATACTCTATGATATTTCCACCTATTGGATTTTCCAAGTTCCAATAAATTTTCCGCTAGGTGTCTGCAAAATCGGAAATATTAAAACTTAGAAATGGCATTGTAGACAATTACTGAAGCAGAAGGAGTGAAGTTTCTATGCGTGGAAATATCTCGTGATGATCTAAATTCCAATGGTGCGGGTTGACACCTCTCCAAAGGGACAGACAAACCGGAGACCTGAAAATTTTTAAGAAAACCTAAAGGATGGGTATCTTACTTGTTTTCAGAAAACTTGCGTTATATTACAATTTCAAGCCTGTTTTAAAAGAGCATGGAAATCGATTTATCCATATGAAATGTTTTGTTATTTACCACAAAAAGTATGAGGTATTATTTTAACAAGTACACCTCACGGATTAAGAGAATTATTCTAGGGACAATGCAATCAATTTTAAGGTGGAAAATTACTTGCGACTCATTTAATTGGGTTCTAGTAACATAACCACATCAGAGGCTTTACCGAGAATGAGTTTATGGTTCTCATTTGTAACATTCCTCCTTCCCGTGTCAAATATATAGTGCGACACTTCTCCTTTCTTGTTGAACATTTTGTCTCCGTCGCCTTAGCGTCAAAACCTTTAGGAAAATGTCTTCCATTTCCTCTACGCATGCGCCCTCCCACACTTTAGTCTCTCTTTCATCGCCCCCCATCCCCTTCCAACCCCTATTCCTCCCCTTTCACCCCTTCAAATCCCCTCCCTTCTTCTCCTCCTCTCGCTCCACCCCTAACTCGCCCCCTTATGCGGGGTGAACAGTCTCCTAGATGGGGGAGCGGGACTGAGAAAAAAGAAACGGGGGTGATGAAAAGATGGAAGTCGATTTTTTCAAGTGGACGCCATCTTTGTTCCGTCCCCCTTACTTCTCTGCGTGATCACCAGATGGCTTCGTGTAAACGGCGTCAAATGTTTTTTTTTAATTCCTAGTGCTTGCATGATATGAATCTTGTGAACGTTGGATGCGGGAAAATAGAGCGATCCAAAGATACCTAAATGCTGTCGAGGCGTTGGTGACAAGCAGCGCCAATCGTGTTTAAATAGAACAAATGACATAAGTGTGGGTGCAGTTAGTGCTATTCAGGGTATGAAGCCTTATAATTTTTATGATTTGAATAGTTTTTAAGTTGCAAAATCAGTACGTTTCACTCTCAAATATAAATAAAATTGACAACAAATGCTTTTTGGCGTTGATGTACTTCTGGCTAAAATCTACAATAATCACTCTATATTTATATATTGGGTTGCAGCAGCTTTTATTTTCGACGATAATCTAGGAATATGTTGCCATTACTGTCTACAAAAACTAACAGTACGCTAAATTATAGCACTACGTCACTATAAATGTAATCTAGCTGAAGTATAGTTGAAATTACGCAGAATGGTATTACTAATTACTTAAACATTTTTCATCGAATTTGAAATTACTTAAACAGAAATAATAATAATTGAATTCACATTTAATTAAAAGAGTTCCATCAATAAATTTAAGAGCGCAAAAAAGTAATTCGATCTTTTAATTTTTATTTTATAATTGATAAAATTTTGATAGACCTGTGTTTTTTCCAACAAAAATTCAGATAATTTTGCTATTTCTGCACACACTATTACTCAAATTCAGTTTAGAGTTATTAAGATTAGTTTCAAGTTATAAAAAAGAGGTAGTGCTCTGTGGTTTCTGACGTAGCTTTATGAGTTATGTTATTAAAGGAACTAGATTTAAATTATAAATACACAGCTCCCATTTTCACGCTTAATAAAACAATTAGAAATGAATTACATATTCCAAAATAATATCTGAAATAGATTTGGTAACGTTAACATTCACGCACAAGCTAAAAATTTGTTTCTGGTTACCGTGCCGAAATGACACCGAATCAATTTTTGAACATCTCCGGACGCTGTCGAGTACGAAACACTGACACATTATCTCTCGGGTCAACGAGGCAGGTTAGAAAAATCTGAATATCGAAAATCGACGTTAAAATATGACGTCGGCCGTAAAAACAAATAAAAGTCAAGTCACACTTCCGCTGAAGTGTGACGGCCGAGGGAGCTGTCTTTTCCTTCCTTCGATTCTTCCCCCCCTTCGCTATCTCTCTCTCTCTCTCTCACAATCCTTTCTACTTCTCCGCCTCCATCCTTCCACCTCAACCTCCAAACAGCCTCCCGTCCCACTGTACTGGATGGAACGTACCGATGCCCCTCTACTCACCATCCTCCACTCACTCTGCCCCACACACACACACAAATCCTCCCTCCCTCTCACTCCCCTCTATTCTGTCTCTTTCTCTCTCCCCTCACTCAACTCACCACCTCTTCTTCTCGCCATATCTGTCACTGCGTTTTTTGCTCCGCGACCTCTTGCTTCTTACTCTTCTCTCGCCGTCCTCCCAGCCCTCTCTCTCTCTCTCTCTCTCTCTCTCTCCTCTTTCCACCTCTCTTCCCTCTCCCATTCCCCTCCACGGTGAATGGCAATTGAGGCAACGAGACCGGTTGTAGTTCTCGGCTTGAGATGCTAGTCACACATTTTGACTCTCTTCTCAGGCCGCTCTTTCTCTCTCTCTCTCTCTATCTTCCCGTCCTCTTTCCTCTCCCAATTCGCTATCATTTCTTTTCTCTCCTTTCTCTTCCGCTTTTCTCTCTTTTCTTTATCCTACGTTTATATTTGCCTCTTTCACCGCTCCATTCTCGAATACTTTTCTCAGTTCCTCACTCTCTTCTCTTTAACATTTTTATCCACTTGTCTCTTTTCCCCCTCTATTCTACCCTTATTTCTCTCTCTCTCTCTTCTCGCTCATTTCCCCTTAATCTTCTCCCGACTGCATTCTTTTTCTTCCTCTTTGCCAAATTTCTTACTTTCCCTTTCTCCTATCCTATATCTATTTTTTGTATCACCATTTTTTTTAGCTTCGCTTTACTCCTTACACCTCCTCCCTGTTTAACACTTTCTACTTATATGCTTTTTCTTAACTCCCTTTGCTACTTTTTCTCGTTCTTCTTTTTTTCCCCTCTCTACTTGACTATTCTTCTCTTTATTCCCTTTCCTCTATTTCCCTGCTTAGCATTTCCGCCTCGCCTTTGATGACTCGTGCCCGTTGGACGTCTCCTCTTTGATGATTCTATTCCACGTGAGTCTCGCGCATGTGTTCGTTTCTCTCTCTCTCTTACTCTTTTTTCCCTCCTTTTTTTTCTTCTCCTCCTATTTATGTCCTGCCACCCTTCACAGGAATTCCGTTTTCGCCGATCGGACGGAAAGAGAACGACGAACGAAAACAAAAAAAATAAAACGCTGAACAGGAGACGTCTCCGCGTTCGACTTCCTCTCCCTCTTTTTTTTCTCTCCGCATTTTTGGAATTTTATTCTTCGCCTTTTCATCGGTTTTTTGCGTCCTCGACGTTTTAGAATTCCTTTTTACCGGTTTTCTCGCGGCTAGAGAGTTACCGAGCTCGTTGTGTAAGCGTGCTGAAATTCGTTCTTTTTTTTCGCTGAATGATTTGTAAAAATTGTGCGAATGATCGTGCGTTCTCTCTCTCTCTCTTGCTATCTCCCTTTGTTAAATGTATAACAATGTCATCTTGCTCTTTTGTATGCGTCTCGCGCAAAAGTGTAACGAAGTTGGAATTATCACTCAGTTTTGTTTGGCTGTTATCCCCGTAAAATTTAAATTTTAAAATGAGAGCTTGGGTTACGGCTGATATTCAATATTATACTTAGATAACACCTATAACCATAAAATAGTTGAGTAACTCGTTAGCATTATATCTCTAAAGTGATCTTCGTCAGTGGTAATTTATCGGTTCGTGATGTTATGATGATTCTTCACGGAATTAATTTGAGTTTAACAAACGCAGACCTATATTACTTCTTTTTTCAACCGAAGAATGATGGCAGGAGTATGCATTGTAAAAAATATAAATAATTTGGAGGGTTAGTTTTATATTATCGTCATTTGATGCAGCGGAATTTTGTGCTTGATCTTTCATTCGCGTGTCTGGATGCTCAATTATGATTTAGAAGCATTTAATCATACTTTAGAGTTACACTGATCTCTTAATTATTTCAATCTCTCTACTCAGGGCAAGTGAAGCAATGGTCTTTTCGGCATCATCAAAAACATTTTTCCAACTAACATGTACTTAGCGAATAATGAAATTTATATATTTGCTCACTATTTTTCCATCGACATCTATTAACGTGATGCACAAGCTGTGTATCTCGGTGTGTACAGGAATTCAGGTAATGAGAATATATTAATACATATTACACCGATTTAGATCTATCTTGTCTCATCTTCGTTAGCTAACTTAAGGAAAAAATGTGTGGTGTATATTAATATAATTATTTTAGTTAATTTCCATTCGTTTGAATATTAATTATTTATAAGAATTGGATATTATTTGTTACTTGTATTTAATCATATCCATCATTTTATTCCCTAAGCCATCGTTTCTTCTTTCTCTTTTGCCGCTTACCCCTATGAACTCAATCGATTGAATTACCCCCTTATAAAATAATACTACATTTATTACACAAATAGATTTATTTAAAAATGAACGAATTTACATATAATAAATAACACATAAAGATGATTGCGTCTGTTTTCCATGACATAAAGACTCAATCATTGGCTCGATTGAAGAATGCCTCAATCTTAAATAAGGTTCCAAATATAATTTTGACGATTTTTTGTCTTAATTAAACTCAGAGACGAAAATCCAGATTCGTACATGTACGCTGTGGGGAAAGGAATCATTACTTTAATTACCTTTTTAGCCACTTCTTTATACTCTAACGATATTTAATATGATTATACATCAACACTATAGTTACATTTTAAATACGATACAGGTAGTCCTTTGTTTATGCGTTAGATGGGTTCCTCTAAAGTACCACCTTTAGCTAATAATTTATTTTCCATAAGAATACATATGATAATGGTAGGATGCATTCTGAACCCAAATATGTTACACTCATAATTATTTATTTATTATTGATTTTCATTGCCTTAATTAAATGATAAGCGTTAAAAAGATGACAATATCGACCAAATGTCAACTTTGAAAATTACCAAAGAAAAGTCGAAAAATAAATAACGTTATTTTATCCCTATCTTGTGTTAATTTCCTAGAAAAAGGTCAATTTAATCGCGTATTTTAAAAAAGGTTCTACAAGCTTCTGAATGGCAATTTTAAATCATTTTCACAAGGCAAATTTTCAGCAATTATTTGATGTCTGGTACGCTGTTATTTCAGTCCATACTTCATTTCACGTAAGTACCCCGAGAGGTACGCGTACCCCACTTTGAGAAACTCTGTCCTAAGCCAATGTATCTAATGACTTTAGATTATAACGAATTATGATAGAAATGTTCCTGTTAACCTTCAGCATAGATTAAATTACATAATTATTTAAACTTTTTTAGAAATCATTTCCATTTGATCGAATATTTAATTCTATTTCCAATTAAATCGAAATTCACCAATATCCATAGCTCACAACCACCTTCTATTTGCGCCTGATGTTTCCTCAACACTTAAAGCCATTCGCTCATTATGAACATCTCTCCCTCTCAGCTTTTCTTCCCTCCCCTTCCCTCCCAGCTCTCTTTTCCTTCTCCCTCTTCCTCCTTCATTCTTCGCAACCAATTTGGCCTCGGATCCCTTGTGGCCGCCATCAACCAACCTCCTCTCCCAATCTTCCCAAATAATTATTTTTCTCTCCTTTCTCCTTTTCTTTTCTTTTCGCTTTTTACTCTCCCATTTTTCGCGCCAACCTGTTTATCTTCATCGCCACTTTTCCTCATCTTACTCCTTTCTTTCTCACGATTCTTCATCGTATGCCCTTCTTCCTATTCCATTGATTCACGCCGCCGAGCCATTACAACGTTAAACTTTTCCTAACAAACCTTTACTGTGATTTATCCTAGATTTACTTCTTAGGTGTTTTTCTGCTTGAGTACGTAAGGTGTAAAACTGTTATCTTACGAGTTATAATGGAGTTATTGGAGAATTTTGAAGAACTTGTCATTAGACATTTCTCCATACTTTTAGTCTGATGGGTTATGCGTTGTTATTTTACTATTGTTGTAATTACCTACATATTGACAAGATAAAATTTTTGAATAATTTATGAATTCTTACATGCATACAGAATTTAAAAGTAGTCCAATGTCAGTAAATTCGGAAACTTTAACTTCCGCTATGTATAAAAATAAATACAATCTAAAGTCGATTTTTTAAATTTGAATCCAGAAGTTATTCAATGTAAGCATACTGTTTATTAAATAATATGACTAATAACTGCTGCGAAAGTAGGCAATAAAAATTTAAGGTTATTCTTAAAAGAGGGTTTACAACGCGGATCAATTACTTTTGCCTTATTTTATTTTTGAGCTGATCTTTCACTCGCTTCCTTCTCGAGCATCCCCAGATAACAGTGTTTATCTTTGAATTCTGTCATTGCGACCCATTTAGCCCAAATCCCGCTCAAATTGGACGCTCAAACACAACCTAAACCTATCATGAACTTTTCAGTTAACTCCGTTCCTCTTCCTCTCTCTTCCTATCGATTCATTTTCTCCTCACTTTTCCCTTATTCCCCCTCCCCTCCTCCTCTCTCTCTCTCGTCTCTTCTCCCTCCCTCCATCCACGCCGCTTCCCCTTTTCCATCCACTTCCCTCCCACTTCCCCATCTCCACTGATACAATTCTCGTCTCAACTCGTATTTCTCATCACGTCAGACGCTGCCCTTCTCTTTTTTTACACGCCTTTTTATTTTCCAATCTGCCTCCATTTTTGCCTGAGCAAGGGTCGCACTCCCCGCTCCCTCCCTGCCCCCCCTCCCTCTTTTTCACCCTCCCCCATCTCTCCTCTTCTCTGTCTCTCTCAGCGAAGGATGGCACACTGGGATTTTTAGCGAAGGGGGGGAGGGGGGGGGGTGGGGGGAGAGCGACGGACTACGATGGGAGAGGGTTGAAAATGGGGAGCGGTAGGAGCGGGATGTGGGGAATGGGGGGCCGGAGAGATTGAGTGTAAGGGTCGGTGGGCCAAGGAGGGAGAGAGGGGTGGGGGTTTTCTGGGAAGGGCCGCGGAAAAAACAAGAGGAAAAGGTTTACATATTTTTTTTTCTCTCTCTCTTCTCCTCCCGAGCGCTACCGTTCCTCCAAATTATTTTTCCCTCCTCTTTTTAACTACCCTCCGACCTTCCCTTGTTCTTCTTCCCCCTCCCCTCTTTCTCTTTCCTTCCCCCCCCTCATACCTCTCCTCATTCCCTCTCTCTCTCGCGGTGAGCGGTAAGGCACAGTTACCCTTTCCTTCTCCCCATCCCCTTCTTCCCTTCCCTTTATCTCTTTTCTCCTCTCTCTCTCTCCCTCACGGGCTCGCTGAAAGATTGAACAATCAACCCTCTGCGCAAAACGTCAATTCTTCACGCGGCTCAATTATGTCCCGCTTCTCTTCCTACTATCTTCGCGGGTGTCTGTATAAATTATGCGCGAGTGTAAATTACTCTGCCATTTTTTTTAATAACAGAATTTTTATATCAGCATGCTATAGCATGATTCCTTACGCCTAAACTTATTTCCCATTTTTCGCTTTTGGACTTAAAATATATCTGTTATTTAAAACGAGTACGCTTTACCATACATAGTCTGACCTTGTTGTTTCTAGAAGTTTATTTTTCTACTACAGTTCGAAGCTGTAATGAGATTTATTCATTTTATCGGTAGTGCTATGAAATGTTCAAGAAATGGATTATGTAGCATGCCTTGTGATACCAAATTATAATTTCATTTGACAGTATGAATCACCATATAAGATATTAAAATTTAGGGTGAAATGAGCATCTGTAATTTGCTCCAACGCTTGTTGTGGCTACATATCTGAGAGTTTAAAAAAATATTATATTCGAAAGATTAGTGCCTAATTTTTCTACAAAGCTGATATTGGTTGAATGATACAAATCCAACTTGACTCTCGAAATACTACGCGCGTGTTATTTTCAGAATACAGTTTATATGACAAGTGTTATAAAAATGTCATCGCTCTTTGTCGACGCCTAGCGTCACTGCCGCACGCTTCGATTAGAATATTGCCGAAAAGTAGGTACGTAAAATAATATCGAGTCTGTGTTTAAAAAAGTATTCGTCATGTCTGAAAACGATTGAAAAAACTGCTTCACCCAATTTTCACACGGATTAGAAATACAAAGATATCGTTAGACGTTTTAACGTTTTATCTGAAAACTCCCGTCTGTTTAACGCCTTTTTCCTTTTTTTTTTAACTTCCCAGATCTCTCTCCGTTATCCACAGTTAAGGGTGAGCCGACTCGAGATGAAAATTCAGTTCTATTTCCCTCTGGCCTACATGCTTTAACGTGGATGTGAGGTCGATTTGCGATTGAAATCTTCGCATCAATAATTGATTAGAGTGGCCTTACAGTTTTTAAAGATAGAGAGATATGCGTGGAATGGCAATGCGGATTTCTTTCTACGCCAGTTATTTTACTGATTTGGCTTATACCACTTTCCTTTATCCATCAAGAATAGGTAAGTTTGAAGGTTATCTTTGATGCGGGATGTTTGATATAACTGAGATGGAGATCACTGGCTGCGATGCATTCTGAGCGTTATATGCCCTCTAAGGAAAGCACCTTCGCCTGAATTAGCCTATCACATTTATTCGTCAGAACTTTTTAATTTGTTTTCAACTTTTCCAATTTACATTTCGTGAGAATTGCCAATGAACATGATTTCGATTAACGTAATAATGTGCTGAAACCTTGGAACTCGATGTTTTTGATTTTTCCGGGGACTCGGGTTTAGCAAATTGCTTCAGGGAATTTTAATTTTACTTCACTACTTCTGAGTACTAAAATACATTTATCATACTTGATACATTTTATAATTAGATTTGGAATTTAATACGAACTGTTATGTGTACCAAATAAATCAAACATCGCGACCCAACTTGTATTCCCTTCCCGTTTGCGATGCTAAGTGACAGTGGCGAAAATGTATCCATCTCATGATATTTTTTTGATAGGCGTGTGATCAAATAGCAAGGTCTTCCACTTTAAATTTGAATTTGAATTATTTAAAATGTACATTTAATACAAATAGTCCTGGTTTACATTTCTTTAGGAATTATATTCCATTACTTAGAATTTCATTGGAAAATTTTGCCATTTTTTTATTTATTCCCAAACACTGTAATCCTTCATAAAACTGCGCTCATTTTAATATGTAATACTGAAAATATCTTTCACCGAATGCTTAAATAGAACTACATCTCGAATCTTTTATAACACAGAGGAATCTAATTCCAAAACTGGTTTTCGTGGAGAACGAGTCAAGAGACAGATACAAACTGCATTTCCTTATATGTAATTTCCAAAATTTCACCTTTGTTCATTTTCGGACATATATAATATATATAGAAAATGTTCTCATATCCGAATGCACTTTACAGCTGTAACTTCTGGCCCATGGTTTTCCTTTCCGTCGTAGCCCACCAACTCATCTCTCTCTCTCTCTCGTTCTCTGGACTTGGCATAAGGCCACAAAAAGCTGGCCTCTTGCTCTTGCCTCCCTGCCCCTCTCTCTCTCCCTCCACTTCTCCCTTTTTCCACCATCCTTTCCCCTCGCCTCTCATTGCATCTGCGCTACGAAGAAAGGACTTGCCTCTATCACTTCGCCGTGCTCACTCGTCACCATCGTGCTCTTATATGCTTTCTAAGGATCTTACCTCTATGCCAAAACGTTTTTTAACCAAACCCTTTTTTTCTTGTCTCAACAACAGTTCAGTCACCTATTACCCATCCTCTCTCTCTTTCCTGCTTCCTTTCCTTAATGCACGCCCGCATTCATCCTCTTCGCCTTCTACGAATAAACGCAGCGTGAATGAAAAGTTAGAGCGACGTTTATTAAATCTTAACCAAATTGACGGAGATGCTGCGCGCAATAAAGGGGAAAAAATGACTCCTCGGTCGTCCTTATCCCAGAGGCCTATATTTTTCGGTATAAACTTGTGACAGCTTTTCGCCCGAATCCACCTCGGAAAAAAGTCAAGTCTTTGTGTTGGCAATCTCACTCTTGCCACGTTTAAAAAAAAGTTGTGAAGAATCTGAAATAAAATTTTATAGGCCCTTCGGTTAAGAATCACCCGAAGTGATGCTTAGTACTTACTTATTAAGTCATACTTCGTGACTCGAACCCTTATAATTTGAATTTTTTTGGATTTGAATAATTTCCCATTTCATATATGTATACAGTTCGAATGTAAATTATCTAATTCAAACTACGACATTTATCCATTGAGATTATTGACGTGGGAAGGTATACATGTTTTCCCGGTGTTTTACTCGCAACAGAGTAGAAAATGAAGCTTTCGTTACTGAAGGCTCCACTTCAGTGGACTGTTTTAATATATTTGAATGCATTAGCCAGGAAAAGCAAGCGTTCGCAAATCAAGAATTCCATTCTCTTAAAACATTAATTCTATTAAATATCTTGTAATGTTGGGTATAATTCAAGATCGACATAGGGGTATTTTATATTGCGTCATATGTTGTGCAGTTATTTTTCATAAGTTTTTAGGAAGTCTTGTCTCTACAAGCATCAATCAAGTATCTCCGATGTCTCTTCGAAAGCTGTTGGGTTTTTAATCGAACGGAAAACACAACCTTCCGCTGAACACAATTTCCCTAGAGACCACCTTCTCCGAAGATCCAACTGCCGTTCCATATCACTCTCGCTTCCGTTTTTAAACCGCAGCAATCGAAATTCTTCACAACTTCCGCCACTTATCCTCATCAGGGTCGATGGACTTTGTTCAGGGTCTCTTTCCCGCTCCGCTCGAGTCATTGGCCCATCTGTAAATATCCTCCTTTTTTATGTACGCAGGAAATAAACCAACGGGGTGGGCAAACAATTTCAGAGGGCCAGGTGTGTTGTTGTAGGTTAAATCTTTGCCTATCAAAAACCAGTTGATGGTGACCGGGAGCCCTCTGCCATAATCCAATACACCTTGAATTGAACTGATTTTTTTCCGAGGTCGTTGCCCCTGGGGACATTCATCAAGGTGATGTCTAATAATATTTATCTAATGTAGTATTTCCCAGTTCTATGATGATAGGATTTTTAATACGCATTGAGGAATAAATCAGATTTGACGTTTTTTTATATTTATTATTCAATACATGCCGCTATTATCACTATTGAAAATGTATTGAAATTTCGAAAAAATCTTGTGAGCAAATATTTTAAAATATGTATAGTTTGTGTTTAGAACATAAAGAATATATCTGCCGTTCAGTTGATAAATGGTGAGCTAATGCTAAAACAATATTGTAACAGTTTCATGCCCAACTGCTCTGCTTAGTTAGTTGTCCCTTAATTAATGAGTCAATTTCTGTCGGAAAGATTGGCTTTAAAATAGCACTAAAATTATTCTTAAATATAAAAGTCAATGTTTGTATGCTTAAGAAAGATATTTTAAAAAACGTGTTGTAATTAAATATTTTTCAGTTTAACTGGATTTTTTGTTAATATCTTATAGTGTAAGGGTTTTAGTAAAACTACCAGCACACGTTAAAGTTCACATGCAAAAAGGTCTCCATTTCAATTAGCATAGCTGATTCAAAGCGATTTCGATAGAAAGGGTCAATAAATATTTACGAAAATGTATATCCCTTCTATCGACCGAGATACATTTTGGTATCTGATTTGACTTTGTCCAGTGGTGTAAAAACACTCGATGTATTCGATATGGACCATTTACGTGGTTTTTATTATTCCAGATAAACTTAATTCCTAAAATAGTATTTGAAAGGTTATTGCTGACAAGGGATTTTGAGAGGAATATTTGTATAGCAGCGAATTCGATTAGAAGTCTTCGTATTATAGCGTTTTTTTCCTTAGATGGCCGCCTCGCCTGAAGGTTATTTCGAATGATTCATTTGAGTGACATTTCTTTAATCGATTCCCGAACGAAGCCCAAATGCACCACGCTAGCTTAATTTCATCCTTATAATAATTCAACTAACCATCATTTAACGCCTTAAAGTAAAGAAAAACGGAGCGCAATACTATCTGGAGATATTTTCCTTCCATTAAGACCATAAGACATTTCTCTCCCGGCGCCATCGCGGCTAGCTTTTAAATTGGCGTTGTCGTGGAAATTAATCCTGAAAAATGATTATTCTCATTTTTTTTAATGTTAATTTCTGGTGACATAAAGCGAGATTTTAATCCAAGCCGTTAGCCTATCTCAGCCATATATCAAGTCGTTCTCATTCCATACCTCATCCTTCTCCCTCTCTGCGTCCATCCTCCATCTTCTCCCTCCCCACCTTTCTCCCTATCCTCCTTCCCTTTAAGACCCCTCCTTCCCTCATCCTCCTCTCTTTTCTCATTTTTTCCAATTAATTCCCTTTTCTTTCGTCCATCTTCTCCGTTCCCGTGACAGCGGCACCCTCTCTCCTTTTCTCCCACCCTCCTCCCTTATTCCATCTCCCAATTCCCCCCTCCCCTCCCTTTTTCCCTTCTCTCCCCACCCCTTATCTCTTGCCAACTCCCCGTCTTCATCCTCCGCAAAGACCTTCAATTGTCTCTCCTCCGCTTCCCCTCCCTAATGCCTCGCGCAATCCCTCCTTTCCCTCCCCCTTTCCCTTCTTTCCCTCCCCCCATCTTTCCCACCATCTCCTTCTCTCTTAATTTATTTTTCCACAATCCCTCGAATTATTTTTTCTCTCTCTCTCTCGCCTCTCATTTTTTTGCCAAACCCTCTCGACGTTTCTCCGCCCCTTCGGAACCCAACCCTTTAACAGGCTCGTAACCTTCCCTCCTTCGCTCCCTCCCCCTTCTCCTTAACAAACAGTCACTTCATTTTTTCCAATTCTCCCGTCTTCCACGAAACCTCTCCCTTTCTCTCCTCTCCCTCTCTACTCCACTTTTCTCTCTCTCTCTATTTTTTTCCGAGGGGTCCTTCCAAACTCGCGTCCCTCTTCCACCGCCCACTTCTCGATCTTCGAGGGTCTCACCTCATTCGCTCACGCACAATTACTTCTTCCGACTCCTTCCCTAACCTCACACCCCCTCTCTCCCATCCCTTACCATTCCTTCCTCTCTTCCAATAGGCTTCCGTTCCGGTGAAGATTTTTTTTAAAAATCCCAATCCCAAAAGTTGTTTGTCTCTCCATCTTTATTTTTGCCTTCGGCTCTCTTGAAGTCTTCACTCCCATCACAAGCGTGAGAGAGACGCATTTTTCTATGTATTTTCTTCGCTCTCTCTCTCTCTATATATATATATATATATATATATATGCCCTTCCAACTGCCTCAGTTCACTGCCTCAAAGTCGGCGGAAGGGTGTAAACGGAGGCTAAAGGGCGAAGAACAGTGGTGTCCTCGGACACCGGTAGGTTCAACCATGCTGTGAAGTCTTTCTGCAATATCTCCGGCCAAAGTGAAAGAGGTACTCACCAACCCGCTCTGGGCCAGCGTGGTGTTTTAAGGCCCACAATCCCCCCATGACATGTACACCCATAAAAAACGGCCCTCATTCTCCGGAGGCTGGATTGCCTCTGACCGTGGCAGTGGTCAGGAACAAGGCAGGAAGGCAGAGGGTGCTAAGAATCCCCGGAGGTTAAACGCCCACTGCCACTCTTTCTCATCCTTACCCAATTCCTTTAACCTCAACCTAACTACCTTTAACTGCCGGACTTTGTCCAGTGAAGATAAACTTCAAGAGCTCCAAGAACAACTGGAGAAGATCAAGTGGGACATTTTAGGACTTAGTGAGGTGAGAAGAAAAGGTGAAGGCCTATTGGAGTTGAAGAGTGGAGATATTTTTTATTACAGGGGAACTGACACAGGAAGAACAGGAGGTGTTGGATTCATCATCAACAAAAAATTGAAGAATAATATCGTGGAAATGGAAAGTTCATCCGAGCGGGCAGCTAGACTAGTGCTTCAAATAAATAAAAGATATCAACTTCAAATAGTCCAAGTTTATGCGCCAACGTCATCATACTCGGATGAGGAAGTGGAAGATTTTTACCAAGAAGTTGGAGAACTGCACGACAAAGGAAGCTGCCATCTAAAAGTGGTCATGGGTGATTTCAATGCCAAGGTAGGAGAACAAAAGGAAGACGACAGCGCAGTTGGAAAATGGGGCTATGGAGACAGAAATGAACGAGGGGACCGCCTTGTAGACTTTGCTGAATGTACTAGTCTATATATAATGAACACTTTCTTCAAAAAGAATCCCAATAGAAAATGGACCTGGAAAGGACCCAATGGTACCAAAAACGAAATTGACTACATACTAGTAAATAAGAAGCAATTGGCTGAAGACTGTTCCGTCCTCAATCAGTTTAAAACTGGAAGCGACCATCGCTTGGTAAGATGCAGAATAAAATTCAACTCAAAGTTAGAAAGACAGAAGCTTATAAAGAAGAAGCCTAAGTCTATTATCAACACGCAGGTGCTAAAAGAACGAAAAGAAGAATTTCAGCTCCAACTGAAAAATCGATTCAGTGCACTGGAAGACCAAGAAGTTGAATCCCAATTTATAGAGATACTCAAGGAAACTGCTGAAGAAATAGGCGGAACAGTTAAAACAAAGCCAGAGAAAAAGTTGACTGAAAAAACAAGACTGCTGATGGAAAAAAGAAGGAAAATGTTAATTACTAATGATCCTAAAGAAATGATCCATTTTGCAGAACTAAACAAAACTATAAGGAAGTGCATCAAGGAAGATGTGAAAAAATATAATTATGAACTAATCGAGAAAGCCATAGAAAACAATAGAAGTTACAAGAAAATGAAGCAACATCTCTCGATCGGAAAGAGACAGCTGGTGGCCTTGATGCTAGAAGACGGCTCCATAACCCATAGTAGGAAACTGATCCTGAAACGGGTACAAGAATTTTACACCAAGCTGTATGAGGATCCTCTAGGAAATGATGAAGTAAATGATGATGCAAACATGCCCACCGAAGAGGTCCCAGGTATCCTTCCGGAAGAGGTGAGACACGCAATCAGAAGTATGAAGAATGGAAAAGCATCTGGAATGGATGGTATCACAGCGGAAGTATTCAAAGCAATGGGGAATCATACGGAAACAATTCTCGCTAAGATTTTTAATTCCTGTCTGAGGAAGAAAAAGATACCAGAAACATGGAACCACGCATGTATTATCCTTCTGCACAAGAAAGGTTCCAAAGAAGACTTGAATAACTACAGACCGATCAGCCTACTCCCAACAGTCTACAAAATATTCACCAAAATACTCACTATGCGCCTTCAAAACCATCTTGATGCTGCCCAACCCAGAGAGCAAGCTGGATTTCGCAGTGGGTATAACACGATGGACCACATCCAAGTCGTGAGAGAGGTAATCAGTCGGACCAACGAGTATGAATTACCTCTATGTATGTGCTTTATCGACTACGAGAAAGCATTCGACTCTGTCCGAACTTCGTCGGTGTTACGTGCACTAAAGAAACAAGGAGTAGAAGAAACGTACATAACCTTGATCAAGAATATCTACGAAAATGCGACAACATCTGTCCAGCTGCATGAAGAGACGAGTGCCTTTAAGGCCGAAAAGGGAGTGAGACAAGGAGATACTATGTCCCCTAAGTTATTTACAGCAGCTCTAGAGGAAGTATTCAAAAGGCTAGACTGGGAGGAAAAAGGCATAAAGGTAAATGGAGAATATCTGAGTCACCTGCGCTTTGCAGATGATATCATACTGTTCGCAGGAAGCCCAGAAGAGCTCCTTAGAAGAACTGAAGAGCTTGAGCAAGCAAGCCGAGAAGCTGGACTTAAGATGAATCTTAATAAAACAAAGGTTATGTACAACTCCTTCACAAATTCTGAGAAGATACATATCAACGGAGCAGAACTTGGAGAAGTAACCAGCTATGTTTACTTAGGTCAACTCATCACTACTGATGGTTCGCTTCTTGGAGAAATCAACCGGAGAGTGAAGATGGCATGGAGTGCTTTTGGCAAGAATGCGAACATCTTTAAATCAAATATTCCAGTCTTCCTAAAAAGGAGACTGTATGACCAATGTGTTCTGCCTGTTCTGACATATGGTTGTGAAACATGGACCATGAATGCCAGAATGATACAGCGCCTGCAAACAACACAGAGGGGCATGGAGAGATGCATGTTAGGGATCACCCGAAGAGACCGCAAGAGGAACGACTGGGTAAGAAAGAAGACGGGAGTCTGTGACGTGATTAGAAGAGTGAAGGTGTTAAAATGGCAGTGGGCGGGCCACATTGGTAGAAGAAATGACCAGCGTTGGACGTCCAGTGTCATCGAATGGATCCCAAGAAACATCAAGAGACCAAAAAGAAGACCGAAAGACAGGTGGGACAGAGAGCTTGTTAAGTTCTTGGGGCAAACTTGGAGGAGGGAGGCAGTTGACAGGGAAAACTGGAAGAGTCTGGGGGAGGCCTTCGTCCGTCAGTGGACTGAAAAAGGCTGATGATGATGATGATGATGATGATATATATATATAATGTGTGTGTATGTGTGTGTTTGTATTCGTATGTATACATATACATATTTATATATGTATTTATATACATGACCGTATGTATCGAGAAGGGGACAGAGAGAGAAACGAACGGGCACACGCATTGAACTACCTATTCATTTGCTGCCATGCGTATAAGTGTATATTTCCCCCCCCCCCCTCTTCCTCTTAATACCTTAGGTATACTTACTCAACCCTTTTCAAAACTCCAATACCTTCATAAAACACACGCTTTCGTTTTTTCTCCCCAGCCCCTGGTGGTTATCAAATGACAATTAAAATTTTCTTAGGGTTGAAAAAAACTAATCCGCTTCCAAAAGGGGGTCTTCCTGCCCGTGGGTTTTCGGAGAACTTAATATTTTCCAGGCTTAATAAGGTCGTGGCGGGGAGTATGAATTTCGTCGTAATTTATTCTCATTTATTATTTTTTTGGCAGACCGCTATTTGTGAAATGGGTTTTAAAAAGGTACGTTTAAATGAAATGAATACTCTTGGGATTATTTAAATGCTTGCCGGAATCCCGTTAAAAATGTATATGCCGGTAAGGTGGTTGTAATTGCGAGTTCATGATTATTTGGTAACTGTTTCTCATCTTCCCGCCATATGTTCATGATGGTACGGTTTAAAAAATGTAATTATAAATCTTTTATTCGACATATTCCCAACGCATTGTAAAGTCGATCGATTAATTTAGATCATATGACTTCCTCGGAACCCTGTAGGAGTTCCGCGATAGGCAGAGGAAGAGACCCGATACGTTTTTTCTTCTATTATTTTCAGCAGGAAACACAAGTTTCACTCGTAAACCGTATAATGTAAGATACATATACTATGTAAATAACAATTACAGTGATTATAAAGTTACATTTATTACGATTTGGCTTACCAACTCTTAGGTTCCGCGAGGAAATATATTTTAATATAAGGGTTTTGTGGCTTCAAAAAGCTTGGAAAATCCTGATTTAGGTAAGTTTGTACTCTATGAACAAATTTTCCGTTCCAGGGATCATGAGGGAATTTATTTATTTTGCTCAACTTGTTTCTTAGAAACTGTTCGCCTAACTGAAGTTTTATTTTTATCACAGTTTTATTCCATTTCCTCTAACACATTTCAAACGTACAAAGCATTTAAATCGTTCAGAGAACAATCACTTAAAAATTACTTGTCTAAGATATATTTTAGAACCTCCTTTCGGTGAATTATCATTGAATACGGCTGTTTTTTAACCGAAATGCGCATCTGGTTTTTCACACCCTTGTTATAACTATTGGAGGTATCTGAGGTAAATACTTTTTTAATTGCTTGTTCTGGAATTTTTTTCAGCCATGAGACGACCTCGCTAATTATCTGTTGAATTGTTTAAATGGTATCACTCTAAAATTAAGCCTCTATGCTATTTAAGTTTCGAAAACATTGATAGGAGCGAGAACGAGTTGGACATACTGCACAGAGTCCATTTCATTACTTTTCAGGACTTAGCTTTGAAAATTAGTAGGTACCATCCTTCCGTCTCGAAATTGTCATCATTACGGCAGACGAACAAAATGACAAAATTAAAAGCGAAGACACCCTTCCATGATCATTCCTGCAGAAAGGTGACACCTGAAAATGCCATTTCTTAAAAAAAATGAACGAACTCAAATTGCAAAAAAAATAATAAAGTTCCTGGTCATCCCATTTTCTCAGCGCCCGGAGAGAAATATCTTTTTCGTCCGCTTTTTGCCTTCTTACTCATCTACTGCTTAAAAACGGCGCTCTCTTCTAATCTTGCTCCTCTTTCCCTCCATCTCTCTCCCTATCTCTCTCTCTCTCTCTTAATCCCCCTACTATCCCTCCCTTCCCTCCCCTTCCCTTCTCCTCTTCCCCAACGCTTCCTCTCTCCTCAATCATGGAAAAGTCCTGCGCTGTTTCTTTCCTCAGCGAGCCTGCACTTCGTCCTCGCACTCCATCTCCTCCTCCTCCCCCCTCTCTCTCTATCCCCCTCACCTCTCTCACTCCCTTTACATTCGCCACCGCTTCCTTCTCCAACCCTCGCTTACAAGTCTGCTAGTCTTCATTCTATGCCCCGCGCTGTTAACCCCCTCCCCTCCCCCTCTCCATTTCCCAACCTCCCCCCCCCTCCCATTACCACTCTCTTTCGCCACCTTCCTATCGCCTTCTATCGTGAAAAGAATTTCGCAACACGATCACGGCTTTTTTTTTTCTTCTTAAAAATATCGGCCTGCTAGCGTCCGATTATTATCCTTCTAAATTGTTCGGAATTCTCTTCGATTCCGAAACTTTAAAAAAAATTATGCTACTTCGTCGAGGAAATGTATCTCTCTCAAAAGTGGCCTATTTGGGATTGTTTTTGTGCCCGTCGACATTATCGGAAATATTTCATTCGAGTCGCCGGTAAATAAAATTGTGGGCACGTGAAACCGTCGGTAAATTGTTTATATCTCGTCCATAATCGATTTTTAGACGTGTCACCAACGTGTGTTCCTTGGGTTTGAACGGCTCAATCGACGGAGACATGTAATGTTTATCACGTGCGTTGGGCCATTCTCGTGTTTCCTTTCACCGAACGCTTTCGCAACACAATTTATGAGTACCTATGCTGCGGGAAACTTGATTTATTCTTCAATAAAGTTTTTGCAAACTTAAATGTATATTACTATTCTGGTCAAGTGGTCGCGCTTTAAAAGGCCCTAATTATCGATCACAAATCAGACTTTTTTGGAATACTAGCTGTTAAAAAAGATAACATGCAATAATAAAAATATTTTATGGTCTCAACTAATTCATCTCCAGGACGGCTCAAGGGAAAAATCTTAGAATTCAACATAGGCGAAGGAACCGGTTCAAGAGGTATAAACTCGTTGAATTACACTTCAAAGACACCTAGCGCGTTTTTAATTAGAACTATTACGATTCTTCGACGCTGTTGCAGGTAATTACGCCCGAGAATTAAATCACTTCACAAAAAACCTTTTTCTGAACTAATGATATTTCATGATTTTTTAAACGATAGTCCGCATAATATGCTAATACTGTTTTCTGTAGATGCAGTGGTATTCAACCGGGTACAAACATATCTTTAGGAATTTCGCGAAGAATTTTTAAAGTTAACGAGAAAATGTTATAATATACACCGTTTGCGTTCAAAAATTTTGTTTAGCGATAGTATCCTATGCTTAATTTATCCGTTTAAATTTATTTTTTATACATTTACTAAGTCAAAGATAAAGAAAGTGAAGGGGCGTACTTGTAATTATCTTTGTCAAGGAGAAAACAACACAAGATACTTAATATTTCCAAAAAAATCACGCTTGAGGGCTGGAAGATAATGGTTTTTGCTTGATTCATCATAAGTGCATATTTTCAGGATATACCTTTATGAAAGTGGTACTTTGAGTGGCGTAATGAAACGTTTAAACTAAGGAAAATCGAATTTAAAGTATTACCATTAATATTTTCGCATATCCTTTCAAGACTGTTTCTACATCATACTAACTTTTATAAACCGCGTTTTTTTTCGTCACGCAATGAGTCGTTTTGTAATTGTATAGTAAATAGAACCTTAAAATACGCTACTTTAATAAAATATTGACTGTTTTATATCATTGCTACTATAAGTTGTATCAGGGGGAAGACACAATTGCTCAAAAGGGTGCGTCGACTATAAAGTTTGAATATGTTATTTTAATAAGATTTTGACTGTTTCATATCATTGCAGCTATAAGTTGTATCAGGGGGAAGACACAAATGCTCAAAAGGGTGCGTCGACTATAAAGGTAAAATATCGCCGTGTTACATATACTACAATAAAATCTGATGTGGCCAGCACATGACTTTCTCCATATTTGGGGTATAGATATTTAAATTATTATGGATAGCATTATAAGGCAAAATTATTATTTAGTATCGTAAAAGAATACAGTCCTCCTTATTGCCGTAAATTACGTATATTTTGAATATGTTTACAGAATTCACCGCTACATGGTTGTGGCGCTATATACTGGAAATTACGAAAAACTTAAATATCTCATAAATGGATTGTTCTACGAAAATTTGTTTCAAACAAAACTTGGAAGAAATATTATTCTCTACAACTTTGGTCCTCAAGAAGATTACCAATAACGGCGTTTTTAAGGAGATATTTGACGGAAACCGAGAAAACCGATTATTTATAACTAATTCCTAAACAATAACTACTATGGAAAATTGTTTCAAGTGAAAGTTGTAGAAAATTACATTCTCTATAATCTTTGTATAGAATTATATATACAATAATGATGTTTTAACGGAGAAATATCGCAAAAACCGAATCGGGTTTCGAATAAACCTCGGCGTCCGTTTAACCGTTATTGTCCAAAAACTAATCAGTTCTTTGTGCTCATGTTAAAGTGTTATATATGAAATTTGGTATTAATATGACAAGTACTTTTTGAGTTAGAGCGCCCACAATCTGATACATCCACAGAGATACACACACACAGACATCATTCCGAAAATAGTCTAAACGTGTTCTAGGGACCTCAAAACGTGTATTTCCGTTGAAATCTCGAAGTCGATTTTTTTCGTGATCACAATACTTTCCCATTACTACGTATGGAGAAAGTAATAAAGAGCCACAGAATGAGACCGTAAGAAAAATGTAAGAAACCCAAGATGTTATCGCTCGACAAAAAAACAGCCACGGCTCGGGTTAAATGGAAAGCACGAAAGCAACCCTTTCTTCGTGCCACCCACCCTTTTCCTCCCTTCTCCCCTCCCCCCTCTACTCCCCTTCCTCTCTTCCCCCTCTCCGCCATTCTCCCTCTCCACCCTTCCCCGCTTCCACCGCTTCTCCCAGTTTCCAACCCCACAGTTTATTCTCGTTGCACTCTCCCTCTTCTTCCTACAATCTAATCCTTCTCCTTCCTCACCATTTGTTCTCCCTCTCCCCTCGCACCCCTTCCTTCCCCTCTCCTCCTCTCCATAACGCGCGAGCTGCACCAAAGAAACCGTGGTTCCATCTTTCTCTATCTTTTTTCCTCCACTTCGTGTGTTTTTTTTTAACGTACACTACTCGGCCACTCTTCCTCCAGAACGAGTCGAAATGAAACTTTTCCCGCGTATTTATGACTATCTAGATGAAAGCTCTGCTCCTTATATTGCCAATTAAGAGCGAGCATTACGGAATTTGTGTAATTGCTCCGACTCGACGCTTTCCCTCCCACACTATCCCCGACCGTGCCTCCTCCTCCGCCTCTTCTCTCTCTCTTTCCCATCCTGCAAAAGCCACCCCGCCGCCAACCGACTTGTTCCACACCCTTCCGGTTTAGCTCCCCGCCTCATACCGCTTTTCCACCCCACCTCCCCCCCCCTCTTCTCGCCCCTTCTACCTCTCCGCCGCGCCTCAGACCGAGAGAGAGAGAGAGAGGGAGCCTCGCCCCACGGTGGCTTGCAGCCACACCTTTTTTCGCCACTCCATCCTCCCCTTGGGGTGGCGGTCGGTCGCGGTGGAGAGGGCGTGGAGGACGGCGTGACTCTTCCTAGGAGAACGAACGCGCGCGCGCACACATACACACACCTTAGGACCGCGCATTCCTCGTGTTTGTCTGTATGTGTGTGTATGTCGTTCCCACGGGAGATAAAGTATTCTCCAAAGCGCGGCGGTCTAGGTGCGATCTTTTTTGCTTTGATGGCATTATCGCAGCCACGGTTGTGGGTTTCTAGGTGAAGATAAAACATCTGTTAGGAACGTAAAATTGCTCCGAGGAGGAAAATGCGTTTCGCGAAGGGACTAGTTTTTTCTCTTATCTCGAGGAGGAGGATTGCTTTTATGATCTAGGTGGATGGTTTTTTAAAAGCTGCTCTAGTTTACTCGGGCTTAATTTTGTTTGCTTTTAAGTGCGATTGTGTTTGGATATATTTTTGTCATCTGGCGTCTGAGCAATCTTTAGATCTCAGTTCGCATAGATACTGGAAGAGAAATCGACAGTTGATGTCAGATATAGCAAGTCTATGTCAAAAGAAACGATTTCGGTTATGGATTTCCTCCTTAATATTTTCCATTGTGATGTAATTTAAAAGACTATTTCCAGCGAGATTGCAATTATGTTGATAGAATAACTGACTAATAGCGACATTTTATCGTGTTGCGTGTTGCTCCATTATTGTCGTCCGGCCATAAATGATCTGGGGCCAAGAAATTATTTAGATGATAAATCGATTTATATATGCAACCAAGGGAACGGTCCTATGTCTTTATCGTTGATAACCTCATTGCAAAAGGCGTTGTTAATGAGCTAGAAAAAATGCAGGAATGGACAAATAAATAATTATAAGTGTAGGATAAGGCTGTTAATTATTTTTTTAGTGGACAATTCCTGCAAATAAAGAGCATTCTTCACATTATTGGGATCCTAATTAATTACAATGGCAAGCTAAAGTTTTTGAACCTACTTAATTTATATTTTGGAAATGTTTTCCATTTGAGAAAGACCGATGTTTATTGTTCATTGTGTATTATTTCATCGTAGTACCAATAACTTACTATAAAACGTCGCTAATGTGCGCCGTAACTCGGACTCTTAACTTTGTCCTCGACGTTCCATAACATATATATCCAACCGGACGAGAAACCAACGCCGGAATCCGCCATTAATCTTTCGCTACAGAATGGAAACGAGAGCGATCATTTATTCAAAATTACCAGGAGTCGTCGTCTAAACGTATCATTTCATTCCGCTTACGAGACCCGTCCGTATATTTTTTGAGCACTCATCCATATAGACTTAATTCTGATCGCTTTAAGAGGTTAGCGTGCGTGCGTTCCCACCGCGGTGCGTGGTATCGAAAAAAATAAAACACATTCGAGAGTCGCTACGGCTGAAAAGCGCACCTTCATATGCGTCACCCTCTCCTGTAATCCTGTTTGTCCGAGCGGCGGCAGGGGCTTTTAAAAAGAGTCGGGGGTAAAAAATGTATAATGACGTTTTTCAATCGCGCGGTGGATCGGGAAAATTTATCATCGATCGCCGTCGCCTTGACTCCGCCGCGATCTCCACTCGTTTCACCGGTTTCAAATGAATAACGCCGTGGCGGCGTCGGCGTTCGGTCGAAAAACTGGTTCGCTATTGCGATCGACGATATATCAAACGGCTAAATTAAATGTTTATTTTTTGGCGAGCGGATGAGAACTCCGCCGCCGCCACTGCCGTCTTCTTCTTTCAAAAGGGCGCAACCGCCGGCGTGCCAAACGCGCCGTGCCGTGCACGCATGCGCTCTTCGAAATGTGCGTGTCGCCGTAGAGAGAGAGATCGCCCTTCCCTCCGCGGCGGGAAAGGTCTTTTGAACCCTCCGCGAAATACTCGAGAGAGAAAGAGATAAAAAAAGGGCCGTGGTAGTGAGAATAAGTGAGACGTGATAAAGAAGCGAACATTCGATCAACCAACAACCATCGTACTTATTAAAAATCAGCTCTCCAACCTATTTCTCAAGTCGCCTTGCGTAGAATCTTTTTTCGTAGGTTTTCTACAGCCATTTGGTAAAATGTGTGATTTAAAGTGCTTAGGAGTGCCACGGAGTGATGACAGGAATGTGCTACGCTCGGATCTATTATGGATTCTATCCTATTTCAAAACGACATTTTTTTAAAAAACCGTTCCCGAAAATGTTCACTTGATAACAGAAATACGCGAGTTATATATTCTTAAAATTTTCATGGGATTCTATTGGATGGAATAGCCAGATTTATGTATTTTACCTAAGTACTTCATGTTTGCAAAGTTTTTCTTTGTCATATGAGGGCATGAAGTGGAAAGAGTTGATTTAATTCAATTATCGAACCTCTTGTACAAGTTATATTAATAAAGCATGGATCAGATATGTTCCTATTGCCAATTTAAAAAATCTCAATTTTCTATTCCAATTTTCGTAGAAAGCTCAAGGTGTAAATTTTGGATTCCTCATGTAGGTATTATAATTTCTCCATCGCAATCAAATAAAACATGTAGAAATAAATAGAAATATTCAATATTTCAATTTAAGCTAACTATAAGTAAGTTTTGCAATATTTTGATACGTCTCCATCGTCATTGTATTATAGAAATTAATGACTTCCTTCGCGGATTTCAATTAATATCCATTAACCTAACTAATTACAGCGTAATCAATTCTGTATGTTCCGCACAGGGGCAAAGTCTTATTTCTATAATTATTTTAAATGTACACAAACGTCATGTTCAGTATGTTGCAATGGAATGAAATTCACTTCGGACAGCATTAATGGGTGTTGCCATATAAACGAAAAGTTCTTCCATGTCCATTTAGGGATTTGAGGAGGGTTCTGTTCCATAAACGGTGGAGAGTATTTATGATTGCTCAACCGATTGTCCTTAATTATTCTGTAATGGCAGTCAATGCTTCAAGGCACGAGCGCCTTCGTTCACGTGGGGCCGCCTTAAGGCTTGATATAGGCAGGCGAATGAGTTACCAATCTCTTTTACATTTAAAATTTTTAATTACACAAGAATTAATTCTTGTTGAAATAACTTACTATGGTATTTCTGAGAATCTTAAACATTAATCAGTGATAATGGAAATAGTCCTACCAAGAAAATTTTTAAACTTTGTTTTCTCAAGCAGAAAGATAATTTCATTGGGCTGGCTTTAGTAAACATGGATTTCATTTGCAATTATGACCGTGCTATATCACATTTAAACAGCCGTTTCATGTTTTATGTATGTATATATATATATATGTATATAGTTATATATTACCTTATAATTCATCGGATTGATAAGTGGCAGATGTTGCAGTACAGCAAACTCTAACTCACGATTTTCATTTTCTCTTCCATGGCCAATTCACGCTTACTCTTCCAAATTTTTATCAGAATGGACTGATTGGTGAGGAGTAACTATGACAATGAGCATGTTGGGACTTATACTCCGTTTTAACATTAAATTTTACTGCTAATTAATGGTAGAGATAAACCGAAAGGTCGAGGGTCACCTTTCAAGATGAGTTTGCACTTGGCTAGGAATTGAAAGTGTGAGAAGAAAACATTAGTAGCCATCCATCAAGGGTGTCTTTTATAATGAGTGTTTACTTATAATTTAAGCAAACAATAAATCCGGAAATTTTTTTCATTTGAGGCGGAAATGTTGAGCAAACGACTACTTTTTAGATTCATCACCAGTGGCTAGATGCTCTCCATTTTCTTCCGCGACCATCTGCGTAGGAATACGGAGAAAAGTGTTTTGTAATCACGTGATATTAAGAAATCTCGGGGGGAGGGAGAGAAAGAGAGGGGAAAAGAGGCACCGCAGATAACTTATTCTGAAAAAGGGGGAGGATGAGATTGGCCAGAGACGTCTCTTCTTCAACCAACGCGCATATACGAATTCGCACCTCTTTCTCTCCGGGAAAAACCATTACGTTTTTCCTTCCTTCCTTTTCTCTCCTCTCTCTCTCACACACACACACTTTTTGCCATCTCTTTCCCCTTCAATCTCTCACTTCCTCTTCCCTTTTCTTATTCTCCCTCTACATTCTCCTCTGCCGTAAAACTACCTTCCTTTTCAGTTGGGTGGAGAGAGATAGTGAGAAGGAGAGAGGAGGAAGGATCACCCTTCGGAGATAACGTTAAAGGAATGAGTGGTACCTTTTGTGGATGCCCCGAGCCACATTCTCTCCCCTCTTCCCTATCTCCACTGCTGCATCTTCTCCTCAATTTCCCTCCTCCCCCTTATCTCTCTCTCTCCACCTTCACGCGACCTCTCTCTCTCTCTCTCCTCCCTTTTCTTTCTCAGAGCTGAAAAAACCGCGTCCTCATTTCTCGCCCGCTCTTCCTCAGTCTTTTGTCTGCCTCGCCGACCTCTTGACACTCCCTCCGCGACTCTGACTCCTTTGCTCACACGGAGAGAGGGAAGACTTTTTCTACTCTTGATTTCTCGAGAAAATTCGGTCCAGATGATATCCAGAGTCTCCCTCTTCGCCTCTGCCACGCCGCCAGCGCCAACTCATTTTCCTCCCAAAGAGATTCTCGGAGACAAAACCCTTCTTTCCCATTCTGTTCGCGTTTCCATTCCAACTTCCCCCCCCCCCCCCCCCTACCTACCTCTCTCTCTCTCTTCTACTCCTGCCGCTTGCCCTGCCTCCATTCTTATCCGCGTTCTAACATCCCCACCCACTCCTCTTCTTTCCTCCCTCCCCCTCCGCCACTCCTTCATCCCCCATTCTACGTATTCGAGCAGAGGTGTTGGTTGAAGAACAAGGAGGAAGAGAGAGGCGTGTGGATAGCAGGAGCCCGTGTTTTCAATTTTCGGTCGGACAACTCGGGTCTTAAAAAGGTAATGAAGGGGTTGGGGAATGAGGTCGGGGTTGGGGAATGGGGAGAGAGGGGGGGATCCCCTTTGCCTCGTATCGGTAGAGGGTGTGCAAGTGGAAGATGCTCTCGGGTTTCTCGTTCTCTCTATATATATATTCCGGTCAACGAAAGCGCCTGTGTTATCTAAGAATGAGAAAAAATAGAATGTAGAAAAAAGTGTTATATTCGTTTCACCCGGATTCATTCGGCCGGCTGAAATGAAAAACTGCCTTGGTCAAAGAGTTTTGGCGAGGTTATCGTTATTTTAAAATTATGAATTAATCGTCAAACGTGAAACTGCGAATTCTGTCAAGCATATACAATTGGAGATCGCCATATCAAATTAGTTGAGTGATGTGTTAACTCAGACAAATGCTATATAAAGTAAAACGACTTATGTAAACAATGATTTCGCATGCTAAAAGGCAATGTGAAACGCTTGCCACTTTTTTCAAACTTTCGTTTTTTGCTTCCTTAAAAGAAGGAAACTCATTATTCCATATTACAATTACGCAGTTTCTTTTAAAAACAGGAAATGTTATTTATGATTTCGAGGTAACAAAAAAACCGTTTATATTGACTTCGGTTAATGAGATTAGAATTTACAAAAAATTATGCCTGTTATGGCTTATTTATCCATCATTCTAAAGGTTTGATTCAAGGAATACCTTTCTGTTACAAATTTTTATACAGATTTACGAAAAGCTTAAACTCTTATGATACAGCTCGAAATTGTAATGAAATTTATTTTTCCGTTCCTTTGACCTTATTGCAGCCGAGTTCTTTCGTGACCTGAGGAATACATAGCGTTTCGAATTTCAACCCTTTAAACAAAGGACTGGGACGTTTGTTTTCTCGATAGATAGCTCTGTTATTGCGCGCTAAACTGATCGAGTTAAAATACTGTTTATTTATTTTAAAATAAGTTATAGCAGGACATGCATAATAAGTTTCTACTTGGAGCAATGTTTAAATATTCCTTTTTTACACCATTTATTTTACTTTTGAGAGCAACATAAATAGAATAAAATTAATTTTGCAGTTCTCTGGAATGAGTATAACAAATAACGGTATTTTTTGAAACAACATAAAATGCATTATTAACGAACTGTTCTTTGATATAGAAAGAGAAGCTATTTTAAAAAACACTGTTACAAGGGTGGATTCAGAAACTTCTCAAAGGAGGGGGCGATCGCCCCTGCACCTATTTAATCCGCCCCTGCCAACCACCCTATATTTAAAAAATTCCTACCCATATGAGAATATTTTATTCCCCTTGTCCTGCAGACCTAATCTACTGCGTAGAATCGAGGAATTTGGCGCGGAATGACTTTAAAAATGCACCTAGTGGAGGGCAATGGGGTTATCCAAGTAGGGGGCGATCCCCCCCCCCTCCCGTGGATCCGCCACTGCATTGTACGTGACTGTATTACGGTGTATTATGCTTTATTAGACTGTACTGGTTTGATTGTCAGGCTGGACAGTGTGAAAACCTTTTCATTTCATAGAGATAAACATTTTTTTCTATGAAGAAGCAAATGCCATCACCCGTCCGTAAATTAATTTGAGCAATAATGAAAATGCTAAAGCAAAAGAGTCTAAATTCATTATTTTCCAGTCAATAATTAGATAAAAAATTTCATACCACTTTCCTGGCATTCCCACCAAATTCATTAAAAATCTATAAGAGTTCAATTATTTAAAGGAATTGGAATTTCTTTCGGTTTATTTTGACTTATACAAAAAAGATAGTTGTATCCCACAGTAGCTTAAATTACCCAGAATACAGACGTTGAAATTTTAGTTTCGACTGTATGTGTTAATCTCTTAATAAAACACATATTAGCCTTTCAAAGTGTTCGTTTGAATAACGCTAACATCAAATTCAAATGAATTGTCAAATCCCAGTCATTTCACTTTTTTTATGAACGGATTTTATCGTCTACGTTACTCAATCGACCTTTGTGACGATTTCTGCTGGAAGCAGTGGGAGAGAATGGAAAACAAATCTACAATGGAAATGATTTTTGGATCAACCGCTTCAAACGCTTCCGCTTCCTTCTTTTTGACTTCCATCCGGAGATTTCGTCTCTCTCGACAAAACAAAAAACAAAAACAAAAAAAACTTCACCGAAACAAAAAAGGAACGCCATATTAAAATCTCCCCTACCAAAACTCCCTGCGGGACATTAATCTATAGCACGTGAGGTTGTATGAAGGTGTCCATGTTTCTGTGTGCGCGCCTGTGAACGTGCATGCGTGTGTGTGTGGGCGCGTAGGGACGCGAGAGTTGCGTCGAGATTTCGAACGGCAATGCACTCAGCATTTGAAAACACTTTGGGATTCCGAGAACACAATACTCCCTCGCGAGTGGAATGGGTGAATCAGTGCAGTGATGGTGAAGGGGGGAGGAGGGGGGCGCAGGGAGGGGGATGGAGGGGGAGGGAGGGAAGGCAGAAAGCCGGCAAACCGGGGATCATGACGGCGCCATGTTTAGCGTCACCACTCGCGCGCTGGATTATGGGCAGAGAGTAAAACGGAATGAAAGAGAGGGAGAGAGGAAGGAGATAGAGGAAGAGAGAGAGAGGGAGAGAATGGAGAGGAGGAAAAGGCGTCAAAGCTATTCGGGGACAAAGGAAGGATAAGTAACCGGGTCGCCTGGATTTGCAGTCACGTGTCGCGCGCGCGGGAAAAAAGAGGATAGGCGCCAATCCTCCACTCATTTCAATATTGCGCTGCGATTGTTTTTCTCCTCTCTTTATCTTTAGATTCGTTTCTGATTTTTACTTTCTCCATATGCGTAGTATAGAGAAAGTATTGTTTATTTGGTATATGGGAGAGAACGTGCGTAGAAGGATTTTTAACCCTCTTCTGCAGTTGTCCGGCATAAGGGTGTGGGATGTGTCCCCTTATGGAATGGGATACGGAGGATTTAGAGAGCAGAGGAAAAGGTGGAAAGTGTGGGTATACCCGCCTCTTTAGAATGGAAAAAGAGAGAAACTTATCTAGGGCGAGTCGGTCACTCGTTCCTATTTGCGGTTGCATTGTTAAAAGTTCCTCGGGAGTACTTTGTCTGCGGAAGAGTTTCCTTTTTTTAAGCCTATAGTTTCCTGGGCGATTGTGCTGTTATCAGAAGGCGTGGGTCGAAAAACGCATCATTTCTCCGCAGGGTGTCTCCCCTGCTAATATGCACAGAACGACGATAAAATTAACGCGCGCAGGTAGTTATCGATCAGCGCCCCGATGGCTAATATATTATTGACGTTCATTATTTTATTTGTCGTCATCTCCCCTCTCCAAACATCTTCTCCCTCTTTCCCTCAAACGCTGCATCGATCCGAAGTTCGGTTGCATTGGTTAGGCGATAAAAATGATCCCAAATGCCCTCGCCCTGAAAAAGCCTAAAATAATACGCGAAGACTCGCTTCGTAATCATTTCCTCGGATAAATGAGCTGTCATTTTGAGAAGTTTTTTATGGAATGGATGGATTTTGCTAATTGAATACGTGTACCTGAATATTCAGAAAACGTAAAAATGCATCTTTTTCGAAGAAAAAGCTAATTGCCGCTGTTCGCAACACAAAATCGCTTTTTAAGCGTCAGTTTGATTCTCACGCTTTTAAAAATAGAGTTGTGGAGTTAATATTACGACTACAAATACAGATTTGTTTAATATATAAGCCGTTAAAGTAAAATTAACCTTTCAAATTGCGAAATTATTGATGTTACTACTGCTTAACAATTCTTTTGAAGAGAGAGAAATATGCCTTTATTTGGGAGAAGTTGAGGACTGAAAGCCCCCTCTTACGGCTAAACCCATTTGTCATTTACAGCAGAATAAGTTTTTATACATGGTTGTATTAACAATTACGACGAAAAGAAGCAAATACATAATACTATTAAAAGAATACAATATAGTACAACAAAAATGAAGTGTGAAAATCAGCTATTAATCTCAATGTAGCGTAGTGTAGTAGATCTAATATAGAGAAGGGTATTTATTTTATTTACTTGAGAAAAACCAATTATGACAGTTACGCAAGGGATATGAAAAGAAAATTACTTGGAAATATAGACCAAAGTTGAAGAACTAGTTTTATACACAGTGATGTGCGGCCAGAGTGGACATACGAGAAAGAGGTTTAGGGTTAGAGGGAGTCCTCCCAGAGACCGGAAGGTTGGAGGCTACAGTGAAGAGGAAGAAGGGTAGCTGAGCCGAATTCGTGGAGATGGCTAGAGCAGTGCAGTGCTCTCCAACCTTTTTTGCTCCACGGCACACCTAATGCATGTAATTAATTTCACTGCTTAAATACAAATTTTTAAAGAAAAAACTAGCATAAAACAGGTATAGTTCGCAATTATATTAGATTGTTATGATTGATAAAGTAATATTGAAATGATTGGATAATTTAATATAAATTAAGTACATAAATAATTCATCGTGTAAAAATGTTATGTTCTTCTACGGAAAATTTAGGCTTGCCTTTTCGGCTCAATAATAGAAAGAGCTACAAGAACTTCTTCATCTGTGCCCCTTTGATATTTTTAATATGGGTCGTTGACGAAAAGTAAATTCGCATAAATACGTTGTTGAATTTGGAACGTCATATCGATGGCATATTCAGATATTGACGGATCTTCACTTTCAGCTATAGGACAAAATACATCTAAAGGTAGCATACTAATTTTAAGTTGCATGATCTTTGCTAAGGTCTATCAGTTCCTCTTGTATTTCAGGATAAATTCCTTGGATGACAAAATTTATGGGAATTTGTTTGTTCCAAACGCTTTTGTGAAAATTAAACATAGTCAGAGTGTGCGGCACACCGGTTGGAGAGCACTAGGCTACAGGGAAGAAATCGGAGGAAGATTTATGTTCCTAGTAATAAGGTCTTCATTTAAGTATCGCCAATTCGACATTTCCTTAAACATAGTAAAAAATGTAAGAAGACATAACATCAAAATTTGCGGATGCAAATGAAAGAACTAAAGATATATGTGCAAATTAAAAAAAAAGACATCCTCGTATTGGCAGTTAGAAGCTTAGACACTCGTATATATGAGCGCCTGTTACTGACCAACCCATATATACCACTTAACTGTTAGTGTATTGACGTAGCCGTTTAGCTAGATTAGAGTGTAAAGAAGTTAGCTTGGAACAGTTAGCTCTATGCTCGAGGCGTTACAAGTCTTCGGTAGCTCGGGATGAAGTGGATTTAACAGATGACCTCAATGATAAGTAACGGGCTCTAAATCATTACTTGAACAAAAATCCAGTTTGAAAATGTTCCACTAATATTCTGTAACGACATGATTTCGCAACAGTTGTCATTAATGGAGCACTATTTGTGCAAAAAATGCATTGGTCATTGGGATGACTGTTATCTAATATCGACTTCCTCTTCTTTCAAAACGAAAGGAAAATTTTCAATGCAAGTTGCTGATGCTAAATTCTTTTTCATTGAAATGCCATTGCGGAGTGACCCCATTACTAATTTGAAAGTTGTAATGAATTCGTTTTGGAATTTGCTGGATTCTTCACCATATTTATAATTTAAGGCGATTAGTGGGAAGAAAGTTCTCTCGAACGGCCATGATTGAGATGTAGTAGAATAAAGAATAGGCAACATTTAAGAAAAAAATATTTTATAAGGTTAATGACGGAATATTTTAGAGCTAAATTTATCCGGTTTCTACTCATTAATAATTATTATCCATATTTATGCGAATTAAGGTAGTTAGATGAATTACTAATAACTGTTACAATTATGATTGTAAACATTGGAATACCTTGATATTTAATGTAAAATACACGTGGACATTTTTCCATCCATTCCAAGTCGGAACAGTAGCACCACCGTAAGTTAGAAAATAAATAACATGCTCTTCTGAAGTTAAATCGAACATTTATAGTCATCGTCATGCAAATATATTCATTCATACGCATATAAATACATAAAATTTATATTTAACGGCTTGTCAACGCTGCTGATGATATCAAAGTTAAGAGTGCATCAGTTCCTTTCTAAATATAGTGTTTTTCTGAATTTAAAATCTTTTCTGATCAATCGATGTACAGGAGAAAAGCGTTTAATTGGGCTAATGATAAAAATTATTGCTGTCATTTTTTCTTAATACTTAATAGCTTAGTGCGATAAACGTCATCATAAAATTTTACATCAACATGTAGAGATTGGCTGCTGGTCAAAGTGGATTTAATCTTTGATTGTTCGCAGGAAAATTTGAAAGATAAAAATTTGGAATTTTCTGCAATTGGATTCAAACCTTTATTTCCCCTTTCATATAAGTGGGAGAAATAAAACATTTATCATACTTATAAAAGTAGCACCTGAAATTCTTCTTTTTTAGAGAACGACCATCACAACTACCGAAAACATTTCTTTAACAAAAACTTTTTAAGAGAAAAAAATTAAGCCAAGAAAGGAGGAAGAGACAGACGAGGGAATGCTAAAAAAAAACTTCGTGGAGATGCGAATCAAATATAAAGGACCAGATTGGAAAAGTGGGATTGACTGGGAGAGAAGCTGGGAGGAAGAAGGGAGAAAACATCTGGAAGAGGAAGCGCCAGTTTGTTGGAGAGGAGGGAGAAAGAAGGGAAAAAATAGGGAGGGGGGGAAGGTGAAGGGGAGGGGAGAGCAGAGGTCGCGAAGGAGGTGTTGGGAGGGTGGTTGCGAGAGAGAGAGAGGGGGGGAGGGGCGTGACCAGGAGGTAGAAAAAAAAGAGGGAGATAGAGACCGTGAGAGTAAGAGTTGGGGTGAGATTTTGAGAATGGCATCTTATAAAGAAATAAGGCGGGTGGGTGGAGGGGAAGGGAGAAGTGGAGTGTGAGAGGTGAAGGAGTTTTGAGAGATGGTGGGAAACGTTAAAAGGAAAAGGGGGCGGAAGAGGGTGAGAAGTGTAGTGTTAGGGGGGAAGGGTACAAGGGGCGGGGTCTCGAAGACCTCCTCGGAGGAGGAGGAGGAAGCGTCGGTTGCTAGAATGGAGTGAGTAATTGTGTGAGAGAGAGAGAGAGAACGGAGTGGGAGAGGAAGAAAAAATAAAATAAAGAAGAGGGCAAATTCAAAACTTAATTGGAAGAGAAATTGGAAATAAAAAATAAACTCATTTGTTTTCCTTTCGTAATTTCAAATAAAATCGCCGTTGAAAATTCGCTTTTTCTTATTTTCTTCACTTCCTTTGCCAATGAGAAAACTATTCCCGAGCTCTTTCGCGAAGGGTTAGGTGGGATGGGGGGAGGGTGGGGAGAGGGTGGGGGTGGGGGGAGGAGGGGAGGGAGGGTCGGAGGGCTTGAGTGCGATGATGGGACAAGCAAAACCTTTTTCCACTCTTCTGTGATGACGACGATGTTGTCTCCATCTATCGGAAGGAAGGGGGAGGACCAATCGCCTCATAGAGCAAACACACGCACTCCTCTCTTTCTCCTCTTCTTTCCTTGTCGCCCCATCTTCTTTTTTTCGATTCCATCGGGTTTTTCTTCTCTCTCTCTCTGGTGTAGAAGGTGGCAACTGTTATCGATCAAATCAAAACTTTCCGAATTAAAACTCTCTTCTTTAGACTTTTAGTCTGAACCGTAATATTGCCGAATGAAAAGAGGCGAGATTTTCTAAAGAGCAATTATATTTACACTGAAAATATTTTTCCTCGTCAACTTCTTTTTTTTAGCATTAATGTGTGAATGGAGGAAATTATTCATAATCTTAATTTTTACAGCCTCAAAAAAGGAAGTAATGTGTAAATTAATATAGAGAAACTCCTTAATATTTCTTCGGAGAGATTATCATTATATTTGAGTGGTAATTAAAAAATGTTTAAAAGTTGTTCAGTTGTTTTTCAGTCATTTACAGAAAATTATTAATGTAGTTTTAGGGTAACATTTCTGTTTTATTTAGTATATTACTTCTGCAGATATCGGTTATTCTATGCAGAGAAGCCAATATATAATGTTTACATTTTAGTTACATATTTTCTTTAATTTAATATGATACCCCGGAAGATATATATGGCATTAAAAGGTCAAAGTATTATCGATGTATGCTAAAAAGTTTATCAAGTGAATTTATATTTTAGCTCTACTCTTATTATCGATTAGGTATCAGGTCTAAATTATAGAAAGTTTCATGAAATATGTCGACAAGTGCAGCGCAATGCTTAAGAATAGTTAAGATGTTAGATTTTCTGAGAAATGGATAATATTGCCTGAGGAGATTCTAGCAAAAAGTGAGGCATAAATTGGTTAACGTGTGAACGCGGAAGGAAAATAGGCATATGGAGTGTACGATGGCCGAGGTGTTGAATATCATAGGAGGTGAAACAAGCGTCTTAAGTTGCATAAGGATCAGAAAAAATAAGTGGCTTCTCTAGATTCATGAGCGAAGAAAGATGCTGCGGAAGGAGTTTGACATTGAGTAAGAAGGATAACGGTTGAATCATCGGATAGTAAATGCGTGTAGTTGCAAAGAGTGGAATTATAATTGGTGGTCGGTTAGGATTGCCACGACCTTTGACCTTCCTTGGGGCCATATGAATTAGCAATCCGATACCTGTCTCATTTACATTATCCACATTCCGAAAGGATTCCTATATTAATTAAATTAATTACGTAAGGGTTCCATATTAATGATCATCATTTAGTAAGCTTCAGAGCCAGTTGGCTTCCAAAGGAAGATTTCACGAAACTAATACTTATATTCATGAAGTAACATTATGGTAAAAAATTATGTACCTTGATGGAATAGAAAATACAAAACTTTGTAAAATCCCTGCCGTTAAATGAACCCGTACCTCGCTATCTAGTAAGCAACTAACATTGTCTTTTCAATTTATAAAGCATGAAGCTCATGTACTCGTATTTACACTACTTTCACCGAGTGGCCTGCAAATTTTTCATCACTTTAAGGAAGGAGAAATTCCAACACGTGATCTTAATATGTCAGCGTTGATTGGAAATTATAGCGCCACTTAAAAAAATTAGGCAATCGAACTTGATCGTCGGAGCGAATTCCAATCCAGAAAAATCTAATTACCGAGTGGTTACACATCATTGGTCATCCAATTTTTTTTTACTATTGGATGAAGCTCGAAGAAATTGCTTCAAACATCTTGACCGGAAACGTAAGCGGTGCGTTTGGAATTCAGGTCTGTTACTTCCTTCCTACGCGAGAGAGAGGGAGGACGGGAAGGCTGGTTCTCTGTATAGAGCGGCTGAAAATAATGGGAAAGAGTGACATGTGCGTGGGATGGGAGAGGAAACGGAGATATATTAGAAGGTGATGGAAGTTGTGAGCGGCGGACGAAAGGAATTAGGGCGAATTCGTGTGAATGGGATTAGAGAGGGAGGAGAAAGAGTGAGAGGAAGGATTCTATCAAGATGCAGGGAAAAAACGGTGTTGATCCCCTTCGTTAGTTCGGGTGGCAGGAAGAGAGAGTTCCACCTCACCCGCCAAAGGTCGCTGCAAAACTCGGGCGAATCTTTCCTCGCTACCCTGATCCCCTACCACCGAATTCTCACCACTTTCATTCCGATATTCTCCTCTTCTCATTTGCATCGAAGCTTCTCGGTTAGGTCGCATCCTTTTTCACGTGCCCACGTAGTTAGGCGCAACAAAAAAACTCGCTCTTTCTTGACTTATTATTTTGCTTCTTTTGTCTATGGATATTAATTCGCGAATATCTTTATAATTATTGTATTTTTTCAAACCATTCATCGTATTAATGCATTGCCACTATCTACTTTCCGATATGCCATTAAGTACACGTATATTTATTCTCATTCGTTCAACATAAACTAAATGTTTTTGAGGAATTAGTTTATATGCAAAAAATATATGGTTAGCAGATGCACACATTAAATAGCTTATATGTATACTCTTGTATCAAAAACAAAATCGGTAATCCGTTTAAATTTGAAGCGTGTTTACGTCGATATTAATATCGTACAATAATATAAACACTTTTACGATTACTTGAATTGACGGTTAAAACAATGATATTGCTAGATCATATGTAAGCATGTATTGCAAATCGCAATCAAATTAGTTTTAAATTAGCAATTGTATACAATAAAACGATCGAAGCGAACCGGCAGTCAACCCGTACCACATGCGAGGCAGTGAATAATAAACTTCCCATGAAACCTAAACGGAAGCCGCTTAAAAGGTGGACAGCATTCAAGACCAAATCCTGTCGTTTGACTCTCAACCGACGCAGTTTAGTCGCCCTATTTGGGGCGCGTCGCTTTTTGCCCCTTCCACTCTCGATTTCTTTCTACTTCGGCCCCTACTTAATTATCTTTCATATTCTCCTTCTCTTTCGGTCATCTTATACAAACACGGCCCTCTTTGTTCGTTTAACTCTCCTCGACTTACCCCTTCTAAAATGTCCCCCCTCTTACCTTTCGCCTCTTCACCTGGATTACACTTTACTCCTCCTCTTCGCTATTCCTCTCACCATTTTAAACTCCTCCCTATTGCACCTATTTCATTTCCTTACACACCTAGCTCTTCCTTCTTACGTCATGTTCCGTTACCCCTCATATCCTCCACACCTCACCTCCCTCCCATCTCTCTCCCTCCCTCCCTCCCCTCCTTCGTTTCTCTCTCTCTTGGAACACACACAGCCGCCCATCGTGGCGACAGGGTGACGCGGTGCTTACGTTGCATCTCATTAGCTCCATCCTTTTTACCCACCCACCCCCTTCCATCAACCCCTTCCCCTCCCGCGCCTCTTCTTTATCTCTTTTTTACCTGGCGTCCTTTTCCTCGGACCTCCTGGCCACTCTACCTTAACCCAACCTTTCCCTCATCTAATTTCTGTCCCTTTCCCCGCCCCCATCAAGGGCACCCCACTCATCAAAGTATCCCAGGGTCAAACACCCCTCCCCCACCCCCTCCGCGCAGCTGCCGCACTCCCCACCGCGGTTCTTCTTCCTTCCAGTGGGATGGAAGCCGCGGCGAGGGACTTTACTTTTTGCTGCCCTTTAGGACGTGCCCTGTTATCTCAGCCACATGTGGGACCCTCGGGTGTGCGTCTAGCGTCCGTTTTCACGGGTTGTTTTTTTTTTTTTTAAGGCGACAGAAACAATGCGCGCAGACGGTGTATTTTGTTCTGTCCCTCGCAATCTGCATTCGTCAATCGCTCCATTTTAAAATGCTTCCGCGCTGCCATTATTATTACTGTAACAGATTTAGAGGACTTAATAAAAAAAGAATATTCTGTTTATGCTCGAAAAAACCAGGACTTGAATGATTTTCTCGGAGAACTTTACAATTTTCGCTAAAGGAGTGAAATACATTCATAAAATTCTCCTGTATCATTCTAGCTGCGGTAGTTCGTAAAGAATACCTACCGGAAAACAATTTTTTTAGAATCAGGTTTTTAGTTTGCATTGATGAAGTATATTTACGTAGGAGTGTATATGTAATATGTTCCTGAAATATTTATGACTTCAGCGTCTGTAATTAGAGTAGATAAGGATTATATTCACTCTGTTCTATGATGAAGTTGGAAGTTTCAATTGCTACGTTTGCTATAATTTCATCCATTTTTAGTATGATTTCACTCTTTGCTATTTAGTTTTTAAGAATGTTTGGCTACTTGAAAATATTAAATAATTTCATTGATTTCTATATGAGAATTCCGTCATGCTCATTAAATGTGTTTCAATGAAATATCAATTCATAAAATAAAAAACGTGGAAAAATGGTATTATTTGCTTATTTAATATGTTATAATATTTAATCTCATTCAGCTGTTAAACAAATATACAGCTGCTTATGTATGATTGATTCATCCGCGAATGAGGAAGAGCATTGTTAACCAGATATTTTTCTCATACAGAAACTTGCTTATAAAATTTTAAGTGTCTCTTACAGGCTTTCATTCTTTTTTAGATTAAAATTAGAAAGAATTGACCTACAATCTTCGGATATAAACCATTTTGAAGAAAACATTATAAAGTTTCTTATTCTGTTCATCTTTTTTAGCCTACAGTTCGAAATTTCTCAATGTAAACGTTCAATTCACACAGTTTGAGGAAATCTTGCCATTTTAACGGGATATTGCCTTGCCTACCAATTCCATTATATCATATTGTTAATTCAATCCTTATGGGTATAAACGTGTTTTGAATGCTTTTAATACGAGAGAGAGGGGGGAGCGAAAGGGAAGTAGAAGGGGGAGGGGGAGAGGGGGGAGGAGGGGGGAGAGGGGGGGAAAGGGAGGCAACTATTTTAAGTTTAACTAAAGATAGCCCGTCAACAACAGAATATTCACTAGAAATGTTGTATATTACAAAATATTTCATATGTAAATGTGTGATATTAATTATTTTAAATGAAAAATAATAATAATCTATCTATAATTCTTCCGTTAATATTTCTACGGGCATTACACTGGTATATATAATAAACGGAGGATTTTTAGAATGCGTTCATGGGGTAGTTTTAAGATAGATTCACCAGATTTTCGAATTCGTCATATAAAATGGTATTTCATATTCATGGTCAAAATAAATTACCCTCTGGAAAAACTAGACATGTGACTTACACCAACTTTCAATATAATACAAATATAATAATAACGATATAATTAGCATTTTTGTAAGATTTATTAAATGTTGATAGTGTGCCATTCATATTTTCAAAAATACATTTTGTTTAATGGCTCCCCTTAATGTATGACTGACCAAGTATTGTTGAAAAAGCTGGATCTTAACGTGATTGATATGATTTACTCTTATATAAAAGGCCAGGTTTGTGTATCTGTATTAAACGCGTTGTTAGTGTTAGATGGGAGAAAAAGAAAACCGCTCATAACTAAAAAGCTTTTCTACATTTTTCGATCAAACTTCCAGGAATCACTTGACTATTCAACATTTCAATTTTAAACTGCTCGCTGTGTACATAGTAGTCCTGGGTTTGATTCCAGGAGCACAACATTTCTCCATTTGAAACGAAGCCAGAAAGCCTTTTTCTTTAGCATTTTAAAATAACTTAAAAATGAGATATCGACGCGGGATTTACGCATTTAGGCCGAGAAAACTATGTAAATGAATTTCCCTATAGTAGAAATTCAAATCTCATTCGAAAATAGCCGAAAATTAAGTTTTCTTTTATTTTAACATGATACTTAATTCACGCCTACCCGTCATATTTGACGGGCAATTACGCTGGTACGAAATAAAATTAACCAGTGTTTTATGTTGTGATGCAGTAGATTCACTAAATCCGTTGAAATTTTACGGGCACTTCCGCTAGTACTGAATAATTTTTTTTAAGGATGCCTTACCCGCAAAGCCAATTTTAGGCTTGTCTGCAGGTAGGGGGAAAAAACCCCAAGACGAATCACAACATCCATGCCCGAAGCGGGATTCGAACCCGCGACCTTCCGATTGCATTCGATTAGAAGGCAGGCACACTACCTTAACAGTTACATTACATTTAGAGAATGTAATTTTGAGGTAACTGTAATTGTAATGAATTTGGTAATTCTCCCATCGTCATTTTGCCGTTTTACGTCACTTCTGTAACGTTTTCCAAAATTCATCATTACTCCTCTCTCATAGCTAAGCCATGTTCGACGAGAATGTAAACAATGCGCCGCGGAGCCACTCTCTCTCTCTCTCCCTCTCTCTCGCTGGATTCGCTATCGATCCCCTCTTCTTCTGGAGTCACACTGTCACTCCGATGGAGAGGACGTGATCCTCTTCTCAACGCGTGTACCCATTCCCCACCTTCCTGGATTCCTCTGCCTACATCCCCGAAATTGTTGAACACTTCCTCCAAAAACCACGACCTACCCCAAAACCAAACTTACCGCAAAACTTCCTCTCCTTGCTAACTCCCCCGTACGATTAACTCGCCTCAATCTCTCTCTCTCTCCCTTTCCCTCCCTCCCTCCCCTCTGCCCTACCTCAACCTCGACTCCCTCACGCAAACACAGACTTCCTAATCATCTCTCTCTCTCTCCCCCTTCCTATCTCCCTCTCTACGTTTTCCCTTTCTCCTTTCCTACCCGTCCGTCTGTCCCCTCCCCCTCTTCCTATCTCTCGCGGGGTCTAAACATACCCTGCCCTCTGGGGCCGAGCGGACAAAGGCCGAGACACGGGGGCGCGTTGTGGGCAGGCAGACGGGAGGATAACCCTTTTTACTCTCTCTCTCTCTTTCCCACTACTTCTATCTCTCTCTCTCTCTCTATATATATATATATATATATCACACTCCTGGGCGCGCGCACATGTACGCATGTAACGACTATAATGGGGTCACAATGATAAGGTGCGGACGCCTCGCGAGCTCCTCTCGGCCTTGAAGGGTCCGCTACCTACGGCCGCCGCCGGCTGCCCCCAGCGAACCATTCTTTGCCCGGCATTTTTTCCTCCTTCAGTCCCTCTTTTCGGGAAGGGGGAGGTGAGAGGAAAAAGGAGGGATAAAAAGGGGTCCGCAGGCGAAAATATGCGGACGGTCCTCGTGTGCGGAAAAAAGAGGTTGTTTGTAGGGAAGGGGGGAAAGGGAGACGGTCCATTCTTTCGCGGCTTGGTCTGTTTGGAGGACAGTTTTTTGAAAAGGACGAAAAAAAAGGCTATTGTAGAGACATAGGTAGAGGAATTGTACGAAGGGTAGGAAAAAAAAAGCCAGGGAGGGCTTATGACGGGGAAGAGGTGAAGGGGAGAAATGTTTTGTTGTTTCCCTGGCAATCGTTTCCCGCAAATTGTGATTCGCTTGAGAGGATTCTTCGGTTGCGTTCGTTTTTGATCGCCGGAACGCGTGGTTGATGGACGCACGGCCGCGCACGCGCACTAAAGGAAGAAAGGCTGCTGTCGCGACAAAGAGGGAAGTTTATACCTCGCAAGGGCTTAAAAAGGGTGAGATGGGGAGAAAATTGTATGATGGAATCAAAGGATGGCAAGAAATCTCTTAAGTTGTAGCATACGTTGAAAGTGATGGGAGTGTGCCAGTTTATAGCAGACTATTAACGGAGTGAATGTGTTATTGATTGCTAAATTTTGACTAGGAGAGAGGTGGGAATAATTTGAAAACGAGAAAAATTCCGCCATGGCCGGGAATCGATCTCGACTCTTCCACTTGCCGGTCGGATATTCTATCACTCCTAAGTTTGGCTAGCCCATCACCAAATCAGAAAAGTAACTGCGTTAAGAAGCGACAGAAATAGTCCGCTACGATAATTCAGTTGTAATATAGTCACCCGGCATATTGAAGACCCGATTCGAATCCTGGTCACGGCAAAACTTTTCCTCAGACGTCAAATTATTCCTAGCATTTCATTTTATGCTTGTATGCATCTTACGATCAGTTTACTTCATAAATTTATTAAAGCTAGGTAGCAACTATATGTACATTACTTATTAACTCTGTCAATGCATATTATCCATCTATTAAGTCCAAGGTTCAGTATGATCCTTAACGGCTACAAAATTTGTCCGGACCTTACGGCGCCCTGGTCGGCTTTCACCAATCACGCAGTTTATTTCCTTCATTTCAACCTCCGAATTCTGATATTTACTGGAGAAAACATATTATAACTTGAATGTAATTTTTCTTTGCGTCGTCCATATGAAGTACAAATAATCGCGGATGTTATTTTTTGTATATACCTTAGACAAGTAACAGCGCTATGAATGTTTTCGCACGAAAACAGCCGACTTAAATATTTATTTATGTGTACTGAACTAAAAAACTATGTTGATTTAATCACACTTTTGTTTCTGTTTAGATTCTACAGGTGTAATAATGCGTCTTCTGATACTATGCAAGTTCAGGAAAAGTAAATGTCTTAGAAAAATGAACTTATAACGGCAAATCCATCTGTTATAAAAGTTACTCGTACGTAAAGACTATAAAAATATTGCCATAGATAATTAAAGAAGTAAATAACATTTGAAGAACATTAACTCATTCGGAAATACAAATTTAAGCATTTAAATGCCTTACTCTCTAAATGTCTGATTGTTTAGCACTAGTCCCTCTCAAATCAATGCATCAGTTTCACATGACTTGTATAATAATAAAAAATAACATTCGATATATCTTTCATATTGAAGAAATTAATAATAAAATGAGAAATTGCTTGCTTAATTATATAATTTATTTTAGTTATCATAAACCCAAAAGAAGACCTTTGGTACACATTGTAAGTGATGTTGCATATGTCCAACACAATTTAACTAAAAATCCATAAGTCAGTTTTATCATGCAGTATATAATGAGAGAATATAGTAATAAATATTATTTCCGAATTAAGTGTCTTTATAACAATTTATCTACGTTACACGTTAGTTAATGTAATTTAATATATGTATCGATTATATATTTTCGAAATTCTGTTTATCTCTCTGCTAGTCTAAGAACTCGAACATGGTTATGGCTGTAACGACAAAATTTGGCATGACGTTCTTTAATATACATTGGAAGGGAAAGATGTATGTTTACATCCCATTCCAAGGGCTCAAGTTTGATTCTAGAAAGCTTTTATTTTTCCTATAGGGTTAGCATGGAAATTAGTGCAAAGTGTTCTCTTCTCTTTTAAAATCAATTATTATGAAAAACGAAGAAAATAATCAAGTTATATTGTATTACCATATAATTTCACATACCGGCCAAATTTGTCCTAAATTAAGCCTTTAACCAGAAAATTTCAAATTTCAAATTTTTTAATCGAAAAATTTTTGTTCTCGTGGTAACCCAATTGTTATGTGAAAGAGTTAATCTCACCCCCCAAAATTAAATGATTGCTTCATCTAATGGTCATCTTATAAAGCAATTTTTTGCTTAAGGATTAGTTTATAATTCAATGGATGCCGTAAAAACACGTGAAACAGTAAATTATTTTGTCGTGTTTTTAAATTCATTGAATCTTCCAGGGAAGCATTTTTATAAATTAGCATAAAAGGTCGGTGCATCAATTATATTGCTGCATAACTATTTAACGGAGCACATGTATATTTTCAAACTTTAAATCCTCATGTTATCGAAGCAGTAATTTTGATAGTACGTACAACAGAACGGTTTTTTTGATATGTCAAGTTCAGAATTTTTCTCCTTCTGCAAGATCACATTAGTACTACTAATACATATTGACCTCAGGTGTTTTTTGGTCTAATAAAAATTGTGACAGTATAAACATACTAATATTTTTGTAATAACTACTTATTTTTCATTTGGGTGATGAATCTCTGTATTATTAAAACAAAATGGCTATAATTCACAATATTGAGAAAAGCTTAGATTTTGATGGAGCTGTGCGCATTATTTTAAAATTTTAATATATCACTAAACCCTAGGAAATGGGTAATAGTATGTTTTCACCTTCAATGAATATTTATGTGCTGAAATAGATAGTGTGCACTAAACAATCATTTTGATGTCATCCACATATGCTTTTTTAAAAAAAAGAAACTATTAGATCTCTAGAAGGATTAGCCTATTCTTATTTATTTAGGATGTGAGGTTTAAGAAAGCGGTGTTCTAGAGGGAAGATTTAAGGTTGAAAATTGGTAAACCTTCATTTTGTTGTCTATATGAATTAATACCTGCCCACTAGCAGTCGCAGATGTGCATCGACTACGATCTAAGAAGAAAACAAGATGTGTCGAGAGCGCCTGACAGTTATATTGATAGAAATAAAAGAAACAAAAAAAGAAATAGAATTTCCTCGGTTTTTGTGGTGATGTAAAAAGAGATGGAGAGAGAGAGAGAGAGGAGTAGGACATAAATGTGTTAAGCATATGTGTAAGTGCCTATCGTGTGGAAGGTCGAGTGAGATAGGTACGTTGATTATTGCGGTGAAGTGCAGATGAAGAAAGTGAGCTGTTTACGCCTTAGGAAGGGGTCGGCAACCTAAAGCCAGCGAGAATATTTTTTCTCTCCTGCTAGTCAGATGATGAAAAAATAGTTCCTCGAGAATTCATCATTTAAAATATAGATATTAGTGGCAACGAAAAATTTTCTACTAAGATCGGTTTACACTATCAATCGGTTTATGCTATATTTCCCTATATCTACATCTACAGTTCATCCTGCAAGCCACCGCAATCGTGTGTGGCAGGGGGTGCAATAGCACCAAGGGAGAGCGCATAATAATGAATAGTATCACTCTACGTCGGCTGATTTCTTATCGTAACTTCTGTTCTGCTCAGCTATCGTTCTAGGGAAAAACGAGCCTTTGTACCTCTCACAATCAGTCCTACAGGCTATTTCTCTTATTTTACGAGGATGGTCCATTCTACAAATATAAGTTAGCGCTCTTATTATTTCTTCGACATCGCTGGAGAATATATGCGTTCTAAATCTTTCAAGAAGTTGTAACTTAGAGCGTGATCGGCGCTCAGTTAGTGATTCCCATCCTAAGTCCTGTTTCAAGCCCGTAACACTTTTGTTTCTATCGTAACAATTTTTGACGAATCTAGCGGCTTTTCGCTGCACTCTTTCTAACTCTGAGATTGATCCTTTCCCGTACAGATCCCATATGCTTGACTCGTACTGTAATAGCGGTCTTACTAACTTTTTCCTCACTTTTACCTACTATACGTTTGATGAATCCTAGTTTCTGTTTAGCCTTCCCTAATACACAATTTGTAGGTAAGTTTCGATGTAATCAGTTATCCAGTACAGCGAAGCACTAACAACTTTCAATGCAAAAGCAATCGCAACTACGAGTACAAATCTGTCAGAAACGGCAACCCTTGATTGAAGGGAAAGGAATTATTTTTAGAACTTTCCTCTGTCGTTTATAAAAAAACAGGGGATATAAACTAAGAAAGGAATGGAACAAATTTGGCGGAGGAGGCGAGAAAGGAGGCGATCATATTAGAGAGAGAGAGAGAGAGGGAGATGGAAAGAAAGAGGAGGCATATAGAGAGGAAATAGAAAGAATGGGAGGAATGGTCATAATAAGACGAGTTGAGAGTAACGGTAGCGGCTATAGGAAAGTGGTCGGAATAGAAGGGGGATAGTCGATTAAGGAAATGAATGATTGGACTGTGTAGGGTAGAGCGGAGGAGGAAGTGGTGAAAAAGATAGAAAAACTAGAAAACGATTTCCTTCGGGATGAGATTAATGCCGATATTTTTTATTTAAACGGAAACTGCCGTAATCGACATTAGCAATGTTTCTCGCCAAGTAATTACTCCAAGGGTCTATTACTCTTAGCGTGTAGAAAGGTAAAAATTATTGAAATATATATTTTAGTCCTCTTTTTCAAGAGGATGCATTAGTTTTTTTCTAGGAACCCATCATTTTAATGAAATTAAAGAATTGCACCTTCTCGTAAAATTGTATAAGTTGAACGAACATAATTTTCAAAGTTGAATGTTTTCATTAGAATGACAATCGTTCATCATGAATAATATCTGAGGAAAGATACGAGGCTCTGAAAAATTAGGACATATTTTGCTTTGAAGCAATATAAAGCGCCAATCTACTTTTCTTTTGATTGGTAGTATTTCTGCAAACAGCTCTCTAAACGCAATCCATTAGTATTTAAATCTCGGCAGCCCATAATGTCTGTAACAGTATGAGCAAGACATCACGGAAATCATTGAAAGGATAAAATTTATTATGCTTGCTTGTGCAATTGGGAACGACAAGAGAATATTATAATTACAGACCGACTCTACAATTCAAACGTCAATATATTTGAATACTTTTTTTCAGTTTATCCGGTGAAGTACAATTGAATGAATATGACCAAGTTGAGCAATACTATTAAGCACGGGATCTAAGTCAATTAGGAACTAATTATACTCATAGCTTATGGGAAAAGTATTTGTAGAAATTTGTTCTCATCATTAACAATTAATATATCTTCGTTATTTTAATATCAGTACACCAAATCACAATAGGAATTTTCAATATAATAGCTATATTTAATTTATAATTACGTTGTGGGAGCCAATACATTTTTTTGGGCGACCGACATAGCAAACGGTTATTTGTCTTTTATGTTTGCAGGACGACATACTATAAACGATTCGAATTTAGAAAAAAGAAGTACTTCACTCGAATTCTAGATTCTGTTTTTAGCTACTATATTAATTATCACTACTAGCAAGTTACAATATGTTGTAATAAAAAGTAATTGCTCTCTGGTGGCAGTGTTCATATTGGTCGTGGTACAAGCCAGTCTCTTGACGCGCTTAGTGTTCTCCAAGTGTTTTATTTCTAAACCATTTTTTTTTCTAGGTTAAGCCAGTGATTATTTTCCATTCGTTCGTGAGCAAAAAATCGATTTCTTCACCCCTTTTTTCTGGCTATCTCTCGAGGAATAACGGATTAAGAACGGTCGCCTTGCTTTGAATTTGAAATATTGCAGAAACAGACTGAAACGGGATGTAATAGATGTTTATTTTGTGAAAGGAGTTGGTGAGGTAATCAGAGGAACTTAACACAAGAATCAAGGCATGAGAGAAGAATGGTCACGCTGTGGTTGTGAACAAGAGCAAATAGAACCTTAAAAATCGGTACAACATACATTGTACAAACTTTCTCATTTACGTACTAATGCGTCGTTTAGTTATATTTAGAAAATGAAAATCGTATGAGCCTGTTTTTAAAAAATCCAATTTTTGTTAAAGTTGCCCAAGAATAAACTAGCCCTGTATTCATTCATTGAGAAAAATGAAATACGTAGTATTATTGTAGATGTATTCTCAAGTAATTGTACGATATTTCATCAAAATCGTTACAGCCGTTTTTGAGAAAATCGAATTGTTGTTAAAGTTGCCTAGAATAAACTAGCCTTATATTCATTTTTTGAGAAATATGAACTATGCAGTATTATTGAAGACGTAAACTCAAGTAACTATACAAAATTTGATCAAAATCTTTAGAGCCGTTTTTGAGAAAATCGGATTGTTGTTAAAAATGCGTAGAATAAACTACTCTTAATTATTGATCAATGTCAACCATTTCTATGTATACTCTGCTCAGTATGATAAAATGCCTAAGTACGAGATTTCATTCATTTTCGCTCTACCGTCTAGACTCCAGCACCAGTAACAGACAGACAGACAGACAGGCGGCATTGCGAAAACCACTTTTTCGGATTCAGCGACACCAAAAACGTATAATTCCGTAAAAATTTCGAGGCCGAATTTTTTCGCGAAACAATACTTCCTCGATACTTCGTATGAGAAAGTAAAAATGAAAACAATTACTTCGGCTGAAAACATGTCTCAAGTGATTCATTTTCTTATAATTCTCTTAAAAAGTCTCTGCACTTTAGTGTAGCAGTAATCTACCATGTGAAATTGTAAGATGTTATTCATTTACTAAGTATGACTATTTACAGTTCTGATCATTTCCGTATTGATTTACTTTGAAATTAAATGAAAACAATAAAGTGGAGTGCCACTGATGATATTACTCGTCAAAGCTAATTACATTTATGCTATCGCGCATTATGTATAAGAAACTATATTGGAAATTATGAAACCGAATATTTTTTTTAGAATTTCTATTACTATAACCCTTCAGAAGAGTAATTATGGAGCTTACCTTGTAAATTGCATCCAAAAAGTGACAAGATATTCCTACTGCAATTTCAAGGTTAAAAAGACCAAAAAAAAATCAAATGAAAACGTCAGATGCATCATTTCGCCATGCAAAAGTAATCAGGAAGCTTTTATGAGAGAAATTTACAACATCTGAATGTTGTGCAAGAAAAATTCGATCAGAAAATAGTGCACAGGCTATAGCAAGTTCACAGCTCTCCGTATCTCTCAAAAAATCAATACGTGCGTGCATAAACACAAAGAAATCGCATTCCATTCTGGACAGTAAGTGTCAACGACGGCATGAATAACCGAACGTATAATTTCCGTTAACACGGCATTGATCCGGTTCGCCTCAGGATGAAAAATGTTTCTCCTTTCACTGACCTCAGCGGGGTTCGAACGGGCTCCGAGACCGTAAAAATTCGAGCGATCCTCCCCTCTTGAGCGGTCGGAGATGGAAAGGGGAAGAGAGAGGGAGAAAGGGAGGGAGAGATGGAGAAATAGGCAGTTGATCGGTTGGAAGCGGAGCAGAAATAAAAAAAGTACCCTCGGTGGGGCTCGAACCTGTACATGTCGGACTAGTGATTCGAAAGCTGTAGCTTCGTCTCTCCGGTGCAAATTGGAATAAGGGTCACGGTTAGAAGAAGTGTGAGCTGCGGTGCATTATGGGTTGTGAAAGAGAGAGAAAACACAGGTTAGGCGAGTCTCGCATTAAGAAAAAAATCGAGAGAGAAAGATAGAGAGAGAGAAGTGGATTGTAAGGGAGAGAGAAGAGAAATATTCGAGAGAGATCTAATGGGGTGAGGGATAGGAGAGAGAGAGAGAGAGAGAGAGAGAGAGAGGAGAGAAAGGAAATGAGATAAGAAGTGGGAGAAAGGGATAAAAGAGTGAAGGAGCACAGGAGATGAGAGTTGAAGAAAGGAAAGAAGGTACGTACTTAGATAAATATTAATCGTGATAGGATGATATAAAAGAAAGTAGAGAAAATTTGGCCAATGAGAGATTAGAGAGGTTAGAAAGTAGATTATGAAAGAGATGCGAGATATAAAATGGGCAAATCATCAAAGACGCTATTATTAGTTTTCATATTCTGAAAGTAGAGAGAAATGGAGGTGGGTTAAGGATTTTAAAGAAGGTTAAGGATTGCATCCCACGGCTTCGCGTCCTCTTCTCACAGGCGGAATATAAAGGGCTTCTGCATTCAACGTATCCCACTCTAGCGAAACGAGTCTTGGGTGCCCCGGGATAGAAAGAGTACTGCTCTCAACAGGATTCGAACCCCTGCGCGTTGCATACTAAAGCCCCTGCAGTCCATTCATTGCATTCGAGAGGTAGAGGGTGCTTCAAGGGAGGGGAGGGGAAGTTTTGGAATGGTGGATGGGGGACGGCTTTGTTACATGTTGAAACTTGGAATGGGAAGTTGGGTTGGTGTATAGAGGGAGTAAGAGAGGAGGGAGAGAGGGGAAGGGGTTGAGAGGAGGAGGCGATAGGGGTCGCCAGTTAGTATCGAAAGGAGAGAGATAGATGGTGGTGTTGAGGCATTTGCCGATCGTGTCGTATCGCCAACTTTAGAAATTTTCTCAAATCCAATCGGGAGTTGGGTGTCAGTGGCACAATGTGGAACCTATCTGCGTAAATTGGTTAGGTTTGCAATGCCTAAAGGATTCTCGCTACTCTTATCTAACTGAGAGATTTTCGTCGCTAACCATACACTACACATACAAGTAGAAACATTTCTAAAAACACATGCGTTAACTCGCGTGCTTCATGCCGTAGACACAACAGAATTATTGGACCCGCCTTATGGCTGAAAATTTTCAAGAACAAGCACTTTAAAAAATATTTGTATCAAGTATCTCCAACAGCCACGATAAGGTTATAAAAAAATCAAATGCCCATTTCGGCTATAAAGCAGACGTCTTCAGTGGTAATTCGCCGAAAGTAGATGATTCTAAAAGATGGTTTTTCTTAATTTTGTGGTTGCTATTGGAGATGCCTGAGACAATTATTCTTTCAAGTGCTTATTCTTGAAAGCTTCTTTTGTGTTTTCTGCCCTTTAAATAGATCGATTCGTCAGCGAAGTGAGTTTCCGCCATGATGAAAGACACTAAGAAAAGGCATTTTTGATTAGGATACCAATGACTTTTATTCCGGTAGGGGTTTCATAAAACATACAGACATCATTATTTCTGTAAATTGAGAGGAACGAGTCGTTTCTATTTTTTCGCCGATAAAACAAGCAACGATACTTATACATGAATAAAAATTGCCAAATGGATTATTCTGAATAGCGATATTTTTGTAATGCTCTTCACGTGGGAGATTATGGACATATAGTTTATGTTGAAGATTTCAGACATCTGTATACCTATGGGATATATCAATCTAAGTATACGCTTTGTACACTATTGGAGTCAGATCACGAAGCCAGCCATAAATTCGAACCGCTTTTCAGACACCGAATCCCTTCGGATAAGGAGAGTCAGGCGCGGTTAAACAGCCGAAGTCGATCCTTCTGAAGAAGATGTGACCGTTCGATTCCTGACGCGGACGTGAAACGTGGTCTTGTGCGAGTGCGTCCCTTCTCCTGCCAATCGCGCCGTCACGCTCGCCTTTTGCACGCCGGGTGCTTTTTCACCCCTCGACAATCCCGCCCGGCTGGTTCTTGTTCGATCCCCGGTCGGAGCAGCTATTTTTTTCTTCTCCTTCTCCCCTCCCTCCGGCCACTTCCCCTTCATAAATCATACCCTCGCTGTCGTCGGCAAAGCTCCTCGATCGAGGCCTCCGTACCTTCCGCGGAGAGTGGACATTGTGCTTCTGCGAAACAAAAAAAATGTGCGTGCGCGTGTGCAGAGCACTGCGCTGGGATACGGGAGAGAAGTGAAGGGTCCGTGGAGGAAGATGTTGGATGGAGAGAGAGAGAGAGAGGATGGAGATTAGGGTAAGGGAGAGTGTGGGCAGAGCGTCCTATGCTGCCCGTGGCCTACATAGGGGTGGAATCAGGAGGGAAGGGAGAGGGGCAGGGATGGCCGTTAACTATGGCTTTGGATAAGAGCAAAAAATTACTGAAAAGATGCTCTATAACAATAAAAAAAGGGATGCGGTAGATGGGTGGGGAAGTGCTAAGTGGGGAAAAAACTGAATTGTGCTGTGGAAGAGGTTTGGGGGGAAGGGGTGGGCGTGGTGCTGTTTGAGGTAGAGGAGTGTAGAAGGGAAGAAAAAGGAGAGAGGGAGGAATGGGTCGAGGAAGGAGGGAGTGGGAGATGGAAGAATATAGAGGAGGTGAATATAAAGGATGGTGAGGAGGCAAAATAAGGGTAGTCATTAAAAGAGTGTTGGATGGAATTTGGCGAAGGAAGGTGCAAGATAAGAAAGATTGCGTCAGGAAAGGAGAGAGAGAAATACAGGATAAGTGATGATATGGGAGAGGCTGGAATCTACGGATAGAAACTGAATGGATTTGAGATGGAAATATGGAGGGAGAGTGATGTCGGAGAGACTGTGAGCGGGAACTCAAACAGTGCGGACAGAGATGCCTGCTCTACTCCTCCTCCGCCGCTGATTCCTTCCCCTCCTCCCTCCCTCCCTCTCTCTCTCTCTCACCCTCCTGTTTCCAAACTTCCGGATACTCCCTCTCTCGCTCCCTCCCACTCTCACCCTCGACGGCGTCGGATTCGCCGCCGCCCATCCCAAAAAGGGAGAGCATTTGCCAGGAATATTTGCTCGGTGGAAAAAAAAAAGATCTTTTACGAGTGCCCAAAGGGTCGATAAAATTTTACTGCAAATAAGAGCTGCCAACTGAAGCGTATTAAAATGGTCCAGGTGTTTATTGAAGGTAGTTTATTTTATATATTTTGCTAATTGTTCCCCTCCGGTTCCGATAATGTCATTTAAACAATATATATCAACCGAAATTTGAGGCGCGTGGTTATTTTTTAATAAACGCATTTATATGATATGCGGTCGGAAAATTAATTTTATTTGCGACGGACGATTGGAAAGGGAGATTTTTTCCGTCGTCTTTCCAAACAAAGCGTCTCGTTTCCGATGAAATCTATTGCGCTTGTGTTTTTAGCGATGCTGGCTTTTACTGCAGGCATCGAAGCATGGAAGCGCACTTTGTTGAACCTCTTTTTCAGGAACCGAACTCAAAAAGTGATTAATCGCATATTTTCCGCCGTATAGAATAGATATTGGAAACCGCAGATGACGTTAAAATCCAAAATTCCACATCGTAAAACTCGAATATTAATTATTAATCCAAATATGTTTTATTCATGTCCGATCGGATATTTTATGTGAAGTTGTTGCGCTTGATAAAAATGTGTAATTCAGGGAATGTTCCCAATAACCTCATTCGCTGTAGGTATATTTCTCTCACCGCGAGTGATTAAAAAAAAGAATGTCTTTTTAGTCGTCCTTTTGCGTTTTATTGTTTCTGCATTTGGCTAATCCAACACAAATCGCGAACGCACCGCATTCAATTAAAACGAACAAAGATTCTCTCCTATTTAATCCATTCGGAATAATCAAGCGACCTATTTTACGCTCAAATACGTTAGATTTATGACCGCTTGGATGTCTATTGTTGAACAAACATAATTGATTGATCGGCGGCCATAAATAACGACCTAATTTACCATTAAAACCCTTCGCCGCATATATAGTCCACTTGTAACCCTTTTCATAATCCCCCGAATTCGGGGGAGGGGAACGGAAAAAAATTCCCCGAAAAAAATAATCGTCCCTCAAATTTTATTCCAGAAAAATCGACGACTGCTTGTTTTATTTTTTTTCCGATTCTCGCAAACCCGCAATGACACTGGAATCGCGGGGTCTCTCAATACTCCGCGTCAAATGCAGACAATATCCATAAATCAATCTATCATTTACCAGCGGACTCTCTCAACCCATCCCACCTCCCCTATCCCCCGACCTTTCTCCCCCACCTCCCTCCCTTTTTCCACTTCCCACCCACTACCCCCTCCATCTCCTCTTTCCCGACGCCGAATACATTTTTCCCCCCCTTTCGCATACCCTACGCCACCCATTGCTCGGTCCCCCTCCCCTCCTCCGGATGCATCCGAAAGCCGTTTCCTCCCCACTCCCGCGCTCACGCACCTCCCCTCCCCACTCCCACCCCTTTCCGGCGCCACCCCCTTCGTCTCTCTCGCCTACCCCTCCGCCACAACACGTGGGTGTGGTGACTGTATGTATTTCCGCGTGTGACGTGTGTGTGTGAGAGTGAGAAGGGCACTGCCACGTGTGTGTGTGTCGAAAGGGAAGGGGAGGTTAGGAGGTCGTTGGGCGGAGTGAGAGAATGAGGGAGAGGGTCGGGAGGTTGCGCGGGGAGGGGGGGGGAGTTTTGGGGGACGGACTCCTCCCCCTCTTCCGCCTCCCCATTTCCTCCTCCCTAAACCTTCCTCTTCACCCCCCGGACCGTTCCCTCCGCCGCCCCACGAGGGCGTGGCGAAGCCGGCTGCCCCCTGCACCGTGCCCCCGCCGTGGCCTCTCATTGGCCCTCCCTCACGCGTGCCACGCCGACCATCCCGCCCATTTTTCTCCCTCTCTCTCTCTCCACGCCCCCTCTCTCTCTCTCACTCTCTCTCGCTATCCCAAACACGCGGGCCATCCCTATAACCTTCCCTCTCTCCCGAATCATCCAGCACGGGAGGGAATAAAGCGTGAGGGGAGAGGGAATATGAGGGAGAGTGGGGCGGACGCGTGGACCACCGCTTTCGAAATGGACACGTAACGGTTTTTTTAGTGATGTCTGTCGGAGTGGTGGGAATAAGGATCCTGGGTGGGTAAGGTAGGAGTCGGGAGAGAGGGAGGAGCGGAGGTGAGAGAGGGAGGGAGTTAGGGAAGGACGGGACGTTGAGGAAGGGTGGAGCGGCGATTCGGGGAGGCGATTTTTCCATATCGCTCTTTGGACCAGCGCCAAAGGCTACCGAAAAAAATACACTTCCACCGATGCATTTAATTATGACGATTCGAACGATCCCGGGTGCCGTGGGTGCGCCGGTGGTGGGGGCGGACGGGGGCGGGAGGCGACGAAGCGGGAGGGGGTGGGGAGGTATCCGAAATCGGTCGGTGTCGGGGTTTGGGAAGGGGGGGGGGGGAGAGGCGGGAACCGATTACGAAATATCTGGAATGGATGCGTTTTGTCGCTGTTGCCGCCGCCGCCGCCTCTTCTGCGACGCGCCCCGTTAAACGGGCGGGAAACGGCACGAATATCGAAAGGTCGTGGAAAAGGGGAGAGTCGGAGGGGAGAGGTCCGGGCGTAGTTCCCGAAGCCGACACCCGGTGTCGCTGGTGTTCCCCATTTGCGGCAGTTTCCTGGCCACCTCCGAAAAACAGTTTCCGGCAGGAGTGGCGAGGAGGCGCTAGCGTCGCGCTCATTGAGTGCAGCGGAGTCTGCTAATTAATTTCCGCGCGGATCATCAATCGATCGAGACTTCTTTGCGGTCCACCGACTCCGCACCGATAGGACGATGGCCATATCATTGACGGTTGAATGTCGCCCGGGGAAAAAAATCGTCGTGCAGTGCCTCCCTCGAATGTGAGAAAAAATTGATTTTGTCCCCATGTGGTGGCGGGAGCCGAGGTGACGGGGATCGTAATATTTCGGTCGAATCCGCACAACTGCGCTCGAATGCCGCGACGCGAATCTGCGTCTGCGGAAACGGAGAGTTTAACGCCAGTCTTTCTGACGCAACGGCGCCTGCCTTGGTGCGATTCCTTTTCGTTGAAATCGATGCGGAAAATGTTTTAACGATAACCTTCGAGGGGCTTTTTCATTTTTTGCAGTTTACGTATTATTTTAAAACTAAAAAATATCATCACTCTTAACTTCTTTCCTACAGACTGAAAAACTGTCAAAATGTCACGGAAGTCTGACGGCTTTATCGACATCTAAATTGAAAAATGCTATGAATACATTGAATGAAATCACTTTAATTTAAAATAGCCGTGCAATTTTAATTGTACCCAAATTAGGTTGAATCTGACCACTTTTATCAGATAATATTCGATTACTCATTTACAAAAATTATGAAATCGTTGAAGAACTTTATTTCTGTTTTTATTGAATCACAGTGGACACCAAAAGTTTTATAAGAATGTAGTTTTTAATTGTTTAATATATTGCAGTAAAAATTGTAAACTAACGTTAAAAAACAACAATATTTTAAGTTTATATCATCCTGATTTACTATTAGTTTATCTCCCACATACTATTCTAATTTTAATTAGTTCATTAATAATTAATAAGGCAAACGACCGTGCACACCGAAATATTCTTTTGGGAGACAATAACTCTACGTTCCACTCTATCTGAAAATGGGTATATAAATGTCATAAATATATATTTGTAAATATTTATGCGTGCGCAGCATAATGGATGAATTAATGGATAAAAATTTTCAATGCTTTAATTAGAGTAATATCATAATGTTAATCAATTTAAACAATCGGTAAAAATTCCTTACTCTGAACATATACGGTTGGCGTTTTGGTATTATATTTCTAAAATTCATCCCTAAACTTTTCCGAAATAATATAAATAAATTCTTTGCTCAAGTCTTTGTTACACTGTTTATATTTTGTTATAATTTTTTTCATTAAGTCATGGATGACGACACGGCAAAGGTTTGATCTATGATGGACTAGGCATCTTTGAGTTATGAGCGGACAAACGACACTATTTATTATAGGTACATGCCATATACAAATATTTGTGGCTTACCTATCAGTGCAATATTTATTGTTGAGGGTGTCAATTTTGGCTTCAGCATAGTATAACCCACTTTTATTTTCTAACCGCGATCCTTTTAACGGATATCCAAGAACAGCCAAATCCGTTTATTCTGAGCCACCTACGGCCGCTGTCTTTTCTCAACAACCATTTCTTCTCTCTCCCCAACCCTATCCTATTTCTTCTGACCTTCCTTCGACTCTCGACCCTATTGTTCTTCTCTAATTAACTACACGTCATTCGTTTTCATCTCTCGCTCTTCTGCAAATTCAGAGTTACAATTTTAGCGAATGGCAATCGATACAATGTAACTATCTGTAACGACTTATAATATTGTAATTTCGGAAATATCTCGATGCATTCATTACAATTTGAATTACAAAAGTACATATTATATTAAAACACAATCTGTTAAAATTAACCCACACTGATGGTATTTTTCCTTCAAAAGCAACAACCCTTCAGCTGTTAGTTTTCAAAGAGTGGAAAAATATTAAACAGAAGATTTTGAGGGCCGATTTGTTTTTAAATAATTATCTGCGAGAGAAAAGAATAAATCATTAAAAACACCAGAGTGTCGTTTTAGTTTCCTTTCTCTTCAAACACTTTTGTCTCGAAAATTGGAAAATGAATGGAACAAGAAATAATGTTATTTTCCGTCATTTTGTAAAAAAAATTCACCAAAAATTCTGGTCCCTTCGGCGAAAAGGGTCGGAAGGAAAAATAAGAAGGGTTTTGGGAAATGTAAGAGAGTGGAAGATTGGAGAGTTGGTCGCTAGGAGGCGCTAGGGAGCTATCTCGAACCGGAACTTGTTCTTCGCTCCCTCTTTCAACCCAGTTAGCCGTTTCCTTCTAAAACAGCCGGCGGGCTTGTCTTAAGTGCTCAGCCCAAATCATCTGGCTCTCTATAAGAAAGTGCTGATGTTACTATAATTGCCCATTTTCGATTAAATATATGATATTATGAACTTGTGTGTTTTGTGATTGGACGTTCTTCAAAGATTGATGCACAGCCACTCCAAGTTATTAAATAATTCTTCACAGCTTAAATAAATCACACTCAACTTATTGGCTGGAAATCTATAGTTATTTATTATTCAAATCTTACACTGCAGGTGTGAATGGTGGCAATGCATTTATTATACATTGATGTCTATAAATGCTGAAAAAAGTATTTATGTAAATGTAAATGTAAAACGTAAGCAATGTATTTCATATGCTCATCCTGTTCGGTTCAACGTAACCTCGCGCAGAATTTTGATTTAATCCATTTTCAAGGGATGGACAAAAATTCGTGTATTGCAAAAATGTTTCCATGTTGAATTCTCTCTCGCCTGATTGTATTTTCTCTGCTGCAGCTCAAATTCAAATTTATTGCGAAGTTATTTTTGTATTTAAAGTTCTTTTACTCTTAATGCGATCATTTTAGCTTTCATAATTCATTTATTAAATAAGTGTAATTATTGATTTATTTTTGGATTAGGTAAAGTTTAAATTTGATATGATTCCAATAAAAACTTTGGTGTTGTATGCTAATTATAAGCACGGATGTTATTGCTTTTGATCTCTTTTTTTATTTCTTCAGTACGCTTTCCAGTTTTAACCACTTAGTCCTCATTAAAAAATAATCAAGTTTAAGAATTTATCTCATACTTAACGTTTCACAAAAATAAATATTTATAACCATACACACTTATATAAATTATTATTTGAAAAAGAAAAAATGACGTGGATGTTTAGCATAAAAGAATGGAATCGTCTTCTTCAAATATTTTAATACTTAATGGAAATACGAAAAATAGTATCGTCGCCATCAAATGAAAATAACGCGGAACCGAAGCTTCGATATTGACTTCAAACGGTTTCGAATCCACGTCGTTGAAGTCTCTTGCAACGCTGCGTGACACATCGATAGCTTAGCTCTCACCCTCACAAACTTCGTTCTCATGCCCTATGAAAATGGATGACATGGATGAGGCCACCTAAGAAGCGGTGAGCACTGTTGCGAAACAGGAAAGGGAGGGAGGGAGGGAGAGAGATTTGTATTCGCGGAGCGCATTTGAATTTTCCTTTGTTGATAGAGAGATAGAGAGGGCGCAGAAGTATATATGTATGGTTTTATTTCAATAGCAATTAAGAAAGCCATCGGATGCAACGTAGTGTCATCTCCGCTCCTCTCCAACACTGCTTTCCTTCATCTACCACTCTCACCAACTTTCTCTCTGGTCCTTCAAGCACGCTGCCTCCTATTTCTTTCTTTTCCACTCTACGCTCCTGCGATTCTGTCTAACCGGCGTTCCTCGCAGCATGATTATCTTTAATTACTGCCGAAACTGTTGCCATGCTCACCAGTTCGCATGATTATGGCTGCAATTCATCGACATTAGCTTTGAAAAGGAATCAGTTTTGGAATGATTACGGTTGCTTAGTAGCCGAAATGCGCATCTGGTTTCTTCAACTTTTTTTTATAGAATTATAGAAAAACATTTTATAGCTTTTCTCTAAAACAAATATTACGCATTCGGTTTATCTGCACGTCCGTCCATCTGATTGGGCAATATGTCTGAAATCCTGCAACTTGGGAAATCCAAACTTTCAGAGTAGGACACATAATGGCTAGATGGTTAATATTTGGAGGATCTGAAATAAAGATTTATAAGGTTCTTTTTCCGACGCCTCTTTCATTTCTACTCCCATAAAAAAGCATGATGTCGGTTGTATTTTTAAATTAATTAAAATTGAAACATGAGCTTGGGACATGAGCAGTTACGGTTGAAAGACAGGTTTATTTTCTTGAAGCAAAATTAAAATGTCTGTCGAATGAAAGCGAACAATTGTTTTAGATCCAAAAAAGGGAATACATTCATGGTTTTAAGCAATGGGAAATATCATCTGCCATTGAAACGAGTTTAATACTTTTAAATGGGAAACATATTACTACATAGCATTGACATAATGCTTTTAAAAATAATTTATAGGCTATGAGGCCATCGATCTTAACCAAAGATGTTATATTACGACGACGGTGGAAAATTCTTATGTAACTTATTCTGAAATTCTTCCCTTACTTCACACTAGTGAAACCAGGGTAAAGTTTTTGGAATTTACTCATAATAAAAGAATTAAAAACTTTGTATCTTCCTCTAAAAAGTTTAAGATACAAAATTTTTCATTATTTTAATACTTCCATTGCTTGTTTCAATTGGCATTTAAAAATCTTATGATTTATTTCTTCTCATTTACTAAATTTTAGTGCACGGTATATCTATATCCACAAGTATAACCGTGTTATTCACCAGGTAGGTCGGTGGAAGGGGTGAACGCATCAGCCCATCCCCGTCTTCACTTTCTGAGTTTTTTCTCCTTATCGAAAAAAATGACTGATTGTACCGCACTGTTCCCCAACAGTTTGTTCATCATGATAATTTTGACTCCTAATAAGGGAATTTTCATTAGTCCTAAAGTCTCGTCAACTAATCCCTCCAAACTAGGCTTCTCTTTTGACTTCAGTCTAAGCTTAATCAACCTTCCTCAGTCGATACCTAATTGAAGTCTTCTAACAATGCCATGAAATTCGATAGGGTGTCCCAAAGGTCCCTTTTCCTCCAGTTGTTAAGATAAGGTGCCAAAATAAAACAATCTTTTATTTAAAACGTCTGGACCTTGATCCTCCCTGAAAAAAAAATCGTGAATTAAAATGCACAATAAATTGCAATTTTAGTTCCCTATATCAGGGGTTATGAAATGGAGACACGCCTATCTCTAATGGTTCGTTTAAGAGTTGTCAAGGGGTACGCGAAAGTGTTACAGGTTATCATTTTTCTTCTTATGTCGTCTTTCATGCATGACATCCGAATCAAAGTTTGCGGAGTTACGATTATTAAACAGAAAAATACGCCAAAACTGTGAAATTTGAACGTTATAAACATGTTTTTTAAATTTTAAATGTTAATCATTTCATAATCTCTCTTAAATGTACGTGACCATTAAAATTGCACCAAGGGGGTATTCGGCCATTAAATAAAATGCTCTAAGGAAGTGGTGCCCAACCTTTTCTACATGGCGGGGCCCATAGGTGGTTGCGAATCCTTCGGCGGGCCGCATTGAAAATTGCCAATTATTCGGCGGGCCGGATTAGAGCTTTAATCGGAAGTTATCTATACAATCTAAGTTGTAATTTCAGCTTAAATCAAGTCTGAATGATGTTATATGGTATACATTTCAATGTTAAAAGTTTTGTTTTCAAATTTTTCATAAAAACATGAATTCTTGTGTTAAATTTTTTCGCATAGCTTTTTCATCATGGTTTCGCAAAAAAACCTTTCGCGGGCCGCATCCTGCCCGCGGGCCGTAGGTTGGAAATCCTTGGCCTATACCAGGGGTGGCGAACCTTTTCCAACAGGCGTGCCACGGTCGAATCTATAGACACTGGCAAAATATGTTCGCGTGCCAGAGAGATTTCCAGAGCAACGTTTAAATTTAGATTTTGTTTAAGATTACTTCTACGTCGACTTTCATGGCATTCAATATGGACATACTTCTGTTTTATTCTAACATACAGCAGTTCTTTGTGACAAATTATTTGAAGTAAAAAATTTCGGACGCGAGTGGCGCGCCAAACACTTTGCTATTGCGTGCCACTTTGGGCACGCGTGCCACCCCTGGCCTATACCATAGACTAGGGGAAAAACGAGACACCCTTGTTGACGTTCTTGATTATTATAAATAATTGTGACGACTAAATATATCATAAACATAACAATAAATTTAGCAAATATATGAATGTTTTAGTTTTTACTAGCCAATCGAAGAATATTGAGAGAGTATTGTAATCGCGAAAAAATTCGACATCGAGATATTGACGGAAATATACGTTTTAGATGTAACCGAGTCCTAAAAAGTGGTTTTCGCAATGCCGTCTCTCTGTCTGTTATTGGCTCTAGAGCCTGAACGGTAGAGCAAAAATGAATGAAATCTCGTGCTTAGGCTTTTTATTATACAGAGTAGAAGCTTTGAAGAAATGGTTGGCATTGATCAATAATTAAGAGAAGTTTATTCTACGCATTTTTAACAACAATTTTATTTTCTCAAAAACGGCTATAACGATTTTGATCAAATTTCATACAGTTACTTGAATTTACGTCTTCAATATTACCAAATCGTTCATATTTCTCAAAAGTAATATAAGGCTAGTTTATTATAGGCATCTTTAAGAACAGTGTGATTATTAAAAACGGCTACAACGATTTTTATCAAATTTCGAACAGATACATGAGCATACGTCCGCAATAATACTACATAGTTCGTATCTCTAAATAAATGTATATAAGGCTAGTTTATTCTTGGTCAACTTTAACAACAATCGAATTCCCTAAAAAAATGGCTAATACGATTTTCAACAAATTTCGTATATTTATTTAGGTTGATGTTTATAATGATTCTACATAGTTCATATTTTTAAAAAGATAACTAAAAGACGCATTAGTATATGAGAAAGTTTGTGCAATGTATATTGTAGGGATTTTTAAAAAATGTGTCAGTTATTTCGTTAAACGTATTGCGATAACCATATTCTTTGCAATTACTCCCTTATCCAATGTTTCGATGGAATGCATTTGGTTACATGCTCTATTATCTTATATTTAGCATTTTCTTTGTGTGTGTCTAAAACACGTTATATGGAAAAAAAATCTCATTTCAATTGCTGCAGATAATTTCCCAACAAGAAATATAACAAAATAAAAAATGAATTTGCTGAACCATATGTTCATAATTTTTATATAAGTCAGCCAATTTGTAGTAAAACAGTTATTATTTGTATTTAAGAATAATCTTCATAATTAATTATTATTTTTCGTGATATCATGTTTGTCCTTTGAGTTGTTTTGTATCGAGGTAGAATAAAATTACTTTTGCAAACTAATGTCACTGTCAGATTTAAGCTTAAAAACACCGTTAACAGTGAAAAAATATTGCCATTACAGCTACTTTAGATTAATTAATTTTATTTATCTATTCGTTAATGAAAGTGAGCTTTTAATGTCAAAATCTCGAATTTGTTTATTGCTTGAAGGTTAGAAAGATATTTCACTTTTGGTATAAATGCAGCCATTTATTCAACGTTATCAGTTTACTACAACTCGAATCACGCATGTAAGCGCAGATATGCCCAATGACAGTACATTGGCTTTTATATCCACTCTTTCCACATATAATGAGCATAATATCATATTTCTTTGGACGAAATTCAGCTTGACACCATCTTTGCCAGCATGGTGAGCTTAATTTAAGGTTAAATAAATATACCTGCGATGAAATTTATACACTCAGTGATATTAATTGATAACATGTATTACGCTGTTGTCATTTATCATTGGAGAGTATTCTTAAGATAAAGTGTTGCAAATATTGGAATTATATTGCGACTTGGTTCTAAATTAATTAAGGCAATGAAGTAATAAATACATATTTTGAAATTAGTGCAAGCAAAAATCGTGTAAATAAACTTCAATATTGTTAACCTTATTTGTAAATTTGGAATGTTTTATTATTCCAAAAGCCACTGTTTTAATCACCACCGGAAAAAATGTCTTATTTTCTTCAAACTGCAAATAAGTGTGCAGATCTTGGAAAAACTAGTTTAATTTCACATGAAGCTAAATTCATTCTCGGGATTTTGAATGGAAGGCTAGAAGCTAAAGCAAATAACTACACAAATGAAGAGAGATGCTGGTTTCCGAAATAACGTGTCATTAGAGATAACCATAGTGGCGGTCGTGATTGGGATTCGTGTGTTCTCTGAATTGTGGATACGCCTTTAAAAGTAGTAGATTAGAGAGAAATATGCATATTAAATTATTTTGTTGGCATTGGCATTACTAATTTACCAGTTATATTCCAGCAATGTTCGATTGTTCTTTTTTGATCAACAATTTATTATGAAAATATCATAAATGATAATGACTTATTCAACAACCTAAGGTCATTTACTATGATTCGTCAAAAATAAACAACATTTAATCGCTAGAGTCGGCAATAAAGCACTCGGTCGAATTAACAGATGATAAAACAAGAAAGAAACACGCTGTCACCGTGGTCATTGTGAACCAAGTTCTAACGAAATGATTCGAATTTTCATTAGCCCTAAAACAGCAAACTTTTGACCTTTTATAAAATACTTGTCAAAGACTACGAAGAGACCACAGATATTCATGACCGCAGAGATATTGGAATCCGAAACCATTGGATTGGGAGATAGACCACCCTTCTACAAAAACTGGCATTTATAGTTTTACTGTTTTACGGTTTTTACCTACTGGTTTTATTAAATGTAACTGGCATTGCATTTGAAGCGCCTCCTATCTAAAAACTCAATAACAATATGAAACTGCCTACATTTGAACATTAGCAAAGCCTCAATCTCTTTGCGGGATCAACCCAATTATTTATACGTTTCATTAATTTTCTTCAATAGCAGCGAAAAGTTTATCCGGAAAAAATCGCCTGGCAATTCTGCCACCCAACAGCCACAACTACGACGCCAGTCGGCGGGAAAGCATCTCCGCCACGCCCTTGCGCCGACGAAGGAAACGATTTTTATTCTCTTGATAATGAAGGCGTCTGGGACGAGAGGGAGAAAGGGTTTATGGCTTGGGGGAAAAGAGAGTGTTGCGCGGGGGAATAAGGAAATAGAGGAAGCCAAGGAATACGGAACAATGGGTTTTGAGGAGGAAGTGAGCGAGAGGAGGTGGAGAAGAGGTGCGTGCGATGAGGAAGAGGTCATAGGGGATTGCTACGCGATTGGAATGTAATGAGAGTGTGGGCCCATATCCGGGAACGCCAACAATGATTCCGGAGGCGAAAGAGGGTAAAAAAAATGAAAGGCGTTTTGCCGTTCGATGGAACAACCGTGCGAGTCCCTTTCTATAACTTCCCCCTTCCCTTCTCCTGCTCTGTCTCTCCTCTTAGTCTCGGCCCATTCCCTTTCTCTCTCATTTTTTCCTCCCTTAGGTTCTCCCTCTTAATTGTGGGACGGAGGAAACGGGAAGGAGATTGGACGGACGCGCGCCTAATTGCGGCGTCATTTTCCGCCGTTTGACCTTCCTTATCTTTCTCTCCGACCTCATCCTCTATTGAATTCTCGACCGGAGCTAATTTTTCCGCGCCCTGAAAACAAATGCTAGCGACTTTTCAACCGAAAGGCGTTTGTTCGCCACTTTCCCGCCTTTCTTTTCGGCGGAATCTTTGGTTTCTCGGATCTTCGAGAGGCCGAAATCTCATGCGGGAAGTGTATAAGATAAGATAATAAGAGGGTCATGTCGTTCCTTGACCCAAAAAACAGGCATGCCCAAACACTTGCACATCTCAGATGATGGACACACAAAACATTTCTTAAATTTCTCAATTGCCTCGAAATTACGCTTATGTCATGCCTTAGTAGACCAACAAAGTTTATATGCAATTTCGCTCACATAGTTATTGTATCCTATTTCGGAATCCACAGGTGAAGACAGTATACTCAGCAAATTTTTAGATGTACGTACTTTAATTTTTTAGGCTATTTTTTTTCATATAATGAGGGCGGAGAAAGAAATTCTTCCAAAAAAGGTTTGTCTCAAAAATTATTACAAAGAACTAACACTGTCCATATAAAATATTAGAGCGTAGTCAAAACGTAAGGCACATTTAAGTTAAAACAATTTAAACACGCAAAAGGAATCTATTAGATCAGTGAGGCGAACCTTTGGCAAGCGTGCCATATGTGGCACGCAAGACGATTTTGCTTGGCACGCCAACGGAAGGCGAAAACCAATCTAAGCATTTATCGTACTCTTTTAGTGCCGCAAAAACATTTTTGTTATTTAGTTAACTGTTGTAAACATTCATTTTATGGTTAAAAATTTCACTCTCTTATGTCTTGATCACGAATTTAATTTAGTTGGCACGAATAAAAATGGACTTTTTTGTGGCCCGCGAGGCGGAAAATATTCGACAATTTCAGTAATATTGGCACGCGGGTAATGAAAGGTTCTCCATCACTGTATTAGATTAAGACGAAATCTTGGTTTTCGATACCTCAAAAATCCAAGGCTTGGATATTTTATTAAATAATACACCATTTAGATTTTACAAGTGGCATGAGTAGGAAAAGTTTAAATGTAGTTGCGTATTTGTATAAATATTCTATTATACCATCTAGTACCTATATGTCGTACACGAAGTTCAGTGATAAAATTACAGTAAACTCCCGATTTACGAACTTTAGGTGTTACCAACAAGATTTTTTGCTCCACAAGTTTGTCTTGCGACCTCAAAATGACCGCCGCAATATGAATGAATATACGAAAAAAATAAACGGCGTTCGCATCAGACTTCCTTGATTGCGTTTTTCGTTCCTTTTTAGCACCACTCTTCTGATATAAATGTTGATAGTTGTGCACCTTCCTCCACATCATCAGGCCTACTAATCTGCCCTCACACCCGTAAGAGGTGTACCCAAAACCTCCGCTTAATGTGGAAAATGACGCCAAATTCAACGAATGAATAAGTTATGATTAAAATGTATTTGTTAAAATCTATTATAATTTGTTCCGTTCTCAATTTTTTTGCACGTGTAAGAAGAAAAATTGGTTTTCGAACACATCCCATGATTTTAACATTGCGTTGATGTTAAAATCTCTCCGGATTTACGAACTTTCTGTTTACGAACTACATTTTTAGGAACGCATGGTGTTCGTAAATCAGGAGTCTATCGTACTGAGTTTTCACATATATAAAAACTTTGCTTTGCCATTCCATGCAACATTAAAAAATACTGAAAAAATAATTACTTGGATTATAAATTTAATATCGTACGTTTGCTTGGAAAATAATCCCAGTACATATCCTTATTACAGTGAATTATCAACTTGTAATGGCAGCCCATTTGAGTTCAAAGTTTTTTTATTTCCCTTAACCCTCTCATGGCCATGTTATTTAACAAACCAGGTTAAAAATTATTAAAATTATGGAAAATGATTTGGCCCAGTGTAAAATTTTTTATTGTTTCCTAAAATCTTTTTTTCTAAAATTTTATCTGCCTCATCGTGTCCATTAACATTTTTTTGCTATCTTGCTGAAATTGGTTTTTCATAACTGGATTGTTCTACTAAAAACAGGTTATTATAATTTCAGAACGGGTTATATTTCTTCAAGTAGACCTGCTAATTTATGGAAACTTTTAAGCTTTGGAGGGACTTTTTGATGATAAATTTCAAACTATAAGCGGAAGATGACGTCCAAAGAACGTTATAGGAGTCTACGGAATCTTTCCTTCGTAGTGTAGGGAGAAGAGGCATATCTCGAAAGCTTGTATTGATCCATAATAATCACTTTTCAGTTACAATTTTCAGTCAGGTCATGGAATGTGCAATGGATTTTTAATTCTGCGAAGATAATACCGTTGTCAATTTGAAAGAGAATCATATTATATTTTTATACGGAATTATTTTATAAATCTCCAATATATGCAAAATATTAGCCGTGAAATTATTTCTATGCACAATTAATCTATGGGAACATACAATGTCACTTGTGTTCTATTGGGAAAATATAGGTATATCAATTTTCATTAATAGAAAGTTCTTTTTCATTCATTATGAAATACAGATAGTATATTAATAGAAACAGCTAAAACTAAACAGAGTATCATATTACAAGCTAAAAATTCTCTTTCGCATAAATGTATATTTTAAAACCAAATTTAATGTAAATAAATTTAGAAATGTTTTTTAATTAAAATAGCCATTGTGCTACTTTTTACTCAAACACGGAGTAGCTAATTTTATCTGAGCTTACAAATACATTTATTTGTGGTAATAAATAAAAAAACTACATTTTCTCTGGATTAAAATTTTAGAATTCAGTTTGAGGACTGTTTTTTATCTGCCAATATCTAAACCCGAACTCAATTTCTGCACGAAGCGCCAATAAATTTTTTCCTGCCACAGTTGTAAAGAGAAGCACTTCCACGTGCCTGTCACTTGACTGAAAGCTAATGTGTGTAATTTGTTTTTGCTTCTTCCGCAGGTAAGAAGTTTTTTGCGACACTCTGCTCGACCAAGCGGAATATCATTACCAGCAAGCGGATATATATGTAAGTTGATTTAAAAATACTCGTATTTGACATTATTGATGTACTGTTTCAACCGGAATGAAGGTTGTGTAATAATACACAAACAATATCTCAGAATCGATTAATGCTGTCAGAGTGATATATTTTCATACTAGAGAGAATTTTAATACAGATATCATTTTATATTTTCTACCATTTCTAAAATTCTATGGAAATAATAAAACTTGTGACACATAAGAAAAAGGGAAAAGAGTATGGAAAGCCTTAAATTGAATTATATTAAATTGAAATAAGGTACCTTTCTCTTACTGCCTAATATTCATGTGTATTATGTTAAATGATTTAATATCCAAATTAAATACTACTAACAGAATGGCGAATGCTTCTTGAAGTTCTTTCATACATTCTTATTAGTTTTACAGAGACGGATTCTAACTATAGGTCCTAAAATAAAAATATCTCTTTATGGTTTTACTTGCAGATCTATTTAACACGCTTTGACACAAGAATTAATCTATCACATTATAGCAAACGCGTTCCATTTCCACAGTCTTGATGTATCGTACTATTCGAGTCTTTTTTTGTAAAGCCAACCATAAAAAATTCTAATCATATGCGATATTCTCACCTGATTAGTAAAAGCAAACAACGTATTTTTTCCCTAAATTCCCTTATAGACCATAATAAGTTTAATATTTTTAATTTGATGTTTTTTAAAATATTAATATCACTGTAATATTTGATAATCCTGTATTAAGACTACTACAGGTATATTATATTATAATAGCGGTTAGAATATTATTCCTTTCTTCCTTTCATGCCGTATATTTTAATTTACGTGTTTAGAAAAGTCTCAGCACGAATATTAAAAAATAGTCAATTTTTTACTAAGGTGTCCTTGCCCTGCTTTATTAGAATTCCGAAGGCCAGTAAATATCAAGCGTATTTTTAAAAAAAGCGAAAAAACAACTCTACATAATCGTTTCAAGGTTTGTAAAAGTAACGTTTACATAAATAGCCATGTGTCTGTGGGAAAACAACGAAACAGGAAAGTTACGGCATTCCATTGGACACCATACAAATTATGACGGGAAAGGAAAAGGCTTTAACCGGATATTGGAGTGTAAAGGCCATTCCTGATCGACGGTTTTTTCTTCTTCCAAAATCCTTTAACATTTTAATCAAATAACTCAGCTTCCTGTAATTCTCCGTCGTTAATTTCATAAATAGTAACTCCTTAAAATTAGACCTGTTTATAAAATAGAAATATAATCCAAGCATTTCAACCTACTTACAGAGTATCGTTTAAGGCATAAACAATGAATATTCAAAACGCGTATGGTGTAACTGAAGAAAACGTTTACATTAATATAATTAAAAACTTCATGAAAAGGAATTCAATTTAATCTTATGCTTTCTTAAGAATGATGTTTTAGAACTGCTAAAAATATTTTATCAATGGTATAAAATGAATCGCGAGCGAGATATAGCCAATTAAATGTGTTTTTATGCAACGTAGAAAAGGATTAATTTAAATAGCAAATTGTCACGAATATAGGATTTTATTATGCTAAGATTTGGTAGGTCCATTTTATCAGCGTAAGGGGGAGTCATAAAATATAACGGTGATTCATGAGACAAATGAATATTTTCCTAGATGTGAACATGTACAAGAAATCGTATTGATTTTCGCTACTCTTACTAAATGATGTTATATAAAAATAGTCTCTGCCTGCTTGTTCTATCCTCATCGTCTCGATTTGTTTAAACTTGTTCTGGATATGATCAATGACTTATAAAAATAACAATACTTCTACTAGGTCCTATACTGAAAAATATTCCGTAGGAACTATTGTTATTCCTAGAGTTAAAGCCGTGTTTTATATTGCGTATTCAAACTATAATATTTTGTATGATAGTTTGGAGAGTATCTTTCTTATTCGATGCTGATCAAACCATTATTTTTATTTTTCAATTAATAAAGCATTATTTATGGTTGTATTACATTGTAATACATGATTGTATGTCTATATGTAATTCTTCTCATTGTAAGAAATTAATTTTTTATTACGAAAGACGTTTAATTTCATTATAGATGCTCTAAAGCTCAGGTATAGTTATTAAATACTCTTATAGGACATGGATATTATTACTTCGTTTTTAACATTACAATGCCTTGACCTCTTCTTTTGACCTTTTTCAATATAGAGAAGCTTCGGTTTCTGAATGCCATAATTGATCCTACACTTATTTTTAGCCGTTCTTAGAATTCTTTTGAGCTTTATAAAATTAATTAATATTTGCAATTTATAAATTGATCCCTCAAGGATTCAGATAAGGAGCACGGTTAAAGGTTAAAAATTATGTTTTAGAATAAACAACGCGTATCATGTAGTTAAAAATGGAAGATTAATTTTTCCGTTCGAGGCAACATGCGAATTAGCATGAAAAGCACACTGTACTAAAACGACGAAGATCTCCACAGGTATTATACAGCGGCTTTCTAAATATAACTCTTTATTGTATATGCAGAAGAAACGTCGAAGAAAGTATGAGAAGTTGGAGAAACAGCGTTAAACTGGAATTTGTAACTTCATCAAATTACGTTTGCGGGTGATAAAACGCTAGTGAATAATACAGATATGTGTTCTTAAGGTACATAGAACTAAGACAAAGATATTTGGTGAATAGAATTGGAAAAGAAGAAGACGCGAAATTTTCTAACCGTATATTAAAAACAGTGAAAAGCTAGAACAGGTGTAAGATTACGCGTATTTAGTATTAATTTGACTCTGGATGGAAGAAGTTCCAAATAGATGAGAATTCAAATAAAAAAGATCAAAAGATATATTTATTTATGAGAAGACGAACCATTGATCGGGAATTTGAACTAGGATATTAAAAATATTGGTGAAAATGATTTCATGAAGTGTGGAATAATGAGTGTAAAGCAAAGTAAAGGAGAAAAGGTATGAGCAGATTAGATGAGTTTTTAAATGTGGATCTTCTGTGAGTAAAATATTTATTTGGTCTGCTAATAAAAAACAGTAGCTATTGCATATAGACTATTAATATACTAATTTGATTAATTAGATAAAAGTAGGTGCGCTATATACTTGAAGAGACAGAGTTAGAGATGGATATTATATATAGGCCAAATGAAGAAGGTAACTATGTAAATCAGAAGCGAACTGCTGTCAATTAGGTAATTTGTGAAACGTTAGTCAATAACTGAAAGGTAAAATGTATGAAAAATATCTAATATATGATTTCTGCATTTAGGAGCGCGTGCTGCTCGAAGGTAACGAGAGTTTTATTAGTTCTCTACGTTTCAGATTAAAATGAAGACTGAAGCAAAGCAGTTGTCTCTCTATATATATGTGAAGGTATTGTTTAAAAATATTAAAAGCAATGAAGTAATCGTCCAAACCCTTTTTCGAATATGAATTAAATGAATCACACATTTAATTGGCACATATCAATAACATATAGTGTCTTTTCATGATATTATTGGGATGAAATGTTATAAATATTTTCTCGTTAAGCATAAGTATCAATAGCGGTAAGAAGTACTTTTATCAACGTTTTTCTACGGCTTTATGTATGTTTCAATCTGAAGCATTGAATCTTGTATAAATGGGAAATAAGTTGCCGAATTTATTAAAAGATTACTTAATCTTACTTAATTAAAATAAATGCACTATTCTACCTGTTGCGACGTTGTTTGAAACGATGAAAGGAAAAGAGGAACAAGTAGTGTTATCCATGAATGTGGAGAAAATTAGCGCGTTTTTTATTTTTGTGTTTATACCGCCACATAATAGGTAAATAGAGCCAATTTTTTAACCGCTCCTATACGTCTCTGTAAATTTCTTAAAACTCAAACTTTTCAGCAATAAATTGCATCAACGTTAAAATTTTATCTTTTTATCTTTTATATATTTGGAGATATTAAAAATATTATATTGTCCCATATACGACCCTGTATATTTTTCAAAACTGAAATCTAAAGAAAAACAAATGAGAGCGCTACAGAAATTCAAGTTTCAACTCTCTATTCTTTACGGTTTCGCCATAGTTTCAATGTAAGCGAGTGAAGGGCAGACGGAGGCGAAATGGAATCTATAAGCACATTTTTAAAAATGCGTTAAAAAGGGATAAAAGTAGTTTTTACAAACAATATTAATTATTTAAGAAATGAAATTAAAAGAACCATATTGTATTTTTTATGTAAAAACTGAGCCATAATATCATATCGCATTGAAAATAGCATTTCATCTTTCTTCACGATTCTTCATTTCGCTGCCTAAACTTTTATTATGTATTGTATCAGTGTTTCTCATTATTAAAATTAAGATCTTAAGAAATTCTCATTTTTTGCATCGAACGAATTTTCTTTAGCAAATTCGGCTTGTAGTCGAATTTTCTCTTCAGTAAAAATATAGTTAGTTCTTCCGGGTGTGCAACTGTCCAAGTCTTGTATCGTAATTCTAACGAATTTAACAAGACAATGTCTCAGATATAATTTGAAAGTGTATTCCTCATAAAAATTTTTATTATAAGCAATTAAATGATATATATTTCACATCTCAAGGTTTTCAGATTTTTCCTAATGATTTCCTAACGTTTATATCTATATGCATGCCAAGATTCTCACCTATTCTGGATATACCATTCCACACCGGTATGGCGCACGGACACACGCAGCTACCACAAAATTAATATATTGATCTGTATATTTTAATATCAGTCCCACAATTTCAATCTCGGAAATATTCCCTCTTGTTATTTTATCATTTTAAAAATATTTTAGATACGGGGATGTCTTAACAGCTTGTTTATATAATTAAATACTTCCTGCTAAATTTAAACTGATACAATACAAGAAAGGAATACATTTAACGTACTACATAAATATTCTTCTTTGTATGAGCTATTGGGTTTATAACTTTAGTCATCTATGTAACAGTTCTAAAGTATATCTATGTATATATCCCATTTCGACATCTCAGTTTTCCAGTTTTAAACTGTCATATTTATGTTCAGTCTGTTAAAAATATTCGGTTTCTGCCAAACATCTTGAAAGAATCATATTATCAACTCCAGTTGTTGTCCAAAAGCAATCATGGATTGTATTTGGTATATGAAACATGATTTCTATTTACTCTGCGAGGAGGACTGGCTAAAATAATTTATCTGCTAAAGAAAAATTCTTCACTATACATATTTATATATCTCACTATACAGTCAATAATGTCCTCCTTCCTTATTCACGCTCCGTCACAGTGAAAAATTAAATGAAATATTTACTTTATATTTTATAATTCCCCTTAGTTTTAAGACATACTTTCGTTCCGTACAAAACGTTTCTTTCTACCAACATGATTTATTGAAGTTTGCATACTTTAATGAAATTGATTTTTAAATATCTTATTAGATTATTCTCGATTATCCTCATTCGATCTATAGACAGCATTAGAGAATCTATTTGGTGATCAAACAGATAAGCAAAGAATACTATTAGAACATAATTCAGCAAATGCTCTAAAATAATTTTAAATGAATCGGGTTTTTATGCTAGTATAACAAATCAATCCTCTATAACAGCATAATTTTGCTCCAAAACCACAAAATTTTGAGCTAGCCAAGTACCTGTTTATTTTCAGTATCGCTTGTATAAGCACTCTTTCCTATTATAGGTTCCTATCCGTTTTAAATTGCACATGCAATTTCATGCTATTATTCACTCTGCCTTCAGTAACGCTCCCGCACATTCTGGTTCCTATTTTGGCAATGTTTGTCCTTTTCTCTATCTCTCTCTATATTAAAAAATCGTAATGATCATCATCATGCTGCGTGACGCTCTAATTTTGCGAATAACTCGGTTAAAAATTTACTTAAGTGTCTGAAATTTCTCAGGATTTCAGTTTTAACGAATCTCTACGTTATAACTAAAAACAATTTTGAATGAGGTCACGGGGTTGACCCTCACAGGATGAATGTCGTTTCCCATAAGATAACACGTAAATATCACATTTTTGGTTTGAAGGCTTTCATTCTTTTACCTTTTAAAATATCTTAAAATTAACTTATTGTTAAGAAATTTACGCTAAAACACGCCAAAATGAATGAGGATTCTTATTCTTATCGTCGAATACTCAAGTCTTATGCGTATTCTCTCATATTTTGAATTTATACTCGAGATTTTGTAATTTTTTTAACATTTGAATACTAATATTCCATGGTTACGGGTATTGTTGTCCCCGATAATTTCAGTGTATATTTATTTACGCATTCACGCTACAATTAGGCTGTTGGCCTGGTGGTAACGATACATTAACACCATGTCAATTTAATAACTCATTTAATGATTTTTATCAATTAGACCAAATACTTTTTGCACTTCTTCCTAAAGACTTTCAGGTTTTTAGGAAAGGGGTCAAAGGTATCTCCAGGTAATTCATTCCATTCTTGAATACCTCTGTTCAGTAAGGAGTTTTTTACAACTTCTAGTCTTTGAGGTTTGTATTTGATTTTAAATTTATGATCATTTTTACTGTAAAAATTAGGAGTTTCTAAACTACTACTGAATTTTTAAAATTTTATATATGCACTTAAATAAAGGCTTAAAGATCGAAAATATGATTAAAACTTGCTCGAAATGACCGAAGATATGAATTTAATGCAAATAAACCGAACGCAGTATTCATGTTATTTATATTTTTTAATCTATATTACTAAAATCCATTTTCTGGTCTCTCTCTTTAACGCTCTATACCTCAGCCATTTTTAATCTCCGGGAATTTCAGCCCTTTAACATAAGTTTATTTTTTATCGAGTTATTCAACTAATTTTCTTAGTTTGTTATTAAAAACCAAAAATACATCCTCTATAAAATATATTCATTAAACTCATATTCAAAACATATTCCCGATAAGTTAATCTAAATCCACAAGGGAAAGAAGAAACAGCGAGTAAAGGGAGGGGAGGGTGCTTTCCCCATAGTATTTACTTAAAAACATAAAACGGTTTATATCCTAAACGTAGCTATATGATTAAGAGAGGAAAATTATAGCTACTTGATATTTTTTTGTTTGTCGTACCTTATTTTCTTCCATGAAAAATCCATTAGGAACGACTGAACGAGGTTAATGCCTACATAAGTTCCAGCCATGATTATTTTCTAAAATAATTGTTTGTTCTCACAAACAAAAGGAAAAAGGAACATTTTGTGAGTGAGATTTTAAATGAAGGAAGTTTGATATACATATCAATCAAAACGCGAGAAAATATATAGTTTAATTCTCAGTAGAAAGGTACACATTATTTAAAGATGTTAATTAATTCGAGACAATAATCAAGCAGTTTATCGGTTAAATAATGTTGTCTTCGTATTATTGAGAGTAAATACGCGTAGAAGAGAATTTAGTGTCGTGCATCGGAGTGTAGAGTGCACGTGTTTGGTTAAGCTTTGCGTAACACTTTTTTCAACCTCTCTGGTTCAAGTTTAAGATCTTGTAAAATTATGGTGAACATTTTAAAAAGTAAACTGTAAACGACTTCCATACCCATCGTAGAATGAAAATCTGTTTACGCGCTTCTAAAAATAAATATTTCCTGTTTGGTAGTATTTATCGATAAAATCTAATATTGACTAGTGCAGCAGTTCTCAGCCACTCAGTAGCGAAAACGGAAGTGTTTTTAAAAAATAGTTTCACTTCAACATTTTTTAGTTTTTTTAAGATGTATCACAGTATTCTACAAAAATTCTTAAATTCAAACAGAACGTACTGTACGAATCGTTCAGGACTGCAGTGTAACACAAGGATGGAAAATGATTTTTGTGTTGGGTGCCAAGAAAGTAATGTGAATAATCAGAATCTTCGCGTGCCACTAGCTTACTCCTTCTTAATTAGACTTAGTTTTTTCTATAGAAAATACAAGCTTACGCGTGCCACATCTGGCACGCGTGCCACGGATTTGCCATCCCTGGTGTAACATATGTTACAATTTTTATGTTTAGAATTAATGTTATATTTTATGTTTATTTGGTGGATAGATATATGGAGATGAGAGGGCCGCGTTACGGTAAGCTGCCTTAATAGGAGGTTGTAGATGCATAAATGCTGGTATCCACTGAACAAATAAGTCTTGAATAGCTCAGCGATTAATTCAAATAGGTACAATTTCATGTGGACGGAAGGACACGTGGACATGTGGAATAATTGTCGAGTATGATTATTAAATGAATTATCGAGTTTGATTAATGGCTTAAACAAAATTCTCAATGTTTTTCTAGTAGCCATAATAATTAAGGAAAACCAAACGGGCATTTATGGTGCATATCTGCTACCATCAGTTGTAATCCGCCGACACAGAATTCTAAATAAGAAGGAAAAATCTGATCTTCTTACAGTTTTTATGGAGAGATGAGTCAGTAAATAATCCCCTTCTCGTAATTTGAAAACATCCAGAAAGGTATCTAAATATAGCATGCAAACATATTGTCATGGCTAAAAAACTGCCAAGGAATCCCTTATAGGAAGCTTTATTTTAACTGTTGTACAAGTTATTTTTTGGGGAAAAGTTTGAATGTTAATAGGTTATTAAACCAAGTCCGTTAATATAATAGCCTATATTTTCAATACGTAAAGAATAAGCATTACATTGGCTAGACTCAACTACATTAAAACCAAGAAAGACAACGGTCGCAAGCGGGTTTAATAAGAAATTAAGTAAATTTAGTTTTTTTGCTCATTAATAATCATGAAGAATTTTTCAAATGGTCTCGGTTTAAAGAAGAAGATTGCCGAAGTGAATCCCGAGATAGATATAAATCCAAATGGATTAACGTAAAAGTAGTTTGTTCCATAGCTACTAGTTTATTTTGATTTCTTGTATTGTAGCCTCCGTTCAATAGCATCCATCGAATTACAGAAAATTTTGCAAAGTTATTAAAAAATTTTGAGCCATAAGTAAATATGTCGAATGAATTTACAAGGAATAAAAATGAAGCACTGGATTATATTTTGTTTTTACAAGTAATAATTCGAGATAAGGACAAGTATATTTATGACACCGCTCGCAGTTAGGGAGAAATTTTGTAAAGTGATGACGATGACGAAGAATTTTGAGGAGATGCTTCAATATTTTCCCATTCTGGAATTTATTTTCTTTGGGCTTTTCGAACCATAACGGGGTTAATGTAATTACTAATCCTGGTACGCTTGCTAAAATCATTAATTTTCTATAAAATTCCTCACACAAATGATTGTCTTTTTCCGAGAATACGAATACGAGAATGTATTTTTCGTGAATTTTAGAAATTTCCATACTCAAATTATGTAGAAACAAAAGACAAAAGCAATTGGAAAATTAGTACAGTTTTGGCAGTGATTATATTAATGCGTAAGAACGAAGTGCGCATGTAAAATTGAATAACACCGCAATAGTTCGGTAACGAAGATAAATGAAAAGAAAAAACCGTTAAAAGTGTATATGAAACCTTGACAATAAAATAAATTGAAGAAAACATGGATATCAAACTTCACGATAGAATGAGATAATACAATAAGAAGTACACCGTGTTCTGGCAATATACAAGAAGGATAAAAATATCATGTCACATTATTATAAGTATTCACGATTGTAAATGAAGCAGCACATTTTTCGAACCGCAGGACTGAATTTATAACACATGCGTATAATTATAAAATATATCCTAAATTGATTGAAATTCGCTCAGTCTGCATTCTTTGGTCATTAATAAATATACATTGCAGTGATCAGATCTTTACGTTGCGATTTATTGACATTTGGCACCATATCTAACATGTTTTCACTAATAAACGGTTAAACTGCGAAAAGAGAAAGTCGAGAACTAAAATGGGATGACCCTGGTTGCACTGCGAAGTCGCAACCCGCTTAAATCATTAAAATTTGCGTTGCGCTTCTCTTCGAATGCCCTCGCAACATTCCTTGCAGCCGAGCGACATCGCCCTCGAACTGATCGATAAACTGCGGACCACCATCGGAATTTTTGTCCATTCAAATGTTTAAAGTGATAATTATGCCATGTGGTAACAACAGCAAAGGCAGCATTTTCGAACACAGAATAACTCTTCGCTATTAGCATTTTATGAGCGGGTTGTATTCGGAGGAGCGAAAACAAAGGTACAGAAATAACTAGATTATTCGATGGTTGTCATGCGGCAATTTTATCCATATCAATAAGAAGAATCATTTGACGTGTTAATGTCCTGTATCTGTTTGAGGTAAATTGTATTCAATCGATAGTAGACGATAAAATGTTCTATTTCGAAATTTCATGATAAACAATGCATTGATTAGATTTTTAAAAATTCCTGTGCATTATCTGTTAATTTATTATATTTAATTTACCTTAATTTTTATTTTTCATTTAATTTCAATGTTTATTCTCAGAAATTGAAAGAAAAGTTTATAAAATTATTTTAAATAAGTTAAGGATCTGTTTTTATTCCATCGTCAGTGAGGATTAAATCTTTTATTGTAGATATAGTTTTAATATATTTGTTTCACAAGTAGGTTTCATCTTTAAGCACTAAAAGCAGCTTTACAACTTAATTTACTGTTTTTTATTAAACTTTGAAAACTAATGTATTAAAATATATAAATTCAAATTAACAATAAAATAGTATTTAACCATCCGTTACATAAAACTTCAGATTAAGAAAATATACAATTAATTAAATAACCCGTCCAGCAGATAAGGAAGTTGAACTTCTATAAAACTCGAGAATATCTTCTCTTTATCTAAATAGGAAGTCGGACACCGATTGAAGGAAAGGATCAAGTGACGAAGAAAGCACTTCTGTTTCGAAAATCGGAACGTGTTGGAGAAAATATTGCATATATTTCTCGTAAAACGACGAGTTTATGAGTACCGGATGATAAAAGACAAATCATTACTTTTGTTCATGCAATTCATGCGCTGTCACTTAGACTTAGAGAGCTGGAATATTTCACGCAGTCCTCACTACACCGTCGAGTTTCCAGTTTGCGAGTCCATGACACACTTTATGCGTTCGATTTCTACGCTCCATTCTACTTCTTGTTGTTTCGCAGTTTCTGAAACTTTACGACTTGCGCGACAAGCTTTCTTATCACCGCCTCCATAGGTTTCTGATGGACGAGTTATTCACGTCTGCCCTCCTGTAACCCTTTCTTCTATTCATTATTTTTTTTATCAGCGTCAGTTCACTAATCTGTCGTTCTCTTTTGAAGTTTGTAACATTTTTTTGTTATTTTACTTCAGTTAAAACTAAACTGAGGGTAGAACTGAGATTGAGATTTTTAAGGATTTTTAAAATATTTACCAAGTATGCATGATTATTTTATTTAAACACTGTTGTAAAAATATTTTTAGGCACTTCGAGGCATAGGAAAGAGCGTAGCGCAAACAGAATACTTTTAAATGTTTTATGTGTCGTAGCTTTTGAACTTATCCCGAACTTATGGCTTTTTTTTATCTCGAAAACTAAAAAGATAAATGTGAAACTCATAAATTGTTAAATTTATTATTTATAAAAATTCTCCATTTAATATCATTGGACTTGTTGCAATAGAAATTAATACCTACTGACATTGCTAAAAATCGGATAACACCATATTCTTTCTGATTAAATACAAATTTTAGACCAATTAGGCACGGATTTTAATTTTTCTTCAAAAGCGTTTACTTAATGTAATGTATTTTTTATGCTTCAAGTTCGTTCCGTATTTTTAACTAATTTCAAAATGCAACTTCGCAACGACCTGCATTATTTACCGCACTTCTTTTATGGGGTAAGATTGAAAAAAAATGGGACCAGAAAAACCAATAAAGGAAAATTTTTGGAATTTCAGAACGTATCCAACGATTGATCATCCTTGCATGGTTTCTTTTATTTTTGACAAGTTGCATAAGAAAATAATTACGGCTAAATTGATTAGGTAACTTTTTCCCTTATGAGTGAAGTGTGCAAAACGATCTTCGCGCGGGCACAAGTAGCCTGATTGTATGTTGGTGACACCAGTACTATAGGAATAGCAATTATTATACAAGAAACGAGCCAAAAAGAAAAAATGATATAACAGAGAACCTTTTTGCAATCCATCCTTTTGATGTATGCTCGGGTCACTCCCGCATTGCCAGGTGGAAAAATTTTCCCACCATTCAGCATAACTTCTCCTTTCCAAAGAAGCACTCTGCCTCCTCCTATTCCCACACCTTCCTCCCTCCATTTTGGTCTTGCGATGAAGACATCTCTCTCTCTCTATCGCGCAGTCTATCCTTCCCTTGGTCCTCTCTCCTCCTACTCCCTTCCTAATTCTTTTCTCTTGTCGCTGGCACCATCCCCAAGGCATTTGGAGCACTCAGTCCGCCCTCCCATGGGACTACATACTTCCCTCTCCCTCGTTATCTTTCCTTTCTTAAAATCTTCCATCTTTTCCTCCTCTTAATTTTTTCTTCAAATAGCCCCTTTTATTCCGACCCCTCTCTCTCTTATCTCTCTCTGTCTCCCTCCTCTTCCCCCTCCCACCTCCTCTTTCGACGAACGAGGAGCAGGACGCCGTCCAAATTTTAAAGACTCAGTAAAATGGAAGAAAGGGGCATTTTTTTAAGGAAGGATTTTCAGGCGAGCTGATTGGCGACGGAAGAAGAGAGAGATGAATTTTTATTCTATTTTATTTTTTGCCCCTTCAGATTTTCCGATGATTAAGAATGTTTGAGAATTAGGGACGACCCATTAAGTCCCTCTAAAGGAAATCGACCTCTCCGTCCCTTTCTCTCTCTCTCCCTCATCATTCTCCCTTCCTCCATCTTTAACCCTCCTTCCCTAACGGCCGACCTCTCCTTGCCATCACTCTGCCGATATCTTTACCAACTGTTTTAACCTCCGCTCCATTATTCTCTCTAAGGGAACCAACCACACGCGATTGGCCATCGATCCCTCGTGGTTCGCCAACCAAAGAAGGCACTACAGAAAGGGAACTCTTCCCTCCATCCCTCCTTAACTTCAGAAAAAATCAAGATTTTTTGAAATTCTCCTTCGTTTTCATCCTCTTCTTTCTCCCTTCCCGCCAGAGACCCTTTCTGCTCTCTTCGCCCGCTCCTCAAGTTTTTCCATTTCTTCAGCATCCCTCGCTCCATTATGCACGAACCTGAAAAGACCTCCCCGAAGCGAGTGTGTGAGTGAATTGTAAGGCCGGCGATGTGCTGAACTCTTCTTTTCTTTTCCGAAAGAAAGGTCATCGCCCTATATCATCCTGTCGCTCTTATCTTCCAATTTGCACACGTTTTTCCCATCGCGTTTTAAACGGCTCAGGGACACCCTTTATCTGGATGGCGGTACTGCAACTCTTTGCCCTCGAGGCAATAATCGGTTTTGTGAACTCCGCATAAAACTGGTAAAAAACCTTGAAAGCTGCTTTAGGTTTTTTCAAAGAAAATTAGTGTGGTGATGGCAAAGTTCGTTAACTTTGAAGCCTTTTCCTCGCATGAGAATATACTAAGATTAATAATATAATTTCTGCAAAAATTGTCTTAAAGTTTTCGCGATAAATAATTCCAGTGAATAATAAATCATTTGGTGGGCGTCTTTGATGATGATAGAAGGAAGGGGAAGATGGTTATAAAATTCACTGATTTCAAAAAAGGGTACTTTTACCTAACAGTTAAAATTAGACTTTAAATGAAAAACGCGTTGTGATAATCAAGACAACACTATCTTAGATTAGGTTTGTAATTTAATGAATTCGAAAGATATTCAACTTTTGCTACGTTTAAGAAATCTTGCTAACAAGGAGAAGAAATCAAAAGACTGTTGATAAAACTAGTAATTAGTTACCCTTTTAATTTTATCAAATATTTTAGTTAAGCAGTTGATTTTATTGAAAGGATGAAATGAAGTTGCCCTGAGATTATCGCACAAGAACGGCGTTTAATTTAAGTTTCCACTAATGATTCATGTATTTCTCGGATTATTGCGTGTATTTTACACGCCTTACATAGAATAATTTCAATCTAAAAATGAATTTTCATTGATTAGCTTGGAATGAAAACACGAAACTCAATATTATAGCAGGGGGTACAATTCAACGAGTGAAGCTATACATCACTCCTTTCTGGGTCGTGAAAAAACGTAGGATTATTCCTTTTCGTAGACGAGAATAAAACACATGAAATAAAAATTTGTATAGAAATGGCGTAGTTCATAAAATGTTCACCTCAATTCTGAATGATAATTTTTCTGCTTAAAAATTTTGTTACCTTTTAGAAATACATCTAGAAAAAATGCTGCTCTATAAAAAAATTCCGTCCGCCATTATAAAGGAATAAAACACGCGCATTGCCCTTTCCTTTAACACCCAATTCATTCCCACCGCAATTTCCATGCCAACCGCTCTCATGTTACTTTACGCAGTTTTTTGCCCCTCCAGAGATAGAGGAAAATGTACCATTTTACGTTTCTTTGCTCTCTCTTCTGTCATTAATCCCCTACGGCTGGAGATCACGTACAATAAGCAAGGAGAGGAGTCTTACGAGTCATTGCGACCATTGCAACGCATTGAGAGTGGGAGAAAGGAAGAGCAGGAATGCGAAACGACCCTTGTGCCGTGGAAGGGGATCTTGGATTCGCAAACGTCACTCAAGCCATTCCGTTTTCCCAGAGCGTTCGTTGCTGGAGAGTAATAGAAAAAGATCCCGAGGGTGTGTTTCCAACCATTTTTCCTCTCGAGTGACTGTGAGAGAGAGAGATCTCTTCGCCACTTCATCCGGGCGAATTGGCTTTTCAGTGCGTCGTTTCGCGCTTCTTGAAAGGATTCTGTGGGGCGGCGGTGCGCAAACACATCCAACCCCATCTTTCGCTCTATACTTTATCACGCCGATCGGCATTCAACGTCTTCTCGAACGGCTTTTATGCCTCGCCTCGGGTTTACCGATTTTTGTTAGCGTTTTAGGAATAATCTGCGGTAATGATTATCCCGTGCACTTGATCTCCTATATTGATATGCGAGTTTTATATATATATATATCAAAATCTTTCACGTTTTAGTATTTGATAATCGGATGCTGTTCTTTCAATAAGAAAGTGAATTTTCTTCGTATTTTAATTTGCGGTTGTGATAGTTGCGTTCCTTCTTGTAAAGTTTTACTTCTCAACGTTATTTCTAAATCCGTTTGAAAATTCTTCATCTCGGTAGCGATATAAATATTGGCGAACACATGTTAACATGTAATCACATACGAAAAGTTATCATTAGCTGAGAAAGCGTAGGATACGGCATAAACTGCTCTAAGAAAATGAAATCCCTCGTTTTTACCACCACAGAGTTATGTATACGCAAATCATATGTTATAGAAACGTGATAATAAAATATAAAACAAATTATTGAGCTTTTCTCGAGTTATTGCGTGTTTGAGCACCACTTGTGAAATAACCCGTAAAATAATTTGTAAACTTTAAAAAAAAATTATGGATGGATTATATTTCACCGTAAATTTTACGTATAAAAATTTCATTATATTACAAAAAAATGAAAAACATTTTTGGTTTGAATTCATATTTGGCTTTAAAAAATATATTTTTGATCAAACTTTTAGACCTCCTTTTGGAAATGTGAGGTTTAATTTCAATTTCAATCACATTATATTATTGACGATGGAAGCGTCCTACAAAGACTTAGCTTGAATACTTGAAATATTTGAGTAGGAACTCTTTGAGAATTGGAATATTCAAACTAATTTTGGAGCTAAAATTTAATCTAGAGTTAATAAAATTGCGTTCAAGTAATTCACTTTCGTGATTACATCTTTGAACCGATTTAAATAAATGTACTGAATTAATTGAAATGACAGCCTTTGTATGCTCAACTCCTCCGTTACGCTGGTAACAATTCATTAACTTTGTGGTTGACTAACAATAAGATGCATTTGGAGTAGTCGTTATTCCAACACATGGCGAATGCCCATCATTATTTTGGTTAACATATCTTTAGTATCTATCTTATAAGGAATAAGAAAAATAACAGCTCAATACTATCGCTTGAATTCTGCTGAATCACTTTATAAAATTTCTCGTTGAAACAACTGTATTTAGTTCGAATTGAATACCTTGGCGAAAGACTTAAAAGTACCTATGCCTGAAAATTTTAGTCGAAGATGTTTCAGTAAATTAGATAAATATGAGTTAATAGAGAATTAGTTTAAAACAAGGAGTGGACGATTTAAAATATTTTGGCATGGTAGAATAACAAATTATTTTGTATATTTTGTTATTTTTTCTCCAGTTTTTTTCTCTTCCTGTTCACCCTGTCCAACTATTTTCTTACGCTTTTCCTAATCATTTCCAGTAAATACTTTTTCGCTAAAACCGTTTCAATAAATGCCTCGAATCGATATCTTCCCTCTCTCTCCTTCATTATCTATCCTTTTTCATCCTCTCAACTTCCTCCCCGCTATAAAACCGTTCTCATTTTCTCCCATGCTCCAAATTTCATTAATAAATGAGGTAGTAGGTGGCCTTCTCCTCCAGTCCAATCTCCCTTCATAAGGGACTTAATCAATCAATCCCCTTCAGGGAATTTTAAGGCGTCCCGACTCCCCCACCCCCCATTCCCCTTCATCCCCTCCGCCTTCCTGCCTGCCTCCCATAGCGACCTTTCCTTATCTCTAGCTTTGTTGCTCATTCCCACCTCCCTCTCTCTTCTTTCTAAAACTCTCTCTCTCACTCTCCCCTTTCTCCTTTTTACCCCCTCTCTTCTTCTTCTCTTCTCACATCGGTTGCGGAAGAATCCCACGCTCTAACCTCTCTCTCTTATCAGACACAAGCCGCCACACCCTCCATCCTCCCTCCGCCTCCTCCTCCTCCTCCTCCTCCTCCTTCCGTTCCCGAGTCTCTATTTCTCCCTACCGTTCCCATCGCCTTGGCTCGCGTTCCCCTTGGAAACGAAGACTTCTTTTTATTCTGCTCCCATCATTCCACTCACCCCTTTCCTTCTGAATCGTCTCCTCTCCAGCCATTCCTTTCACTAGCTGCCAAATACTCCCTTTTCTCTCCCTCCCTCTTGAGCCGCCACCTACCTTTCTTACCTCTCTCTTTTCTTTTTTACTCTACCGATTATTGCTCTCTCTTCCCCTCATTGTATCCCCGTGCCAACAGATCAGCAAATCCGATTCCAATTCACCTGGTCTTCGATTCCATAGGATTTCATTAAAGAATAGTTTGTCAGTGATCCTGGCCCTGGTCAACCACTTCTGCAGTGTGCATTATGTAATGTCAAGAGAAGAACGTTGGGTTTGAAGGTGAGGGAGAATGAGAGGTGGGGTGGCTTAGAAAAGATAATAGACGCAGAGAAGGAATTAAATGTTGGCTAGGAAAACTTACGAAGGGATGCAAGAATTTCCGGATATTTCTCATATTCTGCGCGAATTGGCTTAAAAGAAAACGGATTACAAAATCAACGATGAAGTTTACCGGATAATCTCATGCCTAATTTTGGTCGAGTGAAATGAAAAATCTTTCTTTATTATATTATTAAAATAATTTATATTTTTGTATAAATTTTGTTCGCAATCAATAGCTTTCGTTTAAAACCAGCGTCTGAATACTTGACAAATTAAGCTGTAAAAATTAATTGTTATGGATATGTATGTCGAAGTTTGGGCAACTGACACTATTTGATCAAATTATTGGTCGCGGCTATTCAGCTCGCCGTTTTACAATAATAATCCGGATTAAATTACTATAAAATTATAACGCTATCCCGGTTAAAACGATTTCATTTTCGTAAAAATATATAATATCACCTGAATATACTAAAAAAAAGATTTTTTTTAAACAGACAGGGTTTAAAAGAGAGCCTTATAATTCTTTGCTAGAGTAAATACCCGTCTAATATGAAAGGGCATCACATTTAATGTGTTCATCTGCTTTTTAATGAGAAATACAAAAATTTATTGTAAAATATATACATTTATTAAAATAAAAATAACCATATTTCAGAAATGTCCTTGCCACAAAATTTTCCTCTCTCTCTCTCCTCCTCCCTCCCATCTCGCCCTCTTTCCCACCCTCTCTCTTTCATTGTCGTTTCTTCAAAAATGCGTCAGCTTTTGAATTGTCTATTGGTAAGTTTAATCTAAAATACTTGAAATTTAATGTACAATTTTGTTTTTAAATATAACTTACACAACTTCGACAATATCTATGTAATTTGAAAGAAAGTTGAATATCATTTAGAGGAAATCCTTTTGAGAACGAATTAATTAAATTTTTTGTTTTCCATTTAACCCGATTTAATTAAGCAATTTCGTCAAATAAGCAAAGAAAGCAATTGCCCTTGGCGGTGAAAGATTTTCCCCTCAGAAAATGTAAAATGTAAAATGTTCCTGTTCAAAGCAAATTTTTAAGCGACTCAATGCGAACTCGAGAATCGACGATGGGAAAATGAATTTTCATTCTTTCAGGCAATTTTTTGTTCAAGTCTGGATTTTGCACGATTAAGTAGCTTAGAAATGCAAACACGCTGCACCCATTTCCATGTTATGCAAATTTAGGAATTAATTGCTCATACATTGAACTCGGACAGTTATTATACAGAATTTTTACTCGGAAACGGATAATACACCATAACCAAATTAAGTAATTTATAAAAGCGCAGGGGATACAAAATGATAAATATACAAAGAAGTAAATTGTTTATATAGATTTTCGTTGATCTTATTGCAGTGGTTGACTGATTTTAGATTTTTTTAAATGCTAATAAAATGTTTTTTCTGTTCACAGACACAAACTTAAGAAAACATATGATCTGTATTACGTATATTATCACAAAGTAGGGTCGCGACACATTGCTGAATAACAGGAAACAGTATGTTCGGTCACAATAATGTTGACAATATGCGAGTACTAGTTACGTTAATAGCTATATTTCAAGTAAATAATGCTTTATTTTCTTGGCAATTTATACAAAAATCTGTAAAAAAAATCACCATGGAGGAAAGAGGCATGTGAATTTCTTTTTTCACTGTGGCATGAGACAGAAAATCAATTAACTATATCATCTCTTGTAAGCCATTTAGAATACAAGAAAACCTTTCAAAACCAGAAGATGCATATTGAAAAATCCACGTAACAATTGCACAAAAACATTCGGAAAGAAATATTATAACAGCATACACACCACGCAGAAAAATATTCGAGAATTTCTAACCGTTCAGAATCTACGAAAACATATATCTAATTAATTGACTCACTGACTTTTTTGTTGCTATACTTTAAACCTTCAAACTCAAAATTTGACAAGAAAAATAATTCTTATTTCCTCAAATAACTCTGATTTTCGTTAATGGGCTAAATCTGTCTGTAATTATATGTATGCATGTCTACTCACGTTAATGGCTATTAGCAGCAGCAAATAATATGAAAATGAAATATACTAATCAAATAAAATTTTGTTGACTTTGAAAGTGATAAAACCGTTTTTTTCGTTAGATATTTGGGAGTTTTTTGTCGAACCCCTGTGAATATCCTCACTGAAAAACCATGTTTACGCCAAAATTCTATTGAAAACCATTTATCTACAGTGTGTCTGGTAAGTCACTCCATATTTTAAAAGTGTTATTGCTCCTTAACTAAAAGAGATACTGTAACCGTTTTTCACTAAAATGGGGATTATTTATTACCATTTACTATATAACAAATTTAGAATTCAACGTAGGCTGCAGTATTGTCCACACACTTCTGTAACCTTACAGGTAAATATTCAACAGATTTTCTCAAGAAGTCGTCTGGTACATTAAAAAAGAATGCTGCTAATACGAAGGTATATATTCGGACATTCAGTTAATATACATCCTACACAAATTAGCTTAGCTAAATAAATGTTAATCAAATCACGGAAATGTGAAAATCTGATCGCTGAAAACATAACTGTTTTGTAATTGCTTGTTGTAATATATAAGTGCCTGGTATAATATTTAAGACCAAGTATTTTTCAGGAAATACTGTTTAAGTCTCCATATGAAAAATTTCACGTACGCATAAAAATCATTGTAATTAGGAATATCTTGTCTTACAAACTGGGCTTGGAATGAATCGATGAAGAATTTCTTGATCGTTATCACTTTTGCTTTCAACTTTATAGTTATTAATTTTATCTTTTCTTTGCTTATATCTTAGGCATAATATTAACAATTTTTCTTGTCTACGGCAAATTATACCGTATTTTGAGTCGCACTGTTTTTTCAATCATGTTTTCAAATAATACATTATTTTAAGCAACAAATGTCTTACAGTTTCAGAATTTCATTGACTTACATAACTCTAAGATATTAAGTATTTTCGAAAACTATACTTTCCAATCGTTCTATCCGCCTACTAATACGTTAAAAAAATCGAAATGGAGCACATTTGCGGTAGCTTGACAATAAGGAATTTTCAGGTTTAAATGTCAAAATCACTAAAAATATTTAACAATATGTTAGAGTAATTATATGTGAAAGGATTGTCCTTAAACGCTACTGCTATACTTACATTGAGTCGCTGAAAATGAAGCACGGCTAGTGGTGCCATCTGCCGAGAAGATTCGGCTTCAGGACGGGTCCCGCTAGGATACAAAATACGGACGAAATTTGGGAATTGAGGGTTTACCGTTTCTTAAAGTTTTCTAAGCGCCTATATGGCATCTATCGAGATTATTCTCACCTGATTTATCTGCATTTTCATATATTCATAAAAAATCGGACGAGAAAAGCATCTTAAAACTGCGAATAAATGATTTCAAAATTTTACCAAGGTAGTCGAAACGAAAATTAATTTGTGTAAATAAGGATAAAGAACTAAATTTCCCTGAGAGTAGCATATTGTCACCAGATCATGTTTATCGGGGCGGCTATCCTTCGTTGAGGAGGGAGGAGGTGGATTGTTGACTCGCAGTACACTATAGTCAACAGTGTATAGAATGCATGCTGTAATTGATGTCACTAGGGATAGTGTTACGGGAGATAATGCCTAGAGTAACACGATGTCAGTGGATTCTGTGTACCTTCTATTTTCTGTCGTATTTAACGTGCAAGTAACGGAAAACAAACCTAAGTCGTCGACGAAGCGCCAAAATTGGAAGAAATCGATAATCATGTTTTTCTTAGGTGGTCGCAGTGTGTAAAATATACCCCGCACAGGGACCTGGGGAGAATATTTAATTTCCAAGTACTCTGCAATTATATTAAATAATACTTTCAATGGTTTCCCCAAAATATTATCTGCAATTTAAATGTATTTATCTTACCTAAACGTATTATTTACGACTCACATCTCGGTGCACACGTTATCAATGAAATAATTAAACTTTTTTACCTTGTACATAACTCGTTCTTTGGAATGATGAGATCGTGCGCTAAGATTAAGCTGTAAATAGTGGCAATTCAAAACACTGATTTCAGAATTCGTTTTCAATACAAGCATGTTTAATGTTTTTTTTGGGAGAATCATGCGCGTGGATAGGATGGTGTAAAACTCGCCGTTTTCAATTGAAATTCTGAGAAAAAAAATCGTTGAAAGTTTTAATGACTCGTATCTCGGTAATAAAAGAAGAGGGCTAATCATTTGATGCAGGTGAATATATATCGGCAGCGGTGAGCGTCCTAAAACTTTACCTCATACTTGCATGCTAATATTCTTCATGGTCAACTAATTTCAGCCAAAGTTATTTTTTAAATAGTAAAAATTTCGGATAAAAAATTTACAACAAAAAGGTTGCTTATGCGGTTTTGTTGGTTGCCATACCATTCCTTCGCGCAGTTTCATCAAACGGTGAGGATAACTTGCGATTGTTAGACATATTTTTTTCTCTTACTCAGTATTGAGGCCTAAGAATTACGACATTGATTAGTTTCTTACAGAATTTTTTCCTCTCTGCATATCTCACACTGTTGTGGCTTTGTATTTAATTTGATTAAATTTTCTTTTATCCTAGCCAGCAGCGTAAACAAGTTTCAGTAAATAAACTATCTTATGAAAGACCCGAGTATTTTCTTTCGCGGCGTGTAAACTTTGAACACATTAATTAATCCGTTTCTCAGATCTTCACTCTGCACGCACATTCTCGCAGATGCGTAATAGATTCACCCGTAAATCAACTCTTTCTTTACCGGTTTGCCGACGCTTCCATAAATCTCTCCGTACATTTCTCGTTTTACAGCCGCTTATTTTTCAAAGATTTCAGTTATTAAATCATTTTCGCATTTTATTACCGTCTTGCCGACTTTCCCTCCATAGCCTGTTTTTTTTACAATTTTAAAGCTTCTTCATAATTTTGTCGCATTTTTACAATTTAAGTAAAAATTAATTTCCGTGCCGTCTCAATAGCTCCTTTAAAATGTATAAAGTTTTTGTTCGTCGATTCAAACTTTGTGCACTTCTGTGCCTACTAATTAATACCTTTAGTTTAATATCGTCTAGCATGGTAATAGTCTCTTTTGGTTATATAGAGGCAGAATCTTTATGTGTACTTTGAAATTTTTATGCATCAAATCATTCCAAAAAGCAAAATGTGTAGCTTCGCTCAGGACTGCATCATAGCCTAAATAAAATAGTTGTCTTAAAATTATTTTTTTTAATTTTCGTATTGTAAAATATGTTGAACGACGTTTTTATTTCATAGCTTGGTAATTTTTGTTTCAGCCAAGGGAAAGCAAATACTATTAGTAGTGTTACCATATGAGTTTCATCTTTTATGACCTCAGTGGATAGAAAAAATATACTAAAGTGTGAAATTAGGTAGAGACTGTTTCGTTTCTATTTTGTCGAAAATCTACATAAATATTACTGTGGGTCAGATCTGACCCCAATGAAATTTTTAGCTATTTTAATTTTTGCACTCTTGATACTATAAATGCGTTTCTTTGCCAAAACATATAATTTTCATGCAAATGATTGGACTTCAGGTTTTATTTTAGTAGTTTCTCATATAAATAAAATATCTGTAAGACGAACTATAATTTTAACATATTATTTATTAAATTTTACTTATAATTAAAGGAATTTGAAAAGTAATAATCTCTTCTGAAGTTTAATATAAAACTTTCATAATAAGATCGTAAAATTAGCCTGATAACTTGCAGGAAACAAAATTACGGAAAAATTTTAAATTAAGTCTTAAAACAATCAGTAAACGGAAAATTACTTTTACACAGATATCAACTTCTTCAGTTTGCTTATAACATTAGCATAACATTGTAAGATACACATTGTCTTTGATATTTTTACACATAAGTATAAGTACACAATATTTTTTGTCACACATGTGGCATCGTCTGTTAAATGTCTATCCATGTTTCTCTAATATTATTTTAGATTATTTCCGAAATCATATAAAAGAAATTACTGCCCAAAACAGGCAACTATTTACCTTAAAAGTTATTTTGTCATAATAAAAAATATAGCACAAACGCTACTGGGGGATCAAATCAGACTCTATTGCTATAAAAAAAGCCAGTATTTAGGACCTCGTAAAGGACTCTCATATAAAGGTGGTTTTATTATATGGCAAGTGATTTCCTCGAAAATCTTAAAATGAGACTCACTCACCATTAAAACTCCCCAACAGCGCGAAGTTCAAGGTCTTAACCGGTTTACTAAAATTATTTTCTCTATGAAAAATTATTTTATTCGTCTATGAACCATAATTGTAGGAATAGCCCACTCGAAATTTAAGAACTTGATGCGGATTTATAACTTTGGTTGGCGATTATTTTGAGAAAATATTTATTGATTGACTTCTACTTATAATCTCTCATTGTGATTTAGATGATTTACGACTTCATATTGTCTGAATTAATTGAAATAAACAACTTCTATAACTATACAAATCAAAGTCATTGGTTCGCAGTTATTTTTATCGGGCTAGATATAATAAATAAGTTAGGTAAGTCAATCAGAGGTAAAGAGGTCGAAAAAACTCATGAACATTACCGTTACAAAGCAGCAGTCCTGACAGATTTTAAAATTTCTAGAATTTGTTATCTGTAAATCACTACTGGTGACGACTGCTTTACAGCCAAATTACGGGTATTTGTTCTACCTATTTCATTTATTTTATTGCAGTCATAAAATAGACTAAATGATTCTTTTTAAGGTAGTACTTGTAAATTAAGAATTTCATAAAGGTTACGAGGTTAAGAAAGCAGATAATTCTGAGGACGAGAATCAGCAGCAATAATGCAACTCAATAACTTAGCCACACTGCGTAAAATAAACAATAAAACCATTCAAAATAATTTGGATTTAAAAATATTAATGATTTGGCTTTGCCTTAAACGTATCTTGGCTCAATGATTATTTTTTCTATACTGACATAACAATTTTAGCATGATTTCCTTGGTGTTTATGAAGAAAGGCAAAATTTGTTGACCAATTTCTTGTATAGAAAGACTTCTTAAATTTAAACCAAAACGTCTTATGATTTATCTAAACTTGAAGAACCTTAGTAAACTTTTGCCATATGAAGTAATATTTATTACTAGCGGAACAAACGGTAATCGAACATTACTTTTTCTACGAAAATTGCATTTATATACTAAAACGCAACATAACACCCATCTCATTTAATTGCAATCTCTCATTCGAACCTTTATATGTTTTATAAATGTCTCCTAGAAGCTTTCCTATTCGCTTACTTGAAGTTGATAAAGCGTGAAAATTTGCATTAAATCGTTTGGGGTAAAACCTTTCTTTTAAATATGCCATTAAGTTTATACGTTGCATATGCTACGCGAATACAATTAACTGTGACGTGTAGTTATGGAAACTTACGCCATTCCTAACCACATTCCAAAAAACATACTGAAATGTCGATAAGCACCTTCCTAGCTTAGGGAATAATTTTGAATGTCAATTCTCTTTTGAGATAACAGCTCTTAATTTCAATATCTTTCCTATCGTTTTTAAGCTAGTCAGCATATCCCTACACCTTTTATGAGAATATTTTTACGCGATTAGAAAATTATGTTAACAGCGGCTCTAACGGTTATGGACAGATAGATGAGCAAAGAAAGAATAACGGTCATATTTTGCCAGGATGAACATTTTAATATTCTGACATCGATTTTATGTTTGGGAGAGCAGCGCTTCATGGCGCCACTGCAGCTTAATTTTCAACCAATCACACCTTTCGTGCGCCGGAGATTTTTTGTCGACCTCGTCGCGGTAAAACAATCCGCCTCGTAAAAAATATTCGCGAAGCCGCGCGATTTTTTCCCGAGTCGACCCGGGGAGGGAAAAAATAAACGTTGCAAAGGTGAGCGGTGACCTTACGTAGGCTCGAGGCTCTCCTCGAGGGACATAACGACTTATCGTTTTTTTTATAATGGATTACCGCGGATGGAATTCCTCTCGGAGTCGAGTGCTAACTATGTGAAATGAGAGACGATGTGAGGGCAGAGTGAGGAAAGTGAAGAGATGGAAAAATGGAGGACTGCGGAGAGAGAGGAGAGAAAGTTAGACGAAAGAGGAAGTAAGGGATAGATAGAGTGGAGCGGTCATGTCGTATGAGGATTGGGAGCAGAGAAAGAAGCGAAGGTCGTTATAACGTTAATGAGGAATAAAATTATAAGTTTGGAGAGATAGTTTGCGGGAGCTGTACAGTTGCTTAAAACTTTCAACAATAGCCGAATGAGAGAAATTATCATTAAAAAATGAAAAGTTGAAACTCGTCTGTTATATATATATTTTTTTGAATTTCGAAATTGCATTGAAACTTTTATATCTATGCATCGAAATTCACCCATATTTATCTAAATCGGTTGTAACTGTTAACGGGAAAGAAAAACGTTGGATATATTTTTGTAAGTGTAGAGAATGCGATGCAAAATAAATGCAAAGTATGGTCAGCATAGTCGATATTCCATCGGGTGCCGAAGTTTTACGAGGTTGGTATTGGAAAGACTCGGACCGAGTCGGAATAGAGGATGAATATGCTGGGGAAGATATGTATATATATTTATATTGGGAGAGCGGAATAAATGGTCGCTCGAAACGGGGTAGAGTAAGTGAGGAAAAGAAGAGGATGGAGCGTATGAGAGAGATGAAGGTTGAGCGACAGGAATACAGGAAAGATACGAAAGGGAGAGAGAGAGAGGGAAGGGCTAGTTAGCAGGAGGAGAAGGGAAAAGCAGGAAGAGAGAGGTGAGAGAGAGAGAGAGATGCATCTCAGGAGGGGGAAGGAGAGAATGGGAGAAGCGACCGAAGAGGAGTGAGGGAGAGAGGTGCATCGGAGGTGGAAGGGGCGTGAGGAGAGGGAAGGTTGGGCCTCACGGGTGGGGAAGAGGGGGAAGGGGAGGAGGCGGACAGAGAGTCATCGCCTTACCTCCCGACTATGTAGCCGTATCCCTTATTCTCCCTCCCTCCCCTCGACGCGCGGGGTGGGTGAGGTCCCCCCCACTTGCACACACAGACGTTGCAAAACGGGACAAAGGGTGGCGAGGGTGCGCGAAGGTGAGTCGGGAGGAGGAGAGTGAGAAAGAGAGAGAGGGAGAGGGGAAGAGGTCGGGAGGAGGGAACGATTAAAATAAGATGCAAGAGTGAACGAAGAAAAAGAAAGAACGGAAACCGGTTTCTGCGAATTCCCTCCCGTTCCACTCTCTCCCTCCCTCTCTCTATCTCCCTCTCACTCTCTCCTTTCTCTCCTGACCTCCCTCCCGTACCTAGTCAATTCTCTTTCTCCCCCTCCCCCGCACACACTAACACACACAGACACTTCTCCCCTTCCCATTCGGCTAGAACTCTCTCTCCCACTTCCCCGCTCCATCCTCTCTACCCTTGCAACTCCTTCCTCACCGGAGGAGAAACGTTTTGCATCTCATCAGATACCTCTCCTCTCTCTCTCTCTCACCCTCTCCTTTCTCCGTACCTTACCTCCCCTCGACGTTTCCCTCCCCTTCCATCCTCCGTAAACCCCTTTACGGAGTCTCAGTATTTCTCTCCTATAACCCAGACTCTTAAGGTTTAGTTTTTATGGACGTTTTTACGTTCGGCCAATCAGAACCGGATGACTTCTGTTGTCGAGTGCAAAGGACTCCGGAATCTATTAATTTTGCGGCCATCTCAGCGGCGGATGGAGATTATTCAAAACAGTCTGCCGCTTCCCACGAGTTATTTTCCTCTCTGGATAAGAAACCCAATCTAGAGGATAGGAGATGAGAGTAAAAATGACGAACGAAAATGTGAAAGCGCAATCAGATCGTCAAGTCGGCGACTGCGTGGGAATCGAAACTTTCGTCCAATATTATTGCGATTTATTTTTGTTTTCTTAATTTTCTCGTGGGAAAAAAAGAACGTCCGCGCATCGCGAAAATACGTCACCGGTCGGATCCGAAGAGTCCGTTTGCTGTTTTAAACTCTCTTTCGAACATCGCAGGGGGTGGGGGGGAGAGAGAGATGCGCGTTCTTTAAAAAACGAAAGAACGATGGAAATTCGATTACGGTCTAATTTATGCGATCGGTTTGCGCCGCGGCCGCCCCAGAGCTCATTCGGATCGTTTCGCTCGCGTATCCATCATCAAAAATGTTGAAGCCACGCGACGGCGTTATATTCGCGAACGATCGATCGTTTTTCGAACTGCGGGAGAACGTAATGGCGCCCCTCCCCCTCCCCTCCCCCCCTCCCACCCTAAACTCAGCGCGACGTCAAACAATCAATCCGGAGAGGGCATTTGTCGGAGCCTTTTACGCGAGGGGGGAAAACGAGGTAAAGGAAAGAGGGAGGGAGGAAAAAAAAAAGTCGCTTCCTCGTTGGCGAAGAGCAAACTCGTAAATTTACAGTGACGGAGTGACGTAACGGGAAAGTCAAATGGTGAAAATAACAGGAGGAAACAAACGTGGATGTTTTCGCAGGTGATTCTTATTTCTCTTTCGTTCCGAAAAATTTTAGCGCTGTTTCTGAAGGATACAAGAAGAGGAGAGGGAGAGAGAAAAATCTAGAAAAAGGACGGGGAAAGTGAAGAGGAATGAGGGAGAAGGAAAGAGGCGAGATGTGTCTCGCAATGTATCTTTCGCAAAGGTCCCATATTCTCTTACTTTCACTCTCTGTCGCACGTTACGCATATGCGAAGGATTATTGATCGATGATTTATTGGTAGTAAATTCATTGTTTTCTTCATACCAGTCAGGCGGTTCAACTTTCTTTGCAGTGATAGCATCTAACCTTCTATGACTGCCTCCTCTCTCCCTCTCTCTTCTTCCCCTCCTCCGCCATCTCTTTCTCTCTTCTCCCCCTCTCTCTCTTCTCCCCCCTCTCCTCCCTTTTCGCTCGCCGCCAGCTAGCCAGGCGCAAATGCATCGCATAATGAAAGTTGATGCGTCGCGACCGGTCTCTTTCTCTCTTGTCGGCGGTCCCGACTTCGCACCCCGGCCGAGCCAGTCTTCCCTTAATTTTTTCCGTTTTTATCCTTCGCCGTTTATTTCCACCGCTGCCGCAGCCGCTTGGATCCGGTCTCCGCCATCTTTTTTCTCCCGAGTGGCTGTATCGTGAAAGGGGGTTGTTTTATTTCATCTGCATAGTGACCGGACATGTGTCGGTCAATTTTTGACGCCTGTGCTTACAGAAAGACTGAAGACCTCGAGATGCAACGGAAATGCATTTTTATATGGCGGATCATATACTACGAATTTCAATTGGATACTTTAAAACATATAAACTAGTGAAAGAAATTTTCGAATTTCTCGTCATTTAAATATAGATTTTTTATTTTATTAGGCGTGTTGCTTTTTAATGAAATGTGCTTATTTCACTATTTTTAACGTCTATTTTTCTGTTCTCACAAAGTGCAAAGCAGTGGTTCCCCAACTGGATGCCATAGCTAATTTTTAGGGGTTTCGCGATAAAATGCCTTTTATATAAATCAGCGATTAGAATACGTTAAAAGGGCAATATTTTTGCCTATGATAAATTGAATATGGCGTAATACCGACAAATGAATCCATCCACGTGTTGTTATACCAGTATATAAAAATATAGAAATAACCTTTGTTTCAAGGCTGCAGTGCCGCGAAATTGTGCTTATCTTTGAAATCGTTTGCGAACCACGGACGCAGAGAGTTCATAGAATATTAGATAGCTTACTAAAACTTAATTAAAGGATAGATCTTTCTTGGGAAGTTTTTAAGACGATGCATACTTTTCCAGCAACTTAATCTTCTCCTTAAGTCCGTATATGCTAATAATGTTTTAATGAAATTTTAACAGGGATAGACTAACATTTTCGGGATTCTATTACCTTGTAGCTATTTAATATATGATAAATCGATAAAGTAAGTTAAATAAAATGATTATTACTTTCTCATACGAAGTATCGAGAAAGTATTGTTTTCGCGAAAAAATTCGACCTCGAGATTTTTACGGAAATACACGTTTTAGGTGTCGCTGAATCCGAAAAAGTGGTTTTCGCAATGCCGTCTGTCTGTCTGTTACTGGCGCTGGAGCCTAGACGGTCGAACGAAAATGAATGAAATCTCGTATTTAGGCATTTTATCATACTGAGCAGAGTATACATAGAAATGGTTGACATTGATCAATAATTAAGAGTTGTTTATTCTACGCATTTTTAACAACAATCCGATTTTCTCGAAAACGGCTCTAACGATTTTTATCAAATTTCGCGCAATCACTTGAGGTTACGTCTTCAATAATACTGTATAGTTCATATTTCTCAAAAAATTAATATAAGGCTAGTTTATTCTAGGCAACTTTAACAATAATTCGATTTTCTCAGAAACGGCTCTGACGATTTTGATCAAATTTCGTAGAGTTACTTGAGTATACGTCTTCAATAATACTACGTATTTCATTTTCCCCAAAGAATGAATATAAGGCTAGTTTATTCTTGGGCAACTTTAACAAAAATTGGATTTTCCAAAAACAGGCTCATATTTTCTAAAGATAACTAAACGACGCATTAGTATGTAAATGAGAAAGTTTGTACAATGTATGTTGTACCGATTTTTTTATAGTCTTTTCGTTTCATCTTTCTGAGTTATATAGATTATTCTTTGAAAATAGAATTATCTATCTTAAAAATAGTTCACTGGAATATATTTTAGATAATCGTATGGCTGAAAATATATTCCAGTCTCAAAAATTGAAAAATTAAGTACTCGTCTTGGGTATCTCCAACAGCCATAACAGTGTTATGATTGAATTATGGATACTGTAGGTACCTAATACAAATAATTTCTGAAATTTGTCATTAAAATTCTTATTCTGAAATTGTAAAAAACGATAATTGATTTTTATTAGAAATTTTATTTTATACAATGTCTCTATAATAGTCATAAAACGATTGGGAAAACTAGATACACATTTCAATTACAAAGCAGTCGGAATCCGTTGTGATTCACCGATACTAAACTCTAATCAGGTTCATTTATTAGAAACGATGGGTAGATTCTGCAGGAGAATCCATTATCCGTGAATAACTATTGTTGACGGCTGCTTTATAACAAAAAGGTGTATGTGGTTTTCGTAACCTTTTATTAATATTGGAGTGGCATTGTGTCAATTTAATTTTAGCCAAACTAGATGGATCTCTATTGAAGAATTTAATTAATTGGGAACTAGTGATACACGTATTTTAAGTTTATATCAAATATCATTTCCCTATCGCAGGAATGGAATCTTGTGCTAGATAGTTTTATTTCTATTAAGTAAATAAAAATGGAATGTAATTCAATAATTAATGAATTAAAAATCTTTCCTCCCTCAATTTTGATTTATAAGGAGTTTTTAATTACTCAGAAATTTAAACGATAATCGATGTTAAGATGGTTTCGCGATATCACCTTCACTTTATTCCAAAACAATTTGGGCCGTTTTATTTTGCGAAAGGATGCATGTTTTTCTTTATTTATTTATCCAAATAAAAATATAACTGAAATACGCAAAACTTCTGCAATCGGAGAACAAATGTCGATCGGAACGCACATTTACACGCTCGTTTCGGCTAATAAGATATTCTAAGAGGATACGTCCGAGGCACGCGTAAAAGAAGAAAGCCGGTGCCTCTTTCGCACGAGGCGAGAAAACACCAACAATCTTCATTTGTTAAAAAGGACGAGAAGAAAAACAATGTGAATCTTATCGCTCGTGATTTAAATTCCTGCCGGCGGAAATCTTCCTCCTCGGGCCGATTATTTTTTTCCCCCACGGAAGAAGCATAAAATCGGCGTAATTTCTCCTCGAACGACTCGTTTCGCGATATCGGCAATGGGAAATAACGCCGATGAATCTTTTTTTTTTACTCCATTGAGTTTTCTTCCTTTCCTCTCTCTCTTTCTTCTTATGGGCACACACTATATCTCTCCTTTTGCATCTCTCTCCCTCGGCATCTCTTCCTCTAATTCTTTCGTTCACTCTCCATCTTTCTCTCTCTCTCTCTCTTTCTCTCCGCGGGTCTGCTGAGGTGTCCCGATGACCGCCGGCGTCCTCTCTTCGCGATCGCTGACCACAATTGCCATTAATAATGGAACGCATACATTTCTATGCTTCCCTTCCCTCCCCCCTCCCCCCCCCTCATTCCTTATCTCGCCCCACCACACTTACCTTCCTCGTCTTCTACTTCTCCTCCTCCCTTCCAATCCCTTTCTCTCTGATATCCACCAAGCCTCTGGAAGCCCCTTCTCCCTTACGCTGTTGCAACCATCGGTGCAACCGCCTCCTGCAACTCTCCCACTCTCCCTTCCCTCCCCCCTCTTTCCTCTTCCCCACTCCTCTCCCTCTTCTTTCCTCTTACTTCCTTCCTTTTTTCTCCCTCCTCCTCCCACACCGCCGGGGCCACCCCGAGACGACGCGGGGAGGAAACGAGGAATGCAGTCTGGGAGAAAGAGAGGGAGGGAGGAGGGGGTGCGGCTCTATGCGCCTCCACCCTTCCTCCTACACCCTCCGCACCACCCTTTTTTCCTCTCTCTCAGCCAAGCTTTAAGGCTCTCGCAGACTCTCTCTCCCTCTCTCTTTCAGACTCACTGCCGTATTCGCTGTCTCTCTCTCCCTCCCTCCCTCCCTCCCTCTCTCTCTTTCCACTTAACGCACAGCGCCCTCGGAAACGCAGATCGCCCCTTCGGAAAAAGAGGAGTGAGCCCAACTATCTCTCTCTCGCTCGCTCTTTCCCTCCCTCCTTTCTGCCTAGACGGCTTCGCTTCGAGCCCTGACTCGGGCAACGAGGCGGGTGGGTTGGTTAAGTGGGCGATGAGGTTGAACCGCCGGGGACGACCAGTTCCAAAGTCTCAGACTACGCCCGCAAACTCGCCCTCCATCTCTCACCTAACCTCCTATGTCTCTCTTCCTCTCTACTACTCTCTCATTCTCTCTGACTTTCCCTTTCTCTATCCCCTCTTCTTTTCTCTGACTTCCCTCCGTCATTCTCACTCGCTGTCACCTATCACCGACCTAGCTTCCGCTCTCTCTCTCTCTCTCCCTCTCTCCATTTTTTCCTATCTCTTCGCTCCCTCACATTCTCCCTCAAAATTTCCCCTTTTCTCTTTCTTTTCTCAACTTCTCCCTTCTCTCCTTTATCTTCGACCTCTCATCCATCTCCTTCCATTTCTCTTCCTCTTTATCTCTTTATTCCCTCGCATTCTCTCGCTAACTTTCGACCCCCTTTCCCCTATCTCTCTATTCCTCTCATTCTCTGTAATTTTTCTCTCATTTTCTTTCCCTTTCTCTTCTATCAGTTTCCACCACCTTCCCCCGCCATCCTCCCTTCTCCTCTTTGTCTCTTCTTCCCGGACCGTGGAGGTGCGTTGCATTCTTGGGAGCCTTGGATCTTTCCTCGGTTTCCTAGGTGATCCCTTTCTTACCTTCTCGGATAACAAGGGAGAGAGAGAGAGACGCCCCTCGGTGCATTTTTCAGGCTTAAGTCTGCGGCGGTGGAGACGGTGGCCGATGAAAAAAAATCCTCTTTCCATCTGGTCGGACGGAATGAAATTTTATTTCAATCCCTTTCCCTCTCCACTCCTCCCCTTTCCAGAGTCGGTGGTGACGTGGTGGTTTTTCTTGCCTCGTCTACGCCTGGGTTCCGGGTTCTAAGCCATCCGAGGACAGTTTTTTTTTCGACCCAGACGTGTATAGCCGAAGACTCTAGACGTAGTTTAAGGAGAGAGAGAAATAGAAGTGGGGAGGGTTAAGAGGAGGTAAATTGTGCATTTTTAGAAAGGGGCGAAATGATACTGCCCTACCGTCCTGCTATACTATGGAGAATGGGCATCTTCAACGTTCGTTATTGGCCACAATCTGTGACTTTCGCCCAGCCGAAAGCTATGAGATTCGACGTCCAGGTCGTCGGCGAGGGATGGGTTCGAAGTATCTGCAGAGGAAATTAAAAAAAACAAAGTCTAATTGGTGGACGCGATTAACTAATTCCCCAAAAATTATAAATTTTATTCATAATGTCGCCATGACTCAAGATTTCGTGCATTTGAAACGATTCATCTTCATCGAAAATTCACTGCGAGTTTGATATTTTCATACTCTCACACTTTATTCATTCATGTTATTGAGGATTTACTTATTTTCTCCAATGGAAAGCTATTTTCTTTCGCTTTTACGAGGAAACCTCATCCAAGGCGTTGCTTCGAAATTTTTTGCATTTATATTAAATAATCAACTTATATCTTAATCTATTTACTTTAATTGTGTTTGCCTATTTAATTCTGCTGTCTATAATTAGTGGATCGGTGTCCGATTCGATTGAATTCATTTTCGAATAAACGCACAATTTGCTCCTGGCGTGTTTACGGGTTTCGTACAAGCGCGTACTCAAGTTCCTCGCACTATTAGGCTGCCTCTGCCGCTTTTGCCCACTCATTCGAGGTCAATGTAGGTCACGGGCGTGTACACCTTCCGCCTTAACCCTGCAGACTACCGTGCTTCTCTATTCAGCGCTGCCAGACTCCGCCCACCTCTCTCGCCGTCCCTTTCTCTATACCTCTTGCTCCATTGCCAACTCGCAATCTCTCTCTCTCCCTCTTCCTACGCCTTAATCTCTTACCTCCGACTCCTACCTCACGATCTACCTTTCGATTCCTCCCCATCCCTCCTGACATAACTCGTATTTTCCACCGCTTTCTTCCTCAATTTCATGTTTATTAATTTACCTCTTCATCTATTTTCCCCCGCTCTTCCTCGTCTGTGTGAATTTTAAAATCGTGTAAATTGTTGTCGCGTGGAAAAAGGATTTAAGAAAAGAAAGCTAAGATCCATTTTCATCAGAGCGTCTTTCAATCTATATTTTCATGTGATCCTCTTAGCACGATATGGCCTCTTAAGAATGCGTTGGCAACGTGGATATCAACAGACCAACTAGAAAAGCGGCTGTAACGGTCCACTTTGCGTTTTTATCGCATAGGCTCCCTTCTGTTTTCTCAGAAAGCATAATCTTTAAATATTTCCTTCTTATAGAAAACATTCGCTGCAGGAACATCATTGTCTTGAAGTAGGTGTGGTTTAAAAATCCTAAGAAAATTAATGAACTCGTTTAAATTACGCGAGGAAAAAATGAATGGCAAAGAAGAAAGAAAAGAAAATGAGGACTTTAGGCTGCTGGATGATTTGAAATAAATTCGACAAGATTAAAATGGCAGTCATCAAGTGGGGTTAAAGCTGAGTCAGCCATCACCTAAGAAAAATACCTTTGTTCTCTCTCTATAACGTAGGATCAAAGCTCACGAACAATACTTACTGGATCAACAATTTCAATTAATATAGCCACTTTACGAAAAACATGATGAACGTCCCTAGCCACTTGAGGGCTAGAATTCGGCGGCTGCACATTGTACGTATCACGATTATGATAATTAAATAGAAATGAAATATAATGTTAAATCTTTTGCACCACTCAGACTTACCTACCTCATCCTCCCCCCTATGGAGCGCGTTCTACAGTTTCGAAATCACTGGGTTAAGGGAAAAATTTAAAACTACGAACTCATCTAAAATTACAAAAGTCGTTTGTAATGCCATTTTTACTGGCACCCTTCATTTCCCATCAATAAGTAACGAAAATCGACCTACCATAATAACTTACAAACTTTTTGCAATAAGGTGCGAAATTTCTCTCCGACTATTTTTTGACGCCCACTGTCTCAACGAAAATGTTGTCGTTGGTTTTAAAATGTACGTCGCTAAGTTCTTTCTGGCAAGTACTTCTCTTGTGAAACATTTATGAAGAGGTTAAAAAGTGATCCAGGACTTCAAAAGTAAAATTAGAGCGGCACTCCAAAAAAAAAACCACGCTGGTCCCTTATGTTTCCATTTGGCACGTAAAACTCGTTTTATAAATAAGCTGCACCAAGGAGGGAAAAGGCGTGGATGGAGAAAGAGAGAGAGAGAGTCTGATTTCTGAACGCTAGGTCTAGGGTTCGTGTCCCTGCTCGGATGTGCGCTGCACATTTCCCAATCTCTCTCTCTCTCTCTCTAGACTTTAGTTTCGACATTTCGGCGAAAATCGCATCGGTATGAAAACTCCTACGTTTGAATGCTAAATTATCTTTTCCTTCCGTTAAGTTAAAGAGTGCAGCTTTTTATTTTTGCTTTAAAAGTTTCAAAGTTTTTTATTGAAAGGGAGCGACCATTTTCATGTATTGATATTGTGTAATCTTAATAGATATCTGCATTGGCCAGTATTTCTTAATCTTTTGGTGCTGACAATTCCTTTATAAGTGAACCCCATTTTCGATGTTAGAATTCTTAAATATGAATATTTTCTGAGTATTTTTTCAGGCAAAACTATTAAAAAGAATTATACTCAATACTAATGCTTCTTAGACGGTCATGAATTTAACAGAAAGTTATGTATGCCTAGTATTCCATAGCATTTTAAAAAATTGATATACCAAATGCATTTAACGTATAACTTTCTCGATTCACTGCTAATCAGCGAAATGAAACCGTGAGAAATGCTCTTAACGTTCACAAACATGCGTGTCTTCATCTGCTGCGTGACTGCGCATGCGTCGTGTTACTGTCTTATTTCAGTCGGTGTACAATATCATAACAAGATTCTAGTGCTCTCGAATTAGTCGCACTTTAGTTTTCCAAATGCGTTTTATAGTTTTGTACCCAGTTTCACAGTAGACCTATTGATCATTTTCCGGCTTGAGAAATGCTGGATTAAGTCATAGTTCCAAAAGTGCGATAACGAAAAATAAGAAGTGGATGTGGCAGCATTCCGCCTAGTGCACATACAGGTTCACAGAAACTATTATGAGAAATAAATATATAATACAAAAAAACTTTTTATTTATAAAATAATAATTTTAAGCCAAGCTGAAATATTAACACCATAAATAGATTATATATATATTGAAAACATAATCCTTTTATTTTACAATAAAATTCTAACATTTTAGTTGCAATATCAATTCCTTATACCATTCTAATGACACTGATATTTTATTAAACGATAGGTAATACAAGTTTTCTATTCGACGTAACAATATATTGCTCTATATCACTGCAGATTAGATCTGCTGCGTAAAAGATATAGCCTACGGAATTTACACGCCCAAAACATTGTCACCGGATAGTCTGGAAAGAATAACGAGACAAACTCAAAATTTAAGGCAAAATGCTTCACAGTTAAATTGTAGATTTTAAGCATCCCATTCATGTCGTTCGTAAAGATTATTCCATCCGTGCTTACTCGGCGTTATAATAATTTGAACTCCGTCGAGATTAATCTTTCTCTATCCAAGCCACATATTTGACCTTTATATTAAACCTTTTAAAAAAAGTTATTTTTTATAAAACATGATAAATCTCGCCGAGCGAAAGAAAGCGAGAAGAGATTTGTAAGCGGCCGCCTGAGAGGCAGATTGGCCTTCCCGTTCTAATACACGCAGGAATCAAATTCTTTCGGGTTCTAATTAGTTTAATGCGGCCGCCGTGATGAATGAAGCATCCGTCTGATAAATGCCCTCGTTACCGAGGCAACCGCCGCAAGAATAAATGGTTCCGCCGAGGAAAAGATGGAAAGAGAAGGCGAAGAGCGAAGGAATGAGAAGAATAGGGAGACGCCGCGAAGAAGCGAGAGAGAGAGAGAGAGAGAGAAAGAAAAATAACCTCCTCGCAGTGACTTTTAATGGCGACTCCCCTGAAAAATCGCATTCTGCTTGCACTCTTCCGCATCCGAGGAAGAACGCCAACCTCGTTAGTCCCATTTCCCACCATCACGGAATCACAAAACCACCCACCCACCACCGGGGCGAGGGGTGCGAAGGAGTGAGCGACCTGCGGGGGCCCCTCTTGAAAGGCCCCCACTGTGGATGAGAAGGGGATTGGTTGGTGGGAGTAAGAGGGCCACTCCTAACATGTTATGAAGGTACGTGCATAAAGACGGTGGGTGGATGAAGTACGCCATGTCTTTCCCGAGAGCCGTATGACTTGTGTGTGTGTGTGAAGGGGAAGGGAAGGAGATAAAGAGTTGGAGGGGGGCGGGGGTGGGAAGAGCGTTCCCATGCGTGTGTGTATTTGCGACAATGTGTGTGTGTGTGTGTGTGTGGGAGGAGGGGGTGCGAGTAGGCGGAGGCTAAAGGGTTGAAGAACCGGCGGAGAGAAGAAGCAGAAAGAGAGATGAGAAGCGGTTTTAAAAGAGAGAGAGGGGGTTGGTGGGTAGACAAGGAGGGCGTCCATTATGCGTGGGAGAGTGAGTGAAATAAAGTATAGAGAGAGAGAGAGAGAGAGAGGGTAAAAAAAAATTTTTTTTAGGCCTTTATGGCATTAACTCGTGCCTGCGGGAGATCCACCAATTCCCCTTTCCTCTTTTTCCCTCAAGTGTTGAGGGTTGCAGGTGTGGATTTGATGGCGTCGTGTGTTGGCTGGCGAGGGTTGGGGAGGGGTGGTGTGCTATGGGGGAGAGAAAGGAAGACCGTTTCCTCTATTTAAATCATTTGAAGGAGACGTTGCAGATGGGAGGAAAGATAGATAGAGAGGAGTGAGGAGGAGGAGGACGGGTTATGTGGAGGGGAACTTGCGGAATGGCGATTAAAAGAAAGATCGAATGCGAGGGAAGAAAGAACACGGTTAGGGAGACATCAAATCGATCTGAACGAAAAAAAAATTATTATCGAAAAAATGTAAGGAACGAGAGTCACATTTTCCTTCGGAAGAAAACTTCAGAATAAGCATTATACAAATTTCTTTGAATTCCCTACAAATGCTGAACTGAAAAATGAGCATTTGTTTAAAAACATTTTATTAAGATTTCTTCATTGGCTATTTTGATTTATCAGTCCAGAGCAGGAGTCGGCAGAGTATTTCTGTCGATTTACACTTTTACAGAGTTCAAAATTTGCGAACCTCCATACCTGTCACCATTTAATTCATCCTTAGCGTTCACAAAGTGTTTCTTTTAATATAAAGAGTTCTAGACACGATCCGTGAGCGTTAACGGTACAGAGAGAAATTATACCTAAGTGAAAATTATTTTTTTAATCATTTTTATTGCGCATTTTCCGTTAATTAGTGTGCCACGTGCAACATCTTTGTGTGTCACCTTGGGTAAGCGTGCAAAAGGTTGACCTCCCATGGTACAGAATGATTGTCCTCGTCACGGTCTCCACATCTTTCATGACTCAATTAACATTGCACAGAAATGGGCAGGCAGGCATTCGAATGAATGTAGAACTTCGCAAAATTTGTGCAAAGAATTCTTTGCTTGTTTATCAAACAGAATGTGTAAGCGTAGAAAAAGTCATCGGGGAATCCAAGCAAGGAAACCTAAAAGGAAAATTTAAAAAAAAAACCTGCGGAGCCAGATAACTGTGTTAAATCAGGAACGATAGTAAAATCGATATGAATAAATAACTGAAGAGACACTTGCGGAAAATATGGACAAAAACGATAACGTTATAAGAAATGCTCCACGCGCCAAACCAGAAATGCGAGGGACAAATAAGAACTTCGCGAGGAACAAAAGGAAGTGAATAAATCACGCAGAATACGAGAGAGGGAAGGCGAAAAACGGATCGGAGGCCGAGGTGGAAGAGAAGAGCTTTGGCAGAGGAAGAAATGTGGGCGAAGTAATATTTCAGTGCCCGAGGAACGTATGGGGATGAGAGGATTAGAGGGAGAGGGAAAGAGGCGGATGAGGAAATAAGGCGGAGGGATAGAGAGAGAGAGGAAAGGGGAGGAAGTTTTTAAGAAAAGAGGAAATAGAGAGAGAGAGAGAAATGAAAGAAGCGATGGACGTGACGTAAATCTCAGTTGTCGTAGGTCGTGACTCGTTCGCGGGGTTCCCGAGAGAGGGGTCTGAGGGGCTTCTACCTACGTGTCTTTTTTCTCTATCTCCTCTTTCCTTTTTTTCTCTCTCAGCGAGCTCCCTCTCCTCTCACTTCCCCTACCCCCCTCTCTCTCTCTTTTCTTTTCTCTTTTTTTTTACCTCCCATCCAATCTCGCCGCTTGACTCCCATTCTTCATTCCTTGAATGTAGTTTTGCGTTGTTCTGCAGAGGTTAGAGTAGATGAGGTTTGAAGAAAAGATGAGGAGATAGCTTCGCGAACTGTGTTTTCTTCTCTTCTTTCTTTTTATTATTATTATTATTCACCGCTTTCAAAGGGGGATGGGGGAGATAGATTAAAATCGCGGCATCTGAGAGCAGTCCTAAAAATAAAACGTCTTGTAGGAGGAGAAGGATTAGGAGGGTGGGAGGGAGGGAGGAAAGGAAGGAAAAAACATGGAAAACCCGCATCGTGGTTTGTTGGCTGTAGGATTACATTGGGACTTCGCTTCCGTTTTTTTTAATACTTCGCAAAATCCTGACGTCGTTTTCAGAAGTGGGATGGTGGGGAGAAAGAGAGGGGGGGAAGGGGGGAGAGGGGAGGAGGGGGGAGAGGGGAGGGGGGAGAGTCACCGCTGATGAATTAGCGGCGGTAAGAAAGGAATCCCGGATAAATGAAGTGATCGAAAGATGGTCGATTGCTGGTAGGGGAGGAGTAGTACCGCAAATCATGAAATGGATGCCTCAGCCTTTTAACATTTCATCTGTGCTATCGCACTTTCGTTTTTTTATTATCGCTGGTATGAACGCTAAGCTCATGCCGGGGATACATTAAGTCCGTGTTTTTAACTTATGGCTCCTTGAAAGAGAATTTTTAAAGATGTATGCGAAACTCATTTTTCTAGATGCTGCTATGCAGTAACGCATGTTTCATTTTTACATGCAGAAATTATAAAACAAAAAAGACATTAATGCTCGTAATAAATTCCGCGTCGAAGCTCTAATAGCCGAAGTACTCGAAAGAAACGGGTCGTATTTCATTTATCTCTGCCTTCTTTCAAAATGCAAATGCAAACTGGTGGCGTAAAAGCTTATTCCGGGCAGCGTATTCAAATAGTCGCGATGTTTAAGACGCCCGATTATTATTAATACCTACCATTATCGATGGCATCTAAAAAAAAAAAAAAGATGGAGCCACGTTCTGCCAGCCTTCGAACCCGTCCGGTTAATTCCGATTGGGGACAGGTAGGCATGAGTTCAAGTCTCATCCCGTCCTCCTTCAACCCATCTTTCAGGTACTACAACTACCGCCCTCCTTGTGACGACATTTTTACGCTTCAATGGGCTTTCGTTTTGTGAGTTTTAGAGAGTCGAAATAGAGCCGAGTCGTGTCCCTTTCTCATTGGCCTGTCTTTCGTCTACTTCACCCCTTCCCTCTTCGTTCCCCTCCCTCCCTCTCCAAACCGCTTCCCCATCCTCTTCGGAATTCCTTCGCTTCTCGAGACTTCCCAGTCGGATCCTTGCCAACGCGTAACTACACTCCGGAGAAGCGAATGGGAGGGAGAGGGAGAAAGAGTGAGAGGGAGAGTTAGAGGAAGGGAGAGAGAGGGAGATTGAGGAGGGAGGGACGTAGAGAAAGGAGAAGACGGAGGGAGAGAGAGAGGGAGGGAAGTGAAGAGAGGGAAAGAGGGAGGCGGGGAAAGAAAGAGAGAGAGGAAGAGGGAGGAGGGAGGTGGGGAGAGGAATTGGGAGAGGGAACGAGAAAGTGGGGGAAAGAGAGGAAAACAAACAGTGAAAAGGAGAAATAGTATAGATAGAAGTAGAGAAAGGGGAAAAAGGAGATTTGGGAATGAGGGAGAGAGTAGAGAGAGGGAGAGAGAGGGTAGCATATGTGGAGTAAGGGGCGCAGGCAGCCCACGCGAAACTCTAAAACTCTCTAGCCACACTCCACGGCCGATATTTCTTCTTGATGAGCTAGGCGAGGGCAAAATGTTGCACATGTCGAAAAACGGAATAACTGGAAATATCCGGTGTACCTTGTGTGTAAAGGGAGAATCCGAATTCCGGACGTCTTAACTGCGGCTTCTCGTCTTCGGGAAGCTTCCTCCATAAAACTAAATCAACTAACGCTGCCGCAGAAAACATTGCTTCGGCGGAACGGAACGGTTTCTAGATCGAGCCGTTCTTGACGTAACGGAGTTGTATTTCGCTGATTGGATGTCTGTAAATGACTGTTCGCTCAGCTCAATCTGTTCGGGATGATCTCCGATGGTTTTTTTTGGCCGTTTTCGGATACACGGAGGAGTCATTCGCCATTCGTGAAAACTGTTGTAATTCTTTTGTCCGACAGTAAGTTTAGATTTAACTAGATGAAGATGCCACTTTGTAAACACCCGCAGCCATGATAAGGTATCCGTGTCCAATAGTCATCAACAAAATTGAACGAGAGACTTAATTCTGTATGCATTTCTATCTTTCCAGCTTGGATGAAATTAGATTTTCATAAGCAGAAAATACTTCCGCTTAAAATACATAAGAAGTTAGGAAATTTAAGGATAAGATGATGTGATTAGGCTAATATTATCGTACATTTCCTCATGAATACTCAAGAAGTTTTACCTGCTGAATGAGCAAATGTAGTAAATTACTAGCATTGAAGACTGCATTTCACGGAACAACTGATTTGTATAAAGTATTTTAAGCTCATATACATCGGTATATGTATATTGTCCATTTTATAGTGATATAGGCTCATTACATTCATTATTATTCGCCATAAAATCTATCAATGAACAAAGACAGTGAAATTTTCAGCGGGCATCTTAATTCCTTATTTCCCGTGTGAGATCATTTACGTTCGCTTTCCTCGAGACAAAAAAAATAAGCTTATACCTTTTGAGAAAAGGGGACACTACGAGTTATGGCTCCGCTTATTGCAAAACTAAATAAAGGTTCGGCTGTTTATTCGGTATGTATTTCGAAATTGATACTGTGTAGATTTTGTGAGAGATGAAGAAAGAGTGTTGCACGTATACGTTCACTAATTGATGCTTTGACTCATTACAAGGCAGGAAACGAGCATAAGAAATATTACGTCAGCTTTACAGAAAAATAATCTTTAAAATTCAAAAGTGACACAGAAAAAAGTTTACTTCCAATGGTAAGGGTTTTATTAAAAATTCACACAAATGTGTTCCATTCAATGAATATTTATAATAAGTTATTTTTTGGCCTCTTAAAACTGAGCTCAAGTGTTTGTGAATGAATAATTTAATCCTAATCTCCGCTATTTTCTTCGTAAGTCTTACCAAAGTATTACATCGTAGTATGAGTCCGTGTCAAGACGTGGCTACGAAGACAGAGTGTAACTCATGTTACGTTGTTCTAGTAAACTGAACATAGCGAACAGTATAGAACTTTTTATTTTAAAAAGTCACCTGAGTAAACATACTTGTATACAATATTATTAAGAAATATCTTGTCACTGCGTAAAAACTTATGAACATTAAACCGACACCCTACAAAGATTTTGAATTACGAGTATATTCCAGAATATTTCAAAATACTTCTCTATAATTAGAGTTTTCATCTTTTTTCTAGCCTAAAAATAAATTGTCTACTTACAGAAAGTAAAACTTTTATGCTTGAATCATTGCTAAATCCGATATATAAATGTAACGACTATAGAAGCTTTTTAAAGTTTTTTAAATTTAAAATTGTAGCGTTGTAAATTAGGTGAGGTACAAGTTATTAGTGTATTCCATCGTAAAATATAGTTATATTACAATATTTACGTTATATATAACAAGGAATTAATTCCCTCTGATAAAAAGATAATAGAAGAACAATTTTTGTCATCATGGGTGTAACTGTTAGGCACTCCACTAGGAATTACCACTCTACAAAATTCTTCTTATCTTACCATCGTTTATAAGTACGTCTTTACGTCTGTATTACTGATCAAATGTTTTACAAGTGCCGTACGAACGAGGCTAAAATTAGGAAAGACATCAAGAAAATAGCACTACTCGCAGCGTTCTCTCGCGGTCCGATCGCCAAATTAAAAAAAATTGCTCCACAAATAGACGGCCTTTACGAGTGAAGAACGCCTCGCGTAGTGACAAGCGAGAGAGAGAAGGAGAGAAAAAGAAATAAGAAGGGAGATTAAGGATGGGCGATAGCGAACAGTAGGAGGAGAGGGCGAGAAGGGGAATGCTTAAAAAAAAAAGGAAGGAGTAAGATTGCTCAACGGCACGCCTCGCCTTCAATTGCGGGTCTAACATGGGAGGGCGATATGACCCATTTCCCCCATTAAAACTGATTGCATTGGGAAAGAGGCAACGAACTTAATAAGATGATTTGATATTTTATTCCGTCTAACGGCGCCGCTTTTTTGTTCAACACTTCATCCCTTATGAAAGGACGATATATATATCTTCCGCGGTCTAAAAATTATATCAAAGTTAACTTTCGCAATGCGTTGGTGAATATTTGCGTGCCTAAGTGGGGTTCAGAGTGAATTTTCATCCGTCTATTACTTTTTAGCACGCATTTATTTCATTCAATTTAACAATGAATGGTATATCTCATGTATGTATTTCGTTTGTATTATTATCCAGAAAAATCGCGAGGATTATTTCAGGCGCTTACATTTTGCGGATAAAAGGTTTTCGCGATTATGGTGATTGGCGTGACAGCGCACGCGTGGGGTGTGACTCTTTTTTGCTCTTTGCCCTTTTATCTTATCCCGATAGGAAAATCGAAAATATTCAGGTCGTTAAGGCGACTTCAGAAATATCTGCCATCTTGAAACTAGAGACTCCAGTCACGCGAATTTCCGAAAACAATCGCCCTTTAAAAAAATAGTTTTAGCGTTCGTCGTTTGCTCAAAAAATCTACAATGTTGCCATATGAAATTTATCGTCCAATAAATTTCATAGCTTTAACATAATATCGTAATTAAATGACATCCGTCACCATGTCTTTACTCTGTATTTTATCATAAATCTAGAAATCAATCAAAGGAGAATTTAATTTGACGGTTTCATTGTAGCGTGGACGCTCTCTTCACGAAATGGTAAACAGTGCTATTATTTTATATTGTCATACTTTGTACTTCAGGAAATTATCACAACACTCTCAAATGCAACAGTAGTATCTTAATCACGTGTTAGAATCAGGAAAGTACCTCTATCCAATAAACAAACCTCCTTTACCGGAGGAAATAATTTTAATGGAACATCCGGCCCGTGTAGATTGAGAAAGAGAGAAAGGGAAAGGGAGAAAAAAAAACAAGGGCGATTGGAAGATAAAGAGGAGGAAGAGAGAGAGAGGGGGGGGGGAAATAAAAAATTCCAAGATGGAATTAGTTGAAGGGTGGTGGGAAGGGATTGCGGAGGATGGGTTTTCCGCGGTTATTTGGGGTTGTCGTGGCCTGGGATTACTCGTGAGGATGTGTCAAGAGTGAAGGATGGTAGGAGTTGAGGAGAAGGCGGAGTTGGCGTTATAAATAAGCGCAATGTTGAGGAAGGTTATTGCCTCTCTCCGGATGACGTCACTCGACTTTCGAACTCATGCCGGAGCGGTGTCATTTTTTTATCTTTATTATTCCGCCGCACAGCCTTCTTTTTTTATCCTACCGCCCCTCTTTCGCTCCTTTCTTCCCCGCCTTCCACTTTCTTCTCCACATCTTTCGTCATAAGAATTCCTCGCTCTGTTTTTTTCTGCCAGGAAGCGGTGCAAAAAATCGATAGTTTAGTTTTAGCATATAAGATAACAATCTCGTAGGAGGTGGTGTTGATATTAGACAATATGATAAATATGATGGTTGTAGAAGAGTTTATCAGTATTTTCACTCATTTAAATTTTCCAGTAAATCGTTAGTGGAATAAACATTTTAATTGAAAACGAACTTTTCTCGAACTTTCATGGTGCATTATCGATTATGTAAGAATGGAATTAGATATGGTGTTGATTCTGTTGCTGAGGTGGAAATGAAATCCACCGATAAAATGCGAGAGGCAGAAAAAAGGTTAATTAAACTTTGGCTGCGAGGAAGTGTTTTTATGAACTCTTTCAAAAATACCCACTTCAAGAGTAATAAATCCAACTGATTTAATCAGGCTAATCATTGGATGTGTTGCGAAACACAGGATGCTTCCAACTCCAAACAGATGCTCGCGGTATCCTTCTTTGCAAAAGTTGTCGACGAAATGGTATCAAACCAGAAAAAACTCGCACCGACGCAGAATTTGCTTGGTGGTGAGATAGAGATACGAAAAAAGAAGAAAGAAAGGACGCTTGCGTGTTTGTGTGTGTGTGCGCGCGCGTCGCATTTCTATCTCATAAGCCATCTCCTTTTCCGGCTCATCTCTTTACACGCGAGGTAAACAATTCCTACGACACTCTCTCCTATGCAGATACGACAAGAGACGCTTAGGCATATAAAGAGAGAGAGAGAAAGAGAGAGACGGGATTCAGATGCTCTCTTAGTTTATACTAAAACTTCACACCTCTTGAGAGAAAGAGGGCAAAAAAACGGTGTGCCGCGAGCATCTTTCCCTGTAACCATCGCTCTCTTTGCCTTTTATCTATCCTCTCCGATCTCTCTCTCTCTCTCCACCTCCTCCCTCCCTCCCTCCCTCCCTCCAACCCGTAGACTCCTTCCCGCACTCCTCCTCCTCCTCCCACTGAAAAATCCTTCAATCGCATTCTTCCTCGGCCTTCCTTCCCTTTGTCTTTCTCGTCATCCCCAATTCGCACCTTCTCCTCGCGCATCTCCTTCCTCCGACCTCTTATGCCTTTTTACCGCCTTTCCCATAATGCAATTTGCAAATTGAGCCGAACCAGGAAGGCGAGAAACTCTTGCGCCAGTGCTAGTCTCTCTCTCTATCTCTCTCGGCCTAGTAACGCGGTTGCTATATCCCTCAATCCTACTGTAAATAACAATCTTTTTATCCGCTATAACGGGTAATGCGTCTTTTCTCTCGAAGAGCAACTGTAGATTTTACGAGTGAAGAAAGAATTTATGAGGAAATTATATAAGACGATTTTTTTCTTCCAAATGTATCGAAAATGTTATTTTTCTAGAGATATTAGAAAAGTCCCGATATAGGCACCGATTGCTTCTTTCCAGATCAAGATACTGAAATTTTTGATCGTTCAGGTGTTATGTAATAATATTTCCAATTTAAAAGCATGGACCCGTAACCATGGCAGTTGATATGAAAACTAGAAAAAATTTCCAATTCTTTTCATTAAAACCGATTATTCGCTCTCATTCAGCACGGATTTGAATTCTTATTATAAAATAAATATAAACCTCGTTATTTTAACTGTAGAAATGTTCATATTCCGAGCTCATATGTTCATTTTTACCATTTCAGAAATTCAAATTTATAATGCCATGCAGAGATATACTGCTTTTCTTACGGAGCAGAAATGAAACAAAGGAGTCCGACAAACCACATCGATTACTCCCCAGCAGTTGAACTTAAACCCGCCAAATTTTTTTCATGCCTAACCCTCTTTCATGAAAATTTGGCTTTTCCAAACGGTAGGATGTAGAGATATTGGCAACCCGGGCGGAAGTACAGACAAACCGAAGACACGAGCGATAAAAACAAGTTAGGAAAGTGTACAGCGTATCACAATGCAGTATTAGAAAGAAATGATACCTATACCTGTACGTAAGCGAAATAGCGTTTTAAATTTCTTTTCTTCATCATAAATAATCCATTTTCTTCTTATATAAAAATATTGCATGCGCACGCAAGGAAATTAAACGTTTGTTTGTCGCTGTAAGCGAAAGGCGCCTAAAAACGATATAAAGCGATTTATTCATCCCATCTCCTGTCTACATAGTGTCAAGGGAAGCGAGGCGCATGTCTCAAATTACTGGCAATTCGAGAGACAATTGGAGCATCCCATAGGTATAAAAATTAACCCGGCTGTTTGATTTCTGACATTTGAAGTTTAGATATTTACTAGCTGAAAGTACCCGGCGATGCCCGGGTTATGTCAGACACGTAACCAAGTGACCAAGAGAAAGTCGCCTTTACACTGTAATCCATAAATCTTAAGAATTTTAACTTGTAAGAACATTCAAAATGGGATCGAATCTTTAATAAAGCATATTTACCTTCTAATTACAGCAAACGCGCCCCATATATTGCTGTGCGGTATGTGTGTCATTTACGAACCACTTCTGGGGAAATGTTGGCGTTTTATTCATAATCACAAACTTATGTCGAGTGACTTCTATGGAGAGTATTATAAATGTGCGTTAGTAAGCATTACAGATGTATAATATAAAGGTTTTACTTACTAAAAGGTAAGATTCCAGCATACACAAGACGAATTGTCGTTATGACCGCTTCCCATACGCAGTCAACAGAATAATTATCCTTAACTATGTACGTTGCTATACATCATTAATTTCGATGCTTAAACAACAGTTCGAAGCGAATAACGCTATTCTTTCACCTATTTGAAGGTTTAATTGAATCGGAGGCAACAATTACGGTCGCCTTGACAACGTCCGGAAAGAGTACGAAATATCCGTAAAATTTCGACAACAATTGCGTATTTCTGAATGATTCGACCGTGTAACATGTAAAAATCGCAAGTATAAGATAGTATAGAGTTTTAGCCGTCGAATAAAGCAAAAACGAAGAAAATCGGTATTTATATGTTTTAGTGAACGAAGGAAAAAAAACTTGCACTTGGAAAATCGAAAATACCGTGTAAACTTATGGGAAAATAAAATTGTCTCTTGGAATCGAACCCGGGTCGATTTTGGAAATCCCAGCTATCCTATGTTACTTGTAGAGTCATATGAAGTCAATTTGCTAAGTTTGGTCCCGATAGCTCAAAGGGCGTGGGAATGTATAAGGAACATACGGACAGATGGACAGATAGATGGACAGACATTCACTTTTATTATATAGGACTAGACCGCTTTATATCCACTGAAGGCAGATAAGTTGTTGTTGAAATGCAGATGTAACTAGATCGATGACAATGGCAATATAAGTTGGCTATACTATTTCTTAGGTTGTAATGGTATTTAATCGCATGAATGACACAACAAGATGAGACCTAAATGATTTTAGTGTCAAAGCTACGCAAGGTAAACAACCATTCCGATCATTTAGCATAAAAAAATAAATACTCGTTCGATTATATTAAGCAATTGCGTTTTCATATCGTTTGCAATTTTTAAAAATTTTTTCGCGTTTAACCCTGTTTTCAAGGCGTCGATTGTTGTGGCTCATTAATATGATTAAGCGCGTGATAGATGACGCTATCGATGTAACTGTCGGGATTAATAAGCATTATGCCGTCGGCGTGAAACTACACAGAGTAAATGTGTAGGGCGGACGTAAGGCTGACTCGAATAATTTGTCCGATCCTTTTCGTCTTTTAACTTACCTCCATTAAAACAGCGATGAGATTCGTTTTCCCAATGGCGGAGGTTCTAATAAATGTAGCAGTTGTAAAGCTTATAAAAAAAGCTATTTCTCTGAAAAGACGAAGTATTATAATTTGGGAATTTGGCTTTAATCTATTCTATATATTTTGCTTACGAAGCGTAAGTAATGTAATAAATGAATTGGATAAATATCCTAACAACTCCCTTACATACGGCGAATGAATTAGCCAGAAAAAGTTATTTCAAAAATGAATTAATGCGCTACCTTTGTTTCTGGAATCGGATTGATAATTAAGATAATTTCTGTGCTAATTGTTTGCAAGCTCGTTCAATATAGCCTAACATGTAAACAATTATAAAACCTCAACGATAGCAATTCTTCGATAAAAAGCAGTTTTTCTTTGATAGCATCTGATTATCCGTTATAGATGCAATATTTATACATTACGATCATGCACTTTTAAACAGCCACAATTGAGGCATTTAAGGATATATGTCTCTCAATTGTGGATATATATGTGTGTGTGTGTGTATATATATATATATATATATAGTTTTTATCTAAAATTTACCTTGAAGAACGGTATGTGCTACTTCTCTCACGGAATGGTAACGATGTAACATAATTTGAGATTGCGTGCGTTTGGCAATTATGCGTTTAGAAAGGTGTCGATGGATTAAGAAGTTTCATTTCGTTTTCTTTCCTCTGGAAGTGAGTTAAAGAACGCCATCCTTCCTTTGAGAAAGTACTAATATATTCTGTAGCGACCTAATCGAGTAGGTGAATTTATGCTGATGTTTACACAGATGGTCAAATCCGGTAAAAATATGTAAGTTAGGGCAAGGGCGATTCTTCGAAAAAAGCGTTTTTCCGCTTTTATGCGATTTTTTCGTACTGAAAATCCGTTTAAATGAGCTCAGCGCCGGAGAAATACTTCATCCTTTTAGCAGGTCTTTCATCTGAGGGCTAAGTTAATGTCTCGTACGATTTCAAAATAAAACATCATGGCTTTCTTCAATGAGGTTTACCGTTCGACTCAAAGACACTCATCTTTTAATATACGTAATAGAATAATGGCAAAATGTAGCAAATATAAAAATAGTTGAAAATCTTAAGCGTGGATTTTGCAATCTCGTTTCTTCTTAATTCTAAGTCCATTCTTGAAGGGTGAGGGGTGGTAGAGTAGGCGTTGGAGGCTAGCTTGCAGTCTTTTGAGAATAGCTGATGATGCTGTCACCAATCCACGTGATTTTTGTCTTCCTATCTGCGTCTGCTTATCCCTTCTCATCCTATTAACCCAGGTGCTTTTTTGGTGACTCACACATATACAAACACACTCGGGCTCACACGCTTCGCCTCAAACCTTCCGTTTTTTCTACTTGATCCTCTTTCACAACAATTTAATCCAATAGTAGACAATGTTTTTCCCCAGTTGCCTTCCTATAAGCTTCGTTGGAAGTCTAGTTCTTATGCACGGGCACACTCTTTCATCTTGGGGTCGTTTTGTTGACTGTTGACGATACTGTCAGCCTCCTTTGACTTTTGTATGCGACCCGATGGTGCTTAGGTTTTTCAAGTTTGAGGTATCGATTTAAATACCTTTGATATATCTTTTTTGTTCCTGATTGAAACTGTGCAATCATTTCTAATGATGGAGTGATATTCGATTCATGTCATAAACAGTGATCTTGGAGAAAACCTGGTACGTATTTTGGCTACATAGCAGCCGTCTTCAGTGATGTCCACCGGTCGTTGTTTTTAGGATACCGTTGGCTATCCGAGATATCTTTGTCATCAATTATTCGATAGAATAGTTCTGAGTCCTGCTTTGATCACGGATGTCTGTGCATGTTATTGTTTTTATTAGAAAGTTATTAGTAAGAGGAAACAAAGTTAAGTTAACCGCATGTTAAATAAAAAGAAACTCATGGTAGTTGTGGATAATTTTGTGATACTTTCACATAAAGTTGTAAAGAAGTGGTACTAAGCCATCGAATCATATTGCTTCCTTTTTTATTTGACATATGATTTTTCCTATTATAAGTTTCACAAAGTGACAATATCTTCAGTGAAAATAACCAAAGGATATATAATAAAATACAACTGAATAGTGACAAATTTAGTGAATTAATGTTCATCCGATTTAGTTTCCGGCATTATTGCAATCGAAAATTTCACATCTATATCCTTGGCAATACTCAGAAGAAGTGAATGTTTCGCATTAGTTTCTTATAATGAAGAGGATATTGATCCTAATAAATCTTCCACCGTCCTACGAGTTCTGTAATGGTTAAAATTTGTATTGTGTCAACTCGAGAAATCTCTTTCAGACGGAGTAAAATTTTACAATGCCTTATTTTCAATCTTTCATTCGCCGTTCTTAAACAGGATCGGAAGAATATTACCTGCCGGTGAATGCATATTGACCGAATAGAAAAAATCGTTGAAAAAAACGAAACGTGCGATAAGACTTATAGTTCGACGGTGGAAAGAACGAGCACGAGGAATACCAAGAAATGATTACGACCTTCAGAGGCTTAACGCTAATGCAAAGCAGTTGAAGTTGTATCAGTTCGCATTTCATCTTCTCCCGCGCGTATCTCTAAGTTCGATCGCTTTCTTAGGCGAAGCAGAGAGAGAGAGGCGGTCTCTGGCGGTAGAGAGGGGGAAGCAAAACGATCGCTCCGCGACTAGACGAACATGATTTTTACGACGCACAATGCCATTATCGAGAAAATGTCCTCGAGGGCTAATCTGCGTGGAATAGGTTTTTGCCCCTTTTTTACTTTCTCCATACGTAGTACCCATGGGAAAGTATTGTGATCACGAAAAAATCGACTTCGAGATGTCAATGGAAATACGTGTTTTGAGGTCCCTAGAACAAGTTTAGATTATTTCCGGAATGATGGCTGTGTGTGGATGGATGTATGTGATTTTTGGAGCTCTAACTCAAAAAGTACTAGCCATATCGTTACTAAATTTCATATATAACGCTTTAGCATGAGCACAAAGAACTGATTATTTTTTGGACAATAACGGTTAACCGGAAGTCGAGGTTTATCCGAAACCAGATTCGGTTTTGGCGAAATATCTACGTTAAAATATCATTATTGTATATACAATTCTATACAAATGTAATATAGAATGTAATTTCCTACAACTTTCATTTGCAACAATTTTCCATAGCAGTTATTGTTTAGGAATTATTTATAAATAATCGGTTTTTTCGGTTTCCGTCAAATATCGCCTTAAAACAGTCGTTATTGGTAGTCTTCGTGAGGACTAAAGTTGTAGAGAATAATATTTCTTCCAAGTTTTGTTTGAAACAAATTGTTGTAGATCCATCCGTTTCGGAGATATTTAATTTATTCTTAATTTCCAGTATACAGCGCCAGCGGTGAATTCTGTAAACCTATTTAAACTATACCTAAGTTACGGCAATAAGGACGACAGTACTCTTTTAAGATACGAAATAATAATTTTGCCTCATAATGCTATTCATAATAATTTAAATATCTATACCCAAATATGGAGAAAGTCGTGTTGGCCACATCAGATTTTTTTGCTTTCTCCATACGTAGCAATGGGAAAGTATTGTGATCACGAACAAAATCGACTTCGAGATTTCAACTGAAATACACGTTTTGAGATCCCTAGAACACGTTTAGACTATTTTCGGAATGATGTCTGTGTGTGTATGTGATTGTGGGCGCTCTAACTCAAAAGGTACTTCCCACATCGTACCAATCTTCATATATAACACTTTAGCATGAGCAGAAAGAAATATGTAGTTTTTGGACAATAACGGTTAACCGAAAGTCGAGGTTTATTCGAAACCCGATTCTGTTTTTGAGATATTTCTCCGTTAAAACATCATTATTGTATACACAATTCTATACAAATGTTATATAGAATGTAATTTCCTACTACTTTCATTTGAAACAAGCAGTTACTGTTTAGGAATTATTTATAAATAATCGGTTTTTTCGGTTTCCGTCAAATATCTCCTTAAAAACGTCGTTATTGGTCATCTTCGTAAGAAGCAAAGTTGTAGAGGATAATATTTCTTCCAGGTTTTGTTTGAAACAAATTTTCGTAGAACCATCCATTTCGGAGATATTTAAGTTTTTCCTAATTTTCAGTATACAGCGCCACCACCATGTAGCGGTGAATTCTGTAAACATTCAAAATATACGTAATTTACGGCAATAAGGACGACTGTATTCTTTTACGATACGAAATAATAATTTTGCCTCATAATGCTATTCATAATAATTATTTAAACCCCAAATATGGAGAAAGTCATGTGTTGGCCACATCAAATGTTTTTCTTTTGACTTAGTCACGATAACGATTAATTCTTAAAAACAGGCGCCGTTGCTTTATTATGTTTGCCAAGTAAAATCTTTTTTGTTGATTGTTTTTTGCAGCAGCGACTATTTTACGATTCCGGGGCGAACAAATACAAATCTTTGTTTACTTTTAGTTTTTGGCCTTCTTTCTCTTATTCTCCCCCTCTTGGCGGTTCGACAAAATAAGTGTGGTAATGTTACTATGGCTCGAAGGAAAAAAACACTTCGTGTTTAGAATATATTATTCACGAGTTTTAATGATAAATTCTTTCTCCAAATACTAATTCAAATTAATTATTTGTAGTTTAATTGGGCAAAGAATAAAGAAACAGATGTAGATATTAACTTATCGAATTTATATTTATATAAGATGTAGATAAGATATCTGAGGACATAGTGTGTCATAAACTAACAAAATAAACGCTGAAATACACGACTATTTATAGGTTTAGAGTGCATCAAGATTGAATCAAGCAGGCAGATAATTATTATATGCGCATCTTGCACCTTTCGACAATAAAGCGACTTTTTTATTCGTCTTTCTCTTCCTCTTTCTATCCCTCATCGCCTCGCAACCTTATCCTTCCTCAACACGGATTCTCTTGTCTCTCCCTCTATCTCTCGCTCCTTCTCCTTCATCTGTTTTTTTCTCGCAAACTGCGCACTCTTTTCCACGGAGAGAGGGAGAGAGAGGTCTTCGAACCCGATGGTGCTATTTTTTCCTCTTCCTCGGGACCTCTCTCTCTCTCCCTCCCTCCCTCCCATCTCTGCGCACCTCCTCCCCCCCTTCCCCCTTCCTCCAACCTCCTTTTCTCCCCCTTCCCCCATTCGCTCCCTCTGGCCTCCCTATCCATCCCACTTGTGTTATTTCTTCCCTCGTTCTCTTTTTATCTTCAAACCTCCGACTAACCCTCTTATATCAAGCGGGAGACTTCCTCTTCCACCTCTGCACTTTTCCCCTTTCCTATCCTCCCACTTTTTCACCCCCTCTTTTTTATCCTTTTTCTTCTCCTCTCCGTTTTTTCTTTCGGTCGCCTTTACGCCTACATTCTCAGAATAATTTTTCGCACCCTCTCTCGATTTTGTCTCCTATTTTTTTCTCCCTTTCCAATCTACTATTTTTAGATTTTTCTTCTTCCGTCTCCTTTTCCTTCGTCTTCTTCGTTTTTTTTCATCACGCCTTTTCTCCACTTCGTCCCTTTTTTCCTCTATCTGCAACTTCTTTTTTCATCTTTTTCTTCCTCTCTATCCCCCTTTCCACCAGATACCTCTAGCCGTTTCACTCTTCCCTCCATTCCTATCATCTCCACCTCTCCATCCTCCTTGGCATATCTCCCTCCCTCTGCCGCTCCTCCCTCCCTCCCTCCACTCTTTCTCCCTCATCCCTTTTTTTCGCCATTCCTCCCTCCTCCCGTCCTCTTTATCCCTCTCTTTCACGCCGCCTCTTTCCACCTCTCGTTTTTCTCCCTTTCCTATTTCTCCCTCTCGTCTCACTCTTTCTCACCCCAAAGCAACCTACTTTGGGAGTGCTACCGATCTCCGCGCATGCGCGAACAAAACGAGCAAAAGCGCCCATGGGTTTGTAACGGCCGCTCCCGAAACATACTTCCGATCGAGAAAGAAATTTCAAATTTGCACACGGATCTAATCGACGTCACGGGGAATGTTATTTAATTAATTTATTCTGAAATGTACACTCGAGCGACGCCGCAGGCAGGAACCGCCTCCATAAGAGTTGTATTTATTTGTCCGTCCGCGGTGACTGGCAATAAGAGTTCGATTCCAGATCCGAAAACATTTGCAGTTAAAACAAAATCATTTATATTAACGCTGTTAATTATCTTTAAATCTAACGAGATGTTAATTACGTGATATTTTTTAATTTAGTTTATCAGTAATTCAGAATGGTAAAGATGTTTAACCTCTAATGGCCGGAAAAGTAACAAAATCACCAATGAATAATGAATTCGCAGTCATAAATCTCCAACAAGAAATAAATTACGTCGGAATACAATGTTACCCTACGCCAGCAAAATGCGCCAGGGATACCAAAAAAATACGATAATATGAGTATTTTATGTTTACCAATAGATTTGCGTATTGTGAAAATTCTGTTCATAGAAGTGTTGCACCTAAATGTTCTTCTCGCGTATTTACGTGACCGGCGCCTGTCAGTAATTTATATTCTTTCAAAACATACATTGCTCGTTTGTTATACAGCACGAGATACATTTTCGCAGACGCAGAGATTTTTATAAATTTTGGACCTAGGCCAGTTGACCCAAGTACGCGGGCCATCGGTTCAAAACGTATGGCCCTATTTTAAATTTGAATATAGCTGCACGAATGAGGCAAACACCGAGTTAAAAAGAGGTTTTAAGCAACATAAAAATGCTGATATCATAAAATTTACGATATTTTGTATTTAAGTAAAAGGTATACCAGTTTGAGCAACGTGCTTTTAAGTTTAATCAAAGTGCTTATGGACATAATTATTATATGCAAACTACTTTATACTTCGAAATTATCCATTTTGCTCTCATACAAACTGAGTTTGAGACCCGAGGCTTATGTTGTTTTACATTAACGCTAAAATCAATATTTATAAATGAGTATACAATATAATCGCTCTTTCATGTATTATGCTATTTCAAAAAACTGAATGGGCTTGATTTGGCAGATATTTTTATGAAGAAGTTACTTCCAAGCAGGGCCGCCCCAACAGAGGTGCGGGACCCAGGGCAAATCAACCTATGCGTGGCCCCGTTATCATTAACCACCAAATTAAATTGACTCTCTTTGCGGTAATATAGAAGCGCGGGGCCTCTGAAATCGCGGGACTCGGGGCGGTCGCCTCGATTCGCCATGCCCTAGGGACGGCCCTGCTTCCAAGTATGCATGTGACGTGATAACGACAATATTTTGTATTTTATCGTAATGTATTACATATTTCTGCAATTATTAGTGAAAATCTTGTGTTATTAATAATATTGTATGCATATACTAGCGTATTCAACATATTCATGGCAGTGGCTAAATTTTTCTTGAATTTGGATTAACATGATAATTTAAGTGATCTGTCTTGTCTAAAAAATAATTTATTAATAACGATGCCGAATAAGTTAATAGTATAAAAACATTTGTGTTCTTTAATTTCAATCATTAGAAATTTCAGGTAGAAAACAATGCATTTACATTTGCTGTTTACTACTACACAGTATAACTCCTTAGTTTCCTTCATTGAATCATTTGATCAAGTGCTCTATACTTTCAGGTCATAAAAGTAATTTCTCTTTTGGAGAATTCCATGTACCTATAAATTAGTAATTAGTTTCCGGTGAAAGCTGCAAACGCTCTTGTTCTTATTTGGCAATAACAACATATTAACAGAAGGAAGATGTTTTTTGCGAGTGTAAAGTTAGAAATCTGACTTACCTTCTATAGCAGATGAAAATATGTCAAACGGAAACACGGAATGATCAGATGTCCCACATTTCTTACAGCTAATTTTGAACGCAATCCCAGTCTCATTTAAAATTTTCCTATCAGTATCTATCGTTGCTGTATGATTAATGACTACAAAGTAGGATTGAATTAATATAATGTGGAAAAATTAGTCAAACTTATCGTACAATGATAGAATTAGTAAATAAGTCGCCTTTCTTGGCCATAATTAAATGACGTCTCAGAAATTTATTTTCCGTATCAGCGAGATATTTAATTTAAAACGAAAATGAATCAAATTAAGAAATCGTCAAGATCATCGAAAATAGTTTATGGTCAACATGTCAAGTATTCGAGAGAATGTGAGCGTTAGTGTAATCCTATAATCAAGTAGTCCGTTGACTCGCTGTAGGTGATCCGGTTCATTGATTAAAAATAGTCAATAGCTGGAGTCGATGATGAAGGTGGGACAAAGAAGATTAGTGGCTATAAAACGTTAATTTATCCGAAATACAGAAATCTAATTAAATCGGCCTGTTTTAATATTTTGGTATTGTTGGTGGTTCTTAACAAAATTTCTGAAACTCCCTTTCTATGGAAAAATATTTTAGTACTTATCACCCAAATGCAGTATACTCCCGGCAACTGCGGGAATTACGTTTCTGACTTAGGCCACGGGTAAGAAATCCGCGTATAGGGGAATATATGGGAAATTGGAGGTTAGGGGGAGTGATCCTAGAGATATCTATCAAAAACCTATAATGCGCACTTAAGTTTTACAAATAAGTTGGTTATATTTTAAAAAATACGTTCATTTAATGAAAATTGAAAAGATAATACATCAAAAGAACAAATAAATAATCTATATAATTAATATATAGGCAGAAATCTGCCGCTGCCCGTCTTGCTATAATACGCTACAAAGATCGCCGCTACTGTATATCATCCTAACATAAATGCGAAAACTCTATTTTAAAAACAATTTTGTCACTTAATCGAAACCTCTAGTTCCGTCGCAATATCAAATATTTTTCGATGACGGGTTTCGGTTCTCGTGTCGAAGTTTTCGTTCCTTAACATTCACCTCTTTGATCCATCGATCGCCACTTGTTATGAAGCTAGTTGAGTGGAAAGGATAAGATTTTAAAGAAAATAAGGGAGGGAGAAAACGGTTCTCTTTCAATAAGCCACATACTACGCTCCTCTCGTCCGCCTTCTGTTCCCTCCTTGGACAAAGCAAGGATGACCTGGACGACGTGAAGGAGGGGGAAAGGGAGGCGTTCGGAGGGAAGGAAGCCTCACACGGTCACACTGTGAAAAATCCTACGCGAAGTTTCTCTATTCCTCCTCCTCCTCCACCCTCTCTCTCTCCCTCCTCCCCTCTTCATTCATCTTGCAATTCCAATTCCGTCGCCTCGGATCGCTTCCCAGAATGGGAGTCACAAAATAGGTTTCGCGTAGAAGACGAGGTTTTGATGACGTTATACAACGGGTGTCCGCGTGCAAAAAGAGCACTGGTGGTAGAAATGAGGTTAGCAAAAACGTTGATATGTTTTGTGCGATGTAATTCATGTATCTAGTGAAAATAATATTACGCAACTCGTGTGGGTTGGTGAAGCGAGAGCGTCGTTGGGTTTGCAAGATAAATCGGACGAGGTGGAGTTATTCTTTAAATTTTTTGAAATTCGGACCGGCCGTTAGCTTTCCTAACCACTGAACCTAAATACCATGGAGTTTGAAATGTGGGTCGTTTTAAGTATAAATTACAATTAGCTTTTGCTTCGATTGCAAAACATTAATAAATAAGAGTGGAGCGTTAAGGCACTTCTAAGTGTGTTTTAATAAATACAGTTTGAGGATCTAATCACAATTATTGCATTCCACAATACTAGTTTGAATGTAAATTTTAGCGAGCCTTTATAAAATTTGTGATGAATGGCATTTGCTGTGCTGTTTGCTGACATTCTGCTTGATGCATTCTGGGAGCCTTAGAAAAATTAGCCAACGAATCCGGGTGTTCTAGAAGATAGGAAAATATTAGGCTGTGCGATCAACGAGACAAGGATAAAATGGGTGAGACAGCTTTGGAAATAAGAGTTTCGAAATGAGGATGATAAAAAGGTGAAGTAGACTTTAAGTTATGGATACGATGAAGAGGATAGAGTATCTTGTTTGCGTGAAGACATAAAAAAACTTCGGGAACAGTAAATGAAGAGCCATCCAATCATCAAGCTTGTTGAAAAATAAATATCATTACTCACATCGTGCAGTATATGCCTTTGCTTTACTTCAGCTTTTGAGTTAACATGATTTGTATGACACCATATATTTTTTCTAAGACATTATTCCTTCACTAATTAAATTAAGAATTCTACAGAGACCAGATGAGAATTGTGCGGTTCAAATTCCAATCATAATACTGACAGATAAACATTGTTTGTAGCTCTCTGCCAATGCAACGCATAACTTCAAGCTCCAATCCATTTACAATTAGTAAAGCTGAACTCTGTTGTTTCTATGTCTATGCTGTTATATTTTGCATCATTTTTTCGTCTAAGAGTTTTATCTGTTGTTTTTTAAAGAACTGCTGAAAAATACGAACAAATTGCATATTGAAATCACAGGAATTTGGCTAGAAGTTTGCTTCATGGTTTGCGCTCATTCTTCAAATAGTTTTTTTTAATTCGACGATTCAAGTGTTTTTCCATTAATAATAATAAATGCTGTATATTTTTATGCGATTTACAAGTTACATAGAGATTTTATTACCAAGAAAATTCGGTCAAAGCCCAATTCGTAATTTTAAATAAAAATAGAATACTTCACTCGATATTGGTATTGGTAAAAATAACTTTTGTATAAAAACTTCAATGAAAATATGATCAATACATTCCAATACTTTTTAGATCAAATAGTAAACCTCTTTCGTTGAAAGACACAGGATTCCTCTAACATTTACATGCGTAAAACCCATAAAATAACCTACTATACCAGGGAAGGCAAATGATTTTTGTCTCGCATTTCAAGAAAGTAATGTGAATAATCAGAATTTTTCGCGTGCCACTAGTTTACTCTTCCTCTAAGGAACTTCATATTTTATACAGAAAATTCAAGCTTATGCGTGCCGGGTAAAATCGCAAGCGTGCCACTTCTGGCACGCGTGCCACGTATCTGCCATCCCTGTAACTATACAGTACGCCAAGTTAGTTTACCGTTGCAAAATTTGAAAAAGTTAAGCGCCAGCATCCATACGTGGCTTTTTGAAAAAAAAACATTCGTTATGGGGCGTCACATGCTTACTAACCACTCGCACGATTCCATCCGAAAATCCGGATCGTCTTCGCTTAACGGCACGCAGCGATCTTCGCTCCCGTGATTTCCACCTCCACGGCTTTCGGAATTCTGTGCGCACTTTCTCTGGTAATGTCTCATCCGTGCACTATTAGAGATTTTCTTGGCGTCAATGCAAATGCTTGTATCTCAGTATTTCACTTGCGATATCCTCCTAAACCCTTCTTGAGTAAATCTTAAACCGTTTCACCCACTTCAGATATGCTGCATATTTGTAAAGCTCTCAAATGTTGGTGTTGAAAATCTTGTTTTTCTCTAATGTTACAAAAACATTCCGCAGTTTAATTTTTGTTTTCAGTCCATCATAAATTATATACGAATTATTATTAAAACTCTTTACCATTTATTATACATAGCGACATCATTTGATTGGATAAATAGAGATGTAATATTTGTCTGTAAATTATAAATTATAATTTTATATGGTTCTATTAAAAATCACCTGGTTTATTTTGATTTTATTCAAGTTTCTGTTTGTTTGATTCCTCGCCTATTCGAGAACTTCAGCATCGTTATGAACCTTATCATCTAATAAATCTTATCATCTTTCTGTCGGCTTTAATAATAAAACGTCATATCATGTATTATAGCAAACCAATTCCATTAGAAGGAGTATTGTCCCAAAGCAGGGATTAAAATGGTGCTCTAAATTGATTTTAACTTAATGCTTAATATGTGCTACTTAAAATTTCGCCGCTGGTGTTTTTGCTACACGAGGCCGCGGCCTCAGTGGCTGTCCTGTAATGCCGGTAGAGCAGCTAAGTTGACTCTCTTGATTAATTTTAGAATAAAATACCAAGCTTAATAAACATTATTTCAACTGCTAAGTGAATCGTCTTGTTTATTTTTGAAGCGATGCAAATAAGAAAGCAGCGTATGCATACAATTCCAAAAGTATTGAATATATTTATCCATGCAAACTAATGGTGTTGAACAGAATTAGCCTAATTCTCGATTTTAGTTAGAGACGATAGAAGAACTTAAATGGTGTTAAGGAATGATCTCCCCGACTTTTTTCAAAAATCCTCTTCTGCGTTCAATTTGTTCGTCTGCCTGACGAGCTAACTCCTAAAACAAAAAATAAATTTCGTTACTCCATTAATCGAATCTGTATTCTGTCTCGTTCACATTTTCTCAGTTTTTCAATATGTCCCTCATAAGTTTTGCTTTGAATACACCGTCATTTACTCTCTGCTTCAGTGGCTTTTTACTTACCTGTAAATATTTTTTATAAATATACTAACAAAAATCCAGTAAAAACCTAGAAAATAATTAAAAACTAAAAGTTTTTTATTTCAAGCTACTGAAGTTCAATATCTGCTCCGTTTGTGACTCTGCAGATATCTAAACGATATTCGGTTTCCTTTCATACATTTCGTAGCATGGCATGTTAACTTTCCCAACAGACTCAATTTATCCATAGTTTTATCATGAATAGAATTAGTTTATTACACAGATCCAGAGGTATAAGACTAGGAGAGTAAAATCAAGAAAACGGGTAAGCCAAGGAGATCCCCCTCCCCCGCCGGATCCTAAGATTCATTCAGGGATACTGTAACATTATTGTGAAGAAAGTGGCAACCTTCAATATCTTTAACAAAACTTCTTGAGTTTTTATTTGCACTTAAAGGTTTCTTTTTTACCTTGTCATTGTTACCTTTTCGTAATAAATTTTTAAAATCGGGAAGATCAATAGTAATCACCCTATATTTGAACCTTCGCTGAGAAAATAAAACCAAAATTTATCAACGCTTCAATTATACTGTGAATATCTTGGATTCTATGCTACTTCTGATGGAAAATATTATTGATAACTTGATAAAATGTTGTTGACAAACGGAAATGTTCGTTCAAAATATTTTATTAAGAATTTATTTCACGGCGGTACTGCAAATTATCAATACAGTCAAGCATTACCAAGAAACTAAACATTCATTTATTTAAAAACTCTTTTGTAAAATATTTTTATATAAGTATATATAAATTATGAATGTGGCATGTTTTAATATTGTTCGGAATGTAGCCATCCGTATTATCAAACTTCCATAACTGTAAATTAGATGTTACAACTATGTCATCACTGGACGTGATTTTTCCTAATCCTGTGACATATTCTCACGACTACCAGGAGAATACAATATGTGAAATAAAACAGAATATAGGTATTTTTTCAATAAATTTCTCCTAATATTGGCGAGCGAAGAGAGAAAACCCTAGTCGACTTGATCGCAGGGTCTGATATAAAATAATATCATGTGCTTTTGAAATAGTAATCCTCTCTTTTCCTCTCATTTTTCCAGTAAACCCTACTTTTAATTACATCGTAGAACCACGGAAGACGATATAAAAATATATTTAATTATCCGAGGAATGAGGAATCGGATTAAAAAGATAAGAGAGACAAGATGGAGAGGGCTAATAATTTCAGTCACGTGGGATGGGATTTGATAGCAGAGGCAGAGAGATGTGCCAATATAATGCGAAAGAACTTGGAACGAGACATATTTCACGTCAATACACAAAGTAAATGGCAGTAAAGTGGAGACGATTGGAGTCAGATAGTAAGGTTAGATATGAGCGGACTCTAAGCTTGAGGAGTTACGAGGAAACAGAAAATGCATACGGGGGAATTGGGGGCAGGACGTAAAGGGAGAAAATATTAGCTGCAGTTTTTAAGTTTTCAAGAATAATGGCGGAGATAGCTGAAAGACGTGCTTATGAGATGAAGATTACAGGTCAGGTGGCCGTTGGCAAAAAAAAAAGATACGGTGTGATGGTGTTGAGATAGATGTAAAGAACGGGCAGAAAGGGTTGGAGTGAAACTTGAGAAGAAGAAATATCTAATAACGGGAACTCTTGAAAAATAAAACCATCAACCACGCGAGATCTTAAAATGGAGAAGATATTTTGTTAGTGTTTGCAGGATGATTTACGTTATTTTACATAATTATAAGTTGAAACTTATTTTTTAAATGATTAACATGCGGAGACACCCAGTATTGCTATAGAGGAGATTTATTTTAGTTTACAATGTTGCAATGAAATTTAATTTCTACTTTACGTCCATAAATATTCGTATTTTTGCATAAATTCACGATTTTTTAATGTAAATATAAGATCGAGAAACTTCAACCGTTCCTTTCGTTCGTTTGCCGTATGCATAGCTAAAGTTTTGATGCTCTGAGAAATTTTGAGTCTTTATACAAATGCTCTTTGAATTATTTTACTCTTGTTTTACTATAAATTCATTGAAATTTGACTGGTATTCCTCAGTGCGCGTTTTATAAGAGTATGGAGTGGTTAATCATTCATAAAAATATTTCAAAGACAATTCATACATTCTCAGCAAATGCTTAATTAATCCATTTCCTGTAAAGTTTTCTGATAAAGAGAATATAGATATTTAACATACTTTTTAATGCAAATAATTTCTCTAAGAGAATCTGGTCTATAAGTGAATCAAACCCTATAAAAAATTGAAACCGAATGGGTAAATTTTTCTCAAGTATTAATTATTTGTTTTTAATAATACGAAAACTTATAGCTGAAAATAGTAAATGATAAAAGAAAAATTTAGCTGGGAGGCAATTTGGAAGAATATTGTAAGAATAGGAGAAGTCCGTGTAAAAACCAAGAGGAATTGGGGAGAATTCCGAATAATGTCATTAAAATCGTAAAGAATTTACCTTTATATATATAATATTTCAAGTTTTCAAAGAATTTGAATGTGAAGGAGGCTAACTAACATATTAGTTTTTACTGTAAAATATAAGGAAAATTCAGATAAAAATTCTCTGTAACAGGTTATAATATAAACAGACAGAAACGGATGATACTCCTCCAGTCTTAAAAACAAACATTTTTTGCAGTTTTAAAATTTTAGCGAATGAATCCTTTTCCCTCTTACGTATCCGCATACTATGACATTTTAATTCACATCACCAAAGGAGATATTGACCACTCCTCTTTCGAGTAACATTTAATTTTATGGTGGAAAATTGTTTCCTTCCAATTAAGTTTGAAGGAACATCAAATTTCGCACCGAATATATGTTCAGCTATAGGAATTAACAGGAGTTCGTCACTCGGTAAATTGTTTTCTCGGCCGATTTCTTTACTAAAATGACGTCGGCCTGGCGAGCTGTAGGCCGGACACTAATTTCATATCATTTAGATGTCTTAAATGACACAAAAGTTTAATGCAGGTTAGAAAAATCATTCATTTCTCCTTACGACGTGCCACAAATTTGTACCGGTGGAAATTTTAAAATAATCGCTTGAAGATCCTAAAACCTATTAAATGTTAACACAATATCGCGAGGAAAGAACAGAATGTGGCTACAAATTGTAAGTAAAATCGAAGACTACGAAAATATTGAATGAAGCTCATGAACATTCTGTCAAAATGCACTATTTATAACCAATGGAAAATGTTGTATTCCTTACAAAATGTCATGTGCTTAAGCATATCAATTTAAATTTAGTGGCTTAGGTGTGATTGCTAAATTTTTTTACACAACGCAATTGAAGGAAAATATTTCGAATTTGCTTCATAAAGCCGTCCCTGCTTCATTAATATGATGAATACTCATAAAATTACAAATTTTTCCTAACAATACTTCCACATATGGAATTGCATAAATAATATATATAATATTTAAATTAAATAAGTATTTGACAGTTTTCTCTTAACATTTTAAAAACTGCGTAATATTGGCAACCTCTCAATCTAAAGTTTTAATTATCATTCATAGGTAAGAAATATTATTGTATTGACGACATATCCATCAAATGTGTCGTTTTTAAATGTTCTGTGAGGAATTAGCTAAGTCAAACATTCTAATATTTCACTCTAAATTATAATTCTTGCTCATTATATAATTTTATATTTTACATAATGCTTTATGAAACACCAGTATATAAATTTAGTGAAAACTATTCACACCATTATTTTGTATTCATAATATGCAATGTATTCTGACCTCTGTTATCTGTTATCGTCTGTGCTATCGATTAAATTAAAATTGTAAGTAAACGGTAAGAAGTAGAATTTTGCAGGGTGTATGTGATCTATGATGCCATTCATTACACTGCCGAGGAATATTTTTTCGTGGATGGCATGATGTGCCTTTAAGGATCTCAAAATAAGGTTCTAAACAAATGGTTAAGTATAGAAATTTAAAATCTTCAAGATATATGTGTACTTTAATGCCATCTATAAAACTACAGAAGAAAAATTTCGAAATATCGGTGGGCAGCAGGGGGTGCCTTGTAAATATTCAAATTATGACTCGGAGCAAATAGCTTTGAATATAAAATTTCTTAAATATTGAACAAATACTTTTTCACGCAGTTGTAGTACTAAACGTATAAAGAATGTTAAGTTTAAAAATTCTAAGCGAGCCTAGATAAATAAAACGCGCTTTTTCATATCGCAAATGAAACTCCAATTTTCCTATTTAGTTTCAGTAGTTGTGTAGTTACCGAAGTCTCTTTTAAGGGGAAAATAATTTCTGCCATTCTTTTAATTTTTCGCAGCTGTGGCAAGTTACAAATGAGTTACGCAGATTTATGAAATTAAAGAACAATAGCCAATTTCCAATACAAGGTTGTATAATAATAATAATAATCGTCTTTATTATGAGCGATATTTAGACAATGATGTCCATTCTTGCATATAACTCATACGAACACAAACATCCATGTCCTAGGCGGGATTCGAACCCGCGACTTTAGTATCCGTTGGCAGTTACTCTTACCACCATTCTACCAAGGTTATTGGAGATATCTGAGATAAATACTGTTTTAATATTTTGACTTTTAAGTCCTTGCACTTGAATTTTTACTTTCTCATTTACGAAGTATAATGAGAAAGTATTGTAATCGTGAAAAAATTCGATCTCGAGATTTTTATGGAAATATACGTTTTAGGTGTGCCTGGGTCCGAAAAAGTGGTTTTCGCAATGCCGTCTGCCTGTGGGTCTGCCTGTTCGCGGCCCTAGAGCCTGAACGGGAGAGCGAAAATGATTGAAATCTCGTAATTAGGCATTTTATCATACAGAATAGAAGCTATGAAGAAATGGTTGAAATTGCAAAATAATTAAGGGCAGTTTATTCGAGGCAAATTTAACAATTAGATTTTCTCAAAAACGGCTCTAACGATTTCGGTAAAATTTCTTACCGTTACTTGAGTATACGTCTGAAGTAAAACTACATACGTCATATGTCTCAAAAAATTAATATAAGGCTGGTTTATTCTTGAGCAACTTTAACAAGAATCGGATATTCTAAAGAAAGGCTCCTACAATTTTCATCAAATTTCGTATAGTTATTTAAGTTGATGTTTATAACGATTCTACATAGTTCATATTTTTCTAAGGATTACTAAATGCCGCATTAGTATATGAGAAAGTTTGTACAATGTATATTGTACCGATTTTTTAGATATATTTTGTTGAACTACCTTAAGGAAATGTTTAATGTAGTTCATTAATTCATTAAAATAATATAAACATCATAGAAAACGTAACCTTAGAATGATTATTTTAGTCATATTTCAGTAATAAAATGAAAGTATGTATATTGAAATATTGTGTGTGAACAAGAATCCGGCTTCATAATTATGCATTTCAAAAATGATGACCTTACCCTCCGTATTCGCGAAAGTCGCTTATTCGCGGTCGAGCACCCAACAACTTACTGCAATTAATCACGATTTTTTTAATGGTTTACTTGTGGAGCCATCTTCACGCAACTCTCAAGCATCGCACGCTGCGTCACGTTAGCGCGCAACTCATTCTTCGAACGATAACATCTCGCAAAATTTTGAATTTTATTTTTTGATATTTTACGCATACTTATGGCTCCTAAAAGAAAGTTATTTTCCGAGAGAAATGTAAGTGGAAGTGAAAAACTTGTTAAAAAGAAGAGAAGGTTATGACTCTGGGCAAAAGCTAGAAGTTCTTAATGAACTCCCAGGTGGTATGAGTTTTTTTGGAAAGAAGTATGAAAATATAGAGAGGAATCAAGAGTGTTATGTTGCCATTCAGAAATATACGCAGAAAAAAGCAAAGCAGTTGCCGATAACGATGTTTTTAACTAAGCCCTGCTATGGCTTTCTACCGGAGCAGTAACATATGGCATAAAGATTAGTTCCTATTATTATTAAAAATTATACAATACTGGAAGCATAGCCTTTTAAAAATATTTTATCCTTAGTATGAGGTCTAATTTAAGGACTTTTATTAACATCAACCGAGGAATCGATATATAATTTTCAATTTCAATTCTGTAATCGTCTAATATATCAAAGGTAATTCCATTCTATGAGTGGGATTGTAGGTACGTATTAAGGCAAAATATTAAGCAATGGCGGTTCGATTTCAACAGATACTTGGTGCGAACCCTTTAGTGTTTTTATATATTTCCCATTATCTATTATAAAGCAGCAGCTGTAATTCAGGAAGACGCAAGAATACACTTCTCGGTGAAGTGCCTTATGTAGACTGCAGCTATTAACTTTACTTACTTGCTATATAACTACTCATATAGTTTACTTAGTATTTGCAGAGGAGCATCAGTTTGTAGCATAAAAGATTTAAAACATTCCAGGTGTTTATAATAGTTTGAGTGGTATATCTGCTATTCCTCAAATGTTGAGGTTTTGAATCCATTTTTCACAGATCGAAAAGAACTTCTAATTGAAATAACGACGCCGCATTAATTTTTGGGCATTGAAATAGGTATATTCTCAACATTAATATGGTGGTGTTTCTCATAATAATATATAAAGTTACCTTATGCTCCAATTTAAAATGTGGGTAAAAGATTCCCGTAAGATTAGCTGGCAGCAATTCTTCAATTTAAGTCAAATAACAGTAAAAATATGTTAAATACATGTTGAATGAGATATTAATCCCTGAAAAGTTATATTTTTTCAAATGCATAGAAAATATGAACATAAAACTCTCAAAGCTGGGAAATGAGAATTCAGCATTGCGACGCTGAAATTCAGTTTTCTCTGAGGAGTTTAAAAACTATGTTTCTGTTGCAAAAAGAACAATCGGTCAAAAGTTCTGTTTTACGTAATTCACCTTACCCCAACGAATCAGCGTCGCGAGCGAATATCCCATATAGCAAACCAAACCATCCGGTTTACACCGCGGTAATCGCTTTGAAAAACATCGCTATACCTTTGGACAACGAATCCCTGGCCTCGGGAGAAAAAATTTGATAAATGAAGTTAAACCACTGCCATGTTCTCGCTTCTTAATGAAGGAACAAGCAGTTTGTCTTCGCTCAACTTATCGCTTGCCTATGTTCACTCTCGACCTCCCAGGCTCTCCCTCTCTCAAGTTGAGCGGCCGGAGAAAAATGTTGGCGCAGGAGAAGAAGGCGCAAATCGCCGCTCTTTTTTTCTTGTAGTGTGTTCCTTGCCTCTGACCTCTTCCTCCCTCCCTCCCTTCTCTCCTTCCCCATTTCTCTCTCTCTCCGTCTAACCTTACCGCTCTTTTTCTTTCAAACCTCTTATTCTATATGCATCTCTCAACCCCGTATGTGCCTACCTTCGACTCAACCTCCCTGTACCTCTCCTTTCTTTTCTCATTCCCTTCCTCTGCCTCTCTCAACCTCTTTATACTAACCTCTAACACCCTTATCTCACTCGCCCTCCTCTTAACTCTCTCTGCCTCCCTCAATTTCAGCCGTTACGTCTTTCTCTTCCTCTATACCTCTTTCTATAACCCCTTCTACAACTCTCTACCTACTCTGCCTCCTTTTCCCTCTACTCACTTGCTCCCTGCCTTCCTCCCTATAATATCCTCGCTAATATTTCCTCCTTTCCTCCAGCCGGCAGTTGTTTATCTCCGACGAAGAGAACGAAAGAAATTCTAATAATATCCGTGACTCTCGATTCCATGCATCGCGATGTGTCGGATGGGTGTGTGTGTGTCGCAAGGGTCAGGTGCTGCTAGAAATGAGATGGGGAGAGTGGGGGGTGGAAGGAAGGAGACGACAGATGAGGTAGAAAGGGGGGGAGGAAGGAAGAGAGCGAAGGAAAAAAAAAATATATATATATGGAGAGTAAGGAGTGTACGAAATGAACTCTCTGGCTGTACATGACTGGATCTAAGAGGAGCATTCTCGATAATGCTCTCTCATCTTTGCATTCGAATTAGATACTAAATCAAATAATCGTACGACTTGTGACAGGATCGTGGCTAATTGAATACTATAGGGTTAAAATATTTTGTCCATTACTTTATTTTTCTGAAGCCCATCAATTTTTTCAATAATCTAAGAAAAGCATTTCAAGTTATTTCAGTTTCTCCGATTTTCTCCTGGAAACATGAAGTCCCTGCCCTGTTACCTCTCTCAACATCTGCTTCACGCAATTTTTTTTATCTATAACAAACGCGAGAAAAATCCTTCAATATCGAAAACCTCGAATTTAATTTCTGTAGGAATTATGGTCAGTTAATTTATAGCCATCTTCAAGACAGATTATAATTTCATCGTGCCGTTTATCATTCAGCTCCGCCTTTTATTTCCACAATCTCTTGCCTCTGATTCATTTCAGTAATAAATTTCAAGTTTAATTTTTGTGTAATGAATATTGCATGGTAAATCCTCCTCGTTAGTTTTCATTTTAGTTCCCTTATAACAAACTCCAGGATAAGCACTTATACTAAAAAAATTGAAAAATTAAGCACTGGTGTCAAGTATCTGCAATAGCACCAAGGTTATGAGAAGGCAGACGCGCATTTCAGCTACAGCTCAGCCGTCTTCAGTGGCGATTCACTGTATATACGCATCTGGTTTCTCACGACATTGCTACAGCTATTGGAGATACGCGAGACAAATAATTTTTGACAGTTAGGTGCTTATTCTGGAATATTTTTTCTGTCATGGGAGGAACTCGAAAATTCATGAATAAATTCCTTTTTAGCGCGTTTTACTTCATAATTGAGCTAATGGTTTTGCTCTGCCCGTCCAGATGTGCAGTCAATTCAATAAAATAATAAGTTGGAAATTTGCAATATGTATGTGACCTGTAATGCCATTTATTTTTCTTGAGATTTGAGTTTTGAAAAATATGCAGGGTCGGATAGGAACACTTTTAAAAAATTTAACTTTAATGGATTTGAAATCATAAAGGATGGAAAGCTTAAATTTGAGTGTACATATCAACATTGATGCTACTTACAAAGAAGCTTATAGTGACCATATATACATAAAAATTAATTAAGAAAAGATAAATTAACTCATATAACAGGCGATCAATTACCAAATGCTTCGCATTTTGTCGGTAACGGAAGAAATATTCGTTTAAACACAATATTATTGAATTTGATAATGATAGAAAAACGTGCTAATTTTATCGCAATGCATGGATAAAACTCTACTTGTTTGTACATTAAATTTTGGTGTATTTCTGTGATAGCATGATCTTAGTCTATACGTTACCATCCATTCCATAATATACTTTGCCGCACTAATAAAGGGACGGCAACGGAGATAACTTTGGGTCTTAAATCGATTAAGAATATCACCGGAGGATGCTTAATTACTACCTGAGTGAGCCTTTGCTATTTGCTGGATGCGAACAATATAATTGTATGTGATAAAGTCTGTAAAATGTCGAAAACAAAATTATTGTTTCTTCACTGGAGGTGTTGAATCCGTTTACAAACATGACGTCTCATATTATAATTGCCGTGTTCGCCTTATGGTTGAAATGAAATTGAAAAATATTGTATAACAATAAAAATTTAAGGAAAACCAGTTATATATCTGTTAAAAAGCAGCCTCAAACAAAGATTTTCCATTGATATTTGAATTCGAATGCGGAACTTCATCATTTTTAGAAAAAATCACCACTTACGTCGGCTGATTTATAATCTAAATGAGCTTCTTTTATTTAATACTTTTTCATGGCTATTAGAAAGACATTTTCGAATATAACGTTGGTATAAAATAACGATTTCGTATTCTTCATTATTTATCCTCTTGATATTTCGGCCACCATCACTTCGATGCACAAGGCTGGAAATGAAATGAATAAGACAAATATTTATATTTGCTAAATACTTCCTACAAGCTCCAGAACTTCAAAGTTAGCTATCTATCTATAGGTATTTATAATAGCCGGTTGTCCGTCCGTCCCACCTTGTATCTCAAAAGCCGTTCGCCGTAGAGATATGCGGTAAACTGCGTTTTGTTTCTACAAGCTAGGAAGGCCCCTAGAAAACTATTCTCATTTCCATAAACTCCCGGGTTCAAACCCAGGAGACAATTATATTTTCCTATAAGTTTACACGGGATTTTCGATTTTTCAGAGTGCAAGGTTTTTTTCCTTCATACATTAAAACAGGTAAATTTGGACCGATTTTCTTCATTTTTGCTTTATTCTACGGCTAAAACTCTACACTATCTTATTATTGCGAAGTTTACATGTTATACGGTCGAATCATTCAGAAATACGCAATTGTTTTCGAAATTTTTTGCGGATATTTCTTACTCTTTCCGGACTTTGTCGCTGGAATCTTATCTCTTTTTAAGTAGAACCATCATATTACACGTCCATAATGTTTATTAACGCAAATAGGCTCACGCATAAGTTTAAAATTAAATGAGAATAGGGACACACGTTATTTTTTTGAACACATTACATGGTTATCTTCTCTTCATTGATAATCTACATAAACGGTTGCATTGATTGTTATATATAAAAGAAAGGACATATATTTGAATAAAAAGAAAAACAAAAGTTCGCGATAATTACTGTGTAAGGAAATGCATTTTTAGAGTTAAATGTGAATTATTGAGATCAACGTATTTTACATACTTCGTCATTTTTTATAAATCAATTGGAAATTCACCGCGCAAAGATTGCGCGAGATCAGTAAGTATTACCTAAAACTAAATAAATTCGGTGAAATACAGTTAGTTAAAAATAATACAACAAACTATGCAACAATTCGACTATATTAATCGATAGCACGACCGAGTTTCGACTTGATTATGTCATCATCATCATTACGTCGAAACCCTGTCGTTTTTTTTGAGTTATATAGTGGAATTTTAAAATAGTTTTTTATTGTTTTTCCTAATTATGGAATTTCACAAAATGAAGGGTTCTCTAGTGGATTGTGTTCTGAAATGAAGAAACATGGTATCCACGCGTAGCCTTCAACTTTCACCTTCCATCACTTGCATAGTTCAATATTGTTTTCGATTCCATTAACGTTGGATCGGTCTTAGTCGACATGATATGTAGCTTCCATTAGTTAAACGCGTTCTATTGAAACTTATAATCCTCCCTTTTTAAGAAATGATTGCCGTTTCTTAGAATATCATATTCCTTTCAGCAGGTTAATTGAAGCCATTAAGATTATCCCATGCAATAAAAAGGCTATCGATGATACGTTAAGACGGTGAAGTCAAGTAAGACTCTTCGATTGTAAATATCATAAGTTTGAGCAGTTACTACTGCTAATATTCACTACTCTTCTGCAACATTTTGAATCATTACCTCGTCTCCATTGCCCTTTTCCAATCCCCTTAACCCCTTTTAACGAGCTAAGAAATAAAGCCACGAAGACAAAAGATGAACATCGCGAAAGCACGCGAAACGCGACCTCATTGTAGACGCACAGAAGCTGACTCTTAACGAAAATCAATCACCGGGCTCGAGGATAAATGTAAAGGCGCGATATGAAAAACATCCAAGGAGTCATTCTAGAGAGGGGTGGGAGAGAGAAAATGAGAAAAACAAGAGGGAATCGAACGATAAATCATCTCATAGGAGATTATAGAAACGATAAAGCGACGCAGGATTCCCACACTTCGGTCGCTTTCGCTTCCCAGCAGCCGGAGATGCAGCGGCGGGAGCGGTAATTGCGTCGGAGGCGGCTGTATCAGCCTCCGCCTCGCTCCCTCGCTCGTTCGCCTAACTTTAAAAAAAAAAAGGCAAACGCCACCTCAAGGCGACGGCGACCCACTAAAATGAGATGGGAGATATGGTAGGGTTGGGTTGGTTGGGGGAAGGGAAAGGCTGTGGGGAGAGAGAGCTCGGTCCGAAGGCTTGTAAAAGAACTACGCATTCATTCGGCCCTAGAGCGACGATACATACGTAGAAAAGAGGGTAGGAGAAATCAGGCGATGGATATTTTATGCCGCCGTTAACTTTCTTGAGATGTTTATTTCGTCCGTTGGCTTTTTTTTGGTCGAAGAGCGGCCGTAAAACGCGGCATACGGTACGTGGAGTAAGTAGGATTAAGTGGTACGGCCATGATAAAATAATGGCCGGAGGAGGAATTCCGAGAATGGTAATCGAACGGAAGAAAAAGGCCGCTCGGTCGTATGTATATAGATATATGGAGGAAGATAGGAGATGTGGAGAACAGGAGATAGGAGTAGGTTGTGAGCATTGGAACAGAAGGAATATGGCGCACGGTGAATAGGAGAAATGAGATTCTGGGCAAACGACCGAGGAGAAAAAATGTACGAGGAAAATGTTAAAGGAAGCAATTTTATTAAGGAAGATACTGAGCTCGTAATTTACATTTTTTATTAATACAGAAACAGATGAACTCATTAGTTTAAAATAAAACGGTAAATCTGATCTTAAAATATAATAACTATGTAGTTTATCCGTGGAAGGACTATCATTCGTGACAATTATGGTGTCCTCGAGCGAAATAGAACGTCTCATAACACAAATTACGGTTGAAATAATGTATTTCTTGCTATGGCGTTAGAAATGGCGAAGATGTAGGAGTACGCAATTTTCATTTCTCCTTTTTCATTTGGACTCCGTTAAATGTACCAAGGAAACGGTAGACGATATATCATTCCTTCTTTCATTCTTATTGTAACTGTTCAACAGAACCAGAGAATACTACATTATGGAGAACTAGTTAAAGTTTCTAAGCAGTGTCAAAACATAAGCTTCAGAAAATTCTAGAATAAGCACTTTAGTATAAAAATTTGTAAAAATATGTACCTATTTTAGGTATCTCCAATAGATATTTATTGTAAGTGTCCATTTCTTAAATTTATGATACTTAAGTCCTTATTCTTGAATTTGTTTTCAGCCATTAGACGATCTCGAAGATTCAGCGTTCGTTTTGCTCACTCGATCTCCATAATCTACAAATTTTAAATTATCGACACATATCGTTTAAATCTCCGACTTATTACTGATTCGTATGAAGAGGCTAGCCCTGGCACTCTTGAGCACTTTTATAGGTTTTCTTACGGAATTTCTATGATTAAGTATAAATCTACGAAGATCGCACCGTTTAGAAATAGAATAGGATTTTTTCAACACTTATTCGTGGAATTTTTAAGGAATGTATTCACAAGTATCATACATTTTCTTAGAAGATTTTAAGAAACTTCTGTGTTATTTTGAAATCACTCGGACTATTATGTTTATTGGATATTTTAAAAATATGTTACCTTTTAGAAATTTCTCGAATCGTCAAAAAGTTAATTTTTCTTGCACGCATAATTGAATCTCGTAAGAATTGTCAGTGTTATTGGACGATGTTAGGGTCAAATCTCTTAATTACGATAAAAATAGTGCTTCACTGATTTTTGTATAAACAAATCTTTTGTCGAAATTAAGAACTAATGAGAATGGAATCCATATCTTTGTGGCACAGTAGAAATATCACTGGTTGTAACTGACCATTATTCACTATTAATAACAACCGTTTATGTCAATGGAGGGACTGTTTAAATGCTGTCATCCTGCATTTGCTGATTCTACACTAGATATATTTTCAAATATGGAAAAGACAAAGCGTGGGCTTAGTTGAATATTTACTAAAACCATTAATTTGAGAAGACGCTTAGAACATTCTTCTAACATAGGATCTGTTTCATCATAAATATATAATCGTTTCTGGCGCGAATATCATAATAAATGCATTTCTTTAATGAAACGTTTTTGCCACTTAAAGTAATTCAGCTAAAAAAATTATTAACAAGTTAGGAAATACGTACTGCGAAATCAGATATTACAAGGCGATTTTTTACAAAAAATCTAAGATTAAAATTTTAAGGGTATATTTTGAAATAAATTTGTTAGCGGCATCATCAAAATAAAAATTTCACATTTCGAGACCAATTATACCAAGGAATATTTTACTAAGAAATATTGTACCAGGGATATGGTCCTTTGGGTAATCCCGTTCTGCAATAATGGGGCAAAATTGACCCCTGAAAATTGGAATTTTAACAATTTAGGATTTTTACATGTAGCTCTAATATTTAGTAACTTATTCTGAAATTTTGGTTTTTATAGGTTAAACCGTTTCAGAGATATCGTCTGCATGGGCAGACGAAGTGAATTTTTAAGCGATTTGTAAAAAAAATTGCTAAAAAGTAGAATAAACACCGATTTTGTATACTCGTACCTTTTTAAGGCTCTTAGTTACATTTTTCCAATAAATAGTTCCGTTCATATTTTCCTTGTATTAAGAATGACACTCAACTTTTACCAAATATTGGTGTTATTTACAGTCTTTACAATAGCAGATTCATCGATATCTTCATCATCTTCCAAACTTATCAGCAGTTTTGTAAAATGTTTGCTAACCACCTTCAGAATTTCCAGAAACAATTAAATTCGTCTGTACCTGATGATACTGCAAAGCTTCGCCTTCATACTAATAGTACCTGCTCGATTGCGAATTATTTCAGTCGTAAAAAAGAACGTAATTAAAATTTTTAATTGAGTAGAATTTTCGATTTTAGTCTCTAATAGCAAATTTATCCTTTTAAAAGCAATTTAACGAGTAATTATCTTTTTCTGATAATGGATATAATGGAAAACCTTAGTTCTTCGATGCAAAAAAAACGAGAAAAGTCGGTAAAATACACTGTTAGATCTCGAAGTATACGAGAAACTCTCGTAAAGACCATGTTATAAAAGCCTGTTAAGAAACTTTTCAGGATCAGATTTTGATGCAATATTTTCACGCACATACCTGATCGGCACATGGAAATAACCTATGTTGGAAAGTCCATATCTCACTCCATTCCCTCAAACGCCTAAAAAAACTTGTTCTCCCCGAAAAATTAAAAGAACTTGTAGTCAAGACGTTAGTTCTTCCTCATTTAGACTATTGTGACACAGTCTATCTCGGTGCAATTCAGGAATTATCCAAGGAACTTCAAATAGCTCATAGCTCCTGCGTTAGACATATTTTAATATGAAAAAGGTAATCACATAAGTGACATCTTCAATCGATTAGGATGGTGAAAACTGGAAGACCAGATGAAAATCCAAATGTATCTTAATGACTTTAAAGCGCATTCTCACTTTTAAATTTACCCAGTGTCATCTTAGTTGTTTTAATTTCCTAAACTGTATCCATTCAGTTAACACTAGAGGCTCGTCCAAATCACTCATTCCAATACATCGTAACAGTATTGACAATAAGTCTTTCACTGTCTATGCCTGAAAACTTTGGAATTCCCTTCCTAATGAAATCTGCACCACCAATAAATTAAATTATTTAAAAAATCATAGCACAAACTTCATCGTCAGTAGTAAACGTACCTATCACACTTCTCTAATTCTATTTTCTCATTCTCATCTCCACTTTGTTGCTTCTGCTAACATTAATCTCCATTTCCCTATAAATTTCAACACTAGTTCTACCTACATGTCCCATCAGCGAGGAAATGGTCTTAGAAGCAAAGACATTTCTTTTTCAATTTTGTCAGGTCTCTTTTATTTTTAAACTACCGAAAAAGTTAAAACAACATTTCTTGTAAATTCAACTCTGTTATTTGTTTACCGTTAGGTGGAAGAAGGGGCTAAGTAGCTTCAACCTCGCTTTTCAGAAGTTTGCATAAATGAAAAATAAATAATGTTTACCTCTTTTCTTAGAGACCAACTCATACCGATAGCAAACAACGCCTACGGATGACTTCACACTTTCACCTTCAGGAAGAAATTCTGTTGGCGAGCCATAGAAATCCTACTAAATCATTTTTCATGTGCTAGGTAAGAGCCAGAAGACAAAATAGAAATTGTTCGGGCGGCGATTTTTCTCGGCGAATAGAAGTTCAGTAAAAAAATAATTTCTGCGATGACACTGGATCGACCAACTGCACCAAAATTATTAGGTATCTCTTTTTCCTCGATAAACCGCATGGCTAAAACATTCCCGAAAGTGAAGTACAGTCCTAATACTGGCTACTTTACAAAGTTTCCTGCGATATTTTTGGAACGATTGATATCGAATTTGTCACGGTAGAAAGTATATTGCGTCAATTTCCACTCCTAAAACGAAAGACGATTACTTTGTTTGAAGGATTTCGTTATATTTACTGCATGAAGAGTTATAAAAATAACCCCGAGGTTTACATCGAGTTTTACATCAAGTTAATCGATGTCAATGAAAACGTCAAAAATAAATCAGTTTCACCTGCGTTAAAATGAAATTGAATTGCTAAGGATTTGCCCAAAAATAGTGTATTTAGTCAATAGCTCATGTGGATCCTTAGCTTTGATGTTAAATGCATTCTGAAGTCCTATTTGATTGCTGCATGATTGAAATCGACTCCAAGGATAATTAAGCGATCGCCTTTTCTCATGGATAATTGCTGCGGTGTTTACATTAGGTTTCCTTTCTCTGAATTGAGAGGGTGGCACAAGGAGCAAAAGGGTCCTTCTCTGACGCAGATGCTTCGAGCTGTTTGGTCCATCTGATGCTCATTTCATCTCTGATTTGATATATCTTTATGCAGTGGCGTATTGCGAAATTTATGAGCTCTCTGTAAATAGATTCTTCCATCTAGGGGTCGAACTGGATCTATCCGAGGCTCCTACATATATCAGTAAGATAAATCCGAATATGAACTTATGGCATGAAAATTAACGTGATTGAAATATCTTTTTCTTTGTTTTTGGAGAGGAACGTCTTTCGTGTAAAAAGATAGTTACAAAATGTTTCCTGATTAAGATATAGATTTTCCATGCTTCGTTCATTTAATGGATTATTAATGGATGGAAGTATTTTTCATCGCAATACATTTATTTCTAGCAATTATCGTTAAAGGGATGTCTCATGAGTCATGACTTTGTTTTAATATATATTTTAATGATTCGGCCCAAAAGAAGAGAAATATTTAAGTTCCAATAACGTAATGTTAACCTATTTATGCAAATAAATAAAGTTAACACATGAACGTAATTAATCAGGCGCATAAAATTTCGGACTAGTAAAGGCATCAGCCTGAGAAAAAAATTCAAGAACATACACTTGAAAAATACTTACCCCTTGGTATTTCTTATAGCCACTCCAAGGTTATAAAAAAAATCAGATGCGCAGTTCTTTTTTATTATATTTTCCAATGAATTACCGCTGAAGATGTCTGCTTTGTAGTCAAAATGCGCATCTGGTTTTTTATAACCTTGTTGCGGCCATTGGAGATACCCGAGGAAAGATTTGCGCTTATTCTTGAAATTTTCAGCCATAAGACGAGCTCAATAACTCTCCGTTGACACAATTTGAGAATTAAGTAGGCGAATGCTGTAATTTGATAAGTCCACTTTACGTAGCTATTGTAAATATTTTCACCATTTTCATTTTTTTAGCATCGGTGGATAGGATAGACTCAGTCTGTCGCTTCCGGTCTATCGCAATTTTTTCGACAATTATTCGACATTCTGATCAATTTCCTAGCTTCAAGTTGTATTTCTGCGGTAATTTATTTCAACTAAACAATATGTTTTCATAAAGGCCTTGATGACTGGCATAATAACTGCCTCAGTATTTGAAAAGCTTATTTTCTTGTAACTTTTCAAACTCCATCACTACTTCAATACATAAGAAACCTATTATCTCATCCAGATTTTCATTTACCGATAATGGTTGAAATTTTTATCTTTATACAAACGCTGATTCAGCAATTTTCTCTCTGGAGAAATAAGCCGTTGATGATTTTACCGAACAGTATGGCGTCCAACAGTCTCCTAGCAAACTTTTAATTTTAATTGTTCTCTATTTATTGTATATCTGTGCAATGCCTAATGGATTTTTACTACATTTCCTCCTCTTAACGAAAGTTATGACTGATATCTTGAGTCCATTTGAGTGAAGAAGACACCAGGCAAATAAACCGTCGCCATCTTCACTTCACAGCCTGTATCGATACCGAATCAGTAATTACAATCAAAATTGCAGAAAATTTTAAATTCTCGTTCATTTATCATATTTGATGTCATTTTCAAGTTTTATTTCAGAAAAATTGACGGTTACTAAGGATTCGATTTATTTCATCTAGATTTAGAATTTTTGGCTATAAATGGAATGCAGTATTTTTCGACAAAAGAAATGAAAGATATGCGGAGTTATACCTATATATTTAAATGTGAAGTCTCCTGGATATTTTTACCGTTTTTTATAAGTCAACATTAATGTGAAATATGTCGGTAGGGATCAAATAATAGCTAGCAATTTAATTTGTGACTATGTCCGTCAGATACTAAACGAGCATCAATCGAAGCTATCCTCTGTATTCTCATTTGGTAGGAGAACACTAAAAAGTTATTGTTAACGACCATTGATCGCTAGAATTAATTTCCCGTTTTTTAGAATTGATTACAGGCAGAACATGTATGTTTTTCTTTGGTTCAAATATATTTTAACCTGAGCCGTCGCCGGATACGGCCCCCGATAACGTTTTATGTGGCCCACAAACTGTGATAAAACAGATGCGTAAAATTAAGACAAATTCATAACTTTTAAATCAGATTATGATGGAACTATTATTTAATAAGAAACTAATTCAGACATTTCACTTATATGATACTTGAGTATACCTAAACATCCGATTTAAGTTCTGACCCGGCCCGCCGAAGCATTGGCAAGTTCCCATGCGGCCCTCAGAAGAATTCGTAACTACGTATGCATCCCGCCATTTAGAAAAGTTTAGCACCCCTTCTATGTAAAATTCATTATCACGGAAATGGATCTCTTTCTTGGTGTTATATACGTAGAAATTAGTGATCCCTTCTACATCAAATTGCTTCTTATGTTTTTACCAGTTCTTTTATCTTCTTCAATAATTCCTAGAAAATCATACGTTCGCAACTGATGTACAACCTTGATCTGTTAAAATAAAAGGATTTGATTGCATTATAGTTAAATATGTGTTCCAATAATGATCTTAACTATTAGTTTGGTAGCTGTAAATGCAAGCGATGTCTTCCAAATAATTCCACCTTTCAATATGTTTTTCGTAGCTCAAATTTCCCAAAAGACAATTGAATTTCATTAAATAATTAATTCTATATATGAATTTCGTAGTGTGTCTGCTTGAGTGAGCTTGTTTGGAAGTCGTAGACAATAGACGAGAATCTGAAATTTGACATATATGTTGATATCAGTGTGAAAAGTATCAGGATATATCTGAAATCCTATTAACGAGGAATAGTTATGAAGTAATAAATTTTTAAAAGATTAAAATTTCCCAAGAAGAAACGCATTGCGTTGCCATTTATAGCCATAATATCGCTTTATTAATTTAGTAATAATTAAGATACGAACTTAAGACTATTACAGCCATACGAATGAAAGAACATAGTGTATTTCCCCCGAAAAGAGAATCCGACTCCATGAAAAGTTAGCGTAAAAATTCGTTTGTCGCCAGAAGCCGACAGTCAAAGGGCCGAAAACCGTAGGGGCCAAAGGGCTGAAAATAGCACTTCACAGAAACAGATTAATTTTAACCGTTAACATAAATATAGAGAAATAGATAACTATTAACCGACAATATCAATTTCAGAAATGGAATAAAATTTAACCGACATATCAATTTACAGAAATAAATAAATTTTTAACAAAACCAAACAAACTTATCCAAAATGTACGTTTTAACTATTTCCTTGATGATGTCTGTGCGTGACTTGGAAAAATACTCATAGTTTAATAGTTGTTTACATTTCCCTTGGTGCCCCTTACATTCGTACCAAACTTGGTCCGAAGCAGTTGAGAAATGATAGATAGGCGGACAGACAAACTTCCATCTTTATGTAGTACATATAAGAATAGAAAGATTACTGCAAATATTTAAATATTAATCCAAATCCAGAATACAGCAATAATAATGTTAGGAAAATACAATATGGGACTCGTGCTTTACCAATAATAATAGCTTAAAATGAGAAGTAATCCATGTTCGGAGTAAATATTTCGATTTTCGAATTTTCGGCCCAATGTCGGTATTTCTATAATTTTCGTCCCCTTTCGGACCTTTATTACTGTCGGTCCTTTGGGTCATGTCTGCACTTCGGTCATTTAGGCTCTTTGGCATATTTCGGAGTAAATATTTCGATTTTCGAATTTTCGGCCCAATGTCGGTATTTCTATATTTTCGTCCCTTTTCGGATCTTTATTACTGTCGGCCCTTTGGGTCATGTCGGCACTTCGGTCATTTAGGCTCTTTGGCATATTTCGGCCCATTCACTGTCTGCCCTTTCACCCTAACCCTCCTATTTCTCATTTAAGAGCATTGGACTGGATTCCATGATATCAGTATTTCTTATTTTCTGAAGAATTCACGTTATATATCCCCGCCGGATTAATTTGGCAACCTTAATAAAACCATTGCTTATAATTTGCGTGTCGCATTGTAAGGATGTAAGAAAAATGGGCAATAAGCAATGTTTTATTTAGGTTGCCAAATTAATCCGTCGGGAATAGGTATATAATGTGAAATCTTCTGGAAATAAGAAATTATGTTAACATGGAATCTAGTTCAATGCTTTTAAATGGGAAATAGGAGGAGGGAGAGAGGAGAGATAGATAGTTAGAGAGCATAAAAAATCGCATTTTATAATGTGAAATGAAGAAACTTATAGAAAAGCTGAAAGCTATTTTCACAGCGATTTTTAACATGATTTTTAGTCATTTTATCTGTCTTATTTCACCATTACATCCAAATTGCAAGCGAAGTTGCACTAGGCAGGCTTAGTAAAATTAATTTAACCTGAGGATACAATTATTGGGCACGCCACAGAATATTAGGCCGCAGCTTTTTATTGTGTATGATAAAAATATGCGATCAACCTATAATTATAAATGCTGTTCTATCCGAAAAGTGAAAAAGAACATAACATTTTTTTCAATTGGGTTGCTGGCAACTATCCTTCATTAACCGGAAAAGATGGATTTCCAAGTCAATTTGAATCAACTGGTATTTTTCTGACATAAAAATCCGCCTTTATGCTTCGATTAATTTAGGCTGTATCCGAAAAAATGTCATCACTAGATTAATTGGAACAACTATCGTTAGAGCCTTTTAGTTGCTTTAATTTCTGTACATGCATCTTTGCTTATACGCTAACCGTTTGCTAAGACTTTTTCAATGTTTAAAATCCGTCCATTCAAGCAAACTCCAGTTGTTTCATCGATAAAACGTGAAGTTTTACGGAGACTAAGATTATAACTTGCGGTGTAACCACCGTTAGTTTATTTCAGTTTCTAACCGTTATAGCAGTCCATGTGACGCTCTTCCAGTTGCCATCGTAAGACTTTCCTTCGCACCAGTTACAATCCTCCCTCAAATTACCTGTCTTTCAATGAGCTCTCCAGTTGTGAAGGTTTCTCAAAGGACTTCACGAGTCGTCCATTATATCGCAAGTGCCTCCTCAAACCTCTTAAAAGTCGAGGCTTCTTGTCTCGGGTCGAGTTGCCAATTTATGTTTCTCATATTCCCCGAAGATTAACGCGCGTATAAAATGTGGCTGCGGAGAGAAAGGGAAGCATATCGCCATCTCAAACCGTTGGGTTGCGACTGAAAACGACTCCAGACGTTGCTTTCAGATCAAACCACGCATTTGCATATAATGGACGCGGCCTTCCTCGTTCGTCGTATATGATTTATGACGCAGCGAAGCGTCTTGAGACCGTCGGTAATAAGACGTAAGTCCGTTTCCCGTTGACATCACTACTGGAGAACGTCTTAAGAGATCGCTCCGTCGTTTTTTTGGAGTGGAAAGCGAAGAGAAACGGGAGGAGAAAGCGAAGAACGAAAGGGTAGTGTGAGGGCTTGCGTAGAGCGAGATTAGGGAATGTACGGAAGACTCCTTCCTTACGTCTACGATAAGGCACCCCCGCCCCTCTCTGTCTCTCTCGCTCTCCATCTCCTTTCGAGGCACCCTCGGAAGACGCACGTATATTCGCCGCACTCGGCGGTTGTGATCTTTTCCGGCTGATCAGTTTCTGTGATGGAAGCCAATGCGTTTGAACTCTAATAGGAAACTGTCGATTCCTTCCAATTCCACGTTTTTCTCCTCTTATGCCTCGCCCTCTCCCTTAATCTTCTCTTGTCCTCCTCGAGACGGCTCAAGACGTGCGGGCATTTACTTCTCTAACGAATCTCGAGCTGTTTGTAAGAAAGTAATGGAGATGCAGAGAGAATTAATAAAATTTTCTACATGGCTCGCAGAAGCGGTTTCATCATTACTCCCTTGTTTCCTATCTATACCATTCTCTCTGCATTGGCTTTAATTTTATCTTATTACTTATTATTCTCATTTGATTCGTTTATCTTTAAACTATAGACTCATATCCCACTTCAAATCTTGTCTTCGTTACAGTTTTCACCATTTAACATGTAACATTCTTCAAAAGGTTTCCAACCTCAATAAACTTTCAAAAATAAACACTAAGTGTTAAAAAATTATTCCAGGCATAGAAAAGTGGTGAACCTTTTTATGGCTATTGTAGATATATAAGATAAGTAATACAAGTATGTTTTAATTTTTATGTTTAGTTCCTTATTAAAAAAATGTTTCCAGTGACAAGAGAAAATTGGCAACTCTGTGGTAGACTCAATGTATGTACTGTTTCACTTGTTTAATTTTTGTCTTACCAATCGCCAATAACAACGCTTTTCGACATCTTTCATTTGGTCGACGGCAGTGGCAGTACGCAAGATCTATAAATATTCTGATAAAACTATAAGAATGTTCTACATTCGCCGTTTAAATATCGGTAACGGAATTCATCCATATTACCGGTAATTTTCCTAAATGCCTTAGAAGATAACTATGATAATTACAAATTAGTACTTGAAACCGGATACATATTTCGGCAACGAAACGATGGCGTTATGTTTTTAGATTTGCGATCGGTGATACCCACTGAGGATGGCTGGTTTTCAGCTTAAGTTTAAAAAGTACTCCCCTAATTGTTTTGTAGTTTTTATTGTCGTCTTAAATATAAATTTTATTTCAACCATTCGGCGACCTAGGTTGAAGTTTTTTACTCATAAGTTTTGAGAACGAAAATGTGTTTCACCGCCATTGTAAAATACCTCGCGGGACGCCGATCGGACGGTTTTGATCCAGGATCAACTTTTTCCGCGTCTAACATCGCCACGCTTTTTATCAAATTGTGGGCTGCGCTCAAGTCCAAATTTTTTTCCGACCGGTACTTGCAGGGCACCGCAAATTAAAAATATCATATTCTATTGAATATGGATAAACGTTTGCAGCGAAGAACTTTTAGTGAATGCTATAAGAATACAAATTATTTTTAAAACTAAAGATATACTAGGTAAACCTTCATAAAACGGATTCAGAGAAACTAACTGGATAGAGAATCTACGGAGAGACGACTTTATGTATTCATAGGAATTAGAATATATGAATCCGAATAGTTTTCGGAGAAATAAATAACAAATAACAGTTTGAGAACCTCGGGGTGTAGTACAAGTGTGAAATAAATGTATAAAATATTTATACAGCCATTTTTGATTTTTGATCGGCATTATTCTTCGCCAATAAATAAATAATTTAGTCATTTTCACGTGCGGTTTTCTCAAAAATAGTAGACAACTTTTCGGGTTTTCCTCCATTTTAGACAATAAAATCATGTAACATATCCTAGGTTTAAGTAATACGACATGTATAAAACAAAGAATTGGATTTGGAATGCACACACAATAATCGAGTTGAAATAATAATGTTTCTTTAGTCATGGCTGGATTGAGGGAGGACGTGATTGAGAAATAATCAATAAAAATAATTTATTTGGCAATTTTTGTAAGCAACTGCTACCAGCATTTTTGAAGGTGCACTTTATTACCAAAAAAAAGATGAATTTCGTGGCGCCTCCATCTTGATGCAGGATTGTATTTTTGTATATAATGGTGTAGCAACGGTTAGGCGCGTTATTTATAGCTACTATATCATCAATTTATTGGGGGAATTATTAGTTTCTTAAAGAGCTATATATACGTTTCCAAATACTTTATTTATTTCACGACCCTCCTGACTGCTAAAACACAAGAGTGTGCTGCTTCACTCAGTTTGAGAACCACTGGTCTTTAGGTTATAAATATTAAATGTATCAAATAATAGTAAAAGAGTCGAACTAGAGTAAATTCGACGCAAATAGAATGAAGAATTCAAGGTTAATTTTACAGCTGGTTACGATATTTACACTAGTTCAGCTTATTTTCAGATTGGGAGCTGTTGAGCATTATGAGACGTCTAGTGATGTTTTAATGGATACGAAAAGGACCTAGTGAACCCTTGTAGACTAAATTTTTACTAACGTGTTAATACCTTTTCAGAATATCGCACGCTTTTTAAAATATCTCCAAGAAATATGGGCAGGAACTAGAATAAATCGGTAAAACTAAATATTTATTTCACTGCAGTAAGCGCTTGCTTGCTAGGACTACGTTGCTTGGAAAAATCGTGAGAAATAATGTGTTACTAGGGACCGGGGTTAGCAGAACGAAGCTTTTTATTTGTGTAGAGATCAACCTATTAGGGGAAATATTCATTTCCTAACAACGGGTATAACTGACTAACACATTATTCCAAAAGATGCCATTAAAGCTATGAAATTCATTTTTTATTTATTTCTATCACTCTTGAGAATTCATTAGTTGGCAACTGAAACTCGATACGGTAAAGCGGTGTGTTACCCCCCTGCGATAGTATCGCAGTTTGTCGGTAATAATTAATATTTTTAAAATCCAATAAGAATAGCATTTTGTCAATTAAAATTCTAACAGTCTAATTTTGGAAATGGTTAGGATTGATAAGCGAACATGGTATTGGGAAAGATGTGCAGGTGGGCATAAATTATGGATGGCGTCCCGCTTCAGAATAACCAGTCTCCTCCGTGTTGAATATTTGCTGAGGGTTTTATTCTTCAATATAAATGTTCATAATCGTGGGATAATATGCGATTACATCTAAAAGATGCATCTGAATGAATGAAAAAATTTGATGATTAATTCGGCCATAGGGGAGACGTTTCCAAGTTAAATCGCGATTCGCTAATCTTCGAGAGGGGCGTCGCGTACGGCAAAGTTTGGGAATAATAAATAAACCGTGGACCATTAAAGCCGTGAATGAAAAGGTTTTGATTATTTTTTTTATTTTTAGCATTTAGAGAGATGTGAATTAATATCTGTGAATTCGGAAAAAGATTGAAGGTTAACCGGCAAGAGAAATAAACTTCATCCATTCGTGCATACTAGAATACTATTCATGTAATTGTAGCTAAATACTCGTATGTAAACTGTCTACAGTTAGATGGAAGAAGAGGCTACGTAGCCTCAACCTCGCCGTTAAAAGTTTAAATAAATAAAATAATTTATTCGGATATAGCCAAATTAAAATATAAGACCGGCCATTATCTAGCTATTTATCATCATTGGTTTTATCCCGGTATCGGTTATTTTCTAAAATTATTTCCATTCATGGTATTACTTATTCCATGGAACGTGTGAACGACTCAATTTTTCAACATATTTTTTAATTTGATCAGAATTTTTATACTTAAAATGAAGCAGAGGTGCCCCAAACTTTTCATCCCGAGGGCCAAATAATACATTGCTGCTCTCACCGTGGACCACATAGCTCAATTTCGCCCTCTTTGCGGTTCAAATCCAGTCAAATATAGAGTTTAAGATTAACTTAAGAAAATTGATGATTTAGTTGTTTCAAAAATACCTGATTTGAAATGTATATATCTATTGTGGGATCAGAGAGGTGAACACAAAATATATCGTTTTTATAAGTTTCTATTTTTCTTTTATGTTACTCTGTATCCTTTAAATGTTAAACTCATGGGGATCGCATGTGGCCCACGGGTCGTTGTTTGGGCACTACTGCACTAAAGTATCAATACATGTTGAGTTCCAATGTAGAAGAAATCTTGACCTTCATTTTAGTGTGTTGGTTAGCTGTGAATATTTCATAACGAAATAATATTTTCCGCGGTTTGAATGCTACTTTTTTAACCCATCAGCATTACTTATGTTTCAAATAACAGAGTTAATACTTATAGATGTTGCTTTTTTCAAATAATTGATTCTTCTATTTTTGTTTTTGCAAAATGATTATATTTTTTTAATGAAATCACTTTATTTAAAAATTGCGAGACGAATTTATATATTTTTTACAAGAATCTTGAGGTGTAATGCACTAACTTTCCTCATTTATTTGGTTATAGTATTGTATACTATATGTGACAGGTAAACAAAAGATATATTTAATAACTCCTCCAAAGTTTATCGCTGAAGTTCAACGTTCACAAATGCAATAGGATAAGATTCAGGTAATAATGCGGCTCTCTGTTTGCGCAGGCAAATGGTTGAATTTTCAATGCAATACTGTTTTTCTTATTTTTTATGATTACGATATTTTTAATTAATGGAATTGTTTTTGCGTCCGTGAAAGAGTTTCATTTAGATTCCGATGGTCTTTCTTTTATTCCGTGCATGAATATAAGTCCTTCGACGACGCCTTTCTTTGCAAGATAACAGATACCCTTACATAGGCCAAAATGCGCCGTATTTCTGAGTCGACCCAGTATGACTCAAAAAAATGCAATGATTTTATTACAATCACAACGTGTTTTAACGGTGCATCTCTAAAATATTCCTATCGGGCATTCCATTCCAGTAATGGTATTTAGGGGATTCTATAATGGACATGTGCTATTAAAAACTTCCATCTATGTTAAATTCGTCGCAAGACATTCAGTGAAAACTCTTTTCAATAATTACTTCAAAAAGAAAGAAAGAATTACTTTCAGAAAGTTCACCCCATTTGCTTTCAAATTTGGGTTCTTATTGCTCAAAGCCTCTCCTTTGCTAAGTTTGCTTTATCAAAAGGACTCCCGATATCTATTGCAACCTTTCCATATTTCATAGATATTTTAGATGTTTTCCTAACGTCAGGCTGGTGAATTTTAAAACCGCGACTGTTCCGTCCGATTCGAGTAGTACATTATGTCGTCGCTATTTGTTAATGGCGACCTTTTTAATAATAATTCTCGCCGCCTAAAGAGCATCGATACTCTCCGAGACTCTCTCGCTTCGAAAAAATTATATGTGATCATCTTAATGCTAGATATCAGATTCCAGGCTTTCCGTTGCAACTGTGGCTATACAACAGGAACGTGAAGAATGCTGACAGATTCCGAGATTGCCTTGGCCAAAAAAAGACATAATAATTATGTATATCGCTACATAATTGCAGAAACGAAAAATTTAATTAACTTAATGAACAAGTGGGGATGTTTTAGATGGGAAGAATGTTGCCCTGCATTCGAGTAAAACATACACATTGCTCTCTTTCTTCCTACGACAGAAGAATTGTCCTCGTCGATTCTAGGGTAGCGTATCCCTCTCCGAATTTAAAGGACAGTCGAATGCAATTCATAAACTAGTCGTAGTAATGAAGGCATATTTAAAGGTGTGGTCATCTGTCTTAGACTGCGTGCGTAGATAGCTAATTCTCCATTATTAAAAATAAGGAAACGAAAAATATGACCAATAAAAAGAGGAAAAGGAGATAAGGAAATATATCCATATAACGCGGAAATGGGAATCCTCGTCCTAGAGTGTACATGGTATCCATCAGAGAGCTAGCAATAGAAATAGAATATGTTATGATACTAATCTATATCAAGAAAACATCGATAATGTGAAAATCATTAATAACAATTCGCTGGAATAATCTCTGCGATTTTTACTGTGGTGTTTGCAAATAAACAATAAGATGAGAAGATTATTCCAAGACTGACAGGACGCGAGATATTCTCTCTCCTATTACCGCACCTATTCGTAATACATTTGGCCATTTATCGTAGATATGTATGTGATGTGTATTACGCGTATCATTTAATTCTCAAACATTTATTTGACTAAAAATATAAAAACTTTCAACAAATTCTAACACGATATGTGCATTAATAATGTTAATATGATCAAAGAAAGCTTTGCTTCATCATCACGTCTATACATTTGTGCATTAGCTGAACTTTATGAAAATGATCTAACACATTGTAGAAAAGCCGTTTCGGCCTTTTGGAAACCCCAAATACTGTGAGCAGAAAAGATGTATATATATCTGTTTTATAGCGGTAATTAAAATTTGACTTCGTCGGTGTTAGGCCTTTTCGTATGTCTCTTTTTCTCAATACGAGAATTATCTCAAGGTTAAAATTGTCTACTTTTCACGCCTAAAAAAATGAGGACGCAAGAACTTATACCAGTAAACACAGTATCAAACCCGGAAATGGATACCAACTATTTTATTGATTTTTAAAATAACTTTGACATCAGACATGCAAAATCTGTAATCAAGCACAATCTTAAATTTTTGTAAAACAGCAAAATGTCTTTGAAAATCGAATGATGAATATCATGTCATGGATGCAATTCAATTGATGTTTTCTAATAATTCTTGCAACCAGAATGCAGTTTTGTAAATAGTCGATCAACTGTTGTTTAACGTGTGAGAACACGTTGCGAATCGGGTAACAGTAGCGTGACAGCAAAAAAAAAATACAGCTTAATGCGTCTGCCACGGTTTTTCCATGTGCTAATATTGAGGATGAAAGAGGATATTTTTCCCGCATAACTTTCTCATATTTTTTACTCCTACGTTTTCACGATCAGAATGGAACTTGAAAATAAGCATTTAATACAAAAATTAGTGTTTTCTTCGTGTTCGCTGATCTATACTGAGTAGTACACCGTTTTTTAGTACACCGTTTTTACAGTCTATGAAAATTTCACTATATTTTCTCTGTTTTCCAATTAAAATATCTGCGAAAATGGAGGCACAGCATGCGAGTAATAGGATATTTCAGATACGTGGACTATTACGGCTTATACACATTTAGGCAAGTTTAAAGTTTACTAGTTTCAAGCAGCATCTTTATCACCACTTTAGCCGTTTTAGCTTGTCTCATCAGTACTTGTCAGTATATAAGACTACCAGTCGTCCAGAAAATGCCGGACCTGTCCGGCTTTTTCTCCATTTCGGCCGACAATTTAAAATATATTGCTTTTTCCGGTTTTGTACTTAAGAATTTCTGTTGAAGACTCTTTCTTTCCGCTTCTCCTGCTAATAGCTAACCAACTAGTTTTAATATAAAATATGAGCCTACGCTTTTGGTTTCCTCGATTTATTGGACCTCAAAAATTGAAAGATGATTTTCAGAGAACTAGAATCTGAGCAGAATTGTGAAATTATCTATCCCAAACTTGATAAAAAAAAAAGCTCACTGTCCCTGGGAGAAACAGATGCCGTACTCGCAACTTAATAGTTTAATTAGCTATATTTTTACTTTGGCATGGAAATTTGTCGTAGTATACTCTTTTAGATATTTCTTTGTCTGAGTGGCGATGCCTGCGCAACTTTTTACAGTAAACACTGTTCCTACTCGAACGAAAATAAAGTTTTAATTTTTAAAAAGTTAACATATTGCGAAGTAATAAAAAATTAAGGTAAATTGATGACATTTCGTTGACATAGAGCAATGGACCCAAAGAATAAATTTGAGCCCGGCGACAGTTAAGCAAACGGGATGAAGCAGTGTGGGGCTATTGTCCCATCATAACTCATATAAAGGATTATAAAGAGTGTGCTACACATGTGCCCTTTGAATAAACCCAAAGTCTATTTTTGAAGCGAACATTTCTCCTTACTAACAACCTGAAAAGAAGCTGAATATCCTAATTCCTGTATTTTCGCTGCATATTAATTTTAAAATTCGTTTTATCTAAATCCTGTTGGTGTAATTCTGATCACAATTTTGTTGCCGTCTTATTTTAGACAGTTTCTTAATCACTACTTTAGCCCCTTGACGGTTTCTGACGGAATATTACCTTCAGCTCATGTGACAACGACATAATATTACTTTCTCAGTACTTGTTACAGGTTTTTAATTGCCACTGTCCAAATTTCCGTATAAAATCTCATGTAGCTAGGCGTTATTAGTGATGAAAGGTGAAAACTTGGAAATTAATGAAACACGTACAGTGTTGTAGCCAGAAATAATGAAACCGTTATGAGGTTAAATAGAAAAAAAGTACTTTTATATGTAAGAGTTTTAGACTGAAATACTTTTAACATAATCTGAATTTTTATATCTACCATATCGCAGTGTAAATTTCTAAGTAACTTAGTAAATGTTTCATATACAATATTTTAGAACTTATTGAGATACTTGCTTTGTTATTTGTTTATAACCAGTTCATATTCGGTTTAAAACCTTCAACCTACATTACAAACTTATTTGTGTTACGTATTTCTGTGCTTCGATATTTATGGTGGGAATGATGGTTTATCACTGCATATCGTATTGTTGATATCACATCCATTCTCAAAATAATTATTAACTAAGAACATCGTTTGTTTTAATGGTGATTATAACAACACAAATTATCAAATAAATGTAATGGAACACTTAATCATCCAGGTTCCGCTGTACAAATTTTCGGTGTAACACGGTTTTATTTTTTGGAAGCCACTTAGAATTGCACTTTCGTCGGTTTTGCTATAGCACAGTTTGTAAGAATCTTCGAACATTAACAAAGCATATAAACGTTTCAGTTCGATTCGGAGGTTATTATAAAGTATTGAGGAAGAAATAGTAAGCGTAATACTTTATTATTGCTTGTTCAACTCAAGAACGGTCTCCAATATATTCATGTGTACGCAATATATTCCTACGACATTTAACACTTGAATTGAAAATTAAAAAAGAAATAAAACAGTTATCGTAAATTAAAAATATATTTATCTGAAACATTTGCGTATTTGTCTAACATAAAACAGTCTTTCCTTACTTCAAAAATCATATTTATCTGAGGCCTTCCCTCCTTCTAGCAACTCTTTTTTCTGAATTGAATATTGGTGAAACTCACTGCACGACTGCACTGTTCACGGTTAACAAACTCTGCCGAATTAACTACACTGTAGAATGTCCAGTGACTGGAGTTGTTGTTGAATCACACGCATTAATTCTGGGAAGGCTTTTAAATCATTTTTTATTATATATATAATGGGCTGGTTAAAAAAAACTGAAATTTAAAATACGGGACAATAGTAACATGTTTCGAGTTTGTACGAGACATTGCACAAATATTGAAAATAAGGAAAGTCCCGGGATTGTTGGCGAACCTTACTATAAGAAAACTTAACGCACTTTGCGCGGTATCACTTTACACGGTATTTTCCAGGGATGTATATACAGTCCAAACCGAGGGCTATATGCAGGTATTATAGCCAAACTAATGACATTTTATATTTTACTATGACCTCGTTCACGTGCAGCTGTCATTTTTCCTGGAAGTTGGATTAGTTCTTTAATCATTTAATGTACAAGCTGAAACAATTTTTAAATTGTTTCACTCCAACCGATAAAATAAACGAGCGAACATGGAATGTAATGATAAATTTTATTTGTTCCAATGAAGCGAGTTGGTGATTACGTACTTTTTGTGAGAGCGAATGTGCATCCAGATCACGCTCAACATATTAGACATAATTGCTAATTAGACATCGAAGCAAACAGAGTTTGTACGTATGTCTCATTATTCACACCGGTAATCCATAAACTAACGCTTAAATTTAGTAAATGTTAAATGCGTCGTTTGAATTCTCCGCATTCTGGGAATTCGGGATTCTAAGAGTCAATTCGCACTTTTCCTGAGAGGAAATTTTGCGCGGGAAATAATCATTTTATGATTGGCCAAACATTCATTCATACCGATAAGCAAAATCGAATTTCTATGCGAAATTAAATTCACTGACGCCGGGTACCATTCTAGCAAGTTCAATAGGATAAGATTCGGGTAATAATGCGGCTCTCTGTTTGCGCAGGCAAATGGTTGAATTTTCAATGCAATTCTGTTTTTCTAATTTTTTATGATTACGAAATGTTCAATTAATGGAATTGTTTTTGCGTCCGTGAAAGAGGTTCATTTAGATTCCAATGGTTTTTTTTATTCCGTGCATGAATATAAGTCCTTCTACGACGCTTTTCTTTGCAAGATAACAAATATCCTTACATAGGCCAAAATGCGCCGTATTTCTGTGTGAGCCGACTCAGTTTAAAAGTTGACTTCCGTATGACTGATACAAAGTATGTGCAATGATTTTATTACAATCGTTATCAAAATTTGCCCACGTGTTTTAACGGTGCATTTCTAAAATATTCCTATCAGACATTCCATGGACATGTGCTAGTAAAAACTTCCAGTTATGTTAAAATCGTCGCATGTCTTTCCTGGTTTTCGATATTTTTACTGTCAAACGTTTTACCAGTAATTTACCAAATCACTGCCCATATTTTCAAAATGCTCCGAGTGTTCGTCACTTTCACAAAATAAATGAAAAGTACTCATACTTTGCCGTGTAAAAGAATGGCATATAATCATATATGATATAATGAAAAACGAGGAAATAGCAAGGTGATTAGTCAAAAAAGCGAATAATTATACATATTATGAAAGAGGAAGGTGAACTCGATCGGACATTTTCTGAGGAGAGAGAGAGAGAGAACATGATTAAAGAATTGTAAGAAAGAAATTTGGAAGGATAAAGACAAGGGAATTGTTTCAGCTGATAGACGACTTAAAAGGGCGAGAAATATGATGAGAGCCAGATTTGATACCTCCATATCCATTGGTAAATAACGCCGATTTGTTTAAATCGAGATTTCGATGCTCGGCGAGGAAACGGTTTGTCTACACATGAGCGTAATCGCCGCCGAGGATAAACGCTGCCGATGGCGGACGCCGAGGAGCAGAGAGCAAAGACAGCGGCAAGGGTTCGGCTAGGACGCGCCGGAATCCCTGCCGCATCGGCCGGCTTCGAACACCGGGAAACGGGTTAAGCGAGAAGGCGTCTTCGCTTCTTGCTAATCTGAATATCGCCTAATTTGGAAGTGTAGAACGCCTTCGAAAGGTGCGAGATAAAAACTCGTTTTCAATGCGCAAAATATTTTTGTAGCAATACATTTCGGAACCTTTTCGTTTTATTTACAAATAAAAAATTCCGATTTGACGTCGCTCGGACAAGGTCATTTAATTTTACGCCTTTACAGTATTCGTATATTCCTATCTCGTTCAAATTCTTCAGTTCACCTACTTTTTGTGATATCGTGGCTGTCTTTTGTCATATTTTTCATATGTGAAGTCGTGTTCTAATGAGTTACCGTGTGACTTCATAACTTAGATTTGTATATGAGCTTTCGCTCGATAGTAAATTGTTCTTGCAATTATATATATCTAGACTAATACATCAAGTTATTATGCACATCTTATAGTTTCATTGAGTTGGCGTTTAAAATGCATTAGTTGCTTTATTTAGAAGGAATTATGTGGCAATTACGTTGCATAGTGATTTATGTATTTTAATACTTCATTAAATTTGTAACTTTGAAGCTTTTAAATGATTCATCGAGTCAGATGATGAATATTCCTAATATATTATCACAATTTGAGTAAAATATTCTCCGGTTTTTTGGTTTGTGTGACTTACGCAAATATGAAAATCACTCAAGCGGTGTAAACTCAGATTTAAGTTCAACATTAAAAATCCATCCATTAAATTTTCTCAGTAGTATTATTTTTACAAATTTCGTCACATTGGTATCCGTCTAAAATTTGTGAAAGGTGCTGTGAATAAAAATTATATTGAAACAAATTAAGGAAGAATTGCAAAGCTTTTTTTTAGGATTATGACGTCATCATAAGATTAAATGATTGAGATCCAACGCCTCATAATCTATGAATTCCCTTTAAAGCATTATATTAATGCTATGCCAAGAATATGTTGCCCATTTAAAAGTATTGGACGCATTGCTATCGCAGTTTCATTCCCCATTGTTAAATTTCGGGAAATGTTGCCTCTTTTTTTTATTAAAAACAACCTCATTCCACCCGGATTTGTATTTTGTTTCAAAACATAAACCTCATTCTTTCAGTTATAGAACGGTTCCGAGCTCCTATCTTAATTTTAACCAAGTTAAAAATGCAAATTTATAATGCCCTGTGCCGATTTCATGATTTTGTATGGCGGTAGAAATGAAACAAAGAGTTGAGGAAAAGAATTCAATTACACCTCAGCAGCTGATCAAAGATCCACCAAATTTGTACCATGCCTGGCCCTCACCATGATGGGTGGATAGACAGACATACCGAATATATAAGCGATTTTAACAATGAATTCGATATAAATAGACGTCTCTAAGCACAGTTTACAAAAAAAAGCATAATTTTAAGCTACTCGTTCGAACGTTTTCGAAAATTATTATCTTTAATTAATTTAAAATTAAGAGAAGAAGGAATAGATATGTACTCTATTAAAATTAGCTTCGCTTTTCTGTTCATAGAGGTGTTATAACCGAAGAAGTATTTGTATAGAGCATTGGTGCTCAGGAGATATTTTCTTGTAGCCGCATCAAGAAGATTTTAATGAAATTTTAAGAATAAGCATGTAAAAACTTCCAGATACCTTCTTATTTAATGGCAATGGTGATTTATTTATCATGAGTGATTGTTTTTCTTTAAATAATTCCAATTATTGAACTATATTTGTGGCCGCACCGAACTTGTCCGTTTGCCGCACTTGAGAGACATTTTGTATGAGATAGATGACTACCATTGATCAAGAAAAAGTTATAATATTCAACACTGGTTAACAAAAAGTAAAACAAAATAATTTATGTGAAATATATTACACATTACCGTACATATATGCCACATAACTTAGAAGATAATTAGTAAATGGATGTAAGTATAAAATTTTTGGAGGATTAATTTGATTTTTCAAATGTATAAATGCAGAATTTATAAAAGTCATCATCATCATCATCATAGGTAGTCTGTCCGTTGACAGGTCCATGATTATTCATGGTTAAACTTGGTTCTCCATATACTCCTATTTTCCGCAGTTTTCTTCATGTCTTGATACCTCTCTTTCCCTTTCAAGGTAGAACCAGCTGAAACCTTTTCCTACCTCTTTCTCTTTTTCCATCCACTTTTCCTTCTAGCATTTCTTTAATCATGCACTCTCTCCTCAGGTAATGTCCAATCCAGTTCGCCTTCCTCTTTCTGATAGTCTGTATAATCACTCACTTCTCTCCTATTCTTCGTAGTACTTCCTCATTTTTCACCCTATCTGTCCATTTTATCTTCAGGATTCTTCTCCATGTCCACATTTCGAAGCTTTCCAAGTATTTTATATCATTTTTCCTTAACTTCCATGTTTCTGCCCCATACAAGGCTATACTCCATACATAGCATTTTATCAACCTCTTGAGGATTTCCTGCTTTATATTTCCCGTTAGTAGGAGTTTCTTTCTTCTGAAAGCGGCTTTTGCTTTTGTTATTCTAGTCCTGATTTCATCTGTACATTTTGCTTCTCTCGTTATGATGCTTCCAAGGTATTTATAATCTGAAAATTGTTCTAATGGCTTTCCTCCAATACTTACGTTCTAATTTTCTTCTTCTTTACTTGATATTCGCATAACCTTGGATTTTTCTGTATTAATTTCCATACCGTATTTTCTACCTGTTATCACTAGTCTATTTATCATTTTATGGAGTTCCTTTTCCTTTCTTGCTAGAAGTACTTGATCATCCGCGTATTTCACTGTTCTTATAATCTTTCCTCCGATTTTGACATCTCACGTGTCTTCTAGCGCTTCCTGCATTAGTCTCTCGTCATATATATTGAATAGAATCGGCGATAGACAGCAGCCCTGTCTTACTCGTCTACCAATATGTACTCCGCTGGTGTCCGCATTCTCCAACCTGACCTTTACAACTTGATTCACATATAGATTCCTGATCAGTCTCCTGTCTTTCCAGTCTACACCTATATCCTTTAATATCCTCATCAGCAGTACCCAATTTACTCTATCAAAGGCCTTCTGCCAGTCGACGAAACATACGCAGTAATTTTGGCTGTACTCTATTACCCTTTCTACACCGATAGCATCTCTGGTTCCTCGTCCTTTTCTGAAGCCGAATTGATCTTCCCCTAGCATTTCTTCGGTCTTTTTCTCTAGTCTTTTATTAAGAATCCTCGTGATGATCTTCGAATGGTGTGACAGTATGGATATCGTTCTGTAGTCTTTACACCGCATTGCCTTTGGCTTCTTCTTTAGAGGGATCATTGTTACATCTAAGAAATCCTGAGGCCACTTTCCCGAGTCGTAAATCTTGTTAATTAGTTTCATAATCACTTTTAGTCCTTCCTTTCCCATGACTTTAAGTATAAAAATAAAGTTAAGCATCATAGCTAATTTTATTCGATGGAAATTTAAAATTTTCTGTTAAATTATGTAATTATGCTTCTTAAATTAAGCCTGTTAGTTATTAATAGTGCTTTGTTCTTTTCCTAACAACAAGGAGGTTATAAATGCTTCACGATTCATAAGAGCGAATCAGCTCATAGCTTGTCCTTATAAACTCGCATAATCATAACGAAAGAAATTACTTTTAAGTCAGGCGTGTGCAAAGTAGATCCCAAATTTAGCGCATATTCAATATGATTTTGAGTTAATTGTGTTTGTATTTTTGACAGTATTTACTGCAGAGAACCGGCTTTCGTAAGTTCCTAACATTGTATGCAGTTGTAAACCAATCAAAATTGAATTTCCAAATTTCTTTTTTCAAATCACGCAGCCAGGTGTTGGATGAATTTTGGAAATTCTTCTGTTGTTCAGTCAGTTCTAATTAAAATTCTGCTGAAGAAATGCTTTTACACATTGGTATAGTCTGTCGAGGTTTCTTGTCTCTTGCATCACTTATGTTTTTATTACTGTGAATAACTAGATAAATTATAAAACTCATGAAATCGCCGAGAAAAAAATGTTTGAAACGCCTTAAATACCCAATGAAAATGTGTCATCTTTATAAACATTCATATTTTCAAGCATTGGAAAATCAACACGCATCAAAAATATTAATTAAAATTATTAGTCTTTATTTGTGAAGGAATTTACATGTTTATAGAGCCCATATACAGTTTTATTCTGACCCATGCAAGTTTTCGTTAAAAACGTTTAAACGAGCAAAAATGCCACACAGGGAAGCAGTTTTACTCATTTCTTTGCCACCGCTGAAAAAGTCAGTAAAATGTTGCTTTTGAAGAAACATATGGTTTGATAAAATAAGAAACCCAATAAGTTCATATTATACTGCGAAAAACCTTCCCAATACTTTACTTTTACTCAACTATCTGATATCATTGTGCAAAAGTAAATCTGAATAGTATGCACCCGATTCAGTTAGAAAATTAGAGAGGGAATCTTGCACGTACATAATTGATTAAGTGCATTACTTTATTCATAGCTGAAGCTATATCTCCAGATAACTGTTCAAATAATATTGGTTTACGTTCATTAGAACCTCTAATAAAAGAAGTCTAATCCTAGATGGCGCAAAATGATGTTTCCCGTCGTAAATTATGTTTTGTTTCATCAAATTCATCCATTCATACACATATGCACTCTGAGAACTCTTTAAAACTACCAAACAAAACGTTCTCCGTCGAAAATTCGCATGAAAACAGAACGCTGTGCCTAACTTGTAAGATCTGTTGATTCGTCAATATCAAGCTCGTAATCTACTTTATAAGTATGCTTGCTACTTAGTTTGATAATATTTCAATTCTACCTACATTAATTGATTCGAAAAGAGAGCATCTAGTACTTGTGAGTTATCTTCAAATAAAGATTTAGTAATTTCTAACATACATTCCTTTACGATTTCTGCTTTTACATGTGGTTACTTCTGTTTGCTTAAAATCCATTAAACTGTAAAAAAGGCTTTTTCTTGAGCTGTTTTCATTAGACGCATGCATTAATGTTCAGATACATATGAAGGTTTCAGCTGTTAAAGCTTTTGTTTTCTTTTAGGAATGCCCAGGAGGAATAATTCATTAAATTTAATTACTGTGACATTCCAAACAAATTACACAATGAGGTTTCGCGTCTCAATATTGAGTTAAAATAAAAATATATGATTCCCCATTTAACGTTAAACTACCGATTTTCAACTGCGTTTCCGAAATGACATTTTTCAGTAGTATTAGAAAATTGTATATAAATAAAATTTGATGATAGATTAATATAAAAAATAAATATCGCAACTATCCAATTAACGGTAGTACTTCCCTTTCCACAGAGTAAATGAGAAAAATATTTTTTAAATATCGAAAGTCTAAATGATTCAATCAATTGCTGCATTCGTCTTTATACTAACAATCGACATTGGCCACGAGTCACGAGTTAATGGCTTTAGTTTTCTCAACCGCCGATCCGCGAAATTCCATTCTTCTCATTAAAGTTCAATAATAGGCAGCGCTGATTAACTTTTTAACATCTTAATGCGAGTTCATTGAAGAGGAAAGTCAATATGCAAATTTTTAATGGATTTAGAACATTTTTAGTATTCCTCGGTGGAATATTCAGAAAATTGATCGGTCCGTGACTGATTGTGGGTTTAAATTCGCTGCTATAGCTCATTAGGATTGCTAGCTTCACCATGTACATAAAGTTAAATGTATACGTTTTTGTTTGAAAACAGATATATATTGTTTTATTTTTGAAAATACATGCGGGCCACATACTTTATTTTGGGGCCATACCTGGCCCACTGGTTGCCAATTGAGTCACTCAGTTCTAAGAGTTCGGTGCAAAATGGCTACGAAAAATGTATACAGTTATCGGATATTAGAGTTATAGCAAAATAAATAGTGATCGGCAGCTTTTTTAAACCACCATTGAGGTCGTTAGTCTACAATGCGTTCATCATTGAAATACGAAAAATCATAAAATGCCGCTGTTTAACGAGCAGAATAAAATTAAATGCTGTAACACTAAATAATTAAGAATATCTGAACCTTCAGTTTGCTCGTTAGCAGATAATGGTCTTTGAGATGAGGGCAAGGCGTACACTATGAATAACTACTTGAACGGAGAGGAAAGAAATGAGGACGTATTTAATGCAGCAGAAGAAGAAAAAAGGGCAATTTATAGGGTCTAAATAAAATATACGATAAGGTCAACTATTGAGAGAGATGTGCATCCTGCAGAGATACAATATTTGTACGCTAGTACGTACTCTACACAGATAAATAATAGTTAGCGCGAATTTTTAAAAAAATGTCGAAAAGTTCAAAATTTCTAATGCCATATTATGTTTAAGCAGGACAAAATCCAGGAGCCACTTAGAAACTCTAGAGGCCAGGGTAGATTTCAGTGCGACGCGATTTATAAACATCGTTACTGTAGTCTGTAATATATAGGTAATAAACACACCTTAAACGAGAGGTAACAAATGCTGCCTACTAAATAACTCTAGTGCATTGGTACCTTTCATCGTCAATTGCGAACGGGTGATCGAGTTTGTCTAACATTGTGTTAATGTTAACTTTAGCCTAGCTTTTCATATATAACTACAGTAGTTCATTCGCATCCTACTTAGAATGTTTGAATGTTAGATGAAGCTGCAAGGTATGTCTCAGGGACAATATGAAGAAGTTATGGTAATACCGTAAACATCTTCGTGTAAGGAGCGTTGGACCAGGAAGATAAAAATGCGAGATTTATTTTAGGGCAAAAATATGCAATGGTTAGTTATTTCCTAAGACTAATGTAAGCCCTAAGTGGCGAACCCAAGCGGCTGATGAGCATAAATAGTAATATTTCGGTTTGCACTCTCTGGCACTCACTAATATGTTGAATTTCATGATAAAATGTAAACGCATGCGATTACCGCCGTTCGAGTAATTTCTTCTTCCAAGCAATAAAGGTTTTCTCATAGAGTCGTTTCAATAAAAAAGAATAACATTGACTTGCACTTCTGATATCTTGCGGTAGACGAAATTCCGACCCTGTCGTTCATTCATCAGAGTATTTATCCTATTCCGAAATAGATAATGCAAGAGTTTATGCTCAGCAAATTAGGGATTTTGCTTCATTTTGCTTTTCTGAGGGCATTCAGAATCATATTATTCACCTTTGCTAAGTTGGCAGCATTAATAAAATTTTTTCATCATAATTCTAGGGAAAAAATAAGAAAGGAAGATGAAGATATCGGAATATTCCAAGCATTGGCACAATCGAAATGGATGTTTGCATTGTCGTGCTTGATTGGAGCTAAGATGTAAAAATAATGAGGGTTAAAAATGAGAACATCTTTCGATGGTGAGCATCCACTGTTACTAAGGGTTTTGAATGGAAAAAATAATACAAAGCGTAATAAAATAAATATTAAATATGCCAATTTACTAACCAAAGACGCAGTCCCATATTTCGATATAAATACATCACCGGTTGTCGATATTGTTATATCGAAACTTGAGCGGCGTCTTTGGTGAATAAAGTGAAATTTTTGCTCAGTTAATTTGTTACGCTATGTTTGGTAAAAATAGTTTCTGAACTAGTTTTTGCAAAACTGCTAAATAGGCGTATGGAAATTAATGTTCCGTTGCTTATTTTTAAATTAGACGCGAGAATGTGTTTGTATAATGATGACATTCAAGTGAAACATATCCATACTATTGTGTTGTTTATTGGCATGGAATTGCTGCATATAAAAAAACAAATATTTAAACCTCTCCCAGAAAAAGCGCAAATCTGTGTAATCTTTCCAGGTGATTGCAGAGATAAAATACACCGAATTTCAGAAAATAATCTAGTTTGTCGTCATGACGATGTATATGTTCACGGAGACAAATTTCCGCAAGCGTAAAAACAATACGATTCAACATTTTGTGCAGAACACGGTTGAAGAATTTTCAGCCCGTCAAAACGCCGATTACCCGCTTCCTAAAGTTTCCCGTTGTTTCATAATTAGTTAATTAGTATATTGAATAACAGAAATATTAATAAGAGCAAATGGAAAATTTTCAATTTCGTTTCCTCGAATCGCTACGCAGATGCAATCGCCGGATACCGACAAAGTCTCATCGAATGAACTTTTGTCTGATGCATTTAGTAAATAAACTAAAACTACATAATACAAATATGAAATCCCCTTTGGTGAATTTTTGTATTATTTCGAAATGATTTCAGCTAAAACAAGAAGTTTAAATAGAATTGCCAAAACTGATTCCAAAAGCGCTTTTTTATAATGTCCAAGTTAATTTTCAGAATCTTCGATATTTCTCCATCCTTGTCTTGCAAAACATATATCACTGCATATAAGCAGCTGTAATATGATCTTTATCTGTTTCGAAAGTATATTGAACCTATTTATGCTTTGGTTTTCTGTGATAGCAACATAGCAACGTAAGCGGAACGAAACTTAACTATAGTAACGGATCCGTATAAATAGTGCATAAGAATTTTATTTAATCCTGCTCAAAGGCAAACTGACAGACCGATAGTTCCCGAAATCAATTGAGTTTCTAGCCAACCGAAACTATTCGAAAAATATAATTCACTCAGTAAGCCTTAATCTTATAGAATTCACTTTGGAAAAATCTGTATTATAATACCCTAAAGCCTGCTGCTGTTTTATGCCCTGGATAAGCGTTTTAATTTTTTGCCGAGTAGCAAGATCCCTGCGTCTATTGGCAAGGAATTTAACTATATTACTATACAACTTGAGGGCTAGGGAAATCGCCCGGTGCAAAATAGGTGCGTGGGGCCTCTTACGCGTTAAAAAATTTTCGACAGTTAATTCAAGTAAAGAAATCTCACTCACTGTGACAGTGTTCAATATTAATTCAAACATTTTAAGTGTAGCTATTATTCAAGAATAAAAAATATTTTTAGTTAGTGAATTGCCTCTGTAAACGCGGCGCGCTGTGCAATCGCACCTTTGGAGCCAACGCGAAGAAATATAAAATAAATGAACCATTAAGAACCTTAAACTTTGGTGTGGAGCAATTCTTAGTCCTTATTGGTGTATTTTTATTTATTTTAAAGGTTACACGGTGTAACATTGATATGTTTTAATTGGTTGATTGTTTCACCCAAGCATATACCTACTAGGTAATAGCTCGTCACATGGCGGGTCGAAATAAAATATCAAAAATAGATATTTCAAAAGATAATTTTTATTCTGTTTAAAAGAAATGTTATCCTTCCTCCTCTTCCTTGAGAATTAAAATAACAATAGGATTTCGATGTCTGAAAATGTAATTTGGAAAGAAAGGCAACATCCCGTTAAAATGGAAAGATTCTCCCAAACTATGTTTATTAAACGCTTAATGTGAGCGATTTAGAATGTTGGGCAGAAAAATATGAACATAATAAAAACTATCGTTTTTTATTCAAAGTGGTTTAGATCTGAAGATCGTAGATTAATTCTTTCTAATCTTAATCTAAAAAAGAATGAAAGCATGCACGTCGAAATGCCGATTTTACCTGTTATTTTATGGGAAATGTCTTTCTTGGAGTCGAACCCAGGACGTTTTTAAAGATTTTATTTCCTCATCGCCTTAAAATATGCGAACGAGCATTTCTGAGGAATTTAGATTTTATAGCGCGATTCCTTCTCGAGTTATTAGTAGAGGGGTTGTTAGCTTGTCTAGCTCCCAATGCTAGGTTCGCGGATTCAAATCCTGCCGACGGCATGCATAAAACTAATTATTATTCGCATTGCGAGCGGGTGTAGCGTTACATCAGACAAACCAACCAACAAGCGTACAGATCGCGGAAACTATATATAGTATAAGATATTTGCCCGAAGTTGATTGAATTTCCAACTTGATGATGGCGTCACATAAAAACCTAGGTAAAGGCAGTATACAATAACAGGTGAAAATTACTTAGTTCAGTGTTGATCTCCAATACAATAAGAAAATGAATTGTGTCTTTATAGTGAAAAGTCTGGTAAATTCGGCATTTGGTATGCTATCTGTTAGGAATATACCGTAGATCCCTTCAGTATTTGATATGCACTAAATGACACTAGTTCGCCAATTGCAAATGAAAAATATTTTATTAATGTTTAAGTTGCTTGAGTGAGTCTGTGGAATATAATATGCCCACCCTGCTCTGTTGGTTTTTATATATGTATAGCATTCTAAAATCAAATATGTGCTCCTAAAAATATTCATAAAAATATCACCTTGCGCAATGCCGTATTCATAAAAGTTCAAACTCTGTAATAACTTGCATTTATATGCAATTCTGCCATGCTAATATTGTTTCATATAAACGGAGTGAATTTCATATATAAATATAAACCAAAAAATCCTTAGTGCGTTAAATTTTTTAATGAAATTGTCCATGGATTGAATATATAACTCGTATCTCATTTTGGTACCTACTCCTTATCATTCTCCAATAATTTTCATAGGAGATAAATAACAATGTTTACTGTTATTTTAGTTAGGACAAAGGCAAAATTGTATTCCTTCAAAATAAAAGGTTTAAATGAAAGCATAAGGACACTATGACTTGTGATATGTTTTAATAAAAGTCTTCAAAGAAATTAAAGCGAAAGTCTGCGTATTCCGGAAAATCCTCGGAACCAATTTCTCTTGTTTTGAGGAGGAAAATTGTGAGATGAGGTAATAAAATCAATTTTATTCCGAATTTGGATCTTTCATGAGACAGTAAACCCATGCAATTTGCAAGGGTTACGTTCGTCGGAAGCAACGCGAACTGCATGATCTTCATTAAATGAGTAATAGTGGGTTGAAGACTGGTGTTAAGAGAACGAAGCTTATTTCTAGTTTGTTTCCCTAAAAGATAAAATCTGTTAATGCGATAACTCTATATGTCCGTCTGTGGACAATTATTTTTTTGTTTTATGAGATAAAGTAGAACTCGGTTATAATGGCATTCAAGGGACTGGAAATTTATTGTCGCTATAACCGAGTGTCGTTATAACCGAGGCGCATGGGAACATAGAATTAGTTTCCAAATTGTAAATTTTATATTATGATCTGATGAGTACTTTATAACATTATATTATATTACAACATAATACAAAGTACATTATATTATGATATAGTAAGTACATTAAACATAATAAAACTATTTTTAATGATTAGTAAAATAATCTGATATTTTTTGTGTCGTATGTGCCAACTTTCGAGGTCCTCTTCAGTGCAGTGAATAATACTAAATGTCTTTTTATGTCTCCTTCGATTCATAAAACCGTGATATCACTTTTATTGCTTGCATAGCTTCATTAACCGCTGGAACTGGTTTGTATTGTTCCCCTACCATTTCTTCATCTTCTTCTTTGCTACGCTTTCCATGCTGCCCTTCCATGACCTCCCTCGTGATATCTAGATCCATTTGAGCTTCTGTTTTTATAACATCATGGTCAATTTCTTCATATGAATTGATATCTTCACAACTTTTAAAACTTCCTACGTTCATCTCGGCTAACCGTTCTGTTATTGTTGTTTCATTAAAATTGACGTCTACTGACTTGGTTTTAGAAAACGGCTCGTGCGAACCACACCACAGTGATCTAGAATCTGAAAAATGCCGCCAAAAATCAAATTTTCAACTTTTAAAGACCGGAAAAAAACGTACATGATCATGAGTACAACTAATTGGATCACCAAACTGTCATATAGGTGGCTTTCTAAGTGCTTTCTTAATACCTTTTTTGGGACCGGAAAGTGGAACTTATGTTCCAACTTACTTTTTACGGTAAAATTTGACTAATTTTATCGGAATAATTATTACAGTATTTTCAAAAATAATCACTGACGTAGGGAAATATATACTATCTAGTATCCAGCAAATATAATTAAACACATGTACAGATTAAATATGGCTATAAAAATACGGTATTATTTGGACAGGTCAACTTCCATATATAACTTGAGCTACAAACCTTTCCCCGCCTCCCCCTGCGAAGTTTTTTGGAGGAGTACATAGATAGAAGTGTTGTTAAAATAACACAATTACAATGTTTTGCGGAAGATTGCAGATGTAGGCAAAAAGTCGGTATCTTGTGAACCCTGTCGCCTAGCGGGCGCGCCTGGGCGGCAACCAACGCAAATGCACTTCAAGCATACATGCAGGCGGGCGACTAGTATGACTCGTATGACTAATTGTAAGATAACTGTTCACGATCAGTATTTGAACCTTCCCTTTATTAGCAGTGTAGCACTCTGACGTGTTTGACCTATATTCGTGTGTTTAATACTAGTTTGTCACCGTTTTCGTGTATTATTATAGTTGTAATATTCAAGTGGTATTATATTCATTTATTTTATAAATATAGTTATAATATTAATGGAAGGAAAGCATTCCATGTGCAAGTAATTACCGACGCTGCGGTATGGAAATCTGCAAAACACGAAGAGAATTATATGAAGTCCTCCACCAAAAGTCTGGGCAAGGAAGGGATCAGCAAAAAAATCATTTGCTAAATCACATCATTTCCTTCAATAACGATCAACTCTCCAAAGATGACGAGAAGAAGATGCGATGAAGTGTCAAGATTTTGTAGCAAAGTGTTTAAAAAGCTAGAAAAGTGCCACAGAAAAGAAACTGTATTTTAAAAAATAATGCTAGTTGACTTGAGGAGAAAGTTATTCAGTTGGTGGTACACCTCCGGAAAAATCAGATCCTCAAGTGAATAGGGGACGACCTAGTGTGAGTTTTGAAGAGAGTAGCCAAAGAAGCAAGATCTGAAAAACCGAAGAACTTCGCCGCGAAAATACTTCCTCTCAATTGGCCTTCGCTGCAAAAATGAACCTTAGGGATGAATGAGAGGATAAACCTTCTAAATTAGTGAATGAAGTTATATTCACTACTCCAACAAGAGCTGAGAAAATGGTCCGAGCATGGAAGTCTTCGAAGTCACGCATTGAAATTAAACCGTATTCTGAGGACGAGTCTATTTCTTTGATTCTGGAGGCAAATTTAAGCCAAAGGCAATATAAATTAATTCGAGTGCAGGCCAAAGAAAGACATGCCAATATATATCCATCTTATGAACGGTTACTTAAGGCTAAAGAGCGCTGTTATCCTACAAAGGACTTAATGCACTTCACAGAAACCTCTGCCGAGGTACAGTTACAGGGTTTATTGGACCATACTACATGCCGTACTGGTTATTTACAAGATTCCGTGTTAGCATCCTTGGACATTTCTCAACCCAAAAACTTTGCGTTGCTGTGGAAATGGGGTTGCGAAGATAGTAGTGGGCAATCAGAATATAAACAAAACTTTTCTGATCCTAATTTACATGACAGTCACATATATCTATCTTCTCTTGTGCCCATACAGTTGAGTTATCAGCAGGAAGTTTTTTCAAAAGACAAAATAGTTATCTGGAATAATCCACGTCCATCGTTCCCAACATATTGTAGCCCTATTAGGATGCTATGGAAAAAGGAAACAACTGCGTTGTCACTTGAAGAAAAGTCCTACGTAGAAGATCAAATTGCATCTCTTCAGCCAACTGGCATTATTACGAGTGCAGGGCAAGAAATCAGTGTTACACATCAACTTAATATGAACATGATAGACGGGAAGATATGCAGCGCAGTCACAAAAACTTCTTCAACGCAGACCTGTTACATTTGTGGAGTCACGCCGAAAGAAATGAACAATTTAAACGAGGCAGTCAAAAGGCAAGTTGATACAAGTATTTTTCAGTTCGGTCTCTCCACGCTATATGCATGGATTCGGTTCTTGGAGTGTGTCCTCCATCTGTCTTATCGATTGGACGTGAAAAAGTGGCAAGTGCGGGACCCGGAAGATAAAAAGAAGTTTCAGGCCAAGAAAGCACAAATAAAGGAAAATATAAGAGTACAAATGGGTTTGCTTGTTGACCAGCTAAAAGTAGGGGGAAGCGGTACCAGTAACGATGGTAACACAGCGCAAAGATTCTTTCGAAATCCATCTCTAGCTGCTGCGATTACTGGTGTTGATGAAGGCCTAATAAGACGGTTTGCCACCATCCTGCAAGCTCTGTCATGTGGTTATGATGTGTGTGAGGTAGCCTTAGAAGAGTTTGCCTTAAAGACCGCCAAGATCTACGTGGAACTATACTCGTAGTATTATATGCCCATATCAGTACACAAAATCCTTCTCCATAGAGCAGCGGTCATCTCTATGGCCCTGTTGCCCATAGGACAAATGTCCGAGGAAGCACAAGAAGTGAGAAATAAAGACTTGAAGTCTTTTAGAGAACACCACGCCCGGAAGTACTCGAGATCTGCAACAAATGAGGATATATTTCGAAGACTATTGCTTTCATTTGATCCTCTGATTTCATCCATTCGGAAACTTCCGGGAAAGGTCAAAGGATCCCCTTCTGTTGAAGTAATTAGTCTCCTAAAGGCACCAATCTGTCCACCAGAAACGCCTCGGGTTCGAGTATCGGCAGAAGGTTCTACAGATACCGAATGTAGTGAAGAGTCGTGGAATGGAGATGACGAATCTGATGATTGAGGTTAGATTTTTATTTATTTTTTTACCTTCTTGTTGCTCTGATCTTAATTTCCGCATTAAACACCTTGATTTCATGTTATGCAAATCTTAAATAGGAAATTTTGTTGAGATCCGTTAAAAAAAATTTATGCCATGCTTGGCCTATTCTTTCCACATTTATTAATATTGTGTTGTTTATGTATAAGTTGTAAATGTTAAATTTGGGTAAATGTATGCGGAAAATTAAGTAGGAATACCTGTAATATAAATTTTATTATTTTTTATTGTGGCAACCCTGCTTTTTGAATTTATATTAAACATCTTGAGTTTGTTTTTCTATGTTGTAAACTTTTTTCATACTAAATTTCGTCGATCTAACTAATATCTTCCAAATTCATAAAAATCTATAACTTGTATTTTGCAATATTGGCACCCCTGCTTAATATGTTAATATGTCCGAATATGATCCCTTGATTTGATGTATATGTAAAGATTTCATATATACTGAAATATAATTAAAATTAGTTGTGACGACACCTTCAAAAACCATTAAATCTTAAAAATATTATTTTGCAGTATTGGAACTCCCGATGAATTGATGCAGTCCAAATATGTTATTTTGGCCTTGTTTTTAGTTTTAAATTTTTTATATCAAATTTGGTTGAAATCGCTTTGGCCAATTTTTCCCTGATGTATGCAGACTAATGGACGGACATCACGACGATAATAGTGCTTTTCAGCAATGACCGAAAAGTAATTAAAGTTGAATTAATAATTAAGAATCTAATATTATTAGGGGTAGAAATTGGTACAATGTCCTTAAAATTGTTAAATACGAGTTCCTGACAAAGATTTGAGGTATTATACCGAGTATGAGATTTTTGCCGGTTTTTTTCGATTTCTAGATCACAGTGCACACTGAGAAAAGTTTCCACCCATCCCACCATTCCCTGGCGGTCAAGAAGCTGTCTTTAGTCCTTCAATGTATTGGCGATCAACAAAAATTAATAATAAAACCTGAATTATTTAATGACATTTATATGATATTAGTTCTCGTCTTCTCACCCACACAAACAAAAATGTGTTGCGCCAACCTTGTGCATACGCATACAAATATTTGTTACTTACCAACTTCCATTGTCGCTATAACCGAGTGCGTTAATACGTTATAACCGAGGTGAATATATTGCAATTTTTAGAAAACGGGGATGGGACCTGAAGAATATGTCGTTATATACGAGTTTTCGTATTAACCGAGGCCGTTATAACCAAGTTCTACTGTATATGGAAAAATTGAATAGCTGTTATCGAACTGTGAATTTTCTACTGTATAGATTTCCCCGGTAGCATATGGTTTTTCCGCTAGGTAATTTCAAAATCGGAAATTCAAACAATTTGAAGTGATACTGTAATCGAACTACTTAAGCTAGGGGAGTGAAGTATTCAAGGATGAGAAAGTCTAGTGAGGATCTTATATTCAAACTCTCTGGGTTGCTTCCTTCCCAAACAGCGAGGCGAAATTTGCAGAACATTTTCCACTCGAATTTTCTGAACTTCTCAAATAGATAGTTTGGGAGATTAAAAATTATAATGTCCTAATATGCTAAATGAAATTTCTTGTCAAATCCTTAACAATAATTTTTGTAGATCCTAGAATTTTTGACAGAATCCAACTATGTAAATAAATTACAATAAAATATTTCTATAGTTAACCCCTCAACGCCAAGCGACGTGTCCTGCAGGTCCAACAAGTACTTCGTATGTCGCTGGGCGACGTGTCCTGCACGTCCGAGGTAGTGCTTGCTTTCTTTACTGTTTAACTCACTTAATATATCATACATCTATAAACGCATAATATATTTTGAAAGAGGAAACTTCGGGCTTTCCTGTAATGCATGTCCAATAATTTTACTATTGTTTCTATATTTTATAAACTTCTTCAAAAGTTTGCGATGAAATTTTCATTTTTGCGCAGAAAATACGGAGCGTCACCACCTTTAATTGTCTATTGACGCAAGGAATATTCATAAATCATAATAACCATTACATACTTTGAAAGAGGAAGCTTTGACCTTTCTAGTAATGCATATCTTATAATTTTAATATAGATTTTATAATCTACGTGAAAGTTTGCAATGAAATTTTCATTTTTGCCCCGAAAAATCGCTAATTACGCAAGGGAGATTCGTCATTCTGAATACGATATATCTAGTTTGATAGAGGAAGCTTCGGCCTCTTCAGTAATGTACGTCCTGTAATTTTACTATTGTTACTGTATTTTATAATCTACGTGAAATTTTGCAATGAAATTTTCATTTTTGCCCGGAAAAATCGCTAATTACGCAAGGGAGATTCGTCAATCTGATTAAGATATATGTATTTTGATAGAGGAAGCTTCGGCCTCTTCAGTAATGTACGTCCTGTAATTTCACTATTGTTACTGTATTTTATAATCTAGGTGAAAATTTGCGTTGAAATTTTCCTTTTTGCCCCAAAATTCGGTGCACCAACACATTCTTTTGTCTAATTTCGCAAGACATACTGGTACATCTGAATAAACTATACTAACTTTGATAGAGGAAGGTTTGGCTTCTTCAGTAACGCACGACTTGTAATTTTACTATTGTTCTAGCATTTTATCATCAACGTGAAATTTTGCGTTGAAATTTTCCTTTTTGCCCCGAAAATTCGGTTCACCAACATATTCTTTGTCTAATTACGCAAAGCATATTGGTACATCTGAACAAGGTATGCATACTTTGATAGAGGAAGTTTTCGCCTCTTCAGTAATAGAGGAACTGTAATTTTTCTATTGTTCTAACATTTTATAATCAACGTGAAAATTTGCGGTGAACTTTTCGTTTCTGCGCTGAAAATTTGGAGCGCAACCACATACTTTTGTCTAAATAGGCAAGGCATATTCGTCCATCTGAATATTTTATTCGTACTTTGATAGAGGAAGCTTTGGCCTCTTCAGTATTGCACGATCTGTAATTTTGCTATTGCTTTAACGTTTTATAATGAACGTGAAATTTTGCGGTGAACTTTTCGTTTCCGCGCTGAAAATTTGGAGCGCAACCACAAACTTTTGTCTAAATAGTGAAGGCATATTCGTCCATCTGAATAATCTATTCGTACTTTGATAGAGGAAGCTTTGTCCTCTTCAGTAATACACGACCTGTAATTTTGCTATTGTTCTAACGTTTTAATAATCAACGTGAATGTTTGCAATAAATTCTCATATTCCCACAAAATTACGTTTTCTCTGCCTTGTGAGAAAGGTGTTCGCCTGCTTGAGTTATGATAGAAGTATGTCTCCTATATGCTATGTACACAATCTACTTGAGATGCTTCTAATAATCGCTTTTCAATTCCTCAAGAATGCTCTTCGGCGATCCTTCAACGACCGATATCAGCCCTTGTTCTTTGCAGCCAAAGAAAGCAAGCACCTTTCGATTTCCACACAGCGCTTGGACTTTTCCTTCTTCTCCACAGTTAAAGAACACCATCCTCTTACCAAAATCGGCTCTTTCTGTGCCATGCTGTTTCAATTCCCTTCCCAGAAGACGTTCCCCCACCTCCTAGTAGCTAATAGGCACCTCTCAAGAATATTACGCTTGAACCTCAGAAAGAAGTCCTATGGCAGAGTGTGGAGAGAGGGCGAGGCCGCTGCCAAGCTTTACCGAGGCAACTCGAAGACGAAATGAAGGGGCTTGTTCTGCTTTTTTTATTTTTTTCATTGTTTACCTGTTACGTTCTTCTGTACCCCGGAAGCACGAAGCGACGCGTTAAAATGAAAGGCTAACTCAAAACCGTAACATTACTGATATTTTAGTGAATCAATGAGTGTTTTATCGACATTTAACATTAGGGAAAACTAAATAAAACAGCGCATTAAAATCAATTTTTGACATAAATATACATTTTTTATTGATTACAATAATAATAAATACAATTTATGGACAGCCTATAATAATAATAATACACAATTTTTGTCTTTATTATTCTGTTCATCTTCTTCCGCCTACAGTTCGAAACCGCACATGTTAAACGTTTATTTTACATATTTTGTGAAACTCTTGTCATTTTAATGGGATGTTGTCTTGGCTACCAATTATATTGTTACACCTCAATCTCGTGGGGCGGGAGAGGGAGAAGGGAAGGAGAGGCTGGAAGGGAGGGAGGGAGAGGGCCACCTTTATTTTTTTCTTCCTCAAAGTATTCGAAAATCTTCTCTACAATTTCGCGAGAGGGGATGCCGATTTTGGTAAGAGGATGGTGTTCTTTAACTGCGGAGAAGAAGGAAAAGTCCAAGCGCTGTTTGGAAATCGAAAGGTGCTTGCTTTCTTTGGCTGCGAGGACAAAGGCTGATATCGGTCGTTGGAGGATCGCCGAAGTGCATTCTTGGTGAATTGAAAAGCGATTTTTAGAAGCATCTCAAGTAGATTGTGTACATAGCATATAGGAGACATACTTCTTTCATAACTCAAGCAGGCGAACACCTTTCTCACAAGGCAGAGAAAACGTAATTTTGTGGGAATATGAGAATTTCATCGCAAATATTCACGTTGAATATAAGACGTTAGAACAATAGCAAAATTACAGGTCATGTATTACTGGAGAGGCCAAAGCTTCCTCTATCAAAGTACGAATAGATGATTCAGATGGACGAATATGCCTTGCCTATTTAGACAAAAGTATGTGGTTGCGCTCCAAATTTTCAGCGCAGAAACGAAAATTTCACCGCAAACTTTCACGTTCATTATAAAACGTTAAAGCAATAGCAAAATTACAGGTCGTGAAGAGTCCAAATCTTCCTCTATCAAAGTGCCTATAGCTTATTCAGATGTATCAATATGCCTTGCGTAATTAGACAAAGAATGTGTTGGTGCACCGAATTTTCGGGGCAAAAAGGAAAATTTCAACGCAAACTTTCACCTAAATTATAAAATACAGTAACAATAGTAAAATTACAGGACCTACATTACTGAAGATGCCGAAGCTTCCTCTATCAAAATACATGTACCGTATTCAGATTGACGAATCTCCCTTGCGTAATTAGCGATTTTTCGGGCTAAAAATGAAAATTTCATTGCAAACTTTCACGTAGTTTATAAAAACTATACTAAAATTATAAGATACGCATTACCCGAAAGGTCAAAGCTTCCCTTTTCAAAATATATAAAAGTTATTAAGATTTACGAATATCCCTTGCGTCAGTAGGCAATAAAAGGTGGTGGTGCACCGATTTTCAGGGCAAAAATGAAAATTTCATTGCAAATGCGTGTAGCAATGTTTGTGTGTGACGTATGATTTTTTGGGTGATGCTATTTAAAAATTTCATCTTTTATGTAACTACATAAAAAATTTCATCAAAAAACATTAAAAATTTTTCACAACTTTTTCGTGGTTTAAAAAAACTCCTTCGTCCGCTGAAGAGGGAATTCGTAAAAACTCCTCCGTCGTAGAGGGGTTAAATTATACGAAAGAATAACGAAAAATCAAAACCAAACAGGACGTTCTTTCATTCTATTAAGCCACTAAAGCCAAACCTGAAATATATGTATGTGGATTAATAAAACAACTTTTGGAAAACATTCGGCCAAATATGGAGGGATTTTCTAATTAGACTGCGATTGGGGAACGGCAAGGTTTGCCACAATAAATGAATCACGAACCAACAAAACTGCGAACAGCAAAACAGCGAATGTCTTAGAGTGTTTTAAATTCGTGAAAGATAGAAATAGCCGGGTACGAATTCGAATTTGGTTTCATTTTCTAACATGAATCTGTTATTCAAACCCTGATACAAAATTCGTTTCTCTAACATTTATAAATTACCACGGCAAAGATACATCTTTTCAATTTTAATTAAATTTTGTGACTATGAAATTTTATTTTTCCTCCCTCGCTCCTTGATTGCCAATAAGCTCACGCTAAATGAAGCTGAAAATGGAGCATTGTGAAGAAACTTCATATTTTAGTAAATATATTGGAAGCTGGTATGTTTATCAGCGAAGCTGTAAATTATGTGCGGCCATTACTTTTTCAAAATGATAGACTCGGGGTTTACTGAAAACATTGTGGGAAATTTATTTTCGAAATTAAAAATAAGATTCAAGCAATTTTTTAAAAAATAATGAATCAATCTAGCGCCATCGATTTAATCAATATCGATAGAGCTTATTTTACATGATTGGATAAAGTTGATAAATAATTTTTATAAAAAAATGTATGCAAAAACCGACGAAGCATATGCTGAAATTACTAGAATTGACAATGGTGGTTACAGTTTATAATATACCAACTAACTCTGATACCCTGTCAAATTTGAAAACTTAAGAAGAATTTCCTAAAGATGGAAAAGATGATTATGGGACGAATATGGTGATCTTATTGTTAGTGGGTAATTTGTTATGGCTGCTGTTATATCTTGCTTCGCGGTTTCTCAGCGTCTTCACATTAGCCACTCAGAACAAACGTTTCATAGACCACAATTAGCCTTATTTCTTCTGTTTACATCCATCACCGCTTCCGCCTATTAGCTCACGTGGATCGCCGGAAGTCCCAACTTGATAGTATAAACAATTTCTTCGGCACAAAGAGGTTTTTCCTATTGTATGTGTTATAATAGTTCTCGATGAAAAAGTTTTGAATCCGCGATCCTTGTATAGGGAACCAAGCACGCTAACCACCTATCTACCAAGGCAGACGTTTATTGTAAAATATGCCTTTATTTAATTTTTTATATCATAAACACGAAACAGCTATAGACATTTCGTGGACCAGAATGGCCTGCATACGACGGATTGAGAGCCTTCCATTGCGTAATCGGAGAGAGCAATTCTATTTTTAGTATAATTTTCATTCTTTTATTTTAGAGTTATTTGTAAACACGTCAGTAATATGGAACGAGAATATAAAAATAATACGATAGATAATGATTACCATGAACCTTGAAAATGCAAACGCAACTTCAAAGTTTCCATCATTAATACTATGTAAATTTATCTATACTATTTACTTTTATATTATATTCGTTCTGTTTCAACTGCATCGTCACCACTTGGTCCGTTAGGATAATAATGATGGTGATACAAATAATTGGAAATATGATTTTAAAATGTATAAAATGACGGTGTGATGCTGTAATGAAAATTATGAAATAAAGACAAAACGATTTGGCAATCCAAAAACCTGATAATACGATTACTTTCGTGTAACATGTGAAGCAGCGGATGTAACAAAATTACGGGATTGCAGGCGGCGTTTTTTTTATATATTCCTTAATCGGTGGAATCCAGGAGAGAAAAAACCGAAAAACGCCTTATTTTTCATTGGTTGTGTCGCTCATTAGGCACTTGATTGGTAAATGAGTCACTAAAAATGTCAAGATTGTGGATGGACAGAAACAGTCATAGGCAAGATTCAGAAAAAGTAGGTATGAAAAGAAACTGTCACGAATTTTATTAAGAAGTAACGTTCAATAGTGAATAGCCGAGGTCATCTTAAGGACAAAAAGACATTTACAATACGCACTTGCGGACAAAATACTTCATAACTTTTTGCATTTATTGAAGATATCAATGATTATTTATTTTTTTACTATTACTACTTCATTTTTTAATATGACAATGACGCCATTCGTTTATGGATAAGTTAAGGAATGCAGAAACATTTAAGCAAAATTGAGAACGCATATTTTGCTCAGGTGTTTAATAAATTAATAAGGAACTTCATATTAAATGATAGGCCTCCGGCTGTAAGAATAAACTTAGGGGAATCATATATACAGGGTGTTTACGGATGAAGATTTCGATTTTAAAATTTATTATGATAAAACTAAGAAGAATACAGTAAAAATCATGCTATAACCGCAAAGAAAAGAGTCGGAGTTTAGTTAATTCTACTAATAGCGGCCGCTACCCTCACAACATTCCTGAATGAGATATCGCCCAATTCCTTTGCCGATTTAACACACCCTTTTTCCTGGGGCTACGTCAAAAATGAAGTTTATGTTCCACTAATGTAACATTTTCGCATAGTTTGAAAGAAAGATTAAGTAAGGCTGTTGCAATTCTTATAAAAGTGAATCTAAGGGAAAGTTTTGTGAACAAAATTTTAATTTCAAAATATAAATCTTTCTGTATCAAATGTTACATATGAATTTTTTTCAAGGCTTCGGAGGCCATATAATATGCTCTTGAAGGCCGAATGCGGGCCACGGGCCGTAACTTGCATGTCCTTGTCTGTATACAGGGGTCTTAAACTTGCGGTCCTCGATTATTATATTCGAGGGGCGTAACCATCGACGCCGAATGTACGTATTTTTTATTAAGGCCGCGTCATAATATTGGGACGATTTCCTCCATTGTAGAAGGGGAAATTGAATGTCTAAAGCAGTACTCTGCAACCGGTGTTCCGCGACACATTACTGCGCTGTGACTAAGTACTCAGTATGGCGCGGTAAATTTTGAAATCATAGGCAAGGGAAAAATGTTATTTTATTCTTCTAATGCTAAGGCAACGGAAACTATTTATTATGGTACGATTTCTTAGGCTTTCTGCTGTATTGAAACCCCTGCTAAATGATTTGTAAAATGTAGATTTTAGCAATAATTATGGGAAAATTATCTTTTTGTTGGCTACAGTTTGGTAAAAATGTTCAACATAGTCTCAATAAATTTGAAGATATGAGAAGGATGAGAACTGCGAAAGTAGGTAATGTGACCCGCGATGTTGGTACTGCGTCTTAATGCTATCCGCGGATTTTGTGGGTTTCAAGCCGCCCGCGCGCCTATGTTTGGGACAACCGTCCTAATATATAAGTTTACCACGCTTACTTGGCAGATCATTACTAGTAAATAGGACACGAAAAATAAGAACTCAAAGGTTATTTAGATTATAATCTACCTATAGAATTTTTACCTAATCATTACAAGTTGGGTGTTTTTAAGTACGTCGTGCTACTTCTAGAAGTCGTTAAAATAATTTGGTCGTTAAAAACTAATTCCTTATCAGAAAAACATCAGTTTTAACTCTAAAGTTATGGGATGTTACTTTTAGCATGAAAATTTAGCGTTTGTTTGTATTTGTTACCGGATCCGCGTAAATATAACATATTATACATGCTGTGATTAGTAAATAAATACGCACAAATTCTATATTAAAATCAATACTTCTCCGAAAAAAGTTGCGATGTATTGCGGAAAGAAGTTAAAATCAGTTTCCGGGGAGCGATTTAAAACCTTCAAAAATATCTTTATTTGCGCTGCTATTTTACTAAGTTCGAAAGAAATAACGTGCAGTTGAAAATGCCCGATATCTGTCACAATTTCGTGAAATATCTTTTGAAAATAATAGAGAAAATTTTTCATTACTAGCATGCCACATAAACATGTCGATTTTAAGTTTCAGTAGTATGAATAAGTAAGAATGGCTTCGCAAAATTTTGGAATGTTAGTCTTCATCGTTCATTCTCACCATTCACTGAATTGGTTTGAAACAGGTTTTTTTTATAAACCAATACATAGATAACGTTGAATTTTAATAAGTATTCTATCCTGGAATTAACTAAAACGGATTTGACAAGGATACTGACAAGGACATATTGAATGCCTATAGAATAATTTCTGATTCTCTGCCTTTCCAGAGACATGATTCGCTGTGATTTCTTAAAATTTTAGTGTTTGAATTTATTTTTGCCTTCATGACCATTTAATATATCTAGACTGTTCCAGATGTGGTTACTCCCTAACTCAGGAGTTCCCAAAATTTTCGATGTGGCGAGGGCCAAGTTGTATCCTAGAATATCAAATGAGCGCCACTATACTTCTGAAAAAAATAGCAATGATCATGAATAACATCTAACCAACATCAAATCTATTCTTAATGGTATTGAATACGAATAGAAAGAAAGAAACCGACCAATTTAAATGATTGAATTTAAGAAATGGGATATTCAGCAGCGTATAAGAGCACTGTCAGGCTATCAAAGAACACCATCAGGCTTCCAAAGAGCACAGCGGTGCTCGCGAGCACCAGGTTGGGAACCCCTGCGCTAACTAATACAACTAAAAAACTGAGCACATTTCTACCGAAACTGTGATCTTCTTCCTTATTTCATTCCAAACATTTAAATCTTTTATCCTGCAGTTTTATTATAAGCGAATATCACTAAATATGTATGTACTAATTTTATCATTACGAAGCTGATAATTATGAAGTGTAAAGTTGGGTCTCACAGACCTCGCTGCACTAATGAAGTAACATAACGGATGGTTAAAATGCGATTTCACATTTTCCATAAAAATTTGCGTATCGGATCATAATAGGAAAGGACGCTAATCATTGAAGTAAGCCATGAAATGTAATATTTATTTGCAAGCCAAAAAGCAAAGATATTCAACAAGTTTTTAAAGTTAAAGTTCACAGAATAGAATAATGAAATTAATCATATAATTTTTATAGACATATTCATTATATTTTATGAATTTGAAAAATATAAAATTCCATTCTCTTTATATAAGTACATATATGTATTTCTAAAGTGTGTCACACTATTACTTTTTCCAATATCACAATCAAAGTTTATGAAGGGATGGGGAACCTACGGCCCGCGGCCACATGCAGCCCACGACAGCATTTTGTGCGGCCCGCGAAAATGAAAAAGTGACCCGTAAAATTTAAAACACAAATTTATATTTTAAAATTCAAATAATAATACGTAATAAAGCATTACATTGAAGTTTCGACCCTAAAAATCTCATTTAGAATTGATTTTTGCCTATATGATACCTCAGAATCTCTAGGTAACTTCCTATTTAAACTCTAATCCGGTCCACCAAAGCATTGGCAACTTTCAATGCGGCTCCCAAAAGATTCACTGCCGCTAATGAGGCCCGCTGTATAGAAAAGGTTCCCCACCCTTGGTTAGTGAACTTCTATTTGTTTGGCTACTTTAGGATGTAAAAGAAAATATCCCCGGATGACGTTAAATATGTACTCAATAAAAATACGTGCAGTTAAAAAACCGACTTTTTTAGTTCCGGAGGCCTGACGTTACAAAGATGGCGCTTCGATATCTATAGGACAAGACATGCCCCACTTTACATTGTGCATTATTTTTTTATTTTTCCTAGGTTTTAATCATGAAGATTGTACATTAATAATGTTACTAAATTCGGTCTGGTAAATACTCGTATCATTACGCTCATCGGTGTCTAATACCTTAAACGCAAATATATCTCTATATTCTTCGTAGGTATGTGATCAATAAAAAAAAGAAAACACCGAATATATTTCGTTCTAGGATATGATTGAGTTCTTAAAGCCGCTATAAGATTAAATAAATTAAAGTAATCGAATCTCTATAGAAAATCATAATGCCTACAACTTGAAAAGATAAACTTAACACTTCAGTGTCGACCTCTGGTACGGGGAACAAAAGAATTCGTCGAAAATAAATTCGTCTAAAGTAAATTCGTCGAAAGCAAATTTGTGGAAAACAAGTCGTCGAACGATCAATTCATCGAAGGAAAAATTTGTCGATAACGAGTTCGTCGAAAATCAATTTATCAAATGAAAACTTTCAAACTTATTTTAGTTTTCTGAAGTGACGCGGGGAATACATGCTGCTTTAAATCGTTTCCTCTGCTAAGCTTTCTAAAACCAAACTCATTGTCAGTATAACATAAATACAGGAATAATGAAAATAGAAGCTTGCAGATATCTGCACCTGACCATACAAATTTGCGCATCCTTTCTCTCGAAAGACCACTAATGTGTGTTCTTTCCACTGTAAATATGCAATATTTTACAAATTAGTTTATACGTTAGTACTAATAGTTCTTATATTTCATTTTTGTGTTTTCATAGCAAACCATTATGGTTTTTATATATTTCACTGATTCCCTCTTACCTATGCACAATGTGTATCAAACAGGTAGTGCAATGAATAGCTGGTCATTTTCAAAAGCTTAGTAAGAAAGATGACTTCCATTCTTATAGCGCATTTTTTGTGCTTTTATTGTAACTGTTTTCTATAAATATTGTTACAGTTTAAGATAGTTTCTACCCTGGTATATATTTTATGCATTGCTACATTTTTATCACTCCTTTATGATTGTTTTTCTATTTTCATTATTTCTGTATTTATTTTATGCTTTTTATCAAGCTTAATTAATAAAAAGGCGTATTAAAACAGACATATAACAGTATTACGAGTTTCTTTAAAGCTTCTTATTTCTCTTACAACCATTTTGCGATAGTATAAAAAACAATATCAACTTATTAAAAGCGAATAATTACTTAGTAATTGTGTATTTTAGTTTTTCATAAATGTACCGAATGTATTGGAAGGATTTTGTTTCCGCTGAAACTCCGATGAATGAATAATATAAATGCCGTAATTTTCCGATTATAATACGCATTTTTTCTCGAAATAGTTGACAAAAAGTTAGGGTGCGTTTTATATATGGTTATAAATGCATACAACTTTTTTCATCACGGAAATAATTTATATTTTCGAACATGTTTTTACCAGTAAATCGTAGTACATTTCAATGCATTTCGATAACATTCCTTTAAATATTGTTTTTCAAAACAAAAATAAGAATATTTATTTATTTACTTTAGCTGTCAGAATTACTAAGGCCTAGGAATTCATTACCACTTCCCTCACTGCCCTCAAAGAGTTCCTCGGCGATCCTGTGTTCTCTCTCATCGTCTACGTAAATTGCGTCGCCGAGAACATTTTACACACCTCGATCGGCTTGTATGAACGATGTCGCTGGGCAGCAAAGGACGAACTGTTATTCCAACCGACCAGGTTAATACAAAAGGCAACATTGAGACTGAGGTTTTTATACATTGTAGCGATCTTTAACGGGAGTCCGACCGTAACGTGATATTTTCGTAAACTTTCTCACAAATATCTGGTTTGGCAGCAAAGCGCGAACCCTATTCCAACCTACCAGATTAATACAAAAGGCGACATTGAAACAAAATGTTTTTTTTAAATACAGCGAAGAGATCTTTAATGGGAGAGTGAGAACTTAACGTGATACAGGGGCGTATCCAGGGAGGTGCGTATGGTGCTACAGTACCCCCCCCCCCTGGATATCAAAAGCAATCAATTTTTCTACTTTAAATACAAAGACTTCAATAGATATACATAAGAGATCAACACGACGGCATTGGCTCTAGTGTAATAACCGCTTTAGTCGAATCGAATTGTTCTGCCGAGCGTTCAACCGCGCCGATTCATGTAAATCTGCTTTTACTTTTGTATCCCCAACTTCTGCTATGTCAACGACGAATGTCAATGTCACTGTGGCCTAGGGTTACCGTTATAATTACTTTCGCTCCTCAAATTTGCCCAGTTCGTGTTAATTTTATATGAATTCAAAATAATTGTTTCTTTCTTCATTAGCGGAAAGGCTCGAACTTACAAAATTTTACAAGTGATTTTATAATTTTTCCGCCCCCTTCGGGATCGCACCGAGTATTCCAACAAATTAAAACAAACTCCTAACAGCACCTCCCCCTTCGCAAAATCCTAGATACGCACCTGACGTGATATTCTTGTAAACTCTCCCACACGTACCTCATTTGGCGGCAAGGCGAGAACTGTCCCGATACTACACATAGTCAAGTAAAATTACATTGATCTTTTACAAAAAAAATAGGTGCGTACTATACATAGTGATAAGAGAATTTTCACTAGGTTACCTATTATAATCGGAAAAATACGGTATGAAAATTACCATTCGCCATTCGATAAATTCATTTTCACTAATTTTACAAACTTTATCACATAATGACTCCAACTGACGTTCAAAACTAAGTATTCAGAAGCGTTAGTATACGTCTCAATCCATTAAAACTCGATTGTATTAATCAGTCTGAATGCAAATAATTTTCATTAACATTTCTTCTTTGAAATAATTACAAATGATTTTCGACGAACTTCCTTTCGATGAATTGTTTGTTCGACGAATTTGCTTTTAATAAATTTTCTTTCGACGAATTTGTTTTTGACGAACTTGCTTTCGACGAATTCGTTTTCGACGAATTCACCTAGAACCTCTGGTACGGAACCATGCCGCGCTGGTTTTAATTTGATATATTGAGTACATTTTTAATTTTTATAGATGGATTTCATATTATTATAGAGAAAGGTTTTTATCTTTCTAAATTGTTGACTGCAGTATTTTTTTATGAATGTTTTAGTTAGGCAATACTAAATTCCATCTTCTGTTACGAGTAGGGATTGCGATCCCGGAGGAATTTCACAATCCCGGGATTTCGGGATTCTAAATTTCCAATCCCGGGATCCCGGTCCCGTTTTATTAAATTTTATAAAAATATTAAAACCATAGCTTTAGCTACAGAAACTAATGTTTTATTTATCCCATTTCCATAACGCATATAAACTGCTTCACTGTAATAAGTGAAGGTAGAAGACAGCAACACAGGTGAAACAATAATAATAAAACATACTATAATCTTATAAAACGCCAGTGGTTTTACTGTATGCTACTATACGAAAACGAATTCAATTTACACTTTCACTGTATAATCAGGTGCACTTATATTATAAAGCACAAGGGACGAACAGCGACGAAGATGTTGGGCCGAGCAACACCAAAGAATGCCACCAACTAGCCGTAGCAAGCGTTCTATCTTAAATGTGAGCAAAGCGTTTGAGAGAGTAGTTCCTTTTGTTTATACCAACGTGCCTGGCCAACCTTTCTCTGACTGGCACAGGAGCGAAAATATTTTCACTAACTAGAGGTAGAGCAGATTTTTGACTGTGAAGTGCGATGCTATGGGAACCCAGTGAGAAAGAAAAATGAAAAAATACTACATTATATGCATAGACATCTCTGAACCACATAACCAATAAAGAAGATACGAATTCGTTAAGGGTATATGAGAGATACAGCACTTGAGCTCAAGAGCTGAAAGATATATTAAACTGCCCCAAAGCGGTACTATGGGAACTCGAGCGTAAAGTTAGAATATGCCTTAACGTAAACAAAAACATAGTAAATGTAGTCGGACTGAACTGAAATGAAGATTCGTTGAGGGTACTCGAGTATAAATGTGATTAATGCCTAAAGATAAGCAAAGAAGCAAAAGATCTGGCCCCTTTCGAATGGAATTTGAGAGCGGTGCAACGTATGTCTCATGACTATGACAAAAGTGATATTGTATCAGTCAAATCTTACACGCCCCAATTTGGAAACCACTGACCTAAAAAACGATGTTTGACGGAATTCGTAGGACCAACTAATTTGGTGTATAGAAGCAGAGAGAGATCCGAATGACGAAGCCAAGGATTGTGAATGCTCATTCGTTAACAAAAATTTTTCGGTTCCTTTATACATACGCTTGAAGCCGAGCAATGCCGCAAAATTCTTTATTAGCAATTAATATAAATACTATAATAATATTTTCAGATTAGTCTCGATATAGAATTGAACCATTGATATGTTAAAACAGCGAATCTCAGCACAAAAATGAATAATATTAAATATATGTAAATCCCGAATTCCTCGATAAAAATCCCGGGATGTCGGGGATCGGATATTTAGCGTGATCCCGGGATTGCAATCCCCAGTTACGAGGTCTGCTCCGATGATTTGCTCTATTTCTTCACCTTCACACACTATCAATTTCTGGTGACATAAATAACTTTCAGAAATTAACTCTTTCTTTATGTGCTATTTCTTTCAAGAAAGTAATTCGAAAAAAACTCGATAATTTTCATCATAAAATCCCGTCTTTAGAAAGAATATACTCAATGAAAAAACATCAATTCAAAACTGTTTTCATTTCATTAGTTTTTCAGTTTGTAAACTAGAAAGATATGCTGACAGCTTAAGCTAATATTCTTAGCCTCTAGAGCAGTGTTTGCCAACCTGGGTGCCGCGAAGTGTTCTGAAGGGTGCCGCAAAAATATTGTTTTCCCATTTTTAGCCTCATTTTGCATTGTCGGCTTTCAAGAATGCAAACCAGAGTTAAGTCGACCTTCATTTCGTTGCAAAGGCACTTCGAAATGAAAGAAGATATGGAGATTGGGGTTAGGGGTTCAACTTCACGACGATTATTACTGATGGTGGATAGGGAGGGGTGCCGCCAAATTCTGCCGCGACTCTAAAAAGTTTGGGAAACACTGGTCTAGAGATTTGTTAGTGTTGACTCTTATATGCGAACATGAGAAGATGTAGAGTTGATTTCGAAAGATATACAATTACAGAGAACACAAGGAGAAGGTTCTCAACCAATGGAAATTAGTAGTGGTCAACGTCACTAGCAATAAGCGTATCCTCAAAAAAATATTTACATTTGTTGAAATAAGAGCTTACATCGCTGGAAGGTAAAAGATTCACTTGATCCTTTGGTTTCCATTTGTTTTCCGTTCTCTGCGCGGCACTGACCACAAATTGGGGAGTTGTTTTATTAAATCTAAGGAAATACGTATACTTATTTGTTCTTCTTATTCACTTCATGGATTAGGCAATTTTCCTGTCCGTCTTCACATATATACTGTAGCCATCTCTCTTTCCCGTCTTATATTCTTTCGTTTATCGAATATATATATACACACACACATATACAATTCTTTTCTTATATCTTCGTTACGTATGTGATCTTGTATTGTACAGTCATTTACTTTTCTTAGAAATTTCATCTCAGCTACTTGTATCCTACTTCTGTGTTTTTGAGATAATGCCCATGTCTCACTTCCATATGTTAGAACAGGAGTAGCAATTACTTTGTAAAATTTTAGTTTTGTGTCTTTTCTTGTTTTATTTCCTAATTTTTTGTGCATTGTGTAGCTTTTTATGAATAGCATTATCATTATCATGGCTTATGTCACATCCTAAGTAGTTAAAATGGGATACCTGTTCAATGATGACATTATCAATTAATATTTTGGATCGTACAGGAGATCTTCCTTTAAACGACATAACCTATGTCTTTTTTGCTGAAATTTTAAACTTATAATCTCCACCCTGTAGTTTAAACAGTAAAGTGATTTTTATAAGCCGTTTTCACTTTTTTTGTACAAGTATTTGGTTTTCTGCAAACAGTAGAATATTAATATATACATTTTAGGGCTTAATCTTATCCCGAGGCTAACTTCTTCTTTCCATGAAGAAAACGAGAAAGATTACTAGGTAAAAGTTCCACTGTATTAATACAGTGGAACTTTTACCAAGTAATCTTTCTCATTTTATTTATGATGGAGTTCCACCAAGTGAAGGCTTCTTCCTTTGATTTTATTTTCTTCTTTCCATTGTCTAACAATCTCCTAAATGCATAATTATTTGTTAAGTGACGTGATACCCGTTCCTTCAGTTATAAATATTTTACTCCTAATATAATTTGAGGAATCGTTAGACCTCATTGCACAGACCAGGCGAGAAAGTGTACACTCGGTGTTAATGATGAAGAATTGCAGAAAATGCTGGAGGAATCTGATGATTGCTGTAATGGTAGTGAACGTGATAGTGGCTGTAGCGCTGTTGAGGATATTGCGATTGCAGATTTAGTGATGAACCAGGCGACTAGCGATGAACTAGCGACTATCGAGATAAAAGGAATGAATATTTTCATTGGGAGAGCGTGGAAAATTTTATTGGGCAACAAGAAACAGTTACTGAGGACTGTAGACCTCAGCATATATCTAAAAATGTAGTGAATATTGGTGAATGTTTTGAAATTTTTTATTTTATTAGAATTATAGCTGAAGTAACTAACACATATGCGGAACGGAATTCTAATAAGATGAGAGGCAATAATTTTTTCCTTTCTATCTCACGTGATATCATGGAATCCATGAGATTTTTGTCATGTTTGATTTGTTCATGTTAATGGGAACACTACGAAAACCGACTCTTAATGTCGTATTTTTATAAAACTTGATCTCGAGGCGTATATTTGAATTAATCTGCGGATTTATTCATTTTTCGGAAAATGAAAATAAGGCAAGTTATAATGAACCCCGGAGTTGTTTAACATTTTCCCTGGTTTGTGTCACTTGAACAAAAAATTTCAAACATTATATCTGCCTGAAAATAACCGAGTTGTAGGTGAGTTTTTAACACTACGGAAAAGACGCCTATTCTTCTGAAAATATCTGCCTCTTAAAGTCATTGGAATTCTGAATAAAAACATTTTAATTGTGCCAGTGGAATTTGTTGTATATGTAGGAGAAGATAAGACAGTGGAAACACCCTTAATGAAACCAGACACTTCAGAAACAGTCGCAATTGTTCTGAATCATATAGAACCATTTACTGGAAAAGGATATGCTGTGCTTTTTATAATAGTCCGTCACCGGCTAGGATTCTTAAAGACCATTCAACCTTGAAAATAAACGGAAAAGATGTACCTGTGGTTTGTAGTGAAAGAAAAAATTTAAAAAAAGGAGAAATAATTGAAACACATGCAGATCCCATATCAATTATCAAATGATACAATAATAAAATGGTGATAATGATATCTGCGTATTGATAAAAAGTTGGTAAGTAGTAGGGCCAGTTTGCGTTATTTAGTATAGAAAAAATATATATAGGGGGGTGGGGATCAAATACTTCAAATGTATTTAATTGAAAGCACAAGTAACGCAAAAGGGTACATAAAGCTGCTCAAAAGACTACTGAATTCGGCCGTTTTAAATTCATTTATTATGTATAGTAAAAATACCGAGAAAAAGTGGACTATTTGTTAAACCGAATTTTGTTAGTGGAAAGGATTTTTGCGAAGTACGCAAGGAGTAAAATGTGCCAGGTCGATAATCTTTAGATAACACGATCATGAGACTCGAAAAAAGATATTTTATTAGAAAGTAAAGCCAACGGGGAGGAAAATGAGGTCACAAAGGAGATTTGCTGTGTATAGTTTATTCAACTTCAATGGAGATTTTTGAGTAGCTCGACATAAAGCTAAAAAAAACTGATTGCTATGGATGATCATGATGCAGTATTTCATTTTTGTTTCTCTAAAATTGCCGATCTAAATTGATAAATAAGGACAGGTAACATTTTCGGTGGATTATTATATCAGTTATTTAATTTGCTATGATAAGTTGAGGGAAGTTAATTTCATGCTATAAGATAAATGTACACAATATTTTTAGGAAATGAATAAAAAATGTATTAGCTGCTGTGAAAACTAAACAAGTTAACTTCAATACTTCAATTGTGGGGATAATTTTTATTTCTTTGTTATATATCCGAATTTAATCCTAAAGCAGTGGACCGAATTGTATGTTTCGAAAACTTCGGCGAGCCGCTTTGGAAATTTTGCAACTGCTTCGGTCGACCGCAAAAAGTGAACATCGGATGTTACCTAGATATTCTGTGTTATAATATAGTTAAAAATCATGTCTATACATTTTTAGCGCTAAAACCTCAACAGTCAAGAGTTTTATTAGCACCTTTTTATTATGTGACTGTTTTGTATATTACGGATCGCTTATTCATCATTGCTTCATTGGCCGCATAAAGAACAACGAAGATAGAAAGTAAACATCGCGTTAAAAAGTGTTAAAAGTGGAAATTATTAAACCTAACCTCTTATTTATAGCACTCGGTTGTAATTGCAGACTTTTTATGTTTAGTTTCTTCATATTTCGAACTTTTTCGAATCTTTTCATAGAAAGCATCTCAAGACCACGTTTACTTCTTTTCCATTATTGAAGAATTTGTTCAAAGTATTCGCGACGAGGAAGGCTCCGCTCTGAGCAAAGGATTTTTTGGCACTATTCTCGGATTTTTCAAAGGTTGCTGAAATAGTTAAAAACGTCAGTTTTTCCTTGCGATTCCTCATCATTTCTACTCTTCCTCAAACTCGATTTCCGTCTATTTCAACTCAAGTAATTATATCGGTAGTTCATATCTCATTGCCAATTTTATCCAGTAATACATGGAGAATAGTTTTCAACACATTTCTTTCCAGAATAACCAAAGCATCAAAAGTTGAAAAGTTAAATACTTGGACGTTTCCAAAAACCATAATAATTTAGAATTTTCTTTCGGATAATCGCCACCACTGAAGACAACTGCTTTGTAGCCGAAATAGGCTTATTATTTTTTATAACACTGTTGTAGTTATCAAAGTTACCTAAAACAAGTAGGTACAAATATTTCAACTTGATAGTAAAAAGTTTTTATTCTGAAACGTTTTCAACTATAGGACTACAGCTTGCAAGCCTTTTTTACTATTATAAAATCATTTATAATCATCATAAAAACTGGAAGCTTGAACCAAGGAAAACTTAAAAGAATAAAAATTTGTTTTTCTACCGTCAATTTTCGAATGCACTCTAATCTGTCCAAAAATTCGTGTTTAACGCCAAAATTTCATGTTCTTGAAGGAAAAATCGTTCGCCGTCATGAAATTAATCACTAGAAGATTTTTCACGAAACACTGTCATCCTAAGGGGACTGGAAGTGATTGACACTTATATGCAATTTCATTATTTAATTATTGAAGATATTTACAAATGCGATAACATTGTTATTGCTTGATTAAAATGTTGTTTTATTTAATGTAAATTTCTGCCCGTTTTTATTGGATTTTTTAGGTAATCTATACATATCTATAAAGTAAGGTGTCGTATGTATGTATGTATGTTCTGCTAAGGCTCAGAAAATACAACACGCAGAAAAAAGAGGAAGGTGTCATATTAACCGTTATCATGTGTACGGTGGTGTAGTAAGGTTTTTAAACCGATTAGGTGTACTATTTAATTATAATAAAATATTTTCATTTATATGAGATTTCCATTTAAAAATTTTACGTAAATTTCTCGAATTTTTAACTCCTTACATATATATCGCAGACATATGCTCTCGCAGACTTTTTTGTGGTAAATTATCTTCTCTTTTGGAATATTTTTTTAAAAGAGGGGCTTACAGATCAAATAAGACGAATTGAAGGGAAAATCTTATTTTTCATTATTGCTCAGCATTTGGATATACTTAGCAACCGATGTAAACAAATTACGTTTGAACTATAAACATATCGTAAACGTAGAAATAGTTGATGAAATACTCATTTAATATCTTCTGATTCGATTGTATGTTTTTCTTTCATTATATATGGTCTTCTATACACAGGTTAATTCTGCGAATAAACATTAGTGAACTGTTTCTTTTTCTGTAATCGTGTCATTCGCATTATAGGTATGTTTGGATAATTGTTTTTATATGCCTTTTGTCTTATTTTATTTCATATTTTTTTAAGTGAAAATTACTGAAGATATATGATTAAATTACTACGTTAAAGTTTTTGTGTTTTGTTTTATCAGTTTATCAATAAAAACTGAATTGAGCATTTCATGCTAACATGCAAGTTTTTTCCTATGCTCATCCATTTTGCGTTTCAATAATAATTAGATACTTTTTTGTAATATATAATATCGTTTTGAATTAAAAGAGAGTTTTATCAATTGGAAATAACGTTCACTCTTGAGTAATTGTTATTTTAATACGAGAACTAAATTAGATTTACATTTTGAACACGTAACGCAGTGAATTTCGAAAGATTTTATTTGAATAATACTTTTGTTGAACTTTATCATGTCTTCTGAACTAAAATTAAGAATTCGTGTCTGCGGTTCCATGGGTAAAATGTAAACACTACCGATACACTCACGTAATTAATTATACTTTAGAAAAGTAAAACATTTTACTACATTATTTAAAATCGATTCGTTCGAATATCTCAATCTATTATTCAATTAATTACGATGGAAAACACAATTAAGATCAATAATTTTATATCTATTTAGAGTAATAATAGGTATTCTTATTTAGTTTCTCCTGTTATTATGTTGACATCAGTTGACATACAAACTCATATTCCGCGTAATCAATATTTACTCATCACTACGACACGCTATTTTGTGATTGTTGGTTGTTTATTTAGCAACTGAATAGAAAGCGTCAGTCGCCATCATCAGATACATTGAGCTTTAGGAGATTATTCGTTGGTTGGTTTTGGTTAGTTTGTTGTTTTCATTTGCTTTCGTTTCGTGTCCATTTTTTGTGTTCTTTCTTTGTTTTCGTTCTTAGTTGTTCATTTTGTAGTCTATGCTTATATTCTTTGGTTGTGCTCTTGATTTTTGTTCCTTGATTACCTATTTGTCGGTTTACACCTTTTATGCCGGCTCTTGGTTAGAGTTTAATTCATTTCTTTTTTCTTGGTGGTTTTTACATTGAACTTATATTCTTTGGTTGTACTCTTAATTTATGTTCCACGATTATTTGTTTGTCGGTTTACATCCTTTTCTACCGGGTATTGGTAAGCGTTTAATTCATTTATTTTTTCATGGTCGTTTTTGTAGTTTTCGTATTGGTTCGTTTCGTGTTCTTTCCACTTTATTTCAAGATTCCTAATGTAGTTTACAGAAAGGAGAGGAGAAGTTTTAGTATGTATCATTTTCTCAAGCTGTCTTCTAAGTGGGAAAAAGTATAACTATTTGCAGTCCGAAATGCACCTGGGCGAAGCCGGGTACGAAAAGCTAGTAAATTTATAAATGTCTCCTCTTTCATTTTAGGCAAATTGCATTTGCGTTATTATTATTATTATAAGCTATTGTTCTCTCCATCCTTTGGTTCGCTTCTGATGTGCTTAAATCTCTTTACAGGTAAGAAAACGAGCATACATTGCCGATTTACTGATTGTGGGAGAGGAAATATTGCAGAATTCTAAAATTGAATGAAATTCCAGCGGAACCGTAAGTAACGCACCTACATTTTGGCATTTATTTAAAGACAGTTGATAATTTATTATTTTATTGTTGAAACTACCAAGTTTTAGAGGTGCGTAATTTCACCAACTGGCTCACATAATTTGTAATGGCGCACACATGATCACATTACGCCGTATTTAATCGATTCCGACTTACGAGCTTCCCTTTTTTATAAGTTGAAATCTTATTATGTGCACATTACATTAAAATATAAATGCAGAATAAAAATATATAATGATTATAATCACGTCTTTCAGTTTGAATTTCTTTAGAAGACGGCTGAAAAGGCTGTAAGAATACAAGCACAATTTGTCAATTGAAACATTATATTACAGTAGGACCTCGATAACCGTCGTTAGTTGGTTCCTGGAATCCCCTATGATTAGCAAAACGACGGTAGTCGAAACCGATTTTCCCATAGGAACAATGCCATAGGTCAATAATGCGATCAAACTTGCACGTATAATTTTTAGGCCTCGGTTTGTTCGAAGTTTTAGACTATGCGTCATTTTCATTCATTCATTTCTATTTTTAATTGAAGGGATATCACATTTGTGGACCTTTTAGCCGAATTGCCAGTAACACTGCGTTTTGGGAGCATTTTTATCTCTTGGGGTTTAATAATCTATAAAATATTTTAGGAATATTTTAACTGATGGCAAATGAGTTGACAGTTGTACGGCAGCAATACGCGAAGGAATGTTTTGCTGTTTGCTTCTTATATTTGAAGGCAAAATTTTAAATATTATTAGTCTTTGTTTAACCCTGTTTCAATTCACACAAACTTTTTTAGCTCTAACACGATCGACTAAATGTTCTCCGAGAAAAGCCGCAGCCCACCGGCTCGATAGATCAGGGATGCCCATCCTGCGGCCCGCGGGTCGGATGCGGCCCATCGCCAGTGTTTCACAGTTTTCAAAACTTTTTTCACTTATCTTAATTAACTACCAAATATTATTTTTCATTAGCAAAATCTGTTAAGATATATAGCGTTGAATTGTGACCTCTTAGTAAATATTTCTCAATTCAAGTAAGTTCTTTTTAATGCTGTTTTTTATTTTTTTCCCAAAGATATTCCTAAGATTGAATTCCATCATGATTGCTAATACTGAAATATTAACCTTAAAAAGCTAATTCTAACTCCACGCATATGGCGCCTAAGAATCTCGAGGTAATTTACGATTTAACTATATTCCATTGGCTATTTCCAATGCAACCCACCGAAGGACTCATTGGCACCAATGCGGCCCACCACGCAGAAAGGTTTTCCCACCAATGCGATAGAAGTCTATCTCTTTCAGTCATAATGCAATCGTCTTCTTATTCGTTTCTCTGCTTCATTAAAAATGGCTACGGAACCTTTTCATTTTTTTAACACTTGGCGAAAAACGACGGAAACAACAATAATTATCGAGGTCCCACTGTATATATAACTAATTATCTCCCTCTGTTGGCCTTTTTTTAATTAGTTTGAATAGTAAAAATATGATTATACTTTATAAGAATAATTGTGCTCAAGGCTCTGTAGTGAACTCATAATAAAATATAGTATTAAATTCAATTAAACCAGTTATTTCCAATACGTAACGGTTAATTATATCACTTTTCAATCCGTGAAACTCAGGACATCATGGCCGACGTTAACACATTTGCGTATTTCTGAAAGGATTAAGATACTATAGTTTTTTTTAATCATTTAAGCTCTCGATGAAGTCATTCGTCACCTTCAATCACTAATGAAATACTTAATGGAAAGGAGAAAGGAATGTGCAGAGGTCGAGAGAATCTTAGAGTTAATTCTTCTATTATCTAGAAAATTTCTGTATTTTTTGCACAAGTGATTTAGTTATTCAATTAATAATATTTTCTGTAAAATTGTCGATTAGTATTAGTCGTGTTTTTATTCTCTCAAATGCCGTATTTACTGGCATAATCCTCGTTGTCACCCTAATTGAAATTATTGTTCGCGGACCATGTAAAAAAGGTTTAATCTCGAGATGTTTGTCTTCGGCCTTATCTATATTTTCACAAAAAGTTCCTATACCGGTGTTCTCCGTGCACTATTTATTAGCTTCATCCACCTTTTCCAGAGTACACTTCTATGTTCTGGATCTCCCACTACTGTCAAGTTCCTAGAAAGAGACCACTAAATGTATTTTCTTCATAATTCTCCATCCTCTTCCTATACAATTCCTCTACTCAAATTCTTGATCTATCTCCTACCCTCAGGCTTGCAGCAATCAAGAGCTCCTTATCATTCTAACTCCACAGTCTCTATTACACCCTAATATCAGTGGAGCATTTTACGAGGGTGTCTTCTAAGGTTAATTCCTCTCCCACCGTTTTAATTCCACTTGCAATTGTATTGTCTGTGTATTCTATGTTATTGATGTATTTCGATTCTAACACTGCTATTTATTTTAATTCCATTATTTCAATGTAAAAGGCATGAGTGCTGTCAGGGCCAGCCCGAGGTACGGGCGAGCAGGGCCGCCAAAGTCTTGTGGGCGCTAAACCGATCATATATCTATGCATGCCTGCAAGTGGATAAATATTGCATACCAATTTATATCGCGGAACATGCTATATCCTTGATGTTATCCCTTTTATTTTTTCATAATCAATATTTTTATAAAGCGATAGATAAATTGACATGTACCTCGAAAATATCTCAACAATCACTTACGGATGGGGCACTGGAGTGCTATCTCGTCCGGGGCGCCGAAATTCCTCGTGCCGCCCCTGAATACTGTTCTTGGATACTTGTGTGTTCGCTTGCTTAAATTAAAATTGTGACGAAACCGTAAGACCGTAATGAAACTTGGAGGACAGATTTCTGTACTGCTGCCATTGGTTTTTCTTTAAATTTCAGTTTTGAAAAATATACAAATTGAGGCCCATTTAAAATTGTTTTTTGAATATCTCAGAAAGTATATTTGACAGAAAGCTAAAATATTGAGTGTAAATGTACAAATTAATTCAATTTTTCTGTAAAAGTTTGAGTAAGTCGTAATTTATTTTGAAAATAGAAAATTACTTATGTGGAATTATCAATCGTTGTCAACGAGAACAATCTTCGTTCTAACTGAAGTAAATAAATTCTACAATAAATACGTAAATATATTTAGTTTCCTTACTTGTGCGCACAGAACATAATAAATGAAAGGAAATGGATTATCTAAGGTAAATAAATGAACTTAATATGTTCATTTTCCTTTCGTGCGGACAAAGCGCTTTGTAAATGAAAAAGAATGAATAATTTACGATGAAGAAACGAACTCGAACGTAAAGATTACATTCCAACTACTCAACTGAAGTATGTTTTAAATAATTTTGTATTGTATTACTTATACATCCGAAGGTATAAAGGTTGGTTAGCTTATTATTTGAGTGTGCATTTCCACAGTGATGCCACTTATTTTTAAAAAGTGTTTAAATCTTTATAGAACCGAATATTATCAATGTTATGATACAAAATTAATTGCGCTCATTAAAAATAAAAACGCGCTAATTTATCCGTTTTCATGAATAAAACTTTACTTGTTTCTCTTTATACTAGGCCAGCGGTTCTTAAACTTAGTAGTCTGAGGACCCTCTTTCATTCAATTTTTTTCGCTGACTTCCAAAATCTGCGTATACACACACATTTATATTTATATTAGGTACAATTATGTACAAAACGGTAAAATTTAAATTAATTTGCTTTATTCATTTTTATTACTTCATTTTGCTTTATGAAAAGTAAAATGATAAGAACACAAATCTATGTTTTAAAATGTTTTAATTAATTTTATTGAATCAAATAGTAATTACTAATTCGAAGGATGATGTTGTTTTGCTGACATTAAATCACTGATGTTTGGTTCAGTAGTAGAAAGATGTAGTCATAGGTCCAGTTATATTTTAAATTTGTTTCTGTATTTTACTTAATGAATAATAGAGAAGAGAATGCCCGTTCACATAAATTAATACTTATCTACAAGTTGTTTACAGTCGAAACACATTAATGATACCAGTAATTTGTTTATATTACTTCTACCCTCACCCCGTCTTTCTTAGTTTTATCGGAATTTTCGGTGTATTGTGATTCGATGAATTGCTGTTTCAGTGAATTGTGATTCGGTGAATTGTGGTGTCGGTGAATTGTGAATCGATGAATTGTTTTTCGGTGAATTTTCCTAGAGCTAGGAATGCAGTAATGATTCCACTTAACTAGGCCGTTATATTTTCTTGACATAACACGAGCTCCATCAGTAAAAATTGAATAGTGATTGTGGGCAGTAGGAAACAAAAAGTTCATGCCATACAATGTTTCAACATTGTAGGCAAGGGGGAGAAAATGGATGTGAATGCAACTTTACTCTTAAGGTAATGTATAGATGGAATCTTGTGAGACAATTTTGGTAAACATGTCATACATTTTATTATTTAAAAAACTATATTCTTTCTTGGATATTACTCACGGATCCCCTGGACTATTTCATGGGACCTCCGAGGGTCCGCGGACCCTAGTTTAAGAGCCGCTGTACTAGGCTGTGCCGTAACTAGGGCGGAGCAAGCGGGGCATTTGCCCCGGGCGCAACTAAGCAAGGTGCGCAAAAATCCAAATAGTAGCTAAATAATTTAGAGAAAAATATCTCTTGAAGGTGGAGAGGGAGCATATTTAGTAGTTTGCCCCGGGAGTTAAAATATCTAGTTACGGGATTGGTACAAGGCTATAACGAATTTTTAGAAACGCTTGGATACCATGTTTTAGATGCTTGCCCTAATGTGCCGCTAAAAACATCTCTTGTAGTGCGGCGATGGAATAATTTTTCCATCTTGATATTATTACTGTAAATTTTATGCATACTCGTGAAGTAGCTGAAAATAGGTTGAGTATATGTTTAAAAGGTGAATTATTGATACAAAATATCCATAAGACGTATATTTCTTCCGATAAAATTCGCAAGTGCATTGTGAATAGGCGCGGCAAGTGCGCGAAGAAAAGCTCTCTTCTGGTCCTGAGAAAAAATGCGCGGACTAAGAATGTGGAATTTTATGTAGCTGGTACCATCCAATTTTACAAAATTTCCTTTAAAAGTGTAGGGATAGCTTTTAATGCTTCCAAGCTTATTCATACGCAGCTCATTTACCACCAATAATGGCTGAAATTCTTTTTCCAAACGTTAACATATCCAATTCTTCACTAGAGAATTATCAAACTCGTCTTAAATGAAAATCAAATCTAAAATAACCACTTAAGTGTTCAAAATTGAAAAATGAAGTGATTGTCTTATATGTATATAGATACCTTGCTGTAGCTGTTGAAGTTAACTAACATACGTACTCAATTATTAATTTTTTTTTATTTTAAAATATTATTATGAAATCAATCCCCATTCTAACCTTCGTCATTTTATTCTTCCCTAGAATCCTTCAAAAGGTGAAAATCCGTTCCGATTCCTTCAAACGTCTCTCCACAACGTATCTCGTTCTATATTTTTGATCACTCTAATTCAGTGGTTCTCAACCTCTTCTTCTTGAACTTAAAGAAATTTCCCGCGGCCCACCCAGGGTCATAATAAGGGAATTTGGCGACCCTAACTTTCATAATTATAAGAATACCCTTAAAAATGATTCAAAATCAATCATAAAAATAATTTTCTATAACATTTAGAAATAAATACATATTCATGAAACGTTAGGGTCACTCTTAGAAGTAATTATGATGAAAATATCGACTTCCGGTCTTCCTGTTTGGGCTTAATGCGGGTTTCTTTTTCAACATTTTTAGGTATAATCTGGAAAGAAAATGTTATAGTTATTACTTTTTCCGTTTCTCGACAAAAGATAAAATTGTGAAATTTAAAATATCGATTGCAATTTTAGAAGTAAAGTCAACAAAAATTATGAAAAATTTTACAATAACAAACCTTTTTGAAAAGAATAACTGGTCGCCTACGTATTTAGTTAATGTGAGCCTTGTGGTTGGCATTGGCTGACAAGTTTGTTGATTCTGGACTGTATTGGAGAAAGGGAAACTCTCATGGTAGCAGAAGCGTCCAAACAATTTCTTGATTTATTTTTTGTAGTGGTGAATATTGAGAACGCAGTCTCACATAAATGTATGGAAGAGAATGGACGGCTTTCTGACTCAACATTGGGTGTTCTATGTCCAATTTTGCCCCAAAACTTGTCAATATTGCGGTTTTTGTAAATTCGTCTTTTAAAGTTAAGTCACCTGACAGTTCTAGGAGAGTATCATGTTCTGTTCTATATCTATATCTATAGTTCACCCTGCAAGCCACCGCAATGGTGTGTGGCAGGGGGTGTAATAGCACCAAGGTAAAGTGCGTAATAATGTATAGTATCACTCTACGTCGGCTGATTTCTTTTCGTAACTTCTGTTCTGCTCAGCTATCGTTCTAGGGAAAAACGAGCCTTTATACCTCTCAGTCCTACAGGCTATCTCTCTTATTTTACGAGGATGGTCCGTTCTACCAATATAAGTTGGCGCTCTTATTATTTCTTCGACATCGCTGGAGAATATATGCGTTCTAAATCTTTCGAGAAGTTTTAACCTTGTGTTGAGTTTGTTACTTGGATCGGAGCTAAACAAAAAGGAATCGCAAACCCACACATTTCCTGATCTAGGATCATTTTCTTAGGTAAAAGTCTTCAAATTTTCTCCCGAGGGCTTAAAGATGTCCTAGTATTACCTACCTTTGTTTGTCAAAATTGAAATTTTCATTATATGCAAGGTCCGAAAATGTTGGGAACATATCAAAAATGTCATATTTTACCCTCAATGCCCTAATTTCTAATTTCTTCTTGAAACCCTCAAATTTTTGAAAAATTTAAAAACTGAACATTTTTGACCTTGTAGCTGAAGATTTAGTTCATTTAGTAACTTAAAAATATCCCCCAAATAAGACAACTTTACCAGCCAATTATTATCATGAAGTTTTATTTCCAAATGTAATCGTTTCTCCGATAGGAAAACTTGGACTTCTTTATTGAGTTCATATAATCGAGTCAACGTTTTTCCTCTGGACAACCATCGCACTTCAGCATGCAGAAGTATCTTCTTGTCTTCAGCTCCACCTTCTGTGCATAAAAGTGAAAAGAGGCGTGAATTTAGGGAGTTGGCAGCAATGTAATTAATTATTTTCACTACTTCGTTAAGAACACTATTAAGTTCACGAAGCATCTCTTTTGATGATGATTTGTTTGTACTTCGGGTGCAGACATATTTTTGATTCTTCTTACTCCAGCATGTATTCCTGTCATAACTTCAGCACCGTCTGTACAAACACCGACATTCTTGTTCCAATCGAAACCTTTACTTGAAAAGTGTCATCGATAACTCGAAATATTTCAGCACTTATCGTTCTAGTTTGTAATTCTCATAGACATAACGCACCAATAAAGGAGTATTGCATAACTTGAGATGTCTGTCGATTCGTCCAATCGAATGGCAAGCCATGGAGAGTTTTTTATTCGTTCTATTAATTGAGATTCGATGGTTAGTGAAATCATATAAATTCTACATTTTACTGAGTCGTTAGACAAGGGAATTTGATTCATTTTTTGCAGCGTCTTTACCTAGCATTTCTTGGCACGCATCTATAATTGAGGGCTCTTCTCCTAGGTTAAAAGGCTTCTTTGCTCTTGAAATGCGACGTGCGATTAAAAACGACGATTTTAAATCAGAGACGCTTATTGTATTACTAATTGAAATTGTCTTTTGTATACTTCTAATGTCTTCAAGCTTTATCTCAAAAAAAGCTTGTTTTTAAAAATTCTTTGGATCGATAACTAATCGTAAACCTTTTCGCGGCCCACCTACAATCACTTCGCGGCACACCGGTTGAGAACCGCTGCTCTAATTGCAATTTCCACTTCACTACTACGCCTTCACCTAAAAAATAATTTTATATCATATAATTAATCTTATGTTTCCGCCCAAGCTGATTTTTCCGGCGCTTCAATATGGAATTGAATGAAATTATGTTATAAATGTAGATTTTGTGGGATTAGTGGCCTAATAAAATTGGAAATCTCAGGAAAGTAGTGCAAATTTAATCCCGGAAATGATATTTGGTATTCTTGTCGTATGCGGTCTATGCTAACCCAGACCGCTTTCGAAAGATAATTTTTAAAAATACGGAACAAATATCATTTAAATTGTTTTAATTTTTCAAGCAGTAAAACCTAGAGGAGAACTTTAGCTACCACCGGTGGTGTCAACTATATTTTTATAATCATTGTGTCGGTGAATTGCCAATCACTCGTTTTTAGCACAAATTAGAGTTAAGCTTCTATAATCTACAATGCTGTTATTTATTTTTCGTCTCAAAATGTCATAGTATGCTCAAATGTTTTAGCGCAGTTGTGTAAAACTTTTTCTGCATCGTGGGCCGCATTGGGGGCAGTGAATCCTTCGGCAAGCCGTATTGGAAATTGTCAATGGATAATAGCTAAATCGGAAGTTATCCTTAGGCACTATATGCGTGGAAATCAAGTTAGAATTAACTTTTTAGGGTTAACATTTCAATATTAAAAACATGATGGATTTCCATCTTAAAAACAACTTGGAGAGAATATCAAAAGCAGCTTAAGAAAAATTTATTTGAATCGAGATGTATATACTAAGATGCCCAATTTAACTTGAAATATTTTAACAGATTTTGCTACATGGATAATAATAATAACAATAATCATCATCATAATCATAGGTAGTCTGTCCGTAGACAGGTCCGTGATTACTCATGGTTAAACCTGGTCCTCCACATACTCCTGTTTCCTTCAGTCTTCTTCATATCTTGATTGCTCTCTTTCCCTTTCAAGTCGTCTATCAGCTGAAACCTTTTTCTAACTCTCTTTTTCCATCCAGTTTTCCTTCTAGCACTTATTTAATTATGCTCTCTCTCCTCAGGTAATGTCCAATCCAGTTTGCCTTCCTCTTTTTGATAGTCTGTATAATCGTTCGCTCCTCTGCTATAATTCGCAGTGATTCCTTGTTTTCATCCTATCTGTCCATTTTATCTTCAGCATTTGGTAGTTAATAAATAAATAAAAACGTTTCGAAAACTATGAAACTGGCGTTGGGCCACATAAAATTGTTTAGTTGGGCACCTCTGTTTTAGCGCATCGGTATTCAATCTTTCAGTAGCCACGGCAACCTTATATTTGGTATATTTTCCGTAGCCCCAACCAGTGGATGGTTATTCGAAAATCTAAGGATAATGATAATCTTTCTCATTCTCTCAAAGGATCCCATCAAGCTTCCGTGAAATTCCATGGTTTCACGTAAGAAAAATTGTAAACTCATGCCTTAGCCCTTTGTAGTAGATATTTGTTTTCTCTTGAACATGGTGGAAGATATCTCAAACTTTATAATGGATGGCGTAGGCCAGGCAACATTACGATGACTAAATTCAATCGCAATGTCATTTAAGAATTGGCAGCTGGATTTGTATATCGAAATTTGTGTCGCAAAGCTCTTTCTTGTAATAATATAAAAATTAAAAAGAAAAAACCTTCCAAAATAATAACCAAGCACAGAACAACTTCACTTGAATTGCTCACCTATCCTTTATAAGTTTCACCTAAAATGTCTTACTGATTTTATTTATTCAGTGCTCTTTTGCTTTGGCAATGCTGTACTGATGAAGTCTATATACTGAATGTGTAACTGATTTACGAATTTGTGCCCACTTTATGAAGACTTGTATCACCCTAGCAAGATTGGTAACAGCCATCCGGTGACGCTTCCGACGCGACTAATGAGATAGGGATTATTTATTATTTTAATAACTCAGAATCAGTAATATATCCTATTAAAATGAAAATTACTTGTAATTTTTACTTTTCCTCTTTGTCTGGAATATAGCGAGTATCCGAAAAATCTGAGCTTCCTCAGATGGGCGATAAATGGCGAGGTACACACAGCGTAGTTCAACTATGAAAACATTGAGGAAATGTTTGTTTATTACATCGTATATTTCTACAAAGTAAACTATTTCGTAGTTTGACACTTTTTCTAATATAATTAATAACTGGGAACCACTAAGGGATAGAGCATCGATTTCTTACGTATAATTAAGTATACCGACATTCGTAAATGTAATTACTCGGTTGTCTTCATTCGTTTGTTTCGGGTTGTTATAGAGCTTTTAACTTACACTTTTAATTATGCTACGTCATACTGGTTTAGAGGGCTTGAATGGTGAATGTTAACATTTTTAGTTACATCAACAATTGAAGGGCTCCCCGGAAAAACGTTGCAAGCGCCATTTTACAAATTTTACAGGGAATGGTAAAAACATTTTTTACTTTATATTTTGTTAGAAATTAATTTTTAATGAATTACACGTATGTTTTAGGCCTAAATAATTAGTTCATTTTTATCCCAGTAGAGTGTGCCACATGATAAAAGAGAGCATTTGCAACGTTTTTGCATTAAAACATCACTTTTGAAAAAATTGTCGCTTGCAACGTTTTTCCGGGGAGCCCTTCAATTAGTTAGAGATAAAATTTGTAATTTAGCACCCTTACCTATAGAAACCATGAAAGAATGTGAAATTTCATTGCTTGAGACTAAAAAGAAAAAATAAAATAAATTAAAAAAAGGTTTTTAAAAAAAATACCTTTTATATTATGCATTGAAAAGGAAAAAAATAAATTTTTATTTATTTATCGATCGTGAGTTCGGCTGGTAAGGAGGAACAAAATTTACGACAATTTCAATGGAGTAAATTCCTTCTTGCTCAACAATGTTGATTTACTAAACTTTATTTAGAACTTTTGTAAAAGTTATATGGCGCAAGATAATAAAACCTATAAGACGCAATATAACTTTTACAAAAGTTCTAAATAAAGTTTAGTAAATCAACATTGTTGAGCAAGAAGGAATTTATTCCACTGAAATTGTTGTAAATTTTGTTCCTCCTTACCAGCCGTACTCACGATCGATAAATAAATAAAAATTTATCTTTTCCTTTTTAGAGCATAATATAAAAGATATTTTTTAAAAAACCTTATTTTAATTAATTTATTATCTGTGTATCACGCAGTCAAGCGATTGAAATAAGCTTCTAGCATAACGGGCAATACACTAGTTTAATATTAAAGTATTAATAGCTACAATAATGTTATTAAAAACCATATTAACGTTTTAGAATATGTCGGTGAATCCTCATCGAGGAAAGTTGTATTTTTCTGGTTTTTCGTAACCTTGTATGGATATTGGAGGTCACTGAGATAAGTAATTATGTTTTAATCTTTTTTTCATTCTTAAATGCTTAGTTTTTCGATTTTTAACGAAGTATGCTAATGACTAACTTGATTCTTAAACACGTCGATAAATTTAGGTATAGTAATTGTAAAAGCGCTTATTTAGATTGTTAAAATAGTAACTTTTGCCTAGAATATTGTTAATACATATACATGCAGGAAGCGTTAGAAGGAAGACACGGGAGATTTCAAATTTGGAAGAAGGATTATAAGAACAGTGAAATACGCGGATGATCAAATACTTCAAGCAAGAAAGGAAAAGGAACTCCAGAAAATGATAAATAGATTAGTGTTAACAGGTACAAAATACGGTATGGAAATAGATACAGAAACATCCAAGGTCATGCGAATATCAAGTAAAGGAGATGATGATGTGATTAGTTCAACAGAGAATTATCAAGCTCGTGTTATGGATGAAAAAAATTCAAAAACAAGCTCCTGGAAATCTGAATTAAGAAGCTACTTTAGGTGAATTACCACTGGAGGTTTTTTAGCCGAAATGCGCAAATGGTTTTTCATTGCCTTACTGTGGCTATTGGAGTTACCTAAGATAATTGTTTTTTTAAGTGTTTGCTTTTTAATACATATGAGGATTTGAAATATGTTGACGGTTACCTAGGATGTGGAAGTTAATCCAGTCTTCTCAAGATTCTAGTCATTGGTGAAGATTTAGTTTTTCCTCTTTTGTAGCCTTTTTTTTAGTGTAATAAAACTCATTTGTAGATTTAAAATAGCTTTTTCCGTCATTTGGTCGTTCACTTTCTCTCATTATGAGGTATCTTTTCTTGCCTCTATTTTTACAAAATTTAATCATTCCCAGTCTGTGACCTATGATCAAGATTTCCTTCAGATAATTTCGTAGCAGAGCACTATCATGTCTCCACCTGTCGGTCACTATGGTACTGCAGAGGCCTTTGGGAGGGAAATGAAAAAACTACCCAAGCGGGAATCGAACCCGAACCAGGTGGGCTGGAAAGGCTGGAGCTGAGAATTTTTTTTGGGAACCACTCTTCTTGTGCGGCTATGCCGGTTCTAGTCCTCACTACGGAGAGCTCAATTCTTACACATCCATTTTGAATAATCTTCATTTCAATTTATTCAATTTAGACGACGCGACGGTGCCGGAAGATGTTCAGGTTTACATGGCCAAATTGCTGGATGGCAGAGATACATTCCTCTTATCTTCATGTTTTTCACTACGGAAGAAAAGTTACTATCACTTACAAAAAGCCGTGAATCCAATTATTTGAAAATGTATTTTTCTTGTTATCATCCCGCAGTAGCGTAGCTAGAGGTATCGGGCCCCTAGGCAAGAATCGCTGATGGGCCCCCTAAGCGAAAATATTTTAGTAAAGGGGGGGCCCTCTTGAGAAAGAGGTGAAAGAATACCAACCACTAGTTTATTATGCATCACAGGATATATAAGGATTAAAAAAATTAGCTTAAAATGTCTTTTTCCTTGCTTTTGAGTTTGCGAAGATATTGACAATTTCAACACAACGTATGGGTCCCTTTTGTTCGAGGGCCCTTAGGCATTGCCTACTCTTGCTATATGGTAGCTACGCCACTGTCATCCCAAGTGGAGTAAGCAATTTCTGCCACTGAAGCACCAAATGTTCCAAAAAAGGAATAGTGAAAGGAACATTGTTAACTAAATTTCGTTCATAATATAGCAATTGATTCGTCGTTAATCTACTGTTTACTAGTTTACCGTTCACTTACTGTACTCTTCTTAACTTCTTTTTGGCTTGAAGACCCCTCAATTATTTTCCCATCTTTTATGTCTCTGTTCATGCCAAGGTGGGATGGACATACTAGTCCCATTTTAGAAACACAAAATTCTCAGAGCAGCACAATAAAATTAAAAAAATTACGAATCGATGACGAAATAAATTCTAAGTAAAAACTTTATGCAATTTAGCGTTCAGTCATAGTTTTCATGGTCATAATCAAACCTCACTTCTCTAATGATGACGTAATGCCATAATAGTCATTCACCTCTAAGTTGGAATTTTGTAATGCCAATACGTAGACCTATTCAAGTAGTTCCCGCATGCTTAATTCCTATTCCACCTATAACAATACAATTAATGAACGTTAAATAAATTTGAACGAAATTGATCGTGCATAATAAACACCATACGACAAATTATGATAGATAGAATATAAATTTTATTTAAATATTTGTTGATTTATGTTAAATATAAAATTTGTAAAATTTGAAGCCCAGTATTGTATTGTTTACCTAATTTATATTTACAGTACTTACGTGGTTTTTTTATGTTTCTGTTTAAAAAATGGATTGCAAGAATAGGAGAATGAATCAACAAATTTTTTCATCATATCTTTAGCACTAGCTCTTAAATTGCTTTCGATATGAGCCATTATATTATATCTGTGTGTCACCTAGAAACGAGGCAACATTTTATGATTGTCGGATTTATATCAATTATAATAATTATGAGTCGGTATTGCGTTTTGTCATGTATACTATGTTGCTATCGTGTTTCTATAAAAACCATCCTCTTCATGTTTTTAAAGAAATGGTGATGGACTTTGAATCAGTCAATGTGGTACGACGGACTTGGAGTTTATTTTGAGTTTTGGAACTGCATTTTCTTGTAAATGAGGTTTTTACCTGTAGAGATGCTCAGAAGTACTTGTTTGATGAAAATCAACATTTAATTGACCTATAGGTTTCAGAAAATAAATATAGTAAAAATATGTCTTAAGCCTCTATGTTGCCATACTTATTGAAGTTGAAGCGCATATTTCTTTAATTTAGAGCAGTGCTTTATTATCGGAGGCAGGCAATTTAATTACTGAAAGGAGAGCCTTTTTCTGAGAATTGCAATAACCTTCACGGTCTAAAACTAAAATCATGCGTGGGCCGCATGATGGCAATGTGCTACGTCTGCGACCGCATTCTCTATTAACAGCATCTCTCTCTACCCAAACTTCTTTCTTAAATGAGAATGAGAAATAAATTGCAGATATTTTGTAAGTGTTGATACAATACATTTCTTAAATTTATCAGATTACTTAAAAATAATTTATAAGAAATACATTCGAGTTTGGACTCCATCAAAGCATCAAGTATCTTACTTCGCGGGCCTAAGCGAGCCGCGTTTTTCAAATCTCTGTCGTAGAGTGTGATGCCCTATAAAAGAAGTTTGTAAAATATTATAAAGATTACGATAACCAAATAATATAGGACGTGTGGTGCTTATAATGTAAATAAAAAGTTTCAAGGTCATAATAGAAAGTATTAGAGTAGGCAAAGCGAGATAGGAATTATCTGAGGGAAATTACAAAATTCCACTCCATAATTCGCGTCTAAATTATCAAAATAAGAATTATTATTAGAGGCAACAACAGGCGAGTTATTACCGAGAACGGCTACATTGTAAATGGAGTGCGCACCTTCTTTACTCGGCTGTTTAATGGCTGCAGGAGTTACCTAGATTATCTGACTATTAACCCTGTCGATACTGATTTCATACGGCGCTTACGCCATGACAAGTAATTGATCCCTCGCCCAGATTTACTGCGGTCCTAATCCGTTAAAAAATTAAATAGTTGAACAAAAAAATCTCACATGCGATTTCTTTCGCCAAAATAATAATTTCATTGTCCTCGTATAATTTCATTAAAACACATTAAAAAATTCCCATATTCTGGTAATCGCAATTACAAAAGTATTCTCATTGGATGATATACCCCAGTAAAACGAATTTAGTCGAGCATGCGCAATCGCCATCCCATTGCTGTATGTGCGCGCGGAGCGAGTTTTTTTATTTATTTTTTTTGCGCGTTTCATTCGTCGTAAACATCCGCAGACAATATTACCGAATATTAACGATGCATGGCGCAAGAGTGCATGCTTAAGCCGCATTAAATTAACCGACCATCGATCGATGGAAAACTACCCCGAGCGTAAAAACGCACCAACCAATAGGAGGACGAGGGCATTTTTTTTAAAGCACTGGGTAAATAAAAAAGTTTCGCCTCCGTTCTAAACGGTTAAAATTGACCAGGTGAGTTAAAAAACGCGAAATTCCGTCCGACTCGCCCTCCGAATGAGGATGCCTTCCGCTGTGGGACCTCTGGATCCAACCTTATTAGCTCCACCGACACCACGAGGACGGGATGACTCGAGTGCGCGTCTCCGCCATAATTTTTCCCCAAAGTTGACGTGACTTGGCAGATTTCGTTCTCTTGTTAATTCCGCGGCGATACGTTAACGGCGCTATTACTCATCGAGTTCGAAAATATGGCGTCGGACCGCGTGAATTAATCTAAACCGGTTTGCGTTGTCTTTTTTCTCCTTTATGCAGCCGTATGCGGTGGTATTCGGGCGACTGCAATATTTCGATCGCGCAGTGCATTCATTTCGAGGGAGCGCTCTATTTTCTCGATTGGATTTCGTCCAGAGACATAGAGGTTCGGCTGCCAACCGAAATACCGGAGGACGAGAAGAATATTCGGGAGCGCGGATGACGTATTATTATTAGAAAAAAATATTTTGAGTCTCTCTGAATGGAGCAAGAAACCCGCTAATAAAATTCATGTGTGTGAATATTCTACGATGTTTTTTTTCATCTAGGCTTACCGCAGTAATATATAGGCATACTCGCGATATTAAAAGTCTTCATGCAATTCTTTTTTTTATAATTCACTGAAAAGGTCGATATTTGGTGGAACTCCAAAATAGGGGATTTGATGTTATTTGAACTAAAAAAAATGAAACTAAGTTTATAATAATGTGTGTAATTTGTACCATTTGTAGTTCAAAATATAGCCCATTTCTCGTTTAGCTTTTCCGAAGATTTTTTCGCTGCCTTTCCCCAGCAAAATGTGTACGTTGTCTTAATTTTTAAACCAGTGGATTTTTTTCAGTTTTTTTAATCGGAAAAAATAAACACATCTCGCGACTCGAACAACCCCCACCCCCCCCTCTCAATCGAAGTTCAGCGAAGCTAAAATTCGAAATTCCTCGTAAACTCCCGAGTAATCTCGTTATGTTTCCTATTTGATCCGATGTTACCGTTTTCCATCACACTATCGCTTCCCTCCCTCTACCTTCCCACGTTACCAGCCTGTCTTTCCCCCCTACCTCTTTTGCTCCTTCCACTCTCTTCCCGTTTTTCGCAAATAAAAAAACCTCTCTCTCTCTCTTCTCCGACGCATTACCCTCTCCTCCTCCTCCTCCTCCGCGGCCGCACCACCGCCACCTACGTATGCATGCACGCCACCGAAACACCGCCTTCTTTCCGCTCCGCGCATGCGCCCCGCAGCTTTTTTCAACATCCCAAACTTTCGTCGATAAATTCCCCGCAAAACTCTCTCTACCCCCACCCACCCGTCGCAAAAATCGCTCCCGTTCTCCTCATCCCCTACTCTTTCTAAAATGTCACCCGAATAGGGGGGGGGTAATCGAAAATGAAATTATTTCCCGCCGGCCTCACCCTTTCTTCCCTCCATCGGGAGGGAAAAAAGTGCGGCTATATTGAAAACTGAGCGCTTGTGACGCTCTCTTGCGGTGTGTCACGTATTTATCCCCGTTTCCGGAAAGATCGAAAAAATCTAAATTACGTCGGATAGCGTCGATAGCTTCGTTAATATCGTTTTCGCGACGGTATTCGTTTGCGATAGTTGGCCGAGCCGGTCCCGTTCCCTCCGGGGCCCACCGTGCAAAGGACCAATTATGTCGAAGAAAAATGTATAAGCACGTTCTTACATTCAAAGTGAAACTCAAAGAAAAACTAGTAAAAATAAAGTCAATTGATTTGGGTTAAGAGCACAAATCGTCAAATGTAGTGGGTACGTTTTTTAAAAATTACAGCATCAGCGTCGCTTGCGTAAGACGATAAACCGTAAAAAGTCGAATTATAGATCAGTTTAAAAGAATTTTTGTCCCTCTATCATGGCCATTTCGCAGGTTGTCCAACCCTCAGGCAAATGAACGATCAGAAAAGCATTTTATAAAAAAGTTTAAAAACTAGAAGTAGCATGTTGGAGTGTAATTCATTTACTCGTTGTTGTGAAATGGAGTAAATTGTGAAATATAAGAACTGAAATTATAGTTAATTAAATTTCTGTATGAGATAATTTATTCGTACGCGGAACCATTTTTCTTATTCACGTATTTGGGACAACCACGCTTTATAAACTCCACACTACAGGATTGTGAGCACTAGATATAAAATTATAATTTTTCTGTGTTATGGTTTATTAAATGTAAATCGATTCAAGCAAATTATGTATAATAATAATAGTAACCAAACGTTTTAACTACAAATGAAACACTCTTCTCGAGTTTGAGCCTTTGTGGAACCTATGTTTGACCATAATTAATGTTTATTGATATGTTTTAGTTAAACCGGTTTTATTTTACTGAGAATGGCAGGTATTATTATAACAAAGTAACATATGGTTAAGCTTAGTTTTGTTAGTTGCTTGGTTGTTTCAAACTCGCCCAAAGCTGAAAAAGAGTACTCTTCTGACGGAGTGTGTTTTATTTTGAAATGCAATTCCATCCACGAGTTATCAGCTCCCTCCATCCTTTTTATATTTTCATACGGAACGGATACGCTGAAAAGTGCAGCGAGAAAGCGATTCCCGCCGTGCCAAGCGTCGTTCCCTTTGATGTTCTCCGCCGCGCCGACCGTTGCCCCTGGCTATCGAATGACTGGCCCGCTTTCTCCTGCTCCGTCTCTTCCTCTGCTCTATAGCCTCCTGGCGGAGAAGTCACCGCGCTCTGCGGACTTCGTTGCATTTTTGTTTCATAATATTTTAATAAGAGAGTCGAGTCGTGACGCATTTGAAGCGACTGATACGAATCAATGGAAATTTATAAATTTAGAAATTTATACATTTGAAAGCTAAAGAAATGATAACTATTGTGATTCGAACTGATGTAGGTGTTCGTAGATCGCAGTTTCTTTTCTTCTGTCATCCGGACATGTTTCACTCGCATCATGTCTCTTAGGAGGTTGATTTTTAATCCGTAATTTCTTTAGTACTATGTGAATGCTAATGATTTTGAATCATTGTATAACTGTACATTTTTATCAATTTTTTATCCGTTCGTTAGAGCAGACTGGTAATTAACGCTGCGAATACAGCAGGTAGCTAAGAGGGTTGAATCTTGTACTGCAATTTTTTATCATTTCCCCCATAGGAGTGCGCTGAAAAAAATGTTTATTTTTCTGGAGAACTAGGAATGAGTTGCATTTAACGAGTTATTTAATATTCTAACAAAATAAACGTAGAGTATAAATTACTTCGTTTAACTTCTAACGTAATCCACATTCCCTATAAAACTAGAAAATTTTATAACCATTACATATGAAAGGAGATTAGATAAAATATCACTGAAACCGGATGTTTCAAATACTATTGTAGAAATCGTAAAAGTTCATTTATATTTTTATTCAAATCAATTTATATAGTCTTTATGAACTTGTAGTAGGTAGGTGCAGGCTCAAGGAGTGAATTTTCATATATCTTTTTATGCAAAATTATTCGATCTGTGTTCTGAAACTGACTTCAATATTGAAAGCATGTTTAATATTCTTGGTTCGTTAAGTTTAAAAATATTAAATCAAATTTACAAAAAGAAAGACGCTTAAAAAAAAATAATTAACAAAGTGAATGGAAATATTGTTTGTGATCTTTAAAATGGTGTAAACCGCTACATCGTTGATTATTTTAATAATGAATAGATTTTACGATATAAATGGCTTTATTCGTTTATGTCCTCATTTCATATTTTATGTGGTATATAGTTTCATATATCCTAAATCAAGTTGAACATAATTTTTATATTTTTGCCTTCTACAATAACGGCAAACCTTATCGAAAATTCGTAATATTATATTTGCATATGCAATTTCACCGCGCCAACTCGCTTGAATTATTGCTGGATAATTGATTAGAGACGTAGCAATCATCATAGATGAGCCTGAAATACTCCTCCTCATATAGTAAATTGAATGTTGGTATAGTTCGTCGAAGCTGAATAGTTCTCATCACCAGGGTATGTTGAACACATGGAGTTTCTTTCCACAATTCGATAATTAGTTTTTCAGATTTAGTGGCTTATCAATTTACGCAGTTGATTGTTGCTTTCTGCAATAGATTAGCATAGACTTTTTATACTTGGTTAATCTTCTTTTCGCGGTTCTTTATCATGTCCTGCCGGAGGTATTTTGTCGCCCTGGACGACGACCCATTCTGGCGCTTCTTTTATTTTAGAAAACATTTAAAAAAATGAATTTAACGCTTTTGTTCGGTTATTTATTGAAATAAAAATACTTTTGACATGCTCATCCGTTCAGCGATTTCCATCCAGCTTTCATTTACGTGAAAATAATACATACACCGGCTGCTCGGTTCACCTGTACCTTGGTTAGTCCTTGCTAGTTGAAGACTTTTTTTCTCCAATTATGAGGTTTAACTGACCGCCACTTTCAGCATTCTTCAATTAATGACAACAATCTTTCCACTATTATAGAAGCTCGTGATTTCCTCCCTCAAATCTTGAAGCCTTATTCTTCGTAATGTTATAATCACACTTCTAAATTATACTAATCCCCGAAGAGGAAGAGAGAATCATTTAGATAACAACAAGACGCCACCAAGAGCCGTTTTCGCGGTAGAAGATGGACCAACGCCATGAATACACGAGATCCTGATGACTGACTGAAGTGTAGTGTTCGTGTTATTTGCATATTCCCAGAACTCTTTACAACTACCTGAATAAAAAATATTTCGTACCCCCGGACATCTTTTATTGTAGTCCAACACTCTGAAGCGCACGTGGCTCTTAAGTTCTAAAAGTCGACTTTTTTATTACTATGGATCTACTCTTAAGTAGGTGGAAGAGACAAGAAAAATATTATTAGGGAAAGGATATAAATTCCTCTATTTTTAATAACTAACTTATATTGAGTTTTTATAGTTATAGTTAGATTTATAGTTTATAGTTAGATATGGCGCACCATATAATTATAAATAATATAATATGATTCCGTGAGTATTGAGTTTGAGACAACCCACCTTTTTTTGACTGAAATTACCCTATAAACCGAATCAAAGACGACTCTTCACTTTTAAGATTACTTACAGAGAAAAAAAGAGCCAATTGCACATGAGTTGTAAATCATTAAAAACGACTACAAAAACTATACATTAAGCTTATTGCGTCCCATATTTTTCTTTTACTTTATAAAATTCGTAGCATTTTTTCAAATTTCATAACTTGTTACAACTCTCTTCCTTACTTTACCATTGACTCACCCAACTTTTTCCATATAATTCAACAAAATATCGTCCTCCCTTCAATGGCACTATGTGAGAAACATTTCTTAAATGCATTCGCTGTTACTTCTGGATTTATCCATTGCCGCGATTCTTGTTATATTGGCATATCATTACAGCATTACCTTTCTTTATCTTAACTTCTGGTTTTCAAGTGTGGACTCCAGCCAATAACCATTCTGAATACAAATGACCTTTGAAAGTGTTGCTGACAGCAACACCAAGAACTTGAACTTCTGTTGTTATCTTTCAAGGTATGATTACAGTGTCAGTATCCATTGTTTTATTTAAGTTATTAAGGAATTATGTACATCAGAACACAATAAAATCAGACCTTTTTCTAAAAAAATTTACCAAGCCCCACATTCCAGATGACACGGCAACTAATTCCTCAAAAGTTCTGATGACATCCGTCCTTTATTACCGCTTTAAAATCGTTGTATTCGGTATTTTTGGCCGTCCGTCCGTCCGTCTGTCTGTCTGTACAAGTAATATCTCCAAAATACTACAACTTTCTATGTACTAATTTTTCAGAATATGACGAGCTTTATAAGAGTTGGGAATGGTAAAATTTTAGTTGATCTCAAATTAGCTGCTGGGAGTAATCTGCAACTATTTCCAACCCGTTTGTTTCATTTCTATCCCATGAGAAAAGCATGGTATCGGTGCAGGACATTCTAAATTTACATTTACATTAGGTGGACAGTTTCATAGCTGAAAGACCGATGGTTTACATAAAAAAACCAGAATTGAAATGTGTGTCGAACAAGACCGAACAACTGCTTCTAATCTAAAAAAAAGAGGGAAAATTGTCCAATTATTTACAATGAGAAATAAAACTGTCATTGAAACGAGTCTAATACTTTTAAATGGGAAACATGTTATTGCAAAGTATTGATATAATGTTTTTAAAGGAAAATTATGGAATATATAATGAGGCCGTCGATTTCAACTAAAGATGTAATTTAGTGATGATGTCTTAATCCTAAAACAAGAGCCAAAGCGCCTTATGTAATTAACAATTCTTCCCTCACTTGTTATGACAAGTACACAATAGTTCATTGGAAATCGTTTTTCGTTTTAGGATAATATTTGGTGACAATTTTGCACCATCTGCTAATAATATTTACTGTTAACTCGCGTTTTTTGGCTAGCTCTAGTATAATCACGGATTTCGCAACTTTTTATTAAAGGGTGTAATTGGATGGCATGGATAAAATGCTAGAGTCTTGTCAGCAGTGTCTTTAAAACTGTTGCTTTTCTTTTCTGAGACCAATTGTACGATTTTGGTAGTCGAGAAGTTTCTCATTGTAGTCCGTAGTTAATTTTTGCCACGCTGAAGTTCTTCAGCGTGATGAAAAATCATTTATTCGCATCATACATACACAGCAATAATTACTGATCTAGAATTCCTGTCGTGGGGTTTTTAGTTATCTTGCAGTTCTTTATGCTTCGAGTTTGATAGTATTATTCGAATTTGGCATTCCGTTCTTTCTCTGAGTAGGCACATTTCCAACAATTTTTTACATAATGGAAAAGAGGAATATTTGCATCAACGAATAATTTCCTCGTCGATTTAAAATGTTCGAGTGTCTTTCAGGGGATTCTCCCTTCCCACATTTTCCCACTTGGCATTGATTTTTCTACTGCCCACAAAGTTATTTTGTTCTGGGTAATACATCAACATCAGTCTAAAATTTACATCATAACTTCCCCATTTTCGTTTTGATAACTTTCCTTTCGCAGTGGTACCTCTTTCTCTGGCACGATTTTATTTCATTACACAATTTAGAGTCACTTTTTTAAAATGAATATTAGATAGCAAAATCCCAACTAGAGAAGTGACGATTGCCGCGATTGAATAGGGGAATACCGGTAAGTTACACGATGCATTGCTTGTTATCCTACTTCTGCGGATCAACCGCGCAAAACCTATTAACTATTGCAAGGCCGGATTATATTTTGACATTCCATACTAAATGTAACATGCTGATTATGATTCTAAGTATAGAAACCTGGATCGTAATTTTGTAAAAGAAACTAAAGGACATTAAATTATCTTAAGGTGAAAGTAGCAGATCAACATATAATTTTACTACGTACTTGAATTTATGACGCCATTTGATTTTTTTTAAGGTTGTAATTTGTAAAAACAATCTCGTCTTGGATTCTATCGATATGCGGTATCTCTTTTTGATACGTTTGAACTAGTTTCTAACTTTGAATTATTTGTTATAGATCAAATCCGGCCTTTTATAATGTGTGCCATAACAACATTGACAAAACTATCACATACAACCGTGCCCTCGGCAATATTCGAACCTGTGGCTCAAGCATTGAAAGATTGGCACGCTAACCATCCCTCTACCAAATATGGAAATTGGAATCCATCTTAATGTTAAAAAATCTAATTGAAAAATTATTCAAAATCGATGTAAATTATTTCAGGATCAGGAATGCCACTAAGAAATTTTCAGAAGATAATTTATTTATTTTCAGTATAAATGGCAGACCTAAATTAAAGTTATGGTTTGAAAACATTTCGTTTTTGCATTCCGTTCATTCCCTTCACAGTAATGTATTAAATATACCTTGTAAGAGTTGGTTGGTGGTTTAAATAAATGATATTTATCTTTTGAGCGAAATTAAGTAAATGTTGTACATATTTCGTCCGAAATTGTGAGGTCTTGCGACATAAGAGAAAATGCTTAGATACAATATATAGTCATTAATAAAGTTATGATGCAAAAATTTATACACGTATTTGTCTACTTAAGCCTCCAAAACAAGCCTTTTAAATAATATATAAATGATTTAAAATATTTTATAGTTACCTCCGAATTAAATTTCCTAAAATAATCTATAAATATGACGAATGCTATATGTGACATCCAGGTTGCTAATATAGATATATGATTGCATTTAAAATATTTTCGAACGAAAATACTGTCCTGTTAGTTTTCCGTAATTAAACGAATTTATGTTAGTAAATAGCACCATTCTGGGTTATGTAATGACTTTTATTTTCGTAATTTTGTCCTTTGAGTCACATTATAAATTTCTATTTTCATCCTTCAATCCTAGTCATCCTAGTTTCATGGTTTGGCCTAGGGTGACTCCATGCAAGAACGATGCATGCATAGAAACGTGTTATTTACTGCTCACGATTGGTCACGCCATTGAGTATCACGGTCGGGGCTGTCAGCTATAAACTAAGAGACAGACACGCTTGGGATAGAATTAAACTAGGTTCGTGAACGAACGAAGAGGCTGATTTTAAGTAGCTGAGATTTTTTTCATTGCACTAGTAAATTTATTGCAGGATCTTTATGAAATATTTTATTTCATATATCTTATGCGTAAGACGTCTAGGGAAAAAAAATTAGCTCAGATTTCTGAATTAGTTTAATTATCAAGATTATTAATATGGGATTCATGCATAACCGCAGATTTTAGCGCATTAAATTATAAGGTATTCATAGATACTCTGTAACCAAGCAAGTTTTGTTTCAAGCATTTTATTACTGAGCAAGACTAATTGCCAGTCAAAAATTATGGATGAAGTATTAAATTAACATTTAAAAAGTTCAAGATGTAGAACGAAGCAAAGCTTTGATCCAAAAGAGCAGCCTAAATAAAAGAATCCAAGGCTCATTGTCAACATTTAATGAACCATACACAGTGTTGATTATTTCCCGTCAGCAATGGCGGGTAAGAATAAATGATATCTTAGCTACCAATAAAAAGATACTTATTCATATATATATATATATATCAGATCTGTTACTAAATAATTTTTCTTTTTTTTCCATTACTTAAATCTTTTAGGCCTCTAAGTCATGCTTGAAGGCGCAGAAAATATCTATACAGAGGCAATATTTGTGTGTATTTCAAGTTTCAAAGTTGCTAGGCTGATTTATTCCAACATGATTACCAATTTATGCATTTTTGTTTTATTAACAGATATTTAACATGAAAATTAGAGAAAATATTCCTCAGGGATAATGAAATCGTCCTTCTATGCTGTAGGGTGTCTACCAAAGCTCTTTTTGCCTCGTAAGCTCCTTGACAGCGTATTTTTGTGAATAAAATGTCATCCAATACAGGTTTATTCTAGACCAATGATGGCGAACCTATGGCACGCCTGCCATAAGTGGCACGAAAGACGGTTTTGGTTGGCACGCCAACGAAAGGCGAAAAACATACAAAGCATTTATCGTACTGATTTAACGCCGCAAAAACATTGGTTTTATTTAGTTAACTATTGTAAACGTTAGTTTTACGGTTACAATCTTATTTATTGATCTCGAATTTAATTTAGTTGGCACCCAAAAAAAATAAAGGACTTTTTGTGGCACGCGAGGCGGAAAAGATTCCACAAATTCGGTAATATTGGCACGCGGACTATAGAAGGCTCGCCATCACTGTTCTAGACCATACAATTATATTATTTATATGGTTTTTGACAAGTTTTTCAGTTGAGGTAACTATCCACTGGATTTTTTTAACTTAAAATATTTCAAAAAACGACGGAGACATTTTTATCTTCTTAGATGCATTTCTGACTTACTTAATATTTAATGTCTGCACGAGTAATTTTCTGGTGTGCAGATGTGAAAGTACTCTTTACTTTATTATGTCATATTTATACGTAACCCGTATGCAGAAAGTTGCTCAAGTTAAAATGGCCGCTGAGTCATCACATTTGTCTAATATTCTTAAGACCTTACATTTAACAAGAGTTCATTCCGCAGCCGCCTTTGACCTTTCTGTATACAAGAGTTTACTTTGGTGTTCCAATAGTCTCACATAACCTTGCATTAAGGATTGCAATATTTTCTCTGCAAATGTTTACATTTTTTAAATGCAATAAGTATTTCCCAATGAGTTACATTATTTTCCAAAAATAATGGGAAATTATTCTGTTCAGTGGAATTTATCTCCTACAATTTTAGATCTGTAGTTATTTTGACGAAGTTTCGAATTTTCCAGAAATAACTATTAAATTGGATCCTTTAAGTATATTTTAGCTACGTCCAGTTTTCATTATTAAAATGTTGTTTTCGATGATTCCGCAGACATTCTTTCAAACCTTGGTGAGGTATAGGCTTGTTTGTGTGGGCCATCATCAAAGAGTACCCCATAGTTCATAGTGTATTTAAAATTAGGCGAATTATAAACAGTACTGAAACTCAATAGCTCGTGTGTGGAAAACTAGGGAAAGTTAACCGAAGAGTCATAACTTCTAAAATAACGCGGTTTTACTAAAAAGTCTATTAGTGAAGAAATATTACATTCACTTACCTTTTCCTCGCAATAGATTTTATGTTAAGTAAATCATTATTTTTAAATTACAATGTTGATATAACATATTCGTCGGTTTTACGTTTGACACTCGACTGCAATGCTGTTACGTGCCACATCTGGAAGACTAAAGTTAAAAACCTCCTAATTCTGATTTATTTTTTATTAATTTAAAAACATACATTTGATATGAAGATTAACACAAGTAATGTTTGAAAAGAGCAATGCAGGAAATGAGTTTTGTATGTAAGGATGATCATTCCTAAACTTTATATTCAAAGTAGAAGAACGAAATTCTGATTTTAACCGGGAATCGAACATCCTCAGTTCGATAACCAGAAACTTGTGGGAAAACTATCTTGTAGTTCTAGTATATGGGAGTAGTATTAGTATTCAAGGTTTGATGGGAAATGAGGAAACAGGTGAAAAAATCTGCCATGACCGGGAATCGAACCCGGGTCTTCCACTTGCCGGGCGGATATTCTACCACTGGTGAGAATGCCATGATATAAATTGATGGAAAGGATGATCCGAAGATTTTTTCACCTGTTATCTCATTTCCCATCATAACAGCTTATTCCTGTCGCATAAGGATCTTCGGATCATCCTTTCTATCAATTTATTCAAGGTTTAATTAACGGTATATTTTAGAAGAGTTGAACTAGTTATTTTATGACCGGCATTATCTGAAATATGGTTTTATTTGATTTATCGTTCATTTTAAACGCCAGAGATAAAATAATAGTAATAGTAATAATATAAATTTTTACGAGGAATGTATTCAGTTCTAAATTAAGCTTATATTCCCATATATCTCAATGTATGGTTAACTGAAAACTGTTGTGCAATTTTTATTTGAAAGTATCCATTCAAATAAAATTTCTTGGGATACGTCTCTGAAGGACCCCGTGAACTGATAGATAGCGAATGGCAAGTATATAAAGGTGATTAGGAAAATGGGATTTCTTTCCAACATCTGGGATCATTATATCGGTAATAATTTTTTGCCGTTATGGCAACCGAGAGCATGGAATTGAATAGATAAGAGAGAGTTATATACAGACAGAAAATCAACCCAAAAAGGGAAAGATATAAAGAAGAAAATAGATGATAACTTGGTAGATAAACTTTTGGTGTTTGGAATGTTGTCTTTGAAAATGTTGTCGAAGAAATAAAAGAGGTTGACTTAATGAATTCTATGGTCAAAAGCTGCCGTCCTTTCATTTTTCACTTTTCGTTATTATTAAACAAGGCAACGAATGATATTACACAAATTAAGCAATTTAAAGATGCTTGATGTTCAGTGGAAACAAACGGACAGGAAATAAGAATGTGGAAGGATTGTTTTTCAAATTTATGAAAGAGGAAAATCCAAGAATGATAAGAGAAGAGGGGAAGCAAACGAGGGAGTAACTCGGACAGTGGAGAAAGAACAGGTTAAATTGCGTTTGCAAAAATGAAAAATGGTAAAGTACGTGGACCAGATGAAATACCAGCTGAAGTGTGGAAACTACTGGGTGATGAAGGTCTTGAAAGCCTATGCGACCTAATGAGCAGCATCTATGAGCAGGAGCGGATGCCAGATGAGTGGAGAGAAAGTACCTTAATATCTATATATATGTAAGGAAAAAGACTGAGAGAAGAAGTATCTGGGAAGGACAATTTGGATTCATGCCAGGAAGGAGCACAACGGATGCCATTTTTTGCATTAAGGCAACTCATTGAGAAATATAGAGAAGGACAGAAAGAGTTGCATGTAGTGTTTATAGGAGAAATAATACGATAGGATACCACGACAAGAGGTCTGGAGACGTTTGCGAGAAAAATTAGTTCCGGAAAAATGTTAGATTGACACAAGAAACATACAGGATAGAAAACAAAAGTGAGATGTAGTGTTCTGATGATTTGGAAGATGGTTGGAGTTCATCAGGGTTCGGCCTTGAGCCTATTAATTTTTTATATTGTAATGGATATTATCACATAAAAAGTAAGAGAGCTCCGTGGAACATACTAATCGCAGACTATGTGGGGAGAAATAGAAGAAAAGTGGAGGATAGCAGAGGACTGAGGATCGGCAGAACTAAGACTAAATATATGGTTCTAAATACCGGGCAGATGAGGGGAAACGGTCTCTACAAGGGGAACAAATTAAGAAAGTAAATAAATGGATTTAAATACTTGGGAGATGGGGATAGGGATCTAACGGATGAGATTTACAGCAGGGTGTAAACAAGGTTGAGAGGCTGGAGAAATATATCGGGGGTTTTGTGTGATAGGAAAATATCGCTTAACCTGAAAAGGAAAATTTTAAAAACTATAGTGAGACCTGCGATGCTGTATGGTGCAGAGGCATGGTTCATGAAACGAAGTCATGAGAAGAAAATGAATATGGCGGAGATGAGAATGCTGAGGTGAATGTGAGAAGTGACCAGAAAGGATAAAATTAAATATGACTATACAAGGTGATCAGTGAAAGTGATTGAATTGTTCAAGAAAGCACAGGAGATGAGACGTGATGAGCAGGGCCGCGCCTAGTATGTTTCGCGCCCGGGTGCAAGATATCTCTGTGGCGCCCCCCTACTAGCGAAATTTCGTGGTATGATCATATACGACTTTTTTCATCGATAGAGAGTGGAGACAAGCTGATGTATTTCTGTCGGTGTATCCCATAACGAATTGATTGAAGAAATTATCATCATCATCATTTTATATCTGCTTGAAGGAAAATTAAAAAAACTCGCCGCATATATGATTATAATTCAATACTCTGTCCCGTTACATTAATGATCAATCAAAAGTTCTTATATTTTTGTCCATTTACAAGCCAAATTAGATTCGATATTTATTCTAATAAGAAAAAAACTTCAATTATTTATGCATTCTTACGTCAAAGTCCCGACTTCGTATTTTCATTTTAAGATGTTTTAAAATCCAATAAAGGAATAGATGTCAATAATTCTCTCATTATATTGAGAAATTGTTTCAGTATTTGAATTTGGAACTATTTAGAAATGAATATGAACGTTAACGTAGGTGGAAGATCGTGAAGGAGTAAGGGAGCTAATTTTCGGAAAAGCTATACCAAACCGATTTAAAACAGATTTGGGTTTTCCAAGCCTCGGTAAGTGGGAGAAAAAGTGTAGGCACCTGGTATTCTTCCAGCGAAAGGGTTTGTGGTAAAGGTCAATGGTACTTTACGAAAGGATTGCCGCCTCAGCTGGAGTTCCTCGCTAGATTCGGGATAACAATTAGCAGAGTAGCGCCCCCACCTCTTGGCGACTCCTACGGTGAACCCATTTTCTGTCGCCACTGATGTGTGTTCTAGCGACCCCGAGTCATGCGACTGCGTATCGCAAGGGATCGGAAAAATTTTGCATGGAAGATTTTGTATCATTTTACAATCTCCAATTTTCCCTTTTCACTCGGACAAAGTAGGAAACATTCCCAAGTCGAATTCCAATAATATGTAGTTACAAATACCTTGATGAGAAGGCGCCCGGGTGCATTGCACTCACTGCACCCCGGATAGGTGCGCCCCTGGTGACGAGGCGGGAGGAGTATGTAGGGCGACAGGTTTTGTAATTGGAGATATCCGGTGGGCGGAGAAGAGGAAGACTGAAAAAAATATGGTTGGAGTACATTAGGTACGATATGGTGGAGAAAATTCTAACAGTGTAAATAGCAAGGGACAGAAACGATCTCGTTATTATGATCATTATTAACGGATCTGTCGCAGAATCAATACTTCTCTAGAAGGTAAAGCTCCTAGAATTTCTCAACTTAGGTTTCCTTATCCTTCAGGTCGTATTTTGACATGCCTTCGTTGTTCATGTGGATTTATGCTTTCTATATTCATTTTTGCGTGGTAATTGGCAATCTCGGTAGATTTCCACTGAAACGCTGTCTCCATTGAAAACAGAATGTTATGTATAATCGTAATTGTTATTATTCGTCAACCGCCACAGCACTATCTTGCATCGATTTTCTATATAGTATTATATTAAAAGGTTTACAGAGTCCGTGATTTTCGAACGCCAAAAGTCAGGTCTAGTAAGGGTAAAATCGGTCACTATTAGGATAGTTACGAATAAGGAAAATCGTGAAGGTACAGATGTATTTTTACAAAGTATAAAATCATTTATTAGGAAGTGTAAACCTTTAAAATTGCAGGAGGGACAATAATGCCTTTAAATAAGCCTACGGCGACATCGCCATCGCCTATCAAGAGCTGAAATTAGTTCAATTTTCTTGCAAAACTCGGGTTTGCATTTTAAGTTTTTGAAATATTTACTTATTGAAACTGACTGTCTTACTGGAGAGATTATTTTTACTTTGAAACCTAAATTGAATTCGTTCACGTTTTATGCCTCCGATGTTGTAATCTCTTAAAAATAAGTGCACTCCTGAACCCTCTATAAGATCTTGGTGAGAAATTTTGTTCTTTTGTTCACCATAGATTCCTTTGATTTATGATAACTAAGAAAAGATAAGTCGCGCCCACATTTATCTTTCTCTGTTTGAATTTTAACGTCCAACCAAAACTTCGGTCGGATATAAAGCGTTTTTTCCGCATTCAGAATAATAAAAATGGCGCGCAGACCTGTCAGTCATCATATACCATACTATTAGACTAAATATAAAAATACGACAGAAAACTACTTCCTTATTTATGAAAAAGAAGGATACAGTGTATAATTTAACATATAAAATTAGCTAATTGAATTAAAAACATGGATCATATGGCATAATTCGTCAATTTTTAATGTTAAAGTTAACTTTTATTTGAAATGGTAGTGGTGTTTGATAAAGTGCTTATTTTTTAGCAAAGGCTATCAATGACTCGTATGATGTGTTGCATTGGAATGGGCTATGTGGAAGTATAGCTGTTATTTATTGTGTGATATATAATTTCGATTTTTTAAATCGGCAGGGAACTCTTTTAGGAAGCGTACGATTTGATGTAATGCTAGTGTAATTGCCCGTCATAAATGACGTTTGGGCATGAACGAAGTATTAAATGAAAAATTAAGAGACACACTGACTGAAAATTTTCAATAATTAGCCCTTAAACATAAGTAAAATTAACCTAAAGTAGAATTACCACTGAAGATAGCTGTTTTGTAGCTGAAATGAGCATCTTGTTTTTCATAACCTAATTATGGTTATTGGAAACACCTTAATTAAATACCTTTCCCAATTTTTTTATATTTAAGAGTTTATTCTTGCGAGAGTTCAAACCATAGGACTTGACTAAACGTTAAGTCAAAATATCAAATTAACAGGGCGAATCCATGGTTCATGTATCTTGCAAAATCAATTTTAGTTTCATCGTTGTTAATACACTTGATTAATTAAACGCTGATTAAAGTTCTTTATGTAATTTTTCATGAAATCTGTTTTGGAAAGTTATACTCAACACAAAGTATGGTTACAATAAATTTAACAGCTTATTTTTTACTATATAAATAAAACAATTACGAAATTATCTGGATCAATACTGGTGCGCTGTATTAAAACCATCAGCATCACAGTTATGCTAGCACAGGAGTTTTCAAACTTTTTTTACTCGCATTCCCCATTAGAGCTTTTATTTTAATGCTCTTGTACCTAGGGTGTCCAGAGGCCGGGGGTGTAAAACCGGGACATTCCCTATTTCGAGTATGAAAAATCCGAAACAACCTGGACATAACCGGGAAATTACTGGGACATAACCTAGACAAATGAATGTTAAGTCATTTTCTGTAGTTCGAGGTATTAAAATATTGTTTTAATGTATTTTTTGCGCCTGTTACTCTATTAATAAGAAAATAGGATGAGTTTAAACACTTTTCTGTTATAAAATTTTGCAATTCTTATTTATACACTTAAAATTACATACATAGCATATTGTATTTTACACGTAAGGAAATTGAAATCATGATCACATAAAGAATTCAATTATCTAACAGATTGTTCAGAATGAGTGATTATGACATAAAAAATATTAATTATTGATAAGAATGGAACAAAAATTGCACATGAATTGTGATTTATAGCAGTGTTTCAACCAACAACGGCTGCGTCGGTCCGCGAAACTTTGGTGGAAAGTTGATAGATTTATTCTTATTTTCACAGTTAAATGTTTAAAAAGTTATGTGACTACTTTATCTTATCTTTTAATAAAATTTCATGGAAGAAAACAAATAAAAATGATGTAGTTTGCTAAATTTTACCGGTCCTTAGTGGAACGTTCACAACATTTGTCGGTCCACGGCAGATTTTCGGTTGAGAGACACTGATTTATAGAGTATTGCCCTTTGAAACATCCTAATTGTTATCGCATGCCATAATTACAATTCAAACAAATTATAATGGATAAATCGTATTAATATAAAAATATTGATCAGTATTACATTATAAACTCAAAATTATAAGAGATGTGAATTTTAAGTCATTAAGCATGAAAAAGCACGATTATCATTAAACAAAAATCAATTTAAAGTTACATGAACTAATTAAATATCAAAAATTAAAATCTTTATTACAAAATCAACAAAAAATCAAATACCAGGTACATATATGAACCATTATCACTTAAGAAAACATTCATTATTAAATGAAGAAGAATTAATTTATGAGTTATGAATTATTAAAACAAAAATTCCATTCATCAAATGAAAATCTTAAAATTTAATTTTACGTTTATATTTGGCCGATCCTTGCGCAGTTTTAAAAATTTCTTCATTTTCTTTTATGGAATTCATAAAATCTTCAAAACTTTAAATTAAAGAAACACATGAATATTTTTTAACTGTACTGATTTCTAATCTGTTCCGTTCATCAGTTCATTGAGCGTCTAATAAAGAATAAACTCTCTCAGCCTACATTGTGGTCCGGAATTGCAAGCATATATGAGCAAATTCTAATGAATTCACTTTTTTGCCCGTTAAATTCGATTTTCATAAAGATAGTCATCCACTTCTCGTTGCAGTTCATCATGTCCCAATTTACATTGTTTTCAATTTCATTGCTAATCACTTTCTTCAAAAATACAATTTGTTCATACAGAATATTTTCCGCAAATTTAATTCCATTTCTTTCAAGCGATACACAAGAATATGCAACATCATCCCACTTTGGAATAGGTTTTTAAGTCAACCATTTCAAAAATGATTACTGCTTTAATGGTTCAGTCCAATTTAGTAAATACTCCCTTGCTGTTGAATAAAATTCGATGACTTCATTGCTAAATTGCCAGGTTTTGTTTTGTGCAGTCGCCGCCGGAGAGATTCCTTCACTTGATAATCTGCTCACCTAGCGGATCGTAGCTCAGGTTAACGGAATTTCTAGATGAGATCCCGTCCTTCGCTGGTACTGTATGAATTGAACAACATTTTTACCGGGCCGGCGCCGCGCCGTCCCGTCGCCATGCAGCGCTGTTGCCGGTAATGTGCGAGTAGGCCTTTATGCGGCGAAGGGAGCCACGCTAGCACCCATACTGCAATGTTTATCGGCGAACACGCAAATAATTAATAAGAAAACGTATGAATTGGAAATCTCGATCATTGAAAACAAGTACGGAGGTTGCTCCTATAAACTGGGACAATTGGGCGTCCCTAAAACATTTTTCGGGACACCGGAACAGATGACTAAAATCCGGGATAAATCCCGGAAAACCGGGACGTATGGACACCCTACTTGTGCCACTTGCGCAGTTTTTTATTGTCGCATACCACCAATCACATTTAAAGTGATGAATGACTCTTGTATTAATTTAGATAACCCGTATTTATAACGTTAACATTCACAGATTTGGCGTATTTCCCTGTTATATGAAGATGTTCTTAGTCGTCACATTGCAACTTTTGATTTCGATTACATGCGCGGTAAGACAAAGTAAGAAGCAAAATTGTAATCTTTAACACTTTCGCGTAAGCCTTGAAAACTTTTTACGCAGCCCTAGGGGTACGCCCAACTCACTTTATTCCACTCGATAGTAATATGCCATAATAAAATTGTATTTCGATGATAAGATAATTTTACCAAAATAGATGAGGAAACCGAAAAACCTTTTTATACAGTAATATTTCTCCTGATTTTTTTATGGATCGAAACGATTCTTTGAATACTAATACATATGTAAAATATTGCAATGGATTCCCGTTTTTACAATTGTTATTCTTCTGATATACTCAAAGAATGAATGACCCTCATGGTTGTAAAAAAACATAATGAACAAGCAATGACAGGATCTCCCTTTACTAACCCATGTCCTCCCTGCTCGTGTTCAAATAAAGAATAAAAAGTGAGGCTCCGTAATAGAACAGTTTGATCACTACAATTCAAAACTGTAAATTGTATACGTTATGTGGTTCTAACAGAGGCGGTGTTGCTATAAAGCCATGCTTAACAGCAAAAATTTAAGTGTGAAAAACATACCCGACTCGGAAAACAAAATGGCTTTCAGGTATTGTTTTTTCTTCAATGTAGCTGAAGAAAAGATCGCTTTCCTCTCTTTCACGCGGCGTGAATAGTTAGAATTGGTTAAAGAGTGATCTTTGAGAAGAGAAATGGAAAATACTTGCACTCCATCGAGCGGGATTCGAACCCGTGTCGTGAGAGCGGGAAGGGCGGAAGCAGGATATGCGCCCGAGCACCCTCCTCCGATGCGGCGAATGTTCCTGTTCGAGCCCCGCTCGATGCAATTTCCTACGCTGCCCGTTTTAGAGACGCCCATGACTGTTAGTTGGGCAGCATTTTGTAAGCCTGAGCTGCGGCTCTATACGATTTATATCTCTAGATAAACAGGAACTCTAAATTATTATCGGTTTAGGTCTACAGTGCGTAATGGGTTATTTATTTATATCTATTATTTTTAAAACGATCCCTTTTACAATATAATCCAAGTTTTATTTTTCATATCAAGTTGAAAAAAAGGAGATCCAATTCTACCTCAGTTTCAGAAAAAATACCTCAAATGCGTTTTAATATATAGGCTTTGTCTAAATGAGCAGAATAGGCCAGGGGTTGGAAACTTGCAACTTGGAGTCGCATGCGATTCACTAATTACGTTTAACGTTCTAAAATATGAATCACTATCATTTACTAGGACAGTCCTCCTATAATGTGGCTCTTCTCATGTTGGCTTTTATAATAAATTTAAGAGAAATTGGCTCTTCTTGTAAATTCGTTTGTCGACCTCTGCGCTAGGCGGATGTACAGCTGTGGTTTTCAAACTTTCAATTGTCGCGGCCCACTTGAATGTTATGCGGCCCCCTTTGAATTGAAAATATTAAAAATAATAATCTTTAATACAATTTTTTTAATTTTATATAACTGTTAATAATTTTTATCGTATCGTATTTCCTAAAATTTCCAGATGAAATTTCATTATTCGTGAATTTTTTATATTTTGGCATATCACCTAACATCTAAAATAACTTTACGGCCCCCTGTGGGGCCACGACCCACAGTTTGAGAAACACTGTTCTTGAGATAACATTTGTCTGCCATTTTATCGGAGAAATACGTAGTTGTCGTACAACACCGCCGTGTTTCCGAAGTAGCTGTTGAAGAAGGAATCAGCGATCATCGAGCAGTTCGAGTTCTTTCGGACATATCTACCGCAAAGTATCGCAAGCCTAAGCGAAAAGTGTACATGTATAAAAATGCTAACTTGGAGGATTTCAAAGAGAAACTCATCAAGGATTACGGCGTTTTCAGCAAATCTACAAGCACGAATAACGTTGAGGAAACTTGGAAAGCATTCCTATCAGGAATTAGAACGGGTATCAATACGTATATACCAAGTAAATATATTAGCGATAAGGGGGAACCAAGATGGCATAATCGGCGGGTTAGTTGTGCACTCAGGCACCAAAGAGAGCTTCTCTCCGTATTTAAACGCATCTAAAACTGTAAGTCACAGGAGGAGGTAATTTCAATGTCAAATAAGTACAAAGATTGTCGGACTAGGACCAAAAAGGTTATGCGCAAAGCGTTAATGGACTTCAAGAGAAAGATTCTTTGTGAACATCTAAATGTAAATGCCAAAATCTTTTGGTCATATCTTAGGGAAGTTCAAGATCAACGCCCAACCGTAGCACCGTTAAGAAACGACAAAGGAGAATTAGTTAACGATAGCACAGATAAAGGAAATTTGTTAAACTTATTTTTTCTGAGTGTATTTACTACCGAAGACATGAGAACGAATGTCGTGGCGCCCGAACCAGGCAAGGAAAAAATGAACGATATAGTCATATCAGCGAAAGGGATAGCTCAAATGCTTAAAAATATCAAGGCAAATAAATCTCCGGGTCCAGAAGAGATACCAGCTAGAGTACTCAAATAGTTAGTACTGAAAATAGCACCTTATCTCGAAATAGTATTCAGTACCTAAGTCACTTAGTCATGGCGTTGTACCTAAGGAATGGAAATTAACGTTTAACGCCGTTACATAAAGGTGGAAAAAAAGAAGAGAAAATTACAAGCCAATTTCGCTTACCTCAATATCTTGCAAGGTTCTCGAGCACATTATCGTTAGTTCCGTGATGGACTTCTTAGATAGTCAGAACTTGCTAAGTAAATATCACCACGACTTCAGGAAGAGAGATCTTGTGAAACACAGTTCGCTCTGTTCGTTCACGATATACTAAGATGAGGAGACCGTAAGACTCAGTTAGACGCGGTTTTCCTTTACTTCATGAAGGCTTTCGATAAAGTTCCGCATAGTAAGTTAGTGAAGAAATTAAATGATTGTGGTATTAATCGAAAGATTATAGAGTGGATCAGCGACTTTCTTAATTACCGTGAACAACTAGTAGTTATAGATGGATTTAAATCAGATTCAGTTAGTGTAGCCTGAGGCGTTCCACAGGGAAGTTTCATCGCCCCCCTACTATTCCTTTTATACATAAACGACTTAGATAAGGTTGTTAAAAGTAAAATCAAGTTATTCGCGTATGATACAGTAGTTTACAGAGAGATTAACAGTCCTAATGATCAATTATTAATTTCTAACGACTTAAATGCAATTCACGAGTGGTGTAAAGAGTGGCAGTTAGAATTGAACTTAGGAAAGTGTTCCTTTATGAGATTCTGGGGAAACAAAAACAAAGACGCGACGAATTACATTGTTGAAGGCGTCCATCTACAACTAGCCGATTTCGTCAAATACCTATGAGTTACCTTAACAAGCAACCTCTCGTGGAATATGCACATGCGAAATATATGCGGGAAGGCTACACAGAAACTAGGATTCATCAAACGCATAATAGGTAAAAGTGAGGAAAAATTCAAAGAGACATGTTACGTCTCGTTAGTAAGACCGCTATTAGAGTATGCGCCGAGCATATGGGATCCGTACGAGAAAGGATCAATCTCAGAGTTAGAAAGAGTGCAGCGAAAACCCGCTGGATTCGTCAAAAATTGTTACGATAGAAATAAAAGTGTTACAGGCTTGTTACAGGACTTAGGATGGGAATCACTAACTGAGCGCCGATCACGTACTCGGATAATACTTCTTGAAAGATTTAGAACGCATATATTCTCCAGCGATGTCGAAGAAATAATAAGAGTGCCAACTTATATTGGTAGAATGGACCACCCTCGTAAAATAAGAGAGATAGCCTCTAGGACTGAAGAGGTAGAAAGGCTCGTTTTCCCCTAGAACGATAGCTGAGCAGAACAGAAGTTACGATAAGAAATCAACCGACGTAGGGTGATATTATTCATTATCATGCGCTTTCCCTTGGTGCTATTTCAGCCTCTGCCACACACCAATGCGGTGGCTTGCAGGGTGAACTGTAGATGTAGATGTACAATTCTGAGATGACTGCTCGTACATTGAAAAGCTAAGCATATATTATATTAAATAACTATAGCTTTTTTAATGATTCAATTTATCATATTTGTGATAGGAAATTATACCATGCAAGTATGCATGACGCCGCACATCTCGGCCTGGTGATTTCATATCAGTTATAGTATTAATATAATCAATCAAAAGTTTTACAAGTAGACCGAACATACCAAGAGGTAATAATTGAATGATATAATAACAAGTTATAATTACACGAAGTAGAATCATAGGTGAGGATTTTCAGTAACCCTAAAAGTCTTTCACGGCTATCGTAGGGATTACGGGGACCAGGAAGTCCCAGCCACATATCATCTTATCAATAAGACCTCCATTTCTCTCAAACTCAGCCAATTCGAACATATTGTACACCGTACGGCTATCAAAATGTTAAAATCATACAATCATAAAGATACAAGTCCGCTTACATTTTCTAATATTAGTTTGATTTTTTTAAATATAATGTTTGATTTAAATACGAGGTAAGGAAACTTTTAACGAGACAAGTTGCATAATCATTCTTGAGTGCATTGGTGGATGGAATTTCAGTTCTCGTCGGATGTTACTTAAGGGACTGCTAGGGATCCTATTAATTAAAGTAAGTAAAGTAAATTTGAAATGAGCCGTATTAAATAATTCACAGTTCGCTGTCAAAATTGCTTCGCGGACCACATAAGATACTCTCGCGGGACATAGTTTATCCATCTCTGGATTTAAGAGTCTTTCATAAAAAAAAAATTCTATTCCTTTCCCGCTCTATTCATGAAGCAATGCTGATACACACATTTTCCTTGAAATTTAATACTAATTTTTTTCGCGTGATCGTTTGTCCCTATTTACTTTTTCTTATCTTCAACGGATTTATATCCTAGCTCCTTCAGCAATTCTGTTACACCTCTCCAAAGTTCACTAGTACAAATCTTGCCCTCTTTCTACTGGATCATTTCTATCCTTATAGTGGAAATATTACACCCGTAACGCATATTCTTTCAAAGATCTTATTAATGTCTTATTTGCTCATACCCTCTCCCTAGAGCTATTTATCTCATTACAATGTAAAGGTTTCAGAAGAAAATTAAAACGGCATTTTCTATCTTGGTTTTTACTCCTAGGTATTTTATATCAGTGGTGCCAAAAGTACGCCCCATATCTAGCCTATCAATAACTAAGCATTCACAATTAATAACATAATATGACCTAAAATAATAAATAATAAAAACAATGCATTTCATCTTTTCTACCCAACCCTTTTATTGGTTAAATAGGTTTAATAATAATTAGCTAAAATTTAATACCAAATCAACCATTAATTTTTTCTTTCTTGAACTGTATTTTCAACGAATATGATTCACAATTATTGCCGAATTCTAATCGGAGAAGGTGGAGCACCACTGCCTTTTATCATCAAATTCTATCTACTTGGGTAACGCGGTATGGTTACTTTGGTTTACATTAATTTTCATTTATTATTAGTTGCATAAAGCATAGGTAAATATATTCATATAATTTTGAAATAATTCTTCACCTCGCATTTAATTATTCTACACATGAAGCATCCCCCGCAAAGATCCTTACATTCGATTTAATATATATAAGTAATTTGTTGATATAAATCAAGAATAACAAACGCCCTAAAGCACTACCAAGCGGAACTCCCGAGGTGACATTTGTTTTGATATAGACTCCTATTCTAATGCTGTGCTTCTTATTCTTCAAGAAATCTTCTATTCATCTCAATACACTCGTGCTCATTTCTAGCCTGCTAGGATTACTCAGCATGATGTGGTGGGAAAAACTTATACTTGTCCCTGTTAGTAGCTAAATCGCCATCAAATTCTTTTTTTCAACCGTCGGTCATGTTATTGCAACTAATGGCATATCTCGAGAAGGCCGGAAAATGGAAAAACTAGAGTGGGTTTTTTGGCTCGAAATATGTAGTGTCTATCCGTCTTTCTATGTTTCTGTAGAATAAATTAGAAATTTTTCTTTAGATTTCTGGAAAATAATCATATTAAGTACGAAAACGAGGAAAGACCGTCGATAATCCCGCTTTGTTGATTACATGGCTATGAAGGTTGCATATGAAAAAGAAAATTTAGTGAAATTTTCGTAAATCAATAACTTGGTATATGGCACAAGAAGTAATAAGTTCACTTTCTACATTATTTATTTTAAAGTAAATAATAGGAGATATTAGAAATATTGATACATTACGCCAAACCCACTGCACAAATCCCTTGCTATATTTTGAATTCGTACTGTTATAATAAGAAGGGATTCTTGCAATCACTATCAGACATCATAAACAACTTCACAAATCCTTATCGATTATGTATTCTAAATTACAATCAAAATTATCAGAACAGCAGAAAATGTCCCGGTTTAACCGTCAATATTTGCCTAATTCATACTATCATATTTAATGGATTAAATCCATTCACTTGTTATAAGTTTTGATTTTTACCTAAATGCATCCTATACAATATGTGCTTCAAATTTAGCTAATTCAATCTTCCTTCCTATGTGTTTCAATTTTCTATATTATTCGAACGTAATTAATGACGTCTCATATTGTCATCCATTGTCATTCGTGGAGTCACTATCATTACTTGCACTAATGGAAGTTATTTTAACACTGGTACTTCATATCGTGCAATAGCCAAACTGCAAAATTTCCAGTCCCATATTCTGTGAAACGGTTGTTTTCAAATTGCCTAAATCTATTAATAACGATGACGAGTGCAATGATAAATATGAAAAATCTGATTTGGCCAACACATGACTTTCTCCATATTTGGTGTATAGATATTTAAATTAATATGAATAGCATTATAAGGCAAAATTATTATTTCGTATCTTAAAAGAATACAGTCCTTATTACCGTAAATTATATTTAGAATATGTTTACAGAATTCACCGCTAGTTGGTGGCGCTGTATACTGGAAATTTACGAATACGTTAAATTTCTCCGAAATGGATGGTCCTATGAAAATTTATTTAAAAAAAAAACTTGGAAGAAATATTATTCTCTACAACTTTCGTCCTCACAAAGATTACCAATAACGGCGTTTTTAGGGAGATATTTGACGGGAACCGAAAAATCCGATTATTTATAAATAATTCCTAAATAATAACTGCTATGGAAAATTGTTTCAAATAAATGTTGTAGAAAATTACATTCTATATAATATTTGTATTGAGTTGTATATACAATAATAATGTTTTAACGGAGAAATATCGCAAAAACCGAATCGGTTTCGAATAAACCTCTACTTTCGGTTAAACGTTATTGTCCAAAAACTAATTAGTTCTTTGTACCCATACCAAATATGAAATTTAGTAACGATATCGGTAGTACTTTTTGAGTTAGAGCGCCCACAATCACATACACAAGCACACACACAGACATCAATCCGAAAATAGTCTAAACGTGTTCTAGGGACCTCAAAACGTGTATTTCCGTTGAAATCTCGAAGTCGATTTTTTTCATGAATACAATACTTTCTCTATACTATGTAATATATGGAGAAAGTAATAAACAATTTATTAGCAATTGATAAAATTGATTCTTACACGCATTAGAGTGGCTATCCAAAAGTCTTTTATGTTGGTAATTGACTTTTAGTAGACAAAAATCTCAGATGTACTGCAAAAATATGTCCTTAGTGATATACGCATTAATAATAATGGTTCAGGCATATTGGATTTTTGCGGTTTGGATTTAAACTTATACTTTGGACAATATGTAACTTATTCGGAGTGCAATTGAATATGTGTTTTGCTAAAGCTGGAGTCTCCGATGTTTTCATGGTGTAAATTAAATATCTTTTCTTTTTACATTTAGGCATTCATTTATTCTCTATTAAATATAAATTTAACTGAATCTATTGCATCAGTTTCCTTAGTAATGATATTCAAAGTTCTTCATAAGCCCTTCTATAACAATGACTATGTGATGCCCTGTGACTGTGTGGGTAATCATAGCGAGTTGAACTTATCGCATTTACTGACGTAATTCTAGCACTTTTATTCTCAAAAATTTGAAACTGAAAAACGGGTACTTGTGTTCTACCATCACCTACCAAATGCGAGATTTTCTCTAAGTTATTACTGCACCTGTTCACAATTGGTTTGCGTACTTCATTGAAAAATGTAAGCAATAGAGACTAGTTGCATTAGTAACGCGTAACCTTTTCTAAAAGCTTCATTTAAACTAAAATACTGTAACTATCAGCTAATTCACACATTAATAATGTTTGGACGAATGGAATCGTCTTTTCGTCATCACGTCAAAATTTCTGTTTTATCGACGCATTATGGGAAAAGTCTATTGCAATTTATAGAAGCAACTCGGAAGAGAGAAATGAAAACTTTAGCTCCTCAAATGCGCGAACAGTGACCTAGTAGAAAATATTGGTATACCCCTGCAAACATGGTATTGGTTTCTCAACATCAAATTAACAACAAATACTATTCAGAAGGGTGTGTTGTTCAGAATTTAAGAAGCTCTCTATAAAGTCCTGGGTGCGAGAATTAGGACAAAATATACGCCATTTTCTTAAAAAGTCTGCCCGTAGTAATGAACCTAAGAGTTCGGTCGAGTACCTTTTACCACGAGCCTGGTATGACTTTTATTTTTACTGTAGTGATTCTATTAATTTATGTTAATGTAGTTTTGATGAGCAATGGCTTTGTATTATATGGTAGGTAAAGAGTTTTATACATTTAAGTTAGATGAGGCAAAATTGACCGTAATCTATAAGTTTTAAAAATTATAACGACGATATTACATATAAATCGTGAGGAAGCCTCGCACTGGCCTTGCCTAGGACTCCTTACCTTCAAGTGTCAGCTATGTCTGCATGTTTTAATGTCAAGTTTTTATTATAAAAAATTATTGAATCATACCACTATTACTCAGCCTATTGATCTTAAGGTGGTGCTTTAAGATCGCTAATTTTAATTCACATTTCTTTTTTATTTAACTTTAATATCGATACATTTAAATTAAAACCGTGGTTAAATTTCCGCTTATGTATCTTGATATGATGTGGCATTTATCGTTTAAGATATCTTCCTTACAAATCCAATTTGCTGTCTTCATTTTGTATTTATTTCACGCGTGACGATCTTATAGGCTAATTTTCTTTTCAACCTCAGAAGTTATGCTTCCACGAACCTTATGAACGTCACGCATTTACGAAAGCCCTATAGAAAATTTAAATCAACACCCCTCAAGTGCTTCCATCAGTCATACACAAGAAGGTAAAACCTTTTCACCTTCTTTCAAGACTCTCATGCCTGAGAATTTTATAATGTCGTTTTCTTTACCTGTCATAGGATCATCGGCAAACACACCTTTGCAAAATTATTCTTTTAAAAGGCTTACATCAGCAGTAACATTAATAAAACAAAATAGAGAACACGTGAAGCAGAATTTATGTGTTGCCTACTAATCACAATCATCTGTTATTTTAGAAAAAACCATCTCGATTCAATAACCATCGGTGTCACATTTATTTTCCGGATAAACTTATGCTAGCCTCGTAAAATTAAGAAGACTTTGTCACATTCTCCCGTCTCTTCTACGGTGTGATTTATATGAAAGTGATAACTGAAAACTATACAGTGAAAACTGAGGATAATGAGATTGAAATAATGGGAAACTAAATCGAATTAATAAGTCGATAAAAACAACGGAACTTTAGACTTGAAACGAGAGAGTTATCATGGAACATTTCATTGGTTTGTCCTAAAATTAGCGTTGATAGTTTGCGATCATATTTCTCCAACGAACGAAGAGCTAGTGAAAAATTGATTTATATTGATTCTTTCGGTTGAAACGTCACACCATGGCAGAACTGAGTTATATTGTTTCTTTTCATTGAAAACGTCACATCATTGCAATGTTGAGTTATATTGTTTCTTTTCGTTGAAAACGTCACATCATTGTAATTCAAAAGTTGTATGAAAATATGACAGCAATTATATTCGCCACTGATTATGTCTTCAATTTTACTTGCTCTCCAACGAGTTGCTGTGGTTTACCATATATTATACTCATAATATGTTCGATTAGATAAATATAGATTATATAGGTTAGTTACTTAGATCTTAAGCTTGGAAATAACTATAAAACCCTCATTAGCACATTTCTTGCGTTATTTTTGCATATGTATTATGATTAATACAGGGCATGAAATTTGCTGAATCTATTTTATTATTGAAACCAAATATACTTCACGGAAGAGGTCTATATATGGCGGGACTACATAATAGGGAATATAAATACCTATATAAATAAAAACCTTAGAGTTCAAACATTTTCTAAACACCTGTATTGGTTTTAGCATTTAATCATCATATTTGGTCATGATTTTGACCGATTATGGTCATGTTGTATTTATATACGTTCTCCTGTACCTATTCAAATAATAATAATTTCTTGCTTAATAATTCCCATAAAACCTCATTCCTTCCTTTGAAATAATGCATTATTTTTATTTATTTGGAATGAAGACTTGTTATCGAAAAACTGTAGGTAATTTTATTAAGGATAACACATTTATGAGAGATTTAAAAATAAAAATCTTTTAACATTTTTAGCTGCTCGAAATCTATTATTCTCCTTGCTCAGTTTCAACGAAGTCTGTTCGATCGTCAAAAAATATTCCGCAATATTTTGAATGAAAAACAGAACTATAACTGAAAATATTTTTTGTAGAACCAATATGATTCGAAACTTGACAGAATACATCACATATTCAAGTCGTGCACCATTCATTTCATATGGCGTAAAAGTAATAGATATAAAATTCATGTTTAATATCTTTAATCGTGTTAGCCGGAGTAGCTTTCAGGTTTGAGTTTCAAGCAATGGAGTATGAAGACATCGTAAATAAAACGAGTTTAAGAAAACAATAAATCGATGCAATATTTATTTCAGCTTCCAAATTATTGAAAAGCAATTTTTGAAATATTCGACAAATATACTCTATCTATCCGTATTTCTTCCACGTGCATCGTCCATCTCAGGGCAAAATGTAATACTTTACTGCAACCATTACCCAGTACATCGTCGGTAATAGGAATCCTCTGCCGTAACTACACATAATATGTGCTTCAATCTGATTTGACTTGTAAACTACCCAGGATTTCTAATATTCCTCTTTTATTCCGAACCGTATTTTTGAAAGGGTCAATTTTGTAAGTTTTGTTGTTGTATAGTTCAGTATGCAGCTTCACTCGGCGTGAAACTTAAATCTGTAATGCAGAGTGATGTTTGCGGCATTTGGTAAATTTCTTGGAAACCTTGATTAAAATTTTTAATTATTGTATGTACCTACATAATATGTAACTAATGTTTGCCTTCCTAGCTGTAAAGCTAAAATTATTCTTTTCCTTAAAATGCTAAAAAAATGCTGTAAATTTATTTGTCGGAGTCTCACGCGCCTGATAACAGTGTTGCGTGCCTGTAATGCATATAAATTTGAAAATACTTTTTCACTTCCTCATCCGGTCAACTTGTAACGCATTTTCAACGGTAATAATTATCAGGTTCAATATTTGACAAAACGAAATAGGCATATCTTCTTTCGCCAAGACAACCTTAATTAACGCATACCTGTTATAAAGATATGGATTGAAAAGTAATAAAATTCTTATATTAAAGCTGAAAAGAAACTCTGAAAAGGGAGCTTAAAAAAATTAAATAAAGGAATTCATATAATATTCCCTTAAATCGAATCGCAAGCATTATAAACATCTAAGTGTAAAATACTCGAAATCGTTTGATCAAAGTAAATTTTTCCACAAGATTATCTGTTTTAGTTAGTCGATAAATCATGTGTACAATAACGTAAAGGGATTCATAATAATACACATTTCATACATCAAAAAATTAAATTCTGTGGTGATAGGAACTTAAATCATTCGTGATGGGGGAGAAACCTCAATCTTAAAATTATAGTATATGAGAAATCAAGATGGTTTCCGTGCATATACGTGTAGCATATTTTTATTTGTTATTTAAAATAATTATGAACTAAAAAAATTTGAGTTCCCTGTAACTGAATTAACATGAATTAGAATGGATATATGTTGCATTCGTAAGGTAAAAATTATCAATTACACAAAAATGCTGAATATTCAATCACTTAAAAATCACATAAAAAATTATCGCTTTCATACTTCATTGTCATTGGATTTCAACGGATTTCGGAGAGCATTAGTTAATGATTTCATCCAAATAATATAGTGTCGGTCAAGAGTTATTTTTCTATATGTCAAAATATAAGCAAAATTAAGACTAAATAAAAATTTGATTTATTTATTCAAGAATTGTGAGAGAATTAATTACTCTTACAAAACCTATATATACCGGTATTTCCATTAAATAAGTTTTAGTTAACTCTTATTTAGCGAAAAAAATTGATAATTCTAAAACTTCATGGAATAGCAGCAGAATATTAAAGAAAATATTCACATATCATCATCATCATCATCAAAGGGATGTGTTCGTTGATAAGCCCGTGGTTATTATCGATTAAACCAGTTACTGGGCATATTCCTACATTCCAAAATTTCTTTGTATCTTAGCTGCTCTTTTACTTTCAAGTCGTCTATTATCTGAAACCATTTCCCTCGTAAAACGCCTTCAATCTTACTTACTCTCTTCTCAGGTAGTGTCCGTTCCGGTTCATCTTTCCCTTTCGTATATTCTGTCTAATCATTTCCTTTTCCCCCACTCTTCTTAGTATTTCCTCGTTCTATATATCTTCTCTGTCTTCAGCATTTTTCTCTATAGCGACATTTCTAATCTTCTCAAGTATTTTATATCATGTTTCCTTAATGTCCATGTTTCTGCTCCCTGCATGGCATTTTAAGAAATTTTCCTGCATAGCTCCCTTTATATTTTTAGTAGATTGTTCTTTCTTCTGGAAGCGACTTCTGCTTCCGTTATTCCCATCCTCATTTTGCCGGTGCATTTTGCAACTCGTTATGATGCTCACAAGTTATTAAAAGTCTGAAACATTTTCTAATAAATTCCCGTCATATCACACTTAACATCATTTCACCTATATCAACATGTAAGTAGTGTGACGTTTCTGGACTTTGCCTGCAATATCTCTGCTTGATCTGTTGTTGTATAGTTTAAAAAGCTACATTTTAAAAATAATGCTAACTCTACAATGATGGATATTTTAACGTTTAACTTTTAAGTTAAGTTAGTTTATTTCGATTATTATTATGTTTAAATCGTACTAAATAGAATAGAGTCTCAATTATGAACCACCTTTTTTTTATATCATTACGAACCTAATGGTTCTAATTAGGGATTCTGATTTCATACCTTCTTCCATTTTCCGGAACTCGAGACTTACTACTTTCTGAAAAATCCCGAGAATTCCTGGGACTCGAGAAATTCAATGGGTCTTCAAATTAAATCACAGAAAGTATATTTTAATAGTTTAATTTCTTAAAATTGTAGTCACAAGAACTGTTACATAAACTTGTTTATTTTTGTTTTGCTTAGAAACTTCTCAAAAATACAATAGCGTTGGCTGATGCATCTGCCGGCCTATTTCGAATTTTACTAACTATATTTCCTGCTATAGAAAAAACTAAAATTTGTGTGGGCAATGATTACACTGTGTTGTGTTTTTATATTTATAAGGTGCTTCAACACTTCAGAGTGGTCGCTGTACATTTTAGGCTGAAATTATTATTTAAGACAGTTACTAAGTCTGTTGCTAATCAAACAAAACATCAGCATTTGTAAATCCAAAAAAGAGAAGGATACATTATCATCATTTTTTCTGCTAGTTACTACTAACAAAGTTGTTGCATTTCAAATTAAAGATTTCCCACCAAAGCATTTTTATTTAAATACGGTATATCAAGAATATTTCCAATTAAAATGAATCTCGATGTCTAGAACAAAAATTTCCCGGGACTCGAGACAGGAAAAATTCTTCAATTTCCCGGGAAATTTTTGTCGGGAATTCTCGAACCAGAATCCCTAGTTCCGACCCTAACTCTTTTGAATTTTATCGGCGCTTACTGGATTTAAAAAAATAAACTTTACGCTGTACTATATATCCATCAGTGTAGTCAGTTGCGGTGCTTTGTGCATTAGATAAGAAGGGATTAAATAACGAGGAATGACAATGCGTTTATAGTTGACACTTTTCGCGGCCTTTCAAGTAAATTCTGTTTCTTATTCGCTTCTATTTGCATGACTCTGGGACAAATGAACAGTATAAAGTGGCATAAATATATTTTCCCGATTTAGTTGGGATATGCTTTAGCCATATCGGAGTCCATTTCTAACTAACCAACATAGGAAAATACCCTAGAGAATTCTATTATTTTGATGCATTTAGAAAATTAGAGAGTTATTTATAGATTTTGAGTTTCCTATCCTTAGCAAGAATTTTCCTTCAAATATATTCTTCCTAAAATTGGAAAATGTTATTGGAATAGTAAGAATAGCTAGTTTGGAAAACCAAAAAAATCTACTGTCCCTGGCATGAGATAAATAGCCTGCACGAAAAAGATAATTCTGCGAGCGTATTTTTATCGAAAAAGTCCTCTTTGCGTAGTAAGCGATGACTTATTATAAATACCCATTATGAAGTAATAGTCGGTATTTCACCTATTTCTGCCTTGATGTTGTATAATTGCTTATTGATGCCGAAGGAACTTTTTTGCTGAACTATTCAAAATGGCAGTAAAGGTAAATTTGCCGAATAATTGGATCAAATTGCTAACTCACGATAACGGTCGTTTATATTTGATAATTTCTCTTACTTTTGAAACGTCAGATTAATTAATCATTAATGGCAGAATCGTTTATTCGATGTGTTTCCACGTGAATCGTTGCAACCCAATAATTTGATTTTCTCAAATTTGTTTTTTCAAGCTCACAGTATCCATGGATATATTACTTTTCATACATTATCTCCTTTGTTTAGCTTTTCTCCATATTCTCTCCTTGGTAAAATACAATGTGTAAGCTCAAGTATTTCGCATACTAATTATAATTTCCTAATGGTGATATTTTTGATAAAAATTCTCCCCCAAATTCCGTCTTTCGTATGCGACTTCAAAAGAGAACCATGTGATACTTAGTTTTCTGCTAAACTAAAATTATTTCAGGCAATGAAATTTATTATATACATATAAAGGAATCTCTTAAATCACAATTTCTATAAACGTCATGTTCGTATATGTAGGCAGATATATAATTGTTTCGCTCCTTGAACATCTATTTCTAATTGCTTCAAGCAAAAGCTAGGAAACCAATGAATGTAATTCGCTCATTTCAATATGAAATTTCACTGAAAACCTAAATTCTATAAAAAGTTTTATGGAGGTATAATTTTGATATATAACGCTTTCTTTGCGTAATATTCTGAGTTATAATTTAAAGTTTCTTTTCCTAATTGTTTCTGAATTAATCATGTAATCTATATTTAGGAGTAGTTGCAGACTCTACTGGTCGCAAGAGCCTAAAACTACGCAAAGAATTTCCACTCCATTGGCACAAATAGGTATAAAATACGTTCAAACACTTTCTAAAAGTAAATTACATTTGCAATTCCTGTGCTTCTCTTCGTTGTTTCCGAAAGTTAAACTCAAGACAAACTTTTTTCGGAATACGACTTCTGGGTAAAATGATATTTAAATTTACGTTATTATAAAGTCTGCAAGTGAAAATGAGAGAAATGGAAAGTCCATTGTACTTAAGGATATTAGTCAAATTTAAACGATAGGTTTTTTTGCGATACTATCGCGGTAAATGTTTAGCAAGGCTAGAGCCAGTCGCGGCAGTAGAGATCCGGAATGGAGCTAATGCATCTGTGGCCGACCTCGCGCCGTCTTTTGCGTGCAACACGCATAACAGGCCACGGCGATGGCCGATTGTGCACATACTGGCGATGCTGAATATTATAACTCGGTAATTATTCGCATCAGAATCTTAATATTTCATAATTTCGGCAGGTCGAAATTTCAACGGTGTTAATTATTTCTATTGGAAAACGTCTCTCCTATCATTTATATTCAAACTGTCCAGATTCCCTTTTCTATTTCTGCTTCCGATCATTTTAATCGTAGCTATCCTTTACTCCTGTAGCTCATAATTGGTACAGATAACCAAATTGGCATTTATTCTAAAAAAATATTAGCTATTTTTTTGTTAACTCAAATCAAGGGTCTATTATGAGTGATGTACTTTCACTAAGGACGTTAATCTCGTCAACTGCTTAATGTAAGCCGTAAGGAGAGGTATTTAAGGCATTTTTTATTTTTTAAAGTTGATATCCTCACTTTTTCGACCTTATAACGAATTCCTTTCATATTTTAAAATATTTTCTAGCAATTTGTCCCGACAGCCTTAAAACGCCTCCTTCAAAATTCTCTCTTTTTTTAAAAAATATACTTAAGACTTTGTCATTTATTTCCTTTCCTTTCAAAATCATTTTTCCGGCATTGAACGTTTCAAAATATACCTTTTTTTATTTCCTAAAATCTAACGGTGACACACAATCCTCGACGCATTTGTAAATTCCAAGAATAAGAGACAACTTTTTTGATAGCATTTTGTTAGTACTACTCGAATAGTTATGACCTCTTTTGTTATTAATTTTATGCTTATTAAAATTTTATCCGCTAATCCACTGACATCATAAGTGAAACCTGAGGAAAGATTATAAACTCAACATTCTCAGTCCATCATCAACATCAACATCAATAAAAGTCCTGCTTTTGTTCATTTTATTGATATCGTAAATTTTTATTTCTCATTAACTTTATATCCGGATCGAGTCATCTGTTTATAAAAATGCATGTCTTGCATTTCGAAGTTGACATTAAAATGTTTTGAGTTTAGTTGCCACCATATTTTAAACATAGTACTTTAATTCACTCACCATAAATGTTTTTAATGAAGCGTAAAACTGTGCAATAAATATTGCATCATAAAAGGAGAAAACTGCAGTACCTACAATTTATGAAAATGAGAATGAAGAGTTTTCTAAAAGAAAATTTGTACACTTCTTCGAGAAATTATCAGCAAACCTATCCAAGGTATATTTTATGAAATACCTGAATCGGTGGAGTAATTTATGAAAGTAGCACAATCCGATAGCTAAGGGTATAATTTTTTACTCTTTATATTTTAAGGCTACTATTATTTATTCGTTGTTTTATGAGCGCTCATTGTGTGACTTGGTATGCACCCTGTTGCTAGTCCATATTATAGAATATTATAAAAAATTCGCTAGAATAGAAGATACATTGTAATCTCGATGGAACGAGTACGGTATATAACGAAAAATTCATTACAGCAAACTAAAACACCATCACCGTCAATTTATTAACTTCATGTATACGGAATTTTATTTAGCACATTACGAGTACTCATTAGAACGAATTTTTTTGTGAATTTTACAACTTCAAGCTATTTCAACGGTATCTTATTAATCTTGTAATTGGTTGTATCCGATAGCATTAAGACAGACATGAATAAAAAAATGTGTTAGAACTTTTCTAAGCAGCAGATGCTAGAATTTTTATGAAGTTGGCGATGGAAAAAATATATAAGGAGAATATTTGGTACGAGATATTAACGTTGCGTTCTTAGCACTCGCTCATGACTATCGAGGACATCACGGAGCCCTGAGGTCTACGCTGATGTTAATCAACTTTCACTTCCTTGTAATTAGATGCGGCGGCAGAGGGTTGCATTCGAAATTGTCTGACACATCCTTCCAACTCTCGCATATACGAGTCGCTTTCAGATAAAGAGACGCTATCGACCGCAGTATTTTAATTGAATTTACGTATTGTAGATGCCGAAACTAAGCATATGCACGAGGACAGTTAAAATCACTGCTTAATCAATAAATCAAATAAAAAACTGCTTTTATAATACCGTATAAAAATATCGTAAAATTTTTGCAAACATGAGTTACATAATGTTTTAATTAGGAAAGTACCATGTTAGAATACTTTTCCCGCTTTCAATAATTCTTATAGAAATATTTGTGTGACGCTTAGTGCACCATTTCTCGCACAAGATCCTCCGCTCGTTATGAGAAGGAATTTCTTCTTGCTTTTTTTATATCCAATTCATTCCGTTCCCTTCTGAACGCTGCAGCGATAGTTATCATTCCTTTGATTTGTTGTCATTGGGTCGCCTTCTTGGTCTATTTGTTCTTTCTGGAATTCCATTCCAGAAATTCTCCTGCTCGCCCTTGATCACCCATTCGACTTGAATCTCTCTGTACGAGCCAATACTTTCGCATTAGACCCATTCTTATTCAATGGGATTTACTTTTTAAGATGTCGTTTAAATGACAAATCCAAACTTTCGTTAACTGGTTCTAAATGCAAATCAGGACCATAAGATATTCAGATTCACGCAACTTTTAACTCCCCTACATAAGTCACTTCTTTATAATTATTGTAGTTATTGACAATTTTCGAAGCCCATCATATTTATTATAGCCTGTGACCAAATGGCGGGGCACTCTTTTTGTGTCTAAAACGTGATTTTTATCTAAACGGAATTTTTACCAGAACTCCCATGGAACCATTTTACTTCCAATAAAAACTCAGACTAAGCAGCACTAGTTTGGATGTTTTACAGTCAAAGAGAAATTTGTCAAATGAATTACAAGACGGATGTATTTTTATTTAATATTTATCATCTGTTTAGCACTTCTTTATGTACTAAATTTGTGTAAAAAATCCACATTATTGTTTTTAAATCCCTTTGTCTTCTGTTGGAAGTATCTAATTCTGGACCTCGTTATACACATATAGTTCTTCATGTGCTAACACAGGCTCTAGTAAAAAATGCCAACATCATCAACTGTTGATGTTATCAAAAATGCTGGGATTATAGGAAATGGACGTCTTTTTTGTATAAAAAAGAAATGTTATTCACTAAGGACTACAATTATTCTTGACCTAAATACCGTATTTTATATTAATTTTAAGTATATTAAAACACCTTTATTGTAGTATTGAGCAACAGCCATTTATAAAGCCTTTTTAGATATTCATATTTCTTAATCATATTACTAATACCCATTCCTTCAAATGTAATTCATGCGATATCGTAACAGATGGTATTTGTGAATGAAGAAATTCTAATGGGCATGCAGTTGATAATGTCTGCGGTCACAATAGGATCAACACGGCAGAATGTTTTTAGTTCTCCGTGTATTACATTTAATATATAGTTAATTGAATCCAAAGAGAATTTATTTTTGGCGGTCAAAATAAATTTTCTCGACAAAGATTCCAAATCTTGCATAATTCGTGGATCACCATATATACTTATTCCAAAACTTTATTTCCCTCCCAAACATACCAGAGGGTCTTTCAATTACGTCTTCGGCTTTACTGTATTCTTTGCGAAAATTTACCCAATGGAATAAGTCCAAATATTTAAAACAAACATTGGGTACGATTCAAATTAATATAGGCAGAGGAACAGGAGATTACATTAGCGCATGACATTTTTTATGACTGAGCGACAAGCATACATATCCCAACATCTTCATTTCTTGCGGAATAATCCGGAATAAGTCTCTTTCGTCTGCCTCTCACATTCCTTTTCGATTGCGACAAATTAATTCTCGATAACTCCTCTTCCGTGGAGTCTTAAGAGACTACTCCGTCGAGGTTTTAAACTCTTCGGGTTTATTTTTGCTGTCGCCTTGCGAATCCATTCCCTCTTCTCCGTCGTGGTGGAGACTTCTTCGAAGTGGATTGCAAAAAACGCCGCCGCTCATCGTAAGTTAGCCATCGTCTGAATCCTTCAGATTCCCTTCTTATTCTTCCTCTTATTCTTCTCTTCCTACTCCGTTCGACGTTCCATCTGCGATCCTTTTACGCTTCGCAGAGCAAAAAGCGTTTCCCCGTCAGTTGGTTGTCCCGTCTGCTGTCACGAAGAATACTCTTTCTATCTCTCATCGAACTCCGTTGGATCCTCGCTTGATGCATTCGAACACTTGGGCCGCTCGATAGGTTCGCGTGTCCGTTGTCAGATCCGTCATCGCATGAAAAGTACTGGGAAAGAAAGATGGCGCTCTCAGATAGAGAATAAATCTTGCGGCCGATAAGGATCGCTTCGTTCATAAAAAAATAGGACATTCTGTAGGCTTAGCGATGATGACTGTATCTGATAGCAGAGTGAGTTTTTGGTTTTAATTTAGGAAGGTAAATTATAATCTTGTTATTGAACATTCCATTATGATATATGAAATTTTGAATGTGAAAAACGTATTTTCGAAACCCATCGGCTTGAGAAAATACTGAAAAAGACCATCCTAAATTGAGATCTTATTTACTAAAACTTGGTCTAAAATTGGCATTTAACCATCGTTTTTACTAATAAAATTAGTTTTGTTTTAAAATATTTATTAATAGACATAATTCTTCTCGATTTCATAATTTCCGAATTCACATCTACGAGCTTTGTGACATTATCCAACCCAAGGAATAAAGTGAATCATCGTGGGAAGTAAAAATTGACGAAGCGCGCACAACAAAAATATAAGAAATGCGGAACGCGCCAAGTGATACTTTACCAGCAACTCACGAATTACAGAACAAATTATAAACTATATAGCCTTGAAAAAGGATTTTATCTTTCCCGGCGAATGCTGTTAGTGGAGAGTTCTCGGGTTTTCCACCGGATAAGGTTTCGTAGAGCGTTCGACGTTTCGGCGTCAGACACATCCGCCATCTTCAGGAACTCCTTATTTCTTGGAAATTCGGGTTTAAGATGATTTATGCAATCATATCCATTACATTCTGAAGGCTCCAGCTAATGTTTAAAAGAATATCATCATGGACCTCTTGGAAATTGTACTATTTCACAGATTCGTTAGAAAAAACCCTGAAATCCCACTTCCATCACTTTCTACTTATAAAAATTCACTTTTTATGCTAAATATTGACGATACTTTATTAATATATGATAATAGTGTCTTGATTTAGTGAATGTTTTATGTATTTGTAGTGATACAACGATTAGTTGCATAGAAACAGAATTTATTATGACAGAATATAAAAAAATCTCAGGATACAACTAAATTTTCTCTGGACAGAGAGTTTTCGGGGATTTCAACTTTTATCTAAGAACCGTGGCTATTTGTCTTGTCCGAGCTTTTTTATTTCCATATAGAAGAGCTTTGAAATTAGAGCTATTGGCAAATTCCCAATGGATAATTGCGTAAGCAACTCTACAAGCAAAATACTAATTGAAGGAACCAGGAGGGTGCGGCACCTGTGTTCTCTCGCTTTTTTTCTTTGAGGCGTTTTTATGGCATGAGATTTGGAAGCCGTTGCATTTTTAGCGATTTTTTACAAGTAAATACGCCTATGTATTTACTTTGTCTGTCCTATTTTGCAGACATTATCGTTGAAACGGATCAGTCTCAGTAACATTTCAGGTTAAGTTATTACATATATGAGCTACATGTGGAAATCCGAAATAGTTAAAATTCCAACTTTTAGGTGCTAGTTTTGCCTCATTATTGCCCCACAAGAAAAGCAACGTATGTCGATGATGAGATTTATATACTTATTTGCTTTTCAAATTATTTTCCGTCAAGATTCGAATTTGGGACTTGAACTATCGGAAATACTTGAAATTCTAGTTTCTTATTTTTTAAGACGGAATTCAAATCCCTATAGATTTACCGTCAATTTTTTAATTTTTATTGGAAAAAGTGGGAGTTTCTCGCAGTGTTTTCCTAACTTATTTTCCTTGTTTCCCTTTTCAAAGCAAAGTACAAAAATTATTTCAGGGCAAAAGTTACGCCATTCAATATATGGAAAACACCCACTATTTTAGATGTCATATTGGCCTGCTAAAGACGCACAGAGAAAGCCGATAACTAAAATTTTTTATATTCGAAAAGATTTTGAAAGTGCAAGTTTAGCAGTAACACACGTATTTTCAGTTATGAAGTCACATTTTTGCCACATTTAATTTTTTTATATAATTTATTTGCTTATATTTTCTTTTGTTAATCACTGATTTTATTGCTAATATTTCACGATCAGTGTGGATAACGGTTTGTCGCTTCCAAATAATATTTTTGTCTAATCAACTTTCCAACAATCTTTGATGCCGAAATCGTGTATATCGCGAAACTCTGCAAACAATATAAGTATATAAGATTTTACGAGTTGTCTAGTAAAAATTTAACGTTCTGCTATGCTGTTTAAACGTGTAATGGTATTTTTAAAAACCTTTAATTTTTAATTATTTACAGTATTGATTATGAGGGATACGTTTTCAGCTCTGATGCATTTCATCGACAGTCATTAGTATAAGGATGTCAATTGTAATTGTAACTGCTCTCGCCTTCACAAATGAATTTTTTAAAAAAATGCGAGCAAAGGATATTTGCAAACAAAAATTAATTCACCGTAATCGCTTAAATAATACACGCAGTTTAAAAATTACAATTTTTATACTTTAGAATACGATAGCGAGAAATTCCGAGCACCGATTTCCAAGCGGTGCAAATATGGAGTGCGTCCATTTCGTTTTACAATTAGTTGGTAGCGTCTTCTCAGCATACAGTTTATTTTTATGAGTTTCCATTTTATTTGTACGGCCAAAAGTTTCTTTTTAAAACGAGTAGGTCATCGATATATAAATCGGAGAATTAAAAGGGCAAACTTGTAGATAAGAAATTACGTACTACAGCAAACAGATTAAGAGCGTTATTGGTACATTTTTAAAAAATATTAAATGTTTCCTTGCTGCAATTTACATTTAGCGGCGTGATAAACATCTTCGATCCCGCATCAGCATAATTCTTCGAAATTCTCTAATATAACAGACATAGATATCATTCTCAATGAAAATAAAAAAGTCGAACATTAATACTTCCCTCACTACGAACAAGTAGCCGCGATTATCATGATTGCTGTGTACGCAGGTAATATCAGGCGTGTGGTTCTGTCTTACTCCTGTTTATGGAGAACCGAAGAGCAGACGATCGCCGCGGAGAAGTAACCAGTGATTATTCTGTGAGAAGCGTAAAAATATTTTTTTTATAATTTGAACGAGAATCGAGTGCCTCGGTGTAAGGTGCAGTAAGTAATATAAGGATCTTAATCCATCTTAACTAGAGGGAAGATATTTGTATTGCCGTTTTCCCCTCTCCCTCATAGTCTTTCTCTCGTTCTCCCTGGTTCTGTGCAGCTCTAGTTTTCTCGGTGCACAGTACATACATTGGGGTCATTCGAAAATTTCTCTAGCATCGATGCTATTGGTGTACCAGATACCGGCAAATGATGTCACTTGCAGGACGCTCCATCAACGTCCAATTAATGACGGCGGATTCGATGAAAAATGCTTTTGTCCTATATAATTTCGAAGTTTTAAATTTGTCACCAACTACTCCAAATAAAGATAAATTCCTGATAATTTAAAAAGCATGCTTCTTTCCTTAATCCTCTATAAAATTGTTGGATAGAAATGGTTCTCCTATTTTGCCATTATATAGATTTTGATTCGATTAGCGACATACTTATTTCGAGAAAACTTGGCAAGCGCTTAAAATTGCAATACCGCAAAAAATAGAGCTGATTTGTAGGAAACCATTTTGACCAGTTTTTTCCGAATATAGAAAAAATAAATATCGTTTTACCGATTTCTCGTTTTCATCATAATTTCTGATTGCTTTTCCAATTAATCATTATTTTTGGACAGAGTAATTTAGAAAGCCTGACGTTTTCATCATTTTCCTGATAACTGATCAATAAGTGCAGCTTGGTAGGTTTTACAACGGGTTTAAGTTTTAACTGAGCATATGCATTAGTTGAGTGAATGTTGAACATGGGTTCCACCGATTTAGATACAATATAGCCACCTACTGGCATAATACAGACTTCATATATTCAGGATAACCAATCTAATCAAAACTGAACGAATGCTTTCTTTTTGGTTATGTTTTCTCGAAATATATACCCTCTCATATGTTTCTTAGACGAGTGAGTCCCGAACTGGGAGTCACGACTCCGCAGTGACGGTATGTTTTGTTTTGTTTTGTTTTTAACTTCATAATTATATATTTTAAAATTACAAAATTTTGCGAACATAAAATAAATATTTACAACATTTTGAAACTAACATTACATATTTCATTTATTGGAAGGTGGAGGGTATTGAGAGCCTCTTATTTAGACCTTTCGTTTAAATCATTTCATCTCAAAATGAAACTGTTTATAACAAGTTAATAGTAGTATATATCAATCGTATCACCTTTTTCAGACATGGTTAACCTAAGGATATTCGGTACGCTAAATAAGGAACTGATCATTTTTCAGAGGTGTGTTTCAAAACATTTCATCAAATAGGTTTAGAGGAAAGTGTTTCGAAAATGCACAACAATATTGCTTCATTCTAAATATATATTTGAACTTATCGGATTAGCTTAATGTGGACGAACGCAAATAATGAAACTTATTAAGCAGCCATCCATGGTTCCAAAGATATGGCTAGGATTGCGTGTAACGAATGCGTAACATTGCACTTGTGAAATTCGTTCCAAGAACAATTGGTCGTTAGAGCGGTCGCTAAATTCACTGCCGTGGCTTATCAATTTGTGTAACCTACTAAATTGAAATGATATTGCTACTTCTAACATTTAAGAAGCATACGTAATGAACCGATAGTCAAATTTCATGTTTGTCTAAATACTTAAGAGCATTTTATTATTTTTTAAATGCTATAATCGCCTTCCATTTTTATTTTTTTGTTTTTTTGCTATGTATGTTTTCTTTGGCTTTATTAAATCTTCTGTAAAATCTTATTCTCGTATGACGTACAAGATATCATACCAGATTACCATTTTGTATGTAAGTGTATTATTACTTGAAGATTCTCGGTAGTTTCATCAACTTAATTAAAAAAAGCGTTGAAGGATGACATTTACGCATAACTGTTAATGATTATAAAAGAAGCATTCTAAAATTCATATAATTTGTTTTCCTACATTTTATTTCTGAACGTTTTTCATTAATTTTAAGTAGTTGTCCTCAGATTACTCTCAGAAATTGAAAGCAGTAAAACTTCCTCAGATCAGGAGAATTAACGCCTTTTTCAATAATTTTATATAATAATAGCCGTCGTCCGTTGGTTGGTTGGTTGGTTGGTTGGTCACGCTATGCAAACGCTAATAACTCGGGAAATAATAATGATAGAAACTCAAAATTTGGTAGGGATGCTTGATTAAGACTTATTCAGAGAATGACGAATTTAAATCATGAAAAAATTCCTTGGTTCGTCTCCAAGAGAAGCATTTCCATTTCCCATTACTTTACATGTAAAACGCGATTTTTCGACGTGCAGGCTTTTATTCATTTGGAAATTAAAATTAGAAGAAATTAACAGACGACCTTCGGATTTGAACCATTTTGAAGAAAAATTTATAGAGTTCCTTAATCCGTTCGTCTTTTTTCGCCCACAGTTCGAAATATTCCATGTTAAACGTTTAATTTGCATATTTTGTGGAAATCTCGCCATTTTAACGTGATGTTTCTATGTCTACCATTATCATTGTTACACCTCAAATTACTACTGTTGTATACATCCTTCTGGGAATAAGCGTGCCTTGAGTGCTTCAATACGAGAGAGAGAGAGAGGAAGGAAGGGGAGAGATTTGCGTGTTTTGTGGAAAATAAATATATTAACGTAAATATAAAATTTTTTAAGTATTAACAGTGTCATTTTAGAAAAATTGGAAATAAAAAGCATTCTTAAATTAAATTCTTTGTAAACCATATGTGCTTACGAATTTATATTGTTATTCCTGGAATTAATTTCGTAACAATGGCCGAAGTTTGGAAACGAATATAAATTAAGATTCAATTAAAATTAAAAGGACATTTAAAACTGTTAACAGGCAATTTTCGAAGATCATTTAATGAATTGATTTGTTTTTATAAAAGGAATTTTGGTGCTTATTTTATACAGAGTAAGTTCTAAGGCTTATAATCCATTTAAATCTAATAACAGTGGCTATCATAGTTTAAAGAAAGTACTTTATTTATTCACTTTACAGAATTAATTAATTTTAGGCTAGCATTGCCCATTATTTACAGTATGGAATTTACAGTATGTGAAATGGAAGTTTTACTGAATTGACTCAAGTATATTTCAAAGCAAAAATCAATTTAAAACTATTGAAAGTTGTTGCTTCGGAAACTGAGAAGTCCAGAGTGGTGAGCGGACGCTAAACGATATTAAGGTACATTTTATTCCAAAATCTATTTAAAGCATTACCAGAAGCAATTGAAGATTGGACAAATCTTTTTTGTTACCGGAATTCTGCTTATTTCATGAAATTGAAATGCTAAAGCATTAATCCATTAAAATCTGTTAAGAGTGGCTATTTTAGTTGAAAGAAATATATGTACATGGTACTTTTATTCACTTTTCGGAATGAATGAATTCTAGGTTAACATTGCATATTATAAAAGGATTTTCTTTGGTATAAGAAGTTTGTTATGTGGTTATTTCAACTGAATTGAATCAAGTTCTCTTCTAAGTTTGAAATCCATTTAAAACTGGTTAAAGTGGTTGTTTCGGAAAATGAGAAGGCAAGAGTGCTGAGCAGACGATAAACGATATTGAGGTACATTATATTCCAAAATCTATTTAAAGTATTATCAGAGGCAATGGAAGATTGAACCAATTTTTTGGAACCGGAATTTTGCTTATTTAATGAAATTGAAATCCTAATGCTATAATCAATTTAAAACTAATAACAATGACTATTTTAGTAGAAAGAAATGTACTATTTTATTCACAAGGAATTTCTGTAAGATTTTAGTTAATTATTTAAAACAGACTTATAATATAGTAATATTCGATGGTTAAAATAGTGCACAATTTTATTCTTGCGAATTTTACATATTTCGGACGAAAATTTAGATTCATTAAACCCGTTGAAATTCAACGGGCACTTATGCTAATAGTCTCAAATATTCACCATCATCATAGATTTTGTGACCGTAGACAGATCTCTGATCATTCTTGGTTAATCCTGGTTTACTCCATACTCCTGCTTCACGTATTCTTCGTATTTTGGTAGCTCTCTTTCCCTTTCAAGTCGTCTTCCAACATTCCTTCTAACGTCTTTGATCATTCTTTCTCTCCTCATGCATTTTCCGCTCCAGTTAACTTTACTCTTCCTTATATTCTCTATAATCATTCGCCCAAATATTATTCATCTAACCTTAAGTCAAATATAGATACATGTAAATTTGGTACATTCACGAAAGTCGATTTTAAGGGATAAGAAGCTGAAAGATGCCTTTCTTATCATCTTTGCAACAAGATGAAATTTTTAGCGCCCTCTAAACTACGAATAAATATGAGACTAATACATGATCGCTAATGATACAAGAAATACATGTAAATATTGTTTTATTTTATGCTAATTACTTTCTTTCTAAGGAAAACATCCCTTAGTGAAAACGTTCTATTGTATAAAATCAATGTGAGAAGAAAGAACCTTTAGATCAGTGGTTTCTTTGGCAGCGACCCAAATTCCGGTCGCGGCGACTTACATCCTCCAATACCTCTTTTGAGTAAATGATAAAATAAATAGGATTCAAATAAGTAAATGAATTTTTAAGTTCTCAATCCATTGAACTGAGCAGGTAGTTAACACTAGAATTACGGAAGGAGTCAATGTGACCCTTTCGCAATTTTTCGCTGTCGCAGCAGCTTTAATTTTTAAGATAAAATGTTCGTATTTTTTTACTTTTCCTAGATATGCATGTACTTCATAAATGTTATGTTTCAACACTTTATCTTTCTTCTAACTGAAAACATAAGAATGCTTACCTATAATTACGGATGTGGTCAAAATAACCCCTGGGATGTATACCACGCGTAGCATGGTTTATTTTATGCCGAATCATTGAAAATGTTCTTTACACAGTACTCACAAATGTTTCCAATTGTGTTTACAATATTCAATTACCTCTAATTTATTGTGCATAGCAGCTAATGACTATGTAGCGGCGACGTTGTAGTTCAACCATTCACGTGTATGAACCTGTCGACAACGAGCGTTTTCGTATCACGGCTCAGTTTACTGTTTGCTAGCAGATAGATCGAAACTGTTTCAAATATTGTTCTTTCCTTTTTATAACTATTTTTTTTCTATGTTTGCGGGATTCAATTATAGTAATTGTAATAATATAACCGTGCGCAAGTCGCACACATTATTTCGCGACGCCAACGCATCACAGATGAAGCGGTTATAAAATATCTACAGGACATTCCGGATGATAATTCAGATGATGCTGTCAGTGGTCAACAAGAAGACTCTGAAGATGAGAACTATGTGCCTTGCGTAAATTGCATCAGAGTCGGATAATGTTGTTCATTCTGAGGAAGAAAAAGATAATGATGTCGCCACATTTCTTCAGACTCAAAGTGCTACGGGCCACATGCAAGCACCATGTCGAGGACGTGTTCGTGGACGTAGAAGACATGCGGATTCAATATTTTAGATTTGGCTGCAATAAACGTTTGTGTATTGCACAGAGAAATCACAGGGAGAAAACAGACGAGAAGAAACTTTATTCTCAGGCCTTACGAGGAACTTAGAATGAAGACACGCAAAACTAATGTGTCGCCTTATGTGTCTGAAGTGGAAGAGCTAGCCTCAATCAAAAAGCGTCGCAAATGCCAAATTCGGAAGTGCAATTGACACGTGTGCTAGTTGCAAGAAATTTACATGCGGAATGTGTACAGGGAAATATTTGAGTATTTGTGTAGACTGTTTGACCAAAGATGTTAACAAATGAACATGAATGGATTTATTTATTTTTCAAAAAAAGTCATTGTATAACCAAACAAAAATTATTAAATTATATCATTAAAGATAATTTTTCGACATATTGAATGCTATTTAATTAAATTTAAGTATTATATTCAGCCAAATATTTTTATAAAATTAGGGGTCGAAATGGCCTCTTCCGTAATTCTATTTAGGCAAATAACTTCAGTAATTCTAGTGTTAAGAGCAATTTGGAAATAGGGAGCCACGGAACCCACTCAAAATGGCTTGGCGACCCAAGGATTAAGAACTACTGTTTCAGGTGATAAGTGCCAAAATTGATGCAGGATTCTCATGAACAATCTAAATTTCCATCCTGAACCATAACTTTCGGTGAGAATATTTTTCACAACTAGGCTAAACATCTTCACTTCCACAAATTCATTCATTCATTCCATAAATGCTTTTAAAAAATGTTTTCCTGTGCTACTCTCCGTCGAGTTGAGTTATTTTTGGAAAAAAACTTTTGAAACTAACCCTTTTTTCTGTTTCGTATACATCTTTCTTCTTAAAATTTTCATAATTCTTATCTGCTCCTCCCTTTTTCTTCTTTCTTTATATTCGATCGTATTCTATGGTTTGTCCTTTCCTATGGCGGCGTGAGAAACTGTAATTAGAGATATTCCTGATTATTGGATCAGGACCGACCAGACGCTAAATTTTATTTACAATATTGCCGCACCCATTCATGATACAGTTGCATATTTTATAGTAAAATATATTTGATAATGATACTACTTGCCACTCACAAGAAATCATTTTATTATTGCTAATTCATAAAATTTATCTTCTGTAAAATGACAAAATGGGCAAAGACATTTGATGCCAAAAACTTCGTTATAGCAGAACCAAACGGGAAGCACGTACTGCAATTTAAAAAAGCACCACAGATCTTTCATAATCTTTTAATGGGGAAAAAAACATTTCAAATAATGCTATAGCGTAAATAGAAATCGGAATTTGTGAATTCCCGATTCTCAGTTATTTTGTCGCGTTTTTTCCCTAAGATTCTTTTCTTCGGAATTTATTCTTCAATATTTGTCGTTGAAGCTATCTTATTCAAGGGAGAAATAGGTGCAGGGATATCTATTTTTAGTTTTAAAATCTAAAATACGTGATGTGAAAATTATGCCACTGAAAAAGGTATGTACGAATGATGTAATTTTCCTACCTTTCGAATAAAATTGTGCCTACTTTAATTATTTCACGAAATTTATCTTAAACGCGGGTGAAGGCAATGGAAAATTATATTTCCGTTTTTTTTTGTTTATTACAAGGATAATTTTTCCATTTCACACGATTTTGTAACTTCCGTTACGTGGGAATCTCTTTCTGAAAAATAATTGCTTGCCTCACTTGCAAATAAAAAATTATCAAGAGTAAATTAATAAATTTTCCAAGGCAAGATATAATCTCTCATTCTATTGAGGGAGGCTTCTTTTCTTAGGATAGCTTGTCTCACTTCAAAATATATAATCCAAGAAAGAATTATAGACCTCTCCTTAAGACTAATAATAATGGAATTGGAAAAACTACAGCTATCAAATTACCATAAAGAGGCACGTAAATCAGGTGAGAATTTTGGTTACAAAGCTAAAAAATATACAACATATGAAATTAAAGTGATTTAAATGCAGTTGGAAAGAAATAATTGGTTGAATAATTAAATGCATCAGAAATTGTGAAGTTTCATTTTAAAGAAAAAAATTAGTCAATTCATAACTTCTTTGTATTCTAAAATCTTATTTCACCTTCTTTTCTGCCTTAATTTCGATCCATTAAGCATAGAATTACATATGTTTAAATGCTCTTTTTCTTCGTAATTGCGGAATGCATGATTTGTAAAAGGTACACGTAACTATCTGATATGCTGTCTGATCTTGGCAATATGAAACATTGCGGAGATTTGTGGCTGTCCACATATACCTTTTAATCTTGCAGCAATATCCTTTACCATCAAAATTAACCATATAGCTAAATCTATAGTTTTACTTTTTCAATGTTTATTTTTCTACCTTTACTATAATTAGGCTATTTTTCGATGTTAATTTCTACAATTAGATACGACGCTTCTTTTTTCTAATAATCGAGCTCGAATATTAAAGTTTATTTTAATGACTTTTACATGGAAAATATTTATAAGCCTAATTCCTTAGATTTAAATTTTGATAAAATTGTATATATATAAATAAGACTTCTTAAATAGGTACCAAGCTGTTTGTTTTTCCCTATATTTTGTTGAATGTGTGACTTCGGTCATCAATCCGGAATAGTTAATTTTTTGGAATGAATCAGAGAGTATATTTTACTACTTACATCGTGCCCTTTGTCCACTTATTCGTGGCCATTCAATAAAAAAATTAATACGATGTGAATGTAATGTGAAAGCAAATATATATATATATGAAGTCTTTGAAGAAAACCTTACCTTGTTGAGTAGCGGCGATGAATGTTGAAAAATCCCAGAATGCGAACAGGGCACGACCTTCCTTCGACAGCAATGCAAGAGAAATTAAGGATGGGGCACATTCATTGGAGGATGGATTGTATGATATGACTTTGAAAAATATAAATTTTATGATAGCATGTTGGTGAAATACTATAGGGATATCTGTCAATCGTCATTAATTTTTAGGACTCCAGGATTTTTAATAATTTAGCCTTCAATTCTTGCCTCACTTGGTCAGTTTGGAAAACCCTTCTTTTCTCATTTGTAAGAGGTTGGCAAAGATTGTCGCACAGAAGGTCAGTGAACGGAGTGTGGCGGCTGATCATATCCTGAATAAGATCCGTAGTGCGTAGGGATTTTCGGAGCTACTCAAGGATAAAACAGTGTAGTAAACAGATTATAATCTTTTGTCCCTTACCCTTGACATTGTACTTTACGGCAGCATAGCATGGGTCCTAATAAGACAATAACATAAGGGACCTTAGAAACCGAAGTGCAGTAAATTTCTAACCAGGCGTGACAGTCTGGCATGACAAATACGGATTTTCTTTTCTGTTTGATGCTAAAATATATTTTTTGGGTGTGGTAAAAGAAATACAAAAATCGTGACACATTTCGTAGAAAATGTAGTGAAAAATAGACAGTTATCGACGAAAATTCATGTTCGTAACATAGAATTTTTTTAGAAATTCGATGTTTATCTATTTAAATCGAATCATACCAATCCTAATTATAGTATACTTTTTTTGATTCTTTCTATCCCTAACAGATGAAATTTTTCGTGTCATTCCATCCCAATCTACTTCTTCAATGCATTTTCCAATTAAAAAGACTTCCAACGTTTCATCATATTACATTTTGGTGAATTATTATTCTAGATTTGATTTATCGCAACATATTATTTTCCTGTTAAGCAGTTAGTGTTACGTAATATTTATGTTGCCAGTTCTTCACTTTTCATTTTTATGTAAGTATTATTTTATTTTTACAAAACTCAGCTTTTGGTTTCAATGAACTGTGTCATTTTTGTAGTTTTAGTCTTTAGAAAAAATTAGAACTACATAAAAAAATAAAGACGGAAAGTTTAATATCGTACTTACGTAAATTACCTGGATGGAACATATATTCCGCTTACTATAAAAATGTCGCGTGGATAAGCGATTGAAAACTGAAATTAAATGTAGTTATAGAACATATTTTCACGTCGATATTTATAAAAACTAAACTCAGAGAGAGAGAGAGAGAGCAGAATAGGAAAAGATTTCTCCCTAAGATCTATCGATGGCAAAAAGTACAACATATCACTTTTGGTAGACAGAAACGTTCACAATGAGAGTAGCAAATTTTAAGAATGTATTTTCTCTACATGATTTTTTGTTACTTACCGACACTTACTCGTAAAAATGTTTTGCTCTCTTTAGTGAGCGTTTGCATGTTTTAATTTGTTCCTGCAATGTAATCCGAAGAAATGGAAAACTCTATCACAGCAGCCTATTACGATCATTTGAGATTTTCAATGAGTGAACGCCCTACTGCTCAGTTTTCACTGTTAATCGAGTATTCTCATAGTCTTGAGAAATTTATTCACTTTAATTAGTTATTTATGAGTTAAGTTACTACTGCGTTATTCTGTAAGCTCATAAAAAGTGTTAACGGAATTTTGCTATTGCAGATGGAGGAGCAATGAATTTTCTTCGAACTGCCGCCACTCCTCGCGATCAAGTTTCAACTGTGTCCTCCATTTCGTCATGAAACCGCAAGTATATCTTCTTTGAATTTTTCCTAAGGAAACTCGTTTTATTAGAAACTTTTCACATGAGATGTTTACAGTTTTATGTAATTCTCTGATATGATATTACGGTATTTTTTTAGTTATAATAGTGTCTAACATAGTCTTATGCCATTTCCAAAATGTAAATTCCGAGGAGTAGGAATTATCAAAATTAAAATAGTCCTCATTACTTCTTGTCATAGTATTTGTCACAGTTGTTTATTCCTGAAATCTTGATATGCACGATAAAAATTTCTTTTTAGATATGGATTTTGGGTTGGATAAAATGCCTTTCTGGCTAGAAAATACATCCGTTGGATAGAATTCACAATTAAATTCAAATTATACTCGCTTTTTTTTATATCCAAGCCTTGTGATTACACTGTCGTTTCTCTTGACAGTCAATAAATCAATCCATCCTTAACTGTAACAATTGAGACGTCTTTGACAGATATTCTTCACTTGAAACCCTTCCTCTTGTTAAAATAGTCTTTTATTTTTTGAAGTACTTGATTATCCAATGGAAATCCTTGATCTGTGATTATTTGCAGTTATGAAAGACAAATGTCTCTAAGGAAAGAAATAGGGAAAATCGCGAGTTATTTAGCCACTCATAATGCAAAAAACGACTTATTTCCCAGCATTTAGTAGCACCAATCTATCCTCAGATTTTTGTACATTGTTTTATATTGTTCAATAACTAAAGAAATAGTTTCCTTTTCTCTGAATCACAATCTAATGTCTTCTTGTACTGGCCCAAAATGAAATCTGTTCCCATAAATGTGGTGCGACTTTATGCTAAAAGATATTCATGAGAAAACCTGACCCGAGCCTTTGCTTCACTTTTTAAATAGAAAAATTGATCTACTTGGACACTATATTTACGTTTTTCTTTTACTATATGGTATTACTTTTTGTTGACTTTGGATAAAGCATACGATAACACTACAATAGACGTTTTTTATTCTACTATATTTTAACGGGTGTAGGAATTAAATGTTAATCAGCATCGTGAATATATTTTGGAAGACAAATTCCCCCAATTGATCATTCTACGTTCACTCTAAAGAGTGTAGTTTTCAGCCAAAGGAGTTTCTACACAAAAAATGCATATTTTCAGTACTCGAGACCCGTACATAATCTAGACGTCCCGAACAATTTACTTGGCGGCCTTACAAACTTAAATAGTTCTTCTGGTATGCCGAAATTATGATCGAAAAATATGAGATAAGATTGAAGGTGCGTTATAATCATGGTCTGAAAATTGTGCTCGTGGTATTTCACTATTATACAGCTATAAGAGTTGCTATCTCATGAGCTGCCCGAGACTAAGGTGCATTACCCGCGAAGTCGGGTCTATGATCTCTTAAAGTATACTTCGGTGAGAAGTAAGGATAGCAATCAAGTGAGTATTCCTTATGCGGTATCCAGACAACGGAAAACGCGATCCATATAAGGAAATATCGCCATATACACAATGATTACCGGAGTCGGCTCGCTTTTTCCAATGTGTATTGCATCCTTATAAATCTATCACCGCGCAAGTATTTTTAGACTGTGAGAAATCCATTCTATAAGCTTTTTTTTTATCTCACGAGAAAAAGTCTTTTCCAAGAAGATAAAAGCGTTATGGAAAGAACCGGTTCATCCCTTCCAGTCCCGATGGCAAAACGAAATATCGGTCTATGCAAGAAATGGAATATTTCAATACGCAAAGAAAAGTTGAGATTTTATGTTAATCGGTTTTGGATAACCGAACCGATTTCCATCGATACATTGGTTATATTACCATCATATCATTAAATCAACGCGATTTTGATAAAATAATAATATATATGTATTAAGTCAGCGCCTCGGAAATTCGGATGATGTGCCGCTATACCAATTAGAATAAAGAATAAAACTGCATTTCGGGGAAGATTTATCGCTAAATCTTTTTATCTTTTTGATAATATGCCGTTGCTTCTACTATTATGTCGAAGATGGTTTTCCTCTATTGTAATTCATTTTTCGATATAAAATTCATACCAATCATAAATAGTTAAATTTAGACGTTCATGAAACAACTGTGTCGCAATTTAACGCCATCGTCAAATACAGGAAGTACTACAAGAATAAACGAGCAAATTTTAGATAGATAAAGGACAGTAAGCGAGAGGAAGAACGCAAGGAAGAAATGAATTGGTTTGCAATGGAAGGTTGTTTTTACATCGAAAGGAAATAGTTGGTAATGAAGATCGAGAATTGGATAGTAAACATTTCTACCGAGAGTCATTCATGTAACATATGTGCGAAGGAAATGCTCATCACGTGAAGAAAAAAATTAAAAATGAGAGCTGAATGGGAAAACTCGCAAATTAATTTACAGATATGAAGGCGTTTTTGCACAGTTTGAGCACGGTTACATATCTCTTGAAAAATTGACAGTTTTATCAGGTTGGAGGATTGTACATACGACCCGAAATTATAATTTATCGATTTTGTTTCTGCACTTGTTCTTTCACACTTGGAAGTATTAATAATATCTATGTTGAGTGTTTTCGTGACGGCCTACATGACCGTCACTAAAATCCAGAAGATCATATGAGAAAAGTAAATTTTTTTATTTATTCGTGTTGAATAAGAATTTTACGTAAAAATACATATAGGTTTTTATATTTAAAGTGGCGTAAATTTAAAAATAGATTAGCGCAATAAACCAATTTAAGATTATTCTTTCTTCTATAACAGGCTTAGCCAAACTTATCCTCTTCAGAAAATCGAAAGCCGCATGACACATTCTGTACTAATACGTGTAAGAACAGTAAAACATAACTTGTATCCGAAGCGATTCAGATGCAATTCATATCACTTCGGCATCCTCAACACGTCTCAAGTCAAACTACGTTACTGCGTTCTATAGTGAACAAGTTGACGAGCCTCTGAATGTAAATTTAAAAGAGCCGCATTCAGCTCGCCAGCCGCGGTTCTGTCACCCCTGTTCTAGATTAATGGAATATTTCAATCCACGCCATGCGTTACGTTTTCACCGTAAAAAGTTTTGAGGAATTTGAGGGTAAATTTATGTATTCAGTATTTGCTGATAAATTTTCAAAAACGGTAATTGGCAAATTTCAGTTAAATATGGACTAGTCTCCTTACTCAAGAGCTCACTGAATATGTGCCGATTCCGTCGATTCCAATACGTGAGAAAATAAGTCGAAAGGTTGAAACACAGTTGTCTATTAATATAATAGGTTAATGAACATTCTTATTTCAACCAAAAAACAATGATCGCGGATGCTTTTTATCTTCAGACGTTAATATTTTACATGCAATAGTGAATAAAAAATGACTTGGGTATAACAGACGACGGCTTGGTTTTGGATTTTAAATTTCTCCTAATATTGGCAATTTTAAATTCCATTGAATGTGATCCACAAGCGGCCTCCGCAATCGCATATACATTTAATTCATTGAACGTATCTTTACTTTTAAATATTTACCATGGTACTGGCTGAAGACGGACTTTTAAGCATTACTTTTATTTGAGAAATAATTTTAATGGGATTTTCCTGTATTTCGTATTCATTTCTTAACGAATCTGATGAGAATTAAATATCAGTCAAGTGTGTATCTCCAATATTTTTTATTTGACCTATGTACGGCAAAATACCGTTTTTGCGGAATGGATTTGGACAAAATTCGTTCCGTACAAATTGTTTTTCTTGAAAATCAATTTTGTTTTTAATTGATCTAAAAAGATAATAGGCGTGATTTTATGGAAATGGTAATACTTGGAGACCCTTACACCGCTTTGTAGTTTGTAAGAACAGTACCTGAAGAGGTGCTTGCTTCAACGACGACCGCCTATCTTCACGAATTTCGTTTCATATTCAATACAGAGGGACTATCTTCCGCTTCTAATAATTGATATTTACTTAGCGCTCCACCAAACATTTTTCAGAATTTCCCTATCAGTTATTTTTATATGGTAAAAAAATTTCCGTAAAACGTTATTCCTTAAAAACGGGATTTCACTAGGAAGTTATCCGTTCTTTAATCGGCGCTTTCTTCCACCTAACTGCAGTGAAACATACGCCATGGGATACTCTAATTAAATTAAATAACAGAGTTACATAATAAAAAGGTTTATGTATAATAAAATATGATTTAACCTAAGTTATTTTTTGCAACGGTACTCCTATAGCAGTTTTAAATATAACTCCAAAAGCAAGAACCGAAACTTCATCCGATTAGAATTGCATAATGGCCGGCCAAGTAGTGTGCCAGCTCAGATACTGCCTACGTCACAACCTCTCGCCACTAATCATTTCGTCTCCTTAGCTGCGGACTTTTTCATTTCCTTGCGTTTGCTCTCCTAATGGCGTTCACACCCATCGGTCCTCATCAGGACATTAATATCTTCCACAAATCATTCCATTTCAGAATAGATTTCAGTAAATTTCTGTTTGTTAGTTTAGTATATTGATATGCTTTGTTTCCATACATTTATAGGAAAAAGATGTATGTACTCTTTCGTTTATTTAATTTAAATGTTAGATGAACTTCTAGAAGTTTTTCGGTTCGTGGAGATGAATAATTTATCATGACAAAAATAATGAAAACTTGCATATTTCAAAAAAGTTCTCTAAACCATATCTCGCTTAGCTCAGCTCTTGGAAACACAATTGCTCCCTCGTGTGCATATGGAATGCATGGTATAGGACTGTAATTAGAGGCAGTGCTGGTGGATTTAATTTATCCCACTTATTCCATTTTCATTTAGAATGCATTTCATAACAAAAAGTTTTTCAAAGACTTATTTACTTCATGAATGATTAAACCTTGGTACGTCCCGCTCTAGGATTTCGAATGCTTTATCTGACACTTTCAACAAAAATAAATTTGACTCTTGTAATGTACAATTACTTGGTTCAATAGTCATAGATGGATATTAAAATTTCCATCGACGGGCTTTTGATACCATTTTTGTGGTTAAAATATAGCATTTTCAGAACATTTTTAGAAAGAAAAATGTATCTTTTAAGTGAGATACATGATAATACCTCGGCACCTTCAGAGTAATTCTTGCATGTAATTTCAAGAGATATTTGTTTCCTTTACTTGTTGTTGACAGCGTTGTATCCAAACTAGGAATTCAGGAGACAATTTTATGGCTCCATTGTAAGACGCGCTCGTAAAGCATTTCACAAACTGTGCCTTTGCAGGAATGTTTTTCAAAGGAGAATTTATTTCATCTATATTGAGGTTCAATCCCGTTTTGTCTAACTCGTAACCTAGTGATCCAATTATTTCGTAACTCACACAATGATAAATATGGAGCATGAATGAGTTTCACGAAAGGATTCTTTTATAGTTTCTCCGCTTGAATACACCATTTACAGTTGATAGTTCTGTAAAATTAATGCGTAATTACTTTTTATATGGATAATTAGACGCAAAAAATGTCCTGGAAAGTGGCGTATGGAGAGAGTTTTAAGAATAAGCACTTATATATTAAAAATTGAAATATTAAGAACTTAACTCCATTAGCCATAACATGATTATGAAAAACCAGAAGCGCATTTCGGCTACAATGCAGCCGTCTACAGTAGTGATTCACACTGTTAAGACTATTGCAGATACCAAAGGACTTTACCTTTCATTTTTTTACACTTAGTGCTTATTCTTGAATTTTGGCCATAAGACGAGCAAGATAAATCTCTGGCGAATCACAAAGGGTGGGATTCACTCGTTTCGTTTATTCGTCATAATTTACAAACATTTTATATCATATTAAATTTTCAAATGACATTATACATTTTACGATAATGCTATTTGTCAAGTATTTTTTCCGGTTTAGCATATTTTTATCTCTCAAAAAACTTGCCACATCAGTTGAGTTATTCCATTTGCCTTGCACTGAAATGCTTTATTTAGATCTTTGAATTGGATTGATTGTTTTTCAAACAAATGATACTAACACTGGAGTCCGAAGAGTTCAATATTATAGCCACCTGATTTTAGCCTACCTGCGACATTAAAAACTGCATATATAAGAAGTAAATGATGTAGGTTTTGGTTTTTAAAAAATGGTGGCTGATATGGGATCATTTCACGTAACTGAGATTTTATCGTTGGCCTTCACTCCGTCCTCCTTAGTCGACATAAGAAAGAAATATTTTATTTTGTAGGATGAATAATGCTCTTCCTATAAAATAGTGAATACATCTTCGCCATCGTTATATTCGGATTTGAGTTGACTATAACATGTTTATTGATTTACACTTGCGTAAATAAAATATCTCACTGTTGTTAAGGTATAAGCACAATTTTCCCCAATTTATTCCGTGAACATCCATTGCTGCCGCATAGAGTTCTGGTTTTTGCCATTATGATTAAGAACTACGTGGAATTACTCGTGAATCACATCTATTTAGCAGTGTTTAAGAGAATGTGTGATATATAAGGAGATGTAGCTCATATGGATTTTCCGCCAGTAATTGCAGTGTTCTAAGAACGCTCGGTCATTAAAATTTTAACCGTCATTTTGGTATGTAGTTTAAGTACCGCACATTGTCGAGGGATTAATTAACTACACTGTTGTAAAGCGAGAATGGTAGTAATTAATCATAAATATATTTAACAATTATCTCTAATTCTCAGGAAATGAAGAAGATTCTGAAATGTCTGTTTAAGGTAAAAATATATTTTCTTCTATATGGTTACCTAACTATCCAAACAGTATGTATTAAATATACTACTACTATAACTACGAGGAGTAACCCAAAAATTTCCAGATTGATTTCTTTGTGGACTTATTAGTAAAAATACGCAGTTGACGGATCTGGAAATCTTATCTTTGGCTATAATTAATTGAGTCAGCCGTAACGTCATGGAAGTAGGCAATATTATGAAATAAGACTCTTCGTACGTTTCCAAAAATATTTTATTTTTGAAAAATTTTGTAGAAATTACGAAGTGTCTTATTTAATATGAATAATATTGTCACTGATTCGTTGTTAATAATATTGTACGAAGTTGTCTGTTTCATGCTATTTCAGTTTTTCTCGACGGGTTTTTGTGACGTTTTTGTAAAAATGGTTCCAAAACTGTTGACTGTCATAACAAAAATTACGATTCGTGGAAATTTGTTCCGATCTCAACGAATATATTCAAGATAGCGAAAATATCTTGAACTGCGTCATACGTGAAGCATATGTCAATAAAATCCACATGCCAAATTATTAAGCCATCAATGGAAAACCCCTGAATCAGCAAGATAAGAAAGACGGGATTGTTACAATTGAAGGTGAATACAATCTTGATCTCTTCATTTTGCTATTGAAGGTAGTATTCACTCAAAATGTCGAAGATTAAACACTACTTTTAAACTTTAAATAGTTTGTAAGATGAGGCAACATTTTTATCTGGATCTCCGGCTTCTTCATAACGCACCATTGCGTAGTTTTTTTATCATTAAAGGAATTTTTGAGAAAAAAATCTCTCAGATCATTCGTTGTAATCATTCGACTTTCAGATCATTCGCTGTAATCATTCGACTTTATCCCGTGTGATTTCTTATTCTATAAGTTCAAAATTTCGTTGAGAGGCATTGAATCAATGCTGATATAAAACAAACAGAAATTGATTATATTCTTATGGGAATTTATTAGAACACTTGCAATAATATAAGGCAGTGGATGGTGATCAAATATCCTTGTTGAGTAAGTCAGTTAGCTAATGAATTTCTAACACCATTGTAAAAATTTGTTTTAAAGCATTATTCTTAACATTCATTCGTAACTGAATTTGGCTCATAAATTTAATTATTTAAAACTTAATCAATTTCGTTCCTACTAACAATACACTGCCAAAAATTGAGAAAGTGGAAAGCACTACGGCCCTGCTTTGGAATGAGCTTAAAATAATGCATCCTCTTGGCCATTTTTTCTTATTTCCTCGATATTTGTGAGGGCTGTACTGCTAGATGATTTTTTCTAGAAGTATAACCTGGTTGAAAGGTAAGCACGTTCTGTCAATTTGCTTACACCATCGAATGTCATTATCACTGATGTTGTTCTATGTTAGAAATAGTGTCATAGTCGATATAGGATCGATATTTACAGCTTGTGCATCAACGTTTACAGGAGGAAAACATCGAAAACTATAGAGGAATTCCACAAAGCCGTAGAAAAGGAACAACACCATGTGGGCAAACAAAACTTAAAATATAACGCGATACGGTTTCTTAAAGAGGCAAATAAAAGGTTTACGACCCCCTATTATGTTTTGTGTTCTTGATTCGATTAACGGTTCCTGGTCAGAGTAATTTCATGCAATCATGGATTACCTATTCGAGGCGGTTCGATATTCAATCTCGTCAAGAAAAGAACGCCTTTGCTGCGCAAGTGAGCCTGAACAAAAGTCCAACTACTACCGCATACAACGTACCCACGTAGGAATAATTTCCACGCTTCAAAGAAAACACTTCCTCCTCCTCCCTCTTCGCTTTTCATCCTTTTTATATCGCCGTCGTTTTTACCGCAGTGTTTTTCCAGAGTCGGAGACTCTTCTTTTGTTCCAAATATGAGGATTTTCTCTCCAGAAGCCATCTAAATACCGGATAACCTATTGATCTTTTGGGTTTCCCCAGCGTGTTTTCTTCCACGCTACCGCTCTCCTCCGAGAGGCATTTCGTTTATATGCGTCGCAGGGTTTTTGTCGGATTACTTAAGCCTCGGCTTCTTCTTTCTTTTTTTTGTTTTTCTCTTGAAAACTTCGCGTAATTTTGACGCATTGGATCGTTCGCGTGGGAGGAGATCTTCGAAGGTTGCTGCGGTTCAAGAGAACGTTGGTTAGGGTGTGACCTCGCGGCGAGTGACGTTCATTTTAGCGGGTCTCGAACCCTTGAAGATGTGGGTGAGCTCAGATGAGTTCACTTAGCAGTAATTACCCCCGAGTATATTCACCTAATTTTAAATTTTGCTAAAAAATTCACATCTAATATTATATTTTGAAGCTACTTAAGAACCTGATATAAACGTGTATGACTGAAACATGTATTGTATCCATTGATTCCTATCTTTATTCTCTCAGTAATCGTATTTCCCGTGCAACGTATTTACAAGAGCAATCATGGTGTGCCGGAGAATATACGCTTTTTCGGCTTTGCTCAAAAATGTTTCTTTGAATACTGATTAACTCTTATACCATATGTGGAACACATTTTGCTTCGTAACCAAAAACAACCTTATCGCTTCTCTTAGCCATAAGGATTAAAACTTAATCAAAATCATAACCTGCCGTTGATTACATTCATTGTGGCCCTCATAAAGTTAAGGCAGATTCTTCGTTCTTCACGTGCATACTTGTTATGAGTATAATCTTCTGAGTCTTCCGTAAATTTCATGCCAGTTTCAAAAGATTGGAGAGGCATTCCTCAAATTATACACCAACTATCTTAAAATTTTACCTTTAAAAATATGTTAACTTCTATCTTAACCTGAAAAAAAACCTATCTCCCTTACTTTGAAATAGACATACACACATGGAAACAGTATAAAAGTCGGCAAATGATGATCCCCTTTTTAGATGAATTTAGCGTTTTCAACACTGCCTCTAAAATTGAATAAATGTAACAACTGCTTTCGAATAGCGTGAAATTCGAAAAATACTGTTCTTGAAATAAAATATTATTAACGAAGTTACCATTGGATTTTTATTGATAGTTTCCCTTTTTCCATTAAACTGATGCTATATACATACATGCATACCAGGGGTTGCTAATTTGTCTTGAAGTATATTTCCTTCCCATTCCGTTTAGATTTAACTTCTTTCGAGAGTAAGAAAGAATAAGAACGAAGGGGATTTATACGATTATTTCAAATCCCTTTAATGCGTTTTCTATGTCTTCCAACCATATTTTCTCCATTAAGAATATTGATCGCCTGCAAAGATATTTTTAGTCTACATTTCTTTTGAAGAAGCACAGAAAACGCACTCGAAAATATTCCATTGCTATTTTATTTATCTGCTTATTTGAGAAGAAGAAAAAGAATAAGTCCATGACCAAGACCATGACCTCGATAGCAATAGCATTATCCCATTATAGGATTCCAGGTGGAATAAATTACGAGTAAATTGTATAAAAATAATTCCATCGTCTGGATTTCTAACCTAATGTAAAATGACACATGGACGTTGGAGAAACATCTACGATATGCCACATCAAATTTTTTAAAATTTCCTGCACATAGTTTAACAATGGGATAGCTGTATTTTATCTATAACTTTTAATATCTTACCTTTCTTTAACGAGGAAAAAATAACTGGATTGCAGTGCACAGATCATAATCCACAGCTTAAATCCATTATGTAGCTTCAGTAATTAACAAACCTGGTTTTTAAGTCTCGCCTAACAAGGAAGATTGTACACGGCTTCTTTGAGAGTTGTGTACACATATTTGGTATATTATATTGCACTTTCTCACTGAAAAGAATCTTATTAGGATGTTCTCCGGAAAATTTCCCGTAAATAGCAAGTTTCACTCAGTGAGGGGCTTTGAATAAATGCTGATAAAAATAAAGAATAATTGATTATATTCAGATGAAAGTTTATTAGAACACTAACAATAATAAGAGGCAGTGGATGGTCGTCGGATGTCGGCGTATTGATAAAAAGATATATGGGGCATAGCATTTATTTTCTTTACCCTTTTGTTAAAAATCATGACAAACCTTTGAACTTCGTAGTTGCGGATATCATTCGTCATGATTATGACACGTAGTCATACACTTTGTTGGTATCTGTTTATGATGCCTCTAGTAAGTAATTATAGGAGGAAATAGAAAGTCGCGAAGAACTAATTGGTTTAAGAGGATGAATTAAAACTGCTGAGAATAAGGGCGAAAGAAAGGACAGTGGGGCGTAGAGTTGATTATCCGAACTTCATTCGGTCTTTAAAAAAATGACAGAATTTCCTCTTGAATAATAAGAGCTAAAATAAAGCCGCCAATCAAGATTAGTGCAACATAAAATCAATTTCACTTCAAATAAAATTTCATAGCCTTGTAACTTGTAACTCCTCATATACCAAATTATACTACATGAAATTTTGCATCGTTAAACATACAGTACAATCATATATATATATATATATATATATCTAGTTAAATTACTCATCGGCGACATTATTATTCGATTACCGGAACATGTCATTAACCCTGGATGGGTTCGTCCTCAACTTATATAATAATATGTAATAATTATAGACATTATAATATTTTTAAAATAAGCCTTAACTATTTCTCTGTTGATATTCTGTATCTCCAGAAACATCAACCAAACTATGAACTTGGTAGACGGAATGTTAGAGTATTTGCCGACTAAGGTCGCGGGTTAGAATCCCACCTAGGACATGGGTGTTTGTGTTCATCAGGTTTATATGAAAGAATTGACATTAATGTCTAAAATATTTACCTAATAAAGACTATGGACTATGGACGACTTTGACCACACCTTGTGTAAAATATTCTATTTTCATTAGAATTTTAACGGAGCGAGCTACAGTCAAATAATATATGTAGCTGGAGTAATCGCACTATTTTAATGGATTAATTTGTGATTTAACTAGTCTGTATAAATTTTTATTTAAAAAAATATTTTCATAAGCGTGTAAGTTCGTGATGGAAGACGAGTGATAACTCAAATAAAGGAGACAATGCAAACGGTATACATGGTAGAAATTATATCCATAGGAGAAATTTTGCAGAATTGAGAGAAACTACAATAATTTAGATGCGACAGAATGCTAAAGGGTAGATTATTACAATTCTGTAAGTTGGATGACTATTAAGAAAAGCATTATGAAATGATTACCTAATACATAGAAGACTGAGGAGTAATAAAGAAATAGGAGCTAGAGATATATGATAGATGAATTAAAACAAAGAGAGTTATGTTATTAACTGCATACGTGAAAAATCTTCATCAAATCCTGAAATGAATTACAGTTACATGTTTCTCATGGGTTAGATAAAACTGCATAAAGCGGTGGGAATATTAATTATTTCTTTGACACTTAAAGGAATACAAAAATGTAAAAAAATTCTAGGAAACTTTGCTTCTTGACTAGATTGAAAATATATGCAGAGGATTTTCTGTTCGAATTAATCCATTAATTGAGTATAGCAGGATAGTTATGAATGAATAGCCTCAGTTAACTTCTTAGAAATAATTAAACCGAGTTCCTAATTAGTTTAGCAGCTTAAACTGACCCTATTGTAGCTTCCGATTTTTCGAAGTCACCGTAAACAATTGCAATAATGCACTACGCCAGTCATCGTTTATAGCAGGGATCCCGTGCTCAAATCATACGTGGGCCGTATGATAGCAATGCAGTAAATCCGCGGGCCGCATTCCAGGTAGTAAACACTCTTCCTTACATCACAGTATTGTTTTTTATTGGAAATTACAATTAAACTGCGGATATTTTGGAAGTGCTGATTTAAAACATATTTTAACTCACTTAGTTTATTTGAAAATATTAATCAAGAAATACACTTAAGTTGAGGCTACATTTTAGTATGAAGTACCTTAATTCACGGGCCGCGTAAATGCCATACGCCGTAGGAGTGGGACCCCTGATCTCGAGCTGAGGTTTTCTAAATAAGGGTCGCAGCTCTCCGGTGGGTCGCAAGACATTCAAAAGGGGCCTCGATGCGGTGCACATCCAGGATATACTGCAGCACTAGTTATATCAAAATGTTGCTAGGTTAATATAAATTGAATAACGGGTTATTTGTATGTAAATTAATATAGTTTTGTTAAAAAATGAACTTCAATTCAAAATATTTTACAAAAATCTTAATTCGCATCATTGATATCGCAAAAGGTAAAATTTTGATGCGCCAAAAACGTATTCCAATTTTACTGGGCCGCATCGGAAAAAGTTTGGCAACTCCTGATCTAGAGCAACGGTGCCAAAACTACGATCTAATGAGTGTTTTCACTCATTATTGGTTTCACAGTTAAATTATACACTGCATCGTCAAATTATAGTAAGAAATTACAAATCAATATATTTATTTTTTGCGTATCTTTTCCCAGAGTAGATAATAACTTCATAAACAAATCGGCTTATATTAACCTCCAACAACCCATTTATTTTCTTAACTTATTCTTAAATTGATATCTTGATTAAAGCATTTGCGGTTGCCTTTCATGGCAAAATTCTTTCGGGTGACTCCGTGTCTGGAATTTGGCTGTCTCCGACGTTTATTCTTTACTGCCGGAGTCTGATTCAAGAGAAAGATTCTGGCAATGGAGGAGCTATATTCTTGAACTGTATTTTCGACTGTTTAAGGCCCGCGATGAGTGCAGAATTGAACAATATTTCCTCGAGCCGAAATGTTTTGAGAGGCTCGACTCTAGAAAAAAAAACGTGTCATGATTGAATATATAAAAGTTAAAATCTACAACATATATTTGATGCTCTAAGAATATCTTGTTACTAGTTGCCTATGATGTTCGATACTTTGTTTCTATAATTATTAGCGTGCCCTGTGAGATGTTTTCCACATTAATATTGAAAATCTTAATGCGTTCAGATCTCGGCTTCTGCAGCTCGAAGTTCTATTTAAATATTGATGTAATTTTAGATTTATGAGGTTCACATACATGGCATAAATAATGGAAATTTTTGATATGGGTAAGGTGAAAAATTCTCATCAAAAGCGATGGATAAAACGGCGTGACAGAAGGGAAATGGAGAATGCATAGTCATTGAGTGGAACGAGATGAAAGATTGTCAACGGATCGCTGCGCTCTCGGATAGAATAACCTATATCGATTTCATAAGAGTATTCCCACAAAACATGAAAGAGCCCTGCATAGTCATGTGATTTTTTTATTTGGATTTTAGATATAGTAAAGCGGAGTGAATGCAAGAGCAACGATCCCATTGAATATCATTTCTTTTACTGGTTTATCGAGTCTTAATATAACTCTAGAACGTTCGAAATGCATTTTAGGAGTCTTCCAATTTTTTGAGGTATTTTCATGATATTAAAACGGTAAGAGGCATATGTCGAATTTGCTCTTATGATAAATTCATGACGCTTAGGCGAAAAAAAAGAAGTGTAATGATGATAGAAACCCATATTTTTCAAAGTAAGAAACAAAAAATATATACTAAAGGCAGATGATATATTTTACGATCGAGTCTACCTTGAAAGGCAAATAAGTATCGAAAATTGTTTATCTCAAAATTAACTATACATATATAGAACCGTTTAGATGTCGCGAACCAATCGTGAAATATTATATTAGTTCTGGCTTGATATATTTTCGTCGAAATTCTGGAGAATATAATACTTTTTATATCAGGAGCATTCCGTATGTTTTCTGAAATATATGAAGCAATTTAACCTTATTTATTTCATTGGATGTTTCTTGAGCAGATTAAAAATTATGATTAATTTATTTAGAATAATTCAAAGTGATTTTGTATAATTTTTTTAAAATTTACAAATAGCGTTATCAAAAAACATAAAATTGTGTTTTTAATATTTGTGAATTTGATCGATTAAAGGTGGCACTAAGTGATCGCAATGCAAACATCCTGCTAGGTACAATATTAAGATAGCCTTTATGTAGTTTCAGCACAGCAACTTGAGTTTCCGCTAACGTAGAATTGGAGTAAAATTATTTTAACCTTCGGATAAGAAAATGTCACAAACATACATCTTTAGTTCCCTCATCATAACGATTAGTTTGCTAGAGTGAAACCTTTTATTCCCATTTATATCGCAATCTTCAATCAATATGACCAATGGTTTTAGGAAAGTGTCGGTCGGGAGATTTTTATTCTATCGATCCATGTTATATTTGAGTCTACGAAAATCGTAGAAAAATGTTTTACTAACAGATGTTCGCTCAAATTGAACAGATGAACTAAATTATGCTATCCAAGTAATATAGAAAACGATTTGTTACATATATTTTGTTAATATCAGCAACCTACCGGGCCTCTCTTTGTTTCATGCGGCCTCTTTATATAACTATTTTAGAGTGCGTATGTCAGAAATAGTCTTATGAATGGCAACAAGTGTGATACATTATCTTAAAAAATGATGAAAAATGAAATAAGCAATTTTTAATGATCAAAATTTATCTGTACGAACGAAACTTGAACATATTTTGTCAACTTTTTTTTGTATATAGGAAGAATTAGCAAACATTCATATAAATTACAATAATAGCGGTGTGTTTGTTTATTATATTTAGTCTGCTGTACCTGAAAGCTGCCCAATCATCTAAGTAGGAATGTTTTTATATTAAAATGTGCAGTTTGGTGCAACTAAAAACGAATTCGTTGTAATAGGAATGAGAGATAGATTTACTGCTACAGGTTTTTTCATAACTGTGTGAGCAAAATCAAGAAATATTTTCTCTGCTTTCTTCATTCCTTATTCGAATTATCTTAAGTAAAATTTTAACGTATAAATGACGTAGCTCAGCCGTTTTCTCTCTTTGACACTTAAAATATAACAGAAACGTTATCGGTTCCAATTAAATTATCTAGACTTTATATTGAATAAGAGTTGATAACTCTGTCAAATTAAAAACAGTCATTTTTGGAAGAGAAATGTACTTTTAAGGATAGCAGATTCGGCTACCTCATTAAATCAGCTGCGTCACACAGGGAAATGGATCACTCAGTTCCTTTGCCTTACACTTACGTCCATTCAGAAGATGCTATTTTTAGTTAGCCCTTATTAATATCGCTGCGGTAGCAAATATTAAATATTGATAAAAGAGAACTATACAGAGAATCTCAAAGACTATGAAAGTGTCAGAAAAGTGCAATAGCAAAGCAACCATGTTTATTGATCCTCGAATTTTAATTTGATTTCTTAGATGTTTGGTTTCCTCCATCTGAATGTTTTTTTCATTGCGCATATAGTTATACATGAACTACGACTCTCTTATCTGAAAGCAGTGACTGATTGGATACTTCTTTTTGTTTTTCTAGTTTAGATTACACGAGATTGAAGTCTTAATTAGACCAGTGTTTCTCAAAGTGTGAGCCGCGGCACCCCAGGGGGTCATGAAGCTTTTTATGGGGGGCCGCCGAAAATAGACCGATAACAAAGATACAGAATTAATTTTAATCTATATATAATAGTGAAATTCAGATTATGTTTGTTCTCTATACAAATCCACAACTATGAAGATATCGTCACGAAACTTCGCATAGGTATATAATTTTTCCTTGCGGGTAACATAGTCTATGTGGTGATAAAAATTTTTGAGGAAGGGGTGCTTAATTCATTAATCGTTTTCCCATGTTTATATGTAATTTAAATATTTCAACGTGCAGGATTTTCTTCCTTCATTAATATAAATAGGTAAATATGGACCGATTTTCTTCGTTTTTGCTTTATTCGACGGCTAAACTATGTTCTATCTTATTCCCGCGATGTATACATGTTACACTGTAGAAGTTTTCTGAAGTACGAAATATTTTTTGAAATTTTGAGGATTTTTCGTACTCTTTCCGGGCGTTGCCAAGGCGGCCATCATTGTTACCTCCGATTCAATTAGCGTCAATGAAGCCTGCTAATAGACAAAAGAATAGCGTTACCCTCTACGTACTTTTGTTTACGCAACGAAATTGTCGTTGTAGCAAAGCCAATGTTCAATCGTGCATTACCTTTTCAAGGGTTTCTTGCTAACAATACATAAAAGTAAACATTTCAGAAAGGCATAATTACGCAAGAAATAAAGCTGGATTTGTTGAAAGAAAATAAAATTTTAGCAGTATATTTTATTGCAGTACGCTCGGAAACGGATTGTTTAAAAACAAATTTGGTTAATTGTTAAGAAAATATAATTAAAAAGTATTCTTTATAGGTGATATTCAGTTTTTCGTAGACTTAAATATTTTTGTATATCCCGCATATGCTCTAGAATTGACTAGATTCACTAAATCCGTTGAAATTCAACGGACACTTACTCTAGTCCTAAATAACAATAAGATTATAAAAATATGCTGAATTAATTGCCACATTTAATTATAAACACAATTTAATAGAAAAAGCACTTCATAGTTATCATTAAGGTTCATTAGTAACTCTTCTTTCAAATTGCTAAATTATATTTTTAGTGAATTTTATATATTGGAGGGCTTCGAAATTTTCTAATCACATCAAGGAGTCCTCAAACTAAAAGAGTTTGAGAAACACTGAAGTAGACTACGATCATATCAGACTCATTTCAGAAACGTTAATAGGAATAAACTTGCGGGTTTCTCTAATGAAGCAAAGAAAAGTAAACCTGTAACCTATTTCTCTCTATACCATAAAGCTGTTTACATTCGCTGCGGTTTATCCATAATGAATATTTTTCTTCCAGTACGGGTTATTTTATTGTATTCCGCAAATAAAATCCTGCGAGGAGACGGAGCGCGTTCTTTCCTACAACAATTGAGTTGAAAATCTACCGTATGGAATTTTGTATTCAAGGAATTCATTGAGAAATAAGATAGTCATGATTTTGGAAGGTAAACATTAAGAGCAATTTCATCAGTCCTGATGGCCTTTTTGGTGTGTTTGTGTTCCTGTTGTGAGGAGATTTTTACTCACTCACTCGGGCACCGAAAAAGACAAACTGAAGGACGTGGGAGCACGAGACGAAATTAAGAGGGGGATAGCGCGGGCGGTAGTAAAATAAACGAATGCGGGCCATCTGGTATCGTCATGATAAACTTTTATCTGAACTACGCTCCGCCATTATTTCCAGCCGAATCACCTCCTTAGAGTAAGAATCGCAGGTTTCGTTAGTCCTCAGTTTGAATCGACCCATATCTTTCCACTTGAATTCGTCACTGTATTTATAAAAAGAGAAAATAAACACCATGTGTCTCAAATAGATGGATGGGATTTAGATATTAGCCACAGTACGTAGGTATGTGATATATGGAAATGTTGGTGGGAGTGTTTGAAGATTTACGGAGGGGGCTTTTTTGAACCATTTAAAAAAAACACTTCTTTTCTACTTATACCGTAGAAATTTCTACAATTTCCAATCTTCACGTTTAATAAGCGTGCAAACTGAAAATAAATTTCACTTTTAATTTATCATATAAGTAACCTTTCTTAACCTATTTTTATAAAATTATATAACCGGATCATTGACCTTCCAGACAAATATTTTTTTGTCGACTGCACAGTATAATGAAATTGGCAGAAACGAACCGTAAAGCAAGACGTGTATTTACTCATTTAGTAAGACGCATCCATCTGAATGTTTCTCTGAAATTGTCAGATTGAAAGGTAACAGTTGTTGCAGTGTATAATAGTATCATAGCGTTTCTCACTTACCATCTCGAATTTCATTCAGTTATCTCTTAAATCTTTATGCAAAGTAATAAATGTGTAGTCATGTCATATGATCCTTTAGTATTAATTGTTCAATTTTGGCTTCTAGTAAGGGTCGAAGTTCCAGTTAGACATCCTCAATAATATCTATCTAGAAAATATATTACAATGGAGTCCAGTTGTATCATTCATATCTGTTAAAAACTAAAATAATTAATGAGTAATTTTATAGCAATAATTGCTAAATTCTAGGAGTTTATTATAATTTTTCACCGCTCTTCCTGTTAAGAGTATTTAATATCCTGTTATAAAACATGCCTTTCATCGGTCACTTTTCTAGGCCTACACCCACACACATTAAATATTAAATGCGATACTGATTTAACCTTCGTTCTGCGTTCTTCGAACAACACCCATTTATAATTGCTACTTTATTTTTTGCTATAAGCAGTAACTTTTTATTTTCCATGTTTTGTGTTTTTTTCCAATTTCTGTAGGACAATTCGTATAAAAAATATAAAAATTTTGACGCTCCTTCATCCCATCAGTCCTGCAAGAGCAGTTTTGTACGGTTCGAGATGCCATTACGAAAGCGAATCGTGAAACAACTCAGCGAATATTATACTTGTTTATTGAAATCATTCCCGAGATGGATTTTCTAGTGAATTATAACGCTGAAACATTTGTAATTATTGATCTTCGTTAATAAGATCCTTCTCATTCTCTCAGGTAACTTACAATATGAGCCCCATTGCGGCCCGCTGAAGCATTAACTTACGTTAATGTGACCAGTTTAAGCACCCGCTACTTCCAATGTAAAAGTTTCTCCACCTTTAACCTAACCACATTTTAGAAATGTTCCGCGTTTTCAGCATTTCATTCAGAATTTCCATAAAGGCTATTTTCTCAATGGCGGTACCAAACTTTTGATTTCACGAAATAATGTGAAATATAGCTATACAAAATATGTAATTGACTCATAAACGGCCATCATGTCAGCCATTTTACTTTTTATCCAACCTTATCTGCACTATCTCTCATCGTCTAAAAGCCGTTTACTTTTTTAAATATTCCTTTCATCTCCTTTTTCTTACCTCTCTAGGAATTCCTTCCACAGATAATGGCTATGGAAAATATAACGTAAAAGAAATAATCTTGGGAAAGCTGAAAAAAGTGCTTATTATCTTGTGTTTACGTGAAAAATTGATTCTTTTGAAACAATTTGCGTCTGCTATGAAATATGTATCTATATTAATAAAATTGTAACCTCTGTACATTTGTTTTTTTGTAGGCGTTTTACTTTTTTTGTGTTTTTTGCATCACAAGAAGAGGTTTGAACAGGTTTGCAGAATTGTTTTCTGTCTGCCTCTCTGTTTGTTTCTTACCGCATCACGCAGAAAATTTTTATGAAACTTACAGCGTATCTTTAGACTGGTCCAGCTTAAAATATAGGCTATGTGGTGTACCTAAAAAAATTTAAGTGGGGGTTTGGTGGGGGATCGATTTGGTTTTTCGACCGTATCTCTCGAGTAAATTAACTTCGGAAGTTCAAATTTCATATTTGTCACTTTCAATACAAGTATAAGATCAAGTTTGTAGATGAGCAAAATCAGACCAAGGGGAGGGGGAGTCGTGGGTGGGACCCGTAAGAGAAATCGCTGATTTCAAGCTAACGGTTGATTACATCGAAGAAGTATAAATAAGAAATATTTTAGGAGAACAATTTGGGTAAATATTTTAGGAAAAATATTTTTGGAAAAAGTCTCTGTCTCTCTGTTTGTTTGTTACCGTATCACGCAAAAACGGCTGGTCGAAATTTTATGAAACTTGCAGCGTATCTTTAGACTGGTCCAGCTTAAAATATAGGCTATGCGGTGTATCTAAAAAAATTTAAGTGGGGGTTTGGGTTTGGTTTTTCGACTATAACTCTCGAGTAAATTAACTTAGGAAGTTCAAATTTGATATATGTCTCTTTCAATACAAGTATAAGATCAATCTCCTATATATTTATGAAAGTTTGTTTGTGCATCTATACATTTCCACACTGTTCAAGCTAGAAGAATCAAACTTTAAACAAATATTTTTTTCACAAATAGGAAGGCCGTAGGCTACTCTTTAATCCCAAATATTTTATATTAATTGTACAAAAAGCAAAATAACTTTGTATGCTAATGCATTGCCATCTAGAGATAGGACAGAAAGAACGGGACAGTTCTTTTCGAACTGTTCTGATGCCTAAACTGTTCTATACAATAACTGTTCTCAAAGAACAGATAACTCTACATCTTATACACAGTGAGAAAGGTGGGAAACGACTACTTCCTTATCCGTAATTGGACAACAGGGACTGGTTAAACTGACTGATTAAACTACGCGTATTTTCCCAAGTGCTACTATTGATTTGAATCAAATTTGGTACGATTGTGGAGGGCTCCCAGAAATAATTCATACGTGGTTTTTGTTCTCTCTGCCCGTTTAATTCAAAACGGCGGCCGAGTGAATTCTTAAATACCATGTATCATCTAGATTTCCAATCGGATTTGAACCAAATTTCCTCGGGCAAGGCCGGGTGTTTCTGCTAGTTATAAAATAATACCGGTTTTTAGATAAAGTGCACATTAATTTATAGACAGCTTGCAAGATATGCCTTGCATCAGGCCTCGTTTTCCGCTGGTCTTGTTGCCCTACCTCCTGGAATACGCACCCTAAGGTCCTTCTCTGTATTTTACTTTCGGAAACACGTCTTATTCGCCGCAGTAGAATAAAATCCTGGATTTCATTCCAGCAAAAGGCATCGTGTCGACCGACTTTGTCACAACACCCCAACATTTCCAAACCCCTTACCGGATCGGCCGAGTTGCTTGTTCCCTCTCCACGTCCTCCATTTTTTTCCTCTCCCGTCTTCTCTCCTTTATCTCCTCGCACGGTCCCTGCACCCCACTCGCCCCTCTCCCCTCCTCCCCTACCACTCACAGTTCCCGTCATCTGCTTGAGGTCATTCTTCTCCGGGACACTCCCCTCTCTCCATCCTCGCTCCGTCTCCTCCTTTTCCCCGCCGCCTCCATTGGAATCCTCCTGACCAACTCCCTTGCCACTCTTAAATCCATCTCACTCCACCTTGCGTCATCTCTCGTTCCTCCCTTTACCTCTCTCTCTCGCCTTCTCTTCCTCCCTCTCTCCGTTTCCACTCTTGTAAAGCCCTCTTATAAAGCCTACTACTACTGCAGGTATGTCGCCCGTCCCTACTTCCTGCTTTTCCCACGACACTCCGGAAAAAAATCCCATTCTCTACGTGCTCTCTCTTTCTCCCTCTCTACCTCATTCGCTCTCTCCCAGTTTCGCTCGCTCGCTCGCGATGCACGTGTCTCTCCTTGTCCCCTTTCCGTCCATCGACTTTTCCACGGATCGAATGGGCGTATTCATTCGCCGTGGAATCGCGTCTCGTATTTTATCGCCGTATTTTCCTACCCTCGCCGTAAATCATGCGTCTGTCGTTCTGACCGCTTCGCTGCTAATTATTATGAGCCTTGTTATCAGAAAATTGCAGCTGACGCCAGAGTTGCGAGTTGCTGTCAACTTAGGTGTTGAATTCCGCCGGGATGAAGCCGGAGAGATATTTTCCGTCCGTTATTTCTTCGCGCGCCTCGCCGCGCACGCGAAAGTGAACGGTCGTTTTTTTTAGTTTGTAGCGTGGGATATGCGTCGACGGAATTTGCCGACGAAAATGGAAAGAAATTTCGGGAGAAAATGAGTCTCATTTGTTTGTTAGATATCTAACATTGCAATTATTTTATCCTATTCCCTGAATATTTTCCTTTGCGTAATCCTTCCCAATTGCTTTCAAAACCCTTTTCCTAATTCATCCTCCACCCTTCTCCATCATATCATACTGCGAAACTACCACCTACTGCAAAAAGTTCATCTCCTTTCTCCTTCGTCTTACATGCTCAATGGATGAGGGAATGATCAGTCGTTGCAGAAAAAAGAATGATATATCTGACACACAAGTTTTCCTCTTTGTTAATTTTTATTAGCTCTTAGTAATATTCTTAATTTGCTTCAGCATAGCGTACTGTTACTATGAATATGTTTAAGATTTTTTTGCTTAGTTTTGAAACATTTAGGAAAACATTCCGTAATTTTTTATCCGTTGGCGTATTTCAATGCAGAATTAAATATTTTAAGTTGATTTTTATTTTTTATCGACAGCTCGCTGACTGCATTGTCAGCGAGTGCAGAGTAAAAAGTGCCTATGGTTTACCTCAATACCTCTCCACCTGACCCCAAAGTATGAAAACTCTCTTCCAGATTCGCACTTTTTCAAAGTTTATTCCTTTATAGAAGGGTTTTTGATCGATCCATAGGTTGAAAAATTATGCCTCTCGGTAAAAAGTTTAGGAAAACTAGTTCGGCATTACGAAAACAAAGTAGCCATCACCATGTTAGTAACTTCTTAAAAATAAGCTAATATTTATATAGCTGCTAGAGATGCATGATTTTCGTGAACCCAATAATTTTTTTTTGAATCATGCAATACATTGACTCACATGGCTATCCATCCGCACGTCAGCACACGTATTATAGTCCGTGCTGTTTTAAAGAAAGTTTTTCCCAAATTTTATCATTAAAATCTTTCGGCAAAATTCAGTTTCGTATCACATCATATGATATGGTGAGATGAGATATTGAGATGTTGGCCGATATCATTGCCGTAGTTACAATTTCATACATACACGAAACGCGCGCATATTTATGCCCCGTTGATTTAGTTTTTGTGGGCATTCGGTACTTTTTCTATTTTAGCATCATTAACAATAATTATTGTTATTTTATTGTCGGCCTTATATTAATTATTATTATATTATTTTTATGGTAATATTTTTATGATTTAAATTAATATGCGCATATTATGTATACTTAAATAAATGGCACGTTATTACACTATGGTTAACCCACAATACTAAAACATTTAATCAGTAAGGTTTATACAACTTTGTTCGTATACACTGGATAAATAGCAACTAGCATCAATTGAAATGGGTCGTGTAATACATTGGTTTCTAAGTTAATCCAGAGAAGCATGATATTTTTTTTGCTTTATATCCACAGAAACAACTTCACTGATCTCTTCGAGTGACATTCTAAGTGAACAAAAAATACCATACCTTCTATATTCCTTATAAAATTTAAATAACATTTCGAGGAAAATTTTATCCGACATATTTCCCTTTTCTGATTGAATATTTGTAATTACAGTATTTTCATTTTATTAATATTTTAATCGCGATATTTAATTGAGGCGCTCTTTAATTCAGCTCGTGTTATTTGCTGTGTATTTTATGTGTCTTAAATGTCAATAATATCTTTTAAAAGCCACCTGAATTCAATTTCTCGCAATTTAGTTTTTCTTCTTTGATGCCATAAAAGCTGCAATATTTTTTTCCTTTTCTACAGAAATTATTTTAAGAGATTATTTTTTCTATAACGGTTTAAAAACTAAGTTTCTTTATAACTTGCTATTGTAAAGTGTTTTATTTAATTTTCATAACTTTGATTCTTATTGTACATGTATAAAAATCAAAGATAATCTTTTTATGGCGGAATAATGAAACAATTTTAACTTAATCGTATACAGATTTCTGGAAGTCAATTTTATTATTGGTAAGGTTACATTAAATAGGATATGTTCTAATGGGACCAAATTCATTGTTTTCTGTGCATAAAAATTACAGTGAGTCAGCACATAGAACGAGAACGTCTGGTACAATTTTAGTTTCAAAATCAGTGACTGAACTAAGGTAATGAATAAAAATAGATGTATTATTTTGAACAAAGGTTGAAAACTATAAATCGAGAACTCGGCAGTAACACTGGTAGACTTGCTATCTTGATATAATTATGACAGTGATAATAACACTCTTTAGGAAGACTTGGGAATTCAGAATTTTTAATTTGTCATAGGTTCGTGTTTTGTGTTATTTCAACTTCAAATTTCAAATGTACAGGAAAATTTTCGAGAGATATACGGGAACGGAACCACGTGATTAGTGTTATGCAGGGTAGTTCAAACTATCTACTATTTCGTTGAAATAACGGTATTAAAATGTTTTACTCTAGGCCAGTGATGGCGAACCTCCTATTGTCCGCGTGCCAATATTAATAAAATTGTCGAATCTTTTCCGCCTCGCGTACCGCTAAAATTCCTTGATTTTTGTGCTTACCAAATAAATTGAGTTCATGATAAAGACAAGATTTTAACCGTAAAACAAACTTTTACAATAGTTACAAAATAACACGTTTTTGCGGCGCTAAATCAGTACGGTAAATGCTTTGGTTGCTTTTCGCCTTTCGTTGGCGTGCAAACCAAAACCGTCTTGCGTGCCACTTAATGGCACGCGTGCCATAGGTTCGCCATCACTGCTCAAAGCCATACGTGTGACCCATCAGAGTAGTTGCAAATCACAAATCTCTTCGCTGAATTACGGAACGTATTCTCAAGCACCTCTGCGGTTGTGGCATGCCTTGAAAGTCTCCAGCCTTGTTTCCTAAACTTCAAACTTTACAGTGCCTCTACCAAGGAAGTCTTAATGTTGTCAAATCCGGAGATCGTACTCTCTAGGGTGTTTCCATTATGTCCAATCAAGCGATTTGGTATGAGCTAGGGTTTCTGGTTCGAGAATTCTCGACTAAAATTTCCCGGGAAATCGAAGAATTTTTCTTGTCTCGAGTCCCGGGAAATTTTCATTGGAAATATCGAGACATATTTGAAATCGGAAATATTTTTGATCTAACGTATTTGAATAAGAAATTCGTTGGTGGCAAATCTTGAATTTAAAATGCAATAATTTTTTACCAGTATTACTACTACCAGCATTCTCATTATGAAGACACTGCATATCTATGCAGAACAAATGTATTGTGCGTGTCCGATGCTGCCTTCAGTATACCTTATTGGTAAAATATTAGACGCTTTATTGGTGATGTAAGCAAATATATTTATATTTGATATATATTATGTATTATATATTTTGTAGAGCATTACTTTCTAATTGTGTTGATTTTAAGTTACCAAAATATACTTGGCCATGTAACACAATTAGAAAATAATGCCGTACAAAATAACACAAGCCCAAACAGCAATACGGCGTCCTATTCGTGTTAGTTCAACACAGTTGCCGCTGTCATCACCCGCACCAAATGTAGTTGTACGAAAACATGATGAAAATATATATATATCTCTTTTTTAGATGTATAGATGCTTATGTTTTGTTTGATTAGTAACAGATTTAGTAGCTGCCTTTAATATCGAAACGTTCGCTCGGTAGGAAATATTTTATTTGTGCGTTTATATGTATTCTGGCCTTCTGTATAATTTAAGTTCTGTGGAAAATCTCCATGTTTGCAACAATCTGCACATTTAATTTGTGTGTATGAATCACGTTAATGCGAATTTGCAGTTTGAAAATTCTACCAACATGAGTTTTGTAATGCTTTCCAAGTTTTTTTAATTATTTGAATAAAACATTTCAGTCTAAAATGGACAACGATCTCTCTGAAGTATGGAAGCACCTTAAAAATATAAAAACAAAGAGCTAGCACAGTTTAATCACTGCCAAAAACTTTTTTAATTTTTTCTATAGCAGGAAATATTGTTACTAAAGTTCGAAACAGGTTGATGCACGAGTCAACGCTTTTGTATTTTGGAGAAACTTCTCTGCAAAAACAAAAATGAATGTGCTTTTGTAGCAGTTCTTTTGACTACAATTTTAAGAAATGAAACTATTGAAATATATTTTCTGTTTTATATACTTTGAAAACTCATTAAATTTCTCGAGTCCCGGAAATTCCCGGGATTTTTCAGAAAGTATATCTCGAGTCTCGGGAAATAAAAAAAGGTCGGGAATCAGAATCCATGGTAAGAGCTCATTCATGTACTACCAAACGATGTTTACTAAGTGACATTGAGCTCCATCTTGTTGAAAAGTATCATCTGAACTGGTTGAAGTTCTTTGGATGTGGATTTGTGAAGTCTTATGTATTGTCGCGGTAGTTGGCGCACACGACGAACGTTATCCCTAAGCATATATGGTCTGCATAAAAATAATAAAATATTTTCTTTTTAAATAAAATATATAATTAATTTTGGATCACCCTGAGGCGTCAGTTCACCGGGACGAATTTCATCCTGAGACATGTCCATTTGAGGGAAGAACCTGAAGAAAAATCGGTACAACATACATTGCACAAACTTTCTCATATATGGGTACTAATGCGTCGTTTAGTTATCTTTAGAAAATGAAAATCGTATGAGCCTGTTTTTAGAAAATCCAATTTTTGTTGAAGTTGCCCAAGAATAAACTAGCCTTATATTCATTCATTGAGAAAAATGAAATAGGTAGTATTATTGTAGATATATACTCATGTAACTTTACGAATTTTGATCAAAAACGTTATAGCCGTTTTTGAGAAAATCGAATTATTGTTAAAGTTGCCTGGAATAAACTAGCCTTATATTCATTTTTTGAGAAATATGAACTATAAAGTATTATTGAAGACGTGAACTCAAGTAACTGTACGTAATTTGATCAAAATCGTTACAGCCGTTTTTGAGAAACTCGGATTGTTTTTAAAAATGCGCAGAATAAACAACTCTTAATTACTGAGCAATGTCAACCATTTATATGTATACTCTGCTCAGTTTGATAAAATGCCTAAGTACGAGATTTCATTCATTTTCGCTCTACCGTCTAGGCTCCAGAGCCAGCAACAAGCAGACAGACGGCATTGCGAAAACCACTTTTTCGGATTCAACGACACCTAAAACGTATATTTCCGTAAAAATCTGGAGGTCGAATTTTTTCGCGAAAACAATACTTTCTCGATACTTCGTATGACAAAGTAAAAAATAGAAGATGGCTATTCGAATTTGTGAAACTTTACATCAACAACGACAATCATTGTATTTCAATTGTTTATAGGCGAGGAATGGGAAAAAATTTTTACAATAAATTCATTATTTATTTAAAATATTTTCACATAAAAATTTAACTCTGTATGGCTGCAAAGGAAAATATACCCGATGATGTGGGTTGATGCTTTCGGGAGGCACTGCCTCCCGAAAGCATGAACCCACATCATCAAACGCTGCGAAAACTTCCAAACGAAGAATACCCGATGACCCCTATGTATACCATTGTTCGATAACGTCCGGCGTTGAAATTTCCTTTTCCATTCCTCTCGGCTGCTGAGGTGCCTCATTACTTATAAGTTTTAAGTGCCGTTTTCACCTCATTCTTTCTTACCTTTATTTTTTCCTTTGTATAGTTTAATTTTATTTTCAGTTTAACCATGACCATTCCTAATTCTTCCTTAATGCTGGATTAATATTTCTCTAACTTTTCACCCATTTAAGATTTTATGTATGTAATATTGTTATTTGTTATCCACCATCCTCCATGGATATTATATATTTTTCTCTAACTCCTAAGATTTAATGCATATTCTTACATTATATTCTGTAGCATAAATACGTACGTGCTTAGTCATTGATAATATTATTAACCTTCGCCTAAATTTTATTAAGTATGTGCACTAAGTTGTTTGTACTTAATTATATGACCTCGTGCATAACAGGCATTAATACCAAATGAATAATATTTCGTTTGCATAAACATTAACTAATAAATTTAAAAATTAGTAATTACTGCAAAAAGAAAAAAATCGTTTGAAAAATATAAGGTACAATGTAATTGAGGAGTGAAATGCTTCAGCAGAGGGAAAAAATTAACTACTTCTGTTAAGGATTAGAGCTTCAGAGACTTTAACAGGCGAATGTTTATAGTTATGAAAGTCCTTTATAATTTAAACTGTAAAATATATAAATGTGTATAATTACTTGGAAGTTGTGGAAATGAGTTAATTAAAGAACAAATATCAATAAATAGTACACTCTAGTGAATGCTATTCAGCAGAGGGTTGACGAATCTTAAGCCTATAATATTTACTACCACTTCCATGATTGAGATCATTTTAATTAGCAGCCTAATGACTGCTTTATTAAACCGATGGGAATCAGAAGCTTATATCATGTGCAGTGCAGATAGGTGGCTCAAAGTAGTAAATGCACCCGGCAGATGGTTAGATGTCATTTAGCCTAAAATAATTGCTGAAACAACTCTAAAGAGTACAAACTCTTTCAAGTTTTATTGAAAGTTTTATCATAGATATATGTTGTACCATCTCATGTTTGAAAGGCAACCCAAACACAAAAAGGAGTAATAAGGAAAATATATTATGGAACTTAAAATATAAATTTGCTATAATAAAATATTTCAGCGATAAACGTACCTCAGCTATGACTTCAGCACCATAGCAGCAATAAGTGTGAATATCTATGGAAATTCTTCGTTAGTTTTTTATAATTTTAAATGAGTCCTTAAGCTGCTTAACTACCCATGACAAATTTTCCAATTCTAGTCTTCGTCGATTTATATAGGGATTAATAAAGGCCTTCGTCCAAATGAGGGGAATTTTATTGAAACTGTAACCAAACTTTAACTATTACTTCTGTTGTCTTCAAGCATTTCCCTCTAATAACTATATTTCTACTTCATCTTCATTATGTTTTGACATTTCTCAGTAGTAAAATATTTGTCTAAACGTTGCCATTCCAATTTGTATATTTTTACTTGCCTTTTTCAAGAATAAAATTAATTTGCGCTTCTGTTCCTTGAGAATAGAAATGATATATCTCGAAGTGATTCTCCACCAAATAATTTTTTTCAAATTCTTATGCAGATGTTTTGACAATAGTAATTCTATGCCCTTGTATTTCATTTATGCTGAAATCAAAGTAATATTTTTCCATTTCGTATCATCGATTTTTTGTCCTCCAAAGTTATAACGTATCATATTGACTGAGACGTTGCTGCTTATCTATAGCTATTACTTTTCTTCTGAGCAGCATGACGCTAAAAGTGTAACTCGTATATGAAACACAATCAGAGAAGTTTCTTTTTATTCCACTTGAAAGGGGAAGAGAGCTACCGAAACATGAATATGTTTGCAATAAGAAGGACCTACCCCCAGGCAGAATACCAATGATTGTGATATTTCCTCACTCATTCCTGCAACCTTGTGACCCTTACCAGATATTTTTTTAACCATTGGCATTTGTATCATTGGCCATAATTTGATCATCTCCTTACAATACACCTGGCCCTCCTATAACACGTGGGATGCGTTCTGTAAAAGAACCGTGTAATGTGAATCCGAGTTATGTGAACACTGTTTTACATAGTGAAATGGGAGTTGCGTTTCATACCCTATCATGCATCCTCATCCAGAACTAAAATTCCAAAACCTATCTCTCTTATGCATATTCATGTACAAAACTCATTGCAAAAAACCAAATATGTTAAATTCACGACAATATCGCCCCACCTCGTGACAAAAACAGTTAGCAAAACCAATCTTCAAATAATTTGATAGTTATCCTAACCTTTTTATTGGATCCCCAACTAACAGGTAAGGTTTATGAAGATGACTTATTAAGGCTCGGGGATTTTCGGAGCGGTACACTAAGTAAGAGTTTATACATAAAGTCACCCTCTGCATTGTTACATGCCAGAATTGTCAATCTATGCCACAACTCAAGTCCGACCAAACCACGTTGATGCGAACCGTAGCCCGCGTTGTATGAATTTTTGCTAGTAAAAAACAAACAGCTCCGTAGCGAATCTGTGTTATAAGAACCCGTATTATAGGAGGGCCAGATGTATTGTATATCTGGCTATTAATACAAGATGATGGACTTTCCATAATGATGAGCATTTAATGACTTATTATTGTTTAAAAGTTTTGTTCATTTCTTCCATTTTTTCAGTTCCCTTCTCCCTTTCTTTTTATGAGCAGTCTTTTAAAAATTAGATGATCCATCGAGAACATTCTCCAAAATTTTATTTTGAATGGTATACTGCAAAGATGACCTTACTTTAGAGATTTACTAATCTTCATCTACATTAAGTATTCAATGGACTGCAGTCGGCAGGAGATGGAGTGCTGAAAACAATCTATAACGATATTCGTTTGTTAAATATACTCTCCTATAGCGATTCCTAATGATCCAAGGAAAAATACCAGCATCGATATCGTTCAGTCATACAATCGGTCTCACGCATTTAGTCGTGGCAGTCTTGACACCCACTTTAGTAGAGAGCATCCATTATCCCTAAAATCTCAGGCGCTAATCCCACAGACGTACATTTCCCTAGTTTCACTACAGCGTTCAGTCGATGCTTCTGTCGCAATACCCAATTAAAATCCAACCATTATCACTCGCTTCTATTTTTCCTGTCGTGACATGTTTCAAGAACTTGGACTTCTTCTAACCCAAGTAAGAGATGTTTCCATTGCGGAACTAGTACATTTGACTTATAAATTCCCTCTCACCGCTCTTTCAAAGTATTGTTAAAATTCATTCTTTGGAAGAAGCTACGACCTCCCGACTAATAATAACTGTGCCTCACGACAGATAGCGACATGTGGTTGGCTTAGACTCGGCAAATAGGTAATGGAATTACATGTGAAATCTGTTCGAATGATGATTGCTTTTCCGGAGGATCATTTATTTTGATGAAGTTGTACTTGCAATATATCTTTTACCATGCGGTAATCGCTTCGAGACCATTCTGTACCGGTTTCTGGAATTTTTATTATATCGACCTAATCCACTAGATAATTATGAGTATTGTTCTATGGCTGAAAACATATCCCAGAAGGAGCTGTATAAAGTTAAGTATGAAAAGTATCAAAATTGAAAAGTTGTGTATTTGTCTTAGTTATCATAGTAGAAGTACCTACTTACTTTTTTCAATTTTTTATACTTCAGTGCTTATTCTCGTTGTAACTGACTGCTGACTGCATTGTTCGTGCCCAAGAAAATGTTTGCATGACCTATGAACTTGTGATTTATTGAATTAAATATGAATAGGAGAGACTGTCGAAGGCATTGCTGTCACAGAGATTTATGTATTCCTGGATAGTTTTCGTGGTCATACAAGAAGAATTAAAACTGGAATTCAGAATGGACACTGTGACCTTGTCATCATTCCAGTAGGAATTACAAGCATTTTGCAACCTCTAGATAGTCGACACGATCGCTTAAAAGATCATTTTTCCCCTGCATTTTTTTCACAACAGACCATAAGATGACACTAACTGGGAGATTGAGAAGTGCTTCACTGTCGGAGGTATCCAAGTGGGTGCTAGAAGGGTGGGTTGGCATATCTGCGTAAACTGCGGATAAAAGTTTCAATGTGACTGATATAGACAATAAAATGGATGGAACTCAGAACCATCTCTTGTGGGACAACAATGTTGATCTGGAAGTTGAACACGACAATTATGATACATTATCGGAAAATATGTAAATGTTTCTGCATAACATACTTCGAATTTTAAGTTTAACACTAAAAACTATTGAGATGTCGCGAGATCAGATAAGCTTCCTTCACCTTTTTTTATATTTTTATGTAAATTTGAGTAGATTTCTAATTCAATAAATACTTCTTCCTTGTTATCATCAACTACAGCTAGAGGTCATTTTACCCGAACTGTGCCATCCAACTCGGCCCATTCTAGATTACTATGAAGATATGGCCTTCCGATATAAACATTCAAAATTTTCAATACATGCATTACACGGGTTTTAATTTTTTCAGATACGTAGTTTAAAAATATTGGGTGCAGAATTTTGCACGCACGCGAGTTTTACACTTGAAAATATGTTTATCCTGTTGTATTGGATCGAATTAATACCAACATAAATTGCATATTGTTTCCTTAATATACGACCTGGAAATAAAATTACAACCTAATAACATTGAATTCTTATACAATATATGTATTTTCCGCTATTATTTTTTGTATTGTTATAAAATTTCAAATTATTTTTTATTTTCAACAAGTAGGTGCTGAAAATATAATCGGAATTCTTTTAAAAATATAGCTTTATTTTTTTTTATTCTTGATAATTTTAAAAGTTACGTGCTTAACTAGCTATATATGTTATTTGATTTTTTAAATTTTATGCCAAATTCTTACAATATGTTAACCTATTAAAAGTTTTATTGTTTGAGATAAAAAGCAAAAACATTTCCACGAAACTTCAACTTTGGAATGATATAAATATTATATGTGGACTCATATTTAATATATGATAAAATAAATATAAAAAAATACTTCTTCGGTATTTTATAAAAAAATTAAATCGAATCTAAGGAATTTGATTTATTTTAATTTACTTCCTGTGTTGGAAAAATTGTTGATTTACATTTTCCAATTAAATTTATGAAATATTTTGCTTAAATGATTTACAGAAATTTAACTCTATTAAAGCATTAAAATTATATACTTATTAAATAAAAATTTCAGTATTAGTGATTTATCAACATGTATTAATAACTTCTGTATATCTAATATCTAAGTTTCACAAAAAATCATTTTTATTGCAATCAATAAATATAATTCAATTAGATTTCAATATAATTTACGTAGTTGCTTGATAATCTTTGAAACATTACAATAATCTTTTAGGAACCGCTAGCTTTTATTAAAAAATTTCTTCTCTGTATTCTTTATTTAAAATCAATCGTTATTTTTAGGCACGAGTGATGGGAGAGAGAGACAGAAGGAAAACAATATTTGTTTGGAATAGTTTTTTTACATCATCGCAAAGTTATATGCTTGGTTTCTATAAACTAAAATGCATAGATAGTTATATTCACATATTCAGGAATTTTTCATATTAAGCACCACAAAAATAAGAGTGGTAAGAAAATTGGTTCATTTATGAAGATTTTCATTTTAAATGCATAAAGGATTTAGTTTTGTGTATTTATTTGTTGAAATGGATTTAAAATATTAATTTGTACATAATAAATATTAAGTTTTTTGTGTGAATTTCTGGTTATTAGGTATTAATAACACAAAGTTATTATGTAGTCAAAAGTTATTTTATTCAAAGCAAAACAATCATTACAAACACATTTCTCATAATAACGGAATGATCAGAATGAAACAATCAACTATTTGTTTATTCTACAAACATGACAGCTCTTTGGAAAAGTTTATTTAACATAACAAATTAGAGACCATCGAATAAATTAATATCGAATTGAACGAGAATTGACCACGAGTAAACATAATTTATATCCGATTAAAAATAACCGGAAAATTATTACCTTCCTTCCTCCGGAATAAAAATACATCATTCCAAAATATAATCATGGGTCCAATTCAGAGCACGTAAAATTAAAGAACGCAATTGAAATACACGTATCCGATATTTTAAATACCTCTGGTAACACATGGAATAATTACTTGTTTTTATAAAGCAAAATTCTCGCCGTGCGCACGATATATTATTTTAGATAATTGGGATGCATGAGAAAATTTCCGGTTATTGCTCGCATCGAATATTAGCGGAAATTGCGCCCTCCGCATATTTGTGAAACTCACTTTTTTGCGCGAGAGAAAATAAAGAAATTTATTCCACGAGCATAAATTAATAAACCAACGAGATTTTACGAAGTCGGGAAACCTTTTTTAATTTTCTTCGGCCAGAAATTTCCTCCCGCTTTTAAATCATCCCGTCTCCTCCTCCTCCCGTGCAAAAACACGCGAGATCAAACATCCCAAGGGAATTGGATCGGAGCGCGAAAAAATTAGTTTAATTACCCAATTCATATTGAATGGGGAAACATTTTGACCATCGCATAAATTTTCATGGAATTCCGCCGCTTGTGTGTACGAAACGGAACGAGAGGAGTGGGAGGGTGGAAGTTGAGTTCGAGGGAGGGGGGAGGGGGGGAGGGGGGGAGAAAAAATGAAAAACCGGAAAAAAGAAAAAACGGACGGAGCGGAGAGGGGAAAAAGGGAATTAAAAAAATCTAAATTCGGCGAGCGGTTAAACAGGCGTTACTTTCCGGCGCCCGGCAAATGCGCGGATGCAATGCTAGCCATGAAGGCTGTCCTACAGCCCAAGAGACTGGTTAAAAAGGGAGAGAATGGGTGTTGTTGCAACGCTTTGCATTGGAGGGAGACCTGCTATCGGGGAGGGAGAAGAGGAAGGAAAGGGGTGGGGAGAGGACCATTGTGTACCACTGAGGGAGGAGAGGCAGACGGGAGAGGAGACGAGTCGCGTGCAGGGGGAGGGAGGAGAGACGGGAGAGCGTGCTGCGAGCGGAGAGAGGGAAAGTGGTAGAGGAGGAGGGATGTAGGAGGGTCGCCGGTGTCGGATGAACTTCGGAGAGGAGGGTTGGCGGGGGGGGGGGGGGAAGCGGAGCCAGGGATGCTGGGATCCAGTCCCCTCAGCGACGAAGGGAGAGAGGCGTGGTGGGGAGCCTTTGTGGATTCTCCTCTCTCTCTCTAACTCGACCACGCCCTTCACGAATCCGCCAACTGAGGACGTCGGGCATCGGACCCGGCACCGCCCAGTTCCATGGCGGCTGCACCCGGAGGCGCGGCTTAACATGCGCGGCACCCACTGCACGAGCGTGTGTATCCCGCCCCGACACTCCGCCTCTCGATCCGTCGTCCTCGGTTCCATCCCCACCACTTCCGGCTCGCCCTTCCACCACTCCCTCGCTCCCCTCCACCAGTCGTGGGCCATCCCCCATGGGTAACGTGGCCCTCGCCGACTCCTACCCTTAGCAAGTTTGGGCATCGGTGGCAGTGCGGGTCCGGGCCAATTGCTGGGACACGGGCCGGGCGGCATCGCCCGCCGCGTGCGCCGAAATGCAAGAGAGGAAAATAATAAGTTCCGATTAAAAGGATAATGCGAGTGAGTGAGAGAGATAGTGAATGGTCTCCTCTCTCTCTCTCTCCCTCTATCGCAGTGTTTTGCGATGTTTAACTTGGACGACCGATAGGTATGGAAAAAGTGAGAGAGAAAGAGAGAGAGAGTAGGAGGAGGGTGGGGGCGGGAGGGAGGGGGCCGGGAGGATGAAGGAGGAAGGGGGAAGAGATGCAGGTTAGGAGACACGCATCACGTTTTAGGAAACACAAGAATTCGAAATTCGCCATATTTCACTCGGACGCGATGAAGGGACGAGTAACGAGGAAACGATGCAAATATTCGGCCGTTTGCTATTTAGGCGAATTAATTGGCCAATCATATCTCGCGCGTCTAGATGGAATTTGTAAGTCGATCGCGTATCGCTCTCCGAAGTATATATTGCGCTCGTGTCGCCGTTCGGAAAAGGGTAAGGTGGTGACGAAATCCCACCAAGGATTTTTTATTTACAATTTTTCCTACGTTTAATAAAATATTTTCAATCATAGTTCATCGAACATTCATGTTATTTTTCTTCGTGATCTATTCGTAATTTTTACTATTCATTAACTTATTATTAAACTGTTGATTTTTAATTCCTTTACCAACTCTGGTAGAAAGACCTATGAATAAATTTTGAATGACTGTCGTTTATTGCTAAAGATAGCATTAGCCATATATATGTTCATTTTAATAAGTTTTATCTCATGCCTAGTTTTTAATAATGATTATTCTGCGTTAAAAGACATCTCGTACAATTCTTTAAAATGAATTATATTATTTACATAAATTGTACTTTGAATATTAGGACATTTTATTTAAACCACATTTATAAGAATAAATACACTCTTAGCAAAATTATTTTTATGAATTTTCGTATATAACATTGTATAAATATAAAAATTTGAACCATAAACTTCATTAAGTAAGCACTGGTATAATTTTTCAGTATTTATAATATAGTTATAATTGTTCTTCTGTTACCCTTTCGCTACAATATAAATCATTGATAAGTACATAGACATCATAGAACTATTAGGACCTAAATAAGGAATTTCTAATTTGATAGGATTAATTTTCATGGATAATATATAGAAAAATTAGATCAGAAATATAATGTAATTTCGGAGATTAAAAAAATTATGCATAGCTTCTCTATAAGTTTTATGGGAACTTTATAAGTTTTGTATTAACAGTTTTATAATTTATATTTTATTCCTTTACAAATTTCATTAAATGATATGTCGCGATAGGAGTTGCATGCTGCAATTCATTTAGGTGACAATACACCTAAGACAGAATAGATCCTTGTATACACCTATGGTTGAAACATTTACTGCTTTTCACACAGAATTAGAAAAGAACACAGGCATAACATATGAAATAAAATAATGGTGATTCTGGAGGCTAAAAATACTTCTGATGACAGTATATAGCATCGAAGGCGTAATTAAGATCATGTCATTAATTTTCCATAATTTTAGCTATGCCACTAGAAGAGATTCATTTGCTTAATACAAGGTATTACTTCATTTTTAGGACCATGTTATTTAGATTTTAGTATTTATAACGATTTATGTCCAGATAATTTGCAATTCGTCAATGAATTAAAGGTACATCCACTTCATTTGCACAATTTTATAATCAACTATCAATTTTAATCCGAAATTTCCTAAAAAATATATTGCATCAACATTTATTATTTCAGGTGCATTTGTACAATTGTATCTTCTTCTTATTTTCTTCAAAAGTGTAGGTACTTACAATAATTTTTGCATCACTTCTAACAACATAATTCCTGCTACTTTTGTAAGGCTTTTTATTTTTTTATTTATCACACTATCATAGTATTAAATAATTCATAAAAATTTTTGAATGAGAAAATAAATAAATTATCCTATTAAATGCCCTATAACCAAACTATATAACGCAATTGTTTGTAATTTTATGGAAAACTTTATATTTATTTAGTATCAACTAATGGAAATAATTGATATAAGCGTAAAATATTTGTCAAGCTCGTCTTTTGATACGATAAATTAGAATTCTCCAAAACCAATAAATTGGTTTTGAACACCATTTATAAAACGTCTACTTCTTAATTTACTCGATTTATTGTCTCTCAGTAAAACATGATATTATGTACGGTAGGCCCTCATCTTCCGCGAAGTTTGTCTTTTTAAAATTACCTCGAATGTCAAATACCCTAATAGTATAATGCCACTGCGTACGCTTTGACAGCAATAAAATGATGCTGCAATTAATCAAGTTTATATTTCACGCATATATAACTAGTGTACACATACCCACTCTTCGTACTTCAAAACCACAATTCTTTAGCGTTTAACATACTTACATCCCCCGAGTATTCATGGAATTCTATTCTGTTTTAAGATCAATTATGAGTTTATATTTTTAAGTATGCATGTAATAACCATTGCACCAGACGTTTTCCTTGTAGCATTTCGAGAAAATAATCGATAATCCAGACTACCAAAATCTGAGATTATAACAATCTCAAAACTTAAAATGAGTTTGCTAGAAAAATAATATTTTGCCAACGATTGAAATTCGATTAATTTTATTTTAAAATTACAAAAGGCACTATAGTGGGTTACTCTTTAAATCTCTCTTTATTATACTTTTGACTGTAGTTGTAATGTAAGAAGAAGAGTAATGCCCTTCCTGTATTTAGGTTTGTATCCTACAATTAGAATTCGATCGGTTCAGTGAAATTTGCTGACTAAAGCCTAAAGTAGAAACGTTTAAATCTCTGGTATCAATTAAATTATCACTTAGTAATTCATTATTACTAACATTTTGTAGTCATAGACTGATCTAACTACCATTTATGAGATATATAATTTTTTCCATCAGTCATTGGCAAGGCGTATTATCAATAATTAAAAAAGTATTCACTTTTCTTTCAATTATAGTTCAAAATGACATAACTGATTCTTCTTTAGAACATAAGTACGCAGTTCAATATAACGGCTGAAAAAAGTGTGTCATTGATAAGTGCGCAGACAACAAACGGGGGGAGATTTATGGATCAGTTGCAGCATAGATATGTGGTTGAAGTAATTCCTGACTGGTACATCTAAGATTATAAAAGTTACTCTAACGATACTCTGCCACATCAGGGATCCCACATGGGAGCGTATTAGGTCCTTTATTATTTCAGGTTTACGATTTACTTAAATATAATATTCATATGCTGTTGAGGAGTGCCGAGAAATATATAGAATGAATAGAGGATTAAATTTGAGTAACAAAAGTGATTTTCAATTCAAGAAAATGCCAAAATATTGCCTGCATAAATATAAGTACCGTGAACAATAATCACAATGAGTGGAGAGACGGTACTAGGTTTGGAAGCTGTAAATACATGTTGCATATTGCAAAATACCTATTATGCAGATGAATGGGGGAACCTTTAGGGGGAATTACTCCAACGCCAGGAACCCTTTTTCTTTGTTCAAACACACACAAATACACACCAACCAAAAAAATACATACGAGTACTTCTTTGCTAAAAAATTTCTTAAATACCCATTTTGGAATCAACGATTCCGTCTTCAGTAGGCCTAGACCCGGAGCGTGTGTGTTTGGTCACTGGCTTGGAGTAAATTCCCCTAAACAAGACACTGTATATGAGTATTTTCCTTTTTTAAAATATTTGTGTGGTTATTAGGAGGTTCCTCTATTCACCTTCATTGATTAACCATACGACTCATAATCAGTATTTTTTTCTCTGACCTATTATGCACATTGATAATATCACATAAAAATTATAATGCGTTATAAAAGAGGAATTACAGTGAAATGTCTGTAAACGAACTTCGGTGGACCATCAAAATATATTAGTTGCAATTAAATATCGTTATATTGAGAAACAAGTGAAAAATGTTAAATCGTTTTATCAGCTTGGAGTACCAAACTATATACCCATACAGGGTTTCTTCTCCTTTTGCGAGGATAAAGGAAAACAGTGAAATGCAGAAGATAATTACATACGGAATGGGTGAAACATGGTTTGGTTTCAATAACAGCAAGAACTGACCTTACTGTAATTTTTTTCATTGTATTGGTGTTTGGGAGATATTTATGATTCTAAGGTAGGTACGCATTTTTTATTGCGTAAGTGGTATTTTGAGATGAATTTTTGACACAATATACCTAATAATCAGAACCGCGAAAGGAGAGGTCTACCTTTACTAACTTATAACGACCGATAGAATTCTTTTGAAATAACGTGGATTTGTGCTCCAATTGTCTTCCAGCCTCAGGCGTTATTGAAATAGAATTTATTTGGTACCGGTAAGGATGAATTAATGTTTTGCCACCGTATATTATTGCAACTTCTCTGTTCATAAGGACGTATGAAATACAAATTTTTAAATTTAATTAACTAAGTATATATTCCACTGCTGTAGCTCATCACGAGTAAATATTAGTCAGAGCATTAATAATATTATATAACATTTACAATGAGACTAAATTTCTGTAGGAACTAGCCGGAAAGGCGTTCCGCCAAGTTTTACAGTTCCCCGATATTTTTGTACAGCATTTCGTATTTTATTTTATTTTTTCTGAAAACTAAACTGAGACAGAGGTTCAAATTGCACCCCCTCCTCCCCTCTCAACACCTCTGATGAGTTCCATTCCCTTATGAAACACAGTCATAAGCTTTCAGTATTCAACCCCTTCGTCAACACTTCCACTGAGGGCCACTTCCGTTTGTGATACAAATTAAACACTAATTTCACAATAAAAATGAATCTGACACATCCAGAATTTCTCAATTCTTAAAAATAGCCGCTTATTATTTTCTTTGTTTCAACCTTTATAATCCATGAAATTTTCTTTGTGTGGCACATATGGTCCACACATTTTTGAATTGCGTGTCTCTGACAATTTTTCCGGCTTTGTCGGCCGGTCTAGCTCCTAACGCATCGCAGGTTCGAATCCTGCCGAGTGCATAGTAGTTTGTTTCGTCCTTGTAATTGTCGTTACCCAAAAGGCCGTAAAGTGCTGTTTATGAGCATGTGGAAATGAATGAATAAAATTTTTGCATCGTTTTTCTTTCGATTTATCAATTTGAACGGTTTTATACGACGAATACAGAGCGTCAAAAAAACACGGGAGAAATGTGCACTTGGATGTTATTTATGCAATTTTTTAAAACTGAATTTTGTTGTAAATATCATGTTATTTTGTATTAAACATGATTATAGATCGCTATATTGAAATTTTCGCTATACTGAAGTTCGTACTACTGAATTGTTTTAGAAAGGATACATGGTAAATTGGCGGGGTTAAAATAATACTTTCGTTATAATGAATATTTCGTTGTGACCCCTTTAGTAATACCGAAATTTCACTGCGGTAAGACAGGAAGGGATTTAGCAGAAAAATAAGAAGTTAGGCCACTATAATATGCGTCAACGAAAAGAGTATTTGCAAGAAAGATCTAATACTTCAAACTGATGCAGTTCAAAGGTAGAAAAGTTGTTTATAGAGAAATTATAACTTACCAGAAATGATTATAATCCTATATTGCAAGAGAATAAGTGACTGGTAAACTAATTAAACTGTTTATTTCAGACACAGCGAATATAAGGCACCGGAGGGCTTAAGGATTATGATAGAAAAGTCAGACAATATCTGTAAAAACGGACACGAATTTAAAAATAAAACAGTTTCAAAAACCAAATATTGCGAATTATCCTTCTAATTATCAGAGTCATGAAATTCTATTTGAACCCACAACCTAAGACTGGTAAATGTTTAGCAAAAAAGGAGTTAATCCGGGTAGAAAAGTCAGACAATATCTGTAAAAACGGACACGAATTTAAAAATAAAACAAGGTTGCAAAAACCAAATATTGCGAATTATCCTTCTAATTATCAGAGTCATAAAATTCTATTTGAACCCACAACCTAAAACTGGTAAATGTTTAGCAAAACAGGAGTTAATCCGGTTGTTGTGAGTCTTTTAGATTGCAAAAGACTGCGACGGAGTTGGAAGTGTAAAGAAATATTTGATGGAGTGATGTACAATTGATGTACAATTGGGACCTCTTGAGTACCCATGGAAGCCTATCTCGACTCTGTAAAAATAAACGAATAATAAGGAACACCTTAGATGTACAATACAATATGCATATTTTATATAAAAATATTGATAACGGTTACTGCCCTATGGATGTTACCCTACTCGCTTATTTTTTAGGTAAAATGTCTGTATTTTGAATAAGACACTTCTGAGGCCCGTCATTCTCTAAACGGAGAATGTATTTCTCTATCTGAAGGGGGCATACCCTAGAACAGTGGTGCCCAACCCACGGCCCGTGGGCCGGATGTGACCCCGAAGGTTTTTTTGCGGCCCGCGAAGCATTACCCGAAAATTTTAAAACCCAAATTCATACATTTTCATGAAAGTTTTGATAAGACAACTTTCAATATTGGAATGTTTACCATAAAAATCTCATTTTCATTTGATTTTTGCTATAATAGCACCTCAGAATATATAGGTAACTTACGATTAAAACTCTAATCCGGCCCGCGGAATAATTGTAACTTCCAATGCGACCGCGGAAGGATTCACAACCACCGATGCGGCCCGCCATGTAGAAAAGGTTGGGCACCACTGCCCTAGAAAATGCAAAGTATGACATCCTTATTTAGTAGCCGTAATCAGCCACACCGGTGTGTGCCGTCTGTTTTTCGCCGAGTCCTGTCAGTTTCTTGATTCTTATTTGAACTTCTTTCTCTTTCAAATATTATATATCAGTGGTCACGAAGCCTTTGATATACACGGTGTGTCTCGAAAATGTTCCAGGGTAGTTTTTCTTATGTTAGTACGAACGGCGAAGGAGAAAATTAGAGCTCGACCACCATCCGTGTTCATCTGATCTAGCTCCTGCAGACTACGTTTTGTTTATGAATCTATATTTTTTAAAATCACCTGAACTTACCACTAACACTTATCAAAATAACGCATTCCACGAAAAAAACTTAGAACAACAGAAGTCACGATTTTATGAAATTCAAAGGGAGCTCTTTACAGTTTTTCTTGCCTTCTTTGCACACACTCCGTCGCTAATTTGTCCTAGCATCCATTTTGTGTAAGAACCGCGTTATAACTGTGAATTATTCGTAGTATTCTTTTCTGTAAAATGAACTTTTTGCAGTAACTGCCTCCGTTTTTGGGATTAAAACCAAATGAGTCTGCGGGGAATTTTGGAGTGTCCCTTATGAAAAGTGTCCACTAAAGGAAGATTTACTGATTTCTGTAACTCCCTCCTATCTTTCTTTCACTTGTCATACGTCCAGTCCCCTTCAGCCCTCAGCTGAATTCACTCATGACCATTTCTCCTCCATTATTGCTTGTCATTTAGTATAGGTATCAAAACAGAAATAACTGAAAATCTGACGCACTTAAATATCTGAAATCAAACTTCTGGTAGATCCATCCTTTGATTTCTGGTATATGGAACGTAATAGGAGCAAGACGTTTCCTATGAATTTTAAATTGACCTGCGTTGGCCTAAATCTCCGAAATTTAGTTGCACCCGAGTAATAAACATGATAATTTGTAGGCTATTTCACATCGAGCAATAAATTTTGAAGAAGATGACGTCAACACGGACTAATATTTAATGTATCCTTCTCATTACTGAACACTTTAATTAAGAAACAACAGATTTATATATATATATATATTGAATCTTAATAAAACAAAGCTTATGTACAACTCCTTCACAAATTCTGAGAAGACACATCAACGGAGCAGAACTCGGAGAAGTAACCGGCTATGTTTACTTGGGCCAACTCATCAATACTGATGGTTAGCCTCTTGGAGAAATCAACCGGAGAGTGAAGATGGCATGGAGTGCTTTTGGCAAGAATGCAAATATCTTTAAATCAAATATTGTAGTCTCCCTAAAAAGGAGATGACCAATGTGTTTTGCCTGTTCTGACATATGGTTGTGAAACATGAACCATGAATGCCAGAATGATACAGCGCCTGCAAACAACACAGAGGAGCATGGAGAGATGCATATTAGGGATCACCCGAAGAGACTGCAAGAGGAACGACTGGGTAAGAAAGAAGACGGGAGTCTGTGACGTGATTAGAAAAATGAAGGCGGTAAAATGTCAGTGGGCGGGCCATAATGCTAGAAGAAATGACAAGCGTTGGACGTCCAGTGTTATCGAATGGATCCCAAGAAACATCAAGAGACCAAAAAGAAGACCGAAAGACAGGTGGGAGAGAGCTTGTTAAGTTCTTGGGGAAAATTTGAAGGAGGGAGGCTGTTGACAGGGAAAAATGGAAGAGTCTGGAGGAGGTCTTCATCCGACAGTGGATTGAAAAAGGCTGATGATGATGAATGTATATAAAATCAGAAAACCATAGATCACTAAGGAAATGCTGGAGAAAATGGATGAGAGAAGAAAATGGAAAAATGTTAACAGTGAAGAAGGTAGAACCAATTATAAAAGCATAAACAATGAGTTGAGAAGGGTAACAAGTAAAGATAGGCAAATTTGAATAAAAGAGAAATGTGAGAAAATAAAACAGATGGAGAAGTTAGGACGGTACGGTATGATGTACGATAGGAAACGGGAGTTAGAAGATAAGTAGCCTAATGGAATTCGTGTTACCTAAAGGAATTATGAATACAGGTGGAAAAATTGTCGCAGAACCAAAAGATGTAGCACATGTATGGGAAGAATACATTAAGGAACTATACAACAAGCAGGCAGGATCGGTGCAAATAGAACTGGAAGAAGATGATAACATTGAAGAAGACAACTTGGGACCAAGTATTATGAAAAGCGAAGTAGAAAAGGCGATACTGGAACTAAAGAAAGGAAAAGCCACGGCTTCAGAAAAGGACGAGGAACCAGAGATGCTATCGGTGCAGTGAGAATCCTAGCAGAAAGCGCAATAGAGTACAGACAAGATTGCTGCGTGTTTCGTCGACTGGCAGAAGGCCTTTGATAGAGTAAATTGAGTACTGTCGATGAGGATATTGAAGGATATAGGTGTAGAATTGGAAAGACAGGAGACTGATCAGGAATCTATATGTGAATCAAGTAGTAAAGGTCAGGTTGGAGAATGCGGACACCAGCGGAGTACATATCGGTAGAGTAGTAAGACAGGACTGTTGTCTATCGCCAATTCTATTCAATATATATGGAGAGAGGATAATGCAGGAAGCGTTAGAACGCACGGGAGATTTCAAAATCGGAGGATTATAAGAACAGTGAAATACGCGAATGATCAAGTACTCCTGGCAAGAAAGGAAAAGGAGCTCCAGAAAATGATAAATAGACTAGTGATAACAGGTAGAAAATACGGTATGGAAATTAATACAGAAAAATCCAAGGTTATGCGAATATCAAGTAAAGAAGAAGAAAATTTGAAAATAAGTATTGGAGGAAAGCCATTAGAACAAGTTTCAGATTATAAATACCTTGGAAGCATCACAACGAGAGAAGCAAAATGTACAGATGAAATCAGGACTAGAATAACAAAAGCAAAAGCCGCTTTCAGAAGAAAGAAACTCCTGCTAACGGGAAATATAAAGCAGGAAATCCGCAAGAGGTTGATAAAATGCTATGTATGGAGTAAGTATAGCTTTGTATGGGGCAGAAACATGGACGCTAAGGAAAAATGATATTAAATACTTGGAAAGCTTCGAAATGTGGACAAGGAGAAGAATGGTGAAGATAAAATGGACAGATAGGGTGAAAAACGAGGAAGTACAACGAAGAATAGGAGAGAAGCGAACGATTATACAGACTATCAAAAAGAGGAAGACAAACTGTCCGTAGACAGGTCCGTGATTATTGATGGTTAAACCTGATTCTCCATATACTCCTATTTCCCGAAGTCTTCTTCATGTCTTGATAGCTCTCTTTCCCTTTCAAGTCGTCTTTCAGCTGAAATCTTTTCCTACCTCTTTCTCTTTTTCCATCCAGTATTCCTTCCAGCACTTCTTTAATCATGCACTCTCTTCTCAGGTAATGTCCAATCCAGTTTGCCTTCCTCTTTTTGGTAGTCTGTATAATCGTTCCCTTCTCTTCTATTCTTCGTAGTACTTCCTCATTTTTCACCCTCTCTGTCCATTTTATCTTGAACATTCTTCTCCATGTCCACATTTCAAAGCTTTCCAAGTATTCAATATTATTTTTCTTTAGCGTCCATTTTTCTGCCCCATACAACGCTATACTCCATACATAGCATTTTATCAACTTCTTACGGACCTGTGCATGTCATATGTGGGGAAATTAAAGACCTTCGCTAATTATCATAATAAATTTATTAACTCGGACCGTAGATCAATATGTAGGTCGGCTTTAGGGCTCAATAAACCATGCGATAATACTATCAATAATAAAGCCGCTATTAGCAACAAGGGATGCACCTTCCAAATCCTTGAAAAAATTCCGAAGCGGCCCATAAGTGGCTCCCAAAAAATTTTAACTCTAAACTGCTGGAGCATCAGGAATAAGTCTGCGGAATTTCAGAATTTACTAGAACAAACAGAAGCAGATATAGTGATAGGCACTGAGATTTGGCTAACCTCGAGTTTTCACGACCGTGAAATCTTCTCCTTACGATATATTATTCATGGACGAGATAGGAAAAGTAGTAGCGGTGGAGGAGTGTTTATAGCAGTGAATAATACACTAATAAGTTCTCCGGTCAAGTGTGCTGAAAACAATATTGAAAGCACTTGGTGTACTATAAACAGTGAAGGTTTGGGAAACATTCATGTATGTGCATATTATAAGTCGCCAGCTTCAGACGCAGAAGAAGTATATGATCTAGAGGCTCAAATAAACTCACTAAAGAAGAAGAATAGTAAAAGCATTATCATAGTAGGAGGAGACTTCAATCTACCCTCGATGAATTGGCAGAGTTGTAGCTTCATACCATCCGGTAGGAATCGCGAGTCATGCGAAGCGCTAATAGACGTCTTCAATAAACATTCCCTTATCCAGGTATTCAAAAAACTTACGAGAGCGAACAATATATTAGATTTACTAGCAGTTAACATCCACGAGCGTGTTTCCGAAGTAACTGCTGAAGAAAGAATAAGTGATCACCAAGCAGTTCGAGTACTTTTGGATATAACTGTCGCAAAGTATCGCAAGCCTAAGCGAAAAGTGTACTTACATGTATAAAAATGCTAACTTTGAGGATTTCAAAGAGAAACTCATCAAGGATTACGGCGATTTCAGCAAATCGACACGCACAAAAAACTTTGAGGAAACATGGAAAGCATTTCTATAAGAAATTAGAATTGGTATTAATACGTATATACCAAGTAAATTTATTAGAGATAATGGGGAACCAAAGTGGTATAATCGGCAGGTTAACTGTGCTGTCAGGCACCAAAGAAAGCTTCACTCCAAATTTAAACGCATCCAAAACTGTAAGACCCAGGAGGAAGTAATTTCAATTTCACATAAGTACCACAGAGGTTATGCGCTAAACATGACAGACTTCAAGAAAAATACTCTTAGTGAACATCTAACTGAATATCCCAAATGCTTTTCGTAATATGTTAGAGAAGTTAAAGGTCGACGACCAACCGTAGCCCCGTTAATAAACGACAAAGGAGAGGTAGTTAGCGATAGCACAGATAAAGGAAATTTGTTAAACTTATTCTTTCACAGCGTATTTACCACCGAAGATGAGAGCGAAGGTCGTGGCGCCCGAACCAGGCAAGGAAAAAATGAACGATATAGTCATATCAGCCAAAGGTATAGCTCAAATGCTTAAAAATATCAAATCAAATAAATCTCCGGGTCCAGAAGAGATACCAGCTAGAGTATCCAAAGAGTTAGCACTGGAAATAGCACCTTATCTCGAAATAATTTTCAGTAAGTCGCTTAGTCATGGCGTTGTACCTAAGGATTGGAAATTACCATTTATAACGCCGTTACACAAAGGAGGGAAAAAAGATTACAGAGAAAATAACAGGCCAATTTCGCTTACCTCGCTATCTTGCAAGGTTCTCGAGCACATTATAGATAGTTCCGTGATGGACTTCTTAGACAGCCAGACCTTTGCTAAGTAAATATCAGCACGGCTTCAGGAGGAGGAGATCTTGTGAAACACAGCTTGCTCTGTTCGTTCACGATATACTAAGATCAGGAGACCGTAAGACTCAGTTAGACGCGGTTTTCCTTGACTTCAAGAAGGTGCTGGATAAGTTTCCGCATAGTAAGTTAGTGAAGAAATTAAATGACTGTGGAATTAATCGAAAGATAATCGAGTGGATCATGGACTTTCTTAATGAGCGTGAACAAATATTTTAAAAAACTAGCCGATTCCGTCAAATACCTATGCGTTACCTTAAAAAGAAACCTCTCGTGGGATATGCACATACGAAATATATGCGGGAAGGCTACACAGAAACTAGGATTCATCAAACGCATATTAGGTAAAAGTGAGGAAAAAGTCAAAGAGACATGTTACTTCTCTTTAGTAAGACCGCTGTTAGAGTATTTGTCGAGCATATGGGATTCGTACAAGAAAGAATCATTCTCAGAGCTAGAAAGAGTGCAGCGAAAACCCGCTAGATTCGTCTAAAATTGTTACGATAAAAATAAAACTGTTACAGGTTTGATACAGCACTTAGGATGGGAATCAGTAACAGCGCCGATCACGTACTAGGATAAAACTTCTTGAAATATTTAGAACGCATACATTCTCCAGCGACGTCGAAGAAATAATAAGAGCGCCAACTTCTATTGGTAGAATGGACCATCCTCGTAAAGTAAGAGAGATAGCCTCTAGGACTGAAAGGTATAAAGGTTCGTTTTTCCCTAGAATGATAGCTGAGCAGAACAGAAGTTACGATAAAAAATCAGCCGACGTAGGGTGATATAAATCATTATTATGCGCTTTCTCTTGGTGCTATTTCACCCCCTGCCACATACCATTGCGGTGGCTTCCAGGGTGAACTGTAGATATAGATATATATTTCCCGTTAGTAGGAGTTTCTTTCTTCTGAAAGCGACCTATGATTTTGTTATTCTATTCCTGGTTTCCTCGGTACATTTTGTTTCTCTCGTTATGATGCTCCCATGGTATTTATAATCTGAAACATGTTCTAAAGGCTATCCTCAAATACTTAGGTTCAAATTTTCTTCTTTACTTGATATTCGCAAGACCTTGGATTTTTTCTGTATTCAATTCCATACCTTATTTTCCACCTGTTATCAATGGTCTATTTAACATTTTCTGGAGCTCCTTTTCCTTTCTTGCTAGAAATACTTGATCATTCGCGTATTTCACTGTTCTTATAATCCTCCGATTTTGAAACCTCCCGTGCCATCTAACGCTTCCTGCATTATCCTCTCTCCATATATATTGAATAGAATCGGCGATAGACAACTGTCCTGTCTTACTACTCTACCGATATGTACTTCGCTGGTGTCCGCATTCTCCAACCTGACCTTTACAACTTGATTCACATATAGATTCCTGATCAGTCTCCTGTCTTTCCAATTCTACACCTATATCCTTCAATATCCTCATCAACAGTACTCAATTTACTCTATCAAAGGCCTTCTGCCAGTCGACGAAACACGCAGCAATCTTGTCTGTACTCTATTGCGCTTTCTGCTATGATTCTCACTGCAACGATAGCATCTCTGGTTCCTCGTCCTTTTCTGAAGCCGAATTGATCTTCCCCTAGCATTTCTTCGGCCTTTTTCTCTAGTCTTTTATTAAGAACTAGCATAAGTGCCCGTTGAATTTCAACGGGTTTAATGAGTCTAAATTTTCGTCAATGCAACATGTAAAAATCGCAAGGATAAAATTGTGCACTTTTTTAACCATGGAATATTTCTATATTATAAGTCTCTTTTAATTAGTTAACTAAAATCTCTCAGAAATTCCTTGTGAATAAAATAGTACCTTCCTTTCTACTAAAATAGCCGCTGTTATTAGTTTTAAATTGATTATAGCATTAGGATTTCAATTTCATTAAATAAGCAGAATTCCGGTTCCAAAGAATTGGTTCAATCTTCAATTGCCTCTGATAATACTTTAAATAGATTCTGGAATATAATGTACCTCAATATCGTTTATAGTCTGTTCAGCACTCTTGCCTTCTCATTTTCCGAAACAACCACTTTCACCAGTTTTAAATGGATTTCAAACTTAGAAGAGAACTTGATTCAATTCAGTTAAAATAACCATATAACAAACTTCTTATACCAAAGAAAATCCTTTTATAATATGCGATGTTAACCTAGAATTCATTCATTTTGAAAAGTGAATAAAAGTACCATGTACTTACATATATTTCTTTCAACTAAATTAGCCACTCTTAACAGATTTTAATGGATTAATGCATTAGCATTTCAATTTCATGAAATAAGCAGAAAAATTTGCTCAATCTTCAATTGCCTCTGAAAATGCTTTAAATAGATTTTGGAATAAAATGTACCTTAATATCGTTTAGCGTCCGCTCACCACTCTGGACTTCTCAGTTTCTGAAACAACAACATTGAATAGTTTTAAATTGATTTTTGCTTTGAAATAAACTTGAGACAATTCAGTAAAACTTCCATTTCACATACTGTAAATTCCATACTGTAAATAATAGGCAATGATAGCCTAAAATTAATTAATTTTGTAAAGTGAATAAATTTAGTACTTTCTTTAAACTATGATAGCCACTGTTATTAGATTTAAATGGATTAAAAGCCTTAGAACTTACTCTGTATTAAATAAGCACCAAAATTCCTTTTATAAAAACAAATCAATTCATTAAAAGATCCATTGTTGTTTCTTCGAAAATTGCCTGTTAACAGTTTTAAATGCCCTTTTAATTTAAATTGAATCTTAATTTATATTCGTTTCCAAACTTCGGCCATTGTTACGAAATTAATTCCAGGAATAACAATGTAAATTCGTAAGCACATATGGTTTACAAAGAATTTAATTTAAGAATGCTTTTTATTACCAATTTTTCTAAAATGACACTGTTGATACGTAATTTTTTTTATATTTACGTTAATATACTTATTTTCCACAAAACACGCCAATCTCTCCCCTTCCTTCCTCCCTCTCTCTCTCGTATTGAAGCACTCAAGGCACGCTTATTCCCAGAAAGATGTATACAATAATAGTAATTTGAGGTGTAACAATGATAATGGTCGACATAGAAACATCACGTTAAAATGGCGAGATTTCCACAAAATATGCAAATTAAACGTTTTACATGGAATATTTCGAACTGTGGGCGAAAAAAGACGAACGAAATAAGGAACTTTATAACTTTTTCTTCAAAATGGTTCAAATCCGGTCTGTTAATTTCTTCTAATTTCAATTTCCAAATGAATAAAAGCCTGCACGTCGAAAAATCGCGTTTTACATGTAAAGTAATGGGAAATGGAAATCCTTCTCTTGGAGACGAACCAATGAATTTTTTCACGATTTAAATCCGTCATTCTCTGAATAAGTCTTAATTAAGCATCCCTATCAAATTTAGAGTTTCTATCATTATTATTTCTCGGGTTATTAGCGTTTGCATAGCGTGACCAACCAACCAACAAACAGACGACGGCTTTTATTATATTAAATCCTCGTGACTATCTTCGAAGTGTGTGACAGTAGGCTTATCTTTCTGTAGTCTTTACACTGCATTGCCTTTGGCTTCTTCTTTAGAGGGATCTTTGTTACATCTAAGAAATCCTGAGGCCATTCTCCCGTCGTAAATCTTGTTAATTAGTTTCGTAATCATTTGTAGTCCTTCCGATTAAGTACCTCTGCCGGTATTCCATCGCTGCCTGTAGCTTTTCCTTTCCTTAATTCCAGTACCGCCTTTTCTACTTCGCTTTTCGTAATACTTGGTCCCAAGTTGTCTTCTTCAATGTTATCATCTTCTTCCAGTTCTATTTGTGCCGATCCTGCCTGCTTGGTGTATAGTTCCTTAATGATTTCTTCCCATACCTGTGCTACATCTTTTGGTTCTACGACAATTTTTCCACCCGTATTCACAATTCCTTTAGGTACCACGAATCCCATTAGGTTTCTTATCTTCTAACTCCCGTTTCCTAGCGTACATCTTCCCGTACCGTCCTAACTCCTCGATGTGTTGTATTTCCTCACATCTTTCTTTTATCCAATATCGATGCATCTAACTATCCTATATCCAAATTTTCCTAGCTTTATCAATTACCCTTATCAACTCATTCTTTATGCGTCTATATTTGGCTCTACCTTCTTCAATGTAACGTTTCTCTATTTTCTTCTGTCATCAATTTATCCAGCATTTCCTTTGTGATCCATGGTTTTCTGATTTTCTTTACATTTATTCCAATCTATTTATTCAAGGTATCTTTGATACTGTTTTTAATTTCCTCCCCTTCTGTATCCACAGTCTTCGGTTTGATTTATGATTTTCTAAGTTCGTGCTGAATGCATCTTTCTTTTCTTTCAGTTTTTGTGGGTCCCACTTCTGTCCTTCTCTTCTCGTTTTCCGTATTTGTTTAAACTTTGTAGTTACATCGACTATTAGAAGGATGTGATTTGAATCAGTGTCCGCTCTTGGTAATGTCTTAGGATTTTTTATGCTTTTCCTGGATCTTTGTTTTACTAGGACGTAATCTATTTGTCATCTCATTCTATCTCCTGGACTTTTCCAAGTGTACAGCCTTCGTTTATAGTTTTTGAACCATGTATTAGTCACTACTAGGTCGTAATGAACGCATAATTCTAACAGTTTTTCTCCTCCTCGGTTTCTTTTCCCAAGTCCATATTGACCGACAACATTTTCTTCTTGTCCTTCACCAACTATGCTGTTCCAATCTCCCATTATTATGCTGTTTACCTTTCCTCTTCCGTCTTCTTCGTAAATCTCGTTAATTTGTTCATACATCTCCTCAATTTCTTCTTCTTCTTCATGAGTGGACGTTGGCATATATACCTGGATTATCAACATGTCCACTGGGACTGCTTTTAGCTTTATTGCCATCAACCTATCGTTCGTTGCTGTTATTTTTGTCACGCTCTTCGTCATATCTTTCCTAAGTACCAGAGCTACTCCCCATGCCGCACTATTTCCTCCTGAGTAAACTACCGTGAATTCTTCCCAGTCGAACTGTCGTTATCCTTCCCATCTAGCTTCGCTCAGCCCTATGATATCAATCCTATTTCTTCTCATTTCTTCTTTCAGGTTCTCTAGCTTTCCTGCCTTCCTCGTGGTTTTTACACTCCAATTATCTACACACACACATATAAATCCGAATAGCAAATGTAACCATAACATCTAATCTATTTATTCTCTTTTCCCTCTTGTACATTGAGGTTTGCCTCATATGGAATTTTCCTTCCAAATAGAAAGTTATTTAGTTTTCCTTCCTGTAAAAATTGTAAATTTATGTTTTTTGGAGTATTGGAGCCTATTATTTTGTTAAGCATTTAGAGTTGAGGATATTGTCGTCAAATTTACGTTAGTTTTCTTTTTTGAAGGAACATAAAGTTTACTAAAAAGTTGTATATACAAATATGTGTACAATAAATTCACGTTACTACAAACTTCAAAGGACTTAAAATTTCATGATCGGTATAACTGGTTTTGTAAAATCGAGTTATTTATAACAAGGAACGAATACCCAGCAGGGGGCTGAATTACATTATTTATCAACCGGCCTTTTGTATTTACTGAGATTGTATTATCGAGGATTAATTGCATAGCGTTTTATCATTACATTTTTTTTAAATAAACGGTCTTATTCTTTGTGTCTTAATAACTCGGCTACGGTTTCTGCATTCCAATTGACTATAGCTGCTGAAGGAATTACTTTCGCAAACATAACGCTAGATATTCGTAAAATATTATTTGTCATTTGAGCCATAATAACGTTCTATCTGTTTTAAACCACTGTCCTGAGTAATCTTAAGCTCTAATCATTCATTACTCCCACGTCCACATATAGAAAATTCCTGTTATACTTAACTTTATATATATATATATATATATATATATATATATATATATATATATATATATATATATATATATATATATACTGGAATAAGTAGCTATATTTATCTTGGCTTTCATAGAAGATTCTTCCACAATTGAGTACCTCATTATTCAAGATATCATGAATTAGGAGGCCAACTACGTTATATAGAAACAGCAGTTTTTATTATTTTTTTGCCTTAAAATGCTTTCAACCCCTGATTATGTTTTTCGAATTTTATTCAATAGTTACATGTTCAATATCTGATTTCTTTTTCACCTCATCTATATATTTTATCCTAGAGTACAGCAAATCTCCTCCCGACACTGGTTATTAACTGCTTAAGTAGTTATTGTAACGTGGCAATTGATGGAATCGCCGGAGAAGATCCATTTTCTGAACTAAACGAAAATTATCCCTTAAAGGAGGAATCTTATCATATTTTAACCCTTTAAATAAAGATGATTTTTATTTATTTTTATCCCTAATATTGATATATTTCTAAATATATCCCCCTCAACTCGTAACTATCCAGCTAAACTATAATTCCAATTCTTTAGACGTGATTAGTAGTTAAGAATAAATGCGTTTCTTTCATATATCATATCAAAGCTTTATCACAATCTCTTTCCAGCGCTAAGTACTTTACGTGTATCTTTACCCTCTGCAAGTTTGATTTAATTTTTTACATTACACCTTTTACTTCCGCGTTCAATACTTTCATGCAAATAATATTCTAGACGGAGGGTTTTATCGATAAATAGGTTAACTGGAAGACTTTCAGAAAAAACCGAGTAATCAAAAGTACTGATTTTTCATATGCAACTATCGAAATATTACATTTATATTTCATTTCATTGTGAATCGTACGAAAATTATATATTATTTTCCAAGAATATTGCCTAAATTAATTCATCATGTTACCAGCCGATGTTATTCCACGGTCATGCGTAGGATTAAACGATTTAAAAGTCAACACTTTATACTTACAGCATTGATTTTATTTCAGGAAAGATTTTCATGTATCTTCGTCGTAACCCCATAGTAGACTCAGTTCAAATGCTGAAGATGAGTGAAAGTGAACAGACATTTATATCTGGACCAACGTAGAACCCACGGTCTTGTGTACAGGAAAAGGGTTATGATCTGGAAGGAAGGACATTTGCGTTATTAACTCTTTATCTTTTATCTGACAGATTATCTGAAAGAATTTTAATGATATCTTCTTTTAAAAATTCGTTAACTTAACTGATTTAATTTATAATCATTTTAATTATTTTTTAATTAATTCAAGATTGCGAAAAGATCATATCTCAAAGATGAAAGGTTATAAATTGAAATGTGTGGAGCAAGGATATTCAGGAATTAAAACGGATTTACATTTTTAAAATCGGTAGAACTAACAATACATATTATAGGCTTTGTTTTAAGAATTTCTGAAATCTATACCATTTCGTTGTATTCATCTCGTAATCAATCCGATTCCCATTGTCGAAGTATCAATGTTTTGCGACTTCTTCTTTTACAAGCATGCATTAAATAAATAATATAATCTAAATTACTTTCATAGAATTTCTATGAGTTATCCATGCTTAGCTGTGATATAATATCATAGCCCCACAAAAATATTCGTATATAAAATACAATTAGCAATGATCAAGTCTGGAAAACCTTGCTTGCCGATTGAGAAAATTAATCTAATATTTACACACTTCTATCACACATCTTAAGTGATGTAAAATTATTAACATTTTTACCTTAAATTATATTTTCCCCTGCGGGTGAGAAGTAAAAGCAAGATGTCGGCATTACTCTCTAATGAAGTTAGAAAAATGGTCAGCCAATTTTGAAACATATTATTTTGATATTATTTAAGGTTATAAAATCCGCGTGTCATTCTAACATCATTCCAAGCTAGGTGTTTCGTCGTCGTACTATGTTAGCAAAAATAGAATTCGGCTGGTACTTTCATTAATTGCTTTGAATATCAAATGTCATCTAAATCACTTTGGATAGGATGGTAGTCTTATATGAGAAAATACCGATATCAATATAATATTTCTACAAATTACGTCCAAAAATAATATATAGAATCGGAAATTTCTCTGGCGTACCTGTTCTTGGATTTACATAATGATATTTTCAATAGGAAACATATAATGAATCAAATATAAATGTATACGAACTGCGATTTTAGTTTGAGAATGTTATCAAATGTGCGTGGCATTCTACTCTGCGATGTGATAATGAATATGACTCATAGCGCAGGATGAATAAATTTATCTTTAACACTAGAACGGCTAAAGTGGTCAATTTAACCGCTAGCGATATTCCTCTTGTTGCTGTGTGGATTTGCACCAAATATCCTGCAACTTTATGGTTCCTCATAAATAAAAGCTCTTTACCTGTACATAATCACTTTTAGATCTTACGACATTAGCACCAGACATATAACATATACCTATAATACCTAGAACGGACAGAGCAGTCGTTTGATCCGGTAATGCATGATATAAAAACAAACAAATCTGGTTTTAAAATCTGGCCTGACGTCAAATCGAAATTCCTCGTAAACGCTTTTCCATATTTCAGAAAAGATTAATCACGACAGGATGATGAAAAACTTTCTGAAAATATTGTGCTTCACCCGCTTCAACCCTTTTAGGATAAAGATAGGAACGTAACAAAATATAATTTTGTCACTTCTCCGAAGTTGTCTAAAAAGCTAATAGAAAGAAGTACACGTATAATGGGCGAAATAAACCGAGCTAGAAGGGGAGTTCTAGCATTAGTAATGAGTGCACGCACCGAGACCTACAGCACAGGTGTCCTCAAGAGCACTGAGTCCCCGGCGTCCTTCGCGTTAAAAACAAGCATTTCCCTACTTCTATTAATTCCGACCTTTCTCTTTTTGGTTCCCTATAAGACAATAACGGTTTACATTTATTTCTTGAAATCCTGTGCCTCTTTTACTGAGGGCTTAAAAATGAATTCAGATAATTTGATCCTTTCTGCAATTCCTCTATACAAAAACGGTTATTTAGCGATATTGGTTCTTAAGAGACCTAAATTCGATTTTATGCTCGTGATTCTATTTTATGAGGAATTTATAGCTTCGAGCCTGATATATAGTACCACTCATTCTCTTTATTATCCTCCTAATTTGTCAACCCCGTGACGCTCTCTTCCTTATTGTATTTTTCTAAATCTCTAAAACATACTTCCCTGCTTTCCTTTGGACCTTTTCTATTCTCTTTATCTGAACTTGTCGCGTATTCTTAAACTGACTTAAACAGTGATGTGTACACTAATTTATTTACTTTATACTACTTTATTTTAGGTTTCTAATCACGTAATGGATGTTTTGCATCCTTTGGCACAACGATTTTGCCAGAGTGAGTACGCGAGTGTATGTCTTTAGTTATTATAATTCCTAAGTAGTTTTCGAAGGTCAGTCTTTGATATGGATTTCTCGTTAAAGTCCTATTTAAAATATCTTGTGAACCTTTATCTGAGAAGGTGTGTGCTTTCTTTAATGTTCGTTAACTCCCATTTTGTTTTGTCTTATTCAATCCACTATCGTTTTCATATCATCCTGCAGAATTTCGCGGTCTTCCTCGCTTCCTTCGTCTGCTGAGCATACAGTTATCCGTGAAAAGCGTACAAGTACGAGTGGCGTTCAAATTTGACCTGGACTTTATCTATTTTTACATCGTAACAGTGACCCAGCGCAATAATAATACAGTCACTTTGTTATGCATTCTCCCTCCTTTAAAATACACCGGTTCCAGAATTCTGCTTGTTTTTCTATTCCAGTTTCAAAGAAATCTTTCCGTTGATGTCGAAACCAGTTGAGGACTGCATTTTTACCTTGTCATTCGAACTGAATTTCTTGCCTCCTAAGTGCTCTTTCAGCAGCGCAAACAGATGAAAGTCGCATGGTGACAAATCAGGACATAGAAGGATGGAAAAGAATGCCCCACCCCAGTTCAGCCAGGGTTTTCACGGCCAAGTTAGCCTTATGTGGAAGGGCGTTATCGTGGAGAAAACAAATTCCTTTGGACAGAAGACCTGGTCGTTTCTTCCTTAGAGCTGGTTTTCGAGTGTTTTTTACGAGCACTGAGTAATAAGCAGCATTAATTATACAGCCTTATTCCAGGAAATCAACATGAATAATGCCTTCAGCATCCCAAAACACAGTGGTCGTCACCTTGTATGCTCATGCCATGGACTTCAATTCTTTTGGCAGAGAAGAATTCGTTTCTCCACTTCATACTGGAATGTTTGTTTTCTGGAGTAAAGTGATGGACCCAGGTCTTATCTGTCGTTATAATACGATTCAAAAAATCAACCTCTTCTTCCTCAGAAATCGTTGATTCAGAACCGATGAAATTTGAACTCTCATCACCTTTTGTTCCGGTGGAAACTGTTTGGGCACTCATCGAACTCTGGCTTTACTATATCTAAACTTGTTGTAAAGTAAGATCTTAACACTACCAAAACTAATGTTAACTTGCTACGCTAATTCACGCACTGTTATTCACTTGTCACTCTGTACGCGTAAATGTCACATCATTGACTGCAGTCTTGCTTAGTGTTCTTCCTTCTCCATGCATTTACGACCCTCTTAGAATTGTTTGGAGCATCCCAACACTGAAGACCGCGATAGGCAGGGTTCGCCATACTGTACTTGAAGTCTCCAATGAATTTCAGGCCCTTTTACATAGAAATTTAATAATAATGCGTTGTTCCACTGAAGTAGAAACACATTCAGATGCCATCTTTGTTACTTTTGGTATGGGTTTCTTTGGGAAAAAACATTATTTTTTGTATTATTAACATTATAATGATAATGTACACATCTAATCAAATCATTGTACTAAATATAAGAAGTCAATGTCTAATATGAACGTCCCTCGTATATATGCTATATTTCTGTGAAGAAATAATCTCGAAGAAATCTCATCCAAAATATTTTGTTTTGTAATTTGAGTGAAAATTAACAAATAATGCAAACCTGATTTCAAAATAAAAGTTACAAAACTAAAGGACGTATCTCTCTTGGATGTACCTAAGTTCATTATCTCCTTTGGCTAAAGTAATTTCAGGTTAGTGTTACAGAGTAATTATGTAGTTCGTCGGAATTCCTTTAGATTTGGTGAAACACTGGATTGGAAAAGACGGCATTACAGGCGAGCGGCTCTGGCATTTGTTATTACAAGAACGCATCGTCATTCGAGGGCACATTAAGTATAAAGGTTGGAAAATTTCACATTTACCTTTAAAATAGTCACTAACGAATGTGACGAAGGATTCTTCGATAAACAGGCAGTGAAGGGATAGAAACTCTATCAGAACTAACTTTTTCGAAGCCAAGGTACAAGATTTAGCAAGGTTCACCCTGTGAATAGGACGGAGAAAAGAAATGTTTATGTAAAAATGTCATCATGAAAACATATTAGTGATCCAACAGGCAACAAAATATCCCTTATCTTTATTTAAAAAACAAAATCACCCACTTTCACCCCTGAAACCCCTATTTTTGGATTTATTCGAAGATTTAAACAAGATCAAATTAACCGAATGCATTGTTTTGGATGGTAACTGCATCTTCGAACCGCGTAGCCTAACAGTAAATGTTTCTAAGGATTGTAATACTATTGATACAATTTTATTTAATGCCGAGATTAGTCCATTCTTAAATCTAACCCAGTGTGACATACTCAAAACATCCATGCCTTCTGCGGGATCCGAACCCGCAATCTTAGTAACCTGTCAGCAGATACTCTTAAACCCGTCCAATAAAGCAATGAGAGTCCTTGGAATAAAAATGTGTAGGAAATGAGCTGTCTGAATGAAAAGCCTCGCTTTTTCCTCCAGTTTCAGCGTTAAATATATTCTGAGTAAGGTCATCTGAGGAACGTGGCCTTGGTCAAGGGTCTCAACAGAACCGAGACAAAATATTTTTGCGCCCTAGGTAAAGTTTTAAAATTACACCACCCCTCCTTATGAAAGTAGAGAGTACACAATTTTCTCTCAAAACTAGTTTATTTACAAGGAAAAGGTAAAATTTACTGCACAAAACATATTTCATAAAATTAAACCTTACACATAAAAGATCAAATTGTCGTTTCTCGCGCCCCAAAGTTCGTCTGCGCCATAGGCGGGGGCCTCGCTCGCCTAGCCCTTGTCCCGCCTCTGGGTGTCACCCGCCATGACCTTCCGCCGTGAGCCGAAAAAAAGAAAGTTTTTCAGTAACGTTCCTAAAAAGCTGAGGCATTTTAAAATGCGCTTTTTTAAAATTGGTATTGTATTTAATTTACACTATTATTAGCGAGAACGACGGCTTATATGGATAACGTGGAGGATTTCTATTTAGTTGGACGCATACTGTAACCACCGTTGTTGTCGCTCCGGCAGCTGAAAAGACCTGTATTGAATCCCGAAAAATCTTCTCTGGTCTCAATGGCAGTGTCAGTGCATAAACATTCATTTAAATATTTTATTTTTATTTTATATAGATTTATTTTGACACCGCCCTTCTTCATACTAAAGCAGTACTTCCGATATAATTACAGCAAAACCTCATTGGCACAAACGTAAAGATGCTTAAAATTTCATGGTTGGTATAAATTAGGCATGTAAAAATATTTCATTATAACAAGCAACTTACACTTAGCTTTCAACAGGAGACCGAATTACACTACTTATAAATGAGAATTATGTATAAACTGATTTTGTATTATAGAGGATTTATTGTAGCAGGTTACAACTCTGATATTTGAAAATGTTTACGAATATCATAGGATCATGCACAGCTACAGCAGATAAGCATTTCTTCACAAATATTTTTGTTTTCTGTCATATTAATAATTTCTGTAAATTATTTTTAAACATTCTAACTCGCTGGCCGGTGTCTCTCCATCATCGTAACTTTTCCTTATTTCGGGAGATCGTGTGATTGTTTTCGATTTTTGCAATATGAAAATTATTTACTACCACTGTACTCTACTGGAAGCTTCATAGTTTTGCTCTTGTCATCCAATAGTAAGTTGGTTTCTCACTGAAAAAAAAATTATACGCCATAAATGATTACGCACTGGGACACCCAAAAAGTTCGCTACGCTCCTGATCATGCATACCTATATAAATCGGAATAAAGTTCTTTAAACGATTTGAGAAAATATATGAACCCTTAAGTTAGTTTGCAGGCAAACATGCCCATTGTTAAGATGCATTCACCTAGCAAGATACTGACACGAGATCAACAATTGTAGTCATATATAATCTCATCTGTTTTATGTTGTCATTTTTACCAATCCTGTTTTTCCACGCAGATCGCATACCTTATTATGGATAAAAACAATGATTTACGTTAACAGAAAAAAGTAGTCACATATGCGTCAAAAATACAAACTTGTTTTCTTTTCATTATGCTTGCAGTTAGACCTATAAACGAACAGAAAATTATATAATGCAAAAATGTAGAAAATATGTATCTTTTCAAACCTATCAATCAAAGTTTACTTCTCATTAATTTGTCAAATTAAAGCAAGAAATTTGTTCTGCTGTTAATGCACGCATGAAGAAGTGTGGGCACGGATATGTGATTTCGAGAATGAATATCTAGTCTGGTTGGCACGGATTCGTGCTCCATCCATCCAATCGATTAATCCTATTCCACCAACCGGTTCTATTAATTGCAGCCATATAAGATTTTAATTCATTATTTGATCCAGAATCCCATGCGGACGTCATTCTTTTCCCCTTAACTACAAGTGTTTATAGTAAACGGCATGAGAACGATTTGAAAAGCAACGAGATTCCTCGATCCAAAGAAATTTATCATTCTGTTCTTCTAACTTAGAAAAAACATTTATTTATTTACAGGTAAAGATTAAATGTGCACAATGGACAAGAGATATTTATTATCCAGTTATACTAAATGTAACGAATTTTCATATGAATTTATATATTTAATTTTATAGTATTTCTAATACATCATTTGACATTGGTAGTGACCATAATGAAAATTTTATGGTTTATGACAGTTTCAAACCTGCAGCCTCGTATTGAGAGTATATGCATCCGAGGTCTGTCTACGCAGCAGAATTCTAAATAAATTACCATTCCATGCTATTAAAATTGCCTTTTACCATCTGTTGTTTATATTAACAATATCAGGCTACAAAATGTTGTCGCATGCTTCCACTGTTGTATTCTGTATAGAAGTAGCATTTGCGATGCGATCAGCCGAAGTACAATTTTTCGTTAATACAATCTGAAAAAATTAAGAATAGAAGCGCCCTCCTGTCAAATATTAAACCTTTAAATTTTCAGAAAAACGTCTAAAAATATTCAGGATTCGTCAAACCCTTTTACTTAATTTAAGAAGCGCGTGCATACTTAATATTTTTTGAAGTTTTAAGTGATAAATTGCAACTTATTTCAATATCTTGAATTTTGATTGAACGGGGATGGGATTGACTAAAAACATCAGTCTCGAACCCTTCAAACGGTAGATTAAATAAATTGTACGATTCAAATATGAAGTGACTAATATCAGTGTAAACAAAAAGGAAACTATTCATGTAAATTTTATGCATGCTGGAGTCGAAGAAACTTCTGGAAAGCCTTTGAGACCCGATCAAAATGGAGTTTTATTGGAAAACACCTACCGAGGTACGCTAATCATTCTAGAAACAATTTCTTCATATACCTCGACAGTAACCTATATAGTATATCCGTATATAATCCATTGCTCATTTATGTCCTATAGAATTCTGGAAAATGTACACTTCAACTTTAAAAACTGTTTAGTTTTACCTCTGCAATTAAAAAATGTATTATGTGCAGCTTCATCACATGTAAGGCTAACTTTTTTATAACAATGTTCTGAATACGAATGTAATTTACAAGTGTAAATTCGCGTAGTTTTCTTATACCATTTTTAGAATATTTTTTAAATTTATTCGCCGAATCGACGATAGGCTTTCGTTATTAAAATAGTAAATAAAAATATTAAAAGCCACTTATTAGAAGAAAAGTCAAATATGAAAAATATAACAGATATTCATATTTTATTCCCCGTTTAGCCAAATATCAATTACCGTTACTTAAAAAATTACTCATGATTGTTCGTGTCATCCAGCATACTTATTATGTATGAATGCACTTTATTAGTGTTCCAGAAATGGAAGCCGAAGTGTACAACGCATTAAATAAACAAACAAGTTGAACCACTATGAAACAAGTCGATGTTCACAAGTCACGATATATAAATATAAAGAGTTTTAGAGTCCATATTGATTCTGCTACTAAAGAAAATTTACAAAGAACTCAATTTTCGAGCATATTTTGCCAATTAATTAATTATTAAATGTTGATCACGAAAGCAATTAAACAAATGCAAGACCTCTTGAACAGTAGAAATAGAAAGGTAAATATGATGCTGCACATCAAATGCTGTACCGCAAGGAAGTGTTCCGCAGCCATTTGTTTATGTGACATCATCTCCCATCTAAAATTAATTAAATCAAAAATACATTTCCGTGTATACAAATGGATATCTTAGATTGTGATAAAGTTTTCATCAATTGAGATACTAACAAATCTTTGTATATCTAACACAGATCGGAATAAATGACGGAATTGTATTCATCTGAAATGGATCCGGTGATTATTTTTAGAGTGAATTATCTTATGAAATAAAGGAAAGTTCCACTAATTTCTGATCTTCCTAATCTCATCATTATAGGGAATATATTGTTTATAAAATTATTGATTTCAAAGCAGAATTTGAGGCAATAAAGAAAATATTTAGAATTTGCTACGGTGAAATTCTTACTGAAGATGGCTTATACGGGTGGTTTTAAACCTTTTTTTTTGCTGACATTCCCCTTAAGAGTATTCATTTTAATGGTCGAGTAACCCTCAGACAAAGTAACTCTTAATACTTTGAAAGTGATAATGAATGAGTAACTCTTGTATTAAGATAAATAACTACTGTTTTTATGCTAAAATTCACTTTTTTGGCCTAATTTGGTTTTATAGCATTATACTTATTGTTAGTCGTAACTTGCCAAATGTTGATTCCGAAGTCATGCGAGAAAGACGAAGTAAAAAAATTACCATCTTTAACATTTTCTCGAACCCCGTCAACACTATTGACATACTCCAATGGGCACGCGTATCCCCGGTCGAAAACCCCTGGCTTATACGTATCCGAAATGTGAGTATAATGTTCTCAACTTTTTTATAATTATTTGAGAAACACAATGTCCATCAATATATTATTCGCCAGTGGCGTAGTGTAAGGTTAGCGAACCTGGGCTTCCAATTTAGGAGGCCCCTACAACATAGAAATAGTTCACCAAAAATTATTTTTCTCTTGTCATATTAACATTTTGACTCGCTACCTTTTGTAAATTATTTTGAACCATCCCAACTCGTAGATAGGAGCCTCTCTGACATGTTAATTTTTCCATTTCTCGGGAGAGCGTGTAATCGTTTTCAATGATTGCAATAAAGTATCATATTAAAGCTTCGCAGTCTTACTCTTATCATAGTATATTAAGTTGGTTTCTCATTAAAAGGTAGTTTTTTTAATAAAAACAATAACATGACGCAACAAAAATGATTCTACACTGGGATTCACAAAATTTTGCTTTGCTCGATCGCCTTACTTGCACGATCTACGCTTCCAATTTGAATGGACGACTTCACGATTTCTTTTTATTTTTATAAAATACTATTTTAAATAGAATCTTTTCTCTACCTGTAATTGTTATAAGAAACAGCTAGCTTTACACCGGAATATGGCATTACGTCGTCCCACAAAGGGCATTGGAAATATTCTTTATAGGACAAGATGCAATTTAAATGTAATGAAATTCTTGTCCTGGAAAGTGTATACTCGATTACGAATTCCAAGAATGTGAAGGATAAAAATTCCTTATTCGATCGAGAATCGAATCCAGGCCTCTCACTTACCGGGTGGATGCTTCAGATGTCGAAGCATCCTGGTTAGATTCTCGGTCAAGCAAAGAGGTCTCTGGAAGTTTTTCTCTCGGTCGGTCGTCATTTTCAAAATGGCAGCACACTGGATCTAATATAATTTGCTTGGTTTGTCATAAACGCTTATTCTGCGTTTTCAGTGGTTGAATGGCAGCCAATCAGGGTTCGCGACACCATTATGATATTGGAGAACGTCTGCGACGATATCTGTCGGCCTTGGTAGATGGATGGCTAGCGTATCTGCCGACGGTAACTAATGTTGCGCGTTTGAATTTCGCCTACTTAGGACATGGATGTTTGTGTTCGTCAGGTGCAAATATTTAGATTATTCGGATGTATTATATTTTAAACGTTTCGCTTTCTGAATGATTCGAATGATCGTAATCCTCCCGTTACATTTTAACGGGCTATATATATACTGGGTATGTAATATTATTTACATTAAATGTTTTATTTTTCAAATAGTAATATAAATTTATGCCAGATATTGTAATTTATTTACATTAAAAGTTTCATTTTTCATATATTAATATAAATTTAGGGCTAGGGCTGTTCTTCTTTATCGTCCCTTCTATCTTTCGGACCTATGTTATAGTATAGGTATAGATAAAGTATAGGCTAGGACAATACGTTGCAATTTCACGGGTTTCTTTCTTACAAGGCATAAAAGCAAACATTTCAGAAAGGGATAATTACACAGGAAATGAAGCTGGATTTGGCGAAAGTGATGTGGTAGAAAATAAAATTATCGTAATATTTGAATTTAATACGATTGGAAACGGATTGTTTAAAAGGAAATTTGGTCGATTGTTAAGAAAAGTTAAGTTAAAATATAGGTATTCTTTATAGATGATTTTCAGTTTTTCGTAAAGTAAAATGTTTTTATATGTATCGCATACGCCCTAGAATAAGCAGCGAAAGTAGATTCACTAAATCCATTTAAATTCAAAGGGCACTTACACAAGTCACAAAATAATTTTTCTCTCAGCAACTTACTCAAATTATCATTAATTTTATTATGGCTATATTGCCCATTAGAACTAATTTATGTTTGCATTGAAACTTTTCTTGTTGAGTCCTATCACATTTTTCGCAAGATTTCTACGCGATAAAAATAAAGGACTTATTTTGTAATCTGTAGCCGAGGCCTAGAATTGCCAAACGTATGGAGCGTGTTGCAATATGCGTCCCCACGAGGCTTTCGTTTTTAGCACGATATGTAATAAGTTAATAGAAACGCTGTAATTCTCTCGTAATTAATATAATTTTGTTTCCCGACTTCATATGAGTACATTCACCACTTTGAGAATACTACTAGAGGGGCGATAGCGAATACCGCATAATTAAAGTTTAGTTTATTGTCCACCCACGAGAACACACGGCGCTTTCTTTCGCGAGAATAAGTTCACATTACGTGAGAGCATTTTGCGCAGTTTTATTGTGTGCAAAATTATGGTGGGATTTTACTTGTATGAAAAGTTTTGTTTCCGAGGAACGACGTAAAATTCACTCCATAATTATGTTATAAAGCAGGCCAAAGTTCATTCTGATCTTACTTGGACAATAAAAGAATTCGTCGATTTAATAGTTAATTTCGCCTCTTTACATATTCAAAGTAAAATAAGAGGGAAGAGGGACGATGTCGCCGACGGCAAATCTATAGCACGTGTGCCTCTTTTGGAATGTAAGACGATTATTGTTGGCACGCAAGAAAAAAATTGTCTCCTTAACGTTTTTTCGATATGTGGCACAATATAAAATACTATTTATAGTGATATTGCAGTTATGTTGATAAAATAACTGAGTAATGCTGTTTTCCCACTGGGGCGACGCGACCACGATCCGACTTTAATCAAAAAGTCGGAACGGATGGGACGACGCGACCAGGCAACTACTAGTAGACTTCCTTCCAACAGCGCGACGTGTCGCCGACCAGTTGCTTACGATATGTCGAGCGGTAAAGATCACGATGTACTACTAATGTATTGGTACTTGAAGAGAAAACGGAAAACTAAAAGACAGTGGTGGGTGCATCAATATATCCTAAACAATGTTAAGTGTAGAGTTTTTGTTGCTGCGAAAGAACTTTTAAAAGACCATAAAAAATTTCAATATTTTTATCGGATGTTTTTTTAATTGAATCTTTGCAAGTAATCTACTTAACCGTCCTCGGAAGCAGTTATATTCAAATCACATGAACTGTTTCTTACTTAATTTAGGAGTTTATTAGATAATTACCATTCGTGACTCAATAAATAATGTAATTAATTTGATTCAAAGTCTTGCATAAAATTTTTCATACTTAATTTAAAGTTTATCATGTAACTTTATCTTTAAAACATCATAAACTAATGCAATAAATTTGCCTAAAACGTATCATAGTTTTAAAAACACTGAAATGCCATATATTTATAGCGAAGACATGATTACTCAAATTATATCAATTCAATTCTCAAGCTTTCGTTTTTATACGTCGTCTCCGTCCGTCCACATATTTCAATTCGGGAACCGCTGAACAGATTTGGATGAAATTTAGTGTTGCGGAGTTTCACTAAAATCTATTTACCGATTCCAAATTTGGTTTAAATTGGAAAATAATAAGGACCAATTTACATGAAGACCCACATACATTTTATAACATACCTTTCAAGTATCTCGCGAAATAATCGTCTGAGCAAAAAATGTTTATAGCAAAAGTTAAAGGAGATAATTAAATCTTAATGCTACTAATAGTAAACAAATACCCCATGTAGCCATAAAGAAATGAAGCACAATTATTTAAATACCTAAACTGTGCAATTAATTAATCAGCTAATTTGTCCCAGGCATTGTCTTTTACATCTATCCTAGAATATTCTGGCAGATTATAATTATATAGGCAGGGATAAAGTTCAACTGCTTCCCCTAACTTGGAAATAACCAGATCGTTGTTTTTTACCATACTTATTCGTATAATTTTTTAGCCGCAAACGAAAGAATAGGTACTCAACGGGCGCGATCACTAGGAAACTTAGCGGACGTTTCGTTGACAGGACGTTATGCCGACAGGACGATAATATTATTTGTATACCATCCAGTTTTCTTAATTGAATCTTTGCAAGTATTCTAATTAACCGTCCTCGGGAGCAGTTACATTCAAATTACATGAAACTAGCTATGCTTGCAAATAATCGAAATAGTTCGGCCCTAGGTTAGATCTTCTTTGTTCCCTATTCATTTGACGTGTTTCCCTATTTCTTTGTTTTTTTGTACTCTCCGCTCCTTATCTTCACGGGCTATCCTACGAGCTGCCTCATCCCTCTCTCTTTCCTGCGTTCTCCGCTCCTCATCTTCACGGTCAATCCTGCATGCTTCTGAATTCCTCTGTCTTTCTCGTGTTCTCCGATTCTCATCTTCATGAACTTCCGCATCTCTTTCTCTCTCTTTCCTACGATATTCTTCTTTTGATCTCTGTCTCCTCTTCCTGTCTCTGGCAGTTGTAGCTGGTGTACCCCTTGGCATTTTTAAATTTTCTGCGATTTTACAGCAATATATTAGAGCAATTACGTGATCACAATGTCACAGAGTTACTCAATGCTATTTTAATTAATATTTAATATTCAAAGGAGAAAAATTTTAATTCTACCTTACCTTAGTCCCAATGATTATCGTTGCACCATTATAGACGAACTCACAAACAGTTGCTTTCCTTCAAGTGTCTATCAACGACTGCTTTTGACTTTTCACAGGACCTACTATAAAGGCGACGTCAATGCAACCGTTTATTTCGATTATCAATGAAGAGAAGAATACCATAAAATGTGTTAAAGAAATAACGTGCCTCCCTATTCACATCTAATTTTTAATTTATGCGTGAGCCTATTTGCGTTAATAAGCATTACAAATGTGTAATATGATGGTTCTACTTACCAAATGGTAAGATTCCAGCATTAAAACGATGAAATCAAGTTTTAATTGCTTCGATTAAATCGTTAGAAACGCTTCCCATACGCAGTCAAAAGAATAATTATCCTTAAATATTTGCGTTGCTATGCTTCATTAATTTCTGTGCTTAAACAACAGTTGGAAGCGAAAAACGGTTTTCTTTCGTCCATTTGAAGGTTTAATTGGCACTAATTGAATCGGAGACAACAATAATGGCCGCCTCGGCAACACTAGGAAAGTGTACGAAATATCCACAAGTTTAAAAACAATAGCGTATTTCTAAAATATTTGACTGTGTAACATGTAAACATTGCAAGAGTAAGGTCGTATAGAGTTTTATCCGTCTAATAAATCACAAACGAAGAAAATCGGTCCATATTTACGTATTTTGATGTATGAGCGAAAAAACCTTGCACTCTGGAAAATCGAAAATCCCGTGTCAACTTATGGGAAATATATAATTGTCTCCTCGATTTGAACCCGGGACTTCATAAAAATGAAAATATTTTCCTAGGGACCTCCTAATTTGTAGAAACAAAACGCAGTTTACCGCATATCTCTACGACAAACGGCTTTTGAGATACAGGGAGGACAGACTGACACTTGAGAATTATTATATAAAGATGTTTGTTACTTAATTGAGGGCTTTATTAAATATTTACCTTTCGCAACTCAAATCAAGGGTATTACATAAAACGTTTGATAATTAATTTAAAGTCTATAACCATCTTAACCTTTAAAATATCAAATACTAATACAATCAATTTGCCCAACAAATCAGAGTTTTTAAAAACACTGACATGCCATATGTTGATATCGAAGCCATGATTACTCAAATTATATCAATTCTATAAGCCCCCATTTTTATGAGTTCTTTGCCCAAAGTGAACGCATATAGGAGAGGTCGTCTCCCTATCCGCGTGTTTCAATTCGTAAACCGCTGGACGGATTTTGATGAAATTTGGTATTGGGGAGTTTTACTAAAATCTGTTAACCGATTCCAAATTTGATTTAAATCGATGTTTAGTACAAAAGTTAAACAAAATAATTAAATGTTAAAAATAATAGTAAACAAATACCCCATGTTGGTATAATGACATGAAGTATCTTTTATATTTATATAGGCAGGGGTAACGTTCAACTGCTTCCACTACTTGATAATAACCTGATCGTCGTTTTTCAGCATTATTTGTTCGTATAATTTTCATCTAGAAACAAAAAATAAGTTACTGAACGTGCGCGATCACCAGGCAACTGAGCGGAGGCAACTGACATGACCGATTGTAAGCGACGGGTCGCCGACAAGTTGCGTCCTCATCGCGTCGTAGTCATGCCAGTGGGAGGTCGCCTATAAAAAGCAGGAGTCAGATCTGCAATTTTTACTGGGATCGTAGTCGCGTCGCCCCAATGGGTGAGCGGCCTATTAGTGACAATTTGTCCTAGAAAGTGATATTTGTTGCTCCATAATGGTCGTTCGGCCATAAATGCCATTGGACAATAGGCCGTTTTAGATAAAATATGATTTTTATAGTCAGTCTATCGTTTTCTGAGCTCTAAGTCTAAGAATGAATTATCGTAATTATACCAAAAAACCATGTCATTTCTTTTGATAGCAATATTTTAAATCTGCAAGTAAATTTGAAAAGGAAAGCCGTTTTTGAAATGTTGGCAATCGGGCATAAAATATTTTCTATCTCTGTGTTTCCACTCGAATTTCTTCTTCCGCATCAAATGATGGTTTTACTCGGCCTACTGGTTTCCATAAATCTCGATTTTTTAAATAAAGAGAATGTTTGATCTAACTTACTTAATAGAAATAGAGCAGTTTTTGCTACTCTAATTTAGCTGAAGTTCCCTTTCGACAGTTTAGGAAACGTCACCGAACGCGTCGAACTAAGAGTAACCCAGTGATATTTTCTTAGACCATAACCGTTAAATTTAGTAACTACAAATGAATCAACAGAACCTTTCGGTTCTTTAGCGCATCGTCCAAATTTACACGTGAACATCACAGCTACATTTTGGGTGGGTGAAATTCAGAAGAAAAAGTAGACTTAAATGTATATCTATTACCCACAAACATACAAATTCTCAAGTTACAAGGTATGCATTTACTGTTTGCAAAAAGTCTACATTTCCTGCATTCTCGTCGTCATTATTACCGATCCTCTAAAACAGGGATCAGCAGCCTACGGCCCGCAGACCATGCGGCCCCCGAGAGTGTTTTATGCAACCCGCGATGCCATGAGGAGAGATAATGATCGGTATAATTTAATACAGTCAAATCCAGTGAAATTTTGGTCTCAAAACCGTTTTTGGCGGAGTTTTAACGTTAGTAAACTAATTAGAATTAATTTAGTCTCATATGAGGCCACAATATCTCTAAGTAACTTCTTATGAGACGCCCATCCGGCCGGCTGAAGCTCTCGTAATTTCCAATGCTGCCCTCCGAAGCATTCACAACAACGTATTTGGCCCGCCATATAGAAAAGGCTGTCGACCCCTGCTCTAAAAGGGGTATCGCTTAGAACAGTGGTGCCCAACTTTTTCACATGGCGGGCCACATCGGTGGTTGCGAATCCATGGAAGTTGCCAAGTCTTCGAGAGACCGGATTATAATTCAAATCGAAAGTTACCTATGTATTCTGAAGTTCTGTATAAGTGAAAATCAATTCTAAATAAGATTTTTATGATTAACATTTCAATATTAAAGGTTCTATTGTAAAAATTTTTATAAAAATGCATGAATTTATGTGTTAAATTTTTGGATTGCTCTTCAACCGTAGCTTCGCGGGCTGTAGTTTGGGCACCACTGGCTTTGTGGAGAACTTGCTAGGATTAACTCGAAAGATTTTTTCTCGTTAGATGGAATTAAATTGGCAACACATTTTTAAATAGGCGTTGCACTCCATTAATTTAGCCTTGAGTTAAAAATTATTTAAAACAAAAACAAGTTCTTCATTTCTGTTGTAATTATTGCTTACACCAACATAAATTGCATATATCTTAAATTCTATGAACGTATAGTATTTTGCTTTTCGGGAAAAGGGTGATTAATAAAGAGCGGACTGTTGAATGGAGCATGTTGATTATTAAAATGTTTTTCACCTTATTTTCATCCCGTTTCTCCATGAGTAATTATATTACACCCCCGCCGTTCGCGAGGGTTACGTTCCTCCGATACATCGCATTCCTTCATAAAATAAGAAACAGCGGGTTAGGGACTGCGGTTAGCAGAAAGAATCCTGTCTTTTGTTTAGAGATCACTTTTTGTGATAAATCCAATAAACATGTATTGTTATTGCCAGTAAAATGAAAATAAAATATTATCTAACCTTTTTTTATTTACTTCTGTCACGCCTGAGAATTCATTAGTTGGCATCTGGAAGTCAAAACTATGTATGGTAGAGAGGATTATAATCAGAAACTTTTGAAGAAGTGTCATATTTTACCAGTAGTTAATGTTTGAATAATAGTAATAATAATAATAACGAAATCGCGTCTAAATTCAAACTGTAACAGTTAAATTTTAGTCATGGTTAAGATTGAACTATAGAATAGGTGTGCATAACTTTTAGATGTATCATTTTCCTTTTTCTGAATAAATCAATTTCATTCCCATTGGAGCTTATATTCCATTTTGTCTACGGCATAAATGCTCATAATAATGAGTTTTTTTATGCTACAAAGATGCATTAGAATTAATGAAAAAACATGCCGATTCTTACATCTGTGTGAAGGCATTTTCAAATTAGATCACGATTCTCGGACCTTGGAGAGTCTGCGTCGCGAGTAGTCACGGTAAGTGAATCGCGAATCATCAAAACAGCAAATGGCATGGGTATGTGCTCGTATCAAATCCTAGACCTCTAATCACACCTTTCCATTTTCCTTTTTACTATGTCCACCTAACATTATCGAGTTACGTTAGGATCCTCACATATATTTAAGGTACAATTATTGGTTTCAGTTATTGACTAGCTGCCCGTACAACCCCGAAATAGGAGCTATGTTGGATTATTATGGTATGAAGGCCCTCCGCTGCCCAACCCGCGTCCCTCCGACGCTCTGCGCTGCCGCCGCGCACTGAGGCTCGAAGCCCTATTTCAGCGACCCGCGTGCCCCCCTCTTGAGTGAAAGTGAAGGGGAAGCTTCGCTTCGGGTCGTGACTGACAAAGGCCTTACTCAATTAATACATACGTTGTTGATCAATTTCATCCACATGTACTACATTCCTATCTAGTATGCAGTTATAATACTGGAATTCGTTACTCAACAATTTTATGGTAAATAAAATTTTACCATCTGATGAAATATTTGCTAGATAACCCTACGTCAGGAGTCGGGAAGCTTTCTAATAGGTGCGAGTGCTTCGGCGGACCGTATTATTGTAATTCGAGAGAGGTTTATAGAAATTCTGTAATAGAGATCCAATTGCGATAAAATAGTATAATAACTTCACTATAAAAGTTCTTCTGACCGAATTTTAAGAATCAATCGCGAAATTTTTTATATTGGATTTCGTTCCTCGCTTACATGATGAGGTCGCAGGCGGCATAAAGTGCTCTCCGCGAGCCTCATGCGCCCAGCTAGTCGCAGTTTTCCCCTCCTCCTTCCTACCACATGGACACAGCGAGGCATGTCGAACGCCTGATAACCCGGTTCCCGAACAAATAAAAATCATGGCTGAATAATTCATCATTTGCATATAATTAATCATAGTTTCTATTTGAATCCAGATCAGTTCCCGGCCGATCTTTATTACGTTTTGGCCTTATAACGCATTCTATTGAGAATGGTCCCTTTTCTGCCGTTATCGCACTTTGTCTTGTATTGACTTAAATTTCATAGATTTTTGTATTCTCAACCCCAAGTCCGAACTTGCATTTTCTTCCAAAAATAACATCACTCTCAGGAAATTCATAAATTCATTAAGTGTTTCGGTCGACTCAATCCTATACTCGTTAGTTATTCAGAGTAGAGATCTTTAAAAAATCTAGCAATTTACGACAAATTGTACTTCACTTTAAAATTGCGCTTCAGTTGGGTGTAAATTTTATTGATGCGCCACAAATGTTGATAGTTTCGTTTTTTTGAAGGAAATTTCATAACGGAGAACATTTTACAAAACTGGAGCTTATCGTTTGAGCACATAGCAATTCCTATCCTATATTCTATTTAATATTACAGTTTCACGCGTATATCCGTTCGATTAACGATATTCGTAAATTGGTGTTGTATTACCGATTACTACTGTTTAATTTATATACCGTTAGTCATCATGTTTAGACGAGTTTCAAATATGAATTTGCTTATAACAGGTGTATTATATTCACAGCAGTGTAATATTGCGCAAACGATATGCGATGCAATTTCTATATTCATGCATTTTAGCGTATTGTACAAAAACATGTCTCATATAACATTGTGTTAAAAATATGATTAGAACAGTTTTCTTAGTTTCTATGATGACATATGCGAATTATTGAAAGCAGTTGGAACTTCATCGCATAAAAAATTGAAATTTAGCGGGAATCTTTTATTTTTAAGTTCAAACTTCTAATTGTTACTAATGTGAATACAAAATACCCCGGATGTTTTCCTTATATATTTATAAATACGACATTATTTTGATCCCTGAAGGAAAACCCACTCATGTTAATTACATTTACAAATGAATTGACCCAGTATGGTGAGTTGCCATCTTATACAGAAATAATATTTTATGAATTGACATTTTTTATCTGAAATCTTTAAAAATGTCTATATTACTGTAAAAGTGTATACTATGGCTTACTGAAACGATGAATAATTACGTTTCAGATTTTATTGCCGTTTGTTTGAAGTTTACCCACAAATTTATACTTAAAATGCGTCTTTTTCTTACCAATAGTAGAGTCGCTGTTCCGCTAATGGATTTATATTCGCATTTGGCAGAAAAACAGTGTCGTCCCTTAGATTACCTATATGTAGCATTCTAAACGTTTACATTGACATTATTTATGCAGAACTACTACTAAGTGTGAAAATTGAGGAGAGCATTAAAAAGTTTGGAAATATATCATGCGATATTTATGTCACAAATTTACGTTAAAGAGAAAACTTGGAATCGAAATTTTTTTCTTAGATCAATCGCCTGCAACAGCAACAAATTTATTTGTCGCTTAGCACGAAGTCTCAAGAATAGAGGCCGACGTATAACTAACCGTTAATAATTTTCCTACACTCTATACATACTGCAACTACTTGTGAGAAAGTAAAGTTCCAATCAAATTAATTTATCTATAAATACGAAATAAACGAAACAAGATTCTTTATAGAAATTGCTTCCATTCCACATTGAACTCACAAAGGATCGTTGTATTTATTTTCCATTTCTTTGGCCAGAGTACTAAATAATATTCTTTCAATGATAAAGAAGATGGTTCAAACCCTGGCTGCGATAATAATTTTATCGTAGTTTCATTCCGTCGACTTAATAGAGGGACCATATATGAAAATTGTTTACCCTTAATAATCCTGAAACTTAACTCAAGCGGTGTTTTGGACGAGTTAAATACGCAAGGAGAACAGTGTAATATCAAAGGAGAGCGACAATTTTCTTGAAGACAGCATGGCAGCGATGTCAGAGGTCGTTCTAATGCATTGCATTGGTCATTGGGGTCACTTCCTTATCGAAGCTGTTCCACTACATTTATCCTTCAGTCGTCTCCGTGATCAATGCGGCGGAGTTGCCGTGATGGGTTATAAGATTGTTGCTGAACTCCAGTTCGTTACAGAGTTTAGCGACGCATTTTTCAACGGAGGAGAAATTATGACTAATACATACGGTTGTTTTCCGCTTTTATTAAATGTATACATTGAATTCTTTCTGATCGTGTGGATAAGTGGAAGCGCGATTACTTCCTTATGAATAACGCCGATTTGTTACTTTGGTGGACAAACAGTGCCTTACAACATTAAAGTGTCGTTTTTTATCCCGAAAGGAATAGTTAATCTAAACTATATATAATGGATGGTTTAATTTCCGAGGTAATAAAATGCTTTATTGGATTATTTTTATGTTTGTTTCCAATTTTTAATAGGGAATATGCATATGTGAATTTCATAGCCCATATTTTTTTAATAAATGCTTCTGGTAATGGAGAATTAAGTTAGATTAGGTCATAAATTTACTCATTCGTGGTATTTATTTTTGTATTATCTCATGTTTTACCCGTACGAGGTCATTTTTAGGGATGGCCATTGGGAGAGAACATTTGCCGATTAGGATTCACGCCGTCCGTGTATTCGAAAGCGATTTTCGTTTTTGACAGCTACTCCTTCCTTCGATCTGTTTTTGCTGCAATCCCGGAACAGACTGTTGTAGAAGTGTAGTAGCGCCGTACTTATTGTTCTAATCCCTCGTAAACGAACCGACGTTATCGTCCCAACCTCCACGCTCGGACAGCTAAAAAAAATAAATAAAAAAATAACGCGCCAACGACCTTTGATTCTGCGAGAAAGTTTAATCAAGATATGTAAGTGATTTATTCGCGTCGATCTGATATTAACGAGAGAGGTAAACACGCGTGACGAACAATGGAAGTCGGCGTGCGCGAACCACGCAAGAGCAGCGACAAATCCAATCATCTCTATGAAAGGAGTGCAAATGAGAAAACGAGTTAATATAAGCGCGATTCGCTTCGCTTAACTTTCGAAGGAAGCTTTTTCGCAGCAAAAATAACACGATTTTGTCTTCATCCGACATAATTTCTCCCTCTCGGGTGCGGTGTCTAATTGCACGAAGCAACTAAACTAAATATGTACCTCATTTACGATCGAAATAAATTAAGTAACCTTTCGGAGAAGTTTCGTTTTCATATATCTTAGGAGCGATGAAAAAATTTAGCGAAAATCATAACAGTCGTCGATCGGTATAGATTGAATCTTTCGTTAAACTTAAAACAAAACAAGGGCGTTTCCGTCTCACCAAACGTTCAGCAAAAATATGCAATAGTTTTCCACAACCGAAATGTTGATGAATGAAACTTTGGCATTTATCCAAAGACTTCATAGTGCCAAGTTAAAATAATTAAATACAGGAGAGCTTTCAGATGTTTAAAAAAAATCAATTCCATGATTTAAATGTATTCCTTATATTAAGATTTTATGTGGCCCACGAAGCTAAGATGATAAATCTACAAATAAAATTTAACACAATATTTCATATTTTTACTTGAAATTGTTTTCATTAAACGTTGAGAGTTGAAACAACTCTAAAAAAGTATATTTAGTTATATGATACAGTATTAAAATCCTCGACGACTTCCGAATAAACTATTATACGGCCCGCCATGTCGAAGAGTTTTCCGGCCCCAGTCGCACATGATATGACCTTCTCTTTTTACGTCATTGAAATGGTGCCCTTGATGAACTTCCTATAGTCGGAATTATCGAAAATAGTTACTTTTCTATACTGTTAATTCTTATTCGAGTTGACTCATCAGCTGTCGAAACTTCTTGCCATCTTTATTCGCGATCAACAACTCCTTTATTTAGGACAGTATGTTATAAATTTCTATTTCACTCATTGTAAAAGTCATACGTTAATATTCTTTAGAATTTCTTACACTGATTCGCTTCCTTTTCGCCTCCTCTCCATAAATTCTTCTTTTAACCGTTCATTATGCATTCTTTTTCCATTCCATCGCTTCCATATTTGCCTCTTCCGTATTATTCAGAACACGTTATCCTCCATAATTCCCTTTATATATTCAAAGTCCATTAATTAACCGTAGCTTTATTCTTTTTCGTTTCACTTGTATTAAATTCAATCTGCTCCACATTTCAAAGTATAAAGTATGTTTTTTCAACATAATCCCTATAAAAAAGAAAATATGATTTCTTGGAAACGTCGAAAAAAGTTTCGCTATTATTGGGAACTAAGAAATATGAAGTCGGTAATTAAGACCGCTGCAGTAAAAGGAGCCATCCTCGGAGGTTAGTTCATCCAAACAGATTAACGATTGATCGCTAACCACAGAGGAAGGTTGCTCTGTAGATTAAACGCGCCTATTTTTCTGAAATATTTCGTGGATATAGGAGTTAACCTGATAACAAATAGAATTCCAGCTAATAGGGTGAGCTACATAGTTCATTTTTTGGCAAAAAATTCCAGAAATGAGGTAATTTTGATATTATAAGTCTGAGATGAGTTATTTGCGAACGACACCCAAAGACGTCGTTAACTAATTTCATTCCATCCTAATGAAGTATATAGTAATATTTTTCGCAGTTTTTTTCGCCATAGCATACGTAATTTAATTGTTGCTTTCGAACTGAGCCAACTGTAATACACTAACTTTCCTGAAGAATAACTGTACTATAATAAATTAATCGTGGTCGTCAACAGTTCAGAAACTTTGCCAATATTTCAAAAGAAGAATTGCCGATTCACGCGTTGTTTCACGTATATTTCCCATCGGAATCCGTATTGTCACGACGAAATAGGAATACACAAAATTGCACAATGATTCAAGTATCTACGAAATTTATCATGAGGGGACATATTTGTGATATACAGCGCAGCCGCTTAACAGTTCGCTATGTATAATTTTGCCGAAGGCTGCACTCTTGCAAACATCGTGATCACACTCCGTGTTGGAGAATTGTGCTATTAATGTCTCAAAGATACGATAAATAAATAAAAACCGTTTAGAAGATGTAAGTGAGAAATTGCTGAAAAGTTAAACACGGTCCCTTTTTTATAAAGAGGTCTAGAAACAGTTTTGGAACAAATAATTCATTTTATGAAGATTCTTCAACTTTATAACTAGAGGCTTATTATACCTTATGATATACAAAGAATCATAAATGAAAATCTCAACTTCATACAAATGAATGTTTTCGATTAATCCATGACTGTAGAATAAATCGAAAGATGATCGAGTAGATAAGGGACTTTCTTAATGACCGTGAACAAATAGTAGTTATAGATGGATTTAAATCAGATTCAGTCAGCGTTCCACAGGAAAGTGTAATCGGCCCCCTACTATTCCTTTTATATATAAACGACTTAGATAAGGTTATTAAAAGTAAAATCAAGTTACTCGCGGATGATAGAGCAGTTTACAGAGAGATTAACAGTCCTAATGATCAAAGATTACTTTCTAACGACTTAAATGCAATTCTCGAGTGGTGTAAAGAGTGGCAGTTTGAATTGAACTTAGGAAAGTGTTCCTTTATGTGATTCTGGGGGAACAAAAACATCGACGCGACGAATTACACTGTTGAAGGCGTCCAGCTGAAACTAGTCGATTCCGTCAAATACTTAGGCGTTACTTTAACAAGCAACCTGTCATGGGATATGCACATACGAAATATATGCGGGAAGGCTACACAGAAACTAGGATTCATCAAACGCATAGTAGGTAAAAGTGAGGAAAAATTCAAAGACACATGTTACTTCTCTTTAGTAAGACCGCTGTTAGAGTATTTGTCGAGCATATGGGATTCGTACAAGAAAGAATCATTCTCAGAACTAGAAAGAGTGCAGCGAAAACCCGCTAGATTCGTCTAAAATTGTTACGATAAAAATAAAACTGTTACAGGTTTGATACAGCACTTAGGATGGGAATCACTAACTGAGCGCCGATCACGTACTAGGATAAAACTTCTTGAAAGATTTAGAACGCATACATTCTCCAGCGACGTCGAAGAAATAATAAGAGCGCCAACTTCTATTGGTAGAATGGACCATCCTCGTAAAGTAAGAGAGATAGCCTCTAGGACTGAGAGGTATAAAGGCTCGTTTTTCCATAGAATGATAGCTGAGCAGAACAGAAGTTACGATAAAAAATCAGCCGACGTAGGGTGATATAAATCATTATCATGCGCTTTCTCTTGGTGCTATTTCACCTCCTGCCACCCAACATTGCGGTGGCTTCCAGGGTGAACTGTAGATATAGATGTATCAGTAGATTATATATCCACTACATTTTTATTGTCCAGAGGTGCACAAAGTGCGGCCCGCAGGTCACATTCGTGCCCTCCGTTCATGTTTGTGCGGCCCGCGGAAGATTTTGAATAATCTAATTCTAAACTAATATAAAAGACAGTGTCACTTTCTCAGTAATGCTTTTTGAAACTTAATATCTCGCAAACGACTGAACCGAATTTGATGAAATTTTCAGGATAGCATTATCGTATAATAACAAAACGTTTTAATGTTTTAACTCGATATTAAATACCCGGGTTCGACTCCAGGGAATAATTTCCATTTCAAATAAGTTAACACGTAATTTCACGTAAAAATAAACATTTCGACTCGCAGGCTTTCATTCTTTTTGAGATTAAAATTAGAAAGAATTGACCTACAGGCTTCGGATGTGTACCGTTTGAAGAAAACATAAAGATTCTTATTCTGTTTGTCTTTTTCCGCCTATAGTTCCAAATCGCTCAATTTAAACGTTTAATTCTCACAGTTTGAGGAAATCTAACCATTTTAAGGAGATGTTGCCTTGCCTACCGGTTCCATTGTTAGACCTCGATATCATATTGTTATTTCAATCCCTATGCGTATAAACGTGCTTTAATGCTTTTAATACGAGAGATAGACAGACAGACAAACGACTTTATTAGGGCGAAATTGAGACTATATAGTCCCTTCTTACATTTAACCCTGCGTCAACAATTACAAATGAGAATAAATTAATAAAAATAATTTCACAGAAAATAACCAGAAAATAAAATAAATAGAAAAACATACAAGCAAAAATACTAAATTACAAATTCGGAAAATTTCTATAATAAATAGAGTAATTGCGGTAAAAACCTAGGAAAGGCCTGAGGGAGGTGACAAAGGGAGGGCGAGAGAGGGAATGAGAGGGAGGTAGAGGAAAGGAGAGAGGGGAAGAGAGTGTGGGAGAGGAGGAATGAAGGAGAGGGAAAATGACTTTCAATACAATTTATATTTCCGATGCCTATTTCATCTCCATAAATAGCTTGAACGATCGAATCTTTACTGCCATTGATATTTCAATGGGCATTACACTAGTAAGGTTAATATTGAACAGTGTGTAGGTTAGGTTAATTTGGAAAATCATAAAGTGAAAATTATAAAAGAGTGCAAAACGCTAATGTTAACCAAAAGCATTACTTTTAAGCAAATTTGCACTTCTGAATAATTTTACTCCTTTACTGCTTCTTTCAAAAGAGTTGTACCTACACCTTTTCAAACTCGAACTGTATTGTATATTTGTGATAATTTTACGTTTGAGTATTGATAAGTAAAAATGTTACGAACTTTTTATCTAAATTTTATTCTTGTTGAGTTTACATTATTCAGCTTTTAATTAAGTGCGGCCCTCGGATAAGTATAAACCATCAAACGCGGCCCGCGCGTGGGTGTGAATAGTTTGCGCACCCCTGGTCTACACAGACAGGCAAACCGAATATGTGATTTTCTTTAAAGCTCTAAACAACTACATTTCATTAAAGAGAGATTTGGAAGGTTTTTAGAGAACTACCGCTATAATTTATGAAACGTGCTCTTCTCTCATTCCTCTGCCTTCGTCGCCTCCAGCGTCTTCCGCCCACCGAAATAACGGAAAATGTGCTTTGCAGAAAAGTAAATCATGATCTCGCGAATTAGCACTTATAATTCTCCAGCCGCAGTTGCTCCGCTGTTATAAATTTTATTCAAGCGATATAAATGTCTTTCAATTTTACTCGATGTTAAACTCACAATTATCCTTTCAATGTACATTGTGTTATTTAAGTAAATTTATCCAATCTTGCGTTCAAGTCTTGCATCAGAAGATCATCCTCCAAATCGACGATTTTAAACATTCGGAAAATAGAAGTCATGGTATAGTCTGGTCTACAAATTTGATATCACTTTCAAAAGTTCTCTAAGAATGTTCCGCCATTTTGTAACAGGCAGTTAAAGTAATTTTTCGACTAATCATATCCGCCATTTTATTCTGCGTGATACCCTATTCACTCCTTTTCAGAAAATGGTCATTGCGACAGTGCAATCGCCCTATTTAAGTTTCACTGAAAATTTCTGATCTCATCAACTCTCAGGTTTTTATACATTTTGCCTTCATTTTGTTTTACTTTCCCAGGGTTAGTTTGATGCCCGCGCGCTTACAATGAAAGATAAATAGTTCTATCTTCATTACTCCATTAAGTGGATTATGTCTCATAGGTGGCAGATCCTTTCATTATTCTTCTATTTTCGAGAATTTTCCGCAAAAGAAGTCATATCCCGCTCCCGAATTACAGAAGTAAGTTGTAGAAACCAAAGATTATTACTTATGTCTAAACTCATTTTTATCTTGGCAATAATTCTTTTGTACTACAAGGCATCATTAAATTTAGTAGTATTTGTGGAATCTATAACTCAGCAGTCATCTGTTCCCTTGAAATTTAAGTTCACGTTATCTATCTTCTCCTCAAATAGTAATTTAAAAGACTTTGTCGATAGCCTTCTCCCGAAATAATTCTGCCTCAAAATATTTTATGAATACTTTTGTAATCTTTTAATCGTGGAATGAACATTTTTGACGACTTCATAAACGGCGTACTTTGATTTGCTTAATTCTTCATCCAACTGCTTTCCTCTATTCAACCAAAAATTCACATAACGAATTCTTCTTACCAACGCATCGTCTTACGTCCTCTAACATCAAATGTCCAAGTCCGAGGATTGAGATAATTCAACCCCGATCAAAATTTTTACCAGTCCCACCTTAATAGCCCTGTTCTTATATCTCTGCATAAGCGTCGATTTGGCGCAGTTAGGAGTCCTATGATAATTGTAACTCTCATTTCCTGAGCATCTCTTATCACATAAATTTTGACTATTTAAAATGATATAATTGATTTTGGTCTCATTTCGCAGTCGTTTTTGCTTTTGGTTCCACTCCATCAACCATAACGTTGAATTATTTCTGTTTTTATGCCTTATTATTGCTGTTTCTTCATCGATTTATGCGTTACCTCACCTATATTTTTAGTTATAACGTAACGAAGTAATAAAGCAACTAAACCGATTTATTTCATGTCACTAATGCCGATCGAACAATTGGCTCTAAATTATAATATGGCGATTTCCGTCCTATTGGTTCATTTCTGCATTTTCACGCCAATATTGAATTCATATTAGAAATAATAGCAAACGCGAAATAGAAGGCATGTAGATTATGAATGGAGAAAAACAAAGATTTAGATTCGAATGAGATACTTGGTGCTTACATAAAAGAGATTTACGCGAATTAGAGGTTTTAGAGGCATTTATCACTTTTAACACAGAGAAAATATATTTAAACAAAACTTGCTGTAAAATGAAAACGCATTATGCATAAAGATGTCAATTTAATAATCGCGGTGAACGATTATCAGGGAGAATGGAATGAATAATTTTAGAGCTAGGAAGTTTGATTTAAATTCTCAATGAAAGAATATAAGTAGGACGACAAAATAAAATAACTAACCTTCATTGCTGTACTATATCGTTCATCTGTTTATTCCGGATAAAAGTATGCCTAAATACGAAACATAATTCGATTTTTCTTAAGCTGTTTAGGCTCTTAGTGCCGCGCACAAATAGAAAGACGGACTCAATGGCAAACGCCAATTTTTTTTACTCAGGCACAGGTAAAGCTATTATTTCTTTTAAAAATCGAAGTCAATACTTTCTCTATTTACTACGTATATGAGAAAGTAGAAGGAAAAATAAATATTCTAGACCAGTGGTTCCTAAACTTTTTAACACGGCGCCTCCGTTTTGGTTTTCACTTAGCCCCACCATGCTTTTGATTGAAATAAATGTAACTCTTTGCACTCGTCTTTACATCTTTATTCATGATCAACTTACACGTAACCATTTTACTCGTGCATCTTGTATATATTGGGATAATTGAACAATACGGTTAAACTATTTCAGCTGAATTTGACATTAAAAATTGATTTTTTTCTCATGGCCTCGTGCATCCCCCACGAACTCTCCCACGCTCCCCCATGGGTCGCGTCCCACAATTTGGAAATCACAGTTCTAGACGGTAAATAGTCTCTATACGCAGAGAAAATAGAATGGGTGTTGATAGAATAAGCAATGTTTACAGAAAAGTAAATTATTAATTTTTATGTTGCCAATGATAATATTCCTTATACACAGACCTAAAAATTTTAAATAGAAATAAAATGAATATAAAATTTGAGTTGTAAAAGGTATGACTTAAGAGTCGGAATCCTCAAACAATCGATCTGTATTATGAAACATCAAAGCCGCTCCACGAGTCACGTACGACAATTCAAATCACTACACCAATATTTTGATGGCTTTCTTCCGATATGTTTTTTGTTACGAGGCGCATCCCGCATTCAGAAAATCAAATATCATTATAATCACACTCCTAATCCACCGCATTCAATATTTGATTGTAGCTTTTAAAGGCTTCAGCTACATTATCTGACACTAGTGTGAAACGAAATGCATCTATATTGTGGTAGACCCACTCTTATTGAATATTTCCAATATATGGGTTTTGAAAAAGGAAATGAGTTTTTAAGGTCTACTATTTAAAGAAAATGAATGTTATTATGATCGCAATACATTGATTTAAATATCCTCAAAATTTTTATCCTTTCTTTATTTTTATGTTGACGCCACCTTTCAGGATTCGTATTTATGGACAAAGTTTAAATTTCAGGCGAGTTTCTAATCCAGTTTTTCTACATACGTAGACTGCGACATAGGTTAAAAAAATATAGCATCATAAATATAGTATAGAGAAAAGGTTAAAAGCTGAAGCATGATGCACAGATTTTCGATTTCGATAGTGATAAATACGTTGTATCAGATATGAAGATGTGAATTAATTATTTAGCCATTAAGAGCGCAAAGTTGTTCGATGAAAACGATGTGTTTTTAGTATTATTAGAGGAAAGTAAATTTTAGGGCAAAGCTAATGCTAATATTTATCAATTTTGGCCATAATTTTTGTAAACTGTTATTTCGTCCGTAATTTTTTAAAATAAAATTTTTTCTATTCTTTTATGGAAGAGGCAAATATGTATGAAGAATAAAGGAATATTTGGTCTATTAAATGAAGGAGACTGTTATGAGGATACGAAGAGATAAGTTCTGAATGAAACGGATTGGTCTGAGTGAGCCAAAAATGTACTGAAAGGTAAAAAAATTATGATGTGGACAAGGCTTTATTTTAAAACGAAATTTATTGCGTGTTTTTCCACCTCGTGATGTGAAACGATTAAAATTTCCACCTACATAGGCGTTTCTTTTCGACTGTCGACTTTTCTCGTCCAAATGTAAATATGAACTAAACAGGCAGTCTCAAATGAAAAATATTTTTGCGGCGGCAAAATAACTAAAAAGATTTTCGGAAAGCCGAAAGAGGATAAAATTCACAATCATTATCCATCGGTATCCTAAAGGGTTTAGCTTAGGTGATTTGCTAATCGCAATGGCGAAACGGATTTCCTAAGGGAGATTAGCAGATTGAGACCAGCCAAAGGGACGCATTTGCTTTTAGTTTTATCCTGCTAATCGTCAACATGCGTGAATATTGATAAGTGCAATTACAGTACAGTGAATTCAGTTATTTTAAGAAATCTTTTAGCAATTCATAACATGTAAATAACAACGTAGCTACTAAATGTTGCACAAATATTGGAATATAGCTCACGGAGCCTTGCAATGCATTTAAAAAATGTCCTATTTCGTATAACATATATCTTCCATGATCAAAATAATGATTATCGGGGGAAACCTTAATAGCTCTAGAATGCATGTATGAGGTTTTGGCATTTGAAAGGAGAAAACAGTGCCCTCCATGGCTATTGCTTTGTGATCGGGCGATAACTTTGAAAAAATACATTTTAATGCAATTCCACGAAAGAGTATTTGTATTCAGTATCACTATGTGAAATTGTGATTTTTTTAAATTCTCTATTCCCGAATTCCATTGGAGAAATTCTATTACATTTAGACACATTCGTCAAGATAATTGCCCAGTTCATTCTAATTTTATAACGGTAATTGTTACACTTAGCCTCTTTGAGTAAAAACAGAATCATATGCAGGATTTTGTCTCTCGTGATATGAAAGGCTACGAAGTTTTCCCTATTTTCGTCATAATATTCGCAAATTTCAGCAGACCTTAATTCTGTAATTTAACGCTAGCTACATTTTTTATTGATCAATAATCTACACAAAGAAAGTTTATATTATCTTACATATTAAAAATTTTACATATTAAAAATTTAATGTAGTTACTTATGAACCTTCCGCTTTAGGGAAAGTAACTAGAAATAGAAGAACGAGAAGTCTGGATTTTCTGCATAAGGTAAACAGATATTAAAGCAAATACTTATAATAAACGATGAATGTATTTTGCATTTTCAAACGATTTAATAATACATCTCATCTCATTCGCGATACCAATACATAGTCTTCATGTAGTATAAACAAATATTTTAGCATATTGAAAAAACTGCAGATGATAATCAGCCTCTAAAACGGATGAAGGAATACAAACGAGAAAGATTATTACGTGATCAGTTGAGTAAACGTTTCTTTGCTATGTTTTTAAATTAAAGTTACATTCGCTTTATTAAAAATCGGTATGACATGAGCTTAACACCTCCCTTATATAATACTGATATTTTCGTACTCTGTTACCGCTGTTTCAGAATTTTTTATGTTGAATAAATTTGACCACGTGCTAAATTTAGAGTCTCTCTAAGTAAAGTAGTAGTTAAGCTTAACTGATTAAAACTGAATAATACTGCTTCTGTAAATAGCATTGCGACGACTTTTTACATCAAATAATTAATAAAAACGCAAAGTTGTATTATTGAGAACAATATAATAACTGGAATTCGCAATATCATGTCATCGTAATTAAATTTACGTCATTTACTACCTGTGTTATCAAAAAATTGTTTGTGTTACGATATTTAACATTGAATTGGTAGAATATGTTGTTTTGAGATAGTTTAGCTGATTAGATTATCGATGAGAAAGTAAGTGAAAATATATATGTAGTTCCAAATTTGTAATCTATGACAGAGTTGATAAAGTTTTGAAAGCGAAATTATAAATCGTATTATTTTACGATGCAAAATTAGTAATTTTGTTACAATTCTTTCCTGAAGGCTCTCTCTCTCTTCTCTCCTCTTATATTATAAAGTACTCCAATATGATGAAATTCTCCTCATTTACAAAGTCGCTTTTCTTCTCCTACTATTAAATTCTAGCTACAAATTAATTGAAAGCGTGGCATGCTATTATTACGTTATATAAAATATCGCATATGACATTTTTCGTCTAACTCGGAAGCGATGTTAGTAAGTATGAGGTTATTCCAAGGGAACAAACCTTAAAGACTAAATACAATGCCAACATTTTAGAGAAAATTCAGTTTCTTTAAAAGCTTCAAATTCAAATTAATATTTCCGTAGGAAAGATTTTTTACTTACTCTCAATCTAGAATTACACGAAAATATTAGGATTCGATAATATTTTAACTGTAACTGCCCCATAGTTCAGATCACTATTTGAGTGGATTATTTCTCAGGACCACAGAAAACCACTGAGGAAAAATGGCTGCCTTGACGCTATAGCCGTTCTGTCGCTTTGGCGACATTGATGTCTTCGGAGGATACTTGTAAAAAGATTAAAATTAAGATTGAATATATAAATTCCTCTAGATGTAAAAATTTAGAAATTTACTTGGAAATTGGGGCCTTGTTTCCGAGAAAAGGCAATTTACTGCTATTCTAGAGGATATCGGTTGAATTCCTGTTTTTGTTTGTGAGAATATAGTAGATAAAGGTAGCAAAAAATACATTAATTACAGTATTACACAATTTTTTACGGATTATGAAACATTTGATTATTTTAGATATCATCCTATTAATCCATAACAAAAATTTTCTGGACGCATATCTCTCATACCTACGTATTTTAGAGTTAATTGCGTAGCCCAACATGGAAAGTTTTTGCTTGAAAAATTAATCCTATTAAAAATATATTCGCGAAAAATTGAATACAACATCAAGCTTTGATTATAACTAAAATGTAATGTATTTTTGCTCTGATTTATTTCTTATTATCAAGATCGTCGAAATAAGGAAATATCATCGCCAAAAATTTTGAAACGGAGATTTTTCTTTCGATTTACTTGTATATATGATTTATAATAAAGTAACTTGATATAATTCATGAAAATAGAAGCTGATGATGGCAATAAATAAATTTTTTAAGATTAATTTTTTGATTTAATTTCTTGTCTAAGAATAATTAATAAACGGGTGGTTGGATAGACCTAGTTTAGACGGCAAGTTTCATAAAATGTAACACACTTCTTATGTCGCACCCGACACGGCGACCAAGCAAAACGCAGAAAGATGTCATATCTAAGAAATTTACACATGCTGGCTCACGGGAAGATACGATTCGCGCAGGTTTATTTATAAAATTACCTTGAGACGGGATGGTACTCGATGTTGGTTGGCTGCGTAACGCACGTCCTTTCAATACACCTTGTGACAAACCACTTCCATTGGTTCTTGCCACCGAGTTGCACTTACATGCAACACGTTGGTTCTTACACTCTGTCACTCAACAAGCACTGCCTCTTTGTATTGTCTCCTTGACGCCCATCGTGCTTGGCCGGGTCTTCTACGCTCCACCTCCTTCCCTTCATTCATCCGAACCTTAAACCCTCCTCCTCTCTATCCCTCCCCATAAATTTCGTCTTCCCTTATCTTCTCCTTCATACCTTGACCCCCTACCCATTCTGCTTTGCGAGACCGCTTCTCCTCACCCTCCTTGCGTCTCCCCCGTCGACTCTACTCCCACTTTTTCCCACCTTGCACTCGTCTCTCTCCACCTTGGCCGGTTCCTTTCCTGAATATTTTCGTCGTGTTCCACATTAGGCCACTCCCCGCATAGAGAATTTTCAGTTCCTTCTAAACTCCCAAAGAACATCCAGCTTGATCCAAAAATTCGCTTATACTTCTTTTGGCGGCGGAATTCTGCGGAAGGGTGAGATTTCACCGTTTGAAGGTAGGGAAATACGCCGTGGATTTTATTTCGCGTTGCTTTATATCATTTTAGCGGTAAAGCTAAAAAATACAAATATATTTTACCCGACGCCTCACGTAATTGATAATATTTTTTAAATGACTCCGGAATCGATACCTTTTAGTAACATTTAACTGCGCATGCTCATTTTTAATTATATACTTTAAATTCTCCATCTGCATCTTAATCAGTATTTTTAAATTTTTAATATGTAATTTCCGTTGTTATGACTCTTGTAAAAATTTTACCTTCTCACGCATGTATATTTTTGTGGTTGAGTACGCATGCTACGTATATTTTTTTATTAATATTATTTTTTAAATTAATTAACCGATATTAGGAATATGTAATTTTGAAAGAAAAATAGTAAAGATTGCATGGGTAAAATACTATGCATGTATCTTGTGCACTCGCTTCCTATTTTTATTTGATCCAAGCAGAGATAATAACAATATCGAAGTATTTATCAGGCTTATAATTCCAAAAATATTACAGAAAATTGTACATTTTCTTCCCTTTTAAAATATGAACATAAGCATCGTTTTCTAAGTTGTCCATTCCTGCAACATTCGTTCCAATTTCATTTTTCTTTAATTTAAATATAGATATTATTTTAGCTATAAGCTACAGTCGAACATATTATTTTGGGCACTTTCCGCCAGTTTCTAGTTAGCTAATTGTCTCTCCAATTGAAAATTCTTTTTAGAATAATTATAAAATCTTTCACGAAGGCACCATCAGTAATTAATCAACACATTGAATAATCGTCCGGTGCGTTGTTTTAATAAAAGTTAAAATTGAGCGTAAATAGGTCTGAAAATCATGTACATATATGACTCTGTTTTAATAATATTCGCCGTATTTTCTCGCTTCAGAAAATCCTTTTGAAAAATAGATGCAAAGGATTAAACCAGTGAATCGATATTGTTTCACGCACTGGCTCGAAAACTACGGAATCTATATGTCCCTATACTTTATATACAAACCAAACTTTTTATCATTTAACTGCTGCTGATAATATCAATTGCTTTTATCCTAAAGTCGATAATGAGTAGCTACGAATTATTGCTGCGTCTACTTTTTCACTAAGCAGGTTTGCAACAATCAAAATTTGTTTAATAATGTCGAATAAACTCGTCGAAAGTGCATAATTAAATTTAAATTTAGCTTATGCTTATATCGTGGAAATAAGTATTTCTTCAATTAAAGATGGCGGCTCAATCACATGACGACAAGTTACAACCAATCGCGCCTCTAATCTACCGGTCATGCAGGTTTTGACTCTTGCCTCATTGGCCGGAGAGGGGCGCATTTTTTCGGGGACAAATAAATTTTCTTTCGACGCTTGATGACCAGTGCATAGAAATGTCAATTTGTTTTATAGATGTGAATTGCTTCGGTTTAATTTAGACTAGCAATTTTCGGAGAATCGAGGAACACCAGGAGATTATTAGCCAAAACGTATGGTATTCCGTTTAGTTTACTTCTATGTTTCTCGCATTAAATTAGTTGCTATAACACCATTTAAAAATATTTCCGGGAGCATTATTTGAATAAAATCATCTTTTTATTTTTTGTTTCGTGAATCGACTATATTAAGTTGTGACTGAATCCAAGGTTTTTTATTTGTGATTTTTTAGCTAAATCCAATGCACCTTGTTTGTCCCTCTAGCTGAACAATGATGACGGTTGTTTTGTAGCCGAAGTAGGCATTTGATTTTTATAGCTTTGTTGCGGCTATTGAAGATACCTTACATAAGTACTTTTTATGTGCTTTTCCTGAATTATTAAGCATAAGATGAGCTCGATAATCCTCTGCTGAATTGATACGGGAATGCTTATATTCCCTAATAGATCCTTTATTGCCGGAAATATTTATCGAGTCAAATAATGAATGGGCTTCCACATTCAACATACACCATTTAAATAAATCTAATCATTAATTCAGATTTAAGGAGTTAGAATTCCTAAGCACTCCGTCTCTCATTTTGCGTCTATCGTGTCTTCTACCTTGTCGAAATCATTATATTTGCAAAAGAACTATTTCTTTGAGCGAAACCGTATCAAATATTGCAATGGTTGCAACTTACTACTATAAAAAATCGTTAGTCTTATCCAGCAACAGTATTTTGGTCGATTAACTATAATCGTGTCGGTTTGAATGAGATAGGAAAACCCGTTTTTAAAATGATATATTGATTCGATATGACACCGCATCGTATCATGGCTGAAATTTTGCTATTTTATCTTCCGGCTAGTACTTATTTTCTGTACCATCTAATTACTTCGTACACCTAGCAATATGTGGATTCATTTCAGCTGATACATCTCGTGAATTTATGTTCTCTTCCATTTAGTTCACATGCTGCTTAAAATTTTCAACTCTCTCCCAAGAAATTTGGGCTCTTGATCTGCTCGTTATATTAGTTATATCCGGATTTTTTTCGACGCTGTTGTAATCAATAACCTGAGGTTTTGTCACTTGCTTAAATACTTATGCTGATTGTTCTCCAATATTTTCACTAGCATAAAATTAGTATAAATTTATTTTTTGGCCAATCAACTTTCTCTCGAAGAATGGGTGAACAGAGTAGCACATTATTTCAAATGATATACATATACCTGTCTTTATAGAAAATATTATGCCAGCGAAGATATTAGTCAAGGGATATATTGGAGTACCTCTGAACTATGTAGTCAAAAGCTGTGTTACGATGATTCAAATGTTTATTTTAGGTTGGGGAATAACCATTCATGAAAATATTTTAAATGAATATTTCCGAGCACAGTAAACTTAAGGTAAAAAACATGTCATTATAGTCACTAATAGTAGTGTAAGACATTGGAAATTAATCAATAATAATGCTGAAACTATGGCGCAGGGTTTCTCTTTAGCCGCAATTTTAATAAAGAAACACGAAGGGCTAAAATTAACCAGATCATTTTGATTTGTCTTAGTTTCTATTAACATCACAAATTATCATTTCCTTTCCAAGTGAAGTAATTGAAAAATCTTATAAAATGACCAATTTCAGACAACAAATCTTTATCTAAACTTTCATTGCCAACCGATGTCTCGGCGCAGAAAATGCAACGCAAATGTGGCTGATTCAAGTGGTTTTAAAATCTTACTTACCTAGTTAACCCCGACCCGTAACATTTTACGAATTTCCCGCTGCACAGAAAGCATTAAAAAACCCATGACTAGGAGAAAATATTCCGCGACCATAGCAGGCAACCTCACCATCCGATTTTTAGCGTGTTCGTCAGATATGAAGAGTCGTCTCCTGCCCTTCCACCGCACATCTAAACATGACGTCCTTACAAGTCACCAGGATCGAGGCGCGGGTGCCTGTGTGTGTGTGTGTATGTGTGGCGGGACGCGATGATCACCGACATAACCCGTTAACTTCCCATTGTGACCGTGTATTGTTTTGGAGGAAAGGGACACCTTGAAACGATCGCTTCTACACTTAATTTTAACCGCTTCTATTCTCGCCGCGATCGTATCGACCTATATAGCTGGGGCGCGGTTCAGGGGTACGGGGCGTCGCACATACTCGTCCCCGGACAAGCAGGGGCGGCAGGAATCGGCGAATGATTTTTTTTCTGTTCTTTTCAATTGATGCGTAGATCGCAAGGTCTTTTATCGACAGGTGAAAGTGAAAAACGAAGGTTCTGTTGGCATACGATAGAAAAGATGTAGCAAAACTCCACGAGCACTATAATGTTTACTATAATATTTGCAGGCAGATCTTAACCACAGCGTTTTAACCTGAGATTATGATGCGCTATATAACTGCCAATAAGTAAAATTTACCTTCCGCGAATATTGAAAATTGCTGCCATTATATATGCTATGTGTAAGTGAAACCACGGTCATAAAACTCGCAAAAATCGAGGGACACTACTGTGCAAACGATAGAAATTTGTATAAAAATCGCGACGGCCTAAAGTTCAATTCGTCGTTTTTGCTGCGTTAAATTTTTGAAATTGGTTTACCACTTGAATTCGTAAAATTCGTAATTTTAAACAGTTTTTGATACGAATAATGAAGAGAGAATAATGAATCATTTCATGGATATCAATACACTATGTAAAGGCTCTTGCATACAAATTCTGATTTTATGAACAAAATTCTGGAACTCATAATAGTAGGCAAATTCCAAGTACCATATTACTTTCATTCTCGAAATCTAAATTAATTAAATATATCATTACTTGCCGTTTATATGTAGATTCCAGCACGGCCACAAACTATTTTTCGAATCCGAGACATGGTCTGTAGCATTTTAAAAATATAAGGTGAATATCGCGGCAAAATTGAAGTTATTATAATTGGTATTTCTGCTTATATTGAGAAGTTAGGAAATATCTCAGCTAACTGAATGATTCATTTATATCGCACTAAATATTTGAAATGACCTATGAACAAATCTCTCGATCCTGTGAGGGATTTCACCTACCTTTTATAACCTTGGACGGTTTTTCTAACGTAGCGTTCTACTATCAAAAAAGGTTTTCTATGTACAAACATTTAGTAGTTTTGATGTATTCAAAGACAATATTATGCAAAAAAGATGTTAAATATGATGTATGCATTCTTATCAAAACTATAACTGATAAAATATCTCTCCAGTTCCGATAAAAAGTTTAGAAAAACCAAAGTGCATATCGGTTAAAAAAATAACCAACATCAGATTTTAGAATATAGTCTAGATGAATCGTCATTGGTGACGGAACCTCTGCAGTGGAAATACGTATGAATTTAGTTTTCCCAACATTCTTATCGCTATTGGAAGAACAGTCTTGCCAATTTGACTTCAGCCATAAAGGCGAAATCGTTAGACCTCTTTTAGATTGTCAAACGTCTAAACATATTTCCATCGATGGCCCAACGCTAGTTATTCCACACTGAAAGAACCAATGCGTTCCGTTGTTTAATTTATTCCCGTTTTCCTTATTTGTAATGGGTACGTTATCGATCTGGTAGGACCTCACATAAAAGTTCTGCCGTTAATGCACTGAAAAACTGTCGTTTGATCGCAGGCATTTTAAGACCATAATAAAATATGGATAAAATGTTTTATTATCAGAAAAATAATATAATATTAATTGTTAAAGTTACAGAAAGTAATTGAAATAAATATACGTAACCCGGCGTATCACATCATTACCATATTAAGTACCGATGCTACAAATATAATACTATGAAGGAACTGCATATGCACCCTCAGAAACCGGACTAATATTTTTATGAAGGCATAGCATAACACTTAAATTTTTTCTCCAGAGGGAAGCACTTAACAAAACAAATTCCTCATTGACTTTCTCTTAAACCTACGTTTATAATTCATGGCTGTTTCACCAAAACAAATTAACATAGAAATTAAATCAATGGTGATGTTACGGGTCGCGAGAATTCGCATTAACTATTTACATATAAATTATATCTACAGTGTTTTATGTATTTTATGGAATTCTATTACCACTCAAAACAGTGCACTAAATGAATTAGGAGAGCCTCTATTTTAACTCCTAGAAACTATGCCTAACTGTAAAAAATATTTTGAAGTAATTAAATAAATTTCGTTATCATTGAAGTTAAAATCCTTTGAACGCTAAGTAAAACTTTACTGCTCAAATAAAACGGAATTAGTAAGGTTTTTAAGAGATTAACAACTTTCTGCATGTGGTCATAAATGGCACAACAATATTTATAAATAGGTTGTGTCAGCACCGTATGTTAATCAAACGGTATTTAGTTTAGAAACATAATTCCCAGTGATTTATATTCATTAAATATTTTCCTGCACAACGCATCTTACTGGGCTTATAAAATATTCGCAAAATAAAAATCATCATACATTCAAGGGTTATATTATTAACTTAATCAAATAAGTTGGGGCATGAAGTTATTGGTAATTAGAATGGGTAATGAATGAAGACGAAAATGATCAAAATATTTGTTTCTCTCACATTTTTATCCAAACAAAAACTAAGAGCTTAAAAATGTTCATTTGAGTTCTGCTAATGTTAAGAATACAGTTTTTGTGAGCTTTGACATCGAAGCCATGCGCATTTTTATCTCGAGAATAGGCATCATTGATATAAAACGCTGAACTTCTATTTCAATAGCAATCAATGAATTACCAACCACTATAGCCGCCATGTAGTAGAAATGCGCAAATGGTTTGCATAAGCGTCAATTTGCGAAAATAGTTGCCATGTTCATTAATTAGGCAAAATCCTTCTTTAATTTATTTGGTGAAAAATATTATGTATCTCTGCTCACTGTAGCTTGGAATTTGAAGGTGAAAACATTTCGATCACTACCTAATTACTACAGATTTTACGAAAACTCTCATTGTTTCGGTCACTACCCTGTATAACAACGACATTTTGATAAATTGAATTTATTTACGCAATAATTAGGCCGGTTTTGCAGAGAGAAACTTTTATGAAAACAAATAGATATAATCCAAACTCTTCCGATCAAAAATTATTTAGTGGTGCTAGATTTCGTCTATAAAGTGGCGAAAGTGTTAATCAAAAATATTTTCATTTATTTTGAGGAAGGTCCTGCCAAGTGACAAGTAAATTTCATGGTTTTACTCATTCATCCGGCCTTTGAATACTGTTGCCTGGTCCAGTAGCCCAATAAGAATGCTTATCTGAGAAAATGGATGAAATTTCCATTTAAGGATTTCTCGTTTTTAATATCGTTTACCAATAGAAATACCCAATCATTTTCTATCCACGCAGCTGTTAAAATCATCGATATAATATTGTATTATGACGTAGTTTTAGCAATTTCCCTTCACGTTGATGTCCTTCAATCTTCGTTTGTTTCTATAGAGAAAAATTTAAAAAGGCATTTTTCTACAGAGAGATAGTTCCTATATACCGACATTTGATTGCACTTTTGCTTAAAATATTATAAATATTAAATAGGATAGTCATAATAGTTTAATTCCATTATGGCATGACCAAATATTTGAGGCAAATTGTTTTCATGTGCTGCAGGTCAGAAAAATTCTAAATTTTATTCTTGTTTTTAATATAAATTCAATTTTTCTTTTCCCACACGTTTCAAGGTGTGTTCAATATATTTTGGTAAATGTACTCTGGTACACTCTCGATTTTTGAGTGTGTAATATTGCGAAATTTCTTCCTATACTGGTTTGTCTTTGTTTTACTAAATATCCTCCAGAAGCAAAGGAATTTCATATGATGAGAAGAAATACATACTAATATCTTTTCAAACTGATTTTAACACATTGCATACGGGACATCTGAATCTCTCGCACCCCTCTGTGTCTGCACTATTTCAATATTCACTATCTAAAAGATACTTGTTTTGTGTAAAATATTTTTCCTTAGAATTTCTATTAAATACCAAAGGCGTTAACCATGTTGTTGCGATGACTCAAAAGGCATTTCCCGTGGTGCAGTGGGATTCTGCAGAACGAGCGCACATACCTCATCTTCTGTATATATTTTAAATGCCGTACACGTTTTTCAAGTCATAGAACAGTGGTTGCCAACATTTTTTTAGGGGCGACACCCTTTCATATCTAACAGAATTTCTCGGTATCCCCAAAAAGGTTGCATAATATTATAGATATAAAACCGTTTGGACGAATTCGATAGTTATTACGAATTTATTCGAGGCAAGGTTATTGGTTTATTGACATAATACTAACATTTCCAAATCATTGATTAATGTATTAATATTTTCGCGGAGGAGTCACTGCGGCATCCCAGCATGCCGTGGCACCCAGTGAGCCTTTGCCCTAGAAAGACTTCTTTCTGTCTTACATATGGCTCAAGATGTGTATTCATGTTGCCCGAAAGCTTTGCTCGATGGCTCTTTCAAGTGGCACTCTTATTTGGCGTTTTTACCAGGTCGTCATGACTTGACTCATTCAGCCTTTTCTTCTCTGTCTATTCATTCGATATTTTAAGTGGAAATGTTTTTGATTTTATCGTGAACTATCTCCTGTCTATAACAACCCCGTCGCAATTTCACAAAAAAAAGGACCAGCGGGCGGAGAAAGTGTAGCAGCCAAATGCTGCACTAACTGCTCAAAAATTAACACTGTATGCAGATTGATCCAGCTTTTCTCCTGGCGAATACTTACATTTCCTTGTGAATCCTCATCATGAATCCTCAAAAGAGTCATTTATATTTTTTTAAATCCACAGACAGCTCTTCTGCGCCGACGCTACATCACAGAATACACAGCGATAATAAGTAAAGGACCGTATCGAAAAATTAAACATTGGCAAAAACTTATGAGTGTTTATGGTCAATTGTCATTTATAATGGCTTTAAAAAGTAGGATATTGTCATGTCAATAAATTAGATAAAGTGTACGAAAACAGGAGATGCGTGAAAAAATACTTCCCCGAGGGGTATGCTGCACATGGAACGGAAAACACGGAAATGTAAGGCTTAAAATCATGCGAATTTTAGTAATAATCCTTAACTCTTAATTAGGAATCACTATGTTTTCAAAGCACATGCCTACAGCATGTTATTTCCAAAAATAAAAAGGATAATTATTTCCTAATTGGTTAATGGCCATATTTGTATGAATGAAAGACGTTTTAAGAATAGTATCTAGAATACTTAAAACAATACTTGCAGGATTATATTTTAAAACATATATTTTTTCCCTGTTGCCCCAAGAGTCGCACATCGCTTACTCATCAAAGATATCTGCAAATAATTAAATTATGAGACACGATATTTGACATAGGTAAAAGTCTCACAAATTCTACGAGAAATGGAATTTGGCTCGCTTTTTCGAGATACACATCAGCTTACATATGCTATTCCGTCGCACCCCCAAATAAGGCACTCTCCCCATGTTGTTGTGTAACTCCAGTGGAAAATATTAAAATTTACATAGGCAAAATATTAATTATAATGTATTTCTTTTCTAGAAGTATTTTTCTTCATTATAGTCTTTGACGTTATTCGTTCCACAGTTGTCCCAATGTGTATTACGCAACTGAGATTGTCTTCTCTAAATATAAAATAAGTTTAGTTTGAAACTATTTTATCATATATATTAATTTTTGAAAGAACTTTTTGAAAATGTTGTCCGTGTTACTTGAATAAATACGGTATTTTCATTTTGCAAATAAAGGCGAATCTCAGCTAATGTTACCTTCCGAGATTTAGAATTAAGCAACGACAATAATAATTTCAAATCTTTCACGATTAAAAAGATCTTTTCTCATTTCCTTTAATTGGCGTTTTTTAATCCTCTAATGCAACCGTTTTGTCCGTCAGTCCGTCGTACTTCCGTGTCTTCTGAACTACTACTACACCGTTCAAGTTAAGGAAGCCGAATTTTGAGAAATTATTTACTGCTATAAGTTCTTCCTGTGCTTAAAAATTTGGAGACATCAGGTGCAGCTTAAGAGGTGTATCGGAGGTAAAATGAATAATAAAACATTAAATTAGAGAACTGCTTCTACACGGTTCAAGTTAGAGCAACCAGACTTTCAGGATAGGCTGAGAGCAGTCATGAATCCTAGTGATTTTAAGGTACATCCTTTTGCATTTGTTAGGATTGTAAAAGTCGCTAATTAACTATCAATTCGAGTCTATTACTGCGGTAAATTTTCACTTTGTTTACAATGCTACAGTAAAAAAACGCTCTTAATATCTGATTCATCAGTTATGTCCTTACATGTTTTGTTTCCTTGCGAAAACATATCCAACGAAAACAGAACTCAATTAACAGCAGCATTTAGCATATCTCACAGAAGTCGCTTACTTCATTATACCATTCTCTCAATTTGACATCCCGTTATTCCGCCAAGTAGGTACGTACTTCACTTTCTCTCTATAAATTGCTCGCAGACTGGAACATTGCGTAAAATCCGTCGCTGGCGTCGCCATCGTTGAGCGTTTTCCGCCCGCGCCGCGGCATCCGCTACGCCCGAGGTCTCCGGTTCCACCCCCGGTCACGGCGAAGCATCCGCATCCGCTGTGTGCAACGCTCCCTTCGAATCGAACGGCGGCGTTCCCCAAACGTGGGCCATCGGCCTAATTAGGCTAAGACTGAATTATTAACTCGCGTGCATTCGGCCAATAACAAATTCTAAAATTATTGCATCACGTCCGAATTTATAAAAGTATTACATAAACCCCATATATATATATATATATATATATCAATTTCATATTGTTTATTCAAAGACTAAGCATGAGAATAAGATAAGTCGTTATTTATATGTTTGAGGAGAAAAAATACCCCGTAAATAGGAGGTATTGGATAACAGTTTCTCGAATTACCTCGTTTCCTTGTAAATTTACTTTTCTGGTCGAATCACCGTGTCTCGAACCCTCAATTTAATACTTCATTTCCTTGTTTTAAGGAATTTGTATGTCAGTATGTATATGTTATATATGGAGTCTGTTACGTCTTTAGAAGAGTAAAGGCGCTAAAGTGGCAATGGGCGGGTCATATTGCTAGAAGAAATGATCAGCGTTGGACGTTTAGTGACATCGAATGGATCCCAAGAAAGACCGAAAAGAAGACCGAAAGACTGGTGAGACAGAGAGCTCCTTCAGTTCTTGGGACCACCTTGGAGGAGGGAGGCAGTTGACAGGGAAAACTGGAGAAGTCTGGGATAGGCCATCAAGTGAAAAAGGCTGACTATGATAATATATACGTAGATGAAAATATATAGTATATATATATATATATATTTATTTATTTATTTATAATACTATTTTATAAAGATCGCAATCTTGATTATAAACCGCAACCTGCTTCTATTAATTTCTAGTGGATGCTGAAGAAAAATTAGAAATTATAATTGCACAGTTTGCTTATTAATGCAAATTTAAGAATGTAAAACAACTTACAGGAAAGTAACACCATAAATATAACTCTTTAATCCCAGTGTTGCCGTATTATTGCTTTAGATTACAGATTTTCAAGCTGGAGTGCGCATGCTTCTAAGGGAGCATCAAGAGTATGGAAGGGGTACACGAAAGTGATGAATGTTCTTCTTCTTACTTCAGGCATGACTTTTGGAATAAAATTTTGCAATGTTACGACTAATTACAACGTTATAAAACAGCAAAATACGCCAAAACTGTGATTTTTGTTGTGCTGTATATTTTAATATAATTATTAAATTCTTACAAAATGTACTGTACGATTCGTTCAGGATGAGTGCAACCAATGCAAAGCTATAGCGGCTACCATTCCAATTTATGAATAGGAATTTAGACTGAATTATGTATATACAAATTAATCCTTATCTCACATTCACAGAGTAATAGCTAATATGATACCCGTTACATTATCTTTTTGGAAATATCTGATTCCCAGAAAAACCTACCATAACCCTCACGCCAGTATATAATATTTCTTTTTATTCCAGATCCAAATTTTCATAATTTTGCCCCCATTTTCTTCAACTAACTATACAAACTTAAACATTGATATCGGTGCAAATATAAAAAAATATAGTATTTGAAATAAATATTACATTTTATATTTATGGATAGCGGGTCGCGATAAGGTCTGATCCCTTAATAGAGGGATCGCGGATGCATAAAGAACCGCTGCTGTAATAAGTGCGTCAGCATAAAGAGACTGAAACCCTCTGCTTGATAATCCATTTATATTATTTCGCTATCTTCTGTATTTCAAGCAAGCATATGGTTTGAGTCTATAGCCTATCAGTTTTTAAAATATCGACAACATACATACTTAACATATTTAATTTTTGTATAACGTTAATTACGCATAAAAACAATTGCCTAATCTTTATTCTCTTTCCTGCATTGCAGGTGTGTGTGTGTGGAATTTATCCAACTTGTGGAAGGCTAGCCGCTTGGACGGAGGAAATTTTCCATTGTAAGTAAAGGACGATTAGTTTTAATATTTTTTATTGACTGCATATGAATTTTCTATTGATAGTATATGAGCTTCTGTAAATAATCAAGTATAAATTTCATAATTTCTTTAAAACAGTTCAATAATTTTAACTTGCAAGCTCTGTCAGTAACGAAAGCATGAATGTACTTACAATGTATGATAAAAATCGACGTAAACTAGTTATAGTTTGATAAAACCAAACTTGATGTCGCGTTGTGGATACCATTGAATACCCTCAACGCCTTAAGTAATAGTATCTAAAATACAATAACTTCACCGATTTTGCTGGAATATTTTATCCAATGTACCCAGTTCACATCCTCACTTATATCAAGACGGTTTTTTGCTTTGGCTTTCTAGCCCGTAGGTGAGCAATCTTTTTCGGGCAAGGGATACATTTGTAGTTGTACTTCAGCAGGTTTACATTGAAACTTAATGAGGTTGTATCATAGTCAATATGAAAATAAAGTAAAATATTTTGGCGTGAAACTGCGATAATAATAAATAAAAAAGACCATAAATTTTATTGAAAACCGTGAAATTACTTTTTAATTTATTTGCATGAGTAGCTTTTTCATCCGAGCTCCGCTGACGCAGAAAATGCCATCACGGTCTTTGTCCTGTCCTCTGGCCGACAGCTCTTCGTCACTGATCTAGCCAAAAAATTTATCAATATTTTCGCGTTTGCAAGTAATAAGCTGGAGTATGAAAATTACTTCTAACCATTATCATTCAACTTGAGCTAAAATAATAATAAGCTAAAATTATGCCGTGAAATCAGACTCGACTTTGTGAAATTGACTAATGATACACAGAATTAACAAAAAAACATTGTATCTTATAATATAAAAACGTTGTTCTGTAAGGAACGCAAGATGACCGACAGAAAAATTTAATTAGACCACTTAAAAATACGTTTTGTCAGTTAGATAATACTGAACGCATTATATCACAATATATTTTTGGTAATTGTTAATATTCGAGTGGCACATCTATTTGTTAATGTAAATATCATACCTAAATCCTCACTTTAATATATCGTTTAGAAATTATTTCGCTGATTAATTAATTAGTAGTGACCTAAATCGGTACTTTTTTGTTTACATTACGACCGAGTTTCGTTGTTATAAAGTTTCATCGGAGTTTGATTTACGTATCGGTAAGTCTAATATTTTATTTTAATTTGTTTAAAATAAAATTAGTAATATTTTCTGATAATTGTTTTGTAATCCTCACTTTAATATATCGTCTGTATTAGTACGCAAAGTCCACTTTATTCAGAATAGATTTCAAATCAATTTTTCTTCTATAAATTCTTCGCTTAAAATTACATTCTTAAGCAAATTAAATCATTTGAAAGATAATATTTAGGTGAGTTTGATGTGTTAACAGTTTACAATGTTGAAATAAATTGATGATCTATTTTTGTTCAGATAGTTTTCAAAGCAATTATTTCGCAGATTGACTAATTAGTTTGTTTTTAATTTAAATCTTTAAGTTTTATTTACATAACGACAGAAAACATTGCTGAGGATTCGAGTAAGCTTTCTTTCTTCGTAAGTACAGAGTACAAGTTTAAAACAATCATAACGTTAAGTGCACGAAATTTCATTATTTTCCCTACGTTATATATGTATACATTTAATTATTTCCCTGTCTTTGCCCAACGACTATTATATGTAGCATTGACGAGAACAAGGTGGGAGAAGAATATCAGAATTTTATAGCCGAAAATAAAAACCAAACTAAACGACAACAGAATATTAACTAGAAATGTAGTATATGACGGTATATTTTATATGTAATAGTGTGCTATTAATTATTTTATATGCAAATATTAATAATCAATCTGTCTATAATTATTTCGTTGATATTTTAACGGGCATTACACTAGTATTCTAATGAAGATACAAGATACTACAAAGTTTTGCATTCTGTGTAAAACTTCCTTTTAATATCCAGTACAAATATTTCGCGAAACTGGAGATGTGATTTCATCAAGTAGAAGTATAATGGTTATGCGTACAAATCTGACTAGTCACTAACTACCCTCTCTTTATTTCTCTTAAATGCCTTTTCATAAAATAAAAGAGGGCATACCAGAGTAAATTAATATAAATTCCTCTGTTATACTTAAAGATAATATTTTTTAATAAATCGAATGATTTTTCATGGAATAATTCAGCGCAGCTAGTAAATTAAGAATTTTCCTATGCCCTTATAATTATTTTAAGCCGTTTATCTATACGATATATTAATACAGAATCTTCTGTAAAAAAAGAATCTCAGATCGTATATTTCTTTAATTAGTATATGTTGTACATACAAATCTGTTTATTTATTCCAAGATATATTTCCTCATAAGAGAATTGTGTGAGGAAATGTAATTCAATTAGGAAATGCAGTTCACGAACTCAAGAAATTAAATCACTTAACAGATTTTGTCAAATCTTTTTCTATTTAATTTCAATACTATAAGGAAATAATGACAAACCGATGAAGTGGTTGGAATATCTAAATTTAATTATTACGTCAAAGAGTAAATACAATCTGTGATCGGAGCATTTGAGAATAACATCGTGTCCGTTTGGCTTCCAAAACGCGTTTAAATTCGAATTATATTATTTTGTTAAGTACTAAACGGTCATGTAAAGTGGCTGAATGGGTCGTTATGTTTTCTGGAAGTTCAAAGTATCTTAAATTTGAATTGAAAGAGCCGCAAGTAGCTCGTGAGCCGCGATTTGGCCACCTCGGGTAGTTTTAATAACTTGACGATTGTATAGAAGAGATTTTCATACAATCTGAAGACATAGAGTGGTACTTGTGTTTATAAACCGTATTCCGGAGACATAACCGAAAGACAAAAGTTTCAATGATAAAAGATAATTGGTAGTCAGTACCCACACGGTACCTGCGGCTTGAGAATATCTTGAATGAAACCTTTTATTTTGTTATGTCTTATAATAAAGTTATAATACGGTGATCGTAATTTATAAGGATTCTTTATTTATTATAATTTTATTTTTTCATCCACAATATCTTAAAATAAAGTTGCTTCTAAGTGGTATTCAGATGCCTAACGATTTCATCGTATTGAGACATATGTAAAATAAGTAATTACATAAGACATCGAGAAATTATTCACATTTTTATTTGATTAATTTCAAAAATCCTCAATAAGTGTATTCATTTATGCAAATCGTTTCAATTTATCCTTCATATTTGAGTAATAACTGGGATATTCCTGGTGACTATTCTATACTTATAAGGCATTAGAGTGAAACTGGCATATGTCAGCTATTTTGGAAATGAGAGTTGCCGATATCCCTATTATGCACCGAAGATTCGTCGTATTTACCGGGCTGCAAAGTCGTGACGCGTTTCCAAAATGGCCGCCGTGGTCGTCGGGTACGCATGCGCTTATCGCCATCCCAGGGTCACGGGTTCAAACCCTGCCATTCGAGCATATCTATTGTCGTTGTTTGTTGACATCCAGCTTGCCTCATCTAACAGGTAAATTCTTGCTATGAGATCGCAGTAAAACATTCTTCTGTTCATCGAATATTGACTCTAGGAATCAACGATATTATTTACTTCCAGTATAAATACCTAAACGTAACTTTTACCTATGTTCCAAGCATTAAGTAGATAAACACTGTGAATTTTCTCTGAATCGCTTTTTTTTCAAAGAATACGAAATTGTTCTGATTAAATGGACAGCGGCCTCAAGGCTTCTGATATAATGATTTTAGTTTTTCTGGTCTAGCTTACATTCGTCGGTTCAATTTAGGAAAACGATAACAAACACACAGAATTAACAGTCGATTGGAATAGTTAGTCAATTTATCCTTCAATAATCTAAATACATGTGCTAAAATCTTCAACGCGAAATGTTAGTTCTCACCCTGTGTAAAACCCTTTGAATAACCGCATTTTTTACGTAGAATTGGCGTGATGTAATAAGGTATCACTAGAATTTGATGAAAGTAGTATTGCCGGACACATTCCATTTCCTAACAATCCCTACATACATTTCCAATATAACTTAGCACCATATGTTACAAATATGTTGCATTTGGTGAGAATCTGGAAAAAAATAATCACTTACATGTCTAAAACTGAATAAAGTACTCACGCCAGATATCTCCAAAACAAGCTTATAAAAGTCATTACCTTGTTTTGGCTATTGGAGATACCCGAGACCAGAAATTTTTGAACCTTTTTATTCTTGAATTTTTTCGATAATTCCGTAGTGGTGGGACTCTATATTAATTGGGAAATATTTAATTTAAGCCAGCATTTGTAACATAATATATCTCAGCCAAATGAAACGTATTTAAACGCTTTCAGCGTATATCTTTTAGGAGGAGTTTTTTTAGGACTTGCTGATTCCCGCTTGCCTACGCGCAGTGGGTATCATCAAAGCGGTAGTGCAATGAATAGCTGGTCAATTTCAAAAGTTTAGGAAGAAAGGTCACTTCCCAATTATCAATAATACGAGGAGTTTACATGTATTAGTGGCTATATATGTTAATTTCATTCCAAATTTTTCTTGGCTTTAGTTTCCGCTCGTTCTTTACGCACTGTGCACCAAATGAACGCACATTAATCGTGCCTGTCCGTTTGCATCTTTCATCATGTAAACCATTAAACTGAGTTTTATGAAATTCGTATACTGAGATCCAAACGGGATGTTAATTTGAATCCGTATTCATCGAATACGTATGGTATAAACTGCAGTTGTTAGTGAAGTATAAAGTTGAAAAATATTTCCAGCAGTAGCTGTAGAACTTAGAGAATGTTCTATAATTGTACTACCTTTATATAAAACTTTTTTTAAAATGTAAAATTAGCATATGTTAAAGGTTTTGGGCTAAAGCTACTCAACTAATTAATCTATTTATCTTAACATTTATATTGAATGCCCATTAATATTGTGATAAATTAAATGTGAAATTGTAACATAACAGATCATTCAGATATTTCGAATCGCAAAGAAATCGCATGGAAGCTTAATATATGTACTCCTATATGACTAATTTTTTCCACTCTTAGTTTTTGCTAACTACAAGTAAGGATATAGAAATAGCAATAGACAGCGTTGACTAAGTGTTTATTCTCTATAACTCATTCATCTAAGGGCATGATGACCGGATAAAAGAATTAATAATGCCTCCAATAACTCTCAAAAGTAATTAATTTTTGTACAAAATTTATTTATCCTTCAATACACTACTTCCACATTCTAGCAGAGTCCAAATTTATTTTATCTAACCCTCAAATTCATGGTATTTTAGTGCAAGATTTCTAGTGCTCGATCACCACTATGTCGTTATTTAGATTAGAAGATAAAATGGCAACTTCTAACTTCTATGTGTCGTAAAGCCGTTCAAAGAAACGATAAAGTGCCCGTGTTAGTATATATTTCATATATTGTAGTTAGTAGGAACCCCAAGCTAAGGCAGCGTTTTCCAAACTATGTAGGGGCCGCGGAAAACTGGAGTACCACAGCTGTTATCGCGAAATACTTCGCTAAATAAATAAACGGTTTGGAGACGTTGACAGGTCGTCCAGGAATTTATCTCTCCTCTCATAAACTGATCATTATGTAGACCCAAAAGTGTGTCCAAATGTTGTGACTCCCGATTGTGTAAGTAGTAAAACCTTGCATCGTGACTGGGGCGCCCCGAAATTCTGTTTAGCTTCTAAAGATAAAACGTTAGGAACCACTGAACTAAAGACAAACTTTCCAAAGATATAAAAATTTTCACAAATAACCATATTCAAATCATAAACTTCCTATCTGCTTAATATACTTTTACCTCACTTTGAGTATATAAAAATTTTATTAATAACCATTATTAATTCTCAGCGTAATTTATAAGCTGTCTTTATTTAGTTTGATATTCAGACATTCAAGTCCATTTCTACATAAAAACCTGACGAACACAAACATCCATGTCCTAGGCGGTCTTCGAACCCGAGACCTTAGTATTCGTCGGCACATCCTTATACAAAAGACGATAATTTATATGTAAAAGCAGCGAGGAAAACTTGAGAAACAGCTATAGGCAGATCATCTTCAGGGCATTTTGGTATTGGCATCATCAATTTATCGATTCAATATAATGTTTCGATAGATATTAAGGATTTTCATTATTTTCTAAGACGCAAGAATGATCTTCAATTTGCTGCTTATTTTGCCAATTTTCCAAGGAAATTGAAGATTTTTTTTCGAAAAACATAAATAGAAATTTCTAAAGGTTAACGTGGAGATTCGAAGAAAGAATCTTAAACTTGGTGGAATTGTTGGGGTGAAATTACGTTTGGCACCATTATTTCTCTTCGTGAAAAGAGCGCGTGCCGAATTGCCGATAGATAACAGGTCATTCTCAGGTAACGTGTCGTATAAATACTTTTATGAATCAAATTAGTCGATTCAACTTCTCTTTGATGATCTCCCGCATATAATGCAATGAAACTCCGGCATCGCCAAATGCCATCGATATTTCTTGATTCCTATTTTTATTTCTTATTGGGCTCAGCGTAATTATATCGAACTGCAAACAATCCGCTCTTTCTCTCTGTACGTCTACGCCACTATTCATTGCTTTATTACAGTTTCCAGAATAATACTTAATTCTTGACTCAGACTTTCATTTTAATTTTATTTCGGAACTAAATAAATTGTCGATGAAGGTAGCAATACATTTTTATCTAATTCAAAATGACAGGGCTTGAATCGAATTCTACCGCTAATAAATATGTGTGTTTGCACTCTGCCTGTATAATACGCTCAATACTAATTGTCAATTATTTTATGATAATTAAGGCTCTGTTTGCTAAAAATAAGGTTTATAGATTGAATCATGATCCAGTCATGACATTTTTCTTGGTGGCTGTTTTTTTAAAACAAATGCTAGAATATATGATCCATGCGCTTCGTTTTGGCTAACGAGTAAGGGGAAAAATCTATTTAATTAGTTGCATGCGTCTCAGTTATTACGGCTTTGCTTCATTGTGTAATTATACGCGAAACTATTCAGTATTATTTCTTTTTACTTTCTCCATTTAAAAAATCGACTTCGAGATTTCAACGGAAACACGCGTTTTGAGGTCCCTAGAACACGGTTTGACTATTTTCTCGATGATGTCTGTTTGTATGTATGTGATAGGAATTGTGTGGGCGCTCTAACTCAAAAACTGATTATCAAATCAGCACAAAACTTTATATCTAAGATTTTTATTAGCAAATGAAGATTTGAAAAGGTTTTTGCTGAAACTGATCCACCGGAAGTGGATGTTTATTCAAGTCGTTTTTCCGTTTTCACTTTCTCCATACGTAGTATAGGGAAAGTACAGTCATGCCTCGTTTAGCGCTTGTTTGTTTAGCGCAATTTCGATATTGCGCAATTGGAATCCCGTGGTATACATTTTTTATTATTTTTTAATAAAATAAATACTGTATGTATGGTACGTACTTCAAAATGAAAATACTGTTCACGATGCGCATTGTTGCTGGTTTTTGTTTGTTTAAAAAAATAAAGGAAAGCTGTTTTCACGTAATCAGTCCCAATGACATATTTGCGGTGTTTTGTTTAATACCGTATTTACTCATGTAACCCGCGAACTCTTATTTTTGGGCCGGTTCGGAGGGAAAAAATTAATTTGAGGCAGAATAATTTTTTTTTAAGTCACCGATTCCCACTCCCTGAAACAAGTTCCGCTCAAGTTAAGCATCTTCTCCCTTCTACGTGACGGAATTTATTGGATGATCTCTTTATGACGATACTAGCAGAAATCCCCTCACCGATAGACCTCTTTTGTAATGCAATAACTGTTTTTGTTGTAATATTACGCAACTTCGTCCCCGCTGTTTTTGAGGTGATATTACGAACAGATGCGATGCTTCACTAACTATTTGTTCATCTATGAACGGGAACTTCCTTAGGTGGTTGGGTGCGTATCGTCTCGTGATTAAATATTGGAAGGTTACGAACAAACGCGTCCAAACACTTGAGATGTGGATTTCCGTCTTCCTTTCGAACGATGAAATCTTTCATTCGCAAAAAAATTGCACCACTCCGAATTCCTTGGGGTGAATGAGGGAAAAGGACCAAACTTGAACCTACCTATTTTCAAGCCAGCAAACCCTCAGTAGTCATTGAACTATAGTTATCAGTTAGTCGGCGTATTCTTTCTGCCTACTTTTGCAAGTTTTTGCCTGCAGCGCGGGCGTAACTTACACGTTTGCTTGGTCGCATAAATACGCATACTAATAGTTAGTAGAATTCGACGTCTTTTACGAATATAAACGTAGACGCAAGCATATTGCAAAGAATTTACTATCGATACAATTTATATAATCTGTTCAGAAATCCTCGTGTAAGACGCGCACCCCCTTTGTTCCCCGGCGTTTCGGGAAAAAATGTGCGCGAGGTACACGAGTAAATACGGTATCTATGGCAAAATAACATTTTAAGAGTAAATAGGGGGAAATAATTTCAGTAAATCATGGCGATCATGGCGGAAAGGAGAAAATTGGGTAAAAGCAATCAAAGTGTAGAAAATAATCCTATATTATCAAGGAAAATATAAATCTTGAGGAAAAACAAAATGATTCAGTGTTTTGAACAAGGTGAGCTTCAGAGCAATATTGCACGTAAGTTTAACTTCACAACTTCTACAATTCATACAATTTTGTTAAAGAATGACAAAATAAAAAGTTCCATTGAAGCAGCCAGTGCAGTAACTGCGAAGAAACTCACATGATCACCTATTGTTAGTAGTATGCTTGAAAAAATGGAGAAACTGCTATTGTTGTGAATTGATTCTAAGCGTTCTAATGAACACATGCCCCTCAGTCAATCAATAATTTGCAGTAAAGCACTTTCCCTGTTTGAAAGTGTAAAGCAAGAAGAGGATGGAGATTCTTCAGAAACATTTCATGCTAGTTCCAGTTGGTGTCAAAATTTTAAACGCCGCGTTCGTTTTACAGGTGAATCAGCAAGCGCTGATAAAGATGCATCTATAAAGTTTCCTGACGAATTTCATGCAATTACTGAAAATGGCGAATACCCCCACACATACATACAATAAGTAATTTACTCGTAGATTTGAGCGCTGCACTGACGAAAATGGTAACTCGCAAAACCTAGCGATCTATGTATAAATGCGAGCACCGCTGCGAAAGATTTAAAATTGTATTAATAATGATTTTTAATGATAATTAATATTAAATAAAAAAGTAACATTAGCGAACCTTGCAAGTTCGCGAACTGATCACTACCAAGTACATGTTATAATCGGTTTGTTTAGCGTAAATTTGGTTAGTGCAAAGACCGTTCGGAACGTATCCTTGGCGCTAAACCAGGCATGACTGTATTGTGATCCTGAAAAAAATCGACTTCGAGATTTCAATGGAAATACACGTTTTGAGGTCCCTAGAATACGTTTAGACTATTTTCGGAATGATGTGTGTGTGTGGATGGATGGATGTATGTGATTGTGGGCGCTCTAACTCGAAAAGTACTTGCCATATCGTTACCAAATTCCATATATAACACTTTAGTATAAGCACAAAGAGCATATTAGTTTTTAGACAATACCGGTTAACCGAAAGTCGAGGTTTATTCGAAACCCGATTCGGTTTTTGAGATATTTCTCCGTTAAAACATAATTATTGTATATACAATTCTATACAAAGGTTATAGAGAATGTAATTTTCTACAACATTTATTTGAAACAATTTTCTATACAGTTATTCTTTAGGAATTATTTATAAATAATCGGTTTTTTCGGTTCCCGTCAAATATCTCCTTAAAAACGTCGCTATTGGTAATCTTCGTAAGAACCAAAGTTGTAGAGAATGATATTTCTTCCAAGTTTTGTTTGAAACAAATTTTTATAGATCCATCCATTTCGGAGATATTTTGCTTATTCGTAAATTTCCAGTATACAGCGCCACTAGCGCCAGCGGTGAATTCTGTATACATATTCAAAATATAATTTACGGCAATAAAGACGACTGTATTCTTTTATGATACGAAATAATAATTTTGCCTTATAATGCTATTAATAATAATTTAAATATCTATACTCCAAATATGGAGAAAGTCGTTTGGCCACATCAGATTTTTTCCTAACAATTCCTTTCAGACTCAATTGTCATAAAGAGTTGCAATTGTAAAAATTGTAGATAATGTAGTTGTCTACAAGTTTTGTTTAAAACATATTTCACAAAACCTAAAGTTTAAGAGATTTTGACTTTTCTTTTAAATTTGTTAGATACGTCGCTAAATTTTACCATTGTACCCGCTGCTATGATACTATTTTCTAATTGTTGACAGCTTTGCGTACGCTGTCAAGGGTCATTGTAATTGCGCATCGGAATTTTTTATCCATAAAATAATCTAGAAATTTTCTTTACTTGCTTTTTTTTAATAATGACTATTGCAAATGTTTTTAAAAATAATCACGAGTGTAATCAATGATAATTATTTCTGAGAACGCTGACGTCGAGAGTATTCATTGCTCTGTATGGAGAAACTAGTGTTACTCATATAAGATGTTTTAATAAAATTAGAAAACATGCAATATAATCAATGATTTTAAGCTAACCCGCATAATTGATGCTTAAGTCAGTTCCCAATCACCATTTAGTCGAACGAAGGTTTAGAAAATCGTACTGGCCTAATCCGATGAAGTTTTGCAACGTGGCATACAAAAGATAATGACTTTTAAAATACTTTTGGGAAGATTGTTAACACCAAAGTTCTCTGTGTATAATAAATAAAGCCCATAGTTTCGTGGAAACCGATTCCCTTTCCATAGATAGCAACATACTTACACGCGGTCTTATTTTGTCTGAGTTTTTCTTTAACAGACGCACAAATAAAACACTGGATCAGTCTAATATAAGATTCTGTGTTCGAATTGTATCACTGACTTTGGATTGTTACGAGTGGGAATTGTTCCGTAGAGGGTGACACTTATTGAAGCGCCGCGCAAGCGATCAGGGGGAGCGGTCGACTCACCGCTTCGCATCGAGCCGAAGTGACAGGTCACGCATCGCGCCATCACTCGCCGACGTCGTCGCCCGTGTCCCGATCTCGTTACCGGCTGACAGTGAAAAGGGAACTTAAATTCTCGAGGTAGTTCAAGGTAAAAGTTATCGTTCGATGCAGTTGGATTTTTGCTACTTTCACGCTCACATTTGTATCAAAAATGTGAAACAATATTCCTCTTCCCGATTATTTATTGAACGTAGAGATGGATTCGCGTTCTTAAATGGACCACATTCGCTCAAGGGTTTTTTGTGTTCCTGTTCATTCGTTCGCCTTTTAGCTATTCTGAGAAAACAAGCGTTCTTAGGCATGCTTTTCTGACATTATGTGCCAAATAATTGTCATTGAAATTTACACCCTGAGAAATGTTCACCAGAATGAACTAAGTGATAATATCTAACACTTGTAGCTATTGCAATTTTTAGTATACTATCATATCCAGTTTCCTTATAGAGTACGACAATATTCTTTTTTGAAGTCCACATGACGAACTTGGTGATTCTTAAGTTATTCAGTCATGTTGTTTATATGTCTTGAATATGCTTTCTTTGATATATTAAAAATCATTACTTATAACCGGCATATGTATAGACTTTCCATCAAGCAGATATGTATATTTGGTCTACTATCTAGTCTAGTAATATGAGGATAATAATTTAGAAATATAAAAAAACTAAAACAGTTATTGTCGCATTTGTCATCAGAGTTGAACTTCGGTCTTATTAATTACGTATTTATACTAACTGTGTAATACTTACTTTGGCGATCAGAAAGTAAAATTAAATCAAGAAAATTATAAATAGGTAGGTGACAGCAAAAATAGAATACAATATGAATGATAATAAAGAAAATAACTTTAGAGAATATTGTATAAGAATATAGTGTATGTTAGGACTGATGGCAAGTCGTTGGGTTAAGGTGATTGGTAAACATTCCTTTGCAACTTCATTACAAGAGACGATAAGTGTAAAAGTAATGTTGTATCATCAATGAGTGAAGCAATTATATCTGGGTAGCTAGGTGAAATGATACGGGGGATTCGATACTTGGCAGAGATTTAAAGAACATACGTAAAATGAACGGATTAGATGAATAATGTGGAAATACTAATAATAGGAAAGAAAGGAAAATATGAGTGACGAACAGAATAGTTCGTTCTTTAACCGGCTATTTGCGACCATTACCTTATTAAAAATGTCCTTAGGTAGGTACCAATGGTCTTTCATGACTCCAAAATCATAGATATCTTTTTTACTCCCATAATTTTGAAAAGACATAACGAAAGCCCCGTTATAATACCTTATCAAGGACAATGTTGACGAAATTGCTATTTGGCTGAAGGATATACAAATTATTTTGACTACTTATTCTTAAACATGCTATATAAATATGATCATAAGATGAGCAATGTGTACATAGGTGGAACCCGACGACCTTTAGCGATTGAACTTTGTCTTTATTAATATTCAATGCAAAAGAAACGTTTAGTGAAAATTGAAGACATTTCAATTCTAAAATATAGTCTCAAGGAATTATAAGAATACGCTCTTGTCATTTTGCACATGATGTTACGTTTCAATTTTCATTTACAACTGCGATATAAATATCAATCATGAATATAAATCTGATATAATTTGCCTAATTTGCCTTTTAATATTCGAAACTCGAGAGTATAGCATTTCAGGTCATGTTTTGTGTACTTTGATAATTAATAGGCATCTTTTTTATGTATTTTGGATCTTAAATGGATAACAGTTGTTTTACCATGAGAACGAAATAATTTCAAGCTTCATTTAAGTCAAATTCGGGAATTATTTTAAATTTGGTGGTAAGAACATGACTCTTCATTCCTTTCTCCGTTCCATCGTTTTAATTCCTAATTCGTAGGATGAATATAAATTATTTAAAAATGCAAATTATAATTATGGTATGCTCATGCCCGTGTTATTTAAATGAAGGAAAATAAAAAAAGAAAATCATTTTTCAATTAAAAATGTCTATAAAATCGGCCTAGACTCCTACTTACCGCAATTTGTTCTTGTTGCGGTTAATATGACATCTTTCTTGTGTTTCTACGTTTTGAGTTATAGCGACACAAACATAATAACATCCAAATTTTCGAAAATATGTATTAGATATGATTGGGTATATGGAGAGAATTTATTGAGAAGTGAGAAAGTTGAAGACAATTGAGGATTAGGAAGCTGTCAGAAGATTAGAAGAATCTTATGAAGAAAAGACGCATGATGGACGTGGAGAACCTAATGTTTACAATAGTTAACTAAATAATACAAATGTTTTTGCGACACTAAATCAGTACGATAAATGCTTTGAATGGTTTTTGCCTTTCGTTGGCGTGCCAACCAAAATCATCTTGCGTGCCACTTATGGAACGCGTGCCATAGGTTCGCCATCCCTGCTCTAGATGATTATATTATGTTTACTTCTTCTGAATGGCAGAATTCCGAACTAATCTTCTTTTCGACATTTCCTCTGTTCGCAGAGATCTTGTATTGAATCTCTATTTCTTTCAGTTGCTTAATTTTATGTGGCCATTATTATTCCCTCCGCACATAAGGACCAAAATGATTACGAGATAATTACGTCACCTAACAATGTTGATTTAAAACACTCTTGTAATGACTGTAATTTTTCTCCTTTATTGTTATTTAATTTGACATGTTGACACGTCAGTATTGGAAATCTGCAATTAGATTCCTTTAGACTTCCTCAATTATAATTTTTAACCAACAGTGAGTGAAAGGCTCTAAAGAAAGTAAAAGCAAGGTTTGTTTTATTTGTTAAATTACACGTAATTAAGTTTTTTGTCTCTGTTTGCCGGATATACTAACTGTCACTTAAACTCACAGAAATTGTTCGAAAAACTGTTTTCTTGTTGTCATCATGATACAAGTAACCTGAAACACATGTATTCACTTTTATGGTGGAATTTCTGAAATTCCTGAATAAAACAATTTTTCAATTCGGCCCTAAAATTAGACCTCAATTAAAACTCGTTGTGCGTTGCGCTAACTATATGTTGAATTTAAAGACCTTATTTACAGTTTTGTAGGAAAATTCGGATAAAAATGATGAATCCGTTATTTGCTCAGTAGAATTCATATTATTTCAGTAATTTCGTTCATTTTATAAATAATCCTATAATGAGCGTAAGGCAGATATTAAATTAGGGCAGTCTAATTTAACGGAAAATGATATAAAACTTGTTACGTTTAATAAAGTTATCAAAAATATTTATCTACATAGTTTAGTTATTCCAACTTCTGCTTAATGACCTCCCACATCTTGTACAGAGGAGCACCAATAACGCTGTCTTCAAAATAGCATCCGTATTTCTTCATACTTAATTTTGTTTCTTACTATGCTCCTCATAATTATATCTAAATATCAACGATCTGTTCCTCCTTTCCACTCAGTAAACTTCTCAGAATATTGCTTAAAATTCCATCATGTACTCTTTTCTAGTTAAGCGGCATACTTGTATTCGATGCGCATTCTAGAGGCGTCTTTTAGATTAGCAATTTCCTAGCCTTAGTAGTTTTTTTCAAATGATAACCTCTTTAATTGTGATATATCGCTGATGCTGTGCTACTCCGGTGCTATTGCACAACCGGGAACATCTACATACGCATCATACCAAGCAGATTACTAGACAGGTGTGTGGCGGGGTGTGCAGTGCACCAGACTTCTTTTAAAAAATCTTAAATTCAGTGTGAAATGACTTGTTATGACCTTTGATAGTTCTACGAAAAAAGATCCTCGTCATCGCTTTGTCGTACAGCTTATGTTACGCAGTTGTCAATGTGATCATGCCGTCCTATATAAGTGGATGCTTCGACTATTCCGAGTACTTCATCGTCTTAGCTTTCAGATCTATATTTCTCCAGAAGTTTCAATCTAGAGTTCCAACGGGAGTAACACAACTTCTTTATGAATTCTGTTTTCTAACTTTACTTCTTTTATCCCCGGAAAAATTCCTTATCTCCTCTAAATCCCAGCATTGAATCCTCCATTACTCAAATTAACGATTTTCTTTCCTTTCGATCGTTTTCTCCAACATTTACTCACTCGTCACCTATGCTTAATTGGGTTTTGAGTTTTAACTTGTTCGCTTACTACTACTGCGTTTAACTTTGGATGTGCCACCTTCCTCAGCCCTGCAGTTGTGGTCCTTCTCCTGATCATCACAACGCCCATTGCACATCTAGACACCTTCTACGAACTCATATAGCTTAATTTTGATGCACTTAAACGATACCAATTATCACCGCACAATACTCCGTTCTTAAGCTTTCTTCGATACACCCGGCACTCCATTAAAACAACACTCGTACTGTTACCATTTCCTACCACGTCCTTAATTTATTTTCATATTTCGGAGCACTTAAAAACACGTTTTCTCCCCTAGGCATCACGTCACTGAATAATTACATCTGCATAGTCGAATATATTATCGAATTATAATATACGGATCATCAAAAGCGCACAGAAAATTGTAAATAAATGTACATCGTTATATAAATATAAAAATAAGATCACAAATTATCAGATTTGACATTCAGGATTAAATATAAAGGCATAAACCGAGAACCCTCATTTCAGAAAACACATTAATTAAACTCTAATTTTGAATGCGTGCGAGTATTTCATAAATTATTATTATGAAGAAATAATATTTTGCCGTGTCATTACTTTTACGATATTTTTAGAAGTAACTAAATAACCAAATTCATTCTTACAGCTAGATGCAATTTTTATGACTTTGGTGATCCTAAAATATGTCGTTGAATAACTGAAAATGGAAAAAAATAGTTATCCAATACTTCCAAAAATGTAATATTGAGCTCTCTAACTCTATGACAGGAATCAAGTTGATGTTAATGATTGATATGAGAAATTGCAACTGCAGGAGAAAGTATTTTATTAAAAATGTAACGTAACTGCTCCTGATAAAGAACTTTTAAAATTGTAGCGTGTCCAGTTTATGAGGAATATAATTCCAGAAACCAAAGAAAAGGTTGCGAAACCAGATACGCATTCCGGCTACAGAGTAGCCGTCCTTCCTGACAATTTATGGTCCTAGAAAGCACTTTTAGAATTAGCAAGATTCAACTATCGGTATCTCACCGCAAAGTAATGCTTCTTTGTAATCGAAATACTCTGCTGAATTTTTTGACCATTCCTTGGGCATTGGAGTTCATCATCCATACAAATCACCACCATTTTAAATTTGTGTCTGACATCATAAAGTAACAAGGAATCTGTTTCCAATAAAAATGCATTGTTTTTTTTGTTGCAGGACCACAATGTAATGTAACATATACAGTTCCTTAAATGGCTAAAAGATCACCTTGATTTTTAAAACAACTTTAAGGCAAAAACGAACATGGTCTTATGGGAATTTCCACCTCTGAGAATTAAAATATTCTGTTATATTTGTGTGAAACTTAAACTTGCAGATGTTATCTGTTTATTTTAATTATCACCACAACATCTTTGAGTTTAGGATTAAAAAACGATATCTGATATTTTTAAAAACTCTGGTGGTCTTATAGCCATTTTCTAGACAGTATAAATGTACCAATATTACATTTCCTATATTAGAATAGGTACTGAAAACTTTTGTTGCCGAGAAAAAAGTTTAGATGGGCTCACGGTGTTTAATATTATTGCACTAAAATTGATTTTTCAGGAACGTAGAGTTGATACAAGTTATATTTTCAGCTAGTTGTCTGATCTATAGGATTAGATTTTAATATGCATTCGGCTAATTAATAAGGAATTTCTTGTTATAGGGTACTTATTACAATGTGTGAATCGCCAGTGATAACGGCGGATTTATAGCCCAATACGCATATGGGATCCTAACCTTCCTATTGCTTTAGAGAAGTATAGATGGACAGTTTTACTTAAGGCATAAGGCGATTCTCACTAGAATTCGGACAAATGGATTTACAGACGATACTGCAATGAAAAGACAGTGCATATAAGATGTGACTATAATTATTTCGATCGGTCTCAAGGAATGCAAATTTTCCAAGAGAGGTATCCAAATTATGAGGCATCCTTCGATTATAAAACCATTTCTAACCTGAAAGATTTAGTTTACATCATTTCTAAAGAAATCGTTTCAAAGTTTTTAATTTCCCAAATATCAGCGTTTTTTACGATGCAATTTTAAAATAACCGTAAATGTGGCACTTTCTGAGATGGATATGCACAGGGTCTAAACTTTTTATGCGGCTTAAGGTATTTTAGTTCGAGGGAATACTTGCGTTCATCAATGCAAACGTTATACATATTTTACGTTTTATGATGCTGTGTGATACTTATAAGATAATTATAAATAAGTTTATTCAGTGCGAAAGCGAAAACTATTGTATATTTTTAGACAAATATTTTCAGTAAAGATAAAAATAATAGTCTTCTTCTAGTACAACACGGAAAGAAATACACGCTTCCTGTAAAATGACCAATAAAATTATGCTTTAACAAATGTGAAAACTTAAGAACTTATTTTTTTTCAAAAACTCATTCCAGAGTCTTATTGCTCTGAAAATTCTCGAACGAATTTCCTGAATATTTGCAATGCCCATATATTTCACATCTGGCACAAAAAGACAAAAATATGTTAAATCAATATCTCAATAACAATTTACAGAACGTAAAATAAATAAAACAAAAATGCTTTTAATTTTAAGAAAACGTTTAAGCCACGCATTAAATTTTTTGCCTGAAATCCCTGATCCATCCTTAGTATTTTATGTAATTCATTCGGCTTATATTTTAGTCAACATATTATGGCCATAGATAATATTGAAATAATTTCTAAATATGCTGCCATAAGGGACATATAAGACTGAAATATCTTTTCGAATATATGTTTATAAGAATGGGGAAAATCCAAAATATTTGCCTCATTTTCTATATGATTTTGAAAACAAAATGGCCGAGCTACATTCTAATTGAATTTGGTTATACACAATATTCGCCTGAATTGACATAGGTCGAGTGATTTCCCAACTCTTGCCAATTCTGACAAAATTCTATCATTAACACAATTGAAAATAAATGCTATCTGCAATTTATTTTGGATTTTTTACCTTAGGTATGCATTTAGCTTTCACGAGTCGATGGAGAAATATTTATTTTCAAGATTCTATTATACACTGCTCTGATTTCTTAGGTTGGCATCTTGAACTTTTGATAAGCAATTCACCCAAGAAAAGACATCGTAGGGTAGTATTCGCATGGAAGTAATTTTATTCGTGATTTTCAACAGTAAATGCGTTACCAAACTGGTAATTTCAGCTGTGTTTTAACTACCAGGTAACTTATTTGAAACTAAAGTTTGAGACATTCGAAATAAAATATGGCGGAGCTGAGGTGATTGTAGTTTCTGTCATCTTAATAAAACCAAATGAGAGAAACGTATTGACTTTTGTATGACTTTCACATAGTATAATAAACATTAAAAATAAATATTACTCGTGAAATTTCTTGCTCTTTAAACTAATAAAATATACATTAAGTAGTAATATAATTTAAGAAATTTATTATATGATAAATTGATAACCCCGCATTCAAAGGCAAAGTGCATTTTACAGCTTTAATAGCACTATAATTCAAATCATTACTGTAATAGTTATTACCATATTTTTACTTATGTGCCTAATAATCCATGCATTCAGAATATAAAATCAGAGAACATAATTACAAGTACTTTTGGAAAAAAATCTTTTGAAAGGACTACTCGGGAAAAATATTTAGTCTCAGTATCTTAACACCAACTGTTAAGACTCACTATGGCTAAACTTCCCAAAAGTGTGTCACTTTCGAGCTTATAAGTAACGAAAATTTTGAACTTTTCCATATCTAGTTCATTTTTAACACCATAAAAGCAAATTTTAAGTACCAACTGGCTTTAAATCATAAGGTTTAGTTAAAGGAAGATTTTTTAGCGAACTCGCCCCATCTAAAATGAACCAAAAATGCATCCTTTATAGCGTTACCATTCTTTCTCTGCACTGCGACATCATCTCGTGATGCTGAGGCTCGTAAAAAGGCCTGGGGCGGAGATATAATAAACAACTTTTGCGGAATCTTTTATATGGCACACTTGTTTCCGCTGTGGCATACTTCCACGGAGTATTTTCCGTTATCGTTAATTTTCATATTGCACTGCATTGCAGTCTTTTGTACGACTGCCGATGATAAAATGCGAGTCTATTTTTCGTCTTTTTAACTGTTTAACCAGCCAACTAAATTGCATGTAATTAAAATTAACCTTTCCTCATAATAATTATATAACTATCATTTATGAATATGGATGGACGTATTTTGACCGCATATGTGTATGTTTTTCATAATTTAATATAAATTACGTTAAACAGAAATTTTCAAAACATCTAAATGTTCTGTCGTAATAGTTAAGCAGCTAAATTTTAAACTTCATGGAATGTTCAAATATGAATTAGTAAGGTTATTTCATGATCATAAAGATACAAAAAGGACGAGTGTACCATTTTTCGCCTTTCCTATAAAAAGTAGCCGTCCTCAGTAGTTATTTCTCCTGTATTTAGTTATATACTTTTGCAATACATAATAAGGTTCATAGAATCCAAAATTGGACGAGTTACCACTGAGGGTGACTTCATTGCAGAATTGCCAGACATATTTTATTATTGGAATGTGCTTTCCTTTCGATATGAAATCGGTGCATTGGATATTTTATTCTTTCTCTTGCCTAAAAATATAATTAAATAATGTTATGCTAGTCTATTTGCTCTGAATGAATTATTCATAACTTACCTAATTATCTAAGCAAACCATACCCATTTTGAGGAAGGTGTTGAGTGTTGACACGTGAATAACTCCATGCATGTATAGAGTTGTTGATATTTTGGAAAGCAATACAATTATTTTACAATTGAGTACAGCTAGAAGAATTGTGCGATTGAAAAAATGAGAAATAGAAATTGCCAAATGATAAGAAAAGCTAACAACGTCTCTTTATAAATAATGCTCATCCAAGGACTGTATTACCGACTTTTTTGCAGTTTATTAATTTGTTTAACTCATTCTATTAAAATTCGGATTTCTCTGCATAATTTTCGCGAAATAGTCTCCAGCAGTTAAGTAAATACTCTCTCGTGTTATGCACATACGCATTAGGGTATCCCTAAGTATGCGCAGTCTGAAAATGAGTATGAAGCGGCTTAAAACAGGAGAGGAATGTATAGTCACGCATAACCAATTATTAAAAATCGATTTAAACAAAACTTGAGGGCCAAAGAGGATGAGGAAGGAAGATGTTTCAGCTCACAGTCGGCTTGTATAGGAAAGACAGTTATCAATAACTGAAGGCTGTGTGGAAAAAAGATGTTTGGTGAACCTAGTTCAGCATATGAACGCGGACCAATATAAGGAAAGAATGTTAATTATGATGATGAAACAAATTTCGCATGATATTAATAAATCATATTTCACTTGAATAAAGAGTCTTTTCCGGAAGCTTCTTAGACAAAATCAGCTGAACTTATCGCGTCCAATTTTCATTTCTTGAGCTACGAATTCTCTTAAACGCTGAAAAATATCGATGCGATCCCGTGGCCGCTATTTGCGGAAGTAGGGTGACGTGGCCGCTTCCCCGGCAGCCGGGCTCCGGATCGAGCCCCGTCCGTCTGCCGCGTCGCACGGTTGCGCGGGGGGCGCTCGCATCGAGGTCCTTCTACTCGTACTGATCGGATGCGTAAACTAAATTCGGCTTTGTTTTTTTTAGCCAATTGCCACCAAATTTAATAAAAGAAAACTTCACCATCATTATTAGCCCGTAATGTACGGAGTATAATTCCCTAGTAATCCGCGGTGGTCAGAGTTAAATGCCCTGAATTTTGCTTAAAATCTGACTTCGTATAGATATGTACTACTAAAGAAATGCTATTGATAATGCGTTCAAATATAAGGCATTTTAAAGTAAACATACTGAAGAACTCAGACATGCTTCTTCCGATGAATATAAAACCATAAAAAATAAAAGATACTATATTTGAAATTATAGCTGAATATAATATGAAATTTCAGCAATATTCATAGGCCCATCTGTTAGTAGAAATAAGAAAATGCTTCAATGTGAGTATATTCCTCCAATAAGACTACTAACTTTCCTTTTCTCCAATGATAGCATTTCCTGAGATCCATGCTCATGTATAATAGCATAGGCATACGCATATTTTGGAATGAGTTTATTGATGCAATATATTCACCAGTTGAGTTCTGTGGAAAAAATTCTGAAGTGGCAAGTCTTATCAAATGTGTTTACAGTGTAGTCGGTCTCTTCATAAAGTCATTGTCAAAAGACTTGATGTTTTGTTTGACTTTAAGTACAAATAAATATACGTACAGACAACAGCTAATATATTCTATGAAAAACAAATGTACTCACAGACGATAATGATCTATATAATAGCCACAAAAAATATTCTTACTTCTTTGATACGTGATGTTACATAACATACGTAGGAAAGGTTCTTCTTGTTCTTGCGATTATTACAGAGTCGATGATGAATGAAGTGTATTACTTGTTTTATAGTTATGTAGTGGAAGGACACATTATTTAGTACTGTACAATAAAAACATTAGGATAGTTTAAAGAGAGATATTGACTGATATTAGCAAAGGTTTGACATGCAGAGAATACAACATATTATATTTGATAAAATCCTTAAATGAATGAAATGGAAGCACCGGAGTTGCTTTGGGGAATTTAATTAAATTGTGACGATATTCGCGTCTTAGTTTATTAGCCCTGGAGACTATTCATTGAATCTACTGTCCGCGTATGTTCTTCGTTGTTCGGTACAGGATCTTCGGTATTGATGGCTATAATCATAGGATGGCAGTCAGTTTGCTCAATGTGGATCTAAGCAACCGTGGCTTTTTATTTTGAAAGAAGCTTTGCTGAATTTAGGGTTCGAGGGAAGAAATCAGGTGTTAAACAAGAATAAGATCTTCTGATTCGACTTTCAAATATTGAGATTATATTAGTATATGGATTCATTTAATTTTCTTGTAGTGAGATTCCAATTGGAGTTTAATAATGAGCCTAGGGTAAAAAAAAAGTAAAATTAATTTCACTGAGACTTTTTTGTCTTTTATTGAAGAAATTTTAGAGCATAACTTGCCCTGTAATCTATAGCGTTTCATATCAGTCTATTTACCAAATTAAATAAAAAGTAAGTCGAAATTAAAATAGTGTAGAAATGACAAAGCATTACGTTCAACCATCACCCAGGAAGACGCAAATTTTTAAATCCCATATAGAAACATTTGTTGCATATCATACATGGGAGCCAAATATTAAATGGCATGGTTAACTCCTACAGCTATAAAACTATAGTATTTATCTATGCTATTTATATATGGAGTTCATAAGACACTGATATAACTTCAAATAAAGAATAGCCAAATGAAGGAACAGATTGATTGTAACAGGATGATGAAAAACGCTTTTCAGTAAATCTCACAATCAAATGGATGAAATATGTAAATGGTGTAATAATTGTGAAGCTGAATATGTGAATTCGAAAATGTGATATTTTAATAAGAACCTATGTACATTTTCTTGAGAACCTCAGAAATGTATATTTACAATTTTTTTATATTGTTATTTTAATGGAGTAAATAGCATGTTCAGAATGACAAAGCGTAAAAAAATTCATTGAATTTTATATCTAAAAATCCTAAAATGTGGACTGCTAAACGTGTAAAACGCTTAACAATTGATTCAATTGTCGTAAATTACGAAATGCCATGTCTACTGCTGCACCTTTCGAGAATAATGGTAAAAATTGATATTTTTTTATGGAAAAGATATGCTATTTCACAGAGAAACAAAAACAACTTCAACATTTAAACATATAATAGCAGTTTCTTTGCTATATAACTTCGCGGACTCATCTTCTGACATATTTCTTCGGTTCCAAAATCAAGCATCGTAAGATTAAGTGAAGTTTAGGTGAAAACATTTTCTATTTTCAATTTCACTCGAGAGATACGCTTATCTGCCTTGTTACAACTTGAGTATGAAGTGCTTCAGCCCTTATATTTTACCCAATTTATCGCCAGTTTCACATTTTAAAAAACTCTAACTAGACAAGTGTTTTTCTTTTTCCAAATTCGCTTTCAGTATTTCTTTCCATCAAGAAACTTCTTTTTTCAAATACTGTAAGTACCATAACTCTTTCGAATGCATATGAGTCGATCCATCAATGTAATAGATGGCGAGGTTTTATGTTATATTATCCAATTCCATGGCATGTGCAAGGAATAATGTAGCCTGTATCGTTTTTCATTTCATCATCACGCACTTTTAGTACCAGCATTGGTTACCTAACCGCAGTAATCAGAGTATGCGATATTTTGTTAATGGTAGCCTCGTATTTAAATTTCACCAACCGCAAAACGTAATTTTGGATTCTATTTTGCTCATTTTTCACTTAATGCCGCTCCTCGTTGTTCTATCTTCGTAACTTCTTTACAGCGTTGTCTGCAATCCGATTTTATTCCTCTATGAAGTAAAACAATATGACTTTTAGTTTTTAAAAGATGTTAAAAATATTCTCAATGTGTAATATGATGCGCATGTGCTCAGTGGGTAAATTTTAATTGATATTCTCTAACAAATTGAACAAATGTACGCTTGTAATTTATATCAAATATTGTTACGACTTAAACTAACATTTCATGTAATTAAGCGGGAGACAAACGTGAAGGTATTTTATTCCAGTTAGTTTTTACCGATCCAAAATCCAATTTCTTGTATTGCATTTCAACGTGAAAGGTTTCCATTTCACGTTTATAATAAGGATCGACTGTGATACGCGTTAATGGTATCATTCACTATTTTAGCTAGTCTTATTTTCATGCAGCTATGTCCTATTTCGGAGCAATAAAATTCGTCGCTCGGTTTCAGCATTTTATTTTTATCCTTACGCAATGAATCCAGCGGTGTTTACCAAAGTTTACTATAGCTATTTCTATAAAATTTACTATTATAGCGTTTTGCTGATTGTTACGAAGAAGAAATTGTTTTTTACTGTAATCTTTATTATATAAAAAACGTTAATTGCAGATTATCATGGGTTAAATGGAGCGAAAAAAGTCAATAAACTATAACTCGCCCATTATTTTAAATGAAGATTAGATCTTTTAAGACAATTTGTGAGAGACTGAAGAAAAAGAAGAGCAGCGATCTCCGACTTCAATCAAATGCACGGCATTTTAAATTGCATATTAACATATTGTGAAATTATTCTTATAGACTTGGTAAAAAATTGTTTTTATATTTAGAAATTTATTGCCACTGTTCATACTGTTTTACGCCTTGCAAAGAATTTCAATTAAGGAATTCCGACTGAATTACTTTTTAGGCGCGTTTCGCTTACAGAGTGAGCGCCTATTATCCTCGGTCGGTCAGTCCGTACGTCCACATGTTCGTTCTCGGCTTCTACTCAACGGATTTTCATGAAATTTGATATTAAGGACTTACAATCAAATATAATAAGAAAATCGCAAAAATGAATCACGTACGCCAAACAGGGGCACCACTTTACTGGTAACAAAAAATGAAATCTTCATAACTCGTAAAGTATTAGTCATTTCAAAATATCTTTCAAATAAAAGTTGTAGAAATTGTAAATAAGAGTATTTCCTTTCCTATACATTTTTATCGTAGGAGTAGCCGTTATCGAGAAAATCAAACAAGAACGTCTTAATTCGAATTGAACTTCACTTTATACACTTTCCTAACTTGTTTCTCAAACTTCCACTACACTAAGATAGTTTTCCTGCTTTTTATTTAGATCGTAACTATAACTGGCATACACAGTTTCTACTGTAAATAATTTATATTTACTTAAAAGGTTTACCAATCGCTATAGGTGTATGTTCTCAGTTAATAATTAATCGGCGTCTCTAGAAAATTAATCATTAAAAATATATATTTGTTATTAATGAAATTACTTATAGAAAACAGCGTATTTCTAAAAATAACAAAATATTAAAATGAAAGGAGAATATACTTTACACAGCAGTAGGCAAATCTTAGTGCACCAAATATCTAAATAATTATTAGAGAGCTAGAAAGCTGTCTAGAGCGCATATCATATAGATTTCTAATTTTATAACGTGCTATAAAGTTCTGAATGACCTAACTCGTGTGTAAAGGAATTTAAGAGAATTTATTTTCTTAAATTCCGAAGATTCTTCAAAAAATTAAATGCACCAAAAACGCGTTTTTTAAAATGTCTTCAGGCTTTATTAATAAAAATGAAATAATTATTCATTTATGATCCATTAAGGTAATGCATCTACCATTCCAAACTCTATTATCAACCACAAAATGTCGCATTCATTTTTTTAGGTCACTATCAATAAAACGGTATTATCGTTTTATAAAACATTTTATATTTAGGGTGAAGTTACTACATAATTTTGAATCTAAATTGAGATTATGAAGGGGCGCGATGAAATATTTTTAAAAATGTTTGAATAATTTGTATAATGCATGACTATATCATTAAGGCAGCCATTACACACACAGGAAAATAATTTAACAGTATTTTTTCATTTATGCTATCAAAATTTGTCAATAAGAATATAAATAAATTAAAAAATATAAAATATATATAAATACTTTTAAAATATTTATTAGTTTAAGCGTCAAATAATGCTAATACTACTACCGGACCACACATTCATAATCTTGATGTTTCAATAAAAACTACATATATATATTTGCTTCAAAAGTCGGCTTTTAGAAAAATGTCCACCTTTGTCTTCAAAATACACGTTCTTTAACGAGAGGATATACTAGCAACTGGAGATGAAAGTTAAAAAAATACTGAATCGAGTTAGTCATTGTTTAAGTAGAATCAATCCTTTATGTATATAAAAATATTATATTTTACCTTTTCAAAATTACGATATAATGAGGAATTTGTATCAATTTCACTAGAAAATTTTTATAAAACTGGAGATTTGGCGAAGAGAGCTCAAAATGCCTCATTCTAACCTAAAGTAGCGTGAAGATTGAGAAGGAGAAAATTTCTGAACTTGACCTGATCAAGTTCAGAATTTTTCTCCTTCTCAATATTCACATTTGTGATCAGTATTATGCACATATGCATATAAGTGAAATTTCCGTCATTTCGCTGAAGTAGTGTGTTTACACTGAAAAATTGTTCTTTGCATTCCATTTTAAAACTTTAAAAGCTCATTGTCGGAGGTGTTATTCGGGCCTATCGGTCGCCAAGCTCAAGTGCATCGAAGGAAGACTAAAAATAATACCGGAAATTTTTCCTGCGTCGAACAGAAAAGAGAAAATGAAATAACAACGGAACCTACAGATGTCATTAAATCATCGAGGCGGTTGTCAACGGTGTTTAAAAAAAAGATACGACGTTTTAACGACGACGAATCTGACGAGTGGTGTCTGAATCCGACCGAAGATTTATTTTCTCCGCGAACACGAGAGATAAACAGCTGCCGTCGGGATATGAGGGATTTTTTAAAAAAAATAGCAAATCACAAGTGTCGAGCGGCAGTTAGACATGTTAGCGGACGGACGTACAAAGTGAAGCGTAAAGCGAACTTTCACATAATATCAATCTCGATTTAAAAGCGATATCATATTTTCCCGAGAAAACCTCCATCTTCCTATCCTTTTCCTTTCCTTTCTCCTCCTTCCCCCTCCCTCCCCCCATCCCCCGCCATCTCCCCCCACCCCCTTCTCCCCGTTGCATCGGCGGGATAACCCCTACAGACGAAGCGACGGTCACTCGATTCTCCAGGGAGGTTTAGTGATAGACGAACTGGTCCTCCTTACCCGCCCCTCCTTCTCTCTTTCTCTCTCTCTCTCCTTCCTTGAAAGTAGACACCGACCGTAGATGAGTCCTGCGGTTCCGCCGCACTTAGCCCTCCCCCGAGGCAATCGACGGAGACAACCTTACGTTGCAGCTGCAACGGCGGCATCGCCCGTCATCCTCCTCCTCCTCACCCCCTCCCCCCGCCTCCTTCTGCAGCCCGTTCCTCTCCCACCTCCTCCGCCCCCCGTTCCACTCCAGACTGCACTGACCACCCACTCCTTGAAGGCCCTCGCACGGTCGCCCGTTCCCGCCTTTCTAACTTCCTACTCTTACGATCGTCTTATTTCTCAGAAATAGCAGACTTCCTAATACTGACTCCGTCTGCGATAGTCTCTTCTTTCTCCTATTCCTCAACCTATCTTTCGTCATCGCAACCCCTCCCCCTCCCCCCCCTCTCTTTCTCTCTCTCCCTCTTTGACTTACCTCCCGTTTCTCCGTCGCCTCTGCTCCTAGGTCACGAGGGACTGTCTTTCTTCCCCTGAGCACACTAACCCACTCCATACCATTTCCTCACTATATCTCGCGCTCTCTCTCTCTCTCTTTCTCCCTCCTTCTCCGTCTCCATCTCCTTCCGACTCTCTCCTCCTCCTCTCTTCGCTCTCTGCCAATCCCTCCTCATTGCTTCCCTTCTCTCCACCTCTCCTGTCCCCCTCCCCTTAACTTCCCTGTATCTCACTGTCGTTATTTGCACGGTACGATGCATTGTCATTTTGTCCGCCCAGATCTTTTGCATGTAACATAAAAAATATATAGTCTCGCTGAGGATGAATTTAACACTAAAAAATATACGTCGTAACTTCCATAATTAGCCGGCGATGAATACTAATGTTAATCCATTAATCGTTAATTATTATATAATATTAATAATAATCCGTCTTTATTAAGGGCGATATTTAATCTTATCTGCAGTTAAAATATTGCTGCAAAATAATCAGCTCTATAAAAAGAGAGAGAAAATTTTAATTCGTTCCTGACAGTGTGATTTTGAAATATAGTTTGAGTAGTAAAATGTCACTGGTATAAAAAGGTTGTTAAAAATGTTATGTGGAGTTTACTTTCTGTAGATGATATACTGTGAAGAGTGCTTTATAAACATTTTATAATAACTTATGATATAATTTTGGAAGTTCCTTCTACATTAAATGTTTAATATAAACCTTGCCTAAGTCATAATTTACTTTTATATGTAGGTAATACAGGAAACGATAAGTTGTAGAATGTTTTTTCTAGCTCGTCTTTCGCTTAATTTATTGCGAAATGTTTCACATGCCAAAATTTTCTATAAGTGCATCTTTGATTAAAACTCATGTTTATTTTCATAATATTCATCATGAGATAATTTTATTTTTAGTTAAATAAAATAATTTATTCAAGCTTTTTTGAGTGAAACGTGTACATTTATTAGAATCGACTGAAGAATCGACTATGAGTATGGCTAACAACATTTTTACTGATTAAAGAAGGCGCTAATGACACAATTGTCAACGTGCCTATAATAATCACACGAGCAATATTTACCGATGTATAAGAAATGCCTATATAATTAGCCTGTTATAAGTGGTGAGCCAAACTTCTTCATCCGTTTTTTATTTAATGAGTAGACGGTGCTTGCATTCTGCATACCTACTTGAAGGTACATTGCACGTATTTATTATGATGTCATTATAAGTTTACGTCCTAGTTTAAAATTAAAGGCATTATTATAGGGCCACCGATACCCATTAAAGGCTGTAAATCGACGCTATTGCACTAAAGATTATCAATTCCCATTTGAAAGTATTGCATTCTTTGCCATGGTAGTTTACATTCTTTATTGTTAAAAATACCCCTTTTTTCTTATTAAAAACAAATTCTTACGCAAATTCCGAACGGGTTCGAAGAAACCTATGAAACTGTTCTCGTCCCAAGTTTCGTTCTCAATTTTAACTTATATAAAAATCCAATTTTAAAAAGGCCTGCACCGATTTCCATGCTTTTCTGATGGGACTTAGAAATGAAACGGTGTGGTATGAAAAACCCCTCTAAAACTATTTTTTGAAATTTCGGATTTTTTCGTTGGTTGTATCCCATTATTTTTCATCATGCCACGTATTAAACTTTTAGCTCTTCTAGAAATAGCTAAACAATTATACATCAACTCCTATATCCTATGTAAGAAGTATCTGTTTATAACAGATATGGACTTTTGTTGTAGTACCTACCATTTATAGTTTTTATACGGAAAGATATGGATAAACAGTCATAATCTCAAATAATGGTTGTGAGGATATTGCAAAAACTAAGCAGCTGCAATGAGTTTTTTGCTACATTGTTATAAAACAAAACTTCGATTTCAAAACCTTTAAAAATCAGACCTAATTCTGTGGATGATAAAAATCACAGAAGTGAAACGGCAGTATTATAAAATATATACTGTTGATAACAGAGATAAAATAAGTACAAATAAATACAGACAAATCTAGGATGACAAGAATAACGGGATAATTAGAAGATTTGGTTGTAGGTAGGTATTTGTGGTTACTGTTAGAACAAACAACAGACTATAAATAACTTGGAATCGTCATATCAAGAGGTGCAAATTGCACCGACGGAAAAAGGATTGGAAAGCGAAAGTCATCTTTAACAGAAAGTATATTCTACTAAAAACGGAAAAAAATACGGAATAAATTAATAAGGTACTCTGTGGAGTATAGCTTTGCATAGAGCGGAAACATGAAAACTTGGGAATTAGGTATATGAAATACCTGGGAAGTTACAAAATGTGGGAATGGATACGAATTGACCTATGTGATCAAAATGATAACGTGATAAGAAGTGCAGGAGATTTCGCAGATCATAAGAATGAGGAAGTCGAACTGAATAGGACATACCCGAGAAGGGAGATCATGATTTACTATAGATAAAGAGATAAATATTTGGCTTTATTTTTGGAGATGATTAAGCTGGTAAGCTTTCTTTACATCTAGACATATCGCAAAGAAAATCTTAAATTAAAACATGAAATTAACACCCAAGTCCATTAAAAAACATAATTTTGACGGAGAAAGTGTTAGAAGGAAAAATATAATAAGGACGGGAACTGTTTCACATCCTAAATGATTTAAAGAATAAAGAAATGAAGAATGTTGCAGAAAAGGGTATTATGTGGAGATATACCTATATTTAACAAATAATAATCGCGGATCTATCTATGGATACACTACATATGAAAATTACAGCAAATTGAAATTAGTAGGTAACGATGCGAAACGACGCAGAAGAATCTAATAATAAACGCGTAATGCAGCTACCATCAAAATTTGAATTTTTCGTCTTACGTGGCTCATCTAGCGCTTATGTTGCATTACACACAAATGTTAATACATTTACAATTCATTCTTTGATGAAGTATAGTCATGAATATGAAAACATACCATGATAATGTAAAAGTTGCCATAAAAAGTGTGGAATCACCTGATACGATACGCAAATGAACAGCTCTTATATAGAATTAACTATCAGCACTTTAGGCCTATGTTTGTTAGTCGACATGCGCGTATAGTTTTGTCAATCTATTCATGTACATGGGAGAGGTCATATTCTGCCCGTAACGTTTAATATATGATATAAGACAAATAATTTTCCTTCCAATGACGCACACGTAACAATTTTGATATTTCCTCCACGCCAACACGCAGACAGTGCTTACTTTCGCAACTAATAATCTTTTGTATGCGTCTGACCATCTAATAGACAACTGTCCCATTCTAATCATTAAGGTTTCGATATCTTGAAGTATATTAAGCCAAATAGTTAATGTAAAACAAGAAAAATGTCTGGTTAAAAATAAAAGATTTTCTTCAAGCCAATATGGCAATAAAATCCGTTACACAAGGCCTCAAGTAGTAAAGACAACAGAAGGGAAATTTCATAGAAGATATTTCAACCGATTAAGAAATAAAAGATGTTTAGAATATGGGCTCTCTTTTAACATACTACGGACATTCCTATATTTTTGCCTGATGATAGCATTGATACTGCTTCATGGAAGCTCGTACATGGCGTAGCGGAAATGTATACCACCAGTCCACATACCCATGCTCATTTCCAGTTCTCTTCCTGTACGGACCTATCTCTATCTCCCCATCCCCCTTCCTCCTCCTCCCCTATTCCTCTCCCCTCCCCCCTCCCCCTCTGTGGCAGTTTTAAAACTCCTCCCTTTCCCTCTATCACTCACCTACCGCCTTCCTCTCCTCATATCTTGCTCCACCCATCTCTCTCTCTCCAACTCCCTAAACTCCTCCCCTCCCCTACAACTTCCCCCCTCCCAATTTTTCACCCTTCGGGGCCTCCTTTTCCTCTCGACCTCTTATTCAGGCAATAAACTCATCTCTCTCTCTCTCTCTCTCGTTCTTTTTCGCTATCTCCGCAATTCCCTTTCTTGAGCCCTTTCTGTTTTCGCAGCCTCTTTGCCTTGAAAAAATAAAAAAATTCTCCGTTTCCTTCCGATCGATCGGTTTGTTCGTCGGTCTTTTGAAAAAAATACTCCTGTGCCACCCTGGGACGTCTTTCGGGCCGTTAATCATGGACGGCAGCGAGGAGGGATCGACGTGCGTGCGGCCGACTTCGAACCGGTGACCCCTCGCGTGCAAAGCGATCCCTCTCGAACTCCGACTGACGCAGGCAGAATCTTTCTCTTGGATGGATGAAATTAGTCATACTTAGGAAATACTCTTTTTCCACGTTAAAATAAAATATTACACCGAATATGAGGTAGATATTTACCTTACATCCTACTTGATGTATTGAATGAGTTCTCTTTGCACGTTATCGGTCATATCAAAATAAAAAATAACATTAGGTATATATATTAGGACCCACTCTTTAAACTATGAACCAAGTCATACATTTAATATTCAGTGGCTTGACATGAAGAAATATTAGTAATTTATTTCTTCCACACACAATAAATTAATATGACGGGTTAAATAAGTAAGAAAACAACTAGAAGGAGAAACTTCTTACATGCAACCTTAAAATGAGAGTTGCACATATATTAACGATCATGCTAAATTTCACACAATATTTACAATTGAATAACACGAGAAGATGCATCGAATTCTTGGATTAGTGAAGAAAATAAATAAAGCTCGAGAGGAAAAAGAATGTGATTAACCTCCTCAGATTGCAAAAAGTTACGCCTTATTTACAAAGCAGTAACATATGGGCATGCTTTGGGGCGAAGTTAAAGAAGGAGAGCAGATTAAAAAAAATGCACACACCCGATCTCAAAAAGTAACATAAAAGAAAATAAAAATTTAATCATAGGGTTCCGCTCCGTGCAATCCACGGAATCAAGATCGGAGCGACATTTGCGAGGCTCCCAAGAAAAAAATAAAATGGAACGAAACAAAAGAAACGTGAAAAGGATCACGCTTCGGCCGACCGAAATTAATAAGAAAGCTTGATTGGGAAAGATTTTTTTCGGCGGAAATGAGTAAAGGAGAGAGAGAGAGGGAGAGTGTTCTTATTTTCCGCTCACCCGGCATAACAGAGAGAAAGAGAGAGAGTGATGGTGGATGGTCAAGAGGCAGGCATGTAGTAGTACTCTCTTCCTTCTCTACTCCCCCTCCTACTCTCTCTCCCTCTCTCTCTCTCCCTCTCTCTCTCTCTCTCTATCTCTCTCTCTCTCTCGCTCTTCGACCCCTTCCTTCCCGCCCCCGCGCCCGCCGCGCCATCTGGGCGACCCGGGCTCCACGGCGCGGGCGGCGATGCTCAGTCTTCGATATCATTACGTCAGCCATTGTTCCCGCTCCGAGACCCCGACGACGGCAGTCTGAGATAGAGAGAGAGCGGCGGTCCGCGCCCCCAGACATCTCCCGCCCCCACATCGGCTGACCGGCGGCGGGCAGGTGAGGTGAAGGTGTCTTAGCGTACATCCTTATCCTTTCCTTCCTCCCCCCCCCCCCTTCATCCCTTATCTTCCTTCTCCTTCGTCCTCCCCCCTCCCCATCCTTTTATTTACCCTCCCTCATAATTTCGTTCCTCCGCCGCCAACTCTCTCACCCCCTTCCCGCTTCGATACACCCTCCGCTTGCGCCGCTGCAAAATAAGCGAGAAAATGCAGGGTTTGAGAGAATGACGATGTCATTGTGGGATGTTTTTTTTTATAATGCACGCTGCGCGTGGAATGTGATTCTTAATAAACGTCTAACAAAGACGATGAGGCATTTACATCATAATTAAAGATAGTGGATCGCAATGAAGTTTTGCCCTCCTGTATTTTCCCACTATTTTATTGTTGGTAACACTTTCTTATTTTGAATTCTCTATTACCTTTATAGGAATTTATTGCTGGACATTATCATGGTATGATTATTTTTTCTTATCAAAGTGTACCGAAATTTTTTTTCCGTTTTAACGCTCTTGGTTGATTGAATTCGAGGGCCTTGAGCGAGACTTTGGCAGGATTGTGAACTCATCCACAAAAAAATTGGGGGATATTTTAATGCATTTAAGGAAATGTTCATCACTAATAAACAAAATTATGTGCCGCTATGAATCCACATTCTTAGTTACACAGAAAAACATTTCAATGTGTGAAATCTTTTAGTCATTATGAGGATGTTAACTGTGTTTACTGATGTGGATTCTGGAATGAGAGAGAAAAATGTTTCATGGACCTTTGCTCGTGCATTTATTAGGAACTCATAGCTTCTTTAATTGGCAAATCAAATTTATTTAGGCAGAGAAAATGGCCAAAACAAAAATGTCCCAAGGATGTTATTTTGGATTAGCAAAAAGTGTACCAAAAATTTTATCTGACATCAAATCTCCATATCCTCTTAAATGGATTTGAGATGTTTTATCTCAGTTAATAGTTGCTAAAGAAAATTGCGCATGTTTGTAAACATAGGATGAAGAAGATGAGAAGGCAATAAATCCTTATTTTGAATTAGTTAACTTGCAGAATTCCCTGTTGCTCGAAAGAATATTCTACCGATATATTTTGTTCCGATCAACTTTCGATTGCTAACTGTCTCAACGGCTGTTCTTTTTTTCACTTAACCTGTGGGGGTTTCTCGCGAATACGACCTTTTTGATCTTGAAAGCTCGACTTATATCAACTGTAATGCGCAGATTACACATTCAGAGATGACTGATTGAAATAATATAATATCATATAAATGTATAGAAAATGTTCCAATGTATACCTTCTAACAGTGCTACGTTTGACATAGATATGTCTTAATATCGTATATGATTCTTAAATATAGATTTTAAAATGTGGAGAAATAAACGCTCGAATAAAATATAATTGGACCATTACCTGTTTTACGCTAAAAAAAATGATGGAATGATTATATATTAACTAATTGAAATCATCAGGCTGAGATGAAAAGAAGCGGCAATATCATTTATATATATCACGCGGCCCTTTCCCTACTGTTAATTGATAACGGTCTGCATTATGAGTGTCCGTTATTTTTTTTTTACTTCGCGGTCCAATCAGATACCGCGAGTACAGCGGCCATTTTATATCATTTCAGGCTTCAGTGAACCATAGAGATATGGGCATGCGCAGATACTTCCTGTTCTTTTATTTTGATCTCAGAATAAACTGCACGTACCCAAGTTTTTTTCAGCAGAGTAAAATTGGACTCGAAACAAATGAGCCATAAGTTACTCGTGAGGCATGTTGTGATTAAAAAATGATAATTTTCGGATATGTCGCGGTAATAATTAAGTGAATGTTATGCAGATTTTATTGTATCACTTTCACAAAACAAAATTCAGCAATTAACAATTCGGAGTAGGCGCGTGACAACATTCGCGTTTCAAAATACTTTGCTAGGTTATTTTAAAATATTCATATTTTATTCCGGATTTGAAATATTTTGTATTTTTGGTGCATACCTATATGTATTTTATAAAAGAGGAAAAGGAATAGGTTACAATTCTTACAAGAAGACACTGTTTTTACATGTGGTGTCTTATATTAGTAAAACTCGAAGATCATGCAGATGAACTCTATTGTTTATATTTTTCTATATCATCCCTGTACATACCAGTTTTGGAAGTCATGGCACTAACGCCATATTTCTTTTGCTGCGTGTGGAAGAGTCAAACTAAGAAACTTCTCGCCTTACTCATTAGAAGAATTGAAACTTGCAAATCAATTCCTTCTGTGCTTGTGTATCTGCTTGATCATTGTCGCAATATCTGAGACTACCAATCACGCGCAAAAGATTTTCGTTTTTAATTAGTACGTCATAAATAATCGATATGTTATTAGTAATTTTGAAATATTATGCAAATTTGTATTTTGAATTATATTCTATAAATTAATGACATTCTCTTTCATTCCAACACAAATATTATAATTTTCTATGAAATGCGTTTCCTGTTCACTTCCATTTTTCTGTATAGAATTCATCAATTATTGCTTGATCTCACCAAATAAAAAAATGTTATATCTCTGGCTTGAATATGTTGGTTTATCATTTGCAAAATAATTTCTGAATTATTGATAAATTAATTGCAGAAAATTCTTCAAAATTAATGGCACTGTGTTGCCAATTACTGTAAAACTTTGATTAGCGAATAACAATTTCCTATTAATTATTACATTTTCGCTCATCCGTTTCTTAAAACGTTATTTTTTAAATCTTACATTAAAAAATCCATCTCACTTATTTTTCAAATTTCAGCGAAATTACTTATTTCTTCGAGGTCCATATTAAAATGACCATTCAAATTCGTCCACATAGTTTCTCGGGTCAAATAAAAACCATGTTTACGATCTGGTTGCCGTCATTATGTTATAAGTAGTACCTAATTATTATGTTCAAACAGTTATCGTACGAATATTGACAATTAGTGATTGCAAAGATGCGGTGCGTGTATTTCATATATCTATTTTATTTAGTTTAAAATAAAAATTACATTTATTTTCCAGACAAAACATTCGATCGCAGACGCGAATTACAACGTAAAAATAGCTAAAACAGCGCTATCGAAATAAATCACAGTCTTATGGTGCACTTTTCCAAAAGCCAATAACAGGGTGTAATAAAGCCTTGGCAGAGATCGGTTTTAACAAATGACGACTGGGTTACGGCTGCAGCTGTCGCTCTTTCTTCTGCAGTTATTCATGCAGAGTAATTATAGCGATCAACCGCTGCAGCCTTTGGGATTTGCGCAAGGATTTTGTTTTTTTCCGAGTTGTTTTTGTCAGTTCTGTCGCCGTGATAAACCGTTTGGTATTGGATATACGTAAGACCACATTTTTGGCGCTGGATGATCCAATGCATTAAGGTTTTTCTTTAACCGCAACGGTCTATAAGAAAGTGTTGGTTGTATTTCCACTTATTATTTAGGGCAATCTCGAGGAATTATATTAGATGAACCCATCGCGAAAACTTTGAGTGAGCGAAAAAAACTTTTAATATATCTTCCGCTTGGTACGTTGCATTTTTCTAATTGTGCCTACTAGCTTTTTTTATTACAGCTTGTATTCACTAAGCAACCGCTCCTTATATTTATATAAGACAGATAAAAACAATGCACCAGACTACGTGTACCGACAAATTAATGACAGAATAATATATTTTCTAAATATATTTATCCGCGATTCTATGTTGAATCGCATGGAAATTTTCAAAATTTTCGGATCTGTATAATACCTTACACCTTCTCATAGGTTACCTCTCGATGGCAATTCTTACAGCATCAGCTTCCTATTTTTTTTAATTATCGCAGTTGGTATCACTTTTTTATCATTATCATAGCGACGTAGGTAATCTGTGATTAATTCCGATGAAATTTTTAATCGACATTAACCCCTTGTTTTACCGTCGATTCCGCAGTTTCTTTAATCGGCGAATGAAAGCAACCAGCAATGCGGTTAATGAGCCAGATAAATGTTTAATTTGCATTATTTGCCTTTAATTTGGTGCTCGAATGCAGATGAAGCAACTTTTAAAATATCACGCGATCTACCAAATATTATTATATTTTTTAGAAAAAATATCTCCTGTCGTTTTCCCCTTATAAAACCGTTCCGCTGCAATTTACTTTTCGGCTCGTTCTGTTTTTATAACGACTTTAATTATATGTCCTATCGACGCCAGACCATCCAAGAGCGACCTCCTCTGTTATTACGCATTGTAATTTGTTCAAATCGTTTTTGCGCTATGTAAATACATTTTTTCCTCTCTTTCTCTCGAAACCTTCGGAACGAAAAAATTTTCCCCGCCCACCCTCGGCCGTAAGGGGCGGAGCGAATCGGATATTCATTACAGAAAAAATAAGCGCCATTACATTTAGAATCGATTTGGATCGCCCGGGACGACGGAAATTCATTACGCGTTCGAATCGAGGATGGCGCGCGCGGTGTCCTGTTTAGCCGGCAGCGCGCGCGAAACCGTCGTCGCCCAAAAGGGGGGTTGTCCCCGGGCCGGTTACCGGCTTCGAACCCCGTCCCGTCCCAGGAGCGGACCACGAAACTGGTCGGGAGGCCTGTCAAACATGCGACGGGAGAAAAAAAGTTGATGGGAGGGGTGGAGGAAAGAGGTGGAGGAAAAGGGGTGGGAAAAAACGGATCCCTCCCACTGTGGAGCTCCTCCCCTTCCCCCGCCCCTCCCTCTTTTTCCATCCCACTCCATTTATATGTTTTTTCTCCGCCCCCACCACCTCTCCGGCCACACACAACTCTTCCTCACACCGCGCGACGTTGATTATGCCGAATCCCGGCCGGTGCCGAGTTGAAAGCGCCGAAAAAAAATCGCGAAAAAGTGACCCAAGGCTCGCACCTGCGCATGGCCTCCAGGCGGGCGAATTGAGAGTGAGATGGAGTTTCGGATTTCTCCGCGAGGATGCGCTGTTGTTGCGTGAACGTGTCCCAGGCGATGACGGACGTGCGTTGCCGTAGAATTGTTGCAACACGCGGCCGATTTCTTTTGATTTTTTTCTCTGTTTTCCGATTTCGTACTCTCTAAGATTCGGGGGAAAACTTGTCTTCCCATTGTCACTCGGTATTATAAGGCCAATATATATTTTTATCGGGATATTTGAGCAACAATTATCTGTAGAAAACTTGCAGCATTGACTCGAAAAAATATGTATTTATTACAATAATTTATAATTTTAATAATCTGACTAATATGGACATAACTATTAGATTCGGTAAGTAGTTGTTGTTTGATTTAAAATTTGACAGAGAAATTCATAAATGGCTCCGAAACAGATCATCCAAACTTTCTGAAAAGGTACCCAATGCAGTTATGTGATCTGTATTTGGTGAGAAACGTTTAAGAAGCAAACGCTAAAATTACTCTTATACCTATTAAAATTACCTTACCTAGAAATAATTATTTCGTTGCCATTACTGTACGATAAGAATTGCATTTTTAAAGTAAGTACATCTAACAATAAAGAAAAAAAAAACTCCCGAAAATGGCAAATAGACTAGTAATAACATGTGTGCAATATGCCATGGAAACGAATATTAGAAAATCAAAAACTCGCCAAAAGGAGAAAATTTGAACATTAGAATGAGTGAAAAGCTATTAGAACAAGTTTCAAGCTATATTGCAAGTGTCATAACAAGATAAGCAAAACCTAAAGATTTAATAAGGACTAGAATGGCGAAAGCAAAAGCCGCTTTCAGAAGAAAGAAAACCGAAGTAGGTGGGAAAATAAAGGAGGATACCCGCAAGAAGTTGACGAAATGTTATTTATGCAGAATAGCTTTGTATGGGCCAGAAACATGGATGCTAAGGAACAATTATGTAAAATACTTGGAAATTTTCGAAATGTAGGCATGGAGAAGAATGCTGAAGATATAATAGCTTATAATGAAAATAGGGAATTACTTAGAAGAATAGGAAAAAATTGGTTGATTATACGAACTATGTGAAAGAAGAAGACGAATTAGGAAACATGATTAATGGCTTGTTATATGGAAAATTTTGAGGAAAACGATAACGAGGAAGAAAAAGTTATCAGCTGATAGAGACAGGAAAAATGTCTGTTGAGGACTGCGGAAATGAGGAGCATGTGGAGATCCAGATTTAACCAATAATAATCACAGACCTTCCCAGGGACAGACTACCTATGATGATATATGTAACTTTTTCAAACACACAAATTGTGAATATACCAGTTTGAAAACTTTATGCGAATCTGAGAGAACTTAGAAGCGATAGAATGTACGTACGACATAAGAAAGAAATGGTACGCATAACAAGAAATGCTCTGTATTATCGGAGTAAAAACATTATTAATATGATAGCCATAACCACAAATTTGAAAAGTCAAGATACTTTAGGCAAACTTTCTCATCCCTACGCTTCTATTCCATACAATAACGTGAGGGGTTATATTATTGCATTGACAGCTTCGTGGTGGCCAGACATAAGACTCGATTTACCATAGGTATTATCACTGGGCGATTTATGTATATATATATATATATATATAGTTAAATGTGTAGGTATTCAGAATATTCTATTTTGTTTACTACGTCAATCTCTATAACTGATGCATTTTCATTAAAATTCTTGAATTCATATTTGAGTAAATTGACTTTTTGCGAAAGTTGGTTATAATAAACTTTTTCGCGCGATATGGTTTACTTCAAGCTTAATGGGGTTCCTTGATAATCAAGATGAAGAGACCCTATACGCTCTTCTTTCTCCTATTTACAGCAGGGAACACGAGCTTCACTTCTAAATAATACACTGTAAGATACATAACCTACGTAAATAAAAATAACAATGATTATAAAGTTAATTTTATTGCGATTTGGCTTATCACCTCTTTGTTAGGGTTCCGGGAGAGAAAAAAATAGTTGAATATAAGGGTTCCGTGTTTTTACCAAGTTTGGGTACACCTGCTCTATACAAACAAAAGATCTTATCATATTCTGTTCAACCATTCAGGCGCTAGAGCTGCGCAAAGGCGACAGACTAGAGACAAAATTGTCAAAGAAACTTCTTTCTCGGACTCGAAGACACCTAAACTATGGATATTCGTAAAAATCTCGAATTTTTACGGTGAAGATAATCTATATAATTCGTATATGAACAAATAATACATGAAAATCTGTCAGCCTCTGATTCATTATATGTGCAAAGCAAAGCTGGAATTACTTTTTTACGCTCTTTCTATGGGAATTATTTTCAATTTCTTTTAATTTCGTTTATTATACATTTAAAGAGTGCTTGCCAGAAGTAATTTGAGAATTGCTACAAATGTAGGCTCCTGTTTCTGAAGGACACACAAAAAATCGAAATCCAATCAATTTGCGTTCATTTTATTATTTTCAATCGTAGGTATTGACGTATTAGCAATAGCCAAAATGTAGTCTATTTATGTATCATTGGCTAAGCAACTGGTTGAATACTCTTCTAGTAGGTGCCAAAACTTGAGTTGGGAGAGTGTAGATCAGGGCAGCAAGATTCTCGGAACAAATTTACGATTCTATGCATGGGATTGTAGGATCATTTTTTCCTAGATTGCTTAGATATCATAACAGAATATTTAGAACCGAGTTGGAGTTTTTATAGGAATTTTAGTGCATTGCCACCCTCCTATCTGATAGCTTGTGTGGTATTGTGTAGATCTAGATGCACTTATATACCGATAAAATATTTTGTTCCATTTTAATTTTTTTTGTCTGCCAGGCGTATAAAATTGCTTTTATATTATTTTTTCCATCGGAGCCACCCTCACATACACATTGCGTATAATTTTGCACACACCGATGGCTTATTCTGTAAAACTGCTCTCATGATCAATATGAGTTATATGTTTTCATGCAAACAATACTTATTCTGTGGTGTCAATGTTCAACTTATATAAAAAGTACAACATAAGTGACAAATACGGGAAATAACTATAAGACCCCTAAAAAAAAGAATAAAAATCGTCAATGAAACTGTTGCAAGTGGAAATTATTGACCAACTAAAATAGGTTGGGTAACAAAAAAACTATCATGTTCCATGCAATGTGTTTTTTATTTAATACAGAATGGGGAAACTGAATGAGGGAGGAAAACAGTGTAAGTAACGAACAAACGCTTTAGTGTAAATCTCGCATTGACCTTACAAGTGTTTTTAATGTTTTTTGTGCATTTTATCCTATGACCGAAGGATTATGTGACTGAATTTATTGACTGTAAACATTTATCATTAGTACTGACTATAAGTTTTCATTAGGACCACGCTGGCAGCTTTTCAGAAATATTTTGCTCCTCAAACCATTCCCTCGTCTCAGCTGACATGTGGACAGGTGCATTGTCCTGCTGAAATGTGAAATGTGTTTCAAAATGCAAGTTGGCGAAGGGTAAGAGATTCTCTTAGGGTCTGTGGATATACTGTTTTGTTCTCCCTGCAGAATTGCTAGAATTGATTTTCCACGAATATAAAAAACAACTCCAAGCTATGAACGAATATCCTCCAAATTTGCTCTTCGTGCCTCAGATCGTTCCAATGATAGTGACAGTCATCACACCACCGAAGTTGAACTTCTTCATCGGAAAATACTGTTTTTTGTAATTCCTAATGATTTTCTCGCGGGGCCATAAAGCACAATTTTTTTGTCGGTTGAAGTCAAAGGCGGACAATTACTTCGCTTTCGGTATAAAAAATTAGTAGAAATTTGTGGTAACTGCCCCACACGGTGAACAATTGCAGTATTTGAAGTTGCTGTTTGAGGTCTCTAGCACTTGATTTTGTTTTAGCTTCACGGGAAAGCCGTCATTCATCAGCGGGCGTCCGTGTGGAGGGTTTTCTGGAAGCTATTTTGATCCATAGGCTTCCGGATCGTTTAGAAAGTTTGCCACGACTGTTTTGCTTCATCCAACATTATCCGCAATTGCTTTATGCTCACCCTGTGCTTATCTCCTCCTTAAAACATTTTACAGATATTCTTTGGCAAATAATTATGTTGATTAAATGTGTGATTGGGTATTTTTATCACATAACTTGGTATACTTGGTCAAAAATATCTAATTATAAAAGTCTCAATGGCGATTTTTGTTTTTCGGGATATTTCATTTTACTAAACGCAAACTAACGCCTTATACAAATACATAACAACATATGAGAAGAAAACTATTATTTCTGGCAGCATGTAATTTGTCAAAAAAGAATACACTGAATGATTCGTTGATAAATCATTCTTTGATAAATTATCGAATAATATTTGATGCATTCCATGGAAATTTTGTAGTAAAAGTTATTCGTTTTGGTTGACACGATTTAATGATATTTAATTAAAATATTTTACATAATATATTTTTAAAGTATTATAAATCTATAAATTACCACAACAGTAGAAATATTTGCCGATCAATCATTCTAAGACAATTATAATTTATTTAAAATGAACAAGTTTCTGCAATCGCATATAGTACGTATTATAATAAATGTAATGACCAAGTAAATGGCACATTCCAGCAACTTCGTGCAAATATTTTTAAATCTCAATGTAGAAAGTTCCTATAATAACGCTAGGTTATTTTGATTGCGCTCTCGGTACGTATCGTTACCAAAACAATATTTTTGTTACTTTTGACATTTCTATTTCGTATGGCAACCATCGCATCGGGTTCGACCTGGAACCTCCGGTTCACAGTGCAACCTTCGGATGGTATTTACAAAATTCTCCGATTCACAAAAATCAACCGACGCCTTATCTGGAAGGTATTTTCGAAGATGGACATAACCTATAAGTAAATTTAATGAATTGAAATCCTTATCTTTACATGATAATTGTAATGGTCCTTCACAGTTTACGTTTAGGCACCTGATAATCTATATAGTAATAGCATCGGAGGAGGACTACATTATAATCCCGCTGATTTCAATTAACGACAAATATAGATAATGGCATCACAAATTTAAAACACGATATATCGTATTTCTTTTATAACAGTCATTACTCATTTTAATTCTTAGCATAAAACGGATACAACCGGTCTCCTATAACGTGAAAGATGCTTTCTGACAAGTGCCGGCTAATGTGAATCCGCGTTATGAGAACCTAGCTTTAAATATAAAAAAAGGAGGATTGTGTTCCATACCCCTTCAGCCACACTCCTCCTGACCCAAAATTCCCAAACCTCTCTCGGACGCAAATTTAGCTACACTGTATAGGCTTATAAAGAAAGCACTCGGGCGTTGCAAAATTTCATTTACTCCCTCAGTAATCTGGAATTCCACAAACCAGAGCCGACCTAACCGCGTCAATCCGAATCGTATCTGAAATCTTGGAATTAAATAACAAAGTACGTTATAGCAATTCCGGGTTTTAAGAATCCGTGTAATAGTAGGGCCAGTGTGAATGATGTATTAATAGATACTTGCTAATAAGTTATCGGCTCAATAAAGAACAATCTAGCTCATCTGGTGGCTTAAAACAAACTCCTAAAGAATAAAATGGCCACGTAATGGTTGTCGGGTATACCAAAGACAAGTACTCGAGTTTTCGATTTTTGATACTTAAGGGCTTATTCAGACACTAAGCGGAATATTAAAAGGAGGCTTCATTAGCGTTTAGATTAAAAGTTTTACCGAGTTAAAAGTCGTCGTAAATCCTTCATATATATGTTCTATGTCATGGAATTCGACATAAATAAGAGAAAAATAATAAGTATATTATAGCTATTGTAGGTAGAAGCTTGGAACCGGAATAGAATTAAAAGTGGAAATAAAAATGCAGATAGTACAGACATTACTGCCGATGACAGGAGCAAATGTCTATGCACAACATAAAGCTCGTTTAGAAATGTTCAGGTTGTAATCATGTAGCATTGTGAGATATCAATAAAACATACCTACGAGGGAACCCTAAAATTTTTTCGATCAAAATCAAAATTGAAAAACAGCGTTTTTCATTAGCCATAAATGATTATCACTGATAACGGTAGCTTTGTAGTAGAAGTGCACATCTGTTTTTTAAATTCATCTAGAATGGTTTCATCTCTTATTCCGATATTTTTTTTATGCTTACTATAGTTTGTTTCAAAGAGTCATGTCTTTCTAAAGGAAGTAGTCATGATTTTTTTACATTTCTTGTATATTTTCCCAGTGAAATATAACATAATATTCAGTATAAAAATCATTATTTATTTAACTAGGTCATAAACAGTCGTGGACGGCCTTTTTATAATGAGATAAATAACACAAATACGGACGCACAAGGCGAGATTCGAACCTGCGCTAACCATCGCTTTGTCGAGACCGGAATTTTTTAGCTTTATGCAATAAATTATGACGCACATTTCAATAGGTACTAAGAAAAACTTTCACGTGTTTTACTCCTGATCATTGATTTTACTTTCTCATTCGCGAACTACATAGTTTTATCACCCCATGAGTTCCAAATGCGATTTTTAGCGGTTCCGTCTATAATCTCTTTCCATTGCGCGGCTTTAGGATATAATCTATTTCACAGAATCTGATGAAATCCCGTATTTATAGATTTTATCATGAGAAATAGAAGCCTTATTGAAATGAATGATATTTCACGACAATAGGGGTTGTTTATTTCCATCTATTTTCACAAAATATTGATATATTAAAAAATGGCTCCGTGGATTCCGTTTAAAATTCGTCTGTTGTCCGGACATTCACTCAGTATTTCAACCACGACATTTCACCCATGACTTCGCCCATAGGCTTTTTACGAACTAGTCAGTTCACCGATCAGAAGTTTATCCGAACGCGACGTATTTTATTCAAATACTGTCAATCTCAAGTGAAGGGATGAAGGTTTATTGACTTGATTTTCCTATTGAAATTCTCTATATGGTTTAAGATATGTAAAATTTTAAGTAGAAGTTTTACATGATGAAATTTATATAAAATGTTGGTTTAATAAATATATTTAAATTCTGATTTAAAAGAGTTTGTATTATAATAAAATATTCAAGCGAAGAAGCCTTGATTCTCTATGCAACATAGACTCTTTTTTTTAATATAAACGAAATTCTAACAACAGTATTGGTGAAAGTTCACATCGTGAAAAACTTCTGATAGGTGAATTGACTTGTGGGCGAAAAGTCTATGGTTGAAAAGGCATGGGTGAATTGTCTTTGGGTGAAACCTATCCAATGGGTGAAATGTCGTAGAATCATTCGTCAGATTATAGGGATTAATATCATAAATAATAATATGTATACGCATATTTCTCAAATATAAGTACATAGTGTCCGGTGTCATTATTACAAATCAAGTTTTACGGCCAGATACCTGCAAGCACCATTCCTCCCAACATCAGCAGCGTTGTTGCTACGAGGTAGTAAGTAATTACCTATTAGTGTAACCAGCGTTATTATTGTATGGACTAGAAGCGCACAGATATGGGAAAGCTGGTTTAATGTATTTTGCGCAGTTTTTTCCGCTAATTTTATATGTATTAATATAATTAATATTTAGCTGTTTGTTTACTCTAATGTATCTTAACCATTATATGTTTCGTAACCATACTCTTATCATTATATTGAAAGTCTTTACTTTCTAATTGCGAATAAGATTTCCCCGCTTTACATTCAGTGGCAACGTAAACGAATAACGATATGGTTTAAATTAAAAAAAACGACGAAGGGATTATCGCCTGAGAAGCATCATATTTTAACTGAACGTAGATACGTTTTAATGATTACGTTTGGCTTAGTCTCTGTAATAAATAATGTATATAAATTTTGATATGAAAAAGCGCATGCAAGGCTAATTACGTGTATTGCACATCTCACAGCTGTATATGAAATAATGCGCGAATGGCAAGAGATTAAAAATTACTATAGGTGTCAACAGTGTCGAAAGTAACCAAATCATCGGCATTTCACGATGAATTGAATCTTCTCCAATAATAAAAATCCTTGCGCCCTATTTGTCTGCTTGTTTGAGAAGGAGTCGCATGACCGTACAAATAAAGGAACCGTGAATGAATAAAATAAACATTGTATTAGATCAGCATTAACAGATAATATAATACAAACATTCGTAAATCTGGTTATATAAATCGCTATGACCAACTACTGCTCAAATCTTTTTTTAATTCGCATATAACCATAAGTAAGCAACAGATTCCTAAGGACAATGAAGACTTTAGTTAAACATTGGGAATCAAGGATATGAGAGAAGAATTAAGCGTTAAAAGGTATAATATTCATATAGTACATTCACAAGTGTTCTGATGTATATCTGTATATCTATATCTAACACGCGCTCGCACAAAATCGAAGGTTGACGTCGCCATTAATCACAGTTACAAAAAACAGCAACTATACAAAATCAATCGCAATTCTTTAAAAAAATCATATATTTTTATAGGACCGAGAATTTGTAATACCGTATTGTAATTAAATATTAAGGAAAGTCTACAAAAGTCTCTCAAATGTCGCCGTGCTATTTAGTGGAAGATTATGAAAATACTAAACATGGTAGATGATAGGCGTTCATATCGATGATTAAGCATTACATTATACGTTTGTTGATACACAAAACTATCACCAACTCCTATTCAATTTTCTGTCATGGCGAATTTTCTGACACTCTCATCGAAAAGCTCTAATATCCACATAAAAGTGAAATATTTTTGGAACAACTGCACATACCACAGCATTAGTATTTACTGAGGTACAGGTATCCCTCGCCATTCGCGGGTTCGCCGTTCACGGTTTTGCTTATTCACGGTTTCTCAGCAATACCCATAACTCATTTTTTTGTCGTACCGAAAGGGGAAATCTTCCCGTTTCCTGAGGGATCCATAGAATACTGAAGGGGCAAATCTCCCAGTTTGCTCCACTCTATGTTCTATTTATTTTTCTCGCCACCTGTGTAAACAGTATTAAGTCTGCTTGTTTTACGCAGAATAAATATGGCCATCGGACTAAAAGACACGCGGCTTGTTGAAAAAGGGACTTTTAGGGGAATACGGGGGGACCTTCGCAAGCTTCCGTTTTCCACATTTATATCAGTTTCTGTTCTATAGTGCAGCAAGCAACATGACTTGATATCCTTGGTGTATTTGTGGTATTAATGTGTTGTTTCATTTTAGTCTCTCATTTTAAATTAGACAGGACTACGCTTAGTGACGTTGGCATTGTATTATAGTAGAGTGATTTTACAAACATTTTTAATTTTTTAATTAACCCATTCTTTTACATTACTATGGCATCTAAACGCGTGATTATAAGTGGAAAGGACGCATTAGCTAAGAGACAGCGTAAAGTCTTGACTTTGAGGGAAAAGATCATGATATTAGATAAGTTACAAAGTGGAGCAAGTTACGCTTCCATTGGTAGGGAATATGGAGTAAATGAATCAACCGTACGTTCTATAAAAAGGGTCGAAGACAAAATACGAAGTAGTGTAATGGCTTCTACTCCGTCTACTGCTAAAGTTTTCTTTGTAAGTAGACGTGACCCTGTGTTAGAAAAAATGGAAAAACTCTTAAGCGTGTGGATAGAGGATAAAACAGAAAAATGCTCCCCTTAGCACGGAGTTAATAAGAAATAAAGCACTTAACCTATATGAACATTTAAAGAGTGGAACTGAAGACGATGATGGAGAGAATTCTTCTACCAGTTTTTTAACGAGTAAGGGCTGGTTTGATAATTTAAAGAAGCGTTTAATTTGCATAACATTAAGCTATCAGGAGAAGCTGCATCAGCTGATCAAGAGGCAGCGAGGGAATTCCCTGGTGAATTTTTGAAGCTTATCGAGAAGAAAGGTTATAAACCAGAACAAATGTTCAATGTCGATGAAACCAGTTTATATTGGAAGAGAATGCCAAATAGGACCTTTATTTCCGAAGAGGAACGTACTGCTCCAGGTATTAAGGCTGCAAAAGATCGATTCACTGTAATATTATGTGGAAACGCTTCGAGAGATTTTAAATGCAAACCAATGGTAATTTACCGTTCAGAAAATCCTCGCCCTCTAAAAGGGAAGATTACATCAGATCTACCTGTCTTTTGGAGGTCTAATAAGAAGGCATGGGTTACTTGTAAACTGTTCGAAGATTGGTTTGCCAACTGCTTCATCTAGCAGGTGAAGATCTATCTGACGCAGACGAATTTGCCATTTAAAGTGCTTCTCGTATTGGATAACGCTCCGGGTCATCCAGTTTCTCTTGCAGAAGGCTATTCTGACGTAGAAGTTGTATTCCTACCACCAAACACAACACCACTCTTACAGCCGATGGACCGAGGGATCATTGCGACCTTCAAATCTTATTATATTCGCCGAACTTTCAAACATATTTTACAGCAAATGGACACCAATTCTTTGATTTCTGTTCGTGAATGTTGGAGTTCATTCAACATTCGAACAGCCATTCATATGATAAAAGAATCATGGGACGAAGTAAAACAATCAACATTAAATGCATGTTGGCAGAAACTTTGGCCCGAAGCTGTTCGTTCCAAATTTTATCCCAGCATTCGCGGAGAAGTTGAAGAGATCATCGAAATGGCTAGAAATGTAGGTGGAGAGGGCTTTGAAGATATAAAAGAGGAAGAATTTCTCAACTTTCAACAAGAAGAATTAGCAAATGAGGAGCTTGAGAAATTTGCACAATCAAGTGAGAGCGAAAGCAAAGAAGAAGATGTAGAGCCTAAGATAAAACAGTTTTCAGCAAAGACCTTAGTAGAAATTTTAAATATGGCTAACGAGTTGAAAGAGATAGTAATGCAGGCTGATCCATCGATGGAAAGGAGCATCAATTTTAAGAGAATAATTGACTCTGCAATATCTCCCTACTACGAAATTTATAAAAAAATCAAAACAAAAGGGAAACAGCTCCAAATCACAGAATTCCTGAAGCCAAGTCCCTCATCTTCCTCTTACATCTCCAAATAATGCTCTTCCGAAACACCTCCATTGTCAACATCCTACGTATACTCTACATAATTCACGGTGAGTTAATAAACTTCTGTTTTCTTAGTTTTCCTAAATTTAAACGTTCGTCGGTTTGGTTTTCCATTCATATTTTAAGCTTACTATTTGTTTCTCTGGCCTAAAGTCGTCAGTAAGGTAAAGTATATAATCACATAGGACCACTTTCGCGGATGTAGGAACGGAATCCCATTCTTCCATTAGTTTATGCATTTGCCGTTCGCGGTTTTGCGGTTCGCGGAGTCTTCGGGAACGTAACCCCCGCGAACGGCGAGGGATACCTGTATTTAATTTAGTTACCTTTCTACGATTATCTAATCGCTTATTTTTTCACTTTGTCCATCCTTCCTTGCGCAAAATTTTCAAGCAACGAAAAGAACTATGAAGCTAAATTTTACAAGATAATTTTGGCTGGTGAAATTCATGAAATTCACGTTTGCTTGTCCATTTTCTTTTAGCAGGAATTTTTATGAATGAACTATCTATAATAATAAATGTACTGTCTATACGGACCCGTTACTATGGCAATGGTTCGTTTGTTTACAACAATAACTGATCATCCTGCGAAATGTATTTGTCACCCATACTTATTTTACATTATCTCAAGTGTGTCTGTATGTCTAATCACAAACTTAGTGATGAGTTACCGTTTTTAAATTTACATTTTATTGGATATTTTGGGTACGTTACACACCCACTCAACGATCGTCATTGCATTTTACAGGTGTTTATGAAAAACTAAAAAAAAATTTTTTCTTTACTTTGCCTTCTTTATAAACTATAACCTGCCACGTTTTTATACATAAAGTGTCGTACATATCGACCACCAACAAAATCTCTGTCTATTATTGTGTGTATAAGATTTTATAAATTAATGCGATTAACTCAAGAACGGTGAATTCGATTTCAATGAATCTTCCTCAGGATGCATAACGCGTTATAGTCCATGATTAAGAGGTTCATTAAGTTTATTCTCTCTATTTGATTAAGATGTGAAAGTGACTGGGACATTCTTTGTTAAAATTTTTAAAATATCTTGAATCAAGTTAGGAGCTCGGGAGTTTAACGTTCTAAAGTTAGAAAGAACTAACTTTGTGTGCACAGCCAAGAAAAATAAAATAATTTCCGCATTATCTTAACAGTTTATTTAAATAAAAAACGAGAAGTTTTCGACGCTTTAACGAAAAAAATCTGATGTGGTCAACACATGACTTGCTCCATGTTTGGGGTATAGATATTTAAATTAATATGAATAGCATTACCTATAAGACAAAATTATTATTTCGTATCGTAAAAGATTACAGTCGTCGTCGTCCTTATTGCCGTAAATTAGGTATATTTTGGATGTTTACAGAATTCACCGCTACATGGTTGTGGCGCTGTATACTGGAAATTTAAGAATAAGTTAAATATCTCCGAAATGGATGGTTCTATAAAAATTTGTTTCAAACAAAACTTGGAAGAAATATTATTCTCTACAACTTTGGTCCTCACAAAGATTACTAATAACGACGTTTTTAAGGAGATATTTGACGGAAACCTAAAAAACCAATTATTTATAAATAATTTCTAAAGAATAACTGCTATGGAAAATTGTGTCAAATAGAAGTTGTAGAAAGCTACATTCTCTATAATATTTGTATCAAGTTGTATATACAATACTAATGTTTTAACGGGGATATTTTGCCAAAACCGAATCGGGTTTCGAATAAACCTCGACTTTCGTTAAACGGTATTGTCCAAAAACTAAACAGTTCTTTGTGCCCATACCAAAGTGTTATATATGAAATTTGGTAATGATATGGCAAGCATTTTTCGAATTAGAGCGCCCACAATAACATACACACACAGACATCATTCCGATAATAGTCTAAACATGTTCTAGGGACCTCAAAACGTATTTCCGTTGAAATCTCGAAGTCGATTTTTTTCATGAAAACAATACTTTCTCTATACTACGTATATGGAGAAAGTAAAAAGTACTGATGCAAGGAATTCTTCACGAATTTATCATAGCATCCGAGCTCGCCATATGATTGCTCTTTTCCGCCATATAAGGGACAACAAAGAAACTCTAATTATCAATAGACAAAAAGGTTATTGTATTTGTATATTGGCAACAAAAATCTAATTTATAAAGAGAGGAGTTAAATTTATTTAACAATGACCTTGAGCAATATAAAAAAGTTAGCATCAATAATTAAGCAGTAATCAATATTAGTAACCTGGTTTTGACATTAGAAGTTTCTTTTCTTCTCTTGATTTTAACTGCAAGAATATAAATTATTTTTAACTGCATTTTAAGAAATCAAACATGTATTGACAAAGAATTAGACGTTATTTTTAGTTGCATCTTAAACAGATTTATTTACTTCTCCTTTCGTCATAAGATGCGTTTTTTACGGCATCGCTGAATCAATCGAAAGAGTACAAATTTATGTTAGAAAATCATTGTAGATGTATGGTTGACATGGTGAGAATCATCAGTGGAAGTATAATAAAATATAAACAAACTTGATGGTTACAAAATTTTAAATTATTAACATAAAACATAGTTCATTCCTACCCGCCATTTCTGACGGGAAAATTTATTGGTTGAAAACACATTTAATAATTAACTATATTAATTAATCATATTATCTATTTTTATGAATTTTATTAAATGAATTTTTACATAAATACCTGATAGATGGAGCTTCATACTAATGTTCGGCTAACACAGTCGGTAGACATTGAGATTCTTCTTGTGACATGCCTCATTCTCCGTGCTCTCCCACGATTCACTTCGAAGCTGAAATGGAAATGTTTCTTTTAATTTCAAATCGAGAACATGAATCATACTTAAATATAAAGCTAAGGTATTACTTGCAGTATGTATATAGTATGACTTATAATGTTTACTTCAGAGTATATTTAGGTTAGACAATGAAGTAAACAAAACCTGACTCATGTCCAAGTATAATGAATAATAATTACTAGCTGTACCCGTGCGAATAATTCGCACATAAAGAGAAACAAAATGTTCAAGAAACAAAACTTGATTTAGATATTTTTGTTATTTTTTAGATTACTTCTTTAAATACAATATTTAATGTTATCAATTCATCATTCTGTATAAGTTGTCGAGGTCCTTCAATAATGGTAATAGCGACGTTCTTAAATGACGAAACTCGGGAAAAGGCTACATAAAGCTGACCATGGGAAAAACGGGCAATGTTAGGTATATTCCAACACGTTTAAGCGTCTGTCCTTGAGCCTTATTGATTGTCATAGCAAATGCGATTTTGATCGGAAATTGTCTTCTACACAGTTTGAAGGGAATGGTAGGATCTGATGGACATAACTGAATCCTGGGTATGAGAATAGTCTTTCCAGTGCCAATAACTTCCGCTGCTATTTAAATTTAGAAAAAAGTTAATGCAGATGTTTGTGCGGGCTATTTCTAGCTATGTCCATGAAGTATGACATTTGTATCGGTTTGTTAATTCGTTTATATTTATTTCAGAAATTAAAACTAACAAATATTAATTTTACGAATTCATTTTAGCGAATTTGTCCATTAAGATTTCTATAGATAGGACGTCGGCCGAAAGAGCCAAAATGTGCATGCCTCGGAAGCATTTTGGATTATGCATGAATTAGGAAATGTTTGTGAGTCAAATTAATTGGATAATAAATATTTCTTATACGTATAAATGAGAGACTTTTTTCAAAGCAAACGGAAGGGATAGATTATGTAAGTTGACCCAAATAAGGCGGGTCCATTTTTAAATTAGACATCGTTTATTGATAAATAAAAACTAAACTCTACTATAATTATTAAAATGTTTTGTTAATGCCTTGCAGAATTTGTTGGAACCGTCCTCTTTTAGCTTTCAAGCAAGCTTGAATTATTTTCATTTGGTTGTCTGAGACTTTTTCAAATCTTGCGAAGAAATTTCGCGTGCAGCATATCTGTTTCTTGAATGTTCCCTATTACTTTAGATAACAGTAATGCTTTTGATAACGACTGATAAAATCACAACTTGACAGGAAAGGTAATCTCGTCGGCCTATGTCCTTTAGATAAAAAAGTTATCATTGAATTGTAGGGTGTCACGAGCAGTATGGACCGTCATGCTGGAAGTCACCTTGAGGATTTCATCATCGTCTAGCTGTTGGACCTCTAGAATTGGTGTAGCATCCCGAATTTATGGTGTCATGAAAAATACGGGGCCTCTGATAAACCTCCTAGACACTGCGCACCAAACACCAATTTTTTTGTCATGTACTAGGATCGCGTGGAATTAACTTTTTTTCTACACTTCATTATGAATATTTTGTCCTTCACATCTGCAAAATGTCCCACGTTTTTCAAATACAGACGGTAACCGGCGACGCTTATCTTGTATGGCTTCAAAATGATGAGGAGAAGTGCACTTCTGGAAGATTCCCTCGATATTCTCAATCGTTGCTTACCGGCGAATGGATATGCGGGTATAATTTAATATTTCATCACTCAACTGCTCTCTCAGGATAATTCCGTTTTTGACGGGAAAGCAAATCCTGATTTACAGATTCTTTCAACAGTACGTTGATTTGAAGATTCACTTGAAACACTTTCCTCTACATATTTGCGTTTGTACTCACTGTGACATTATTTAACTGATTTAGTTTTGTAGTAATGTTAAACCATAAATACACTTTCTTGAAATGAATACATAATTCTTTATGTTGTTAATGTAATGTTATACTCTCAATGGGATAATAAAATAAAATAATTTCTGATGTCTAAAGAAAGCGACTGATAATTAATAAATTATTCTTGACAAAATAATGAGCTATCTTTTTACAAATTTTACCACTAACACACACTAACAGAAACAGCGTCTTCCTATAGAATCTTTGCGAATTTATTTGGGTCCCGTCTTATTTGAGTCACCATGTAATCTTTTCATATGATGGAATTGGAAATCTTTGAGATCGAAATAAAATGTCACGAAGATGAGGCACTAAGTGCTGTTCTAATGGCCGCTATAAAAAATTGCCGAATCAAATTCAGAGCGAGTGGATTTGGATACAATGTACTGCCAATAAGCTGATTAGCTAAATTATCTTCTAAGAATTGAATTAGTTTTTCAAAATACAGTAGAACTCGGTTATAACGGCATTCAAGGGACTGGATATTTATTGTCGTGTAATCGAGGTGCATGGGACATTGAATTAGTTTCCAAATTCTAAATTATATTTTATGATCTAATAAGTACATTAAACATCGTTATATTATGAAATAATACATAGTACATTATATTTTGATATAATAAGTTCATTAAACATAATAAAAATATTTTTAATGATTAGTAAAATAATTTGCTATTTTTTCTGTGTTGTATGTGCCAACTTGAAATGTTTTTCGATGTCCTCTTCAGTGCAGTGAATAATACTAAATGTTTTTTTTGTAAGTCTCCTTCGATTCATGAAACCGTGATATCACTTTTATTGCTTTCATAGCTTTATTAACAGCTGGAACTGGTTCGTATTGATCCTCTACCATTTCCTCATCTTCTTCTTCGCTACTCCTTCCATGCTGCCCTTCCATGACCTCCTCACGATGTTTAGGTCCGTTTGAGCTTCTGTTGCTATAACAGCATCGTCAGTTTCTCTATATGAATTGATATCTTCATAACTTTTAAGTCTTTCTACGTTCATCTCGAATAATCATTCTGTTAGTGTTGTTTCATTAAAATCGACGTCTACTGACTTGGTTTAAGAAAACGGCTCGTGCAAACCACACTGGGTAAAGAGTTTCCCTCTCCACCCGGCCGGCTGTCTTTGGTCCTCCAATCTATTGGCGATCAGCAAAAATTAATATTAAAACCTGAATCATTTAATGACATTTATATTATATTAGTTCTCTTCTTCTCACCCACACATACAAAAATGTGTTGCGCAGACCCCGTGCACACGCATACAAATATTTGTTACTCACTAACTTCTATTGTCGCTATAACCGAGTGCGTTAATACGTTATAACCGAGGTGACTATATTGCAATATTGTAGAAACGGGGGTGGGACCTGAAGAATATGTCGTTATATCCGACTTTTCGTATTAACCGAGGCCGTTATAACCGAGTTCTACTGTATTGCAGAAGTATTTTATAGCGAGCATGTACTACAACGAGAGGTTTAATATGACGAGCATTTTAATGCATCGTCAAGTTTATCGTATAAAACATCGTAAGCGGATATGACGAGAAGTTAGTTTCTCTTCATTGAATACTCTCCATATAAATCGTTTTTTTTTAGTTATTGCCAAGTAGGGTGAGGCTACACCGTAAAAAAAAATGATGCATTACTCAAATAATATTTAAAATGTTCATAAAATGTATTTCTGTGATATTCCACATTTCCTACAAATATCTATATTTTTGAGTTCACATTCTTACAGCCGGTTTGAACATAGTTATTTTAATCAAAATATCCTCTTCATTCTTTGTGTACGTCATCAAAATCCTTAGCAATTTTAGATCGTCTCATAACATAATTTTTAGCTTAGATATTCAATTTTAAAATGTATAGCAATAAATAAATATATATATAGTACATATATCATCATCATCCTTTTTCAGTCCATAAACGGATGAAGGTCTCCCTCAGATTTCTCCAGTTTTCCCTGTCAACTGCCTCCCTCCTCCAAGTTTTCCCCAAGAACTTAACAAGCTCTCTGTCCCACCTGTCTTTCGGTCTTCTTTTCGGACCCTCGATGTGTCTTGGTATCCATTCGATGACACTGGACGTCCAATGCTGGTCATTTCTTCTAGCAATATGACCCGCCATTTTAGCGCCTCCACTCTTCTGGAACGCCACAGACCCCCGTCTTCTTTCTTACCAAGTCGTTCCTCTTGCGATCTCTTTGGATGATCTCTCCATGCTCCTCTGTGTTGTTTGCAGACGCTGTATCATTCTAGCGTTCATGGCCCATGTTTCGCATGCAGTGCCGTAACTACGGCCGAGCAAGCGGGACATCTGCCGCGGGCGCAACTAAGCAAAGGGCGCAAAGAATCCAAATAGGAACTAAATGAACTAAGGAAAATAATTTCTTGAGTGGGAAGAGGACGTATATTTAATAGTTTTCCCGGGGTGCTAAAATATCAAGTTACGGTGCTGTTCGCATCCATATGTCTTTTTAGGAAGACTGGAATATTTCATTTAAAGATGTTTGCATTCTTGCCAAAACTCAATCTCATCTTCGCTGTCCGGTTAATTTCTTTAAGAAGCGATCCGACTGTGGTGATGAGCTGACCCAAGTAAACATAGATGGTTACTTCTTCAAATTCTGCTCCGTTTATATATTGCTCACTGGATTTCCAATAATACCTAGTTGTCCTAAATATCCTCATTTACATTTCCTCTTCCGCAAGTATGTGTATATATATATATATCTCCTATAAGAAAACGCTTGATGTCTTTGTCGGTGTCTGGCCGGACGGTCTCATCAGTTAGTTATAAATATCTCAACATATCTCGGCCATTTCTTCAGCCAGTCCAGCCAAATTCGGTAGGATTGCTATGAATACGTTCAAAAAGCGATTGCTATAAAAAAATTTCAAATAAGTCCCGGGTTCGACGCCAGGAGATGTTTTACATTCCATATGAATCTCATATCTCGGCCCATAAGTTTACACGCTAAAATTTAATTTTCGACATTCAGAGTTTTACTCTTTTGGAAATTAAAATTAGAAAGAATTGACCTACGACCTTCAAATTAGGACCATTTTAAAGGAAAATAAACGGGCCGTTTAATTTTGTTCGTCTTTTCTCACCTAAAGGTAAAACTTTAGCAAATTTTACGTTTAAATTCGCCGATGTAAGAAAAATCGTTCATTTTCGTCAATGATCGCCTTGGAAACGGGCATTGTTGTTTCAAGCCATATATGTTCATATAAACCTATATTCGTTTACGTAAATTGGATGGATAGATGCGGTAAATTACGTATTTTAAAACATGCTAATGTTTGAAATACTTCGACGATATTTTAACGTGCCTTCGTTGTCTTATCCAAGTCTTTCTGTATCTTAAAGGCTTGCGTTGTGCATTCGCATTATCTGAATAGGACAGATATTATGAAAATAATTTTTTCCGTGCTGTTTATTTTTAATTCGCGTCAATCCAATTATAGGGTAACCAAACAAACAACTATTACATTGTTATCTAAATAATTAAGGTATATGCGCTGATTGCGTGTGTATTGAGATATCTATTGAGATTGTTCTTAACTGCTGTTTAGTGGAATTGAACGATTGATTGTGATTACTTACCAAATACTGCTTTTCATATGGACAGCTGTATGTAGCCATAAGTAGAACACATGACAAACATAATTTGAAATTTTGGGTTAAGGATAAAGATAATCAAGGGCAATTGCTGTTAAACGAAAGAGTATTTACAAGGAACGTCGTTATAAGAGAGCTACTGAATAGCTAAAATAATATTATTGAGGTATAAGACTATTTTCCTCTTAATTTTTTAAAACTATTCCTTTGTTTTTATTTGTAGCCCTTTCCAATATTATTATATTATAATTTTATCATTTGTTTGTTGGTTTTATTTTTATATTGTTTGTTTACAAAGGCCGTTTTAAACGGGATCATTGGCCTAGTATATATATATATATCTCCGTCGCTGAAGAAGGGCGTCAGCCCGAAAGCTCCATATTTGTGTGGCTCTCCAATCTAGGTAAGTGTCCACTGGCCTCCTCCAACACCTTGTTTCCACCTTTATTATTACCTTTCCTTTTCTTTAAGCTTATATATATATATATATATATATATATATATATATATATACTAGAAGCCCGCTGAAGCTACGCTTGCAAATAATCTAAATAGTTCGGCCCTAGGTTAGATCTTCTTTGTTCCCTATTCATTTGACGTGCTTCCCTATTTCTTTGTCTTTCTTGTACTCTCCGCTCCTCATCTACACGGGCAATCCCTTGAGGTTCCGCATCTATCTCTTTCCTACAATACTCTTCCTTTGATCTCTTGCTCCTCTTCCTTTTTCTGATAGCTGTAGCTGGGTTAATAGTTCTCCTTTTCACTGGTCTAACCCTTGGCATTTGTAAATTTTCTGCGATTTTACAGCAATATATTAGAGCAATTACGTGATCACAATGTCACAGAGTTACTCAATGCTAGTTTAATTAATATTTAATATTCAAAGGGGAAAATTTTTTAAATCAACCTTACCTTAGTTCCAATGATTATCGTAGCACCCTTATAGACGAACTCACAGACAGTTGCCTTCCTTAAAGTGTCTATCAACGACTGCTTTTAACTTCTTACAGGACCTACTATAAAGGCGACGTCAATGCAAGCGTTTATTTAGATTATCAATGAAGAGAAAATAACAATAACGCTTTTCTTTCGTCTTTTTGAAGGTTTAATTGGCCTTAAATGATTCGGAGGCAACAATGAGAGAGAGAGTACGAAAAACCGCAAAATTTCGAAAAAGAATGCGTATTTCTGAAAGATTCGACCGTGTAACGTGTAAACATCGCAAGAACAAGAGGGTACAGAGCTTGAGCTGTCGAATAAAACAATAAAGAAGAAACTCGGTCAATATTTACTTATTTTAATGAACGAAGGAAAAAACCTTGCACTCTGAAAAATCGAAAATCTCGTGTAAACTTATGGGAAATATAACTGTCTCCTGGATTCGAACTCGGGACACCTCAGCAAACGAAAATATTTTCCTGGGACCTCATAGCCAGTAGAAACAAAACTCCGTTTACCGCATATCTTTACGACGAACGGTTCTTGAGAAATACGCCGACATAATTACGCGAGACTTCATACGCACGGACGGACGGACGCAGTTTCACTACGCGCATAATATATAGGATATATGATACATATATATATGAATATATGATCTCGGGATTTGTGAACTTTTGAGTTTTCAAAAGTTTATCTAATTTAAAATAATCTAATAATGAATTAAGTCAACATTTTCCAAAAGGATGTAGTTTTTTAAGAAACCAAATGCGCCGTTCGTGGAAAACTTAAGGATGTCTTGTTAGAGAACACTAAATAATTATTCATCCGAGCAGCGTTTATTTCCTTGTGGCACTAAAAATTCAAGCCTACAGCATATATCACTGACAATATTTAATTCGCTTAAAAATGTTCGGATTATTTTTTTGCCTCGAGCAAATTTTCAATTTGAACAAATTTCGCAGTCCCCCATATGCACGTTTGCGCATATCGACCGCAAAAATTCAACGCTTTTTTATTTCGATTGTGAACGAAAATTTTTGCGGCCGCAAAAAAAATAGGTAGCTAAATAAAATGGCTCCCTATGACGCGTCGCCCCCTTCCCTTTTTTCACTTAAAATTTATTCTCGCCTGTACACAGGCGCACATCAACGTTGATTTAGAGTTTTAAGCGGCTCTCCCATTCGTAATTTATTTAAATGTTTGCAGTGGCCCGTTCCGTTACTCGTCAAAAATGGAGGAAAAACTACGGCGCGAGTAAAACTTCTCCACGTATTTTATATATATATATATATATATATATATATATATATATATATATATATATATATCAACACATACACATACGCACACGTTTGGCAGTTGCTGTGGGAGAGATTCGTTCCACTACGCTATCATGCATCAATGTCCAAAATTCTCTCGAATCCAACCACCGCGTGATGCATTCTGGTCCGTCCGACTGGGAGACTATCGCAATGTCATCCTTTCTCGTCGTTCCCTAGCGCGTAGCCGAGTGCATGGTGCAGCCGTTGGTCGAACGAAGAGAGTGAGAAAGGGAGGGAGGGAGAGAGAGTCGGAGTGAGAGAGAGAGGACGGTTTAAGCTCCAATACCCACGTCAAGAATCACAATCACCGCTTCAACACTCATGATTAGAGCGACATAGAGAGAGGGAGAGAGAGAGGGAGGGAAAAAGGAAAGGAGGGAGAGAGAGGTGGAGGGAGAGAGGTTCACGAGGATAAGGAGGACGAAATGACTTCCATCATTTTTTTTCGCGCAGTTCTACTTGTTTGCTTTATGAGACGGATTTCCGGTTTCGGAGTTGCGAAAGTGCGTCTTCTCCCAGGGTAAGTCGTAAGACCTGCAAAACCACTGAGAGACCGTTCCTCCTCCTCCTCCTCCTCCTTCTCCTCCTTCTCCTTTTATCTGGATCTCCATGTCTCATTCGTTCTTTCATTCTTCTTCCTCCCTGTCTCCCTCCCATATCTCCCGTCCGATTCCATCACGGCTAATATGGAAAGCTGAATTTTAGCGTTGGCGTCAAACGGGTGAGCCTATCAATAACTTCAACTGCAACATAAATATATGTGCGCGCGCCCATGTATGTGTCTGTGCGCCCGTGTGTGTGTGTGTGTGTGTGCGCGCGCGCGCGTCCGTGTGGGTGGGTCGCGGGTGCGGGAAAAAGAGAGAGACAGGGGGAAAGAGAGAGGGAAAGAGGGAGGAAAGAAGAGGAACGTAAAATATTTATCCATGATTTCTCTCGTTTTGCACGGCACAAATTGTGCGGAGGCGAACAACTTTTTTTAAAAATAAATATCATCGTTCACTAAATAATTTATTTATTCATTTTTTTCGAGCGATGGGAATAAAATTTTTGCGTTTGCGCGGAGGTATAGAGTTGATAAGAGAGAAAACAAAACACGGGATATGTCATTCCGGGCACATTGTTTTTATTTAAAAAAAACAAATCGATTAAAAAAACCGCTGTTTCGGAGAGAGGTTGATGAGGAGGGGAAGAGAGCGAGAGATATATGACGCGTAGGTCCGACCCGAAGGAGAGAGGGAGATAGTGAGAGAGGGAAAAGGAGAGGGAGAGAGAGAGGGGAGGAGACGAAGGAAGAGAGGAGTGGAAAATTTTAAAAAAGCGCGTGACTTTTTCCATAGGATGTCGTTGTAAAATGGAGTAATTCAAAAATTGCGGAGAATTTTTTCCCGAATATACGTGGTATACCGGTGGTAACGGTGCATGTCCTTCGCCCACCTCACCCCCCTTCCTCCTCTCCTCCTGATCGCGTTCTCCCTCTTCTCCCCCGCACCTGGACGAACCTTCCTCATCGCGCATCCTCCCTCCACTCATCTCTCAAATCACCCACTCTCCCTCCCTCCCTCTCTTTCTTTCTCTCTCTCCCTCCCAAAAACTCTCTCCCCATTCCATTACGGCAGTACTTCACGAGCCCGGGGCCCGCATCACGAACCGAGGCGATGCGAAATAATAAAAACGAAACGGAAAAATGCAAATAAACAAAGGGAGCGGATATGGCAGATGAAACGAGGCGAGGAGGGGAAGTTATGGGATGGGAAAGAGGGGAGAAAAAAAGGGGAGGAGGTGGCGAAGTGGGGGGAGGGGAGGAGGAACGCGGCGGCGGTGGGGTGGGGAGCATAGGTCCTCTCTCTGTCTGCCGTTGGCATTTCGGGGATGCCTCGGATGGCATGGCTGTGCACGGCGGGTGCACGAGAGGAGGTGTGTATAGCATAGGCGGGGAGGGTGGGAGAGGTTGGTGAGGACGGGAGGTTGAATATGAGAGAAAGAGAGGAGGGAGGGAGTGGGTGAGAAGTGGGGAAGAGGTTCGAAAGAGAGAAAGTGAGCGTGCCGAAAATGTGTGATTAGAATGGAAAGGATGAGGCCCCAAGTGGAAGGGGGAGGGACGAGAAGGGGGATGTCCCGAAGGTGGGCCTTGGGTGGGAGGGGGGGGGGGGGGGGAGGGGGGAAGATTGGTTCTGAGGGTGACTTCCTATCCGGCCAATCTCCTAAAACGGCGAAAAGTAGGAAGTAAATGAAAAAATTGACGACTTTACTCTTTTGTTTGTTGGATATTTTTTTCGGGCATTCTCCGGAAAAAGATGATCGATGGCCGGCGCGATTGGATTCAAAGGATGGAAATGCATGTCGCATTCGTTTGGATAGGATTGGGGGGGAGGGGGAGGGGAGGTGGGCGAGAGAGAGGGAAGAGGGAGGTCGACAAGTTGTGTGATGGGGTGGGACGACGGGGAAGGGGAGTCGAGAGGGGGGAAAGGGGGCGGGGGGGGGAGAGGAGGTGGAAGTGGGAAGGGAGATGGTGGGAGGGAATTCGGCGCCGCGTGCTATAAAAAAAGTTTTTAGTTCGCTCGATAACGGGAATACAGAAAATTGGTTTACCTGCATTAAACCCAACAAATGAGAATCGCCTAAAATTTCGCATCCCCCTCCCCTCCTCTCCCTGGATTAGATTAGGATCGTTCCTCGTCACTTCTTGCAATAAAATGTCGACGATTATATAGTTTTGTTTGCACGGTCAGCTCGCCTCTTTATGATTTTCCTCTCATTCTTACGAATGCTTCTTTTGGTCAGCCTCTCCTGATTTTGCCTTCGTGGAGAAACATCAAACTGAAAATTCGGCGAAGTCCGTACAACTTGAATGTCTACAAGACGGATCTATTTGGATTTTACCTCGTCTCCATTCTCAGTCGTCATCCGATAGTCCTGTAACTATTATTATGTTGATTTTTAACAAGTGTTCTATTTAGGGAGAATGACTGGTATCTAGTAACTGATGTATAGCAATTTTGAATTTTTTACAATTATTTTCATTTTGTCAGACCAATAAATTAACCTGATGTTATTGAAGCATCTCCAACATATGATTATATATAAAAATAAATAGAATATGGGCAGGGAAATGCCTCTGATTAATATGGCTCATAATGTACGCATGTCTTTTGAGTTTGAGCGATGCATTTTCCTTACTTGCCCGTTAAAAAATTTCTTCTTGGTACGTCTAGAGATTCGGTTATTGAAATGGCCCAATCATTTCTCCTTGAGGTGTGTCCGCCCAACTGACATTCAGATACCCTCACCACCACGAAACATCCTCCTTGGCCGTAATCTGTGACGCCTAGAGAACGACAAAAGATTCAAAAAACATAAACTAGAAAGGACCGAATTAACAATTAGAGAAGATAGAATATCACGAATTACGGTTGGCTAGAATTTTTCCGTTAAAAATTAAGCTTGGGACAGCGTCAAAATTATTCCACATTGCAGATTTATTTTTACAGTATTGCGATTAAAGGAATCCTAATGCGTCCAAACGCCATATTAGTTCAATTTCTGCAATTTTTATATCATATTCTGTTAGTTAAATCAGGCAGAACACAGACTACTTTTAATATATTTCTTAGAAAATTTATTTTTATTTAGTGTTAATATTAGTTAGAATTAAATGCAGTCTTTTTATTTATCTCATCCTCAAGAGATGCAGAAAATGATGGAAAGTGCGGATCTTTGACCAGTATGCGTCAGCAATGTGCTGATTTCCAGCTATTCCTATATTCAACAGATATATTTCAATCTGTGATTATCGGGGTGTACGTTACTTTTGCGATTGCAAATACTTCGGCATTTGTTTACTTTTTCATTGCGGTGTGTGGAAGAGTTGAAAACAACGATATTCACGGCAGGTTAATTGTGATTCCTTTCGACCCATAACCTATTTCTCTGGGGATATTTTTTGTCAAACATGGTCTATATAGAAAAACAGATTGATCTACTTTCCCATGGCAATTATTGCCTTATTCCTTTAAAAAGTGCATTGGTTAATTTAGAAGGTTGTGTATGTATTTCAATTCCCTCATTTTTTCCGAGCACGTTTAATTTCATGAATTTTTCAGTTATGTAACTTTACAAGCTTAAGGATTTCATAATAACAAGAACGTATGATATCTTCAACTTCAATAAAACAATTACGTAAACAATGATCTGACGTACTTTTTACCAATATTTCCTATATTTTCATCCCGTTTTGTGAGACTACGAATCCGGGAAAATCTTCGGTCTAAATAAAGTCATTAAAAACAAATGCTACTAAGGTTCTACTTTACTACAGTACAAACACGACAACTTTACTATAATACTAACAGTATATATTTAAGATACAAATAGTAATTTGTTGTTATGCAAACGGTAATTGTTGATAATAAACATTTCATAAATGTCGCATTAAATAATTGATTGGAATTTTATTTCTTTAAACAACAAAAAATACAAAATAAAATTAGTTATAACGATAGACCGTGTACGACATCTTAATTTTCAATTTCTTATGCGGTCTATGTTATCCTGGACCCATTTCGAAATATAATTTTTTGAGATAACCCTTTCACGCAAAACGAAAGCTTGCAAACCCATGACTGATCTGTGGCGACCTGTGGCGACATTTTCCCACCCGATCACCGGCCAATGGGTAGGGATAGTTTCGTTCCAGAGAAGCGAAGGGCGCGATAGCGCTCGGAGACGGCTACACCCGATATAAAATGCATTATATTCTAAAATGAAAGCGAGTCTAAGGCTCGCCAATATCCTCGGTTACTTGTAATATTTACATAGCGATCCCATGAGCGCCTCAACAATAAATATTACCATGAAAAATATTTGCGGGGCCAAAATGGGAATGTACCGGAGATCACACAGCCCAATCTACCCAACTCAGGATTTTCACTGAAATCAGAACGGAAAGGAGATCACACAACCAACCTATCCAACTCAAGATTTATAGTTACCTTGTTGATTTTCGTGTTTTCTATGGCAACAAACAAATAAAATTTTGCTGTTGTGTAGGTAGTATAGTAAAGTTGATCCACTACTAAAATTTTCTCACCTGAAGTTATACACAATAACCTTTTTTTTAGGATTTCTGCAGAAATAACATTATAACATCAAGCCACTTAAAATACAATGGTGTGTTTATAATAAAACATAATTTAACCTAAAAACAGTGAACTCCATCGTTACATAAAATTACATCAACGCAACAATTAAAAAACTCTCTCTATAAAACACTGCACTCTTGCTACACAATTTTACTGCGCATGCGTCATCTTATTTCTATCGTCATATCCTTCCATAAGCTTCCTGCTTTCTCGATTCTTCCCTTACGCTTCGTAAACCTTTCAATGGAATATTTCCTTTTAAATTTCTTTAAGAATTTTGCATGGTAATTAAAATAAGATATTTTTTAAGATAGCTGAGAAGTTCAGCAAGACCCCCACTGATTGGAAAGGGCTACTCTCGATAACCTAAGTCAAACGCTCATTTCTGCGATTCAGGCTGATCTCTCTAGATTAATCATAAAATATCTACTTAGATATCATGCTGATTAAGTTAAATGGACGGAGTCCAGCGGAATTTCATATCGCCTTATTGAAAGTTTCCAACATTACATTAACCTTTTTAGCTTTGTTTTAATTAACATTATATACTTTTTTAGCCGGCTCATGAAGTACACTTTTGCTTTTTAAGTCTGTTTATTGTGTTAATTTTCTTCTAGAGGATTTCCAAAACATCCTAACTGCATTTTATCCACTTTTTCTTTTATAGCAATTGCGCCTTCTGTAATATATGAAGATGCTTTCAATTCGTTCAAAAACAATTTAAGTCGGAGAGCAACCAACCAAGACGATTACTAAATTTGAGGAACTTGAAAAACTCTTAACTACTGATTCTGTTGACTTTGCCACCAGACTTAGAGCTACGCTCTTTAATAAATAAAATTGAAAAACGTTGGCGGCGTACTTTTACTCCTCGCATGTTTATCGTGCATTAGGCATTATGACGAAATTTGTACTTTTAACGACCATTTTGATGCACATTTAGCTATTTTTGCTCTGTGCATTCAATTCAGTTTTTCAGGTCTCTGAAATTGTCTTTTTTCGTTCAATTGCATTAGATAGCATTGTGTAGAGTTCTTTCCGATTTTGCCGTTACTTTTTCCTGAAATTAGTTTGTAAAATTCACACCATTATAGGATTAATGACAACTTTGAATCTGAAATTATTTTTAACTTTACGGCAACTCCATAACCTTTCTTTTCATTGAATCTCTTGTAAGTAACTATACAATATATTCCTTGGTCATGGAGTAGTTTCGTGGAATGCTAGAGAAAAAATATTACGTTTCCGTTAAATTGAACAGTAACAGAAACAATTCATCTATCATACAAAAGCCGATATTTTTCATATATTTCTTTATAATTCTGTAATGTTGGTTAACTATAATGTAAGGTAAGGAACGGAACGACCGGTTCGTCGTTTACTGTCACATCCACCTCCGATTATATACTTTACGCATGAATGCTCGCCTAAAATTCAATGCGCAATTTAAAAAAAAACAGACACACTTCAGTTAATGGAAGTTCAGATTTCATGGGATAATTTTCCTCGCGCATTACCATCAGCGCTAAGATAATGGACTCATTAATCGGAGCTAATTAAATCCAAGATAATTGCTCAATAATTTTAGTTACAACAAAATCGAGGTTAAATCGAAATGCCACTTTTTTGTAGCAAATTCTGTTCTTAATGGGACTTTTGTTATTCTTCCGAATGGACAATAAGCTCTTTGCCTTTCGCCTTCGCTTAAAACTTCTTTATAATTGCTGCTATCTGAGTGACAGTGTCCTGTCACAAGAACTCCTCACAAATGACTGCCTCGTTCCTTCGACCACCCTTTCTTCCTTATGCCGTTATTATTATTATTAAAATAGCACTCCTCCTGACTCATTCTTTCGCAGAATTTACTCAAATCGGATTAATAAATAGTATATTTTTAGAACCATTACGCGCGCATATCACGGAGCGTGGCAAGAATGTTAAGGTCGTTAAGGGCGGGAATCGGATAGTTCGAGGCTGTATTTACGGAACAAACGCGTCTCCACAAACAACTGTCTTCGCCGAAGAACCCATTATTCCAATTTATTATCTTTAAACAAAATGTGTTATTATAAAAGCATTAATAATGAAAAATTATTGTTTCAATGTCAATTTTTTTAAATTTCATCTACGAAAAGAGTATTCATTATCAACGTTTTTGCATAATGTTTTCTTACACGTTAGTTTTTAACATTTTCGGTCGTGATGTTCACTTTTGCAGGTTTTGATTATTTTATCTTCCGATATAGGTATAGCCTCTTTTTTCCGCTATGGATATTTTTTCTGCAAGAATCATTAATTTTCAAAGGTTTTCAATAAATTTTTAATCAAGCTTGGATCTTCAGGGTAGAATGCGTCAAGTTTATTTTCAAAGGAAATATTCACATTTTTTGATGGAATAATTGGCACAAGAAAATTTAAAACTTTCCTAAAAACTCTTTATACACATTTTTAATCATTCAAACAACCATGTATATTCTGTTTTGGTATAACTGTATACACCATCCAATTCACCTCACTTCGCCGTCCCCTTCTTTTTGAAATAATTAACCGTTAACTGTTAATCTTCATGTCCCTTTGCCTCTACCCTATGAAACACAAACGCTTTATTTTTTTTTTTTTGCTGCAGGGCTCCGTTTTATGGATCCGTTTCTTTTCACGGTTTCTTTCTGGGCACCTTGATTCAAAAGTACCTATCTGTGACTATTGCTCCGCCTTCTCCCTCTCCCCCCCCCTCCCCCTTACATTCGTAACTTCCTCTCTTCACTCCTCCCAACACCTTCTCCTTCGAATTTTGTCTCTCACGCTCTTTCCCTCGAGAAAGCCCTCTTGCCTCCCCGGAATCCTCGTCGTCCGATCTTCCCTCTCATTTATCCGTCCAGCAATCATTTGCTCCTCGGCGCAGGAGGAAAATATAAGTGATGGAGGCACATTCCGAGAAAATTCCGTACGGATTTCTTCTACACTATTCGCCGGATTCGTCTCTAGTTTTTCTGTCCGCGTTCCGTGAAAAAAGAACGGCTGCAGACGGAACATATCCTCCGCTTAATGCACGCCGAAAGAGTGCTAGATCGAGACCCCGATGGCTGAAACCGCCTTTTCGACAGTCGGGTTCGAACCCGTTTCTCCTACCCATGGGGACGTAAGCTCCTCCCCCTGCCCCCCCTCTCATTTTTGCCATCGCGCCTCCTACCAAAAAAGAAGCCGCCGGATTCGTGAATGGTCGCACATTGTTCGCAAACGAGCAAACCGTGATGGCGTCCTCGCAGTCTCCGGCATCCGCCGATAGATGGAATGGCAGTCGCGCGGGACGCTCCGAAAACCAGAGAGAGTCCTTAGGGGATGGGAGAAAGTATGGAAACGAAGCCTTACGTATCCACCAGGTCTCTCTCACGGGGACGAGGCGAGGAAACAATCAGTGCAGTTCGAACGGAAGACGGAAGGGATACTGGGGATAATGGTGGAGGTGAGAGAGGAAAAGGGGAAAGCGGAAGGGGTTCGTTTAAAATGGGTTAAGCGAGGCACGGATCCTATATTACCGAACCGTATCTGCCTTTTAAAAATAATACCTAACTTCCCACAGTTCCTCCTCTCTAACCGCCACCCATTCACAACCAGTACTACCCCCCTCCCCCTGTTTAAACCAGCGTACGTTCCCCTCTTCCCCGTACACCCCCGCAAACCCCATTCCCCATCAATCCCACCTTAACGTTCAATTGCACTCCGTCACGGTTTGCGAAAGACACAAAACATCTGGGCATGGCAATAATGACGTGCTCATCATAAGGGTTTTTTTTTCAGATACGTGGGTTGTGCTGAGGGTGAGTAAGAGGGTTTGGAGGGGAAAAAATCAAAGCCAATTAGCAAACGCAATGCGTGCATACGCACGCACTCGCGCGATCCCTCCTCATCTTTCGCATCCATGGTTTCATTACGTTAATGCACAGTGCCCGAACCTATTGTTGTTGAACGTTTAAAAAAAAATAGTTGTGATTTTCACGGAGGGAGCGGTGCGGGTTTCCATTTGGGATAAACTTGGCCGGGAGTTGGAAATGAAGAGGGAAAAACGCGAAAAAAAGAAATCCAATAGGAAGTGAAATACCAGCAATACCATTATTGCAGGGGCCATTGTTGCTCACCCTTCCGGCAAGCAGGTTGGGATGGCAGAGGTGTGTCGGACGGACAGTTCGAGCGAGTTTTTAGTTACGAAACGCGTTGCTCTCGCGCAAAAGGGGAATTTTCTGAGCGGTATGAGAATAGTGCGTGGAAGTCTCCCTCTCGTTAGGATAGATTTAGCCGCCTGGCTTAGCATCGCGGAAAAGGAAGGAATCGATTCCGAATCTGGAACTACGCTTCTCTAAATGGGTTTCCGAAGGAGAACGGTAATAGTAGAACTGCGCGGGGAAGGGGACTGCCATTGATGTGGCGAACAAGTGGCTTGTTTTAGAGTCGAGATGCAAAACACACTCCCGACGGATTTGAATCGGACATCCCGTCTATTTAATGGCCCAATTGATAGAAAATGGTCGTACTTATATAGTGTGTTTCTCATATTTTGTGAACTTTAACGGGAAATTTGAGCAAGGAGAATAATTGGTTGAAATGCGAAGAGTTCGCTCCTCAGAGAAGAAATTATGAGGATTTCGGTCTCATCGACAGATAAATTTTAACTGCTGCGTCAATTTATATTCTCGCATTCGAATTTGCCTTACGAGTCGAAATCAGTTGGATTTCAATTACGATTATTATAATTTAAATAATCATCATCTAGAGTTCCTAAACGTTTGATGGTTTCAGATGTTTTAAAGGTGTTCCAGACGTGAGACATAAGAATATATTCTTATTTTGCAGAGAGTACATAGTAGTTGTTAGCCAAAAATAAATATAGAATTTATTAATATGTGTGAAATTGGAAAAAAGAGTAAACTGAATAGGCCACGCATGCGTAAAATCTTATGAATCATAATTGAAATTCCAACGTACAAAATAAATTGATAGTAAGATATGGGCACACGCAATAGATTGACGATTTCAACAGCTTGTCTTTAGGAGTCTTTTAGCCTCTAACTTATGCAGTATTAACATTATAAGAAAATAACCTGACGAAAGTGTAAATAATTAGCTCATGGGCCCGTGTTCACTGCACATATACACCCTGAACAATGGGAATGTTTCATAAAATACTGGATAAATGTATAGCACGATGTCACTGATAGCTTACAATGCTTACATTCTTACTACGAATCGGATGTCAAATAGAATTTCATGTTAGATTTATTGCAGTTAGAAATATAAAATTAGTTCCCTTCACCAGTGATAGCAATATTTCGTATTTATATGACAGAGAAACTCTAATTGGCCAGGAAATTCGCATTAATCTTTCACGATGAAAATATTATCTTATGATATAGGGCCTAATTGGATATCACGTTTCACAGTTTTTGTAAAGGAAATTAATATAGAATTTATCTCCATCCATGCATAATTTTAGTCGTTTTAGATAAATATTTTCGACGAAATTATCCATACAATCTTTATGCCTTTTACTCTAAAACTTTGGTAGAACATGGTAAAAATAAAATTTATTAAACGAATATTCGATTACCCTAACTAAAACGTTTACGTGAATCATAATAATTAATAAGTGAGTTACATGCAAATCTCAATCTGCCAGAATTTAACGAGATCTTTTTATAAGGATTCTAAATCATTAATTTGATTTTATTAATATTTATATTCAGGTGGAATTTTTATTTGGCAAAAACGTTTATTGATATAAAGATGGGATACTAATATCAACAGCCTTAAGAAAATCGCACATCATACACATCCTGCGTGCGGATTATCACAGAGATTCTGTCTCCATCAGCGTAAAAATCGTGGATAATTTGGGTATCGAATACAACATTCATTCCATTGAGAATTACAGTAGATTATTAGCTAGTGTATATGTATATGTATATATATCTGTGTGTGTGTGTGTTGTTTTTCGTGTGTTCCTGTTTTTCCTGTGTCTTCAGCACCCTCAGCGGCTCTCCGGTTTTGGTAAGTGTCCACTGGGCTTCCTCCAACACCTTTATATATATATATATATATATATATATATATACATACACACCGCTCCCCGGTTATAACGCTGTCGGTTATACCGCGGAATAGGATTTATCGCGGGTCTTCCTCCCTTTTTCTTGGAAAGAAAGTCCTGTCGTTTTTTTAGTATGTACTAAAGTAAAAAAAATATACTGACGTTTTAAGGAATCGATTAAATAAATTTCTTCTACTCACTGTATTGTTTTTTATTTGAATTTTGTTGTTTGTAGCAAGTATAGACATTTAAAAAAATGATAAGTCACGTCCTCGGTTATACCGCGGTTCTCTTATAACGCGGATCGCAGCAGCGTTATAACCGGAGAGCGGTGTACTAGTAAATGTGTGCTTGCATTCTGCAAGCATTTTCTCTTACCTTAATATAAAGAGTAAGAGCCGAGAAATAATTTTTAAAATCAAAAGTTTACATAAATAATCTCAAATTTAAGGCTGACTGGAGTTGAACCGATGACACCTACGGAGAAATTCTCAAATAATATGGAGATATTCTCATGACATCTACAAACCCTGAAAATATCAGCTCTTTATTCCTCTTAGTTTCGTCTATATGAAGGAATTAATTTTTTCCATGCTTTCTTATGGGAGATATACCGGGTCGTCTGGACCCGAACCCAGGACACTTGCGGTAAAAATGATAAAGATTTCCAATAGATCTCGTGTTTATCTAACAAACATCCAAGTTTAAATTTTCAATCTGATTGAAAAGTGCCCGAAATTAATTTTCAAAAGAGCCGCAATACTTTTCTTATGGGGAAAAAACGCAACTTTCGGAATTTCTGGAGTCGAACCCATAACACTTAGGTAGGAGATATCAATTTTTCTGGAGGTTTTCCATGCCATCTACAATTTCTGAAAATTTCAGATCTCCGTCTATTGTAGTTTGGGCTGGACATGTATTCTCCTATCATTTATCCTATATATATATATATATGAAATATCCCTTTATCCTAAGTAAGGATCGAAAATCTTATATATATATATATAACGTAGAGCTATTTCAAATCTCTATAAAAAAAACTGTATGAAGCAACGTGCGAATTTTGAATAAATCAAAATGATGTGAAAACACTACTAACATATATTATACCTTATGAGTAATATACAGAGCCTAGTAAGTATAAGGAATCTATAGAAAACTTGGAAAAGGCCTTAGGAATTTCGATGGCTCGTCGCATATGCCAGCGTTCGTAGAATGTTTGGTAAACGATACAATGTGTTTGATCCGCGAAAGTAGGTAATGGAACACTTAAGAGCTGTATTTCTCATCCTTTTTTGCTGGCGATCCCTTTCTGAGCTAACACAAATTCGTGACCTCCTTATCTCAAAATGGAGTATGCACTTCAAAACAAGGACTTCATCCATCATCCTTAGGAAACATCTAGGTTAAACAGAATTTATATGTCGTCACGAATATTTCGGAATAACTCTGTTGGGGGCACATTATAGATCATTGTATCAGACCGTAATTATCGTAATGCTAGCGGAAATCTGAGGAAATTCCTGTCGACCATGAATAAAATCTAGATTTATTTTTTTCTAATTCGTCCCATAGTTGTATACTGCTGCACTATCTGTGATTTCGTGGAAGGCTTACTTAGGAACCTCGGAATGGTTCGGTGTAAAGCGATCATTTACCTAAGGACTTTTTCATATGTAACACAAGCGTATCCGAGTTTTTGAATGATCGGAGATGGCAGACCATTAAGTTCAGAAGAGTAAAGTGCAAGCGGAAGCTCTTCGAATAATTTAATTGCCCGCAAGTCTGAAATTATTCTTTTTCCTATGTGTGTTATCAATATTTTATTTAATTATTATTTATTATGCAATATAACCTCTTGATAAACGCTTTAATCCTTTAAGTGTTTGCGCGCGGTCTTTTAGACCATACCCATTTCGTTTTCTTAATTTTATAACCTTATATTTAACTTTAATCCCAGGCCTTCTCAGTACCTTTCCTCGAATTTACTATCTTTTGACTTATGGGTCTGTGGGACTCTTTGAGCCAGCGTTTTTAGTTTTTAAAGGGATTTTCTGTACTGCGCATTGGTTTATGTTCACTGGTCGCTTACTCTCTGTCTAAAAGACCGAATGCTTTTCTTTGCCTTTCGTTATGATGTCAGTTGTTATCCACATTAGAAAATTCGTGGATAAGTGTTTATTTATCATACTCTTACTAAAAACTGTATCATCTCTCAACGAAACCATCGATTGTGATATTTTCATTACTTCGAAAAATATACTTACCTATGAGCCTAAAGGTAAAAATTGGATGATCCTCACATATTTATGAGGAAGAAAACCAACACAAGGGAAATGTGTACCAGGGAAATGTTTAATACATCAAATAGACCAAGAAGAACCGCGCCTGTTGTGTATTAGATTGAAAATATATTTGCACGCGGTTACTTCACGAGTCTGCTGTTCCATAATTCAAGAAAAGAAAGATGAAGAAGGTTAATTCCAATAAAATTTAAGAGATCTTTATTTACATATGAATTTTTATAATTGTTCGATTTTTATTTAAAACTAAATTAAAGTTAGCGTACAACGAAATATTCTGTCCCTTCCAAAGCTTTTTTGAAGTTGTTGTTGTAAATGTACCCACAGATTACATGTAGATATATGTATAAGTAAAAAATATGGCATGAACGAAATTTTGCTGAAAATTAAAGAAAAAATTAAATAACAATCGGTAATTTAGATATTTTTCCTGATTTTCCAATGCGTTCAAAATGACCGCTTGCGACCTCTTACATTACAAAGTACCGCACTACCTCTTAAGGTTTAAGCAGTTTTTAATGAATTATTATGAACGAAAATGTCTCTATCATACTTTAATCTATCAGAGCTTAGATTACAAGTATTTTATATTATATTCTCAATCGCGTCTTTATTGTTTAACACTAATTTCGTCATAATTATGTCGAAAATGTTTTCGTTAGTGTAAAAGAACGTTTTCTCTCTAGAAAATGAATATTTTCTTCGTAAAATTATCATGATTCAGTTGCACCCCATGCCACACGCTTTTAACAAGGTAATTTATTTAAATGCATGAATTTCTTTTGAATTTGTTCATCCGACTATCAAACTTTTTATCATACAGTTATTTATCTGATTATTCAATCCTAAAATAAATTTAATATAAAAATAATAATTTATAACATCGTTATACTTATCAGAAAGACGATATGAATAACCTTATTAAATTCCTAAACACGAGATTCTTGTTTTACTGTTGAACTGCGCATGCTTCACCTTGCTATCAGGAGGCATAACACAACGAGCTTTTGGTTTTCGCGAAATATGTATAACTTTTGTTTTATTTAACTTAAATTTTTCTAGATAGATTTGTATATAATATATTTATGTATTTCCCTACCTTGAAGAAGCCAAAAATTAAGTTTGAATAATGCCTGTAAATATATTTCCGCAGGACTAGAAATTATACTATTTTTATACTCAAAATATGTTAAGTAAATAAAAATTAATTCTTTTATTTTAAGCTAATTCTGTTAAACATTCCTAACCGTACGTGAGCATGGCTTATAAACATTTTCAAAATCTCTAATAAAAAGGGTATGGCACGAGCGGCCCTCTAAGAGTCTCTCCTAGAACCTCCGAGGGATCACGCCCCTTGGTAAAAGAAAAGGTTAGGTAATGAGAGGCGCGAACGTGTGAAAACGACAGCAAATTTCTTTATTTCCATTCAACGCGCCTTAATAAGTATCAGGATCACTTTTGCTCTCAAATGGATGAAGCGATTAAGTGTGGGTCCAAGTGATTAAAGGAACGACGCAGGTCGTGTGGATGTTTTAGCGGGGAAGTCGCGCGCATCGCATGCGCCGGAGTTGGAACTCGCAGTCACTTTTACCGCCCTCGAAATTGCTTTGGAATAATATGAAATTTCCTAAGATTACGTAATTTCGTTCTTTATATGAATGCACACTCGCGTTTACACGGAAAAGCAATTTCTAAATTCTAAGTAGAGAACTACAAGAGGATACACAAAATTTCGATAAGTTCGAAAACTTCAAATTGACGAACAGGAATACGAAGTTGAAAAGTATATACTACTTATATTTATCAACACACTTCAAGAAATATACGCAAAATTTATTATGGTTCATCCTTATATATTTTATTTTATTTTCTAGATTTTTCTTTACGTGATCCCATAAATAAGTTTTTATTTTCAGCTTTTCATATAGGTAATTGGGCTAAATTGCATTTCAATATCTTTATACCCTTTTTATGCTATATTTATCCTCCGGCAGGATTTAAGCACCACTACCAATTCCGGGCTATCTAAAGCCTTTCTCTTAAAGTTTTCATAACCATTCTAATATTAAGATAGATTAAATATGTCTTAAATGTATTTGATTTAATCAGTATGAATACAATTTTATAGCCAAATCATAATTTTGTTGTTTTTTTAATGTTTAAAATATGTAAAATAACTCGATTCTACAAATTTACATAAGAACTAACTTAAAAGAATTCCTCTCCTTATTATAAAAATACGTAAACTCTAATTCAACGGCCGGCAAGTGGTCGATAGCGATCGACTGGTCGATCGCAAAGCATATTTTGGTCGATCGCGTTGCATAGAAATAAAAATATACCTGCGCGTAATAAACAACGCAAACATTCCAAAACAATTAACAAAATTTTTTGTAGTTATTACAAAATTAATTCGTTTATTAAGATTAAATATTATGCAACACAATGTTGACGACCGAGCGCCATCATCAACACCTAAGTTATAAATTATTATTTTCTTGAAAGAACGTAATGGATGTTACGAAGAACTTACAAATTACGCTTGGCTGAAAGACCTTGCATTTATTATTGAAGGAAAAATGAATTATTTGAATTTAGATTTGCAAGGCAAGGATAAAAACATTTAGCAAATGATAAGTTCGGTTCAGAATTTTTCTCCAAAACTTAAACTGTGGAAGACAAACCTTTCAACCAAGGACTTAAAACACTTTCCAAACACAGCAAGAAGTAGAAAGGGAGTCCCAAACTTATTCATCTTAGAGTTATGCTACAATTCTAGTTTAACTTATTTAAGAATTTAAAGTATGTTTTTTTCTGATCTTCGTAAAAATTGAGCCAATTGCGCGATTTACTGCAAACGCAGCTCCGTTTGAAAATATTGATGTGGGAAATATTTCATATATATAACTGATGACCAGTTTCAAAGCAGTAAACCGCTTGAAATGGAAGTTATATCACTTCAAAATGACATTTAATTAAGTTCTGAATTTTTAAAAAATCAGTCTACCTTTTGGAGCAATGCTTCGAAAACTCAATACCCGATGTTATGTAAGATACTTGGTGTTAAAAGAAACTTCAAGTTTCAGATCAAGGTATTTGTGCGTTTTTCAAAATGAACTTTATTAAGAATAAATACTGGACGAATTTCACGGACTAAAAATTTAGATAACTGCATAACAATAGTGGTTGCAAACAACATATTGGATCTTCACAAACCTTCGAAAACCAATGCCGAAAGTCTCATAAATCACTTGCCTGGTTTAGTTTTTAAGTTTAACTTTATATTTTTGTGTACATACCTAATGTGCTTTTATAATAATTCTACAACCAACGTATTTTATTTAAAATAGAGATAAACTTGTAAAAAATGTGATAGGTCGATTTGTAGACCTTGTTTATTTTTAACGTAGCTCATATTCCTAAATAATTCGTAAATATCTAGTATACAGCGCCACCATCTAGCGGTGAATTCTGTAAACATATTCTAAATATAATTTACGTCAATAAGGACGACTTTATTCTTTTACGATACGAAATAATAATTTTTCCTTATGATGCTATTCATAATAATTTAAATATCTATACCCCAAATATGTAGAAAGCCATGTGTTGGTCACATTAGATTTTTTCATGAATACAATACTTTCTCTATACTACGTATATTATTACTATTATTACTAAGCACATGGTTACAAGTTGGCTATAGGGCCAGGTGGAAACAGTATAATTCAATATAAGTAAGAGTAAAGTATGATGGAAAAGGTTGCCGAATATATCACACAATTAACGTTTTGCTATATAAAATGGCCCCTAAATGACACAAATACTTCGGAAAACCTAACGGCATTGCCTTCATAGGGAAGCTTTGTTGTCAAAAAAATGATTAAACGCCACAAACATGAAAAAATCAAATATCGCGCGATTTGTGCGCGTCTACACGAATGCTTGGATGCTTTTATACCGAGGGGGAAAGTATACGGTGCTTAACTACACATGGCTTAGATTCGAAAAATTTTCGAAGCGTGTAAGATATGCTCTCATGTCCAGCAAGAGGGCGCCAACCGATAATTAGGCTTTGAAATTTACCTCTCTAATCTCGGAGAAAACGCGCTCCAGCCGCCATACAGGACGTTCGCAGAAAGGAATTGTTTTATTTATTAATCCCGCATTTGGCAGGAGAGTAATCGCTCGCGAGAGAAAAATCTTTTATTCAGCTTGTTTCGTGCCGCATGACCGTAAGACCTCTGCTGAATCGTCGATTTCGATCATCGTAAAAATGACAACCGGTTCCGCGACTGAAGAAGATATTGCAAGAGAGAGAGAGTAAGAGAGAGAGAGAGTAAGAGAGAGAGAGAGAGAGAAAGAGTGAGGATATGAGAGAAGGAGAGAGAAATGTGATTGTAATGCTGTGCGGTTGGTCACTGAGAACGGATCGTGATTGACCGGTTGGGCAGTCTGCGATTGGGAACGAACTATTGAGGGAGGAAGGGAGAGAGAGAGCTTTGAAGCGTAAGCCGCGTTTCGGAGTCACTATCGTCGCGGGATTATACACGAGTTTCTTCTCTTGCCTTTACGTTGGGAGTGAGAAATTGCCCGGTGGGTGGGGGAGTGGGGGTAAGGGAGAGCGAAGAGGCAGCGGACGGAGATTTAGAGTGGGAAGCAGAGGTAATACAAATGAGAAAAGGTTTTGGAGAGGAGGAAAGATAGAGTGGAAATGGCCTGCGAGAGAGGGAGGGAGGAAAGGGAGGAAGACGAAAGGATATGGGAGAAAGAGGGAATAAAACGAACATTGTGGGAATCGTAAGGGAATGAAATCAAGAGGAGGGGGGGATGATGCGGGAAAGGTAGGATGGAGGAGGAGGGTTGAGAAAGAGGCGAAATTAGACGATAACGGTCTAAATGCGGTTCAAACGTACGTTCGGCCCTCCTTTGACGTTGATTCTTCAGTAAATAGATGGAGAAGAGCGAGGACGAAACGAGAGTAGCATTGCGAAAAGAAGAAATATTAAAATTATTAATATATTACCGGAATATACATTAGTTAAAATTTGCCATTGAAATATGTAAAAACGTGTGTAATTTTCGCCAAATCATATACGCTCATTACTTTGACATTTAGCTCGTCATAAAAATTTCGAAGCGATCTCTTTTTCCCCGAAGCAATTTGAGCATGAGACTTCTGAGAAAATGAGAATGAAGGCTGTAGGCGTAAGAGTGGGAGCAAAGATAAGCAAAGACACTGTTGTAGGCGGAGAATTGTAGGTATATATAAAATAAAAAAATGCGCAGGATGAGTTTTGACAGATGGAACGAGAAGAGATACGAACGAACGGGAACAAGAAATATGCGTTTTAAGAGATAATCTCCATCGTCCTAAAGGTAATGCGTCTATAAAAATTTCCCGTTTGAAACCCATCCCTTCTCGTCAAACTTGGCGATGATATTAATGTTCACTTTGGAGAAGAAAGGGTAAATCCCAGAGAGGAGAAGAATTATTACGGAATAGTTGAGAGAGAGATAACGGGAAGGAGGCGTGGGAGGAGGCAATGCGGAAAAGAGAAGGGGTTGAAGGAAGAGGCCAAAGAGAGAGAGAGAGATGATAGAGGTTAAGGGAAGGAAAGGGAGAAATTAATGAGGAAAGGGAGTTGGGGAGAGAGAGAGGAAGGAGGGCGAAGAAGAGGGGGAAAGGGCAATCCGCTTGTTGGCGTGCGATTCAAACAATGGGAATAGCGACTCAAGGACAGGAGATGAGGAAGGGAGAGAGAGAGAGAGAGGGTGAGAAAGGGAGGCTGTAGGAAGGTCGAAGGAATTTTTTCGTGATGTCTGTTTGGCTAATGGATAGAATGAAGCGAATGATGCAGAAAATCGAAAAATTCTTGCCATACGATCCATGGCTAGGTTGAAATTGCCTGCGATGGTGTCGAAAAGGAATATGAGCATGCGCCGAATATCTCAGGATGGCCAATAAGTCCAATTTAGTTATAGCGAAGCAAAAATTATTGAAAACCAAAGTAAAATTTTAAAAAATGAGCCTATAAATGTTTGTCGAGACGGTTGTAATTTTTAATTTGAATATTAGGTTGATATTCAAAACTCATTTTTTAATTAGTAGTGAGGAGATTCTATTAAATATTTCGCATGTTTTTCAGTGAAACTGCGAGAAAATTAAAGGATATTCCATCCGATTCAAAAGATACATCTTATAAAAACGTTATGAGCGCATAAATTTAATGCTCAATCTTCACGATAACGTATTGAGTGCCTTTCTTTAGTTATTAGGCTCTTAGGCCATAACTTGAGAGGGACAAACCTTCCTTCGGACAAATAATCCGGTTCTTAATACGGTGATAACCACTCTTCAACGTTGCTTTCGTAGGAGAGAAATCCAAACTATCCGGACATAACATCACAATGTTTATAAATAATAGAAATTACTTATAACCACCTCCTTCGGTCGCCAAGCGTCCAAATGGCTCGTTTTTCTTTTTCCTCCAAACGAGTAAATAATGCCGGCCGGGTTAGACTGGTAGGCAGTGCGCCTGCCTTCTAACCCAAAGGTCGCGGGTTCGAATCCCGCTTCGGGCATGGATGTTGTGATGTATGTTGATTTTCTCTAACAGAATTTGACGGTGCAAAGTGACCTTAGCTGTCGACGCACATAAAAACCTAATTACTGCTACTACGAGTAAATAAGTCTACCGACTGGTATCTAACGTCACGTTATACTTTCTAGATTTTTTGAAAAATGTAATAAACATATTTTTTTCATTTCACATGCTTATGTAATCATGACGCGAATTTTCTTTCTGCTGATTAGAAATGCAAGTACACGTTATTCGTACATCTCAGTTTCGGGTTTTAAGAAAAGCTTTTAAATGTCGAGTTATTTTGAATCGTCTGTAAGTGACCGATTAATTGGAATAAATTTTTTAAAATCCTTAATATTATAGGCGCATTATTTCAACCATTTGAATTATTAATCTTTTAAGTCACTTGTTTTTATACTGTTTATGCTAAGAAAAGTATATGCATCCGTTTACAAATATTATATTCAGTTATAAAATTGCAACTTTCGATCTCTCGAAGATACCCAACTTTTCGTAAAATTCGCACAAAATTTGTTGTTGTAAGAAAATTTGATATAGAAAATTCCAAAATATATTTTTACCTGACGGTTTTTTGAAAATTTTGTGCAGGGCATATTGATGCCATTCACGAGAACTAACGTGTTGACGCTTTCATTCCGTATTATATTATTTTATAGAATATTAAATACAACAGAAAAATTTGGAAATCAGTGAATAATTTCATTATCTGATCTCACCTTTGAACATGTTATTACAATTGGTTTGTATGTTTATTGAATATCTCCAAGTTCCCAAAATATATTTACATCCGATCATGCTAAATGCTGGAATGCAACATCCATATTTTTGCCCAATTTACTTAGCTATCTCTGTAGTGCTCATAACTATAATATTTACTCAATATTTAGTTTATATGCAATGTCAATGAGTTTCAGCTTTTTAATATTACATAGACAATTCGTTCATAGATTAAAATTAAAATTCCTTCTATGATTATTTTATCATTCTTATTCATAAATAAGGCATAAGGTTAAACATAAATAATTTAATTATAAAATTAGTACTAAATACTTCCGAAGTTGCAATTTTTATTTTATATAATGTAATTTCACAGTCACTTTTCTGAATTATAAGTTTGTTATTACCTTATTACGAGATATGCATTTGAGGGAGAAAGGTATCTTCCAAAGGTTGAACGTACATCTTCTGCGAAGAACTTGATGACCAGCTCCACGAATTTAGCTTCTAAAATCAGCTTCATTCGCTGAAAAAACAAAGAAATTTACATAAAAATTCCATCATTAGCATAACATGCAATTTATTCCAACAAAAATTAAGCAACCTCATATATTCCGTATCTAAATATAAATGCATATATGTATACCTGAAAAGATTTATCACGAATTAAATTTCAAAGCATCATAAGTAGAAACCGTAAAATTTCACAATTCTCTGATAAAAAACCATCACATTCTTATTTGTTAGTCACACTGTATATAATTATTTTCTGCTGTATAATGAACCATATATTATTTAAATAATATATGCAAATTATTTTATGGTATCCGGAGAATCCAATTTATCAAAAATAATTTTCTTCTATTATGTATATAAATACCTAAGTATTTAACGGTCCAACTTGAAAGTTGTTAGATTTTTATTCTCCCATATACAAAATATATAGAGAAAAAAAATCGATTTCAAGAATAAGCACGTTTTAGATATCCATGTTTTTTAAATTGTGATTTTTGCGATTCCATCTGTTGTCGGTGCACGATTCCAGGTAATAAACTATTAAAAATAATCTTAAGGAATCTCCTATTTGAGTTAAGCACTACCCAGACTTTACCCGCCATATAAATTATTCATATCGCGCAACAATGAAGGGTAATTTATTAGATTCGATTTCATTTATGTACTTATTTGCTAAAAAAATGGCTTAAAGAATTTTCATTATAGTTCACCCAGTCATAGATCCTGTTGTGAAAAACATTATCTCATAAGTTGTGTGTCCCAAAATATGTCTATCCAGTGATATTTGTAATGTATCGCGTTTTATGCCCATCTATCTCCAAGCTGTCCACACCATGAATTAAACAATGCCATTTTAAATGGACGATAAGCACACGGATATCACAATGTATTTTGCACCAAATTTTCTTAAGGAAATAAAAAACCGTTAAGGTCCCCCTTTCTTCCGCTGCTCAGAGGTCAAAAGTTAATGAACAAAGTGAAGAACGTGATTCTCTATTTATCCTCATTGACTGCCTGCGGTATTTCGATCGACGCATCATTTCGTTTCTAAAACGTGTCACCTTCTTTGCCATTTAGGTATCTCTGGCTCCGAACTGTTGATCACGCGATCAGCACCTGGTAATCCGACAAATCGTAGAGCTCCACAAACGGATTTAGGATCATTGGAGCAAATTTCGATCAAACTTAACAACTGAAAGCAAAAATGCGTATTTTTTAACTAATCTACGAATTTGATCGCGCATTCCTCAGGAACGATTCATTCGGTGGCACGTACAGATTATATTTTCCCAATTATATGAAATTTAGAGCCTAAATCTTCACTTTCTTCCTAAATACATATCGATCAGCTCAATACGAAATATTCCCTAAATATAGTTAACAAGATTAATTAACAGGTAATTAATTTTTGCCTTGGGTGTAGTAACGGATCGGGTAAACTCAAGGGCCTGATGGAATTATTGTTTAAATCAGACGATAATGAACAAGGTAAAAAGAACAACAAAATCAGATCCAAAAAGCGCCTTTTCAGAATGTTCACGTATTTTTTTCGGAGTCTTCGACCTCACAATCGAAATAATTCAATGAACAATTTCCTTTTCATTTAATGAACGCACACATAAATAAATAAACAAATATCATAAATAAAATTATACAAATGCATGATTCGACAAACTTCAGACTAACCGATGAAACTGTTGTTATTATAATGTGACACTGTATTTTCACTAGTTAAAAACGTAATATCGAAAATCAATCAAACGTTATTTAAAACATGATTCACCACAGTTAAGCAGTTTTAGTATAATACTAGCAGGCCTACGCTGATATTCTGCTTGTAAAGATAGAACCAGAACATCATTGAAGACTTAACAGTGTTATACAGTCTGGGTTGTGTATCTGGATCTGAATTTTCTGCGCAAACAATTTTATCATTAGTTTTCATCTGCGCTTCGTACTTTCTAGGGGAATCTATTATAGCACCAGTACTGGTTTCGTAATCTAACAGAAACAGTTGATAATAATCCCATTTGGTCTATACAAAATCTACAGATTGAGTGTGAAGTTGTAATTGATGTTCCACAGTACCAAACAAATGCATGGAAACAGAATTAAACAAAGAGTTTCCATCGCTTAGAATAGAAAATATACTACACACTGTGTTTTCATAAGTAAATCTCACATATGATACACATTCCTCAATTGCATTGCTCTTTTTTACCACCTTTCGTTTCTTTTCAGATTATTTTCTTACAGTTAAGCTTCGTTTTCGTCTTGGGGCCATTATATACCTACTTACAAAGAAAAACTAAAAACAATTTTAACTTATTAAATCAAACCAAATAAACAAATTTTTAACTGAAAATTCCAATATATGTCCTTTCTTTTTTATATAACAATCAATGCAACCGTTTATGTAGATTATCAATGAAGGGAAGATAACCTAGTAATATGTTAACAAAAATAACGTATGTCCCAATTCTCATTTAATTTTCAATTTATGCCTGAGCCTATTTGCGTTAATAAGCAGTACATATGTATAATATAATGGTTCTACTTACAAAGAGATAAGATTCCAGCATTCAAACGATGAAACAGAGATTCAACTGCTTAGAAATGCTTCCCATACGCAGTTGTCCGCAGTTAACTGAATAATTATCCGTAAATATTTATGTTGCTATGTATAAATGTTGACAATGCTACAGCAATAATTTCGATGCTTAAAAGTGAGAAGCGAATTCTTTCACCCTTTTGAAGGTATAATTGATAGTAAATGAATCGGAGGCAACAATGACGGTCGCCTTGGCAACGCCCGGAAAGAGTACGAAAAATCCGAAAAAGTTCGAAAAAGAATGCGTATTTCTGCAAACTTCGACCGTGAACGTCTAAACATGGCAAGAATAAGATAGTGTAGAGCTTTAGCCGTCAAATAAAGCAAAAAAGAAGAAAATCGGTCCATATTTACGTATTTTAACGAACGAAGGAAGAAAACCTTGCACTCTGAAAAATGGAAAATCCCGTGTAAACTTATGGGAAAATATAATTGTCTCCTGGATTCGAACCAGCGCATTTTCTCGAAATTAGAATGAGAATGGACAAATCTACACGGAATTTGGACACGACATGTGAAAACCGCGTCTCTCTAGCTATCGTAGTTGTCGAGTTATGACTGGAATTATGTGAATGCCAGGCGGCCACATACATAGACATCGACGGATTTTAATATATAAGAAGATGATTGATCTCTTTCCGAAAGTAAATCGAACATTTTAATGCTTCGAGTTTATTGTTATAGCAACGTTAAGAAAAACTCTACCATACTAATTGACCCATATAGATAATTCATAAGGAGTTTATATAAAACCTGCCAAAAGGCGAACGGAGAGGCTGACGAGTCCCAAAACCAATAGAGTCGATGGCTGTTGTCAGCCAAAAGCATCCGGAAAATATCAAGTTGGTATGAAAATATACAAATAAGAAAAGCGAAAGAAATCATAGAAAGGGAGATGTGAGCCACTAGAGAGAATATTGCTAAGGCGTTGAAATATTACGATTAACCCGTATTTTTACGTTAGTCTATTGTTTTCGTAACCATTCGTGTTATTATTTTATGCTATTAATTATTATAATATGAAAGAAAATGTAATTTCCGTCATATAGGTATGTACCTTGCACGTAAAAGGTGAACAAAAAAATATAGGATCTTAATCCCTCTTTACTAACAGCTGTTTACGCAGCGTTACTTACGAGCTGTGACCAATTGGCCCAACGTATAATATTCCACTTTTTTACTATTTTTTGCGGTAATGAGGTAGTCCATTTAGATACAAATTGGCTCTTTTTAAATTTGCAATGTTGAAATTAATCCTTGCAAAAATACTAGATAAGGGTTACAGTGTATCCCGTTGGTATTTAGAGGGTTTAAAGTCACTTCTCCTTTTTAAAAAAATTTTGATTAGTCTTTCTATTGACTGCCCATTGTGTTTTCCATCTCATATTATTATTTTTAGTTTTATCCATATCAAAATATCTATTATATGAATGCTGTGAATCGTGTATTTACATTTCTTGGGGAATTTAAATCTAGCTCTCACTAGAGGAGACTACTATTTTTTCCATAGACGTCCTCATACTTTCTCAGTGAACGTGCATCCATGGTTTTGTTCTATTTGCTGACCGCCTTAAAATAACATTTGGTCGTTAAGGAATGGTCAACGCAATTTCTGAATACCCGGAAAATGGAAAAAATCTCATCTGGCAGTCCCAGATCATGCGGTTTTATATTGTACAACAAATTGAACCTTTGGGTTAAATTCAAAAATTACTTCCTAATAAGTAGATTAATTCACTAGAATATAATTGAGCTGCTCTTATGGATGAAAACATATTCCAGAATAAACACGCAAGCATTAAAAATTTAAAAATCAAATACTTATCTTAGGCATCTCCAATAGCCTTAACAAGGTTTCAAATAACCCTGTTTACGCTATTGGAGACAGCTAAGGCAAATCCTGAATTTTTCAATTATTGATAAGTGATTATTCTGGGACTGAACAGCAATAGCAAACTCATCTATTTCTTTAAATCTTAGTGCGCCTTCGTGTAGTGATGCAGAAACTCGGATGTTTTTCAAGAGCTCGAGCTCGCGAGTACTTTTTCCTAAAAGCTCGGGTATATAAGGAAAGAATAATAATTACCAGTTTAGATATATGTACTGTTACATTTTACTCATTTATTTTAGAATTCAATTTTCAAATATGTATATTGATATAAACAACAAAATAATTAATGATAATATTATATTTGTCATGTTATATCCTTATCTGTAATATTTACTAGTTAAGTACGATAATTAAATAACATATGTAAAACAAGTATCGTAACAATTTTCATTTTAAAATACTATGACATCTATAACAATATATTACACAAATAGTTTAACTACAAAACAATTACATTTTTTGTACATACTAATAGCTTACTAGCCAAATTCAATATAATTATTTAAGTCCGTCTCTTTTTTTGCTATAGTAATAGTAATTGCTATATTCAAAAGAATAAAAACTGTTGGAATTGATCTGATTAGTTTTTGGGGCTTTGGCGTAGTAATGAGCCGCCTTTACTTTTAATTATTAGTTATCTAACTAACTTGGAATAAATGAAATACATCTAATACTGACGCTAAAATAATAATTTTTTTGCTAAAAAAGCATTTTGGGAAAAGTAGCTTAGCCACCTGATTTAACTAATGGTTGAAACAGACCGGCCTGAGTAATTAAATTACAAAACAAAACAATTAGATTTTATTCGTTTATTTTTTAAGAAATAACTTTTTAAAAAACAAATTGAATTAACACTTTTATCGCTTAAGTTATGTCTTTTAACTGTTACTAAATTTTCTGCTAAGGAAAATACTCTTTCACTTTCGGTTGATGTTGGTTGGCTCCTTTTCAAACAATCAAGTAGTTTTTTTAAATTGGATGGGATAACACAGGTATTTTCATATATATTAATTTCTTTCCTAAAGACCAGACTACATCTTCACTAACTTGTTGCATTGTTTCTAGGGATTCTGCAATTCTACTCTTTAGAATTTCAGGTAGAGGTAATTTTTTATTTTGTATTTCACAATCAGATAACGCCGCTAACGGCTCATCATCTTCATTGGATGTATCTGCCAAAGCAGGTAGAATGCTTTGGTTTAAAAAAATCTTTGCAACATACTCCTTAGCTGTTTTAACTATATCTTGTTTTGAGGCCATTTAAAAAAAGTTATTTGATCTTGCTACAGTTTTTTTAATGATTGCGGATTTTGTAAAAATTTTATAAGTGATACAAACATTATTTCTTCTTTGGTTAATGCGATCTTTAATCGCTGCTGAGATTTCGTTTGCGAAAGTAGTTTTTTGATTTTCTAAGGTTTCGAACAAAAATTTTAAAACACCTTCGGCGGTAAGCAAGTTTGAATTTCTATTACTTAATGCATCTACTAGTAGTTTAATAGGTTTTGATTCATTTAGCAGATTCTCTATTTCTATTAAATCATTTTCTTCGGTAAATAAGGTAACCAATTTTAAATCTACCAGTGCTTTTCGTATACTGGTTTTAATAGTTAAAAATCTTTCTATCATAGTGCACATTGTATTCCCCTTTGTTTTACAGTCTAACAGTAAATTTAATTCTTTCCCGTGTTCCATTTTCACATATGTTTGTAAAATGTTATTACGCATCGGCGATAATCTAAAAAGTTTTACTATTTTTCTAACCCGTTTTAAAGGTACTTTGAAATCTAAACGTAAATTCGGAAATTGATCCTGCAGAACTCCACCATCTTCACTACTGTTACTATCGTTATCAGTATCGCTTTTGCTACAATTACCATTTTCATTTCCCTCTTCCGAGGCGGAGCTCAAACCCTCATCAATTGTTACGTCTGATTTAGTATATAAAACATCCAAAACGGCTAGATGTATACCGTGGTTATAATACAATTGATGATAAATAGGCAAAATTTTCCCAAATTTAACCAATACGGTTGCAGCGTCGGTTGTGGTTATCATTGAAACTTAGACCGAAATCGTTTATTTTCAACAATTTCATTCGCATTTTCTGCGGAAAGACTTCCAAATATTCTAAATAACCCTGTTGTAGCATTCCCCACCACATTCGTGAATATTTATGTTTATATATCTTCGATTTCTCTTGCTTGTCCATTCGTCTAAAGTGATACTAAATTTTTCATTTTCTTTGATGTTTAACTTAATTTTCTCTGCAAACCTTTGTTTAATAATCCCGTAATAATCGTGAAAAGTTTCGTTATATCCGAGTGATTCTTCGGCAAAGAGTACCCTCGTTTATTAAAGGATTCCCTTATAAAGCTACTTTTGCATATAGCAAAAACTGAAAATCCGTCCAGTGCAACAAGTTTGGCTACTATTTCTGCCATAGATTCCTTTTTCATAAACACGTCAATCGATTGTTGTGTTTACATTTGGGGCTGTTTTTTTGAGGAAGGACCTGCTGTTGGTTCACAAGAATCTAAAGTTTCTCCTGTCTTTACAGTTATTTTATGTGCAGATTCTAAGTGGCGTATTAAACTTGAGGTCGTCTATCCTTTACAGGACAATATGTTTATTACATATATTGCATACAGCTTTGGCTTCTTTTATATTCTTTTTGAAGTGTTTCCAAACTTCAGAATCCATATCTGAATAAAATAAAAAATAAAAAGGGATATTTAATAAATTCAAATTAAACTCAAATCCAATAATAACGACATTAATAAAGTTTTAGAATACTAATATCAACAAAAAATGTTCCGAAGAAAAATTTTCTTATTTAAAATACAGAGCGAAACAGAACGAAGATGCGACAGTTTCTTTTGCCACATTCATTCTTTTAAATTATTGACATTAAAATTATGACAGCTAAATATTCAAACAAAGTTGTGAAGTACATACTGGAAACCTCATTATTTGCGGGAGATGTACCTACTCCTGAGAATGCTGCGAATACCGAACTCAAATTCTTATAAGGAAAGAGGGGATATGTTTCTCAGAGATATTTTTACGGAACTATATAAGACGAAAATACATAAATAAGAGAGTTATGATATTCCAGATATAAAATATATTAAATAAATGTTTACTGAACATACCTTTAATGATGAAGAAGCCGACAGAAAGGACTATGAATTAAGTGATGATGGCTTTCATTTAATCCTCCTCCTCTTTTCACTAAAACACCAGAACGTAAACTTATTAATGTCTATGGGATTGCGAACGTACACATTTCAAGATAGTAGAAGGACTAAAATTTTAAATTTCCACCATTTCTTACGCTCCTTGAATCATTGTTACTAACCTTAAGCTTCAACTAACAATAAACGATACGATAAAAAGTGGCTTAGTCGATGGTCGTCGTATCTTCATAAAATGTTTTCATTATTGTAAAGGCTATTCTGCATGACTTTTATAAGAATTACAAAATGAAACTTTGTTTTTACTCTACGAGCTGTTAGAAACATTGTAGCAGTTATAAGCGTACTAACAAAGTAAGAGAACTCTCGAGTCGTCTCCAGGCGGATTAAAATATTTATAGAAAGTGGCAGAAGAGAGGTATCAATGGCTAAGTTAGTTAGCAATGTGATGAAATCTAAAACTCGAAGCTCGATCTTTTTTTCATACAAGCTCGAGCTCGAGTCAAGTGAATATTAGCAAGTTAACTCGAGCTTTCGAGCTCGAACTACATAGCTCGAGTCAGCGTCACTACCTTCGTGCTACTCCTTTTCATTTTGTTTTCCCACTTTGTTATAATTATTGGTATTATTAATATTTATTTATAATATTTCACTGTAAAATGGTTTGCGCTGCATGTGGACTTGTATGAATCAATAAACAAACAAAGAAATTGTTAGAATACCGCTATACACCTTTGTTTTTCAATCTTTTTCAACAGAATTTCTCCATGTTTGTAAATGATACAACGTAACTTTTTTATGCTTATGAATAGTAAATTCTTCATTTCATCAGTTTGATAGTTTAGATTAGATTATCATAGTAACTACACTCTATTTTTCATTGATACTATTTCAGCAATTACAAAAGAAATTCTGTATAAAAGTACACTGCGATTTCAATATAGGCAATAAAATTATTGTAAGTTTATTTGGATAAAACTGAGCTTTTTCATGATTTTTCAGTGATAAATACAGTGACAATTTTTACGGCATTCGTAATTTCCAAATTCTTCGAGTTATGCAATTGAGATAAATTACAATGTTTGGCTCCGTTTGCTTGCTCTTATTTCAGGGATTATTTTTAAAACATTTGCGGTTGTTTCTTATTAGGTCTGCGTATTGTCTAATGATTCACCGAGCACCACTAAAAGTAGCGTACCACATGCCGAGTATCTCTAGAGCAGGTGTCGGCAACCTACCACTCGCGGGCCTTATGCGACCCCCGATGTCGTTTTATGCGGCCCGCGAAGCCATGGTGAAAAAGAGATCGGTATAATTTAACAAAGTTAATTTCATATTTTTTCAGTGAAATTATGGTCTAAAAATCTTTTCTTGTGGAGTTTTAACGCTAGTAAACTAATTAGAATTGATTTTGACTAATATGAGACCACAAAATCTCTATGTTACTCCGGATTTAAACGTCAATTCGGCCCGTCGAAGCTCTCATGATTTCCAATGCTGCCCTCCGAAGCATTCACAACAACGACTGTGGCCCGCCATATAGAAAAGGTTGCCGACCTCTGCTCTAGGCTATTGGTCCGAAACACGCAACTCGCTTATTAATATAATATACTTTTATTTTGAAGTAGCTGGAATACAGCGTGGATCATATAATAGAGGTATGAAATAATTTTGGAATGTTTATCACTCAGGAATAGGAAGATAGCGTTTATTAAAATGATATTATTCCATAAAATATTTAGGTCCTCTATTGAAGCATGAGGTCTTTTAAAATGGCTCCTAAGCAATATGACTTTGAGACCGCTACTCTATACAGTGGAGTGTTACAGAATTACAAACGTCATGCGTCGAAATCTCTCTCGATTATCTTTAACGTTAGCCTTGCATACTTTTGTGTTGGCGTGTGAAGTTCTTTTCCGCACCTGATGGAACAAATTATTATTTTGTGACGATCCGAAAACAATTTTGAATCGCCTGCGTAAAATATTACGAATTTTTCTCTGCGTTACATTTGAATTTAACCAAATCTTTCGATAGTTTACAGAAACTAAAAATAACAGAAAATATATAATGCTTATTTCGGTATGCAACGACCTTTTAAAAACTATAATGTTTTTATAGGTGAACATCATTACTTACTCTTTTAAATTTTTGTTCAATGTTGAATTTTTGATTTAATTTCCATTTTTTAAATTATTTATTTTTTCCTTTATAGGATTGTTTCCCTGGTGCTGTTTTTCTAAGTTGTTGGAAGGAAACATCTTTTATCAGGTAAGTCAAACTCATATTTTTCCTTGTAAGTTAATCTAATAATATCCTCTTCTTCTTATAAAATGCAAGTTCCATCAAGAGTTTATGAGCATTTTAATCATAGTCTGTGACTCATATACTTAATTGTACACTTATAAAACCTCGCTATAAATTTATATCACTCATTTAAACAAGCTGATTGACTAAACCGTTACTTACATATCTACAACTTAGTCGGAAAGCTTTGAAAATCCTAAAAAAATCCATTTACATTTTTATCGTCCTCTTTCTTATCGACTGCCATCTTGAATTAAAATAAGTCGCTTCAATCGTAGTTAAGTGGCACCCACGAGCCGGATTAACTGCGAACGATAGCTGTGTAAAGGTAGTCTTATAATTGCTTCTTAAGGGAAATAAATAACGATGTAGCCAAGATAATAATCCAAAATATAGTCTACTTCATCATCCGACTATTAGGAAATCTCCACTCACAGCTAAAGATATCAAAAAGCGATTGTTTTATCCTTTAGTTTCTGAAAGAATCGAGATTTGTCAATAGCTTCGAGTCTACTCCATCACGTTTCCAAGAAGAACATTCTGCCCTCGACCTTGATTGTCGATATCACGCATTCGAATGCCGAGGTCAGCTTATGTGAAAGTAAGCTATAATCAAATGCCAGCCAAGAACTAACTTACAATCAAGTTTTCTTGTTTTCTCCCTTGAAATATCCCAGGTAAAAAAAACGCAGATCTACGTTTTATCTAATCCTTAAATCTAAGATATTTAACAATATGTTTCGGTGATGCTCCTTCGGTTCTGGTTTCGGTCCACATTTTGATTCTCTTGTGCGAAGTTTAATTCGAATAAATGTGGAATGTTAAAAATTTCAATCAGTTTGCGAAACCAAGGTTGTAATATTATTATAAACAACATAGATTCGATCATTTTTTAAATTTCTGCGCAGTCACGCGGTTAGTGTGCTTTCTCCTCCAATTCTACAGAGATTTGGATCTCTTAGCACGCATTCCGCAGGATTACTTTCACGACCGGGAGAGAGAGAGAGAGAATAAGAGAGAGAAAGGGATAGGAAGTGACTTGCGAAGTGAATCGCCACCCGTCCTGACCGAAGCCGGCCGCTCGATTCTGCCCCGAGGCAAGAGTGCCGCAGCCGGGAGACCCAGAGCGCGCTCCCCGAACGCCTTGGGTTCGAATTCCAGAGCGTAACGACGAGTCTTAATGTCATTCGTCGAATCTATTATTTCATTTATAAACTTCGCTAAATGACGGTTGGTTTTTTACAAATCGATATATAGTACATAATCTATGCTACAAAATGAGCGTGTCTTAAGATTTTCTTCTCTAAAATCACACGTTTTCATACAAACCTTAATCAAAGTATGTTATAAAATGATAATCTCTGTTCCATCTTGACTCACACCGCGTCCTTTGTGTATGTTCATATTACAAATGTCTATGATCTCGTTTGTTTCCTACACGCGAAAGATCAACAATAATTTTCGATAATAATCCGAAAGACGTCGAGGAGTTTTGCCTGTGGAAATATATTATAGTCCCCTATTTTTTCAAATAAAAGATATTATCAAAATATATTTATGAGCTAATTTACTTTACATAAGTCTCGGTTAGGAGGTTCGAATTAATTTCTATACCTCTGTAATTTGTGATTTACCATGGATATTTGTGTCAGATTATGATTCAATTCATTTGTTTAAGCCTTAGCAGATTGTAGCTTGGAGTAGTTTTCTGGGAATTTCGTAGCAGAATATTCTTTCGCAGACATTCCGGTTAATTATAGCATCTCTTTCACTGCTGTCGGCGATGTCGCTAATAATAAAAGATCTGCAACGAAAATATCGTAATGGTAACGAAAAAAGATTTCCAATCTCCATGTAAAAATCGCAATCTGCGTGTTCTACGACGCATGCAAAATATACAGAGCATGAAAAACCCAAAGTGGCTTTTTATAATTGACCACGAACAAAGAAAAATGAATAGGCGTGAAACGTCAATACTCTTCTTCCACCTTTCGCCCGTCTTGGCGGATACCTAGAACAATTGAAGGACATCCGGATGAGTTTTTAAACTTCCGGGAATCTAGTATTTATATCTTTGGCGTCGTCGCTAATAGCTTTTTCAGAATGTGGCTGCAGTTGCTTGGAACCGTTTGTGCGGGGACTCCACCCTTCCCCATGCATATGTATGCGTCGAAGACGATGTTGGGTTTTTAAAACGTAGGATCAAGTGTCTATTAATAAACAGCTCTTCAAAATTATTTTTCATTGTTTATGCAGTACTTTATTATGATTCAGTTATGTGAAACAGTTTGTTGTCATTGTTGCGCTCACCCATGAATAGTTAATAAACTTAACTGTGGTTCTTCAAAGTTGCAAAATAATCGCCCCCGGGTGGGCTCGAACCACCAACCTTTCGGTTAACAGCCGAACGCGCTAGCCGATTGCGCCACGGAGGCTACAACTTATTTTGCAATCCGATATGGAATTAGAAATGAGCGTCTTTATATATAAACATAAGTATATGTTGAATAATATTTTAATAATACCCAATAAAAATTAAAAATATGTCTACTTCTTATCATAGGGAAAGAAACTAAACGTTCTTTCCAGTAAAATAAAAGGGAACAGTTTCTCGGGGCAGGAATGGCTCGGACTGATAGGGGATGTAAATCCTTCCACCCACCTGGATCTGCTCCGGGACCTAATGAGCGGATCTTGCCTGCAGACTGTATTACAAGGGAGGGTAGGAGCTTCACGACAATCATTTTAATACTGGCATAACTTCAGTAGCATGGTCATTGGTTCAACTTTTCACACCCTGAATTCCTCACTGAAAAATCAATCGTTTTACTTTTTTCTTAAGTCATGAATTGACTGCCATGCCATGACCTAATCATGAAAGATAATACAGCTGAAAAAGTATTTACTTTACCGGCAATACTTGTATATATTTAGCATTAAAAAAAATCACAATTATAAGAAATATAATATTATTATTTCACTAACGTAGTAAGATAAAATATTTTTTAGGCTCGAACATTTAATGTTTCAATAATTCGCGATGTAAAAAGTTCATATTATCTTTCAGATATTTTTAAAGTTTATAATTGTCAGCAAACACTTTCGGCTTGGTATTGCCGTGGAATCATAAATAAATTACATACTGGCATTCAACTTCTCTATTTAAAAATTTCACTCGTTCTGTCGTACTTTAAAAAAATCCGCCCTAAAAACTTTCTCGGTCAGTATGTTTTACAGAATTGAATGCTTATACCTTCTGATGAACAAGAATTTCATCTTGTTCTCTCTCTCTCCCTCTCTTTCTGACTTTCTCCACGAAAAAAATTACACGAGGATCGCACACAAATCGAATTAGTAAATTATCTTATATATCAGAGTTAGTTTGCCGGAACATATTGTTCCTGTTTCGGGAATACTCCTTTCTATTGATTATTTCCTCGGCCTGCTAAGTTGTGATGCCTGAATAAGATACGATTGAAAGTATTTATCTTGAGTTAAAAATTGTTGAAATTTTTAATCGGTAACCATTGCATAAAAAATTTATCTTGTAAATATTCTACAAGCGGGGATAATTACTCAGCATCCTCGCCAAAAATTGCCGTTTGCTCACTGGATAATTGTCAAATCGTCTTATGGATAAAAACAAATTCAAGAATGAGAACTTGAGAAAAGAAGTACGTATATTATGTATCTCCAAATAACCATGTTATGGCCATTGGATTCTTACATCTGTCGTTAGAACTGAAGACGTACCTACGATTCTTGTGCGATTCACAATCCTTCCTACGATTATGGTTTAAGTTTTTCCGTTAGAAATCAACTGCCGCTTTTAATAGGTTTATTAGAGTTTTTTTTACTAAAGTAGTCGCATTCGTCGAAACAAACCACAATCTTTCTTCCACGATTTCTGTAGTTGATTTCCATCCAAGCCTAAAAACGAATGTAAATGTAAATAAAATTTCGGATTAATAACTCCTAGCTAAACATGGACTGTCCATATTCCCTTATACTCATTACTTAAGCAATTTAATACATAAGGGTTAGTAAATAAGCTGTGTGTCATGATATGTGGGAGTTAAACATTTCTATAACATTTTCATTTACATCTACATATTTTAAATTTCTTTTACCATACAAATGTGTTTCATGTATAAATTACAGAGCAGGAAAGATTTTTCATTGATTTAATGCCATTTTTATAGTTATATGTATTAACATAATTTTTAACAAATATTTGTTCCTGAAACACGATGAGTTTTTTGCCTAATCTTTTCGTCATTTACGAACAAAATTACGGCCAGGTACAACTCGAGATGCAGGCAGTAGGTTTCCTACTCAGGATAAGACAGTCCATGCCCAAAAAAGGGCCGAAGAAGCCATGCTTATAAATTATTTCGAATATTTTGTGTTCAAGTCAATCATAGTTTCAATCAAAGGCGTGCAGCCTATGGGCTTAAGAGCACTCCATACGTCCTATGCAGTGTTAATGATAAAGTAATCTGGGATATTTAATACACGTTTGAAACATTTGAATTAATATTGTGGTCACAAAAGCTTTCTTTTGAAGTTTCAATGTAAAAAACATCTTTATACATGAATTTCACTACCAAAAAAAAACAATCTCTCGAGTAAAATGCGATGTAAATTCTTATTCGCAACTACTATTGCTGCCTTCAGCGTAAAAAGCTTGCACACCTCTGGTTTATAAATTTTAGAAATTCTTGGATCGATCAAGAGGAAAGTTTTTAGATATAGTCGAATTTCTGTAACTCAAATAATGTCATATGACACCAAAAACTAATTCGAGAAACTCGATTCATTGAATAAAAATAACGAAAAAGGAAATGTCCGAGACTTAGCAAAACTTCAATTTATGAAAGATTCGTTTATAGAAGCTCAACTATGATTAGATTCTCTTCGTAGAATACAAACCTTAATAACGCATAGGGTAAATTATAGACTGTATAATATGCAAATAATAAATTGGATTTCGAGTATATCGATTTTGATTCTGTATCTATGGACACAGAACACAATTATAATTGTTTAGCGGAATAACTAGAAATTGTAATAAACTCTCATATTGCATTGCGTGTGAAAATGTGGTCGAACTATAAATACGAGCTGATGCCGCTTCAGTATCTGATTCGATTTCGGCGATTATAATTTTTCGTACCAAAGTAACAGTCGCATTTGAAATTTAAATCTAATTCTATTAATTCACATTATAGCCAACGAGAAAATATGTATTTATCTAAACAGTTCTGACAGAAATGAGATAATAGGATCATTTTCTTCCTGATCATATTGTTTATGTGATCAAAATAGTTATGGAGTAACTTGATTTTTCTATAGCTAATAAAGTTTAAGATTATCTTAAAACTTTCTTTTATTTCCTCACTTGGAAATTAATTATTTTAAATAACAATTTCTTTTTTACAGGTTGTTCTAAAGGTCTCTATAAGGTGGATAGATAAAAATTACAGGCTGGCAACACTGATTTTTTTAAATTTTTAAAACAATTTTTTACTAAAAAATCATTTCCTCTAAAGACAAAATTTTTGCAAGCGAGGCTATGACAGTAGTAAACATCAGTGTTTACAACCTGCAATTTTTATATATCTACTGTATATAGACTTTTTTAACATCCTTTAGGTATAACAACTCTTTCATGGAAGAGTCGGCATTCAAGGTTCGGAGGAGAAAATATTTTCCTACGCCCAAATCACAACTTTATAAATAAATATTTTGTTGGAACATCTTTAATTCTATGCCAAATTATGGGTAATTTAAATCATGCTAAATAGGTTTTTACGAGGTGAATTGGTACTCCCTATCAGAACCATTTTGAATTGCTAGAAAAACACCGTCTCCATCGGCATAAAAGTGTTTCTCGTGTTCCGTATCGCGTGCAGTCGTCTCCTAATTTCTACGTAATTAATGAAAGAAATCGTATAACACGTCCATTGAATGCATGCCATTACGATTGAACGCAATACATAACTTAGAAAACCAACACGATTACACGCTCATACTTCTAATTCCATAAAACGTTTCCGAGTTAGCCTTGACGGGTCTGCTATACCTGTACGTAAGACAGAGCCACGCGCAGGAAAGCAACTTAGGTTAACACTCGACAAAAACAACGTTATCAATCAACCCGAAGCCTCCTTATACTTGCCAAGTGACTTGTTTACAACTGGCATCGTCTATGATGCAGGAAACGCACCGTCAAGTACGTCTAACACGTGATGGATCTGGCAGCACTGCTTAGAAACCGCCCAATCGGATCAAAACCTATCACCGTCTCTCTTGTTAACGGGATAAAAGACTTGAGAAAGAAAACGAAATCTGTCAAACGAAGATGAGGTGCCATAAATTCAAAGGAATCACTCTTGCGATTCACGAGAACCGATAATTTATTCAGCCAGCAAATATCTGACTGCGACTGGCATACTTGGTTTAGTTTTAATACAGACAATAAATATATTATATGCAATGTAGTTGTATACTATATGTACATAGTCTTTCAGTAAATGTTATGTTGAAAATTGTTATTCAAATTCGAGAAATGAAATATGCATGCATATAAAGAGAAAATAACTAAAGAACACTTTTGTTGATAAAATTATTCGTCTTTTTTATATAATATACAATTATTTATTTCGCTCTAGATAAGCAAGCCATTCTATTTTCAACATACATGGCATAAAAGAAGATCTTTTTAATCGACAAATGTAGCTTCTTTTGCAATTTTCAAATCAATTTTTTATCCCTGAATACCCTTAACTTCTTTTATTTCACAATATAAAATAATTTAACAAATGTATTAATTCGATTCTTGCGCCATCGTAATATCTGGTGGTTATGCAATGACGACCTATTTCATCTATTTTTTTCCAAAATATTAACGAACACCGCCTATCAGTGACGCGAAATCCATACGAAATCGCCGAGGTAACAGAATTGGAACAGCGCCAATATCTACGAAGCTTTTCTTTTAAATCGGTGGGGCTTGATATTTTTTAGACTCGTTAAACTAGTTGGATACTGATGAAAATTATCGCGAGTTGAATGTAGCGTCGCACCACATTGGTCAACCGTTTGAAAAAAGGAAAAATTTCCGTCTGGGATTTTCTCCCAGGCGCTAGGCGAACGTTCAACCGCGTCGAATGTTCGCGGACGTGCATCCTTGGAGATATTCCTCGCTAGATATCGATAAAGGATTCGATTCGACTAAGGGTTTCTGCGACCCCTCTCATCGGCGGTCCGCGATACAAAATGGCGCGCGAGGAGCTCGCGTCGCAATGCTTTCTCACAGGCGAGGCGGGACAATGGCCGGCGGCCGGTCGCCATGCGCGACGGGGCCACCCCCTGGGGGCCAAATTGCCTAACCTCGCGCCGGCACGGAGCGCCCGCGTGCGGCAGGAGTCACCTCCCACTTGCAGCAGGGGGGATTCGCGGGACGCATTACAGAGGTATACAATGGGGTTCGGATGATCCAAAGGAATGTTATTTTTTATCAGCGGGAAAGTAGTAAAAGAATAATCGTAAGGGGTAATTTTCCCAGGATATATCTTTATGAAAATCCAATTAACTCAAAGGATGAAAACGAGTGATCTAAGATCGAGAAATTTCCCTCTTATCCGATTAACAAGTCACTTCAAGGTCATATAGAGAATCCGCCTAGCAAATAAATGATAAGGAGTCGAGCAAAATTAAAACGAAAAATATTTCCGACTCTTCACCATCAGCTATTATGTTTTCGTCAGCATGACTATAAGTGAAAATATGATAAAAATTTAGGAAATGATTATAATTATTTATCTATTGCAATTATATGTTTTTCGTTCAACGTCACAACTATTTCAATGAGTTTAACACAAGAACGGCATCGTTTGTCTTTATAGTTTTTCCACTATTAATTGCTCCAAACCAGCCATTAGAAGAAGAACATCTGAAATTAAAATATTGCAATGGCACTCTGTTTACCAACTTATATCTAAATAATTTTTCATGTCACGTTTACAAGAAAATCATTCACTAGCTACCGTTTTCTGTTTTAATGCAATTATTTTACCAGACTTATAAATGAGCAGTATTCGTTAATTGTGAAATATAAATTTTGTTCTTATATTCTCCCAAGTTAAAATGGTTTTATGATTGATATTTGCAGGTATATCGGTGTATGCAAAGAATGAATAATAAAGCCTATTTGGTAGGATAGAGTACAAAATTTATCGATATTACCTAATGATTTTCTTTGGTATATTTAAAAACTGAATTTCTGGCTCATTATATTAATAAGACGTCATAAAGTAGTGAAAACAATGTCAATCTGATTCCTATTCTTATCTAAAAATAGTCTTGATGTAAATTTCCATGTTATGTAAAGAACCAAAAATCGCGTTTGATAATTTCAGCCATTTGGTCACAATTCAGTTATTGAGAATAATTATACAATAGCTTTATTTTTCTTTCTCTAAATTTTCATGACAGAATAATTTGAAATTGAATTTTTTTATCTACTGTACTTGAACACAACAAAAAACGAGATATGATACTTATATGTACGTAAAATCGGCGTTTCAGTTGTCGAAAATATTGCTCTATGGTGTTTTTGTTGTGTAACCACAATGGCTCAAAGGAGTGACAAGCAGCGCAATATGAAGAAGTAAATTTGAAAGTTATATTGTGTATGCATGTGTAATTGTTATGACTGCTGTTGGTTTCAATGCAGGTAACATTTTGTCAAGTATTAATTTGCTAAAACATGTCGAGCGAAATCTTTTATCTCATCATGTAAGTGCTATATAGAAAAATATTTCAAGCTAGTTTAACCTTTCAACATTTAATCATATAAAGGTATAACAAAATTTAAATTAAATTCTCATTAACGCTAATACGTTAGTAAGCGTTCTTAATGTGAGACAAACTATTGATATAAACTTGTTTTAAATATTTAATGAAAGAATTTCTGGCACCTCAAAATGAAAGCGTATTCACATCTTTTTAAAAATCAAAGTCAAATTTATATCAGCCACACATCTCAAGTACATTCCTTTTATTAAAACTTTATTTAAACCATATAATGGATTAGTATTACCGGTTAGCGATGTTATAATTAAAAATATAGGCATAGAGTATGCCTCCACCGGATTGCAAAAGCTTTGAAGTTCCGTAAATTTCATTTTCCTTTCTACAGTCAATCTGAACGTGGAGAATGATGCGGGTAATACTCTTTTACCTTTGCTTCGTGGAATTACTTACTAGTAATTACATCGAATAATTGGCTGATGTTAAAAGTCCTGAAATAATGTATTTCCTGCGAAAGTTCTCAAATTCGATAATCGGATAACAGATTTAACGTAACAGAATACTTTTTTTGGGACGCGATGGTTTTCTGCGAATCCGGTCGGGATTGCCATTTGGATGAATTTTCAATAGAGACTCGTTCTTGAAATTTTTCCAAAGGACTGAAACACTAAAAGCTCAATTCACGTTGAAACTTAACTTCCACTTTTACCCGTTTTGTTTTATTTTTCAGCAATTATTCAAATAGAACCGATTCAGCGCACAATTCCTACCTGTTCTGGCTTTCTATTTTTTAACAATAATTTACCTAAAATCATCTTCACCGTACGCGTATTACGCAGCTTCGTAGAATTCATTATAAAGATTTCGTCTGAGATGTCTCCGTCAAAAATTCCATTTTCTCGAGAAAATAGCCAGCTCTAATCCAATGAGAGGCGTACAGGTGAAAAGTTTTGTTTTTCCTCTCGCCGAATTAATTAATAAAGAGTTCCACATCTCTTCCTCTAATCGAAGGTCAGACAATGAGAGAGCAGTCCTTGAGGTTTTTACAAACCTTGTGTCGTATAGAGACCCCGACTCCTTCCTTCCTCTCCTCTTGCTCTCTCTCTCTCTCTCTCCCTCTTTTTCCCTCCTCCTCCCCACACCGCGTTCGGTTCTTCTCTCTCCCCTTTCTCTCTTCCCCACATCTCCAGAGTCGGACATTTCAACGGCCTCTTTCAGTTTCGGTGTCATCCGATCCCCCTCCAAGGACGAACGAGGCCAAACACCGTCGTCTCTCTCTCTCTCTCTCTCTCTCTCAGACCTCCCCCGCGCCTTACGACCCATCCCGCCTCGCCCTCTTTAACTCGCCACCATCTCGGAGACACAAGTCACCCCCGCCACCAAGCAGAACAAAAAGAAAAAAACGAGAGGAAAAAAATTGGATTTCGGTCAGCGCCCTTTTGGGGGAGTACAAGCCGCTCTGGCGAGGTATTTAAAAGAAAAAAGTAAGATAACCCCCTTCTTCCGCTTTTGTACATTTCGACGAGTTTTATACGGAAATATTTCTGTGCACGCTTCGAAGATGAGAGGGAAGCTCACCCTTTTCAGACAAAAGTGGTGTAGGATGGGGGAGAGAAAAAAATGGAAAATGTCGTGAAGAAGATGCCGCCTATTCGCCTTTCTACGAACGAGTGCCTTCGCGTTCAGAGAAATCTGATTAAAATATGTTCCATCTCGTTCGGAAAATTGACAATTATTTCTTGTCAAAGTTTGTTGTTTTAGAAAATTCGGCAAAACAATATATACTTGAGTTAAGGAAGGATCTTATAGAAAGTTACGTAAGGCGCTTTTTCCGGAGAAATTTCGTCTTTATTGCTAATTCATCGACATTTTTATGTCAAGTAAATGTGATCCAATGCACATAAAATGCTCTCGTTCAGAGGAATTATATATGCCAAATATAATGATCGATATATCGTCGTGCCTTACAAATTTATTTTTCAGCCTCGTTAGACAGAAAGTTATCCTCAATCTTTTGAGATGCACGAATGGAGTAGCATTACTGCTGGCGAAGGGGAAATAACGGTTATACGATTCCATTCAAAATAAAATTATAGTGGTATACAGGGTGGCCTAAAAGTAGTATTCCGGAATTATTATTTCAATATAAAATTTTCTTGTAGTCATGTTTATATTATTTCGTTCTCTTCCCTATAATCTATCTGAAGAAGTAATCTGTTCTCAATCTTTTTCATCAAAACCGTTGAAATACACCGATAAAAATTTTTAAAACAACCTTAATCCAGAAATACTACTTATGGGCCACTTTGCATATGTCGATCTATAATAGCTACAAAACCACGAAATAGAGTTAAATCCAACAAATTTCCGTTTGCATGAAGTTGTTCATGTTGTTATTTACGTACGTTTACTTTTATCTCTATCAGAGGTGACTCCAGGAAATTCCCAATGGGAGGGCAATCACCTCTTCACCCCTATCTTCAACACGCTATTGCAGACAACCCTTTTCTCTAAAAAATATAATCACTACTTCAGTGAAAAGTTATTCTTTCCAATGCCTTCTAGACCTAATCTGCAGCGCAGAATCATGGAATTTTCAACGGAGTTTTAAGAATGCGTGCGACGGAGGGTAGCACGGGCATCGAGAAGGGAGGTATCTTCCGCCGAGTTCTATGAATACATTTTTCTGCACTTCGGATGCTTTGACTTTCCCTATGAATAATTTGTACATATCTGAGGGTAATTTATACATAAAAATTATGAAACATTATGAGCCATAGCATTTTAATGAAAGAGGATATAGAAAAGGGGTTTTTGGACCATACCTGGGACAGTAAATATAATGAAATAAATTTATTAGGAGATAATTTTGGGAATTTCTCTACTACAAAAAGATAACAATAGAAAATTTTCTTTTTACTTTCCCTATACATAGTATGGGGAAAGTATTGTGATCACGAAAAAACTCGACTTCGAGATTTCAACGAAAATGCACGTTTTAAGGTCCCTAGAACACGTTTAGAGTATTTTCGGAATGATGTCTGTGTGTGCGTGTGTGATTGTGGGCGCTCTAACTCAAAAAGTACTTGCCATATCGTTACCAAATTTCATATATAACACTTTAGCATGAGCACAAAGAACTAATTAGTTTTTGGGCAATAACGGTTAACGGTTAAGTCGAGATTTATTCAAAACCCGATTCGGTTTTTGCGATATTTCTCCGTTAAAACATCATTATTGTATATATAATTCTATACAAAGGTTATAGAGAATGTAATTTCCTACAACTTTTATTTGAAAGAATTTTCCATAGCAGTTATTATTTAGGAATTATTTATATATAATCGGTTTCCATCAAATATCTCCTTAAAAACGTCGTTATTGGTAATCTTCGTAAGGACCAAAGTTGTAGAGAATAATATTTCTACCAAGTTTTGTTTGAAACAAATTTTTATAGAACCATCCATTTCGGAGATATTTTGCTAATTCGTAAATTTCCAGTATACAGCGCCACCAGCGCCAGCGGTGAATTCTCTAAACATATTCAAAATATAATTTACGGCAATAAGGACGAATGTATTCTTTTACGATACGAAATAATAATTTTTCCTTATAATGCTATTCAAAATAATTTAAATATCTATACCCCAAATATGGAGAGTCATGTGCGGCCCACATCAGATTTTTTAAAATATGTACCACTACACATTTTTTGTCTTTTAAGACGTGAGGATGTTTTGAAATCTATGGAAACCTACGATTGTTATTTATAAAAATAAGTGCAATTTTCAATTGTTATCTTTTTGTTTTTATTTTGAATAGAGCTTTGACACGAAAGAAATTTATTTTTTATCAGTTTAATTTCATTAAAATTTAGATTCAATGTTTAAAATATTTAGGCTAAGTAAGGGAATTTAGAAACGAGGTATAAAGAACATAAGAAAATGCCATACATCAACTTTTCTTTGTACGTGGAAATTATTTTACAAGAAATAAATCCCGTAGACACTCGATAAGGAAGTATTACACAAAATTAACACGAAACATTCTATAGAAGAATATTTGGAGAAATGTTCATTTTAAACAGAATGGATTTTTTCTGATGTTATTCACGTGGTTATTTAAGAAAACAATTCTCCACCGTCATTGGAATTAACTAATTTCTGCATAATATCTTAGATGTTTTTATAAAATTTGACTTTTAGAAATATTGACATTATCCTCGAATTCACTCGAGAATCTGTTTACTAGAATTATCGATTATCAAATCACTAGTAACCCGTTTTTTATGGGCCTCTAGTTAAGAACTTAAAAATAAAGTTCAATGAAAATTATAAAGGATGAAATCAGAAAATTTACATTTAGTGATACATTTTTTTAAGTATAAGCATAACGTTTGAAAATTTTTTTGTTGAAGCCAAAATTCATCGAACAATCACTGCGCGACTATAAATCTGGAAGTGAAAATGTTCAACCAATGATCGTGAACGTGAGTTTAATCTGTACTATGCAGAATAATGATTTGTTTCTCTGTCTCTTGAAAAGTATATCCAGAGCTGAATAAATGAACCCATCAATGGAAATCATGAACTTATGAGAAGAGAAGAGAAAAACGTTTTCTTCAAGTTCCGAAAAATTGGAAGTTTATACGAATAGTCATAATCTGCGTATCTGATATAGAAAATCGATGTCACTGGTGTAGTTGAACGAGAGATTACCATATGGATATTTTATTTACGTATGTAGCCGCCTTCAGTTCATTCAATGACAGGTGAATTAGCAACTGAAGACAGTTACTTTGTAATTGAAATATGTATCTATCTTGCCAAACCATTTTAGAGCAACGGAAGTTATTTTTTTTTTCATTTCAAGCCACTAGATTAGGTCAGTATTTTATTTTCTTGCTACTTTGCATCTTTATCGAATGAAACGCAATGAGGAGAGGATCTTCTTTGGTTCAAGTTTTGTTGAATCACCCCAAAATATCGACTTAGCGCCTTAAATGCGTGCATATAATTTCTAAACGCCAATACACATAAAATTTTGTTTGCGTATTGAAAATTTCATAGAAGAAATTTGAAAAATCTTACAATGCATGATGATTTAACATAAAATGAAGACGTAACACGGTGAGGGAGTTTGCATGCAAACCAACAGCTATACCAATATTAAAATACGCGACAAAATTATGTGATCCTTATGAGATAGGACAAATAGAGAAAGACAATAAAATACAAAAATCTGATGTGGTCAACACATGACTTTCTCCATATTTGGGGTATAGATATTTAAATTATTATGAGTAGCATTATGAGGCAAAATTATTAGTTCGTATCGTAAAAGAATACAGTCGTCCTTATTGCCGTAAATCATATTTTGAATATGTTTACAGAATTCACCGCTGGCGCTGGTGTCGCTGTATACTGGAAATTTACGAATTAGCAAAATATCTCCGAAATGGATGGTTCTACGAAAATTTGTTTCAAACAAAACTTGGAAGAAATATTATTCTCTACAACTTTGGTCCTTACGAAGATTACCAATAACGACGTTTTTAAGGAGATATTTGACGGAAACCGATTATATATAAATAATTCCTAAATAATAACTGCTATGGAAAATTCTTTCAAATGAAAGTTGTAGGAAATTACATTCTCTATAACCTTTGTATAGAATTATATATACAATAATGATGTTTTAACGGAGAAATATCGCAAAAACCGAATCGGGTTTTGAATAAATCTCGACTTAACCGTTAACCGTTATTGCCCAAAAACTAATCAGTTCTTTGTACTCACGCTAAAGTGTTATATATGAAATTTGGTAACGTTATGGCAAGTATATTTTGAGTTAGAGCGCCCACAATCACACACGCACACACAGACATCATTCCGAAAATACTCTAAACGTGTTCTAGGGACCTCAAAACGTGTATTTCCGTTGAAATCTCGAAGTCGATTTTTTTTTTGTGATCACAATACTTTCCCATTACTTCGTATGGAGAAAGCAAAAAGGCTGCGAGATTTGCAATAGCTAGACTCAGGAAGGAATAAGATGTAACTGAAGTGATAAAAATATTAGGTTGTGAATGCTCTAGAACAGAAGGGTAAACAGATAGCCAATAAGCGCAAATCTTTTTTTGCTCGCGTGTCAAAATTTAAAAAATCAACTTTCCTTATCGCTAATTTAAATTACACCCTGGTTTCTGGTTTAACTAGGATCATTTATTCTCTTACTTTGAATTGAGATAACGACAGATTGGTTATATGAAATTTAATTGATCATTTAAAAATACTCAATGTCCAAGATCTCTTATGTACTAACGACAATTATGGAGTTACAAGCGTCTCATTAGTATTAGTCAGTTATTTTATCAACATAATTGCTAATTCGCTGGAAATTTCTTATATATCATGTAAGAAATAAAAAAATAATGAGGCGGTCAATAAACAGTTTTATTCTTTAGTATGCCAACCAAAAGAGACCCGCGTGCCATAGATTTGCCATCCCTGGATTGAGCGATATATTTCAGGCATTAGAGAAATAGGCTATGGAAAACTCTAAGGATTAATATAGAAAATACAGCATTTATTGAGAAGAATGGACGCAATTTTATAATAACCTCAGGCCGCAAAAAACATTGCGAAATATATCTGTTATCGATATGGGAATCAGGGATTGGAATATATTACTCGATGTGCTCTTCGAGCCCTTAGCAAAAAAATTCAAAGTATTTTAAGGGAATAAATTAACTTTGTGGATTGTAAAAGAGAAGGATTATTTGATTGGGTGGATTACGGGTACTTAGTACTGTGGCGACCTCGTGAGCCCGGGATCGCCACTTTAGCCGCAAGGGCTTATCTTGAACCTTAAAAACTTTCCATACGGGTGTGTGGTAATATTCTGTAATAAGTATGTAGTATTAATGATTTACTAAGCTATACACACGATTTCTGAGATAAAAATTGCTAAATGTTCTTTCTGCCTGTCTTATAGCCTACCCGAAACTATTTACGACAAATAGATGTCATCATAATCATAGGTATTCTGTCCGTAGACAGATCCGTTGTTATTCATGGTGAAACCTGGTTCACCACATTTTCCCTAGTAACTTACGCATAGGTACTTGGAAAGAGGTGTATAAGTAAGAATTTACACGCATCATTTTAGTATCATACGTTAAGTCTTTAGAACGAAAGAAAAGGATTTTAAAAAAATGAAATAATGAGCTTTCCAAAATGGCAGAGAGCGGCACCGTTTCTACAGCAGCATTGCATAATCCGGGAACGCGAAAAGTTGTCGAACGGAAAAACGCAATAACATCGATGATAAGGCCACCGATTTTACACATCATTTATTCCGCTCGCTGCAGGGAAACAACCTTTGTCATGAATGCGAAACGTTCGGCTGCGTGCGTGTGTGTGTGTGAGAGAGAGATGACATTTTGTGTTTTCTTGTTATTATTTCGCTGTCACCGTAAAAAAATCGGCCTTATTCCATTGGAACGCGTATTTTTCGTTCGCGGATGCATAATTATCAATTACTAGCCGAAGTGACGGTTTCAAATAATTTTAAGGTATAAAATGCAATTGGAAAGCTCGAATTAAGCCTCGGAGAGCGCAGCGGTCGTCATTAATCCTACGTCAATCACCACGCGTCGCACGCAAGGGGAAAACGTAAAATAGAACGGGTGTTCGTTTTTTTTTTCATAAGTAATCATTTATAAAATTATTACGAAATAAAAAAATTCCGGGAGTTTCTGCCAGCGACATTCGATGCGGTTGAAGAATTCGATCGCTTTTGCACGTTCCATGACGCGTGACATTTTTATGCGCTGTTACGCCGTTCCGCTGCGTTTTTTCCAGTATCTTAAAACTGTGGCGTCACTGACGTAAATATGGTTTCACAAAGCAGCCATTGAGTTAGAGTTTTAAAAGCTGAAACGTTTTTACTAATGGACTTTTTATATCGTAACGTTGCTGACTCCAAGCATTTTCCAATATCTGCTGAATCAATCTATAATTGTATTGTTATTTAGTTACGGTTAGCAAATAACTGAATGATATTGAATTTATCATCGATTTCTTCTATTATAAAGTGTTTTTATCGTATATACGTACCTTCCATATGGAATTTAAAATAGAAATACAGGCTTTCATTTAGAATATTAGCGTAATTACCCGCCAAATATGACGGATATGTGTGAGTTAAGGAATACGTTAAAATAAAATAAAAATTAACGAAACCAACTTTAATGGGCCCTAAAACATAAAAAATAAATATAAAATCCACATAATCGAATGTTCCAAAAAGTAATAATAGTCGCGGGCATATAAAAGTTGTTTGACAAAGATATACGTGACAAAGATAAACGTATGTTAATAAATATTTGTATGTTACACATATATAGTATATAATTTTATAAGAATTTTGTTGCATAAATATAAATGACCTAATCTAGAATAATCGCTATTCAGATTGTAATGAAATTTCATGTACCCGTTTTCTTGCACCTATAAATCTGTTGCTTGTCAATGTATTTGTTGTTGCTTCTGGTGACTCGTTAGCTTTTCGTTTGTTCCGATTGTTCAATCTTTCCTTTGTTCTTTCCATTTTGAGATATCTACAGTGAGTTTGTACTCCTCCGTTAAGTCTTCTTTTCCTTTCATCTTGAGTTTCAATACTTTCCATGATTATAAACTGTGTTAATTAAAGGATAATGGTAAATAATATGTTATTTATGGCTATTGTTGTTCATAATTGGTTTTATACAATAGAATATCTGTGATATAGCGTTTAAAATAGGTTAAGCCCATATATTGGCAGCACTGATGGAAGTATGTTTTTGGTATGGTAGATTTCTCGAGAAATTGTTAATTTCTATAGGTATTTCCTTTCAACTATAGGGGATAGCTTTTTTCTCATAAGATAACAAGTATAAATCGGCTTTTTTGACGTGCAGGCATTATTTCGTTAACTTTTTAAATATCTCAAGCATATGATTTTGACGCGAAGCTTCGTAGAAAATAATAAAGATTAATTTTCATATCGTAGAAATTGAAACATCATCCAAAAATTCCCTAAAACTAAGTTTTTATACAATCTTTCCATAATTTTTATACATTTCTTACGCATTAGGAACGAGCCAAGAATAGATTTTAGCAATAACAGTTGTCATGGCGATGAATTGATTAAATCCGTAAAAATCACGAAAAAATTTTCCCATAACGTACGAATGAGATTTTAATTTCTACGATATGGAAATTCATTTCCATAGTTTTCTCGGCATAAATATGAAAATCCCGCGTCCATATCTCAGTTTCAAGATATTTTAAAATGATAAAGAAAAAGATTAGCTCGCTTCGTTTTAGCTCTACCCATGTTATTCAAATGGAGGAAAGATATGCTCTTGGAGCCAAATCCCTGGACTACTATGTACACGACGAGAAATTTCAAACTGAAAAGTTGAAAAGCCGTGTAATTCCTGAAGGTTTGATCGAAAAAGATTGAAAAGCTTTTAAGTTATGGGCGGTTTTCCTTATTCTCCCATCTACTATGTAACTCTATAGAGTGTGGCCGGATTTCTTGACTCATTATATAAAGAGATTACAGGTGCCTTCGATTAAGACCTGTATTATAATTTGTTATAAAAATTTTAAAGAATTATATTTGGCGGTATATTTGTTTATTTTGATGTGTTATAGAGCGGTCGTTTTTAATATTTAATCTCATCGTTAACCAATTCCGCGATACAACATAAAGTTTTACCGAAAATATTTTGGGGCAACCGGTGAAGTTGGTTACAAAGTCGAAATACACGCTCTTTTATTTAACCAAAAAGGTTATTAAAAATGACGATAAAAGTAAGCGCATAGATATATCAGAGGAAGATATGAACGATTGCAAAAAATGTAGTCTTTGTAATGCATTTTACTTAGTTGCTTAAATGGAAAGATTACTTTATTGCACGCATTTGACGGCTCACTGAGTTATACGATAGACCAGGGTTTCTCAAACATTTTTTGCCGCGTACCCCTTTGAACTCAATCAATCCATTGAAGTACCCCAATATAAAATAATACTACAAGTATTACGCAAAATAGCTTTACTTAAAAAGGAGCGAGTTTACATATAATAAATAACACTTATTGAGATGAATGTGACTGTTTTCCATGACACAAAGAATCAATCATAGGTTCGGTTGAAGAAAGTCTCAATCGTAAGTCAGGTTCGACATGCAATTTCTGACGATTTTTTGTCTTAGTGAAACACAAAGACCAAAATTCAGATTCGCACATGCACGTTGAGGGGGAAAGGAATGAATGTTTGGGTTCCTTTTTTTTTGGCCAATTCCCGTATTCGTTTGATAAATGTCCCAAGAAAGAAATCAAATATACCTTCGAGAATTTAATTTTCAATTCACCGTCAGTAGAAATATCCATGAGTCTTGTTCTTTTCCTGTTAGATGTGGAATCGAAAAATCCACATCAAATGAATTGCGCACCCAATTATTAGAATCGTCCGTTTCTGGAAAATACTCTCGTAATTGTTCCGTGACACCTCCCAAATGTTCCTTTATATCTGACAACTGAGGAAACGAAATCTGTACGTATTTTAGATTCGTCCGTTTGGTTTTATCTAGTTTCATTTTATGACTTTACCCGTAACACGTCTTGTCCCTTGTGCAACAGAAGCAAACAACATACTTAAGTCGCCGCCCTCAGTGATAAGGCTGTAGTTTACTGTAATGTGTGGTTTCATTATTTTTAGAGAAAAATATACTGTATTGCTTATGTGCACACGTAATGAAGAAATTTACTGTAAAATATATTCTATAACAACAGTAAAAGCTGATTGGGAGTGTCATAATGTCAGCCATTACGTAAATTTTCTCAAGTACCCCCTAACGCCTTTAAAAGTACCCCCAGGGGTACGCGTACCCCACTTTGAGAAACCCTGCGCTAGACTCCTTACGACTAGATTGTGAGACTGATCGAAATAGATACGTGACCACATTCCATTCCAGTGAAAAGAGTTTATCCAGTTTTCTGTGCATATGATTCCAGTTATTTTTTGTAACACTCCAAGCATAGAGGTTTTGAATTAATTTGGTTGTCTTGCAACATTTTGGATTTTACCAAAAACTTACATTTAAGCTTGCGGATAAAGCGTAGACGCCATCTTAATTTCATGAGAGAATATCTTCCTTATTATTTACTTCTCGAATCTTTACAGGTCTCATGTGTATACGTTGAAACATTCTATTATCTCCTAAATAAGTATCTTTGCCTCTAACGTCGCCATCTTATTTAATGCTATCGATTTTATTTACAAGTGTAAAATTAATTTAAAGGGTAATTGCATCTAGTAGTCACGAGCAATGGAGTTTAATTATTTAATTGTGTTGCGTAGCTTTTTTATTTCAATCGTATAATAAACACAGCTTTGGGCCTATTGCACGACTTTTAAAAACCGTGGGGATTTTCTGGCGGAAAATAGGAATCGAATCAAAGTTGCGACTTCATTGCAGGAATTTGAGACCACCTGGCCAATTCTTTTACTGACACTTAGGGACAGGAAGGAAGAAACTTCAGCCTGATAATCATCTTAAATTATTCTTGAGGGAATGCGAAAAACGCTAATTTTATGAAAAATGAAATGTATGAACCGAAAATATCCTTCCTGGCAAAATATTGGATGTTTGGACATAATTCAGTGGCAAAACGAAAAAAATCGCCTATTTATTCCAGGCATGGCGGATAGTTGCTTCGTTTGGACTACGTCATTCAAAATTCCATTTTCTGGTAAAAATAAAACTTTATCCGATTCTTATTCAATAGAACATCTTATTACAGATTTGGTTTTGAATTAACTTTGTTTCTCTTAGGGTATTTTGATATTTATATCGGCGATACTACTCTGAGATTTTTACATGACTTCAACGCATCAAGAAAATAGAGGTCTTACATTTTCAATACTATTTATATCTCAGTGTACGCGCAGATATTCTGTGGGCATGAGTTCACTAGGCATAGCATTTCAATAAAAATATATGAAGGAAATGAAAAATATTCTCTGAGTGCACAATAAAAAATATGAAGGCATAAGAGTATTAAATCTGAAGTCGGGAGCTCCAATGAAGCGCAATGAGTCAAAAATATTATCATCGCCTAAAACAATAAATGCTTTTAGTAGAATTATTACAATGAACAGGCATAAATGTTTTCCTCCGAAAAATGCTCTTTGCCAACGAAGCATCAATGTCGGCTGGGTTCCTCTGAACCAAAAATAAATTCCATACCCAGAATCTAAAACCGCGCATTTCCTCAATACGGTTTAAGTCATTCCATCTTTATCCCCTTATTGGAATTGCCCTCTTTATCTCTTTCCCCAACTACCACTAGAGCGATCCTTCATTCTCTCTCTCCCTCTCTCTCTCTCTCTTTGCTCTCAAGAAATCCGTGCTTCAACCACGGCGCGGTGGCTCCCAACTGTCCTCACTTAGCCCACTTACTTAGAGGAGGAATCATAGAAGGGTAAAGGGGCGCCCTCCTCTTTTCACCCCCATTTCCGCCCTCCCTATCTGTTTGGACTCGAAGATTCTGAGCAAGGAAGCGGTGGATGGAGAAGAAGAGTACGGAGCAATCCTCTTTCATCCCTCTCCCCCTTTCCCGTTATTTTCAAAACGGGAGCAAATCCTCTCTCCTCGCAGAAATCCCTAAAGGGCTCACTCACATAACCGATTCGTCATCGCTCGATGCCGCATTCTTAGGCAAATTCACTTTTTTTCTCTCTCCTGTCAACAGAGGTCGAAGTCGTTTTCTGTCAATATGACGTAGTGCAATCAGAATCGGAGTAGTTTAAATTATGGGCAGTAAATTTGTGGATAATTCGTGAAACCGAATAACTTCCATACCATTCTTCCTTAGGTTAATTTATTTTAAGCATGATAACATAGTATTTTTTAGAGAATCAAGACAAGGAGCTAGATAAATTACATAAAAGAGATCGTTTTCGAATAACACACACAAATAAAACCTTGCTAGCAGTCAGAAGTTTATCGTTAGAGAACATTAACAGCGACTCAGTTTTCTTAAGTATCCAAACAATTGAATCTTAAGTCCTTTCTTTCAAATTTGTGTTTTATTAGTAAAGATAAAAGGTTACTAACCATTTTCAAACAATTATACAGATCAGAATTATGGGGTATTATACTAAGCGTAATTATTACCACTATTGGAGAAAGAATATAAATTTATATATGCATTTGATATATTCTTCCTAATACTTAATCCAGTTAATAATTTCTCAGTATAAAATACCTTCGAAGAAACTGCTCAAAAAAATGTCTGTAGAAAAATAAGTGTTTTATTTCGCGCCAAAAATATCCCATGACTGTGGATCTTTAACCGAGCAAAGTAATGCAATTATAGATTTTTGTGAATCGCATTGTTCTATTGCACGTATTCAAACTTCTTAAATTGAAGATTTGCGTTATAATGTCTTATTTTTATTTTCTTTTGTAATACGCCGGGCAACTTGTTCCTAGCATAAGATTTCACACCTTTTTTCGAGCATTTTTATTGTGCCTTTTGTGTCTCAAGTCTTCTCATTCTTCCATTACCCTCTTTCTCTCCGTCTCTTCGCCCTCCTCTCTCCCCTCACCATAAGCAGAGCGTGGTGTAGGCAAAAACAAAGCACACCCACCCCCACTATTTTAAGATATCCTGTTTGGATTGGGCGTTGCCCTCTCTCTTTCTCTCTCTCTCTGCCTACGGCGCCGCTGAAACGTCTTCTTACTATCCTCCTCCTCCTCTCTCGTTCCTCCATCCCTGATCTTTCTCTCCATTGAGGTCTCCTCAACGCGCGCCTGTGAGTTTGCGTGTTCCCCTCCTCACCCTGCGATCCCATCTCCGCTCCTCCTCCCTCTCTCTCTTCCTTCGTCCTCCTGCCCTTCCCAACCTCCTTCCCTCTTCACCCTCTCTTCCTTCGTCCTCCTGCCTACCCCAACCCCTTTCCCTCTCCTCCTCCTCCTTCCAATCCCTTCCCTCTTCGCCCTCCCTCTCCTTCGGCTGACCTCATCTTCATCCATTCTTCGCGTCCAATATTTCCCCCGCTCCGTCATCACTCCATTGAAGCGTCTCACGCAAGTTACACGTTCGGAAGGTTGCCACTACAAATGCATTTCTGGAATACGGAGACGTCGAAATCGCCTCGGAGATCGCATATTCGCAAAAGGAGCGAGCGCCTTTTTGCTGGGCGAGACGAAAGCGAAAAAGTTTTCGGCGCGCCGAGAAGAAAAATGTTTCCGACCGATGCTTTATCGCCCGCGATAACGTGCGTCGAAGGAGGATGAGAAGGAAAAAGAGAAGAGAACGAGGATGATTCTTCGAAAGTTTTTTTTTGTAGAAATAAACGCGGAAGGAGTTTGCGACATCATGGAGGAGATGGGGGCGAATGACCAGAAGGGAATGATTTTCGACGGGACAAGTAGGTAAGTCATTTTTAGAATGGTGTAGGACGATGGAGAATGTTGAGTCTTGCCGAGGGATAGGTGCTGAATAAGCTATGAGAGGAGGTGGGGATAATGGGAGAGAAAAAGAGAGAGGATGGAATGCGGAGACAAGAAGCGTCGTCTTACGTCGCTCGTTAGGTCTTAAAATGCTTATTTACCTTTCACGCGACACATTTGCATAATTTGATGGGCAAATAATGCTAAGCATATATTTCTTGGCTTCTTTCTTTACAGCTTATAATTACGACACTTATGTTCAATCCGTCAGACGATCTTACTCTCCTTCGCACTGCTGATTTTTGTACGTTTCCGCCAAGATAGTGAGAAATAGTTCCAATAAAATAAGTTTTCCGAAGGAAGTTAGATACTAAAAGGAGCTTCGCAGCATATATTCTAAATTTCTCTTATCTTTACCGTATTTACTTACCTATTTTAGCAGCGTACAAAAGAAATTTTCAGTTCAAGAAATGATGTTAAGCAGCAGTGCATAATGATTTTATGAGCATTAGACCGGTAAAGAGTGCACTGTTGTTTTCACAACAATTATTATTAGTCGCACTTGGGTTATTATGATGGCTTCTTTTTCTAACTAGCTTCTAAGTAGATAAGTAATTTCGGTTTTAGGGTCAATATTTTTACGGTAATCAGTCGTGCATATACAGGAATCTGAAGTGGATAATTACTTAATTCAACCTTAGAATCGCCATTGTTTATTTTTCAAAGAAGGCTTTCTTTGGCCAAGATTCCTTAGAAAAAATCACGTTATTCACAACCGTTATTTAACATAAAATGAAAATAAAATTCAGAAATTCCACACCCTTTGCTCAAGAATGGTTCTCAAGGATGAGTTGGCTATCTTATGTTAGCATCGTAAGAAAGAATGGAAACATGCTTGATGTAAACATCGCTCGCTTAACTGGATTCGAATGCGAAAAATTGACTCAGTTTCGTCAAAATATGTTTAGTGCGATGCTTCCATTGTCGTTCCCTACTACGTAAAAATTTCAGTTGATATTCTTCAATAAGGTAGAATGATTTATCAAGTGACGTATTACACATTTGTGCAGCAATAGATCCCGAGAGACACTGGAAAACTCGAATCTACGAAGTCGATTTCTATTTTAAATTATGCTTTTTGTATTTTCCGAAAATATTGAAATGATAATAAACCAGTGAAGTTACTGAGTTTAAAGATGAATGTTGTGAAATAGTATTATATTTTGTATCCCCTTTCTATACGATTCTTCAGTTAGTGAATGATTAAGATGATACATCATCAAGCATCTCGAAAAGGCATAGAAAATCCTCGACCCTCGAATGAGGTTTATATTTTTAAATATGTATGTTACGTAGTATTATTTGAAAATGAGGAAATCTTGAGTTCATGAGAATTTAGAGTTGAGTTGAAAACTAATGTTGAGGAAAAGGAACTTATTCTATAAGAAGTAAGAACAATGAAGCATATAAATATAAAACCCAGCTGCAGATGAAAACTCATGCCATTTACATGCAATATGCCTGAGATCGCATTAAAATGTTTTTTAATCGATGTGTTATTTGCTAGATTAACGGGAATTTGGATGAATCTAAAGTAAGGAAATTAAACTACATCTCAGGAATTAATACTTTCACAGACCTCTTAGTGGTATTCTACAAAATGTTTGAAGCCTCTGTCCGCATTTGGCAGCCTTAATAGATACATAGCGCATTGATATTCGTGAGTTTTTGAGTGCTTCATAATTTTTGCTGTGTGCAATACAAATAAAATCGACCCAAGGTTTAAAAGTGATATCTGACATAAATTCTTGAATGTATAGACTGAATTTTTGCGTACTGACCACAAATAACTCCATTAAGATAACTTCCCTATGTTTTTGGCCAGTTACTTCTTCTTCTCATAAAAATTAACATCTATTAATCTAAAAAAATGTCATTTAAAATCATCTATTTCGTCGAAATAGAAAGTGCATAGATATTACATTTTAATTTAAATAAATTGATACGTATCGTTTCTCCGAATCCAATCTTCAAGCATAATATAAACTGATAGAATTCTTAAGTGGTCCCATGCCCGAACCTTGTGGTATCCCTCTCCATGTCTCTACATCCCCGTCTTTTTGGTGCGCTTCTTATGCCAGCGTTTCTCCCGCCGTACCGCACAATCCCCCTCGGTTGTTTTTACCTCCTCCGCGCTCATCTCACTGCATACCCTCGAGCACATACTTTCCATGCGGAAGAAGGACGTATCCAACCTGTTTTTCGAGTGGCCCTCCCCCGTATGCAACATTGTCTTGTCGTGGGAGGCGGTACACTTACGGACGCCTCTTTCCTCCCACTATTCTGTTTTGCAGACGCTCGGAGAAGAAAGAGGAGAATAAAAAAGAGGCCGCCCCCTTCTTCCCCTCGCGTCTTCCTTGCATTTGGTCCTCTATTCTTCTTTAGTCTACGTCCGAGCGACCGAAGGGAGCGTAGCCCGTGGGTTCCGATAAAAATCTATCCCGGCGTTCCACCGTCCACGTCGGAGGCCGCCGCGGCGCGATCGCTCGTAAGTTCTCTTTTGTTTCTATTTCTCTCCCCTTCCTCCCACGCGAGGCTCGGTTTCCCTCATCCTCCCGACCCTTCGACCGCTAATCTCTCCGATGGTTTCTTCGCCTTTTTAAGTCGCTTCGCCCGTCGGAGGAAGCGTTCTCCCGACCGCTGCCTCTCCTCCTCCTTTGTCTCGGATCCGTATTTTCGTCTCGCTCTGCGAAAATGCACGCAGCTGGATCAAATTGTTCCTTGAGGCGTTAGGTGTTGGTTTACCCCAAAAATTTCATTTCCAAATATTTATCGTTTCTATTATTTCTTAGAGTATGAATGAAAATCTTTATGGTGCTTTTGTTCCGGGTAAATATTCTTTTGTTAGTTAAAGAAATAAATATCTGATAATCTTTTATCGACTATGTGAAATTAAAGGAAAAATTTGAATGGTACACCAACATTTATATGGGATAAATACAAGTGTATTTATTTTTGTACGTTGTAGGTGAATTAACATTGAGATCGAGAGTTTGTAAGTGAAGTACTAAATGTGATTATTCAGACTCTTTTAATGGTATAAGAGATTTAATGTATTATATAGTATAAATATTTCTGAGTGGCACTAGCTTTACTTACAAGTTTATTATAGATTTATAATTTTAAAAAGCACTACTTTATAGCATTTGTATAACTTCGACTGATTTATCTAAATTACTGAGATACAGGAGTGGATATAAGGGACGCGACATACAAAACTTTGATTAAATTTCAAGGAAAAAATCAGTTTTGCAAACCCTCAATAACATTTTCGCATAAACATAACACAATTTAGTTGGTACGCATCTGAGGTCGTGGTCAATCACAGCTCAAAGTCTTCGAATAAGAAGTAATTAATTTTTTAGTGATATCCCCCGGAGGCGAAAGACCCTAGGCCATGGTGCTTCCGAGCATCGCTGTGCTCTTTGACAGCCTGACTATGCTCTACTACGGTGCTTATTATCCCATTTCTTAAGACCAATAATTTAATTTGCTCGGTTGATTTCTTTCTAAACGTATTGAAGATCATTAAGAATAACTTTGATGTTAATTTGAGTTTGTTCATTATCATTATTCCTCTTGCGGAAGCGTAGTGGTCCTCTTTTAATATTCTAGGATTCAACTTGGTGCTCGCCACATCGAAAAGGTTGGGAACCCCTGCCCTAGGCGGTCGCCTCGATCACCTGGCCCTATATCCGCCTCTTGAGATGATATAATTGTTTGCAGTAATTCTATTACAGACACTTTTGAGTAGGTTCTGAACCTAATGGATATCCTCTACGAAAGCTAAGGGTGTCCTTTCTTAGATGTTAGCCGAAAAAACTACTACGTGCTAATAGAAAGCGTTTACTGATATAACAGCGGTTATTGTCAAATATACAAGTAGCTATGTATATATAGCTCAGTCGTATGTTATATTCCAATTTTCACCGCAAATTGCTCCTCTAACTGAAATTGTATTATTTCAGTCTAAATAAGGAAAACATTTCTAATAAAATAATGGTTCTCAATATATTACCTATTATGTAAATGGTTTACTTATACGGTTTTACTCTAGTTAAGATAACTTAAAAAATCCAGATTGCCTAATCTTATTAATATATTATTTAGTTGCCGTTGACATAAAAATGCTGGGAAAATCAAATGCACATTTAGGCTACAAATCAGTTGCCATTATAATTCTTAAAAGAACTGCTGTGAGAGATTAAAAACCGATGACGACTGCTCATTTGCAAAAATGCGAATTTGTTTTACCCTAACTTTTTATGGCTACTGAAGCTATCGACATCGAGTTAGTATGAGTTAGCATATTCCTGAGGCAACGTATAAATAGCATCTTATTCTTAACATTCCTTAATCATGAAAAATGGATTAAAAGATAAAAACACATATTTGAGGAAAGTTGTTTGGTAATTATAAAGTTTTCCTTAACTTAACAGACCCACACATAGGAATTAAGTTTAAATTTCATTTTATTTTGGTCAACTTTAATAGTAATTATTTTTCGATTTACAATTGAGAACCACTAGGTTTAATGGAAATGTTTTTTGTGGAATTAGATCACAAAACTATCTATGACAACTTAAAATTCGTTATTAACGGCGTTCTACAAAATTATTTGGCTTAAATGGTGGATGGCTTAATATTATTTAGCGCTTCTCTATAATATCATCTGTACAATATTCATTACTGGAAATTTTTTAGATAATCTCTTTTGCATTGTATTTTTGGATCAAATAATTAAAAGCATAATGTCGGACTCGATAATGATCATCGAAGCCAATAGTACTATTTACTTTATTTGGATATATTTTGCGCGTTCCTTTCCATCCTGCTTTAATGGATGACAGCAAAATCACGTAGTTGAAAATCAGTGCTCCTCCGGCATTAATTATCTCCTAATATCTAGTTTATAATAATATATTTTGTAAAAACCTACACATCATAAATCTGACAAAAATCCTTATTTTCCGAATTTTTTTTCATGAAAGTCGAGCAGCTAATGCTCCATGCACGTGAAAGACGGTGCTAATGTTTCACACACAACAACCTACACAAACATATCTTGTGCAGCTAGTGGATTAAAAATTTTACTTCACAACTACATACCTGTCTGTTGATATACGAGCGTATCCTACAAATTTAACGTTATTTTTGTTCTTATTCATTGTTTTTGTTGCTTATATACGGTAGTCATTGCTACTGATTCGGCAAACTTTGTCTTTTATAAGAAATCGTAAGGTTATTTTCCAAATTATGAGCCGATGAGATTAGCCTTGTTTTAGGGTTGTCTTTTCACTTACTAAATGAACTTCGCGATATAGTAATGCGACCTACGGATTAAAATCGATGGATTTACTATGATAAAAATAGAATATAAGTACATTATGAAGGCATTTCACGAATAATAATAGAATACTTCTTCTTAAATTATTAATCCAATGGATGTCACTTAATTTCAGAAGCACCGGGTAACGTGAATATTTTTTAAAAATAAAAAATCAATAGACAACATCACCGGTGCATTCAGTTCGCCTAGCCATTTCTAAATATAATCATTAATGTGAAAACGCATTTAACTGTTAATGATAAACTCGAGGAAAGAGTCGGATAAAAATATAATCGAATCTGTTACTGAAAGCCTCAATGATGTAAGTGAAAACCTAATAACTATATTTCCAGACGCAGGTAATCTCGTTATCCCAATCGAAATAAAATCGCGCTATTTTTGGTGCGATTCGATCGTTTTTTATTCATATTCGCTACGCGACCGTTTCCAACATATTATCATTTAGCATTAGCATGCGTGAGTTTGTTGAAAGTAATGAACAAAAAATATATGCCTACTTGCGCATTTCACTGTTGGTCCAAGCAAAAAATAAAACGAGGAAAGGACAAATAAATACGCGTAATTTTCGATAAAAAGACGTGCGAATTGAAATATTTCACTCAATTTTGTTCTTCGTTAAGAAAATAACAGAAAAAACATTCATGTTTCGGCATGAGAAACCTCGTAATAACATTTTTCGAAATAATGGCAAGCGTCGCAAAGAAATCTTATCACTTATGCGTGATTTAAGCAAATTAAATTTCTTTCGTTCACCTTTCCTACAAAATATATTTTTTGAATAGTACAATAGTTCGTCAAAATAAAAAGTGTTTCTCATGAAAATAATGTCTGCATTCCAAATATATTGAATGTCGTCATTCAATTATTTTCACCAATTAGGGTTACGAAAAATATTATCTAAATATATAAACATCCGCTTCGTTCAAGCGCATGATTAACCAGGCTCCAAACCAAGCAAATAACACCATTCCCTTTTCCTGTCGAATTACGCTTCGCAGATAAATAACCGTGATAGTTTTCCGAGTTCATCTAGAAGGCGAAAATAGGAAGTTTTCTGGCGCAGCTACACTATAAACTATTAAACGGACATCCGCAGAGGGGCATTGGTTGGTGGACTGCTTGCTGCATGAAAATTACAACACGTTTTAAAATGAGAAACAAAGGTGTCTAAAATGAATATTTTTATGCGCCTTCAAATTATCTCAGTTTATGTATGTCTTATGGTATTCACATGATGAAACTGACTATTTTCGCTTCGACAAATTTCCTTGTAGAAGAAATACTGCATTTTATTGCTCGAGAATATTATCCTCTACTGTGACATTTGTATGCTGTATTATTATAATCAAAAGTTCCTGGTCTAAATGCAAAATAAGTCTGTTAGTGTTAGTTCCAGCAAAGAGTTTGACGCGACGCGACGAATTACACTGTTGAAGGCGTCCAGCTAAAACTAGCCGATTCCGACAAATACTTAGGCGTTACTTTAACAAGCAACCTCTCGATTGATATGCACATACGAAATGTATGCGGGAAGGCTAAACAGAAACTAGGATTCATCAAACGCATAGTAGGTAAAAGTGAGGAAAAAGTCAAAGAGACATGGTACTTCTCGTTAGTAAGACCGCTATTAGAGTACGCGTCGAGCATATGAAATCCGTACGACAAAGGATCAATCTCACAATCAGAGTTAGAAATAGTGCAGCGAAAAGCCGCTAGATTCGTCAAAAATTGTTACGATAGAAACAAAAGTGTTACAGGCTTGATACAGGACTTAGGATGGGAATCACTAACTGAGCGCCGATCACGCTCTAGGTTGAAACTTCTTGAAAGATTTAGAACGCATATATTCTCCAGCGATGTCGAAGAAATAATAAGAGTGCCAACTTATATTGGTAGAATGGACCATCCTCGTAAAATAAGAGAGATAGCCTGTAGAACTGAGAGGTACAAAGGCTCGTTTTTCCCTAGAACGATAGCTGAGCAGAACAGAAGTTACGATAAGAAATCAGCCGACCTAGAGTTATACTATTCATTATTATGCGCTTTCCCTTGGTGCTATTGCATCCTCTGCCACACATCATTGCGGTGACTTACAGAGTCAACTGTAGATATAGATTTGAAAAGAGTTCTCAATTTCTTCTAGGTCTTATACAGATGTACATTCGCATTATAATGGGTATATTTTGCGGATCGGTTATTTTCAACATTTAAAAATCTCTACGAATGACAGTATTTTTGTGAATTGTCGCAAAATATGCTCCTAGAATCACAAAATTGTATCTTAGCGTAGCAAAAGCATTTTCTAATGGCTTCTTTGTTAGTGGTTACATGCAAAACAAATTTTTCTTATAGAGGTATATCAAAGTTGTTCATAAAGTATTATTTATGATCCGTTGTTATGTAACTCAGGATATCTAATTGTAAACAAAATGCAGCGTATTTGAGATGATATAAAATGAATTCAATATCCATAGTCTTTGAGAGATTAGGTATATCATGGTTAAGGGTCAATATTTAATCAATATCCATCATCTCTTATGTTATGAATAATACCCGCAATCGTCTTTTTTCGATGATACAAAGTCTATTCTCCTGTCTCTATAAGATTTAACATCAGTCTATTTACCACCTTGAAACGCTCATTTCAGATGTTTACATCAAGACTAAATGCATGGTCACAACATATAATTCTAATGTTATATTTTCATTCAAAATAATGTTAATAATTTTTTACTTGAAAAAATGATCTGGTTTCTTCAAAAACCTATAGTAATTTGAAAACATTTCAAATTCACCCGATTAAGAAATAAGTAACATATGCATATTTAATATTAATTTTCCTTTTAGAAACGAAATAATAATGCTGCATGATTTTCAAATTATAGGATCTATTCTTAAATTGGGAGCCTCTAAAAGTCATCCATTCTGCTATAAAGGATAGTTTTTGTTTCCCTTGATTTTACCTTTGCATTATTCTTCAATTAATTATCATTATGAAAGTTAGGGATATCTATTTTAGTTAAAAGAAAAGTTAAAATATATTTATTCATCCATCCAAATGAGTCTGCCGGCATCATATATTGCCCATTCATAAATGGTCCCTAAGAATCGGGACTTTAGATTTTTCTCTTCTCTTTCTTTGCATTTATCTATCTATCATATCAAGCGAAGTCCTTCCCAAGTAAAATATTCTTTTATATTCTTGCGAATTTCATTTCAAGAAAACCATTCTATCTTCAATTCGATTAGGGTTTGCTCAAAACAAGGTTGATATGCATATTAAAAATTAAGCGTAATAACTTGAAAAAAATGTTAAAATATATTTTCCGTGTGTTCTCAATTTTGTCCGTTCATTAGTAATTATGCATCATTTTTCACTTTCTGAAAATGAATTTAGTATTTGATGGCGGTTTCATTGTCAATATAATTTTATGAAAAGTAACTTTTTCTAAGAATAATTAAACTTTGAATTAATATTTTTACTGAAATATTGAAGCTAAAGTACCTATATTTTTAGGTATACCCCGAAATACCTACATGAATAAAAAAATCACCTATTTTTTTTACTTTTATTGGAAATTCCTTCTGTGAATACTAGTCTCAGAAATTTTCTGCTATCTTATGTTTGAATTCAGAAAACCTTTAGGTTTATCTTGTTTTAACAAAGATATTTCTACTTTTAACCGTTAGAATTGAAATGATAGATAACCAATGAGAACAAATGAAGTCATATTCAGCTTTCATAGCAAAAATCTGTCTCAAAAAAGCCACACTTCCATTACGAGCCAAGACAAATTTAACTGCAGTTGTTACTAGGAGCACAATATCTACATTATTAATGCTTTTTAGGACACCGACTGAATAAGGAAGTTAATGCTTAACTCACTAAATGATGTTGGAAAATGAACACAACTCCGTTTTCATTTCCTTTTTTATTAACCTTTAATTTCCCCAATTTCCGAAGATTCTGATATTTCTGTACTCTTTACCCTTCTGTTTGACTTCTTTATAGTGTATCATAGCGAAAGAAATAATTTTTTGTAGTTCTTTTATGTTATTTTCGTCACGTAAATGACATTTTTGTATAATTCAACATTTAGTCAGTGTCCAGTTAATATCTCAACCTTAAAAATGATGAGTGGCTTCATTGAGACAAATCATTGTAGCGCTTCTGCAAGTGTTACCTATAATTTTAGTATGCTCGATGTAAAAGTGACTGTTAAGTGGACTATATTGTATCGTCAGACGACTATGTACCTATAGCTGATTTCTAATCGGGACAGAAGTGCCAACAACGATCTAGCGTTGATACTTCGGATGAGTTTGGATCTTTTATAATTTACCCCGCCTTATTCGTTATAACTTTTTAATTTCAAAGACTAATATATTTAATATGACTTATTTATTATTACATAGGAAACCATATTCTGCGAGGTGATTGAATAAACAGTTTCAGTATTCCTATAAGCTAAAATTATTTTTTGTATAAAATTGGTAGCTTTATTTGGCTTAAGAGTTTAACTTTTATGCATAATTCCTCATCTTAGCTATTTAAATATTATGGATAAATTCTTATAATATTTGAAAATACAAAAAATCCTATAAATTTAATTTTAAAAGAAATTCCAAAGACGAAATCTGACACATCTGTAATACCCATCCTATCCGTTTACAATGGTTAAGATGGAAAATGAGGAAACAGGCGAAAAAATCTCCTATGACCGGGAATCGAACCTGGGTCTTCCCCTTGCAGGGTTAAGATGCTAATTTATAAAATATTAGCACTTGACTATAATAAATTGACATAATAAGTGCTTAGCCTAGGTATACCCAATTGCCACAACTAGTTCACTTGAGAATTATCGATTCCATCCTATGGCAGTAAAGAAATTCCAAAATAAGTAATTAAGTATCAAAAAGTAACAAAAAGTGAAAATTTAAGTACTTGTCATAAGTATCTCCAATAATCATAACAAGGTTATAAAAATGTGCACTTCGGTTGCTCATGCAGGAAGCCATACAAAGGTTATGAAAATCTGTTTCATCCCCTTTTAGGGTATTTGGAAATAGCTAATTGTGATTATTGTTCTAATTTTGTTTACTTAAGAGCTTATTTCTTAATTTGTTTTCAAGCATAAGACGAGCTCAATAACTCTCTAGTGAATTGTATTATATGGTTGGACTTGAGTGGTAACACTGCCCTAACTTTCGTAGTCCGTGTCTTACACACCTGAATGTGTCGCTAGCGCTGCCGAACCATAAACATGGCGTCCAATACCCAACTGAACAAGGAAAAAAAAGTTTTTTTAGAATCTCAGATCGTGTATTGTACGAAGTGTAGATTCTATTAGATCAGCACTCCTCAAAATGTTAGAGTATTTCATGATTTTATTTTGCAACAATTATGTATTTGTGATATTAGTTGATTGTCATTATTCCTGAGAAGATCTGGAAGTTTTTTTAAGGTACATTTATCTTTTGAATTAAAAATGTTTAGCTGATCCAGTTACTCTTAGTGAAATTTTTTAGGTTTTCTGTTATACTTGCCAACATTTTTATGCCAATCAAAAGTATTACACATAAGGCCAACTTTTCTTGGATGTCTTGCTAACGGGAGAAGTTTTTAAGACTTTCCTGGCGCCGTATTAATTTATATAAACGGTTATAATGGTTTGGTAAAGAAAAAAGCGTTCATATTCCTAACGTCACAAATTATTGGACGTTTTGCGTATTCGTCATAAAAATAGCCGCAGAATAATAGCATAGGCAATGAATACAATTTCTATAATAAAATTTGCTCTTTAGTAGCTACTCTCTACCTTGAAAATAGGTACAGATTTTCAAAGTATAAACCACTTTGTAAAGTGTTTGTGAATTTCTGGATTTTTTAAATTAATGATATTTAAACGTTCTAGCGGTTAATTTTCCGAAGGTAACTTTTATGTTCGACGGTACATTATTTTAAGACATTACCCAAACCCTTCAAGAAGATTCGGATTTCCTTAACCATTCCATTAATCGTGTTTCTTCCATATTATTTAGATATAGTAAATTTTCATGAATTTAATTACATTTTTATAGTTAATCCTTTATACAAGTGGTTTGCAACCAATGGCCCGTAGGTCAATGAATGACCCGCCATCGCGATTTTTGTGACTCACTAATTTAAAAACGTTTAGAAGGGTATATGTTTTAAAAATAAAAAAGTAATTGAAATAGCAAATAAGGTTAATATAGACATTCATTTTTCTTTTAGTTCGAATTTTTTGTCGACCCATCCAAAATTCCAAAAACCGACCAAAAAAGCTTCTCTACTCCTGCTTTATACTGTGATGCAGTTACAGTCACCTTTCTTACTCGCGGATAGTTTTATCCATTGCATGTTTCATACTGATGCATAATAAGTATTCATTACCTCCTTTGATGACATAGTTAATAATGCATTACAATTTTTAGATAAATTTACCTTGTAAATTTAAATTATAATTTTTCTATAAATTTTTAAGGAGTGAATGAAAAAATATTTTCTTAAAATTTCAAAAATTGTGGATATACAAAAGAGCCATTTAAAGTGAGTAGCTTCCGCGTTACTACCAATACTGATTATATTTATGATACAATTTGACAAAAACATGAGAAATCGCCTTATTTTTTCTAGCACCTTTATCCTTCTACTACGTATTTTCAGCTATTGAAGAAATTAAATACGATGACCAAAATGCAATATGTCGCAAAAGTACTTATAAAGGCTTGCGATTACTTCGGGCATACATTTTACGTTAAATACGAGTAAGTTAATGAATAGGCAAGGTAAATTTAATTGAAAAGACCAAATCTTGTATGAAATCCATAATTTGTTTTTGAGTGAGTCATGTAAACTGAAACATGGAGAATGATGATGAAGCAGTAGGCTGTTGCATTTTCTTGTTAGCCAAAAGACGTGTTTATTCGGGGAGACATTCTATGTCCACATGCATTGAAAATAATCATTTGGCAATTTTTAGGGCTTTAAAAAAATTCAAATCACCTGCATCCGAACATTCGATGAGATCGAAGGAAATTAACTTATAAAATGTTATCTGCTCTGTACGAACCCAACGGCGCTTTAGATTATTACACCATTGCTTAGATTTCAATTACAAAACAGTAGTTATCTAATCTGTATATTAATTAATAATAGCTAAGTGTTTTATATAAGCGCGAATGTTCACATATGCCCTGCATTAGATGCAAAATTTCATCTTTTAAATTAATTTAAATTAACTTTTTGAAAATAATAAAGACTATTTGATCATTTTCGAAAGAAAAAAGACTTGTTACTTACAGTTTTTCGAATTTCATTTTAAAATGTTTACATAAGCGACCAAATTTGGGGAAGTAATCATTCATGGAATAGAATAATTTATCCTATGTAAAATAATGCAAGATTTACATAGATAAAGACTATTTGATCATTTTCGAAAGAAAAAAGACTTGTTACTTACAGTTTTTCGAATTTCATTTTAAAATGTTTACATAAGCGACCAAATTTGGGGAAGTAATCATTCATGGAATAGAATAATTTATCCTATGTAAAATAATGCAAGATTTACATAGATACCAAATTACTGAATTAGCTTGAAATTTAAATATAAACGGAAATTAATTTCATAAATATTAAGGAATATTACTAGGCATGCAGCTAAAACAAATGAAATGGTTGTATATTCCGAATCTACAATTATTTGTTAATGTCATCACTTTTCTGAGACAATATCAAATGCGCTCAAATATATTAGTTTTTAATATAACTTTCAAGGATGTACCATACTTTAATTATAAACGTAAAATATAACATATTCGTTTCACAAAATTTCAATCAGGACTTCTTATTTATAATTCACAATAAATAATTCAGCCGCAAATATCGGATAGAAACCACAACCAATTCCTTCGTTTCACGTCCTTAGCATTCTCTCTTAATTTTCTGCATAGTAGCTTTAAAATGTCTTTACATAGACGTGCGCTTCCTCCAATTTATAAATAAATCGAAATACAAAGATTTGCTAAAGTTCTCCTACAGTCAAAATGCTATGGATGACAATGGAGTAAGTTCAACTGATAGCCGAAATGGAGGTCGGTCATTTCTACAAGTTTAATAGCTTTGGAACTTCTTTGCAAAATTTTGAGTTAAAACCTATAGTTATGCGTAAATGTATTAAATCATTCTGAACAATTGCCACACAGAGTAAATTTGCCATAAAAGAGTCAAAGCATTGCATGTTTTTAATTCCCACGTTGTTATTTAGTCATCTTTTATTGACGAAAAGCATTATTTTATATTTTGTTAACATGCAGCTTATGACAGACCGCTCGGTTCTTTCTTTGTGATGTTCGTGCTTTTCGATGGCGGCCGTGGCAGGTAAAAGCAATGAGCTATGCTATTGCACAGCAATACAAATGCTGTCGTTTAAATATGCTTATTTATTAAGTGTAAATTAAACTTCAGATATCGTGCAAAACGTTATCCGTATTAATCGTGGTAGTGATTGGTTTAAACGGTTCTGTAGTTTTCCCTGCAACTATCCTATTAAAGTTTAATTTTTCATGAAAGTTTATTACACATGAGATTTAGTGTAGTTTTTACATCGGTAGACAGAATCCAACGAATTTCTTTATGATTCGATTATATTTTATCTGCGATGGAAAATTCTATCCTGTGTCCGACTGTTTACTTTCTTTAGTTTGTGTACGAAGTACCTATTCTAAAATTCAAAGTTACCTAACGGATTCAGTTACATTATTTGTGCGTTTATTACGATGAGTCACATATATCGAATATTTCTCTATTTTTTCGTCATTAAAGAATATTTCCTTCAAAAAGACTATAAAATGGCGGAAATTATATTCTATAAGATACTTCTAATAACACGATCTAGTTCTATTTAGAAAATATTATATTAAAATAGTCATTCACGCAGGCGAAGCGTGCCGAGTTTTTCTTAAAACGAAGCCAAGCCGACAGCGTGATGAAAAATCTTGTTTCCAGAAATTTTTAAGGGACGGGTCGATCAAAGGGCGGAAATGTCCGAATATCCGTTCATCGGGAAAATTGATTGGCGAAAAAAACATGACGGAGCCTGCCAAGGAAGCGCCTCGGACACTTTTCCTAATTTTGACGAGAATGTGGAAGATTGTTGAGTAAATCACCTTGAAGTTAATATCCTAATGGACTATAATATGATCAAGAGTTTGCTTTAAGCCGACTAAAGTCATCTAACTTTCCTCAGCCCTAAAAGATGAATGTGGCTTCCCTTCAAGAAAGGGTTCCAAAATCACAAAAAGAAGCAGATTTGTTACTGCGGATAACTCTTGTCAATATAATGTCGTGTTTTACTTATTTGTCAGTATATATCTCTCTTTTTAATAAGTGCACTATGCGTGACGCTACGCTATCAATTTCTCAGAGTGCAGGGGTTTTGTTCCTTCATTCATCAAAATATCTAAATATGGACCGATTTTCTTCGTTTTTGCTTTATTCGACGGCTATAACTCTATTCTATGTTATTCTTGTGATTTTTACATGTACTTTTCACAAGTACGCATTCTTTATCGAAATTTGTGGATTTTTCGTACTCTTTCCGGACGTTGACTCTCACTGTTGCCTCCGATTCAATTATTGTCGAATAAGCCTACAAATAAACCAAAGAATAGCGTTATTCGCATTGGATTTTGTTTCAGCATCGAAATTATCGTTGTAACAAAGTCAATCTTTATACATAGCAAAGTAAATAGTTACTGGTAATTATTTAGGAAACTGCATCTGGGAAGAATTTAATACGATTGAACAAAGTAATTGAATATCCTTTGATCGTGTGCATACTGGAAATTTACCTTTTTTATAAGTAAAGTGATTATATTATAAATTTTTAATGTTTATTATCGCAAATAGGCCCAAGAATCTGGTTCATATTTACTAGAGTCAGTGTTCAATCATGGACGTTGGCTTTTCAGCGTTTCTTCCTTACAAGACATTAAAGTAAACATTTCAAAGGGCTACGGACTAGGAAAAGAAATTTTGTGTAAAGTACTTTTGGAAAATTAACGAAAAATGCATGCATATCCATTGCAAAATAATAATATATCTGTAACGAGCAAAACGGGGATTGGTGAGCAGGGGATGGATCCCCTTAGTGTGTGTATGTATATGTATATATGTATGTGTGTGTATATATATATATATTTATTTAGTTATTTATTGATTTATTTATGGTTAAATATAAGGAGTGCCTACAGGCCCCAAGCAAAATACAACCACTGTGATAGTAGTAATAAGTAAGCACGCAGATGTTAATCATAATTATATTGTATATTCTATTTGGCTTATGAATTATAATGATGGGAAATGCGCTACAGTAACGTATGAGAGAAGAAAATTTACCCGTGAAGAGAAATAACAAATTAAATGAAACCGTTTATTGTTTAATTGTCCGTCAAACAGCTAGTGGTGTCATATAGATCCCCATTAGCCAACTAAGTCCTAAAAGAGAGGCACAATTTAAAAATAGATATAAATGTTGTTTTTGGTGAAATGTTTATAAATAATATCATAGAAAACATATGAAAAGTCTATAGTAATCGTAGAAAATATCCCGGCACAGTTTGCATAATATACCAGTTGTGATTAGAAATGATAAAATTAGTAACTGACTAACACAGGAAGATTCTAAAGTCGGCCAGTTTCGTCTTTTACAGCATCGTCAGGTTGCTGTTATTATGGAATCTATCCACTATGTCGAGACTTCCCAAGTGGATGTTTTTACCAGTTGTGAAGGGTCAATATTAATATTTAATAGATAAGCTTACTGTTTATTTATTAATAATTATCGATAAAGCGATACAGTAGGGTTCTCGGTTTTTCAATAGTCGGCTTAAAAAATTAATAGGAGAACGATGACCTAACAGTTATAAAAGAAAATTATTCGTGAAATTGCTCAGTTGGAAGAGGAATGCAACCTTCTTACGTGCTGGAAAGCGATTAATCTCGCTCCGAAACTAATGTTCTCATTCTGAAGGCGTAAAATGATCATCTTACTCTATGCGGAATGAGAAGTTGAGAGACGGGTGCTGTGTGGCACCTATTCAAATGATATTTTTAAGGAGGGTTCGATTCGCTAAGTGACTACAGCAGGCGTGTAAAACTCGAAGAGTTATCAGGGCTCATTAAAGAGAATGATGTTATATAAGAGCCACATCCGTATTACAGTTAAAAATTGCATGTCTTCTTTGCCATTGAAAACAATACTTTCTAAAACGGAAACTTTACAAAGCAAAGAATTTCTATAACATTTATTTTAAAAAAAGCTACATTCGAGCCGCCAGTTTGACACCTGGACTACATACTGAAACTTCATTTTGCGAAGAAATTTTTTCATAACCTTGCAGTGATCTGATGTGTATAACATGGCTTTCTCCATAAAAATTAAAATGTCATATATGTTTGATGAAGACAACTTGGGACCAAGTATTATGAAAGGCGGTAAAGTAATTATGAATTCAGATGGAAAAATAGTCGCAGAACCAAAGGATGTAGCACAGGTAAGGGAAGAATACATTAAGAAACTATACAACAAACAGGCAGGATCGGCACAAATACAACTAGAAGAGGAGGATATCATTGAAGAAGGCAACTTGGGATCAAATATTATGAAAAGCGAAGTAGAAAAGACGATACTGGAACTGAAGAAAGGAAAAGCTTCAGGCAGCGATGGAATACGAGCAGAGGTACTTAAGGTCATGGGATCGGAAGGACTAAAATCTAATTAACAAGATTTACGACTCGGAAGAGTGGCCTCAGGATTTCTTAGATGTAACAATGATCCCTCTAAAGAAGAAACCAAAGGCAATGCAGTGTAAAGACTACCTAACGATAAGCCTACTGTCACACACTTCGAAGATCATCACAGGGATTCTTAATAAAAGGCCAGAGAAAAAGGCCGAAGAAATGCTTCAGAAAAAGACCAGGAACCAGAGATGCTATCGGTGTAGTGAGAATCATTTCAGAAAGGGCAATAGAGTACAGCCAAGATTGCTGCGTATGTTTCGTCGAATGGCAGAAGGCCTTTGATAGAGTAAATTGGGTATTGCTGATGAGGATATTAAAGGATATAGGTGTAGACTGGAAAGACAGGAGACTGATCAGGAATCTATACACGAATCAAGTGGTAAAGGTAGGGTTGGAGATTGCGGACACCAGCGGAGTAAATATCGGTAGAGGAGTAAGACAGGGCTGCTGTCTATCGCCGATTCTATTCAATATATATGGAGAGAGACTAATGCAGGAAGCGTTAGAAGGCACGGAAGATTTCAAAATCGGAGGAAGGATTATAAGAACAGTGAAATACGCGGACGATCAAGTACTTATTGCAAGAAATAAAAAGGAACTCTAGAAAATGATAAATAGACTAGTGATAACAGGTAGAAAATACGGTATGGAAATGAATACAGAAAAATCCAAGGTCATGCGAATATCAAGTAAAGAAGAAGAAAATTTGAAAATAAGTATTGGAGGAAAGCCATTAGAACAAGTTTCAGATTAGAAATACCTTGGAAGCATCATAACGAGAGAATCAAAATGTACCGATAAAATAAGGACTAGAATAACAAAAGCAAAAGCCGCTTTCAGAAGAATGAAACTCCTACTAACGGGAAATATAAAGGAGCATATCCGCAAGAAGTTGATAAAATGTTATTTATGGAGTATAGCTTTGTACGGAGCAGAAACATGGACGTTAAGGACATGGAAAGCTTCGATATGTGGATATGGAGAAGAATGCTGAAGATAAAATGGACAGCTAGGGTGAAAAATGAGGAAGTACTACGAAGAATAGGAGAGAAGCGAACGATTATACAGACTATCAGAAAGAGGAAGGCGAACTGGATTGGACTTTACCTGAGGTGAGAGTGCATGATTAAAGAAGTGCCAGAAGGAAAACTGGATGGAAAATGAGAAAAGGGTTGGAAAAGGTTTCAGTTGATAGACGACTTGAAAGGGAAAGAGAGCTATCAAGAGATGAAGAAGACTGCGGAAAATAGGGGTATATGGAGAACCAGGTTTAACCATGAATAATGACGGACCTGTCTACGGGCAGACTACCTATGATGATGATATATTTGAGACCAATAAACTTAAGAATATTATATTCCTCCGAAATCAGTACTTCCATCTTTTCCAAGAGATATAATTAATCGAGCTGATGAATATTTTAGGTCCACACATATTTTCATTTTTACTATATATTCTGTTAATTTATTGGAAACTTTTATGGATAAAAACAGCCATAAAAGACGACATTGTACGCATACAACAGAGATATGAAGTTGTGTTTGCATCCACCGAGGATGTTTCTAGCTTACTATTTGAAACTTTTTTATGAACTTTTTCCTTAGATTTGTGTGTATATGACCAAAGTAAGAAGGTGGTTCTGGTGCTTAGTGGAAGTGAAATCAAGGAAATTTGTAAAGAAAATGCTTCGTATGAAAGAAATATTTTGATCGAGCCTAAATGCAGGAATTATTTCTTAATTAGGAAGAATAATTTGATCTTAAACCTATAAGATTAAAATTAAGCCAATTAGAAGAGAGGTTTTTTGTTTTATGAGTCGCAACAACTCTAACGCATTTACATTTACGCACAGAAAACATGATTCGCCTAAGTAAGCGCTTGAGAGAATTTGGTAGAAATATTCCGTAGCCTTTTTTTGCATTGAAGTGGTTTTCAATTTATCAAAAGAATGGATGTTATTATGAGAAACTAACTGCATATTTATAAAAGATAACATCGATATTCTTTCAAAGGATTATGATTTTTAATGAACTATATTCACTATACTGGCGACAATTCCTACCAGGTTGTTTTATCCAAACCTATTATGCGAGGATGAATGTTCTTAAAACTTATCCCACTAGAACTTCTATTCTACCAATTATTTGTGTTGATCATTTTTTAATTCTTAACCGAAGAACAGTGGATTGTGACGGTATCGAGGTATGGATGTATCAGTTATAACAACACATCGCTTGATGTATTTCTCGAACTTGTGAAATTTCCTCTTCGCCTCGCATGAAGACGGATGAAATTTCAGCAAAACAATTTCCAGTAAGAAAGTGGTATTTACCGAAGCTTATAATGATAGCCAAGATATCCGTTCTCGATAGTATTAATATGTTTTTCTTTCCGAAAAATTTATCTTAAGCTCGAAAGTATGATAGTATAGAGGGTGAAAATAGGGTGAGTTGATGCAGACCGCAGCGACATCGGGGTTATCGGCCGCCGGGGCTTTAGGCAGCCCGCGTCGTGATCACCATGCGCCGCGACCCTGAAGAAGGCGCGGCGACGAGGGTGCTTTGTTATACGACGCTTAAGAAACCCCATTGCATTACAATTTTTAAATTTAAATAAAATATAGTTTATGTGTGTGTATATATATATATATATATATGTATATATATATATATATATATATATATATATATATATATATATATATATATATATATATATATATATATATATATATATATAATAACCACAAAAAGTGGATGGATTCTCAGCCGTAGGACGTAATTACCTTACTACAAAAATTTTATTAATTATTTTCGTGCCTCTAATTTTATAGCCAATTACATAGCTTTGTTGCTAAACCACGGTAATAACAGACAGTTCACCTGCACCTGCATACCGGGAAAGGAGATTAGTAGTTAAGGTGGGATTTTAGCTTAGAAATAGTGTAGAATAACTCTTATCCGGGGAAGGCAGTGATATTCCGAATCTCTGAGCTATTTACAGTTTCAAAGTCCCCATTATACATAAAAAATAAAAATTTTATATTTCTCTCATTGGGTAAATTGTAAATAAATATATGGCATTAAAAGTTTAACTTATGTAACTATACAAAGGCGAAGGCGGGTGAATAAAATAACAAAATAGCTGAGGTGGACTTATTGCAGCATGCATGTTTCATTAATAAAATCTTTTCATAATGACTTCTTTATATGAAATTACGTAAATGTCATCAGAAAATCCGCGCTAGTTTGAGCTGCCAATATCTATTGAAATATTTCACATACAGCGTTGTTTCTGGCATAATAGCACTTATGGAGCGTGGGAAATTTTATTCGTGTGATAAAACGTTAAAAACATTTCCGATAACTACACAATATTTCTTCAGCGATGCTCTCAACAGCAAGCTGTTATTTCTTCATTCAATTATTCAACCATATATAGATCATTGTTGTGATCAATGTCCTTCTAAAAAATCCTCATGTATTCAAAGTTGACAATGGAAAGCAACACATATTAGTTGCAGTTGTGCAAAATTGCAGTCTTCTGTAAATGTTAACGTATGCACAGGGATCACACATGGAAAATTTTTTTACAGGAATAAAATCTCTTGTGCTTCATGTGTGCTGTGATACAATGCTACGAAATGGTTCAATAAGTATAGGCAATTCAAATCAGTGTCTTTTTATCTATATGATCCAGTAAATTTTATGCTTGGAACAGTAAAAATGTAGATTCGAATACTAAGTATATGTATAAAGAATATATATATATATCATCGTCCATTGACAGGTCCGTCATTATTCATGGTTAAACCTGGTTCTCCATATACCCCTATTTTCCGCAGTCTTCTTCATCTCTTGATAGCTCTCTTTCCCTTTCAAGTTGTCTACTAGCTGAAACCTTTTCCTACCTCTTTCTCTTTTTCCATCCAGTTTTCCTTCTAGCACTTCTTTAATCATGCACTCTCTCCTCAGGTAATGCCCAATCCAGTTCGCCTTCCCCTTTCTGATATTCTGTATAATCGTTCGCTTCTCTCCTATTCTTCGTAGTACTTCCTCATTTTTCACCCTAGCTGTCCATTTTATCTTCAGCATTCTTCTCCATATCCACATATCGAAGCTTTCCATGTCCTTAACGTCCATGTTTCTGCTCCGTACAAAGCTATACTCCATAAATAACATTTTATCAACTTCTTGCGGATATGCTCCTTTATATTTCCCGTTAGTAGGAGTTTCATTCTTCTGAAAGCGGCTTTTGCTTTTGTTATTCTAGTCCTTATTTTATCGGTACATTTTGCTTCTCTCGTTATGATGCTTCCAAGGTATTTTTAATCTGAAACCTGTTCTAATGATTTTCCTCCAATACTTACGTTCAAATTTTCTTCTTCTTTACTTGATATTCGCATGACCTTGGATTTTTCTGTATTCATTTCCATACCGTATTTTCTACCTGTTATTACTAGTCTATTTATCATTTTCTAGAGTTCCTTTTTATTTCTTGCTAGAAGTACTTGATCATCCGCGTATTTCACTGGTCTCATAATCCTTCCTCTAAGTTTGAAATCTCCCGTGTCTTCTAACGCTTCTTGCATTAGACTCTCTTCATATATAATGAATATGATCGGCGATAGACAACAGCCCTGTCTTACTCCACTACCGATATTTACTCCGCTGGTGTCCGCAATCTCCAACCCTACCTTTACCACTTGATTCGTGTATAGATTCCTGATCAGTCTCCTGTCTTTCCAGTCTACACCTATATCCTTTAATATCCTCATCAGCAATACCCAATTTACTCTATCAAAGGCCTTCTGCCATTCGACGAAACATACGCAGCAATCTTGGCTGTACTCTATTGCCCTTTCTGAAATGATTCTCACTACACCGATAGCATCTCTGGTTCCTGGTCTTTTTCTGAAGCATTTCTTCGGCCTTTTTCTCTGGCCTTTTATTAAGAATCCCTGTGATTATCTTCGAAGTGTGTGACAGTAGGCTTATCGTTAGGTAGTCTTTACACTGCATTGCCTTTGGTTTCTTCTTTAGAGGGATCATTGTTACATCTAAGAAATCCTGAGGCCACTCTCCCGAGTCGTAAATCTTGTTAATTAGATTTTAGTCCTTCCGATCCCATGACTTTAAGTACCGCTACCGGTATTCCATCGCTGCCTGTAGCTTTTCCTTTCTTTAGTTCCAGTACCGCCTTTTCTACTTCGCTTTTCATAATACTTGGTCCCAAGTTGTCTTCTTCAGTGTTATCATCTTCTTCCAGTTCTATTTGTACCGATCCTGCCTGCTTGGTATATAGTTCCTTAATGTATTCTTCCCATACCTGTGCTACATCCTTTGGTTATATATATATATATATATTTATATATATATATATATTTATATATATATATATATATACACATATATACACTAGTTGATATGTGCTTGCATTCTGCAAGCATTTTTAAATTTTAGCATTTTTACAATTTTGAATTATTCCCAATCGATTTTGTACAAAATCATATAACCTTGTCCAATTTCAACTTTGTAGCTCATTTAGACGAGCCTTATACTTTTAATCCTCGTATAGAACAAAAATGGGGAAAAACATCTCCTAAGATTTCGAGTTTTTACAATATCGGATTTTTTTCCTTCTGTTTCAACTGAAAACCAATAATACTGCCAAATTCAAGTTTGTAGCTCATTAAGAAGTTCCTTATAATTATCACACACATATGGGGCAGAAATGGGGCAAAATCTCCCCTAAAAATTGGAATTTTCACAATATTTTATTTTATCTTCGGTTGCAGCAAAATCTCTATGATCGTGCCAAAATTTCAAGTCTCTACGTCATATGGAGCTGCTTCATCTTTTTTATTCTCGTGTTGAGCAGTACAGTAGCAAACCAACCCCCAAAATGGGGATTTTATCAATATCGAATTTCCTTCATTAGTCTTACTTAGTTTAACATAAATGTCATTAAAATATAAGGTTCTGATTCTCATCAAAGGTATACTCATATGAAAGCACTAGCAGCCCGTTGCAGCTACGCTTGCAAATAATCTAAATAGTTCGGCTCGGGGTTAGTTCTTCTTTGTTCCCTATTAATTTGACGTGTTTCCCTGTTTCTTTTTCTTGCTTTCATCTACACTGGCAATCATATGAGTTTCCGCATCTCTTTCTCTCTCTTTCCTACAATACTCTTCCTTTGATCTCTGACTCCTCTTCCTTTCTCTGGCAGTTGTACCTGGGTTAATAGCTCTCCTTTTCACTGGTCTACCCCTTGGCAATTTTAAATTTTCTGCGATTTTACAGCAATATATTAGAGCAATTACGTGATCACAATGTCACAGAGTTACTCAATGCTGGTTTAATTAATATTTAATATTGAAAGGGGAAAAATTTTTATTTCTACCTTACCTTAGTTTCCATTATTATCGTTGCACCCTTATAGACGAACTCACAAACAGTTGCTTTCCTTAAGGTGTCTATCAACTTCTTATAGGACCTACTATAAAGGCGACGTCAATGCAAGCGTTTATTTAGATTATCAATGAAGAGAAAATAACAATAACGCTTTTCTTTCGTCTATTTGATGGTTTAATTGGCCTTAAATGAATCGGAGGCAACAATGAGAGTCTCCTTGGCAGCGCCCGGAATGAGTACGAAAAATCCGAAAAATTTCAAAAAAGAATGCGTATTTCTGAAACATTCCACCGTATAACGTGTAAACATCGTAAGAATAAGATAGTATAGAGATTTAGCCGTCGAATAAAGCAAAAAAGAAGAAAATAGGTCCCTATTTACTTATTTTAATGAATGAAGGAACAAAACCTTGAACTCTGAAAAATCGAAAATCCCGTGTAAGCTTATGGGAAATATAACTGTCTCCTGGATTGGAACTCGGGACACTTCAGTAAACGAAAATATTTTTTCAGGGACCTCATAGCCAGTAGAAACAAAACGCCGTTTACCGCATACCTTTACGACCAACGGTTCTCGGGAAATACGCCGATATAATTACGAGAGGCTTCATACCCACGGACGCAGCTTCACTACGTGCATAATATATAGGATTAAGAATTACCAATTTTTTTATAAAAACTATAAATTTACGTTATTTCCACTCGGATTTTAATTCTGTTTTCAAAAATAAAAAATTACAATTTATATCCTATCCGGTAGTTAAGGCCGCGAGTTCGAATCTTGACGGGAAATAATTTTAAAATGCAAATATAATATCCTACCAAATTTCAAGTTTCTAGCACATCTGGAAGTGCCTCATAATTTTGTAATCTCCTATCTGATATATATAGGTATGGAGGTATTTCCCCAATAGTAGAGGCAGGGACTGACGGCCCGAGATACCGGCGAACCGGGCGGCTGCCCGGAGCGCCAAACTCTTGGAGCGCCTTCGCGACAGTCTATCCAACTGTTATTTGCATATAGATGTCTGCCGGATGACAATATTTGAGTATTTAGATCGCATTTTCAAAAAATTATTTCTTCGTTACTGCTTCAATAAATAAGTGAAAACTCTAGTTAAAAGTGTTTTAATATAAACTTTCCCCAAGCATAGGTGGATCGTTGGACAAACATCTAGGGCAGCTCCTGAAGAGACGTCACGTATTCGCATCTATTTTTAATGTCTTCTGACAGATGTAAGGACCTATACTTAGCTATATTAACTACAGTATTGTTAAATGCTAGAATTTGACACCCTTCTTATGCCATTGAGCCTTATACTATTAAATACATCTACATAAGCTTAGTGTTAAAATGCCGAACGGGGCCGAAAGGGTCCTCTATACCGTTAGGATGGAGGTAGCTTAGTAAGATTCCGCCTTAATTCGGCGATCGCTCTTAACTCCGTTTTTAAGCCAAATCGAACTTTCACTTGCAAAATTATAGATATATTCAACTTATCCCTACGCGTTTATTGTCATATCATATCACGCGTCAAGTTTTGGAACGGATTACGCTTCCCATTCTAAGCAATAGACATTTTAGATATTCAGTAAATATCTCCTACTTCCGTTAATATACTTTCAATGACTACTAATCCGCGTACGATAAAGTCAGAAGCATGGTTTTTCGGCCTTATGACTCGCTTTCTTGACGTCGGCCAAATAATCCAGTGCTCCGACGTTTCTGCAACTTGGCTGTAAAATTCAACGAAAGGAGTCTTGTATTAATAATTTACATACATATCAAGCCCGAGTGAATATATTGTGCGAAACTGTACAATTTTCTTCACCATGTAGTTCTTCAAAGTGACAGAAGATTTTATTTTCTTCCAAAAATCGAGTGCTTTTCTTTCATTGCAATGATACTACATGAAAGTTATTTTCATCATCCAAATATTTCGCCACGCGATATTAAAAATTTGAAAACGTTAAATAGACGTTAGTATTTTTATTATTTTAATTGTATAACAGGTAAGCAGCAACGGCGTTTCCGCCATATTTTCCAATATGGCGGCCTACGGTTAGAATAAATCTGCTCATTAATGTATTTCAATTTATACATACACGTTTTGATATTTATTCAAATCAGCAATTAATTACCTCCTTGATAACTTCCTAGCTTGGCATTTCGGGCAAATGCTTAACAGCATTCATTAATTTTTTCTGTCCTTGTCTCATTCATGTTTCTTAGCTCTTACAGCAAATATTTACCAGTCGAATTTTGTTTTTTTGGCTGCTGCCAGATTAAACAGTTATGTTTACGTATGAGCAAAGCACTGCATCACACAGACAAAATGTACTTCTTTGAAATTTCTAAATCTTCCTTATTGAATTCTGTATAGCTCCCTTCGAAGCATCTTACCAAGTATTAAAAATGTTTTCTTTTTCATTTGATTTTTCAGTTATGCTTTATAGGATAATCTTATTACTTTTGGGAAACATAATTATAAGTTTTCTATGAACACAGCTAGAATCACTAAGATGTTTTTTTAATGGGTAACGTGCAGGGTGATAAGTATGGTCGTTTTTCGCAAAAGCTTTCTGTGATTAAAGTGGGAAAACTAAGTCTGTGATGAATGTCTTCCTTAAGACGATCTGTGGTTTAAATTGGAAAACCCAACCTCTGAGAACTGTTAGCGTAAGTTTTGTGCGTTGCTTCCCTTGCCAGCAACCAACTTAATGAATTGGAGGGATAAATCTAGATGCAGACAAATACGAGTATAGCAACGAATAGAGGTTAATTTGAATCCGGTTTACCGCAAATCTCGTATTTACAAAATAGCAGTTATACTTTCTTTTATTTACAACCCATGGTCGCGTGTCCAAGACTAAAAAAGGAGAAAACAACATTGACGTAAGCTATGTTGTATTTTCACTGAAAATCGTATTCGATGTCATTTGTTTCTACTGTTAATCAAAAAAGATAAAGAACGCTTAGGTCGAAATACCGTAAGAATGATAACATGTTCTAAATGATCCAGGCAGACTTTTAATGAAACTGCAAATATCATGAGAATTTCTTTTGGCAGTTTAATTTAATCACTGTTGCATGTTTATTCACACTGGTGTAGAAACTACAGGTAATGGAAAGTAAGCTCGCAAGTTGATCCTCTTCTATTTTTCTGCCTTGAATAATGTTTTATTGAAAATTATCAGTTTTCAGTCCTGGAATGCCGCATTTGTTGTATGCCATCCAACGTTCTGTTCCACAGCTTTCACCGTCGGATCTCTGAAATTTATTTTCGCTTGGAATTCAGTAAAAACAAACTTCCAATTTAGTTATTAAAATGTAATCTAAAGGATGTCCTTCTTTATTTGGTAAAGTTTAATGTTTGGATAAAGTTGTCGCTTCATTAAGAAATGCATTCTCATCCAGATATGCCGCCAGTGTCATCCGAAAATTTCACTGGTTCGGAGCACTGCCAGAAAATGCGCTGATTAAAATTTGAAAAGCAATAGTAATAACAGAAACAACGACATAATTTTCAGGGTGTATATGGTTTAACTCTTTGATCGGTTTTGATTCGTTTCATTCCGCCATTCTTCTTATGACAGAGTCATTGGTAGGTAGTTTAACATATTGCGTACATTTTATACGTAAAAATTCACAAATATCTATCTGTGTTCCCGTTTTCTTAAGGTCCTTTTAGGTTCAAGAAAGATACATCGTACTTGATTTATATCGAGTAACATTTCTCTTCGACATTTGATTCATGAAATTTTCTGGAAGTCCTTCAGGTCGCATTAATATATTATGCTACATCTTAGTTACTTTTAAATATGTGGGCAATTTTGATATAATTGCATTGTAAATTACTAAGTTACAACAGTTAAAATGGGTTGTGCGTTAGACATATTTGATACGCATAAAAATATTTTTGTATTTAACAAATGTAGAAGTTTTAACTTAATTACATGAGTTTATCGAAACACTAATAATCACATGCAAAAGTTATATTTTTGAACTCAGAGAGGAGCTTCTAAAGCAGTTTAGCAATAATATTGGTAGACGTTCTTTCCGATCCATTCTATTAGAAGACTCCTGCTAAGTCTCCCAAATTCAATTCTGCTTTCGAAGAAGCGCAAGAGTTGAAAGGAGCTGAAGCCTACCGGAAGAACCAGTCAATTCGCAAAACTATCGAATTTTAAATCGCGAACGCTCTCAAAAATGGCTTAGATGTCACATAAGAGATTAATAGTTGACAGCCGCGACTGACGGTGTTTTTAATGGGTAACAATAATTTAGTGATTTTTAATGTTAAATATACCTACAGCGAATACATAAATCAAGATACTGGTCATTTTCTTGGTTATATTAAAATAACAATAATTTATAATTGTAATATTTACAACAGAACAACAAAACAGTTTTTGGAAAAAGAATAACATTTAAACTTGTCTTCGCGCACCAATGCGATTTCAAAATTTTTAATTTTCTTTAATCTATGTCATTAAGGATAAATTTATCTGAAGTGTTATAACGTAACTTTAGATCTTTAAATGTCTAACCTTTATAAGTAGCCATTCTTGAATGTAGTATAAATTAAAATGCTTTTCCTAAATTCATAGGCAGATAAAGGGCCAGTATCAGCTTATGGTCGCTTTCTCGGCTTAATGCTGAAGATCAGTTGAATACCCTCTCGAAATTAATAAGCGTGAGTTTTATGAAATCTTGTCCTCTTTCTGTTAGAGTTAAAAAATATTCCTATGCATTTCGCCGTCTTAGTGCTTTCCATTTTCACGCGTCTACTCTGATCGTAACACGTTAAGACAACGGGTGAAACGTTATCAGTTCGGTGGACCGTAAAAATGCCCAACGGCGCTTTTTTTATTCCGAAGTATTATAAGCAGATAGGTGACAGGGCTTGCGAGTAAAGTATATCGACTGAGCCGAAGAACGCTGTCCTTCCCTTCTCGCAATACAGATCGACGGCGCTGACGTATTCACCCCCGCAGGGGAGCGCTCAGCTGCCGGGGAACCGCGCATTCATGCCACCCTTCTATCTTTGGTGGAGGTCTTATCGCTCACATTATGAAATCGGTTAGTCATCGATACTAATGTTGGAATCCTTTCATGGATATATTCCTTTAATTTATTATTTTTCCATATACACCTTTTATTTTACGTCCAGTTATCCGGAAATCGAGCATTTTTCGCCAAGTTTCAAACTGAACTCGATAAATAGATACAATTCGCTTTCTCAAAATAAGATCGACATTAATGATATCGAAAATAATAGGTTTAAGAAGTTGTAATGGCCTCATCGTCCTTTTATCCTTAGAAGACATCGATGCCGCTATTAGATGCCAGTGAAATTTAAAAGAATCCTCTTGGCATAACTAAGAGATAATGGCCATATTTTCTTAGCTTGAGCTTAAGATTGCAGTGACAAGCAAGGTTTGTCGTTCGCCATGGAATATTTTTCATGAACAGGATGGAATAGTTTGAAAGGATTAAGTCCTTAGTGTCGAAGAACGGTTTTCTAAAGTCGCGGCGGCACCCTTTCAAACATAAACGGAACTTCGCGGCACTGCCACCTTAAAACAAAGCTCTTTATTGAAACATACAGCTTACACATCACTTTGGTGTAACATCACAAACAAATTGTTAGAGGAAATATTATTGTCCTGTTGACTAATAAGAACTTCCAAATCGTTTACTCAACAATGTCGTTCGTGGAGCCTCATAAAACCAGTATGGGACACAAGCGTGCCTCGGCATCCAGTTGCGGAAACTGTGGTTTAGAGTTTTACTTCATAATTGTATAAAAACTTAACGATATAATTGTACTTCATGATCCTAACGCTTATGGCGGACGATAGCACTTGTCACTCAGTTTATTCCGTACGTTCACTCGAGCTCATTAGGCACACGACCGGCAAAAATAAGCGAAATTGCATGTTTTAGTTCTTGGAAGTGTCTGCTGAAGGTTCCTCGCAGTTGGCAGATATAAATATTTATCATTATGAACGTTATTATTATCAATCCTGGACAAATCATAGGAAACCTGTCATCCTCTGTTTCACTTCGAAGTATCATCATCATAGGTAGTCTGTCCGTTGACAGGTCCGTGATTATTCTAGGTTAAACTTGGTTCTCCATATACTCCTATTTTCCGCGGTTTTCTTCATGTCTTGCTGGCTCTCTTTCCCTTTCAAGTCGTCTATCAACTGAAACCTTTTCCAACGCTTTTCTCTTTTCCATCCAGTTTTCCTTCTAGCACTTCTTTAATCATGCACTCTCTTCTCAGGTAATGCCCAATCCAGTTCGCCTTCCTCTTTCTGATAGTCTGTATAATCGTTCGCTTCTCTCCTATTCTTCGTAGTACTTCCTCATTTTTCACCCTAGCTGTCCATTTTATCTTCAGCATTCTTCTCCATGTCCACATTTTGAATATTTTCAAGTATTGAATATCATCTTTCCTTGGCATCCATGTTTCTGCCCCATAAAAAGCTATACTCCATAAATAACATTTTATCAACTTCTTGCGGATATCCTCCTTTATATTTACCCTTAGCAGGAGTTTCTTTCTTCTGAATGCGGCTTTTGCTTTTTTTATTCTAGTCTTTATTTTATCGGTACATTTTGCTTCTCTCGTTATGATGCTTCCAAGGTATTTATAATCAGAAACTTGTTCTAATGGCTTTCCTCCAATACTTATGTGCAAATTTTCTTCTTCTTTACTTGATATTCGCATAACCTTGGATTTTTCTGTATTAATTTCCATACCGTATTTTCTACCTGTTATCACTAGTCTGTTTATCATTTTCTGGAGTTGCTTTTCCTTTCTTGCTAGAAATACTTGATCATCCGCGTATTTCACTGTTCTTATAATCCTTCCTCCGATTTTGAAATCTCCCGCGCCTTCTAACGCTTCCTGCATTAGTCTCTCTCCATATATATTGAATAGAATCGGCGATAGACAGCAGCCCTGTCTTACTCCTTTACCGATATGTACTCCGCTGGTGTCCGTATTCTAAGTATATATATAAGCTTAAAGGAAAGGTAAAAATAAAGGTGGCAACAAGGTGTTGGAGGAAGCGCAGTGGACACTTACCTAGATTGGAGAGCCGCTGGGGGCGCTGAGGACACACGAAAAAAAATGTATATATATACACATATACATATATATTCATGAAGTTAAATTCAAAGATGCTTCAGCAAGGTCTTATTTAAGCAATCCAAGATGTTACGGTCCTCTTTATTTTACAGGGTCCTCGGTATTAGGGTAGAATTGTTTACTATTTACTAAAATTTATACACTCACAGTAAGTTTAGTTCATTCGAAATTCAGCAAATTTTTGTTATAGAAATGAAATAAAATAGATTTCCTAATGAGCAACTTAAGTTACAGTAAATTTAAGCGTCTAAGGACTTACGGATTAGAATTCAACCCTGGAGATGGATAACAATAGTCGTGACTGCTATTGTTGGTTGGCTCATGAAAATTAGTCTTATGATATAATGATAAATAAGTATATTAACCAAGCTTGCTTTTCTCAAATGTAACTACAAATCTTATTCAGCGGTCACTGTGACTAAAACACTTGTCACAAAAATAAATGCAATGTATTGTTCTCAATCTTTGGCACCTCTTAATTGGAAGGATTATTGTAATCCAATTTTGAGCATTAATTAAGATCTAGCAATTCACTTAAAACTACGATCGCATTTTGTTGTTTGAAAAGTAAATTTTAAGCTAAAATATTAGCCCTCGAGCTCTAGCCTCGACTTTTCTCACCCTAGACTCTTCTCACCTTTGACATTGCAATCTACTGATTTAGACTACCTTGTCTTTTTTCCTGTTGGATGATGTCTACCTGCAAAAATTAATTTTACTGCAATTAATTAACTGTCGGTATCTTGGCAAATGGAAAATCTCCATTTGCATAAGTTCGGCTGTCTTTATATTGCCCACGTAGAATCATAAGAAACATTTGTTGTATCAAAGTACTCTTTTTAAAACTTTTATTAACGAACACAATATAAACTGTCATCTTAACTGGAGTTAACAAATTAAATTGACACTTCGTTTTATATCATAGTTTTTTGACGGGATTTTTATTGTATCTAACAAAGCAATCTGCAGAAACAGTAATGGCGGATGTTTCTTTTGCCTCTTTAATTTCGCTACATTCTTTATAACTCTTTCTGCTAAGAGAGGATAACCTGATAGAAACGCTCAGAAATTCTTACTCGGAATCATTAAAAACCAACCTGTTTGGATGCAAAACTTGGGGATCAACTTAAACATTACATCGACTTACATACCTTAATATACGATATGTCACAACATGCTGACTCACTTAGTCGCTCACTGCATAGCCGATATTGCTTTACACCAGCATTGATTGACTATAATTTCTACTCTTAAACAGTGGTATATTTTACCTATATATACGCCTGTGTGCCTAAATAAAACTTGTGTAAAATTATTTTTAGTAGCACCAATGTAGGCATGAATCATTCGCCTGTGTTTTCCATTGAAAAGTATAAATATTTCAAGACTCCTCCGTAGAACCTCGTTACTTGTGCTGCATTTATTTAACGCCTTTTTCAGGACTCGATATTCCTTAGAAAAGGTGTATTTTCGTTTGAAAATAAGTAACTATATTCAATTCCGTATTTTCGAATGCCTCGGAAATCCGGAACTTGGATACCAAAATGGCGACGAAGCATTCACAAGCGGGCGGACGCATCAATCAGTTCTCATTAAGAGAACACGTTTTAGATTTCTTCGTCGATATACTAAACTTCCTTCGGAAAACATTTCTTGTTGTTAGCCTTCGACGCCGCAAACTAACCCTTCCGATGTGGGGTGCAGCGCCTGGATGGGCGTGCCGGTGGAAGGGCCCCCTCCTCGCCGGCTACCGCTCTCCCAGCAGCCCGCCTAATCCCGCCCATTTGAGTGACAGAGCGGGATCCTCGTGGCTAGCGGATTCGGCGGATTGACAGGTTCCCTTTCGCTCGCTTTTAGCTGCATTCGTTTCGGAAAGCGCTTCTTCTCTCTCATTGGAAAAATTTAGCGGTGTCGCGAAAAACCACTTAAAAATAATATAAGAAACATATTTCGTTTTTAATAACACTTCATTAGAAAACCATAGCTGAAATGCAATAACAGTAAGAATTTTAAGGTAAATGAAATAGAATATACCAATACGATAAAAAGGTGACAATAATGGCTCGAACTTGCGATTTGCTTAGAATAAGCGGACTAAAAATTGAACCGTGTTTTTAAATTGATCTCTTTGCTTTGGCACATTCGGTCTGTTGCGATTCACTCGGCGATTCTCCTTGCAAATCTCCTCAGCGAATGCATAGGGAGCGATCCGCAGGACGGACTCTGTAGGCCAAGGACGATTGCAGTAACGCACTCCCTCCATCCCTCATTAGCTTCTGACACGTTTAGATCAAAACATCCCACGCAAATTCCGTCTAGATGTCTACCGCTTAAGTAAAATTACCAAATTTCCGGAAAACGAAAACCATATTTGTATTCTTATTAAATGTGATGCTTCTATTCGCCGGAAGATCCTTCTTATCAAATTTTTATAAAGTCATTATTTAAGGTGATATTTTTTACTTTCTCATACTAAGTATCGAGAAAGTACCTATTGTTTTCGCGAAAAAATTCGACCTCGAGATTTTTACGGTGTCGCTGAATCCGAAAAAGTGGTTTTTGCAACGCCGTCCGTCTGTCTGTTACTGGCTCTGGAACCTAAACGGTAGAGCGAAAATGAATGAAATCTCGTACTTAGGCATTCCATCATACTGAGCAGAGTATACATAGAAATGGTTGACATTGATGACTAATTAAGAGTAGTTTATTCTACGCATTTTTAACAACAATCCGATTTTCACAAAAGCGGCTCTAACGATTTTGATCAAATTTCGTACAGTTACTTGAGTTTACATCTTCAGTAATACCGTATAGTTCATATTTCTCAAAAAATGAATATAAGGCTAGTTTATTCTGGGCAACTTTAACAATAATTCGATTTTCTCAAAAACGGTTATAACGATTTTGATCAAATTTCGTACAGTTACTTGAGTTTACGTCTTCAATAATACTACGTATTTCATTTTTCTCAATGAATGAATATAAGGCAAGTTTATTCTTGGGCAACTTGAACAAAAATTGGATTTTCTGAAAACAGGCTCATACGATTTTCATTTTCTAAAGATAACCAAACGAAGCATTAGTACCTATATATGAGAAAGTTTGTACAATGTATGTTGTACCGATTTTTTATCTTTGATAGAATGAAATTGATATTGCATAAAAATCTTGCTGCATAAAGCATCTTCTCTTAAGCATAAGTTGCGCGAATAAATATCTTTTCGTATTTTTTGAACGCGATAACATTTTAATTTGAAGCTAACTAAAATGAATCCAGTTGCTTCTCTTGTAATGTAGGAAACGTTCCAAAACAACCTTTTTGATTATAAAATTCAGATGAATTTTTAAGGAATCGATCGGACTGTTTACCATACTCTTGTGTGCAATTATGCAATTTGTCAATATTTGGTTTTATAAATTTTCCAAAATATTTTATATAGTCATGGGTGAAGTTGAATCCATTAACATCGAAAGAAAAAATCTTCTCTAAACATTTTTAATTTCTTGATCGACAATATTACCCTGTTTGTAACGGAGTATATATTTTTGCAGTTTTAGTAAGATTTTGTTTTAAAATAATGTTCCATCCCATTAATTCATTTGGTTTGGTAATGAATATTGTCGATAATTACGTTACCATTTTGTCTGTGAATCCTCTATAATGTTCATATGTTTTTGTGTGATGATGAAAAAGTTGTAACTATGTGTTAAATTTGTGCCACGTTAAAAATTTTATTGGTCCTAAATGCCACTGTGAAGAACTACATGGATCAATATGATCCTTACCACAATAAAATCTCTCGCATCAAACAGGTAATTTTTAAATTATTTATGCGGGTGTTTTTATTAAACCTTATACCAAAATCAAAATATTTAGCTTCGGAATTAAAATTCTACGCCAATTTTGATTCACGGAGTAAATTTAGTATTTCCAACTCCAAGGCAATTAATTGACGATTTTTAATTTGCGTCATCGGAACGCGAAAGGATAATTAGATATAATTATTAACTATTTTCATTTCGCGAATAAAAGGGGAAGGTGAAAAAAGTCGCTGCGCATTGCAGCAAAAGCCAAACCGTAGTCAAACAAACAATCGAGCGAATTTGCATCGCGTTCTTTTCTGGCAAGACTCGAAACACATCGAGGAATTTTTTCGACCCCTTCCTATCGTCACGGTAAACAACGCACGTTCCCTCTCTCTCTCTCTCTCTCTCTTCCCGTTCTTGCTCGATCCGGACGGAATACAATGTTATATAGTTGGCTTAAGGAGGAAAGAAAACTGATTAATATAATCGTCGCCCGCGAAGCAAACAAAAAGAAACATTCGTAGCTTTATCCCGAATTTCCGACTATTCATTTGGTTCTGAGAGAGAGAGATACAGAGGGACGGAGAGGCAGAGAGAAACAAGGGAGTCGACAAAGGCTTTTCGTTGACCGTTCCCGGACGTAGGTCGAAAAGGCGCGGCGCGTTTCTGGCTTTGCGGAGCGCCGGCAAAACAAGCGGCGGCGGCCGCCTCAACTAACTTCGCCGCTTCTCCAAAACTTCCTCGCTCTCGCCAGCGTTCGACGGGCCCGCGCTACGGGGGAGAAGAGCATCCTTGTGAGGGGGGCGCGGAAGGGGGGGGGGGAGAATGTAAGTCCACGTTATCTTACCAGGGATTCGAATGGGGTAGAAGATAGGCGTAGGGACGAGAAGTACGGGTGGGAGTAGGTGTAGATGAAGATGGGAGAGAGGGAGGGGGGAGGGGAGGGGGGAACGGCCGGAGTGAGTGTTCTGGAAGTGAGCGGGAGATATAGAAAGAGAGAGGGGGTGAGAATATGTAAAACTAAAAAGAGAGGAAAAGAGTTGGGTTGGGTGGGGGAGCACGCCTGCATCACGCAACACCATTCCCTCTTTTCGTTTTGTTTTTGTTTTGATTTTTAAAAAAGTCGCCAAACGTCCTCCTCCTCCCTCTCCTTCCCATCCCACTGCGTGCTCGGGCATTTTTCTCCCCCTTCCCCCCGCTCCTCTACACGCCCCATTGGAATCGGTATACCCACCCACCCCACCCACGTTCCCTTCTCCCATCCCACTCCGAAACTTTCGTCAGGGATGCATTTTGGAACGGATATCAATTCAGTTCTCTCTCTCTCTCTTTCGTTTCCTCCCCCTCCACCTATTTCCTCCTCCCCTCCCCTCCCCCTCAACGGGCAGTCACACTCGCGTGCGATGAAGTGGGATATGGGGGAGGGGGGGAGGGAGGGAGGGTGAGGGAGGGGGAGAGGAGAGCGCGGAGTGAAGGGGTGATGTTGGTGTGGGAGAGTGGAGATGGCGTTTGGAGGGAGGAGGCATCCGTGGGGCGGGACCCTGTAGTTGTTTCAAGGGAAGAGAGTGAGTGAGGTATAGAGAGAGAGAGAGAGAGATATATATATATATAGAGAGAGAGAAAGAGGGAGAGAGAGGGAGGGAGGGAGGGAATGGAGCTAACGATGTGTGCATTGGAGTGGGGTGGACGTGCGCCACGGGGAAGGGAGGAGGAGAGGAGAGGGGGAGAGAGAAAAGGGGCGGTTTGCGAAAAAGCGGGTGCAGGGAGGAATGGGGGGGAAACGATTCTGAATCCGATGCACGGTGCGCGGCGGGTGTGAGAGGAAGGGGGGGGGAGAGAGAGTTTGATAGGGAGAGAGAGGGAGGGAGAGAGAGAGAAAAGGGTGGAAGAAGGGCGGGAGGGAGTGGTGAGGTGTGTGTGTGTGTGTGTGGAAAGGCGGGGGTGTATCAGTGGGCTGGACGGCGGGACTGAGCGAGTGGCTGCGAGTAGTTTGGAGAGGAAGGTGTATAGCGGCTGCCGCCTCTGCAGCAGCAGCGTCGCGGGGTGGCGGCGGTGTCCAAGAGGCGCCAGAGAGAGAGAGAGAAAGGGAGAGAGAGAGAGGGAAGTGGAAGAAGAGGGAGAGTAAGTGGGGTGGTGGAGAAGGATCGGTGGCGAAGGCGTGGGAGAGGGGGCGCCTCGCGGTGGGCGTACGAAAGAGGGAGGGGGATGGAGTGGGGAGGGGGTAGGAGGAGAAGGGAGAGAGAGAGTGAGTGAGTGAGAAGGGGAGGAAAGGCGCGCATACGAGCCGTGGCGTACGCACCCCCGCTCGCGCAGTGCCGCTGGCCGGCTTTGTTGCGAGGGCCGCGCGATCATTCCGCTATGAGTGAGTGGCGGAGTTAAAAGCTGGGAAGAGAGAGAGAGAGAAGCGAGTTGAGTGGGCGAGAAAAGGGAGAGAGAGAGAGGAAAGGAGTCCGCGGGACATACACACATCACGCCCTCTCTCGCGCGCGCACGCACGACGCACACGTTTTCGCGGGTCGCTTTTAGTTCGGTGCGAGGGAGTGAGGAAGTCGGGCGCTTCTTCGGCATCGCTCTGTGTGGTGCGTCCGAGGTGGAAGGACAGATAGAGATATTTACATATATAAGGGGGAGTCGTTTCTCTCTTTTTCTCTTGGACTCGGATCGGACTCGTGCTCCCGAGCGATATCCTCTTAGGCGCCTTCTCTCTCTCTCTCTCACCCTCGGAGCTTCGTCCCCCTTCCCTTCCGACGGCCGACTCCTTGGATTCCCTACGCCTCCTTCCCACGCCACCTGCTTCGCCTCCTCCGTCCCTCCTCCTCCTCCTTCTCCGCCTCCCTCGGGAAACCTACTTCTCCTACCTCCTCTACCTGTACTCCCACACAAACACACACTCCACCTCCTTTTTTCCTTATCCTTTTTCTCTCTCTCCTTCTATCCCTTTCCTTTTCCTCCTCTCCCGACTTTCCACTCCGCGTTTTTGTTCTCTCTCGATCCACTCCCCGCCGTCCGCCGCAATCCGCGGGACTCTCGGACGCCGACCGCTCGCTTCTTTCGGGGCTAATAACCAGACCGCTCGGCGCCTGCACTTGGGTCGGACTCCCGCGCGCGGCCCCAGAGTTTTAGGCGTCAGGCGTTTGGGGAAGTTTTTTGGCGGGCGCCACCGACCGACCCCCTGACGGACGGAAGGACGCCGCGACGGAGAGGAAGGACCTGTCGACGGTTCGACAACCCTGCACGTGAAAAAGTTATTTTTTTGCTCGTTTCCGGAAAAAAATATAAGACGTCGGTCTTATGAGAAAGCAAAGGCCGCGGCGATGGCGGGGGGAGATAGAGAGTTTGACGTCTAACCCTGGGCTTTCGTTTGTCGCAGGAGGTGCGTGAGGGAGTCACCTCGCGGGAGACCTAGAGGAGAGGAAGAGTCCGAAGAGGAGGAAGCCTCTTTGTCTTCTTCTTCTTCTTTTGGTCGGCAGGAAAAGGAGTGGAACGAACCAGAATCTAATGGTAAGTGTGAAAAGGGGATGGGATAGTGGGTGTTGCGAATTTCCTTCCTTCCTTCGGATGACAGAGAAGAGGAAAGAAGAATCGCCAAAGTTCTCCCCCTCTGCATTTTTTGCACGGGGGATTTAAATGGTCCCGTTCGGGAGTTTTAATGGTCAGCTGTGCAGGCTTTTTAAGGCTGGCACGCTAGTCTCGTGGTAGGAGGTGGAGGACGGCTTCGGGAGTTGCATCCGTTCGACTGGAAATCGGCTCCTAGAGGCATGCAAGTGCGAGTGTTTTGTTTGCTTTCGTCCTCGCACCATGTCGGAGGAGGAAGAGGAGGTGGTTCTTGGAGTTCTGGAATACGCGCGAACCGGGACTACATTAAGTGTGCACCGCGGAGGATGAGCTGGCGGGAAGGAGGTGGCTGAAGGAGGAGGATGAGGCGGCTGGAAGGAGGTGGCGGAAAGAGAGGACGTCGCAAGATTTTTCGTTTTTTTCTCCCTTCTTTGCAGTTCCTGCCGCCTTGCCACTTTGAGGACGAGGCGGCGGAGTTTTGCCCACGAGGTGAAGAGGAGGAGAAGGAGTGTGAGGTGGTGTTTGATGGTGGAAGCTAAAGGAAGGGGAAGGGTGGGAGTCTTAAGAACTGACACTCCACTGCTTCTCCTATCTCCTTTCTCGACCACGTGGCCTCCTCCTTGATCTCTCCTTCCTCCACCTCCTCGTCTCTCTCTCCTCCGCGAAACGGAGAACGGACAAAAAAGCTAAACGGCGATCCAGTTCTCCCGCTCGCGTCGAGAGCAGTCTCTCTCTCTCTTTCTAAAAAGCGAGTGCATTCGACCGACTGCATTTTTCGGCATTCCGTTTCTCGCTCAGAAACTTGATTGACTTTTGTTGTTGCGCTCTCGGGTGAATGGTGAGTGCAAGAATGGAGCTTTCCAAAACAATATCCGGAACCGCGTGCGTGTGTCGCGAAGCTGTTCTTTATTCCGATCACCTATTTCGCTTCACGAGTGACTGCTTCACGATGGAAATTCGGAAGGGAGTCAATCGTCTGTGTTTCACGACGAGGAATTGTTTGCAAATAAATGTAGTGAAACATCGGTTTTATTTCTCTAAGTTCCGCTGGTGATCGAGGTAAAACGTCTACCGGCTTGAAACCAAGCCCGCGTTGAGATCTACAAGTTTATGACAGTCATCGTCGTTGCGACTATGTATGATACCAAGGCGAAACTGGCCGAATAATCGCTCCAGGCGGACCGCGAGCAACTTTGTCATTTGATTTTGTCTCCGCTAAACTAAGCCGGTAGAATGGAGCTGTTGGCGCGTAGTTCATGCTTAATGGTACGATGAACCCGAGTCGTGCTACTCACTGTTCAAAAGCATTAAAATTGTTGAGATATGTTCGTGTTTCTCTCACGCTGTCCTATGTCAACCGATTTGTATAAAAGTATTTTTGCAATGACAGCCGTTAAGAGAGATTTAACCTTGTCAACCTGATCGAAATTTCATCGGGTGAAGGTTTTAAGTTGTATCCGTGAAAACTTTTCCAGTGCCCTCGCGATAAATATCGGAAGATGTTTTCCACCAGATTATCTCTTCGAAGTCTTGTCGGTAACTTCTTTCCCATGACAACTCACTTCCACTGTCACCCATAAGAAGGCTAACCTCGCGACAAGCTGAAATTTCCCCGACTTCCGTTTCGGCAGGAGCGGTGTTCGATCCCGCGACCCCCGAGAGGCAGATATGTAAGAAGAAAGACAGGGGGGAAAAGCGAGTAGACTTGCTAGATGACCGAAGCCGGACCTGTAAAATGAGATGGTAGAGGGAAGAGATGAAAGGTTAAAGATGAATGTGCACTCGAAACGTGTTTGGACCGAGCGGGTTTCGAACCCGTGAACTCATTGTGCCCATTGTCGTGAGCTGTCGTAGTGCACGTTCGACCGCCGAAGCAGCCGCATCGGCGAAAACTTCTCGTACAATGATAGAAAGTCCCTATTATTATACGCCGATAGACAATAACAGTGTTTAAGCCATTTAGTATCGCTACATATAATGGATATTTAGAGCGTTGATATCCTACGATTTCCTCGAATAAGAATTACGCCTCTGTTAGTCGTATTAATCTGCATACTTGCTAAAAAAAAAAATCTCGCGCGTGATTTCTACTGAAGAACCGATTTTTTTAACTCCTCCGAAACATTTTCAGAGCAACTGAAACAGGTTCTCGTGTTCTGCAATCCGTTATGCAACGATTAGATCTTGATCTGATGGAATATTATTCCCAGCAAGAAATTCCGTCTCCTCGGTTTTTATAACACCCATAAAGATTATGACCGAATCTTGATCATATCCTCAATGCTCGACAGAATTAGTTGTTCGAAATAAACCTCGCTAGATCATAAGGATTCAAAGTAGTAGTAGTAGTAATCACGGAAGTTTGAGGCTGATCGGTGATTCAGTTTCCAACGTTTCGCACTGAATTTATCGCAGTCTAAAATAGCAGCTTACAGTCGGTTTTGATTTTACTCGTAAGATTATTTGCAATCCGTCACAAGTTTTAGGTGCGAGGTTACATGAAAGTATCCACTTTTACGCTGTTACTTAAAAGAAAGCGATTTAGATGTTTGCAATGTTGGTGACATTACTTATCGTAGCTAGAATAAAAATTTTCAATGACTCGCTGTTAATGTCCAGATCAAAATATTTGAAATTTCTTCTTTGTTGTTCCGTGTAAACTAATCTAACGTTGCTAATCCTAAAATACTGTGCCGGAAAAACCTATAACCATCATAAATTGGTGATGAAGTTTCGTTTATCTTACTGTTAGAATGTTTTTGGTATATTGAGTGTTGCGTTAGAGAATAAACATTCATCTACATACACACACACACATGTACATACATATATATATATGTGTGTGTGTGTGTTTCTTAAAATCACAAGTATAGTACACCATTGTGTGATGCTCTCTTATGGCGAACATTATCCTGATCATAAAAGATAGAATTCTACTCTAAAATAAATGTGGAATTTAATTCACTGTCTGCTAGAGACAACACACGCCAGGTGCAATTAAATGCAAGACTTAGTGCCAGAAATTCATAGATAGGAAAATTGGAAAGTTACTGGCAACGGTTTGAAAATATGATATTAATGTCAGTAGGTTGGGTTGAGAATTTAATGTCCGAAATATTCTAAACGTATCGAGCGTCACAGCAAAAATTCGTTAATGTGTGAACATATTTATTTTGTGTTTCTCATAATTAACGTTCAAATAATTGAAATAAATAAAAGATGAAAGTGCAGGGTTGATCTGCTATGTAAGACCTAATATATCTTGTAAACCACATATATTTGAAGTTCTAAAAAATAAAATTTTACAAGAGCGAATCTTTGATTTGAAATCCAGTAAACTCTTGTGTTTATTAAGTCTTGAACGCAGATGGAAACCTATTCAAACGTTTTTATCTCAACAAAATTTTGCCTAGCTAGTATTGTAGACTTTGAAAAAACTTTATATGGGGAGTATATTATATCTGTAATTATAACCTGTTATAATACAAAATTCAAAGAATTCAAACGAATTAGAATGTGAATCTTTTATCTGTCGGTCTCCAGGAAAAGCGGGCAGTTTTATTATCCGTACCACCTGCCTCGACATAGCTTTAGCAAAAACTTTTCGCAGCTCACGGAAGATAAACAGGGTCGAAAAAGAGCTACAAAATATCCAAATACCCTCATCCAACCATAAACCGCTAGGGCGCGATCCGTATCCGTATTATTTTTCCAAGAGAGCCGCTGTCAGGTGTATTCAGGAAAAAAGTCTATGACATCCGTAGGAAAACATATAAAAAACACTTCGACCCCCCTAAAAGAAATCCCTTTCGTCTGTCTTTTATATAATCGAACGCTCCGAAGACCGTCTTCTCTCAGACTTCCCGTCTCCCAGGTCAGGAGAGAACCCTTCTTCCCACCCAACCAATCGGGTCGAGTCTCGCTCAAGAATTTGAGATAAAGAAGGCCATCCTAAGAGACTGTATAGCCTTTCCTTTCCCAAAGACGCACGTAAGGATAAAAAAAAGCAGTCTGCCCCTTTCTTAAACGCGCGGCGACAGGAATCCCCGCCCCGGGTGCGACCCCCGGCGATCCCCTCGTCTGCCGAAGGGTCCCCGGTTCGGACTCCAGAGAGAGCTCAGTCGAGCGGAGGCACCCCGGCCGGGCGCCGGCTTTCCGCCCGGCGAAGAGGGGAATAGGCGGACGGCGATCGGTCGGGCGGGAGGTGCGCGCCCGCCGTGAGAGACCGGTTATACGCCGTTCGGACATGCGGGGAGTCGTTACGCTCGGACGGGCGAAGAGTCGGCAGCCGGGAAAATCGGAGTTGCCCCCAAAGATGGCGTTGGCGGCATCCAGTGAGGCGCGAGTGAAGAGGAGGAAGCAAGGTACATAGGTGCAGTGCAATGAGGGAAATATAGAGGCGCGGAAAGAGATAGTGATTTTAGACAATCGACAAGAGACTCTTAGAGCGAGTTTTTGACAAAGTTTGAATAGCGAGTGACGTATTATTTTATCTATTATCGCTTCCAGAGAATGGCAACTAATAGAAATAGGGAACAGAGGTCAAGTCTGGGGAAGCTTAAATCCAGAGAGATTATATTTGTAAGGACAAGTAGAGAGAAATCGAAGTGCGTAAACCCATACAGAATGTCTTTTTTGTCGTCAATGAAAAGCCGTTTTGGAGAAATATTGTCGTTTATTTTTACAGTGTTATCCTGTAAGTTGACGAAAGACTTTGGCCAGGAAGTATTTTATATGATAACGAATTCATAGCAAGCTTCAACACTAAATGACTACGACATTTTATGTACATACCTAGAGATAAAATAACAATTTTGGTTTTATCCTGTGTAAATAATTTTTGTATCGCTGCACAAAGGCTTCCAACTGTCTCTAATTGAAAATAAAATCATATAAACGCGATTAGACTTCCTTCGATGCAGCATGACTCAATCATATTCTTAATTCTTATCTTATTAGATGGTTAAGTGCCTCCGGCTAAGAGAAAAGGAAAACTAATTTTCATAACACACCTCTTTCTCTGACACTCATCCACTCTCACATTTCTCTTTACGCGGATATTTCGTCCGCGATTTTCTTTTCTCCTGTGCACTTATGTAATCGCAAAATTACAATTAGTGGGCGTGTTTCTATTGTGCGATGAACACGACAGCCGCCCAAGAGGAAGGCCATGGCTAAACTTATGTTACTTCCAACTTTTATTTACTCCAAGGTTTAAGCTGTCGCGTGACTTCGCAGATTTAGCCAAGAATTCAGTAATTTCAATGCCATGTCATAAATTGCGTTATTTTTTCGAGAATGAATACAAAAGGGAATACACAGGTACGCGCAAAAATAGATTTCTAGGGAAAACTAATTCCTTTTTGTTTTTATTCAAGAATAATCCGACTGAATTCCTTTCCCCCTATGAAACAATTAAAATTTTTCCGGTTTATGTCATTAAAAATTATTTTGAGGATACATTGCTGTTATGAAGACGGTTTTGCGAATACCATTGCCAAAATTAAGAATAATAATATAATGTCTTACATTAGACTCGAAGAAGAGCTCGAAGAAATTTCCATTTTCAATTAATTATTTTATTAGACTCATGACCTTTGTCACTCGATATAGGGGATTTATAGTCATAAAAATTACTGCGCAAACTGTAAAATTGTTCATGTTACCGAATACGCTAAGTGTTATAGTTCACTGAATTGTTATTTATCTAAAGCACATTTTACAGCTCTTAAAATAACCGTAGACACTTTGTTCCTTATCATTTTCAATAGCAGAAAGACACCACAATCATCATTCCTACTTACTTTCTGTTATTATTTGCATAAAAATTCATGTCTTGCTCTTATGAGACATAAGAAATATATCTGTTTGAGCTACACTTGTAGGATTTTCAGTATACATATATTCCAAGAAGTGTAACATTATGCTGACATTCTCCACTTCTTCGTTAGGGAATATTAGTAAAATTTTCAACGAGTGTAGTAGATTTTCAGTATATTATGGTCAATCTTACAATTAATCGCTGAAAGAATTGCCATCGTAAAGCAACGTGTTTTGTTTTTATAATCTATGGTAATTAATATTTTTCATGAATTCCTGCATCTTGTTATTCGTGGCATTATGGAATTGAGATTGAGAAATGGATTTCATCTCTTGTATGTTTGATAATTACCTTTTACGTCGAAACTTAAGTGAGATGTGATTTTAATAACTTCATTGCATCGCAGAATTGCAGCATTATTGTTTTACTTGGCCAATTATAGAAACTAACTGTGACAGCGTGACCTAACATGGTCAAAGCGACGAGTCCACTGTGGGATCCTATGAAATCGCTTAACGAGCACGTTTTCTTATGAATCCCACATTATCTTAGGAAATGTAAATATTTTTATACCTATCCAATCTTACTACGAAACTTTAGCGGCCGAAGTCCAAAAAATATCCACGAGTTCAATCGCTTAACCTCGTGAAAAAAAACTTATCGACAGCGACATCGCGAAATGCCTTCGCGATAAATGTCTTTTAATCCGAAACCCATAAAACCTCTCGTATAAACCGACGATATACATCGTAATCGATTGTCATTGTCGTCGTGTTGTAATTCGTGTACTATTCCGACAGCAGCAGCGGTTGTCACGAGGATCCGAGTGCAGCGTTGTCATAGGTTTTTTTCCTTCTCTCTTTGCGGAGTGCGTTTGTTGCCACGATAACTGGCGGCGGCGGCGGCGCCACTATCCGCCGCGAACGTAAAAGCCCGTGCTTGCGTAGCGACAAAGGAAAAGGGAAAGTAAAAGAGGTGTAAGGGCAACGCATGACGCCTCGCTGAAGGACGGGAAGGAGGAAGAGAAGGCGGCGCAATCGCAGAGAAAGAGGGAGAGAGAGAGAGCGGAAGGAAGAAAGAGTAAGAGAGAGAATAAGAGGGAGGATTTGAGAAAATGATAGGAGTGAGGATGCGATAGACGAAGAGCGAATTTAAAAAAAAAGTTGCGCAATGATGCATAGCATTCAGAGAGCACGATCTTAACCTTAACGAGACCTATGCTAAGGAGTGACACGTCTATCCGTAGCTTAAGAGATATTCCTTTACAATTTCGTGACAGCTACCGACTCGAAACGAGCCTACTCCATTGTTTGCTTTATAAAATCCTAGCTTTGTGACGAAATAAAATGTTTTGGTCGCTATTTTTATACACATTTTCATGATCTTCTCGAGCAACATTTCTGTGGTTAGCTTGATACATGTGACACTAGGTATTGCCGAGAATACATTTTTTATACTGTTGAAGTTTTGCATTTTTAGAATGATTTCAGATTTGTAATGGTTTTAAAGAAAAAGGAAAAGATAAAAGTCCTGTAATATAATTAAATAAGGAAAATCATTTTCAACACACTTTAGGTGCTAATCCAAGTTTGATATCAGCCCCAACGAATAAAATGCATTAGAGAGACCTATTGCCGTTCCTTAATCAATTAAAATGTTTTTTGTGAATGGTAGCTGTGTTATAACAGACCTGATAAGACAATTATTTCCTCTCAGCATTCGCTGTTTTAGTTTTCGTCTTTTTTCAATCAAAACAACAGTTACAATTCAGAGGCTAGTGGCGGCGAGAATGGGTACATCGTTGAAATCTCCAACGGACAGAGCAAAAGAAAACGATTCCTGTGTAATTCGAAGTCGATATGCAAGGCTTTGTCATGAAATTGAACTCTTGTTGGATAGAATGCATGGATATCTGGGAAAGTTGAATTTACATCGAACTGGTATAATGCGTATCGTACAGCTAGCCCTTATTATGAGTTTACAAGTGTACAGCCCGTCAAATATGACGGGACTATATAGTCAATCGTTAAAGCTATTTATTTTGATCAAATTGACATCAGAAACATCAATTTTCTTGAAAATCATTTCCCTCTCCCTCCCTCCCTCCTTCTCTCTCTCGTATTAAAAGCATTCAAAGTACGCTTAGACTCATAAGGATTGAAAGAATAATAGGATTTCGAGATCTGACGATGTACTCTAGATGGTTGGCAAGAATTTCCCGTTAAAATGGCAATATTTCCCAAAATATGTGAATTAAACGTTTAACATGAGCGATTTCGAACCGTACGCGGACAAAGATGAACAAAACAAAAAACTTTTCGTCAAAATGGTTCATATCCGAAGATTGTAGGTCAGTTCTTTCTAATTGTAATCTTTAAAAGAATGAAAGTCTGCATGTCGAAAATTCGATTTTTACATGTTATGTTAAGGGAAATGGAAATATCTTCCTTGGAGTCAAACCCAGAACTTTTTTCGAGATTAATTTCGTCATCACCTTAAAATATGTGAATCGGGCATTCCTACAATATTTAGAGATTCTATCTCGCTTCTTTATCGAGTTATTCGTATTTTTAAATGATCACCAACCAACACTTGTCTATTATTATAAGAGACATCTGTGATTATTCATTTTTTATTATTGTTAAGCCCTTATATTGGCAGCACTGATGGGAGTATGCTTTTTGGCATTGTGGATTTCTCGAGAAATTGTTAATTTCTATAGGTATTTCCTTTTGACTCTAAGGGATAGTTTCTTTTTCCCATAACACTTATAAATCGACTTTTCCGGCGCGCAGATATTATATCCTTAACATTTTAAAATATCTCAGAAATACCATTTTGGCGTTAAACTTGCGCAGTCATGCGTCAAAAATGATAAAGATTAATTTACATGTCGTAGAAATCAAATACCATCCGACAATATCCAAAATTGTTTTAGTACGATTTTTTCGCCATTTATATACTTAGGTCTAACATATTAGGTTAGAGTAGGGTTACAAGACCTCCCGGTTTTCCGGGATTTGTCCCGGTTTTCAGAGTTTTGTCCCCGTGTCCCGAAGTTGTTTTTTTTTAAATAGTAAGCGCAATGGTTAACCCAGTAGTTTTTTTTGTCTCGTTTGTACGAAATCGTTTTGAACGTCAAACCAAACGACTTCATGAAGCGCATTGAAGAAAAATGTTTTCTCTTAAGTGCCTACAAGGCGTTAACTGCTCATAATATTCAGGGGGAAGAAATAAAATCATTCAAAGATGAAATATTTTATATGTACAAAACAACTTGTGACCGTCTAGGAAAATGGGCGGATCCCTTAAATAAATTCGAAAATATGGAATGGATACTATTAAAATGTACACCAGTTTGGAAAGAGGTACAAAGTATGCGTAAAAAATTTATTGACATGGGATTTCAAGTTGACGAAAACTTACTATAAAATCAGTTTTCTTTGCTTAAAAAAGAAATGAAAGGAATGATTACTGGCTCTTGTTACGGCTGGTGGTCATTGTTTTATTCGAAGTTTGAATTTCAAGAGCAGACTTCGGAAATTGAAAAACTTTGTATCTTTTTGTTTGCCCTTCCATTACATAATGGAAATTTGGAAAGAGTAATTTAACAAATAAATATTCAGTGGTCGGATGAACGAAACCGTCTGGATATAAAAACAATCAATTCCATTATGTTATGTATATTTAACTTAAATTTGAACTGTAAAGGTTTTTATGACATGATTAAAAACGATAAAATTTTTTAAGGCAGGTAGAAGTACTCTAACATATGATTTCAAATACCTTTGGCTCCTGATGTATTTTACTGTAATACTGCTTAATTATTCGTGAAATATGTCAATTTAATTGCTATTACAATAAATAAAACTACTTTCTCCTTTCTAAACGTTTTTAATTAAAATTTAGAGCACATAATATCTTTTTAAAATAGCAAGATACCGCTTGTCCCGGTTTTTTTCGAAAATGTCCCGGATTTTCTCCTTCAAAACTCATTTTGTCCCGGTTGTGAGCATGAGCATCTGGTAACCCTAGGTTAGACCCAACAATAGACTTTAAGAATTTCAGTTGCCATAGCGATGAATTGAATAAATGTGTAAAAGTCACGAAAAATAATCGTAAAACGTAATTTTTGGCCTTGAGATTTGAATTTCTATGATATGGAAATTAATTTCCTTAGTTTTCTCGGCATAACTGTGAAAATTACGCGAGGATATCACTTTTTTAGGATATTTAAATAGATAAATAAAAAGGCTTGCTCGTTTCGTTCCAGCTCTGCTCATGTTATTCAAATGGAGAAAAGATATGCTCTTGGGGTCAAACCCAGGACTGCTATCTATACGACGAGCATTTTCAAAATGAATAGTTGAAAATCCAAGTGATTCCTGAAAGTTTTACCGAAAAAGATTGAAAAGCTTTTTAAGTTATGGGCGGTTCTCCTCATTCTCCAATTTAATTCCATAGAGCGTCTTAAAACATCGCGGGGATTCTAACAATTTCATAACGAATTATATTTAGGAAGCAAGAATTACACAAAAATCGCATGAATTTCATAAACAATTCGCACGCATGGTTTTCTGTAGATTCAATAAAATACTTCAAGATTCTATTTCTCATAAAGTTAGCTGGGTATTAATTTCCATAAGCATTAAACGTATCAACACTTCTATGTAAACAGACTTAATTTTTCTTGGGTTTATTATAAAGGTAAATAGCAATGAATATAAAAATATTACCAGGAGAATACATTTTAGATAAATGGATGCAGCTCACATCCATGGCTGATGATATTGTGCATGCAGTTATATAGCCAATTATTTTCAATCCACTTCTGTAATCATGCAAAAATTATCTACTAACATAGGTTTCTGTGGTAGAACATGTATTTTTGTTTAGGCTAACTTTAGAGTAAATAATCCTGTTCGATTGAAATTATCGCAAAGCTTAATATTTGAGAAAGTAATACTTTTAATGTTCTCAGTTGTAAAGTCAATCTAAGCATTTCTTGACTACTGTACTATTCTTAGATTTCTTTAAATTAGAATGTATCAGTGATCATATATACCACGGCAACTACGTTAGCATTTACATTTACTTTATTACCTTGCAGGTCGCAGTGCATGCAAGGAAGATATCCTCCTGTGCTCCCTATTGCTAATCTCCATTTGCCTCTCTTATCGTAATTTTGAAAAGCACTAGTAGTATTTGTAATATTTTATAGACGTGCTTTATTTTATGCTGTGATGCTATCAATTCTTCGGCTAGTTTTCATTTAAACTCAATCCCTCCTAACTGCATAGACTTCCAACCATAGACTATCAAAAGTTCTGATATGCTTATGTACCTCTTGTATGTCTAACTGAACAAAACTGAACATTTTTATGTCATTACACAAGCCCTTCATGTCAAATTTTGAATAAGAATTTATGCTTAGATTTATCCTACATTTCAACAGAATAGTGAGTGCTCAATTAAGCATCTTATCATCATAAACTAACCCAGAGTAAACAAAAATCAGCTATGAAAATGTGAGGTCTTATGTTATATTTTTAGATAAGTGCAGTATGTGTGAAATATTTTTTTATAACCCGTTCTGATTGTCATTTGTACGTTTCCTGCGATCACGAATCATTCTAATGCAGATAAACCAAGAAAGGTTCAAAGCAAAGTATACAATCCACTGCCTAATTTACTAGTGTCAAGTACGAGTGAAATATCATTTGAGAGAAGTTTCCTTACTTAAATTATTCCCTCTATGTTTCTTAGTTACAAAAATACTATAGTAAAGAAGGCAAAAAGGATGGAAACCTGATTTGTTCTGTTGAAGAAATGTCGCTCAAAATACAAAATGCAGATCTGCGAGTTCATAATTCTGAATGTGACTTTCCGAAGTTCATTTACACTTTCACTGAACAATCCGTGCATGCAGACTGTCCTGATATTATATTTATTTTACTGATTAAAAATTTTAATAATAATATTTAATTTTTGCATTAAAAATTTATAAAGAAATTATAATGATAACGCATTTAATATTACACGTTACTGTGCAAGTTACATTACTATAATGTTTAGAAAATAAAATTGGAAATCTCCCAATATTTCAGTTTCTTATGTATAACTGTTCTTTTGCTAATTTCTTTAACGCTTGCGTTAGCTCTATTAAGATTTAACAAGTTAAACATAAAATGACCTAACTGTTCTAACAGACACACAGTCAGATGAATACATGCAGCACTTGAACGGTATTGAAATTTTAATCCTTCGGGATGTAGTAGTGCAATGGTTCTCAACCTCTCTGGAGCCGCGGACCCCCTATATCAACTTTTCTGGAGCCGCAGACCCCCTTCCCATTAAAAGTTTAATAATGTTGTTTAAATAGAGTAAAAGCTTAAGTTTTTTACATTTATATATTAATTTGAAAATGAACCAAAATTTAAATTTTTATTAAAACCTTATATAGCTAAGAAGATGCCATAAGCGAAAAATAGATTATCTAACTTACGGGGGTAACCAATACAGATATTCAGCTTCTCACAGCACTCGTGATTGTACTGGCAGCTGATTTGCTTCCATTCCTTGAACGTGAGTAATGTCTTGTTGTTTTTAACAATAACGAGAACAATTGTCTTGGTTGGGGCACAGACCTGATCTGTCCATGAAATATAGTAGTCTCTGGCAAATAATGTTTCTACGGGAGAGGGTCACAAATTCAGTTTACTGCAAATAGTACCTACGGTTTCTACTCTTTTAAAAACACACACGCTTATGGGATTTTTCCTCTTGTATATTTTTCATTCAATCATCTCCTCTCCGCCCATCTACCCAAAACTTCTAAAATCCATTGGATAGGAGTCGAGATCTTACTTAACGTCATGAAGAATGTAATATATGCTACGAGACCTTTCTTTTAAGACATTTCCAAATGTTATCCAACCACTCTAAACGGACAAAATGAATCTTAAGGAAAATCATGCATCTTTTTAATATATAAGGTACCAAAATCAACTCGCGGACCCCCTGGAGACAAGATACGGACCCCCGGTTGAGAACCACTGATATAGTGGCACATTAATTTTAAGCTAAAAATGTTGTCCGTAACGATTCTTTACAGGAGTTCTCACGTAATTGACAGCAATTAATTGTTAGAATATATTAAATTTAAATTAAACCCTGGCGTATTTAAAAAAATTAATTAAAAACACTTTTACGTGTGCATCACATAATTTTATTCAAGTTGTGTATTTTTAAGATAAATTGAATATTTGGGGCCGATTTGTAGTTTCTATTTTTACAGTTTATTCGGTCGTTTCTTTGAATTTCTGATAATTTGTCCATTTACTTTATAGTGAATTCAAAGGAAAGAACTTTTTTCATTCGCTCACTCCGATCACAGAATCTCGTAGAAATCTGTGTGCCAGGTTGTGCGCATGTACAAACAAAACCATTGGATTGACTGCGCATGCTCGGGAAAGTTTAGCTACTTTCTCGTGCATCACAGTCACCACGAGGACGACGGTGTGGATAAACATACACATTAACTGGCGATTGGAAACAAACTAATCTGCTAAATGCAATGTGGCTGCGATAAATATGCAGCTAATCTCGACATATTAGGAAATGTCATTGAACCTCCTTTTTCTCGAAGAGGAATATTCTTAAGTTTGTTGTATTCAGAAGACAAGTCGTTTTTTATTTGTGGAATGTCTGATCAATATTTACGCATCCTAAGTGAGGTCCATCATAAACTGATACATTGCTTCCTAGCTTAGTAACACTTTCACAAAGAAGATCGTTGCAAAGAAAGAAAGAACAGACCCGTATAGCTTGGAAATGTACTCGTCTTTTCACAGTGTGACAATCTCTATAGAATACTAATAATATCCCGTAAAAATTCGCAACATTCCATCCAAATGAGCCTAAAAATTATACCTCCAAAAATGCATTCTTTTTATTGACTGTTGAATCAATTTCAAAGAAAAATACACTATAGAAATCGAATATTTCTAAAGAAAATCTTTTATCTTTATCGAAAATATTTTTCCTTCATCTAAGAATTACCAATTCATGAGACCGATAAGACGCTACACTATGATGTGATAAGTTTTAAGTCTTTCAAATGGAAACAGACGATGAATAATAATTTTAGCTTATTTGTCTTATTTTCGAAGACGAGGTGGAAGACTTAATGATGTATTGTATATCATTTGGAAATGTATTCATTTTGCAAACTGTTACAACATAAGCTCTAACATACACAAATCGATGCCTGCGGAATTGTTGACAAATATTATTTTTTCCAATCTTAAAAATAGCTTTCTCTCGTTAAAATTGTTGCCTAGTATCCAGACATAGCACTCTAATCTCTACACTAAATTGATTCGCTCATTATAATGTTTTATAGACACATTATAAAGCAGGCAAGTTAAATAGTTTTTATGCCATAAACTTATATTCTGCGTTTCACATTAAACCTCTTCTCACAGTATTATGTCGCCTTCCTCTCGACGGCGCCATCACGCATTCTGGTTTACTTAGTAGAGTACCCAAAGCGCATAAGAGGCTTATTTCGAATTTTTTTTCAGTTATATAAGCTTGATGCCTCCAATCATCGCCCTGCGAATGAATGTAAAACCGCGAATATAACGCACGTCGCATCATTTTCGTATTTATTTTTGTTTTAACGGCAACGCATGTAGACGATATAGATGGCAATTTTACAAGTCCAACGTAAATTACAAAGTCGCGCCGTGGCTCCGCCGTTTTTTTTAAGGTTGGGAGACGGAACCAAAGGGGAACGGATCTGACGGGCACAGGACAGAGTTTCGTTTGTGCGTCGCCTCTGGATCGGAACCGGGTTCGAAACCAGATGGGAGTCGTTTGTCCACCCCATTGGGATAGCCTCATCCTCCGCCCCGTGAATGAGATGCATTCAAACGCAGCGTCTCTTTCTTCTCCCGGAAGCAAAGGAACCCTCTCTCTTTCTCTCTCTCCCTCTCTTTCCAAATCTCTTCCTCCCCTTCTCTCCTTCCGCGTTACCATTCGAAAGAGTGCCATGACAGTGCTCGTATTTTTTATTCAAATCGTGACCATTTCGAGTTTAAAAAAAGCAACATTGCGAATATCTGCAGCAAAAACTGCGTCTACTCAAAATAATCCACGGTGTAATTTTTCTGTAACCGTTTTATCGGCATTGCAAAAGTGGTCAAGCTAAAGTATGTTTATTTTCACTGGAAGTTTCTTCGGGTGATTATAAAAATTTTCACAGCGCCGCTTCATAGTTAACGGATTCATTTTCAAAAACGAGTGCTTTCTGTTTAGAAAACGAAAAGTGAAATTTGTTTCGTAGTGAGAAATAAAACTATCATGAATCTCTCTTGCGGCTCAGTAATAAGCACTTCGATATAAAAATAATAATGTGTTTATCTCAGGTATATTCAGTGGCTATAAAAAAGGTCCTTTTTAGAGCCTACTTTCGGTGAATTACCACCGAAGACGGCTTTATCACAGCCGAAAGGCGTATATTGTTTTTAAAAGACTTGTTAATACTATTGGTGATACCTGAGGTGAAATGTTTTCAATTTTATTATTTTTAGTACTTATTCTTGAATTTGTTTTAACCATAAGACTATCTCGATAATATTTAGTGAATTAATTTCATGCGATGGATTGTGCTGATTCCCAACGAAACAAAAGATATATATTACTCGTTGAAAGGACGGTAGTAGTAGACATTCAAAACAACAACGTAGAAGTTCTAGATCCAAGTATTGGGGTGCTATTTTTTCCCAATGCCGGCTGTACGCCTGCACATTGTGACCTAGAGATATTTTGTTTTACAATCCTTTCATGCGTTACATCAGTTATGCCCAACCTGCGGGCCGGATGCGGCCCACGAAGGATTTTTGTGCGTCCCGCGAACCCAAGATGTAAAAGCAATCCGAAAAATTTGACACACAAATTCGTACATTTTTATGAAAACTTTTATAGTAAACCTTTTAATAATGAAATGTTAACCATAAAAAACTTATTTTGACTCGATTTTCGCTTGTATAGCACCCCAGAATATATAGGTAACTTTCGATTTAAACTCTAATCCGACCCGCAGAAGAATTTACAACTTCAAATGCGGCCCGCTGAAATATTCGCAACAACGGATGTGGCCCGCCAGGTAGAAAAGGTTGAGCACCACTGCGTTACATAACAAGTAGCAAAAATGAGAAAGGCAACCTATTTCATTTTTAATACCAAAAATTACTATGGAAGGTGTTACTTAATTTTATCCTTTTAATTTAGAAATACAAATAATTTTTGCACCACTTAACCTTTTGAAAAATCATAGCTATTAGTATTGAGTGGATTACATTACATTTTTCTCGTTTAGTAGAGCGGGTTCTACACTGTTTAACTTTTGTGCTCTTTCTTATATATTGCTGCTATGACTTTTGTTTTATCATCCTTTGATCTTTGAAATCAACTGCAGGATGAATTAAGAAAGTAAAAATATTCACAGATCGAAGTAAATAGCGCGTGCGAATTTGCATACATTTTTGTAGTAGATTTGTATTATATTAAAATCAGTGCTGTGTTATATTAATAAAATTTGGTCGATAGGCATATGCAACAGCAACTGATTTCGTTCAGTAACTGCGAATATAGGACTTTCTTTATCTCTAATATATCTCAATGTTAGAAATACTACTTCTGCTCCCGACCATAAATAGAATGTCTATAGCAACAACAGGCACAAAAGAGTTAAATGCTCGCGGTAAGGTAAGGTACCTACCTCTATCCAAAAACCCCTAGAATATTGTTTTCTCATTTTAATTCAGACGATGTGGCGCGATAAAAATGTGAAGCATCTTTATTGGTTCCTTAAAAATGACTGTCACCCTTTCAAGATTAAAACTTCTTTCGCTCGAGAATTATTCGTCCTTATGGAATTGGAATCCTGCCGCTCTTAAGTGCAATCGAATTCCACCCCTCTTTTCTCCACCTCTTCTTAAACGATCACTTCGACAATTACCGCAAACTCCTCCTCCTTTTTAATTAACGCTCTTAAAGGTTCGCGGTATAAGCGTACATATGATTTGCTGAGAAGTACTAACGTTTTATTTCCGTCCTTTACTAAAAAAGAACCACTCCGCGTACGTGACTCGCCGACTACTCCTCGCCTAATATCCTATGGAAGCTCAAACTTAATGAATATTCCCATTTTTTAATTCCCTGCTCCCTCCCGATACGAAAATAAACGTGGAGTTTCCTTATTAAGACGGCGGGAGACTGTTTTACGACGCTCCTCATTTATTCGCGGGAGATTTTTGTCCATATAAGGGAGAAGGAGAGAGGTGATTCCACCCCGGCATTGAGGGGGAGAGAGAAAAAGTGGGCAGTCTCGCCCATTTTTTTGCCGGCTGGCCTCCCGTCTGTCGGCCGTTGTCCGAGCTGTGCGTATCTCCCCTTCCGAGTCGTCGGCCTCGGACCGGAATCGAACTGGTCGCCGCTCGGCTAAATGCCATCCGACTCGTCGCCGACTCAGTGCACGGGTAAGATGCATAATCTTTTTCTCCCGAATTGACAATTCCTCATCGTCTCATCGCGATATCTGTAGTAAATTGCCTTTGCGTGACGTATTGTATACGATATCTAAAATTTTATACGTTTTCGTTCTATCTTGTCGATTCATCTTTCCCTTACTGGACTTTTTTTTATAAAGAAACCATTACGTTGAAGTTATAAAACCCAGTCAGATTATTGTTAAAATCTCTGTTTTGCCATTTTTAATAGGTTTTATAATTATCCTCTTTGAAAGCGATCATTTTTAAGTAAAGGGAAGTCGACTACCCGTAATAGAAACGGTGTTGTAGTACTTTATTCGTGAAAATATTAGCAAACAATTGGGCTAAGAGTGTAAAGCATAGTAGGACGGGCAATAGCAATGACCATCGTGTCAGTGGGTGGCTAAAACCTTCCAATAACTTTGCAAAACTTGAACGAGTTTTGAGGAACTATTTGCAGGATTTTTGATAATAGTTGCAACGTTGCACTTCATCCACAAAAAATAATTACCAGCGTATTTCATTTAAAATTTCTCGCTCGACGTAGCATTCTCTTGTACATTATAAATATGAGGTCGACGCCGCGGTCGTTAGGAATACATTCCATCCTGTCGCGGTTATGGCACGCATATTTTTTTTGAATCGTTAAACCGTTGCTTTGAGATTTCATCGGGACCGAAGAAACCAATCATTCATCTTCTCACATGCGCGCGTGTGTGAGTGTGTGCGAGTGCGAATGTGTGCGTGCGCGTATTGTGAATCGCGCTGCATAACAGTGCACGGGGCAGGGCGGCCGAGTATCAGGTTCTGCGGAGGTGGCAGGGCGGGTTTGGCAAGACCGGTGAGTGGGCTCATTAGTCAAATATGGACATTCGGACACCTCCCCGTTGAGGGGTAATAAATGATATTAACACGTAATGCAAATGCAACTTGCGCCTCGCTTGGGAGTCTTCAGGGTCGCAATCGTAGAGCGCGTGAAAAAAAAAATAACCTGGGTCTCGTTTTTTTGTCCTATTGCCGCGCCTAAACCAACAAACGAAACGGACCGTACACCCCATGACGGAGCTCAATGCGTAGCAGAAAATGTGGGGATGGGGGCTCTCAATACAAAAGTAGCTAATAACTGAAATAGGTGTGTGACTTCTGGGCCCATGAAACCATGCGTGAATATCATCTAAAAAAAAAAGCAGTCCCCAGCGGTGACACCACGTTCGTAAGTTGCAGTGAGAATTCTGACCCGAACCGGCATACGGCAAATTTTCGCCGAAGATCACTGTATGTAATTATAATACGCCGTTTAAGGAAATTATCTATTGCGTTTACTTCATTTAAACCATAAGCTTAGCTCAAGGGAGAATTATTTACCTCGTCTTATGGCTGAAAAAAAATTCAAGACCAGGCGTTTAAAAATCGAATGATTAAAAAAGTACTTACAGAAAAGAGGTTCTTTTAGAATTTACTTTTTGTGAATCACCAGCGTAAACGGCTGCATTTCAGTTAAAAATACGCATCTGGTTTTTCATAACATAGTTACGGTTTTTGGGGATACTTTTTTTAATCTTTTGATTTTTAAGTGATTGTTATTCAATTTTTAAGCTTATCCTATTGTAATTTCTGTGCGAAAGTAATTGTCAAAATTTACGGAGGATTATCTTCAATTTCTATATGAAGTTTAGAAAAAATAAATACCCGTTGCCAATCGTAACCGTAGTAATTCACGTTTCATACCGTGTAATGTTTATTGCAGCGACTCAGAGCTCTGCAGAAAACGTGTTATTTCCGACGTCCCTGCTCACGTCGCGTGGATGCTGAAAATATCTAGAAACGGATGGAATCCCAGAATTATTCACGTCTTATTTACTTAAGTAAATGAATGCGTTTGGAACTGAAACTCTTCGACAGTACTTTTATCGCACAGGCGTCTGCAGCAGAATGCATGTTGAGAAACTCCGACATGTAAACATCGCTCCTTGTTCCCCCTCGCGCTATCGCGAAATCGTATACTATAGCAGACCTAACTGGGAAAATAGGTTTAAAAAGTCTTATCTCGATCGGTCGAACTTACAACATAACAGGTGCGGTCGTATTATCCTGTTCTTAGAGGTGAAAAAAACGGCGGGGATGTAAATTGTCTCCACGTTTCCTTTGATCCGGTACGATGGACTAGTTTAAACGCGCCAAACTCGTAAATACTTTGATTGTTTTGGACACATACGAGTCCGTGAGGTTTCTTATCTTTGTTCGACTCGTGCGACTACCTACGACCAATTTCTCCTCGATCTTGGTAATGATCTAGGGGCCCACAAACACGCTCGCAATCAAAACTCGGTGGCAGCAATAAACAGCAATGAATTTGAACTCAGGATGTGAAAAAGGAAAAAACCGCACGTAAAAAATAATAGGAAATAATCTCCACAATTCTTACGAGAGGCTTCCGTATTAATGGAAAGGTATGCTAAATCACACTATCAAACCATTCAATGCAAGCAAAATGAGACAGACGTTTATATTGTCTTCAGTCATTGCGATCGCTAGAGAGAAATTTCCCAACTGTTTTAAGTGAGCATCTTCTCAAACCTGCCCAGTTTTATTACCTGATGTTACAGTAGATTTTATAAAACTCTATAATAGCGCATGTATACTGGGATGTGCTCCAAGATATCACGCGCAAAATGATTATATGAATTGATTAAAAATGGCAGTTAGCAGATCACGTCCCTAGAAGTCTGAGATAATCGCAAGTGAAATCAGACGACGTAAGAAAATCATCAAAAATGCGAACTATGATAAAATGTAACTGATAGAGCCAACTTGGAGGCCAGAAGCGTTTAAAAGGGAAATTGGAAAGAAATTCATTCGTCCAGCATTGGAGAGAAGTAACTGTTTCTGAAACATAAACGCCCTCAGATGTCGACGATAGACCTCAACGATGTAAAGAAAACAAGATTTTAAAATACATTCCAATCCAATTCGAACTCAAATGGGAGGAGGTAAAAAGGACCAAATAAAAATGAACGACTTGGCCAAAGCTGCTATACTTTCCTTAACGGCATTACTTTTGCCAGTTCCAGCCATAAAATGCTGAGAAAATTAATGGTGCAGACAATTAAACGATGAGTTTGTTACAAGTTTATATGTTCACCGCATCACAGATTTGATGGAATGCGGAGGATGTATTTTTCTTTTCTGAGACAATTGGAAACAATGAAATCCATCTTTCCTAGTGGTGGCATCATGCATTCTATTCTTTGGTGAAAGATGTCCTCATCTTTCACATGCTAAGTGGCACTGGAGTTACTTATTACTCTTGAGATGTATCGCATTAGCATTAGGTAAGCACTGGTTTTTCAACGTGCCTCACCTTAACATATCTTCTATTACGTTGACGTATAATTTGCCAAGATAAATTCATTTTGCTGATTATTCAAAACCTTATTGCAGTGAAAGTAAGTATCACGATTCTGATAGATGAGATTGGCGAAACGGTGTGAAAAGTTTACGCATCGACTTTTGCAGAGATTTAGAAAATAATAATTTTAAAATGAATGATTAGACGTAATTAGGAGCCTATCTTACGTAGGATGCCGCGGCCATTCTGGCAAGATACGAGAAATTAATTGTAGATATAAGGAATCCTTTTTTTCCTTAGATAAGAGAGTAAATAGGAGAGTAACATGATAGGTCTGTGATATCTATTCCCTGCCACACACCAATTGCAGTGGCTCGTTGGTTTTTATTCGGATATTCAAAATCTTTATTCAAAATCCGGAATCCTTTATAAATAAATTTCGCGTTAATTTAATGCGGTTTAAATATTTTTATGTTTATAGTTTCTCTTGTTCATAATTTATTTTTTCTTAAACCTGACACAAGCTGCCGTCAATTTGCACCCAAAAAAATATCCTGTTACTCTCATCTAATTTTTTTTTAATTATGCTTTAAAAAGATATGTTTCACAATGCCTACTAAGTGGGGTTTAAATTACAACTATAAGTGCCTTGAAACCCAGCAAAAAATTTTTCTTTTTTTCCTTTCCACACTATTTTTGCCTTTGTGTGCGGAAAAGAACTCGATTCTGGAACACATTTGAATGAGGGACGAGAAATAAAAGGTCGGAATGGCTCTCGCGAGATATTCCGGAACGGACAAAAAAAGAATTACGGGGGAAAGTGGGAAGGAGGAGCAGGTGATTGGGACGTCCTTGAGGCACAGAGAGAGAGAGGCTGAGGCTCCTCAAGGCTGGGGGAGCAAAGGACCCGTTATATCCTACCCCCGTTCGAAAACGCTCGAGAATTTTAAATGTTCGATCGGAAACGAATCAATTAAGGAAGCGATGTCCCTCAAATTATCCCATCTCGAGTCAACGGCGTCTCTCACCAATCAGCTCCTTCGTAGACCGGTTCGTTAGCTCGCACCATTTCAAACAATGCTGGAAATTAAGCCGTCGAAGCGTAAACTATCGGCTACTTACCGCTGATATAATATGATTTTCCTCAAAAACTTTTAAAAATTGAATTTCGCTGCCAAAATAAATATCTTGTAAAAAATGTTATTTCATTGAAGGGAAACTAAGCACGTTTTATATTCCTAGTTCATATGATTTGTGATTTTATTTTAGATTTTATATCTTATCTCCTATATATATTTTTTAATTTCTCTTTTATCCATTTAAGTTTCATGTTAAATGATCTCAATCAAGATGGGTTAGACTGGTAGGTAGTATGCCTGCCTTCTAACCCAAAGGTCGCGGGTTCGAATCCCGCTTCGGGCATGGATGTTGTGATTCGTCTTGGGGTTTTTCCCCTACCTGCAGACAAGCCTAAAATTGGCTTTGCGGGGAAGGCATCATTTCAAAAAAACCGTTTAGAAGCGAATATTTATCTTTTTGATCAGACCTAATTGAGTTCATAAACGTCATAATCTTTTAAATTTACATAGGACTCCTCGATACTCAGAATCATATCATTTTTTTGTATGTTGTAGGCTCAAAGAATAACATTTGCGGGAAATTAATTTTGCGATACATACTGTAAATTAATTTCTTGAATCTATTATCCTTCAAAGGAATCGTACTTTGTCAAATTGAACATTAGTACAATTTAGATTTTTACTCCTTTTGAGTCTAAAAGTAATTTTTATTGAACTGGTACGGAAATCCTTGGATCCAATGTCCATAAATTATACAATTAAAATTTGCTTTTACTTCGTTCGTGGTACTTAAATTGCCATAACCACCTACTTACTGAAGTAATTACTGATATTCAGTGAGATTTTGAGCAATATATATGCGTTTCTAAAAAGAAATTTTCGTATATTATTTATTTGACTTTTGTGAGATACATTGATTTTATTAGAGTACTTCGAATAATGAATAAATTAGTCAAAATCCTTCAATCTATGTGATACCAACTTTTAAAATGTATTTTTATCTATCTGTGTGTTTGGTCTTGTCAAAATAGCGTATGTTTGTCATTATGCCACCTATACGATTTTGTTTTGCAGGGACATTTTTATATAAATTCATGTTTTACAAGGCTATTTTGAATCTTCCTTCTCTTTTTTTACTTAAAATAAATTGCATCCAAATAATTGAAATATTATTGCTTCATAACGAAATAAGTCTTTGATACTGAAAATTTCTTAGCTTTATAGACGAATAAAATGACAGAACGTATTCTTTGAATAATATAGCTAAATTTTGTTTGTTAGAAACATATCTCGTAATAGATGATTTTATATACACCAGCCCCTCAACATTCGCGAGGGATACGTTCCCAATAACCTCGCGAATGTTGAAATTCGCGAATAAGAATTTTGCTCTGATTATACTACCCAAACTTTCACACTGCTTTGTGCTCAACACTAAACCTAAAATTAAAGTTCGTAGGCTAAAAATAAACTTACGAAAAAACTAGAAAACAGTTAAAACAAAATGAAAACGTAGTAACACGTAGTACGTATTATATAGTATATATTCTTTTATCTCTTTATACTTGATTCACTTTTAACAGATGATTTTCTTTTTGAAAACATAGTCAAGAAAAAATCGCAATTAATAAATTAAAAATTACAGTAATAAGTAAATCAAAGCGCAAAAGCTGATGAAAAATATGTAATAGCGACACAGCCTGAGCGAAATGCAAGCAAGAATGAAAATGCCCGGGAGTTGGGGAATGGTGGTGGCGTAGCGTTCGACTCCGTGGCGCGGTTTTGTAACTTTGTATGTACATACATAGTGCATACTATGTAACAGAAAGATTCCAATTTTCGGAATTATAGCTTATTGTAGGTAGGACGTTATGAGTTGCATTTTTGAAAGGTTAACATCTACTGTCCTCAAGTATTTATACGGTTAACACCAACTACTTAGATTCTACTTGCATCAATTAATACCTTATTGATTACAACAATTCTAAGCGCTTTTATCGCAAGATTAGTAATATTTTGGATAGTCACTTACACAGCTTATGGGATTGTTGACTGTCTAATTTTAATTTTATAACCTGAGAACGGTTGCCTTTTTGAAATAATGAAATTTTATAGCTACCTCGCGAATACCTGAACTCGCGAATGCTGAACTCGCGGATGTTGAGGGGCTAGTGTAATAATAGCCGTCGTCCGTTTATTGGTTGGTCACACTATGCAAACACTAATAACTCGAGAAATAATAATGATAGAAATTCGACATTTAGTAGGAATGCTTGATTAACACTTATTCAGAGAAAGACAAATTTAAATCCCGAAAAAATTCCTTGGTTCGTCTCCAAGAGAGGCATTTCCATTTCCCATTACTTAACTTGTAAAACGCGATTTTTCGGCGTGCAGGCTTTTATTCATTTGGAAATTAAAATTAGAAGAAATTAACAGACGACCTTAGGATTTGAAGCATTTTGAAGAAAAATTTATACAGTTTCTTATTCCGTTCGTCATTTTTCGCCCACAGTTCGAAATATTCCATGTTAAACGTTTAATTTGCATATTTTGTGGAAATCTCGCCATTTTAACGTGATGTTGCTATGTCGACCATTATCATTGTTACACCTCAAATTACTATTATTGTATACATCCTTCTGGGAATAAGCGTGCCTTGAGTGCTTCAATACGAGAGAGAGAGAGGAAGTAAGGGGAGAGATTGGCATGTTTTGTGGAAAATAAGTATATTAACGTAAATATAAAAAAATTACGTATCAACAGTGTCATTTTAGAAAAATTAGAAATAAAAAGCATTCCTAAATTAAATTCTTTGTAAACCATACGTGCGTACGAATTTATATTGTTATTCCTGGAATTAATTTCGTAACAATGGCCGAAGTTTGGAAACGAATATAAATTAAAATTCATTTAAAATTAAAAGAACATTTAAAACTGTTAACAGGCAATATTCGAAGAAACAACAGTGGATCTTTTAATGAATTGATTTGTTTTTATAAAAGGAATTTTGGTGCTTATTTAATACAGAGTAAGTTCTAAGGCTTCTATTCCATTTAAATCTAATAACAGTGGCTATTATAATTTAAAGAAAGAACTTTATTTATTCACTTTAGGTACAGAATGAATTAATTTTAGGCTAGCATTGCCTATTATAAAAGGAGTTACTTTGAAATTTACAGTATGTAAAGTAGAAGTTGTACTGAATTGACTCAAGTATATTTCAAAGCAAAAATCAATTTAAAACTATTGAAAGTTGTTGTTTCGGAAACTGAGAAGTCCAGAGTGGTGAGCGGACGCTAAACGATATTAAGGCACATTTTATTCCAAAATCTATTTAAAGTATTATCAGAGGCAATCGAAAATTGAACAAATTTTTTTGTTGCCGGAATTCTGCTTATTTCATGAAATTGAAATGCTAATGCATTAATCCAGTAAAATCTGTTAAGAGTGGCTATTTTAGTTGAAAGAAATTTATGTAAGTACATGGTACATTTATTCACTTTTCAGAATGAATGAATTCTAGGTTAACATTGCATATTATAAAAGGATTTTCTTTGGAATAAGAAGTTTGTTATGTGGTTATTTTAACTGAATTGAATCAAGTTCTCTTCTAAGTTTGAAATCCATTTAAATCTGGTGAAAGTGGTTGTTTCGGAAAATGAGAAGGCAAGAGTGCTGAGCAGACGATAAACGATATTGAGGTACATTATATTCCAAAATCTATTTAAAGTATTATCAGAGGCAATTGAAGATTGAACCAATTCTTTGGAACCGGAATTCTGCTTATTTAATGAAATTGAAATCCTAATGCTATAATCAATTTAAAACTAATAACAATGGCTATTTTAGTAGAAAGAAATGTACTATTTTATTCCCAAGGAATTTCTGTGAGATTTTAGTTAATTATTTAAAACAGACTTATAATATAGATGTGTTCGATGGTTAAAACAGTGCACAATTTTATTCTTGCGATTTTTACATGTTGCATTGACGAAAATTTACATTCATTAAACCCATTGAAATTCAACGTGCACTTATGCTAGTTTTAAATAAAATTCTGTACCTTAATTTCTGCTCCGATGTTCAAATTTCACTGTTTTTTCTCGTGTATTAGAATGCATTAGTAATAATGAGGAACATGAATTGAAAATAATATTGTTAAATTCTTATGAATCATAAAACCACGCAAAAGTCCGACGATGTGAAATACAATAGTCATTAACTGTGGCAGAGAAAATTGTATCAAACATAAAAAATTCTATAGGTACTTCAGCTGTTATCTTTCAGAAAGTGTTCCATGGATTATCATTTATTTCTTCTAAAATATTACTAGGTAACATTTAAAAACGAGTTTTCTTGATAATTACAACTCTCATTTGAACAAATTTATGCTTTACAACTGTCCGACAACTGCCTGTTTCGTGTTTGTAATAAATTAAGCCGTTTGTCAAGGAATTGAAATTTTTGCTGCTAATTCTTTTGACTGCCCTGCTGATTTCTACTTAACCTGCCTAATAAATTGTGTGAGTTTCGCCTAAAAATAAGCTTTTTTAATTCTATAAATTTTCAATACAAGCAATAAATCTTATTTGTGCGTATAAGAGAATTGCTACATCTCTAACTTATTAGGTTTCGTGAGACTAATTCAATACGTCTCTTCTGTCATAATCTCATTTCCATACGTCAATCACGTCTACATTCTTGCATTAATCATACTCAAAGGGAGGAATTTTAAAATTATGCGCGATATGCAATTTATTGGTCTATTCACTTAAGCATGTGTCACGGTTAAATCCGATAAACTCTATACAATTTTGTGTCTTTGTCGACTGAATTATTTTTAGCAGTTGTGTTCTGTTATAACCTCGCGTCTATTTTTTCTTTCTGGATCGGAATGGGAGTTTCCTGTTGCTTTTAATTAAATCATATTATTTTCTTGCCCTTGACCAAATAATTATGAACTGACTTCATTGTTTTTGCTCCCAAGGAGGCACTCTAGGCAGCATGCTGTTAACACATTACACGCACTATTTGCCGTTAAAAAATAAGAGTCAGTTTTGAAAGTGAGGAGTTTTAGAATAATCAAAGCCTAGTAAATTATGTGGCATAAATCTTTCCTTTCCAAGTAATTATGACCTGATGGAATGACCTTACTAAATCGCATCATAGCTATAGTAAAAAACTGAAAGGCTCATGTAAAAATAGTCCTGATAAATTGTCTTCCTGCGCGAGAAATTAAAACGGTAATTTTCGACATAGACATAGAAATGTGCATCCAATGGTTCGTAAACATTGGCGTATCACGATTATTTTGATCAGCGCCATAGACAACATTTTTCCGGAAAGAAGAAAAAAGGGGATACCTCGAAACGAACCTAGCACAGGAAAGTAGCTGTAATAACGTCGTGGTAAAAAAACGTCAAATCCTTCGGATAATTTCGGGGGATGCTTCGGACCGAGCTCAGTCCCACGGGGAGTCGATCAGGTCCCGGGTTAAGGCCGCGGTGACGCGCACATCAAAACCATTTTGTATTCCAATCCACCCACACTCTCTCACTCTCACTCTCACACTCTCTTGCACGCCTTACCGACTTGACGGGCCATCACAAACCAGGTGAGAAACGTCAATCCTCCCCGCGCTCCGCGTTGTCGAATCCAGACGACGGTACGAGGAAGATCTTTTTCGAACGAAACACCAGCCATCACTCGGAACGAATAACAAATTCGATAAACGAAAAAACACCCCATCCGTAGAGAAATACGCAAAAATAACAAGCGACCCACGCTTTTAATATAAAAAAAAGAATTCACTGCATTTCATCTCACGCGCGGGGATATACATTTTTTTTCGTAATCTCGCACAGCACGTACGCTCTCCCTCCCTTTCTCTCCCTCCAGCAACAACAAAAAAAAACGATAGGAACTTCTGTATGAAATGTATTATTTGAAAAAAAAAACCAACTCCGGGAACACTTTGCAGCAAAGCAAACACATTTTTTTCGTAACACTTTTTTTTCCATTGTCGATTCCGAATAAGGTTATTGCGTACTGCACTCATTATCGTTCTCGCCGGCCTTTCTCCTCCTCCTCCTCTTCCCCCTCCTCCTCCTCTTCCCCCTCCTCCTCCTCTCTCTCTCTCTCCTCCTTCCTCTCTCCTCCTTTCCTCCCTCCTCCTCCTCCTCCCTCCCTCCATACTCCTCCCACGACGCTGTCTGGACCCTTTGGTCCGCTCCGTCTCTGCGCGAAACCCTCTCCTCTCTCTTCGGGGTGCTGTGGCGGCGGCGACGGCGATGGTGCCGGGAGGGCGGGCGGGCGGTACCGAGTAGGAGGATGGGGAACCGGAGAGGGCAGGTTGCCCAGTACGCCCGAAAGAAAGCCGCCAAAGCCGGTGCCATTGCATTCGCTTGCGTGGGCATCGCTGCACTTCCGGTTCATGGCCCAACCCACGGGCATAAGGAGCGAGGGACTCCGGTTTCAAGGCAATGCGGAGGAGGAGATAGAGGGAGGAGGGGGGGTAGGAGGGAGAAAGTGGAGGGGAATATGGAGGAGGAGGAGGAGATAAGACGGGGTGGAGGAATGACGACGGAGGAGGGGAAGTATAGGAGGGCAACTTCTTCGATGCATCGGATGTTTCCTTCCACTTCTCTACCATTCTCCCACCTCCTCGTCCCACGTCAATTCCCTATTACGCTTTTCCGATTCCTCCTCTCTCTCTCTCCCTCCCCCCACCCTCTATCCCTCTCTCTCTCTCTCTCACCTCTTCCCCTCCAATCCTCGCCTTACCTTTTCACCCTAGCATAGCTGACCACCGCCCGATGCTCTCTGGTGCCCTTGCCAACCTCCCTCCCTCCCTCTCTCTCTGTCTCTCTCTCTCTCTCTCCCTACATCTTCTCCTATTCTCACTCCCTCTCTCTCTTACCTTTTCCTTTGCTTTACTTGCACTCCGATGGTTCTTTGAGGGTGAGATCACCCTCAAAGAGAAAGGAGGGGAAGGAGAAATCCAGAAAGAGGTTTTCTTGTGGCCGTTGGTGCGCGTTTGATGCATCTGAAGTCGTCCATTGGATTATATTCTTCTCTCTGAATAGTATTTGTTTTTCGCGTTTCGTAGTGCGTGACTTTTTGCGGACGGTGGAATGTTGGCTGTTGTTAAATGAAAAATTCCCGATTCGCCCCTCCTCTGGACACGAACCTGGCTGTCGTACTGCAGAGGACATACTCGTTGCGACTTCGGGCCAAGTTACTGGCATATAAGCATACGTGTTACTTTTTGGTATCGCGAAAGAGTTTTTATACTTTCTAAAAAGTCTTGCAGTGAGCAGCACCGAAAAATGAACGAAACCCAACTGTCTTATGTGTTACTTTTCCAATATCTTCTCATATTTATTTATTTTTCGGCTGCAATTATGCATTTCGCACGAAATTTTTCCGCAATACTGATACTGAAAAAAGGATTGAAGCTCGTCTGAGGGTTGATCTTATAGACCTTAAAACTCGAAGGCATAATATTCAGATACAGGCGACTCCCGATATTCGACCGGGATGTGTTCCTGAAAACGTGGTCGAATCTCGAACAGTCTAATCTCGAACGCCATTTCTCCATAGACTTGCATGTAATAATCGAGGGATACATTTCTGCATCTCGGGAAAAAATTATTAAGTCTCCCCTCAGGTTATATAAAGAGAAAATAACATTACTGATGTGTTAATACAGCAATATTAAATTATTAATAAATTAAATAAAAGATATTTTAAATATATATCTTAGTCTTTGCACTAAAAAGGAAAAAATAAATTTTTGTTTGTATGATTATTTTATGTAGGTAATTTAAAAATCCAAATAAAATCCGCCTCATCCATTCCCATGTTATTTAAATGGAGGAATGAGTAGAATTAGTATTTTACCAACAAAGTTAACGTAATAGTGACGTGTAACATTCGACTTGTCGAACTTCAAAGATTTTAACAAACGACTCGTGCGAGCCGGACCGGTGTAGGAGGTAGGGTGGACTCTACCGGCATCTTGGACTCGAGAGTCCACGGTATCTGCAGACAACAATACGCCAGGTAAAACGTACTCTGCCAGGAAACATGGACTCTATCACTTTAAATCAATATTTTCACATATCTCTACATAAATATTTTGAAGTGTTTGTTCGGTATAAAGTCATACTTCACGATAACCTACAGTTAATTTTGCGTAAATTATCCTGCTGCTTAAACTAGTCGAGTGCGCTATTTTTCACACCGGATTATGCTGGCTTTAAGGTTGAAATAATTATTTTTGATTTCCATTTGAATATCATGTGAATTCCTCTTAATTCACAGTGCAGGACTTTTTATTAGCTTTTTTGATTGTGATAGAGTTAAGCTATCTACGCGAAGTTTGTGCCATCCTACAAAGAAATGAGTCAAGTTTTTTATCCATGTGAAAAATTTTCGCATTTATTTCTAAATCGTCCGAAAATTGTTTAATTTCTGAGTTGCGAAATGAAAATTGATTTTCCCATATATCTTATTTGAAATGGAATTATTCCAAGGAATCGAACCTGAGATACTTTTTCGAAAATTTAGATATTTCCCGACCCTCGTGGAAATTTGGGAGAAAATAGCAGTTGGAAAATCCATCCGTTATATCCGAAGTCCGTTATATCGAGGTCACTGTGCATTCATTCTCTTTGTCGAAGAATATACGCAACTATTTTAAGTTTAAGGTATATTTGTCTCACTTTGGAAAATTCGGTATGATAACATAATTTTGAAGTTTCTTTATTCCCTTCATTTCTGACGGTCCATATACTAATATAAATATAATGACATGGATACCGAATCCCAGAAATAATACAACCCATTGCTTCATTACTATACCTGTCCCTAGCTAATTGGATCAAGGAAAGTTAACGACCAAATATGTTTGTTTTTACTTTCTCATATACGAAGTATAGTGACAAAGTATTGTTATCGCGAAAAAATTCGACCTCGAGATTTTGACGGAAATATACGTTTTAGGTGTACCTGAATCCGAAAAAGTGGTTTTCGCAATGCCGTCTATCTGTTACTGGCTATAGAGCCTAAACGGTAGAGCGAAAATGAATTAAATACGGTACTTATGCATTTTATCATACAGAGCATAGTATATGAAGAAATGGTTGACATTGCTCAATAATTAAGGGAAGTTTATTATACGCATTTTAACAACCATATGATTTTCTAAAACGGCTATAATGATTTTGATAAAATTTCGTACAGTTACTTGAGTTTACGTCTTCAATAATACCAAATAGTTCATATTTCTCAAAAAAATGAATATAAGGGTAGTTTATTCTAGGCAACTATAGCAATAATTGGATTTTCTAAAAAAACGGCTCATACGATCTTCATCAAATTTCGTATAGTAATTTGAGTTGATGTTTATAATAATTCTACATAGTTCATATTCATCTAAAGATAACTAAACGACGCATTAGTAGGTATATGATAAAGTTTGTACAATGCATGTTGTACCGATTTTTACTTTCTCATATACAAAGTATATATTGAGAAAGTATTGTAATCGCGAAGAAATTCGCCCACGATATTTTGACGGAAATATACGTTTTAGGTGTAGCTGACAATGAGTCCGGAAAGTTGTTTTCGCAATGCCGTCTGTCAGTATGTCTGTTCGTCTATATGTCTGACTGTTATTGGCTCTAGGGCCTAAACGGTAAAGCAAAAATGAATGAAATCTCGTACTTAGGCGTTGTATCATACAGAGAAGAAGCTATGAAGAAATGGTTGACATTTCTCAATAATTAAGGAAAGTTTATTATGTGCATTTTTAACAACAGTTTGATTTTCTCAAAAACGGTTCTTAACGATTTTGATCAAATTTCTTACAGTTACTTGAGTTTACCACATCAATAATACCAAATAGTTCATATTCTTCAAAAAATTAATATAAGACTAGTTCATTCTGGGTAACATTAACAATAATTTGATGTCTCAAAAACGGCTAGAACGATTTTGATCAAATTTCGTACACTTACTTGAGTATACGTCATACTTCATATTTCTCAAAAAAATGAATATAAGGCTAGTTTATTCTTGGGCAACATTAACAAAGATTGGATTTTCTAAAAACCGGCTTATTCGACTTTCATTTTCTAAAGATGACTAAACGCATTAGTGTATGAGAAACGTTGTACAATGTATGTTGTATCGATTTTTTAATTTCTCGCATTCAAAGTATATTGAGAAAATATTGTAATTGCGAAGAAATTCGACCTCGAGATTTTGACGGAAATATACGTTTTAGGTATAGCTGAGTCCGAAAAAGTGGTTTCGCAATGCCGTCTGTCCGCCTGTCCGTCCGTCTGCCTGTCCGTCCATCCGTATGGTATGATATATATATATGTATCAATAATGACAATTAAAAATTTATTTAAACATAGAGTACATCTTGCCTACTAAGGGTCTCAAGTAGCGTGAGTTCAAATCACCTGCCACAGTATGCTATGCCTGGCCTTGTGTTTAGGCATGCCGAACTCTTAGAGTACACGCTACCGCCAGGTACGATGTACTCGAGGGTGCGTGGTACCTAGGTAAGGCGTACTCTAAGAGTCTGTCTTGCCTAGAGTACACCTTACCTGCCACACCGGGCCGGTTGCAGCGCATCCCTGCATGCATCTATCTATACATACAACTATATACGGCAGCGAAATTAATACCTTGAGGCAGCATCAGTATTTGCACTTGCAACCTCGCCAGTTAATTTAAGGCTATGCAAACCTGCCCTTGTCTTAAATCTGTCAAACCTTGCACTAAATGGAGGCTGATCAACAGAAATTTCATCTATCTTTTCCCTCAAATCATCATACAGGTCCTTAGCCTTTGCTCTAATCATCGCCTCACAAATAGGAATGCGTTTCTGACACTGATCATCTACCAAAAGTTTAATAAGTTTTTCCATTTTAGGAATCACAACACCGCGCCTAGGACTGTTTATTGTTGTTATCAAATTACCTGAATTTATCACATTCTAGAATTTTCTCCTTCTGTTTCACTTAAGTGCTAATGGTTGAACGAGACTTCCCCAACTATCGTGCGATTTCAGCATGGCTTTCACCTTTCTCAACACTTCAAAATTTCTAATTTCAATTCATTACTATGAGCCTTATGCAGTCTTTTATTTGATTCACTTGCATTATGACTATTATATTTCCTTTTACATGCCATGTCAAGTGATATCTAGACTGAAACTAAACCTCGCGTTGTTGGGCCGGCCGAATATTACTTCGCGTAAACTATTTCCTAATTCGACCGACCCATCGGCTGGGTCGAATATGCGGGCTTCAACCTGTCGAATTCTCGAGTTGGTCGAATCTCGAACGGTCTAATCCCGGGAGTCGCCTGTATTGGTAAGATTCAAAAAATGAATTATCAAGCTGGGTTCCTTCATCCAATGCATGGTTTATGTCGCCGCCGTATCAATAAACGGATTCAACAAGTTCTACGGCAACGCAGTCTTTTGGTTATCGAGATTAGGACTTATAATTGAGGATTAATACATAAATGGATTAGAGAATTTCTGTTCTATCACTCAAGGAGTGAGCAAACACACATGAGAAAATCCGGTGGCTCCAATTCTCCCTCATTTCAAGCTAAAAATAAAAGTAACAAATAAATGTAGAGTTAAAAATAAATTTTTTCTAAAAAATGTGTAAACGATGGACTCATCTTTTATTGTTTATTACATCGATTTTTAGTATCTATTAAAATTTTCTACTTAATATACTTTTCTAAGATTTGTCATCGTCATTTTTTATATGAAAACCCCCATGAAAAAAAAGAAAAATTGTCATTCTCTCATGCTGTCGTTGTTATAGGAACCGTATCGTTGCTACCTTCGTAAGATTATATGCACTAAATTGGATTTGGTTATTGGGCAAATTTTTGTGTTTACCAAACTGATGTGGTGTAGAATGCTATTTCTTGATTTTTGCAGATTAAAGTCGTAGTGTGTGTGTTTGTGTATTTTTTTGGCGTTCGTCAACATCTTAGTACAAGTTTTAACGAAAGAAATAGTTTACGTATATTCATAGAAGTTTAAAAAATTCAACCTGTTAGAGAACTACTTTCTTTTATAATAAAGTCATTAAGTTATTCAAAATGTAATTAATCGTCGTAATTTCATTTTACGATTTTGCACGATTCAGTTTCTGTTTTGTTTATCTATCAACAATTTGTTGATAGCTAAACATGCTCTCGCTTCACTACGTAATAGTAGCGCATCCGGAGGCCTATTTTAACTAATAACTAATTTAGAACAACTTTTGTTGACCTGAAATTTTGTCTTTATTTCTGCCGGTAATACAGAGACCACAGTTTCATTAATACCGGTATTGCCGGTATTGAGTGTCCGGTAATTCAGTAATTTCGGTATTGATTTTTGTCGATATTACCGGGATCCCGGTTTCGGTAATACCGGTATTGGAAACCCTATCAACAAACATGTTCTTGATTTTACTTTCAGCCGTAATTTTTCGTTCCGTTAAGTTGTCCATATGAAACGATTTGGAAAATTAAGAACAATAATCAAGGTTTAAAATTGTCGGATTATAGTAACGAAATATATAAATGATATTTATTTTGCAACATTCCATTAATTTTTGACTTTGAGCTAGTGATTTGTTTATTAATTTTGGTATTTTGAGGTAGCGCTTAGCTAAAGTATGCGTAATGAACTATTTTAATATTTCATCCATGCATTCCAGTAATATTTAACGGGAAGTTAAAAAATGTTTCGTAAAATTTTATGACAATCTTACCAAAAATAAGAGCCATATTTTTTGCCAGTACAAGATAAGAGTCTTAAAAAACTCACCTTTGAAATTTTCTCACATTTCCTTCTTCTCTCTAGAATAGTTACGTTGAGAGAAGGACAAGGAAACTCTAATTCTTTTACGTCTTGATATTTGTGAACGTTCTCCAAATCTTTTGTATAAATTTTAACAAATTTTAAACAACAGTTAAAAATATATAAAGGATTCAATCGATAAAATTAGTCATATAAATATAACGGAATATATTAGTGGTTTATGTTCATTTCAATCAATTAATCTCCATTCCAAATTAATAACACTTTTTTTTGTAAATCAATTACCACTCGATAGGTAAAAACGGATGCTAATTGTAATGAGTGGACGAAAATATTTTTAAAATTAGTTAAGGGGACTGAAAATGTAGTACACGATAATGCTGTTTATAATTTCGTGCTGTTAGAGGCTCGAAAAATCGTTATTTTTCTAGTTTCACAGGGGTTCATAACTTATCATCCCAAAAGTAAATCGGTGCAATACTATCCAAGTCTTGAGCTCGTAATTTGATTCTAACGTATTTAAAAATTCCAAAAAACAGACGTATTCGTATATTGTCGTGGTCCGTCACCATTATTTTTAAAGTGTTTGTAGTACCTGTGTAAATGAAATGGGAAAATTAAAAATTCCAGCGATGGAATCCTGTAATGCTTTTTAATATTATTTATTTTCCTTGTTCGTAGCTCAATGTTTGCGCGTGCTTGTAAAACGTTTGGTTCTTATAGTTTCATAAAATGAAAATGCCCGGAAAAAACTCGACGCATAAATGCTTGAGAGTTATAACTCGAAAGAGATATTACGATGAAATTATTTACAATGGCATGAAAACAGCCACAAATCCCTAAATTATTCCCAAATATTGGATATGTAGTAAAATGTTACATACCTAATTATGTGCTAGCGAGAATCGAGAGGAATATGCGGCAAATAAAATTCGAAGCTGTGCCAGGTTTTTAAGATGTTTCAATTGTTATTACCTTGAATAATTAGATAAATATGTAGTGCGTAGTTCGTCTAAACACAATCAACCTATTTCAATCCTCAAAGATTATAAATCAGTATGGTTTTTTATCATATTTATAATTTATAGAGTCGCAATAATTTGTTTTTCTTCAGATGTTCCCTTCTCTTAAGACGCAGTTAAAAATGTTTCGTTCGGCGTGTTAGGTTTTCATTCCTTCCAAAGTGCCTTTCCAGCTCATGCCCTTCTAAGCTAAAATTTTTAAAAAATACCTTCTTTTAATTTCGTGAGATAAGCTATGGTTTTCTGATGGTTGATCCGTCACACTATTCTTCGCCCCATTCTTCACTCCATTCCTCACTCCATTCTTGTTAATATAAGATAACTGGTAGTACATTTTGATTTTTAATGCGTTTGATGGTTAATAAATCTTACTTTCCTTCATTCAGATCATTTTGGACGGACTTCAAGATTGTAATGCGATTTTACTGGCATTAAGATCATCAGTAAGTCATAGAGCTATGGATAATTGTGATTATTATATGCAAATTTACTATTGAGTATATTACAAAATAAATATTAATCATCCACTAAGGAGCAATTGGATGACTTATTCAATTCCCGTTGTTGAAAATGTGTGTGATTTTACATAGGGCTTACTCGAGATACCGTATAAAGTCTACATCTACAACAACATCTTTTGTTTACCGATCCATAACCATTCCTAACATGTGTTGTCCATAAGAGTTCACTTTTTTGTATTAGCAAATTTTACGGAAATTTTAATCAATTTTAACGGGGACCCTTTAATTGTCTCATACGACGTTCACAACAATGTAGTATTATGTATTTTTCCTTCCTTATTTATTCTTAAGGAAAATTCCGTTTGAGTGCTGAATTTTATCCCCCAATTCCCTATCTTAATCAGAATAAAGTTGCTATAGTTCACCGTTTCTATTGCAGAAATTAAAAATTTTCTTAAATGCATATATTTTATTTTAATGTGTTTCATGCCACCTTCATTGCGATATTTGGCTTTTCTTCTTTAATATTTGCTATACATTATAGTCGTTAGTAATCCGTCCGTATATATGGCTGCGATTATAGATTAAACTGATAGAGATTTTTAGTTCAATATTCACCGTTACGGAATGAAAAAGAACTTATTGCAATTTTTCTCTCTGTGAAGAATTTATCATTAGATATTTTCCTCAGACGATAACGTGTTTTTAAATAGAAGCGAGTTATTCGCATAGTCCCGTCATCTACAAACTTCTCTATTTATTAATAACAACGATTCCACTTCAGGCAGACTAATAGCTGAATCTTTGTTCTTCCTCCATTTATTATGACTTCATGCTTTCATACATTCTTATACTCAATTATATTAAGAACTATGCGGTCCCTATTGGAGAAACATCAGGTCTGTCATGTTCAGACAAATCACTGACAGTCTATTATCCATAACTTTCTTCAACTCTTAATAATTTTTCAAATCAGCTTTCCCTTACCTTTTCCTTCAATTATTCCTTCAGTTACATATTTAATAATGAAATGCCATATCCAATCGTGTCTAATTATTTCTATTGTAGACCTCTCTTGAATGAAATGAGAAAAAATCACTTGGTATAAGTTCCACTATATTAAAATGGATACGACCGGTTTAGGCTAATATTTAGTCATCATCATCTAGTCTAACCACCTGATGATGACTAGATATTAGTCTAAACCGGTCGTATCCATTTTAATATAATGGAACTTTTACCAAGTGATTTTTTTCTCATTTTATTCTTGATGGAGTTCCACCAAGTAAAGGCTTCTTCCATTGATTCTCATCTGTCTTTTTCCTCTTAATACTTACATTTCTAGTATTATTGCTTTATGCTCCATTTTATTTTCAACGACCACATATTTAACGTTTCGAAGCACTTCAATTATTTTTTCTAAGTGCCCACATTTATTCTCCGTGCAAGACGACGCTCCGCGCCCAGCATTTCTTCGTTTATTTTAGTTTTTAGTTATGTTTTTTTTATTTCTTTGAGGATTTTATCGCAATCGAATTTTTCTATTGACTTTATATTAAGCCTAAAGTGTTTTTCCCCTCCATATTCTCATATTTCTAAACATTTATGCAGCACCTAATGTTCTTTCCTGGCTGGCATTTAGTTTTAATATCTGCTTGTCAGAATACTAGGTCATCAGCATATTTTTCCAAATGTATTATTCGTCCTACAGCCATTATTTCTCCACTATCTCGTACCTCGTATTGCACCTTACATTATCCTTTTTCCATTCATAATCACTAGGAATGACGTCTTACACTTCAATTAATATTTACTAGAAATGGCGATAGAAAATAACCTTGTCTTACTCTTCTACCTATAATTGTTCCACTTGTTGCTCTGTAAGAATACAAATTTATTGATGTCTAAATTTATTAGTCTTCCGACAATCCATTCCACGCCCTGTTATCCATTTTCTGTTGCATCATTGTAAATCCTGTGGTTATACTAGAGAACGGCTGCCTTTGCTTTGATACACAAGCCATTCTTCAAGTCTTTGACCTTTGTGGGAAAGCTTCAAATCCTTATTAGATTTCCATCCACCTTTGATAAAGTTAAAATAAGATGGTTTTTCTTTAAACGATGAACTTCGATATTTCTTTCATTTTCCCTGTTTTTGCTTCTTTTTCTTAATGCTTCTGTTATTTTCCTACACTGTAAATTGAACAAAATTGCAAAGCGATAAATTGGACTGATAGTTTCTTTTTAATCTCTATTTTCTTAGCTTGTATTTTCTCTTGGTTCCTATTCACGACCGTGTCTTTATTCCAGTAACTGATAGATTTTATCGTTCTTGTTATTCTGGTTCCCAAGCTCCTCTCATCACACCCTTTCCGCACACTTAAAAATCACGTTTATTCGTAGCTCCAAAGCAATTAGGAGAAAGTATGAAATTTTTTTGAGACAATAAGTTATTTGCGTGCATGTGTATCGTGTGTTAATGGTAGCAGAAATCGATTTTTCGTTACTAAAAAATTTCTCCCAAAATAAACAAAAGGAACTTCCTGAGAAACTTATTGTGAATTATTTCATTTAAACAATGATCCCGATTATGTCATCGAAAACGATATTTTTCAGTGTTGATTAATTTATATTTTTATTAATCGAACTCAACAAATCAGAGATTTTCATTCATATCATTTCAGAATTCTACCTCATAAGCGCTGAATAGCTAATTCGGAAATTTTTTCTTGGATAATTATGGATCAGTTTTTGGCATACCATATGCTAGTGCTCTAACTGTAAGCAAAACTAACTGAAGAAACGGGAACGGGTCGAGATTGTGTATATTTCCATCGATATCTTTAGATCCTATACATAGTTACTTGGAGAATGGATAAAATTAGTTCCATTCCTAGAGCCTGTAATGCATAGGCAGAAAAACAGTCTATAAAACTACTGAGATGCATGAATTAAGCTATCTATCAATATAATTTTGGAAGCATTATCCAGATAATTTCCATGCATTTTGCGTCTATTGTTCTGTATTTAACCCTAAAATAATAAAATGATTGGATATTTGTAAGCATCTCTAGTAAGCAAGGATAACTTTAGACCTTATCGAAAAGTTTTGCTTTTCTTTAATTTGTGCATAATGAAACCAGATATATATTTCTAACATATCAGCTTGCCAATTATTACATGAATGATAGGTGAAATAAATTCGTATTTTATTGTTTTAGATATTTCAAATTGCAATTAGGGAAACTCTTAATGACACTTAAAATTAAAAAACCGTCCGTTGGAGTAAACTCTATTTTTCAACTGTACTCCAGTGCGTCCTAGTATTTCAAAGGCGTCATCTAAGTTTTTCGAATAAGTACGGTCCAGCTGGTATTGGCAGCTTTAGAACATGGCCTCGCTTCTCGAAAATCTTACCCTTCCAAAGCTATGTGTGAGAGGAATATGACTGCCAAGGTTATCGCTGGAATCGATTGGAGGCGAAATGAGTAGGAACATCTAGACTTAGTTATTAAGAGATGAGATTCAGAGATACGATGTTTGGATAAGAGAGAAATTGGGGAGGTGAGATGATTAAAAGACCGGAAGAGCCGAAAAAGTAATTGGCCAATGATTTCGCGCGAGGATAATTTAAACCATAACGGCTAGCTATGCCTTTAGATCTTTTTATTATTATAGCACATTCGTGTTGGTAATAACGTCCCAGTATGGTTCTCTTTCCAAGAGTAAGGAACAAACTTTTGGTGATCGTTAATCGAACGTCGTAAAAATTTATGAAAGGCGCCTTTTACTACTTATAACACTGTTCACCCTTCATTTTTCCTTTTTATGTTTTAAGGAGAACTATAAGAGAAACCATTCTGAATAAAAATAATTATTTTTCGTTGTGTATTAAAATTTACCTCCTATTTTACAAATTTTATCCAAATATTTTGAAAATGTTTTATTCTTATTTTAAATGGCTTTTACACCAGGAAGAAGTAATGTTAAATTTACTATCATACGCAATTTGTCTACTGTTGTGTCCTCTAATAAATATTCGCTATGAAAAATAAAGTAAATACAATTTCGCAATAAAATTATAAACGCCATGCTCTCGAAGATTATTGATAACAGAAATTATCTTGAAAATGCCTAACCGAAATAAAGTCTCGATAGTTCGAGTCCCGTTCATTCGAGGTTCCGTTTAATCCGAGGCGATAACTGTCTCGATTTCCCGAAAAACATTAAGAGAGATGAATACGAAAAAAACAGTGAACTTTGTTTCTGCGGTTTTCACAGCAGAGATTGGAAGGATGCCCAATCACAGGACCAATGCTCCAAGAAAAACAATTAATTTCCAGAAACAACTTCAAGATGGTGATGGTGAATTTACTGCTAGCATAGACTGGTTAGACAGATGGAAGAAAAGGTGTGGAGTGCGGCAACTGAATATCTGTGGGGAAAAACTTTCGTCGGACTTAGAAGCAGTTGAAACGTTCCGAAATAAATTACTAAACCTCATAGAAAATGAGAATCTTACAATTGACCAACTTTACAATTGTGATGAGACAGGATTAAACTATAAAATGCTTCCATCTAAAACTCTAGCTCCTCGCCAAGAAACAGCAGCTCCGGGACACAAAAAAATCAAAGAAAGGGTGACTATACTTGCTTTGCTGTAACGCTTCCAGATATCTTGTATGCGTTGGAAAATCAGCTAAAACCTGGGCCTTAAAGTACATTTCTTTGACGGCTTTTCCAGTATCATATAAAGCCTAGAAAAGCTCTTGGATGGAGGGTGAGCTGTTCAAACTGTTTGTTTTAAGAATTCGTTCCAAAAACAGAGAGAGAGAGAAATATTCCTCGTAAGGCTCTATTGATACTAGACAATGCACCTTCCCATCCAAATGAAGAAGAATTGACTAGTGATGGTATTCGTGCTATGTTCTTACCACCTAATGTCACCAGTTTGGTACACCCGATGGACCAGGGTGTTTTGGAGTGTTTAAAAAGAAAATATAGACGAAAGTTTTTGCAATCTTTACTTGAAGCAGGAGTGAATGAAGACAGTATCGTCGGCTACTTGAAGAAAGTTAATAGGAATGATGTTCTATATTGGATAGCTGAATCGTGGTCACAATTGTCGTCTGAAACTCTAGTAAAGTTATGGAGAATTCTGCTGACGAACACTGAAGTCCAGGACGAGATGGCAGAAGACAATGAGTGTGGGAACTTGACCAGCCTGATCAAACAACTGCCAGGATGTGAACATTTTGATGAGAATGTCTTAAGAGAATGGTTTGACCAAGATGAACAGTACAAAATCACAGAAAATTCCATAATTGAGACGGTGAACAAATAAGCAGACAGTGACAATAGTGACGAAGATGAGCTACGTGACATCAAAGAAAACAGGGTGCTTCATACTGAAGCACTACGCTATATAGAACAGCAGGAAGAAGCAACACCAACTGATGTTCTGCTTCTTAAAATATGGCGTGATTTTGCAATCGCAATTTCAAATGCAAACAAGCCTTTAAAAGGTTTTGCACTTTAAATTAGAAGGAAATTTTTGATTTTTTTATAATGTAAGTAAATTCATACAATACTAGCTGAAACGCCCGACTTCGCTCGGGAAAGTCGTCTTTTAAGTAGAAAACGATTTTTTTTTGCTCGGGGCAAACATTCCCCATTCCTTAATTACGCAAGAGATGCTTACATTAACATTTACTACTTTATGTATTGTATTGTAAAGTTTTACCATTAATATAATTACGCCTTAATGTCTTACTTAATATTCACATAGTTGCACCGAAGCCTTTATGGCAGCAATAAAATTATGTGTATTATGTCACTACTATTAGCCAAAAGTAAACAATAAACAACATTTTGGTTACCAAACAAATATAATTATGTTGCGATAAATCTTTCAATGTTAATGGAAAAAGATAACAATGTTCTAATGTTCCTTAAAAATCATTTGACTCACTTTAAAAGTATACATAGACTATATTTAGGAATGAATCCATTTGTACCCTTTATCTTGGCGTTAGCTATTCTTCCTCTACGGGATGCCACGGCGGGGATTTTTTTGCATTAATCTTTATATGGCTCTCTCCATTTGAAGAGGACAACAATTAAGAAATTTAGCTTTGTTGCTGCCTGGAAAAAACCGATAAATTTTGCGCTTAAAGGAAAATCTCGAGCGACTTAGTATGTAACACGACAAAACATGAACAGAATTAAAATATTCAGTCTTTTGTGTATAAAATAAGCCATTTCCGGTGATCGTAATTTAATATTTATGTATCTTTATATCCACATCAGGGCTGCATGGCATTTTGGGGTTTCTCCACACCATTTCCCATGCATTCTTATGGAAATAATATTTTGTTGACCCCATGGGGTATAAGAGACCCCACGGTCTGCAAACCTAGACCAAAGTCTTCCTTTGGTCCATGGGATGGCCCATGAAAATTTTGAATTCGATAGCTTCAACGGTGTAAAAACGTATAAAGAACATACATACACACAAACATACACTCTAAAATATTTACAAGATATTATTATCAATAAAATCTTACATATTGTAAATTGCCTTTTATTTTTTTGAGGATGTATTCCGTATAGTCCGAGTTTTCGATAGTTCGAGGCGACCTCGATCCCGTTCACCTCGAACTATCGAGACTATACTGTATTTTATATTTCGTAATACTTACGCCAAATATGTTTTATGCTTCTATACTCTGCATCTTTAGCCTCCATTTAATAGCTAATTTTTATCACAGCTTTATCGTACATATCTCGATATATGAACTTTTCGTTAGTTGACGACACGGAGTTTCCACGACTTTATACAACAGTATACCGTGATTACTGTAACTAAAACCTTTATTTCAATTTTTGTAAAACAAGCATCATGTTATATGCGCAGCAATTATGCTAGAAGTTTACAATTAAATGAACCTGTAGTTCCGTCTCAAATGTACATATTTGCCCTTAAACTGTGTAATAAATTTAGGGTACTTTCCTGTTAATGGGAATACCTCCAGGACCCTTCGCAGGACCTGGTACAAACCCAATCACCGGACAAGAAACTGATTGGCCTGTCTCGACATTTACAAACCCAATCTCCGGACAATGTGGAGGGTTTCTTTGGTTCCGGGAGAGGCGAAGGGCACGGTAGCGCCCGGATACGACTACCAATTACAACATAGCGAGCCGAAGGCTCGTCAATATATCCTTTCAATGTTATATCCTCTTGACTGTTGTGCCGCAAATTGAGAGGATGTATCGACGAGCCTTCGTCTCGCTTTGTTGTAGTGGGTAGTCGTCTCCGGGCGCTACCGCGCCCTTCGCCTCGCCCGGAACCAAAGAAATCCTCCACGTAGTCCGGAGATTGGGTTTGTAAATGTCGAGACCGGCCAATCCGTTTCTGTTAATGTTGTTTTTAAAATAAAATATCGTAAATCTAACAATACGTCAATATATCCTTTCAATGTTATATCCTCTCAAACAATCATAACAATACATGTTCATTTTTTAAGGTATTCCTGTTAACAGGAAAGTACCAAATTTAGAATAAAATTTTATACTATAATAGCCCAGGTCTGCTGGTTGGTTTGTCACGCTTTCACGATGGCCGATACAGAGCGTTTTAACAAACTTCCTGAATAGGTAGAAGATTAATATTTGGTAAGGATGCTTGATAAACATATTTTAAGGTAATGACGAAAATAAATCTCCAAAAAAGTCCTGGGTTCGACTCCAAGGAAGACATTTCCGTTTTCCGTAAGGTAACATGTAAAAAACAATTTTTTGATGTGGAGGCTTTTATTGTTTTGGAAATTAAAATTAGAAGGAATTAACCTACGATCTTCGGATCTGAACCATTTTGAAGAAAAAATTACAAAGTTTCTTATTCTGTTCATCTTTTTCCGCATACAATTCGAAATCACTCATGTTATACGTTTAATTCACATATTTTGTGGAAATATTGCCCAACGGAATGTTGCCTTGGCTACCAATTACATTGTTAGACCTCAAAATGCTATTGTTATATCAATCCTTATGGGTATAAACGTGCTTTGAATGCTTTTAATACGAGAGGGGGGGAGAGGTAGAGGGGGAGTGATAGGGAGGGGGGAGAGGGAAGTAGATGGGGGAGGGGGAGGAGAGAGAGTGGGAGGGGGAGAAATGAGGAGGGGGGAGGGAGAGAGAGGGTGTAAGGTGGGTGGGAGGGGGAGAGAGAGTGTGAGGGGGGTAAAGGGAGGGAAAGAGAGGCAACTATTTTAAGTTTAACTAAAGATAGCACGTCAACAACAGAACATTCACTAGAAATGTTGTATATGGCAAAATATTTCATATGTAAAAGTGTGATATTAATTATTTTAAATGAAAAAAATAATAATAATCTATCTATCTATAATTCTTCCGTTGATATTTCAACGGGCATTACACTAGTATAAATATATTTGATAATTACTTATTACTATTTTATTTTATTACTATTTTACTATGAAAATCTAATTTTTATGGTGTTTTTATCTTCATATCCTATTTATATAGGGGCAAAGAACTGTTTTTGCGAGTTATGGTAGTCAATACTACTACAAAATAACGAATCTACGTTTAAGAGAATTTATACACAAGATACCTTTGAATTTATAAAGAGAAAACTACTATTAAAATGTAATATTTTATAAAATATTTCTATTATTATCTTACTGAACGAGCAGTTTTATTGACTATAGTGTAAATACATATGAAAAAACTACGAAAAATTATGTTACGGTATTGAAAACTGAAAGAAGTTTTATCAGTCCTTGCTGTAATTCATGCTGGAAATATAAGTTAGATTATTAAGAAGAACAGTTTAGTATTGAGTGTTGTTTATTGATACATTAATGCATATTTTTATACATTAGTTTGTTTCATTAAAGTAAGTTATATTTTACTTCAATAACAAAATATTAAAATATCTGGAAAATAAATATAACCTTCATGTCATTGATCAAAATAACGCACCGGCATATCGCTGTTTCATTATTTTCCCAGGTTAATTTCAAATATGAAGTGTTATGTTGAAAAATTAATGGGAATTGTAATTGTTAGAATTTTCCAAACTTCCTCAGAAGTTTTATTAGTTGATAATAAAATGAGAATTACGACAACCTCAGCCGTACATTTTTTTCAACCAAAACGTTTAAAAAATCCATTGGCTTTAAATTTAATTTTTATGATATGTTTCTGAAGTATGGTAAAGTATATTAATTGTGATATATTTTATTTCCAACCATTTGAATAATATTTTACATCGCCCAATGAAGTCTCAGTTTAGGTTTGATGATTGGTAAAGAGATTCCAACGGTTGGTAATTCTCTATAATAAAAACGTTGTTCTGTAAGAAACGCAAGATGGCCGACAGCGAAATTTAATTAGACCACTTGAAAATATTTTGCAGTTAGCTGATACTGAACGCATTCTATCGCAATATATTTTTGGTAGTTGTTAATATTCGAGTAACACATTTATTTGTTAGTGTAAATATCATACCTACCTATTAAGAAAATAACGTAAATATTTTAAAAAATAACCATGCTATCAGAAATACGTGACGATAAACGCGACGCAACAGACCGTATTTCTCATTCTGCCAGATAGGTCGGCGTCACATGTACGTCAACAACTCACCTTTCTTTCGGCGAAAACGACGGAAATATATAATAAACACTTGTTTGTTTATGTAACGGTTTCTACGATAAACAATTAGTTTATTTTTTTGTCGGCTAATCTTCAGAATACCACCCCCAGCACGGTGGCGTCATTAGGTGACGAGAATCGGTAATACCTCCACGAGGATTCGCTAATACCTATGTTATGTTCTAGTCTTCAGTGTATCTTTCGTACTACGGTTGTTAGAGAGGGGAGCCGTGGCGTAGTGGTGCGGGCGCTGGCCTGCTACGCTTAGCAAACTCGGTGGGAACCGGGTTGCCCGGCCCCCCATTTGTGTGGTTATGTGGAGGACACGCAAATCAGCGCCCCGTCCTTCGGAAGGGACGTAAAGCCGTTGGTCCCCTTGGTGTTTCTCGTTAAGAGTAGGCTAATACCGGCACCGGGTTTCTCTCCTCCTTTGCTTTGTGATTTAGACTGAGAAGCCTTCTAGCGTTGGAGTCGTTTGAAGTCACAAGGTCCCCCCAATTGATTGATTGATTTCGTACTAGAATGAATTATACTACTGCTATTAAAGGTAGGATTTAAATTCTTAATAAATTATATCTTTGCTATTTATATTTATTTTTCTTAAAATTACAACTTTAGAATAACAGTAAATTAATATCTCATAGGTGAGCATCATTATTTCTTCCATTGTTAAATTACACTAACTAAACCATGAATTTCTCCGAATACTTTTGCTTGAATAGCATCGTTGTCCATTTTCTCTTTTTCCACAAAACCAAATTTGTCCATCTTTGGTTCTAGCAGTGGATTTCAGATGCATTTTGTTACCACATTTACCACAAATTTCTGCATTCTTAATTAGACCACAGTCTTGTCAAAATTTCTTAAGTAAATCCTTCGAGTTTATTAAATATAAATAAAAGGCTCTGTTACCTTCCCCTTTTTCACCAATAAATTTTTGACATCCCACTTTTTCCAGCATTCCTTCCTCTATTATTTTATCCGGATATCTGCTTACTATATCGCTTATCGCTTCCATTTTAGCATTTAAATGATCCGATTGTTTTATTCCAAAACGTTGTTATAGCTTCAAAATAATAAAAATCGTAGTTATTTACATTTAAATATAACGTTTACGGTATTCTGAAGTAGTTCCAAATCGTGGTCATTTACATTTATATATAACGTTTACATTTCACATTTTATTATGTATTGATAATATTTTCATTTCTAAAATTGTTTTTGTTTTTAATAATAATTCTATTTTTATTAAGAAACATAACTCTACTTAATATCTACGTATTGTTAGTTATTATTATAGTTACGTATTGTTTACATTTGAGAATTTAATTAGTACAATTTATTAATTTTGCTAGTGGTGCCTCAGTTTCAAAATCTCGTCACTCGCGGTACCTTAACTGCTGGGGGTGGTATTCTGAAGTAGTTCCTTTTTGTCAATAAGGATCTCCAACACAATGATCCATTTAATCGTCAAGAGAACAATTTACATGTTGAAATAAATTCGTGATTTGTTTTTGTTCAGATAGTATTCAAAGAAATTATTCCGCTGATTGATTAATTAGTTAAGTTTAATCTTTTAAAGAGTTTTATTTACATAACGACGGAGAACATTATTGTGGATTCGAGTAAACTTTCTTTCTTCGTAAGTACAGAGTACAATTTTAAAACAATCATAACGTTAAGTGCACGAAATTTAATTATTTTCCCTACGTTATATATGTATGCATATAATTATTTCCCTCTCTTTGCACACCGACATTTATATGCAGCATTGACGAGAACAAGGTGGGAGAAGAATATCAGAATTTTGTAGCCGAAAATAAAAATCAAAGGCATTTACTAAACGACAACAAAATATTCACTAGAAATGTAATATATGACGAAATACTTCATATGTAATAGTGTGCTATTAAGTATTTTAAATGCAAATATTAACAGTCAATCTATCTGTAATTCTCGTTGATATTTCAACGGGAATTACGCTAGTATTATAGATTTTAATCCTTCATCACGCCTCGGTCACTTGTTTTCTCCTCTTAGGCATGCGTGATTGAATTTATCGCGTAAACATTTTTCAGAAAATTTTCTTGCTAAATATGTGAGTACCTTATCACGTCGTTTGTATATTTATCATTCCTTCCAGGCATGTGTTGGTTTGTCAGCCTGTGATCCACCAAAGCTTCATTTTTTTGTATATTTCCCGGATAATGATATCATTATATTTCATAGTTTTCCCGGAAAGGCATTGTTGTTAGGAAATTGTAAATTCAGAAAAATATCGTTGAAGAGAGTTTGTCCTCTGGGAGGTTAACGTTAACAAAGATAATAATTACAAGAAGATCTTTCTTCACCTATCTTCAACAACCTTAAATATCATTGTAATTTCCTGTTGATTTTATCACTATTTTATCATGAAGGATAATAGTTAATTAAACGTATACAACTAATGAAATATTGATGTAGATTTTAATAAGAGCTATATCCTAGAGCAAACTTCTATAAATAAGCATTATTGTTATATAATCACTTTGAAAATTGTTACATTACTGCCGTTTTACGTTTCCTAAGTCGCGAGCTAATGTACACTTTCGATGACTGATTGCAAGAGAAGTTGATATTTCTCCTGATAAATGTACATACATTAATTGAATCTGTTATATACTTGGTGTCAATGGTAAGTGAGAATCCTCCATTATAATTATGACTTTGAGAGGGAAAGAACGGGGAATATGAAAAAGTGATTAGAAACGTCCGTAGGACTGAGATGTACAAAGGCTCGTTTTTCCCTAGAACGATAGCTGAGCAGAACAGAAGTTACGAAAAGAAATCAGTCGACGTAGAGTGATACTATTCATTATTATGCGCTTTCCCTTGGTGCTATTGCACCCCCTGCCACACACCATTGCGGTGGCTTGCAGGGTGAACTGCAGATATAGAACTGTAGATATAGAACTGTAGATATAGACTCATATCAAGGATATAGCCTACAGTAGGATTTTTACACGCTTTGGACCAATCAAAGTCCAATAATCCTCAGTTCATTGCCATTATTCCACATGCCAGATAACAAACTGTATCACAATATATGTTATTTCGTTAGCATTGGTGCATTAAAAATGGGCGAGATCAATTTAAATGACTTTTTCAATGAATCTATCAAAATATTTGTTAATAAATTAATCAAAATAAGCCGTAAAAATAGTGGAATTGATGGTTTAAACTTAAAACGACCACCCTGTATAATGAGGTAAAGTCATTTCAAAAGTCACCAGATAGAATTTTGTGGCCATATAGTACTAGCTTATAAATGAAAGTTTACAAAGCTAAATTGCAATAAAAATACGTTGTTCAACCTCTAATGCCATTGAATATGATTTAAATCGATGACAGCATTTTAAAAAGCATTGTAGTATTCTGAGATTTTTAATAACTTTTATGTTAACTTCTATTTGGTAATTTGTATATTTATGATCTTGTATTCTAATCCCAAAGAATGTTGAATAACACGAAAAAGGCTTAATCTATTTGAACTTTATGTCCAATTTTAAATGTACCTACATATAAAGAGTATTACGGTTAATCATCGTGTAATATAATGACCTGAGTTCGATTCCAGGACCGTTAAATTCCTCCAGTTGATTAACATGGGAATGGATGCAGTACATTATAAATGTGCACTTTAAGAATACTGAAAAGAACCGACTACCTTTGGAATTTAACCAATGATCGCACAAAAGAATAAAAATCTATTTTCCTACCGTTAGTCTTAAATTTGCTTCGATTTGGTGTACATATTTCTTTTTAACACGAAAGTTTTAGGTTTTTTCATAATAAAATTATTTGCTGTCAGAGGATCCCCTATTTTTACTGATTTAGCAGAATTGCACACATTTCATTGGATTATGCAAACAAAGAGCAATATTTCGCAAATTTACACCCATGGCCACCGATATTTAGGTTAAACTGAACAAAGTATGAATATATAAATTTGGAATTAAGATGCTCCGTTTAAATGTGATTATAAGTTTTATATTCAATTCACCTTGTTCAAGTGTATGATATGTCTTCTTGAGTGAGATCTATTGATGGGATAGGGATTTCAGAATTATAGATCAACAAAGTCATGTGGGATAACTTCTGTAACCAATGTACTTTGGCAGGACTATAAAGACTTCAAGCTTGACCAAGGGTCAATGTAACCTGAGCTAATGCATATAAAATTAGGTTGATGCATATAAAATAATAATCTACATAAAAGTTATTAATAAAGATTAATTTTTGTATGATCAGTTGTCTATAGTTTAAATAGATTGTTTAGAACCATTTCATCAAACTGACACGTGTTATAAGGAATTCCATAGACATCACTCATTTCAGTATTTATTATAATTCATTGTTTTATTCTTATTACTGTTACATAACTGACACAAACATTTATTAAAATAATTTCTTGGACTAAAACCCCACATTTCCTTCGCCAAAGAATGGGTGCCTTTTATGATGAGTTAGAATTCTCGTAAGGATAACTGTTTGCCGGCCTTGGTAGAGGGGCGGTTAGCGTGCCTAGATCCCAATGCTAGGGTCCCGGGTCATTACTTACGAATACTACCTACATTGCCCTAATACATGTTTGTCGATCGGTGCGAACGTCGAATTATTATAGTAGTCTATGGAATCGAATCAACGATTTAACCGCTTTTCTGTTCATTGCACATATCATTTAATGGAGTGGGAAATAAGCCACACCTAGTTGTTCCATTGCTGTTTGACTCGTTGTTAGAGCTAAGAAATGTGCTTTAGGATTGCCATAATTGCGTTGTTTTTATCTTAAGAATATTACAGCTCTACTTTTATTTAGATTGTTTAGTTATTTCCTTCCTCACTTAAAACAAGACTAAAATATTTTTTAAAAAGACTTCGCGATAAAGTTTCACGCTCGAAATTCTCAAAAATTCTTCGATCACATTACTATAACTTCAATGCACGACATTATTATGTTGAAGAGGCCCATTTCATCCATTAAGAAACACTTTAACATTTATTCTTTCTCTCAATTCCTTCCCTTTTCATTTTCTCATATATGTAATATATAAAGACAATATTGTAATCGCAAACGAATCGGCTTCGAGTTTTTTGAGGGAGATGCACATTTTCTCTTAGTCCAAAAGAAGTAGTTATTGCCATTCCGTCTGTCTGTTCATGGCTCTGAAGCCTAAACAGTTTAACAAAATTGAATAATATGTCGTATTTAGACATACTATTATCCAGATTAGAAAATTTGATGAGATGATCAATATAGCACAACAGTTAAGGGTAGTTTATTCTTGTTTACCTTTCTCTTTCCTTCGCCATCATTATGCTTCCTCTATTACTCTTTTTCCTCTCCATCATTTTCCTATCTCTGAATCCCTTCCCGGATCTTTTATGTTTAAAAGAATAAACAAATTACTTTAAAGCTTAGCGACCAAGAAAAAATAGTACCTACTATCTTCTTGTTTCTTAATTTTTTTAAACCTATAACAATGCCATTCAAACATTTTTCCCTCGGGCGGTTTTACGAACTTCTTTGGGCCTCTCTTTCGCCTTGCCTTGAAACACGCAAAATGAATTTTGTTGACGTCCCTTGGAAGATCGTCTGGTACCACTTGCACTGAATGGTGCTTATCTATTTTATAAATAGTATGTGAAGCATAAAAACTTTCGTACAAGTTCTTGAGATAGTAATAGAATTGAAGAATAGTTTAACCACGGTTAGTTATTGTTTTATTTTTAATTATACTAATACATCATTAGAGTCTCTGCGGTATCGATACAATAACATTTCCCCCAACCAATCTTTAATTTAACGATGAAGTTACCAACCCATTAAAAAATATTTATTGAAATTCCAACGAAGAAAAGTTGTCATCTTTTTACATTTTGAAACAACTGATATTTGGGATAGTGCTATTTCAGTTATTAAAAATGCCACATTAAATAGAGTAAAAAGGTCTCCAAATCAGATCGTTTGCAAAAATTAAATACGAAGTTGCACTTAAAAGTAAGGAAAAATATTTCAGATCACGATAATGTTAGCTTCCTGATAAACGTTTTGAACAATGAAATATCATCGTAAATATAAGATATGATTTTAAATAAGAAATAAAATGTCTCAAATTAGTCTGAGGGGCATTAATACCATCAATTAAATCAACTAATATTGTTTCGTTGCTATGAACCGAATCGTTACAAAAAAGTCCACGGACATTAAAATAAAATCTCAACTCTAGATTGGTGTATTAAGGTCGAAGAGCTTAGCATAGCATAATCACTGCAAGAGAAATTCAAATGTCAGCTACCGATGTCGAGGTATTGCCAAGTGTCTGGGATTTTTTCCTTTTTTTATATTTCCTAACTCATTAATTATTCATATTTACCACAACCTTATATCGTTTAAATATCAAAATATATAGATAAATAACTGGGTCGATGAGGAAAAGAGATCACTTGGCACCATATAGAAAAAATGCAACTAGTGCTAAAATAAATAGATGAATTATTACGAGACGGATGAGTGATGAAGATATAAAAGTAGGTTTTGGAATCGACTTCTAAACAAACTCCGCTTCCTTCCTTGTAACTCTAGAAAAGAGGTCATCGAGATGGTGGGAAAACAATCTTCATCGAAATAAAAATTTATTTCAAAAATGTAAATAAAGTATTTTGGATTAAATATTTTTTCATAAACATCAAACCCTATACACATTACATCATATTAGTTTGCAATACCAAAATAAATTGGTAATCAGTTTTAGTGGCTACTTTATTTATAACTAAAGTCTCCTTATTTGCTCAAGACAAATTTGTGCTTAACCGTAGAAATTAATAAAAAAATCTCAAGATCTTTATGTAACTATACTAATATTTTTATTTCAAAGAAATCCTAATGCATTACTTTCTTTATCAGTATCATACTTTGACAATCTCAGTAAAAAATCCTCAACATTTTGAAAAATAATTCTGACGGTTCCTTCATTTTTTTCAGTTCTCTCTAATATTAAATTAAATTTTCTGTCACTTATTTCTTCCTTTCCAAACGACACACCAAACTATTTATAAAATGCCTGCAGCTGCTTTACTCTCCAATCCTCAGACTCAATGTTAGAGTATAGCTCTTACAGAGATATCTAATCAGACACCATGTAATTAAACCTATGTAGAATCCTTGCATGTATGTTTTTTTCTGAAACAGTGGTGAAGAAACAGCCATGCAATAGAATACTAATTACACGAACATCCTAAAAGGCTAAAAAAACCATATATGAACATTATTAATCACAATCGGCATCTTCATGTGTTGTTTCATTGATGGATTCTTCCTGATATAAACCTGTCGTCTTTATCTCCCTTCCTTTTCCTTCCAGCATTACTTACGCATTCATTATTTCCTCTTTCTAACGAATAAAGTTTCCTTCTGTATTCACACCTCAAGATAAACTTAACGCGCATATGCTTAACCTTTATCAGCAATTGTTACTCTAAACGACCATTAATTTCTTCTCCTACGCTCCTTCTATCGCACAGCTATTACGGATTCCATCGCTAATTATTCTGATCCTCGTGCATTCCCTTCCCATAAAACAACACCGCTGTTCCAGACATGGGCGCCTTGGGGTGTAACACATGGTCATTTTCAATGAAAGGAAAAATATAAATAAACCACCTTGCCTTGCAACGATTAATATTTTACTTCAGCGCTAGTCGTTATTTTAAGTCAGCTACTTATAAATTCTACAAAAAGATAAACCAGAACGGTGAAAAAATGCCACCATCGTGAAGAGATTTTAACATGTATAAGTTAATGATCACACTTCCCTAGTGTAAAGATAAAATGTTAATAGGTAAAAAGAGAGTACTATCTTGTGCAATCCTCGTTCTCTCCGCCACTGATGATTGCGTCCGAACGCGGTCACCGGGCAGGTTGAGGCGACCCTCCAGTCCGGCCGGTTCGGCCGCACATTCGCTTTGCCGTTTTTTTCGTTGGATAATCGGACGCCTATGTAACTAACTGGCATCGCATCATCATCGCACATTTTGAGCCGAAATGTTACGGTTTTTCCCGATACTAAAAAAATATTATCCCATAAGTTAAAACTCTTACGGATTTCAAACTACAGTTTGGCGATGAAAAACGTGCAAGTAAATGCATAGTTTTGGGTTGAAAATCCATTTAAAACAGACCATAGAATCACATCAACAGTTCATTTTAATTTGTTCTTCGGCTTTTGTAATATTTTCTTCAGAACATCGCAGAAACGTAAATAAAGTCAATAATATTTCGCAAAAAACTATGAATGCAATGTTTTCGAAAATTATTTGTAAGAGAATTAATCTTGAAAATACCTAACTTAACATGTCTTATATTTCGTAATAATTGCACCAGATATGTTTTATGTCTCCATGCTCAGCCTCTCCCAGCCTATCAGGTAATTTTGATTAATAGGCTCACCATACATTCGATGAACTTAATCATGCTCGCAGAAAACAAAGAAGTTATTTTCTTGAATTTCTCCAGTGAAGTACCTTCTTTGAGATTATAAATACAAACTGTATTCATACAAAATCAATTAAAATTTACTGAGGAATCAACACGGATTTCCACATATGGGTTCTATACTGTTGTTATTGGCACAATTTTAATAAAATGTGTTTAGCTCAAGTAAAATTCTAGGTGAGAATTTCAAGAAACCAAACGTAATTACAGGAACGGAATTTTTCAAATCACTTTGTCCACTTAAGGAATAAATTTCATCGAATAATTACAGCATTTTTGTAAGAGGTATTCCATTTTAGTTACTTACTGTAGCTTAAGATTTGTTAATTTTCAATCTATTTTCAACATAATCAATTCAAGGTCATGTGATAACTCAATGTAAAATATACTTAGATTGGCATATAAAGCGCGTTACAATAAATACACATAATTTTCAATCCTTAAAATATCTGTTGTGGACTATTTTTATATGCCAACACTGTACTTTCTTCGTGTACTTTAACAAAATCATTTCAGATAGTATTAAAAGTAAGTTCTTTTATACTCAAATCTCTTAGATCATTGTCCTTCGCTACTTAAATTTTTAAACCAAATTTATTTTACAATATTTAGGTCATTTAATATATTTATTAACCTTTTTTGAGAATTTAACTTTTGTTAAACGCTTCCGTTGCTTGTAGTATGATGGAGTTGAAGGAAAATTCTTCAATTATTTTAAATCTTCCACACAGCTGCAGAGGTCGTATTAAAAATTCTCTAGTTTTGGATATCGATTGAAGATAAGTACAGCTTGGCGAAATTGACAAAAAAATGTTTAAAGCATTGGTTTTAGATATTCATCATGCTTATCAATTATATCTCGAAAGAAGACTTACACAAAATATTTTATCGGGCTTTGGATGCCCATATTATTTTAGAAAATTAAGAAATGAAAATTAACTTTTTGGAAAACTATTAAAGGCTCGTATTATTGCGTCACAGAAGTACAATTAATAGTTGTTATCAAATTTTGTTCGCATCTGCGACCTTTAAAAGGAATGTACGCATAATCAGTAATTAGCGCATTTTTATCAATTTTTTAGCTACTTTTTATGATTCTTAAACTTACCGCATGATCAACATTATCTTACTATGGAAGTGTATTAATCTTTAAGTATAACCCAAAGAAAACAAAACGGACAGTGACGTTCTCATGATCTAGTCATCCCATAAGTCAGAGTGGAGCAACAGATCGCATTTTTCTTAGGAAATTCCGTATTAGGCCCTAAAAATGCACTACGCAAGCGTAGATTATTCGGATCATTATACGGATTGGAATAAAAGTGCAATCTGGGCTCGTTAGCTAAGCCGCAAGGAACGATTCCCCTTAAAAGGTGTTGAATTAACTCGAATGGTGTTTTTTGCTGATATCCCCTTCCGTGTAAGAGAAACGAGGGTATATGAAGTCGTACCAACTTAATTAATCACTCCAAGAAGTTGCGGCCTGTTTACTAATCGCGTTGATGAAGCATAAAAACTGATATATTAAAACCATTATAAGTGCTTAACCCCAAGACTTCTTTCGTCGGTTTGATAGCCTAATTAACTTGCTGAATAAACTCGAAGCTGTCTCAAAATTAAGCATAAGACTTTTCACATTTTTATCTGACCGTTATGTAGCAAATATGAAGTGTTTAATAATCAACAGTAACTGTTCTGCCTAGCTTTTTCAAAATTATAAAGCGATACATTTGTCTCTTTAATATATTTTGATATCTTAGTTGTTTTCTATTTATTTTGCATTATAGAAGGAAATTCTATTTGTTGTTGGAACAAGCTTCCTTGCATGAAATTGGGCATTCGTCAAAATTATTTTAGAAAATTTTCTTGTGCATGTTAGAAAATATGGAAAAACATTTTAAAGAGAGTAGTATTCTATTAAATTCATAGTTCTGCAGTTAATATACAAGTTGAAAAATCGTTAATAAACGTAATGTGGAGGCAACATGGAACTCTCAATATTATAACAATAAAAATGCCTTGATTTTTATAACATCAACCTCTAGGAAAAACAATAATAACAATAAAATTATGGTAACTTCGAATTATAGGAATTCTAGAGAAACAATATATCTTCTTCCATCTATTGAAATTTGGTTTATAGAAGTTCGACTTATAAAGATTTCATTCCATTAGGACGATTTGTGAATAGGTTTTCTCAGATGTATCTTAAACCACACTTCTAAAGATTCAAAATTCTTATGTTGAAAAAATGTACCTATTCTACCTAGCGTAAACAAAAACGCGTAAAATGTTTACAAATGCTTAACTAACGCATGCAAGGAAAAGTCGTTACAAACCATGAAATCAGGTAGTTCACAGCGTATATTTTTTCATTACAAGTTTACGTAATTTAATACTAATGGATAAATTCCACAATATAACGCCGAAAACCAATGGTTTTACCCTTCGGCTTATTTATAAACGGCTCTGAGGCAAGTCTAGAATCGCAACTACATCTGAATCTCGAAAAAATCGTTAGGTAAGATTTCTCTTCCCATCGATTCAAAAACAAAAATCGGTACAGCATACATTGTACAAACTTTCTCATATACGTACTAATGCGTCGTTTAGTTATCTTTAGAAAATGAAAATCTTGTGAGCCTGTTTTTATAAATTCCAATATTTGTTAAAGTTGCCCAAGAATAAACTAGCCTTATATACATTCATTGAGAAAAATAAAATACGTAGTATTATATGGGTACTAATGCGTCGTTTAGTTATCTTTATAAAATGAAAATCGTATGAGCCTGTTTTTAGAAAATCCAATTTTTGTTCAAGTTGCCCAAGAATAAACTAGCCTTATATTCATTCAGTGAGAGAAATGAAATAGGTAGTATTATTGTAGATGTAGGTATACTCAAATAACTGTACGAAATTTGATCAAAATCGTTAGAGCCGGTATTGAGAAAATCCAATTATTGTTAAAGTTGCCTAGAATAAACGCCTTATATTCATTTTTTGAGAAATATGAACTATACAGTATTATTGAAGACGTAAACTCAAGTAACTGTACGAAATTTTATCAAAATCGTTATAGCCGTTTTCGAGAAAATCGGATTGTTGTTAAAAATGCGTAGAATAAACTACTCTTAATTATTGATCAATGTCAACCATTTCTATGTATACTCTGCTCAGTATGATAAAATGCCTAAGTACGAGATTTCATTCATTTTCGTTCCACCGTCTAGGCTCCAGCACCAGTAACAGACAGACGGCATTGCAAAAACCACTTTTTCGGATTCAGCGACACCTAAAACGTGTATTTCCGTAAAAATCTCGAGGTCGAATTTTTTCGCGAAAACAATACTTTCTCGATACTTCCTATGAGAAAGTAAAAATAGTTTATCTTACAGCAGGAACACAATTATTAATTACGATATCTCCGATAGTCACGAAAATGTTGGTAAAACTAAAGCCGGATTTCAGCTACAGAGCAGCTATTATCCACGATGAGCATTCTAAAAGACAATTTCTGAGTGGATTTGCCTACATGGACGTACTCCGAGGCCCTCCGATCTTTATGTGGCCCTGGGTTGACTTATTTCTGGACACAAAGCTTAATATAATTGCAGCATCATGATCTACATAGGCAGGCCTGTGATTATAATTGGTCGATCCTGCTCCTTTTTTTCCCAGTCTTCTTCATTCCTCGATAACTCTTATTGCTCTTAAAGCCCTTAATTGTCTGAAACCGCTCTCTTTCTTTTTTCCCTTCCTTCACGACGACATAAAAAACTTAAAATCAGGCCTTATATTTAAAGACATTTAACCGAAAAGTATTCACTTATTTTGTCGTCCTTTCGTTGATGTTTAAATTCAAGTTATTATACGACTCTTCATAAAACCAAAGGTCGTAGGAAAGACTTGTCTGTGGTACCGCTTTCTTGATTTTACTGAAAAACAGCATCCTTCAATGCGTAATCGTTTATTCTATTCGTGCTTCTTACGTAAGCGTGTTTGATTTAATGATTAATTTCGTTTGTCGAAAATGGCATAGAGTGTAGAATCGAGAAAAAGCTCTAATTGCATTATTCTGTTTCGTATAAATTTTTATGGTAACTACGTTAACTACGATGAAGTAACCTAATTTTGAATGCCCGAAAGGGAGTACCCGTAGGCAACAACAAATAATTCACGGTGCTTCCATGTCATTTAAGGATGGCAAGCTATTTATAGACACCAAACGAGAAATAAAAAGGAACCGAGCGGTCGCACAAATCATAGTATCCTATCAATTGATCGAACCGGCAAAGAGGGGTTATTTACTCTTTTCCGCCGGTCAAGACTGTTTGTCCAGCGGCAATCGTGGCCGCTCGAGCCGAGGAGTTTGGTGAGCGCGGTATCGGACACTGCAGCTGGCCAGAGCGTGCATCCAAGAGCCCCTCTCTCCCTCTTCCCCTCTCTCTCTCTCCGCAAACCCTTTCTCCTCTCTCCTCTCGGATACTCTTCCCCGCAATGCATTTGATGCGTTCGGATCGCCTCCTATTCCTCCTCCTCCTCCTTTCCTCTCCTCTTTCTCTCCTTAACTCTCCCTCCTCTCCCCCTCTTCATAAGTCCACTCCGTCACGCAAAAGGAAGAGAAGTCGGGAACCACTTTGATACAGCACGGACTGTGTACAACCCCACGCCACACTGACGCCTTCTTGCACCGAAGCGGGGAGGAAAAATATGCACATAAATATATGTAGTTTTCTGCAGTGCTTATATACATATGCACACTTGCGCGCGCGCGCGTGTGTGTGTGTATGTGTATATATATATATATATATATATATATATATATATATATATATATATATATATATATATATATATATATATATATATATATATATATATATATAGGTAAGTGTCCACTGGGCTTCCTCCAACACCTTGTTGCCACCTATATTATTACCTTTCCTTTTCTTTAAGAATTTATATATATATATATACATATATACACACACAAATAAACAATCGAAAAATCCAAACAACTACATTTTATGCTCATGAGCACAACCGCCAGTTTTTTTTCGCGAGCAAATCGAAGCCATTTCTCGTATCTCGATATCCTTCTCGCTATCTCCTCACACACTGCCCGTTGTTTTTATTTCGCGTTAGCCATTCCTATCGCTGCGCCATGGCGACTTAAATGGATTCTATTTTCGGTTTATCCGCGATAAATAAATCCGCGGCGAGGCTTAAAAATGCATGGCGTCCATTTTCATCGTTGTGCGAAAAAAATTCAATCAATCAAAAAACATATGCATCGACATTTTTATGTGCAAGTCCGACCGCACGGAGAGTTCTCCCGTGATCCTTTGCTCCCCGTCCAGAAAAAAAAATACTGCAGCTTTTTTCCGCTGAATTTCACGAATTCGCAGTATTTACAGGTAAAGAGCTGATTCGGGTTTTTTTTCTCGAGTGAGCATAAGCATCGACGAAACATAGTTTGGTTTATTTTGCGGAAGATGCAACACTTGTAACTTAAAATCTGAGATTGCGGAGTCGTCGAAAAAGCGTCTCATCCTTGGCTTCGAAAAGTTAGCGATTTAAACGTGTTTTAGCGTAGCCCTAATTTATGGTCGGATTTGAAACCATTCTGAATCATAATCTGTGCGATTTTAATTTTACCCATTTTCCAAGTCCTGCATGATGCCGCAAAAACTATTATTTTTTTGTCATTTACATTCGAGGAAAATTCGGTATTTTAAATAAAAATTCCCATTTACAAAAAGTGCCTCGAACAAATCGTTAGTCATTATTAACCAAACGCCCGCGAGAAATAAGATTTTTTCACCAGAACTGATTCCATACCGTCAATATAAGTTTCGCAAAAAGTAATGTCGATAGGAAGGATTGGCATGAGAAATATATTGTGCGTATGTTAACAAAACACAGGGTACGGTGAAGCGATTCAACCCCATGTAATGCCAAACGTATGAAATAAGAAACGGCTGAGAAGCGTGCATGTCAGATCCTTGCGAATATTTCGGAGGATGAAAAGTTACTTCTAACCTACTACGGGAGAGATAAATACAGCACCAAAAAAACTTTTAATGATCACACGGATATAAAATCCGAGCGGTTCCCTGACCGCTAATTCAATTCAAATAAAATAGCGATAATGCAGCATATGTAAATGAGAAACCTATCGAAGAATATTGATTGAATTATGACCTTGCATCGTATAACCTGTTTTTAAACTGCGGCGATTCGCACATGGCGGTCCCCTCGGAACTGACGCGTCCTGGACGCGCCGTTCCTCCGTTTGCAAAAAGTGCTCAGGGGGGGTAACGAAACCTCGCCCTGCCGATTACCATTCCCTACGGCTGCAAAAAAATAATCGAAAAAGAGCGGAAAAAAGTTTCGGGGAGGCTTGGTTTTTTGGGCAGCGGGGCCTGCGGTTCGAACCCAGTCGACTGGAATCGTCGTGTCATTATTCGGACGGATCCGGCAGTCCTCGTGCAGATTCAGCCGTAATTCTAACGCTAATAGTAAACGCGGTAATAAGTGGATGCAGAGGGGATCAGTCGAAAAAATGACCGAAAAAGAGGTCCCCGCGCACACTTTGCGAATCCGTATTCCTCCCTTTCTCTCTCTCTCTCTCTCTATCTAAAACACTCTCTCCCTCCAATCCTCCCTCTCCCTCCCCCTTCAATTTACCTTCCTCCCTTCAAAACTTCCTCTTCCCGCCTCCCTCCCTATCGTTCTCACTCTCTCTCTCTCTTTCACACACTCTCATCCTATCTCCCTTCTCTTCTCGCTCCTTCTCACTATCCTCTCTTTATCCTTCTCTCCATCCTCTCTATCCTCTTTCTCTCTATCTCCTACACCTTTCCCCTCTCTCTCTCCTTATATTTCTATCCTTCATTTCCTCTTTTTCTTCCGCTCTTTCCCTTCCCACTCTATTAACTCCCCCTCTCTCTCATTCCGATATCCTTCTCTTTCACTCTCTCTCTCCCCCCCTCACTTTCCAACTCTCTCTCTGTCTTTCTCTCGCTCTCCCCTTCTCTATCTCCAACCCTCTTTCTCTCTCTCTCTCTCTCCCCATCTCCCTCCCTCCGGCAACCTAACCCAACTCCCAAAAAAGTCCAGTTCCCGTTCGATCCCCGATCCGAGGTATTGGACGCAATCTGTGACAAATTGGACATTCACCCACGTCATAAAAAAATATTTTTTCGGAGAGAGAGAGAGAAAAAAATAAAATAATTCGCCGCCGCCCGGGAGGAGGGGGAGAGAGAGTGAGAGAGAGGGAAAAAAACAGCGAATTGCGAGTGGGTACGGCGGATTTTCGAATCCTCTCTCTAACCATCTCCGAAGTCCGCGAGTGTACTTTTTTCCAAAATTCGTCCGCAAAGAGGTATAACGTGCATCCGTACGGGGGCGATATGAATGCACGAAAAGTTGCCCTCGTCGGTCTCCCTCGGTCGAGGAGAGAGAGAGAGGATAGGAAGGAGGGGGTCAGCGCCTGTGTGGTGTGCTTCTGCACGCGTGAAAACTGGAGGAAGGGGGGAGCTGAGTCACTCTATATCCGGCAGCTAACCCTCTTTCCCTCCCTCCCCCCTCCTCATTCCCCCTCACGGAACATCATTCGATTCGTTCTGCTTGGGATCGTGAGGGGAGGAGGGGGATGAGGGAGAAGGAAAAGACGGAGTGGGATGGGAGGAAGGGAGATGAAGGAGGACCCGTGGGATGGGAGGAAACCCATTACTCCGGCGATGGGACTCGCACCTCTCCCCACTCATCTTCCAAACGTGGCGGTACCGGGTTCGAGTCGAGGGAGAAGTCGTCTCGTGCGGCCGCCGAACTAGCCGTTCCGACGCCAGTAAGAGTGGGGAGGGAAAGAGAGGGGGAAGAGGTGAGCGCACCTGGACGTCTTGCGCGCTCGGATGCTGAGGGCCACACACCGCCCTCAAGACGCCAACCGTCGATGGTCCCGTCGCGGCCTAGGTGTCACACACACACACACACACAAACATGGGGGTGGGTGGGGGCCGGCGGATGTAGGGTGGAAACGGTGGCCCCAGAGGACGGTATCCCGGGAAGCAGAATAACATGACGGGGGCATCGTATATATATAAAAAAAAGCGTCCGACTCACACACGCACACACGACCGATTCGCCGAATTTCACATGGACTTCCCATCCAAGCCACACGTTATTTTTTTCCTCTCTTTCACACAGGCACTCGGACTCTCCCTCTCTCACCGCCGCTGCAATAATTGCGATATTTTTTCCTTCTCTCCCCCCCCCCTCACCCTTCCCTCCCCCCACCCCTCCCCATTCTGCCGATTTCCCAGTCGTCCCACTCCACCCACAAATCCACACTTTCTCCCCTCTCACTGTCCCATGCCTCTCTCCTTTCCCATATCTCTCTCTCTCTTTCCAATCCACAATATGAAACTGCGCGATGCATGGCCTGCACACGCACCAGCCATTTTGACAAAATGCTTCTATCTCCCTCTCTCCCCCCCTCCCGCCTCCCTCCCCTCAACCCATCTCCCCATTCCCCTCCGTGCATCGATGATGGGTCCCGCTTCGAGCCCCGGGGCAGAGCTGGGGGACCGGTTGTCATGGAGAGAGAGAGAGAGAGAGACCGTGGAAGCAAAGCATACACTCTCCCCTCCTCCCTCTCGTCCAACTCTCCCTCCCTCTTCTTTCTCCCCTTAATTCTCTCCTCCTCTTTCCTTTTTTTTCGTGCACCCGTGTCGTTTGATGCAGCGACCTCTAGGAATGGTCACCCGAAATTCCGTCACGCCAATTCACGGAGGCAATCCCTTTGTTTTTATTTTTTCATTCCCTTCTTTCGAATAAATAATATGTTTATGCGAGTGTGTGAATATAGATGTTTCATGTATCTAAATATGTAATTAATGGAGAGTAAAGGAAAAAAATGCGAGAAAGGTTGGAGGAAATTAAATGGACACTCCGTTTTACAGAGGCGTCATTGGTGAGGAAAAACTAGAGAGACGAGGTGTAATCCTTTCGGACCCTGAGTCCATCATATATATATATACACACACACACATACACACACACATGACACAGGTACCCTCGCAGATTGGGTTTCGAGAGCCCATTCCAACTGCAGCTTAATGCTCGGCAAAGTGCCTTTCTCTCTCTCTCTTTCTCTACGTCTCTCACTCTCTTTCCCTCTTTTCCCTCGCCGCGGTGTTGAGTGAGAGAGAGAGAGATTTCGAATCTCCTCTCTTCTTCCTACTCGTGTGTGTGTGTGTGTGTGCTCGCTCCTGCGCCTTGCGCTGCAGCTGCGTGGGAGGGAAATACAAGAGGGCTTAACGTTTCGGCGTCCCGATTCGGATACAGTGCGTCCGCCGAAACATCCGAAAGTCAAACGAAACAACGCTAACTAATACGCGTCAGGGATAGATGCAAGTGGAACGAGGGAGAACTCTTAAAGCGATAGGAAGCGAATAGGATCCGCCGTATGGGAGAGATGGATGGAGTGAAATATTTTTTTTCTATTTATTTTAAGAGGTACCTACGCGAGTAAATCGATGACCAAGTTCTTCGATTTTTTTCCGTATAATCCTTGTATAGCTCTGCCGTTGTTCTTCGTTCGATTTATACGGACGTTCGAACGCGGTTTTTTTTCGCCTCCATTCCGCTCGTTTCCCGGGAGGATGGGATGTCGGCGAGCAGCAGCAGAACGGAGGGACGGTGAGAAGGGGAGAGGAGGAGAAGGGGAGGGGCGTGCGTGTGGAATATTCTGACGAAAATATTACTTGCACCGCTTCCGGTGATTTGATTTATCCCGTCTACCATTGTTTCCTGGACACCAATACGAAAATTTTTCACATCGTGTTCCCCTCCTCCCTCCCCCACTCTGCGATTATCTTCATCCGTCTGAAAGTTCGATACCCAGGCAGAGTTTTTTTTATATAATCCGTCGCTCTGCGTTTCTCGTTTCGCGATCGTAAAAAATGCAGTGAGATTCGGTTTAACCTATCGAAATGCTGGCGCCGTATGAACCAGCTTATTACCGTTAATTCCTTTTTCCCGTAAGAACCCTAATGAAAACATTCGTGAAATCGCCGCCATGGCGCGGTTCCTTTGTAATTTTTTTTTCAAAATGACAGAATCCCATGTCAGAAACTGTCGCATCGCAAGCGTGAGGACGCGAAAAAAAGTATCGATTAATACGAGGCGGGGAGGGAAGTAAGCACGGGTTCGAGCGTGATACGAACGCCGAACGACTGGACGGGATCTCGGGAGATAGCCTAGCGGCGGATGGGGGGCTCTAAGCCACCTGACCGCCCGGAGAGGGAGTTGCATCTGTCCCTCGCTGCACCTAAGGCTCGATCGGGGCGTTTTTAAGAGGGTTCGACGAACTCTCTCGAACGGAAAGACGATCGCAAAAGGGTAATAGCCGCGCTATTAATCAAAACTCCTGACGTTTCTGTGTGTTCACGCTTCAGCTTTTCTACTTGCGCATGGCGCTCATCCTCTCCCTGACCGAAGCCATCCTCCCTAAAGAGACCTAATATACTGAGTATCTTCCCCTGTGTGTCTGTACTGTGATCCTCTATGGGTCGTCTACCCTATGGGTAATTACGATCAAATTTCACAATAGGTAGTCTTTCTTACTTGAGCGACTCCGTAATCAATGGAAGCAAAAAAATAATCGCCGTGCAAAAATTTAATAGAGTTTGGTATCGAAAAATGCCCTATTGGTGCACCTAAAATATTTTATCGACTTCTTTTGGGTTAAAATCATCAAAATTTTAGATTATTATTTTTTATAACCTTGAACTTGTCCATTTCTGCACAGACCGCCTCTTTCATTTCCCCTTTCGGTAATTAACTCACTCTTCCTCTCCTTCTCACTGTGTACACGTCCACATTCACTCTCAAGACGACAAGGAAGTACCTTGGTGAACCTCAGTAAAAAGATTCTTTCCAATTTTTTTTATATTTGCCGCAACATGAATCGCAACTTTTTTTAAGGGACTGAAAAACAGCGTTAATAGAGGTTACAGAATTCATTTGGATAAAAAAATCTCGCTGTAAATATAATTCTTCTTATTTCTCGTTCGTGGCCCTGAACGGTTTATTTGGTAGTTGCTGCACCTAAAACAAGAGAAATGTCTCGTGAAATAATGTCTCTTTTACCTATCACGAGTATTTTAGATGAAAGCACAAATTTCCTTCGTGTAGAGAAACATAACACTTCAACATCAAAGGAGTGTGTTATATTATATCACAAGGACTATTGAAGTTTATTAAGTTTGGTTTGTTTCTAAAAAGATAATGGAGAACTATCTGTTGATTATGTATGTATTTGGATGAAATCAAGCTCCTTTCAAGAGGCTGTTAGGGAGAGTAACATATATTATCAGGTTCCTCCATTCCTTATGACGAATCGCCATGGTTTATCCTCGCAGAGAATGGTGTATTATACGTAAGTTTCACTGCAAAGATACTGACAAATAACCCAACGAGGATCGTCGATTTTCATCTCCGCACGACTCCTCCTGACGACGCCGAATTCTCGCGGTAGAAGCGTTGCACAAAAAATTCCGATATAAAAAAAAGAGGGCCGCTTCCGCGAACTGCATTGATTTTTCTCAAACGCCCCTCTCCCTTTCTCTTCCTCTCTCTCTCTCTCTCACTTTTTTATCCTGCCAAAGCGCGGCGCATTACTCGCGGATATTTTTTCAAAGGCTTTGACGTTGAAAAATGACCGGTGATGAGAGGGAGAGAAAATTCGACGCGGGGAACGAACCCGGAGCGGCGGATCGAAGGGACTGGTTCGTTCCCCTCTCGTCTGACTCGTTCTTACCTTCTTCCTTATTCTCTATCCAAAGTCGGTACCACATTTCGAGTTGATTCGTCGAGAGCGAATTAAGCTTACGTACTTGTGTGTCTGTACGAGAATCTCTAACAGAAAAAAAACGCAGGTCGTGGGGAATAAACAACGTTTTTTTTTCATAGCTCCCTTCGTCAAACTAGTGGGAGTAGTTCGATTTGCGGTTTTAAAAGAATGCATTTTTCCTCATCTCAAACATTCTTTTCGGAACTCAAAAGCCTCGGAATGAGATGAATCAGTATTCTTTTACAGGAAAAAAAGACTCATTTTGTTTTTTTTAACTTGAAATGTCCGTCTTAATGTAAGATTAAATTCAGAACTACACCTCGGCATTAAAAACTTCAAAACCTAGACCGTAGAATATTATCAGAACAAGTGTTTGTATTAAATTCGATGAATAGTATAAATTATTGAATAATAAAACAACACACAAGGATATTTTATGTCCAAAATGGTGCGGTCTTTATGCGTATTCTTATTATGCCATTAGGAAAGAAAAAATAAGATTTCAGTTTCAATACTGTTATTGATGTCATCAAAATACAGTGGATTTTTTCTGATTAAAATGATTTTGAATAAAAGTGATTTAATTTCATGAACTGACTTATTCGATTAAAAGGAGATGAGTTTTGTAAAATAAAGAAAATATTGAATAAGTATTTCATGAATGTATACATTCATAATTCGACAAGCGATTATCGTAAAACACACCATCATCATCATGGGAAGTCTGTCCGTAGACAGGTCAGTGATTATTCATGGTTAAACCTGGTTTTCCATATACTCCTATTTTCCGCATTCTTCTTCATCTCTTGATAGCTCTCTTTCCCTTTCAAATCCTCTATCAGCTGAAACCTTTTCCTACCTCTTTCTCTTTTTCCATCCAGTTTTCCTTCTAGCACTTCTTTAATCATGCGCTCTCTCCTCAGGTAATCCAGTTCGCCTTCCTCTTTCTGATAGTTTGTATAATCGTCCGCTTTACACCAAGAAGAAATAATGTTAAATTTACTATCATACGCAATTTGTCTACTGTTGTGTCTTCTCATAAATATTCGCTATGAAAAATAAAGTAAATACAATTTCGCAATATAAAATTATAAACGCCATGCTCTCGAAGATTATTTCTAACTGAAGTTTTCTTGAGAATTCCTAACCGAAATAACGTAATACATCTTATATTTCGTAATACTTACGCCACATATGTTTTATGCTTCAATACTATGCATCTTTAGTCTCCATTTAATAGGTAATTTTGTATTATAGACTTATCGTACATATCTCGATATACTTTTCGTTAGTTGACGACGCGGAGTTCCCCACGACTTTATACAACAGTATACCGTGATTACTGAAACCAAATACTTTTATTTCAGTTTTTGTAATACAAGCATCATGTTATAGGTATGCGCAGCATTTTTACTAGAAGTTTACAAAAAATGTGCTCAAATGTACATAGTCATCATATATAGTCTGTCCGTAAACAGGTCCGTAATAATTCATGGTTAAACTTGGTTCTCCATATACTCCTATTTTCCGCGGTCTTCTTCATGCCTTGATAGCTCTCTTTCCCTTTCAAGTCGTCTACTAGCTGAAACCTTTTCCTACCTCTTTCTCTTTTTCCATCAAGTTTTCCTTCTATCACTTCTTTAATCATGCACTCTCTTCTCAGGTAATGTCCAATCCAGTTCGCCTTCCCATTTCTGATATTCTGTATAATCGTTCGCTCCTTTCCCATTCTTCGTAGTACTTCTTCGTTTTCACCCTTTCTGTCCATTTTATCTTCAGCATTCTTCTCCATGCCCACATTTGGAAGCTTTCCAAATATTTAATATCATTTTTCCTTAGTGTCCATGTTTCTGCCCGATACAAAATTATACTCCATAAGTAGCATTTTATCAACTTCTTACGAATATCCTCCTTTATACTCCCCGTTAGAAGAAGTTTCTTTCTTCTGAAAGCTGCTTTTGCTTTCGTTTTTCTAGTCCTGATCTCATCTATCTATTGTAACATTTTCACGCTGAAACAGAAATAAAATAAATAAATTGCTTGTGTATTAACAATAATTATTTGTTTTTCCTTTAAAGCATCAGTCAGACTGATACATGTAGATATGCATTTGTACGACTGCACATTATATATGTATATTTATTTTACTTGCATATGTGTGTGTATATAATAACTGTTACACATGTATTGTAATAACATTGTGTTTGGGAGGGGGGGGGGCAGTTTTGGCATATTCCAAAGGGGGGCTTGGAGGTGAAAAGTGTGAGAACCACTGAATTAAGTTCTTCGTCTAACGCAATTTCTTCGACAGTTTCCTTTAAATAATCATTCTCCTCAAGTTTAAAAGCAGATAACGTCTTCAGTTTTCAAGCATTTTTCAGCATCTGCATTGCATCTCGCAGGGTAATGTTTTAATAATGTATAGCCTGATTTCTGAAACCAAATTCTCAACCATCAGGCAGTGGCGTCACTAGGGGGATGTGGGGGGTGCGGAGCGCACCGGGTGACACCATCAGAGGGGGTGACACCAAAACTGTCTATGAAATTTTTGTGCTGTGTTTCAGCAGAAATTTATTATTTTTTATAAAAATATCCCTCTAGTTATAACCACAAAAACATTTTTCGTAAGCCCAGCTTATGTACATGTACTGTATCAATATACCTACTAGGCTAAAACTCTATGCTAATTTACATTTTGAACCTTTAATGCGCACGCGCTCCGGTCAGAGCTGTCATTATTACCCAATTACAATGACGCTTCGAATCACGTGGTTTCGTCTGCACGCGCTACAAGCACGCGCTGTTGTTTTCGTTGCTGCTGGTGTTTTTATAGAGTATATTTCCATATGCATTTGTCTACAACTTCTACATTATTTGGGCCGTTATTGATTATGCAAACCTAATCCATTAATGTATCTCATGTAACGGTAAAGTTTAATGTTAAAATGAACATAATTTTGATGTAGTTCTTAAACGTTTTTACTTCTAATTCTATTCTTTTCTTACCGAATTTTCACTTTAACCACATGAAACTATGTAAATGTAAATACATTTAGGCTGTGCGTATGATATTGTAATTTAAAGGTGTAATTTTAATTTTGCTAGTTATGTCATTACTATTGCCATTACATTCAGTGATATACGGGAATTACGATTTACGAGTAACATTAGTACAAAAAATATTACTAAGGATTCTGTATGGTCTGGTACGGGAGGAGGTCCATGGGGGTGACACCATGAGTTACCGCACTGGGTGACACCAACCCTAGGGACGCCACTGCCATCAGGTAATAATCTTTATCATGTTACAGGAGTAGAGGGGCTTCAGGGTTTTGATTATGCCTTGATACAAAGGTTGGTTTATTAAATTTGTATTGATGGGAGAAATGCATATAGTATACTCCAGTATGTTTTCTGTCACAACTTTTAAATGAGCTTTAAGATTATCAAGCAATTTCTTCTTCTTGGGCTCCAGGTCTCTATCCCACTCCGCAAGTAACTCATTAAAAATCTTACGTCTTCCATGAATTTTTGTTATCCTTGTACAGTTAACAGCGGTGAATTGCCTCGAAAACGGCACAAGCAAGTTTTTCTTATCAGTTCCCGTCATATTTCATATAAGTAAGAATTTCGATTTTTAAAGTAACGAGGTCGTGATTCCGATAAGAGCTATTTTCATATGCAGTAAAAAAATTGATTTTAGTTTTCCCTAATTGCTTCATATAAGCGGCAGATTCTACGAGCCAGTGATTGTATGAAGCGGACGCCACTGTGAAATAAAAATAAAAATTGATTTGCCAAATTCTGTAATTTTGAAAAAAATGTACCTGTTACTTATAAATTTGAATATCTTCTATTTGTGATAGGCATCATATAAATATTGTGAGCGATATATATATATATATATATATATATATATATATATATATATATATATATATATATATATATATAAAGCATGAAAATGTCTCTTTGAAAATGGGGAATTATGGGTTTGAAAATTTACAGTTTACTTAGCAATGCGAGGAAAAGTAAGCAATAATCGACTGAATCAAATTATATTTTGTCATCATCATAGGGAGGAAATAACTTTGAAACAGGAAAACATTTTGCCGTAGTTGGGAACCAAATCCGGGTCTTCCACATGCCAGGCACATATTTTAACAATGGACTACCGTGATAGACTAACTCTCCCATTTATGAACGCGGATGGGTAGTCAGTCCGTAAGACAGGTTCTTGATTATTCTTGGTTAAACCCGGGTCTCCATATACTCGTACTTTCTGCAGCCCTCTTCATATCTTGAGAGCTCTCTTTCCCTTTCAAGCCGTCTGTCAGCTGAAACCATTTTCTTCCTCTTTCTCTTTCTCCTTCCAGTCTTTTAAACATCCTCTGTCTTCTCTGGTAATGTCTCATCCAGTTATTTTGTATAAAATTGTAAATCTGTTGTGTGTGGAATATATCCTGGTATGGAGCGAAACCAAGAATTCTCAGGAAAAAATAATTTAAAGCATCTGGAAAGTTTCGAAGTGTGTGCATGGAGAAGAATACCCAGGATAAAATGTACAGATGGGATAGAACATGAGGAAAGAGTATATGCTGCTATAAATATTTAAAAAATGAACAAATACTTGTAAGTCGTCGTATGTGTGATTTATCTGTGGAAATTTAGTGGTAAGTTCAAGAGAGAATTAACAAGATCACCTATAGTTAAAATGAAATTGGCTGTTTTTTCTCTCCGATAGTCATAAAATGATTGCAAAAAAGCAGCTCTGTCGGCTAAAAATCAGCCGTCATCAGTTGATTCCAAAAAATAACCTTTTACTAGTGGCTCACCGCTGATTACGGCCGCTTTGTAGGCGAAATGCGCACCAGGTTTCGTCGACATTTATGTCTATTTGAGATAGAGAGTTTTGTCTTTTGGTATGATGACGATAAGGTATAAAGGAATTGAGTGGTGTTGATATAAAGATAACATTTTAAAAATATTCACGGAGCAGATTGATTCGCAGAAAGCAGTACACAGTAGGGAAAATTGAAACAAGTCGCTCATTACTCCCGAGTTAAGAATGATTCCTTTCCGGCATTGCTTCCAGGAGCTGTTTTTGTGTCTTATGCGTCATCCCTAAATCCGAGCCTTCCAGGAATTTCAACATTTTAAAATGTACATTAGGTGTCTACTGAGCCCCGGGCGTTGGAATTTCTTTGCCGTTGTTCGTCAAACCAAACATTACTGGCGAAGCAGAAAGACAAATTTTGCAATCCTTCAAGCCTATCTCTACTTTGTCATATAGTAACTTTTATTGTATGTCATCAGATTCCTTAAGTTTGCGATATTCTGCATTGATTTCAGAGGAATTTTTATCTTAATTTGAACTGAAGGACGTAGATAAATAATCTTGGCAATACATCTTCTTGTAGGAGTTTTGACTTGCTCTAAAAACTGAAGAAAGTAAGCTACTGCTATTCTTTTATCGGAAGGCCAAAAATAATTTGTAGATGTAACAGTAAAATATTGGATCCTTCCTCCATTTCTCATCTTTAACTTTTTGAAATATCCTTCGAAATTTTATCCTGCGCATTGATGGGTGGCAGAAGGTTTTTGAGCACAACATCCGAACTTCACTAAGTAGAGTAAGTTCTTTTTCAAAAGTAAAGCTGTCATGAATTGAGCAAATAGCTTATTTAATCTTTTATGTCTCTCAGAACTTGTTAGAACCTGTGATGTATTCTAGGGGTTCCTTTTATTTATTTATTTTTTGTATTTTCTTGCAACGTCTTTGCTGATGTAGACGATACGTGGCGCGAATTTGCTTTATTATTCGTTGCTTTGTTGCCTTATTAGGATCCAAATTTTCAAACATTTCAGATTATGGCTGCTTAGCTATTTTGGTGTTAGTTCATTCATTTAGAGTTGTTCTACCTTTCGGATCACCCGGCCCAACCTATAACATTCAAAACCTTTCTTTTAATCTTGTCATACACATCCTCTTCCTTTTAATGTATTTAATATTCCTTTTGTGTCCCTACCTCTTTGCATCTTTCCTTAACGTCTTCCCTTCTAAAACTTCTTTCAGAAAATCTAGCCCATCCATTTCTTCTCTTTTACCATTATTACTGTAATTAAGTTCTCACCTTCCCTTAATCCGTTAAAAACATTCTTATTTGTTTTCTCTCAGTCCAAATAAATTTCTTCAGTCATCCCCTGAGATTGGGATTACACTACTTATGGTATTGAGTCCTCTTTCCTCCCGAATGGGGAAAGAAGTGTCTGTAATACGTAAGACTCAATTTTAATGTCCTTTTTTTCTCCTATTCATGAAAGTATATAGAGGAAAACATGATGTTATTCGTTTCGTGGTGACGTATCGAGGGACTCAAAAAGTAGTGAGCGAGCGATGCTTTTCAGATAATTCAGAAAGGTGTTTCCAAATTTTGCACTTAACGTAACTCAGTTTAAAACTCTTGATTTATTTTTCATATTTTCCTTTCTTCTAGTTTGATCATATTATTGTGACCCGCGAAATTAGCGTAGCTTCACAACCTAATTCTAACACTATCCAACATTAGCGTATTCCACGGAAAGAAGGCCCGTTAGGTCTGCGACGCACAGCGACTACATTCAATTGATTCATTTATTTTTGCTAATTCCCCGCGATGCGAGCGTTGAACACTTTTACCATATCGGCAAAAAATGAGAATTTAAGGAAAAAATTTTGAAATGAGAGCAAATTAACACGTCAACTGCCATACGGCATGGCGGTGGTCGCATCAACTGATAGATATTTTGTGGCTCAGATTTTAAGCCTTCCGATAGTTTGGCTGAATTTTTAGAAATTTTTATGTGATAGCACACAAAAAATAATTCGAACCGTTGCGTGCCGAGCCACAGATTCTCTACGAGCCCGCAAATTTTAGTAGAAAGGAACCGTGGTTTGCCTACTCCTATTTTATTAAATGTATTTCAAGAATAACAGCCATCGATGGGAGAGAAGGAATGTAATCCAATGCATTTTAAGAATACGCCACAAATGTCTTATTTAATTTTATTCATGCGACACAATAAAATTAATAGGTGTAAATGTAATATTATATTTGGTAGTTATAGCGTTACAGAAATACATATACCGTGTCGTTATGCTCTTTTCGCAAAGTATACTATAACAAAAAATATACAAAAAAGTAATATCTTTGTTTAGCGGTGAAAGTGGTATACTAAAACTTTAAATGCTTTAAAAAAAATCGATTTCCCGCAGCTGAAAAGCATTAGATGTTAATTTATTGTTTTCAGATTTTTATACTTAAATTAATCTTAAAGCAAATTAATAAATTCGTCACACGATAGAAGAATTGAAACGGAAAGATATACAATTTGTTGTAAATAAATGTAGTAAACTAAAATATTTTAAACAGCTTCAATTCATTTTTGATGTTTGCTAGCAAAATGAAAAATGCTAAAAAGTAATGACATAAAAAAATCAAATTAGTAAATCTTAGAAACATTCAATGGCTTGATTTATTTTTGGTCACATTTATTAGATTTCCTTAAGCTAACCTTTTCTCATTATATTCTCATATCCAAATCTCTTTTCATTTTACCCTGAGACAAAATGTCCATTGAATAAGTAAAATTCTGCCCTAGCCTTATATAACAGTTCCCTTGTTGTTCTACTCTTAAAAAATGTTCCCTTTATTTCTTATTTATTTCCATACAATTTTTTAAATATTTTAAAAGTCTACTGATATCTGCGGACCCTTTTCTTATATGCCACACATCCCTTTGTCATCTGTAACTTTGATTTTACTCTCCTACATATTACTTGCAATCCCTGCAGTCCTATCTTCACACGTCTCATTCACCATGTCCTCGGAATAAATATCAAATGATTTAGTATGAGGTGAGCAGTTTTACCTCAATCTTCTTCCTAGCCCTGTCCAATTTCATTCTCCAACACCAACGCCATAACCTTACTCTCTTTATATTTTCGAAAATATTATTCATAAGTGTTGAATTGCGGACAGAAACTTCTCTAGGATAACATTGCAAAGAAAACAATGAACAAGTGTTACTTGCGTTGTACTGAATGCTGCGTAGAATGAAAGAGACAACATTAAGAGTGACAGCGTTTATCTAAAACACTTGGGTGTATGACTAAAGAAGAAAATGAGATTTATTCATCGCTTGCAAAATTCTAAGAAAAAATAATGCGTCAGAATTGTTCACATATATTTCGCTAGAAAACATTATTAACATAAATTTAGGTTAATTAATGAATAACGGGATACAGAAAATATAAGACAATCAATTTTATATAACCAGATTTTTATAAACCGAATTCATTTACTGTATTAAAAAACCCAATTCCAATATGCTGCATATTTATGAATAAATATTTTTTACCACGAGCCAAAAATTCTTTATAAATCCATAAATCTGAAATTTGCATTTAAAATTACCCTTAATATATTAGCGCTACATAATAACATTTAGAATATTATCCCACAAGCCTCTGAAAGCTTGTGACAGAACGTGTCACTGCTTCATACTCTCACTCTTATGAAAAAGCCTACCGGCCTTTCTTATCGCTTAGAAGGGAAAATGCTGTTTCAACAAAGGTTTTCACTTGGGTAGGCAATACGTTCATTAGTACCAGTAGATATAGCTGTGACTCAGTCTCCCACTTAAAACTAGGCTAAGATTTTTTTCTGAAGATGGACATTATTTGGGTGTTCAGCACCAAATATAATCACCAATATGATCGTCGTTCATTTGCAAATTGCGTTGTTTTCGAGATTAATGTAGACGAAGTTGGGAAAATTCGCGCTTTTACAATGAGTTATAAGCTTGATTTTTACAGGAAGGCACTCTTTAGTAACGAACGAATAGTTTATAAACTCACTCGTACACAATTACGCCACTGGCGTCTCTTGAAGGGAAGTTACATGGCAAACTGTTCATTTTCCTTCAAGATCTAAAACGAGTATTCGGTCCTCTTTACTAAAAACTCGTTTACAGCTCTCAACATCATTGTCACTTGTAGCAAGTCTGGCAAAATGGACAAGGACAAAATGAGAAACTGGGCGAAAGATTACTTAAGTAGAGCCATCATTTCAAGGAAAGTGTCTTTTGCTTCTTGACGCTTGGAGTGGACAGCAGGACGAACAAATATTTGAAGCTGTTTCAACGACTTGCAAGCATTTACAGATTCCGCCAAACGCAACTGCTTATGCACAGCCTTTGGACAGGTATTTTTTCAGGCAGTACAAAATTCTGTAGATCCCATATTTGTTTCGATCATTTTTTTTTGTCTCATTTCATGTACATTTTGATTAAATAAAAATACTTATTTTGTACTTATCACATTTAAAACTCTATTTTGTTGCTTTATGCCTTTATATGCATATGTTTCTCTGCCGGACTGCATTCTGTTCTCCAGGTATTTTTAATTGATCAGTGTTTAGGCATTTTTGCAATTAAGTTTCTTGCATGGCCTAGGATAAAAATAAGCGGAACGGCTCATGCAAATTCAAAATTTAGTTGAACACATTTTATAATAACTGCTTCAGCTTCTTACTTGAAATAAATAGTATTTCTTGTTGAAATATTTAGGACTGACCCACTTAAATTTTTAACCCATAACTGACTGAAGGCGTACATGCAGACAAAAATGCTATCAGTGCTGTTTAGGGGGTTAGTTCTTACTTTAGGAATTTAAACAAGCTCTTCTCAGTAATATTATACAGAAAACAACCAAATAGTAGAAAGACGTACTATTTAAACTGCATCATCGTTTACCATACCCAATTTTATAATATGTATATTTATATTGTAAAAATGCGAATTTTCTCAACTTTATCTATGTTAATCTCCAAAACAACGCAATTTTCAGATGAACGACGATCATATTCGTGATCTGCATACCGGAATTAGTAAGAAAAAGTAAGTTTATTATATTTGGTGTTGAACACCAAATAATGTCCTTTGTTAGTGCCCGCTTACACTCGTTTCTTCTATACTGATAGTAGACTAATAATCCGTATCACAAAACTCTTGGTTTTTTTATTACTACTTCTTCAAAAAAGACACACTAAAGCAACTCAAGTCTCGTAGTTAAACCTTCGTCGATGAATTCCTAGATAAAGCAGCAACATTTCGTGATAAGAGATTTGCGAAAAAGATGCAATTTATTTAACGATGAATTATATCGAAATCTGTCAAGTCTTCGGATTTAGTCATCTTTCCAAGCACCTATGATGCACTTCTAATATAACAGCGTCTTTCAAACCCTTAGTCTTGTGGCTCACTTGAAAGATCAAATGGATAATTTCAACCTTCCGGCCCTCCTATTAGGTACCTTGAATATTTGAAACGACTAAAAATATTGAATTTTAATCGCAAAATTTTATAAATATAACGGCTGAAATTCTTAGACCCAAAAAACTAATGGAAAAAGATCTGCAATAATATTTGTGAATGAATGTTTCGAAGAATGTCAATGTCGAAGATTATATATAGAAATTTACGATAAAATGCATATACGATATAAGTTTTAAAAGTAAAAAACAACTGTTTTAAGAGTGTATGTACCGCCTATATTGTGAAAAAAGACAATCTTCGATCAAAGTACATGTCACTCATCATTCTGTGGAAATTTTATTTAGTATTCCATGATTATGTTGTATGAATGAATAATAATAAATGAAGTTTTAAATAGGATGATGTACATAATAAAATATTCTTTAAACACGATACATTTCGAAAATTCTGTAAAATCTAATATGCTATATGTTGAGCATATACTTTTTATTTCATATGTTCTAAATCGTACATTCCCTACTCCAATCCTTACACAGAGCTGATTAAAGCGCAATCATTCACGTATCCATTAAGGTTTTCTTCGTTACTTGTACAATGAGGACCCTTATGTTGTGTATGACAGCAAATCAAGCGATACTGCCATTGATATAATTCCGAAATTTCAAAATTTATCTTTTTTAAAAGAATGCCCTGCTATTTGTCGTATAAGGGAGTAAATGTAGGATATTGTAACTTTGCGTTTTTTGGCCGAAATCAAGTTCAAGTACACAGATGGCGAAAAGAAAAGTTTTAGAACGTTTTTCTAGAGAAATAAATTTCCGAATTATTTAGAGATTCTGTTCCGTAAACAATAGCAGTTGATCCTATTGATCTATAATAAATATATTTGTGTGCACAAATGCAGTAATTGGCCTAAGTAAAAATTATTGGTTGTCTTATCTCGTACAAATTGCAGTGTAACTCTCAGAGAAAAATCTATTATAATTTTTTTCTGTCGTAGAAAGGATTTTAAGTTCAATTCGAGGCAGTCTCGTTGTTATCGTATTGGCTGCAAGCTATGAGTTTTATGAGCCAATTAGACGGCTAGGACCTCTATTGAGCATCGACCAAATTCCATATTTTTATTCATTTCATAGCAATAAATTCAGCTGTCTGCGAAATAACAAGCACCAGCAGAATAGCAATGTCTCTCAAGTAACAATAAAAAGAACATTCTACGACTTCATTTATTGTAGCAATAGCGGGATGAAAATTTTGCGATACAAAAACTTCGAGGGTTATATTGTGCATTGAAATTCATTTCAACAACTGGCACTATTATCGTCCCTTCTTATGTGTACTCTAGTGCTTTTTATTAATTGATCGCTCGATTTTCTTTTTATAAAACAGATTGATTCTTTATAATTTTCGTCAATGATGTTCTGAGTAGTTTTGAGTGATATTTTCTTTTACGCTTCATAATTTACATGCTATAATTTATGCAAGAAACTTATTCATAATTAAGAAAAGCCAAAGAATCCAACAATTCCAATACTCTATTAGCTATAAATTTATATATATAGTTTAGGGGTCCGCAATAAATATTTGAATTATAAGGAGACCTCAAATTACTCAAGTTTAAGAAACGCTGGGCTAGGGCATTTATAAGGAAAAACAAATGTATTCGGTTAATTGAACATTTAGTTTTACCGCTAATGTTAATCGAGGGTTGGTCAGAGTTTCCGGTTGTCCCTAATAGATTCCGGTGTAGGAGGAATGGTGGACTCTACCGGCATCTTGTACTCTAGAGTCCACGGTGCCTGCAGGCAGGGTGGACTCTCGAGTCCACCGTGCACAAACAATACGCCAGGTAAAACGTACTCTGCCAGGTAACATGGACTCTATCACTTTAAATCAATATTTTCACATATCTCTACATAAATATTTTGAAGTGTGTGTTTGTTCCGCATAAAGTCATATTTCATGATAACCTACAGTTTTGCAATACACTAGGATGCCCAGCACTGGCGACCCCCCTTGGATGCCAGAGGGAGTCATTTTGACTCCTTGTGAATTTTCTTCCTTATTTTGTAATTTTCAAGTCCTTTATGGCTGTAATTTTTTGTCTTATGCTCTTGCACCTCATTTATGGTCATAAACATGGCATTTGGATATATTGTGGGCATAATTTGGAACTCACAGTCATATCAAAGTGTACAATGCTGTAAACACTTTATTAGCATTAATTGTCTAAAAACAGTCGTTAATTTTTCCTATTACAAATAATGTCTCAAACAATTGTAAATACACTCAAAGCAGTAACTAATACACAATAATTTTTAAACTGAGAATCTACACATGTCTAATCATCTGCACACCTTCTACATATGTAGTACTGCACGTTTCTTTCTACATTGCCTGCAAACTCCAATGGTACGATTTTTCTTGCAATTTTTCTTTACCTGACAATATTTAGTTGTGCTCATGCCAGCCTTCTCTGTTTCTTCCTCCTCTGATGGATCAAGAGGTACAAGACCTCTTGACTCCATATTTGGCTGTGCCAGCTCCGTCGCCAAATTCTGGAGAAACTCCCGTCGGCTAATTTTCTCTCCTGCGATTTCTTTCTATAATACCCAAGCATTTATGGCTGCCAGATCCAGAGTATTTTGGAAAGGGTGAACAGGCCATCTCCTAGAGCTTATCCTGGTGGAATACTTCTTCGCCATTTGTTTGAAGATGTCCACGCCGCACTTGCTTTCATTGTAGCATTTGAGAGTTTCAGGTGTTTTCTTGAGATTTTCTGAGATGTAAACATTTGTATGCAGCGTGCTTAGAAGAACCACATTCTTACTCGCTTACTTACAGGTCGTGGCAAGTCGAGCATTGGCTAACCATCGAATGTCCAGCTGCGGCTAAGGCTACGTTTACATTAGAGAGTAAGGGGAGGAGAGGGAGGGTAGGGGGAAGGTCAGGAATGCGCTGTAGGCGAGCGCATACATGCATAAAATCGAAAAATCAAAAAACAAATGTAAATCTCAAGCGTTTGCATGAGTATTGCACTTATAAATACCGAAGACTAAGCAAGGAGTCAAAATGACTCCCTCGGACATTAAAGGTAAATCATGAAATATGTCGCCAAAAAATCATTGCTCGCACTCAATATTTTTTCAGCGTGTTTGACCTTTAAAATAATTAAAAGTCAGAAGAGGTTTTTTTCCTACACATCGCGTAAGAGAAGTAACGATAACAGAAACTTCCTGAAGGAGTCAAAATGACTCCACCGGGCATTCTGGTGATAAAATATCCTGCTCCTTAAACTAGTCGAATGCGCTATTTTTCACACCGAAATATGCTGGGTGAAAGGTTGAAATAATTATTTTTGATTTCCATTTGAATATCATGTGAATTCCTCTTAATTCACAGTGCAGGACTTTTTATTAGCTTTTTAGAATGTGATAGAGTTAAGCTATCTACGCGAAGTTTATGCCATCCTACAAAGAAATGAGTCAAGTTTTTTATCCATATGAAAAATTTTCGCATTTAATTCTAAATCGCTCGAAAATTGTTTAATTTCGGTGTTGCGAAATGAAAATTGATTTTCCCATATATCTTATTTGAAACGGAATTATTCCAAGGAATCGAACTTGAGATACTTTTTCGAAAATTTAGATTTTTCCCGACCGTAGTGGAAATTTGGGAGAAAATAGCAGTTGGAAAATCTGTCCGTTATATCCGAAGTCCGTTCTATCGAGGTCCGATAGATATACCGATGGTATAGAAGAATATGCGCAACTATTTCAGTATGATAACACAATTTTGAAGTTTCTTTATTCCCTTCATTTCTCACGGGCTATATACTAGTATAAATATAATGACATGGATACCGAATCCCAGAAATAATACGATACATTGCTTTATTTCTAAACCGGTCCCTAGCTAGTTGGATCAAGGAAAGTTAACGACCAAATATGTCTGTTTTTACTTTCTCATATACGAAGTATATTGAGAAAGTATTGTTATCGCGAAAAAAATCGACCTCGAGATTTTGACGGAAATATACCTTTTATGTGTAGCTGAGTCCGAAAAAGTGGTTTTCGCAATTCTTCAATAACACCAAATAATTCGTATTTCTCAAAAAATTAATATAAGGCTAGTTTATTCTAGGCATTTTGAACAATAATTTGATTTTCTCAAAAGGCTATAACGATTTTGATAAAATTTCCTACGGTTACTTGAGTTTACATCTTCAATAATACCCAATAGTTCATTTTTCTCAATGAATGAAAAAATGGCTAGTTTATTCTTGGGCATCTTTAACAAAAATTTGATTTTCTAAAAACCGGCTGATAGGATTTTCATTTTCTAAGGATTACTAAACGACGCATTATTATATGAGAAAGTTTGTACTATGTACGATATGTTGTACCGATTTTTTGCATTGATTTAAGAACACGAGTTACACCGGGTATAATTGCTATTTATAAATTAATCTAAAATCTATAGGTGAAAGTAAAAAAGTTTAAGCATTAAGTTTTTTCATTTTTCATAAGTACCGTTGGGTTTTTTTATGGGCCTTTAAATCTAAGCGTTGCTGTTAGCCATCCCCTGTTTCGCCCATCGCTTTCAGATTTCTAACATATCTAGAAGCACCAAAACATTAATATCTTCCTGTATCCTATACATAAGAAACGTCCATATACGAGTATGTTATAGATAGTCCATAAAATTTTATTAGTTTCCATTGGAGGTCAATTTTCCTTGGCGGGGAATTGCTGGTGGTAAATTTTCCGGCCGTGAGTTGATAGCGTTGAATCTTCCGCGTACCATCATTTATATACCAGAGAATTTAAAAGTCATTTAAAGTTGATTGCATGATTTAGCCTATATGTTTGAAATGAAGGTACTTTTCTTACTATTTTAAAACTAACATTTAATCGAATTAAGTAATTAAGTATCAGTTGAGCAATTCCAATCATTCATCCATCAGTGGTGTTCTAATCATTCAATCATCCAATTTCATTTGAATCCAAAATGTTAGTAAGAAAATGCTTCAGAGTCTATGCTGTGATTTTACATAAATATACTGAGCAAATTTTCAATAAGTAATTGTAAATTGGCAGTCAACATATATGATATGATATGTACATAAATATATGACAATTAAAAATTTATTTAAACATAGACTACATCTTACCTACCAAGGTCTCAGGTAGCGTGGACTTTTGGAGTCCAAATCACCTGCCAGAGTACGCTATGCCTGGGCTTGTGTTTAGGCATGCCGAACACGCTACCGCCAGGTACGATGTACTCTAGAGTACGTGGTACCTAGGTAAGGCGTACTCTAGAGTCTGTCTTGCCTAGAGTACACCTTACCTGCCACACCGATCCAAAATCTGAGGAATTCGAAAATTTATTAATTATCATATTGCGTCTCTTCTATTCGGAGATTATTAGACTTTAGTAGATAATTCGGTCATTTCCACTTAATTTAGTTAAAAAATCTAACTTATTTTAAAAATATGTCATACTTGTTCCGTCTTTCACAGATTTCGTACTATTTGGATTAGCAATAAATTGACAATTATGCTTCGGGCGTTCCATTGAAGTAAATTTTGAGATCATTTGTGAAAAAATCATGGCAACTCAATCTTTTTAATTTTACTATGCGCGCGCTTTTCTTAGACAACCTCCTCAACTATATTTCATTGGTCTGTAGCTGTATTAAAAAAAGAATTTATAATTGCTATAATGTTCAGTAAAAAAATATCCGAGATGACCATCAGCTATTCGTATATCATAGTGAATATTATTTTGGAAAATCTTCAATTTTCGAAGGGTATTTTGCAAGGTTTCTCACGAAATAAACTCCTTGATATTTATAAAACGCACAATCGTCATTACAAACCATATTTTATTGTTAAAACTCCTTTCGTGTCCCAAGGTTGCGTATTAGGTCCATATTTGTTTCTGATCTGTGCGCAGTCATTTAAAAAGTTAAGTTCTCTTGGTAGGTGATAACTTATTTGTATAACAGTAGTATTACAAATAACTGAACTAGATACAATCAATCTCAGTAGCTTAGTGATGTGATCTTAAGCTGGAACTAAAATTTTAAGATGCGTCATAATGAATTCCCGATAACGTAAATTGTTGAAAAACCTAAGATATTTGCCTCAATTTTAGAGATTCTCTTAGGATGAAAATATTCGTGAATTGCTCGTGTTCATACACTAGGGGAAGTAAGTAAAGTTAAATAGATGCGTTTGGTATAAAATGAACACACTTTCGCCAAACAGCTAGTTTAATACGAATTTACCATATGGTAGCCCTGTGATAAAGACTTAATGCTTGGTATGGAAAGTTAAAGTTCGCGATATATAGAATCGGAATAAGTACTATTATCTTCAGGATCCCCTTTGATGGAATAAGATTGTCTGTGACGAAAAAGTTTTTATGGTGTAAACACAGATCTGAAGTTCTTACATGTGAAATCACCTTTGAGATGTTTCGCAGGATTTGGAGGTACGACTACTTGGGACTATGAACATTTTGTTGGGAAAGCAATTTGATGCTGTTCGTATCGTAATATACAAAAAGTGATTCATAAACTGATCTTTAGATAGCTTTGTTGCCATTCACATTCTTTGTATTTTTCAAATCATAATGATGACTCAGAATTGTATTCAGATGATAATATAACGTACGACTGTCCGATGTTCCAGTGATTTTACTTAAGTATCTGAACTGATAATTGAACATTCTTACAATATTGGCTGTTTTTCAGGGAAACTTCAAAAATATAAAAAAGTATTAATAACGAGTGTAATCTTTTGATAAAATTTTAAATGAAAAATTTCAAAATATACATACTTCATCTTCAGGGTATAATTTGCAACATCGTTTAGCATTTCTCGAGAAATATCCTCGTTGGAGTAACTGGCGTAAATTCCGTCAAAATATTGACATAATCGTTTTCCATGATCCAGATTCCAAGAGAATAATCGAGGGAGATCAAACCCACGATCAAGGAGGCTGTAAAATGGCTCTCAAAAGTTTATCCTGCTTCTTATTACTTCACCGCGACTTATAGCATAATGCAGAATTCTATTAAAAACGTACTCATTGAATTTTGTCTTCGATAAGATTTCTCAAAACTTAGTTCTTGCTAATTAATATTTTCATATTCCTGTCTCATTTATGGCTATTTATACGTTTATTCTTTATGGTTCTCGTGAAAAATAAAAACCTCCAGCCAGGTATTCTTCCGATGGTGACCGTTGAATCCATTCATTCCATCAATGTTTAACTAAGCAAATTACACCATTGAGAAATTAGGGGTTTTCTTCGACGTATTTCTTGGAGGAGATCCGTTGGGGCAGTTTGCTACTAGCTTGCCTACTAAGAAAAACACCCGCATTCTCTAACTGGAGGATTAGTCTGCTATTATATTTCGGGGGTAGAATATCCACCTGGCAAGTGAAAGACACGGGTTTGATTGCCGGCCATGGCAGAATTCTTCTCCTGATTTCAAACTATTCCCAAAATTCCTGCTTGTGCCTATCGCACAGTGATCTTAGGAGCCATTCATTCCATCAATTGTACGGAATTCACAGTCATTTATTTCAGATAACGGTCTTTAGCTCAGTTCAACGAAAATAACTCTCCCGTGTTGATATTTGTTTTGTAGCACCTCTTACGAAGATGAACACATTGGCGTAAAATTCAGCTCTCCCTCTCTGATTTTTCCAGTGACTATTATTGTAAAAATATTCTCTCTGTGTTCTTTAGCTTAGCAGCTGTTATATATTTGGCGGGTGAAGCAGTAAATACTCCAAATCTCTCACTTGGATAATTTTCTTGCAAACATTTTCTCATCTTTCTTATGAAATCCAAATTCTCTTTTTAAATTGCGCTTATGGACTATCCACCTGATAAATTACTGAGCACAATTTAACAGTTAAATATATTGTTGAAAAATACAGTAAAAGAAGGCAAACAAAAGGAGGCACTATTCCATGTTATTTACGCCTATCCACAAAAACTCCACAGCATACAGATATTCTTGTGTTTTTATAGCTTGAAATTCCCACTACTATTGCCATGAACATCTTGTTATACCGAGATCATTGAAAAAAGCCGTTTTTGGCACCCCCAGATTGTAACTTTATTTTCCGCTCTTCAGTTTTCAAATAATGGAGCACGATAAATAAAAATCTTTTGTTTCAAAACGTGGTATATGTACACAAGCAATTGATGGATAATCATTTCCATGGTTTCCATTATAGTAAATTATTAACTTCAGAAACCATTCTGTAAATAAAAATATATTTGACTAATTATTTCAATGAATTGATTAGCAGATTTAAATAGTTAAAATTGCACTTACAGGCTAAACTTACACGGAAGCTATGAATTGCATTTGGATGGTGATGCTACTATATAAATATCTATTATTTTTCTTTTCCAAGTTGACGTTCCACAGAATTATTTCTAGAGATCTAAATGTGTGTATAGCAGTCTAGTCACTCGACTACCGAATGCTTCAACAACCAATTATTAAGTCTTCCGACCGAATATCCATAGTTCTTTTAGTTTGCATTTTCGAGTGAAAAACGAAATTATATGGAGGCGGTACACATGAAATTAGCAAAAATATCTCTTTAGGAAAATTCTAGAAAAAGTGACAGTATAGTTACTGAACATTTTCACGACAATGTCAAATTTCGCCAATTTCTATTGTCGTCATTATGAAGGTTAAAAAGGTCTACCCACGCCTTTCTGCTGTTCCCGCGCTGCCATCGTCATAGAAACGTCACTGGTATACGTTCTTAATTTCTTGTATATTTCTATTGCTTACCTCTGAAATATGAAAATCATATATCAATAGTGTAAGATCTATGTTCGAATTCTGGTTACCAAGCAACAAATATAGAGGTACATATCGTATTATATCCGCGAAAATATCTGTCCAGCTGCATGAAGAAATTGGTGTCTTTAAGACTGAAAAGGGCGTGAGGCAAGGAGATAATATGTCTCCTAAATTATTTACAGCATCACTAGAGGAAGTGTTCAAAACGCTTGACTGGGGATAAAATATCATTAAGTTGAATGGAGAATATCTGAGCCATCTGCACTTTGCAGATGACATCATACTGTTCGCAGGAAGCCCATAAGAGCTCCGTAGAAGAGCAGAAGAGCTGAAACAGGCAATCCGAGAAGCTGGTCTTAAGATGAATCATAATAAAATATAAGTAATATACAACTCCTTCACAAATCCTGACAAGATGTATATCAACGGAGCAGAACTCGGAGAAGTAACCGGCTGTTTACTTGGGTTAGTTCATCACCACAGACGTTTCGCTTCTTGGAGAAATCAACAGGAGAGTGAAAATGGCATGGAGTGCTATTGAGGAGAATGCAAACATCTTCAAATCAGATATTCCAGTCTTCCTAAAAAGGAGATTGCATGACCAATGTGTTGTCTGTTTTGAAATATGGATGCGAAACATGGACCATGAACGCCAGAATGATACAGCGTCTGCAAACAACACAGAAGAGCATGGAGAGGTGCATGTTAGGGATCACCCGAAGAAATAGCAAAAGGAACGACTGGGTAAGAAAGAAGACGAGAATCATTAACGTGACCAGAAGAGTGGAGGCGCTAAAATAGCAGTTGGCTGGTCATATTGCTTAAGGAAATTATCAGCGTTGGGCGTCCAGTGTCATCGAATGGACCCAAAGAAACATCAAGAGACCGAAAAACAGATGGGACAGAGACATTTTTAAGTTCTTGGGTCAAACTTCGTGGAGGGAGGCAGCTGACACGGAAGACTGGAGAAGTCTGAGGGAGGCCTTCGTCCGTCAATGGATTGATAAGGCTGATGATGATAGTCGTATTATACGTTACTGGAAATATCATAAGACATCAAAAGATAATTAATATCGGAAAGAGACAAAAAAGTACTATATGAAAATGATTTCAGAATAACTTGTCAGCACCTCGTTTATTAGTGATTTTATTGGGTGTATGTGTTTATGAAAGGTCATTCTTTTTCCTATTATCAAAAAATATATTTTTGTCCCACTGGCTTGACTATTTTGGATTTTAAAATTCTATTCCTTCATTTTCACACGAGGAGGCCTTTGATTCAGGTGTCTGTTCCAAAAGAGACGATTCCCTTTCACTCCTTCTACAGGGAAATTGTTGGATTTCAATATCATTTGACATTTGAATAAAACATTTTTAACCCCTCTATGTGGATTATACCTCAATATTTTCGCTAAAGCCCTAGCAATATTAGGAATTACTTCTTCTTATGGAATGATCTAGAGCTGGATAAGTTCATACATTCTACATATCTTCGTTCTTCACTTTGTTGTACGGTGTTTTTGCAAATAATCTTTGAACGAGACCTTATTATATCAATTTTTTTCGAAACTTAATAAACCTGGATAAAACATGCAACATAAATTTGCAAAAATTTCTCCTAAGATCTATCTCGTCATATATAAAACATGATGGATTAAAATGTTTTAATATATACGAATAGTTCCTTTATGTGTATATAATTATATGCAAGGATTTCTGTTTAGAGATTCAAACTATCGGTAATTATTATAGGTTTTATTGGTCTTATAAATCGAGAGCATACTATAAATACCATGGAAGCGTCATAATAAGAGATGCGAAATGCACCGATGAAATAAGGACTACAAAGTGAAAGCAAAAGTCGGCTTCAGAAGAAAAACTAAACTAAAGGATAAAATAAATGAAGACTTAGGGGAGAAATTAATAAAATGACAAGCAAAGATTACCGCATTGTGTGGAGCAGAAACATGAAAGCTCAGGAAAATATATATAAAGTACTTGGAAAGTTTCGGCATTTTGCCATAGATAAGAGTGCCTAAAAAGGATATTAAAATTAATCAATTAAAAACGAGAAATTACTAAGAAGAATAGAATAAAATCAGGTGATAGCACAGGCCATAAGAATTTCGATTTGGATGGGACATTGCATGAGGATATAAAAAACATAAGGAAGTGCTAGAAAGAAAACTGTATGGAAAAAGAGAAAGAGGTAGGAAAAGGTTTCAACTGAAAGACAAATTGAAAAGAAAATGAAGAAATTTTCGGAAAGGAGGTACATTTTGAGCATCAAGTATAATCTTGGACCCGTCTACGAATAGATTAAATATTATAATGATAATGAAACCGAAAAATCGCGGTATTAATTTAGTCGCAAACTTGTTCTACCGTGCCCAATGAACATGTAAGTGATAAATTCGCCACAGCGAGTGCCATAAGAACATTTGTTATTCATAATAAATTTCTCAAAGCGTTGATAGATATCTCTTGTTTAAACTTTATTGTTTTATAAAATATTTAATTGTGACTTTTTATATTTTCAGTCAATATCTTTGCTAAAAAACCTAAAAGCATTTCTATTATATGGTATTTAGTTATTTGTTGATAAGAAATACAGCCCGCAATGGCAAAGGATTCGGCTGCGGATTTTTAAGATATCTCTTTATTCTATCATTGTTTTCCGGAAAATGAAGAAAATGTTGAATATTACTTTGTTTTTACGCATGCGTGAGAAGGCGAAGTTTATGGCGAAAAAGGTCAATAGTGTAAAACGGATTTGTATCCTTTTTACTTTCTCATACACGAAGTATATTGAGAAAGTATTGTAATCGCTAAAAAATTCGATCCCGAAATTTTGATGGAAATATACGTTTTAGGTGTAGCTGAGTCCGAAAAAATGTTTTCGCAATGCCGTCAGTCTGTATGTCTGAGGGTCTGATTGTGTTCGCAACTCTAGAGCCTAAATGGTAAAGCGAAAATGATTTAAATCTCTTAATTAGGCATTTTATCGTATAGAATAGAAGCTATGAATAAATGGTTGAAATTTCACAATAATTAAGGGAAGTTTATTCTAGGAAAATTTTACAACAATTAGGTTTTCTCAAAAACGGCTCAAACGATTTTGATCAAAATTCGTAGAGTTACTTGAATTTATGTCTTCAATAATACCAGAATAGTTCATATTTCTCAAAAAATGAATATAAGGCTAGTTTATTCTATGCAACTTTAACAATAATTTGATTTTCTCACAAACGGCAGCAACGATTTTGATAAAATTTCGTACCGTTACTTGAATATACGTCTGCAATAATACTACATATTTCATATTTCTATAAAAATGCATATAAGGCTAGTTTATTTTTGGGCAACTTTAACAACAATTGGATTTTCTAAAACACGGATAATACGATTTTCATCAAATTTCGTATAGTTATTTAAATTGATTATTATAATAATTTTACATAGTTCATATTTTTCTAAAGATAACTAAACGACGCATTAGTATATGAGAACATTTTTACAATGTATATTGTACCGATATTTTCCATTGTTTTGTAATGTCATATTTACTGACAGAATTATTTTATCCAATTGCAAATGAAAACAGCAAACATTCTGACAACATCATCACCTTTCCAAGAAAGCAATATTTTTAAAATTATAACGGTAATTTATTACCGTCCAATATTGAAATTTCAGTTTTACAAATGGATGTTTGTTGCCTTATTTTCCTTTATGATATAATGCGAGTTTTAAAGTGCCGCGTAACAGACATTAGATACAGAGGGAAACATAGTTTAATGATAAAAACTTGGATAAAATATAGCTCGATATATTTTTACAATTATTTTACGGCAAAGTTGTGTTAGGAGTGACATCATAACACCGAATTGTTGGAATACTGCCGAGGGCGAGTGCGATTGTGTCAGTCTCTGCTAATGTCGGCACACGTTCCAATTAGCCACAATGCTGTTGTAGAGCTACCAATAAAAATAATTTGAGGCGAAAGTTTTCGCAGCGATGCTGAATGTCCTTGGTGACTTTCAGGTTTCGCTGCTTGGAAATCATGGCTGGTTCTCGACTTTACGCACACATTACAATGTACTTATCCACTCCTGAAGATGCGCGCTGCAACTCTTGCGAAACGCCGGGAAACGGCGAGGTTATATTCAAACATCGGAACCATATATGGCATATAAATAATGACACAAGTCTTTCCACGATAAATATTTGATAAATACCGCATCTCCAACTTGGTATCTGTATCAATTGATAATATAATTCGACTTACGTATATAAATAAAGTCTGAGAACAACGTAGGAAGTTAAGTGTAAAGCCCGCAAGAAAATTAAAAGTAATATTTCTTTCTTCGTCTCCCACAGGTAATACGACATCATTTATTTTTCCGGACTGCATATTTTTTTCAATTTATTCGACTCGTGCTTACGTTGTTTGCAGCATATTTTCTTTTGTTACTCGAGTCATTCGTTCTATCTCCTTTATCACATCACACAGTCAATCTGGAGAATTATCTTAGACAATTGAATAACAAATAAATCCTGAGAAATTGCTGATTAAAATGTCTCCGTCACGCCATGGAAAACCTATTCGTTGTTTTATTGTCAAACAAAACTTGTAAGAGACCAATGACAAATATGGTAAATCTATAATCGGCGAAAAGAACATTTTATGTCTTTCTAACAATCGTGGTGCCTCTAAATGCCCTTAACCCTCCTATTGTGTTCAATTTTTTGTTACATTTATTGTGTTCGGGTCAAGATGACCCGAAACTTAATAAAATCTTTTTTTGGGTAATTAAAATTAAAAGACCATTATATATGAATAAAATATTTATTTCGTGGAAACTAGCTACCAAATTCACGTAATACATTTATTTTTTACATGTTAGGAAATAATAAAATTTATTCAGTGAATAATACCTACGAAAGATATAAAATGAATAAGCCAATTAGGAAATTTGTTTTATTTTTACAGGTCGGGCAATAATAAGACACGTGCGTTTTACATAAATATTTAGAACATTTGCAGCAAGTAATGTTTGTTTTATTGTCATTAGATGAAGGACAAAAGCCGCACCCTTTTCGCTTCTTACTGATATTTTTTCTTCCATTTTACTTGTTGTGGCTTGCAGTTGATGAATAATTTTTGCAGCGTTCTCACGTCGAGGCATATGCTGCCTTCCCAGGATAAAGAGCTCAACGAGAGATTTTCCCAATTCTTCAAGAGATATTCTTCGTTTTATAAGCTGCGTCTTTAACCATTCTGGATTTATTTTACACCAGAGTACAAAGGCATTCTAAGCTGACACATCAATGATATTATAAAAAACTGTCATTATCCATCTTTTTGTTTGTCTTCTACAAGTATATGTAAGGATAAGTTTATCTAAGGTATCAACTGCTCCCTTAGTTTTATTATAGTCTAAAATCATAGTATGCTTCTTGTAATTCCTATTAGTCATAGTAGCATCGTTATACTCATTAGTGTCACAGTTTTGTTCTTTTTTGGGACGTGTGAAACAACAGTTGCATTTTTTCTAATTGTACCTAGCATTGTCATATTTCTTTTCAACAACATTTGTCCTAATTCATAGGTTGTAAAAAAATTATCACAAGTAATATTATGGCCTTTTAGTCCATAGGTATGTGAGATCCAAAACTACTCTCATACCTTGATTTTTTTCGGGCGGTGCCCCTGTCAATTTACCGGTATATATTTGCATATTACATGCATAAGCATTTTGTGAGTCACACAATGTCCAGATTTTTATACCGTATTTAGCAGGTTTGCTAGGTATGTATTGCCTAAATGGACATCGTCCTCTGAAAGGTACTAACTGTTCATTCACAGTGATATTTTCAGTGGAATTGTATAGTGTTGGTAAAATTTCAACCCACTTATCCCAAAGTTCCCGGATAGCATTCAGTTTATCAGTTTGGCGGCGTAGAATTCGGCTACTTTTGTCATCAAAGCGAATTATTCTTGAAATTGTGTGAAATCTTTGTAAGGACATCGTTGCTCTAAATATAGGGCGACCTGTAGAAGAATTTCATAAACTTTCTGTTGCTTCTCGGCAAGATCTCTACACACTAGCTAAAAGTAATAAACCCAAATATGCTGTGAATTCTACTTCTGTAAGCTCTGTCCATTGATCACCATATATTGCCTTTCCTTCTTTATTAGACATTTTTATTATAATTGTCATTATACTACGTTGAAAATATAAAAAAAGCTTGATTTGATGTCTGTTGTTCTGGAAATTACATATCTTGTTGGTCCCGGCGTCAGATTTATAACATTTGTAGATGAAACTCGTCCTTGTTGATTAGGAGTGGAGACTTTCCAATATAAAGACCCGTTTTTAGCAATAACAGAATCAGCATCATTGCTATCGGATAAATCCGTATTATCTTCATTTTCATCAGATTCGTCTTCTTCACTATGGAAATCAGATAAATGATCTTCAACTTCGGAAACACTACTATCATCACCATCAGATATGTATAGCTGTTTTTCTATTTCACTGTCCATCAAGTCACGTCTTGAACACATGGGCCTATTAAAAAAATAAAAAATATGTATTTACACTAGAATAAACAGATAACAAAGTATTTCGGATGCATTGGAACTTAGTCATTGCTATTTTGTAGTAACTGAACATGTTGTAACATGTTAGTAATACATTAAACGCTTTACAGCCCATATGGGTCATATTGACCCGAACAATAAATGTAACAAATATAAATAACCTAAAAAATGTAACATAATCAAAATATTTACGGAGAAAATTCAAAAAATTTTGTAATTATACAATAATTACAAAAGAAATTATAGGCAACTGAAATACTTAAAGGGTCATATAGACCCGAAACAAAATAGGAGGGTTAATTCCTTCCTTTTTGTAAAAAAAATCCTCTTTGTTAATTTTCAGGTGCTCTAAACGATTTCTTGCTTGTCGTTTCAGATTAATTAGTGCATGCAACCCATTCCCACGAGCAGGAACCGGCGGTCTGCTAGCGTCGTAAGGGTGAGTAACATTCCAGTGAAATTTAACGCAACCTTAATTGCCTCTTTACTTATGATGCAAGATAATTAGAATTGCCATTTTTTTTATTGCTTCCTATTTGGAGGAAGCAAGGAAATATTAACTTCATTAAGGATAGTTTATATAAATGATGATTCACTGAGAATGCCAATAAAATTTAACGACTACAATTTAGCTTTAAAAAAGCTGTAAAAATCTCATTCGTAAATTTAAATGCAAATTTTGAAGTAATCGAAGCTCCAGGCATGATAATATAAACTCATCCAATTTTAAATTATTTTATTTATTTTTAAATTGAATTTTTCTCTCAATTCTTTAACGATTCTTCGTTACTCTATTGAACATAAACTTTTCCTACGCAATTACTTTTCTAGTGTAAGACGAGAGTTAATTTCTTATGCTTGCTCTAAGATGTAAATTAATTTTAGATAAAAATATCTTTGTCTTCTCTAGCACATCAAGGTAAGAAAAACATTTTATCATATAAATGTCTATTTTTCGGTTCAAATTAATTCGTTTACAATGGAAAATTCTGAAGACGTTTCAAAATGTTATTTCATCCGCTTGATAGCTGCGAGAAATTTATTATAATATGCTGATTTCTATGAACTATTATCTTGGTTATTTCCTTCGATGCATTTCACTATTACCACATTAAAATAACTCGTAGTTGTTTGCAGTGTATTCATATCCTCTTAGTTATACCTATATGACAAGTTCAAGGCATTACCTTATTAGAGGTATCACAATGTATTCATCATCGATGTAAGCCGCTGAAATCCTTCACTTCTCCCTATTCTCCTTGTCACAACATTTCAAATGATTTTGCGCAGTCACGTTAATTATAGCCTTTATACAAAGAAGTACTTATCATATTAAAGCCGTTGTGTAACAGTTATTTCTATGAGCCAAAAACAAGTTATTATTAAGAAGTTCTTTTCGCCTAACTTATAATTCATCAAATAAAATATTCTCAAATAATCTAAATTCTACCGAGTTTTAAGGTCTAGCTCCAATCCAATTATGTTTTGGTAGAACAAATTCTAAAGTTTCAACGTCCAGTAACAAAAACTGAAAAAAAAATCCATCAGAAATGTTTAATTCCCACTCATCAGGAATTGGCTTAATTTCTTAAAGCGATATATTTTGATTTTTATTCTAACACAATTTTAAGTAATACATATATTTTCTCCGGCATTTTAAGGATAAAATTTAGCGAGGAATAAGACAGAAATGTAAGTTTCTCTATCTAGGTACTTGTTACTAATCATACCTGCAATTTAATGAGCTGATTGAGGTAATCTGAAATATTTGGATGCTGCAGAAGTCACACCGCTGCAACTACTTACACGTCAAGGACTATATGGGAAGAGGCATAGCAATGAAAAAGAATGAAACAATTCATTACTTGAATTATTTTATTAAAATGATACCTTGCTTTTTTTACATATATCTAAATATGTGGTTAAGACAATTAGGCTACTGATCCGCATTTGATATAGTGCTGCGAAAAATTAACGTTTTAATTTTTTAACTATATCCACGTAGATTTTTTTAATTTCTGCCGCATTTATAGCATAAAAATAAAAATGCAAGTTGTCCTATCCGATTTTAACTGGCATTAACAATCATCAGATACTAAATAAATGTATTTAATATATTTAGTAGAAGGCTCTTCAGAATGATATATGAGCTTTTGATATTTTAAATTCCGTGAAAATTGATAGATGAGTGAAGAGAGCAAATGTTTCCTTTCTGATAGGAAGCGTTTTCCTCACAGAAATATGTCTTACTTCTTTTCCCTATTATTTCCGTGTGACCATGACGGCGATTTGTTTTTTCTATTATTATAAGTTTGAATGACAATAGAAAATTCATATCTGTAAATATTTGGCTTTGAGTCCTCTTAGAAGACAGTTCACGGATGGATTGCATGACTACTTTCTCAACCATGACATTGTAGATTTTCACACCTTTTAAAAGGTGAATATTTTACCAGGCTCGGATTATTTCACTTAGAGTTAATCTCAGAAATTTTATTATTTAGTACAATTTAATAAGAAAAAATTGGTTATAAATATTTTTTTTATTTCTCAAATGTGATGTGTGCCGTAGAGATATATTTAGACAGTGATTCGTAATAAATACTGCTCAGGTGCAAAAAGTTTGAGAAACTTGTTGTTGAGGTCATATTAATTTAAGGATCAACTTGCGTGAAATGTCTAAAAATATCTTTTGTCAATGTAGAGGATTTAAAAATTTATAATGATCTTGAAAGGACACGAAATGTCGATTTTCCAGTGAAAATTTTGTTGACATTTATTGTGAATTATAAATACCGTTCATCAAAATTATTGACTTGTAAATTTCCTCCTGCAGTGTCGAAATAATTTATCCATTAATATAAGTGACATCTTTAAAAGTATTAGAAGTAATTTTAACGACTATCAATATGTTGTAATGAAACCCCGGCATAGCATATTTATGCCCTATATAGACATTTATAAGCTCAGTATAACTGAAATTATTCGGTATAATTTGTGCACAATTATCACTTACTTAGGAGATACTTTTAAAGCATCATGGTCGACTATTTGATTTAGAAAAATATTTCAATTTAATACAAATTTCATCGTCCAGAATTATATATGAAAATTATTTTATTAATTCTTATGGAGTTATTTGTGCTTTATATTTTTAATTATTTTTCATTTTAAATGCAAGAACTTACGGCGTGCACTAATTAGTCGGTGTAATAGCCATCTCTGGTCGAAACCCAATCGAAGGAAGTTTTCATTTGGACGAGATTATATTTACGCAGTTTTCTGTTACAACTGAACTATGAGTGAGATCTTATGAGACATCACAATAGACCCTGAGGCCACTCGTACCAGCGGCGGTTTCCATGCACAAACAACCACATCACAAAGTCAAGAGTTTTATGGCTCCGCAATTAGGAGTAACATTTCGATGAATATATTTAAAGAGAGAGAGTGCCTTAGAGTCCCTAGCTTGCAACCTATTTCATTAACACCGCCAAGCAGTTTCCGCTGAAAAACAGTTAAGAAACTCCCGTTCGGAGAAAAAAACAAACCCCCTCTTGGGGCAAAGTGCGGACAGCGGCGGCCCACTAATGCGGTCCCGGCAACGCCGCCGTCCTTCTCCCGGGTGACCCCAGAGGGAGCGGCGGAGCGGTTAACGGAGCCGTGCGCCCAGGATGCCGGCCCAGTCCGTCGGTGTCGGTGGTACAGCTGCCTCGGACGACACCTCTTCCCCCCCCCCTCCCCACAATCCCCCTCCCGTCATCATCCGCCGCTGTGGGTGGGTATGTTTCCATCGGCTCCGCCCCCGCCACGTGCCTCCCCCGGGACTCGATCGCGGTACCGTCCCCCCGCCCCGCCCCTCTAGCGAGAAACCGTAATGGAGGGTGCCCTGCTCTGCTCCGGGGTTGGCTGCCGCTGCCCCCGAGGTGTGGGAGAAAGGAGGGCTGAGGGGAGGGGTGGGGGGGGGGGGGTCGGAGGGAAGGGAGAAGAGCGCTGGGGGGGGGCGGTTGCCGTGGGGAAGGGGGATGATGGGGGCAGGGTGGGGCGGGATGAAGGATGGGATGCGGAGTAGGGACGTATGCAGCGCTGCACCGCTTTGAAGAGAGAGAGAGAAATAGGAAGTGCAGCGGGAGAGTTAGGGAGAGGAGAGGGAGAGGAAGAAGAGGAGGGATGTATCGGAAATGGGAGGAGAGATAGAGGGAGGGGAAAAAGAGGCGTAGCAGTCACTGTTATTCTTTTATTCCATCAACAATACGAAATGGGAGGTTCGGGAGGAGGGAGGGGTGAGAGGGGGGTAGGGAGTGGGTGTGGATTTAGTGAAAGAGAGGGAGAGGCGAGAGACAGAGGAAATGGAACTGAGTGAAAGGATAGTGGGAGTGAGAGAGGAAGAGAGAGAGGACGAGAGAACTCATGATATAGCCATATAGATGGATATATAACCGGATTTATTCGACAAGGTTTTGAGGCTTTTAAAACCCCTTTTTCGTATTTCATCATTGATGAGCATTAACGCAGGACAAAAAAACTATTGCTTTTTTCCGGACGAAATATAAAATATTTTTCTCCTATTGCTATTGTCTATCCAGTCAGTCCCTCTCCGGCGATTATTGTATGAAGCCGGGTCGATATAAAATATAGGCATGTGTTTATATATGCAGAGAATTCAGATGGATACGGGGAAGTGTGAGGCATGTCATAACAAATGCCATTAAATAAAAAAATTGTTAAAAGTCGTTGAGCAGTAGCGTTAATTGCCTGGCAGTTATAAGCAAAAAATGTTTACTTGTCAAACTCTCAAACTTTATAAGTATATAAACTTTATATGTGTGTGCGTGTGTGTACGTGTATGTGTGTGTGTGTATATATATATATATATATATATATATATATATATATATATATATATATATAAATGCTTAAGGAAAGGTAATAATAAGGTGGCAACAAGGTGTTGGAGGAAGCCCAGTGGACACTTACCTAGATTGAAGAGCCGCTGGGGGTGCTGAGGACACACGAAAAGAAGGGCGTCAGCCCGAAAGCTCCATTTTTGTGTCGTTTTTGTTCTTTTGTGTTTTTCGTGTGTCCTCAGCACCCCCAGCGGCTTTTCAACCTAGGTAAGTGTCCACTGGGCTTCCTCCAACACCTTGTTGCCACCTTACTATATATATATATATATTGTGTCTCTCTTGTGCTGACGAAGGGATAATCCTGAAAGCTCTAACCTCTACAAATGTGTCTCTCCAACACCCCAGCGGCTCTACTTCCGGTAACTGTTCATTGGGTTTCCTTCAACACCTAGTTGCCCTATATATATATATATATATAAATACCACGGAAGAGGAAAGGTAAGTAGGAATATTTAGGGCAACTAGGTGTTGAAGGAAACCCAGTGAGCACTTACAGGAAGTAGAGCCGCTGGGGTGTTAGAGAGACACATTTGCAGAGGTTAGAGCTTTCGGGATGATCCCTCCGTGTGTATGTGTGTGTATATGTATATATATATATATATATATATATATATATATATATATATATATATATATATATATATATATCATCATCATAGGTAGTCTGTCTGTTGACAGGCCCGTGATTATTCTAGGTTAAACCTGGTTCTCCTTATACTCCTATTTTCCGCAGTTTTATTCGTCTTGATAGCTCTCTTTCCCTTCCAAGTCGTCTACTAGCTGAAACCTTTTCCTACCTCTTTCTCCTTTTCCATCCAGTTTTCCTTCTAGCACTTCTTTAATCATGCACTCTCTCCTCAGGTAATGCCCAATCCAGTTCGCCTTCCTCTTTCTGATAGTCTGTATAATCGTTAGTTTCTCTCCAATTCTTCGTAGTACTTCCTCTTTTTTCACCCTATCTGTCTATTTTATCTTCAGCATTCTTCTCCATGTCCACATTTCGAAGCTTTCCAAGTATTTAATATCATTTTTCCTTAGCGTCCATGTTTCTGCTCCGTACAAAGCTATACTCCATACATAGCATTTTATCAACCTCTTGCGGATTTCCTGCTTTATATTTCCCGTTATCAGGAGTTTCTTTCTTCTGAAAGCGGCTTTTTCTTTTTTTATTCTAGTCCTGATTTCATCGGTACATTTTGCTTCTCTCGTAATGATGCTTCCAAGGTATTTATAATCTGAAACTTGTTCTAATGGCTTTCCTCCAATACTTATGTTCAAATTTTCTTCTTCTTTACTTGATATTCGCATAACTTTTGATTTTTCTGTATTAATTTCCATACCGTATTTTCTACCTCTTATCACTAGTCTATTTATCATTTTCTGGAGTTCCTTTTCCTTTCTTTCTAGAAGTACTTGATCATCCGCGTATTTCACTGTTCTTATAATCCTTCCTCCGATTTTGAAATCTCCCGTGCCTTCTAACGCTTCCTGCATTAGTCTCTCTCCGTATATATTGAATAGAATCGGCGATAGACAGCAGCCCTGTCTTACTCCTCTACCGATATGTACTCCGCTGGTGTCCGTATTCTCCAACCTGACCTTTACAACTTGATTCACATATAGATTCCTAATCAGTCTCCTGTCTTTCCAGTCTACACCTATATCCTTTAATATCCTCTTCAGCAGTACGCAATGTACTCTATCAAAGACCTTCTGCCAGTCGACGAAACATACGCAGCAATCTTGACTGTACTCTATTGCCCTTTCTGATATGATTCTCACTACACCGATAGCATCTCTGGTTCCACGTCCTTTTCTGAAGCCGAATTGATCTTCCACTAGCATTTCTTCGGCCTTTTTCTATAGTGTTTTATTAAGAATCCTCGTGCTGATCTTCGAAGTGTGTGACAGTAGGGATATCGTTCTGTAGTCCTTACACTGCATTGCCTTTGGATTCTTCTTTAGAGGGATCATTGTTACATCTAAGAAATCCTGACGCCACTCTCCCGAGTCGTAGATCTTGTTAATTAGTTTCGTAATCACTTTTAGTCCTTCCAATCCCATGACTTTAAGTACCTCTACCGGTATTCCATCGCTGCCTGTAGCTTTTCCTTTCTTTAGTACCTGTATCGCCTTTTCTACCTCGCTTTTCATAATACTTGGCCCCAAGTTGTCTTTTTTAATGCAATTCTCTTCTTCCAGTTCCATTTGTACCGATCCTGCCTGCTTTTTGTATAGTTCCTTAATGTATTCTTCCCATACCTGTGCTTCATCCTATGGTTCTGCGACTATTTTCCCATCTGTATTAATAATTCCTATACCACGAATCCCATTAGACTTCTTATCTTCTAACTCCAGTGCCCTAGCGTACATCATATCGTATCGTCCTAACTTCTCCATCTGTTGTATTTCCTCACATTATATATATATATATATATATATATATATATATATATATATAATTGTATACAAACACAGGCCTGGAAATAGCTGGTCCAAATCCAGAATCCACTTCCAAACTCTAGGCGTGATGTGATTTATAATCAGGGTTATTTAAATTCATATACACACCATGAAAAATACGTAAAAAACTGTCACTTACATAGTAACCGAAAAAATATAACAAAAATATATAAAGCCGCCACAGGAAATTTAAGTAGCCAATGGCGAGCGAGCGTCTGCCCTGACAGAAGATATTCATGGATAGGAATTGAGTAGGAGATGACATATTCTTCTTTCCCACATAGAATCTCCAATCCTACGCAAAACGCGACAGGTTCAAGTAAGGTAGAAAGGGTAGAAAATGAGAGTAACGTAGAGAGAGAGAGTGAGAGAGGGTGTTTATACGAAAGCGTCTTGTTGTTGGGAGAATAAGAGCGAAATGGAGAGATACCTGATGCCTGGAATTCGTCTTTCTCTTGCGAAATATAGGCGGTCACGTGGTAGGTCTCCCTCCTCCTCCTCTTAGAGAGAGAGAGAGGAAGAGGAGAAGTGGGTGCTAATTGGTGCATCACCGTCAAATACACCAAGAGAGAGAGCTCTCGGTGCGTGGATCTCGGCCGATCGGGTTACCTTCGCCGCTTAAGGCTCGGACGAACCCTTGGTCCTTGAGAGAAAGTGTGGGAGGAAAGATTTTTTAATGCCCGACCTCTCTGGAGGCCAAGAGAGAGAGAGAGAGGGAGAGAGATGGAGACGAATTTGCGAAATCTACTTGAAAGCCTTGTCATCAAATTTTGCAACGCTCTCAGTTTTAAGGTGCAAGGTGGTTTTTTTTTAACGGAACCGTGAGAGCATTAAAGTAGCGTTAATGTTAAAATGAAATCATCTTATTCCAAAAAAATATGTTTTTTAGGTTTGTTTTAATACATTCTTAGGAAGAATTTTTTTGTATGATAAAATGGAGGAGGCGGAATTTTTTTTCGGCTATCCAGAAAGTTTTCTTCGTATTGTAAAGGCTTTTTCCTTATTTAAATGCTAACTATTTTTCGTTGAAATATTCAGCATTTGATTTTTTTAATTTAATTTTCCGTCAATCAGTTTTGCTGCAGAGAGATAACTATTCTATAATTTTTGTTTTCGTAAAAAAATAATAATTCTCCAATAACTCGCTCAAACTGAACTAGCAAAAGTAAGAAAGGTGAAGGACTACAAAAAGAAGGACCGATATTAATATATGTAACATTATTGAGAATACTTGATAAAATTACTGTGTAGTGTAGAACAGTTATTTCCAACTTTTAACCGTCAAATTCTGGAAAAGTTAGCTGACTGATAGAACTGAACGATAACCGCTGCATGCTTTGTCCTCAAGGCTCGTTCTATCGCGGAGTTCGAAAATTGTTAGGGGGAGAAAAGAATTCGAACTCGTTAAGAAGAGAAAGGAAAATGTAATTGTAAATTATTATTGGAAACATTTGAAGATTTTGTACAATTTAATTGTTAAACTTGCCTAAATTCTAATTCACCCTCAAAAAAATTGTAGATTAAAAACAATATCTAACAAGATGATTTCGGTCACGAGCCTTTTCGAGCCATAAATCATAACCAGAGATTTTAGCATAATTATATTTGAAGTCATATACCTATGGAAAACAGCCAGGTTTCCCCTAGAATTTCATTCTTAAAAACAACCAATTTTGTCGCTTTAAATCATTTTCGTTTTTTTATATTCGAATGTATTGTGTTATGAAAAACGACTTAAACCTAAATTTAATCTACTCGTTAGAAAAATTCTCGTCCGAAAATACTTTTCTAAAATAAAAAAATGTATCAGTCAATTCTTTCGAGGGAACTCAAGCGGTTGCGCGTTGATAAGTAAGATTAAATATAAGAAGTAGAAAAAAACGCCGCATATATATATATATATATATATATATATAAGCTCTAACCTCTACAAATGTGTCTCTCCAACACCCCAGCGGCTCTACTTCCGGTAAGTGTTCACTGGGTTTCCTTCAACACCTAGTTGCCCCTAAATATCCTTACTTACCTTCCTCTTTCGTAGTATATATATATATATATATACACACACAGTAAAACTCGTTTATAACGATCACGCCTAAAACGAAATCTCGGCTATAACGAAGAAATGTCTCGGTCCCTTGAACTTCTCCATAAGGGCATTGGTTAAATTTCTCGTATGTAACGAACACGCATTTTACGAATTCTCGGCTGTAACGAACAAATGTTTGGTCCCGTGGCAAAAAATGCCCCGTATATAACGAATTTTGGCTAGCAGAGCGATAAGTAATGAATAGTTTCCTCCCGTTTACCGCGCACTTGTTCGTAGAGGTCCCCTTCCTCGATCTACCCCTTCCATACGAATTTCCACGCTCCCTTTGTTTTAAAATTGATATTTAAAATGTGAAATGTTTATGTAAATTAATGACCATAATAATAATATTAATTGACCATTTAAAAAATCGTATGCCGCGAAGTTGATAAGCATCTCTTTGCATATGTAAGTACAGCATTGAAGTCGACTCACTGCAAATACAGTAAAATCTGTGTTATCCGGCTACCTTGGGGATTGTGGAAAGCCGATTAGGAGAAATATCCGGCTAGGGGAGCAATTTTCGATTTCCACATCGAAAATTTAGCAATAACCAAACAAAATTGGGCTTAGGTTTACTATCGTACTCCCCAAACATAACTATGCATGAGGTTTGCATTTTCCATTTTAATTCTTCCACACGAAGTTAGATATAGACACTATTAACCCATTCTTATTTAATACGTTGCTACGCTTACATGCAAAACAAAAAGACTATGGAAAAGTTTAGGGCGTCCGGGAAGTTTGGGGATTACGTCAGTCAACCTGTTCCCAAAATTGAATTTATTGGATTATATCTTTCTTATTTATCTTTATTATTTATCTTTATTTACTCTATTAGAAAAGGACGAAATTATTTTATTCTTCTGAACGTTTCTGTGAAAACCGGTCATATATTATTTTATCCAGTTCCTCAATTTTTGGCTTATGAAGCGTATGATGTTTATTAATTGATTTAATCGTCTCAGAAGATGACACAAATTCATTCATTTAGCCTTATGAGCCTTGATATCGTAGAGCGTGGAAGATCCGATGTTGAATTCTTTTGCTGTGACTGCTCTATTTTTTCCTTTTTCAATTCGTTTGATCAGCTCCAGCTTTTGTGTTAGGGTTAAAACAACTCTTTTTCTCTCCTGTCCCTTGCTTTTAAGTATTTATTTCGATGCCATATTCAATGGATGGGTAATATTTTAATTATAAAATGCGATAAAACTGGAAATTGTATAAGTACACCAAAACATCTAGACAATGCAAATGGCTTACGTAAACAGAATCGTAATGCTTACTCGGCAGCCCCAGAAGTATACGGAGTAAATACGTGATATATACATCTTATATTTTAAGAAATTTTAAAGTGGAAGTTGTGGTATTACACATATACAATTCACACAAAAATTCATAAAAAAGAAAAAGAAATACAAAATGAATTTTATTTGTATAATTGCAGGGGTCTAAGGGTGGCCGGTTCTAAATAGCCGGATAGCACAGCTTTTATTGTATGTGTCTACGTGTTCTATGGGATGTATAGGCCAAAAACCATGTTTCTCGTATATAACGAAGTCACGCTTATAACGAAACAATGAGTCGGTCCCCTCAAATACGTATTAAACGAGTTTTACTGTATATATATAAATGGGGTGTCGGAGGGAGACATTAATTTTTAGACTTTGTTGGAACTTTCGAGATGATCCCTTCGTCAGCATAAGTTGTCTCTCTCTTGTGCTGACGAAGGGATCATCCCGAAAGCTCCAACAAAGTCTACAAATGTGCCTCTCCGACACCCCAGCGGCTCTCCTTCCGGTAAGTGCTCACTGGGTTTCCTTCAACACCTACCTGTAGTTGCCCTAAATATGCTTATTTACCTTTCCTCTTCCACAAGTGTGTGTGCGCGCGTGTGCGTGCTTGCGTGCGCGACATATATATATATATATACACACACACATATATATAAAGAGAGAGAGAGAGGAGCGATCGGCCTAAACTGTCGCCGATTGAGAGACATCTATGTAAATGCTGCGATCGGAAGGTGGGGAAGGGGAAGACGTTTTCGAGCGATCGGAAGTAGTAGAAGGGGAAAGTGGAAGGAGGGAGGGGAGAGGGGGGAGGGGGGGGAGGAGGTAAGAGGGAAATAGCAGCGAAGGGCGGTCGGGAGTAATAGTAGCAGTGATGGTGCTCTGGGTGGCCCCTCTCGTCGTCTCACTCGCAGGACAAACTTGATTTTTCCGCCGCCATTGAGATGGAATCGTACGTGCGAGTGTGTGCGAGTGCATGTGTGTGTGCGCGCGCGCTCCTATCGGCCCCGAGAGAGAGGAGTGTGGGTAGCGGCGGAGGAGTAATGGAGCGGTGGGACGGGTGAGTATCTGAGCTGCCAGCAGAATTCCTTCTCCTTATCCACACTCGTACGTACATACACGCGCGCGCGCAAACACGCACGCACACTCACACGTACGTCTCCTCTCGCTGCACCGACCGGCAATAAATCATCCGATTCTTCTTTTCATGCTCGGGAATCCGCCGCTCTCTCTCTCCTTTCACTTTCTTTCTTTCACTTTCTCTCTCTCTCTCTTAGCTAGCTTAGTAAAAAAGGGTTTCCTTGGACGCTGCACTCCGCAACATATTCTCAATACCAACACATCTCTCCGATGACCCTGCGTTCCTTTTTTCTTCCATGCCCCGCGAACGAGAAAACGAAGCGACTTTTGTCAAGCGATTGGTTCGCAAATCTTTGCTCATCATTGTTCGATTTATCGAGAGAGAGAGAGGGGGGGGAAGGCGAGGAGGAACCGGTCTCTAACCCTACCATTGTCGCTAAAGGAGTTCCCTCTTATGTACGTAATGGGGGGGTAGTCGAACCGTCGCAAAGTGCATTCAATTAACCTTTGGTAGGAGAGGAAGGGCAAAGTTTTGAGAGAGAGAGAGAGATGCGATCGGCGGCAACTTCCACTCTCCCTCCTCCTCCTATTATGAACGTATCGGCGTCGCGGTAATGCGCGTTCGGATATAAAACTAATGTCCTATCATTAATAATTCAGACGATGAAAGATTTTGATTTCTTTGCCTCTGCGACTGTCGCATTCCGAGTCATACTTATTCAACCGGCCTGGGAGGAAATCGGGATGGAAATGCGTTCCAATGCTTTCATTCTCTCTCTCTTTCTCGGTCTCCCTTTGTCCCTCTCTCGTTTTCGTCCGCCGGTGCGGTTCGCGAAAGAATCAAACGAGAAAGTAAATATAGCTCGTGATCTACGACTGGAAAGGGATAGGGTAAAACATACAGGTTCGTCGATCAAGGCAATGAGACTTTCTTTTTAAGCGCTCTTCAAAATTTTTCCATTTAATACATTCGCATTGGACTATATATTCTATTTCAATTATTTTCGCTGTGCCTTAGCTTCAGGATACGGTGTATATCGGAGTTGAAATTGTCTAAAAATATCTTTTTGAGAAAGAGGAATCGTAAAAATGTCCAATCGTAGAAATTAAATTAAATTAAAGCCGCAGCCTCGATGGTAATGGTTTTGCTCCCATAAGAATCTTAAAACCATAATTTACTTCAATTTAGTTTCTTAAGCTCCCAAGATTATTCTCCTATTTTAGTTTTATATTTGGGGATTGATATTTGTGCTGCGAACTATTTTAGAGTTCGAAGCAATACCATTTCGTTTATCAACCTCTTTTTAGCTGTAAAAAATGTCAAGCGATACAATTAGCTCGCGCGATATGAAAGCGCGTCAATAATGCAAATATGAGAGAGTCATATGATACGAGTTTCTGGCGATCTAAGTTGACGCTTCACCGCGCCGTAAAAAAAAATCGATCGGCTTTACGACCGATATAACTAGCATCGAAGATTTTTACGCTCGCAAATAAAAACGAATCTTGATCGATAGAATATATTAATGGGCGGTGGGGAAAAGCAGGGCGATAATTTTTCCGTTCGGATAGGGTGAGAGCCGATCCCTCAGTGGAAAGGGAGAGAGAGAGAGAAAGGAGTTATGTGAGGAGAAATGTGGAGGGAGAGAGAGAGAACCAACTCTTTCATTCCACCTCTCTCTCTCTTATTTGGCACAAAAGGCTCGACGAGCGAGTATACACTGCGAAAACGAACCCGCGCCTTCCCGACCGTAGCCACCAATGCACTCTCTATGTCCGTGCGAATTGCGAATTGCAAACGGGTTGATCTGGGGCCTCCCTGGATGAAATGCTATTCTGCACGAGAGGAAAGGATCAGAGACAGAAGTGCGTATTTGTGTGTGTAAATGTGTGTGTGTGTGAGAGAGAGAGAGGCATGAACCTTGTCGCGACCGGGCGCCGAATCTGGTTCTCCTAGTTGAGACAAATCCCACTCTCCCTCGTCGGTGGATGGCAGACGGGAGTCGAACCCCAGCCCTTGAGCGAGCGGTCACTGTACGTTTCCGACCCTGCCCCGCAAGTACCAGTTCCTCCTCGCCTTTCTCCTTGAATTTTTATCCCTTTCCCTCCCTCTCTCCACTCGGAGGTCCTCCGTTCGATTCCAGCTGGTTCCTTTCGACTGCCATCATGGCCTCGAGAGGGACGGGACTCTTCTTTTTGAGGCTCTTTCGTTAGGAACGGTTTTTTTTTCGTTGTCACTCTGCATTATCAAAAGGGATGGCGGTGACAACAAATTTGCATCGCCCCAAGGCATACATATCGGTGGCCATGGAAACTTGAGTTTCTCTCATCACGAATAAAAAAACACGAGAGATTTTTTTTATCATTTGCCAGTTGTAGAGAGAGAGAGTATGAGAGAGAGAACGAGAGAGAACTAAATAGAGAGAGAGGCGAAAGTGCAATCATTCGCCGAACCAATCGTAATCCCAATTTCCTCTTCCCACTCTCTTCCTCTCTCCTCTCTCTTTCTCTCTCTCCTTTCTACTCCGCTTAAGCGATGGAAACTAATAACGCTAATTAAAAAATAGCAGTTGATTTTCAGGGCGCTTCCTTTCATTTTTTTCCTCCGTACGAAAAAGGATCGCTTTGGATTCGTCCAATAAAAATGACGGAGGGTGAAAAATTGATGGATTCACGCAAAAAAAAGCGAGTGTGGAGACGCGTTAATCGAACTAGAGGCCGCTTACGCACGCGGAGGTGGCCTTTTGAAAATATAAAACTCGGCAAAATTCTTTGATCCTTACATCGTCATAAACGTTCCTTTCTTTTGATGGGTATGCAAAGACTAGAGAAACCGATCACGGAATGTCCTTACATAAAAAGTGAATTAACAAATATATTTTTCATCTGTCCTCAGTTAGATAAAATGTTAGTCAAAAATCTCGAGTCCCGTTTGTAAATCGAGCGATAAGTTATCTTTAAAAAAATACAATATAATTCGTTTTGCAAAAATATGGGTGTAATGGATATATGATTAAGACATAAAGGTATATTTGAATAAATATTTATTTTGAGTTTATTCGTAGTAATTCCAATTAGAATCAGTCTTAATTCTTGTACCTAACCCCTCGTAATTCGATAAATTTTGTGAATGACCCATGGATTTATAACTATTTCGATTTAGGGATAAGCTAAGGCCTACATAATTAACTGTTATAATTTTAATTCTATATTTCGTTAATGTCTCCCGTCATTTTTGACGGACGATTACGCTAGTTATTGAATAAATTCCATAATATGCAACCAGAATAAAACCCTCATTGGTGTCCTTCCGCGAAGTTATTAGAAAAACACTTTCGAATAGTAGTTTTATATTTTTTCGCCAGTGAATCCTAAATTTTCTTCTTAGAGATAGTCATAACAATGATCCTCGTGCAAATGTCGATTTAAATCTTTCTTTAAAATAATTGACGGATAGATGAGAGTATTGAGGAAAATATAATTAGCATGAAGAAGTACACAAATAAAGTCAGTTTTAGCTGTATGATGGCAACGAAATAACGGTGAATATAGTATTTTTGAACGACTAAAAAAGGAAAAGAAAAATTCCAATCATATTAAGGTATTTATACGGAAGATGACACTATTTCCTAGCTAGCTAACAATAATGCAGCACAACTCTACCGGTTTGATTGCTTGCTTGTGTTTGGTAAAGATAAGTTGTAAAGAATAAAAGAGATTTTCATGCAATAAAATAGTTATTAATGATTCTTTATGCGAATGTGAGAGATTCTTGAGTGTGTTATCCGGAAGAAACGATTTGGTCGTTCATATCAACAATGCAGATGTTATGAGAAAAGGAGGGTCAGAAAAGAGAATTAGTGATTTCTTTGTGATGATAATATTAACGAAAGGTATTCCGGGGAAGTTAAAGATAATCTTATAAGCAAAAAACTACACGCGATATCAAAGTAAGCGAACTGCAAGGCTATAAACATTAGCACTATGTAACAAAAATGTTTGAAGAGTAAAAGGTAAAACTTGGGTATATGGACGCTGGAATTTTAGAAGAAAATTAATGAAAGTTTTTTTGCTTAATTATCCTAAATCGTTGAGATTGAGGTTATGAAACCTCACTTATTACCAAGCAGTAGCAGTATATAGGAAAATAGACTAATAATAAAGATTGGTGGGGCTAAGTCTATTGGATTGGCCACAAAAATAGCATGGGTAATAGGAATACCAATGATTAAGTATGAATGAATATGTATGTAATAGGTAAAATTGTTATTATCATTTTTATTTTTCTGAGGGAGCAAAACCTGGTAAAAAGTGGAAATGTGTTATTTTTAGTTTTTTTTGTTGATTATATGTAATATAAAAGATTTTTGCATAGCTTGGTTATAATTTTGTTCCAGAGGAAACAGATAATTTGGCAAATTCAAACAATAGATGCACAGCATTATTGCAAAATTTACCAGAAAGCTAATGAGAACAAATATATTTCAGTTACATTTAATACTGTCACGCAGTTATTTCCAACAAAATGGTACGAATAATTTTTTCAACAGGAGAGAAAATATGTTGTCCCGAAAGGCTTTTTTCGTAGACAGAAACATAGTTCTGAAAACCGGGACGTCTGGTCACCCTACCCTTGATATTTAATGACAGTAATACTCCATCAAACAATGAAATTCCTCCTGTAACGTCTCTCTAAAAATATTTAGTGCACGTAAAATAAACAAACATATTAATATTGGACCGAAGTCTAAAAGAATGTTAAGTAATTCACTGGAAAAATCACAAGCTCGTCAGCAGAAACATCAATTGCGTTTAAAACGTAATAGGCTTCCACATTATATTTTATGCTTTTCTATATAATCAAATATTAAAAAGAGCAGGTAGAGTGTTAAATAGGTGGAGGGAAATTGAATATGCAAAAATTATGTCTAACATTACAAATAAAGAGTTTCGAAATTAACTCGCGAAAATTTCTTGGAACTGTTTTTAGCTCGGTTTTTATGCACCGTTTATTGTTCTTCCAATCGTCATGGCAACCTCAATGATTTCATTTATTTTTGCATAATCAAACTCGCAAAGGAGACATCTTTCATAGCGTTGCTTTTTCAATTTACTGTTCTCATTTAAGTGTTCGGTTTCCCTAATGTTATTCATATTTTATTTCGCTCAATGTAGATAATTATAGCATGATTCAATTTAATTATGCTGAATTTAAATTGGTCGACATTATTCGAATATAACCAATACGTAACAGTTAGTTTTACAAAAGTTATTTATTAGCAAATGGAATTATCTATATCTAAAACGGAAATTAAGTTTTTTCGTGCTAAAAATAATTGTTTTACTGGAATAGAGTCACGAAAATTTGGTGATGTCTGTTGTCTTGAGATTTCTGATGCGTAAAAATGTAGCGGTGACATATAAAGATATTTTCTTTTTTTATTCCTCTCCATTATTTCTATTTAGTCAACCACTACGTGTTTGAAATAGCAAAGAATTGCACATATGTTAAGCCTACGTTCGTATTTTTTCTGTATGCATTTCTCTCATCCTTGTTACTCTTGTATTGATTTCTATCATACTTTTTTGCTCATTCGTGAGAAAAATTGGTAGTTGTTAAAGATTTTTAGACTCAATTTTCAAAACATTACAGAGAAAATATTATGGCTTCCGTTTCATCTCTCTAAATGCGCTATTTTAAAACAACAAATGTTGATGTCTTGGGAGAATTAACATTATTCTAAGTAAAAAGTTTAGTTTTTAATAGCATAATACAGTTTTCCTGCCATTATCATTTTAAGAGTGGATTTTTCAGAAATAAGCTAATTATGATTTGTGCAGCGGATACAACTGTACGTTTTTGTGAACGAAAAGCATACAGACTTTCCATTACTGAATTCCTTGATTAAATTAAACAATTTATTTTTTTAAGAATTAGTAATTTCAAAAATCGAACGTCAGGCATTAATATGCAGTTTTTATATTTTTTCTGACGCGCATGCTCAACCAAGTCCTTCAAAATTGATTCAAAGCAGCAATTAAGTCATAAAAATAAACCCTATTTTCATATATGTAGATGTTTAAAAAGCGCATTGCTAAAATAAACTCTTTCTACAAATATTCGACCTAAATACACTCTCTGTTACTTCGCTGTTCATTCACTTCGATCTATAGAATCTACATGCTTTAGATTATTCAGCACGGTAAACAACAACATATTAAGTTTGCTTCATCATTCTTCTTTCAAACAATTATGCTTTACTAGCATAAGTGCCCGTTGAATTTCAACGGGTTTAATGAATCTAAAATTTCCTCAATGCAATGTAAAAATCGCAATAAAAAATTGTGCACTTCTTTAACCATCGAATATTTCTATATTATAAGTCTGTTTTAATCAATTAACTTAAATCTCACAGAAATACCATGTGAATAAAATAGTACCGTTCTTTCTACTAAAATAGCCATTGTCATTAGTTTTAAATTGATTATAGCATTAGGATTTCAATTTCATTAAATAAGCAGAATTCCGGTTCCAAAAAATTGATTCAATCTTCAATTGCCTCTGATAATACTTAAAGTAGATTTTGGAATATAATGTACCTAAATATCGTTTATCGTCTGCTCAGCACTCTTGCCTTCTCATTTTCCGAAACAACCACTTTCACCAGTTTTAAATGGATTTCAAACTTAGAAGAGAACTTGATTCAATTCAGTTGAAATAACCACATAACAAACTTCTTATTCCAAAGAAAATCCTTTTATAATATGCAATGTTAACCTAGAATTCATTCATTCTGAAAAGTGAATAAAAGTACCATGTACTTACATATATTTCTTTCAACTAAAATAGCCACTCTTAACAGATTTTAATGGATTAATGCATTAGCATTTCAATTTCATGAAATAAGCAGAATTCCGGTAACAAAAAAATTTGTTCAATCTTCAATTGCCTCTGATAATACTTTATATAGATTTTGGAATAAAATGTACCTTTATATCGTTTAGCGTCCGCTCACCACTCTGGATTCTCAGTTTCCGAACCAACTTTCAGTAGTTTTAAATTGATTTTTGCTTTCAAATGGTACTTTCCTGTTAACAGGAATACCTCAAAAAATAAAGACGTATTGTTGTGATATGTTGTGATATTTTGTTTGTTAACAATATGTAACAAATCTCGTTAAGATATTTACGTCCTTAATGATGAATTTGTGGATCTTGCCGAGGAGTGAAGAAGAAGCTGTATCTTTGCTTCAAGACCATGGTATTTTATCTAAAGGGCGAATGTGCAAGAAGGATCATATTATGAAACTTTACTTCTACTACAGAATATTTTGGAAATGCAACGCGAAAGCCTGTCAGCAGAAGAATTCATGTGGCGACAACATAACAAAGAAATCGACATATTTCCAGCTATTTTAAATGCCATGAAGAGATTTTGGCCCCCTAGTTACATATATTTAGATTGTATTAGTAATTATGTTGCTTTTATTAATAAATAAGTTTCAAAAAAGTGTGATTTTTAAGTAATTCCCCCCTTGTTACGCATTGTTAACAAACAAATACGTCGTAACATATCACAACATTACGTGTTTATTTTTTGAAGTATTCCCGTTAACAGGAAAGTATCCAAAATACTTGAGTCAATTCAGTACAACTTCCACTTTACATACTGTAAATTCCAAAGTAACTCCTTTTATAACAGACAATGCTAGCCTGAAATTAATTCATTCTGTAAAGTGAATAAATAAAGTTCTTTCTTTAAACTATAATGGCCACTGTTATTAGATTTAAATGGATTATAAGCCTTAGAACTTACTCTGTATTAAATAAGCACCAAAATTCCTTTTATAAAAACAAATCAATTCATTAAAAGATCCAATGTTGTTTCTTCGAAAATTGCCTGTTAACAGTTTTAAATGTCCTTTTAATTTTAATTGAATTTTAATTTATACTCGTTTCCAAACTTCGGCCATTGATACGAAATTAATTCGAGGAATAACAATATAAATTCGTAAGCACGTATGGTTTACAAAGAATTTAATTTAAGAATGCTTTTTCTTTCCAAGTTTTCTAAAATGACACTGTTGATACTTTAAATTTTTTATATTTACGTTAATATACTTATTTTCCACAAAACACGCCAATCTCTCCCCTTCCTTCCTCTCTCTCTCTCTCGTATTGAAGCTAACAATGATAATGGTCGACATAGCAACATCACGTTAAAATGGCGAGATTTCCACAAAATATGCAAATTAAACGTTTAACATGGAATATTTCGAACTGTGGGCGAAAAAAGACGAACGGAATAAGAAACTTTATAACTTTTTCTTCAAAATGGTCAAATCCGAAGGTCGTGTGTTAATTTCTTCTAATTTTAATTTCCAAATGAATAAAAGCCTGCACGTCGAAAAATCGCGTTTTACATGTTAAGTAATGGGAAAAGGAAATGCCTCTCTTGGAGACGAACCAAGGAATTTTTTCGGGATTTAAATTCGTCATCACCTGAAAAAGTGTTAATGAAGCACCTCTACCAAATTTCGAGTATCCAACGTTATTATTTCTCGAGTTATTAGCGTTTGCATAGCGTGATCAACCAACCAACCAACCAACGGATGACGGCTATTATTATATAAAATTGTTAAAATTGATGAAAAAGTGCTGATACAGAATAAACTCCAATCGCCTATCGTAAATTTTAAAAGTAGTTTATCAGGGTATTTTAATACACCTGGCCCTCCTATAATGCGGGGGATGCGTTCTGGAAAAACACCGTGTAATGTAAATCCGCGTTATGTGAACCCTTTTTACGTAGTGAAATGGGGGTTGCGTTCCATACCCTTTCATGCATCCTCATCCAGAACAAAAATGTCAAAACCTATCTCTTTCATGCACATTAATGTAATAAGGCAGTCTCATCAGCGTTAAAAACTTGCTGTGTCCTTCATCTTTCACTATAGCCTTAAACTCGTCTGGAAATTTATAAGCGGCAAAGTCATCAGCACTGGCAGCTTCACCCTTAAGTTTGATATTATGGAGATTTTCCGCGCATTCTGAACCTGTGAAACCAACTTTTACTTGCAAAGAATTGCTCGGCAGTCGAAGTACCTACCTCTTCTTTCTGTAAGTGATCGTAAAGCTTCAGCGCCTTTGCACGGATGGTGTTGGAGCTATTCGCCATCTTCTTTTTATTTTGGTCTTCCACCCAGATAGCCAACATTTTTTCCAACAATGGGTTTCTCACTCTTGCCGTTTTCTTTGCAGCTATTGAGCACGACCGAGCGACAGAGCTTCTAATTTTTTCCGCATTATTCTTTATTGTGCGTATGCTTGACTCGTTCACGTTATACATATAAACGCTCAAGCGTCGCAGTTGTCTCTCCACTGTCAAGTCATTGAATAATATCAAGATTTGATTCTAGAGTTAGTGCAGTCCTGGATTTCTTCATGGGGGTGGCCATAATATGTATTAAATATTAAAAATAAATGAAGATACGAATGCACGAATAATAATAAAAGGAAGAAAACTTGAATGGTAAGAAGATCAAGAGTCCTCCATCTCGTCTCTCCCTCGCTCAGCAATCGGGAATCCCACATCCGACCAAACCTCGTTGATGCCAACCGTAACCAGCGTTGTATAAGTTTTTGGTAGTAAAATACAAACCGTGTTATAAGAACCCGTGTTATAGGAGGGCCATGTGTATCTATAATCAGTGAATTAGCACTGATGACGCCTGCTTTGCCGCTGAACCGCGCATCTTGATTTCCATAGCTACAATAAACACATTGATCTATTGGATTCAACACATGAAATTAGTTTTTGATTTTACTGAGTGGTAATTATTTGATAGGGCATATATGACATAAGTATTGGAGGAAAGCCATTAGAACAAGTTTCAGATTATAAATACCTTGGAAGCATCATTAAGAGAGAAGCAAAATGTACCGATGAAATCAGGACTAGAATAACGAAAGCAAAAGCCGCTTTCAGAAGAAAGAAACTCCTCCTAACGGAGAATATAAAGGAGGATATCCTCAAGAAGGTGATAAATGCTATGTATGGAGTATAACTTTGTATGGGGCAGAAACATGGACGTTAAGGGAAAATGATATTAAATACTTGGAAAGCTTCGAAATGTGGACATGGAGAAGAATGCTGAAGATAAAATGGACAGATAGGGTGAAAACGAAGAAGTACTACGAAGAATGGGAAAGGAGCGAACGATTATACAGAATATCAGAAATAGGAAGGCGAACTGGATTGGACATTACCTGAGAAGAAAGAAGAAGGAAAACTTGATGGAAAAAGAGAAAGAGGTAGGAAAAGGATTCAGCTGTTAGAGGATTTGAAAGGGAAAGCTATCAAGTCATGAAGAACACTGCGGAAAATAGGAGTATATGGAAAACCAAGTTTAACCATGAATAATCACGGACCTGTCTACGGACAGACTACCTATGATGATGATATGACGAAAAGATAAAAGAAGAGAGAAATCTCTCTATGGTTATATTTGCCTAGATATATTTTTCATGATGAAAAGGAAACTAAAATGGCTGTAAAAGATTTATATAAACGCGAGCGATAGAATATTTGGAGCATTAGCTAGATAAGAGCCAAAGAAGAGTTACAAGATTATATCGGTAACTAAAATAAGGTTAAGGAGGAGGTGGATTCATAAGAAGTTATGAGTTTTTGACTGCGAGATATGAAATCGGAATTGATCTATTTTCCAATTCTGTGGAAGGAAAGGTTGAAAAGGACGAAGTTAATTTGTTTAATCATCATCATACGTTTTTTTACCTCTCTTAAGGATTTTACACTCCCTCCGTCCAACCTCTCCTATCTCTTATTAAGACATCCTATATCTGTCTACTACTTTGCCTCTTTCCTATCATTCTCCCTTATATCACATCTTTTAACATACCTCAACCTCTCTAAATTCAAACCATACATTTCTTCACTCTTTCCCTTGCTACTCTAGTTAAGCTCCTCTCCTTTTCTTGTTTTTAAAACTTCATTTGTTTTTTCTCGAAGAAAAAATATTTACATTTGAAATGTTTTATATCCCAAAAGTTAATGTCATATTTCATGAAAACCACCAAAAATTCCAAATGCCATATTTTGTGTCACCCTGCCCGTCCTGACGTATTTTACACATATTTTTAGGTGAGAAAAGTATAAAAATTTAATTCTACTATAATACTCGCATACTGTTTTCGTCATAGAAACAACTAAAAATACCGGGAAACAATACTTATAGTAAAAATGGAGTCTGTGATTGCCTTATTTTTTTCTGCGCAATTTGCGAGAATAATGAGTAAATACAAAAATATTGTGAAGGATTCGACATGAGCAATTCCTTGCGTAATCTTCGCACTCGACTTTCCGATCCCATAGATCTGAGGAAAAAGATTAATTGTAGCGATAAATATGGCATTCAGAAGTGTCATGTTTAAACAAGAACAGTAATATTTTTGTTGCACCACAAAAGACCTAAAACGATTCGCATTCAACGCCTGATTTTCATCATGAATTCGTGAATATTCTGAACATTTTTCTAATTTGTACAATACAAAATTGAAATCTTGTTAAACCGATATGGATAAAATTCACCTAAAATAAATAATGGGTAACTTTGTTGTGAGATTCAAAGATAAAAGATCTAGTCGTCTTGATCACAGAAGGTTGACACAGTTTTATTCATCAAATATTTAACTTTTGCATGAAGAAGGTAATAATACGTAATCATTACAACACCATCCCTATAATTCGTAAAGTTTTAATACAGGAAAACCCTCGGACTTCGCGGGTTCTTCATTCGCGGTTTCGGATATTCGCGGTTAGAGTCTGACACGTGTTTTTATTAAATTCACCAAGAATTTGACAGTCACTCAAAAATCTGTATTTTATCTATTATATATCATAAAATAAAGTAATTTAAAATGATTATTTATATATTAAAATGTCGAGAAAATAATCTTTCCATTTTATATAAACACGAAGCGTATAAAGAAAGTTATATTTTTATCATAAAAAATATATAATTCCTAAAAGGTTTGGGCAATAGAATCTGCTGAGACAGAATTAAAATTGACGAATAAACATTATAAATCTTATCCACACTTGGAGATGTGTCGCTTCTTGCATGAACCACATTGTTTCGTTGTTCCCAAAAGACGGAGCGAAGAAACGTGAGTTCCCTTCGTACACTTATAACTGCTACAATGTTTCTATCAACCCATAGAGTGAAAACAAAAATTAATTTTTTCATTCTTATAAAAAAAGCCTGCAGAATAATCTTTACACTAATGAAAATACAATGTATGTACTTTATGAAGACAGGAATACCACCAACTACGCCACTTCGTATTGTGAGCTCGTTCAGTGCTTCATTCGTAGAGGAAGTGGATGGATGTTTTTTTGTTAGCTGAAGCTTCATTAGTAACAGTGATTCTAGCAGCGAAATAAATAGTGGATAAGTAAAATTTTAGTTTCTCTTTCGTTCACTATTCCGCATAAATTGATAAGTTTACGTTTTAGTGAGAAAAGAAAATTTATTTTAACTCATTAATCATGGCATCTAATAATGAAGGAAAGCAAAGCATTAAGTGATTTAAAAGGTAAAAGGGAGAAGAAAGTCATGTCATTAAGAATGATAGTGGAACTATTGGACAAGGTTGCTAGTGGGGATAGTGCTGCGTCTGTAGCTGGACGCTATGGAATGAACTAATCAACTGTGTGCTACATCAAGAAAAAAGAGCATTAGAAGTAGTGTTTCAGGGAGTGCTCCAGCAAGTGCTAAATTATCGTTTGTGTGTCGTGATCTCAAAATAGAGAAAATTGAGACGGCTTTTAAGTCTATGGATTGAAGATCAAGCTCAAAAAAATGTACCTCTGAGTGGCTTGGTGATACGTGAGAAGGCTCTTCGCCTTTATAAGCATTTTGCTCAAGAATCTGATTCTGAGAGTTCTTCGAGTTTTTGTGCAAGTAAAGGGTGGTTTGAGAAATTTAAGAGGAGGCATAGCTTACATAACGTCAAATTAGTAGGAGAATTGGCGTCGGCAGACCATGCTGCAGCACAGGTTTTCCCTTCAGAGTTCCTTAAGGTCATAAGACAGAAGGAATATAAGCCGGAACAAGTCTTTAACGCTGATGAGACGTCCTTATTTTGGAAGAAAATGCCGTCAAGGACATCCCTATCCAAGCAGGAGAAATTTCCTTCTGGCTTCAAAGCAGCCAAAGATAGGATAACTCTTCTCCTTTGTGCTAATGCTTCAGGAGACTGCATGGTGAAGCCTATGTTCTTATGCCGTTCATTTAATCCCAGGGCGCTGATAGGCAAAAATAAAAACTGCTTACCTGTTTATTGTCAGTCTAACAAGGTCACCTGGGTCACAGGTACTCTCTTCTTGGATTGGTTCCATAACTGTTTCATCCGAGAGGTGGAAAAATACCTAAACTCCAAAGAACTACCTTTCAAAGTTCTCCTCAATGTGGACAATGCGCTAGGTCATCTTCAGAGTGTGCAATTTGTCCATCCCAATGTGGAGGTGGTTTTTCTACCTCCAAACATGACATCACTCCTTCAGCCGCTAGATCAGGGCGTGATTTCTACCTTCAAAGCATACTACACCAGGCGAACTTTTGCTCGCATACTTGATGCGGTGGAATTAAACCCATCACTGGACATTAAGCAGTGTTGGAAAGACTATAACATCGGTGGCTGCATAAAAAACGTAAAGGAATCGCTCGATGAAATCAAACATACAACCATCAACTCCTGTTGGAGGAAATTATGGAGAGAAACTGTAAACGATGTTTATAGTTTCCCATCTTTGGATGACGAATTGAAGAGAATTGCGGAAATGGCCCATGACATAGGAGGGGAAGGATTCGCGGATATGGAGGAACTCGTTGAGTATCACGCCGAGGAACTCACTGAGGAAGACCTGGAAGAATTGGTAAAGGCAGGCGAGGAAGAAAGTAAAGAGGCAATTGAAGAGGTTGAAAAACAAGATTTAAATCTGAAAAAACTCGCAGAAATCTTCATCCTTGGGAAGTTATTAACAGACAAAATGGTTGAGTATGACCCCTCTATGGAGTGCAGCTTGAAGATGAAGACGGAAATTGAGGCCGTATTAATTCCTTAAAGAGAAATTCAAAAGAAATTACAAAAAAAGTCAAAACAGCTTCTCATCACAACATTCCTACAAAAACCAGATCCTCCAGCCCAGCAAACTTCCTCCCCTGTCGCCTCAGTCAGCTCTGCTTCAGCCATTGGAAGTTGCCGGAACGAAGTATCAGAGGAAGACTAACTGATAGCCATCATCATCTACATGTTAGTCATTTTCGTGGGCTCCTTCATTATTAAAGGTATGTTCAGTAAACTTTTATGTAATAAATTTATTCTCTAGAATGTCTAAATATTAAAATAAGTCTCTTGTTTATGCATTTTAGTGTAATATTCTTCCGTAAAAATGTTTCCGAAGAACCTATCCCCCCTTTCCCCATAAGAAGTTGGTTTCGGTATTCGCGGATTCGCAATTCGCGGCATTTCAGGAACGCATCCCCCGGGAATAGCGAGGGTTTCCTGTACTTAAGTTTTTAACTTACATTTATAATTCCGAAACTTCGTGTGGTCATACGCCTTCAAATGTTATCCTTTTTATGCTCACAGTATTGAATTGGAGTAGGACCATATTTTAGTTTTCAGACAAAATATTTAGCCAATTATTTTCAGCTGATGGCAGAAATTTTTTTAAAGTAACAATTTATACATGAAAGAAGGATCAATTTTTCAAGGTTGTTAAAACCAGGTAATCTTTGAGAACTTTACTTTCCTGCACAGAGGAAGAAGGAAATATATCTATCGCTTTTTCATAAATAAAAATATTTTATGAAGTTCGGATTTCGAAAAATATTAGTTCATTGCTGCCTAAAAACCGTGTGACTGTTTATTATTTCAGCCACTATAATTATCAACCACAATACGTTTACACATCTTCATCAGTTTCATTTTCATCGGGGTTGGCGCTAAAATTTTTTGCCACCCCTCATTTCCACACTTTTCCTTCAATATCGTCACGTGTTTACAAAAATACTACTAACGAACATCAAGGACGGTGAATACTAGCCCATTATATCCGATTTTCGTAGAGTAATAGTTCATTTAAATTTTTTCCATAATATTTGACACTCATTTTCGCCGCAGCCTAGAAACTGCTGCCTGTGCAAATGCACTCTGGTAGCAACGGTCCTGATTTTCATAGTAGTTTTCAGACCCGGTAGAACAATGTGAAATTACGACTATAAATCGCAAATATTGATTCAAATGACGTTTTAATCACTTTCATTATACAAAATGAGGCATTAATACGTAATAGAAATTGTTTTGAAGTTTGAATGAAATTACTGAAGATAAATAGAGAGATCTTATTAGATATTAACATAACAGAGCTATAAATGCCAAAGAAACCAGAGAAAGTGGGACTACAAATTTAATTGCCTGCTATCACGTGTTTTTCGCAGACAAAAATAAAGTATAATTTTCACCTTCAATATTTTATCTCTTAGTTTCATAAATAACTCTTAGTAATGGCGCATTGTACTTACAAAATCACTTACAATGATATTCAGGAGAATGCACTTTTCATTATAAAAATCGAAAGCTTTTGCATTGCATGGACCTAAATTTAAAATTTGAATAGCGCTAGCAGAGATATCTTTTATGAAGCGATGCCATATAATAACCCATAACAGGTAAAATAGTAAAAGCTTAAATATGACGGTTCGAATGTTTGTGAACTCTGATACATATTATAGCACGAATCGCGCCGCGTAACGTTATGGCGGCGTTTTCTCCAAAGCGATAATACGATTTCTAAAGGTGCAACTCGAGGGGATGTGCCAAGTGTTACAAATCCCATTTGGTCACTTGTGAACAACCGGGACACGCAAGGATTTTCGCTGCACTGCAGCCGGCCGTACGCCCGGCGCGTGCATCCCGGCGACCCAAGCCGTCCACGGAGGGGACAGGGCGCGGCATCGCGTTCCGATGCAATGCCTTCCATCACAAGGGTAACTTTAGAGCGCGTCTTTCCTGAATACCCAAGTTATATCCGATTCAGTTGGTGCAGGATCTCCGGTAATTTTCCCGACTTTACTCGTCGAAATGTAGATAATTCGGTGATTAGAAATGCATTTGATAGAGCCGCTTATGAGTAGCAGGAAAAATTATTAAGGTAACTCTAATGGCCATGAAACGTTTGAGTAACACATGCGTTCTGGGTGAGAGGTGACTTCGGTGGAAATTTACTTATTTTTGTGGCAGTTGTAATAATTTATCCTAAATTTTATAGGATAAACTTTCAGTGAACCGTACGGAAGCTAAAAAATAGATTTTTTGATGAGAAGTCACCGACCTTAAGTTATAATCGTAATTTTTATCTGAAACCTGGATAAGGTTCACTCAGCGGTTTTATTGTTATAGAGTTCAAACTCCACCATTGCTGTTCCATGTCCGGAATTGTAATCGATTTATTTTGTTTAGTTTAGTCATTGAAAGTCTTTCCTATATTCGGTATCTATTATTTTTACTCCTTAGGTTAAAGCCTTTTAATTTTATTTTACTAGTAATTTAGTAGAGCTTTGTGGGTGCATTCAATGCAAAAAAAGTCCTAGGTTCTACGTAAAATAAAAATATTTGGTAATCCTTATTATATAGAAAACAGAAAAGTTTTGGCTAGTTGTTTCTAACAATTTTTTTATTTCCTCGTTCTAACATGCTAAAATAGTAACAAACAATCGACTGACTATTAAAGTATTTTTCCTACCATTTCAATAACTCAACCTTAAGTCGTAATAAATCATTATGCAACAGTCTGATTGCTGTCATAAATAAAATATATTTTGTGTCTGTCAAATTTCCTCCAATATATATTTTATACATTTTTGCGAAATTTATATGATTTCGCATGCGGTAAGTGGAGTATTTAAATACGTAATTTGTAAGGAAATATGATGTTTTTGTTTAAATTGCAACGATACATCACGGAAACTTGGTAGATAAGTCCTATGTAAAAATAATAGCGAGCGAATACATATTTGTAATGTTATCCCTTTTGACTTTAAGCAGACGCTACCAACTATGCTAACGGAAGAGTGCGTAACAGGAGCCAATTGACACGAACCTTTTATCGTTCAATACCTTTTTGTATCATTCTCGAGGTAAACGCAGGAAAATGGATGACTACATGTGCTCATAATGCCTGAATCTTTTATTTTTTTGAATCGGGGTACCTATTGCGTGAAAGGGAATGTATACTCTATTGCTAATCGCGCGTTACTTGTATAAAAATAATCAAGCAGTGCAACTGAAAAATGTAATTAACAACAGTAATAAAACTATTACCAAAAACTAGGAGTGAATTGAGCTAATATTTATTGGTTTTTAGGTAATTATCAGTTAAAATATTATCCGCGTCCCAAAACCGTGTTCTCGCCAAATAAAAATTAGAAATATTATCGTTTCCTTCAAAACAATTTTATTGACGACCGTGAGCGAATATACGTAAAACTTGCGTGGAATCCACTTTCGAATTTTCTGCTCAGAGCTATAGTTACAATCGCCTATTTTTTCGTTCCAGTTAAGATGATGTTACCTTACTAGTCATTCGACATTATTTGTCTTTTAAATTAGTTTACACGAATACCGAGTGAAATAACACCACTTTTGATTTTAAGGTATACAATGTTCATGGCTGCTTTCTGATGCTTTTCTTTCCTAGATGCATAAAAATAACAATTTCGACTGTTGGTCGCAGTTTAAATTACGTCTTAAATTCGTTTGTTTACCCATTTCTTGTAATACTGAATGTCACGCTAACTGATATATGTAGTACGCAGGTGCATTGGAAGGTAAACGCATAGTGGAAAATATCTCCAACTATCAATGGAACTAGACTATTTTGTCGATGCTTAAAAATGAACTAGACATCCATATTTTTAAGGCAAGAGCCGGGAAGTTTTTTTTTTCCTTGATGGAAGTAATTTTTCTATTGCGTACTAGGTAAAGGTTGCAAGTAAATTAAGCGTCTTCTATAGTCTTTATATTTTTACACCAATAAATTCAAGACCAACTTGACCAACTTAATATAGATTATGTATATTAACAGCTATCATTAGAATTTCAACATCTAATAATAGTAACAGATATATATTATACTATATGAATTGAGATATTCTGTAGGAATTGGGCGCTAAGTATCCATAATTGGCATTGTTTTCAACATGCAAATATTTAAATACCGCTGATCCTCTCAAAAGTGAGTCAAAATTTTAACTATCAGGAATCGGAAAATATTTACGTTATTTTATGCAATACAATTTTTATTAATTTTTCATTTTATAAAAAATGCAAATAAGCATTTAGTATTACATATTGTCTATGGTAAATCGGAAAGTATCAAAATGAAATACAATATTTACACATGTACACCGCTTTCAAAAGTAATGTTTTAGAACAAGGGTCGGCAACCTTTTATTTATGGCGGGCCACATTCCTTGTTGTGAATGCTTCGGAAGGCCTCATTGGAAATCACGAGATCTTCGACGGACCCGATGGACATTTAAATCGGAAGTTACCTACAGAGTTTGTGGTCTCATATTAGTGAAAAAAAATTCTAATTAATTTACTAGCGTTAAAACAACTAGAAAAGGTTTTGGGACCGTAATTTCACTGAAAAAACATGGAATTGACTGTTAAATTATATTGATCACTTTTTCATCATGGCTTCGTGGGTCGTATAAAACCCTCTCGCATGAGACCCGCGGGCCGTAGGTTGCCGACCCTTGTTTTAGAAGCATTAACTAGACATTAAGAGTCAAGGGCCTTCCAGGACAACTTAAGGGAGGGTTTTTATTTTACTCGTCATTATTAGGCTAGATTTTTAAAAATCTCTGATAACATGTTTTACTTAATGATAAAAAGATATACGACTGTATTTTATTAACTTATACTAAGTATACAGATGTACGTTCGTATATGTAATTTATTTATCTTCGGTTTATAAATTTTACTAGTGTTATTGCCCATCAAAAACATGAGGCGTGGGAGCTAATAGCGTATTCAGTTAGCATTAATAGTGTTATGGTATAAACCTTCGCTAAGCATAAATTCAAAATAGTAACTTAAAAGCCAATCTTTGTTGTTAGCACTTAATGAACCTTACTAAATAAATGTTAATTATTACCGAACGATTTCTTAGAAATTAAATATTTACTAAACCAACGGAAGAGAGTTTCTTTTACATTTCCATAAATGATTTCCCTCATATAATAAATTTAATCCACTGCGATTTTCTAATGTAAGTTATGATGCATGATAATTTAAAAATGAGCTATAAATACCGCTTTAATGGAATAAACAAACCAGAAATACGATAACGCTGGGCAGGTTGTGAAAATGGCTCCTTGTATATGCTCGATTTATCAAAATTCAAAAAGAGCAGCATCATCTTGCTTAATAAAGCACCACCTTCCATATTTTTACGCTCCGTAAATTACGTTTGAAACTTAAGTGCTTTGATGTAGTATATAGTATAAATGTATGTAAACATCTCGGCGTCTGATTGTAGTAATGATAAAAAAGGTGAAATCATTTATCTTCTACCCGATGACATCCCGAGTGATCAGTGCCCTCGGAGAAGAAGAGGCAAAGTTTTGATGAGTAACGTGTAAGTGAGGTGGAAATGTGGATGGTTCTTGAAATGAATATCTTAAGGACTATTACTCTAAATATAGACTTAAGTTATTTATGAAGCATGGAATAGTTGATTTTTACAAAAGTGTCCTATAACTATATTTATATACAACAACGCAATATGGTACATTAATAATTAAATTACATTAATATATAGAGATAACCATCATATATATTACTTCGATTAAATTACTTGTAATCGTTTCGCTCCGGATCTTCTTTTTACTTACAATCTCCTTTACACAAGTGGCAGAATATTATATCGAATGTCTAACAATAAGCTAACAAAAAAAATTTTATTTATAATTATATCACTACCTATCTTCGGATTACTTTGCATAGGAACGAAGTGGAAAAAATGATGACACGTTTATTAGTGGAAATTTCACTGCGGAATCCATTTACTCGCTACAGATATGGATGCAGAAGCATTTTCAGTTCAAGCACCATAAAAGTTTTAAACACAGTAAAGTTGTTTTCTTGATTCCAGGCGAGTTTTAAAAAGCCATTTATATGCAGGAACTTCATACAGCAAAAACTACCGACTTAAAAGAGAGACAATAACCGAAAGATCGTACATAAGTGACAAGGCATGAGCGTTCGTCTACCGTCTTCAATTTAGACACGCAAGCACCTTATAAAATCGCCTACGACACGTGAAAGGATCAATGTTTCGCTAAAGTCTCAGCTATAAATTTATTATTTCGTTAAATAAAGTAATTCTGCCTAGTTTCTACAGAGAGGATAAGTTGAGAATGGACTCTTATTGAAAAATGAGCACATCCCAGAGATCATAACATGACAGCCTCTGCGGCTTCAAAACCACCCGCTAGCTAAAGTTTGAGCACACATCTCATAAACTCTCGTGTAAGAATATCAAGACTTAAGCGATATGTGAAATCGAACCGCAGACAACGTTTTATATCGATAGGCGTGTCATCTCCACCTCTGTTGAGTGCTTTTAACAAGGAGAGCCATCGAATCCTTTTATTTCTCTTCTTAAACGCGCCTCTCTCTCCCTCTGAAGATGTCTCCTTCCCTTTTGCCGTCTCGTCCCATCCCTCTCTCTCCATCTCCTCTTTACTTTGACGCAAACGGCCTCTCTCTCTCTCTTCGAACCAAAGGCCTCCGCGGCCGCCTCCTCGAAGAGAATCTCATCCCCATTTACCCCTTCCGCCCCTCGACCTCCCGCCGTTCGCCCACCCCCGCCCGTGGGAGCAGAAGGCGCCAGCACGCGGGTACATGCGAAGCATGAGAGAGGGAGGAGGTAAGAGAAGGCGTTATAGAGGGAAGCTGCGATCCGCGGCTGTTGAACGTAGTACGCCGGTGCTCGGGAGGTTCAATGAGCCTTACTCGGGGAGTAAGGGCGCTCTCTCCTTCTCTCTCTCTCTTCATCCTACTCTCCTCCCACATTCTCTCTCTCTCTCTTTCCCTCTATCTTCTCTTGTCTTCTCTTGGCGCGTGACCGCTAGAAATCCAATGGATCGAGGAAAGGGTTTAGCATTCCACCCACTCTTCCCCTTCCTTCGCCCAGTTAGATCTTCGCCCTCACCAAAGAGATGTGTGTGTGTGTGCGTTGAAAGGGACCCGGGACGAGGATTGAGCGGTTTACAGGTGTTTAGGCATCTTTCCTCCTTCAAGGTGCCGAGAAATAATAATTTCCATTCTACTTCAACCATTTCTCCATTTATTTTGGAAACAACCTCTTAGTTCAGCATTGTCTCCGTTGTTTATGGGTGGGAGAGGATTCGCGAGCATAACCTTTTGCAACGACGGACTCACCAGTACTAAATCGACTGTATTAAGCGGGATGTATGGATTATTTTCTATACCACGACTAATGTCGTTGTTTCGTTTTATGGCCATAAAATTCAATTTCGTAGCTTTTTAAACTGAAAATAACTCGTTCAAAAATAAGTTCATTTTTAGTTAATAACTTGTATCAAAAGAATGACATAATTTGTATGACCGTTTTAAGGAGGTAAGAGATAACTTAATCACTTATTCATGGCTCATAGTTTCTACTAGGTACTTAGTCACTGGTAAATAATAAAGGCCCTATGGTTTCGATACTTTTATTTGTAGTATTGAGGATAACCTCCTTTTATTCGCATGGAACATTTTCATTGTCAAGCATTCCGTGTATCCAAGAAGAAAAAGGAAAGCCAAATATTTTTTAAAATACTTACCCTTAATGGTCCTCTCCGTTATACGATTGTAATACTCAAATTTATTGCATTATAAACTACACAGATCATATAACATTAATACGCATGCAATCTGCATTCAATCAAAAAATCCAGTTATACTGATGGAATAACTGATAACATTACAATTAGGTTCAGGAGATCAAAATCCTTATCTGTTAGTTTGCAATTCCAGCAATTCGTAATTAACGGATTCTTCCTTTTATTTACTATTTACAAACCTTATATTCCATGGATTTATCAACATTTGATTTCCATTTTATAAGTATACAGCGAGTGCTGATGATTAATTCATGATAGCGCGTCGGGTAGATAGTAAAAGATACACAGAGTGCTCTGTTCTACGATTCCGAATCCCACCGCAATTAGACAGTTGGGATTATGATACTGCATCATTACTCAACAGACGTCACGAGTTTAATCGTCTTGATTGTTCCTGGCCGGGATGAAGAGTCCATCAACTCATAAAAATGAAGAAATTTTTAATTCTTTCAAATGCAGCTGCTGAAGACATCCGGTGAGCGTGTTTAAGTTATTCCGGAGGGAAAAAATTGGCGATACATTTCACAGCCAACAAGCGCATCGACTTACAGACTAATGGCGTCGGCTGCCATGTGGATGTTGATCCACCGTTTAGCGATTCGACACCATGCACTCTTCTTCGTGTAAAAAACGATTTTCACAGATAAGTAAACCAACGATGATACATTATATATATAAAGATATTTAATGAAAATTATGAAAGTAGCAAAATTAATTGGATTTATAGAAGGAAGATTTTTTGATCCGAGAACTTTTGACTATGGAGGTAAAAATAATATTAAGTCATAGTAATGTTGAAAGAATAACATGCATCGGAAAAGATGATGGGGAATTAAAATAAAGATTGTTATTATGAAGAAGATAGAACCCAACCAAAAGCTGAGAAGATGACAGTTTATCTATGCTGTAGAAAATTTGGAGTGTTTCTTGTGGACAATTAAAATGACTAACAATAAGTGTTAGGTAGAATATTATAAGCGCAGCATGGATGATATAACAAAACTGAAATGAAACCTATGTGCTTTCAGGTGATAACCTATGGCTTCGTTATCATCTCGAATTCATTCATTGTAAATTTATTCTTCTCTTGAGTTTTAATGAATAACGAAGAGAGCCTATCTATTAATTTTGAGATACATGCATGCAAATTTCTCTTTGGAATTTTGCGAAACCTGTTGAGTAGAATGAGAAATCGGGATGATTTTCGCAGTTATTTTCTAAACGGCCTCCTTCCTACCGACAAGGATCTGTCAGACAGGCATTTCGCAACATAATGTGGGGAAGGGACAGAAGAGCCGTTTTCGATGAAACGAAACTGGAAAAACAATCCGCAAAGGATTTTGTAGGGATAAATGAAAACGACGCTTACCTTAAAGCGAATATTCTGTCGGCGCATAAACGACCTCTTCTGCGAGATATAGAGAGAGATCTCTGTTAAGAAAAACAGAGGGGGTGGGGGTAGGAGGAGGTGGGAGAAAGATGATTGAGTTGGAGAGTCTTTTATAGCCGCAGAAGAGGGAGAAATAGGAGGCGGAAGGGACAGGGAGAGAGAGGTGGAAAAGCTGGAGTTAATGAGGGTGGGAGTGAGGTTGATGGTCAGGAAGAGGGAGAGAAGGCCGAGAAATCGAGTAACTAACAAAGGAGGTAAAGCAAAAACAGAAGGATGAGGTGTGGAGAATAACGAAGCAAGTTGGATGATGTTGAGAGGGATTAAGAATTGGACAAAAAAATAGATTAAGACAAGGAAAGAGAAGTGAGATGTAAGAAAACGATAGCGAGGTAGAGAAATGGTGAACTCGGGCGGGTGAAGCGGGATAGAGAATAATAAAACGTGAAAGTGTAAAAAGAGAAAAATGAGAAAGGAAGAGAGCTGAAAACGAAATAAAATTGTAAGGAAAAGGGAAGAAAAAGAGTAAATAGGTCGGGTGAAAGGAAAGAAGCAGAGGGACGAAGCAAACGCGCGAGAAAAGAGAGCAAAAGCATGGAAATACAAGAAAGTGAAAATGGAAAGGCTAATAACGAAAAGGGAAAAAAGAGGAAAGAAAAGAGAGGTGGAAGGAGAGAGAGAGAGAGACAGGGAAGGAGTCGGATACCGGTTGGGCGCTGCGGAGAAGCATTGATCAAGTGGGAGAAGGAGGAGAAGAGATGGATGGAAGGGGTGCCCCTCCCACAAATCCTCCTCCTCCTCAAAACGCCCCATCTCTTGTCCTTAGATCTGCGTATATTATTCCCTCGCCGGCGGGAAATACGCATAAACATACAGGTTGGAGGGAAGGAAGGTGAGGAGGAAAGGAGGTGAAGAGGAGGAGGAGGATGTTGCGGGGGAGGCGAGAGGAGGGTGAGGAGGAGGAGGAAGGGGCCGGAACAGGAGAGAAGAGTGTTCGCAAGCATCTTTCTCGAGAGGAAGGGGGAAGCGATGGAGTGGAATGTGAGTGAAGGCGGAGGAGGTCGCATGAGAATCTCTCTCCCTCTCTCTCTCGTTTCTGCCTCTTCTCTCCGACTCGCCTTTCTTTTCACTCTCTCTCTCCTCTCCCTTTCTAACTCTGCAATCTCTCCTATTCTTACGGAGAGGGCGAGGAGACCGCGATTAACACCGGGACAGAAATGGAAAGTATGTGTAAAAAAAAGCGTGGAGGAAACGCACTGAAGAAAATATAGCGAAAGGACGTAAGGATTTATTTGGGCGTTCTTTTTTGCATTCGAGATCCTGTATTGTCTCTGCGATATTTTGCGCCATGCTATCCAAGGAAATTTTAGTCCATTTTAGGAGAAAAATTCTCTCCAGTTTGATATTGTTTGAGTTCGTAATTGTTCTCGGTCAGCCCTTTCGTGTATACAGCATACGCCAAACTAAATAAAATATTTTAGGTAAAGCTGTCTATCCAGGAGCCACAGCGACAAGAAAATATATTAAAGAAACACTGCAAGAAGTTTCACTATAGATATTAACTGTTATTAAGGCCTCCGTTGCGTTGCATCGTGTTCAAGTGCACAATAAAATTGTTTACAAAGCGCTTATTTTCCTGTTTCGCAGTGATAAGTCAGTTTTACAAAATGTATTTTTTCCTAATTAGTTTTACCATAGAAATACTTTCCACTCTTGTTCCTTTAGTTTTTTGCCATTTTAACGTAGTAACCTAATGGTTTAATTCTTAATAAGTCAGTTTAACTTCAAATAAGGAGTTACAGGACAGTAATGCCGTTTTTTTGATCCATTTAGAAAAAATTCCAATGAAAACTACCACAGATATACCAGTAATTGTAGTTTGAAAATTTCAAAATTTATTTCTAAGCATATCTATGCTAATAGAATATGCTAATTGAATCCAAAGTTGTTTAATCAAAAATTCTACCTAACTCTGTAAAAATATTATCCGCATTTGTGGATTGGAGCAGGTGCGGATGGTTGGATGATTAATTATGCAAGTCGACATTCGTAAGATAGTATTAAGGACGCTATTAAGTAAACGGTCAATTTCTGAAAGTTTTATGATAGAGCTAAACAGAATCAACATTCGATAATGCACTGCAGATAACGATTGCGAATTGTGTTTCCATAATAAACCTGTTTCTAGTTCATGCCAGCGGTTCGATCTTGAAAGGTGTGCATATTTCGACCACCTGTCTCATCCTAGGATTATTATGCGAATTTCATCAATTACGAAAGTTTTGAAATCTAATCTTTCGCATATATTCGCAAATTTTGATCCAGTATCAATGGTTATGTGACTTTTTTGTATACAACGTTAACTACAGTTTTTTTAGGACTGCCGTTCATTTGTTCTCAGAGGAATTTTTCCATTATTACGTCGGTGACTCTAAATACTTGGGAGGTTGAAAAAAATCAGTCTTATTTATTAAGATAGTCTTAGCGTAGCGATTAATTTTCCGTTTCGCCAGAATAGCTCCATTTTTGTGTGGTATAACGCGGTATATCCAGGTGACTTATCAAAGCAACTAAAAGAAATTATTAGCTCACATTATAACTTTTACTGAATAAATAATATAGGTAACCCCTAAATCCACAGAAGGTTGATTAAAGCAGTTTGAGAAGTAGCTGAACACGGAGAAAGTTCGCTCGTCTGTCATAGTAGTTATAGCACGTGCGTCATTCATTACTAAATCTTATAGATTCGGTGAAGAAAGTCCATCTGCTGCCATCGAATTATCTACAAGCGCCAACCCAATCGTTTCCGATAGTATGTCTTAAGATTAATTCCATATATCAGTTTCTTAAATTCCACCCTAAAAATACGTATCAGTCTCAAGTTGCTAGTTTGGTTTTATATAGGACACAGGGTGGTTAGCTTCAAATTATTTTCCCATAAAAAGAAAAACCTATGATAGTTATTCCTGATAATAAAAGAATTAAACCGAAATTAATACATCGAATCTATGATATGCACTCAATTCTCGTGTATAAGCATATATTATAAGCAATATAATGCGATGCATCAAGTAGAAAAGCGTACTGTCGGTATAAAAATTAGGCTACGCACTAAGTTTCTAATGAACTCTGGATTAGAAATCCGGTCTCTTCGTGCGAGTTCATTGCCGGTTGTGAGACCAGTTAGTTCTCAATGAGATCACCACCGTTTTGGTACTTGGCGATATATCCCATCAGGTCTCGACTGGAACCTTATCCTTCGTTAAGGAGAGATTGTTTACAGTTTAAGAATTATACGCATTGCAACGATAATAATGCGTATAATCCTTCTTCGCTTAATTAAGGAAGAGTTTCGGTAAGATTCAGGCGTAAATTACGTAATTTGTGATATTTAGAGAGCCGCAGTAATTGTTCATAAATATTAGATAAGTATTTATTTAGAGAAAATTTTATAAAGATGATATAACTTAATTAATTACAAGATCAAGGCACTTATAATATCGAATTAATTCAATTTTATGACGATTCTAAGTTAATCTCTAGTAGTATTTTTTTTATAATAAATAGACAATTGGCATAAAGTGATTCTTAGGTGTATGTTTTTTAAAATTCCTATATCCATGGAGAAGATTAAGGAATTAACTTATATCACTCATTGAATAAGAGCCATAATATTAGCCGCATCCTTAGTGCTACCAAATAAATACTGTAAACGAAGAGTTTGTCTAAGAATCCAAAAGCGGAGCTTCATTTGGCAGGTAAAAAAAAATTTAATTTGTACACCAAAGGTGCGCTCCAAGAATTTGACGCGCTTAAGCAAATTTTCCCGTTTAAATCGGCGATTTATACATTAAATTCTTTTTCCGGTAAACTTGGAACTGGTCAAGCGGAGTTCCCACTTATTAACGCCATCAGAAACAATTGAAATTGCACTCATACTTCCTAACATGGGTTCCATAGAAGTGTACAACGTATTCAGTTCGTGTGCCTAAAATCACATTGAATCGTTTACACTCCCTCAAAGAAGCTTCAGCATTGCCAATGTTTGCCACATCGTGCTTAGAAACCAGATTTAGAATACATTCTCATATAACAAATAAAACCTACTGGAGTCAACCAAATAAATATGAGCTATAGGTTTTTTCTTACATTCTTAGAATCAAACGTAGATTCTGGAAAGGCATTTATTATGCTGTGCGGAAAACGCGTAAATCACTCCTCGGCTTTTTCTTTCGGCCTCGGAATTCATTTGCCAAGAATTCTTTCGTAATGAATAATTCCCGGGTATGACTGTTAAACATACACGCGATCTCGAATCCAAATCTTGTCTCCGTAAATAATCCGTTTTCGAATGCGTGGAGAAGGGGGCGGAGGCATTGGAAGTCTCAATGAGGACGGGATGGCCATGGACTCGGTGGACTTGCCAATAACCTCCCTCTCTATCCTCCTCCTTCCCCAGAGATCGTGCCCCGCTCCGTGAGAAACATTTTTCATCCCGTCTCCCTCCTTAAATGCAGGCGCTATCCTAATAAAGGTGAAAGATGCGCCACAGACTATCTCACCACCCACTACCCCTTTCCCTCCCTCTCTCTACCTCCCTCTCTCTACCTCCCTCACTCTCGAGACGATGGGATCTCTCACAGCTGAGGCGCACCTGCCTCTTTCTCCCACCGCCCCCGCGCCTCTCTCCTGCCCTCTCCTTCCTTTCCTACGCCCCCGCTGACCCCCCTCCTAACCCATTCCCTTTCCTAACCGCTCTTCAACGGTGCTGCGATGCCTTCTTTCCTACCACCTCCCGCACACACACACCCACCCCCCTTAACTAGCTCTCAGGTGGGACGGACCAATGTCCACCACGGCGTAGGTGGGCCTCGGTTGCTCACGAGGATGCACCGGTCCCCTCTGGTCCACTCTGCGTGAGAGAGAGAGGGAGAGAGAAAGAGAGCGAGACAGCCGGAAGAGGTATTTTTTATCGAACAGACTCCTCCACTGCTCTCGAGTTTACCGAGGAAGTTTGTCTTTTTTTATTATTACGTTTGCTTTGTTTTTTCCGTCTCTCTTGCACTCTTTGTTTTAGGGGTCGGTTTTCTAGCATGGCTCATATATCCTAACCGTTGTCTATGACAACGGTTAGGATATATGAGATAGGGTTGAGAGTCTGACCATCCGTCCCTAAGCGCTGGACAAATAAGCCGGAATTATCGGTGATTTCTGGCTCATTAATGTTCGGGAAAAGGGGAGGATTAGGAAATATAAAAACTGCCGCACTTATGTCTTGTGTTAAACGGTCAGACTGAATATATAGCTACTGCAGCCTAAGTATATTTCCAGCATGTTATAGTTAAGAATTCCTTAAAAACACTTCAAAGTCTAAAATTAAATGAATTTACAAAAAAAATTATAGATCAAATCTTGAATTGAAGGGACACTAGAAGTTGTAAAAATTTAATTACAGTGTGCTACATGTTATTTGAACATTTTAAAAAGGTATGATTAGTTACAAAGAGTAATACCAATTTTATCCAACATAATATGAATGCTATTAAAGTGAATGTATTAGAGTTTCTTATAAGAAACTGTTGTGACATTATTTTAATGGTTTGCCATAGCGCTTAAATCAGTCGATAATAATATCTCTTGAAGCTACGAACAAATCACCTTAGTGCCAAATAAGTTTCCACTAGAACCTTGATAGTGAAGCGAGTGTTTATAGACCTAACACCTTTTTCAGATTTTTCGGGACATAGAGTAGTTAAATTTCTCTCAAAACGAAAATCGTTACGTTGGATGCAACTACAAATAATACATCATAGAATCAACAAAAACACAAGTTAATAAGCTAATAATGCTGAGAGCTCCAAAATTTGAATTAAATTAATATTGTCCTTGTTCCTTTTAATTAATCATATATTTTCCATTTACTAATTTCCTGGAATATTAACAATGAGCTTAATAACATTTCTAAAGGATCTTCATATATCGCCTTTTCTCTGGTATTATCAGAAAGTATTATAATATATGTTATTATATGCTTAATTTTATGCTGAATCACAAAATACCTATCTTAAAAGTCTTAAAAGTTTGATGCGCTGCATTGGTACGCTTTTGCTTGGAAATATTGCTTGGAAAAATGAATCAATACTATTTGTTATATACTGGTATGCTAAAAGTTACATTTTTACTCTTCTCTAGAAATGATCGATAATTTTTACAATATAAAGTCCTCATTCCTTATAAGATAGTAGGAAAATCTTGCTAATTTCAAGGTCTCGCAATGACATCTTTAGGCATTTGCGAGAATCCCTCAATATTGCAGTTTATTTTACGATTGTCTTTATATATTTAGAAATTATCCCCTTCCTCCGAACGAATTTTTTGTCTAAAAAAATTTCGCTGTCATATTTCTGCGATAAAAGATCCTCCTCTTCCTCGAGATAGCGGAAAAAATATCCTCGAACGGGAATGTCTTCTACGCTATGCGTGTGTGCGCGCGCACATGTGTATGCGCGTATTGCCTCGAGTGAGGAATGAAGGCGAATTTCGCGTAAAGGGAAAAAGGGAAGAGACAGCGGCATGAGTCTGCACTCTGCATAGAGGAGAGTCACCAAAGAGGAGATGCAGGTGAGCGCTTCAGAGATAGCCGTACAAGGGAGGGAGCGCAGCATTCTTCTTCCTCCTCCACCTATGTACGAGGAGGAGTGTGTTTGCGTATGTGCATGCATGTGTGTGTGTGTGTGAGTGGGCGATGATAAGTTACGCTTGGAATAAAGGGAGAAAGAAGGAGAGATGGAGTGAAATGGGGGAATATGAGGAAGGGGAAAAGGTGGGAAGTGAAGAAGAGACGGAGGAGGAGGAGACATGCAGTAGGAGAGGATGAAAAACGCATTTCGAGCGGTAAAAAGGAAAAGAAGAGGAAGGCTTGAGAAATGCGACGAAACCACAATCGAAAGAAGGAAGAAAATGGAAGAAGAGTCCGGAAAATGGGGGGAAGATAAAGGTGCACACGAAAGGCAATGAGAAAAGAATTAAAATTAAAGGAGAAAATAATTGGATAAAAGCGTCCGGAAGGAAGGCAGCTCAAATTTAAAATATGTTCCTGAAGACAAATTTTCAACCATCATAAAAATGCCATAGAGCTACGGTTGGTATGTTATTTTCCTATTAATTTTTGCGTTTGGATTATCGTATCAAGTTTTCGTACGAATCAGGAATTTGCGGATTTTTTCTAATTATATGCAAACAATTCCTTTTAAAAATAATCTACCGAAAAAACCTCTTGCTATCATTGTTGGACCTTCTGACAATGAAATGTTCCTTCATTTTATAAAACTAATCTGAGACGTGACTTGATTTTATCAAACGAAAAGCAGCTTGGTTTATCGTATCAGTAAATTATGCTGCATCATCTCCCCTTGTTTCTCCTGCGTTAGTATGTTTAGTGACAAACCTTGCCAAACAGCTGCGTCGTGACTCTTATGCCTAGTCACATTCCCGTTATGCTTCGCTTCGATGATTTTGTGTGTGTGCGTGTGTCTGTCTATATATATATATATACACACACACATACACATACACACACACACACACAGTAAAATCTCGATACAACTTATCTCTACGGAGCATGAATTTTTATACTTTATACTGAAAGTACGGTATACTGAAATACCCATAAGGAGTACAGTATTATCTCTGGAAGTATCTCGGTAGGGATTAGGCATTCTCGCAATAGATTGCATCCTATTAAAACAAAGATTCAGGAAAAGCATAAAAAATGCTAAGACATTACCAAGAGATTCAAATCACATCCTTCTAATAGTCGATGTAACTACAAAGCTTAAGTAAATACGGAAAACGAGAAAAGACAAACCTGGGACCTAGAAAAACTGAAATAAAAGAAAGATGCATTCAGCACGAAGTTCGAAGATCGCCTTAGAAAATTGGAAAACAAACCGAAGACCGTGGATACAGAATGGGAGAAAATTAAAAACAATATCAAAGATACCTTTAATAAAGAGCTTGGAAAACAAGAGAAGAAAATCAGAAAACCATGGATCACTAAGGAAATGCTGGAGAAAATGGATGAGAGAAGAAAATGTAAAAACATCAACAGTGAAGACGGTAGAGCCAACTTTTGACGCATAAACAATGAGTTGAGAAGGGTAACAGATAAATCTACGGAAAATTGGATAAAAGAAAAATGTGAGGAAATACACCAGATGGAGAAGTTAGGACGGTACAATATGATGTACGCTAGGGCACAGGCGTTACAAGATATGAAGCCTAATGGGATTCGTGGTAAAGAAATTATGAATACAGTTGGAAAAATAGTCGCAGAACCAAAGGATGCAGCACAGGTAAGGGAAGAATACATTAAGGAACTATACAACAAGCAGGCAGGATCGGCGCAAACACAACTGGAAAAGAGAATAATATGTATTGAAGAAGACAACTTGGGACCAAGTATTATGAAAAGCAAAGTAGAAAAGGCGATACTGAAACTGAAGAAAGGAAGAGCTACAGGCAGCCGTGGAATACCGACAGAGGTACTTAAAGTCATGAGATCGAAAAGACTAAAAGTGATTACAAAATTAATTAACAAGATTTACGACTCGGGAGAATTGCCTCAGGATTTCTTAGATGTTACAGTGATCTCTCTAAAGAAGCCAAAGGCAATGCAGTGTAAAGACTACGAACGATAAGCCTACTGTCACACTCTTCGAAGATCATCACGGGGATTCTTAATAAAAGGCTAGAGAAAAAGGCCAAAGAAATGCTTCAGAAAAGGACGAGGAACCAAAGATGCTATCGGTGTAGTGAGAATCATATCAGAAAGGGCAATAGAGTACAACCAAGTTTGCTGGCAGAAGACCTTTGATAGAGTAAATTGGGTACTGTTGATGAGAATATTAAAGGATATAGGTGTAGACTGGAAAGACAGGAGACTAATCAGGAATCTGTATGTGAATCAAGTTTGTAAAGGTCAGTTTGGAGAATGCGGACCACAGCGGAGTAGAGTTAGAGGAGTAAGACAAGGCTGTTGTCTATCGCCTATCCTATTCAATATATATGTGCAGGAAGCGTTAGAAGGCATGGGAAATTTCAAAATTGGAAAAAGGGTTATGAGAACAGTGAAATACGCGGATGTTCAAGTACTTCCAGCAAGAAAGGAAAAGGAAAATACAGTATGGAAATAAACAGAAAAATCCAAAAATCCATTTGTATATCAAGTAAAGAGGGAGAAAATTTGTATTGTATTTGAGGAAATCCATTAGAACAAGTTTCACACTATAAATATCTTGGAAGCATCATAACAACAGAAGCAAAATCTACCGATGAAATCAGGACTAGAATAAAAAAAGCAAAAGCCGCTTTCAGAAGAAAGAAACTCCTGCTAACGTGAAATATAAATCAGGAAATCCGCAAGAGGTTGATAAAATGATATGTATGGAGTATAGCTTTGTACGGAGCAGAAACATGGACGCTAAGGAAAACTGATATTAAATACTTGAAAAGTTTCGAAATGTGGACATGGAGAAGAATGCTGAAGATAAAATGGACAGATAGGGTGAAAAATGAGGAAGTACTACGAAGAATAGGAGAGAAGCGAACGATTATACAGACTATCAGAAAGAGGAAGGCGAATTGGATTGGGCATTACCTGAGGAGAGAGTGCATGATTAAAGAAGTGCTAGAAGGAAAACTGGATGGAAAAAGAGAAAGAGGTAGGAAAAGATTTCAGCTGGTAGACGACTCGAAAGGGAAAGTGATCTATCAAAACATGAAGAAGACTGCAGAAAATATGAGTATATGGAGAACCAAGTTTAACCATGAATAATCACGGACCTGTCTACAGACAGACTGCCTATGATGATGATGACATATACTTGCGGAAGAGGAAAGGTAAATGCGGATATTTAGAGCAAGTAGGTGTTGAAGGAAACCACGTGAGGACTTACCGGAAGGAGAGCTGCTGGAGTGTCGGAGAGACACATTTGCAGACGTTGTTGTAGCTTTCGGGATGATCCCTTTGTCAGCAAAACACCTAGTTGCCATAAATATATATATACACACACACACACAAATATAAAGAGAGATACTTAGAAAAATAAAACTTCATAGCGGAACTGAATTAGGCGGTAGGGTTCTAAACTTTAGAATAGAAAGAGACGTAATGTGAGACGAGGAGAGTAGGCGGAAGGTTCATTTCGAAAAATATCTCGGGAGACATCAAAAGGAAAGGAACGGAGAAATAAGAGGAGGCGGGAATCTGAGAAAAGAAAGAAGGAAACGCAGTCTCGAAGGACGAGCGTGGAAAGCTGCGGAGGATTTTCGTGCAAAAAAGAAGGGGTCGCTTAAATTATGCATTAAGCGAGGGCTTTGAAGGTTTTTCTTAAAAAAAAAGGCGAGAAATGACACACTGTGTTTCCCAAAAGGTCGCGGCCCGGCACGCGGCCGGGACGGCACAGCGCCGCAGGTGCGCCGTGAAATTTTCGGCAGTGCGTGAAACCGTTCCAATGAATTCCTAATTTTTTTACATTTAAACCAATTTTTAAAAGGTTGCATTCAGATAATGAATTTTCGAACTCCTTGTAGGCATGAATCAAATGAATGAGAAGGTATTTTTTTGCCGCTACACGTTTTAATAAAACAAGATACACATTTCAACTGCAAAGTAGCCATCGCCAATGTAATTTATCGCCTTCTGCTTATATTGTGTATTTAAGCGGTTCTTAACCTATAGTCAACGCAACACTGGTAATCCACGAAGTTTCTGTAAGAGGTCCGCGTTAGTGAATGAAAAAAATCCTAATGAAAATCTAGAAGTAGCGGCTATGAAGATATGGCCGTATCATCGGTCATTATTTTTAATAGCTGAAAACGATAATAGATCAAATATATATATAAATATGCCTCTTATCATACTCTGAAATAAATATAACCTATTGTTGATCGAACTAACCTTTTACCAAAGATTTACCTCGTAAAATGTAAGATTTCCATTGGTATTTCAATAAAATCTCAGCAACGCAGGCGTTTTTAGCTCCTTTTTCGATATTTTTTCCCTTAGCATAGCAACAAATAGACATAAAGTTCTTTAACTCAAATAATAATAACCTAATACTTTTGTCGTACCGGGAGATTTATCCTGCGGAGATTCGATTTATTTTTTGAACATCGACGAACCTTCATGACAGCAAGAGTGTAGTTTAGGTTTTCTCGTGGTGGGAAAAGGCATGAAAAAATGCACAAGCAAAGGAAAGAACGGGGAAAGCCGATACGCGGTAAGAAAAAACGGGATACTGAAGAGAGAGAGAGAGAGAGAGAGATGGATGGATAGATGGGCCGGTAACCTTAGAAACGGGAAATATTCCAATAATGACCCCAAATAACCGCGGGAAAGAAAGAGAGGGGAGAATTAAGGATGGAAACGGACTGATCTCGAAGAGAAAAAAGTGAAGAAGATAAAAAGAGAGAGGGGAAAAAGGATTGGAGATGGGGAAAAGAGTTTAAGGCAGAAGAGAAAAGGGCTGAGTGAGCGGAAAAGATAGATAGAGAGAGAGAGAGAGAGAGGAAGGAGGAGGTTCTCTTGAGTCTACGGCCGAGGGTCATCTGGTCAAATGATTGGTTCGGGAAGAGAACAGCTGCGGTGTCTGTGCTGCGTGGAGAGTTCGAGAGTTTGTGTGTGCGTGCGTGTGTGTGTGAGCGTGCGTGTGTGTGTGAGCGTGCGAGTGAGGGAGTATGTGTATGTATGTGGGTGGGTGGGTGGATGGGTTGAAGTAAGGAGAGAGAGAGAGAGAAGGGTGGGAGAAAGGAGGGGGCAAAGTGGGGAGAAGTTTGACTGGAGGAGGATAGCAGGAAGGGGGAGAGAGGAGAGTCACGTATGCAAAGAGGTCGGAGAAGAAGAGAGGAGAAAGAAGAGAGAGATAAGTGCATTTACATTCTCGAGAAACAAGGGTCCGTCCGGGATTGGGTTGGTGACTGTAGGTCTCTCGGAGGAGATTAGAGGGAGGGAGGGAGGGAGGGAGAGAGAGAGGGAGAGAGAAAAGACGTAGTAGAGATAGGAAGAGAGGAGAATGAGAAAGTAGGGTTACTATAGAGTAGAAAAGGGAGAGCCTCTTTCTCACTGTCCCCGTATTCCTCTCTTTCTCCCGAGGTGGACAATTGGCGTTAGGATTTGGGGGACGAGGGGAAATTTGCAACACAAACTCCTAAACGACCTGCGCGGGGATTCGAACCAGTGACCTCGGTCCGGATGGGTAGCCAGCCGGTTATCGAGGCCGGACGGGAGAGAAAGAGAGAGAGAGAAAGAGAAGGATGGGAGAGAGAGGAAAGAGTGGTTAATTCAAACGCCCGTGAACCAGAAGAAGCGTTGCGCCTCCCATCCATCGGTAGTCTTGGTTCCTATGTCGCTCGCGATCTCCTCCTCCTCCCCTTGTAAAGGTGGGCCCGTCGTTCCCACATCACCGACTCGCCACCTAAAATGCACACAACTTCGCCCCACCCTCTCTCTCTATCGCCGTCCTTTCTTCCATTAAACTTATCCCTCCAACTACGTTGCTAATCCTCCTCTCTCGGTGCACATAGCCCCCCCTCCCCTCTAAGTTGTCGACTCCTCCCTCCGCCTCGTCTACTAAGGGTGCCTCCGCTTCTATGCTTCCTAAATTCCTTCAAAAGCTTTTGTTTTTCGTAATAACATGTCTTCGGAAAGTAAGACATTTTAACGCAGCGGTGTGAAGGAATGCTATGCGATGTTTTCGAAAAACGTCCCGGGGCTCTCGTGACTTATAACTTGCAAACGAATTTGATTTATCATATTCATTTGAATCGGTTTTTCAAAAAAATACTGCTGTATGTATGAGATTTCTGATGACGCTTAAGAAACCATATTATCACAATTAAGAATATTCGTGGCATATTTGTATCTTTTTACATTTTACATTTATATGAATACCCAGCAAGCCGCCAGAAGCGTTTGGCAGGGGTTGTCACAGCAGGCCTCTGTTGGCCTATCTTATCGCGTCTGGGAAAAAATATCTGTAGTATTTCTCGGTTCTAGCGATTGTTTCGACGCATTTTCTCGTACGCTCTGATCTAACATTGCGCTCACTAACACCGATGCCGCGTACGTCTTCATCGAATTCGGATCTTTTACACTTTTCAACTCTTCTGTTGCTAGTGAATCCTGGAGTCGACGTAAATGTTCGAGAAAATTTACACTGAAATAATCGCTATTCGATAGGTTTTGGAAGTGATAAATCGTGCAAATATCAATTTTAATTAGAGTTTAAGTATAGAACAACAACATTCCCACCATACACTTTCGGCGATTTATCTGGTTAATAATATGACTGTAAAATTATTTTCTGAGCAATACCTTCTATCTAGTGAAAGTTAACAGCTGATTAAATCATCTTTCGTTGTGCGACGTAAAACATTTAACTTACAGTTTATCTTACAATTTAACTTACAATTTAATTCCTACCTCAATTGTTATTTATATTTTACCATTTGCGGTTCATTCTGGGAAATGTAGCCCTCTGTGCTTGTGAAAATGCCTTCCTGCCGAGCGAATTCAGAAATGTGTCCCGGTGCGATGCTTATTGCTGAAACAGACTCTTCCATTTCTGAACGAATAACATTCATGAGATTTCCGTATTTTTTTAGAATTGTGCGCTAATCTTTGATCGTGAAGTCGCAGTGTTTAGAGTTCATTCAAACTCATCACCGTCATAAGTTTTAGGCACAATGTGAACAGCGGCCATTTCGAATAAAACAAAGTAAATTATTCAAACGAGTTCCGTTTCTGCGTTAATTGACGTTGTCGCAGATTCTCCGATTGTTCCGGTAAATTTTGGTTGTTATTCTTCACTCCTCTCCAACCGGTTAATATCTCGTTATTCTTTTATTTTTGCCATCAGAGCCATTTCTGGCGTGCTGTGCGTACTTTTCCGATTGAGCGCTTTCAGAACAATGAGAACTTGGCGAGGCTTGTTTCCTTGTCGCCGTGAAACTCAAAAAATCTTCCCAACGAGCAAAGTGGGAGAGATTTCAACCCCTTTCCTCTCTCCCAACCCCCTCTTTCACCTCTTCCTCCTATTCGTTTCCATAGTACCTACTCTCCGCCATCTCTACCATCTCTATACCTATACGAACGTCATCGTCGCCCAACCCCCTCTTCCTAGCTGCACTCTCTCACCCACGCTATGCAAACACAGCGCTTACCCCTCAACCCCTTTTTCCTCTCGCTCTCTCTTACGCTTCTTCTAACTCCACACACTCCAATAACCTCGCTTCCTTCCCTGGCGGAAAAAGCCGCCGTCTATAAAGACTTCTTAATGGTCCTATGAAATTAAATGTTAATGGTAAATATTGGCGGGGGCCTTTGCGCTATCGTGTTTCCATGTTTATCGCGCGAACCAGAATAATCTTCTTTTGTTTTGGCTTATTAATCGTTCTCACGGGCTAGAAACAGGATAAAAGGAATTCCCGCGCTTCCCGTGTTTTTCGTGACCTGCGATCGCTTCATTTTCTATTCTTATTAATGGAAACGATGCAAATTTTTCACTTACCTAATAATTGGCGGTTCAGTAAACAGAGTGCCCATATTGTCGGAGCAAAAATCTTATGAGTTGTTTCGAATTTTAATTTTGCTGTGCGCCTAATTATAAACAGAATTTTAGGGAAAATATTCGAGATAATTTTTCAAACGGTACAGCACTTAAGAGTCTCAGTTTCAAAGAACAGTATTATTGCCAAATATTTACACCGCTAAGGATTTATGTATCTTCTACAAAAATAGTTATTCATTTCCTGATAATCTTAATATATGCTTGTGTTCATAATACCGTTTAAAGGCGATAATTAAAAAAAACACGAAATAAAGTCTTCTCTCAAAGACGTCAGTTTAACAGTGTATTGACTTATTTCGGAATATAGATAAGAAATAATCACCGGTCATCCCTGTTGGCGTGGAATCGTATATCATACGTAACTTATTTCAGATTATAACCATCCAAAAAATGTTTGGATCCGCGAGTCGTCGGTAACGCCCATAACCATCTCAAATCTCTCTCTCTCCCCATCTCTCTCTCTCTCCCTCTCTCTCTCTCCAGCCTCTTTCCTCTCATTTTCTTTTTATCTCTTTCTCTCCGCCCCTTTCCTCTCTAACATCTCCGCCCAACATCTCTATACCTCATACCGAGTTCCTTGTGTCTCTAAACTCACGATACCGTGGGTTATAATTTTCCCTATCCATGTAATGCGCGTTTCCGCTTAAATGTTTATTGTGCGTACGTGCGTGGAGAAAAAATACATAGAATTACGCGTATGTCATGCATACGATGGTAAGAATAGCAACTTGATTCCATTTTCATTCGAAATTACAACGGCATAGTCATTTTACATGTAAGGCTTTCATTCAATAGAGCATTATCGAGCTCGTGCTAAATTCAAAAAAGAATTCCATAAGAAGTAATTTAGTATTAAAAAATCAATACTTAAACCAAGTACATGGTTTTTACTAATCTTTGTTTGGCTAATGGAGAAACCTAAGCCAAGTACTTAATTCTTCAATTTTTGATGAAGTGCTTGCTATGGAATCCGTAATGCTTTAAAATATATTATTATATTACGTCAATCGTTATCCTTATCTTTTGAGTTAAATTTTTGCTAAAACACTATGGAATCCATAAGGCTTTAAACTATACTAATATTAATAAAAATCTTTAAATATATTTGTCACAGATTAATTTTTCTATGCAATTTCATATCTTAAGCTTTGATTGTATATTCACCACTAGCGCGGAAAGAATCACGGCAGTTTCAATCGCCGTATCAAAAATAAAAACGATGATGCGAGCATAATTTATAACCAAAAATTGCTCGCACTCAGAAATTTTTTTAAGAAGAAACGCACCTTAAGAAACGCCTAATTAATCAAAAATGAAATATGACGCGGTATTTATCCCACGCGCCTATTTAAGGGTTGAAATAAAATCTATCCTTCCCTTCGTCTCTTCTAACTCGCCCTCCTCCTTTTCTCATTCCCTCCATCTCTCTCCATAGGCATCGCCCAGGGAGACCACCGCCACCCTCCCTCGCTTGACTCCCACGCCGGCGACCCCCACAGCTGCCTCCCCCAACCCCTCTTATAACCCCCCGCCTCCCCGCCGCCCCCTTCGGATGCCCTTTCGCCATCTTCCTCGGCCACACCGGCACAGACGGTGAATCTTGGCCTTGAATAGTCCGAGCCACCCACCCACCGCCCACGCTCCCTGAGGGCGACTCCCTCGCCCACCCCCTACATCACGCCCCCCCCCACCCACCCACTCCCCCGAATCCTTTCCTCCACTCCCCCTATATTCCTCACTCTCACTGCCTCGCACACACACTATCGCTTTTCGCCTCCGGGCTCTTCTTCGACCGATTCTCTGCCTTCTTTGAGATTCTTCCCTCTCTTCCTCATCCTCCTCTATAAGCATAAGACCTCTTTCAGAATACATCCGATAACACAAGCGCCGCGGTGTCGTCTCGAAGCAGAAGAATAAAAGACGATCGTATTTTTATTGGCTCCGTCGGATGCCTTTCTCTCCCACGTGCACACACACACGCGCGTTCAACGGACGTTCGATTTCCGTCGATCGCTAGCGTAGCAAACGGTTCGCGTGATTAGAGACGGGTTCGAATCCCGGAAATGGATGTCCCTTTCCAACTAGGGGGAGGAAGGAGAAAAAAAGGAACACGGCGCCTTCGTCCGCTTTTCCCGTCAGCCCCGCTAACAAGGCAATCGGTTCGAAAAGAAACTCGACGGAGAGAAAGAAAAAACTAATTATCGCGTCGGAGAACAGGTTTTTTTAAAGCTTTATGCAAATTAAGATTTATCCCGTGTCCATTCCCCTAACCAAGTGAAAAGACTTTTCAATTATGTCTATCTCGCGAACATGGGAATATTTTAAACGAGAAATTGATTCTCATTAGGAGCGGCGCTTTTCTTCAACTGTCAAGTGATTCATATCCTTCGGAATAAGCATTAGGTAAATGAAATTCATTCTTTTGTCAACATAAAATAGCTTTTCTGACCCTTGATAGTAGATCATTTAAATAATGATTCAAAATATAGTTATCTAGAATGGTTTCCAGGAAATCATTGAACGAAATTACAAATGATAAACCTTTTTTAACAGGTGAAGCTTATAAAGAGTAGACTATCATTTATAGCGATAAAAGGATCTCTCCCAAAAACAGTCTTTTACATTTAAATATTTTTCACATTAGCATTTCCTCGAGATAGACTTTCTTTTTTAAAGCATACCTACAACTCGATACAAATTATTTCAGAAACATTAAAAGACATAAGTGTTAACTGAGCTTATTTGGCGGTATTATGATCACTATTATCAGCTCCGGAATAATATGTAGCAAATAAAATATAGACTAACATTTATAATTAAAGCAATGCTTGAAAAAATCGGTCCTTCTTCCTGAAACCATCACTCGTGCTGCGTTGATTAGTTTCTTAACGCTGAGAATTTGGTGTGTGGAAAGGAAAGCTATGGCGCAAAAATTCGAAGAAGTTATTGATCTGTAATTCTAAATTAATTCACGATTAATCTTACCTAAACTGTAATTTCGCATCATACTTAATGGATCTTCAAGAGATTTCAACCTTTGATTTTCAAAAATAAAAATAGGAGTAGCACAGGATTAATCAAATTAGCTTATAAAGGAGAGAAACCTAAGCCCTTCATAGAATATTATTTCTTAACTCAGGCTACCAAAGGAATTATGAAATCTTTTGCCCGATCATTGGATGAAATCAGCCAAAAGTTAGCCAATATTATAAGAGTTCGGAAGGGTATAAATTTAATTTGATGATGCCTAATTTAAGTTCGGTGTTACTTTTATGAATTTACAACGAATCGCCTACGTTTCGAGCGAGTGACTACAAAGATCCCATAATAGCAACTCATTGCAGCGACTCTTCAGAATGATTCGGGTAACGCATAATTCTCTAGGTTGCGATTAATCGCGTCCGTTTTGCGACTCGACACCAACGTGATCTTTTCCCTGCCACAAGGGCCGTTGAAATGAGTTACAGTGAAATCTCGTTACAACCTACTTACTTCACAGTTATGTATGCTTCAAATTAAGGTACTTTTTTATATCCCCGTCTATTTTCCCGTATAAACACTGTAAGTATTTCAAAATAACGTACTTCAACTTAACGTACTTTTCAATACTACGTATTAAATTCAGAAGTCCCGAAATAAGATTGTGGTTATAACGTATGATTTCATCTGTAAATGACTCAACTATAACCAGTTCTTGCACATTCAAGTCGTTCACACCATCTTTGAAGGCATATTTTGTCTTTAGCACGAAAAGATCTTCGGAACTCCAACAAAACCCCAAAAGGAGAGATTTTCCGAAAAGAAAAAATTTCGAACCGATCATCAGTTATTGCTATCGTATTTTCACAATTGCATTGAGATAAAATCTTAAGTCCTAGGAATTATCTTTGTTAGACTCTCATTCTCGCCGGTTTCGGTTTGAGCCGGACTTTCGAGAATGCCTAACCCCCACCGAGATACTTCCCGAGATATTACTGTACTCCTTATGGTTTTTCAGTACACCGTACTTTCAGTATAAAGTATAAAAATTCATGCTCCGTAGAGATACGTTGTATGGAGATTTTACTATAGTTTGAACCCTCGAAACTTCGCGCATGAGATGGTCATACGAGCCGGTGTCCCGGTCAAAGTCGGCGTCCATCTCAAGGAGACACGTCTCATCCACTCAGGTCGACCGCCCAAAGTGCCCGATAACTTATTTTTTATAAGCGGTGGATTAAATCAATTGGCCGTGTCCAACATTAGCAGGCCGTCTTCCCGTATTTTAGACTCGAGGCGGAGGATGTGGAATCCCTTATGAAGACAAATAAGGTCCCTCGGCAGACACACCTGAGAGGATTTCATAACACCAGAACCCCTTCTTCCTGTTTCCACCCTGTCGCTTCGCCTTAGGGTCGCTCAACCCACCCCCAACAACCTCTACACTCTAGGAGCCTAGTTGCACGGTGGAAAAGGCAGTCCGTTATCTCTTCTTACCTTCAAAATTTTCAAAGCATCGGAGGTTTCATAAAATATTCAAATGAGACTTCTAAGAAAGGATAATATAATTACAGTATATATAGATGTTCCAGCTTACTATATCTTATAGTTGATGGATAAGATAACTCAATAAATCCACAGTTGCATCAAAATTATCCTGTCATGTGTGTTTATGCACACAAGGAAGTATTTTCATAAACTTGACGCCTCAATTCTTAATTTTGAGGAAATTCACGGTGAATAACTACAAAATCAACAGCAAAAAATTTCACGGTAAACATTTTTATTATAAACCAATTACACTAGTTTTAATGAAATCTAAGAGATATTTTTCGAGAATTTTTTTACAAATATTTTTATTGTTTCCGGCATTATTCACCGCATCCTCTAATTTGGTTACAGAATAGCTTCAAGAAAATATCGCATGAAGTATGTGCTAATTATTTTATGCGTGTTGTTAAATATTTCCCCGCCGAAGCTATTCTAAATATTGGTAAGTGCTCATCTCAAAGATGAAAAATTATTTCATTATAAATATTTATTATTTTTTTATAAGTATCATCGGCCACCTGTCCCCTAACGACGAGTATTTCTTATTGATTTTGAACGAAAAACCTAAATTAATATCTTGTTATTATTTTTAATTTTCCATTATTCTGCGTTATCATCCACGGACAATCATATTAGATAATAAATCACACAAATATAATAATTCATCATGATTAAAGGCTCCATAAACTGCCGCACTACTTTTGAATATTAATGTCACCCAATTAATGTAACTCATCCGAAACTTTCGAATGTCATTTTACTGGCGAAAACTCCATCGCGCAAATGGTAACGTCAACAACTTATTAATCGCCATAGATCCCGCCTGCCTGCCTCTCTACATAAGATAAGGGGTGAACAGAGGCTCGCCCTTCTGCCACACCCTTCCACCCCTACTCCACCCCTCACCTGATTTGCCTCCGTCCCCTCTTTCCTCTATTTTGGAGGAGTTGGAGATGGAACAATATATAGGATAGGGCCGTAGGAGGACACCCCTCCAGGTGGCTGGTTGTGTCGTGAGAGGGAGGAGAGGTAGGAAGAGGGTAAAGGAAGGAGGGGGGAGGAGATAGGGAATCTTTCATAATGACGGGGACATGTTAATTCCATCTCCGGCGGTGAAGCCCACTCGTCGAAAATACGCGGAACATTCATTTCATTATTATTATTTTTTTTAGTCATTCCGTTCCATATCTAAACATTCATGCCCTCCCTTCCCCCCCCCCCCCCTTCATTCGAAACCCTTGGTGATTATACTATCGCATCGGACGATGGACTCGAAACTGCTTCTAGGAAAAACGGCTGCGCTGTTTGTAAAATTCACCTCTCCGTCAATCCGTCATTTTTTCCGATAGAAATAAACCGAATTTTTCGCTCTATATCTCTGTCATTTATTCCATCATAATAAACTGTTATCTAAATTATTATTATTGATCCGCTAATTTACAATTTTCTGTGCTATACGAATTTATTCTCAGATGCACTCATCTAGCTTCGCCTTATCGCTAATCGCACAAACATTATGACATTTGCTAGCCTAAGTTCATGATCTACAAACTCCGAGCATCATTTACTATGAGTTAGGTATAATTTTTTGCATAAGTACTTTCAATGCTAAACGCGTAAACATTACGGGCATTTTTTTCGGATTAAAATGCTACTCTTTTAAACCGCCCTCAAGATATGCATCTGTCTCATATCTTATCTGATTTTTTCCGGCATTTTCAGAATTTTCCCCGTGCGTAAACCTCTTATTACCCGTGAAATTTCTCCTCGCGTGTTGTCTGCGGAAAAAATACGAACGAGGGCGTAAAAAAACCCTACAGTTAATCGTTCTCTATCGCTCCGGCTAATGGATCTATTTGGGAAAGCTTTGGCTTCATTTCGCAAACCACTTAAGGGAGCCTTTCGCATCTCTTCCGAATGAGGTCTTTAGAAAAATAATTTTAAAAAGTCCCCCGCCCACACATACGAAATTACCTCTCACAACTTAATTGTCTCATCACATCCTCGTCTCCTCTCTGTCGCACCCCCCTCTCCCCCATTCTCCTCATTTCCACCCCTCCTTGCCCCCCCCTCCCCCCGACCTCCCTCGCAACCTCAATTCTTACCTTCCGTGCTGTATGATGGAACGGGAGACAAAGAAGAAAAATGTCGCAGATTTCACAAATAAATTCTTTTTTTTTGGTTCAAACTGAAGCATGTATCCGATTGCGAATAGCTGTAGAGGATATGTACCGCATGAAAAATACTCTTCAATATAAGCTGTGAAGTAGTTTGTTTGCGGTTGGAATATTTTTTAAATTTTCTTTCGAGTTGCGATATTTTATAACGCAAAACAAAGTTGAGCAGGCACAGTTAAATTTATTAACAGTAATTCTGTAATTCTTTTTGGTAGGTGTGATATTCGTTTTCGTATATAGTTATAAATTTGCAATTTATTGAGTACAATAAACGAAAGAATGCAACGGTCTCGCTCCGAAAATAATTTTGTTTTTGCATGCCGTAAATTCAATTAACTTGAAACATTGATTTTTAAAAATAAAATTCGGTATTGTGATGTTTTCAGCGTGCAATTATTTTTAGTGATGTAAGAGAAATGTGGGTAGGAGGAAAAATAAATTGGGTGTATCAAATTTTTTAGCAGATGGAATATTTGCAAAATATCCTTTCCTTTTAAGAGGTATAATATTTACGCATTAACAGAAGATAATATTGTGCACGAACATTAAAAAGGGAACGGTTACCATGTGTCAGCAGGTGAATCCATGTTACCATTTCATACATGCATATTCATATACATTCGCAATGACTATTTCTGGAATGAAAGTTGAAGGTACCGTAAATAATAGAATTTTTAATAATTTGCAGCTCAAACTCCGGATTAGCTATGTAGAGGAGAGTTATGGATGTTTTATTTTGTAATGCGTTTAGAGAAATGCCTTTTTGTTTTAAGAGTAATCGATTCTTGTTCTACTTTGCCTCAGTTTTACATTTGCATTTTTCAATCCAATTTTTTCGTCTTATTTGACGAGCAACCTAAAATAGATCAGCACGAGAGAGAGAAAGAGATAGAGTGAGATAGATAAAAGAAAAAGTCCATCTGCAACGTGGCGATCAAAAAACTTTTATAAAAATTTCGGGCTAGACATTTTGAACGTGGAAACGGAAAATCCTCGTTAACGTTAATTGATTGGCAATTAAATTCGGGAAAGGGATACTTTCGCACAAATATAATATTATTCCCTGTTTAATCTGAAGGGTAAGATCGAGCGGGAGGAAGAAGAGTTCGTGGGAAAGAGGCGGTTTAAGCAGCCGAATAGATGAGAGAACGTAGGAAAGACCGATAGGGTAAGGAGCTGACTGAAACAGGCAGGATGAAAACGAACGCATTCTCTTGACGGCTCTGATTCTCAGCGCAAAACAACATACCGACCGATTTTGCGCTTAAGAAGACCTCTACGACGTCGTCGGTCCTCATGTGCCGCGCGGGAATAACCAATCGCTATGGAACGAAGCCGCTCGCTCCTTCCTCTCTCGACCTTCTCGCCGAAGAAGTTGGAGTAAAGGATGTCGATAAGATAGGAATTCACGGAGGAGAGAATTTGTTTATATCCACCTCCTCTTTTCCTCTCTCATTTCTCCTCCTAAACTCCCCTTTATCTCCAAATGGGCGTCGACGTGTCTCCTATATAAGAGTTGACGATCGCTTTGAGCGATAAGTATTGCGCGCCACGCTGAGTCCACCCCGAAGCTCTCATCAAATTTTACCAAGGTCCCTCTTTTCCTTTTCTTTTTTTTTTTTGGTTCGTCCTTTTTTTTAATATCGCGCAACCATTTAATCCTTCCATTACTCCGTTTTCCTTCCGCCGTAATGACCGCCCTCCGCATCGTGCCTCGTCACCCTCCTCATTTACCCACAATCCATTTCAACTCTCCCTTAACCCCTTCCTCCCCTCTCTCCCCTCTCGCTCCCCCTCCCCTCCTTTCCTCACGTGACTCATCCCGCCCGTGACTCGTCCGCGTGGGACCCCCTTCTCCGAACACGTGACCTCCCCCACCCCCACCCGTCACCTACCTTGCCTTACCGCCCCACCTCTCCCTCCTCTCTCTCTCCCTCCCCCTTTCCCCATTTTTTTTCTACCTCCCCTACTCCTTCGTCTTCCCTCCCTTTCTCCCCCCTCCCACCCAGATCCCCTCCCTTCCTGTCCGTCTTTATTGTGCATTCGTGATTAATTTCCATTCCTCTTTTATTTTTTCAATAACAATCAATATTTTAGCGTCGCGGCTCCAATTTTCGTTTCGGTTCCCAGGAATCGATATTCCGTTTTTTTTCTTTTTTCACTCTTTTTTTTTCGTTGTAGGCATCCTCTCTTTTCTCTCTCCTCTCGCTCAATTCGCACAAACCGCCTTTCCCTCTCTCTCTCCATCCTTGCTATTTATAGATCAGAGGGAACGATCGGGTGGGGAGGGGGGTGAGTACCGTGATCGATGCACCGACCCTCCCTTCCTCCTCTCCTTACTCCCTTCCCACCCCCTTCCTCGTATTCCATATACACTACGCCCTCCTCCCTCCAATCCCCTCCTACCACTTCCTACAAACACACAACTTCTCAAACTAACCTCCTCCTCCCCAATACTCCGAATCCCGTTTTAGCAAGAGAGAGAGAGAGAAAGGGAGACGGAGGGTGAGGGCGAAGGCAGCGAGGGAAGGGAGGAAGAGAGGGATATAGAAGGAAGAAAGATTGTGGCCGCCCCTCCATTGCTATGCAAAAGGTGCACGTTGCCAGAAGAGAGGGAGTGCAGATGAGGATGGAGTCGACCGAAAGAAAGAGGGAGAGAGAGAGAGGTTAAAGGAGTGAGGAGTGAAGGGGATGGAAGGGAGGGTGGAAGAGGGAAGGAGAAGGAACTTTACCCCTTCTTCTCGAAGGAACGCTCAAGAATAGCGAATGCATGTACGTAGGTAACGAACGCGAAAAAATCTGCAGGCGGAATTGAGAAGCAGCAAGGAATGTTGCGGCGTTTTTTTATTATTATTTTTTTATCCTGAGATTTACGATGTGTTCGGACGCAAAAAGAATTCGCTTACTGTATTACAACTATTTTCTGCAGTAAGGCTAATCGAAAATCTTTTCGTGAGCAACGAACTTCATACCCTCGGTAGATTGCAGACGAAGGAATTTTAGATACAAATTCTATTTTAATCTATAAATTTTCCATTTATTTTTCTAATCACTGCGATACGACATGCTGAATATATTAACGACTATGTTTACTTTAATATGGAATTAACGTAATTTTCACCTTCGTGACAAGTGTTTCTGATTAAATTTAGTTCAAATTTAATTTTGGAGTTGCTTCATGTAAAATTTCACCGTGATTAATCTCACTATTTTAAGATAATATCTGGAATCATCATAAAGATGACAAGTAAAACCAATGAAAAATGAAAGTAATTATTATTAAAAAGACTTAGTCTTAGTAGGTACTTAAGTATACAGTAATGCCTCATCAATGCAATCCTTGATGGAATTTAAACCTCAACGCTTCTTGTAATAACCAAACTATAACTAAAATTTCAAAAATAATACACCAATTGCTTTGGGGAAATCAAATTTAACTAGACATATTTCTTGCGTCAATAGCAGTAATTTTGTATTATTTAATTTTCATTTCATTAAATACTTCAATATTCAAATTCCAATTTCTTCTGAGGAAATCGAGGCATACTTCGTATAATTGAGCATTTTGAACTAACTTTACTTATTTTTTCACTAAAAAATTGTTTATTTACCTATTTACAGGAAATTTTTCGGGACGGGTCAATCGGACAATCCATTATACGTATTTAAGAGGTAAGCATAAAAGCGTAGTCATGACCGTAACATCATCACGAGAAATATTTTAGGTTTATGACTTTTAAGATCAAACCCAATGGGCATTCTCTATATTGATCACACTATTTTAACTCATTATCTTGAGCATTCTTCAAGTTTTGTATTATATTCACTTATATATATATATATATATATAATGTTTGTCTCGGCTTGTACTAGATAAACACAAGTTTTTTTAATTCGATTAGAAATTTGACATTGTTTGCATTGGTAATATTCGATTAGCAATTGGATATTCTCGGGGTATCTATCGCATTAATCGACATTATACTAAATGACTACATTTGAGTAATGCTTACTAGTAGTAGTATTATCAGGCAAAAACTAGACCAATATATACATATACACAGGGCCGTAGTGATCATTTTTGGCACCCTGGGCAGAGGATTTTTTGTCGCCCCAAGATAATCTAATAAAATGATAGGTGCCTACTTTAAAAGGGGTATTTGACTAAAATAAACAATCATTTCTTTACAGATTTATTTTTTGGGCTTTATTTTCAGCAAAAATATTGATTATGTCATTGGAATCTATATTTTTAGCAGTGTTATATTCGATAGATAAGATGGCTAGACCAGAAGGTCTCCTCCCTTGATTCATTTAGGACCGTGGGTCATTTTTGGTCAATTTCAGTTTACTAAAAGAACGCTCTCCACTTGAAATTGATGTGGCGAATGTCAATAAATTCTCAGCAAAATTTCCACATTGAGAAAGGAAATGAAAACACCATATTCATGAAGAAATTCCAATATTTCTTTCTGTGTAATTTTTACGAAGGCAGATGGTGTTTCAAACTGGGAACTTCTTCGATTGACTCGCGATCATCCACATTGATTTTATACATATTACAAGAAATTATCATTTCATCTTCAGTCGTATTATACAATATAAAGCACAATTTTAAAATTTTAAATCATTATCAATTTCGTATAAAGTTGCCTTTGAAGAGAATTTGTTGCCTAATGAGCTGCATCGTAAATAGTATTTTGTTGTTTCAGCTATTGAGGGTGCTACAGTTCCCATCGTGTCATTAGATTCCTTTTCCTTCATCTTATTTTCGGGATTCCTTTTTCACCGCAAAATGTCTTTGCCTCTTCCATATACTCTTCCATTCGTGACTTTTTGTGGCTGGTACCAAATTGTGGTTGAAATTGCTCAATAATTAAGGGCATTTTATTCTAGGCAATTTTAACAACAATTTGATTTTCTTAAAAAACGCCTCCAGCGATTTGATCAAATTTCGTACAGATATTTGAGTTTACAATAATACTACATAGTTCACATTTCTCAAAAAATGAATATAAGGCTAGCTTATTCGAGGCAGCTTTGACAACAATTTGATTTTATCAAAAACGGCTAATACGATTTTCATCAAATCACGTACAGTTACTTGCGTTGATGTCTGCAATAACACTACATAATTCATATTTCCCAAAAATTAATATAAGGCTAGTTTATTCTTGAGCAACTTTAATAACAATTGGGTTTTCTAGAAAACAGCTCATATGATTTTCATCAAATTTCGTATAGTTATTTAAGGTAATTTTTATAATGATTCTAAACCTATAATTCATATTTTTCAATAGATAACTAAACGACGCATTAGGTAATATATTGGAAAGTTTGTACAATGTACGTATATTGTATTTGATAGCAATAAAATGAATCAAGTCTTTCTCAATAATTTTTTTATGGACGACATGGATGAAAATTCTGCACGACTAATATAATGCGATGAGGCGTACAGATTTTAGGGGACGAGGATAAATAAAAGAAATTACATTCAGAGCGTAAAGAGAAGAATCAGCCAATTAATTCTGCACATATTAACCTATGACTTGGTACAGTCATGGTCCTTCAGCTGAACCTCAGGTTGGCAGTTGCGAGGAGATCGAAACTGTAACCACATTTTGTCAAGTGTATAATAAGACATCCATTTTGCTCCCCCTTACGAAGCTGCGCCCTGGGCACCTGCCCCGATTGCCCCGCCCTCACTACGGCTCTGCATATATATAATCATGAATATTTTAAATTGTACCAGCAGATATCCCTGCACTAGGAACGTAAGACTGAAAATCATTAATGTCGCATTTCAATATTACCTTCGTCAATCACGCTATTTTCAAACGTAATCGGTGAATACCATTGTGTCATTCCTATGTACTCATAAAAGCAAAGAGGCCTTCTTTCCCACAGTGGAATCGTTTTAATGGTCTAATGAGCGTGAAGCCTTCTCATTCATGAACAAATTGCTCGCTGGGTAAATCTCTCAGCTGTAAAAATACGAATCCATATCAGAAGAAGTTCTCCCCACCCAAAACATATCATTCTTACAAGCGAATTCAATGAAATGTATACGAATATATGTAATTTATTCTTGCACGTGATTAGTTAGCCACCTATCAGTGCACAATTGAAATTTGCTCAAACGTAAAATTTGTCATTCATAGCTGTTTTTTTTGATAAAATATCGTTTGAAAAAAATCTCTGCCATATTGTTTATTTTATCTTTATTTAAACAGTATAACGATATATTTCATTATTATAAATTTATTGATATCCCCGATTAAACACATCCTATTGAAAATGATTGCATTTAATTACGTATTATGATATTTTATTTATATATTCTTCATTAAATGACTAAATATTTTTATTGTTTAATGATTGGCAATAAAAGTATTAAATGTCAGCAACTAAGAATTATAGATTTTCTTCAGTCTATTTATATTCAAAACGCATATTAGGAACTTGCACAGCTGTTTCGCCGGTAGAAAGTTTACAAATGTAAAAAATTTCTCCGTATTTTTGTATTTAGCATTGTAAATTTTAATAAGCTATTTATCATATAAAGTGTCTCTTATACTCAGCCATTGTTTAGTGTTATCAGTCGGTTATTGTAATCAATCGTAGAATTCCAAAATCAAATATGTATAGTTTAGGAGAAACTGCCTTTTATATTTTTCAGCCGCTTAATGTTATCTATGAATTTATTGTTGAGCGACAAATACTGTATCAAAAGGATTCTAAAATATATAATACGATAAAAGGTGGTGCATATTTCGTATATGTCAAAGGAAAATATTATTACACCGTTATATTCCCGAGTTATTGCCGACCGAAAGTGGATATTTTGTCCATTCGCCGCCATTTTAATTTTGTCGATTAGAAAATATCTATCAACTTATTTAGAATATTTCTTCTAAATTCTAGCCACCAGTAAAATGCTGAAAACTATGCTGATTGCTGGAAGATTCTTATCCAAACAGATAATTCTATGGAAGAGTTTTTTTATGTAGCGTTATGATACATAAATAATTACATTAGGAAATGGCCGCAAGGGAAAATGATTCGACAGATTTTCAAAACACGTTTGACATTTCTTTTTCTAATTCCTGAAACTATTCCTAGATCAATGGCTAACAGCGTACCATATTGTATGCACTACATTATTACAATACTGATTTGTAATCGCCCTTCCTTTTCAATAATTAGTTTTTCGACCAATGGAATAACTACACATGTGGAAAACTTAGAAACTTTGTTTGCGTCGCGATAACAGCAAAATCATTGCGATTTATTGATTGTATACCTAACGATAGAAATATTTGGAAATGGTAGATGTTATTAATAGTCAAGATTATATTGAAGTAATTATGCGTTTTTTTTACGAATGAATTTATCAAAAATACGACCATTATATCGTTATAACTTTCTACCTGAAAGCCATATATATATATATATATATTCACCATTCATTACACTCCAATATTATTGATTTTTCATCCAACTACGACTAGAAGACACAAGCGTCAAATTTAAAAAGGAATGACTTCGCAGTAACTTTTTTCCTCGTAGACCTAAGCGTTACCATCCTGTCGCTAAATGTTTCGTAGTCTCCCAAACAGAAGGGCAAATAGGCGTCATTTTCGCAACGCGTCGTAACTAGACCGAAAGGGAGGGGAAGGTACACAAATTACGCCACTCCTTCCAAGGACAACCTTTGCAATGCACCGTGCGTCGAATCTCTACCCTATCAATTTTTATCTTAGATACGCGTCGCGCTCGTGCTAATGAAATAAAAATGCGCCAAATCGTGACGAAACATTCCTAGCGATTCTTTTTTCGCATTCTTTTTCGCGCGTTTTTTTTTTTTTACAACTTCCGCCTTATCGCATTTTTCGCATCCTTGGTCGCAATCTTTTGCGGCCAATCGTCGCGAAGTAGGCTCACTCGTGACGTCGTCTATTAACGTTCCGCAACCGACAAAGGGAAGAATAATCTTTATTATTTAAGTACCCGCAAAGCAATCGCGATCGAATTAGTATCGTCATTATTGCACCGTGTCTATTCCAGATGAGTGCAAATAGGATGGTAGAACAATCATGTGTATGACACAAAAAGCGTAACGCCATTAAGAAACGATGTAATTGTTCATCGATTTAGGAATGCAGAGCGAATGCCCGACTGAAGCTTCTAAAGAAATACATCTAGGGATACTTTGCTTACGAAGTTTTAGAAATAATTGAAGCCACCACATATATAATAAAGCACGTCCAATAAAGCGAATCACGTGAAATTGGCCATAAGAATGAAGGATAAAGGGTTTCTTTTTCCGTGGGACAGGCTGGCATCGCTGCGGAGGAGCTGACCATACGATTTTTAGTGGTTAGGAACAAGTAACTCTATTACATCCGCTGCCACACACCATTCTAGTGAATTTCCCGTAAAATTAATCTGTTGAAATTATTTTTTTCCGCTATGAAAACTTTTATTTGAATATCTAAATGCAAAGCTTTTTTCTGTCAAAAATGGTTCCGGAACCTGATAGAGTTGAGTGTTGCAAAAATAGGATCTGTATATTATTTGTCAGCGGAGAAATATATGAGATTGTACAATATTAACAATTACATTTCAAATTACTTCGTTTGTAGTTTCGTCGTAAATTTGTCCGTTATTGGTAGGATAGTCTGGAATAGCACCGAAACAGTGTGATAATCTTATTATCTGCATTTGATAAAGCCTCAGGTAGAATACGCATCACCTGTATGTGATCCATACAAAAAAGATCTCAAAGTGTACAGAAAAACTGTAGCTCAGGGCAGCTAGATTCGTAAAAGAATTTAAGATAATAAACAGAGCATTAGGTCGCTAGTAGAAGACTTGAAATGGCCATCCTTAGAAGAACGCAGAGTACAGGTTAGACTTAAACTGTCAGAAAAGTATATGTCGGGAAACTAGCAAACGAGGTCGTAGATCTTGTCAATAATCCAACATATTTCGGAAGACATAATAACGAGGATAATTCGCGATGTCTACTGTAGAACGGAGCGGTACAAAGGATTGTTTTACTCTAGTCGATTAGAGATCATAATAGGGAAAAGATAAATAAGAATTGCAAGGGAAGTGTTTGATGCATTGCATCCCATGACAACCCCCTGATTTGCAGGGTATACTCTAGATGTAGATTCAGTCATTCGAACCCTAAATCAAAACAGCAGATGTGCGAATGATGAAAAATTCGAGCCATACAACAAGCAATAACAGAATTACGTAAATAAAAAAATATCTGCAGTGCGACCTATAGACTCCTGGATTACAGAAATATTCTGCAGATTTTCTTAAGTTTGCTATTCTCATCACTGTAAGCGTAACATTAGATTTTCAACGGAGGATTCCGTAAAAGAATAATTGTCGCTCGCCGCGGGTGCCCGGCGGATTTATAGAAGCACGCAATCGTTGCCGTGCTCTCGGCCGGTGTACGAACCCGAGTCTCCCGTCGACTCGAGCCAGTCACGCCGCGCGTACCTCCGCAGATGCCCGAGGCCCGTGGATTGTTGCGTCAGTGGTGCCACGGCGAAAAAAGAAAACATTCGTTCTCTTAGTGTGCTTTCACCAAGATGTCCTTCGGCCTCGGAAACTTACGATTCGGCTTAATTGAAAGTTACAAGGAAAAATCTGTCATACCCTCTTCTTCGAGACGATAAATCCGCCTCGGGAACACGAATGGAAGCCATTCTTAGATTTTCAGCGCTCGCTCCGTTTTCAATCTAGGGCTCGATTTTAATCGATCGTCTGATGTCACGGTATTATTTTAGATGCGATCATTGAGCTCTCCCTATCGTGGTAAGTAAACTTGAAAGGTTTTATACCAGTCGGAATTAGAATCGCCCTTTTCTACGAAAGCGATTAGAGTCGCGGCTGCTGATAGTTCCACTCGTCACCACCGAGCGCAAGTCGATTAGATTTGCGAGATTAAATTGTCATCTGTAGATCGGTAATTTTAATTGACGCATGCAAAGTGCAATTTGGTTTACAGGAGAGTGTATTTGCTAGTATGAAATTAATCCATGCACATCGATCTAGATCTATGCTGAATGTTATCAGATTCACTCATGCCTAAAAGTGGAATTTATTTTTTGCCAGATGGTTTGAGAAAAACGTATATTTTCATGTTATCTTTTCATATTATCTACCATCTGGAACACTACTAAAAATTTTTTTATTTAAAAAATCTTGAACAGGAACTATCAATAATATTTCGTCGGCCTCATCACATAGACGGTCTCTCCAGTGGCTACCAAAACCAGGTGCACGATTCCTTTAAAAACCGGCCCTCTTCAGTATCGATAGAGAAATACCGAACTCGCCTTATACCTGAAAACGATTGCCGCAAAACGGGAGGAAAGTTTGTCAGTCTTTTTTCTATTATATTCCACTAGGTAAGCCTTAATCTTGTGTAATTCCATTTTAAGAAAATGGAACAAAAATCACTCTGTAAAAGTTTCACCACATCTGGGAAACACGACCTAGGTTTCGACGTGTGAACGTCGTCATCATATTTATTGCTTTATAGTATTTTTATTGAGCATTATAAAAATCATAACATACGATTCGTTCCATAGCCATGACAGTTAGGAAAAGTCAGTAAGTAGATGCTCATCCCAAATAAATGGTTAAATCGAGAGTGCGTGAAAATACAATGCCTTTATACTTTTAAAGGTTGCTTTTCTAACGCTTATCTCGCTCTGGGATTCCTCAAAGCGGTTGAAAACGTTTAAAACAAGCGAATAACAGTTACCGAAGTTCTCGTCACGTTTCCGCGTTCGCCGTCGCCGCCTTCCTCGTTGCATCCCCCGTCCTCCGTTCGCATCTCATTTCTCGACCTCCTTTCAACCTTCCGCGAACACACGCACGCACGAGTCCCGCGTCGCCCTTCCTTTCCATGCAACCTCTTTCTCACCCTTGCCCCCGATGCCCCTCTTTCGCGCACACCTCGACGCTTAACATTTCTTCGAAATTCTATTCGGGCATTAATTTCTTACCGAGTCGTTCGTTTTGTTCCTCGCTTAAAAATACTTTCTCTCTACCATCCGAATGCGTCCGATAGACGTTGACTACGACGACTGATTTTTTGGTAGGAATCAATTAAATAAGCTTCCCGGGGAAACTTTCCTCATTTTGGTTGTATTTTCATCTTTTAATTTTCCAGAATGCCACCTTTTTCCAATTTTATTTTCTCCTCCTCCTTCAAATCTGTCCTCGCATCTTCATTAACTCAGAAATTTCTTATCAGGGTCTGATTCTCCCGCACTTTATTCTTGTTATACAGGATGGCCATTTTAAATAAATATCCTTAGTTTTTATTCATTTTAAAAGTTTATATTGATTTAATTAATGCAAAAAATTTATTGATTCGTTAAAAAAGGCGTTGAAATTGACCTCCGCCATCTTGATGAAGAACGGTGCAAGAAAGAGCAGGTTAGAAAAATATCTATAATTTGACAGGTGAGATGCTGGCAAAGAAATAAGGATGCTGCTTTTTAATTGTGGGGATCGTTGTTGTGAACATTATCCTTGGCATAGCCCCTTAGAATGTAATCCAAACTCACTATTTACATATTCCAGTTTTCCTGCCCAAAACAACTAAGTATTAGAATTAATGGTTTATGACTCAGATTGCTCACCCTGTATTTCACGATCGCTTTCCATGCAATATAATATAGAGTCCTAATCCGAATTTAGGAAGATGAAGAAAATGAATTAAGTTTTGAAAATACTTGTCAACTCGCAGGTAATACGAACAGGAATATATCTTGACTAATCAAAAATTGAAGTTATCAAGGTCTGATTCTACCTTCCGAAAGACATCTTTCTCGCTTCTAATGTCTCGCATTACGGAGAAATCCAATATCGTTTCGATTAACTACTACTCCGTCTGACTCGTATTTTTTCCAATAAATACCATTCGCGTATATTGCACCCATTGCACGTATGCTGCGCTTTCCCATTTTCTTCTAACGTGTTTTATTCGACGAGGAAATGTCGGCGAATTCGCGCACTAATCCCGTAATTTGAGTCGAAGAGGACCAATTATCTCCATTCTCCAAGTTATTTATTTAACCATCAGTCGTTCCATTACATCAAATGAGCAATTATACGAAGCGTATTAACGCTTACAATGACGAACACATGCGCCTCTATGTCCATCTTAGTATAATATTTATCACCGGAAAACGGAGATTTTTCTGACTGCATTGTAAATCCCATCAAATACTCCATAGCTCCAGTAAGTATGGATGGAGCAGTAAAAAGGAAAATTCTTTGAGTTTAATTTCCTCTAGCGTTAGTATTTATAAAAATTCTAGCGCGGTTGAGAGACAATCAATGACTTTATCTAGAAGGAAGAATGTTATTTGTATTAAACGTATAAGAAAAGTTCTACAACTAAATAAGTAGAAGAAAATGAGACGGAAAGTTTATCTTTGCTCCATTCGTAATATTATTTTTTAAATTCGTTCCATTAATGCAGATGGAATTTTTGAATGGCGGAATTTACGAAATAATCAGCGAACTCAACAAACAACGGTCGTCATATCTTCTTGTCCTGTTTCCCGCATCAAGATAGTCGAATTTCAATGACTGCATTGTAAATCCCATCAAATACTCCATAGCTCCAGTAAGTATGGATGGAGCAGTAAAAAGGAAAATTCTTTGAGTTTAATTTCCTCTAGCGTTAGTATTTATAAAAATTCTAGCGCGGTTGAGAGACAATCAATGACTTTATCTAGAAGGAAGAATGTTATTTGTATTAAACGTATAAGAAAAGTTCTACAACTAAATAAGTAGAAGAAAATGAGACGGAAAGTTTATCTTTGCTCCATTCGTAATATTATTTTTTAAATTCGTTCCATTAATGCAGATGGAATTTTTGAATGGCGGAATTTACGAAATAATCAGCGAACTCAACAAACAACGGTCGTCATATCTTCTTGTCCTGTTTCCCGCATCAAGATAGTCGAATTTCAATGATAAAGTCACTTAAATGTTTATATTAGGCCTTTTAAGGACGGCGATGGTGGTCTCATGAGAGCAGGTTCTATAAAAGTCTGACTTTATCTTATTGTTTCAACTCTACAACCTCCCGCCGCCGTAAACATCTCCCTTATCGATGATATGAGATGTTTTTTCCGGATCCTAGGAGTCATTATAATTTCATAGCTTCTCTTTCTTTTCTTTTCCTTTTCCACCTCCGCGTCCTTCTCCTCCTCTTTCTTCCTCCTCCCTTCCTCGGCTGCATCTCTCCTTTCCTGCACTTCATCTCCTCCGCAGAGACCGTAAACCTGTCTCCCTTTGCTGCTCCCTCTCTCTCTTTCTCTGTCTCTCTATTCCTCTCTCTCTCTATTCCTCTCTACTCCCGCCGTGAAACCTCCACCTCCCTATCTTTCAACTGGTAGAGATCCCAATGCAAGAATAGGATACGTATCTTAGCAGCGCAACATCTCTCTCTGTCTCTCTCTCATCCATCCTATTTCCATCTCCCCCATCTCACAAACACACAAAACGTCTTTTCATTGGTTTTATTGTTCTTACACTGCCGTGTGAGGGTATTCTTTCTCGTTAGAGGAAAATGTTTCCACCACGTCAGTCGTTGAAATGGGTTCTACCTCATTTTGATTACATTTTTGATACGTTTTATTTATTAATTTCACCGATTTATACTTATCGAATTTTATCGTACAGAGTCTAGGAAAGATATTAGTTTTCGTACGCTTTCTTTACGGTTCGTCTTTTTTATAAATAAAGACACCAATTCATTGTGAAATAGAAAATTCTGGAATTATATCCTTCGGTATAACAAAGGATAATGCGAAGCCAAAATTTCATTGGAATCGAACGGAAAAAGTGGTCCTAAAAAAACTTTCCTCGTCTGAAATAATTTTACACTACCTACATCATGATGACTCAGTTATATTTGCAACTACGTGCGGCATTAAATTTGACGCAAACTTATTATTTTTTTAAATCTAGCTTACCCTTCCATGCAATATATTTTTATATGATTTACGATTAACATATTTGCGAGCGTCAAAACAAAAGCTTTCATCTTCATAAAGATGAATAGCCAATGAGAAGAGTTCTTCGAGGATGAACTATCATTAACATCTCAATGCACAAGGAATAATAAACGATTTGCTGATGTAAGCTTTTTAATTTTTAGTAGCGCGATGGATGGAAGGTCGATCATCTAATCAACGATTGCGATCATGGCTTCTCGGTCACATATGCCTGCGTATTCTTTGTAGATTCTTAATAGTGCTGTCGCGACGAGAGATAATGATTCGAAAATGCCTCCCATGCGTACTGTCATCCCGTTATGCAAAGCTCGAAATACAGTTGAGCCTCTCGGATTATGGTTGTTTTCTCAATTTTCTCCTTCTCTATGTTCCCACAGCTAAAGAAAAATTTTTAAACTTTAAAAAAGTCCGTAAAACGTAAAAACATAAAATCTATGATCCCATCCCGATTGAGCAAACCTCACTATTTATATGAGAAACCTCATGTATCCATGCAATCCATTTTTTGTTATTTAATATCTTCCATACCTTATTCATTCGTATCCTTGTGTTAAAGACATAAAATTATCGCCCTGGTAGGATGTTAACAACAGTACTGTCATTAGATACCAACCACTCGTGGTTCGAAAAATTTTACATTGGTGAACGCCTCCGGTCTCGAGATTTCCGGAGTAGATAGATTTAATTGTGCCTATGAAAAATTTTAGCATCGTAGCAACGACAAAGCTTATCACTTTGGAAGCAAAATGGCGACACGCTCGATCGATTGCACCGGCTAAAAGAAGAAAGAAAAAATAACAATCGAGGATCGCCCATCGTGCGCGCGAAACTGATCTTGCCGCCAAAACGGATGAAGGTCTACATCCGCATCCGAAAGACGGGACGGGAAAAGCTTGTCTTTCTTTTTTCATAATTCGGAGTATATGGGTGTGGTGGGTCCCTTGTCGAAGGAGGAGATGACCGCCCCATCAAGGCATTAACCCTCGGACGTCAGGCGACGTTAGAGAGAGTGGGGGAGAAAGATGGGGAAAGGTGGGGCGAGGACGTTTTTGGAGGTTGGTCTGAGGAGGGACACACGCGCACGAGGAAAGAGGCGGTTCGCTCCATAACGGCGAGATACTAGGGAAACTTAATTGGCGGAGACAGGCGAGGAACCCTGGGACCGCGCGGGTGGTTCCCTCACATTTTGACGCAAGGCGAACGGTTTGGGGTGTCGTGGGTGGGGAGGGAGGCGGTGGAGAAGAAGGGAGAAAGGGGGAGAGGAGGCGGTATTTCTTTCTTGCCTCCTTTCTTCCTCCCTTTTCCCCTCTCTTTTTGTGTTGTTTGGAGATCCCTCGAAATTGAAATGCGATACACACGGGAGACAAGTTAACCCCTCCCCCCCGAGCAAGGGTTGAGGCCGCTAGCATCGGGCCCCGGGTTCGGTATCCGATGTCGGCTTGATCGCTGACTTTAAGAGTGCCGTTAGTCGGTGCGCCGCCCCCGCCCCGGACGACCGACGTTCCTTCTACCGGTCCCCTCCTCTCCCCCCTCCCCCCTTTCACCCCCTGCGGGAGGAAATCTCTGGAAGCCTCACGACGACGGCCGGAGGAAGAGGAGAGAGAGAGAGAGGTGGACCGCCTCCTTCTGCCTCCCTCTACCGCACTCCTTCCCACTCCGAACCACCTTGTTAGCATGGCATCCACAACCCCTTTCCCTTAACCCTTACCTAAGACAACCCGGGAGAGGCCACTGACGCCGCCGATGATGGAGGAGGAAGAATGGAGAGTGAGAGGGAAGGAGAAAAGGTTGGGTCGGGATACCCTTGGGGAATAGGCCCCTCTCTCTCTCCTCGAGAAGAAGGCTTTTGTAAAGGGAGGAGGTGGAGGAAGATGTGGAGATAGTGGAAGAGAAAGTGGTCGAGTGGAAGATGCGAGCGTCTACAGTCTCTTCCTTATTCTCTTTCTTTCCTCTCCATCTATTTTCCTCTCTCTCTCTCTTTTTTTATCGCCATTCATCATATTTCTTTTTCTTATCTATATCGCGATCTCGTGCAACCGTTCACTCTTAAACCTTCTTCCCTTTTTACTCCCACACATTAATTTGAATTCAAAGAGATGAGTATGATCTCAATCATCGTTGCGTACGTTTGTATGTATGTGTATGTGTACATATGTGTGTGTGTATTGGTATGTATGTATGTAATATATAAACATAAACATATAAACAGCTTCTTTTAACATTTTCACAGCAGTCTGTTACCAGCTCATTTTTATATCTGTTGAATTCATCGCTGAGTCTCGTTTCGCTCTCTTTATATTTCGATCTCTCCTCATATTGGATTTGGTTCTCTCTCTGTAATAACTTACCTTGGAAAAATTAACTTCTAAATTCAAGATGCACGCTAAAGAATTTTTTGATAGATGAAGGCGATGCAGCATAATTTGGATGACTGCCAAGGATTTTAATTTATAGAGAGGTGTCATAGATTTTTACTATTAGAAAATTGTTATACGAATGTTTTGTGGAAACCGGAATATTTATATTGCAAACTATCATCTACTTTAACAATCAATCCCACATTGCAGCAAATTAGTTTTTCGCAGTACAGTTACACGATTCATATCTTGCCACTAAAGCCTCTAATGCTCCTCCATTTATAGCAGTTATTGTGTTAAATTTTCAAACTTCCTCCTTAATTTAGGTCCTTGTATAATTTCCATTGTCTCGAGGTGCTCATATCCTTAAATCGAAGTGGTAATCATATGAAGTAATTATCTTGAATAACGTTGCCCCTATAGCAAAGGATATTTTGTAGAATCGAATAGATATAATAATTAAATTTTCAGTATTAATCTAATTTACAACCTGCCTTAACAATAACCGAAAATATTGCCTATAAAACTATGAAGTACCGAAACTGATACAAACAGTATTTCAAATGGAAATGTAATACCATAGATAATTTATTGGCTCTGAAAAATGAACTTGAGTTTATATTTGTACGAAATAAATGAATCTTGCAATGTAAACATGTATGTAAAAGGGGAAAGAAATATTCAAAATCTTCTCACATTTCCTCTTATTTTTCACGGCACATAATTTATTGAAAAAAATCATAAATTTTCCTGTTCACTCGGAGTTAGTGACATAAATTTACACAAGCAAATGTATGCATTAGAAAACTATTGAAAATTAAGACGGAAGACCGTTATAAAAATTTATCAGTAACATTTTAAATGTATGCTGAGAAATGTGTTATTAACGGTTATGTAATTTCCTCCCACGGTTGCAATACTAACATCCGGTAGTGACATTAGAATCCAATTTAAACCCATAACAGTTTCGTCACACTTTTTATCTAGAACCCTTGAAGGATTCCATTAGTTATTAGGAGAGAAAGGGAACAACGCGAGTGGTTCGTAAAATTTTCCTCCGCAAATGAAAAGCAAGTCTGTAAAATACTATGGAAAGAGCTTTTTAATCTCGCTTGTTAATTACTTTCTCTTTTACCCAGTCCTTCGCTCGTCCTACTCTCTCTCTCTCTCTTTCCTTTTCCTCTCTCCTCTTTCCCTTTCTTACTTCCTCATGCACACACGCTCTCTCATAGACCTAAAACCGCTCCCTCCGCACAGCAGACTACGCTCGCGTCCTCAGATCCTTCTGAGGTTTGCGGTAGCCCCACCAGGGGGGAGAAGTTGTCGGTCTTCGGTGGAAGATGCTGGGTGCTGCGGCGGCGGCGGGGAGATAGGAGTTGGGGAGGGAGAGCGGAGGAGAAAGGGAGGAAGTAGCGAGGAGAGAGGGAATACATCCTACCGGTAATAACCTCCTCTTCCACTCGCTGACCAACTGGACCGCAGTTCTGCCTTAATCACTGTGGGAATGGGTTTTACCGATAAAATCTTCGAAGAAGAGGGATTGGGAATGAAAAAAAGCGTAACATAACTGGTTGATAGCTTTGTTTATAATTCTCCCTTCACGGTTTTTTTTTATCCTTCGCTCGAAAAGGTCGGGGAGAACCTTATATTAGTTTTTACGATCGTTTATCGCGAAGGAACAGACGGGCGCTTTTAATTAAGCCGATATCATTAGGAAGGCGCGTAATTTTTCCCTGAAACGGGAACTCATTGTAGCGTGGGCTAACCTTCGAGGTTCCGTGCCGTCGCGAGAAAGTTGTGCATGTGCGTCTCAAAGAGTCGTCGAACGAGACACGCTCCATGGATCCCGAGACATTTAATGCCTCTCGCAAACGTGTTATTGCCATCTTTAACGGTTTTACGGACGTAAATCATATTTCAATGCCTCTCTTATGGCGAGTTGTTTACCGTCGATTCCAAATTCTTTTCTTTTTTTTAGCGTTCGGCTCGGATTTTTAGCGTAGCCGACGTTCGAAGACTTTTCTGTGAGAAATAACGCTTTTAAAGTCGCATCCGCTGTACTCTTCCGTTGCGCTTTAATTGGTCATTCCAACGACGTCACATTTTATGGCTTTCCATTGCTAAGTTAGCGTGTTGTAAAAAATCTCTTGTTGACAAAACGTATGAGACGGATCGAATTGGCGGCTGAAGTTTGGAGCACGTAACGATTCTTCGCTCGTCTAGTATTTTAATGTGTTTATCCGTAAAAATACAAGATTTAATGGCGAAGTTAAATTATTTCTATAAAACTAGACATATTATCAAATAGCTTAGAATTTTTTTTAAATAACCGATAAATTTTGAAGAGCGCCTATACAAATTGAATTAATGTTTATGTTTTTTACATTTATTACCAATAATAATAACAAATTTATTGCGACATAAAGTAAATTAATAGCTCACTATATTAGAGGAAAATAATGTATTATCTTGTAGTTTTTCCAATTAAAAAAATTACTAGTGACAAATAGTCTCCCCCCCAACCATGACTCAGCGGCGGAATCTCACAATATGGAAAGAAATACAGCTTACTCTTCTTTTAATTGAATTTATATTAGCAAACCAACTAATTATATGTTCAATAAATGTGCGTCATTAACACTATAGCCATGCCTTATCCTTATTGTCCCGTGTGAGGTTTTCCTTGGATTTTGTTTAGCGTCCAAGAATAGGTAAGATGCTGAACGTGGTTAATTCACAAAACTAATCTGCGAATAAATTTACTATTTTTGCCAAAAAGTAGCATTTCATTCTTGCGTATACATGCAATCATTATTACAAAAACAGTTCCACGTCGTTTCAAAGGAGTACATTTTTAATTATGCAGTTAGCAAATGTCCTCTCGCTATCTGTTATTTTTGCATTATGTATATATATACTACAAATGGCCTTCTAGAAATATGCCGTTCACACTCAGTTGTAGATTAAAACGCCGAAATTCATATAAAATAATTAGCCTATCCACGAACAAGTGAGATAACCCGGAGCATAACGGCTTCGGCGAGGGAAACGTCCACAGTCACGGGACAGCGCCACCGCGGTCGTGCGGAGAATGCGAGAACTGTCCAGCAGTTCACGAGTGACTCCCAAACCCCCATTTACCACCCACCTTAAAGGACCTCCTTTCGCCCCTCCCCTCCTCAAAAGCCGCCTCCGCAACTCACAAACGCCTCCTCCCCCTCCCCCCCTATCGCCCCCACCTATCCTCTCTCTCTCTCTCTCTCACGCCAACTAACCCAAGAGGCTCAATCTCCCTTGCAGTGGGAAGGTCATGATTCTCTCTCTCTCTCTCTTTCTCCTCATCCTCTACTCCAAACTCCCTTATCCTCCTCAACCGGCAGAGCACGATCACCGTTCCCTCATTACCTCTCCTCCTCTCACCATTCCTCCCTCCCTCCCTCTCTCTCTCCGTTACAAACCATCTCTCCCTCTCCACCCCCTCGCCTGTTCCTCCGTGGCTGTCACTGGACAGAGATTATTGCCCTCCTAGGTCCTGAGGAGGAGGATTCTGAGAGGAGATAAGCAAGAAGGAAACACGGGTCTCGGATTCAAATAGCGCCACGAGGGCCCAAACGGATTGTTTTGAAATAATACTTTGTGGGTCGCACGTCGCAACGACGAGGTAAAATGTTTTGTTGAAAATTAAACGAAATTACAGTATATTTTGATAAAATATTTTAATTGTTCCTCGATATTAATAACATTTTCTATTTAGCATGCCATTCGCTTAATTACGTCCCAATCGTCGTAATGGGAGGGGGTGGGGGGCGAATAGCTGTAATAGGCAGGCCTCGAGTTTGACACCCACGATTCAGAGAGAGAGATATATATAAACCTCCCTTTCTTACCCAATAAACCGAAAAAATGTCCTTTGGGAAAGCGAATCTAAAATTTTCAATTAATTCTTCAGTTTTTGTTTTTCTTGGATTTTTTTAGAACTTAATATTTCTAATGTGACGTTACAGTCTTAACTGATAAACATTAACTGAACTAAGATTTAAGAGGAGCACCGTGGAAAGTTGCAATTATACGGTGCTCAGACGTAATTCTAACTGGGAGAATTAGTTTAGACTGAATCCGTTGAGAATATTGAATTAATCGCCGGACAGAAAGTATTTGTAGCTATCTTCGACTTGCTCTTGTCATTTCGAAAAGGTGATATTTTCAACGGAGGGAATTATAACAATATATTTTAAAAGGCTGTGTATAAAACTTAGGGGCAAAAGTCATCTGCCAAAAAGTTAATCAAAACGTTAATCCTATCGATAGGAAAAAAAGACAATTTTTTGCGAAAAATAGCTGAAAATTAGATGGCGTCCGTTTTATCAATTTATTAAGATTGTAATTACTGTCCAGTATTTTATTCGTAGCCCAGCTCTGAGTATAAAGCGCGTGTGCTAGCGGAAAAGGCTTTCATTCATTAGTAACACTTCGATCGGAATCACCGTTGTCGCAGCGAATATTAGCAACGCGTATTTAGATTCAAATAGAAAGAGCGCTAATAATGGATGAAGGGGTTATTAAGATGTGGTGTGACCTAAAATATTCAAGTTTTCGAGTAAACTCTTATTTTGCCGATGCCAGAAAGGATATTCTTTTTTCACTTCATCGGTGTGTAGAAAAGGAAAATTGAGGAATAGCCTCTCGGCGAACGTCTTTAGATGAACGGAGAATTAATTGCCTTTAGCAAGAAAATTTACACTTGCTCTCTAGGCATTTAAAAAAAACTGCCAAAAGTTGGTTTCCACAACTTGTATGATTTCAAGACAACGTTTCACAAATCCATATAAAATGCAAAACTAATTCTCAGATTAGCTCAGATTAACCGTAAATAAAGCATTTATTGTACATCATTTATGAAAATCAAAAAAATAAATAAATGATAAATTTATTCTTTATTTACACTGCATATCTTTGCCAATGATTGGTAATTGGGCTTGTAACTGGAAACCGAGAGTCGTAAACAATCTATAAGATGTTCATTGGTGAGTGCATTTCTGGTTTTCGATTTAATTAGGTTCATATTAAAAAATATTGATTCACATAAAAAAGCGGAAGGATAATATGGTTTCAATATAAACGCAAGTTTTTTTATAGTTGAAAATTTTTCAGATGAAACAAATTTCCAAAAAATTGAATCGTTGTATCTTGTTTTCAACTCGATATCATTTTGCAACATAATTATTTCATTTTCCACATCTGTTGCATCCATTTTGAACATCTACTTTGCTAGAAATTTCTTCAGTGTCACTTTCGGCGAAAAAATGTTACAATCGGCTAGAGGTCTTTAAAATCAAGAAAACATCCTTTGAATTCAGTTTTAAAATTTTCTGGCACCTTGCTGCCTTCGTGGGCGACTCCGATTTTCTTAAAGGGAGACGTAATACAGATTCTCCTGTATTTTTGTTATACATTTAATTGTGTGAATCTAAAGTTTGAAGGTTGTAATATTCTAACACTTCAATCAAAGAATATTCTTACTTTCCTTAATAAGTTCCTAGTTTGTATGGCTTCCAAATACCACGTTTGACGCTAACATAGATATCATTCCTGATTCGGTACCAACAGTATCCTCAAAACAAAATAATTCTAGTGAATTATGACATTGTAAATTGAAATTTAAATCACTCAAAAACTTTTACAAATATGAATTACTTGTTTAAAAAATTTAAATCACTACTACAAAGACTTTTGCATAAGGTGCGCGCACGTTGTTTTTTTCTTTCAAATAAGTAGGTATTTTATCTTTTGAGAAGAATTTCTCCCAAGAGTTTCAATTTTAGAAACAGATTCGATTTCAGCACCCGAGGTTACTAAATTTTACCTTAGTTTAGCTTGAGAATCTTTATTCCTATGAATTTGTCATTTTAGATGAAGAAGACTTAGATGGTTTCGTAGAAACCACGATGTTCATTTTCCTTATATTTTAGAGAAAGTTAGCAATTTTCATTTCTTTTTGCAAGTCACATCAGCAATCCGAAGACCACATTGCTGTTGTACCTGCCTATAGTGAGCTTTTACTTTAAATATGTATTAAATCATGCAAAGTAATCTTAAGCACTTTGTATACAAGCCTATAGAGCTAGCCACATGCGGCCCTCCGTTGATGTTTTGTGCAGTCCGCGGAATATTTTGCATAATTATATCGAACAATGTTTATGTTAGGTTAATTTGGCAAATCATAAAGCGAAAATTATAAAAGTGAATTATGCTAAGGTTAACCAAACTCCTTTACTGCTTATTTAAAAATATTAGTACACATTTTAAAACTTGCACTACAATGTATATTTGTGATAAATTTGCGTTTGATTATTGATAGATACAAATGAATTAACTTGGTATCTAAAACTTTATTCTTGTTTAATTTAGATTATTCAGTTTTTAATTAAGTGCGGCTCTCGGATAAGGATAAACCATCAAATGCGGCTCGCGAGTGTAAAATGTTTGTGCACCCCTGCTACAGAGCTTCTCGTATGCAGCAGTAGCATGATTTCAGCTTCCATGATCCTTTGCGGGACAAGAAATAATGTCGCGCGTAAAGACTCGTCACTCTCTCTCGTCGCATTCACGCCAGCGACGCTTTTCTCGTTGGAGAAGTTCCGGTTTCGCACCTCATAAACGTTCCGATGCGTCGATTGCGATCCAAGCGTCATGGAAGTACACGCGCCTCCCACTGAGCGAACCGAAACTCCTCAGCCAAGCACGCATCAGGTGCATTCATGAATGCCATCGAATAACTTGCGTCCATCGGAGAGGCTGAGCTCCCGAAACCCATTCACTCCGTCATTTTCTCCCCTCCACCGGCCTTTTATTCGCTCCTCCCCTGCACCATTCAATCCATCCCTCCCCGCCCACCAACCCGCCTTCCTCGTGTCCCCAACGGAGGACGCAGAGACATCTGTACGAGCGACGTCCTAACTACGCGGCGTCGGGTCGGGGCGGTGGTTCGAAGGGGTAGCCGCACCCGACGGGGAGGCGCCACTGTACAGCATGAAAAAGAGCGCTTTCTCCCGAAACGTGTACCGCACGCAACACATCTTGGAAGTCGCTCGTAAAATACCTTCCGTGGGCCCGAATGCCCCGAAGATATAGTCCACTGACATAACAAACGCCTCAAACGTAAGCGCCTTTATCATCCCTCCGTCGAGAAAATTCTCACTCGGGAAATTAATTATTTTTACCAAGTTCGCGGAACCTGCACGAGGAAGAAACGTTTTAAGGAATGTATAAATCCGGGAAATGCCGGAAAGTTAAATCCCACGGCACATATATATGCGATGTTTGAGTGACATTCTTCAGCGCTTCTTTCCCGGATACCATTACGCTTCCATTATTTTACAACTATGAATGCTTCTTTATCAATTTTTAGTATCTTCTTCATGTTAAGTTGCTTTCGGAAAATTAATAAATGAATGCGGGAAAAATAATAGTTCTGTTCGTAAGGAAACGAATCCTTCCACTTTTTCATAGTAGAGAATTTTATGTAAAAAGAATCTAGATGCTGAATTTCCGTTCCTTTAGTTGTAAACATTTGCTTAGATTATTATAGCTTTCCTAGTATAACGGAATTAAATACAATATACAAAATTGACACAAATGCTAAAAGTCTATGCACAGCTAAGCAGTTGCGATACGTCGCCGAAATTCATGACTTTAATTCATCCATAGGTAGCGAAGAAATAAAGATTGGATAGTGATTTTTTTTCCGTCACTGTTGATACTTATTGCGGAAATTATGACTTTCAAATATTAACGTTAATTCTGAAAATAGAAATGATAATTTTTCCAACTTATACAAAAACCGTCGAATTGGCCATTACGAATTCTCCATTTTTATATATTGCAGCAGCTCGCCATGGCTATTTCATTTCATGTAATTAGAGCTGAACAGTAGTAATTTTTCATCCGTTCAAATGTTCTGACTCAACTCATTTATAATATCCTAAGCTACCATCCCCTGTGGTTGGAGTATCTTGTGTCCTATGACCTGTATATTTTCTCTAAGTACGATATTTTTAATAACTAGCTAATCCATATAGTTGTCTTTATATCGTAGATGTTCGTCATTGAGATGAAAAAGACGTTAAATAAATTTAGAAATGTCTTCGGCAATTGATATTAAATGTTTACATCTTTATCTTTAATGCAAGAGGAAAAGTTCCTATCTTATGTTCGCCTACTACCTAGTATATAATACCTAGTATATATACCTAGTATAGGTATATATTTATTTGTTGCTATCGTAATTACACGATTTCCATAAATATTTTATTAAAATTGTGATAAGTATTCTCCAAGAATTAATAAAAATGAAGTCCTTTACAGCTTTTAGCTTTAACCTGGAATGAACTAATGCGTTAGAGCCGATGATATTGTGGAAGTGTAATCATTACATGCTTTCCTTCACAAACATTTAGCGTTGAAACCTGATTATTCCTGCATAGTAATCATAGTTTTTGGTTCGTAAGCATCCTCGTATTTTATTAGAAAGCTTTTTGTCGAAAAATAGAGCGTAAACTTTATCCTTTTATGTCGGAGATTAACATGTCGTCGATTGCAGCAGTCGGAGGAAATATAAAGATTCTCGAGACATATTAGCATCACTGCATGCAAATTACTATAGATTTAATCTATTTAGCAATTGGAAATTTTTAGTAGTTATATTAACGTTAGATTTTTACATCATGCATTTTACATGTATTTAACGATGTAGTGTTTACATATTACATTTAGCATTATTCCGAGCATATTCCATTTCATCTTTCTCGGGCACTAGATTGTGACGGAATTCTACCTTTCGCAGGAAAAAACATCCTTACAACCGATTATCAAGAATTTGACTTTGTTAGTTACGACTTTTCTCAAAAGATTTTTTCAAAAGAAGTGTTTTAACGATGTTTATACTAGATCCTGGAACCGCGCCTCAATGATCAGGATATATAGGCTAGACTTGCGAAAAATTCTGGCATCCGCTCTTCTTCTAAGCGCCATCAGCACTGAAAAGAGACAAGAGCTTTCAAATATCTGCCAGCAATATTGTTTCTTAAGGATAAGAGAGGTCAAATTGAAAATCAGAAGTGTGCAGAAAAAGACACCGAAAGAACGTATGTTGAAGAATTCTCAAGCGAAGAGATAAGTGAGGAACTCTCGAGTATTGCATTAATGAACGGAGTTACAAAAAGGGCAAGAATGGCACAGGCCTCGATATCTGTTCAATATATTTTGTTACAGTTGCGGATGAAAAATAAACGTGCACTTCTAAAACGTAATAAGAATTTACAGTAAATGAAAGCAACTATCAATAAGCGCGCATGGATTTTATTACGACATGTCTTTTAAAAAAATTCTAGGGAGGAATTTAAACATAATGCTACAAAGATCTGTACCACGCGCAGAGGATATTGTAGTGTACCTGTGAATCAGATATCCCGTTACCTCTACTCATTTGCATACGCCTCTCCTATGTGCATGCGTGAACCTCATGATTGAGAGTTTTCTTTCACTCATTTCAATGTCAATCTGACGATGAAAATCGCAAATTAGAATTTCGTTCAGAGAAAATTTTCGATTCCGCGCATTATCATCGGTCGTCTTAGAATGTGAATTCGAGAGAGAGGGAGAGAGAGAGAGGGAATGAGAGAAAGAGAGAGAGAGAGAGAGAGAGAGAGAGAGAGAGAAAGAGAGAAAGAGAGAAGAGAGAGAGAGAGAGAGAGAGAGAGAGAGAGAGAGAGAGAGAGAGAGAGAGAGAGAGAGAGAGAGAGAGAGAGAAAGAGAGAGAGAGGGAGAGAGAGAGAGGGAAAGAGAGAAAGAGAGAGAGAGAAAGAGAGAAAGAGAGAAAGAGAGAGAGAAAGAGAGAAAGAGAGAGAGAGAGAGAGAGAGAGAGAGAGAGAGAGAGAGAGAGAGAGAGAGAGCTAAATCCAAGCCAAAATGTCCTCGTAGAGAAGAGGTAAGCGCCGTCTTATTGGATAGCCGCCGAAGATTCGATAATAATGCATGGTCCGAAAGAGGTCCAGTCCATTCTTACCCCGATGTCCTTCTTCCCTCGTGCGAGAGCCCCTCTCCCGGCGCCTTCTTCTCTCCTCCGCCTCAATCGCTCAACGTTCGATTCCTTGGCCTCGCTGGTGTGTGTGTGTGTAGGGGGGTGCGAGAGGGTCCCTTCCATGCTAGAAGGGAGAGAGAATGAAGGAGATGAAAGGGGAGTGGGGAGAAAGAGAGAGAGAGCGGAGACGTATTCCTTCTCTCGCACTGAGACTGCGCACACTTATCGTTTCTTCTCCCTCGCCCTCCCACTCCTACCCACGACTCCCCCGCCCCCACCTCCCTATCTCCCCGACCCAAAGGCCACCTCCTTGTACTTAGCTACCCCTCCGCCCGCCCCCGCCTCCCCCCACCCTTCCCCCACCCTTCCCCCACCCCCACCGCCTAAGACCGTCTCCTTTCTTCCCTCTTCTTATTCGCCCCCCCTTATTCCTTCTCTCCCCCCACGCCTCCTCCTCCCCCCCCGCACACCCTATAACCCCTTCTTTCCTCCGATCCGCGGAAGTCTCGCGCTGTATCTGACTCAGTCATTCGCCAAAGTGTGGGCCGCGCGTAGGAGAGAGAGAGAGAGAGGAGGAGGAGAGGGAGAGAAAGGGAGTGAGTGAGAGAGAGAAGAGCGAAGAGTTTGGATCCTTTTCGCACGCTATCCCCCCGACTCGGCTCGAGCCGTATCGGCCGAAGCCTCCGGCGTCACCGCCGTCGACGCCGCTTCATCCGAAGACTCTTTTCGCCGGCGAACTCTCTTCTTCTTCTTCTTCGCGTCACGGACACGTCTTTTCTACTCCCCCTCTCCCCTCTCTCCTTCTCTCTCTCTTCCGTCGGCTTTACGGGAGAGACAGTGCAAGAGACGACGGACTCGGCAAGGGTGTTGGGTGAGTGTGTTGGGGAGTTATTGGCCGGCGGTGTTGGTGGTGGTCGCCGCGGAGACAGGTGTCGGAAGAGCGAGGGCGGAGGAAGAGAGAGTTTCAAGGAGAGAGAGAGAGAGATAGAGGGAGAGAGAGAGTGGAGCGCGGGGGAGGAAGAGTGGAGGCGGGACGGCAACACGTGACCCGAACGGCGATTTCCGTCCCGGACGAAAGAAGCGCGACCTTTTTTTCACCTCACGAGGTAATTTCCCGCTGACCGGATGTTAAACTGGCAACCCTCACCTAGATGTATGTTGTTTTTTTTGGCCCGACTCCCATATGTTTGTGTGTGTGTGTGTGAGCGCGCGTGTGTGTGCATTTTATCGGCAGACCGATCTCTTATAAGAGTCGAAGGCGGTCCTCGTTCTCCGTTCTATCCTCCCGGAAATTATCCCATCCTCCTGGCTAAACGCCTCTTGCTAAGAGGCGGAAAGGACGAGTCTCCCTTCCCTTGTGGACACTGGAGGATTCGGAAAAGGGGCGATTGAGCGGCATCGACCGATAAGGGAAGACTCGAACCGTTTTGCGACTGCGAGGCAGTCTCCAAGGGCGATAAACTCTTCGTCAGCATACGATCGAAAAAGTTGTCAGTGGGAGCAAAAGTTTAAAATTCGAGAAATATAAGTATTTCGTCCTTCGAGAGAGAGAGAGAGAGAGAGAGAGAGAGTGCCAAGTTCCGCGAGTCGCGTCCGTCGCCTCGGGTCTAAAAGGCTGGCAACCAGTACGAAGGAAAGTCCCCGTCTTCCAACTGCACAAAGTGTATTCGGTCGTGATGAGATCCCAGAAGTCTCGTAGCTTCACGCTTGCCACGGTTTGTTAAAATTCTCCTTCTCTGTTGTTGATGATTTTCTAAGTAAAATATAATTCTCTCGAGAATACCGTTTTCTATATTAGCTCCTGGCCTGAGGTTACCGTCTTTCTATAACCAATTTTGCATTGTCAATAGTGCCGAATGTTGTCTGTCACTCCGAAAAATCATTCTTTATTGAAATTGATGTAATAAGTAGAAAAAGTTGCTACAAAATTCCGTATGAAATGTAAACTTCAAAATCCTGGAAGAATTAGAAATATATGTTCACCTGAAACATATTAAACTTCCAGCAACACCTTCTGTCTTTCGAATGACGGACCCGTTAAGAAGGAATCCATCCCGACGAACTCCGCGAAATCCTCCCGAGTAAGAGCGGATAGCACAGTCGGCGATTCGCCGGGCGCCGCGTCGCCGGTGGCCGGCGACGCGGCATCCCCCGTCCTCCCGGGGAAAGCCCGCCCCTCTCCGCTTACCGACCACTCCGCCGCCGCCCGACCGCGCCTAGCGGGAGATGCGAGCGGAGAAGCCGGCGGAACGGACCGTTCGGCCGCGTGTAACCGTGGACCAGTCCCGCCTCCGTCCCTCGGGGACGAAAAGTGATCGAAAAAATCCACCGTGGAATAGGGATACGTAAGTCACCTTCCACGCCTCCAAAAGGGCGAACCGTCGCATTTGCATCCGTCCTCCGTTTCTCCCTTTGTACTCCTAATTTTTACCGCGGCCGCCCACCACCCAAGGGAATAAAAAAAAGGTCCCGTAGCGAGGACGTAGAAAGAGAGAGAAAGAAAGAAAGAAACCCTTAATCTCCGGGCGACCATTGTTTTGCGTCTTCCATTTACGTATTTTTTGTCTCTATCTCGCCGCCGGGGTTTCAACCCTTCCGCTACCGACACTGGCTGTCCCTTTCCCGAAGACCTTTTTACCTATCCGATTCTTCTGCACTCTATTTCTCCCACGGCGGGGAATAACCCCGTGGGCCACCGGGGGAGGATGACGGCGGCGGGTCCCTTTGCCAGGAGACCTTCCTTCCCCGCCTCCCCTCCCCGACACCTCCTTCCTCCTTGCCCCCTCCCAGACAACCTACTCCTTTAACCCATGACGGGGCGGTTTCTTGGTGGCAAGGGACGTGACGGTTTACTTGTTTTTTTTCCGGTCGCGACTCCCTCCGTCGGGACCCCGACTCGAGTCTTCTCCTCCACTTGCTAGATGTTTAAGCGCTCGCTCACGTGCTTGTGTGACGGTTCGGGGATGAAACACGTCGTGGATTCGTGGTGGCGAAAATCCTGAGTCGGAAAGCGTTTGTCTTGGAAATTATTCCGTGTCCTACGCCGCGGCGTGAAGGGAGAGAGAGGTCTGCTTCGTCTTCTAATCTGAAGGTGTTTACGAGATGGCATCGGACGGCCGCGATTTTCAAGGTTTCGATAAGCACTCCAAGAGGTTCAGGTATGATCTTGTGCTCCGTTTTCGCGGTTCTCGAACATTGGTGTGGCTCTGACGAAGGTGGCATGACTAAAGAAAATTCTGTGGTCGTGTATTTGAGTTGTCTTAAATTTATATCTGAGCACTTGTGTTTTGTTTTTGCATCTATGACTCTCTTGTTTTGGTTCCGCAAAAATGTGTGGATTGCTAGTTATTGGAAGGATTTTGATTTTTTTTGCCGATAACACGCTCTTTGCGATAGGAAGAATGTTAAAAGTGTTTGTACACGACATAAAATAGTTAAATTGTTTTCCCTATTCCTTGCATGTCATTCATCTCACTGTCATTAGCGTGATTTTTTGTAGCTGAGATCGAAAAACTTCATATTTCTGCTTTATTTCCTATGAAGTGATGTGTTTTATGACGCTCTCAGTGCTTCATCTCAACTTTCTCCAAAAATCTGTCTGTGTTTCGTTAGATCTGTTACATTTTAGTGCGAATTCATTTCCGAAATCATGCAATTACTACATTGATGCGCGATAATCTTTCCTTTGCTGTGACGAAAGCGGTAATTATCGCTCCCTATTAAGCTGTCAGTTTTGTTCCTCAAAGCACCTAAGGTCTTCTTATAAAAAAAACCATTGAGGTTGATTTCAACTAAGCAAGTGCATTAGGAAATATTAAAGAAGTTTTCAGGCAGAAAGATAGAGGTAAATTTATACGATCCAATGTTCAGGTGCCTTCAGTGATAAATAGCTGGAAAAATTTGAGTAATGTTTAACTGCATTTTCGTCTTAGATCATTCGCTTTTAATTAATATTAAGTTTATCATTCAATTTCCGAATTGATATGTTGTAGACTGTTACTAGTGAATTTCAACTTATGTTTCGTTAATGAGCTGCAACTGACAATTAGTAGCTAAAATATTCTTTTGCAACCGTGTAGCATTTTTACATTTGGTTAATTCAGAATTAGTGTTGCGAGCCTTTCTCCACCATCCGTACTCTCTTCTTTTCCTCTAGAGAAGGCAGTGTCTTCTAACAGTTATATTATTCGAACAGTGTATTATTTTAATTCGTCACTTTGGATTTTCATGTGGCATTTACTACCGGCACAATCGCGTAAAGAATGTAGAAGTTTATACGTATAAATTTGTATGTATAGATGTAAGGATCGTCAATCGTTGGAATAGAAGCTAAGAAAAAACTGTCTACCTTTTTTAAATCGCTTGGAAATCAGGTAATCGGTATTGTAAAACCATATTGTCCAATTCGATCACATTAGGAAATGGTATAAACATGTTTTGTAAAATTTGCCCATCTCCACCGATAAAATTCACAATATTACCATACTAGAAGCATGGCTAACCATAGTTTAATTTTAAAACATCTAATTATCTGAATCGTATATTTATATGAGACGAGACATGTTTTCACAAAATCATCCTTCTCTAACATGCTGAAAAATGATTATTTCTCACAAAAATAACTTCGGCCACAATTTCATCGCGTCTGCTCAATGTATCCTATCTTCCAACCATATTTGGGGTCACAATAAAATTTTCGAATCAAATGTCACGGTAAGAGTATTCCATACGAAGGGTATAGGAGAGAGCGCCATAGGTACCTATAGAGAGAGGAAGGGAAGTTTGGTGCGAGGGAGGCAGGTGTCTGAGGTGGCCTCAGTCCGCCTCGAGTCCGCCCCCGCGCCGCACATGCCGGCCGCACAGTCTTCCAACGGAGGCCGAAGGGAACGCCTCCTTCGCGTGAAAGGGGTATTCTCAAAACCGTTTTCGGGAGCCCAGAAGGCAACCCTCTCTCTATCCTTCCCATCCTTTCTTATTTTTCGCAGGTCGATCGACTTTCTCCAATTTTATCGAGTTCGACGGGGGTCTGCAAACATACGCGCTCGCGCTACGAAAAAAAATACGCCCAAAGGAAAACGTTGTTCCGTGAGAGGGAATATAGCCGCCGTTTGAGGGGGAAAAAACGAAAGTCCTGAAGGCTATTCATTTCGTGTTCTGAGGTGTTTTTTTAAAGAAATATTTTCCGAGATATGTGAAAAAGTGCGTGACAACATGTGCGTCGGCAAATGGTGTACGTTTCGTGACAGTGAGATATAACCCAAGCGTCACATCATTCGGCGATAGAAAATTTTACACCACCATCGTGGGCAAATAATTTTCGTGAATTAAGCCATTAAAATTAGAGGAAGAACCTTGTTTGCTAGCTGTGAATATGCTCGAGTCGTGTTTTAGGTTTGTCTTGAAATATTTTCCAGTACAAAAAGAAACGGAAATTGTTTTGTACAAGTTCAGATTTTAAGAGTTATTTCATCGTAATCTGCAACATGTTAGTGAAGATGATGTGCCAATATTTCCTGACTTGATCATAACCAAAATCAAAGTTTAGTATTTTAAAGATTTCTTTGAAATTTGTAGACTAAGAAGTAAACATATTATATTAATAAGTCCTTGGAATTTCATCCTGGAATTGTTTTGAATAGACGTGAAAATTCTGAGCTGTTTTTTTATTGTTTCCAGTCATTCACTTTATCATATTTCAAATAATATTAATATATTTCTTCAGTGTGTTTCTAGTAATTTCGGGCATATCGGCATTCGAATGTAAAGGAATACACTGAGAAATGAGAAGGAACTCATCATTTGGCCGGGCGTGCACAGATAAAAAAAACTTGCAATGGGCTTTTATTAAACGATGCATCATTTTTGTTATTATAAGCATTAGAAACGATATTATTAAAATTGTAACAACCTTGCAAAGAAGAGTCTCATGAAGAGCGCTGAAACAGTCATAGCAGTAGGAAGCATAGTAGCATTTACAATGACGGGCGGCCTCGATTTAGAAATAATTTCCTTTCCAGCGTGGAGAGATATAGGTACCTATATGCAAAGGCTATCTGTCACTCAAATATAAACAACGGTCGATTGCAAATCCATGAGGGAATTGACGAATATAATCTGTCCACCGAAAAATCTAAGGTTGGCTATGGATCAGATATATTTTATCGAATAAATGAGATCCCTTGAATATTACTAATGGCACCGCATACACCCAATCATAGCTACACTTCGCCAAAACGCGTCAGTAATTTCATACTAATTGCCAAAATCCATTGAGATTGACAGCGCTAAAATTTTAGTTTTTTTTCTGTCAGGAATTTCGTAAAATGTAGACAGGTAGCATAAATTTTGATTTAGAATTCAGGGAACGTTATTAAGAGGTTAATTTTTAAACTGTTAAAATTTTCCCGACGCACACTTCCATGCGATTTCATATTAATAAACTTTTCTTTTATCTCTTTTGGTCATAACTTATGCATAATCGCTGTAATTTTAGACTCTAGAATTCCCTTCACTGGCAAAGCCGATACTATTTCGAACTCTACAATTACGCAGTAGACATGAAAATAAGAACATAGTTTATATAATTTCTAGTATTATATACCGCACATGTCTTTTGCTATTGTAGAATATACGCGTAATATGAGAAGCCGACGCTGTTTTCTTAGGCATAAAGGTAATTTCCTCGCATGATAAGAGTGGCTGTATTATAAGATTATAATTTATATTATATTAATTATTTACACTATAGAAATATAAGCGTATAAAAGTGCAGAAAATATTTTTAGACAAATACAGTCGCACGATCTGGCAGGAATCGGAATTTTAAACCACCTTTCTAACAGAATAAAGGGGCGAACAAGCGTTGATACCATCTTCCCAATCTCCGATATATTTATGGAATTGCATCTTATTGCAGTTTTGTATTTACGTCGCCAACCCCGTCATTCCTTCTTCGCACGCCCAAAATATTGCAAATATTCCCAATCGCAAATAATATTTCTATGGCGCGTCACGAGAAAATTTTAAAATGGCAATTAATTCCGCGTCTAGACAATTCGTTCCAAAGTAAAATGCCCATTCTGTTATCCTATTTCTATTCTAATTCATCGATTGCATTCTTTCGCCGCATTCCTTCCCCTTCTTAACGAATCGACGAGGAGGATCGCGATGAGTTACGCGTCTCCAGTCGTTAAACCGATTACGCGAACGTTCCGCGGAAAAAAAAAGTTGAATAATTTACGGCACGAGCGAATTGCGGCAATTACGAGACCACACCGCTCGCGCGGCGGCGGTAGAGGTTAACTAGCCGCTAATGAGCGCCTCCGAGTCCCTTGTGCGAGGGCACCCGTCAGCCCCTTAAGACAGCGTCACTCGGCGCTCCTCGCTGCCAAAGAGCCGGAGCGAAAGGAATAAGGAGTTTGGAGGAGGAAGAGGCTGAGGAGGGGAGGAGGGGGCGAACGATCTTCTCGGGAACAGAGGAGAAGGAGGGAGGAAGGAAGGAAGGAGGGAGGGAGAGAGATAAGGAAGGGGGAGGGGCGAGAAAACGGCCCCAAGGGCGAAAGAGGTGTCTGCCGCCACCCCTCCTCCTCTTCCCCAACTCCTCTTTTTACTTGCCGCAGCCTCCTTGAAGTGCGTAAGGCTCGGTGTGGAGCCGTAGTAAGGAGCTAGTGTTTAGGGAGATGTGGTTTTGTAAGGGTGTCAGCGTGTTTGGGGGAAGGAGGAGAAAAGGGAAAGGGGCGAAGTGGCGGAGAATTCCCGGCTCGACCTCAAGTCGCACTGCGCTCGCTGGATGAAGATCGGCTACTGTTTAGTTCCCAGACTACATCGCGAGCAATTACATCAAAGCGATTACCTCCTCGGGACAACCGATGTCAACGCGAATCTCTCCGCCGATGTCTAGCGATTTTGTCGGCAATGGAGCGTTAATTTCCCCCCAAATTTACGGCTAACGATTGAAGGTATAAAATTCCCATCTCTATTAATATGCAAATAAAATAATTGATTTAAAATGAAATGGCAGTTTAACTTCTATGTTTTGAAATTATAAAGTTGTTTCAGCATTATTTGACTGTCCAGCAATTGGAATTATGCCGAGAAAGTTCATTTTTGGTCAATACGCTCTCGATCCGTGCTTAATATTGGCAGCAAACAAAGCGCTACCAGTCGGCGATTAATTTCACCAACAGAATTTACTGATTTTTGGTACCTTTTTAAAAGAAAACGTAGCATTGTATTTTTCCCATCTGATGAGTTTGTAATAAGATATTTAGATTGAATCCTATCGGTCAACCAGTGGAAAAACATTCAAAATAGCAACGCGTTAAGTCACCTAACCGGTCCCAATCCGACGTGCGTAGAAACGAGCACATTTTGAAACAATCAATTAAATCGAGTATCGCTAAGCGATCGAGTTAAATGTAAACTATTTAAGATAAAGAGGATAACTGATAGATCGGCATGAATGCGAGAGTTCGGAAGATTTAAGAGCAGGAGATGGATAAAAAAGTCCATTTCGGTCCGCTGCATTCGGCCGATTATTGACACCGCGCTAGATAAATCAGTTGAGCATATAGAGGGGCATTCTCCCTTGCTCGTCTATGCGTGTCCGATACCTCCAGAAACTAAACGACAAAGGCCGCACTGCTCGCCAGTTCGAAACCAGTTTGGGACCCGCGAGGTCTCATTTTGTACCGACCATTGTCACCGCTTTTTCCGTACCGATCGGAGAGAACCTTTTTATTCTGAGGCAATCGATTGAAAATAACGTCTCTCAAAGTAATTCTTTTGCTTATTTTGCGTCGGCCTTAATCCAGGTTGACTTTCCCGCACAACTCTTTTATCTTCGTCATAAATCTTCCGGTTTCTGATACAATTGTCTGTAACGCGACAGAACTTTTTTAGTCTTCGATTCCGATGCAAGTATGCATTTATAGGACATGAGTGCGTGCCGGATGAAATTAATCCTTAGCAAAAATATTATCACGCTCTTCTTTTTTACTCTCTCAAATTTTTAACGCCGCTTCCCTTGACGCGAAATCTAGGAGATATCATTAAGTACATAATTGAGTGCGTGTCGTGACTGCTTCTCTAACGAGATATCGCCAATTTACATATAAAAACATGGAAAGGAAAGGGCAATCTTTTGTAATCTAGTTCCCAGCAACCCTTTTTTTATGGCAACTTTTTTATCCTGTGATATATTCATGTTCGGCTCTTTCATTTTCTTTACTAATACCATTGGAAATAAGTATGAAAATCATTTTCGATATTGTTCAAATTGATTCCTGTAAAGCATTACTACCATATCTAAACATGGTATCATCTATATATTGGTATGAGTTTGCAAATTCTTTCTTCAACAAGAAAATTCGATGAAGATATGTTTATTATGACTGTAACGGCTATAAAAATATTTTTATCCATAAAAATATCCATTTATGAATGTGATATTGATTCGTATCACTTTAATAGTATAACCTTATTACGAATTAGACAAGCAAAATGAAATATTTTCTTTGCCGGAAAAAAATTTTTTTTAATATGAAAAAATAGCAACGTCTTCGAGATTTATATCATTCTTTCTTTTGAAAATGAACTCCATCGCTTAATTTCGCTATTGAAAGACTAATCGATTGAATCACCGTGAGCCTTTGCAATCCATAAAACTATGTTTAGTAAGTAATGAGCGAGTCCATTCGATTGGCATTCCACGCGTTTTACGCTCATTTCCCTTTCTGGCGAATAAAAATATATTTTGAAGCTTAGCGTAGCCCTATAAAGTAGCTTAAGCCCCATGAAAATAATCTTTGTTTTTATTTCGAGCGGAAATATCCGTTACGACTTTTTTCGTCGTGCTTAGTGGAAGAGAGGAAATATATATGCCATAAAAAAATAAAAGGAATCTTTTCTGTCGAGTCTGCATGCGATTTCGGCACGCGCTAAGACCATAAGAATATAAAAGATAGCCGAATAAGCAGGAAGTCTGACCATTTGCGTACGTGCCACAAGCACGACTCTAAAAGTGTTTACGATGGAAGAGACGAAGATTCGGTCAGAAGCGTCTAAAGTGATAAATGACGACACGAGAGAGAGAGAGTGAGACGGTTAAAAAGATGGATAGAGAACTCACTAATGAAGCTGCGAAGGAGAGGAATAAAGAAGTGAAAAAAGAGAAGCGGCGCTAGAAAGGAAGAAAAGCGGAGAGAGAGACAGAGAGAGAGAGAAAGAGGTATGCACGCCTTCCCACGCGGAGACCGACGCTGCATCTGACAGAGCTTCCACTCTTGGGCGTCGAGGGCGTCGGGTCGCTTTCCTTACCTCCTCACCCTCCTTACATTCCCCTTCCCCTCTTCTCCCCCTTCCTAGCGTCCGCACGTACCCTCCCCTCCTCCTCCTCCATCTCCTCCCCTAGTCCTTACCTCCCCCTCCCCCCCCCTACCCTACCCTCTCTCCGCACCACTCCCGATTTTTTTCTTCGGAGGTAGGAAGAGAGAGAGAGAAGAGGGGAAGTAAGGACGGAGTGAATGGGGTAGTTGGGAAGGGGTAAAAAAGGGAAGAGGGAGAGAGAGAAAAAAAGAGGGCGGAGAGTTATAAAAAATTGAGAGAGGTGGGGAGGAGGCGTGGGTGTGGGGGAGAAGAAAAGGGAGAGACGCAGGGAAGTGAAGGAAGCGAAGGAGGGAGGGAGAGGAGGGAGCGTGGGAGGGGAGAGGGTAAGGAAGGAGGGGAGAAACGGTCGGAAGAAGCGTCGAGCGAACTCAGGCGCAGAATCTGAAGGAAGCGATGGAGGGGAAAGGGTAGGGGAAGTAAGAGGAAGATAGAGGGCGTAGGTGCTCCTCTAAGGCGAGGCGGAGGGTGGGGGAAGTAAGGGCGGGCGGGGGCGGGAGAGGGGGCGGCACGAGCGAAAGAAAAAGGGGGCGCTGAGTTAGGGAGAAGGGGGAGAGGAACGGAGTTAGGGAAAGGAAGGTTGCTACTTGGGCTGTACGAGTTTAGTCGTCGGCGGTCTTCACGAGGTTCGGCTGGCTCCACCCCAGCGCCTCCTCCTCTTAGGCCGTCTCTCTCCCTCCACCTTCCCTCCCGCCCCCGCCGTCCCCCTTTTCTCTCTCTCTCTCCTCGACCTCAACACTCGACCTCCGATCCTCTCTCTCCTCGCGTCGGCGAAAAAATCGGAGAGAGGTCACCGGGCGAGTCTCACGCACTCGCCACCAACACAACACGACCTCCCTCTCCCTCCACCCCACCCCTCCGCCCTCTCTCATCCCCCTCAACCTCCGCGCACCCCCTCCGCCCCGCTTCCTCCCCCTCTCTCTCACGGATCAGTCAAACTCAGCCGCCCTCGTGGCCCTCCTCGCTGCAACAGCTTTTTTTAATGCGGACTGCGGAGGGAGTTGGAAGTGTTGTTGTCGAGTGTGTTTGTGCATTTTCCCCCCGTCGGAGGAGAGGCGCGGGAAATATATACATATATAAGGAAGAGGATCTTCGATCCTTCGAGTGAGTGAGTGTCCGGTTCGATTCTTAAGACATGTATGCATGTGTGTGTGTGTTTTCCTTTCGAAGAGAATTCTGCCGCGTCTTTCAACGGAGAAAATGTTTTCGTTTAGACGTCCGCCTACGAATAACTCGTGTTATGCGATAAAAAATTTCCTCGGGATTTCATACAGTCGGTAACTCCCTTAGGCCGTTACTTGTATTGTAAGGTGACGTTATATTACATTTTAAACCTTTAGGGGATTTGCGAGGGAAACTAAGCGAAGATGGAGCTGCGAGAGTGTTTGTTTCCTTTCCTCTCTAATCCTCTCCCTTATTCCCTCTCTCACTCTCTGTTCCCCCTTATCATACCTCTTTCCTTCCACGCTCACTCTCTCACGCCGAATGAGTGGCCATTGATACGTCACTCTCACTACCACCATCCCCTCCAGTCCGTGTGTGTGTGTGTGTGTGTGAGTGGAGTGTAAAGCTGACGTCACCACTACCACCACCACCTCTCTCGCACACATGTCCCAGTGTCCAGTACGCCCTCTCTCCGTAGCAGACCACGAGGCGACACTGGGAAAGCCGCTTGAAGCGAAGGGAGAGAGAGAGAGAGGGAGTGACAAGGAGAGAGAGGCATGTGTGTCGATCGAGGAGAGGAGAGGAGAGAGAGGTGGAGGGAGGTTGAGTGTGTGTGTCGAACAAGGAGGAATGAGGAGGATGAAGGGAGTGGGAGGGCTTCTGGTCCAAAAGAGTGATGCATGGCTTCTATACCTCCTCTTTCTCCCCTCGTAATCTTCACTCGATTCCCTCTCTCTCTTCTGATACCTACCTCCCGTAATAAAACGCCTTCCATTCTCTGTCTTCATCTCAATCCAAATCTTCCTGTTATTTCATTCTTCTTTTTTCCGTCGCCACTTCGTTTAAATTTTTATTAGAAGCGGTTGCAGATGTAAATCGGCAGGCGATAAAGGAGGCTTTACCATTGCCCGTGTCCTTGCGGTCTCACCCTCGTCTCCCGCTTAAACTTTACGTGCGCAATCTATGTACTCGGGCCAAACTCGTCCGCAAGATGCGGTCGCGTTGGATCCTTTCCTCCCAAAAAAAATGCTATCTTTCTTCGCTTTTATTTTATTTTACTTTTTCGGGTTTTTTCGCCCCGCACGAGCTACCTCGTTCGGATATAATCTCTCCTCCCCGCGCGATCGGGTTTTGGATAAAAAAATAAAGAAGATTGTCTCCTCGCAATAAATCTCTCGGACCCGATGTTTGTTCGGTTTCGTTCTTTTTTTTTGTCGCCCGGTTCTATTTTTTATTCTTTCCGGTGTCTCTTCGCTCCTTTGTTTTTGCTTGATTGAATGCTTTACGGCTCCTCGCTTGATTCGGTTCGAAATTTGTTCTTTTTATTTCTTTTCGACTCTCTCTATCTCGTGCCTTCTGCCGCGAACCAAATGACCGAGAATTACCTTTTTGCGGAGTGGTTCTATTATTATTTTTTTATTCCTTCCGCTCCCCTTCTGACTCTTCCGAGGCGAGGTCCGTTTGTTTTCGGCGGCCGCCCTGACCCCTGTCCACTCCTCTTCCCTTTCTCGCCGCATTACCTTTTCCACGGAGAGCACGCGCGGATGGCAATTCGTGTCCTTTTCATGTTCTTTCCCCCACCTCTTTTTTTTCCTCCAAGGGGGGAATAAAAACCGGGAAGCGCGTGCACCTCCCTATCCACGCCCTTCTCATCCCTATTATGCTTCCTCTATGCACCTCTATCTCCCCGTCTATGAGGAGAGAGAGAGAGATTGCCGGTAACGCCTCGTATCTCTCTCTCTCTCTTCGTCCGATCTGACTGACCCCTTGCCAACCGGTCCAAAGACCTTTTCTTCTCCGTTGCCCCTCCCTTAATTCCCTCCGACGACTTCCGACTCGAAAACACGCTCGCACACGCACCTCACACGAGATGCTAGCGTCTCTCGTTTGTGTGTATGGATGCATCTCACCCTTCCCCTCTTCATCTTTCCCACAAAACCCACTTCCCAACTTCTATTTATATATATATATATATATATCGTTCTCTTTCCTCTTTTTTTTATAGCCCATCCTCTTAAAAGCACTTGGCGTTCTTTAATCGTCGCGTGGTCAACTTGACCCTCAGCGAGAAGAGATGACAAGCCAATTAGGAGGGAAGTTTGGCGCTAGTGTGTCCAACCCCTCTCTCGCTATTACATTTTATATTTTGCTTTTCGCTCGAGTAATTTTTCTGTAGATACTCCGATTATGTTATACACATAGCGGCTTACACCGAATATTGAAAAGGATAGCGAGTTATTGGGAGAATGTTTTCGCTCGTGCACAAGTTTTTCTGTGATTATTTCCACGTTTACGTTTTGTTCGATGTTGTGTGCCGTACCTGATGAAGGACATCTCAAACGGGGCGGTTGTGCGATCTACTCTGCCTCGATAATGCTCGTTCTGTTTGGACTCTTAATATGTTTATGTCCTATACGATTTCCGAGGTTCCGAAAACTGACCGTTACCTTCTCTCTTCTGCGTCGCTTTCCAGGTGCCGCCCGCCAAGGAGGCCGGACGCCCGTGACGGGCCACGTCGCCGCCAGGCAGCGGAAGGAGACGGCGGAGACAGGGCGACGCGCCGCCGGCCCGGACCTCGAATTGTGCGACACATCGCCCGATTGAAAATAGATAGAAGTGCGCGAAACCTGTCGAATATCTCCCCCGCGATATCTTTCGAGAGACATACATACATGTGCGAGAAGGACGAAGTGAGAAACTCCGAGTGGTGACCGTGCTGGAGTATTTGAACTCAGTTTGTATGAGCCCAATTAGGAGGATCCTAACGCCCCGCGGGGTAACGGAGGCGGGCTCATAGGGACACCGCCCCCTCCCCCGCGCCCCTTTCGCACCCTTGTTAATCCCCCACCCCCTTTTTTTAAACTCCTTCGGAAGACACAAGGAGGAAGGTAGGTGAAGACCATCGTCTCGCCCTAACGGTCCACCCCCCCTTCCCCCCCATCCTCCCAAACCCTCCTCCTCTTTCGAGGTCACCCTGCAAAGCGTTCCAAACGGCCGCCAAGGTGTTTTCCTCACTCTTCCCCCCGCATTCCCCCTCCTCCCTGCCCCCCCATTCCCTCCCCCCGCCCCCACGCCCCATCCAATCCTTGCAGCCCACACCCCTCCTGCACCACCAGCACCAACTCAACCAACAGCAGCAGCAACTGTCGCAACAGCAACAGCAGCAGCAACAGCAAAACCAGCAGAACCAACAGCAGCAGAACCAGCAGAATCAGCAGCAGCAGAGCCAACAGCAGCAGAACCAGCAGAATCAACAGCAGCAGAACCAACAGCAGCAGAATCAGCAGCTTTCTTCTAACCAATCAGAAGATCTCTCCACGACTTCGTCATCCGCTTCAGCAGCAGCAGCTTCCGCTGCAGCAGCCGCTCTAATGACCGAAGTCACTTCTCGCGCTTTCAAAATGGAACCAGAGTTCTGGCAGAGCCGGGCAACCGTGCCACCGCCCCCGGCGCCAGATCCGAAGGTGACTGAGAAGCTAGTTAACGATCTGCAGGTGAGAGTTCTATTCATATCCATCGCTAGATGTGTTTCTTTTGTTGCGGAGAGAGGATCAAGCTCTCCTACGTTTATTATCAAACTCATAATTCGGTGATATGCTCAAATTCACTGAAATATTTTTGGTGGATGATTCTATGCACGAAAATCAAAACCATTCATAAGAACTTAATATGAAAAAAAACATTGAAATTCGTAACTCCTTTTACGCCAGTCAATATTCTACAAACCAGTGGTGGAATAGAGGATATGAATCTTGAAGATTCAAATCTGACTGTGAAGATTAAAATTCATAAATATTTTGTGAAGGTAAAAGTAACGGTCAAAGATCCTTGTAATATGTTCTAGCAAATATTTCTCTACTTCTTACACGAAACTTTTTTGTATGCTAAAATTAATTACTAGTTTTATTACTTTCATGTATTTCACAATATTCCAATTATACTTTGAAGTATTCATACAATTATTTAAGGATCGTAAATATATTTCGTGCCATTTCAATAAGTTTTCTACGTCATATTTATTGGTATTATAATAGTAAGCTCTGGTGTTAGCAAAAAATAACTTGCTTAGCAACAAACATGAAGATTCAATCCTCATTATTTTCCATTCATATTTTTAAATAGCAAATAATCAATAATTTTCTATAAGACCAAGTAAACTTTTTACTTTCATTACATTTCGTGAATTAAATTGGATTTTTTGCTTTCACAGCGAAATATTCAGTTAAATCTATATCTTTTAGTTATAATTTGTTAACTAATAACATTACGACAAAATTTATTATTATAAAATGGTCGAATGACTATAGTTATATCTTGTGCATCAAATTTTTATGAAAATATCTTCACAGTCGCATTTCCTCGATCCTTAAAAATGCATAAACTTCAGCAAATTGAGTATAGGTGCATTAATAAATATAATACCTTTTTAAAACTCTTTCGGTAAGCATTAGTTTACATTTTTCATGATCTATTACTGTAGAAGTAAAATAATTTTTAATTTGAGATGATATAATTTTCTTCATTAGAAAGCAACCAATTGTTTTCCAGTGGATGACAAATGATTCTTTTGGTTATCCTAATGTAAATTGATTACTTTTCATTTGTTTCATCTACGGCTAACAAGTGATGTTAGATTATAAATGCCTTAGTGCACTGTAGACTGTAGATTTTTACGCTCTCGATGTTGTCTCTGCATTTAATGAAAGCTTGTGCACTCTATTCTATTTTTCATAGCGCTGATTTTTATTATTTTATGCATCCATATATTTTATATTATTTTTATCTCTCTGTAAAACTTACGGAATTACCTTTCTCCTTTGAGATAGCGTTAAATCGACGACTGAGTAGAACACGTCGAAGACTGTATTATGGTCGGGTTAACCGCGGCAACGTCTCAGTAAATACTTGCATTGAAAGGCGTATTATGGGATGTGTGGTTCCTGAGGCTTCCTAGTACAATCAATTGGGCGACAGCTGGTGACAGGTCAATTACCAAATGCTCCGTCTTCTGAATGAAAAAAATAATAGTCCCATATCAGCCATCTCTCTCTCTTTCTCTCTTCATTTCCCTCCGCCCTTTCCATCCCTCCCCCATTCGCTGTCTTCCCTTTCCCTTTATCCCTTGTTTCGCCTCTTCCAAAAACCCATAATGTCATAATTCGAGAGAGAGATAAGAAGAACGGACACCGGAACCGAAACCATCTCACGGAACTGCTTTTTCAACTTCATGTTGAGTCACGCTCGGAATGGACAGCTTAAATGGATTGAGCGTATGGCGTAAAAGCGAAAATAAGAGTAAATGGCGTTGCTCTGGCGATTTTAGGCTTCGAAGTTGCTCAGAATTGCTTGAAATTTATATTTTTAGGAGTAGGAATTGTAACAGTTCGGAGCGAAGGAAGCGCTTTTATGGTAATAGGTTGAATGGAGGCATTTCAAAAAAATTTATTGTTATTAGAACAGAGTTCACATTTATTTCTTCGGTGTCTTCGCGTAGCTTTATATTTTTCTATAGTATCATTTGTAAAGACAATTATATCTATAGAGAATATATAGTTTGATTTAGGTGATTATCATAACTACCAAATTGCAGTTTGAATTGCCTGTATAATTTGTGCTGTAACTGATCAAATTTGCATATTAAGACTTCATCTTATTGCACCCATTAGTGTTCTATCAGTTCTGTGTTTATAAACCTCAATTATATCGTCTTTAACCTATACACGAGAACGTCATATAATGGAAATATTGAGCTTTGTGTGGACAATAATTTACCATTTTATTTGGGAATGCTTCAAGGAAAGTTGTTTTAAATTTTCATGCATATGAAAGATGAAAGGAATTTTAACCTAAATTTTAAACACCCTGATACATTACAAGATTCTTGACCGAAAAAGAACGATATTATAAAAAAGGTTGTTTTAATTAAAAATTAAATTACGATAATAAGAGTTTAATATGCGTTTGACCGCAACAATATTTCTGGTTAACTTTACTTTCATTTGTATATTTTCATATCATAACAAATAATAACACGCAGAGCAGTAATATTACTAAAATTTTACTATTTGTGATTTTCTTCTAAATTTTCAAATGTTAAAATACTTCTAAATAAAATATATATGTAATATTTCTGCTAATAATTTACCTTGTGGCTTAAATCTTTGCATTCAATCGACAGCATAACTACTAAATCATGAGTATAGTATCCTAACTATAATTGTTTACAAATGAATAGTTTCATGACGTTTATCCAGCAATATTCTACCTTAAATTATGCTAATGCAGCAGGGATACACATTTAGGAGAGAGAAATAATCATAATCTGTTATTTTTATATGCAGTAGCCAGGGAAATAAATAACGCCGTTTATGTTTGAGCGAAAGCTCACGTTAACTTACGAGGATTATTTTTAAAACCTTCATTTCGTAAAGTTGAGTAACAGTTTTTCCTGGCATCGCAAAGTGCTAGAAATGCAGTTAAATGTTTTCTGACATAATGCAAAAGGTTGGTGGAGTGTCATTTCGCAAGCAAAGACAATACGAGAATCGCTTTGAAATAGCATTCCATTCCTTTTCCCCTGTGACGTTTAACAAATAAATCTCCTAAATTTCATTGTTCGTTGCACACAGGTCTTTGTCGCGACCATTTTGTATGGTATGAATTTACAACTTTATAGTAATTATTCGGTTAAACTAAACTAAAATCTAAGTTTTTTAATAAGTGCACGCCATAAACGAACATTGTAAAGAATTGGGTTTGAAACATTTTTGCGATATCTCGAATTTCAAATTATTTCACGTCATTCCTTCGTTTAAGCTTAACCTCTCTCAATTAGTCACATACTTCTCTTTATACATTTTTATAAACATTTCCGCAATCATTCGGAGCAATATTTTATTTTGAAAAATTAACCCGATACCAGCAGTGTGCCCATCGCCTTATGTTAATGTAAGATACAGGAAGCATGCAACGGACGAAAAGTTTCATAACTACTTTTATGACGTCGTTAAAATTTACCGCGAACAATAAATTTGCCATTAAGAATTATTAAGATAAGACTTTTTCGACGCATAAGTCTTTGGTGTAAAGAAATATCAAGTTAACTTTTTCGGTCTTCCCACTCACACGGACTTTGAGATTTTCGGAGTTTTATCTCCTAAGCAGCTACCATCGGCGCACGTATTAATCCCCGTGTCTACCCAACGCGTGACGCGGACCCCAAACAAACGGCCGAACCGACGGAAAGACCTTCCCGCCCGCCTCGCGACGAATTACCGCAACAGTCTGCAATTAGTTTTACGCATGAAATGGACGACGACTTTACCTCCCTTTGTCGCCGGGGAACAGCGGGGAACAATATCCGATTCGCTACCGTTGAGGAGAGCTGGACGGCACGGGACTCCACGAGGGAGCGACGCCCGAATGAGTGAGAGAGAGGGAGGCTATAGGACGCGGGAGGAGGGAGCGGCGAACGTAGGATGGAAAGGGTTGGGGGGATAGCTCCAGGTGTTCTCGTATGCAGATGCGGGGGTCATCCTCAGTGGCAATAAGGGAGAGGGTGGACAGCCGGGGAGAATAGGGGAGAGGAAGGAAGGAGAGAGGAAGGGGGAGAGGGGAGGAGAGAATCGGGACGTCCGGGAGAAGAGGGTCCGTAGGAAAAGAACGGATGATGCTTAAGCATCGACGGAATAGTATCGGTCAGATTTCCAAAACTGCATGCATAGCGTTTTTCATCCAAGAATTAACGCCACGGAAAATATTTTTGTATGTAAGGAAACTTTGTTTGTAAAATGTCTGTTCATCCGATCTAAGATTCTCCAAAAATATATGTAGTGATTACTCACTACAAATCATTTGGAACATTTTCTTATAATTTAGTCATATTATACAAAATACATGAAAATGGGAAAATTTTATTTCCTCTAGTTGCGCTGTTGACGATCATGATTTTTTTTCTAGTAAGCACTCCAACACGGAAATTAGGCGGATATGATTGTTATTTTCTCGTACATAGAAAAGTTACAATTCAACCGATTTATCTCCGGCGAATATTCGAACAATTGATGAACAAATTGCTCTCGGCGTTTATAAAGACCAATCGGTGTAGAATGTTAGCATATCGAACCCATTTTTATAGAAGGCAGACCGATCTGAGACTTTGGTGAACCACGAAGTTCTAGGCGCCCGCTATATGTGTGTAAAGGGTTGCAAAGTCATCTCGTGGGCCGTCAGTTGCGATGGGTGCGCGGAGGGGGAAGGGGGTTTTTTCCCAAGGGCCGCTGGAGGAGGGGAGAAAGAGGGTTTAAGGGTTCGAAGGAAAGGGTTCACAAGGAGGCAGGAAAAGGTAAAAAGGGGACGCGACCCATTTTTTTGCCCCAAGTCGTCTCAGGCCAAGAAAAAAATATTCATCGCCGTCCACCTTCCTCCCTCTCTCCCATTTCCACTCTCCCAATCTCTCCCTCTCTCTCTTTCTCTTCTGCCATCTCCTTCCGCTCCTCCGAGAATTCCCTTACCGACCTTTCCGTCGTGACTAAGACCACAACTGTTGCCGGTGTGCTCTCCGTGAGTCTCTCGATGCGCTTCATTGAAGCACTTAGGCGGGTGATGCGAGGATATTAGTTTTTGAGAAAGTTAATTTTTCTCGAATATAAATATTTTATGGGAGTGTTTTCCTCAAACAAGAAATGGGAGCCGTTAAATTTCCTTAGAGGCCTAGGTCAGTATCAACCTTCATGTAATTTTCACTCACATTTGTTTTAATTTTTCAGTTTATAATAATGCCAAATGTCTCCATTTCGAGGAAATGTTTATCGAAGTTATGATTTTATTTTTCCTTATCATTTAATAACGAGTTCCATTCGTAACGTAACGTTTCTGACGCTAAATTAGACGCATATCTTCCGGAAAAGGACCATTTATTTTCCATTCAACGAATTATTCTATATACTTTATGATGTCGTCTAATTGGTATAGCATTCACAAATGCTTTATAAATAAACTTAATATTCATCATTTCTCACAGCTAATAGTACCATTGAGCTCGTGCCTTATAACGTTTCTCAGATATATTTTATTTTGAAGCGATAATTTCCGTCTAATCGGAAAATCTTCGACGTTAAAACGCGGCGACGAAAAAAAGACCTCTAAAAAAAATAAACGGAGCCACTCCCCTTAAAGACGAGCAACGGGTCGCACAAAGCGTGTCGAACCTTAAGGGTTTCCTCCTTTAAAGACATGACACCGACGATCACGCCGGAAACTTCCGCGGCTTCCCTCCAAACACTCGTCGGGTATCTCTTCTCCCTTCGAGTTGCCAAAATGTGCGCGCGTGATCGTCCTTCGGGGTTAGGGCGACGTCCTTGAGATAGGTTAAGGGAGTGGGAGGAGGTGGCGGTGCCATCTCCCGAGCGTCCCCAGAACCCGCTCCATCACACCCAGTTCTCTCACGCCCCCGCGACAACCCCGCCCCTCTCCCTCCCAACCCCCCTCCCCTCCCCCCCGCCTCCCTCCGATCCCTCACCCGGGCTAATCGGAGGTCCCTCGATTCCACTCCTCCTCCCACGCCGCCGCCTCCTCATTTCCGTTCCTTATGTCCTACTCCTCCTCAGGTTCGTCTCCTCCTTTCTCCGTAGGGGGCGCCAAGGCGTGTAATCTCTCCCCCTCCCGGGCTTAATAGAGACATTAGCCCCGCTTGCTCTAACTCGCCACTTGAGGAGGCGACCTGCGTTTATGGCGCCGAGGGAGAGAGGGGTGCAAGTAGTAACGCCGTAGTTCTACAAGGGGGGGGGGGGGAGGTGAGGGAAGGGTGTGTGTTTGCGTGGAGTGCGGGAGGGGGGGAGATGGGGGGAAGGTGAAGGAGGGGGCGTGGGGGGGGGGGGAGCGGAATGAGTGAGAGGCTTTGCAGAGAACGTAGAGGGAGATGCATGGTTTGCATTCTTCTCCAGATCCACAGAACAGACTTAATTGATTAAAAACTTGTCACCGACGTTAGCTCAAGTTGATCCCAAGGCTCGATTTTTTTAATAATTAGAAAATTTTCAATTTTATTTTACTTAAAAGGTTAATGTTACATTTAGCTCTACGGTGAATCGTTTGTTCTTCCCTTAGCTTCATTTTTACTTTCTACTTATGTTGCCATTCATGAATAAACGAACTTAATTTTTTATCGTCATATTTACTACGAATTTAAAGTTTAGGTCGTTTAAATAGGAAGCGCATAAGTCCTAAACCGATTGTGTAATCTTCATAAAGTTTGAGTAAATATACGAACGCATGAAAAATAATTATCTAGTAATATTTCAAACAGTGCGAATATTAAATCTGCATATCTCCATCAAAAATCTCTTATTTCTTTTTCAAACTAATGGAACACCTTAGGCTTATTTATTTTTTAGCTTAATTTATGTATATGCGCATCAGATAGGAAATTGTTTCGCGACGTTTCAGTGCTTTTTGCCTACTAATCCATTATCAACGTAACTTTTTCATGCCCCGCTCCATAAAACGGACTGATGTATTATAAAGCGAATGTAATCTTTATGAAGGGCGACATAAAACTTCTCTTTGGTTCCGGTTGAACCAGAAAAAAATAAAGATTTCCACTTTTGTGAAAACCTCACAACGATCCCCATATCAATTTGCGCAAATTCTCGTTGCGCTGTTTTCGAAAGGAATGGAAAAAATACCTCTTCCCACTCGCTTTAAGTTCTATAAGGGACACGATTTTGGCAATGGTCCAGCAGGACTAGAATCTCTTAGGGCGTTCCCCACGGTTGCCCATCTGATGAATGAGTTTCGTAAAAAAATGAAGCGTTTTTTTCCGGCAGAAAAAAAACAAACTTTTCGGTTGCTTTTCAAAAGGAACGGAATAGGTCCGTGTACTAAGGGGGGGAAATGAAATAAAATGGTCTCTGAAAAGAGAGAGAAATGAAAATAACAAGAAAAAATATGTGCAAATGGGAGTGAATGATGGCTATGGGGAAGACCCGCTGTTTCTAGGCGTAAGCGGGAGAGAGGGCGAGAGAGAGAGAGAAAGGAGAGGGAATGTCCAGGAGGGAGAGAGAGGTATGCAGAAAAGGATACATGCAGGAATTAGAAGTTCCCCTCTACTGCTTTGCGACACACTGTCTCCCAGCGCCTCGTCTTCCGCGACGGGTAAGATATTCCCTCTTGCGGGATTCTGCGGAACTATCTGGAACCTGGGAACAGAAGGGGTTTAAAACCTCCTCCCACGCTTTGCTTTGGCACTCCCCCCCCCCCTCTTTCCCCACCTCCTTGCCCCTCTATTCCTTATCCTTCCGCTTCCTCTTCTCCCTCGGAGGAAGATCTCTCTCTCTTTCACCTCCCCGCTCCTCTCAACGCATCCCCAAAGCCTCTCATCTCCCTTGACGCAACACACGCTTCCTAGTACGTATTCCGACCCTCGGAAACGGGAGATGGCGATTCAACACCTCCCTATTCCCGCTCCTGTTTCCATACTCCAACTCCCAACTCTCCTCCTTATCTCTCTCACCTCCTGCTCTCAAACATTTCCTCATTAACGGAAAAACTGCTCCGAAATGGGAGGTATGAATTAGAGTTGCAGAATTAGTAAACAAATTTCCTATTACAGAAATAATTAATCCCGCCCCCAGCGTATGAATGAGGATTGCTTCGTCGAAACGAGACGGCTTTTTTAATCAGGTCTATTTATTACTCTTCTACGTTATTTCGAAAATATATTCCCAGCTCTGGAATTGTAAGAGTTTGAATAGAACGAATATGTTGCGAGGAATGAAAAGTGTTACATAAAATTAAGAAATGTTCCAATTATAAAGAGCTATTTATCTTATTGCCGTCCCCTCAATACAGCAATACAGTTTTCATTTTAAGTTTTTGAGAAATAGTATAAACCTGCTGCACAGTGCACTTTTCTCACATTAGCAACTTAAATAATCTCTGAAAGTTATTGATAAAAAATTATAACCAAATTGCAATTTCCTTATATATCGGACAACTTAGGTTCCACCTATTACGACAGCGATATTTTCTCCAAACTTTCAAACCACATCCGAGAATTGCTCTCAGCAGCAACGGCGATAAATTTCTATGGAAAAAGAATGAGGCGACCAACTCGACCGGATTCGAACACGGTACTCGATCGAGATCCGAGAGCTTTGCTACCAGGCCGCCTCTTTGTTTCTCTACTCACCCCACACGTCACTTCCCTCCCCTCTTCCCCAATAAGAAAGGCACCTGCACGGAGTAAGAAATCCCCTTCTCCCCTTTCTCTACCTCCTTTCCCCACCTATCTCTCTCTCACTTGGCGCCTGCGCCATCGAGATCCTTCCCCTTTTCCTTCCTCTCTCCCTCCCTCCCCCTCTCGCCTCCTCTCTCCCTCTCCCCCTCCCCTAATTCCCCCCTCCCTCCCGCCTTTCGCCGCGACATAGAGCGCCATTCTATCTCGCTCAGTGTTCAGTCGACGAACTCAGGGCGCAAAGGAAGGACGCCTCCCGCCGCTCTCTATCTCTCTCTCTTTCTCAATCTCTATGTGCTCTGACCCGAGCGCAATCCGCCTTTGTTTTTAGCTTTGCCGCCGGCTTGACCCTTTAGGCGATCAAGTTCACGGTTTAAACTGTAACACATGAAAGATTGAACTCTTACATCAAAGACGACGCCGATATCTATGATTGTCACATGTTGTTATTTTAAATTTCTCCACGGAAAATTAAATTTCCTTCGCTAATTCTTAGGAAATTTTAGAATTTGGTATAATTAATGTTTCGAATTTTATATACAACTTCGGTGACTGACAGAAAGATGAAGCCGAGACCGATTTCTTCATCCACGTTACATTAAAAGTCTTGACTTAACGATTTTCAAGGCAGTTTTCGGAGTGCGTTACATAAATTAATAGCCAAATGAGTTATAATAGGTACTAGATTACGCGATCGATTTCGGTCGGAAGTTTTACGCTACGGTCTATATTTTCGCCGAGTCACTGGAATATGGGCGACAAATAGGGAATGAGGTGTTTGGGAGAGAGTTTTAGGAGGGATGTTCGGTGTGGATGAGCATAAAGAAAGGTGTCTCATACGATCTAACTTCCTCTGTTGTTCCAATCGAAGCGTTTCCTTTTTCCATCCGATGATTTCACAGTCGATTTTTGGCGGTGTGTAGTGCAGCGTGAATGCCTTTGGACAAAGGAAAACCTGGTTCACATCCCGCTTAGGGTGTAGTCATCAGAAGTGGGAGAAAAAGCCTTGGTTTGATAGTTACCCTTACAAAGTTGTCTCGTTCGCACGAAATGAGAATGGATGTGGAACCATGTGCAAGGTCTATTCTTTATCATTCTTCTGCGAAATGTCTTAACTTCCATCTTATACTCCTCGACGAACAAGCGAGTAACGAATCCGCGTTATGGAAGTTTATAATTGCGGTTTAGTCTATGGTTATACGACCCCGTTGTTCGTCGCAATTCCGGTTAGATCGTAATGACAAATGGCAGGGGAGGAGCATTTTTTTTGGTCCATTTCCGTCCCCTTCCATATTTTCCTCCCCCCTCCCTTTCAACGACAACCCTTCCTCTCCAGACACAACCCTGTATCCAACCCTTTCTTTTTTTAAACCGCGTCTTGTTTCCACTACCCTCTTCCCCCCCATTCCACTACCCCTGCGCTCGTCTGTAGGGTGGTGAGGGCCATTGGATTCCCCGTAGTCTCATAAGAATGCAAAAAAAGGGAGGAGAAGCTATTAACCATTTTTCTCTCAGTCGCCACATCGTATTTACCCGCAGCTTCTTAATTCTCTACGCACACTCATAAATGCCGTTGTAAGGTTAGAGAAATAAAACCGAAGATTTTTATCGACTGTGATTCCGGAAAATGTCGTGTTTACTGTATAACTTTCTCGGTCCGTTAAATTCGTTGTCCGTGGCAAACGCTTTGAAATCGCTTCAAGTTTATGCGGCGAGCTTCATTACGCGGGATGGATGAAATTTATAATCTAGCTCAGTTTCTATGCAAAAGTGTCGTAAATATATGCGAATATTCAGCGGTTTGAAATGCAGCCAAGTGTAGAATATTGTGAGTATATCGTAGATTGTTGCGGCGGAATTTTTCATTGCATTAAAATTACTAAAATACTTCTTCACGTCGCCCTTACTTCTTTAGCAAATTCCTAAACAGTTGAAAGGATCTTTTCTTATGTTATTTTTTGCATCCAGCAATTCAAAATGAATGAAAATATTGTTACTTTGATTTCTGATTTTTTTTCTACTGTGATATTTACAATTAAAAAATCCATTGCATGTTTCAGCATGTCATGCATTTCTACAAGATGTTCGTCATTCATTGAATATGTACTTCGAGAAATTTATTACAATGATTTTTAAATTATCTTATTCTTATTTGAGGGGAAAAAATTGTCATAGACATTATGAAAAACAATTTGTCCCATATTGCATGAATCGCCCCTTGACATATATATTCGTTTCGTTGCATTTTCATTTCTGCTTTTAATTTAATGTGAAACTTTAAAAATTCTTCTTCTGAACAAATACATTTTTTAAATGTGGCGTGGACTCCAGCTACAAAGAATCGTTAAAAGGGATTCATCTCAGCAGTAGGTAATAGTCGCCGATCGTGGCGCCACCGGCTAATTGCTGTCGGGAACACTCTCCCGATGACTTAGACCAGTGGGGTTCACTAATGAGGCGCAGAGATTATGAAAAGAGAATGAAAGAACGCCTCTCCACCGTAGAGTGATCGGGGGGTTGGGGTTGTAATGGGTTTAAGGACCTGAGTCAGATCAAAGAAGAAATCTGTAAAAAAAAAAGCATTGGCATGAACCAAAATCCCATCCCACGACCCTTCTCCACCAGCATGGAATTCCATTTCACGATACATCTGCACAAATCACGTGGCACGTCTTATATTTTTTTCTAGTTTATAAAGGTAGCAGTTCTATTCCTGATTAAGACAACTACAATTTGACAGAAAAATGGTGCATGTTGTTGAACTGAATCAGTTAAAAAAATAAATCTGGTTCATAGGCGTCCCAACCTTTATATGGTGTCATTCCCTTTGTCACATGTTAAAAATTATATGGGCACATTTTCCTACCGATTGCTGAATTAAAAGTGTAAATTTAATACTCTGTTTGTTTTCATCATTTACTGCGTTCCTTTCATTTGTATGCGTTTTTGCATGAATATCCCTTATCCTAAATAATGTACGTGTTATTGTGTGTGTGTGTGTGCGTGTGAGTGTCATCTGCCGGGTGATGATCCGAGCGGAATGACTCCGCTACCTGTAAGAATAATACTAGTGGACCATCACCTCGGCTACGACTGGCGCATTTTATCCAGTTCCATTCGACCAATAGGAGACATTGTTATGCTTTCGCTTTCACGTGGTTGACGTGTGGGTCGGCAAAGGCGGAACTCTGTTCTCTGAAACAACACGGAACAAAGTTGACGTCTGCGACTCACTAAAAGTGTGTCTGTCTCTTTTGATGATGTCGTTATAAGTTCTTCCCTTCCTCCACCACCCCCCTCCCCCACCACCCCCCTCCCCCACCCCCCCAAATTGTGTGTGTATCTCTCTCTACACAATCTCTCTCCTCTCCCTCCCTCCCTCCCTCTACGCGTCATGTCGTTCTCTCTCTTTATGTCTTTCTCTTTCTCTCCCCGTTCTCTCTCTCTCCACCCCATTCTCTCGACACCGCGACCACTGCAGCTCTCTAGAACCAACTCCCAGCTCAGCGAGCGAACCCTGGAGGAGTGCTGGTCAACCCTGCAACGAGTGAGTTGGCATCTCTACCGTTGTGTATAGTATCTTCCACATTTTACATTATTATTAAAAGTCTATTGGTCGTTTGTTCGTGGTGCAACATTAGACTTTCTTTCATATGATTTTCCTTTGTTCGATTTCTCGGTGAATTTTCAACATTTTTTTTTCAAATAGTATGGAGGGTTTCTTCTTTTCAACATGATCACATCTCTTTAGTTTTTCGTATATTTTTTTCGAAAATTTTTATCCTGCTCCAAACATCCCGAAAGAAGCCATTTTTCCTCACCCGATTATACTTTAATATGTATCTATTCTTTCGTTCTTTTTTAATTCTCCCCGCCGATACGTGCGGTGTGATATTTTTCACGGTCTTACACCCATCCCGACGTTGGTCGATTTCCTCCCCACACCTCCGCAATTCGTTATATTTTTGTTAATATTATTTTACGTATCAACATTCGCCATATCAACATGCATGAAGTTTAATTTTTCGATACATAAGTTGTCCGTCCGTTAAATAATTTTCCTTTCGCTGTTTTTCGTTTCCATCTACATTTTTTGTGTTCGATGTTTTAAAGCACGTCAATGTTTGTGTGTGTCCGTCTGTTTTTATGTCTGTGTGTGTGTGTGTTTGATTCAGACTCGTTTTATTCCTTTTTAAAATTAATATCCGCTGCACTCACTTCTCGATGTTGCCTGTCACGAATGTGGACGTGTGCGTGCGTCCGTCTGTATTTGTCCGTCCTTTACGTGTTGGCGTGTCTTCATTTTTTTCCGTACGAATATAAAGAGTGTTAGCGCAGTGTGCTTGTCTTGTTTGTGTCTCAATGTATTTCATTTGCTCCGACATCGCTTCAAGAGGACGACGCCGCGTACTACGGCTAAGGAGTGAAAAGAAAAAAAGGAGATAGGCGATCGCCCCAATGGCGACCTCTCGGCGTCGCGAGAACGAAATTTAAACCGAATTTTAAATAAATAAAATAACTCGAACGAAACTATCCCCGAGGACCTCGCTTGGTGGTTGAGAAAATCTCTCGACGAAAGCGAAATCTAGGTTTCTTTTTTTTCTTAATCCTTTACGTCTTTCAGGTTTACAGGGCCTTAACTCCTAGTAGACTCGGAGGGTGTTCGACGACGGCACCTTCCTCCTTCCCGCCTTATTCCTTCTCCTCCAGCTGCGCCCTCTTTTATTTTTCCCTTCCTTTTTTCCCTCCCCCCCTATCCCTCCCCCTATTCCTCTTTACCGCTTCCCCTCCCGCCTTCCCGCAAGGGTGTGGTCTCTCCCGTGACATTAACTTTCGATCCGTCATTGTTTACGCTGCCATTGCCAAGCCCGCCAATCGGGCCGCTGGACTCCCGTGGCCATTTCTTATTCTTGCGACTCAGTCCGCTGTTCAGAAGAGGGAGGTGGGGGAGGCATCGCTTTTTTTCTGGTTCAACCAACCCAGATCGCCGCAACATCCACTTTCCACCCTGTTCTCCCAACAATGACATGCTTAGAAATAAATATCTCGCAACGAGCGCTGATTGTAATCCAAGGATATGAAAATCCCACGGTTGGCACGTTAACGTAGTTGTTTTTCCATAACGCTCATTTAATCTGTCGCTCTGATTTTCTGGAGTAAGCTGAAACATTATATCGTGATACGTCAACTACTGTGAGGTATCGAGATAATACTAACTTCACTTAGCAAAATATTGTAAAAACGGTACCAAAAATTGAAATTGTATCAATGCTATTAATCCGAGAATTAGTAATGAAAAGGAAAAATGGTTTTCTCAAAATAAGGTTTTTTTTGTTCAGAATGCTTTATTCGCTAATTTTAAGCGAATCGTCCTATCGAACGCTGATAAAAGCAATTATGTTTAGATACTGATCACTGCTTAAAAGGGCAATGTAAGTGGGGACTGATCAAGGGGAATAAATTCTCGACCGCTACATTTACAAAATAACGTAAACCTTCCGACCTATCTAGATCTAATCAGCAAAGCACACCGCGTCACTTTTTCATCATTCAATGGAAAATTTTTTTGCCCAGAGCAGTAACGCTTCTATACAAAGCCTTAGGCCATATTGAATCCCCAATGCTACCTTTACTCTCTCCTCATAGGCTGGATTCAACAAGTTTTGCAACATTTGTTTACAACTGGGTTGGGTTTCGCATTTCCAAAAACCGTATCGTCTCCATCTCCGTTATAATCCTTCTTTTAATTCACATTCCTAAAATTTAAAAAAATTTCAAACTATATCTCCTGATGCCATTTAGTTACCATACGAGCATAAACACAAATTATGATAAAACTGATAAAACTGACAACAATATTTCAGTATTCTTTTCGCATGACTAGGTAAAATAGGACTGCCGTATCAAAATATAAAAAACTATATAATAGAAATGCATAACTTATTGCTAGTACATATACTTACATCCAGTCTATTCACTCCAACACTCAATTTACATAGCTCCACCTTATAAATTCTCTTCCTATTTTCCTCCATATTATCAGCCACTACCCCAATCCGACCTTTTCCTCTCTTTCTCTCTTATCATATATATTTAATACACTTCCTAAGCTCACCTTCTCTAACCTCTTTTAATTCTTTCTCTCCGTTTACCCGTCTTCCTCCTCCACCTTCGCCTAATCCAACGTCCGTAAAAGGGCTTGCTCTGCGTATGGCCTCGCTCCAGCTCCCTCCAAATGATGAGACCGCCATATTCGAGGAGGCCAACAAAAGAAGAGTCTCATGGTGTGAGTCATTGCCCTCCCCGTCTACCTCCTCCTCCCCCCCACCCTCTCTCCCTCTCTCTCTCTCCCTCCCACTCTCTCAACCCTATGCAGCGCTATCCTCACACCCCGCCCGTATGAAGGAAAAAAAATAAAATTTCCTCTCCACCCTCTCTCGCATAACCCACCCCTCCCACTCCCTCTCCTCTTCCCCGCACATACGCCTCTCTGCGTTCATTTTTTTCGTCACCCTCCGCTGCAGCCCCGTTTGGCTTGTTTCTTTTTTTTTATAATTCATTTTTAATCCATCGCTAGGAAGGGGAGGTCCCCGTGCTACTATCTAGTAGTTCGCCGTTGGCGACTCCTTATTCACTCCCGCCTCTTTCCCCCTGCTCTTTCCTATTCTCTAACCGTCCTTTTTATATCAAATATGGTCGGTTAAGAAGACCATTCCATTACGTCCGTCCGAAATGTTAAAAGTCAATACTCTACGTAAACACGCGGTATTGTTAATCTTCGCGATAATAAACAAAAATGCATTAGGTGTTCTCAATAACGGGAGATATTAATTCATCATTCAGTTTTCTTTTCTATAAACGGGAAATATTTGTTGATTCGTGTTTTTCCAATCAGTTGCCACGTGGCAAATATGGCGTAAGATTTGAGAAGGAAGACTAGGATTCTGATACGAATATATATTTTTTCCTCTCCTTGCTTCGTCGGTCTTCTTATTCCCTATTCTCCCTCGCCCAAAGTACCGCCATCATCGCCCATATTTTCACCCCTAGCGCGGAACCCCTTCAAATTCCCCTTCTCACTGCCCACCCGCCTTACATAGATGGGAAAAAATGGAGCTAGGGGGCCGAGGAATAGAGAGAGAGAGAGGATGAAATGGCTATAGAAGGGGAGGGGTGAAGCAGGGTAGAGCATAGGAAGAGGGTGGGGGGGGTTAATATGTCACGGGGAATGAGGAGGGGGTGGAGAGAGAGGGTGGGGACCGTGCCCATGACGGTGAGGGGTGGAAAAAAAAACGGGAGGGGTTTGAGGAGGGGTAGCGTCGCCCGTGGGGAGGGCTGGGGAGCAGAAGGGGGACAGCCTCGACCAATCACTACTCGGCGTCCGTTTGCCAAATGACGAATGAGGAGGCTTTTTTTCCTCCCCAATGACGCCTATATTTTTTTTCTCCTTCACCCATCGCACAGACGAGTGGGCACTCTTATTTCTGCCTCTCCACCTCCCTCCCCTCCCTCCCCTCCCTCCCCTTCCGCTCGCTTCCTCCTCCTCACACCCCTCTCTTTTTCAATGCTCTCCCCGACATCCCGCCTCGCCCACTAGGTCGAAATAGACAAAAAAAACGGAAGGGACACTTGTTATCGTGAACATGACTCCTATTCCTCCGGGACCACTTTAGCGTAGAATAACCGTGAGAGTACATACGTGTCCCTCTTACTCTCACCAGTAATCTCGGTGATGGGTCGGCAAATATCTCGCTTGACTTCGAAGATTGAACCAAAGTTAACCACGCTATATTTAAATGAGCAAAGGTGGTGTAATAAACTACGCCGGAAATTTCCTCGGAAATTTCGAATTTGTTAATTATTATTCGCGGTATTTCGGAAATGTCGCGATGAGCATGAAAAATAATTTATATGAAATGCGTGTATTTTTCTCATATCGACTCATATATATATTTTACTCAGTTCGGTAAAAGTTAATGGCGATATTAATTACTGTCGTCAAATATTGTTCTTCCGATAAAAAAAATCTTCCTTACTATACTTCACATCAATTAAGTTTGATTGATTTTCTCAAATCTATATAAAAATTAAACAAGAAAACATTTTTAACACTCAAATATTCTCTTAAATTTTCGGTGGTCGGCGTGACGGCGATTTCAATTGAAGCTAAAAAAAATCGAGGGAAAAAAATAAATAGAAATTCTTTGGCGATCAGTCTGATCCGTGTTAATTGACGTCAAAATCACTTTAACGAACGTCTCTACCTTACGTGAAAGGGTAGCGACGCCACAAAACACAAGAATCCGTGAAAGAAGCGGTTACTTGACAACCGTAGCTCACTTGGAATAGGCTAAGGAAGCGGTTCCCAAACTTTTTCTTTGGCGTACCATCAAAAACATGACAAAATTTCCTCGTACCACATAGTACTAGTAAATATGAATGTAGTGAATGTGGCACCAAACTCACGTACCACAATTGATCTTCTTCCTATTCGAAGCAGGTATTCTGCTGCTTTTCACTCTGCTCGCGTACCACTGGCAAAAGCTTCACGTACCACTAGTGGTACGCGTACCATAGTTTGGGAACCGCTGGACTCAGGAATTGGATGGTTGAGTTGGTCGGACAAAGCGCAAGTGAAGAGAGGGACGTCAGGCGACCATTTTATTAGACGGGGCAGCAGCTGTCCCTCTCTCTCTCTCTCTTTCCGCCCCCGCCCCTCTTCCTCATTTTCGAGAGTTGCACTCTACATTTAGAAGGTGCGCTTTGAATGGCCACTCTAGAGCACCCGGCGCCACAGGTGGGTGCACAATCGGGTGCGGCCACTCTTCCTTCCTTCCGTCTGACCACCACCTCTCCCACTCTCCTCCCCCTCTCCCCTCACCCTCTTTCCTCCCGCTGGACCCATCCGTCGACCGACGCTCCCGGACCACCGAGCTCGATAGACAGTCCTGGCAACAAAGGATTAAATTAATGACTTCAAGATTCTAACATAGAATCTGTTTTAATTTCGGTTCAAAATTCAATAAACTTGCATAGTAGACTGTGTTCTTAATAAACGGAATAGACATCGACGACTTAATAACTAACCTCTATTATATCTTTCTTAATATGTATTACATAATGATTTTGTATATTATGCTAATCATCGTGTCTTTTCTGAGTAGATGTTTTATAGGTGGATATTCTTTGCTTCGGCGCCACAGGCGACGATAGCGCCGTCTATATGAAAAGAGAGTACGACTCGCATCCTCCCATCAGAGGACATTTCCTCTCAAACTCTCCTTTGACGTAACAATTCTTCTCCGTCTTCATTATTTTAGGGCAGTCTTAAACGATTATCCCGAGGATTCGAAAAACACTTTCTTCGCGTTGTCTTCTGCGACTGTCTTTTATTTTACGTCGTTCATTCGACAGAAGAAGACTAGGTGGGTTATTATAACCACTTGCTCGTAGAAATTCGTGAGAAAGTCTCAAGTATATGTTTCTATCGTGTTATTTAATTAATTGCATTCTTTTCTATCTTTAGCCATCGATTATCTGTTAGATAATCAAAAAAATATTTGAAAGCGTTTAAGCGATTCGATGAAAGAAGAGAAAATTGTCGAGACGTTAAATCAAGGAGTGCGCCTTACTCTTTAGTTTTGCGAAATCCGAAATGTAACTGTTTTAATACTTGTTTAAAAAAAACTATATTTACTATGTATATATTTAAAAATCTGAATCATTCGAGGCTTTTAAATTACGAATGGATGGCGTGATTATTTCGGAGGATTCGTATTATTCTGTGCCTCTAATTTCTATTTCTATTACCGAATAAAAACATTTTCCGAGTCCGCCCCGCGATGACAATACGCAACCCTTAACCAGCTTGGATATTCTCCCTTGACTATAGCGTGGACCATCGTTTTCGCATCAACAGAGGGCGTGCGATGGACACGGGGGCGAAGGAGGGCGTAAGGAACGGATTGTCCGTCTTCAACGGCGACGCGGAAAGGGTCTCTTTCCGCTCTCTTACCTCCCTCCATCCGAGATGGAACAAAGGAGAATGCAAATACTACAATCACGCGCCGTAGCCGCCGCTCCCCTCTCCCCCCCCACCCCATCCACCGCCCCCTTTGTTACGCGCCCTTCCACTCCCAGAGCGTCCACCGTGGACCAGCCTCACGCTGGGACTGATGGCGAAAGGAACCGGTTTTGGCTCTCCTCATCTTCTCCCCCTTTTTTTTCTTCCCTCCCTATAACCCTATCTCTCTTTTTCTCTCTCTCTCTCCCTCCCTATTTCTCCTCTACCCTCCGCGTGGCCTCCCCTCACGGCTCCCGGTACACCTATTCTGTTCCCCCCGTCCGCCCTGCGTTTACGTCTCCCAAAAGGTAATCATTTGCACATCCACTTCAACACGACCATAAAATTACCCCAACTCTCTTTTCTCCCTTTTAAGCGAGAGCGCGCACTCACCGTGCCGCCGCGCGTAACGGCGTTTTGTTCGCGTAAAAATGGACCACGGAGGTAACCATAGTGAACCACGCGTCCGTCCGATTGCGACGACGCCCGGTGGATGAATATTCTGGTGGAGGAAAATAAGTGGTCGACAGGCTTTTCTCTTCTCGGATCGCCTTTGCGAGGAAAGGGTTTGTTGTTTCTCGTTCGGTCGGTACAGAGATATAATAATAATGGCGCTTGGGGGACCTAGGCGCTGGATTAAACGGAGGTCCACAATTTCAAATTAATGAAATAAAAACAATATAAAACATAAACATTTTATTTTTCGCTTACGGAAGTGCAATAGAAAAAATTTAAAAAAATAATTATTCTTTTACTTTTCTAACGTTTTTGTCAATTTTTTATAATCGTTTTACAAAGCAACTGAAAGTGAGACATAGCCCCCATAATGCGCCACTGGGTCGGCTCAGTTTCCGAGCGCTATTATGTTTTCTGAAACACTGGAAAGTGTATCCTCGACTTAATGTAACAATTTTCTCTTTAGGTGAAAGCTAATTATTCGCACAAGTACTATGTTATCCTTACCAAGACGTATGCGAAGATATGGCTTCCAAAAACACGTCCAATGGAAATATTCTTATCTGTGTGAAAAATTACGCTAAAAGTAGATTAAAAATTAAAACCATGAGTCGATTTAAGTCACTCTTCGTCTATCGTTTTCCTCCGTAAAATGACAAACGACCGATTTCAATTTTTAATCCATCCATATTCGCGTCGCTTCTCCTCCTCCCACCTACTTCCGGAACGCGAGAGGAAAAAAGTCTCACTCGTTCTCCTCCCATACCTCCCTTCATTCTCTCTCCTTTTCTTTGTTTCTCATTTACTGTCTCTTCCTCCTTCCTACTTTTAACCGCCCCCCCCCCCTCCCCCCTCTCTCTCTCTCTCTTTCGGTCTATTCAATCTGTATCCCATCCGAGATAAAGCCTGTTACCGCCCTCCTGAATTAAAAAGAGACTGTTGCGCCGCGCGAAGACAAAAGAAGGGCGAAAATGCCTACGTCGAGAGGATATAAGGATAGGGATTGGAGGGGAGAAGAGGGGGAGGTGGAACGAGGCGTTAAAAAGGAATACAGCGTGTGGGCCTCTTCTCTCCTTGCCCTCGAGATGAGCGGAGCCTTTTTCCCTCGCGAAGTGGAAGGAGTGAGAGAGAGAGAGAGAGTTGGATGAAGAGGGAGAGGGGAGAATGGAGTTTGGGTTAAAAAAAGGGGGGGGGGGTAGGTAAAGAGGAGTGTTGAGAAAATGACTTCCCAAGTGTACCGCGCGGATAATAGAAAGTCGCCATTCAAGCACCGTTGACATCATCCAATCTTTCTGGGCGCACGAAAAAAAAATCCGTTCGAGCAAATGGCGGATGAAGTTTTTTTTCCCTAACCTCGCTCGTAATGCGCTTCAGATTTAGATGGAGCCGAGAAATAGAAGAGAATATGGGTGCGTGTTCTTTCTAGGAGGATCTCGAAACGCCTTAATTTGTCCTCATAATTTAAAATCAGTTTAGCATGGTAGTAAATTGGAAATGGCTACGCCGTACGTAGCAATCGAAAATGTACTTGCACTTTGTTTTCATTTTATTACTACTTTTATGGACAGTAGATATTTTTTTAATATCTATTGTCTACACTTAAAATTAACCATTGTAGCGTTTAGTATTTTACTTCATAATTTCCATCCGTACTACGCATTGAAATTATTTTTTTTATTTTCGTGATTCGTGTTGATTAAAAATTTCAGTAATAGTTAAGTACGTATTATGGTTAGAAATCTGCAAATACGATAATCGTATTACATAAAACTTCTCACACGCAGCATAGATTAGAAAGCGCCTAATTCAATATGACCGCACTTATCCCACCTAGTAGTATATAACCAATAAAAAGTCTATGATTAAATTGGTGTTGACCGTATTAATATAATTAAAATAATTACGTCAAACATTAATTCTCCAGTAAGCTTTCAGACGCGCCTAACTCTGAAAATAACACCTTTTTTTCCGAAACCATTCAAGCCACTTTATCGTGTTTACGCATCAAACGTGTCAGGAAAATAAAACTGCTGGTCATTTCTTTCGGTGACGAGGCGTAAACACACGTTTAGCCCCGAGAGAGAGAAAGAGAGGAACACAACATTTCACTTCCGGCCAGACTTTTTTTTTCACCGGCCGAAATTTTTTATTAAAAAAATGAAAGCGTAGACTTGGGCGGTATATGGAGCGTTAATTTATGCGTTTCGCGCGAGAGGGCGATATTTTTCATCGTTATGGAAGAGGTGTCTCCGCGACGAGGGTTTTTTTTTGTCCTCCCTTTTTTCAAATGTGTGTAGGAATGCGGAGCCGCTAGGCAGGAAGAGGTGAGAAACGGGCGTCGCCATTTATAATTGAGAGTGAGAGGGAAGGAGGAGGGAGAGGAGTGTTTGAAGGGGAAGCTGCAGCTGTAAGAGAAGAAACAAACGCGTAGATGAGGACAAAATAAGAGAGAGGTGTATCGAGGTAGGATGGGGTGAGAATGGGGGGGGGAGGGGGAGGGAGAGAGAGAGAGGTAAGGGAGGAGGAGGTCAGAAGGAAAAGGCGGTAAGGAGGGTCGTGGGAGAACGCGCGGGACCCAACAAATCTGCATACGCTCAGGGTCCTCTCCTTCCATATGCATATGCAACAACGGAACAACACCAACCCCCTCTCCTCCCTCGGGCACCCAAACCCAGGGGCGGCCCACAAAGGAATGAATGTGGGCTTCCCTTCTTCAATACGCCCACGATTTTTTTCCTGGATTCATTTCTCAGGATACGGTCTTTATTTTTTTTTTTTTTTGAAGGTCTCGGCCCTTCTCTATCCAGAAACCACTGCCCTTTCGGGTCCCTTTCCCTCCTGGGGAAGGGGTGGTAGGTAGCATGGGTGGGGGACCCACTCAACCATCTGCCACTGTCTCCTCCTAACCATCCACGATCATTAAATCCGCACCAGCGGTAGGAACGGAAGCCGTCACAGGCTTCATATAAAAAAACAAGTCTCGTTCCGCGGAACGTGAAAGAGTAAACGCTGTTCTTCCCGCTCGACGCTCGTCAACTCGCGCGGTATAGGTTTACGCGCTTAAAATGAAGACGGCGTTTTTTTTTTTTTTTAGTGACCCGCAGAGAAAAAGTGGTCTTGATGCTTATCTCGCTATCATAAGCGGGCTTTAGTAGCGGAGAGTTGTTTTTTTCTATGCATCGTAGATCTGATAAAGTAACCTTTTTCACACTTTTCACCGAGACGTATCAGTTGGGCCATCTGTTATTTTTCCTTCTCCCTTAAAGGGTTTTTTTAAGGCACTTTGTCACGGTCTTTTTTTCCCTTCTTCATTTCTTTCCCATCTCTCTCTCTCTCTCTGGACACTAATAACAAAATGGGTTCGTGGATAATGCGGGATGATTCATGAGACCGATTCCCTCGGATAAATGGTTTTCGTTCGAAAACCCCGATCGAATCTTACGTGGTATCGTTATCAACGAACGGATCACCGATTTCACCTTTTTTTATACGTTTCTCAGTGGACCTATTCGGAGGGCTATTAGATCGCCCTTCGCAGACATAATGAACCGAAGGGATTAAGATGTAGAATACTAACTAAGGCGGTGAGGGATTTTTGAAAAGCAATGCAAAAAAGTCAAAATCTCTTGGGTAATTTTCTTACATGTCGTTACTTTCGCAAAAATTTTGAGTCGTTGCTGATATTTATCAATAATACCTTCATAGTCTTATGATATGGACATTTAGATTTCCACTAATGTTATAATGGAAGTCGTGATTATCCGAAGTAGTTACTTCGTATTCTTGGCAAAAAAATTGTTTTCGTTGCTCATTATTAATGAATAAAATTATAAATTATCTTATAATTTAATTACATTACTTTTCTCCGAACTAAAACTAAATAATTATATATACATATATACATACACACACACACACACACACACATATATATATATATATATTAAGCATAACATTAAATCATTTTAATGACAAGTTATTTTATTTGTCCTTGTTCCTTCTTACCAAACTGAAATTATTCTCTGGATCCGACATATAAAAACTCTCCGCTTCCCCAAACTCATTTGTTTTTTTCGTATTCATTTCAAACCTTCTTAACTTCATGGAAAACGGATTCCTCTCATGCTCTCAAGCGTCTCCTCTGCCGTCGCAACTCAAATGATTCAGCATTCGGTGTCGCATAATGTCGATGAATATAATGTTTGCATACGAGAAAGGTCCCCGGAAAATTTTAAAAAATACATACTGTCGCCCGTATAGGAGTCCCTTTTTTTGCGTGCCGCAGAAACAAAAGTCGTAACGGCTTCCTTGCACCCTTCTACAACCCACTCCCCCCTTCCACTCCATATTCCCCCCGCCCGCGGACCCCTCCCTTTGATTCTCACCTCGTCATCACTGCGCCTCTCCCTTCCTCCCTCCCTTTTCATTTCATCCCCTTTGTGGCCACTCCCTTACCCTCCGACGACACTTTTTTTCCTCCTCAAGCGAAAGATCATGCCCGTTGCCTGTCGCTTTATCCAATTCTCCATCCTCGCTCTCTCTCTGTCTCCCTCTCCCTATCTCTTCTTAAACACATATCTCTCTTCCGTCCTTCCTCTCTTCTCTCATTCCTACTTCCGCCTTTTTCTCCTTTCTCATCCCATCCTATCTCATCCTCCTCTCCGTATATTTTCCCTCTCTCCTTCTCCCCTTCACCTCTCCTCAAACATCTGACGATGTAAGATGTGTCCGCTAATTGTAGCTATCAGAGCCATCTATGGAACCGTTAAAGCGTTCAAGCGCGGAGAAGCTTCGATCCTGTTCCTCGACTCCCTCCCTAACCTCCCCCCTCCCCTCCCCCCCTCTCTCTCTCTCTCATCTTAGCTTGCATGGATTAATGTATTCAGCTGTAACACCCGGTTTAAGCCAAGTCATTGAGGTACGTTATTTCAATGCAACGTCTTATAGACAATCGCTTTTGTCTTAACGAATGTCTTTTTTATATTAACGTCGTAGTTCCTTCTGCCAATGCACTTTCATTTCGTTTTATAGGTATTTTCTGAGGAATAAACTAAAAAATGGTCATTCTTACAGATCGCTCATCTTGCATAAATTCCGATATTGTGTTACAAGGTCGAAGTACCTGTAAACCAAGTCAGAAGGCAATTTCTCTAAAGAAATTGCTCTTCGGATGAATCAGTTCTTATTAATTTCATAGAACTATCGACGGAAGAATAAAACAACACATTCATATTATATATTTATGGTGTGTTGTTTACTTTTTATAATATTTAAAGAGAGGATTTACAACTTTAAATATGCATATACATTTCCAATCATATAACAAGAAATTAGACAACATTTAGATCGATTCAGAACAAAGAATTTCTTATTATATTCAGGAATCTCTAGGATCCTTCTTGCGTTCCATTTTTTAGATTTTTTAAAATTTTTATTAGACGACCTCATTATTTTCCTCACCCAGAGTTCGAAGATGCGATACGCCATTCCGATGTTTCTAGGTCATTGTGATAAGACAAGCGAAGAGTGCTCCTTCCAAGGTAATTGTGTCAGTGGAGTTCGGCGTGTCGGCGGAAATGGCAAGAAAGAGAGATTGACGAAGGTGATCAAGATGAGACCTTTTCAAGTTCGCTTAGCTGGCAGCATTTTTGAAAACTCGACCTTTGTACGCGCGTGAAAACGATAAATACCGCTTTAGAAGATACTTATGGCTCCGGTTAGGAATATATATTGTGAGGAAGTGAGCGTTCGTCTTCTTTGGTATATCTAGAATAATAGGATCATGGATAGAAAAGTATGGAATGGTTTATTTGTCTCTTAATGTACGCATTTGTGTGTGGAATGAATTACATGATATCCTTTCATCATTCAACTGCGTCATTATTCTATGACAGCACATTAGAAAAAGAAATAATGAAATGATAACGTCAAATCCTTAAGCCAACAAGACCACTGTTTATATCTCTTGAGAATATTATCAGTTAAGTAATTAGTCATTCTCAGCATTTAATTATACTCACCTTGATATCCCATTTCGATCTTCGAAAGGTCGTTAACATTTCTAATCTGGTGGAATAAAGGTTACATAATTTTTAGGACTTCAAAGCAGTGGAATCATTCATATTACTAAATATTTAGATCCAGTTATCGTTTTTCAGCGTGACCTACGATTAGAGTTGCCTACTCGTGACGAGTTGATTACGGGAGATTTCTGCTTCAGGAGTCGAAAATTCCGGGAGAAGTTTCACAAAGCTGAAAAATCTCTTAAACGAACCATGAGAAAACATGAGTACCTAGTTAGCCTTATTTTATTTTTACATAATCTGATCTTGGATGATTGCCCATGACAGTGAACCTTCTATTGCCCGCGTGCCAATATTACTGAAATTGCCGCCTCGCGTGCCACAAAAAGTCCTTGATTTTTTTGTGCGCCAACTAATTTTAATTCGTGACCAATACATAAGAGATTGAAATTTGTTACCGTTAACTAAGTAACACAAAAGTTTTTGCGGCACTAAATCGCTAAATATTGTCCTATTCCTGGAGACTCCCGACGAATCCGGGAGGGTTGGTAACACTACCTACGATCCAGCATATCATGAATGTTCGATCGCAAACAGGTTCACGGGGATTCCCCTCCTAAAATCCGTTCTCGCCCATTTTTCTCCACCCCAAACTCCCTCGGCTATGCCCACCACGAATGTCACCTACCCCCTTCCCTCTCCCCCCGCTTTCCCCTCCCCTCCCCACTCTCCTCCCCCGCCCACCCACGCCAACACATCTTCCCTTCGAAGTTGGACGAATTTCCCTTCGACTTCCATGAAGTTGCCCTCACGACTCTCCCCTTCCTTCCCCCCCTCCTCTTTCCCCCTTTCCCCTACTTTCTCTTCCTTTCCACCACATTCCTCACTCCTCTCTCTCTCTCTTCCTTCCTTCCCTCCCGACTTCCTGGAATAAAAAAAAATCTCCGATCGTGAACCCTGTTGTATTACTGTTCCTCCCGCAGCTTTTTTAAGCGCCCCATCTCGCCCTTCGTAACGTTTTCTCGTGTTCCTTTTGTTATATCAAAATGAAAAAAAATAATGTGAAATTCTACTTTGAGCAGAACAAAACTTTTTCTTAATAGCGAAGAATCGTCCGGCGCTGTAGGAATGCCAGTCACAGAGGGCCTCGGAAACTTCCTCTTCTTTTCCTTTTTCCTCTCTCCCTCTCTCGCTCTCCTGCCCTCCGCTGCCCTTCAATCCACTCAACCTCTTCCCTCTCTCGCCTCCCTCCCTCCCTCCCTTTCTCACTCGAGAGCTTTTTTTCCGCGTTGTCTCCAACACCTCGACGCGTCACGTCGCGTCACTTCGCGTCGAGTCACCCGCTTCCAAATAATTTTTAACCCCCAAACTTTTTCCTCACGATTCCTTTCCTCATGTTGCCATGCACTTCGAATTCCGCCGCCCATCGCTCTGTCGCCGATTGCTCGTGCGTTCGAATCATTGCCTTTCCAACCCCATAAATGGCACCATCTTTACGAAAATATCGACGCGGAAGGGATTTTAAAACCGAATTTACTGAAATAAAGATAGGCACGCTAAATAATATATATTAAGGGTTGGATAAAAATTGTATTATTTATGCCGCCGACTTTGTAGATATTAATACTAGAATGGTCATAAAAAAAGTGGGTAAGTCCATTTATCAAACATCGAAGTTTATTGTGAGGAGCAAGAAAGGACATGCTCATACTGCAAAGTAGGAACTATATTTATTCCTATTCTCTTCTTTAACGCTAAGGTTTTACCTGTAGGCCATTCAAATCTTCTCGCTGCTGTCTATATATACAAATATATATAAGTATATATATATATATATATATATCATGGTCTCCTCTATCACTCTCGCGTTCTTTCCATCTCCCTGGCCAGATCCATATCTCTGCCATCCTCTTATTCGTTGGGGGGGAAATTACATCTTGTATGCCGTATTCGACCATAATATTTTCCCTATATCTACAAATCCCCTTCCGCCCGTGCCCACCCAATCCTACTTCGGTATCTCCACCTTTTTTATTTCGTCCGAACTCCCTTCCCCGCACCCCACCCCACCCCCTCTTCCATCTCCCAAGAATTCCTCACAACCTATCATCATTGACACAAAAGTCATATTTTCTCCGGGCACGGTACCGATCGTCGTTGAGTTTGACTGCCTTTTCGCTATAGCCGTGAGACACGAATCCAGAGATTGGAAGTAAAGCCAGAGATATAGAGAGGGAGGGGGAGGAAAAGCGGGGGGGAGAGGAGGAGAAGGGGATAGAGAGAGAGGCGGAATAAGGAATGGCTGGGAGTTCATAGTTGGGAACCGGGAAGGTGGTGCACGGGGCGGGGGTAGGGGTTTTCAAAATCTCCATATGGAGTTTGTTATATTTTATGAAATTCGGTTCCTTGGTGGAAAAACATTTCCTCCGAGAATCTGGAAGGAAACGGTAAACGGGTAAAAAAAACTAACTTCTGCGGACGAAAGTCAATTGTCGGCCTATTTTTACGGCTTCGTCTAGTGCTTTTCAACATGCACATTGTAAACACGCGTCTAGATTATTTCGCATCGCTGCGCTCTCGGCCTTTAATATCGAGAATAGAACCGAGACGTTGCGTCGCATATTTGCACCGCACGTATTTTGTATTAGTTTCTTTGAAAATGGAAGAAGAGAATGAAAAATAACTTATACCGTACCGCTTAATGCTATTTTATTTATACCTAAGTATCGTTCTGTATTATCTTTACCGAAAAAATATTTTTGAAAGTTAAACATTTTACCTCAGTAATATCCATAAAAGATGAGCAGTAGAATTATGATTACATTTATTGTCAAAATATATTTTCATAAGTATGCCAAAAAATGAATAACTATATTAAAATTTTTATATAAATAATGGAATATATAACCCTTTGCATCTCACTTATAGCATATCGTAGTTGAATTATTTCTTTCGGTTTATTAAAAATCTACTCGAGCATCACACTGATTAAACTATATTTTTTCATCAGCTGTACGTAATAATAATCATTACAACTGTATTATTTGTTTTGCCCAAAAACGTTTAACATCTATTTTAAGATATCATTAACTACATTTTTGTTATATCTCTTTATAAACAAGAGTCATAGCAGGTGATCGTATTTCGTAAACGTTTTTTTTTCATATACGAGTACCCGAGGATCGTACTTATCCACGTATATTATCAGTGTTTATTTAAAGAAATAACATTATTCTTCAAAAGAAAGAAAACGAACAACTCATTCACTTTATGCTTCAAAAACTGAAGGACAAACGTATGATAAAGAAGTAAACAAAAGGTTCTATTAAACATTCCGAAAGAATTCGAAGAGTGGCCATTTTCTGGTAAATGAGAGAGAGATGTCCAAGCGGTTACGATAATGAAAAACAGTGGGGAAAATAAGGAATTCAAATTTTGCCGTTTTTTCCTCGAGGACGCTAGGAAGAGAAAGAAGAAAAGTCGACCGCTTGCCACAGCGGTGCGCTGCTTTCGCTCTCTCTCTCTCTCTGTTCATCGAAATAAAGAAGAAATAAAGAAGGAAGGTAGATTCCTCCTCCTTCCGCTCCTCTTCCCTCCCCTCACCTCCCTCCCATTCGAGCCGAAAGTTTGAGAAATTACTTTTGCCCTTCGTTCCATATGCATTTTCATTCTCCGGCTTTTACACGTCGCTTCCCAAAAGAATCCTTTCCATTTCCTCCTCTTCCTCTCCTCCCTCCCTCCCTCCTCACTCCCTCCTCTCCGCCCATTTTCTCCCATCCCGTTTTCTTTCTCTCACTCTCACAGTGATCTTCTTTTGTTCCAACTAAAGTTGTTGGCCAATGGCCGCTCCGGGTTTTTAAAATCGACAGGTGTGGCCTTTCCCACAGTTCCCTCTCCACTCCGGCACTCCCCCCCCCTCCCCCTCCCCCTCCCCTTCTCTTCCCTTCCCCCTACCACCACCACTCCTCCGCTTCTCCCTTCTCCCTCCATCTTCCCTCGCCTTCCTCCTTCTCACCTCTCTTATCCTCCCACGCCTCCACCTCTCCCCCATTTTTCCACTTCCACGCTGGGACAGCGTGGAAACACACACGATCCTCTGCACGCACGCCTATTTAGATATCGCGCGGTGGCATTTGGATTAACATGCTACGCACATCTTAACATCTTTCAACGCGTATTTCCGTCTCCGATGGCGATTAACATCTCGAGATAAAATGGCCGCTTTTTCTTCGGACTTTTTTACTTCTCTCTACTCTACTTTACTGTCGGTTTATTCGAAGATCGATATTTTCTGAAGCTTTTCGTTGTTACGTCGTAGCAAATAATAAATGGATAATAGTAACAACAATGGCAATAATAGATCAATTCTATAAGCTTCCTCCTTAGGTGTGTTTTAAAGGTTTTACATGATGTCAATGTTATTGAGAGGAAAAAAGAATTTTTCATTGTTTGCACTGAACATTGCTCTTAATCAAATGCCAATAATTGTGCCAACACTACATTTACACATTTGAATTTTACGTACTATTCATTGCTTTTGTTGTAACCTTTCACGAGTAAACTAAATTTATAGAAATTTATTAGGAAAAGTGTTTGTTGCTCAAATCTCACCTAGAGAGATTAGCTTTGAAAAGCGATCTGTTGGAATTTAACTCACAAAAATAAGATTTTGAGATCGAATCCCGCTTTCAACATCTTCGTTGGTGTTCCTTGCTGTCAATGTTTATTGTTTTACTGACCAACATGACCTACATAACATATAAACCTCGTTTTAAAACATAAAAATAATCCCTTAAAATCTGTAAGTATTAAACAAGTTTTCTCGCTAGGCAGCAAATAGCAAACAAGATAAGAACACTTAATGAAACGCACGGAAAAGGAATACTTTCCTTCCGATGGTCTATGAATAGGAGCCAACGAAAGAGGATTCGACCGTTGAGGGGAAAAATGCTCATTGAAGAATGCCTCCGCCCCCTTCTCTTTCTTCAAACTCTCCTCACCTATCCATCCCCAACCCCATCCTTTCCACCCACGCCCGCTCTTAAGTTTTCCCTCGGCCCCCCGAAATGAAATAGAATTTAATTTCCAAGCGCCGGTCTCACCCTCCCACCCGCCCTCCCTCTCCCGGCTAAAACGACAACTAAGTGGGTTTCTTCAACTGCTCTTATAATTTTCCAACTCTTTCCTTTCCTTTTCGCGCCCTTCCTCCCCCTCCCTCCCCTTCCCCATCCAACCTCCCGCCTCCTTCCCTCCCACTCTCACCCGCGTCCCTCTCCAAAAAAAACTCCGAGCCTCCCAAAAGAAAAAAAAACTTCCTCTCAACACCCGCAGAACACCTCTTTTTCCTCAACACAGCCCTCAACAACCTCTTAACCTCTTCCCCCCCTCCCTCTCCTCTCAAACCATCTCTTACTCGAAAATACCCACACGACCAAATATTCCCTCCTCCCCCCCCTCAATTTTTCTTTCTCCCCCCCTTTTTACGCCAAACCCTAGGGCCGCGGGAAGAAGGTGACCCAGATCACCGCATCCTCCCGCGCTCTCTTTTCTTCCCTTTTACTTTGCATCTCCCCTCCCGCCTCCACAACTCCCTCGCCGACCTCCACTCCACCCAGGATTCGAAATTTTAAAAGAGTTTTGGGCGCTCCGGGAGAGTTGCGCGTTCTTGGGTGGGCTCTCTCACTGTTTGCTTTATTGGAATGCCGTTTTCGAAATTTCTTTCCTTTTCCTCCGCTTATCCTCCCCCTCTTCTTCCCCCCCCCCTCCCCCTCTCCCCCAACCTTCCCTCCCGTTGCCCCGCCCACCAGACGAAGTAAAGGGAAAGAGGGGCGGGAGAGGGCGAGAGGAGAGGTGTGGGAGTGGGGAAGGGCACAAACTATAGGGCTGATTAGGCCCCACAGCGAGTGGTGGGGAAGGAGGAAGGGAGAAGAGGGGTCGAAGGGGATGGGGTGATGAGAAGAATGGGAAGAAGGGGGATGTTGGGAGAGAGAGAGAGGGAGGGAGTAGGGCAGAGGGTGAAGGGGCGGTCGGAGGGATTCGACAATCGTTAGCGAATTTCAAATGTTATGGAAAGAGAAAAAGAAAGAAACTGGGGAAGAGAGAATGAGAGAGAGAGATGGAGAGGCCCTCGAAAAACGATGAGTATTTTGGAATTTCTGTAGTTTCCCCGAGTGATTTTATGCGTCCTTATTTTTTTATCATTACGAATGCGGCCTCGCTGATTTCTTATTGTGAAGAGAAATCACTCAAGTGGCGCTTTGGGCTTCTCGTGTAATTAAATTTTATAAGGTTCAGCGTTGGATTTTTTTATTCCCCTCGGCTTTTTTCCCTCTCTTCCTTATTACTTTTTGTTCGACAGTCCTGTGTAACTTCCGAAAAGATTTTTTCCGCTAGCGGCTTATTCTTATTGGCAATTATTTCATTGATTCAACTGCGCGGAAAAAAATGTGGGTAACACGAACTTTTCTCGTCAACTAAAATTAATTAATGGAATTAGTGTTTCGAAATTGCGTTTGTCTATTTTCTCCAAATTTTGAAGTCTGTCCTCTCATTTCATGCTTGTGATTACATTTTTGCGTCGTTTTGAGAGAAATAGAATCACTTTGTTAAAAATTTAAACTTTTTTGTCTCGTAAATGAATTTGTTAAATTATGCCATCGAAACCGAACCAGCGTATGTCTTCTCCGTTTATTTCTTCTCACACACAGAAGTCATATTTCTATGAAGTCAAATCTGTGTACCGGCAAACGAGGTGATCGTTTTTGCATATACACTCGAGAGTAAACTTTTGAGGAGTCCAAAACTGAAAATATTACCTGTTTAAAGTGCATCTCCTCGGCAACAGAATTAATACTTCCCCAGCACCTAATTTTTTAATATACATTTACGGTAAGGTCTCTTTTAAAAAATAATCCTCTTCCTATTCCTCAGAATAATATATACCCGTCAAAAAATGAAGGCATTGAACATAATGGGAAGGAAAAAAGACAAAGAACAAGGTCAAATTCTAGAGCGTGTCCATCTTGAGGAGCTTCTAGAAGAGGTCAAACGACTTACACGCTTTTGAATATGGAGGGGGGCGAAGGGTTTTGCTTGTGCCTCGGAGGTTAAGGGTGGGAGGGAGGAGGAGAGGGATGTGGGCGTCAGGGAGGGGGGAGTGAGGTCGAATTTGTGGACGTAATGGGGGAGGGGGTGGTGGGGGTGGGGTCCGGAAAGGAGAGAGGGGAGTGAAGTGGGGGTGGGGAAGGAGGAGTTCGGAGTGGCGAGAGAGGGAGGGGGGGGATGGGCGAGTGCGAAAACAATAGAATTGCGATAGGCGGAGCGGGAAGTGGGCGGAACCTTAAAAATGAGAGGAGAAAAATGAAAGAGAGAAAAGAACTCCTTGAAAATTTTATGGAAATGCCCCTCTTTTCTAATTGTTAATCGATGGAGGCCCTTTTACCGGAATAGAGAGAGAGGGGGGGGATGTGGAGGATGATGGTTGGAGGATGAGGGGAGGGGGTGTCGGGGAAGTGAGGCAGAATGAAAGGGGCTAGAGGAGGAGGAGGAGGTGGTGGGTGAGGAGTGTGTGAGAGAGAGAGGGAGAGAGAGAGAGAGAGAGAGAGAGAGAGAGAGAGAGAGAGAGAGAGAGAGCCTCTTTCCATATCCTATAGTAGGCAGCGGCATGGAGTCGCCACGAATAAAAATGAGTTCTGCCTAAGTCGTTCCGTGCGATCGCGGAGGAACGCACGGAAACTGCCAGAATAATGATAATCGCGGGCCGTTCTCTATGGCGCCTTCCGAAGGCACTATAAAAGTGCTCCCGAAAGACGTTTGCGTGAGTGGTAGGGGTTAGGTTGTAAACCTTCTTGGGCCGCCCAAGTGTGGATAGGAAAAGTTCATACGGAAGCGGAAACAAGTGTTTTCTGTCGGAATGGATGCATAGAAAAATTAACTCGATTTTCATCCCGGAATATGAGTGCGATAACTCAAATTTTTCGACACTTTCGCTCGTTTGTACGCGATTGTGTTCCTCCTCTTTTTTAAAGCGAGAAGTTTAGAATTTTTTAAAAGACGGGAAGTGGAATAGAGATGAAAAATTTCTAAAAGCGCAAGTGAAAAATGAGTTGCGTACAGGTCTTTTGAAAACAGAAATGAAGGGTAAAATAAATTTATCAATATTAAATTTAAATGTTTGCTGCTTCACGGCAATATTTCCATTATCGGAAATGATTTTAGACACTTTTCCACTGTTTATTTGATACTAACGACAATGGTTTCGGCGTTATACACCATCCTCTGGTTTATTTATAAGTATTATTTGAAATTTTTGCCTTTCTCATTTTACATGGCTAAATAAATTTGTCCAATACGTTACCGCTCGGAAATTTTTCCTTTCACACTCACGTGTGTACCTACAAGTTTTATTTAAATATCATTCTCTTAGGTTTGTCTATATGTTAACAATAAATTAATAAATCGAGTCAAATTCGTTTTTTTATTTAAATCAAACAAATTAACTCTCTAAATGGGATCATTTTTGGCAGATTCCCTGCGCAGCGCAAAAAAGCCTCCTCTGCAATAGAATTTCATTTCAGCATAAAAAAATCATATTTCTCGTTACTTTCCGGGATTCGCTCCGGCGGCCTTCCGATTCCAAAACTCACCTTTCCTTTCCTACGCCCGCTCTCCGGAAACTTCCCCTCTTCCGCGGAGAGGTTCCCGTGGGATGAGGTCCCCGCGGAAGAAGGAGAAGGATGGTTGAGAGTTGGAGGAGCAGCATTAGTTCTTTTTTTTTTTGCTGGAACCCCTTTGTTGACTCCTATTGTTGCGATTATTCTTTCATTATCGTCTGAGTGCACCGCGTTATTGGATTTCCTTCCGAATCGGACGGATTCTTTCACCCTCCCCCCCTTTACCTCCCCTCTTTCCCTCCCCCCCCAACCCGACCCTTCTCAAAAAACTCCTCCTCCGCGCTTTTCCTTCTTCCACCCTGCCACCCTTCTACTCTTCTTACCGAAAAAAAACCTTTTATAACCATCATCTTCCTAAGCCTCCCCCCCCCCCCCTCCTCTCCCATCCCCTTCTTTTCTCCCATCCTCTTCTGCCGTACTGAAAGACAAGGTAGCCTAGGAATTAAGGGGAAGCTCCACTATCCTAAACGTTGTGCGTCTAGATAGGGTTAAGGGTGTTTCTTCCTAGCGACGATTTTCAACGTCACCACGTTCGCACCCAATGCTTCTTGGATTCTGCAATACTTCGTGATGTTGTCCACAAGGGCAGCGAGACTTTTCTCTCTCTCTCCTTTTCCTCTCTCCAGCTCCGACTTAAAATCTTTCTCTTTCCACCCCTATTCGCAATCCCACGCCTCCTAATTCTTCGCCTTCTTTCTTTTATAAGCCAGCCGCTCTAAATCTCCCCTCCCTCCCTCCCTTTCGAAAACTCCCTCAAAAAATCGCATCTCATCGTCTTTTTCGCTTCTTTCGTTCGCTATGCTTTGCCACGATTTTCGCCACCCTCTTTTGCGTCTCCACGGCACCTTTCCCTCGCATCCGTATCTTTCTATCTCTTCGCGAGTAAAAAAAAACGGATTCATTTCATTTTACCCTTTATTTCTTCGTGGTAAGCCGCCGGGAAGAAAAATGTCTGTAAGTTTGTTTAAATCCTGCGAAGATGACATCGTTTACTTTAATAAAGCTTATTGCCAATCGTTAAGCACTTGCGGCTCTCCTTATCTCCATTTAACTATCTGAATGTAAATTATCCTGTGTTTTTTTTTATTTTTCGCCCCTGCATAATTCAGGTTTCCGAGGTCCAATGAGGATATTAGATTATATACGTTCCGGTTTTTCTTGTTCTTCGTTGAGAGAATCGTTAGGTTCATCTGCCCTGGAAAAAAAGAAACGATATCTTTCCCTAAAAAGGAAACGTTAGGCAATTGTATTAAATTTCGCGATTTCCTTTTCGTTTTCTCAATACGTTTTGCCACCAAACCGGATCGCGTTCTCACAAATCAAATCCTAATCTTTACCCTATGAATATTTATATCCAGATATTAATATTTGCCTGTGTAATAGGAACGCAGTTTCGTCGCCTTTTCCCGTCGTCCTCAAACGGACTAGTTATCCCTTCCTCTTTCTACCTGTTGGAATACCTAAAAACATTTCATTCTTCCTCTCGATTACGTCCATCTTTCTCCGCAACACTACCTTAGCGGGAGAATCGTACACAAATAAGACTAATAATAACAATTACTAATAATCTACCATCGAAGTAAAGTTGGAGTAATCACTTGAAAAACGTGGCAAATATTATTTTGCGACAGGTTTACAAACCGATTAGATTGTCATTGAATTGATGCGTTTCTGTAAATTTAGCTATGTAAATGTTTTCAAAGATCGCATCAAGATGATAGAAACGCGGAGCAATAGATACGGCATTAACTCGTAAATACGGTTGCACCGTTTCCACAGATCTCTAGGATGCGATAACCTCGAAAAAGGGATTTCCTTGCGTCGGACCAATTTAGGTAAACGGCACTACAGCGGGCGTAATCCTAGAGACGGGTGGAAAGGAGTGAATTCCCTTTTATACGATCGATTTGAGTGTCGCGTATAACAAAACACGGAGCAAAGAGCAGAAAGGGGGGGGGAGAGAGAGAGAGAGAGTGGAGTGAACGATGGGAAAGGGGAAGGAGGAATGAGTAGGAGACGTCGATTCCTTTGGAGAGAGTCTCCTTCCACGAGTTCTCACGATCCCGGGACTAAAGACGTCTCAGCAGTCACTCACTCGTCACCCGCTCCACCCCTCTTCTCCCCTCCTTCCCAACCCCCCCACCCTCTCTCCCCTCGCTACACTCATCCCCTCCATTCTTCTTCGTACGTACCCTCTCTTTCCCCCGACCCTTCTGGAGCAGTTCAATTTCCCATCCCACTCACCCTCTCTCCCTCTCTCCCCCACTCTCTCCCTCTCTCTCTCTGTCTCACCACTTCCATCTCAATCCCTCTTTTTCCCCCCTTCCTCCTCTGCCTCCCTTCTCGCATTCCGCCCTGCCTCCCTCAGCTTGACCACTCCTCTCCATTTTCCCTCTCCCCTCTCTTTCTCTCTCTTTCTCTCTTTCTCTCTCTCCCTCCTCTTCCTCTCTCTTTTCCTCCTCCTCCTCTCTCTCTCTTACTGCCATCACACACCCCCGGTCATCCATCCTCAATCTCTCCTCATCGCGAACATCTCCCCCCCCCTTCTCCCTCCCTCCCTCTCTCTCTCTCTCTCTGTCCCACTCCATTTTTCCCCTCTCCCCCCCCACCCTCCCCCATGGGGCCTTTCTCTCTTTGCCACATCTAGATAAGAGAGACCGTAAGGCGAATGATTCAAAATCCCGAAGTAGAAAGTGCGGTCGTGAATTTTCGCCGTCGCACATTGATGCCATTGGGTCCAATTCGCGGCGTAAAGGGTACACGGTGGCGGAAGGATGGAAGGGGATCGGACATTGGAGGAGGGTTGGAAGAAAGGGATGTGCGGGGGTGGGGGTGGGGGGGAATAGCAGTTCGGACTTCGTCGTCATCTTCTCAGCGCGCCATCTCCTCCGCTCTTCCGATCACGTGTTGTGATAGAAAACTCCTCCGAGTGACCGGAGAAAATGATATTGTGGACGTTTCGATGACTGATGAACAGAAACGGACCTCTCTTTCTCTCCCCCCTCCCTCCCTCAGCCCTTCGGTCTCGGATCGCTGAAACTGCATCTTCACCAAGGTACGATGAACCTGAATAGGAGGTACAAAAAAAAAAGAAGGCCAAAGCGATGTTCTCGCCAGCCGCCAGCGCTTCGCGGGTGAAAATTATTGAAGAATCTATCGCGTTGCCATATGAACCGAAACGTATTTATCGGGACGTATGTCGGAAATGGTGGCTTCCAGTTGAAAGGTGTGTGTTTCGTAAAAGGTGCGCTTTATAATTGAAATTTGGATGGGTCGTTCGGGATTCTCGAATCCTGATCGAGAGCGCGACTTATATAGTTGCTTGCGTTTTTTATTGGTACTGTGTTAGAAACAAATTAAAAATTTTAATCTATGATAAACCTAACAGATGTTAACGCACATATTTCTTTCCTGATTAATAAACTAGTCCTTTGACGTAGTGGAATCGCCGCTACAAAACGTCTATGTCTTAAAAAGGAGTTTCCGATATTTCCGTAAGAATCGAGACAATTAATTGGGGGCGAGGGAGATTTTAAAATCTCTGGAACCATCTTGGAGGTGACAATCAGGTAATTGGGAAAACTGGCAAAAGAAGGGCTTCATAGAAAAGTGTCGATATGCACATACACACATTCACACGCCCGTTACAGATAATAATTCATCCTATTCTCTGGGTATTTTGCAGACGCTCCGAAGGGCGCTATGGATGAGTTTGACAGTCGTTTGCCAATGACGTCTCACATGCGAGCGTTATGGAATAATAGGTTTAGATTGTTTGAAGTTCCACCCTCCTCCTATACCCCTCCTCCCCAGCAGAACACATTCATCCACACACGCACACACGCATGCTCTTGCCTCCTCTCTTCTCCGCCCACACACACCCACCAACCCCCTTTGACAGTCCGCTCGACACCCCGTCCTCGGTGCAAGTAACGCGCCTTTGATAAGGGAGCGAAGGGGGGGGAGGGCAGCGACCTTCTCCACCCCCCCCTCCACCTCACCCTCTCTCTTTCCTCCCCCTCCTTTTCCATTGCCCCCTAAACACATTCTCCCTTGGAAAGACCTCATTCTCGATGCTAATACCTCATTTGTGTAAAAAGTACTCTGCTCACGTGATTCGCAGATATTAGCTTCGGGTTTAATGTTTTGATTCAAAAAAGGAATAAAGATACTTTGTACGTTCAGATCTCGAGAGAAAGATCAGCTGAAAACTCGCAACAATTTCAATAAAATATCTACGGTGCACGTATAGTGCATGAATACCAATTACATACAAGTATGTCTGTGATATATAATGAGTCACTTGTAATATTTTTTCTTAATTATATACAGCATATCAACTTCAATGCCACAGAAGATTTAATATAGGATTTAAATAAGGCATATTCATACAAAGCCCCTGCACCATTCACCCTAAGAGGCTCAAAAAAATCCTGAAATATTTACCTGATGTATTGATAGAAACAGCGTAATCAGGAAGAGGTCTTAAGCTAACTCTATCAAATCTAGCTCAGGGCCGCGTAAAATAGCCCCACTTTAGTGAGAGTGATCCCATTGTGGAGAGAAGAATCGTAGAACGTCCGAGGAATTCTAGCTTGAGACGTGAGATTCTGCTTTTGTCATTCGTCTAATCCCCTACCATCATCCCTCCTACCATGTCTCGTTCAATCAACGTCCCTCGCTCGCAACCAAGCCTAAGACTCACTCCCAACCATCTCTCCCCCTGTTTCCCTCTCTCTACTAGAAGGTAAACCCATATCTACAGTTCTGTATTTTTCTCACAAGTCTTCCGGTGTGTCTAAGCCGCCAAAACAAATAGCAATTCCTACTTGCAATATAAGATTCCTTTATTCTAAAAAGGAACCTATCGCTCTCCCAACCCCTTCTCAATTTCCGTCCTATCACCTCTTACGAACGCTGATTTTATTTATTGGTTTACTGAATAAGGTTTTCTCATTTTTCGAACGTTATACCCACGCAAAATCCTTATAAATTTATATTTTATTCCACTCATCCGATGAAAGCTTTTATGTATCGACGTAATCTTGTCATTTATAGCGATGATTACCTGCCAATGTATGCACCATTTTATATTTCCACGAAGACCGGCCTCAATCCTTCCTGTAATTTTTCCCCAATGGAGATCCCATCTTTCTATCTCTTACGACGTCCACCTTCCTCTGCCTCTCCCTTACTTTATTCCATCTCTCTTTCATCCATCTATTCGCGTCCTCATAGACGTGCGTGAGTATTCCAGCACTATAAGCGCTTCTTTCCTCCCGCCGCACTTTCCTCCTCCCACTTCTTTCCTCCCTTTCTATTCTCTCACCCTCTCTCTCCTCCCTCTCCCTTCCCCTCCCTCCCTCCACCTCCTCCCTCCACCTCCTCCCTCCCTCCCTCCCTCCGCTCTTTTTCTCTCCCTCTCGCTCCGTAGTAGTCGCGTACACGTCGAGCTGAAAACCGCCACCACTGCACTCTCTTTCTCTCTCCCTTCTCTCTCTCCCGTCTTTCCTATATATCTCTCGCCCCGATGTCACAAACGCCGCCGAAGCCACCGACTTAGTCAAGTGCGCGGGGCCCCCAAAAGGGATACTTTTATCCCTTTTGCGCCCCCAACCGCTGCGCCCCTTTTGGCTTACGCGCCTCCCCCTCCCTCCCTCCCTCCCCCCCCTCTCCCGCCCAGTGGAAGAGGAATAAGGCGGGCGACGAGGAGGACGGCGATGGACGAAGATGAGGTGAGTACAGTTCACGTGGCTATGTCGGATTTTCGTTGAGGTGCCCCAACACTTTTGATCGGAAGATGGACGACGAGTTCGGTTTTATGCATTTCAAGGCCTCTTTCTCATTAGCCTCGAGTCAGACCTACCCTACCCATCCCCCTACCTCTCGCCACCTCTCTCTCTCTCTCTCTTTCCCTCCCCCTCTTCCTCTGTATCTCCCTATCTTTCCTCCCCTCCAACTCCATCAAATCTGCAGGGACACCTCCCCCCCCCCCTCCCCTCCCACCTGAAAAAAGCCTCTTTTGTTGCACAGGACGGTCCCATTCTCCGCCTGGCCTCGCCTCCTTTCGCCCAATTCCTTTCTTTTCGTCACCCACTCCTTTTCCTCTCTTTCTACCTTTCCCCTTTGACGCCGCAAAAACTCAAATCTCCCAATTGCCACGTCCGCTCCCTCTCGTGGCCGTTTTTTATCTCGCCGTCGCACCGCGATCTCGCAAACGATCTTCACCGGCTATTACTCCACCTTCGCCGGGTCGCTCTGCTCCGCGAGTGCGCGTCAATTGAGACCTCCGGAAGGATATGCGACCGATCAGTTGGAAGTGGCGATAGACGGAGTGTGAGACGATATGTCCCGTTTCCAGCAGTGGAAGGATTCCTGATATTTTTATTTTCTTTAGTTCGAAAAAGAGACGTGAATTTCCGATTCTCTCAGAGTGCTAAGCGGCATAAAAGTGTCTTTTATTAGTTCAGCGGAGAGGAAAATGGCGACGGAAATCTCTTTGAAACCTTGTCGTTTCTACGTTTGTTTAACGATTTCCTCGGTCGTTTTCGTCCGTCTTTTGTTTTCCCGTCCCGTGCTCCACGCCCACCTGCCGGCCGCTTCTTCTTCGAAGATGGACGCGAGCGCCGGGACGAATGTATGCATAAATGCTTTTTACGCGCGCGATGACGGGATGCGGTCGTCGGTCGGATTGCCATCAGGCAAGCGGCCATGTCCTTGGCGGTGCTCGAACCCATCGCCTCGCGGTCTGCAGGCGGACGCCCCCGCCGCGCCGCCTCCCGAGGTCGCACCTCTTTTGTTGTTGTTGTTGTTCTTCTTTTCTGGAATGTGCAAACAGCTCGCGAGTTAATGTCGCGTGTGTTTGTTTGTATTACGTTTTTATGTGCACTGGCGTCGGTTTCCGTGTGCTCCGAGTTATCTCACATAATCTCGTGTTTTTACGATCCGAGTGATCGTTTGTTAAACAGATGACGTAAATTATACTTTTAAATATACATACTCCTTTGAAAATAGTTTGTCAAAGGTGTAGAATTAACTTTGGTATTGATATTTTGTTCATGCAAGGGAAATACTATATAGATGTGTATATTATGTATAAATTATGAAATCGGCGGAGACTCGGTCGGCTTTTTCTTCGGATGAAAGATAGTATTCCGAAGTACTTCCATGAATATAATAGTGGATGAGGAAGTCTCTCCACAGCGACCGTACATCAAGCGCTGTCATTCACCGATCGAGAATGTCAACTTGCGGTGGCTCCGAGCGCCGTTATTTCAAACGCGCGATCAAAAGTGGCGCCATCCGTCGCCAGGGGGCGAAATTAGAGATGCCTGCGTAGCTAGGAATCGGTGTCTGAGGCGAGTCATACGGGGTTAAAGGGTAGGATGAGGAAGGGAAGGCGGCGCAGGAAAATAGAATTCATAGAAGCGGAGATGCAGAGATGGCGAAAATGATAGGAAATACGAGGAAGAGAACGCGCGCGGAGGATGGATGCTTACTGAGATGCATCGCCTCTAATATTATTAAAAGCGAAATTGATTGGGGCGTCACAATGGTCTCGTTTCTAAAATGTTTGGAAAGACACTGCGTGTATTTCGGTAAACATTTGCGGAATATTTATGGATTTAGAATCGCATTAGTCGGAATTCTAAATAAATGCCTATTTATCCAAAATGTTGTGTTTTTACGTTGTAACGACTGGAGGAATCTTAAGACGAGCGACCCGTCGAAACGGGGCGAAGCCTCATTCTAAGAAGGTCGCGTTATTAGGACGCGCCCGGCGCCGTGCAACGCGATCCGATCCGCCGAACGCCTAGAGCGAATCTCAGAATAAGAGTCCGGACTTGAGGAAAGCAGAAAAAATGCAGGCATAAATCAGAAATAAATATCTGACCTTCCGACCCACGCAAAGACGTGCAATTAGTACAATAACTTGGGTTTTTACTTCGCGATAATAGGTGAATTCTATCTTGTCATCGATATAATCCGCATCATATAAATAAAACTCATCTTATGTTTTTTTTCCCTTCCCTCTTCCTTCCTTGCCTTTCTCTTTTCTCTCTTTTCCGAGTACCAACCCCCATTTTGTCCCTCCCCTTCAATCTTAACTCCCATCCCATTGTGGATGTGGAGTGGAAGAACGGCAGGAAAGGAAGAGGAGTGGGATAGGGGATCGTATCTCCAAATACGGTCGTAGGATGAAAGTCAGTAAATGGCTCTATTCCGGAATGGAGCCAGCCGAGTGGACTGTGGGAAAATCTTTTAAACGGAGTCGCGGAACTGTAGAAAATCCCTCTTTGAGTCATTCTTCAGCGAGAGAGAGAGATATGAAACGCGAAAGAGGCGTCGCTATAGGAACACATACTGACCTACCGGATTGTAGAAATTGCGTGTGCATCAATTTCGTTCCATAGAACTCTCCGCCCGACCCGACCCAACACCCAACCGGTCCCCGCAACACACTCCGCGGAAAAACATCGACGCTTCTAGCCGCCATTGCGTCCCTGGGTTCCTCACCTTCCGTCTTTATTTGTGTCCGCTTTATACAGATTCTTCTTCTGCGGGTGCGTTTTTCCGCAGCAATTCATGGAATAAGCGGTGGGCGGCAGGAGGAGGCTGGCTGTCCATTTCGTTGTATTGGTCCCATTCGTCTGCCTTTCAATTTGCATTTGTTTGTATCATTCGCGAATATTTTCATGTACGAGGGTGAGTCAGAAAGTATCCGCAATGTATTTTTTTAAATTAATACAAAAACAATAAAGAACTTACAAGAGTACCAGTTTTCAATATAATTCCACTGCTTTTCAACACACTTAGTCCAACGTTGCACAAGCTTCTGTATGCCCTCAGAAAAAAATGTTTTCGGCTGAGTGAAAAGCCACGCATGCACCGCTTCCTTCACTGTGAGCATCACTTTTCCCACTGTTGGTTGAGTTCTGAACTTTTTTTTGACCGTCGATTTCGGATGTTTCCATTCTAAATTCTGACGTTTACTCTCTGGCTCGTAGTGGTGGACCAATGTTTCGTCCCCAGTGATGATGTGTCTCAAAAAGGCCTCACTTTCTTTGTGATAGCGGTTTAAAAGGCGTAGGCAGATGCTTGTGCTCTTCTGTGAGTTGTTTGGGAACCCATCTCGCACAGACTTTATGAAAGTCAAGTCTGTTGTGGATGGTTTCATGGGCAGAACCATGACTGATTTGCAGGTGATATGCCACTTCATCAATAGCCACCCGTCTGTTATTCAGAATCATGGCGTGGGTCGTTCAATGTTCTCATCAGTAGACATCAGAGACACTTGTGCGACCGTTTTTGAACATGTTAATCCAATCGTACACACTCCGCTGCGGCATAGCACTGTTCCCATACTGTGCTGAAAGTCTTCGATGGATTTCTGCCCCTCGTACACCTTCAGTCCACAAAAATCGAATCACTGCACGCTCTCTTCCTGGTGCATACGGCAAGTGGAGCGGTCATGTTCACACCGCTACAACGACACGATAACTGACCATTCAAGGTCGAAACCACACCAAAATGACTAAGAGAGTCCACACTTAGAGTTGCCCATGCAATTAGTAGCGCAGCCAACAAAACAAAAATTTTAAAAATACATTGCGGATACTTTCTGACTCTCCCTCGTATATTTATTGATCATTCCCTCGTAAGAGGGGCTGATTTAACCGTAACAATGCCGGATAAATTTCAATTCCAATGGCAAGAACTTCTTCACTCTTGAAGAATAAAGCCCACTTGTTAGTTGTCGCATACATTTACATCGGTCAATTCTGTCTTGTCTCCATTATTGTTTATTGTTCAAGTGCCACTCACAATGCAAGACTTAAGGTATTGGATTATCCTGTGCAATTATCTGAAACTCGGAAATGAGATCTAGAGAGACGATTTGACGTCCGCTTTTACCGACATAAACTTCACACTTGAGCCCGCATCTAAATAATAAAGGAAAGCTTAGCATTTTATCCGCGTTCTAATCCCTACGAGAACTCTCCACCGCGTGCGTTTCATTCGACATTCAGCCGTTGTCACCTTATTACATCGTCGCTCAATCCCAGCCTCCCGAGGACCGCGAAGGAAACGATGGTAACAAATCAACGGAAGAAGAGCGCAAGATAAAGACGGAGCGAGAGGAAAAAACAAGCGAACATCGTCACCAGTCGAACGCTTTTGCTGAGCGACCGTCCATCATCGTGACGGGTGATTTGAGGTGCACGAAAGATGATCCTCCCCCGCCTGTGTACGTGTGTGTGTGTCTTCCTCATCTTCGCGTTCCTCCTCCGTTGTGTCCATCCCCTCTGGGAGGCGGTGAGTCACTCCCTCCCTCCTCCTCCTCCCCTCCCACTGGTCCATCCGCTCAGCCAAGACATCTCTCTTCTCCATCTCTCCTCTACGCTCGCAATAACTCGCGATGGCTTCCCTATTCATCGTTACATTTCACACCGCCCAAGTGACCGAGCGAGTTGGAGAGAGCGCTATGCGCGATTCTCCTCTTCCTCACCTCCCCTCTCCCCCCCCCCCCCCCCCACACACATACACCTACCCTCTTTTTCTCTATCTCTCGTCCAACCGGTTTCGGCTTCGAATCCCGCCCGGGGCATGCACGCCTTCCTCATCGGTTTTTTTCATAGCGAACTTCCCTTCCTTCCACCGCCTCCCGGACTCATTGCTATTCACGAAAAGAAGATATCTGTCGAGGAGCGACACGTCTCGGTCAGACCAAAAACAACAGCCCAAATGAGGAATCAGGAAGGAGATCGAATCCTTTTGGTGGCGGTGTCGCCTTGCCGCGCACGCGCGCGTAGTCGGTAAACAACGGGAAAGAGTAGGGCCTCGGGTGTTCCTTCCGATCGCCTCCCCAAATGAATGGCGGTGCCTTCGAATGTGGTATTTTGTGAGCGGACAATTTAGCTGCATGGATTTCAAGCGCAGATTATTGTGTTAAAACTCTGGGGGCAGTGGCGTACTGATAGCCCCTGCAACCCCCGCAATACAGGGGGGGCCCCAGTCATTCAAACCGTACTAAGATTTCCATAGCGGGGCCCCATATTATTTGCTGCGGTAGGGGGGGGGGGGCAGATTTTCAGGTACGCCACTGTCTGGGGGAAACGCCCCAAAAATTCGAAAAAGCATTTCCGCCACCAAACTCGGACGCGATTTATTTTTTACCGGCACCGATCGCCTTTTGAGTCCGTCCCGCAGTTCGATGAGCACATATCGGAGAAAACGTCGTATTCTCCGCCAGATTGAGATCTTTTTGATGGATCCTCTTGAAGGTGCAATCATAACCGCCTGTCCTTGGGGAGAGTTTTGTTTACGTCATCGCGGCATTGTACTTGTAAACGCTTGGCGAAACAAGTCCTCGCCCATGAGAGAGAGAGGTAAGGAGTCGGAGGACCTGCTGGTGGGATAGCAGTGCTTTTCGAAGGCTTTGGCCGCCACGCCCCCTGCCACCCCTTTTATTCTCCACCTCGCTTCTCCGCCCCCACTCGCTATCTCACGCACCTCTCCCACCCCACTCAACTCCCACCTCCCCGACCCCTTATTTTTTTCCTCCCGGCGGGGGCGGCGGGAAAGTGAGAGGGTGGTGCACGCCGGTGGGGCGGTCGGAGGAAGGAGCGAGACTCCTCGCATTCCATCCACCCCCGCTCTCTGCTACTCCGCCCCTCCCCCCTGCCCCCCGAAGACTCCTCGGGCCGCGAGTGCATCATCGCCGTTGCAGCGTTGCAAGCTCGGTCGTCTGGAGCCGGTTAGCAACGCCGCTGCCCCAACCACCCTCACCGAAACCAAGGTCGGGAGCGGAGCTGCCCGCCCCCGCGACCTTCTCCTCGAGACCCCCTCGAGGGACCCTCGACGCCTCCCCTCCTCCTCCCATACGTCCTCTCTTTCCTCCCGACGACACCCACCCCCCCTCCCCACGCACGCATAAGATCTGCCCCCTCCACCGCCCTCCCGGCCGTCCTCCTCCTCGACCATTTAGAATGTACCATCCGAACGGCACTAATGCAGTGGAAGAATTATGTTCGCGGGACGACACGCTCAAGAAAAAAAATCATGCGTGGGGACTGTTAAATCACTTGGTCGTGCTTAATTTAACCACAAAAATAGCCAACTGGGACTTTTTTTCCTTTTTTAAAGCGGTAAATTCAAGTTAAATGTCTTTGCTCCAGCGGCGATCTTATGGATGCTGGAGGATTCTCCGGCTAAAGTGTGTTGTTCCGTATTTCCTCTCGCGTCGCTTGCGCAATTGCTCGGACAACAACATTTGCTTTCCATTATTCTAACGATAAACTGTTCCTTCTTCGTATTCGCTGTTTCGAAAGGACGTTTTTGCTAATTTAATACACGAAACACTCGAAGTGCTCATAAATTCCTTTATGAAAAATTTAAAAAGACGGTATAAAAATTTGTTCAACAATTTTTAAAGGAATTACATTAAAACATTCCCTTTATAAAACTGAACTTGGAGATTTTATACTATACAAATGAATATCGATTATATGTGTGCAGAGTTAGTTTCTTTAAGAAGTTCAACTTATTCGGAAAATATGCGCTGCGGAAGAGTTATTCAGTTTTACATTTCTCATTTACAAAAAAATATCGAAATTGCTTTCGTTCGTGACATTTTGAGGTAATGAAGACGGATTCGATCAAAACGCATATTTCAGAAGATTAACCGAAATTAAAATTAATCGCCAAGGCAAATATCGAAAAACGCTTGAGAGTCACGAACTAAGTCTAAAGAAATAAAAGCTTGCGCAAGGATACTCCAGGAATAGGAATGGGCTCTAAAAATATTTATAAATCCTTCGGAGAATTTATTCCGTCATCAAATGAAATTTTTGTTCCGAGAAAATTGTTATATATAAAGGAACTCTCTGCACTAACCAATATTTATGACACATTTGACCATTCAGAGAAAGAAGTAGACGCATTTTTTTCAAAACTTAAGTCACGAATATTTTGTAGCACCCGTTTTTTTCTACAAAAGGGGTGAAACTCCAACCCACCCCACTCTTCCCTCTCCCACTTGCTGTATGTACCTCTTAAAGTAGTCTCGAAGAAACTCTTTCAAAAGGCGCGTAACAAACAGCCAAACGGGCTCTCTCGTCATCGAGACACGCACGCGGCACTCAAGCGCGCATGCGCCGACGGCGCCAGGATGACGCCGCGCCTCCCTCTCCCCTCATCCTTTTCCCTTTCTCTTTCCCTCTCTTTATCCCTCTGTTCCTCTCTTTCTCTCTCTATCGCGGTGCCCTAGAAAACGCATCCGCCAATTGCATAGGGAAGCGGCGATTGGCTGGAACGGTGGCTGCGTCGCTTAGCCTTCCCGCCCAGAGATAAGGAGGGGAAAAGGGGGGGAGGGTGGGTTGTGATGGAGGTGCCTGTGGGGAGAGGGAGAGAGATCGTCGAATATATGTGGATGAGGGGAGGGGGGAGAGGGGGAAGGGGAGACTCCCGTTCCGCGACCTTACCCAAGGAACGAGGAGGAGACCACCACCACTTCAACACACACACACTTCTCTGTTCTCTCTCTCGCTATCTTCTTTGCCAGCACGTGATAGCAGCGAGTGGGATGGATCAGCCGGCGACTCTTATCAGCAACCTTGTCCCAAAACGGTGGAATATCGCGCGCGTCGAAGAAGCAGTGAGAAAAATGCGTTCGTTTCCGATATCCGAAACGGCGATATGAAAAGTCGACAGATGCGATGACCCCCTTTAAAAATAAACTTCTCCAGGCCTTTTTCACGCCGACGACACGAGGGAGTTCATGAAACCATCCAATTGTCGGAACAATGGATGATTATAAGCAGAGAGCCTGAAAGACGTCGTTCGTGAGTGAAATAAGACCCATACCAAAGCGAAAACCGTAATTCTACTCGAGAGATGTGACGAGAAATACTCTTCTCGCAGAACCCTTTCTCTGATTATTTCCTCTTTCCTTTCCACCAAACAGCCTCGTAGAATGATATTTTTTCGGTTTAATTCCAAACTCCGTCGTAATCCTTCGCGGGAAATAGACGGAGAGAGTGTCTGAAGTGATCTTTCTCGCTCTAATGTATTCACAATAACCTAAGGGGAGACTTTGACGAGTTGATCTCCGTCCGAACGCTCGCTGTCCGTTGGCGCGATGGAAAAATCATTCCAGTCGTTCGCAAGTGGTCGCCCGAGAGGTGAACGGCCGATCCTTCGAAGCTGAAAGAGAGAGGGAGAGAAGAGAGGTCATGGGCCGTGCAGCAAATGTGATGGTAGATGAAGAAAGGAGTCTCTGCGCGAAGTTCTCCAGAAAGGTCCCATCTTTATTTTTAACCACGATCCTTTTTATATAATCTTTGTTCTGATTTCCCCTTCATCCATCCACGTATGCTCTCTTCTTCCTCGGTTACTCCCTTTTTCTATCTCCCTATTCGTTCCTCCTTTTCTCCTCTCATTTACCATTCCACCTTCTGTCACATCCTTTCACGTTCTCCTTCTCTGTATTTCTCCTAATCCGGTATGTTTTCCTCTTTTCCCTCTATTCCTCTCATTCTTTCCTTGATCCCTTTCCTCGCTCTCCGATCCAATCGTTTTTTTTTCTTCTTTTCGTCCGCGTAAATTTCAACTGTGCCGTGCTTTTCTGGGCCTCGGATTACAGCGCCGCTTTATCTCGTGAGCGGCGCTGGGAATCACTTTAAGACCGCAGTTCTTGAGATAAGGATGTGGGTGAAAGGAGTTTGAGTGAAGGAGGAGGAATGGGGGTGGAATGGGGATGGAGAATAGGGTGAAGGTGACGCTGGTGGTTTGGGAGGGATGAGGCGGGGGAGGAGGGATGGGTGGGGGAAGAAGGGGAAAGGGACGACGTCGGAGGCGGAGGAGACGAAGGGGGAATTTAGGCGGGGGATGAGGAGGCGGGGGGTGAAATGGATGAGGCGGAGGAGGCGGGATGGAGAAAGGGTTGGAGGAAGAATGGGAAAGGGAGAGATAGAGAGAGGGTTAGAGAGTCTGAGTGAAAGGAAGATAGGAGAGAGGGAGAGAAGTGAAAGAGGCGATGGGAACATACACACACGCGCATGAAAGCGGACATCTTATAGAAGAGGCGTCAAAACCGTGGTTCTGTGGCTTCTGCGTTACTTTCATACATTCATTTTCTTCCTCTTAAACGAAAAAAAATCAGACGTTAAAATAGCCTCCGACGGAGATAGCTGTCGTTTTATTTTATGCGCTCGAGGAATCGTATTCTGAAGGGAAAAAAAACAAAAATCGAAAACAGAAGTCCTGCTGATTGTTTTCCTTCCCGAGATACCGAATATATATCCCGCGTTACGCAACCGTCCGAGGCGAAAAACTACATCGCCATCGGTAAACAAAAGGAACAAGTGAGTGTCAAGGAGATTCGGTTGCCATTTCGAGCGAAAGACGTTAACGCGAAGGGAAGGATAAAAGGTCTTCCCGTTAGAAGTTTCGCGCTAATTGAAATCTCCGAAGTGGGATTATTTTTATTCCTTCTTCCGCCATTTTCAGCCATTCGGAGCCTCTCTCTATCTTCCCCTTCTCCTACTCTCCCCTCCCCTCCTCCTTACACCCCATCCAAACCTCTTCGCGGAATCGGCCGCAATTGACGTCATTCGAACTCTTTTTTTTAATGGCGCACGGCGAGAGCCAAGCAGCACTCGTGACAACGCGGGGAAGCATCCGACAATTACGGAGGATTTGTTGCCATTCTCTATATAGAGATAAAACTTCCTCCCCTCCTGCTCCTGTCCCTAACCCCCTTCACTCTTTCCACTCATTTTCTCACCCTCCTCCTCTATGTCAACCCAATCCCTTCCCCTCGCTATAACTTTCCCTCCCCTCCTATAGATACAACTGCACCCCATCCCCTCCCCTCCTAGATACAACTGTACCCCCTCCCCTCCCCTCCTTGATACAACTGCACCCCCCCTCCCCTCCCCTCAACCCTTTCCTCTCATTCCACTGCGCGTGATAAGGATGTAGGGCGAACGCGGGGCATGAGAAGAATGCGGATCCTTGTGTGTGTGTGTATACGTATGTTTCTTTCCACCCAATACCGCAAATAACTACCGGCAATCTCGCCCGACACATTCCATCGAGATCGAAGCGAAAAATCTGTCGGGAATTGATAATGAGCTTGAGATCGACAGCTGCTAAGTGATCCAGCAAGTTATGCGACGTGTAGCAGAGGAACGCCAATCGTCATAGGTAGCGTTTTTACGTAACTTACTCTTTTACAATGGCGACCGTTATATATATATAGAGAGAGAGAGACGAAAATTCGATTGCTGTGGATTCGTTTCAGTTGACATTTAAATTTATTATCGGTGTTACGGAAAAGATCGTTTTACTTTTTCAAATTGGGATGAGTTTAATTAAACGGTGATCCTTCTCGCGGGCTAATATACTGCGGGCGTTTCCCCATTTTCAATTTTTCCCTATTCCTGGCAATCTGGACTAAGTTAGGCGCTAAATCCTGCGACACTAACCTAAAGAAAGAAATCGAACCTAACATCCGTACTTACGTCGTCATCTTTCATTCGGTATTTTTCTGTAAATATTTAAAAATGGCACGCCAGAAATATATAATTTTTTTTATTAATTTTCAAGGGGGAATAACACAGCTAATGATTTCTCTAGAAGTTATCCTGAAGACGAAATATAATTTAGAGTTCAAGAGAAAACTTCTATCATCGACGATTTCTTTCTATAACTTATTAAGTAAGATTATGAAAGACGATTCCAGCTAAAAAAAACATGACGCAATAACCCTCGTTTTCGGTTATACTACGTTTCGTTATTTTAAAATGTTTTATTATTCATGAGATATGGCTCGATTGCGACAGAAATTCCATATGCGGCCCTCGGCCTCCATTTTGATATCCTTGGCATAAGCAGCAGAGATACAATCGCGAAAAAAACAGCGAATAAATTACGAGCCGATCGTTTTAATCCTTTCGTTTGAAAATAAACAGCATTGGAAGGCGCTTGTGTGCTAAGCCCCCCTCCGTGCACCAATGACTTGCATTTTTCCGCACATTTTGGACGCAGATGCACGCGTCTCAAACTTTTCACTCTAGTTTCCGTCAGGAAACGCCGCCTTTCCCTCTCTTTCATTTGGAGAGAGAGATAGAGCGAGTTAGAGAGGAGGAGAGGGCCTCAATTAATAACGGTGTTTGCTTCTCCTCTGATGGCAAGGCACACTAAGGAAGTTGTTACTCAAACCGCGTGTGATAGCGTGCAATGTATTACGCAGTCGTCATAAAACAATTTGTTCGCTCGGATCCCATTGTTCCTCCTCCTCCTCCTCCTCCTAACTGCACCTCGGATCCTCTCTTTAGCTCCTCCCGTCCTTAGAACTATCCTTCCATATGCTCACTTCTCTTCCAAGGAGCGCTAGGGTGAATAATAAAGAATAAATCGCCTTATCGTCCTCCTCTTTTTGTCCTCCTCCTCTTTCCAGATTCTCTTCCCTGTCGCAACTTCATAGGCATAAACGGTGGTCTCGGACGCGACACCCAGGATTGGCTCAAAGTGCCATGTGACCCTTATGTTATTTTTCAAAACGGCGACCGACGATAACATTATGAACACAATCTCCCGCGGTTGCTGCATTTTGAGGTCTTATAGATTAATTTTTATCTTTTCCGACCAATCGGGTCAAACGTTTTGCTTAAAAGATTTAAAGGTCAAAGCGTTGGTTTATGTTTTAAGTTATAAACTGTATCTTAAGAGTGATATATTTTGAGATGACCCTACCAAGTAAACTTTCAACCTCGACACATATCAGTTGAAATTTCACATTAGTATCTAATAGAGTTAATTTCTGTTTGTATAAATAGCGGTGTCTACATGCGGGAAAGTTATATAAAAACTTATTAACGAAACTCAAAGTCGCTACTTTGAAGCGCGTTATCTTTTCCAATGAACTTATATATATTTTTATGTGGTATTCAATTAATATTGTTAACTTTTTTGGTTCAAAACCTAGTAAAGGACATCCGTATTTCCAGCTAGAGTATGTAATTTTAATGGTTTTATTAATTTACGCGGAAAGTTAGAATCCAACTATTAGAATAATATTGAATCCCCGTGCAAGATGAATACATTAAAATCCAGAGCGTTTTATTAAGCAGCTATTAAAAAACCTTAAAGTTTTAACATGCACGCAGTTAAGAACAGCGTTCAAGCGCGAGCGTAAATACTGCCTCTGAAAAATGTAACCCTTTAAATTTTTTTAATCCCGCCATTTAAAACGAATGAACAATCTGGATAAACCTCTCCAATTACTACGGTTATTTATTTTCCGAAAAAGACCGCTCGCTTTTCACGGAAAGAAACCAAAATTACGAACGACTTTCAAAAGGGCCGCAAAAAATCTTTTTTTCCTCTTTATTTTTCCAACGGGCTTAAAAAAATCACATCTCATTTCATCTCTGCCCTCCGCCATAAAGAACCCCTTTACCTCTCTCCTCTCACCTCCCTCCTCACCTCCCTCACTTGCCAACGACCCCGTAGTTCGGGAATTTTTCACTTCTTTTTTTCTTTAAACTCCTAATGGACCCCGGTGTGTGTGTGTGTGTGTACAAGGTTCCCTTTCCACCGATCCGGAATCATCACAGATTGAATGAGTCCGATCGATAAAAACTGTAAACCAATTACGGCTCTCCCTCCCTCCTCCCTCTCTATCTCTCACTCTTTTTTTCTCTCCTCATCATTTTCCCTCGTTTTTTTCCCAATCATCTCCCTCTCAAACCCTTCACCTTCGACCCTCGAACCCAACGCGTCCCTCTTCCCTCGCCCCACCCCTTTTCCCCTTCCCCCTCTCCTCTCCCCTCCCTCGCCTCTGGGAGCTGTCTCCTCTCCGGGACCCAAGGGAACGAGTGGATAGTTAAGGGCAAGCTCGGGTTGGATTGTAGAGAAAGAGAGGAAGTGTTTCGGAGGCTGGAGGGTTGGGGGATATCGAAAAGGGGGTAGAGGTGAGGGGGACAGAGAGAGAGTGAAGAGGAAGCGGAGAGAGAGAGAGTAGGAAAAAAGAGCGTCTTAGGGATTTTCACGATCCAATGGCTTTAATTAAAATGGAACACACTCCTCCTCCTCCTTTTTTTTATCGAGATCGTTGATTGTTCTTTTCCTCGCTCTTTCTCTTCCGAAAAAAAGAAGCACCCCGTGGAGGAAGGGGGCTTTAGTGGGAAGGGGAGCCTTCCGGAATTGGCAATGGAGTGAATGATTCGGGACGAGGTGGTCAGCTGGAAGCATTTTTGCTTAGAGCGAGAAAGAGAGAGAGAAATGGAAAGAGCAGCTCTCTTGAATCATTTTTGTTTCCTCTTCGAAGGTTTTTTTTTTAAATCTCCACTTCTTGAATTACTTTGCGAAAATTTTCTGGGTTTTTGTTTTCAGAGGAGACTTCGTCAGACAAATCCCGAGTTTCCTCTTTCACCGCTCAAAAATCTTATCGATAATTAAAACAAATGCCATAGTATTCCTTACATATGTCCGTTAGAGTGGGAATAATGAGGTTTTAGAATGAATTGTCTTTATCATAATCTTTTCGTTTGGGTTATTTCATAATTCAAACTTTTTAGCGTACTTTATAGTTTTCCTCGATAACTACCGTAAATATCCACTACAGAAGTATCGATATCGTCTCACTGCCGAAAATAAGATTTCAGATTAGGTACTTGCATACCTAAAACTATTACAACTACCTATTGGAATTACCTAAGACAAGCATTTTTTAATATTTGATTTAGAATTTGCCGTAGACATGATAAATCTCTTACAAAATAATTGCATGCCCCTTTACTAGGTGTTGGTACTGTGTAGTACACTTTGATCATAGAATTTATGTTAGCAATAGAAGAATATGAAACAATTGTTTCGGCAGGAAAAAATCGAAGAAATGACGCATAATTCAGCGTTTAGCATTTCTACGCCTAACGTTCCCCGTAAAACTACAAAGGTTCATCCGTTCATTGGGAAAAGTTTATGCCAGTGGAGAATTAGATCGATGGAATCGAAATACGTTTCGACGGGAACTGAACATAGGGGGAAAGAGGGATGGGGAGAAGGGGTGGGAGAAGGGGGTGGGAGAAGGGGTGGGAGAAGGGGGTGGGAAAGAATGTTCGAATTAAAGGAAGACACTGGACTTCCCGTCTTCCGGTTATCTCCAGAGTGAATCGCTCGCCCCGAAAAACAAAAGGCGCCCTTTTTTCTAATGTTTTGTGTTCTCCGCCACTAAAGTGTGTGTTTGATAATCGAAAGGCGTTGTAAAGTCGGACGCCGCGTCCATAACAAATGGAATTGTGAGGGAGGAGGAGGTGGAGAGAGAGAAAGAGATAGAGGGTTAAGAGGGAGAATGGGACGAAGAGGGAGGAAGTTGGGAGGAGATGCCGCGGGGGAGGGAGGGAGAGAGGAAGGGATGGGGGCCAGGTGCGTCCGATGGACGTTGGTCGAGCGTGGGCGGCCTATGGAGTTGCGTGGTTGATTCAAGACCAAGAGGTCGAGAGGGAGGAGGAAGAGAGGTGGGGGGAAGGGTTAGAGAGAGGGAAGGGACAGCGGAAGGGTTAAAGGAGAGAGAAAGGAAAGGGTGAAGAGGGGGTGGAGGCAGTCAAGTGGAATGGTGACGCGGCCTGCGTTTCAGGGAGCGAGCGATGATGGACTTTGGAGAGAGCACCACTTATCTCCTCCTTCCCTCTCTCTCTCCCTCTCTTGTCTCACCTCTCACGCACATTTCGGCACACTTCGACCTACCTAGCTATATAACCTCTCCCTCCTGAGCCGACACGTAAAAGACAAGAAGAAGGGCGAACCGAAGATGTTTCGGCGTGAAACGGGTCATTTCCTTCCCCGCAATTTGAGGCAGAAGGAGAAAGAGAAGAGAGGGAGAAAGGGACCTCGCAATTAGACGGCCGAATTTCGGTTGACGGGACGAGCTGTGGTTGGGATGCAATTTATTGGACGGGATGGATTTTTTTTTTTTTTACTGGCGGCGTAAAAACGGAGATTACCCGGTGGAAGTATAGCATTACTGCTTCGTAATTTGATTAGGAGAATTATTTAAGAGCGTGTGGTAACACAATGTTCAAACTGCACGTAATAAAAAAACGATGATAGAAACGTTTGTTTATGACTTTTAAGGTCGATGTTTATTACTTTCCGTAAAAAAATACGAGTAAACTGCGCTTCAGTCATTAATATTATTTAATAGTTAAGGAAATTCAATATACAATTGTGATTCTACGAAATGATGGGAAAAATTTTTATCAGTATCGAAACATTTTATTCCTGGTAATTTATAGGATCGATTACATCAACCTGTAAGAATGTATTAGTTAACATTACCCGAAAATTTGTTTTCGTTTAGTATTTTATATTTTTATCATTAATCAACGCGAATGTATACCTTTCTTTGGCATTAAACACCCAGTTACAAAAGTTCGAAGAATGAAGCGGTTACATAATTTTAATATGCATAAAATCACGATCAACTCGGTTTACACGCGTTTCAAAGAAAGACCGAAAACCTCTTTAGAGTACGAGTTCTCTTCCAGTAAGGTGGGTGTAAAACGCAACAACGAGGCGTCGATTAACTTGCGGTGGGACGATGGCATTCCAAGCACCCTTCTGTAACCCTTTGCAACCTCTCTCTCCCTCGCCCCGGATGGACTTCCGGCTTCCATCACACACGCACACAGACACGTACGCACACCCCCACCTTGCCGTCTGAAGGTGGGACAAAACCTCCGAAAGGTCTTATGGAGAGGGGGAGGAGGGGTGGTGGGGAAGAGAATTGAGAAGAAAGGGTTGTGAATCGTTCTCTCCCGCCGGCCGTCTGCTCCTCCAGACCCGCCCACAGCCCTCCTCCCCTCTCCTCCCACTCCCCTCCTTTACTCCATAGGGATAGGGAGAGCATGTGTTGGCTCTTTCTTCTTCCGTTAATTCATTCCATTATATCTGCCCTCTGCTACCCCACACTCTTTTCACTCTTCGTTCCATTCCCTCCTCTCTCTCTCTCTCTCTCTCTCTCTCTCTTTGCCCACCTTGTGCTTCCTCTAAATGCCACACACACACAACAACTTCTCCCATCATTTCCTCTCTTTCCAACACCCACGCTTCTTAATTCCGTCTCTCTCTCTCGCTCTCTCTCTCTCTACATATATATATATATATATATATATATATATATATATATATATATTCCGACCCTTTCAACCTTGGCCTCCCGCCTCAGCGTATTCTCTCTCCTTCACTCTGTCGGCCTGCTTGGAAATCGCAACCTTTTTTTCCTTCTCTTTCGCTATCTTCCACTTCCATCGTGACTAAGCTGTATCTCACGTGCCGCCTTCTAAACTCCCGTAATTTTATTAATTCACGCCCTCCATAATCTCCGTTTTTTTTTAGTTGTCCTGCACGTGTTATTTTGTTCTTACTTTCTCTCTCGGGAGACTGTTTATTTTGGTAATTCCGTTACGGGAAATGGAAATTAGTTCGGATAAAACGTCGTTTTTTTCCTCGTTTCTGTCGTTGGTGAAATGATATAGCTCCGAGGTGCCTGTTTGTTCCAGAATAAAAATTACTTCCCAGCGGCTGTATTTTCTTGTAGTTTTCGAAAGCGATGCTGGCCTACTGGAATTCTGTTAGTCGTGTAAAGGTTAAGAATTAAGTTTTTGTAAGAATAAAGAGCAACAGGAAAGGAAACGTACGCGATGCAACATGATCTTTCCGGTTTTAGACTCCATTAATGCCTGCATTTCTAAATTGATCCTTTTAAAATTCACGTTATTCACATTCTTATTTTTTTAAGGTGGAATATCTATAGTTTAACTAGTCGGGCAATGTGCATTGTATGATCGACAGTATTAATTAATCACACTCTGTTTATTTGAATTTTTAAAGTTTATATGCTGCGAGATAAAATCGATATTGGTATAAATTGGGGCTATGTTGTTCATGTTCACACCGTCTAATAATAACTCAGTCGCGCGACTGCTGAGTCTCAAGTCCTCCATTACACATTCCCTATCTCCACCTCCCCAAGGGCCCTGTCTCCCCTTTTTTTCCCATTTCCATGCCCCATCATCCTCTCCTTTCACCGAATCGAGGTGGACCAACTACGGCTTCTCCAATTAAACGTTCAATGAAAGAGGCGTCCATTTTTTTTTGGAAGCTCTCTCATTTGTGGTGACATGAACGCATTGTCCCAAAATCAAAACTTTTGCTTCCATCAACAAACCCTTGAGCAATATTTCGCTTGAACATTCTTATATCACAAATAAGGATATGTTCTGCGAATTATTCCTAAGAAGATTTAAAGGCTTTTGTTATTGCACGAATTATTTTAGAATGAATAGTTAACTCAAGAGTTTGTTTTTTCGCGCACGAATGAGAAGTTTGCACTTCAGAAAATTAGCTTCATCAAAGGTATTTTCCAATATGCGGAATAATAATTCATTCCTCAATCAAGAGATATATTTTGGATTATTAGGCACCAAAGTGACATTTCTTCTGTTTTAACAAGGAAAAACTAAATAATCTTCGGAAATGGTATGTCGAATGAAATAGAGTCATTATAAAGTTGCACATTAAGTAAACATTGTTTTGATAATGCGCAATACAATTGTAGTGCATTATTTATTTCTTATGTAATAAAATTAACTCTTAATGGGAAAGTATCGAGGGAACGCTTTCTTGGCATTGGAATTAATAAGATGCTTTAAAGGGGAACACATTGTCTTTTCATCTACGCAGCGACACAACGTCTCTTCTGCATAGCTTTTATATTCTTTGCATAGCATTGCGTTTAAGAAGATGCACGTATTTAAAAGAATCGTCGTGCCAACACTGTGAAGTATTCCAGTCCTATTTTACGAGTAGTCCGACGTGCCGTCGATGCGAAACAGAGACAATGGCCAAAGATTTAATATCCTTCCATGCTCTCGCTCGCACGCCCCCCAACCCCCTCCCCCCTCCCCTCCCCACTTCCCCCCTCTTTCCTCCCCATTCTCACCTCCTCGCTTCCCTCATTTTCTCATTCTTTCTCCCTTCTTTCGCCATGTTTATTTCTCTTCCGTTTCAGATTTAACCCGTTTAATATTTCAGTATTTCTCTCCATTCTCTCTCTCTCTCTCTCCATTTATGTCGCTCTCTCTCTCTCTCTCTTCCTTATCTTTGAATTGGCACTCGAGAAATTATCTCTACTTATTGGGTAAGCGCACTCTCTCCCGTTTCGTTCCGGAAAATGCACCGACACCTCCTCGTTTCGCGTGATAGAAACATTTTATGTATGTGAGACACTGCACATTCTTAACCGCCTATTGTTTGACATTCGCGTCCCGATAAATCGCTAAAGGCCAATCGGCAGTAAAATCTCAAGAGGATAAAAGTTTGATAAATTGCGTATCCCTCCCCAAAATGGCTTACATTTCTGCGACAACTATGACGTTTGGCGTCGGCAGTCCTCCATTCCTAACTTATCGATTTCCTCGATCGATATTTTATAGCTGGCTGGAGCTGATGCACTTGTAATATATTTTTCAGTGTTACCTCGTTCATCATGAATACGTCCAAAACAGTATATGTATGCCTTTTATCGAAACGAAATCCAAAATAATAATGATATATTCTCATGTATTTACATTGTCGGGATCCGTTTCATATTTTCTACAAATCAGGGGTGGCCAAACCTCTGTACTTACCCTCGGAGCCGCATACGATGATCTTCAGAAGTTGGAAAGTCACATGACACATTTTGTGCTCATAGATTTACGAACAGTGTCCGAAGCAATTCAGATATATTGCGTGACCCTTAGGCATCCCCAAAACGGTTCAAGTCGCATTGCGTCATTATATTCTGTGGTAAAAAAACGTTGAATGGATGTTTAAAAGAGCCGAAAACTAAGTTAAAAGAGCCGCATGTGGCTCGCGAGCCGCGGTTTGGCCACCCTTGCCGTATAGTGGTGCATGTGGAAGGGTAATTTTGTATCCGTCCTAATATCACGTTCGACTCAATTATAAAACAGAGATGTGCAGGAGGGACTTAAATTCTCATATCGTTTTCTTTTCCTCGAGAACGTTCGAACAGGTCTCTCTTTTAACTCGTTACTTGATTCAATCTCGTCCTCCTTTTTATCGACCTTCGCTATCGCGCAAGCTAATTAAGTCTCATTCCTTATCAATCAATATGACCGCTCTTGATTTTTGAGGAGTTCCTCGTCGGCGTATTTTCCTTATCCTGATGCTGTCGGCATTACGGACTTTCATTAAATGCTTTTGACGCGATCTACCCGCCCTAACTAACCCAATCACCATTTGCATCCTTTCTCTTAATCATTCCGTTTTTATGCCAGGAGCAAAGTATGATAAACAACTAATGCTAATGCATCCGAACACCATCTTTATGACACGGAAGACGTAAATATATTCTATATCAGTCTTGGTTATTAAAATAATTAGATAGAAATGATAGCGCAGCATCTGTTTACTGCTGTTACAAACAAATGAAGGTTTAAAGGCGAAAAGATTACTTACATGAAAAAAATCCACAAAAAATCGATACGAACACGACCAGTTTCCGTTAACTCTGTCGCCTTGAAAAGAAACTTGAAAGGTATCTCTACGATATTTCCCTCTTTCTTACTCGCCGCGAAGGCATTCGATATAGTTACGCCTTACGTGATTACTTTTAAAAGGTAAATATTTACCGAAACTCGTAAAGAATCGAAGCTGTCATTCTATGCATTCCATTTGTGTTTAGACGCGCCGCCGCGAGTAGGGTATTTTTTTGCCGCCTTTGACAACGCAGTCACTTCTTTTCCTTTCTCTCCCCATCGCTCTCTATCCGACGGGATAAATTCGTCCACGATCAACCTCCATCACCCCTTCGCTACTCAACCCAACTTATCAACGCGGCAGTTAATAATAATAGGTGGAAAGATTTCTTCATCTCTCGCTCGCTCTCTCTCTCTCGCTCTCTCGCTCTCTCCCTCCCTCTGTCACTCTTTCCAACCACTCCTCTGCGAAATACCTTCGCGCATGACTTCACGATACTTCTTTATTTCTCTCTTTATATCTCTCGCTCGACTTAAACGCCTGAAAAACAGTGACTACCATTTTGCCACCGCCATCGCGAGACAAAAAATCTCATTTTCTTTCGACTTTTCTCCCTTCTATCATCCATCTCTATCCCTCCATTTCTTTATATATATACGTATGTATGTGTGTGTATATATATATATATATATATATATATATATATATATATATATATATATATATATATATATATATATATATCATCATCATAGGTAATCTGTCCGTTGACAGGTCCGTGATTATTCTAGGTTAAACTTGGTTCTCCATATACTCCTATTTTCCGCAGTTTTCTTCATGTCTTGATAGCTCTCTTTCCCTTTCAAGTCGTCTACTAGCTGAAACCTTTTCCTACCTCTTTCTCTTTTTCCATCCAGTTTTCCTTCTAGCACTTCTTTAATCATGCACTCTCTCCTCAGGTAATGCCCAATCCAGTTCGCCTTCCTCTTTCTGATAGTCTGTATAATCGTTCGCTTTTCTCCTATTCTTCATAGTACTTCCTCATTTTTCACCCTATATATATATATATATACATACATACATACATACATACATACATACATACATACATACATATACATATATACGCTCTCGTCTATTTTACACGTTTCCTTTCATCAAAAACCTTTCCTCCTACGCCTTTTCGTCCTCCCACTTTACTTCCCACCTTCCAAGTCTCTATTCATGTATCCTTTTACCCACTTCTTTCCACTATTTCTCCGAGTCCGTCCCACTCATCCCCTTTCATACCACCTCTTACACGACTTCACCCCTCTCTCTAAAAAAAAAAAAGGAAAACCACCCAATCTCCCCCTTCACTGCCATCGTTTCTAACTCCCTCACTCCGCTCCTCCTTTCCACCCTCTCCTCGCTGCCTACAGCATTCACCTCCCCCCCTCCCCCTCCCCCTCCCCACACCCCTTCTCCCGGAGTGTATTTCCGCACCCGTAGAGAGCGAGAGAGGCGTGGTTATATTCCTCCTTTTCAGTTCGTTCGTGCTCGCCCGTGAAAACCGTGGGAGGAAAGAGAGGAGGAGGGGAGTTGGGGGTTGTATATAAGGAGAAGCGTGTTCAGAGAAGAAGGAGGGTTTTATTTATAAAAAAAACAAATGGAGAGGGGGAGGGGAGGGAGTAGTCGGAAGACGTGGAACACGATGGGGGTAGTAGAATGAGGGGGGTGGTTGGGAGGTAGAGGGGGGTGCGAACGCCTCGTGGAGAAGAAGATGGGTTTTCGAGGGCGGTTGTGTTGAGCGAAGTTCGGCGGCGTGAGATTGGAGTGCTCTCTGGTGCCCGCACCCTTAAACTCTCTCTCTCTCTCCACACACCTTTCGCTTGTTTACTCCTAGTATTTCGCCTGTCCTCTTTCTCTCTTCTCTCTCCGCTCGCCTTGGGAATTTCTTATTTTTTTCTCCCGCGCCCTTATTTTTCCAGCTTCGGATGGAAAGAAAAAGCACGTGACCGCGATAAGGCGTAATGGGGCGGATGCAGCCCCGGAGGTTTTAACCTGCCCCCTCTCCTCCTCCCCCTCCTCTCTTCTCCCCCCCCCCCTCCACCCCATCCTCTCCCTCCCCTCTCGCGCTTTTTTCTCTTTACTTCGCTACCGTTTTTATCCACTTTTCCGTCCGCCATCGCCGCAGAAATCTCGCCATATTTTTTTCCCACACTTCCTTTCTCCCTCCCTCTCCACCTCTCTCCCAATCCGACACTTCCTCTCGCCCCCTCAGAAGAGGCTCACTTTTTAATTAAGCCTCTTTTGCTTCGTGATATCCTCCTTTTTGCAAGATGCTGCCCCTCCCACCTCCCTAACCGCACCCTCCAACCCTTTGCACCTTCGAATCCGCCCCTTCCCCTGCTCCTCTTTGAAACACACAAAACTCCCTCTCTTCTCTTCACATAATTTCCTAAATGCACGCTATATTCTCGGGTCTCCTCCTCCGCGGAAAAGCGTTTAAAAATGATACCCGACCCGCTAAATAGGATTAAATCGGCCCTTCTTCGTATTGAAGCGGGCCCGTTACGTTAATCCACGTGATATTCTATCTCGAAAAAAGGGAGTGTGGAGGAGGGAGTTGAGGAGGGAGGGAGGGAGGGAGGGAGGGAGGGAGGGAGGGAGGGAGGGAGGGAGGGGAGAAGTGCTCGCGTGGCGATGGTGGTATAGGCGGTGGGGCGGTCGGGGGCCCTCTTGGTTTTTTTCGGCAGCCCTTGCGGCGGTGGTTGGCGTGACTGCTTTTTAATGGACACGAAGTCGCGGTTTCTTAAGACTCCTTCCTTTGCCTCGTTCTCCTTGCGGAAGTAGAGAGGAAGGGACGGAATAAAGGAATGGAAGGGGGAGCAGGTTGTTTAATTTGTGGATCGGACATTCGAATGAAAAACTTGCCCGAAAACGTCTACATACAATGAGGAATGAAAGGGGGCGTTCGGAATATTTTTAGCCGCGCGACTTTTTGGAGGTGCAACACGTGAAGCGGGGTGCCTTGGTGTATTTGAAGATTTGAGTACAAAATCAACTTTATTATGCTTGGATTCGTGTTTACGCCGAGAGAGCAGATTCATTTGGATTAAAATATGCCATTGTACTTGCACTGACAAATTTTCCAATGCAAACCATTCTCGTTGAAAATAAGGTCCTGGTTCTAAAGTTCTTCCATCATACTCAAAGATTTTGCTCCAAAAAGCAATGTTTCTCAATGTAACACGTTAGAAGAGTGGTTCTCAACCGGGGTGACATGACGCCCCAGGGTGACGCGACGGTTATCGAGAGGTGACGCGAGGGTTATTGAGTATCCGCCCCATTACGCCTTATCGCGGTCACGTGCTTTTTATTTCCATCCGAAGCTGGAAAAATAAGGGCGCGGAAGAAAAAATATAAACATAAACAAAACCAGGAGAATAAACACTCCTTATTTAAATGCCAGAATTTTACCTTTATGTGGTAGGTAAAGCCAAATCTTTAAACGTGACTTGAAGAAAATGTAAACGAGGTGACGCATAACTCAACGAACCGAACATAGGGTGACGCAGCCAAAAAAAGGTTGAGGGGACCACTGATCTAGAGGTTTTTGAGAAATTTTTTATATAAGTTTATATCTACTGGCTTGAAATGGTGCGAAAACTTAGTCAATCGCCACGAACTGCCAAATCGGCTAAATTTACTAAGAGTCCAATAGGTGACTCTTCTTGCTACAAAACTATTTGGTAAAGAATATGGGCATATCAGCCATAATATAATCGCCTTCGGAAGTGAGTCCCCGTTCGTCAGTTCTACCGTTCGTTTTAGAATCGGAACTGATCGGATAAATATCTGGAAAAATATTCTTTTTTCAACGAAAAGAGATTGCGCCTCTCGCTACGCGGAAAAGAGGAATATTCCAAGTTTTGCAGCTGAAATTTAAACAATTTAGGCGGGAGAAAGATGGAAGAAAGTCTGTTTAGGTAGAGGAAAGTACAGACGGAATGTAGATAGAGAGAGAGAACAAGAAAAAATAGGGAGTGGAAGATGGATGTCGGGGGACGAAGGGAGAACGAGGAGCGATTAGGTGAGTGGAGAGATAAGGCGAAGAAGAATGGGGCGAGAGTGAGTGACTTTAGAAGGGGCAGGGGGATAGGGGCGGGGGAGGGGGAGAAAAGGGGTAAGATGGAAGTGTAGTAAGGGGAGGGTGAAGAGAGAGAGGAGCCGAGTAAGTTGGGGAGGGGGGGGGAGGAGCAGAGCCTTTTTTTCTTCGTTTCGTCCAACAAGGAAGGGAAGAAGGACGTGTTGCAGGAGCGTCTTATCAACTGCTACGCCACACCCAGTGCTTCATCATACTCTCCTTTAGAAAGAAAAAATCTCACCCGAATCGCGGTGAATCGGAAGAAAATAATGCGAAGAAAAATGTAGCGTTAATCTCACCACATCTTTTCCACTCGCTTATTTCTATTAACGTCTTGCCGAGAGAGAGAGAGAGAGAGAGAGAGAAAAAATGAACCGCACCGCCCGCTCTGTCATATATTTTTTTGCGGTTTTAATGTAGCGAAATTATTTCGACTGCTCCATTTAATGGCGTGGAAAATTAGCGCGTCTTTAGTATGGGATATTTTTTTTGGGCTCATTTAGTTTTGATGCGTTCTAAGGTGCCTTTAAGGTTCTACGAGGCCATCAAAGAGTGTCATTCTCTCGAGCAACAACTGGTTTCCTTATCCTTAGTAGGAAATCGAACGCGGTGGTCCGTCTCGTTTTCTTCCATCGACACTAATCGTCTTAACCGTCCCTTCGTCCAGTTCGAACCAATTAATGGACGCTCATTGTCTAATTCCAGCCCCGAAAAAAGTGCTCATCAATCATTTTTCAAATTAGGGAAAACAAATAACCGGGAATTTTTTTGGAAAGTTTTACAAGTAATCGGCACCTCCTCATCGGTTTAAGTTTACATCTGAAAATTAACGCTCCAGAAACGCCTTCCTCACCTGCTTTATCCATTTAAAACCTGTCCTTGCCTCTCTTCTCTCTCCCTCTCTCATCTCTCCTTCCCCTCATCTCACTCTCTTTTCTCTCTCTCTCTCCTCTCACTCCCTTCTCCTTATTTCTCCCTATTCTCATCTTCCCCTTCCCTCTTTCCCTACACTCCAACCCATTCTACCTCCCCTTCCCTCTCCAGCCTCGTTCTCCTTATGCTCGTCTCCTCTCAAATCACCATTCCCCATCTTAAATGCTTGCCACTCCCTCCATTATCCTCCTTAAAACCCCTTTCCCCCCTCCCCCCTCCAACATCACCACCACCCCTCTCCCTCTAAATAAAGGAAGGGAGGCGCGCGCTCTTGATTGCTAATATCGCCACTCGATCGAGAAAATTTTTAAGTGAGATTTCGAGTCGTGAGAAAGAAATAGAGTGGGTAGAAAAAGGGAGGGAAAGAATTGGAAAAGAATCGAGAATGCGTTGGGAGGAGGGAACTCATCGGAAGGGGTCGGAAGAGACGGACTAAGATAACTATGGTGGGTCAGATTCCCGATTATTTTTTACTCCACCAATTTTAACGCTTCTCACACACACACACTACCCAAAGATCTTTATTACTTTCCAACCACTTTAGTTCTTTCTTCGCTGCGCAGGTGTCAGTTTCCATTCCTCACAAATTTTCCTGATCTATACGATTCCATTGGATTGGGTTTTTTTCTCTTTCGCCACCATCCGATAACTCTTTATTTTCAACGTTCCTCCTCCTCCTTCTATTTTCATCGTGTGATGTCCAATTACATTTATTGAATGCGTTTTTTTATTTATCCACAATTTGGTCTTTTGTTGTGGATAGCAAATATAAAAGTCAATGAGTCGTTTCTTCGGTTTTAAATCATTGCGGATAAAAAGTGGCGGGCGTGTTTAAATTAAATTGTAATCCTGAGATAAATTACAACTCGATACTAGGGTTGTAAACTTCATGGCGTCCCTCTATTTCCGTATATTTTTTCTCTCCCATATCTCCTTCGTTCTCTTATTCTCTCAAGATATGCGACATTATATGCTTTTGAAGGGTTTTCCTTCCTTTTGAAGTAAAAAAAACTCACGAAGAATAAATTGCGAGCGAGGCAAAACCCTCTTATATAGATAGAAAAAGGTGCCTTGATTAAAAATGGTTCATTTTGCTCTTTCGAAAAGAAGTTTAGCACGGAAGACGAAGGTATGTTATGCGCAGCGGAGGTATTTCACGAGATAAAACTCACGTTTCAGATGCGGAAATTTACTTGCGCCCAAGTTTCAAGAAATAGCTGATATAAACGCTCTCCTAACCGGTAATTATTTTGCGCCTCGAATATTTTTCTCCGCGCGTTTACAGACGCAAAAATTCCTCCGACGGAGTCTCCACTAAATGATTTATCTCCTCTCGGAGAGAATCTCCCTTGTACACTTTCCCGAGATACGGATGGCTCTATTTCTCATCCCCTTCTGAAAAAATGAGAAATGCCCTCACTCCTCCCTTTTACTCGCTTCTCATTAAAATGTTTCTCGATAATAACAATAATATATTATTCCCCCTGCAACGGCATTAAAAACTGAAGGGTCGTGCTTCATGAAAAGGGGAATGGGAGATTCCACCGAAAACAAGAAAAGAAAGAGAGAGAGATAGGAGACGTGCTCACGTCGTGTACATGTCTCCGAGACGTAGAGAGAAGGAGAGGGAAAAACACGACGCGCGACCCGTTGCTACAACATAATAAGTCAAAGGGCGGCTGGAAGAGGAAGGGTTGTAGAGGGGGGGAGGGGGAAGGGTTGCAGAGGGGAAGGGGTCGAGGTAGCAAGAGAGAGATGGGCTGGGAAGGAAATAAATGTTGAAGGGGGATGAGGGAGTGGGTGGGTGAGAAGAGGGGTAAGAAAGTTCGGGGAGGACGTGAGAGGTGGGAAGGGGGAGGAGAGTCTTGTGGAAGACGATGAGAGACCTCGCTTCCATTTATTTCGAAGATTGGGAAGAAATTTATCTCCAGTGACGATCGTCGGTTGGCTATGCGGTAGGGCGAAGAGAGTTGGGAGGGTTAAAAAAAAAGGGGAAAATAGGAGTTTTAAAAAAAAGTGGAATGATGAGTTTTAAGGGACGAGTGAGAGGGGTGGCGGAGGGGATGAAAAGGAGATGAGGCGTGATGGAGAAGGATAATGGATTGGAATGGGGAAAAAAGAAAATTCTATGAGAGAAAGCGATAATAAACCTACCTCGTAGTGAAATCGTTCGCACTCTTCTAGAAAATATTTTCTTATTAGCATTTTTTTTTCGTTTAAATGGAAGTTGATCGTAGATTGTCACAAATACGCACAGATTTTTTCCATTAGAAAAAGCACATACGACCTGAAGCTTTAAAAAAAAAACAGACGCTGAGACAGTGATTGGTTTAAATAAATTACGAAATTGTTCCATAAATAAATTTTTCGAGGCCTCGATACCGAAATTCGCGTGAAACATTTTAAACGGATGAATAATTCTTAGATTTATGTATGAAAAACTTCAGATGGCGTAGTATTTTTCTCAGCCGCTGCGGTATTAATTTATAACTGTGAGAGCGAGAATGAAAACTTGCTTGACTGGATGCAAGAGGCGGCTGAGTCAAATTACTTCAGATGGGGCAGCCATAGTGTAGCGTGCGGCAAATGGAATCTTATGCTACCCTAAATGGAAGGGTAATCGATCATAATTAAAGTCCGGAGTAGTTATATCAACCTAAAAAATGATAGCTATTCAACTCTCAAACGTAACAACTAATACATTTTTCCAGATAATACTTTTCCCTTATCCGATTATCACGTCAAATAATTGTCGTGCGTGGAGCTGAAAGAATTTGCGGGAAAAAAATGCGGGAACGTTTCAACCGATCCAAAGTAAAACAAAGGAGTCTGACGTATTTTCGAATGGGAATTAAATCCGCGACTTCATTGCTTTTACGCAATAGTATAAAATATCGGCTGCGAAGAAACGAAAATTTTGTATCCGTTTTACTCACGAATTGAGAGACTTGAAAATTTTTAACGCTTTCTTAACACGAAAAGGTGCAATTGAATAACAAGTCTTAATTGCAGGGAGGGGGTGGAAGGAGCGAATTTCTCTCGATGGTCGACTAGTCGGGATAGAGGGCGGAGCGGCAGATTGGGAAGCCAGAGGAGCGGAAGGAGAATAAGAAAAGAGGCTAAAAAACCGGTGGACTATTTCTTTCGCTCCCTCCAGGAGGAAAAAATAATTTTTTTCATCGTTTCCCTTCCCTCACTCCCTCAGTCTTTCCCTCCACATCCTCCTCCCTCCGATGCGGAGTCGCTAATGAGGCGACTCGAGGGAAAAAAGACGAAGGGGGAAGGCTATGTAGAAGGGGTTTGGAAGGTGGGGAGGGGGTGGTCGGAGGGGAGGAGGAGGAGGGCGCCAACCAAGAGGAAAGGGAGGATGAAGAGAGGCGGATTGGCGACTATGGCATTGGGGTTGGTGACTTTTGAGTGTGTAGAGAGGGAGAAAGAGGGGAGAGGAGGAGGGTTTGAGAGGGAGAGAGAGAGAGAAAAAAAGGGGTGGATATATAGTAGGGTAAGGGTTTTCGGGGGAATAAGAGACCCTGCGCTGAAATGCTTCCCTCCAAGAGTGAGAGGACCCCGACGGAAGAACTTTAGGCTCCGCTCTTTGACTTAGCGAGCACAAATATTCCCTCCGTGCTCCCGTGTGCGCCGAACGAACCGCTAATCTAAGTGACGCGGGCAGTAGGATAGGCGCAGATTTTTAAATCCTTATTTATTATTATTTGATACTTTTGCTTCAAGTTGTATTAAGTGCGTAGAACGAAACGTAGATAAACAGCAACTGATTGTTTTTTACCGAAGCAAGTGCTTTTGGAAATTAGGATTCCCTTCTCATTTCCTTAGTAATGAATAATCCTGAATTATACTGATCCGAAGTGATATTCGTCTCAGCTGTTTATGTTTCGATCGAATTCAGTAATTCTTAAGGCATGGTTCGGAAATAAGTATTATCAAAAACTTAACACCGTACTATAAACCTTTACATTATAATTTAAACAGTACCCTCATAAACTGTATCATTAAAATGAGTGCAGTGGTTGAGTAATTAAAATGGGCGGAATATTCCGTCAATAAATAAGGATAAATGATTAAAAATAATCGTTTGCTCATCTTGCGACTTCGTAAATAATGAATCAGTGTATCGCTCATCAATTCACATTTTATAAAAGTCGCCTATCACTCAATCATCTCTCATGCTTTGCTATCATCTGCCTTGACTTCAAACTGCTGGAATGTACCATTTTACCATTGAGCGTGAATGAAATATGTGGATTTTGCATGACGGCATTAATGTTTAAACGTTAATTCATTCCTTTAAATGTCAGAACAGTCTGATGGAGCCCATGGATGGTGAAAGGGAGTCTGCGTAAGTAATGTGTGTTCTGTATTTGGTCGGTCGCATCTTCATCTGTCACTGCGATCCATCCAGGGTCGTGAGTTGACACTCAAATATCATCATCACCTCCATTTAATCATTCCGATGGCAGGCATGGGAAAATTACGGTCCCCTTTTCACTATGCAGTGCAATTGTGTTAGCTCGGTTCGGATAGGTAAATCCCAAAATAAATCGTGATATTATTTTTCTGATTTCAAGTGCTTAAGCTAGTATAATCCGAATTTATGATATGGCACTTAAAAGTGCATATGGTAGGGATCATCTTCGTGTTTACCTCCGAGATAGTATTAGGTATTCCAATGGAATTTACTGTTGCATAAGTCATAATAGTAATTGCCAATTTTTTTATTAAGTATTCGAAAATTTTAATTTATCAGTATTACCATATCTGCTGGCAATTTACTGTTTAAATATATTTTTATCATTGACAATTTTAAGAGGTTTCAAATGTTTTTGTGCAGTTGAAATGGTCACATTTGGTATAAAAAAATAATGCGTAATGTTATGTTTTCTTTTATTTTAACTTATATTTTCTTTTTTCGTTTTCATTTACGTAATTATTGGAAGTCTCCTTTGATGCTATTTATAACTCGGGATATTTTTCATAAATTATGTCTGTAATTTAGCCAATAGCTCCATTTCGGACTTGAAGGAGATCGAATATACGTGCACCTAGTATGGGTATGCATGTAAGCCTTCCATCGACTGATCGTCGAAAGGCATGCGAAAAGTTCACATACTGTTCATTTCTTCCGGTCCATGGCACTAACATAAGAAAAAAATTGCCCACGCCTGTCCAATTACGATTCCTAATAGGTCCAAATTGGCTGCCGCGAGAGTAATCATAAAGCATCCACATATACCAGCATCCTTAAAAGATTCCGAAGGTAAGTCCGTATCGTAAGATATTCCTTTCCAGGAGAGTCAGTCGTAGCAGATCAGCCGTCCTTCGCATCATCTCACAAATAAACGCGTTCAGGTGGGGCTCGCCCAGTAGTTCGAACCGCCCAATCCCCGTCATCTCCAGACCCGCACCTTCTTCCTCAATCGCTAACCGTATCGTTCCTTTCATTTTTCTCCCGCCGCGCTTCTCCTCGCCCGACGCCAATCTGCAGATCTTCATGCACAAGAGCGCCATGCAGCTGCACGCCAGAGAGGCCCAGCGAGGAGTCGGCGGTCCCGAATCCAAGCCGCACCAGTGCCAGCAGTGCCTCAAGTCCTTCTCGTCCAACCACCAATTGGTGCAGCACATAAGAGTACACACGGGGGAGAAGCCGTACAAGTGCTCGTACTGCGACCGCCGGTTCAAGCAGCTATCGCACGTCCAGCAGCACACGCGCCTCCACACGGGTAAGTCGCGAAGCTCGCGGGGATGACGGAAGGGAGGTTGTTGGGGAAGGGAGGAGGGCCCTCGGCCTCCCCCTTCCCTTCCTTCCCGCCGTCTCCAGAGGCGAGAGAAAGAGGATAAAGGATCGCTCAAGAAATCGAATTCGAGTTTGTAAATGATTGGGATTAGCGTATCGCGCTTGAATCACTATCGCCGTGCTCCGATTACTTATATAACTTATATGTACAGTACCGTCATATTATTGCCAAAACTCCGTTTCTTACTACTAGTAATGAACGATATAATCGTAATCACCGCAGATCAATAAAACAAAACATCTACATTACCCATCGATTAACTACAACCTGCCAGTTCCATTTGGGTACTTTAATTATACTTGGGTACTTTACCGTAAACTAATTATTTCTCTTATGCCAGGCTGTCACCGTTAAATGTCGAAAATTAAACCTTGAAGCGTTAGAATCTTTGAGCATGCCCCTGAGTTGACGTTCCAAGAACGGACTGAGCCAAATGCCAATAGAGGATACTATTTCAGGACATACGAACGCGGAATAATAAAAACTGCATCGCCTCGCTCCTGTTTTTTTCTCCTCGAAACGGAATTTTCTCGTAAAATTTATCCTTGCCGCTTCTTTTCTTGCTTCTCTCGAGGTCACTTACTAGCAGGGCGGGACCATGGCGGACACAATGTCGCCTAATGAGACAGGTATGACTCTCCGCTATAAATCTCTCCGCTCTCCCCCCTTATCTCTCTCTCTCACTCCCCCTTTCCAGTTCCGCCGCTCGAGAGAACCCTAATCCTTCAAATATTCACAGCTCACTTCTTTCATATCTCTCCCTCACTCTAATTGCATCGGGTTCGAGAAAAAAAATGAAGAAAGGATCATAATGGGCAAGGTAAGATAGGGAGAGGGCGAAGGGACCTGCCCTTAAGAATAGACTAATGCGGTCCACCCCCTCTACCGCCCCCTGATCCTCCACTTACCCTTTTGCCTCCTCTTTCCCTCGTTTTTCAGTAAATGGTTGGTCCCTTCGTTCTTATCCTTACGATTAGATATATATATATATCACCTCCATTCTGTTTTTTTTCGCATTCCCTTAATTAATCTCCCTCATAAGATATTGTCAATTGGTGTATTCAATTAAGGTATCTAACCATGTCACGTATTGCGTTACTTATTCTCAAAGTATGTAACAGTACACATCAGTTTCCATTGCGCTTTATAAATGCCCAGCCTTTTTAATTAATCTTTAATCGTAGCTGTTCATCTACTTTTATGATTTTCCATAATTTTCCTTTGTTGTACGAACATGTTTCTTATTATTACTTTTTCTGGTTTAGTTCACCTTTCCTATCATGGGATATAAATCGCATATAATGATTCGGTTTGCTTGTTCTATTTCCTATTATCTCGGATTTTCTATTTCCCTATGTATACCATAGCTTTTCGGAGAGAAAACTCGATTTCTCTGCCCATCGAATTACTCCTTTCATTTATGTTTCTCCCGGAGTTTACTCCTGTTTGAATATCACTTTCTTCTTAAGATTTCTCAAACAACCATGATGGTTTTATCTATTAACTCACTCGGTAGCGTTTAGATTTCCACATCGCAAATAATCATTATTTTAAGAGAAATCCTTAGCGAACCTTGTTATTTTCTTCATTTTCAATGCCATTTTAATATCCTCAGCACCAGTTAGATTCTTGAGAGAACACATCCTCGAATAAACACATAATTCTCTCTTGCTTTTCTAAAATATTTTCTTTCCTAAGTTACCTTCCTCGAACGCCCACTTCTGTCCAGTCTATCAAAATAGACTGTATTATTCTTGTCTCCTGCCATCTCACCCTTGTTCCCTTTTGAGTTTCTGGAAGGGCAAGAACAATGAAGTAGACTCAGAGTACAGAATTGATAGATTGAATATCTAATCTGTGAAATACGTTAAATATTTAGGAGTCACCATTTGTAGTGATCTATCTTGGAACATGCATATTCGAATGGTCATAGACGCAGCCAATAAGAAATTGGGCTTCGTAGGCAGAATTGTAAGCAGTAGCACAGAACAGGTATGAGAAACGTGTAATTTATCATTGGTCAGATCTCAGGTCGACTACGCTTCCAGCATATGGGATCCGTACGAAAAGGGACAGATACTTGAGTTAGAAAGAATCCAACGCAGAGCAGCCAGATTCGTAAAGCAAAAATATGAGCAAAAATTAAGCATCACATCATTCTTGAAGGAGTTGAATTGGATGTCGCTAGAGGACCGCAGTCTTAGCGCTAGGTTAAGGCTTCTGGAGAAATTTGGGTCGGAAGTTTTATTAGAGGAGGTTTCAGGAAAATTAGAAACATCTACTAACATGGGTAGACACGATCACGAGGATAAAATACGAGACATCAACTGCAGGACCGAGCGATATCAGAGTTCGTTTTTTCCCAAGGACCATACGAGATCATAACAGGAGAGTAATTCCCGCCAGAGTAGTTATTAGGTAGGTTTTGGTGCGCTGCACCCCCTGCCACCCACCAATCTGGTAGTTGCAGGATATTATGTAGACGTAGATGTACGTCCGTACTGCCTCCGCTCATTTGCACAATCTTCGTCTACCACTTTCCTCCTTTCGAATATCTTACTCCATTCGCATTCCCATCGCGTTTCTTCGCGAATCGATTCGATTAGCAAAATAAATTAATCGAAATGGCATTGATTGCCAGTTTGGAGTTCAAAATTTTGAAAGTAAAAATTCCTCTAGTTAAGAATATTGGTGTTTTAAAAGTCTATTTTGGGGAATTTGAAAAAAAGGCTGACGTCGAGGGAAAAAATGTTAATTTTCGGTCTCAAAAAATCGTGAAAGTGACAAAGCTTTGGACACCAACCTTACTCGTAAACTGCTGATGATATTCTCCCTCATCCTTTCGCTCCTAATCCGGCCGCGAAAGAAACAATTGGTGCTTAGCTGACAGAAAGACGCTTATCCAAGGATCCGTGACAATTTCATTTGCTCTCCTTTCGAAACACCTTACGAGTCCACTTTTTTCATTATTCCGGCTGTCCTTTTTATCCCTTTTCCTCCACCCTCGTTCTCCCCTTCTTCCCTCGCCGCTTTTTCCCTCCCTCACACCCCGATTCGTCCCTCATCTCCTCCTCCCCCTCGCACAGCCCGCCTTCTCCTCATCTCTCTCTCTCTCTCTCCTTTCCCTAGAGTAAATCGACTGTGAGTCCCTCCTCTCTCCCCTTGCACATCGGACAAAGGGCTAGCTATCTTCCTGAGTGGAAGAAAGCAAAGAGAGATGGTGTAGTAGTGGGAGGAGGGGGCGAGAGGGAAAGGGGGGAGAGAGAGGGAAGGAAAGCCCACGGCGGCGGCTTCACCTTTCAGCCGAAGCAACCTCTTAAATCTCGGACGAGCAGCTCTCCGCCTGACAGCGCATGGGGAGGGGAGGGGGGGAGGGGAGGGGAGGGGAGGAGGAGGAGAAGTCGGGAGTGGAAGTGAAGCAGGGCGAAAAGGAAAGGGTAATAGGAGTTAGGAAAAAAGGGACGAGATAAAGAGGAACGGAAAAAGAGGAAGCGAGAGAGAAAGAAGGGGAAAAATTCGTGCGAAAGATTGAGAAGGGATGGAATTTTTTAGTAAAGAGTAACGAGAATGTAGTTAGTAGCTATAGAAAAAAGACTAAAGGGAGGAGGAATTTAATATAAGAGAGGAAATTATATTAAACGCAGGTCGTAAAGTTTTTAAAAAATCAAGCGAGCGAAAGGGCGTGCCTGTTAGGTGGAGGAGGAAAAAATACAGCAGTATAATGAATAGGAATTAATGTACCACAATGGGAAAGTGTACTTCGTCTTCTAACTTTGAAAGGAAACTTTTTTCTGGGATTATAGTGATTGCCGAACATAGTAAGGAAACAAACCTGTAGAGAATGAAGGAAAGATTTTTGATAGCGATAATGCCAAAAGGAGTAAGCTAGTGAAAGGATGGGAGTGGAAGGGATTGAAGCAGGAGAGAGGAGGAAGGTGAGCGTGAAAAGGACGCGTGAGAGAGTGTTTGAGAGGTGAGATGAATGAGCGAGAGTGAATAGTGAGAGTGTTGGAGATCCGTTGGAGAGCGGAGAGGCGGGCTAAGGTTTAGGCGGAGGAAAAAGGAGGAGACGATGAGGTCGGTGTGGGAGATGGGAGTGGAACGTGGGGGGGGGGGGGGAGGTGGTGGTCTCTAGATACCGGAGGAGGGGAGAGAGAGAGGGGAGGGAGCGGAGGGGAAGGTCGTAGACGGATAAGTAGGCAGTCGTAATGATTTTTCCAGGGCGATCTCTATTTTCGCCGCCTCGGGCCGCCTTGACCCTTTTGATGGGAACTAATGTTTAAAGAGATCGGAGTTTTGTTATTTATAACTGAGAACGATCTCCTGTCGATGGCTATAGTTTTAGCTAGTTATTTTCAATGAGTACAACACAGACGGTCTCGTTCTTTTATTGATTTTTATCATTAAATTGTTTGAGAAAGTTCATGCTTTATATAATATTCATGTACTTTATATATGTATTTATTTTATACGTATATATATATATACATATATATATATATATACATATATATACATATATAATGTATATACTACATATATCACCGTACAGATTTATGCTTGATGTATCTATAGGATTTCATTCACCTATGCTTCCTAAAGGATAAAATTTTAATGTTTTCATTACTTTTGATGCCACGTGAATTTTCAATTACTCCAAAAAACGTCCTCTTTCACAATTCATAGGATTTGTTCATTGAAAGAAATGTGCTTCGTCAATCCATTTCATTTGCTTTTACCGAAATTCGCTTAAAAAAATATATCCGAGGTTAGAGTTTCACCATAAAAATCCCACGTGTCTTTTGAATGGACCGAATTCGTAACTTTTAAAAAGATCATCTGCTGCTTATCTTTCTCAAGAACAATTATTTACTTCTCGCGAGAAAATTGAGAAAAAACGTGAATCACGATGCGTGTTTCCTCATTCGCCTTCTTCCAAAATTGATTATCTTTATTGATCCGTTCAAGCGCGGCGAGGGAAAGGTTTTCTTTTTTTTTGAAGTGTGTGTGTAAGCGCGTGTAGGAAGAAGGGGAGTAGTAGGCCGTCGGGTGGAGGATGGGGAGGCGGTGTGAGAGGGGTGGGAAGGGGTGAGAGGCGAGGCAGTAGCCGAGAGAAAAAGAAGGCCTTGCCAGGGTGGCCGCATCCCTATTTACCGCTGCCCTGCTACCGAACCCCTCCCCGGCAGCCTCGTATATATTAACGGAAGGAGTGTGCCTCCCCCTTCCCCCAACCTCCTCCCTCCTCCCACATCCCCCTCCCCCCCCTTTAGCCACGGAGTAAGGACGAAGGGAAGGAAAAAAGGAGGAGGCAGTGGTCAAGGGAGAAGATGCAAAAAGGAGACCTCAACTATGCGATGAGAAGAGGGGGATTGGGGTTGAGGGCGGGGGGCGAAGGGGCCTTCTCCGTAGAGAGAATGAGGGGGCGGGGGGGGGGGGGACGGGAGGCGACTGGTCTGAAGGGAATTTTTTTCATTTCCACCCACCTCCCGCCATCCACTTATTCCTCTCTCTCGTAATGGAAATTCCTTTCCGCCTCTCTCTCTCTCGTAGGAGGCCGGATCGGAAGGGGAGGGGGTGGGGGAGGGCAGAGGAGCTTATTCCTCCCCCGCCCCCTTCTCCTCCATCCTGCCCCACGGGCATCTGCGGAAGACGTAATCCGCGATAGCTACTTAAGGGATCCTTACGTCATGGAGAAGGCGGCGAGCGGGAGGTATTTTGGAGTAGCGTCCGCGAATTTTACGATACAAAAATAGCTAAACTTCCGCTTAAATTAGTATGAAATACTTGCAAAATCCTTTGCCTTTTATAAATTTGTTTTTCTTTCGGAATCAGGCCCATTTTAAGATGCCCAATATAACCGATCACTTTGCCCTTTGGCGAGTATAAAAATTATAAAAATTTACTTTGCAACATTTTTCGAAGACCGAGAAATACTTTTTGGTATGTGGAGAATGTGGAGAAGTTTGTTTCATTTACATTTTTTCAAGAACGACGGTTTGGCGCTGCATATTTTTTCTTCGATAACTTCATTGTTTTATATTTAATTTTATAATGGAAAGACATGATACAAAATTTTTATCGGTGTGCTCGAATTAATGTCATTGGAAAGGTTATTGAAACTAACGGAGTAAAATAATGTATTTAAATGTTAAGAAAAATCTTTTATCTTAATGTGTTTGCAGAAATACATGGAAAATCTGCTGAGCCTTAATCAAAAAACTATATTTCCAAAATTCCACGAGTCTGGACGAAAAAGAACCATTCTTAACATCAAATATAAATAGAGCGGTGCTTGCTGCTACCCTTAAAAAAAAACACCGCTCCATAAAGATGATTCTTTTAGGAAGCTTACACCGGAACATTATAATGTTTCCCGACCCAAAATAAACGCGGATGAGGTAATAGACCTCGGCTTCTTTGGGTTTCGATTCCATTCCGATTCCGCTCCGTATTATCGTTCTCGCCGCGCCTTCGCTTCCTTTTATCCTTCGGCGACGCGATGCGAGTTTTAAGTTTGTACGTCGGAATCGCTTCCTCTCACGGAAACCTCTTATTTCAACCCCCTTTCGCCCTCCCACCCTCTTTATACGTGATCGAGGTTTATACGGATCGCGTGTCTTCATCTCCACCGGAGAGAGAGAGAGAGAACGTAAAATCGGAAAGAGAAAGGAGATGGGGGAGGGGGAGAGAGAGGCGACCGACGTAGGTATGCATTGGTTATTGTCTAGGTCGAAAAGGAGGGATTATGGGAGTAATAGGACCGGAGGGTGAAAAGGCGTCACGCGGTATCAGAGAGGAGCGATCTCGTTCGAAATTCTTTCTTCTTTATTGCCTTCTCAGTGTTCACTTTGTAGCCCAGTGGCTTTATATGAATGTATATGAGAAGAGAGAGAGACCAAATTTATTTACGTAATAGTGCTCTTGTTTGCCTGCAAGGTGGGCGCCATATCGAAAGAATCTTAATGCGATAGATTTTCATATCTAGGCGAGTGACACGGGTCATTCGGTTGCCAGTAAATAAAAATTATCGTGTTCATTTTGTAAAGACGTAATCCCATTGTTTTCTGTTTAATTTTTTAAACATTCCTCAAAATTACCACATTGAAGTTCGAAATGGAATATCAACGTGGAGAAATGTTACGCCAAAAATAGATCCGAAATCGCTGAGAATATGAAAAGATGACCCGAGGAGGAGAATCAAGGTGCAGAGTAATGGGGATGCTCTTTTATCCTTCTCTCTCTCTCTCTCTCTCTCTCCCCTCCATCCAACATCCTCCCTCCCTCCCAACTCTCTCATCGGGAGTGCCAAGCCGTCGAGATTCAATTGTCGCGTCTTCGCCGCCCCGTAATGCGTCATCAGCGGAATTTACTCCCCTCCTTTCCCGGTTACCCTCTTGATCTCAAGTGAGTCTCTTCCCTCTTTTTCTCTGCTCTCATCCTCTTCCCCATTTTCCGAGAACTCACACCCTCAAATCCTTCGATTCTCTATACTCCCTCTCTCTCTCTCTCTCTCTCACACCGGCACACGTTTTTTTTTCTCGCTCCAATTTCCCTTCCCATACCTTCCGAATCATCCCATTCCCCTCTTTCCCTCTTCCTCTCCCCTCCATCTCCTCCTCCTCCTCCTCGATCCAACCCTTTTTTTAACTCGTCCTTTTATCTTCGCCGCTTCGCATCACGGGTCCTCGCCATTCTCTTTTCGCAAGTGGTCTCCACGGTAAATTCAGAAAGGATGGAGTGCTCGGTTTGAGCCTTTTTCAAAAAACAAACATTTCGCGAATCTCTCGAGACTAGCGTTTATATTTCCCATTTAAAATCTCCTATTGGAACATTTCGTATAAATTTTGAGTTTAAATAAAAACATGCGACTGTGTAAGCCTTCGAAAAATAACCTTATTCACTTTCGCGCATCCAAAAGCTACTCAGAACAACACCTTAACAATCGTCTTTTTTATCGTAAAAATGTATTATTTTCAATATTTTTCGGTGGTGTATTATTTGAAAGATGGAAAAGTAAATTTTGAGAAAAACAGACTTATGAAAACATTGCTAGATATTTCGGTTTATCCTATATAGTTTTCCAAGAAACTATAAAATACGACCTCGGGCTCTATACAAATGGATGAATTATCCATTTTGCGCAACTTGCCGGAGGACCTGGTAACTTTAATTCATTGACTCGATGAAACTACCCTTTCAAACACGCGAGCAATTCTTTGTTTCATGTATAGAGAAGAGATTTGAGGCTTACGTTTGCTACATAGTATTGACACACATTTTCGTGCGGCACCACACTTCCACGGCATTCCTATCTCTCGTTCCGTTTTTACACTCCTCTCCACATCAGATTCCCTCCCTCCTTCCTTTTCCCATCCAACCCTTTACCAAAAAACACCGCCACGCCCGCCCCTTCCTTCCCCCTTCGACCTCCTATCTCACCCATCGATGTTAAGTACGAGGAGATTAAGTGTAATGGAAAAATGAAGGCTGTCTTTTTTTCCCTCCTCGCCGTCCGCCTTCAGGGGCCTTCCTTCGTGAGAAGCGGTATGAGTGTGAGTGGACGGGAAAGCAGAATGGAGGGAGGAGAGAGGGTGAGGGAGGGGAGAGGGGATCTCTTTTGGATGTTTGTTGTTTTGGTGGGCCGAGGGCGCAAAGAGGAAGCGAAGGCGGATGAAGGAATAAAGGAGAAGGGGAAGTAAAGGAGGAGGCGGGGAGAAGGGAAAGGGGCGAAACGGAAGCGCCAAGGGGTGGAGTGAATTAATAGAGTGAACGGTGGCGAAATATTCCTGTACTTGTAATAAACAGAGGAGTTGTCGTAATCCGAAAATGCACCTCTGGTTGGGTTGGTGTATGGGTGTATCTTGCCCCCCCCCCCCCATCCCCTCCCCTCCCTTCCCCATAAGACAGCGGAATCTAGTCTGAATCCTACTATCTACTGATACGACTGTCACATTCGGCTAATAAGCACTTGAGTGATTCGGCCTGCATGAATATAATTCGGCAAACTTTGATATTTAATCTGTTGCTGCGGAAGATGTATTAAATGAGACAATTTTTGTTTTCTCTGCAACTTAGTGGTTTAAAAATGATTGTTCCATCATCAAGAGCCACACTAACACTCTTCTTTTCAGAGAAATGAAATCTAAAACTATGAAGTGGGGTCACATAGATCCCACGCGCCTTTTTGAAGGGTTACAAATTCATCAAATGAGTATGAATAAGAGTTAAAAGCGATCTGGAATAGGATTTATAAGACAGAATGGAAAGAAGAGGTAGTCTTCCACGGGAGAGGGAAGATTTGAGATCAAGAGGGGTCTATTGGGGGGGGGGGGAGTAAGGTGCTCTCAGGGGGTGAGTGGGATAAAAAAATAAAAAGGGGATTTCTGACGGCAAGAGAAAGAGGATTGAGATCAGGATTGGCGTTAAGTGAGCGAGAGAGATTAAGGAGGAGTGTGAGAGAGAGGGAGAGAGAGAGGAAGGACAGGTATGTGGAGGGGTGAAGATAGAAAGAGAGAGTTGGAAAAGGGAAGCGAAGGACAAAGCGTAGTAGCAATGGCGAAGTGGTGGGGTGGGTTGGGTTGGGTTGGTGTGTGTCACGATCGAAAGAGGTGGGAGACCAAGGAAAAGTCTCAGAAGAGTGCAAGTAACGGATAGGTAGGAAGTAGATGGTTATAAGGTAGGTAGATGCGGCAGGTAGGTCAAAAGGAGGAGGACATATGGGGTTTTGGAGGCGTAAAAAAAAAAGGCGTGAGGCAGGGAATGGGGATGAGGTGGAATAGAGAGGGGTCTTTTGCGGAGGGTTAAGGGAGAGAAGGGTTGTAGAATAGGAAGGGAGGGAGAGGGATGAGGGGAGGGAGGGAGAGAGGTCTGAAGAAGATGGGGCGTTGAGTGGAAAGCCTTCCCTTCACCGCGTTCCGTTAATTTTAAATAAAAAAGAGAGAGGGAGGGATGAAAGGGGTAGGAATGGAGGAGGGAGTTGGGAGGAAGAGAGAGAGAGAGAGGAAGGAGGGAGAATGGCTATTTTTTCCCTCCTCCTCCCTCCTCCTTGGAGAGTGCTTTTTACGATGTTTCCGTGGGATCAAAAACGCGATTTTACGGGGAAAAATTAAGAGAAGCATTTCTCGTCGGCGTGGCAATGGGGCCATTTGGACGGGCGGCAAGGGAAGGGGAAGTGTGGGGGAAGGGAGAGGAAGTGGCGAAGGGGTAGGGAATGGACGTGGAAGGGCACTCTCTCTCTCTCTTTCCCTTCCTCTGCATTGGAGTGGCAGGTCCTCCCTTTTACCCCTTCGCCTTCTTTTGTCCATTCTTCCCCACCCCATTCTAGGGGAGCACTACGGGGACATCAAGATTGCTTTCTTAAGGAAAGAACAAGAAACCTAAGAGCTCCGAATTGCCCCAAGATCAAAACAAGGATTTAGGTGTATTTTATATATACTATCTTGAGATCTTCTCGCGAAGGTTACGCAAACATCGAGTTTCGCTGTATGAATTTTATCAAATCGTCATAAAAATGAATTCATTATTATGCGTAATAGTATATTGAATAAGTAGAGACAATTTTATGAGTACTATGTATTTTTGTTCCCGCATGTATCAATTTGGAATAAAGATTTGGAACGCTGTAAATCGCAACAACATAAAAAAGTATTAAAAAGTTGGAAAATTCACATTAGCGATCCGTCTCATAAAAATTTTTTCCTTGTAAAATGTTAAAAATTCTTTCGCGCGTGATGTTCTTTATGCGAAATCTAAATTTCACGGCTAAAAGCAATCGGATAAGTAGTTTCTGGAAGGTAGAGCTTCTCGCGGATTATTATTATTTTTTAAATCCTGTTTTTCTCTGATGTGTCTATTCATTTTTTTCTTCCCCACATAAGATTCTTTTACATAATTTAAATTGAATTCTCGAAATTGTGCATACGTTTGGCATGAATTTCGCTAGGAAAACTCCTTAAACATTTCCTTGAAAATGAGCATATTAAAATTAGGCACAGACATCTGATTCCTCATTTTATACATATTTTCTTATAATTTTTCATGTGGATGTTGTGAGAAGTCGATTTAAAAAAAAGGTTGCATTAATGCGTGAACGGTTTATGCTAATTTTTTGCATTAAAATTTATGATGAATACGTAGTCACCACATTTAAATTAGTATTATTTTTTCCGAGTTCGCTGAATCGAAGAAAAGGGGCGATTTCAATATTTTTTTTCGTTTTAATAAGCCTTATTACCTGATAAAGGGCTGTAATTGGGAGAAAATGAAAAAAAATATATTTCCATTTGATGTAAATTAATACCGTAAAAAAAGATCTATCGGAACCCGACCGCGTCAAAGGATGCCAAATCCTTGTCTTTACCAAATAACGTGAAAAGAACCTTAACTCTGTGAAAATTCTCGGTCCTCCTCCGGTACCTACTACGTCCATCTCCGTTCCATCCTCCGCTACATTTTCTCCATTCTCTTCCCTTCTCCCTTTTTTCTCTTAGCACACCGCGAAGTTGGTCCGGAGAAAATAAAGGGACACCGAACAAGTTAATAACGTTCGCACTGGATGATGATTCGTTGGCCGCGGGGAGGAAGGGGGTTTAGGAGGGAGAGCAAATGAAGAGGAGGGGGAGGAGAGAGAGGGGGGGAGAGAGAGGGGGGGAGAGAGAGGGGGGGGGAGGGGGAATTCGAATTCAAAAAGAGAGGCATCTTCGGGGGTGGAGGGGAGAGAGAAGAGAAAAAATGAGGATGCAGAGGTAGAAGAATCAGGAAGAGAAAGAAAAAGATGTCATAGAGGCGCCGGGAAGGAATTGAAGATATATGACGACAAGAGGATAAAAGACAGCGTTCTTTCCCCAGTTATAAGACGAAGAGGCTTAGAGAAAATGGGAGTAAAATATTGAAAGACGAAAAAGAACTGGGAGCGGCTAGGAAAAAAATCAATACGTGCGCGGTGTGGTGGGCGAAGGAAGGACAGGTTGGAAAATTATTATGTAGGAAAGAAATGTTTGAAAGAGCTTGCGAAACTTTTCATCTTTGCCTTGAATATACTCCAGCAGTAGGTTTTTAAATTGGGAGTGAAAATACTCGTCTATTATGAAAATCATTGTAACTTATGTCGAAAAGATAATCTCGAGCTAAAGTTGTAACGCTTCAATCCAATAGTATTTCTGAGACTGTGAACGAACACCAAGAAGAAAATTAATTCGTGGAGGAAAAACACTAACGACAAATGTTACGACGACTTGGAGGGAAAATGCGAAAATTTTTGAAAAGAAATCTAGGAAATAAATGTCCGACTAACTAATAATTCTGTTCGATATCTCTCTTCGTTAGCATCTTGTATGCTATCTTTAATGCTCTATGACCCGACTTTTCTACTACTCGAATTTTTCCTGTCATATATAAAGGTACGAATGTGCTCCGAAGAAAAATGCGAGGAAGAAGATTAAAGAATAGGGGAGAAGAGGGAGCAAGGGGAGGAAGATGGAGTCGGGAGAGAGGACAGGTGTGGGAGGGAGAGAGGAGGGAAGGAGCTCGGAAAATGGGGTTTCGGGATGCGGAACCGAGAGTTTGCGACCCCGGGTGAAGGAATGGGGAATGGCTGGCACTAATATATAGGGATATTTTTTCCCGTTCTTCCCTCATTATTTCTCCTCTTTTATTTTATGTACTTTGGAAAGGTTTCGGGAGGGAAAAGGAACTGAAAAAGCGGTCGGCAGAGAGGGAAAGAGAAGTGCGGGAGGGCAAAGAGGAGAAAAAAGGACTCTTCTTCTTTTATACTCGGAGACTCCGAGAAAAAAAATGGGTGAAATGACAGTCGGAAAAGAAAGTTTTCGCCAGAGTCCGTTAATTTTGAAGGGGGATGGTAGGGGTCGTAAGGGGGAAGGGAGATATCGGTTGGGATGAAGAAAGAGGAGGAAGAAGAGGAGAGGCTGGAGGATGAGGCAGCTCGCGAGAGGCAAATAAGGTGAAGGGGGGCGGGGGGAGGGGGGAGAGATGATGTAGAAATGGAGGTGCGTCGGGATGTCAAGGTGGCGATTAGACGGAGAGAGAGAGAAAGGGTGAATCGAGAAGTAGAGTTAAAAATTCAGGAAATCAAAATCCAAAAAAGCGCGAACCTATTTAATTAATCAAAACATTTGATCTCGTCGCTTGAACAAAAAAGGAACGCATTTTTCGGAATGTGAATTACTCATTGTGCGCTTTTTTAATTAGCTCTGCAATTTCATTCTCCGCAATGAGTAAAATAGGCAGGATACCTCTGCGACATTAATTGAAGAATAAATTTCATAATCTCATTTCTCCATCAGGATTACCAGTATAGGTTGGAAAAAAATACGATAGAATAAATCTATTCCACAACATTTATTTGCATTTCGCTGGTGCAGGAATTGTGGCTCGTCAGATTTTCAAGTAAACGTGCAAGTCGAGGCAGCCCGTTTCATTTCAAAGACATTGCATTCAAATGGCATCCATTTCAAATAATACCAGTTTTTCAACAAGCCATCTTTAGTATTAACTATTTAATTTATTTCTGAGAGGTACTCGCTCTGACCATGAACGCTAATGGTTCGTCACATCGGAAATCACACGGGTTATATATTGTCACCGTGATTGCTCGATAGGATTTTTGCGTTTTACGATTTTTCTCCCCTTAACGATCACTTCCTACACGTCAAGGCTCAAACACTTTCCTCGAGGGATTCAAAAGAAAGACCAAAACAGCATTTTTTATCGGCAAGCCTTTTAGATCGTAAAAAAAATCCCAAGAGAAAACGATACGACCTATTTGATCCCCCATTTGGACCCCATTCCTTAAGCGTCTCCCCCCTCTCCCTCTTTCATCTGCATAAAAATCTCTCTCCCTCTCTCTCCCGCTACCAGCCCTTTTCTTCCCCCGCCTCTCCCGATTGCTCCCGGCCCCACCCCACCCCTCTCTCCGATGTCTCGCCCCTCGTTAACGCATTGTTTTGCTGCCTCCCTTCCCCATTAGCCAACTGCGAAGCGATGACTGCCCTGCCAATCGCCGTCGCTTCGCATTTGGAGCCGTCTCCCTCAAAACGTGACGAGGTTGCTCTCCACCCCCCTCTCTCCCTCCCTCCCCCCTTTTAGTTCACCCCCACCCTACCTACTCCCTTCTGCCCCTCTTTCTCGCAGTTGCCCCTCCCCTCGTGTAATTATATACGCGCGCGCGCTCTTTTACGGTCAAACATTACATCGTGTCGCTTGACACACGGTGTCGTGGGTGTTAAAAGAATTTAGCGCAGGATTTGCGCGTCTTTTATACATCCTGATTGTTTAATACGATTGAATTATCTAAATTTTAACCTTAATTTTTTCCCGCATATTGGTGTACAGTTGCAATTAGAGACATACTTAAAAACGATTCGTGGAAACATTCGCGCAATTTTGATAAAAGGGGGCGAAAACGTTTCGACGGACATTGTAATAGGTATCGGTTATAAGAGCGTCTTCAGACGAACGAAGAGCGTTATATTTCGAGGAGAATAATCTGTTCTTTATTCTTTTGCAAAGAATCTTAGGATGTTAAGATTTTTCTCCGAGAAAAAAAGCACACGAAAGACTTCTCGTAATGGAAAACGTTTGTTACACGAGAAACTCGTATTTGATTCACGACCTCTTGATAAAATCTACATATGTAACCCTCGATATGTTAATTTTCCTCCTCTAATTTCTACAAACGTCTCACGGCGAAATTATTTAAGAGAAGAAGAAAAGATTTGCTATTGTGTGCTTACGTGGGTAAAACTAGTTTCCAAGCATGCATGCATTCATGGAGCGCTATAAATTTTACGCTCTGCTGCTTTCTCTCTCTCTTTCTCCTTGGTTCAAAAAACGACCGTTTTATGGAACTAGTTTATTTTGAAATCGAATAAATGCTCGTCAAATGCGGCGATTTTATAAAGACCTCGGGAATTCTCCTCGATAGTTCTGTCGCTTTTTCTCTCGCATTTTTTTTCGGGAGACCTCTTATTCTCTCCGACATTCTTTTGAGTTGTGCTAAATCGTCGAAAGCGATCGTAACGCCGCCATTTCCGCGATCGCTTCACACTTGGAGAGAAAGAAAGGAATAAAACGACTCCGCCCTCGTTTGAGAGTTCGAGTCGTTAAGGAAACAAAAAATATCACCTCAATTAATAGGAGAAACGATTTGGACGAGCAGGTTCGCGAAAATGGAAAAATAGGATTTTTTCGACGATCTGTTAGCTTTTCGACGAGTTTTGTTTTTTTTACCCCAACCGAGCGCTATTATCTTTCCTCGATCGTCTTAAAAATAAATTCATTTCGGTTATCTGTATCCTTTGGACACATTTTATGTTTTCCTCTTCGGCTAAAGCCTAACAAGCTACCACGTATCTTATCGTACCAAAGTTGGCTAATATAACCGTAAACCACTATAGCCGAGCCTCTTACTGTTAGTAAATATGGATGATAATTTGACTAAATTAAGAGTGTGTACAACTGAAATGACAGTTTACAATGCATGAAATTATTACAGTAAACAGACTGGGGCTGCTTACGGAATCCAACCGTAACTAACGTCTTGAGTTTCTTGCTTATCCCTCGTTGATGTTGGCTGTGGCATATCGAAATAAGAGTTCCAATCGCTTTAACAAATCTAGAAGGTTCCTTCTTAGATTTTCATTACGGTCGGGCGAGGGTTGCGATATGTCTGGATCGCTAAATCGGACCTTTGCGTTTATACGGATACATATACATATATCCAAAAAATATTAAGGTAATGATGATAAAAGTCGACAAATTTGTTTGAAATTTACAATGATTTTCAAATTGTAAAACGTCAAAAAATTTATCAGTGATCAGCGGTAATGGGAGTTTTCACACGCATACCTACCTTGTTTCTATCGCATGCTTCGCACGATGTGGTAAGATGTTTTCTTTGCAGTAAATTGTTGTATCTATGTGCCTAGTGAGTAGCGTGTTGAGATGTGTAGACGTTTCTATTTGGAAAAGTTACAGCAGATTCCGGGAAGAACGGGCTAGCATCCGGGAGACCGAAGAAGACTAGCGATTCCCGGAGGCTCCGGGTCATTCCGGGAAACCTTATTCGCAACCGCCCCGGATATTCGACGCACTTAGCTGCTGATAGGAAACGACAAAAAATGAATCTAAAAAATTAAATTTTCGTTTTTTTTTTGTTGAGAATTTTAGTGGAGCCATCTTATTCCAACGAAGGATCACGAATGCGAAGTGAGGAGGAGGAAATCTTTCCCTTATTTTGTCCATCTTTTCCTCCCACTCTTTCTGTTTCTTCTTCCCACATCACCTTTCTCCCTCTCTCTCTCTCTAAGGAGCAGTCAACTCGCTCAACTCCCCTCCACGCCACCCCGAGCCTCCACCACCACCCCATACCCGCACCGTACCCATCGGCGCGTGAGTTGAATTTTTCCCGGGCAGAGGCGTGGGAATCTAGAGGAGAAAGAGAGATGGATAGAGAGAGAAAGAGAGAGAGGACCCCTTCTCCTCGGCCGCGAAGGGGAATCGACTCCGGACCCCGCGGATCCCCAACCTCCTCGACTCTCTTCCAAGCCCCCGGTTCCCGCTCCCGCCTCCCGCAATCTCGCCTTCCTCCGTCGCCATCATCTTGACTGATGGCCGTACGTGGCAGACGTGGCGGTGAGGGGGAAGGGTGGTAGAGAAAGAAAGGGTTGGGAGGATGGGTGGTCGAATGGCTTGCGGGAGGAGGAGGAGGAAGGAGAGAGAGAGCCGTAAGGATCTGCGAGGGATGAGGAAGACGTGAGCGGAATGTCCATCTCGTCGTAGTGGGGCAGAGATACCAAGGGTGAGTTAGGGAAGGGGAAGAAGGTGGGCAGTTCGGGGTGGGAAAAGGAAGGGAGATAGAGAGTGGGAAAAGGGGTTGGACTGGAGGAGACCTCCAACGCGGTGCCGTGAAGAAGAAGGGAGAAGTCGATCGTTCTCTTTTTTTATTCTCCTCCTCCTCCCCTTCTCTCCCCCTCCACAACTCAACCAACTCCTTCTCTCGCTGCTTTCCACCTCCTCCTCTACTCCCCCCCTTCCACCCCCTCCTCCACCCCCCCCCTCCACCCTCTCCCCCCTCAGTGGGGAAAGAGAGGAGGGGATGGATGTGTGGATTTTTTTAAATCGGTAGTAGAGTGAGGAGAAGAGAGACAGATGGATAAAAGAAACCTTCCATCACTTGGAACACACACACACACGCACGCACATACAAGAGTTACGATCGTATGAGTGAGAGGACTCTGAAAGTGTGAGAATCGAGAGGACTAAATGAGCAATCTGTAAGGGGAAGGATGGGTTTTACAAGGGAAAGATTTGGTTCGGAGAAATTGCCGTGATGGATAGAGTCTAAGAGGAGGAGACCTACGGTGAATTCGGAATATGAAGCCAGAAAAGAGATTTAGACGTGCTTTTTTTTACTGTTATTTGGGCGTTTTCTGAGACGTAACTCTTTTGCCGGAAAGAAAAAAGAGTGAAATGGAACGGGAGAAAGAGAAAGCTGGCAATGGATGAGAGAAGAGAGAATAAAGAATATCTCGAGGGAATGATTGTGCCATGGGTGGAGAAAACTGCCGACAAGGAAGCTAGAGGAGTAAAAAAAAACGACAGGAATTTGGAAGAGAGATGTGGGAAGGATTTTGGAAGAAGTGGACGTAGAGAGAGAGAGAGAGTGAGAGAGGTCGATTGGGGCAAAAGAGAGATAGGAAGGGAATGAAAGGACAGAGGGGAGATGAATGCTCGCAAGGAGAAAGAGTCGTACGAGGGAGCCGTCTATTTTTTTTTTTTTTGTAATGGAAGGGGCGTAGGCGGGGGCGGGTGGCGCGGCGTTCTCTGAAAAGGGATCGTACTAAGGGGCGAGCCACCCCACGCTCACCGTCCATTAAACCCTTTGGTGCCCGCGTGCTGGAGAAGCTTTTGGGCAGCGGGGGTGCTCTCCTTCCTTCCTTCCTCCCCCTATTTCATCTCCCTCTCTCTCTCTCTCTCTCCTGCCTCTCTATCCCTCTCCCTCCCTCTCACTCACTTCCTCGCTCGACGTGCTGCACGCCACACGCTCCCTCTTGGGCCGAAAGCAAAAGTCGGTTGAGCCCCTCCACCCTTTTCACCTTCTCTATATCCCTCTCTCTCTCTCTTTCTACCTCCCTCATGCGCAACCGCGCTCTCCTCCTCTTCTACTCTCTCTGTCTCTCTCTCCCTCTCACGCAACTGGCCGTGGTGGGCGAAGTTCGAAGGAGGCAGGAGGAAAAAAAAATACCGTCGTCCACCGAAACGACTCCGCATTTTGCTAATTGAACGAATCGAATTTCTCTCTCTACTTCTCTCGAGAGTTTTTTTTATTCCACTTTTCCTTTTCGTCCACTGTGAACCTCACGGTGTATTTCGATATACGGAAACACCCGCTTTATTATTTTTGTTCGGTCTCCGAGGAAATCAAAAACGATATGTTACGAAGATGTTCTTCTTCGTGAGCGTCCGAAAGGGAAAATTTTTAAGTGGTATTAAAACACTTTGCTTTATTAAGTTCGAGTCGGGAGGGTTTGGAGTGCGATTCGTATCCAAGAGTTTTAGCCCGGAACAGAGGTTAATGCCAGAGACCGATTTGGGGGATTCATTAAACGGCGCCAATATCATCTCTCAATTCTCCGTGAGAGGTTACGCGGATGGATGTTTGACGGCGTCCTTTAGCGGTCGTCCTCAGATAGGATGTCAGGAAACATTGTTTTAGTCATTCCTACGGATTTACTTCTGTCCGCTTAACAGCGTTTGAGAGGCAATAGGAGAGAACAAATTTTGATACACTTCCGCAAACGGAAAAACCCTGATATTAGTTTGGGCGCTAAGTGTAAAAGTATACAGTACCGTCGCTAGCCTTTATTAATTTTAGACGTAAATATTTCGATGCTTTTATCGGTTTAGTCATAAATACGAAGGAAAATGTAATTTTCTGCTTCTATGGTGGTCCAATCCACCAGATATGTAATAATATGGTGTCATTTTTGACATCATTGTTAATATATAAACAACAAACTCTCCAATTTTTAAGCCCCACATTACAGGTGGCGATAAAAAATTAAAATCTTTTAAAATAACTGTATTTATCTTCATAAATTTTTCAAATCAGTAACGTTATATATATATATATATATATATATATATATATATATACACACACATATATACCATTCTTTAAAGTAAATCTCAAGTTCAGTGGTTATAAAATACGACGCGGACGCGTGAACCAACCTGACATTTTACATCGGGATCTCAAGATACGTCAAAAATTGACTCGGACGTTACTTTTTCTCGTTCCGCCCCCCCACTTCTTTCTCTCTCCTTTTTTGTACGCAACGGTGAAATTAATAAAAGAAATTGAATTTCATTCGTCGCGTAACAGCTTTCGGAGAAGCACGCCAGTGATCCGTGGCCTGACCCTTAGGAGGCGCAAGCAGTCGACGCTGCAATGCCTCTCTCCTCTCTTTTCCTTCTCCCTCTCTCTCTCTCTCTCTCTCTCCATCACTCTCCGAACGGCCAGTGAGTGGCAATGAAGACGGAGCTTTGAACCGCTAGAGACGAAAAAAATAAACAAAAGATAAAAGAAACCCGAAGAAGAAGAGGAGGAAGAAGTGCGTCGATAATTTTTACCATAAAGCTTCTCCGAGTTGACGCCGACACTCGAAGAAACCGCCGGAGGAGGTGGGGGAGTCGGAAGGGGACCCCGGAGAGAGGAAGGGGGAGGGTGGAGAGAGACGCTCGCGGAGTAAAAGATGAGAGAGCTTGAGGGATGTTGAACCTCTTTCCAATGAGAGAGAGAGAAAAGCGAAATCGATAATTTTTCTCTCCTTCCGATCTTTCCAGGAGAGAGAGAGAAAGGAAGAGCGTACCGATGGATCCTGTTATCCTGCTCATGGCAGACGGCTAAGAAAGTCCGAGGGGCGCCATTTTGCTTCGTCTAGGCATCCTTAGTGTGCTCCGACGTCGGCGGTCGCTAAGGATAACGCGAGGGGCAGATGGGGGCGGGGATAGGGTACGGAGGAAGGGAGAAAAGGAGTGGGGAGATTGTGAGAGATTCGTGAGTATACTCGTGCGAGTGCGTAAAGGAGGGTGCGGCGCCCGTGAAAGACGCAGCCGGGAGGGCATTTGCGTGATTGCCTCCTTTCGGGAAGCCGCGAGGGTCGGCTCTCACGAAATCTGAAGAGGGAACACAGGACGGGAATGGTTCCCGCAAGAGGGAAAAAGTGGAGCATAGACTATAGAAAGGGGTCCGGGACCTATATCCTCCGCAGCCAACTTAACGTTCATCTATTCGAATGGGTGGGCCAAGGGATCAGAAGGCAGTGGCGATTGTTGTACCCTTCCTCGTCAAACAGCTGTTACCCTCCTTCCCCGTTTCCTAAACCGAAGTAGATCCCACCGGGAAAGTTCTCGGAAGATAGCCTCATAAGGCAGCATTTCCTTCCAGTTTTTGATGCGAGGCAGGCTCGAAGTGCAAAAAGTGCGTTAAATATTTATTAGGCGGTCAATCATCGACGATATTAGAAATTCCGACATCGGTTTACAAAGTCACCCCTTTGTTATGCTGGCGTAGGGTGGGTGTGTGTGTGTGTGTGGGGGGGTGGGGGTGAGGGGTTTGGAAGGGGAGGGAGACGTAGTAAAAATAACAATACGATGAGACTGAATTAGGTGCCGCGAAATTACACGGATGAGTAAAGCGGACGTGACGGCGTTGATCGTCGAGGACGAAGACGAACTACGGTTTAACAGTTGGGACACGTATGCGCGCCGGAGTACGCGAACGTACAGGTCTGGACAGGAGAATAAGAGAGAGGGAGGGAGTGAGGAGGAGGGAGGCGTAGTAGTATTTTCCATCGCCGATACGAGATGGATAGAGGGAGATGGAGGAAAGGAATAAAAAAACCGAAAACGCTCTCTTTTAATCCCGTCTGGAGATCGCGAGTGCGTGACTGTCTCATTTGCGGACGTCGTCGGAAATATTGATTGCGATATCTGCTCCGAGATTAAATCGGCGTGACGTCTTGGAGTGGGACTGCGAGAACCTTCCCCCGCGAATGGGGGGAGGGGGAGGGGGGTATAAAAGGAGGATCGTCGTGCGTGCGTACGTTTGTCGTGCATCGGGCGAGCGATGGAAAATATGGGACGTCGATACTACGTGGAGATATCGAACGGATCGACGTATCGTTTTACTGTGATTTGTGGCCGTTGTCAGTGTTTAAAACGCGGTGAAAACGACGATTGATTGAAAATGATTTTGTAAGACGTTAAAAGGATTTGTTGTAATAAATCTCATGAAACGTAAGATATTCATCTTTAACGGTGGTGTTGTCGTGTTAGTGAATTTGATTTAAAGGCCTTTCTGGTGGAATGGTTGGTCAGTGCTAGCGTTGCATGTTCGAATCCAGCGAAGAGTACGATCTTAAGTCTCATTGTTATCGTTGTTTCGCTCGTTGTAGAATGACATTAAACGCTGTTTATGGGTTGGTTAAAAATAAAAAATTACGATTCGAAATCTAAAGAAACTTTTGTTGTTTCGAATCTTTATCAAATATAGTCACTTATATTTAGAAGCGGGAAACGTTCCAGAACCAATAAAATGTTACATTACGTGGAAAATTCCACAATTTCCACTTAAGGCTTCAAAAAAATTAAAATATATGGACTAATTTTCCAGCGAAGGACGGTAGAAATTAATGCGTAAATATCATCCTCTTCCCAGACCGTCGGCAACACGTCCGTCGCAGGGAGTCGCCGAACGTGTTGAAGTTAACATTCTGCACACCTGTACATGAGGATAAGTTGAAGCAAAAGTTGTTTGAAATGCAGGAAAATTCTCGACCGAGAGGGTTTAGCGACGTGGCCAAAAGCGTCCTCGAAGTTGGCACAAATAGGCGTCTTGCTATGCGAGAGCTGCCCGCGAGATTCCGAAGAGACTAGAGAAAGATGGGAAGGACCGAGGAAGAGAGGGTGGGAGAGGAGAAGAGAGAGAGAGGGAAGAGGACAGGAGAGGGGGAAGAGGAGAGAGGGAGGAAGAAGACGACTCGGGATGGGAACGAGAAGGGTCTGGAGTGGCCGTCATTTCTCTTCATCTCGAGAGATCGCTTACCCCGTCTCCCCCCTCCCCGGCCCCCTTCTTTCCCCTCATTTCCCCACCTCCACCCATGACTCCCTCTCTCCCCCAATGACCGATCGTGCGGTGGACCCGAGATTGCGATTTCATGCAAATGAGGGAGGAAGCTAAAGAGAGAGAGAGAGAGGTATATGGGGAGGGCGGAGGAGGTGGCCTTATCTGTTCCTCCATCCGTGGAACCCTTCTTGCAGCATCCATTTTACCACCGACCACACCCCTACTTGCTCCTCGAGAAAGACAGAGGAACCCTTGGACAGACTCCGAGGACCAAACCTATTTTCCGCCAATCGACCTAAAAAAAATATATCTCCGTTCATTTTATCCTCACACTGCGCTATGAATTTGAAAATATTGCCCGACATTAGGAAATAACAAAAAATTGCCCTACTGAATGGTTGGGAAATTACTGGTATCTGTTTTTATTCATTTCCCAATTAATGTGAAGTTTGATTTATTTTTCATATTTTTGTAAGTAATGAAAAAATTTTCAGGCCTAATTATACTGGATAAACTCCATCCGCAACAATAAACTTTACTTATCGAAACGGACGAAACATTCCCGTTTTTTGAGTGATATTTTACACCATCGGCAGTACCCTTTTTTTTAATAGCCTCCCTTTCAACGTACAGAAAAAACGCGTTTTAATTATTGCTTACGCAGCAATGAAATGTGACGGCAACGGAGCGATCGGTGGTAAAAGGGAATCCCTTCAGCGTTATAAGGAGCAGGCAATATATCGAGAATAATCGCGAAAGACGGAAGAAATGCAGTCCTCCCACACCCACCCTCTCTTGTCTCGCCCCTACCCTTCACCCCACTGCCTCCCCCCCCCCACAACCTCTCCCCGCAAATCCCCACATGGGGCATCCCTTAAAAACCTCCAAACGCCCGCTTGGGGCTATCGGAAAAAATATGCGAGGAACAAATGAAGGGGAATATCCTAAAGGAGGCAATAATGCGGATCTCAATATGTGGCCCCTTTTTCCTTTCCCACCCCTTAGCCCCAAAACCTTTTCTATCCTCCCTCCCCCCCCCCCCAAAAACCTCGATCGGAAACCGTCCCTCCTCACCCCCTCCCCTTTACCTCCCCCTTCCCCGTCCTCTCTTCTTCTTCCACAAAATTCCGACTTATTAGTTTATTACCCACGAATATTAAGATTTTGCTCCTTTCGTAAAGTTTTCAAAGGTTCCACCACAGGGCTGCTCCCGCCGTTGCTGTTTCGCGTGCACGGTGCTCGCTTTTTGAAGATGTTATGAGGGGATTTTCGCCACGTCCTTGCGAAATAGAGGAGAGAGGAGGAAGTGGCGGATGACCCGTGGGAAGAGGAAGCTTCGTAAGAGTCATGTCAGGCGTTTATTGTATCGTCAGTCTCGTTCGTTGTTTTAAAAAAAGACTTCCCGCGCCAACACCACACGCTGCGTGCACCGGCCTTGTTCCGAAGGTCGGTCGCATTTCCTCACGTGCGAATCCGCGAGATGAGTTTTTTCGCGAAACTTAACTGTTTATTAGTCTGGGAAAAATCGCGAATCTTATCTATTCCATTGGAACTTTTCGACCGATTTAACGAGTTTGTTGGCCGTTTTCGCTCGGTTCCATATGTGTAGTAAAGAACGAGGAGGAGACCGTTACTAAAGGACCTTATTTTTTTATCGCCCGAATATAGATCGAATATACTCGTCCCCGCCTCTCGCGGAGGAAATAAGATAGCTCACGTAGCTGAATCGGGATTCGAACCGAGAACGCGGGTTAATTTTCCCAAGGTAGAGGCGGATCGATACATCGCCGGCCGCTGAGCACCCTGTGCAATTGAAACGGGGCGGCTGAGAGAGCATTAAGTGGCCTGAAGAGAGAGAATGAAGGAGAGGGAGGGAGGGAGGGGGAGGGAGAAAATGAGGATATCTCCAATAGATTTGGAGACGATACTCGAATAAGTGCAAACTCTTTGTTAAAAAGCCGCATTTGTCATTGTTTTTAGATTCAATTTAATATCTTATACAGCACAGCCAAACAATTAATTGTTCGCTACTCCAGTAGCACATGCATACATATATTGCACTCGTTAAACTTTCAGCAAAAACATGCGATGCATGTTTTGTCCTGATAACTGTATTGGAATAGCTGGTTTCATGGCCCCAGCAGAATGCCAATATTTTGCCTAACCATATCCGCTGGATTTTATTTAAATCTTCCCCATCCGTATTTCATGAAAGTTATTAAGAGTCTTCATGAATGACAGGTTGTGCTCGATTCCCGGAAATGGTCAACTCGGGCAGTGTGACGGGTTGTCGGTTTGGACCATTTAACCTTTCAGCTATTAGATCCTCCTTCAAAGTTGTGTGCGTCCCATAACTTCGAAAAGGTCATCTTCCTTCCCTAGTTAAGGAGCAAAACCTTAGCGGAACTATCACGCGAGAAGACCCGTTTAAAACGACGGCTCCTCCTCGGAAGACCTCCCTTTTAACTAGGCGAGAAACTTAAGGATAAAATCGATTCATACGTATAAGATGGCTGATAACCATCATTTTTACGCTACGTTCCAATCTCTTTCGCGCACAATTTCGCTAAGCGTTGTTCTCAACTTCAGAAATAAAATAAAACGCAAGTTTTTTTTGTTGGGCGCTTTGAAACTTGTCTTCCTCAATTATATATAACGTTGCGGTTTTTCGCTCGGAATAATTTAGTGAGAGTTCTGGTCACGTGGTCAGGATCTCGGCTCTTTCTCATCTCCTCGGGAAACAAAAGAAAGATACTCAGTTTTTTTGATCTCCGTGCGAGAGAGGTCTCCCAAGCGACGAGGAGGAAGAAAATGGACTTAAAAAAATACGGAATTAAAAAAATTAAATAATTTTTAAGCTCGGAAATTAATTAGATTTCTTGCTAAGTCGGGACTAGTGGGATGTTGTCAGTCACTCGGGTTCTTCCCCAACCCCCTTTTTCATCCAGCTCATCCCTTTCCTCCCACCCCCTACCCCTTCATCTTCCACGAACCCTCCCCATTCTCTCATTTTTCTCACTCCCCCTCGACCCCTTTTTTTAACCCATAAGTCCTCACCCTGCGAACCATACCACGCCCTCCCACAAAGAGGCGGCGGTGGAAGGGGAAGGAGGGGGAGAGGGGAGGGGAGGAGGGGGGGGGAGTTATAAGGTTGCATATCCGCCTACATAAGGTTAATTAAAAGTCGGAATTTTCTTCAATTCTCATCCCTTCCAATTTTGTTTCCCGGTTCTTTTCCTCATCTTCTCCATCGTTGCGACCTCTCCCCCTCTCCCTCCTCCTCCCTCGCCCCTCTCTTACTTCTCAACCCTTTCTTCCAACCCTTTTTCCCCCCGACTCCCTTTTCATATCCTCAAATCTCCTCCAAGAATTCTTTCTTCGACTCGCACTTTACCGACACCCATATAACGTCATAATCGTTCTTAATCCATCGTCCTTACCCCATAATAATCGGTATTCGGAATCTATCGCGTTTATTCACGAGTGTCGTAGAAATGGAAAAGAAGAAACGTTCGGTTCTCGCAGTTTTAAAATTGAACGCCATCCAGTGGCATTGCATAATTTTGGAAATTCATAAGTTACCAGCGTGAGGATTCTATTTCAAGCAAGGTTTATAAATAACCTCGCTTCCAGCGGCAGCGGTTACGCGTTCGAACCTGGTTTGGCACGGATTTTTAAGGAGAAAAAGTTCCTGCCAAAGAAAATTTTTATTTACACATTCGAAATAATCATCGCCGTCGTCGTATAAAATTATGGGATGGGTAAATAAATGTCCCTAGGGAATTATTTAAATGGCCAAACGTATTCCCCAAAATGATTTAAATAAATCAACTTTTTTCATCGCAAGAATTGTTTCCGTTTAATTTATGAAAAGTGATTTCACAGAGTAATTCTAAATTTATTCGAACTGGAAATCCTTAATCGCTTTTCTGCTCATTCCGACTCTTATTTCCCGCGAAAAGCAAAACGTTTTTTATTTTTCTCCCGTCATTGCTGCATCGTTTCTCTCGTAGTCGAAAATAGCGTCCCGTTTCAAACGCCGCGCACGCACGCACGAAGCGCTGAGACGCGTCCAATTTCCATCGCCTTAAGAATTCCAACTTTCCGTCCAATTTTTTTTTTCATCCCTCCATCCGATCCCCCTTCGATGGCCTTTTTACGTAATTCCACTCCATTGCACCGCCACCTCTCGGAAGGAAAAAAGAAACCTTTTTTTTAAAAAGAGAGTTCCGTTCCAGCGCGCTGAAAATGCATGCGACGGTAAACCGTAGCAGCATTCCAAGCGAAAGCGGAGAGGAGCCGTGGAATGAGGGAGAGAGACTAACAACGCCTTCGTATCGCCATCGAATTCAATTTTTTTCGAGTCGCTGCAGAGAGGGGGGAAGATAATGAGAAGGAAACATTTTTACAACTAGCGCCGCGCGTCTCTCCGACTCGCCATTAATCAGTAAAATTCGCAATTTTTTTTCCGAGTTCGCTTTTTTTATTGCGAATAAAACGGCGTAATCGCCGCGTCGGGGTAATATTATTTGCCTCGTTCGAAAAAGAAAAAAAATTCCTCGCGAGCGAGTAAATTGAGAGAGAATTTGAAGCGGTATTTGTGAAGAAAATACGGAAAATTTTAATCATGGACGTGGGGTACGAACGGTACGTTATTATAAAAGAATGCAACGTTTAATATAGGGATAATGGGCATAAGAAATTAAAATCATAATCTTAGACGTTTTATCGTGGAATATGGGAAAAGTGTGCGGAAGATTGAAAGACGAAAATGTAGACACGAAGCAAGTTATACTGAACCGAACGGATTTCAATATTATAGGGCAATAAACAGATCCGCTTCTTAATTCCTGCGCATGTAAGAAACTTGTCATAATGGTAAGAAGCGTTTACTGTACACTTTTACCATTTTCGGATGACGACTCGGAAACAAGTGAAAATTTAATTTCTCTATCATTTCTTAATAATTATAAATAATGGTTAAATAGGAAATGAGGCGGTAAGTGAAAGAAGAGGAAGGGGAAGAAAAGGCCTAAGAAATGGGTAAAAGTAGGGAAATAACTATCGTCGAAGGAAAAGTAAGAATGTGATAACGGAGAAGGGGAATGTGAACGTGGAAGGAGAGAGAGAGGGAGGGAGAGAGAGAGAGAGGGAGGGAGGGAGAGAGAGAGAGAGTGAGGGAGGAAGATAAGGAGAGCGAAGGGTGAAAAAAGAGGGGACTATGCAAGGTAGGAGGAGAAGAGAAGGGACCGTTTGGTGCAGAGAGTGGAGGAGAAAGATTGGGAAGGGGAAAATGGGAGGGAGGAGTGGAGTGAGAGAGAGGGGAAGAAGTGAGGGAGGAGTCAGAAGGGTAACCGTCAAGTGCACGCCATTAATTATTCTTTTAAAAGAATGCAAATCACTTCTTTCCTATCTTCCGCCGTATTATTCTTTCTTTGAAAAATTTTCCATTTCTCTGGGGCTCTAAACTCTGCCCCACCCTTCTTGGCTGAGGTCCCTCTTTCCCTCTCTCACTCCTCGCATTCCTCCTGACCCCACCCGCCCAACATCGAAGGAGCATTTGTTTCCCCACGCCCCCCTCCACTCCCCCCTTCCCTCCCCCCCTCTCTCCTCCTTCCAACGCGCACCTTCTGATCTCTCTCCCTATCTCCCCTCCCCTTCTTATCCGCCCCTACGCCCTTTGGAGATGAAGGGTTGCGCCCCTTCACAGCGGCAGAAAAGGGGTTTGTAGGAGGTCTCTGACCAGGAAGTGGTAGGGGAGTATCTTTATGACGTGGGGATGAATAAGGTGCGAGGAGAGATGATAAAAAAAAGGGGTCGACTGTACACACACACGACTCGCCCGAGGATGGAAGAAAGAACTATTTCCCTTTCTAAGGCTATAGTGATGTTAGAGTATCGAACACGCCGAATTAACGATGTACATGGCGTCGTTATTATCGCTAAATGGGGCCACCGTTCGTGGTTCGTGTAGCCATTTTAACTGCTAAGCGATAAATTGCCGTTACGCTGCATTGATTTCTTTTTTTTTTTCGAAATCCGGACGTCTTCGGCTAGAAAGAGGATCGAGATGGAAAGGGTTTACGCCCTGATATAGTTCTTTAGCGATCTTTTCGCTGTAAATGTTTTTTTTTGTCGTTGAAATGCGGCGCGCACGAAGCGCCACGCCCTGATATTTTACGCACACATTCTGTCGGTCGAGTCGAACCGAAAGTAAAGAACGATTTTCCGTCGCGAAACCTTTTCGGAAGAAAATTTTACGGGACAGCTCATCCCATTACGGGTTTCGCGAGTCATCTTTTTCTCGGGAGGAAGTACAACACGAGTTGCCAGCGATGACTTCCGACGCGTCGTAATTCAGGCGGATTATTTTCGAAAGGCTAGTAAGATTTCTCTCGAAGACGACGTGGAAGTCTTTGTGAGATTCGTAAACACCTAATCAGAAAGAACTCAGCAGATGATTCCGCGTATTTTACGCTCGGTTTGATTATGGCGAAGCGTAAACTAAAAAGAACAGCCTCTTTACGACCAGATCGACCGTTTTGAAGTCTATCACGCGTCCACCAGACCATTCCCTCGCTACATAAATTCCGTTCCCTCCTCAAAATTCAATCTTTTTATTCTGTGGCTCTCATCCGCGGTTCACGTAAGGCGTCGCTTTCCAGTAAACCTCGAAAACAATGTCATCTCCCGAAATTGTTCCAAACGACGCTATCCTTTTTTTTATGTATTTTTTCCTTGCCCCCTCTACCCTGAAATCCTCGAGACACGAGAGAAAACATCTTCCATTTAATCTCATTGCCTCCACTTACGTGAAAAAAGATGACCTTTTGCAATGACGTCCTTCCCTCGAGAGAGAGAGAGAGGTAGCTTGGGAGGGCAAAAGAGGGACGCAGAGGGGTTTGGAGGTGGCGGAAGGAAAAATATAAAAAAAGGAGAGGTTCTTCATTCGCATGGAACGACGCGTTCAAGCCTTAATATCAGATTCTTTTCTCGGGCGGTGTGTGTGTGAGGGAAGGCCTCGGGGACTGACTGCTTCTCTACCCCATTTCCTCCCTCCTCCCCCCCTTTCCTCCCTCCTCCCCCCCTTTCCTCCCTCCCCCCCCCTCTTTCCTCCCTCCTCGCCCTCTCTCCAAGGCGGAGAATCGATTAAGTAGAGCGAGAGAGAAGGAGGGGGAGTTGGGGGGAGAGGGAGGGGGGCGGAGGGATCGCCGCAACTCGGATACCCTCCCCTCTCTCCCTAACTCCCATTCCTCGCTCGTTGGACCCCCCCACTCCTCCCCAGCCGTCTCTTCCGCCTCCTCGTCCTCCTCCGCCACTCCACACACACACCTCCACGTGCACCTCTTCTTATTTCGCGAGGCGCCGGCGGCACCTGTGCATTCGACGATTCTTCCTTTCGAATCGGTCTCGACACTTGTGAGCGATTGGACGCGGGCGATGGGAAAAATACGTCCAGGATGAGCGATCGGTGTTTACATTTTCACTTCTTCTTCCCCGAATAAAAAGGGAAAATAGATAAAACCGACATTACTAAAAAAACAAGTTTTTCGTTGTTTGTTGTATTATGTCACACAATTTAAGTAAGGACAAGGATGGCACGGCGATTATTATGTAGGTGCCGAGGTATACGAGGATCGACTGTGTTTGTGAATGACTGCTGCTAAAATGTTCTATAAAGGGTATTTATGCAACCTCTGCAGATACTTGTATGTAAATGTTCCAATATTAAGAGGGAAAGGACGTGGAGGCAACGGTTCCGAATATACCTATATAAAAAACGAAAGGGTTGAAGATGATGATGGGAGAGGCAGGGATTGCGGTCTCATTTCGAGGGAAGATCTCCCACCCTTCTTTTTTTTTCTTCCTCTCTCTCCCCCATTCACCTCCCCTCCCCCTCTCCCCTCCCGGTGGCGTCGCACGGGTGATAGGGAGATTGCGGACCGAGGGAGGGTGGAGAGGAAAGAGGCAAGGGGGGGCCAAAGGGGAATGGGACGGGGGGGTGGCGGGGCATCTCCCGTCGTAGATTCGGGGTTGAAGGATGGGGTGGGGAGAGGCGAAGGATGCGAAAGTGTTGAGAAAGGGGTGGAGAGGCATTCTTAGGCGGAGAACGTGTGAGACGAGGGTAGAATGGGGAAGCACGGAGGGGAGAGAGAGAGAGAGAGAGAGAGGGATAAGGAGGGAAGGGCGATGGTTATGGAGTGCCATAAAGTCCTCCGTTGTCATGGTCTTTTCGCTCGTGACCGTAAAAACTCGGCGACGCTTAAGTTGAAACAAATTGGAACGAAAATCCATCGGTCGATCCGAGTTTTTGAATTTGTGGCCTCTTTTTTTTTACTATCGACTGCCTCGCTCGGGGGAACGCAGAAGATGTGAGATGATAATGATTGGGATTGCAGACGAGGTCGCGACGAGCATATGCATTGTGACTCGCGCAAGAGAAGTTTTTTTATCGTCGTTTGATGTGCTCGCCGACGCATGCGCCTGATGTTTTGTCACCAAGCCAATTTCAAATCGCTGTCTAACAACCTGATCATAAGAAAAAAGAGTAAGCGCTCTTTACTAAGCCTTTATATAATCAGCAAATGCTAGGATTTTTTGTCTGAATTCCCCATAAGTGTCGATAAATGGTAGCTTAGACGTAGAAAGAAAGATTGAAAAAGACTCCGTTTTTTAACACTTAGCACGCAGTATCCGATCACCATTTCTAAAGTTATAAACGCTTTGATTACTAGCTCAAAAACTGCGCAAACGATTCGAAAGCAAATAAGAAGGAAATAAGTCTGAAGATGCCTTTGCATTTTATGTACCAACGATCCGCGCATGCAGCCCGATTCAAGAGATTGGACGTAGCATTAACGGTCGACACATTCGCCGGCGGAGGAGAGAAAAAAATCGAATCGGCAGCGGTTTAGTTACATGGGGATGCGGTGAGAAATCGTGTGTGGGGAAAATGGGGAGGGAGAGGGAGTGGAGAGAGAGAGAGAGAGGTAGAGAGAGAGGTGGGGGAAGGGAAGTAAGAACTGCCGGTGAAAAAGGGACGGTGTGAGCGTCTTCGAGGAAAGGGGCGGGGAGGGGCGGAGGAAAGGAGAGGGGAAGGGCGGGGCGGAGGAGGAGGAAGACGACTCTCTGAATGAGGCGAATATAAAAAATAAAGTTTTTCTGGTCCTCTTGCTTCCTCCTCTTCATTTCTCGTGGCTCTCATTTTATATTTCATTCCCGCCCGAGCAGTTGTTTTCCTTTTCAGTCGTCCTTATACCATCAACTCCTTCCCCTCCTCCCTCCCTCTCTCCCTCTTCCTTTTCACTCCATCCTCTCGCGTCTCAAGGAACCGCCAACCTATCTTGCCACATTTATCCTATCTTACTTCTTCTTCCAAAACAGAAAAACACGCGTTGAGGTCCACAAAAGAGTGGGTAAATAATATTATTCCTAAAGTCACATAATTATATTTAATTTTTTACCATTTTCTCTCTCCTGCCTTACTATACAGTATATGCAATAACACCTTTCCCTATATAGTGGAATTCATTACTTTTCTATATATTTTTCTAGATAGCAAATATCCGATAGCGGGCTACATGAAGCTTTACTATACAGATTTGAAAAGTCTTTGGTTTAAATTTTTATAATAGATATAATAATAAATAACATTTTCACATCCATAAAATCCCAAGACAACGAAAGCCTAGTTGCCATGAAGAACTATCGTGATTCCTATACGAGCGATAATATACAGCAAATTTAACGATCGAAAACTATTAACTATTAAAACACCATATCCATGAGGAATTTATTTTTTTTAAGTCAAATACTGTGGAATGACCAGTCAGACGCGTTCCTTCTGGATCCCCCTCTCTCCCCTTTCCTCCTCCTCCTCCTCACTCCTTTCTCGCCCCATCCCACGCGACCCCGATATCCCCCCTCCCCCCTCCATCTTCCCTCAAAAACTCCGAGATATTAAAGGGACAGAAGCACATTCGGTAAAAATACGCGTGTTTTATGCAGAGGGGAAAAATATTTGGGCGAGAAAAATATTTGATGCAAATTAACCAAAAAAAAATAATGCGATGGCATTCGCGGCGAGTCTCGGGAACGCATTTTCCGGACCATTTACCTCGTTCTTTAACTTCTCCTTCCCCAACCCACTTTTTTTTCACTCTCTCTCTCTCCTTTTCCTGAACCTCCTCCCCTTCCAATCTCTCCTCCCTCTCTCTCGCCTCTTTACTGCTATTCCCGATCTCTCCCTCCCTCCCTCCCTGACCGTCCTAATCTGAGAAGGGCCTCTGGAAGATACCGAGAGAGGGAAGGGGGGAGGGGGGGGAGGGAGAGAGGATATAAGTATAGGAGAGAGAGGAGGGAGAGAAGGAGAATGTAGTGCAAGTTGAGACGAAAGAAGAGAAAGACAGAGATGCGAAGAGAGAGAGAGGGAGAGAGATATTTGGTGAAATGGGAGAAAAGAGAAGTGAAAGAAGTTAAAAATGACATGGAGTATGGGAATATAGGCTGACATGTAGAAAATGAGAGAAGTTCAAGTAAAAAAGAAATGGAGGGGGATAAAGAGGAGATATACAAAAGGGTGGAGGAGGGGGAGAGACGGAAAGGGTTCCAAAAGAGGAGAGGGGGGGGGTGGAAGGGGGAGGGGGAAGAACGGAGCGAGGTGGAAAGGAGACGTGCGATTTTAAACGACCCAAAAATGGAATGAACGCGGGTTTCAGGATTTGCATTAAAGGGGCATTCGTCAGGGTGGTAATGGCTGTTGTCAGCCGCAATGCAAGTTTCTTTTGTCGTTTTCGGTGTTCCTTATTTATTTTCTCATTTTTATCCCTCCCTTGAGGCGGCCCGTCGTGGCTACGCTTGCCCCCACACCCTTCCCACCTCCCCAACCTCCCCTCCCTCCTTCCCCACCTCCAAACATCTCCCATCCCCAAACTCCATCCTCCTCCGTCGCTGCTTTTTAACTCGTATTCTTTATTTCTACCCGCCAGGCATCTCTCTCTTAAAGTCTCCCTCTCTCTCGCTCCCCCTCTCTCGCTCCCCCTCTCTCTCCCCCTCTCTCTCCCCCTCTCTCTCTCTCCCCCTCTCTCTCCCCCTCTCTCTCCCCCTCTCTCTCCCCCTCTCTCTCCCCCTCTCTCTCTCTCCCTCTCTCTCTCTCTCTCGCCCCCATTCCACTTTTTCGTTCCTTTAAAAAAATAAGAACAATTGTTATTGTGCTAAGTTCACAATGGCTTCCCCGCAACGGAGCGAAGGAAGGTTCGGAAGAGAAAGGAATGGCTCCCGTGACGATGTGTCGAAGTGCAATTGTGTGACATGGCTCGAACGAACAGTTTTAGTCTCGTCTGATTGGAATTGGAGTGTAATTGCATCCGCGCCGGCCTCATTACCTTCGTGACGAATTCGTTGAAAAGTTTTTTTTAATTCAAACTAAAATTTCAAACTAAAATTTTGGTATAGTGTCATTAACTTTTTTTTTAATATACGTTCAAATCCTCTTGTAACTACGCAGCGAACATAAACACTTCTCCTCTGTTCTTGTTCGCAAATTTCAGAACCGGCTATTTTCTAAACGATCAACAACAGATACTTCGCTGAAATCATTTCTATAATAAGTTCCACGCGACGTTTCAGATTAAGATATTTAACGAATGACGCAATCGTTTTATTTTTTCTAGGTCGAGTATTCGAGCTGCATACCGAGCGGTCGCAATGCGGCATATCGTATGTGTTTTTTAGGTCATCATTCGATAGAAGAAAGAAATATTCCATCGCTTATTTCGGAATCTTAAGTTCAAGAAAAAACGTTTCCGCTATAAAAAATCATAGGGGAAGATTGTGTGCATTTACTACGGGATTTAAAAGATAAGAGTTTGCTAGAAGTGAGTCATCTTGAGATACAACAAGCCTAAAAAATAGCAGAGAGCTACTTAGGCTCTGAATTATCGAATCATATATTCTGCTGGGACTTAGAACCGGACGTATCTTTATTTTTCTGGACTCTTTTCGTTGTATTTGCAACTGAAACGATATCTTACTCTTATTTTGCCACTAATCTACGAAGAATCTCTGTTATATAAACTCGAAATTTGTAGCATCAGAACAATAGATTTGCTTTCTCCATATATAAATTGAAATTATATTATTTTAAGTTTATATTTGCGATTCGATAATTTGGGCCAGCTGGAGGAATGAATTTTAATATAACTTGTGCGTTTTAGTTAATCGTACATCCGAAGTTATAATTGCGATACAAAAACATTGAAAAACGAATGGATTTTTTTCTTTAAGAGATCAACCTCTACATACGAAACATATGTAATCAATACGAAAACGTTTTTAATGCTATTCCACTTAGAATTAGGTCCGATTAAAAAAGGAGGAACAGTGCATTTATTTTTTTTTCTTCTTGTATCTTTTACCTCAAAGAAATATAAAAACGTCACGGTCGATTTATTCATTCGGTAAATCTCGTGTTAACACAGCGCAGCAAAATTGTTTCTTATTATCAGTTCAGATTGGAACGAAAATTCGAAATCTTTTCGGCGTTATATTTACGTTTTAACCTCCTCTAAAATTCTCCAATCGTTCTTAAATGCCTTTTTTTTCCTCCGAACACAAAAGGCAGCATCGCCAAGTTTTTATCGAGAGAATAGAGGAAAAGAAAATTCTCCCCGTCGATATACTATATTGGAATTTCTTTCATTAAAATCAGACGTCAAAAAGCTCGAAAATCTTCAAAAACGAAAAGTAGCGGTCCTTTTTCTTTTTTCGCTCCTTTCTAATAGCCGAAGCGCTCATTCGAGAGGTATTGAATTGATGACTTCTGGCGCCCCCACCACCACTCTCATTATCCGTCTCCCTTGGGCCTCCCAAACACCCTCCCAAACCCCCTTCTTAACCACCCCCTTGCCGCCTTCAGCAGAACTTCTCCTACCCCTTCCCCCTATTTCAAGAACCCCCCCACCCCACCTGATTTTCTCCCCCATCCCACCTCCCCCCGTCCAAACACATGCACCCCCACCTCCAATCCATTCCGCTAAAAAGCGTCTCCCCCTCTTTTCCCCCATTACACGTCATCGCCGGGCGGATGACATGCGTTTGACGGTAGGGTATTTTTAAATTAATGTCCTTTCGAATGCCTTTCGATTTTCGATTCGGTCGCCCATCCTACCGCACGGTGGGCAATATACCCCCGCACGCGTCCTCCTCCCCCTCCCCACGGCCTATGGCCCTCGTTTACACACCCCCTCCCCCATGCGCCTCCCCGTTCCATATACCTTCCTTCCCTCCCTTTCTCCCTGTCCGCGCATGCGTCCGGCAGTCGTAACCACGCACGCAAACGGAGGCGTAAAGAGGAGAGAGGAGTGAAATAGGGAAAGAAGAGAGAGGGAGGTATAAGGGTTGGGTGATAAGAAAGAGAGGCGCCACGATACCCTCTTCCCTCCCTCTCTTGTTTCTCCCTCCCTCTCTTGTCTCTCCCTCTCCTTCTTCTCTCTCCCCCTCCCTCTTCTCTCTCCCTCTCTCCCTCCCTCCCTCTTCTCTCTCCCCCTCGTCCCTCCCACCCTCTTCTCCCTCCCACCCTCTTCTCTCTCCCTCCCTCTCCCTTTGACGACCTCCTACCTACGTCAAGATTCATTTTCCCTTATTTTTCATAACTGCTTCTTCGCGTCATTTCTATCCGAGTTTTCTCGGTACTAATTTAAGACGATGGAAATTGAGAAATGCCTCATTTTTCTCTCCTACTCTTTACTTCTGCCGCGATTCTCTTTTTTACCTTTCGGGCGGGAGATGAAAAAACGGCGCATGTAGCCACTCGGAGCAAGTTAAAATAAAAACCAACTATTTAGGAGAAGCGAGAAAGATACCGGTCTTCGAACGATTATGAAATTCAGAAAAGTGAACTCATCTCATGTGAGATAGCGAATGAGCGATAAATACGACAATTTGATGCATAAAGTAGGATTAAGTAGTTGAAGTGCTCGCCTGTTTAAAAAAATAAACCGATCAGTATTTACCTGCTATACTATATTTGACGGTTAGCAGATGTGTCCTGAGAAAATTCAGCTTTATGAATAACTAGCAGAAATGCCGGCGTTGCCCGGGGTAATATGGTTCAAATCCGATCGGAATTCTAGATGATACATGGTATTTAAGAATTCACTCGGCCGCCGTTTCGAATAAAACGAGCAGAGAGAAACAAAAACCACGTATGAATTATTTCTGGGAGCCCTCCACAATCGTCCCAAATTTGATTCAAATCAATAACACGCTAAACATTCTCAATTGGGTTAGTCATATTTCTTAACAGGATTTATAAAATTAATTTTTCCAACTTGAAGCGAGCATTAATCTTTTACATGACGAAATTTCTCTCCGAGCGATTTAAGACGTTCGAAGTGGCAACTTTAACACGTGATAAATTCTTATGGTGAAATGTGTGTTGTGATACGAAATTACGCGGAGCCTTTAAAATGAACGAATAAAACCGATAATTTAAGAAGCATTACATCTCTCATATATGTACATTCCTTTCCCCTCGCTCACTCTCATTCCCTTTCTGTCCCTCTCTCCTTTGCCTTCTCTGCTGTCCCAACATCTCTTTGCTCGCACATTCTTCCTCAATCCCGTACGTTTTTACGCCCTTCTTATCTTCCTGTCTTACCGCTGCCCCCTTTTAACATTCGTATACACCTTCCAGAGTAAACCCTTTAAAGAAAGTATAGCTAGTCATATGACCTTACTCTCTCAGCTACCCACTATTTCGCGCTATTTATTAACACTCACCTTTGAAATGTCATAAAACAAAGCGGGCCCTGGGCGCCTAAACACCTCGGGCTAAGTCATTCACATTAGAATCAATCGGTGGAATAATAATGAGAATGACTCTAATTGAATGATCTGCATAGGTAAACGTTTCACGGATTATAACAGGCGTTGATTAATGCCACACAAGCCGTAAATTGAGTCCATATTTTCTTTAATTCACGGAATCTGTTAACAGACCATAGTCAGTCGTAAGTCATAACTTTCTTAGCAGTATTGGGTCAATTTTTCTAGACAAATTCTTTCCCGCCTTACCTTTTTCCGACTAGTACGATTACTCCACACCGTTCGACCTAACCGCATGAATTCCCTCGTCTTTTTCCGCGATCGATTAATATTCAGCAGATGCGAGTGATTTCAATCCGTGCCTTTTTTCGATAAACAATAACAATAGGCGTCCGCTTTCCTTCCTTCGAGGTCGTAAGTCTTCCGTGCGTGTGAACGCGTTCGATTCCGGACAACTCAAAAGTCCGCCGCGAAAAATGGAATAATGTAGAAATTCATCTGCGACGTCGATTTTTCCTCGCTGTCATAAGAAATGAAAGCAAAAATATACATTCGCGACCCTTTCCGAGCTGTCCCGGCATTATTACTCTTTTCAGAATTGATTCACTAGGTGAGAACGACGGTCGCGGGATCGATTCCGGAAATATATTTCATTTGACAACCTCGCCCTGTTTATAAAATCTTGCTTACCAATACTGATTTATCGTGAATTGAAAATACATAAAACATAATAGCAACAGCTTCAAGATGTATTGATTTATTTCGTAACACGCTTATAATATAGGGGGAAATATGGAGGTTTATAATGAATAGTTTGGCAAAGGATAATTGGGTGAGAGAATGACCGAGGAGGTGGCGATTGGTGACATTGATGAGGGAGTGTTTTGGTTCTCACGACGCGGCGACATCCGACTTTTCCTCTTTTTCTATCGCTTCCGTGGGTGAAAGTAATTCGGAACGTTTTAAACCATATGACAGGCAGTGTTCTATCACATGAATATCCCATATCTTACGGAAGTAGCTTGTCTCATTGCTTGTCCCTTTCGGAAACAAATGAAGTCGTGGCGGCGTGTGGGCTCCGAGACACGTGAAAAGCTCTCGCCTGTTTCTCTCCGAGTCTTTCTCTTCTTCTTCTCCTCGGCTCTCTTTCTTATTCCCTCCCCTCTTATTCCCCCCTCCCCTCCCTCCCTCTCCCTCTCCCTCCCTCCCTCTCGCCCTGACGACCACCTTCATATTCTTTATTTCGATCATTCTCTTCCTCGCGGCGGGTGGAATGAAAGGGTTATGTGCGCGGTAAGGAAGGGGAAGGGAAGAGAGAGATAGGGAGGGTGAAAAGGGGGTGGGAGGGGTCGGTCGGTCGGGTGTGCGGGGGTGTCGGGGAGAGGGGGGAGGATAGGTAGGGGGAAGGAGAGTTGGTGCGTGACGCTGACAAATGGTCCGTGGAACGCGGTGTCCCCCAAAATACCTTACCCCCTCCGCCGCTCTCCCTCCCAACCCCCTCCTCTCCTCTTAACGTCTTTCTCTCCTCCCTCCTCTCTCTCTCTCTCCCCCCTCCCTTCCCCCTCCTATTCCCTCCTCTTCCTCTCCGCAACCCGTCATCATCCGCTCGGCTACCACTCTCATTTCCGACTCATCCTCCGTAATGCTTTCTCCCGCTCCCTACACCGCACCTTACAAACCTTCACTTTATCGCCATATTTCCCTCTCCTCCTTCCTCCCTTTAAGAGAGCAGCTCCCTCCCTCCCTCACTCCCTCTCCCACTCCAATCTCCCCCCTCCCCTCCTCCTCATTCTTTCTTCGCAACACGGGATTTTTTGAGCCCCCCAAAAACGAAATGAAAAAACCTTTGCGGTCCCGCTCTAAGTAATGGCGAAGGAGGAGAAGGAAAAAAACGGGTGAATTTCTTTCCTCTGTTCCCTTGATTATAATTTTTTTCTCCTCCCTTTGCTTTTGTTTTCGGCGTAAATGCTGCGAGCGCCGAAATTCATTTCCGTGGTGTGTATTTTACTCTTTTATCAGTCGAAAATTATGATTGCCCTGATAAAAATGAGATTCTTTACTGCCCTGGCGTTTTTTTTTTTTCGTCGGTTTGTTTTTCTCCTTCTCTCTCGCCTTCTGTCGTAATTGGGTGGAGAGAGAGAAAAAGAGGGAAGTGTTTTTTTTTGTTAGCGCCTCGAGACCCGCGAATGTTTCGTTAATTTAAAAAAAAAATAAATAAAAAAGAAGGCGATGCTCAAACGTTCCGGAGGAGTCTTGGTGCTTAACGACCTATTTTTCGACGTAACAACCTGAAAGCTTTGGTTAAAACATACGCGGTAATTTTAATGGATACCTAAAGCATCTCTTTCTACCTTAGCGCGCGAGGCTGGAATTAATGTAAATAACTTTTGTAAGGAGAAAGACCTCCCTCCCACCCCCGAAACATATGAAAGATTCTTACAATTGATTAGTTCTCCTTAAATTGATCAAGGAGCGGTGCCAGCGTTTTACGTCGGAAATTCTCCGTGAAAGAAAACGAAATACATTAAATGCCGCGCGTAAATCAACGCCGTTGATGAAACGGTTGTCAGGGAAAAATCGGAGAAGAAAAACCTTTTGTCGAGCACCAACAAAGGCCCGCGTTAGGTTCTTTGAACCTCCACGAATGTCCTTAAAGAAATATTAACTCTTTGTCGCCGAATTGTGATACGAAAAATCGATATCGAAGGTCCCTGATTCTTATACTCGTCACAATTCGTTCGTCCAAAGCACCAGACGGAGAAAAGAGTTCCAAAATATGCATTTTTTGAAAAATGGGAGTTTGGTCGCTACTCGGAGATGGTGTGCAGGCAACGACATCGATTTCGACGTCTGAGGTAACGATTTTATGGGCGGAGGCTGAAAACGAAAAATGAGACGATGCGAAACTAAAAGCAAGGATATGAAATGTGATTGGGATTTGATTCACTCCTCTTTATCTCCTCATCCTTCCATCCTTCGTCCGTCAAATCCTATTGGAGGAATTTCATTCAAACGTGTGGCATTTTGCCCAAATGCGTGACTCAACCTTGCGTCATCGCGGCCCAATGTCGTATTTCCGTAAACAAATGAGGAAATATGCAAAGCGCCTTACGCAATTTTTCCTCGACAAAATGTCGGTATTTTTTAACCGATGGACTTTGTTTTTTTATTGACCGGCTACGACGTCATAATGGATATAAAGATATTAATAACGCTCTCACGGCAGCGTAAGATTTTATTATTTATATCCTTTGAGGCAATCATGGGACGTAAATTACACCTCTTTTGCATAATTCTCTAAGAATTGAATACATCACCGTCGCTCCATCAAAAGGTCCCCTGTGGAGAAAAATATTTCCGTATTCGCATGCATGAAGAACTCTTCTTAAGGGATGACCAAAACGCTCGCTTTCGACGCTTTTCGTGCGAAGTGATTCGAAAAATAGCGATCCGTCAAAAAGTAAAAGAGCAATCATTTCACTGCCATTTCCATAAGGTGCGTTTTCTACCAACCGCTTGGAAATGCCTCCTGACCTTCAGAATTTTGAAATCGCCTGTGATTTTTCCTTAAGCACTCTAAAATAGCTGCGTTAACGAAAACACGCAAACGATCCAAGCATCTACATAAATGGAATCTTCGCTTAGACCAAGGATGGCAAATACGTGGCACGCGTGCCAGAAGTGGCAGCTTGTATTTTCCGTATAAAACATGAAGTTTCTTAGAGAAGTAATAAACTAGTGGCACGCGAAAAAAAATTCTGGTAGTTCACAGTAGTTTCTTGGCACGCGACTCAAAATCACTTGCCATTCCTGGCTTAGACCCTTCCTTTTATTTTGTAGAAAATAGGGTTAATAATAATAATAATAATAACAAAAGCCAACGCCTACCTTTTAAGTTATCCTTTAGACTAAGTTAAGCCTTGGCGAATGACGTCAAATGCCTATTTAGCCGGTACGACTTTTCTCCCAATTTGCAACATTTCAATATTTCCCTTTGGCAGCCCCTATTGTCCCTTACCCTCGCTCGTGGCCAGCTTGTCCCGCCCACTCCATCCTTCTCCGTGACCTGATAAGCCAACCAGCAGATGTTAAGGGAGAGGGGAAGCAGACCACCTCTTCTTAATAGACTGCCCGCCCTTAAACCACTCTCTTGTTGCTCTCTCATCACTTCTCGTGCAGTAAATCTTTCTAATCACCTTATCCATGTTAATGACCGCCTTGTTTCGCCTTGTTTCACGTCGTAGTTAACAGCTTGATCACGAGAGAGAGAAAGAACGATACCCTTTGATTAAGTCCTAGTTTTAAAATTTTCCGGGAAACTTAATACGTTGAAAAAAAAAAACCTGCTTGTGCGAGGCGGTTCCCGTCGCATATGATTAATACGGCAACATGTCGTGACGGCAGTGTAAATACATAAAAAAAAGCGGTCACCTATTTAATCAAATCCGACTACATGATGTTATTGTGAGACGTGTGGAGACTAATTGACAAACGAGCTCATCTATCTGTCCGACTATCGCCACACAATCCTCCAAAAAAAAAACTGGAATAAATTACGAGCACCGAAAATTACTATTTTTTGTCCGAGAAAGAGATGCGGTGAAAAGCACCCGTACGCGGAGTGACGAATCCGGTTTTTCCTTCCCGAAACTATAGCCGGGCCAAAATGCGAGCGAAACGGAGATAAGGTGGAGAAGGAATTGAACGCGAGAATGCAAGGTTCGTAAAGTTTAAGAACAAACTTCAGTTATATTTTTCCTTTCTTCGATCTCTTAAATAAAAAAATTGCGCTGCTTTCTTTGTGCATGTATATGTATGTATGTGTGTGGTGTCTGTATATAACATAGACATACATATATTCATGCACATAAATATGCTGAGGACTGGGATAACCTATTGTATGAAAGCGCGTGCGAGAAACACCGGAGAGAAAGTGATATAAGTCCATAAGGCGCGCTAAGAATCTCTGAAAACTTCTTTATATTTAATGCGACAAGATGCTCGCTTCTTCCACTTTTGGCGTCCGTTCTCTCGGACTCTATCCGCCCTTGCCACAAGAGGGGGATTCCCTTCAGAGGGCGAAGGGAAGCAGGATGGAGAATAGAGGATCTAGAGGGTGGCGGGATGGATGTATAGATGTACAATGTGTGTGTGTGAGAGTGCTAGGGAGCCGCAGATGGCCAAGGGGGTAATTTATTCAAATGAGGGAGGGAAGGAGGGGGATGTATTAGGGACGCCGGGTGCCCACCCCCCCCCTCCCCTCCCGTTCTCCGCCCCACCCATCTCGTCCTCGCGCCGCGTCCGAAAAACGGGGGGGGTAAAAAGTAAGGGGAGGAAGGAAGAGGACCGGTTCTGTAAGGTCCATCCATCCCTAAGGGCGCGTGGCCGCTCATTCTCCTTTTCAAAAGGACCCCTCCCTTCTTTTATTATTTTTTTTTCAATCTCCCTTATATCTCCTCGCACGATTCTGCCTCCCTTCCTTCCTCCCTCCCTTCCCCCCTCCTCTCTCTCTCCCTCCCGCTTACCTCCTCTCTGTCCACTACTCGGCCTTCCCCCTTCCTCTCTTTCAGCCCATGCTAATCTCTTATCTTCCCCCTCCACCCTCTTCTCACTAGATCTCATTCTCACCCCGCACACTATCCTTCGTCTCCTTTCTGTTTTTATATCTTTCCTCTCCCTTACTCTTGTTTTTCTGTCACTTCTCCTTTTCTTTCTTTCTCCTCCCTCTCTCTACGCTCCTCCTCCCTCTCTCTCTCTCGACTCCCATATTTCACTCTCCGATACTTCTCTCTTCTCTTCTACTTCACTCTCTCCTCCCACTCTCATCTCTCTCTCCACTGTCTCCTCCGTCCCCCTCTCTCTCCACCATTTCTATCTCTTCTCTCCCTCTTTTCTAGTTCTCCCTCTTTTTTATCTCTTCCTCTCATCCGACTCTTCCCTTTCTCTTCTCTCTCATTGTCAGTCTCTTTCCCCTCTCTCCAACTTTTTACTCTTTTTCCTTAATACTAGTCGTTTTTTTATTAAAAGTTTAGTGCGTGCAACGTTACAGCTTCCACGAATCATTATTCAGTTTTGCGTTACCGCGAAATCCACTTATTTTATTAAAGATGGAGTTTCCTCCCGTGGAAGCGACTGCGTTTCCTTCCTTAGGACCATGAGACCGCAAGATTATATCCCAGTAAAAAAAAGCACGTGTTATGTGAAATACGTCACGAAAGTGTTTAGCGTCACACGTTTTTAAATTTAAAAGGTCGCTTTTTTTACTTTCTTCTTTCAGATTATAGTAAAAGAGAAGTAGCGGTTTTGAACCTGAATATATTAGATTAAGAAGGATGGCGTCATATTTCTTCCGATGAGTTGAATATAAACAATGACTTAATTCGATTCTACTCCTCGGTGTAATTTTTTCGGGAGCCTGTTGAGTTCTTTTTTTTTTATTCGAACCAATTTGAGCCCACCCATCCCCTTTGATGTGCTATTCCCCTCTCCAATTCCCTATCCCTCACCGCCCCAATCACATTCCACTTTCACTTCCCCCCTTTTTTTTTGATCGCCTACCCTTCTCTAAACGGAAACTCTTCCTTTTTTCCCCCTATCCTTCCTTCTCAAATGTTCCTTCGGTGCCCTTGACCGATTGCCTTCGGCATTTTGCGCCAGACATGGGGAAAAACAAACTGCGACTATCTTTTAAGTATAACTTAGAGTTTGACAAATTGGTGCCGAACTTCCAAGGAATATCCTATTGGAAAATACAAAAGAATACAGCAATTCCTCGATTAACGAAGAATAACCATGAGGTTATCAGAGACTTCGTTACCAGAGGTAGAAATAACGAAGGAGGCATATGAATGCGTTCCAGGACTCCAGAGAAGGGAAGATTCGGAGAATATCATTAGGCACTAACATAAACAACATCAAATGCGCTTTAAAATATGAAATGTGCAAATTTAAAACTGAAATGAATAGGATGATAAATGAATAGGCCCTACTGGAGCCCTGTTCGTCCGAATTGGCAGCGGTGGGATTCGAGGTGGCAGAAGTTACACGGTAGTCGGGATCCGTGGCTATCCAGCAGGTATTGCACGTGCACTTTGTGCTACGTCGGTGATAATAAAATGTTACTCCTTTTAATCGCTTTTCGTGAAATTCCTGAGGTTTATTTTTTTGCTTCGATTTTTTTGCATAAAATATTGCCGACTTAAAGGAGCTTCGTTTCCACGGAATTCTTTAAACGAGGTATTACTGTAAGTGTAAAGGATAAAGTAATGAAAAGCAAGTGTAGCAACACTGGTAAAAATATCATTCAAAAATAGTTTATCTGTGCAGTTAAAAGTTATTTACCGGTAAACAATTTTATTTCTCGCTTCTCTTGTTACACAATTGAAAAAGAGATCAGCAGTGTAAAAAAGAACGTTCGTGTTGTGAGATAACTTATTGATATACAGCCAAATCCTAGTACACCTTACTACCCAAAAATATCCAATCGGCATTTGCTGCACGTTTAAATGGTAGAAGAGATAGGGGAGACTTCCGAGGCTATATTTAAAATAGTGATACAAAACATATTGGGGTGTTACATGAATTCAAAAGTGTTTCGTTTGCACTATTACGGATTGAATCATGCTTTGGATTATTTTCTACAAATATCCTAAAGCATTGTTGATAATATCTGATTCGTTACTCGAGATGTCTGCCATGGTAGTGGTATTGTAAAAAAATCTCCGTGCTTATCAAATGACAATTTCCCATTGGTTTTGAAACCTCAGAAATGCGATACAAAAGCATATCTATCTTACACTTTTCGCGAGTCTAGAGAGAGTCTCTGACCTTATCAAAAATTAACTCAAAAGGTCTCGCCAATCCGATCGCACTTAATTTCCTTTCCTCGACATCTGATAGAGAGAGCGTTCCGTTCGAAATCGCGAATATCTTCGCATCGATCGAAATTCGGCGAAGTATCTTCCGTCGCTGGACCCCATCTCTCCTGCCGCCAGACGAGAGTAGTGGATGTTGCAGTTGGGATGCCAGCGTCTTTCTCCCGTCACCATCTCCGCACCCTCGCTCTACTCACGTCTGCTCTTTTCTCTCTCTCTCTCTCTTTCTCCCGCTCCTCCCTCTGCGCCCTCTGCAGGGGAGCGGCCTTACAAGTGCCACCTGCCGGAGTGCGGCCGCGCCTTCATCCAGCTGTCCAACCTGCAGCAGCATCTGCGCAACCACGACGCGCAGGTGGAGCGTGCCAAGAACAGGCCATTCCACTGCAACATCTGCGGCAAGGGCTTCGCCACAGAGTCCTCCCTACGCACGCACACCTCAAAGGTAAGGGCCACTCCCCACCCCCACATCCTTGCACCCTCCCTTCCTTCCACCCCCACCCCTCCCCCCCCTCCCTCCCCTTCGACCCGCCCACGCACCTCTTCAAAGATGAAAGATACCTTCTCTTCCCGTCCGAATTTCTCCAAACTCTCCTCCCCCTCCCCCCCTTCCTCCCCCTCCCGCCCCCGCCGTGCCGCGGATGCCCGAGTGACACTCGGTCGAGGACACGCAAAGAGCATCACGCCGAAGCGGTCGACGAAAATAATACATTAAACCGTATAATGCGAAAGCCGGGTTGTTTGCGCGCGATATCGCTGGTTATGCCAATCGATTCGATTTCTCGTTTTAACAGTCATTTCTGGAAGGAGATCAACGTCTTTTCCTAAACGTCGCTTTCGGGTTAAAGTTAATTCATTGCTGCAACCAAAAGAAATCCCTAAATTAATAAATAAATAATAATAAAGATCGCGGTGTTACATCTGAGAAGATTTTTACGCTTGCTGTAGCTTTTTAGAAAATGACTACAATGTTCTTAAAGTATGAATATGACCATCAAAGGAAATTTACAAGAGCGGTAATTTTTTGTAAATCGAATATAAAAAGTATTAAATGTCGTACGAAATTTAAAAATGCTGTTTTAAGCAACGATGGATTCGATGAGTTTGAAAACATTTCATTTTGGAGTCGTTTGGTTTGGGGTCGCAGGTCACGGGAGAGAGTTCATCGCTCCGGGAAAGAGACTGACTGGAAAATAGCGGGAAAAGGAGGCGAATACGGGAGGAGAAGGGGAGAGTGTCGAATGGGAGAGGAAATCCTTGCAAGAGAAACGTCTTAAAAGAGCGAAGGCAGTTTGGTATGACAACACGTAGGATGGAGACGATTGTTTTTTTTAAATTCTGATACATTCTTCTTCATCATCGATTCATTTCAACTGCTTTTCATGCTAATAATTTACGCCGTTGTAGCGGGACGGGTGTCACAACTGCAAGTATGTATGTTTTTAATTTTATGTTTCCCGTTGTGAACGTAGACTTTTCAAGTAAAGTCTTTTATAACTGTCGAATAACTCAAATGTAAATTTATTATCACACTCCCATTGTATTGTTGCATTATAAATTTATTTAAAAAAAACTCCGTGAGCAATGATGCCGCCCACCAATTCGCACCTGCGGATATAACGTTAGAGTTAAAGAAAAAAAGAAATTCGCGCGATAATATTTTCTCCCTCATAGAGCCCGTTAAGGTGGCCATAACGGTCGAGCAGCAACTGTAGCGATAACTCAAGATAAAAAATATGCGAGAGGCCAGGGAAGGTGTGGAGAGCAGCGGGGGAGGAGAAAGAAATTGCTTTCAGGAGAGAAATCGGCCTTATCTGTGGCCTCCTCCCGTGCCAACGAGGAGGAGGCCTTAAGGGAAGAGGGCGGCGGCGGGGAGGGGGAATATTCTCGGGGTTCAGCACCCTTCGTATTTTTATCCACATACCTAAAGGAACCACATCGTCCCTATCCCCCTTTCCGGATCGTTCATCCCTTCTTAATCCCGATAATATCCCAAGAGGCGCTTTCCCTTTCGATGAACGCAGCTGCACCGCAAAAGATGCAGATCGATGGACCGGTGGGCGGAGTACGCGTTTCGGAAAGGTTGCGAGAGTCTGGAAAGACGGGCAATTTGGGTTGGATGGGTGGGGGTAAGTGGCGGGGGAGGAGGGGGAAGGGAGGGGGTAAGTGGCGGGGGAGGGAGGGGGTACAGAGGTGCGGGAGGTATTTGGGAACCGCGGTTTTGGTTAACAGGACGGGTTGTAAATTAAAGGAAGGGGGAGGGGGGGCTGTCGTCGCCGTCGGGTAGTGGGGGGGGGGAGGGGAGAGAGGAATGTGTCCTAGGCGTGATTTCCAAACAACGGATAACCGCGTCGCCTTCCGAATCGAAGTTTTTCGTTTCCCGAATCGTTAGATACTTTTATTAATCGCCGTCGTGAGTTGACCGGTTATGTGGGCGTTCCGCGAGAAGCAAAGAGGCGTCAGTCGAAACGAATGGCTCGATTAATTACTGAGATTTTTTATGACGAATAGATGTATTATATCCATCTAAATTTTCTTAACTTTATCGCAAATTCAATTTTTACACTTTTTATACTTGTAGTTTCGCTGTCAAGTATTATGTCGAAATAAATTTTATGGCCTAATTTCTCAAGTATAGGGCATCATTGGATTTGGATTTCCCCCTTTATCGATTAAATTTTTAAATTATTTATTATGTAAAAATCTGAAGATGTCTTCGTTTTAAATTTTGTATGAGGACATACACATATTTAATATCCTCCCTCGGTGCACTCACTATTAAACTCTAGGTTTCGCTTCTCTGAAACGTTTCAAATTTTTAAATTATTTTTTAAGCCTTCCTTTCAAACGTGCGAAATATAGATATGGAAATCAGATGATGTCTGTAATCTCCATCTTACTCAATAAGGCCTACACAACTCCAACCCAAACTCTAACCAGGAAAATCGAAATCGGAAGTTCTCTCAGGGTTTTTTCACGATCGCTCCTTCTCGCGGGAAATCTTTCCTCCTATCCTCTTATCATTAGTTATTTCTCGCGTGTTCAATCGTGGTCCCGTTTGCACAAAGATTGCCATTAAGTGGACTCTTAAAGGGCCCAAGAAAAAAGTTTTAAAAATAAAATAAAAAATTTCCTACTCCTAAATGTCCTACCTGCTCTCTCCACTAAAGAGCCTTTCTCCCCTCGCTTCCTTTTTACTAATAATAAAAAAAGAACGAAAAATCCCCCGTTCCTCTCTCTCTCTCGGCCATTCTTCTTCGTTTCTTCCCCTTATTTATGGCCACGTCATCCGTCTCCCTTTTTCCCTTCCTCCTCCTTCACTCCCCGACTCTGCTCCCTATCCCGTCATAATCCCCGCGATTTCTTCGGAGCATAAAAATAAATCAGCACTAAGTGCCTCTCGCGGAAAAGGGAGGAAACTCGCAAGGAGGGGAGGGGGAGAGAGAGAGAGAGGGATGGAGGGTGGAGGAGGAGGAGAAGGGGCGACGGAAGCGAGAAGGAGACTGGGAGAGACAATAGGGAGTGAGTGGAGGGCGGTTGCAGGTGGGAGAGGGGCAGGGGGAGTGAAGGGGAAGGAGGGAGCAGACACGAGAGTGAAACTTCGAAAAAAGGGGTTTTGGAAGGAGAGGAGAGGGTCTCTCTTGTGTGTCTTTGTGGTCTTCCGATCCTGAGTAACGTTGGACCAATCGACGATCGATTTCTTTCCTTCCGGATGGCGGAGCGCCCATGTCACACAAACGCCTTTCCTCCTCCCAGTTCCTCTTCCGTTCCTCTCCGTTTCTTTCCTGTACTTCCCCGTTCCGATTCCGTTCCTCTCCGTTCCTGGCCCACATCTCCCTCATATATTCATCTCCCTGTCTCTCTCTCTCTCTCTCTCTCTCTCTCTCTCTCTCTCTCTCTCTCTCTCTCTCTCTCTCTCTCTCTCTCTCTCTCTCTCTCTCTCTCTCTCTCTCCCACGTCCCATTTCCTTCTTTCATTCCCCTAAACCCCTCTTCGCTCTTTTCACTAAGGTTCCGAGTGTTCTTTTGAGGATTTGATGACAGTGGAAATTTGATGAAGTGAAGCGATGAGGACAAAATACTGTCGTATAAACCGCAGAACCGTTTGAATCAGAGTATCGAGTTGAAAAAATCTTCCGCATATCGGCACTTTGCTTTGGCACCTTTAGAGCGGAAATAACGTAGAATTTCGATGTTTACGTTTATTTCAGTACCCTGCTAGATGTGAAGCGTTCATGAGAAGATTTTGTCGAACCTCACATACCCTTACTTTGGCAAATATCTGTCGTTCCTAGCAATCGCGTCGGGAAGTTTCTATTTATGCAAAGATTGATTATTCAGTCCCACCTTTTCTCACCTCCGATTTTGTACTTACCTCTATAATACCCCACAATCACCTTTCTCCTTGTGTTTAATCCTGCTTTTAATCGTATTCATTCCGGCTATTACATTCCTTCACCTCGGATAATTTCATTAAAATTGCACGAATCGGATAACGAACAATGTACGAAGCATCACTCGATATGGTAAAATTCTCTGATAAGACATTTTTATTGTTAAAAACTAAGAGTAAAATGTTTTACTAAAATGTTACTTAAATCATTCATGAAGATTTTTCCCAAATCAATTCCGCCAAATCGTTGCATCCCTTAGTGAGAATGACTTCCGATTAAATTGTTCGTTGGAGAAAAATTGTTCTTCGAATAAGAACGTGGGTATGGTTTTTGCTTTTGAAGAAGACGGAGGTAAATTAAAACGGGATGCGAGAGTAAAATTTAGGTTTAAAACGGTTTCAACCAAAGGTCGAACGCTAAAGAGCAACCGAGGGGGCATGCAATAACTTTTGCTCCCTAATAACACACTGTGCTGAAAATATGTGAAATATTTAAGCCATTGCATGTAATTTATCCATTTTATGACTCCGTAACTCAACTTGAGCAAATTTTTCTATCTCAATTCTTAATTAATAGGTACTATTAGACATATCCAAACTTAAAAATTTAACCGCAAATTATTTCATTAAGAAATGTTTCAACCAAGTGGATCGATTACTCGTTCTATCGTTTTTAAAAAATATCCCTATTTCAAAAACCGAAGTTTTTTCACCAAATCGGAGAGGACTGTAATTAATACTTGCGAACGGCAGCTTCTCTTCTAATACTCTCATTATTTGGAAGTAAAAGCTTCGCGGACGGAACTCAACCTACGCGGACCTCTGTATCCGCGGGTCCCCCCCCTCACCCTCCCGAATTACGCATTTCACCTCCTGGTCATGTTTCCCTCCCTCCCTCCCCTTTCTTCTCCTCCCCGTCTCGGCCTCCTCCCTCTTCCGCCTCCGTCCCCACTCGGCGGACCCCTGCCCCGCCCCATTTGGCTCCCTCCGCCTATCCCTGACGATTTTTTTTCTTCTGCTCCCTCCCCTACCGCCTCCTTCCCCACTCTTCCGAACCCGGGGAACCGCTACGCCTCCCCAGCCGCCCCCCTCCCACATCCTTGCGCCCCACCTCTCGTGTCCCCTCTCCACTCGGTCCGCCAACCGAAAAAATCCACGCCCACACCCTTCCCCCTCTTCTTCAGCGCCTCCTCTTCCTTCTTCCCCTCTCGCGCCTCCTACAACTCCGCCTCTTCTCTCCTAGCTATCTGAGCGGCTTCCGCCGAAAAGGGGACCTTATCGCTATTCAGAACCGCGCGCGGCAAAAGCCGTTTCATAAGAAATGCGTTGCATTGTGGGTTGACGTTGGCACTTGGCTGCGAGAGGAGATCGCCGTGGACACCGTGTCCTTTTTTTATTTTTCCTTCTGTTAATTAATCTATGACCGTTTATGTCTCCGACGCGGTTTCAAGTGCATATCTTTATTAACAGAACTAATCACCCCTCAAACGCCATTAAAATACCTAAGTCATTTTAATTTTTTTAACCTTTGGCAGCAGGCAACGGCAAAACGGAGATTGCGTAACCATTTTCTCTTCTAGTCTTATTCTTATTGCGCATTCGGCAAATTGCCAAATATTGTAGAATTCGGCTGCGGTGTAGGATACATTGTTTAAATCGTTTATAATGTGCCATCTTAACGTAAAATTGCAATAATACTCGTCACGTATCACGCGAATCAGTCTGTGATTAATATTCAAATTGAAAGCACCTGTTCTGCTCACGTAAATTCCACAGTTACCACTGAAGATAAACTGATTAAATTACTACAGCATGCCAATAGTAAATTGTCTGAGATTTTAACTCATTAAACATGCCTATTTAAGAGGAAAGCTGTTGGAGCGTTTCTCCCTTAAAAAAAACGCAACCCACGAAGTGTTACGTCGTTGGAGGGTATTATCTTCATCCTCCTTAAATTATTTCGGCTGCGCAGTCTTTGCCCGTAAGTCCAACGGAGCAAAATCCATTCTTTAAGGTAGATCAGCAAGTTAGCTAGAGTTATGGTAATGTGTTTAGTTCCTCGGAACGCCGTAACGGCTCTGGCCACGCGGTAGTGTTCCTATGAATTATTATGATAGGACTTTGTTTTCAACGTCCATTTGGGAGGTCCACGGAAAAAGAGACTCAAGGTCCAAAAAAGTCGTTTCGTTGCTTTTTCTCCACATCGTTAGCGCTTTAGTGGACTATATATTTGGCAAATCTCTCGACCATTCATTTCGACCTAATTGTTGGCTCGAATTTATTCTTATCCGGGTTTATCTTTCATCTTCTTTGGAATTTGGTGTCGTAAAACCCGTATTACCAATTACAGGTACCTATTGCTTTCTGGTTTACATTAGCGTTCATTGCGTCTAACTTCTGATTTCGATGCCTCTGAAATTCTTTTATCATAATTTTTTGTTACTTCCGTAAAATTGGCAATTTTACGAGAAAAAGTAATAACCTCGGAAAATTCACACACAGCAAATAACTTATTTCATCATTTAACAAAGTCAAAAATATTTGTTGCATATATGAACCCCAAATCAGGTTTTCCTCTGGGGTACCTATATTCCGCTATATAAAATTGAAATTTTGTATTTTGTTATATACTATCCTTGTGTAATAATAATAATAATTATTATTATTATTACTTTTATGTGGAAAATTTTTGAAATTTCGAAGGGAAAGAGAATTGAAGAATCGAACGATTTCGCTCAAGAATCGTTAACTGAAATATTTACCTTTTTAGATGCGGCCAGGTTTTTATAATCGATGAAGATGTGCTCCGGAAGTATTTTTTCCCACTGTCTCTCTGCTCATAGTATGTACCTCACCGTCAAACGCTCTCTAATAACACCTTCCTCTGTTTCGCCGTCTCATATTCTCTCCCATTTCTCTTTAAAGGGTCTCAATTCCTCTCTCTCCTTCTCTGTAGGTATCCTACAAGGAGTGTCCAATCCCTTCTCTCGCCTCTTCCCACCACCTTGCTGTCATTCTCATCTCTTTCGCCCCTTTCTATCACCTTTTCTCTGTCCTTTCCACTCGCACAACTTCTCGCCCACGCCTTTCTCTCTCCTCTTTCGGTGAATAATTAAAAAGAGAGAGAGAGAGAGAATAAGAAGAGTTTTCGGGTGTGCTTTAGAGAGAGAGAGAGAGGAGGTGGAGGGGTAAGGAGATGGAAGAATCGGAAAAGGAGGGTTTAAGGTTTAAAAGTTGTCTTCTTTAAGAGCTGATAAATAATGAGGAATGTACGGCTATTGCATGCAATTAGGAAAGGAAGTGGGTTCGGATCTGTTTAAAATGGAGGCGAATGCGCTGCCTCCTTACCTTTCGGCGCGCAAATGCTCTTCCTACGTCAGAAAAAGCGTGTTATTTTTCTCCCCGCTGGTAAATTTCTCTCGGTTTCTGAAATGCAGCGCGTCGGAATCTTTTTAGGCGCGTTTCGCTTACAGCGTGAGCTTACAGCCGTTCGTTCTCGGCTTCTACTGAACGGATTTTCATGAAATTTGATATTAAGGACTTTCAATCAAATACAATAAGAAAATCACAAAAATGAATCACGTACGCCAATCAGGGGTACCACTTTACTGGTGACAAAAAATTAAACTTCGTTATATCTCGTAAAGTATTGCTCATATCAAAATATTTTTCAAATATATGTTGTAGAACTGATAAAGTAGAGTATTTCCTTTCCTATACATTTTTATCGTAGGAGTAGCCGTTATCGATAAAATCAAACAAGAATGTCTTATATCGAGTTGAACAAAATTTCTTGCGTTATTTCATTGTTGCTAACATAAACAATCTCACAAACAAACGTTTGATTTCCTTACGTGTGCATGTAATATTATTAAATAGGAAGAAAATGGACTATTTATGATGAAGAAAATAACTTTAAAACGCTATTCCCCTTACGTACAGGTATATAATTGCTTTCTAGTACTCCGTTGCACGAAACGCGCCCATTTGTGATACGTTGTACACTTTCCTAACTTGTTTTCGTTTATCTACGATCCGTTTCATCGACGAGATTTGCTGATGAGATCTTGTAAGGCACGTCCTAATATTCACGAACTCTCGAATTTTCTGAACGCTTACTAATTTCTTTATTTTGTGTTCCACTTGGAATTTCTGTTCTGAAGATAAACAAGAAATATTTGCGAGATATCGCCGATATTCAGTTATCCTTAGGCAAATGTGTGCATAATGTTTCCTTTCAATTTCAAAGCCATACTCGTCCAAGGTAATTCAAAACCGTTGTTTCTAACGAGATTCTCATGAGATGAAACGAAAAGCTAATTATGCATGTACGCACATACACTGACCTAACAACTGAGCTTTGAAATTAACACTAACTACGGATTATTTTTCAATAGTATTTTTATAACTATCGCATGATTTTAAAATTCATATTTTCGGCATTATGGAAATGTCCGATTGTACGCACAGTAGGGTGGCTCTTAAATGTAGGCAATTTTAAATTTTTACATATTTAAATGTCTTACCACTCAGTTTTTTTCCTTTATGGGTCATTGTAACAAGTACAAAATCCTGGGTCTGTGGCATAATTTTAAACCGAGCCTCATTGACGTCAAACATTTAAAATTTTAGGATTTTTGGGAAAATTTCATGAAAACATATGAATATGTGGGAAATAAATATTTTATTTTGGGATCTCATGAATGGTATTTTTTGGCCTCCAATTTCATCGAATTTATCATAACTTTAAACTTGCATCAGTGTTGTTCCAGCGGTAACCTCAGTCCAAAAGGAATTCCTTTGAGAGCGTTTCCTTAGAGCAGTCCTTAAACTGGTGACGGTGCTTGGAAACTACCTGCAGCAGGTACTGTTTCTCATCCTCCTTTTCTGAAAGGCACTTATTGAATTGCTGAACGAGTGCAACCGCCCTCTCAACAGTATCGTTTACCACGTGGAGGCTCTTAACAAATTCACAAGCAAAAATGTAATCCTCACGAGTTTCCCATGTATAATCTTGAAACGAGAAAAAAAATTCGTTTTCTTCGTAAATAATTCTTGGATTCTCATTTCTCTGGCCCATTTATTTATGCTCTGTGCATGGACGTGGATACGGTGGTCAGAATCGGACATTTCGTCCTGGTTCTTCAGTGCTTCCACCATCTTATATTTCACATTTATGGAAGTGGAAGAATCAAAGAGTGCCAGGGCAACTCCTTCTTCTGTGAGACACCACAATTGTCCAGCAAATTTCCACCGAGCGACCGGAAAAATTTCAGCATCAACGCGTTCGTAGGCACATAAATTTTTCATAAAGTTCAGATCTTGGTATGGTGCAGCTGAGGCAACCGGAGTCATGAACCATGCATTTACATAAACAGAGAGGAGAAATATGCATACAGAACGCGATCCCTTCTGTTCACTAGGAGTCAGCTTGAACTGCCCTCGAAACAGGAAAATCTTTAAAGCATATAGTGCTCTAGCCATACACCTAGCATTATGAACGGCACCAGGTCCCCGAAAATGTACTCCACCAGGAAGCTTTCCACCGAGGAAAATGATGCTTAACTCCAGAAGCTCTTTATAATCTTCCCTACACTGAGTTTCCTGCGAATTAAAATAAACCAGCATATAGAATACATAATCGCGAATGAAGGCATGTTATAATTTATTACAGAAGTTCATGTATTAGTTAATTAGTGACCGTACTTGTATAAAAAAAATTATTGTGTCCTCTGCAGATTCCTGCAGTGCCGATGATACATCTATGTCCTGCATACCGGTGTCGTACGTGGACTTATCTATTGTTGGCCAAGCTAACTGAAGTCGCTTGAACAGAGGATTTCCAGGCCCGGAAGATGGTGCGACACAATGTTGGAACACGGCTTTCAAAACTAATTCATACATGTGGTGCCGACAAGGAAAATACAGCAGATCTATCTCCAAATGCCGCTCAAGCAGCACAGCTGCACCATTACCTCTGCCTGTGAAAAAATAGGTTTAATTTCATTTAAAGAGGCGATGTGAGGCATATTAAACATTTAAAATCTATTCAAATCGCCTGCACTTGGCAGCCTCTGTATCAGTGCACATGCCCTGCACATGGTCTGTAAGTCCCCAATCCTCCAGTGCGGATTCATATCCCGTTCCAGATGAAAGTGCGAGAACTGCAAGAAGCTGTTCCATGCCACTCCCCCATACCACAATAGGAAGCCTATCCACGGACGTGTCACCTTTGAGTGCAGGGAGGATCTTTCCATCCCAATGCACAATGAGAGGGAAAGTCGACTCCTTAAATTTCTCTTTAATTTTTCCCGCACACTGCGAACAAAATTCGGCTCTCGCTCTCTGGATGGTCGATCGGCTAATCTTTAGATCATGGATGTTTTCGCGTGACATACTTTCAGCTGCAGCAGCAAGCACAAAGGCTGCATCTCTATCACTGGTTTGCCGTCTGTATAACACCAATGCCAACTTCGATGTCATAATAATAACCGTCGCACGTTTTTTTGGGGTGGGGATGGCAAACATTTCTGATGACGATGGCTCAGACTCTGATTCGGTGTCATCAGTAACATTGCTATCTTCATCTAGGTTCATAACAGGACACACTGAAAAGCAAACGAAGAATAATACTAAACTTCCTTTTATGGGGACTTTCAAGTATTACAACGTACTGTGGGGGTGGGGACCTGCTGTAAGTGTAATGACCTGCCAGAGGGGGGAAAGGAATTGCTCTAAGCGCCGCGTAAGCAAGCCCAAAAGACAATAAATGAGCTTCTACGGGACCGTAGTCAATAAAGAAATGATAGTTTGAATTTTCAATCTATTTTTTTAAAGAAAAATGTTTTACACGTATTTTACAAACCTCCTCTCAATTCTTGTTTCCCTTTATTCATAATAAAACGGAAGCTACGCAACGGATGAGGAAGAGAGTCTGGGGGAGTCACACCTAATATTACTGGGGGCTATAAAGGGGGAGGAGGGATTTAATTGTAGCTTAAATAGCGTTACTCAATATGTACTTGAACGACCTAAGGTATAACAATACAAGTTAGGAAAGTGTACAACGTATCACAAATGGGCGCGTTTCGTGCAATGGAATATTAGAAAGCAATTATATACCTGTACGTAAGGGAAATAGCGTTTTAAAGTCCTTTTCTTCATCATAAATAATCCATTTTCTTCCTATTTAATAGTTTTACATGCACACGTAAGGAAATTAAACGTTTGTTTGAGAGATTGTTTATGATAGCAACAATGAAGGAGTAACCATGCAAAAAATTTTCCAAGTTCAACTCGAATGAAGACATTCTTGCTTGATTTTCTCGATAACGGCTACTCTTAAGATAAAAATGTATAGAAAAGGAAATGCTCTTCTTCACTAGTTCTACAACTTTTATTTGAAAGATATTTTGATATGACTAATATTTTACGAGCTATGACGAAAATTTAATTTTTTGTCACCAGTAAAGTGGTATGTACCCCTGATTGCCATACGTAATTTATTTTTGCGATTTTCTTATTATATTTGATTGAAAGTCCTTAATATCAAATTTCATGAAAATCCGTTCTGTAGAAGTCGAGAACGAACATGCGGACGGACGGACGGACCGACGATAATAGGCGCTCACGCTGTAAGCGAAACGCGCCTAGAGATGATTCTGAGATCACTCACCCGCTTCCTGTTCCATTTTAGCACGGGACCACCTTTCTGACTCCTTAGCTCTTCGTACAGCAGCCCTCTCTTCTTTACCAACCAAGATTTCGTCCACAGCCACCATATACCCGCGACGCCCTTTTTCTCTCTGAGCGAGAAGAAATTCATTGTATTCAGGAATCTTGATGATGTGAACTGCGTTTACATGGGCCACGTCAGACAGATCATCCAAAGAATCATTGAAAGTCAACTCTTTTCGGGATTGTGAGTTAGACGTCCCACTGCGAGAACTGTTTCGCTGAATATTTATTTCTCCACGTATTGTGCAACTTTTCCGCTTTAATACGAATATTATAATCAGCTTGTGTCGGTATTCTTGCCTGATCCCAAAACTTTTGCACTTCACTTGCTGTTGCATGAGCGGCATCACGAATGGTCTTATGCAGCACTTCCGTTTGATAGAAGAAAAAGTTGAGAGTCTGCCTCTTAGATGGTCATTTGTTGCCAGAAATCTGTGGATTCGCTTTGCCCACTAAATATGTAGACGCTACTTTACAGCTTGGCGTCATTTCGGTGAAGTACCTCCAGCCAAAGGTGAATACAAGACTCTGCTCGCGAAGAACTCCCGTAGCAAAATGACTGACGTATTCAATGACCCGCGCGCGTCGAACGACAGGTGCATGAGTCATTTAAATGCAGACACATCGACACACTCTTAAGCTACGCAACTATTTAACTGATATTTCTTGTTGCAAGGTTTGCAACAATGTAATAACGTGTGTTTCCATGATATTCGGTGTGAGTTGTACTACTATGAAAGCAACATTGAATGATTTTTGTCATTTTCAGAGATTTTTCAAAACTTTAGAGGCATTGAGGCATGGGTAAAAATTATTTCACACACCCAGGATTTTACAGGTTATGCTCTACAAAAGGAAAAAAATCGGCGTAAAGACATTCAAATATCTCAACTTCGAAATTAAGGGCCACCCTAACGCACAATCGCCTTGGAACTCATTATGGTTGTTGGTCCTCTCCTCCATCGTCTTGGCGGAAGTAAAATTCCCTCGCGGACTACATTCTAAGACTCCGATCTTAACTCCCGGCATCTCCGAGGGATGCATTTTCCGGCGGTTAAAAATAAAGTATTTCTGTGTAATAAGTAATTCTGCTGTGCGATCTGAGCGATCCTTGCGACTGATTGGTTGGCAAATGCGACAGTGGAGTTCGGATCCGTCCAACCGTGAAATGGCGTGATGCTCTGGAGGTGTACTTCACTTCCTTGCCATGTCTTCTTAACCACTGAAAATTCCATTCAGACATTACCGTATTTGCGATTAAATTTTTTCTTGTCTGTTTCAACGTTCGGGAAAAATATCGAACGCAAGAAGTCAATTTCATTTGCTTCACATTGGTTCATGAGACTTAAAAGTGTGGTTCTCTCATATTACATGCTTTTATGTAATCTTTTCAATGGGATGTGAATATGTTTTTCGAAACTAAGCTCCTTCCTACGGAGTGGTTAAATTATCGAATTACTTCTTTTGTTTCTTCTTCGCGAAACGGCATCCAAGAATCCCTAGAAATTCTCTCTTATGTCTCACTTCATATATGATTCAAATGTCATTCGCATTAATTGGGATAATTAGAATGAAAATCGACAGAAAGATATCTCGTGCGTTGCTCGAAGCCTGTCAAAATATTAAAAGTTTTTCTTTAAACTATGTTTCTCTCTATCAAAAATTATTTTTCCTTAAATTTAGCATATAAGGTGGTGGTCAAATTTTCTTCACCCGTTTTGCTGTCCTTGCACTAAATTAATTAGCTTTGTGTGAAAATGATCATTCTATAAAAGAATTTCGTGTTACCTGTGTAACTTTTTTTATCGTCGCGGCGTCAATCGCGCTTAGCGACATACAAAAACGACGACATTAATTCCCTCTTTGCCGGGACACTTCTTATTGGTGGACAGAGCTTGCTGTCCCGCGTCCATCGGCGAATCAGAGCACGGGTTAAATACATAAACGCACAGAATCTTGAAGAGGGAGTCTAGGTGGGGAGAAAGGAATGCATCCTGTTCAAAGGGATTGAGTAATTGAACGCCTACCAGAGGAATTTTCCTTTCAAATGACGAACCGAGGCTAATCCCGTCCCACGTTGTTGTGTGACGCTATAATGACAGCTGCTTGAAGAAACTACGCGGTTTCCAATTTTCAGTTGTGTCAAATGGCCACAAATTTTCAAAACCTGACTTTATACTTTATAACTTCAAGGACTATATATTACTGCCAAAAAATATTTAACTTTCCTCCCTCTCGTATCAAATTTTTATTGCACGAATTTGATCTTCAGAAGTAGACAAGTGTCTATATATTTTTATTAAATTGTTGCATATAATCCCTATATTTCATTTTGATAAAATTTTGTGTATTGATGACGTTAACTTTGTCTTTCCTGAACACATCTTTCCTGAACACACATCCATCGTGCATTGCGCTTGATGTGCTCAGATTTCTCAAAAAGTTTCAGAAACTCTACTTGCAGTACAAGAAAAATGTTTTATTCCCGCAGACCACAGCTTCGTACAGATTCATTCATTCATTCCTAAAACGTTTTCTGTGGCCAATTCTTCCTTTGGCATGATATGTTATATCATGTGTTTAGTTATAAGGAAATCGCGTGATCATACAATCTCACATGATCTGTGTAAATAAATTTTCATTCTGAATTTATAAATGTGATACAATTTTAAGGATTGTATGACCATGCTTTTTTTCTCTCTGCATGCTTATCTTTAAGACTATGTGTAATTAATGTTAGAAACTGTAGAAGTCTTCGGTGATTGCATTTCCCTAGATATGGTGCATTTGTAGCGCAGCTTTTGTGTAACGGCGCCTTGGAAAATTTTTCGATATCTTTGTATAATAATTAACTACTTTAGTGTTCTTAAAAGTTCCAATGTCAATTTTAAAAGGGCGTAAGTGACAACTAAACGTAGTTCTGACTGAGATGTTTCTTTCTCTGGAGTATATAATAGAACTGCATGTTTATTATTTGCATGAATTCTTCTGGCTGATCAGAGGGGATGCGTGGGAGTGTTTCATAATACGAATTTCCTAAATGTCCCGCAGATGTGCTAGATTCCCCTTTAATACCCCTTTGCCCCCGCTGACCCCCCTACCTCCCCCCTCTTCCTATCTCCGGTATTCTACGACACACGCCCACCCCCCAATGCTTGCGCTCTTTTGTAACTCTAACGCTTGATCTGAGGCTGGGCATTTCTTGTACGCTTCAAAAATTATTATTGTTGCTTGTCTTAATAGGGATCGCGGGGGTGTTAGGTAAAGCATTTTAGGCGGCTCGGGTGATGAATATGAAACAGCCGCCAATTTTGTATGTCATATACAATAATCTCGACGAAGGACTAGGGAGGGGGGAGACAGGGGTCACTCGAGAACATTCCTCCCCTGTCAAATGCCCCTTTCCCTCCCTCCGCGAGGGCGTAAGAGCCGACCGGGTTCATACGCGCCTTGCATGCATGCCCGCGTGGAAAAAACGATGAAAAAAGGCACACAGCATGCCGCCGTTTGATTGTCTGTGTCTTTTTTTTTGAATGTGGATGGAATAAAATCTGGTTGAAGAGTAGCAAGGGCTCACACTCTTCTTTCTCCCCTCCCCTACCCATTCCTGAACCGGAACCTGATCCTCCTTTCCCTTTCTCCCTTCCCCGACTTCACCTCTTTCGACGACGACCCATCGAAAAAAAAAATTATCCCGAAAAAAACAAAACCCGAAAAATCTCCCACAACCAAAAAAAAAACTACCTCCACCGAAAAAAACACCCGAACCCTGAAAATGTACCCGCAATCCCTTAAAAAAATGAATTACCCAAAAAAAAAAACCAACCCGAACAAAAAAAACACCTTGCCGTTTTCGGCGCTGCCCGCAACCCAAAAATCACACCCTATCGGACTGCGGGAATATCTCCACTCCCCGTCGGTCCGTATCGCGACCCTCTTCTCCCCCTTTGGAACCCTCAAATTCCCTTCGACCCCCCTTCCCCACCTCCCGCCCCCGATAACCCCGATCCCTTCAACCCATAAACCCCCCCCCGACCCCCCGCAGGAGATTCAGCTCCGTCTTCCTGTCTTCCAGCAACATGCCGCCCTCATCGGCGGCCCGAACGCCACTTCCTGCCCGCTCTGCCACAAGATGTTCCTCGGCGGGGAGGCGCTTATGGAGCACATGAAGCATGTCCACAAGGATCCAGTGGGACCACCCTGCTCCACGGCCGGTTCTATCAGTGAGTTGAAAAAATCTCCTTTCTCTCTCTCTCCCTCTCCCTCTCTCTCTCTCTCTCTCTCTCTATATATATATATATATATATATATATATATATATATATATATTTCTCTACTCTCGATTCCCACCCTCCCTCACTCTCTATTTTTTGTCTGCTAATTTTTCTGTCCTGAGAAACTTTTTCAATAATTCTGTTTTGCATCTGATTGCTCGCGATGTTCGCGAAAAAGTTACGTGCATGTATCGTCGGTGATCCAAATGATCGGGAACTTCGAGGTGATTTTCTCGTTTCTGACCTCTGACATATTATTTATGGACTAATTAGGATAATTAAATAATATCTTAGTAAGGAAGTTTTCGGTTTTGTAAAATTCAGATTTAAAAAACGTAGTTTTTCGTTTTTCTCTTCTCTCTGATTGTAAATATATTTGGTGGAAGGGTATTTATACAAGTTAAAATTTAATTATTGTTTTAAGAGGAGTTTTTCCGTTTCGTTAAATAAAAAACATACCCAGAAAAAAATTCAAATTCAAAATTAATGAGTGAACTGGGATTGGGAAATTGGCTTTTCGCTTTAAAATATTAATAATTCGGTGTGGTAGGGGTAAAATATTTGTAAGTGGTTTTATTTTTATAATTAACTTCTATATTTAAAATTACATTAACATTAAGAACTATTCATAATACCCACGATTTTTTTAATACTGTGCTGTAATGAAAAGTAAAATACCATAAGTATGAATCAAAGATAAGTAAACTTTGCTAGGAGTACAATATAATGTTTTTCTTACATTCTTACTTTCAATTTATTTAAACGTATTTGCAACAGAAATACATTTTTCTCAATTAAAAATTTTTGCTTGCCATGACAATAAATGTTTTGCATGAAAAAGGCAGTTATATCTTTGCGAACATTTTTTGCGTCCCCGACATATTTCTACTAAAAAATTAGGTCTAAATATATTTATTCCAAGTAATGCTAGACTTAGTTGCATTGGTGTTTGCAACCCATGCAGTCAACAGAATTTAAGAAATGCATACTTAAAAATGTTCTTAATCGTTAACTTTTATATGTGGAAACTATATTCAACTTAAAAGTGCATTTGTGTTTACACCTCAATGCCTGAATATGCCCAGTACTATGGATTAAGATTTTAAAGCTCTCCAAAAGACATTGTATTCTGTTTTAGATGTGTATACATTATCGCTTGCAAAGATATTATTCGCGAAAATGTCAATTTTTTAAATATATTAATTTAAATTGCTGAGTGATTTTTAACGATCCAATATTTCAAGTACTGGTCATAATATTAGTCGTAGTGCTATATTCAGAAGCGTAATTCTATGTATAAATATACTTATTTATATCATCGTTATTAAAGAATACATTTAATTCTAAAATTATGTATATAAGGTATATAGATAAAGTGTTCCAACAAAGTCTTCAAAATTTATAACCGATTAGTGAAAATACGCATTTCACCGCTGAACTTGTATTGGTTAGTCCATTGCGCTGAAACGGAAAATTTGATTCGTTTCATAATATCGAAAAAAGACGTGATAAATGATTCAAACAACTGTAATACTTATTTGAGAGAAAATAAAAGTGACGAGAACGCATGCATCTTAGCCTAATTGACTGCAAGGATTGAAAACACCAGAGATTAAACATTAACGCCGAAAGAGGAGGCTCGGAAAACCCGAGAACCGAGTAGTAAAAATACACCGCAAATATTTTAGAGCGGTGCAAGACATAACTGCCTTTTGGCGTCCTCTACCTGCATGACAATTCCAATATCCTCTCCTTCCGTTCGCTGTGAGTGTGGATGAGAGGAAGTCGGGGGAGGGGGGAAGAGCCCCCCTTTTTATTGTTAAAAGAGCGAGAGATAGAGTAGTATCTCTCCGCTCGCCCTTGCGTCCTCCTCCCACTCACGCCCACCCACACTCCCACCCTTGTAGTTTGGCCTCTCGCGTTGACCTCCCTTTCCCTCCCGCCAACTGTTCCCGCCGCGCACGCATCCTCTTCCCCCGCGTCGCTCGCCGCCGCGGCCGCGGCCGCCGCAGCAGCAGCCTCCGGAGCCCTATCCCTAGCGGCACCAACGTCTTTCGGCGGGGGAGCGGGGGGAGGCGTTGGGGGAAACGTCGGAGGAGGCGGAGGAGTCGCCGGGAACGGGGGAGGGGGTAGCGGAGGGGTGGGCAGCGGGGGCGTCGGAGGAGGAGGCGGAGGAGGTGGTGTCGGAAGCGGAGGCGTTGGCGGAGGGGTAGGAAGCGGAGGCGTGGGTAGCGGCGGGGGGGTGGGAGGAGGAGGAAGCGGAGGAACGACGCCCGGGTCGACCGGCGGAGGAAGCGTCGGAGGCGGCGTCGGGAGCGGAGCAGGTGGCGGAGTCGGCGGAGTAGGCGGGGGAGTCGGCGGAGTCGGGGGCGGAGTCGGGGGAGGAGTCGGAGGCGGACTCGGAGGTGGTTTAGGAGGAGGCCTCGGCGGAGGACTGGGAGGCGGAGGTCTCGCGGGAAGCTTGGGCGGCGGTCTCGGGGGCGGACTCGGAGGCGGTCTGGGAGGAGGTCTGGGAGGCGGTCTGGGAGGCGGCCTGGGAGGCGGTCTGACGGACCCGGGATCGTACCTGGCGGCCAAAAGGCGCACGGCCAACCACCCGTGTCCGGTGTGCGGGAAGCATTACGTCAACGAGGGCTCTTTGAGAAAGCATTTGGCTTGTCACCCAGAGACCGCCCAACTCTCCTCGTCTCTGCGCATGTGGCCTTGCAGCGTGTGCCAGGCGGTCTTCACGCACGAGTCCGGTGAGTGCCCCGTGCGAGTGAATCTTCTCCGCCGGAGAAGAGACTCTGCTGTCGCAAAAACCCTTGTCCAACCCTTACCTCGCACATCAACCTAACCCTCGGCCGCAGGCAGCGTTATCTCTTTCGATGCTTCCGTAAATGGCATGCGCTGGTGTCGGTTTCCCGCGTGAAAGAAAACGGAAGTGCGTTTATATTTCTCAAATAAGTATTAACAGTTGATCGTTATCGATAGTGTTGAATATAATTTTAAGGCGGATTGCAGACGTAGAGCTAGTTTTCATGGTGTACGTATCCTTCAACATCTCTCTGGAATATCCCTCAGAAATTATGTTGCTGATTTGCCCAGACGATGCATTAGTAAGGATTATCCATGTAAATATTTTTCCACGTCTTTCTTAGACAGAATTTTCTCCTTTGCTTTAAAGTTTAGAAGAAACGTTCGTACGTTTTGAATACCTCTCGGAAAATATGATTGCTCTCTCTTAAATGTGGTTACAGCTCCAGTATCTTAGTTTTCAAATAAATCCTGAAGTTAAAAATTATCTTCTTTGCACATGCAGTGGATCGGTAAGTTAACAAATGTTGCGAATATTTTCAATGCTTAAATAAATGTAATTTTATTTTAATGTCATAATATAATGTTATAATGTTCTGACTAAATAGAAATATAATGGAACCATCCATTTGATTATCAAATAAAAAATACTTATAACACCGACTGATACACACATACTTAATTTATATTAGTCAGTCATAGATAGAATAATAATGCCAAAACTTTAAAACGGGAACAGCTTATTTCGTCGTGATTTATTGAGTTTTGCTGGATCCACTGAATTAAATAAATCATTAGAGCGAAATTCATAGAGGCCATATATTGTATGCACCGCATTGCAGTAGTTGACAACTGTGCCTAATCGATAATAAATTTGGCACGCCGAGAATATGTTTATTATCGCAAAAATATCTCCGATTTTCAAAACGGGGTGTTTGCACTTAAAATACATTGAGGAAGTAAAAGAGTTCTTTCCAATTAAGCAGAAATCACCGCGTGCCGTTGCAATAAGCTTTCAAAGCCTTATAAGCTGTATTTCCGCAGTTGCTTTTGCGTTTGAGAATATGCGGTGAATTATAAATTGTGGTACCTTATTACATTTCAGTGAAATACTTTACGAAGTCTTCATGCAGTTCTTAGAATACAGAGCGATATCCGCTTCAATTATTTTTATTTTTGAATATCTATTCTTAAATCTTTTCGACTATCTCCGAGTAAAATTTATAATCACTTTATAAAACAGATGCATTTGCACACTTATATCGGTATTCAAATGCATCTGTGCAAGTTATGAAATAATAGAATGTATTCTTTGTTCTCTCTGAAAAATTCTAGTAGGTAATAGAAAATTCGACTTCCTACATAAATAGAAGATACTGAGAAAAATTTTAGTTATCGAAAATTTTCGCTGCAGACCTGCGATTTGTAGAATTTTGGCTGTTTTTTATTTTACAAAGTTGAGATTCGTTCAGTTGGTTAAGCGCATCGCAGTTTTTGCCAACTTTTTTGCGTTTTTGCAGCGCGTAAGTCTCTTCTACTGTTTATTAGCAACGCATGGCAGTGTCACCCCATTTGCAGCTGTGTGCCACTCATTCTTCTGCGATAAGTCATTCCAACCAGCTGACATGTCACAACTTGCAAATTTCAATGTATTTAGGAATTATTTGCCTGTACACCCATAATTAATGGGCCTTTCGTAAATCCCAGCAGAGATTAACCTTAATCCTTCTCCTCCCCTAAGGTCTCCTGAACCACATGGAGCACATGCGCATGGACCCCAAGCACCAGTTCGCGGCCCAATACGTTCTGAGCCGCGCAGCCGCAGAGCGCCGTGAACGCGAGAACCTTCTGGTGGCTGCGGCGGCTGCCGCGGCGGCCGCAGCGCAGCAGGCCTCCTCGAGCGCCTCGTCGACCCCGGCCGGAGGCAGCGGAGGCACTTCATCGGGAGCCCCGTCCCCGGCACCATCCCCGGCATCTTCCGCAGCGGCTGCCGCTGCCGTGGCAGCCGCCCACGCCGCGTCCCTCTCACCCTCGCATCCACACAACAACAACAACAATCCATCACCCACCGACCTGAAGATGACCCCGTCGGAGAGCGGCACCAACGGACTCCCACACCACGCTCACCACAACCACCACGCCCACCACGGCGGAGATCACGGAGGCGGTGTCTGCTCGCCCCTCTCCATGAGGATGGGAGGCGGCGAGGCGGCCTTGAGGATGGACTCCTCGCCATCGGGGGCGGGAGCCTCCGAGGCAGCTGCCATGCGCATGCAGGCGGAGGCTCTGCTTAGATCTCAGGCTGAGGCCGCTCTCAGGCTCGCGGTCACCCAGGCGGCGGCAGAGTCCAGGATGAACAACGGAGGTGGACACGGCGGAGGCGGAGGAGGCGGTGCAGGAGGAGGAAGTTCTCCCTCGTCCGTAGCGGCTGCGGCGGCGGAGCAGCTCGGAGAAGCGCTTAGACTGCAGGAGCAGAGGTTGGAGCAGGCGCTTCGCCTGCACCACCACCACGCTCACCACGCCCACCAAGCCCACCATGCAGGAAACGGAGGAGGTTTCTCCCTAGGAGCCCACCACCACCACCTTTCCTCTACGTCCCCGGCGGCCGCTGTAGCAGCAGCGGCCGCCGCCGCCGCCGCGGCACAGCAGGGGCAGGGGGGTCAGAACAACTAGGGCAGGGGGCCTCCGTGGCAGGAGGCAGCCGCTGAAGTGGCTATGGACCTCGGCAAACTGCGACCGGAGGTCATGGAGTGGTTCGGATTCAAGTGACTGCTAGAGAGATGTTAAATTAGGAAAAAAAGGGGAAGATGCGAGAAACGGAGGGGCCGCGTGTGTGTGCGTGTGTGCGTCGTAGCGTGCTCGTGACCTTCTCCTACTCCCTCGACTCCTCCCCACGCCCCTTCATGCCTGGCCCCCTTCCCTCCGCGGGGTTTCGCCTCCTTTTTCTTTAAAAAGAAAGGGTGAGGTCTCCCTCCGTATCCTAGGAAAGAGAGTTGAGGAGGTTGAAGGGGGTTGTTTTTTAAAAAATGTTTCGGGACGTGTTACATTCGAAGTGGGAGGGGAGGCAGGGATTGCTTGTATACGTCTTGTATCTCCAAGTATTTCGACTGGCATTGCTTACCTACAGATCGAAAAGAATAGTCCCTCTGTAATAGTTTGTTGATTTGTTTTTTATTATTGTTTCTTTTAGATTTTTTTCGGAGAAAGTCAGTCTTTTTTTACGCGCCGATGGTTGTTGTTCCTCCTCGAAATATTGTCTCCGTGTTAATTTCTTGGGACGCCCATTTTTGACGGTTTCGGAGGTCATAATGGGAGGCGAGCGGTGGCGATTAGGGTAGGATCAAATGAACCTGCAAAGGGCAATACGTCGCGATGTTAAATAGGTGGACGTTGGTGGTGGTTCGTTGAGGTGTCAGCTTGCGGGACGAAGCGAGTTCTTTTAGTGTCGCGGTGCCAGACGGAGCCTCGGGGAGGCGTTCGCCGCGACCCCGGATCTCGAAGGCGTCCGTGAAAAAAAGAGACAGGGTCTGGCCCTCGACGTGAGCGATTCTCGGTCCCACGTAACTTGGGTCCCAAAGGCTGTGATTGTCATTTCACGTGCAAACGCGGTGAGTGGTCGAAAAGTGAGCAAACAACGGTGTGAACCAGCAGTCGACTACAGTTCCTTCAAAATATTTATTTTCGAATCGAAGAAATAGATATGTTTTGTTTATTTTGGAAGTGTTCTTTGGTGTTTTTGGACGTGTACAGATGCTGTTATTCTTATTGCTTCTTCAACGAGTATTTGAGATTTTTTTAACGCGTGACCTATCCGGAAACTTATGGAGTTGTCGCTGACATATCTACTAGTTATTGCTTGCTTCACGATGCTCGTTTGAACTGGCCTTAGAAAGATGGATGTTTAACGTTGACGCGTGAGGCGTTCGTAATTTTTTCGGGTCTTCTTAGTTGTTTTCTCAGGACCACGATCCAGATGAGATGCAACTTCCCTCATCTGAATTTCTTCCTCATTGGGTACACAATTCAAAGTTGCATTTAATGTTTTGATTTTATGATCAATCTTGTTGGCATAATCGTACCATGTGAAAGAATTTTCGACACATCTCCCCTTATGTAGAACAGTGAAGATATTTTTCAGCTTCTCGACAATTGTGTTTCGGTGTTCTTATTGTTTGTTCCGGGTTCCCTCGCCGTAAAAGTTTTTTAAGCTTTATTTTCCGTAAGGGAAGCAAAGGTTAAGAATAATGTATTTCATCAGACTAGTTTACCTACACTACTAATGCGTTAATTTGCTTCGATTTTAATTTTTTTTAGTTTTAACATGGTAAAAAAAACCGGAATATTATGGGATTGGTTGGAAAAATTGTTATATTTTCTGTCTAAATATTGGAATTTATTTTACGGTTGCATTTTTTGAATTCCTTTTATTGTCCCAAACCAATGCACGATTACAACATTTAAAATAAAATGGGGTAATTGAGGATATTATAGAAAAATATTTACTTGCAACTAAAATTATTTTTGGGATTCCGTCACTTTTATTTTAATTAATCCAATAAAGTAATACTGAAAATATTTCCATTGGAGAAATTTTTATTTTGACTCAACATGTGTTTCTCATTAGTAGTTGTCATATCATTTTTAAAAAATTATTTTATATATGATGAAATATTTTTATTTTGCATTTGGCTTACAGCCGCGAGTAATGCTTTTTTTCCTTAAAAATTCATATCTTGTGCTCAGATTAATTCTTTGCACCCTATTATGCCATGAATGTTGCTTTACCGAATTTTTAGCAATTATTTTCTGAGGACAGAACAATAAAATAAACTGAGAGGGATTTTAATTGTTTTTTGCTGTTCTCCTCTAAAGATTGGTCGAAGGTAATCCATGCTGCGCTTGTGTGGGTAAATGAAATGATACACGAACTTATTATTAAGACACTGTTGTGTGACCAACCATTTAGAAACGCCCAACAGTTGTTTTTGCTGTACTTGTCATCAAATAATGGCAGTCCAGTGAATTTCAAAACCGGCATTAATTGTACAGACATCGATAGTATCACTACTAGTAATATTTAACATTGTATAGTTTACAGGCTCATAATGTTTCCCTCATGTTTCCACTCTACAGATCACTGCATTAAGTATCACTTAAACATAAATAGCTGCAGCAGTTGCTATGATCAATAGCACATAAACCGGACACATTTACAATTTGTTAGTTGTTGGGATAGCACAAGTGAATGGATTACCGGAAAGTGCATTTGTTTTTGAGGCGTTGTAAACACACACTTGATGAATACAATATATACTCTATTATTAAAGATGTTTGTTTTTTCCATACACTCTTATAAAGAGATTGTTTTCGTTTGCATTGATGCAATCCTCAAGTACAGTTGAAGAAATGGTTTACGGTGTATTAACTTTAGACAGCATGTTGAATTTTATAGGTTCTGATCTCAGAGATGTTGCTGTTGTTTTAAATTACTTTCTTGTTTTATTAATCAGGTATGAGGAGTAGCATACAAGATAAAATGCCTTCCTCTAAAAACCATAGCCACAAATTGGTTTTGTGTTTTTAAATAGTCTTAAATCACAATAGAAATCTCAGATGGCTTTTACACTAAAATTGTTGTCTGATTCATCGTTACTGTTGGGATAATTTCTACATCCTCGTTTTTTAACTTTTAAAATGGCACTTATAATTAACAGTTAACTGTGTCTGGTCTCATACCTCTCTGTTTGATAAAACTCCATTACAGTACCTTCAGTTAAGGAATTTAAAACAATGTACATTTTACATTATTATAAAATAATCTGATATCCATTTTGCTGCAATTGTTAGATCCCATAAGCAAGAATCTTCTTCCATATATTTGAGTTTTCTTGCATTGCAATTAAATTTGTTCATCTTATTTTCATAGGGTTGAGGATTCCAAATATATCTCTGCAATTAAGATATGTATTGTTTGTACAGAAGTGGCCCACCACAGCACAGAAAAATCACTTTCCCTCTATATTGATTTATGTAATTTTTTATGACCTCCAGTCTTCGAAGGCAGGCCAAAGAACTGAAGTTGCATTGCTAACAAAAAATCAACATATGAAACATCTGACATAAGAAGTGCAGTAGAGTAATTTCTGATGGCAACCCTGTGCTAGGTATAATGGTCCACTCCAACCCATGAATATTTTGGATTTATCACAATCAACTTACTTTGTTTGTTTTCATTAAATTATTGATATAAAATCTAGTCGATCTAGTGGATAAGTGTTAAGAGGGACATAGTGCGATATTTGGTATAAGGTAGAGGTTTATAATGTGAAAAATGGGAGAGAGTTGCCTTAATTTAAAACTGTATATTCAAAAATATATATCTATTCGGATGTTTTGTAATCAATGACTGTAAGGGGATGTTTTTCTGTGTTTTGTCATTTTATTCTTAGAATACTATAACTACTATTTATGCCATTGCAATCCAGCCTCTTATTCGATCCCTCCCTCCCTGTGAGGGTGCGTCTGTTGAAGGGAAACGGATAGATTGGAAAGTGAAGGAGGAAGAGGTGCCATTGATGGACAATTAATGTAAATGGCAAACACTCTGCAAGTACTAATGTGACACTGAGCAAGTGCTGCGGCTCAAAAGTATATAGCAAGCATAGGAATATATTTGATGACTTGAAAAGGAGTATTAGTAGTACTTAAAGAGTAAAAAAGAGTTGTGACCACATTATATTTTAACTGTATACTGTTCTCACAAAAGGAGGATAATAATTTGCCTAATTGAATTGATGATAAATACTTAAAAGATGGTCTTTTCCACTTGTGTACGTGAAAATGTGCGAGTGATTAAAATGTATGGATGATTGCCATTCAGTTATCGACTGAGACTAAATGATAGATGGTGGAAATGACATCTTTGATGATTAATTTCTCCTGCATATCGATTAATAAATCCAAACATGTGTCATTCATCATTATTAGACTAATAGATGAATGTGTTAATTTTTATTGTATCTTAATTTTTTTGATTTTCGTCTGTGATTATGATGTGCTCTGATTTTTAGTGGACTAAAATGAAGGCGATAAAAGAATTGTGATACAATCTTGACTGACTAGCAACACGGTTAAGGCTATATAGGCAATATTAATCTGAGGTTTACGTTATATAGGAAATTACAATCAGAAAGATATTGCAGATTGTTTGTTTTATATTTTGACTGAACTATGTACAAAACTTGAGTATGTAAAAATAATTTTTTTACATATTAATTGAAATGATTTATTATTTTATTTCAAGTTAAATGAAAGTTTGTTTTCAATTATCAAAGATTTCTCCTCTTTTTGAATAGTTCATTTTAATATTAAATCTGCTTTGGAAGAATACTTAGTTTTATTAGATGATTGGTAGCCACTTTTTTCAATCTTCCCATTGTGTAACCAAAAAACTGATCATGTAGCTTATGTCAAAAATTATAGCAAAATGACTTTTGTTATTATTGTTTTCTTACATCATCACAAAGTATTAGTTTTGTAACTTCATCAGCTGATATGTGAAATTATGAATTGCATATATTATTTTCATGTTACATTCATTTACATTGGCCATCATTACTTAACTATAACTATCATGCCATCTGTGATGTCAGTTGTACTCTACCATCAGAAAAGGAGAAAATATATCATTCAGAGATATTTTCGAGATTGTTCCAAGTTCTTGGAGATAGAGAAATTCCTTAATAATTGAGCTGGGGCAATTGGCTCAGTTGTCATTTTAATCAGTTTATACTTATGTTAGATAATTTTAACAATGCCAATTTTGTCAGGTAGTCCAGTGCAGTTCCTGTGATGGCAATTAAAAGCCGTTTAAGAATCGGTGTGGGGGTCATGGTGTTATGAAGCGTCCACCCCCTCACCACTCTCACTGTCAAAGTTTATTCTGAGTGAATGTGGAGACTGATTGAGCTAATTAAAAAAAACAATCTTCATGTGTTTCTTGTTGAACTGTGTATTTGGTGTCTCAACTGATCATAGTTTTTTGCTGTGTAACTGCTGTGAAATTGTGAGCAAGTTTCCACCCAAGCCATATTTTTTCCTCACCTCATCAGTCTTCCTATGTATGTGCTACATTATCCCAATATCTTCTAAATTTTAATTTACATTAATTTGATCTACCTTAGTTTGTTGTTTGACAAATGGTCTCACGATTTTTATTTGTAAAAGGTCACTCACTGCAATTTATAGAGGAAGTAACATGACCTCTATAAAAAATATTGAAAAATTTTCCATATAGTCAACCTAAAGGACGAAATATATTATTTGCCGTGCAGTTAACCCATTTACATTCCACATGGTAAAAATTCCTTTAAATATTCAGAAAATTCATTTGACAAAGAAATTACTATAACAAGAGTGACAAAGACCACTTGCCCAAAATATAAAAACAAACCAAATTAACCATTTGGACTTTTCTATTTTTCTACATTTGCTGTTTTAAATCATGATGCATTGGTTAGACATATATTTACACCTTCACCGTTTCTTAATCTTAGTTTTGAGAAAGATTGTTGTCAAATTGTTGTTGTTTGCTCCACGTTATACACAGTAGAATTGTGGGTTATGCAGTGCCAACCACTTGGCATAAAGGATTTATAAATAATGCCCAAGCACTCCATTATAAATATATAAAAAATTAATATAAAAGGAAAGTCATTTATAAGTGAAATTCTTAAAGAGAGATATCGTTCTCTGAGTTGCTTTGCTCCTCCATTAATGCAAGAGAAAATGTATTTTGAAATCCATTTAGTTTCTTGTTGTCATTCTTATACTGGTTAAAACGGACATCATAAAAGTTATCTCTTTCAGCCTCAACTAGCTGTAAAATGTTTAAAATTAGGTCTTCATAGTACAATTATTGACTAATTATTCGTTGGATTCCTATTGGACATTATTTTTGTGGCTCATCATGAAACATTTTTTTCTTGTCCACTAAACTCATGATCCTTTGTCATTTATAAGAGAGAAAATAAGACCTCTAGCATTTTAACATTACCTGTCTTCAAGCAAATTTGAATTGAATTAAATTGGAACAGTTTTAAAAGCAATAATTACTCACCAAAGATAACTAAAGTACTACCTGATATATTTATCCATGAATAAGTGTGTTTCATTCAACTCCATAGCAAAACATTTAGAAGTTCTACACTGTACAAAATGTTTCTTGATCCTTAACCCAATAGTTGATGATTTCCACTCAAATCCCACAGAAATTTGTTAACATTTGAAAGTTATCGAGTTCAGCCACATTTAAGAGAGTATAACCATTATTTGATGACAATATAGAAATTTCTTACATGGACTAAAATCATGAATTTTTATAGTGACAGAATTTGAATATTTTTATTTAATGAAAGCCCTGAATTGATCAAGGAAGTTGAGTCATTTCAATTTCACTTATAAAAATTAAATGGAGGAATAAAGAAAAGTGAGAACAAAATCTATCAGGAAGGCATTATTGCTGAACATATTCATTAGAAGCAGATGACAGACAGTGACATCTCCAGTCCTTTACACTAGGGACTGCCCTTTGAGAAAAAATGAATTTCCTTTTTAGGCTTTATTGTTCAAAAAGATATTATTCTGTACATTGCTTTTCACCTTTGAAGAAGCAATTTAATGACTGGAGGTGCATAATTATTTTGCAACCAATCATGTTATATCATGTAAAACTGCTGTTTTGTGTGTAGGTATATGAATGGAATAAAGTTTACTATAGAAAGAGGTGCTTTTGTCTGATTACTAGAACCATATCTTTGGATTTGTATTTGCATATTAGAAATGTTTATCGGCATATTAGTTGATCACTCTTTTTCTTGCAACAAATTACCTATGGGTCAGAAAGTTCAAAAGAAGTTATTAATAGAATTCCTTAATTAAATAAATGTAAAATTGGAGAAAAGGATTGATGTCACTAATAATCTCTGAGGGATACCAAAAATATTTACTCAAAAACTTATTGGAACCATATGTTCTTATACGTATACATCCCATTCCGAAACTTAATGTTTCCTCTGTAGAACTGTATCAACTGCAGAGTAAGTGCTGGAGGCAGTGGCGTCACTGGGTGCCGGGTTTGCGGACCGCACCGGGTGACACCATCAGAGGGGGTGACACCAAAATGACTGTCTATAAAATTTTTGTTCAGTGTTTCAGCAGAAATTTATTATTTTTTATAAAAATATCACTGTAGTTAGTTATAACCACAAAAACATTTTTTGTAAGCCCAGCTTACATGTACTGTATCAATATACCTACAAGGCTAAAACTCTATGCTAATTTACTTTTTGAACCTTCTAATGCGCATGTGCTCTGGTCAGAGCTGTCATTATTACCCAATTACAGTGACGCTTCGAATCACGTGGTTTCGTCTGCACATGCTACAAGCACGCACTGTTGTTTTCGTTGCTGCTGATGTTTTTATAGTCACTGATTTTGTCAAATTTTCTGGTATTTTATCTACAATATTGTGGTCAATATTGCGATCTACCATGGGACAGTCAAGGCTTTCTGATCTTGCGATATTATCAATTGAAAGTGAGTTGGCGAAAGGCACTGATTTCGATGAAGTGATTCACAAGTTCGCAGCTTTGAAGGCCAGGAAAGGAAAGTTCTGATTTAGTTGAGATGTTCACTAAGTGCTGAAATGCTTCTGTATTTGTTCCTGTTTATTTTTATGGTATTTCATTTATGAGTATATTTCCATATGCATTTGTCTACAACTTCTACATTATTTGGGCCGTTATTGATTATGCAAACCTAATCCATTAATGTATCTCATGTAACGGTAAAGTTTAATGTTAAAATGAACATGATTTTGATATAGTTCTTAAACGATTTTACTTCGAATTATATTGTTTTCTTATCGAATTTTCACTTTAACCACATGAAACTATGTAAATGTAAATACATTTAGGCTGTGCGTATGATATTGTAATTTAAAGGTGTAATTTTAATTTTGCCAGTTATGTCATTACTATTGCCATTACATTCAGTGATATACAGGAATTACGATTTATGAGTAACATTAGTACAAAAAACATTACTAAGGGTTCTGTATGGTCTGGTATGGGAGGAGGTCCATGGGGGTGACACCATGAGTTACCGCACTGGGTGACACCAACCCTAGTGACGCCACTGCTGGAGGTGCTCAAATTTTTCATATAAGGACCTCTGAGAGAGTGGATCAGGAGGACCATTTGGTCTGGGCTTCAAGCTCAAGAGGACCCAAATTTGCATTTGAATGGAATTGCCATGCTTTATATTAACTGTGAAATTGTACAAAATTAGATTTTTTTCTCAATTATTGGTACATTTGCATGGAAAAAACTAGAATGGCATTTTGTAAAGAAAAATACACAAATTACAATTTTCACTCTTTTTAGCTAATCATTGACTTAAATATTTTGTTTTCATGTATTTTTATTACTTTCTCCATACTTACAATTAGTATCGGGAAAGTATTGTGATCACGAAAAAAATCGACTTCGAGATTTTAACGGAAATACACGTTTATAGGTCACTAGAACACATTTAGACTATTTTTGGAATGATGTATTTGTGTGTGTGTGTGTATGGATGTATGTGATTGTGGGCGCTCTAACTCAAAAAGTACTTGTCATATTAATACCAAATTCCATATATAACACTTTAGCATGAGCACAAAGAACTGATTAGTTTTTGGACAATACCGGTTAACCGGAAGTCTAGGTTTATTCAAAACCCTATTCGGTTTTTGCGATATTTCTCTGATAATACATCATTATTGTATACATTGATCATTACAAAAATGTAGAAAATATAATTTCCTACATATTTTATTTCAAACAATTTTCCATAGCAGTTGTTTAGCAATTATTTATAAATAATCGGTGTTTTCGATTTCCATCAACTATCTCCTTAAAAACATCGTTATTGGTAATCTTCATGAGGACCAAAGTTATGTTTGAAACAACATTTCATAGAACCATCCATTTCGGAGACATTTTGCTTTATTCGTAAATTTTCAGTATACAGCGCCACCACCATGTAGCGGTGAATTCTGTAAACATATTCAAAATATACGTGATTTACTGCAATAAGGACGACTGTGTTCTTTTACGATAGGAAATGATAATTTTGCCTCATAATGCTATTCATAATAATTTAAATATCTATACCCCAAATATGGAAGTGGACTGGGCCCTTCTGAACCTCTGATTACAAATGTCTAAACTCATTTGAACTCTGGATAAAGTTTAATATAAAATTGAAGTCATCTAATCGGTAGATTATTTGCATATGACAAAACTTTTTCCTGAAATTTTAGCATCAAAAGTAAATGCCGCTCATTTTAACTTCATTGTTGCTGCATGGTGATAGTAGCCTTTAATAGGGTTAATTAAGAGATATGCCTTCTTCACAAAGTTATGAAAATATTTTACCAAAAAAGGTGTAAAAAAACTACTTGTTCTTAACTGATATGGCAACTCATGTTTTTGTGGCCAAATAAGTGAATCATGACAGTGATGCAAACTGCAAATCTTGAATGATGGCAGTCCTCAACCATGTTTTGTCGAAAACTTAATGTTCACTCAGATCTCAAATTTCAAATTGTCCATGCTCACAAATCAGGGGATTAAAAATTTTTAGATTATTTTATACCAAATGAATGCATTTTTACCAAATGTTGTGTTTATAGGTAACAGCATGTCAATTTCTGACAGAAATGGTTTATGTTTGAACTCAGGCACTTTACTACTGACATGATTCCAGGAACTTTTTGATTCACCTTCGTAATGATGATTATTGGAAACTTACATAAAATACTAAGGCAAGAACTGGAATGATATTGAAAAAACTTTTTAAATGAGTTGTACTTGTGACAGCATAGAACAAGGTTATGTTGGGGTTATCCCTGATGTGCAGTAATATTCTTTTATTGTTGATAGGAGATAATGCATTACCATTGTGATTTTTGTGGTCCAGAGGCAGTATATTAGGGTGAGCCGAAAATGATTTAAAATTTTTTTTCGAAATGCAATTTGTAATAGTGAGGAAAAGTTGCCTAATGTGTCCCTTACTATGCACAAAAAATTTCATCAATATAGCTCAATATCTAGCTGGGCCTCTCTGGCCTAGAAAATACAGAAAATAGTATAAACATTTTTTTTGTAATCCAGTTTGTAACTGCAGAAAAGTTTCCTAATGTGTTCCTTGTTACAAACAAAAATGTTTGTCAATCTAGCTCGATATCTAGCTGGGCACATCCGGCCTTGAAAAAATCGAAGATTTGCCTTATCCCTTTCCCCCCCAGGTTTTTTTTTTGGACTCACCTCATTGGAAAATACCTGAGCGATGATTATCTACATATTTAGAGTGCAGAAATTCTAGTTTCTCCATTGAAAATGCAGAAGCACCCGTTTCCACTTTACCCTGGAGATAGAGTGCGATAATGCATTTTTTTACGTGGTATCCCCAGTAGGCCTATTCCACTTGTCACTCTGTCCTTACTTGCTACTACATGTTATTTTCACATACATTCAAGAGTGAGCCAACAGGTCCAGAGTAGGAATATGGCCCTTTTGTGTGGTCATCTAGTTTTCGTAAAAATGTTGCAGAGTCAATTCGTTAAAGTGTAACAAACATATGTTCCACTGAAGAGTTTTGCTGATGTGGGTCTCAATCAAATATATCACACCTCCCTTCCACCCTGTATTTACGTTTGTTCCATCACACCCAATATTTGTTAGGCTTGCAAGGTCAACATCATGTTTCTGCACGTAAGAAATTATTCCTCTTGCTACGAATGTTGCTTTTACAGGTGGACTTAGCAATACATGGCCAAAGTACTTGCTTCCCAGCTCCTGTATCATTGATATGTATTCTTCTGATTTTACCACTCGACATACTTCCAGCTCTGTTAATTCCTTTTTTTTGCAAGTTTATCTTATTCTTCTCTACTTCCCTAAGGACTTTGCTTTTATCAACTACTTTAATTAAATATATTGAATATCGGCAGATATCAACCACTCTTCATAAGTAACGAAGCATTCTACTAAACACTGTTGATGTGACTAAGTAGTAGATGTCTGTACTGTGGAAAATAATTTATCTCAATATTTATTGCCTTGTAAAAATTAAGTATTTAGGGCTAGAGGGGCCTGGCTAAATATTGAGCTGAATCGACGAAATTTGTTGTGTAAAGGACATATTTCACAACTTTTCCGCACTATTACGAATTGGACTTTAAAAAATTTTTTTTAGCCCACCCTACCGTCTATGCTGTTTTTTATTTAGAATGCAGAACATTTAATTAGAATTTGGCTGAAATATTTTAATTTTACTCAGATATCTCTATAATTGCTAGTATTTACATTTTCCTCTAATCATATTTGCTTGTCTTACTAGGTTAACATTGGTCATCATTTTTAAAATTAGCCTAACATGTGCAGTAATGACATAGAAGCCTGACATAAAAAAAAACAAAATTCCCAGATTGGTACACAATGGTGCAGCTGTAGTGGTGTAACCCTGCCAACATAAAAGTGTTGCCACAGGTGGATGCATCACTTCACACCATTTCCATGCCCTGTTCTCTGAGAGAGGAATTTCAATCTACACTCTAGGTAGATGTGATTTTTAATGTGCATTTTTGTATGTGTATGTCTAAATTAACAAGTTTTCATTCATTACTTACCAACCTTTTAATAACAGAAAATGTGTACATCCAGAGCTTTAGATGAATTGTTTATTTGCATGACAGTTGAGCTGTTTGAGAGCTTGGTCAATAAATTATATTCTTCTGTATAGTATTACTATATATGTTACAATGATATAATACGTATGTTTGAATATAAGTTCCTCTTGTCCAAGCATTCAGAATTAGGTTAGCATTACATTAACATTCTTCATTCTGATTATTCTTTTCAATAAAGATATCTTGGAATAAAATTTTACAGCTTTTATTGCTGGAACAATCTTACCAGTGGCATGCTGATTGATATACTAAGTCAGTGATGGCGAACTTCTATTGCCCGCATGTCAATACAGTAAACCCTCACTTTAACAGACCTCGGTTTAGCGGACTTCGGATTTAATGGACAAAATCTGCTGGACCCGAAATTTTTCTGCCCCCGACTTTTTTCCCGCCCCCCGTGTTTTTCCCACCCCCGTGTTTTTAACACCCCTGGTGTTTTCCCCACCCGTATTTTTCCCGCCCTCGGTGTTTCTCCCGTGCCATGTGTTTTTCCCGCCCCTGGTGTTTTCCGTCCCCGATGTTTTTCCAACCCGACTTTTTTCCGCCCCCGACTCTTTTCAGCCCCATCATCATATTATGTACTATCAATGAAGTAGGTTTTCTCATGTACGAGTGTTTTTTTGGTCTCGAAAAATCCCTTTCGTCATTTAATGGACATTCGGCTTTAACGGACTCCCCTTCCTCCTATTTGTCTGTTAAATCGAGGGTTTACTGTATTACTGAAATTGTTGAATCTTTTCCTCCTCGCGTGCAACAAAAAGTCCTTGATTTCTTTTTGCTTGACAACTATATTAAATTCATGATTCAGACATAAGATTGTAACCATAAAACTAACGTCTACAATAACGCAAATGTTTTTACGGCACTAAATCAGTACGATAAATTCTTTGATTGATTTTTGCTTTACCTTGGCATGCCAGCCAAAATCGTCTTGCGTGCCATGTATGACACGTGTGCCATAGGATTGCCATCACCGTACTAAGTTGCCAGATTACAAGCTTCAACAGAATGGCCTGATAAAATGATTGATGGGTAGGTGAGGTGAGGAAGAAAATTTGGAATTGCAAACTCAAATATTGCATGAGAGCATTTTAGTCTAAAGTTATATTTAATTTTTTTCAGATCTTGATCAAATTAATCTTTATATATAATGGATACTTTCTTAATTCAACACAGGTATACCATGTTTCACCACAAAGAATAATAGGTGTATATTAAAAGATTGACAAATGTGTAAAATATGATATACAGTATCGGACCGCTTATTCGGCATCCCAAAATTCGGCAGGACCTGAAATTCGGCGAAAACTTATTTGGTTACCAATTTGAAATTCCTAGATACTGGAAATTTTCCCGATCTTGAAAAAGCAACGATAATTGCGCTGCTGTGTTATCGTTGAGCTAATACAAATAATGTGTGATGGTTTTTTTAGCTGCCTACAATAAAGAGGAAAGATTCATTTTAGAAAACAACATACTTTTAGGTAATAATAATTTTAAATGATAAAGATGCCTTGATTTATCTGGACAAATTTAATTGTTTTGTGTTAAAATTTGATATAAAGTGAAATTATCCTTTAATTTAATACTCCATCAATATATTACAAGTATATACTAAATTTAGGACCCAAAATCCGAAAAATCCCCAAATCTGGCAAATGTCTTGTCCCAAGCTTGCTGGATAAGAGATCCGGTACTGTACTGCATTTAATCAATTGTAAGCCGACCTTTAATTACTTTTTATCTCCTTAAAAATTGCCACTCGGCAATTTAATTTTATTGAAATTACACAATCTCGTGAGTGAGTTTTGATGTTAACTCATCTGGCCTGATGGGACACTTGTGAATTCTTATATGACATGTCAAAAGCATTAATGTCTATGAATGTGACCTTCCATGTGATGTAAATTTGCTCCAAAATACTTTCAAATTTAATAATAACACTATTGAAGTATTGTAAATTAACGTAAAATAATGCAACATTGTTTTTTAATTTTTGGCTTGTCTTCCATTAATAAACATGCAATATAATAAAAAGTTTTTATTTTTAAACATTATAACTGAAAATGTTTGTAAATAAAAGTAATTTTTGTCCAGTAGAAATGGACAGCAGAGATTGCCTGTTTGTGAAATGACCAACTTAAGATTGTGGGAATTACTGCATAAACTAAGGAACTAAGAATGAGATTGGTGAAAGAATTAGTAAAGGTGAAAATAATCTTACTATAAAATACCAACATGGTATCCCTAGGATAGTTACTATTAAGCATTCAAAAAACTAAGTTCTTCTCTTAATATAAAGAGTAGTAATGGAATTGATAACTTATCTATTTATTATCAAAATGTACGATCTATTAAGAACAAAACAAAGTATATTAAGTTATCTAGCCCTGTTGATAATTATAATCTATTAGTATTTAAAGAAACTTGGCTTATTAATGACATATCCTCCTCAGAGTTAGAGCTAACTAATTATAATATTTTCAGATATGATCGTTGTGATGTAACTTTGGATAAATGTCGTGAGGGTGGTGTTATGATTTGTGTTGATACTAAACTTAGAGCCCAGGTTGTTTCAACCCCAGTTAGTAATGTTGAACAGCTGTTTGTCTCGATCATAGGCCCATCTGCAAAAGTGCTTATTGGTGTGGTATATTTACCTCCTGGTTCCAGCCTGGAGATATATGAATCTCATTGTCACTCCTTAGAAAATATTTTGTATTCATCTTATTCAGATATTGTGATATTAGGAGACTATATTCTTCCATGTATTAAATGGGAAAATCCCATTATTGATAGTAAGTTGAATATTCAAGCTAGCACGTTATTGAATTGTATGATATTTTTAGGACTTTCACAGGTTAACTGTGTATGCATGAGAGTGAAAAGTAATTAATTTAAAATTATAATAAATATTGATTTTAGTTGATAATTTACAGGAAGATGGAGCACCTATTTTTAGGTTTTATATTGTGTGAATAATCTCATCTGCAATTTTAAAAGTCCAAATGTATTTTAGTAATTTCAAGGCTAAATAATGCCTTAATTGAAGGCATTGGTGCAATAACCAGGTAAGTCCACTTATTATGCTTTTGAGAAAAACACAAAAAACTTCCTGAAAATTTGAAAATTTCAAAGAAAGTTTTGACAGCTTGGCAACCAAAAGCTTGGTTCACAATGGGTTTTTTATAGTTTATTACAGTTGAATTATCACGTGGAATTTGTGATTTATACACATTTGAGTATTTGGACTTACCTGGTTCTTGCACCAAACATAGAAATATCTTGCTTATTCAGATTTATTTTCCAGTAATGAACTAACTTGTTATACATGTTTAATGTATTGTAAGACAGAAGACTTTTTTTAATGATGAAACATATGACTTACTCATTTTAATCACATTCTGATTCCCCTTCAGATGAACTGGAGGTGGTATTCTTCAGAGTTCTATCACATACTAACTGTTTATAAAACCACATGTCTGATGGTGGCACATACTTCTTGGCAAGTTTCATAACGTTTTTATACTTCGCTGCCTTGATAGGAAGGGGTCCACCATAAAGTTTTGCTTTGGGAAATGTTAATGTTGCCGAGGGTTTTTTATTGAAAAAATCATGAAAAATTAAACCTGATAGGGATGTGCTGCAACGAACTGTATCCTTTTTCTCAATAGAGAATTCAAACAGCCTGTACTTGGATCTGGCAAATTTCTCATCGTCCACACTTTTAATATTGGCGTTGAACAGATTCTTGAAATGGCTTGATAAATTTGAAAAGAGGTCTTGTGTAACATCAATAACTTTAAACTTTTTACATGTTTTTTTACCAAATTTTCTCAGTCATAGGGAACATACAACCGTTCATGTTTCCTCTTTTCTTTTTCCACTAGTCCAAAACTGTGATCACAGGGCAAAAAGCTGTGGCCTGGAACTGGGAACCTGTGACTTATTTTCTTGAAATGTTCATTGTGTACCTGTGTATACAGATATTGCACCATTTTATGATTTTTATTCTGAGCACTGCAGTTGTCAGAAAATATATTCAAAATCTGAACATTTTTATCAAGTATGTTATTGATGAAATGGTGCAGAAAACTTATCACTTCACTCAGCCCTTTCTTACCACAACTTTCATCGTACATGTAGAAATAACTATATCCAATGCTGGCAACATGAATACAAAAACTGTACTCCCACAACTGCCTTGAATAGAACACATCGCCGGCTGGTGTAGATGGCATTGGCATGTTTTTTTGAAAATCAAAGCAGATTGTCTCAACATCTTTCTCTTTTTTTGCTAAAGCAGACTTTTCTTTCAACTCTGAGCAAAATGTTTCAGCCCGACGAAGGTGTAGGTCTTTTTCATTTCTTATTTCCTTTTTCTCTTCCTCTGTTTTACATGAGATGAGCTGCTTTTCCATGTTGTCACACACTTGGCAAGTATCTGACCTTGGTTTACCAAAGGACATGTTGAAATGAGTGGTTAAAAATCTGTAGTAGAAATCATAAGACACTGGAGGTTTTGCTTCCATATCTGACTTTACCTTCAGATACTCCTCCGGTTCATATTTCTCTAAATACAATGAATGCATTTGTTTCACATTAAGATCACACGACAGGTAGTAGTGTTTTCCATTGTCATTTCTACTGTAGTGTGATTTACACAGTGGAAAACTTCTAATATGAGCGTCCACTAGGGCAGTAACGTGCTGTGGAATTTTTAGAGGACGGTTTACATGTCTCCCCCGTTATCAGATGGTGGCGTTGCATGTTGAGTAAGGTGCTTGCAAAGACTGTCAACCCCGCTCTTTGTAATCCCATGTAATCCGCAGAAAGAACGCTTACATACAACTATTTCAAACTCTCCTTGCCTAATCTGAAAAAATATTTATCATCGGTAGAAAATAAACTGATTTATCATGCAATTAAGTGAAATAGTGAGGTACCTTATGTATAGGTTCGATTGGTCCATTTGCCTGTTACAGTTTACCCCTGGGCCCCATTCCCCTACTTTAACGTATCTGAATCTTTTTTATTTCTGATAAAAGCCTTAAAATTTGTGTTAGCCCAATGAACCCAGATTTGCTTACTCATTTGTTTATGTCAAAAGTTATATATTCTTCTAAGTCATTGATGTAATTTGAAAAGCAAATTTTATTTAAACTTTTGCATTTGGTTCGTAAATTTGAAAATATATTGTAATCAATGGATAAATTGGAGATTTAATAAGTCATATGAGCTTTGTTTCTACTATTAAGTTCTTTAGTTCAGGTGTAAACCAGATGGGGAATTGTTTCTTTTTTGGCTTAACTTTGGGGACGTCTATTTATAATATCTTGCAATACATCGTAAAAGAAGTTTAATGAAGAATCAATATCAAGATTTTGTAATGAACACCAGTTTATATTAGATAGATCATTAAATATGGCATCATATCACTTCATGGCTGCTAAAAGGTTAAAGAGGAAGTTTAAATTTACTTAACCGTTATTAATCCTGAGAAATGAATTGCTTTAATTTTTATATATCGTATAAACGATTCACCTAACCCTATCATGGTGACAAATTTATAGATATAAAATATTAGGTATTTATATAGAAAAAGTCTTCGAATAAAATCTGTAGTGTTTTTAAAATAGAACATTTCATTTCCTATACATATTTATTGTAGGATTAAGTATTTTTGAGAAAATCCAACTAGAGACACATATGTTAGTTCAGTTTGAAATAGGAAATATTCATGTATGGATACGCAACTGTTGCCACCCTTAACATTCTTAGCAGTAATCGAAGTAAATAAGATCTTACATATATTAAATTATATACATGTATTTGTTGTAAAATAGATTTAAAAAAGGTTTTTCCGGACTTTTCTATTGTAAAATTTCAAATCAGATAACAAACAATGATATTTTTTGTTATAAGCGAAAGGATGGAAACTTTTATACAGGTAATGTGTGTTACATATTCCAGTGTTTATTTAATTTATAACATATTATTAATAAAAGGGCCGATTAAATATTAATTAAAACATTTCAATATTACTTATTAAAGATACCATGTTTATTTCGCAGTATTTAATAAAAAATGTAAAGAGAACGGAACAGCCATGAACAAAAGAAGTCCGAACATGCGCATCTCTTAACACACTGACGGGCGTGTAGAAGATGGGATATGGTAACTTTAAATTTACGTTGAGGAAGATCACATCGTCGACGGGTGAGGAACTTTCTCTTCATACTTGCCAAGAGATTTACATCGACCTCGTGTTACTGTGATCCATTGTCGGGTTTGAATTCTTTAGTTAGAAATAAGCGAAAATAATAATTAATTTAATGCCGGCGGCATGCTTCAGCGGGTTAGCATTACCGCATTAATATCGCCGTACAATTTTGTCTCAAGGTCATTATTTCTTCCGATCCGTAGTTCACAGATATTTTGAAATTATTTCTTAATTAAACGAAGTGGTTGATCTCTTCACTTTAAGTTAATGGCGGCATAATCTTTGCATTAATTAGGGGAAAGCTTTATATAGGATCAATGCAATTATTTTTCCTTGTTGAAAGTTTTAACCACGTGTATTTTGGGTGGACTGAGTCAAGTTTAGACGTGAATATGGTTTTTAACTTGTCGAGTGGTTGTGTAAGCGTCAAGTTACAAGGTAAAGGTTGGTTTTTTATCACATAGGACAGGTAGTGAAATTTCTATCGTTGTTTCGGAAATTTTTCTCGTACACCATTTTATAAATGATTTTATATACGGTGGTAGCCGATGATGAGGGGTGCCAATTTGACGAGAGTCCGGGGCAGTGTGTATAACTTTTCGTATATTTTAACCTCGATAAAGCGTACGCTTAGCTGAATAAATAATATTTTAATGAATAACTGAAAAAATATTAAGGTTCTTTCCCAAATAGTCAGTTTTCTGACAAAATTCTCCGTGTCCTGCGATGTTTAATGTTGGCAACCCTATCGTAAAATTCATTCTTTGATATATTTCGTTTATTGAGTTGATATTAATGTACGTAATCAGTACATACTAGTCTTATGGTTTTGAAATGAGTATTTAGCCTAACTTAGCAACTAAAGGGATACAAATTTTATATTTTACAAATCTTGGAATTTGAGTTAATTATAATATTTTCGAATATTATCGGAGTGATTTAGCACGAGAGACATTACATGATGTTAACAGAAATAATATTCAGCATGAAATTACAGTACAAACTTTAAGGTTTCATTCTCTTGTTTCAGAAGAATGTTTCCAGAAGACGTGAGAAGACTTCACAGAACAGCTGTCGTGTTCCCTTTTGAGATATCAAGAAATATTAACGGTGAGTACAATCTCAACTTCTTTAAGTAATTTGCCTATTGCATTTAACGTATTGGCTGTTACCTCAGGAAGTTTCCAGCGAGAATTATGCTGGTTTTTCCATCTATTAATGGTGAAAGTGTAACTTGAGTTTAAATTGGAAAGTGATAAATCTCAACTTCTTTTGTTAACATAAGTGTTATCAATGCTTCAATTTTTGGCATATTTTATGAAATACTTTGTACCTGGGAAATTTTATTTTTCAGTCTACTGACTTTCAATTCAGCATAAATCAATTAAATATGCTGTATAAATAGGAGATAATTTCATAGAAACAAAAATATTAGTTTTGCAGTGACAGTGTAACGTGAAATGTTCATTGAATTTACTCTTTGGTGACATGTAAAGTATTTAATGTTGAAATTATGGAGACAATTTGAGTCAATGCAAAATTATTAAAATACTTTGCTTGGAAAATGCTTTCTATATGGAAATGGCTGAAGCAGTCGAGGAAATATTTTTGGGAAAAAGATTTATTAGTCAAAAGTCAGTCGAATTATTGGAATACATGCAAACTTTTGGAAAGTTGCTATGCTAATAAAAGTTTGCTGTGACAATTGGTGTTTATTGTTTTTTTTTCACTGGTGGTTGGCTAATTATCAGTTGAGCATGCAAAGAATTGTACATGACTTATTCAAATATCATTTTAGAGCATTTTATTTTATAAATGTTCAGTGAATCAAACCAAAATAGCAATTAAACTGTAACAGATAGAAGGCTGAAATTTGTGGGTTGTATGTGATGTATTATGCCATTTATTACTATGATAAACGATTTTATTTTAATGAATAAATAAAAATATATGGATAAGGTTTCCTCCCAAGTATGTATGTATTCATTTATCAGACAAACTTCACGTATTAAATGTTGGCAACCCTTTATCACAAAATTCATTCAAAGCAATGATTTATTTAGTTGATATTAATTTCCATACTCAATATATACTAGTCCAATGGTTTGGAAATAAGCTTAACTAAGTAACTTAAGGGATAAAAGTTTTAGATTTCTTTACAAATCTTTGAGGTTGTGTTACAATAGAATAAATTCCAATATTATTGGAGTGATTTAGCACGAGAGACATTGCATAATGTAACCGGGAATATTATTCAGCATGAATTTACAGTACAGATTTCATTCTTTTGTTTCAGAGGAATGTTTGCAGAAGATGTCACAGGACTCAGCTGTCATGTTCTCATAATGTGATAACAAGAAATAATAACAGTGAGTATAATCAGTGTGTTTCTTTTAAGTAGTTTGCCTATTGCATTTAACATATTGGCTGTTTTGTGATACTTTTGTTGGCTGTTACCTGAAGAAGTTTCCAGTGAGAATTATCGACGTATTTAAATGAATAGCTAGGAGGAATTTAGTCGTGTAACCATGCATTTGTTTTTTACTATATGTTCAATACTTACTGTGCTAGTTATTCATCTATTAACGGTGAAAATGTAGTAACTTCAGCGTATATCGGAAAGTGATAAATCTCAACATCTTTTAAGTGGATATTTCGTTGATAGAATAAAATTGATTTTATAATTTAGACCTTCAAAGATTTGCCAATTATCGTTAACATAAGTGTTATCAACGCTTCAATTTTTGGCATAATTTATGAAATACTTTGAGCCGGAGAACTTTTACTTTTCAGTCTACTGACTTTCAATTCAGCATAAATCAATTAAATATGCTGTATAAATAGGAGACAATTTCATAGAAACAAAAATATTAGTTTTGCAGTGACAGTGTAACGTGAAATGTTCATTGAATTTACTCTTTGGTGATGTGTAAAGGATTGAATGTTGAAATTATGGAGACATTTTGAGGAAAGTGATTAAAATATTTTGTTTGGAAAAGGCTATCTATATGAGAATTACTGAAGCAATCGCGGAAATATTTTGAGGAAAGCGATTTCTGAGATTCTTAATAGTGAAAGTTAGTCGAATTATTGGATTACATGCAAATTTTTTTAAAGTTGCTATGCTATGAAAGTTTGTTGTGACAATTCGTTTTTATTGTTTAATTTCGCTGGTGGTTGGCTAATCATCAGTTGAGCATGCCAAAATTGTAAAATATTTATTCAAATACCATTTTAGAGCATTTTATTTTATGTTCAATCAATCAAATCAAAATAGATATTAAACTAAGAATTAGAAGGCTAATATTTGCAGGTTGTACATGATGCATTATGCTAGTTATTACTAGGACAAAGGATTTTATTTTTGGTGAAATTGGTGTGTCAGCAGGTCCAATGCTTTTTAAAATGTGAAACACATTTCATGGCATTATTATGACGATTTTTATCTTATTAGCCTGTTATTTATGAAGTATTAAAGACAGTGAATAAAGAAGTGACATGAAATCAGAAGCGATAACGTCAGTTTTTACCTTGTTAAGTGCAGCATATTGGTCTTGTTACGATGAAAGCTTTCGGAAGATTAAAAATATTTCCTTACTATTATTTGGCTTAAAGTTCTAATCAGAATTCATATTCTTTGACCGTTTTTCAATGTAAAAACAAACCATAGTCTTATCCAATGTGAAATTGGTTTTAGATTATATATTATAGATATAGACATTATAACCAATGCCGTGATACGTCGATAATTTCCAATTAAGAATACAGGGAATAATTTTTATAAAGTTAATTCATTAATTTAGTTGATTTGATAGCATAAATTGAAATGAATATTGCTGTTACACTTGAAATTATTAACAGATAATATTTAATACTTATCTGTAGTTAACGATGTTTATTTGTCACAGGAAGACTATAATCTATTAAAATGCCATCTCATCTAAAAATATTAAAAAAATTTTAATAACTTGGTGGTCAGCAGGAGGTGCCTTCTAAAATATCAACTTAAGATTGAGTTAACAAATAGAACGTTGATATCCCTTCATTGACTATTGAGTATATTTACTTTGCCATGCAATCTATTGTTAAACCTTAAAAGAGTTTAAGGTTCGAATTATAAATAAAATACTTTTATTGCACCGGCAAATGACGGTACAATTTTTAATTTCAATTCTTATCTAATGCGATTGCTTTATTTCCTCTGATAATTTACGCTTTATTTTCTATAAAACAATTCTTTATTTGGTTGATTAGTCAACAATCATCATCATCATAGGTAGTCTGTCCATAGACAGGTCCGTGATTATTTATGGTTAAACTTGGTTCTCCATATACTCTTATTTTCTGCAGTTTTCTTCATGACTTGATAGGTCTCTTTCTCTTTCAAGTCGTCTACTAGCTGAAACCTTTTCTTACCTCTTTCTCTTTTTCCATCCAGTTTTCCTTCTAGCACTTCTTTAATCATGCACTCTTTCCTCAGGTAATGCCCAATCCTTTTTTGATATTCTGTATAATCGTTCGCTTCTCTCATATTCTTCGTAGTACTTCCTCATTTTCTACCCTATCTGTCCATTTTTATCGTCAGCATTCTTCTCCATGTTCACATTTCGAAGCTTTCCAAGTATTTAATATCATTTTTCCTTAGTGTCCATGTTTCTGCAGCATACGCTTCATTTTCTATAAAAAATCGTTTACTTGGTTTATTAGTTGAGGCAATATGGAAGGTTAAAATTTAAAAACTAATTGTCAAATAAATCTTCGCATAATAATATGAATAAACTCTTAAAGAATTTAAAATTTTACAATTCTAAAATAGGGCTCTATCAATAAGATGTTCTCTTTCATATTGTTTAAGCAAATTAATCTTTTATATTTATAATTTTAGATTATATTTCTTTATTGAGTTCACCACAACCATTTTTTCCTCTTCATTGTAGGTAGTAGCAGTTGATGCTGAGCTGTAGAGGAACCATGAATCGAAGAGTACTGCTTTGCTGAAACGAGAATTGATTCATCTGGGTGCAAGAGTAAAGAGGAATCTGAGCTGGAGGCTATGCATACGGTATGAGAGTTTTTATACCTATATGTTGTTATATTCTTGTTTGTTCAGTATATCAGGCGATAAATATCTTGTATAATATATAGCTGCATCTTACGGAGGATTTAGGAGGAGAGATTAAATTATAAGGCACTTTTTGATGAGCTAGAGACTTCAAATTTGGCATTATTATAGATTTCTGCTCACAACCAATTGAAATGAATACAATACAATAAGAATTCCAATTTTTAGGAGCTGTTTTTCTCCTATCATTCAGAATAAGCCGAAATTTATGGTCGGATTAAACTACACACAAACAATTTGATTTCTTTTAAAAATATTTATTAATCAATTTACACGTAAAGTAAATAAATTAAAAATATATCGCCACCCTTGAAAAAGAATGTTTTGTCTGGTATTGTCCGTAAGAATATTTTATTTCTGAGAATATAAGGCATCAATTTTCTGTTTGAACTTGAAAACTTATTAAATGCCAAGTTTTTGTGTTGACTTCTGAAACAGCACTGTATTAGCTCATGTTTGCAGACATCATACGTTTCTATGGTGAATATCGTTCAGCAAATTGGATATTGGAAAGTAATTAATTAAATTTAATCTTAAAATAGGAGCAGCCCTTTAAAAAGATTATTTGGATCAGGATGTTTTGTGTTCTACATATAAAATTTTACCAAGAGGTTTTGTCGTGGTTAAATAATTCCAGATTTAATTTAATAATTTAAAGAAATTTGGAGATAAATGTACGATATGCTTGAATTAATTCAGAAAATATTCTTTGGGTTTTTTTGTGGTTTATTCAAGGCAGAAAAATTTCTGAGGCAATACAGATTCTATTCATTATTCAAGTTATCAAAATCAGATAAAGAGTTTAAAATGCAAATGAAATTTCGGTTAGTTTTTAGAGCTTTGATTGAAAATCCGAACTGAATGCCTATATGTAAAGGAAAATATTTTTGTTGTGAAAAATAGAGGAGTGGTTAGTGTGTCTAGCTCCCAATGCCGAGGGCATGGTCGTTTGTGCTTGTTAAAAATATATTACAACACATGTAATTGGAGGAAACTGTTTGTGTTAAATAAATTATTATTATTATTAACATTGATATCTCGTAATTGGCTATTGAGTATATTTACTTTGCCATGCAATTTATTATTAAACTTATAAAGAGTTTGTTTGAATTATAAATATTTGATTCGGTTCATTTTAACTTTCAATTGTTATATAACGCGATTGCTTTATTTCCCCTGATAATTTACGCTTTATTTTCTATTAAAAAAATCAATTCTTTATTTGGTTTATCAGTTGAGGCCATCATCATCATAGGTAGTCTGTCCGTAGACAGGTTCGTGATTATTCATGGTTAAACTTGGTTCTCCATATACTCCTATTTTCTGCAGTTTTCTTTACAACTTGATTCACATATAGATTCCTGATCAGTCTCCTGTCTTTCCAGTGTACACCTATATCCTTTAATATCCTCATCAGCAGTACCCAGTTTACTCTATCGAAGGCCTTCTGCCAGTCGACGAAACATAGGAGCAATCTTGGCTGTACTCTGTTGCCCTTTCTGATATGATTCTCACTACACCGATAGCATCTCTGGTTCCTCGTCCTATTCTGAAGCGGAATTGATCTTCCCCTAGCATTTCTTCGGCCTTTTTCTCTAGTCTTTTATTAAGAATACTCGTGGTGATCTTCAAAGTGTGTGACAGTAGGGATATCGTTCTGTAGTCCTTAGACTGCATTGCCGTTGGCTTCTTCTTTAGAGGGATCATTGTTACATCTAGGAAATCCTGAGGCCTCTCTCCCGAGTTGTAAATCTTGTTAATTAGTTTCGTAATCACTTTGTCCTTCCAATCACATGACTTTTAAGTACCTCTGCCGGTATTCCATCGCTGCCTGTAGCTTTTCCTTTCTTTAATTCCAGTATTGCCTTTTATGCTTCGCTTTTCATAATACTTAGTCCCAATCTTCTTCAATGCAATTCTCTTCTTCCAGTTCCATTTGTGCCGATCCTGCCTGCTTGTTGTATAGTTCCCTAATGTATTCTTCCGAGTCGAACTGTCCTTCTTCCCATCTAGCTTCGCTCAGCCCTATGATGTCAATCCTATTTCTTTTCATTTCTTCTTTCAGGTTCTTTATCTTTTCTGCCATTCTCATGGTTTTTACATTCCAAGTACCTATGCATAAGTTATCTTCAACACATGCTTTCCTCAAGGCAGTCCCTGCCCGGAGATCCTATTGGGGGATTATTTTACCTCGAAAGAACTCGTTTTGTCCAACCATATAATCGTTACTAAGGAATTGTAATGTGGCAGTTTCCCTGTTGCTTTCCACATCGCAGATCGCAGTACTGTAGCCATTCAAATCGTCCCGATCACTCCTACAGCTCTATTGGATATAAACCCAGCCAACATAATTTGTTTTTAGCTCGATACCAAACTGACAGTACTGCTGCCTACTGCCAGGCACCGATGATAGTTTTTGTTATTAATTAATTAATTTTTTGTGAAAAACCTCCATTCGTGGATATCGAACCCAGGAACTTTGTAACGGGAAGCCGACACGCTAAGCGACACCATATGGAAGGTTAAAATTTTAAAACTAATTGCCAAATAAATCTTTCACATAATAATTTGAATAAACTCGTCAGGAATTTAAAATTTTAAGATTCTAAATAGACCTTGGTAAATGAGATGCGCTCTTTCGTGTTGTTTGGGAAAATTAATCTTTAATATTTAGATTTTTTAGTTTATATTTCTTAATTGAATTCACCACAACCATTTTTCTTCTTTATTTTAGGCATTCACAGTTGATGCTGAGTGAAAATGCGATGGTGTGAGGCATCAAGGAACCATGAATCGAAGAGTATTACTTTGCTGAAACAAGAACTGATGCATCTGGGTGCGAGAGTAAAGCGGATTATGTGCTGGAGGCTACACACATGGGATGAGAGAAGGTTTTTATACCTATATGTTGCTATATTCTGGTTTGTTCAATATATCAGGTGATAAATATCTTGTATAATAATATGGCTGCATATTACGGAAGATTTAGGAGAAGAGATTGTAAATTATAAGGCACTTTTAGATGGGCTAAATGCTTCAAATTTGGCATTATTATAGATTTCTGCTCAGCCAATTGAAATAAATACGATACAATAAGAATTCCAATTTTTAGGAGCTGTTTTTTCCCCGTAATTCAGAATAAGCCAAAATTTACGATCGGATTGTACGATACCCCAAGAATTCAATTTCTCTTTAAAATATTTTTAAATCAATTTACACTTAAAGTAAATAAATGAAAAATATAGCGCTACCTCTGAAAAAAAAAGTTTTAACTGGTACCTTCTGTAAGAATATTTTATTTCTGAGAATATAAGGCATTAATTTTCTCTTTGAACTTGAAAAGCTTTGTGATAACTCAACTTTTATAAAATGCATTTAATATTGATTATAAATTTATGAGAATATAAGGTGTTGGTTTTCAGTTTCAACTCTAAAAACTTTCTCTAATTTGATTTTATAAGGCATATTCCATTTTGTTTGTAAAGTTTATTAGCGTACTTCTATAAATTTTAACTTTTCATCAAATTCCACTTCTGTTAATAAGAATCTAATATTGTAAATATTTATTTATGAATTACAGAAGATATTTAAAAACCTTAGAAAACTTATTAAATGCGAAGGTTTCATATTGACTTCTGAGGCAGCACTGTATTAGCTCATGTTTGCAGACTTGTCATGCATTTCTATGGTGAATATCGTTCAGCAAATTGGATGTTGGAAAGTAATTAATTAAATTTAATCTTAAAATAGGAGCAGCCCTTAAAAAAGATTATTTGGATCAGGATGTTTTGTGTTCTACATATAAAATTTTACCAAGAGTGTTTGGCGTGGTTAAATAATTCCAGATTTAATTTAATAATTTAAAGAAATTTGGAGATAAATGTACAATATGCTTGAATTAATTCAGAAAATATTCTTTGGGTTTTTTGTGGTTTATTCGAGGCAGAAAAATTTCTGAGGCAATACAAATTCTATTCATTATTCAAGTTATTAAAATCAGATAAAGAGTTTAAAATGTAAATGAAATTTCGGTTAGTTTTGAGAGTTTTGATTGAAAATCCGACTGAATGCCTTTGTAAGGGAAAATATTTTCATTGTGAAAAATTTATAATCTCCAATTATTAAGCCATTCATTGGAAATGGTAATTTAATTGTTCTTAATTCTAGGCAATATTTAGAAAAAGATTTAACTTTGTGGAGAGTTACATTTCTTAATTAAGAAAAATTGTGAAGGTTTTTTTATTCTTAATTAAAGTCAATATCCAGAAAAAAGAATTCCAAGTCTGTATACTAAAGTTCTTTTAATAATTCCATCAATATCCAATTTGCTAGACATTATTTACTTGTAAATAGGTTTCCAAAGGGTTGTGTTATTTATATTATTCAGAAAAATCGTAAATTCTTTTAAGTCTAAATGTATATAAGCTATTGCTTTTTCATTCTGTATAATTACTGCCATTTTTTTAAATCTGAACAAACCAGAATTAGCATTTTTGGGTATATATATATATATATATATATATATATTGTCTCATATTTTTTTCTAAGCTGCTGTGCTATTTTTCCTCTTTGTCACCAATAGACATTTTTAAAATGATATTATCCTTGCCAAAGTGCTTTGTAAAAATGTCCAACTTTTATTGTAGTGTTTGCTAAATTGTAAATTTTTTTCTGCACTTCATGAAAATTTTTAAATGGCAATTTTGATTTGTGCTAATATTCAGAGCATTTTAAGTCCAGAAATTTTTTAAAGCTCAGAAATTTTTTAAAGTCAGAGTCAGAAATTATTCTGTCCAAAATGTAAACAAATTAATTTTTTTGTCCTAATTTCAGAAAGCTTTTAAGTCGAAGAGTTAAAAATTATTCTAAGTCCAAATTGTAAACAAGTTAAAAAAATTAATGTGTTTACAATTTGGACGGAATAATTTTTAACTCCAAGACTTTAAAGATTTCTGAAATTAGGACTTGTCCAAAATGTAAACAAACATTTCTTTTGTCTAGAGTCAGTTTTCTTTTCAGTCCAGGTTTTCATTTTGAAGTGCATGATAAAATAAGTAGAGAAAATGTATTATTTCAGATTGTAAAATTTTTATTGAACTTGTATGTATACATTGTACATTATTTTCATTGCAATAAAGACATTTTATTATGATCAAAACCTGTTGACTCCTTTTAGATAGAAATAACTTCTTTTTCTCGGAGCCTCTTTTAGGTATCGTTGGACTTAAGGGGTTTTTTTAGGTATATTTTTGCTAGAATTAGCACACTTTTAGCCTAAAAATGACATTTTTGACCACAAATTCAGCCAAATTTTGCTGATTATTGAACAAATTATTCAACATTATGACAATTTATCTACATTTCAACTATTGAACAACTGACAAATTACATTTGCTGATTATTGAACAAATTATTCAACATTATGACAATTTATCTACATTTCAACTATTGAACAACTGACAAATTACATATAACACAATATTTTCAACTGTTATTCAACAGTTGACATAACTACATATATCACATGAAAAAATAAACCATCAAACACATTTTACAGCTGAATTAAATTATTGAAGCACTTGAAGAAATTACTTGCCTCAGATAAAAATAACTGCGACTGAGCTGTGGAAAAATTAATACAAGCATTTAGACTACAGAACAGCCGTCATCAGTGGCGAAATGCCACTGACAACAACTCCTCTGAAGTCGAAATGCATGTATTAATTTTCTCACAGCCCAGTCGCAGCTATTTTTATCAGAGGCAAGCGATTTTTCCAAGTGCTTGTTCTGGAAACACTTAAACATATCACATTATCAATGACCTTAATTACAATTAACAATGTCTCTTATTGGTCAAAATTGAATACACGCAACTGATTCCAAATGGGAGCAATGTTTGCATAAATGACGAAAAAATAATGAATCTCGCAAAGCAATGCTTAATTGGAATTACTTAAATGTCAGAATAACATTTTTATAAACCATTCCAAGTCAGAAATAAACTCCAAAAAATGCAGTTAAAATTTTATGGCATACCTATTTCAAATGTTTATAAAATTAAACCTCTTTATATTTGCCAAATTAATTTGCTTAAAATGCATTGAAATTACACCATGTACCTCAATTAGACGCTTGACTGTTTTTTAAAAACGTTAATTGCATAATAGAAACTCAAAGACTAAACATTTACTTCTGATAATTTAATTTTTATAGCAACAAAGATTGAACTAAATACATTTTGTCTTTAAGAATTATCTTGCTTGGATTTAAAAATATAACATTAATGGAGGTAAGTTTATATTTACAACATCAAAAACATATTTGCTCATTTAAAGTTCAGATTCAAAGCTATTATGCAAAATATAACATTTAATCAAAGCAAACACTATTTATGAATAAATATAGCATATTCTCAAAGTTTGTCTTATATTTCCAGGTAATGTACAGTAAATGCATAAAATTAAATGATCTGAGGTTAATTTACATAAAATTTAAGTAGTAATTGCATTGCGTGACTCAACTCACTATCGTTAACAAATCACATTGCTCCTTATCAATAGCTTAACACTTTCATGGCCAATTTGTCAAATTTAAAAGAAAAATCAGCAAATCAAATCATTAAAAATTTATCAATATTTATATTTTTTAACATTATAAATGTGCAAAATGTAAGTAGCAATACATTATCGTTACAAAATATTTATTTAAAGACTTATATTTGAAGAATTTTCAATTGTAATTTATGAAAGTATTGAGTGCACGAAAAACTAAAGTATTTCATTAAATATTTGTATACAATTGAGTTATTTATGTTAATAAATTTAAAGAATTCCTTTTCAGTAACGCTTGTGTTAGAATAAGTCAAAATCTCATATGGAGTTTACCAAAATTATCGTTACGATAATTTAATGAAGATATTTTAAACAGCCATGAAATTGTTAAGTAATCTAAAATATAACTCATCCAACAAGAGACAACGTTAATATTTACATAGAGACCAACCTGAGAATCAAAACAATAACTACAAAATTGAGAAACAAAATAAATATCCTATAATTATTATACCAAATAGAATTGAATGAGCTTCCCACAATCTATATATATTTGCAAAAGTTTGTTTGCATGTCTCATTATGCATGCCATAAACTATAAGACATGAATAACTAAAATTTGGTACGATTATTATTAACATCTTAACTTGATGAATGTATAAAAGGTTTGGTCAATTGGTTAATTATAGTCAGTGCTATAATAACAATAATATAGGAGAATATAACATTTTATAATTCCACTAGAGATGCCTGCATTTTAAATTTGAAATGTCGGAATTTTTTATAAAAAACAAAGTAGCTTCAAAGTTTATTGTATATAAGGATTAGCTATGATGCTGGTCAACGCAGACATCCATGACATTTGACGGTGCAATGAGACACTATTACGTATGTTAACCTTCATAACAGCCTACTTAGACAACAAACCCATTCAGCGGCCGGGTTATGCAATCTTACTTTCGATACTACACAATTTATACAAGTGAAAACATTTACCACTTACTTTATTTGCTCACATTACACTGTGTTGGATGTGGTTTGGTTAATACAAAACGACAAACAACAGATGAACAAACAAAAAGAATTAATGCAACGAAAAACAAAAACAGTAGAAAAGAGAATTAAAATCACACAGAAATTCAATGCTCCGACTCTTAGAATGATTCTCTAAGCAAAGAGTTTTGTTAAAATAAATTTATGTCAAGTGAATAATACTTTGTTACAATAAGTGGACAATACTTTTGTTAAAACGTTACAAATTGCACTTGACAATGCCTTATCCCCCTCCCTCCCTCTGCTGTTCCCCCCCTTATCTCTCGCGAGGCAATAATATGAATCTCGAGCCTCAAAAATGACATTCGTTGTCCAGGAAACTTATCGATAAAAGTCAAAATCTGTCACATATTCGTTAAATATGCGTAATTTCAAAACATGTGGTGCATTACTTTCTGGGAAACCCTCGTACAATGTTGTGTGAGACAGACGCTCCTTTCTAGGAACCTGGTATTATCTGAATTTTTAAAGAATGTTTATTTTGAACTCTTGAACATCCCGCATATAACTGTCCATGCGTAAAGCAAAGCTACCGTATGGTAACTGACTTAAGAAGTCACCTCTCTACTCTGCGTGCACGGGGATTTCCCTTCTAGGAAGCGCGCTCACCTTCAATGCCCCTCTATTCTAATGGAATTCGTTCCCCTCCACTCTACATATTACCTCCGATCACTGAGGCGTAAGGTAACTTCTAGTAATTTTCAATTGCTACATTGGGCGGAACTACCTGTACTCTACATGCACGTTCTCTACCGGAAGCTTAGAGAACGAACTCCACCTGGCAAAAAGCGTCACCTCACAAAATGAATCGACTGCATTGATTGCCAATTTTAATTACGAATACTCGAAATATTTTCCAACACTTTCATTTATATCAATTAAAATATGAAAAAATTTCCCAAATAAAACTTAATTCAAGCATAGATATAATTTTTTGTTCATAATTATTGCCATAATTTGAAGTCACGATGATGTAAAACATAACCTGAGCAACGCTGGGTAAATTTGCTAGTTATTTATAAGCAAAGAACTTTGCAATACCATTTTAATTTAATTTATTCACCAGAGAACTATATAAAGACGTCTGTGTTGCACTGTAAAATAAATTCCAATAATTACTCCAAGATTTGATGCACAAAAACGATTACAGTGTAATTTTCCTAATAAACGTTTAATGTGACTAAATCTTAAAAGGATATTTTGTAGTTTAATTTACATTCTTCGTTAGAAATAATTTTATGAACCCTGTATTTATCTCAGATTCACTACAAATATGTTGTCAACAATTTATTGCTAACATACATTAAAGTTATGGTAATTTAATGTTGTGCTTATGCAAACTGTATAATTATAAAATATCAGTTGATTACTTAGTTTAAAAATTAGTACAAGAGTTTAAAATAACACTAATATTTATAATGAGATTTTAAGATATAAACAAGTTAGGAAAGTGTACACCGTAACACAAATGGGTGCATTTTGTGCACTGGAGTATTTGAAAGAAATTATTTACGTGTTTGGAAGGGAAATAGCATTATAAATTCTTTTCTTCGTCATAAATAATCCATTTTCTTCCCATTTAAAAATATTAAATGCATATGTAAGGAAATTAAACATGTTTCCGTGAGATTGTTTACGTTAGCAACAATGAAGAAGTAACCATGCTAGAAAATTTCAAAGTTCAACTCAAATTAAGACTCTTGTTCGATTTTCTCGGAAACGGCGACTCCTACGATGAAAATGTAAACTGATAACGTTTTGATTCCGATGCAAATGAATTGGAATATTTCGAGGCGGTGCTCACTGTAAAAGAGAGACTGACTGATATTATTCACTTCTTTCGGTAAATTGTGATGAGATTAGCCACGAGGAAGTGTACTATCTGAAACAAAAGTACCACGAAGCCAATGAAAAGGAAGAAATCCACAGTACATTGAAACCTCTGCATACTGGACCTTGATGGAACGTACTTAGGATGTAACGGACAGAATGTCCGGCGATGCAAAACAGTTAAATGACGCCACTAATACATTGTGTCTCATGCGGACCTATCACATGTGCGTTATTTGGAAGGCCTAATGAATACATCGCAACATTATAACTAACGTATATCACGGCGTATAAGTCGACCTTTGAAGCTTAAAAAATTTTCCTAAAACTTAAAGTCGACTTATACGACGAATACAAAATTGTAAACTTTAAATTACAGATAAATAACATCGATATTTACTAACAAGGGGAGGCCATAACATTAATATTGAAATTCGTAAAACCCTTTTAGGAGGTGAAACTAGAACTAAAACATCACCTATATCTCTCTGCGTTTTTGCCAATGGGCCCTTGTTTAAAAGATATTAACAATTTAAATTCAGGTGTAAGCATGGATGCAACATATATCATTAACCTTACGGTTACAAAACAGAAGCAGCAATAGCTTAATTGGTAGAATGAATGTCTAGTAGTCGGATGGGCTGGGGTTCGATCCCAGCAGCCAGCATTTTTTTTCAGAAATGGTCTGTATATATATTTTAACTAGTAAAATTGTATTATTATTATGTCTTCATTACATTTTTGTTTTTTTTTCCGCAATTTTTTGATCATTTTTTTTGTCTTTTTCACATACGTACTTGATTATTTGCACTTTCCACATGTAATTATAACATTATAATTATAAATAAATAATACAACTTAGAATGTTATAATCATTACTTGATTGTTTATTAAAATATCAATTCCTTAATATGACATTTATGAAATGTTTATTATGGACAATTACCTTGTTTTTTTAAATGTATCATCCAAAGTATTGTAATGCTGTAGAAGTAAGTGAGATAGAAGAGGTACACTTCGATAGGAATTAACCATACTAATTGCAAGTTATGATTATATGTGGAATATGCAAATAAATCAAGTACAAAAAAGTACGTGAAAAAAGACAAAAAAATAATCAAAAAATATGCGAAAAAAACATTTCCTTTTTTGAAAAAGGGAATAATGTAATCATCAAAACCATCCTTATGCCTGCCAACGTGATATTATATTGAATTCCACCACCGTAGATATTGATTGCGATAACTAGGTGCAGTTAAATTTGATAGCATCATTAACAGCCGACATCAATCAAATCACAGGAACCATTATTTAGTTGGTCAAGCTCTCTGACAATAGCAGTTTCTTATTGGTTGAAATGAAAACACCTGTCAAATGGAAGGCTCAAGAAGAATAGCACGGACTCAAAACTATATTCATATATTTTTTTATTACTATGTTTATTTCTGTATCTTGTTAAAACTTGGATCGTACAGGACCTTGATTTTGCCTGGCGATGATTTCATGAGAAGTATTTTTAAGTGAAACAAAGGGGGTCGACTTATACTGCGAACATATACTTAATCTAGTATTTTCAAGTTGAAAATTCAAGGTCGACTTATACGTCGCAATATATGGATATATATACATATTATAATGTATATAATTACTGTATATACTCGTGTATGATGCGTCCCAGTGTATAACTGCCGTGTATAATGCGCACTCGTACTTTATTCCAAAAAATCCCGACTTTTTCTTATACCACGTGTATGACACACATCCTTCATTTTTGGGAGGTATGTAAATATTAAAACGTTTGGACTTGTCCATAAGTGTATTACGTTCAATAAGCTCCATATTATGTCTAAGAGAGACATCGTCAATAATTGAAGCGACTGAGTTGAGATGGGAGCAACTTCATACAGTAAGTTGGGCAAAGTGATGCCGTGTAGAAAACCGCAGCGCCACTGTTGCCAATGCTTTTACATCAGACAAAAAGGGATCTATAAAATAGTTTTGATTTAAAGTGGACGTTGGTTCTCTCTTTCCTATCTCATTCTAAATCTGTTTAAGAGAAGGAACAACATAAAAATTTAACAAACAAATCTGGAAACAGGAAACGCGACAGGTAGGATTAAGTTCACACACGAGATTCTATGGGTTTTAAATTACTTACATTGTCAATCGTACATTCTAGAATCATTAACTAAATAAAATTATTTCAATTTGCTTATTCTATGTTTTTTTTTGTTTTTGATATGTGTTTTGCAGGAAGACTTATCTTGTGATTTTGCAAAAATTACAGCAATCAGCTGATGAGCTAGTGAAAAGCGGAATAATTGGAGAGGATGGGATTATAAATGTATAGAAGTAATTAGGTGTTCTATACATATAATTATGTATGTATAACCTGGAGTATCAATAATTATTGTGCTTTTCTCATTAATTAACCCAAAAAGCGTGAATCTGGTGCGAGGTAGGTTCCTATTTTAAGTGCAGAGAAGTGTTACCTGCGTATAACGCGCACCCCTACATTATGACCTGAAAATGTGGTCTTCAAACAGCGCGTTATACACGAGTATATATGGTAGATACAATGTATAATTTATTGGTGCAGCAAATCCGCAAAAATTAATTGTTCCTGCGTTTGATCATTGTGACTGGTTGAAATTGACTGACTTGCGTTACTCGTGGGGTTTGTTTGTCTTAAAACATTCTTTGTATTCATTGTTACTTTCTGCCCCATTTCCACCAGGGTCCGGAAAAATCTAAAATCTCGAAAAAGTATCCCAAGTTCCATTCCTAAGAATAATTCCTTTCAAATAAGAACGCAAGGGAAAATCAATTTTTCTTACGGTCGCTATAATTTATTTCATTCTTAATTATGTTCTTATAACAATATGCTCCTGCTAGCACACTGCAAGCACCTTTTACTAGTAAAATATAAAAATTAATACGATTCCTATTTTCCTAAATTAATTAGAAAACTCTGTGCTATTACTTCATGCGCTCTAACAATTTGTATGAATATATAGCGGAGTAAAACACTGTCCTTCATAACATGTGCACTTTAACAATTTAAGGCAACACATACGTTTCCTTCGGATGTTTCGGATATAACAGACAGGCCTTCCCCTCCTTTTAGTCCAATATATCGAGGCTTCACTGTATGTATGTAAAGAATGCGATGTCGGACTGTGTACAATACCACGTTTTGCAATATACCATACACGAAAACGTATCAAGTATATAATCGCAAGCTCTGGAATAATATAAATTAAAATAGTTATAACAAATCCAACGTATATTTTCAATCCTTTCAAACTTTTACAAACCTATGCCAACAGGTGCTTCTGATGGAATCTTAACTTAGTACTTAAAAAGAGTTAAAAATGAAACAATCTTTTGTTATTCTAAAAGCTCCCAATTGCAAACGCGATCTGAGTTTATATAAACATTTGAAATACAGTTGGACCTCTATAACCGTCACCATTGATAATCGTTGTTTCGATCAACCCTCATTTGTCGCCAAATGGTACAAAAAAATTAAAAAGTTCCGATGCCAGATTGCACTGTGACAGAGAGAGGAAGATTCCTGGCATTGCCTCCGATTCAATTAGTGCCAATTAAACCTTCAAATAAGTGAAAGAATAGCATTATTCGCTTCACGCTTTAATTTAAGCATCGAAATTAATGCTGTAGCAATGTCAAACTTTATAGATAGCAACAAAAATATTTACGGATAATTATCCAGTTAATAACAATTTAATCAAAGCAATTGATCTTATTTTAAATCATTCGAATGCTGGAATCTTACTTTTTCAGTAAGTAAAACTATTAAACATCTATAATGCTTATTAAGGCAAATTGTCTCATGCATAAATTTAAAATTAGATGAGAATAAGGACGTACATTATTTTTTAACAAATTATAAGTTATATGGTTATGTCACCTTCGTAGATAATCTAAATGACAAAGAATGTTAGGCGACGGGCTACGTTTATTCAGGAGCAGCATGAAAACATTTGTTTTAGATTGATAACCTAGAACTCGCCGAAACTTATCTTCTCTTCTTTGTTAATCTAAATAAACGGTTGCGTTGATTGATATATGAAAAAAAGGACATATACTTCAATTAAAAGAAACAAAGAAAATTAAAAACATAAAAGTTTGCAATCAATTACCGTGTAGCATTAATTTCCTCTCTAATTTGACTTTTAAAATACAGATTTCTTACTGACTTTGCACAATTAATTGTCAATATGCACACTCAGCCTCGCCCTCAGCGAGATTTCTACCCGCTAACCTTACCTATACTGGGGAAATGCATTATCAGAGTTAAATACGAATTATTGAGTTATATGTGAAATATTGAGACCAACTTATTCTACACAATTCTTAATTTTTTATAAATTAATTGAAAAAACAGTGAAAACACTGTGCGGGTACAGCTAGTACTCCGTTAATTCATCAAATAGAACTTATAATTTTGTTTGTTTAGTTTACATAACAACGCTTTTACTCATTATTACCTCTGACGGTAAAGCAATATCAATTGCAATTTCCCAGGTTGTTGTTACTATCAGCATTTTAATTACTACAAATATAACTTTTAATTAAAGTTTAAGGCAATAATAGCCCATTAATTCATCAAATGGAAGAAAGAAGAATATAACGAGGTCTTTGAAACTGTGTAATTTTTACTTATGTACCAATGACGTGAATCTAAATTGATTCTTTTGAAAATTTTAATGTCAATCTGATTCAAACGTACTTCATTGCGTCATTTTATGTTACTTGTCGCCACCTGGCAGATCCAGCCACCTTGTGACTAAATGAATAAATAAATAAATATTATAGAGACAGAAGAAGATAAAGAAGAACGACATAGAAGAGAAAGAGTGAGAAGATCAATACTGACAGATGAGCAAAGGCAAACAGCGAGAGAGACCATAACCGAAATCAAGTAACAAAGAAGAAATGAACAAACTGAAGAAGGGAGTAATATAAGAAGAAGCCAAAACAGAATCGATGCAGAGCACTTCCGCAGCTTCCAGATATATTAAAACTGCCGTAGAGAGAAAATACCCCTATGTGTAAAAATACGTAAGACTAATGTAGTTTCTGCACATGCCAGGACATGAAATATATATATTTAAAGCGGGAAGCTCATTAGTTCTAATTTGAAATGCAAAATCAATCACACTCACCCATCTTCTTTCTTGATATCGCAAAGCAGACCTGGCCTGAGGAAGACGTACGATGCTGGCTGCGTTTTCAGACTTCATTCTTCGGAGGCACGCATCTGAAACAACGACAGAAGCAACTCAGAAATCTCGCACCCAAAGGATAAAAATTCTACAAAACCTTAACAATAACTTTTGATTTGAAGTTTATAAAGTAATGGAAACTGGCTAAAAATGTATTATTCATACGTTTTTAAAAACACAGATTCTCATTTTATGAGGTAAACTATAATTTTTACGTTAAAAACAATATATATTGATAACAAACCCTTAATTAATCCTACGTTAAGAATGTAACGCCATATCTTGGCTATATTTGCCCATAAACAAATCCGTCCTTGCAAAAAACTTTACCAACTCTTCACAGAAAATGATACTTTACAACGATAAAATCACTCATTAAACATGTTATGCGGTAACAAAATGTTATACATAAGGACTAATTTATAAGAATAATTACTCCATTATACATAAATATCATAAATATAACATTTACTATATACATATATATATACGGTAAAGATATTTCAACTATAAATCAAAGATGAATAGAGAAGTTATTTAAGATTTCCTTACCTTTGAAGATATAAATCCTCGAGGAGATTGACCAGGACAGCTGGATCACACAATAATAACAGTACATTTATTTTCCAGAAGATCATAGTTACATGGCAAATCAATAAGACAAACTCAATCACAATAGAAAATACAAAGTAAAACAATATAACAGCACGAGTGGACTAAAGAAAAACAATAATACATCAAAACATCACCATAAATTACAATCAAGTGGCAAAACAGGGCATACTGAATAATTACATATACAAATTCACATATCATTGATTTACAAAATAAGAAATAGTACTATTAAGAGACGTTAACTAATGTCCAGTAAGCAATGTGAAGATTACACACATTGAAACTATAAAAAACTTTAGATAAAACTTCACTTCACTTAAAGTGTCTTAAAACGTACACAAATCAAACTAAAAGTACATATTTAAAAACTGCTGTCAAAATGCGTCACATGGACCACTGTTTTCGAAGAATAAACGGCCAAACTTTTGTCAAGATCAAAAAAAACTATCAACATTAAATTTCGAATACAATAAAAAGGTCTAGTTTTTTCCTTCTAAAATAAATAAAATAACCAAAAGTATTAAAACACTGCTGTGAAAATGATTATCACGTGGACCAGTTTTCGAAGAACACAAGGCCAAACTTATATCACGATCATAACTATCAACATTAAATTTCGAATACAATAAAAAGGTCTAGTTTTTTCCTTCTAAAAAGGTCTGATGGAAACATAAAATAAATTTCGAACGGTATTACGCACATAACAGATAATCTCGTCAGCCATTTTAAGATTTCTATGAAACAACAAGAAGTAACGCGCAGGCGCGCAGGCTAACCAACATTTCGTCTTATAAAGCAGGATATTTACAATTTCGACAAAAAAACCACAAAAAATAAGCAATTCCTTTTTATATCTTGATTTCACATTTTAGTAGGAACACAATTATAACTTATTATAGGATCGATAAAATTTGCTTAAATGTTATAAATTACTTGCAGTAAATCAAATTTATTGGCATTAAACTTTTGCTTTGCAAACCTAAATTTGGATTCGTCATGGAGAGGGGTAAACATAAGGCATTAAAATATATTTTCACATTGCTTAAAAACCGACAATGTAATTAATTAAGTAATAACGAATTTTTGGTCCAAATACGATTGCGTTTTTTGGTAACATTTATTTTTCTGTAGGACATGTCTTCATAAACAATTACATGGGTAGTTTCTGCGACATTTACAAATTATGCGGAAACAATTATTAGTTATTAAAAACTATTCACGAGTGTAATTATAAGAATAGCAATTATACTCCGGAAAATACTTTCAGGTTTTTATCTTATCCATGTACTTTGGAAACCTGTGGTATATTCAATTGATACCGATAAAATATTCGTATAAATTTGAAATGTAGGTACCTACCGTAGGAACCTACTGATTTACAAACACAGATGTCCGGAACAGGTAGAAAAATACACTTGTAATTGTCCTAACTAAGATACTCTATTTAGTAAGTGAATTAGCCTTCATAATGCACTTAAGAACATAAAAAAACTAGGGTGAGTCCTTCTTCACGGTAACCTTCCACCTCATTTCCTATTTGAAATCCAAAAACTCACGTAATATATTTTCAAAAAAAACATTCGTGCGTCAATTTCCAACAAATCCTTTATCTAATTTTACAATTGTCCGTCCGTCTTTCTCCATTTGTATCTCCCATTATTACAGCTAATGCCTGTCGCATAAGTATATACGGATCATCCTTTGCATCAATTTATAGAAATTTATAAAATTTTATTATTGTAATATTATCATATATATCATAAAGGTAAGCTCCTCTCCATTATGAATTTTACACTAATAATAATAATACTTTATTTACGGGACAAGCCCTTTTCCTAAAAATACAATCAGAAATGTATTAAAAATAAGCTAAAATATTAGGGTAGAACAAATAATATTTTAAATTAATATCCTTTTACACATAATAATCACAATTTGTAGCTCATTTTCTTAAAAGCCAAAACGTGTTATTATGATAACTTTCTGTGTCCATCTGTCAGTGGACAATCAACGTTTTTTTAAAGAGGTATTTAGAAAACCCTTTTTGAATTAGATAGCTCTTATCCATCCTTGAAGTTCACTGCAATTGTACTTCTCATGTAATTCATCGTTTTTCCTCTAGGTGACTTTGGAAATGGTATTTAACCAAACTACTGAAGCTACAGGAGCGAAGTTTTCATGAATGGGAAGGTCTACGTTCCAACATTGCAGGTTTCCCCCTCTGCAACTAGGGAGGCAAAACAGAATTCTGAAATTTTTTAATAAAATGTGCTTCCACCTGTTGCTTTAGTAAGTGTATCTTACTTGTTTCAATTTTAAAATTTGTGAATTGCTTTGGAGAAGACAGCATCTAAACTCAGGACACAGAACTTGTCATGGTTTGTGGCAATGTAATATACTGTTCGACAAAAATAAGGAAAATAAATATTATTATATCATGATGGCTGGTAAAGTTTACTAATAAGTTTTAATTCTTTGTTTATGTTAGCCATATAACCAGGATTAGTTAATGTATTATAGTATGAAGGTAGAGGATGGCTAGACAATTTGCCTCAGCCAAGGCAAACTTAAGGAAATTTCAAAATTGTAAAAGATTTTATGTTGCCATCAGCATTCACAGAAACATATTGTGGGAGCAAGGGGAATAAAAACCAGGGTCAGTTTGAAACTATTCCAGTGATAAGACTGCATTCAGCCCTCTTCAAGTTCCTATGCAAGCTGTTCAACTTCAATAATATTTATTTTATTTTATCTTCTTTTATAAAATATTCTGAATGATATGTCTCTTATTTTTCAACCAATAATTCTAGAGGGAGGGGCAAATGTGCACGGTCATGTATATAGTATTAACCCCTTAAGCCGATAGCCCAATTACATACTCGCCAAATGCAGATGTTGCTTAAATTGCGATTCTATCAGCATAAATTAGTCTTTCATGGGACTATATGTGTCACAGCAGTCCATCGATATGTGATCTTTTAATGGATCACCAATTTCCTGTCAGTTTGTTAGTTTTTATACTTTGTTAGAGGAAAAACATATCGTAAGCTACACTATTTAGTAATTTAAATACAGGCTTGAGGGGTTAAGGCAATATTGAAGATGTGATAACAAAAATTTATTCATAGACTCGTAGATATAGAATTTATTTCATTTTTAATTTATTTATTTTCTTGTAAAGAGGATTTTTATTTACATAGAAGAAATAAATATTATAACGCTAATACCATTATTACTAGTAAAATCCAAATGTCTCTTTGTTAAAATATACATACATATATGTATATGAACAAATTTTGAACTCTTATTTCAATTTCAATAAATCCTTTAGCTTTTAATTAGCTTTCCCTCAAATTTTAGATAACACAGAGCATGATAACAACTGTGTTCTTAAAGTACTAGTGAGTGTGGTGAAGTAAGAAATTAATAATGAAGAAATGATAAAGGTTCAATAACACATACAATGTGATTTACTGTCAAAATTGTTGATTCTATGCTATTCTAGTAGAGTATTCTTTTAAACTATTTGTCAGGTTCTAATACTCTAATTCTTATATCAGAACAGAAAAATAATTAATTTGAAGTTGCTGCAAGTTTAGAGGTAAAGAACTGGTGTGTTTAAGATTATGAAATGAAATATAAATCTAAAAAGATTTAAGGAGTCTTCTTATTTCGCTTAAAAAATGATTTTTTTCTGACAGACAGTTTCAATTATGGATTGCCGGTCCTTTTTCAATTTTTATGAAATGTCGAGGATTGAAATTAGGGTTAGCAGATATCCCGTTCTTTTTTTGGAAATCTCTCAATTTTTAATGCTTTTCTTTCAGTTTTCGAATGAAATGGAAATTTAGAACGCATTCTTGGTGAAGAAAACTGCCACTTAAAATGCGATATAATCAATCAGCGAATCGTATATTATTAAGCCTTGGATGAGTAATATTATAAGTATCTTCATGGGTTTATATAAACAGAGCCCCTTGATCACAACATAGTTTTTCCTAATAAGAATCAATTTAGCTCGTATAAATTTGCTGCCAGTCCGGCTCTGCCTGATGCCGTCCCAAGTGCTACTATAGGTAAGTTTACGAAATGCTCATCGCACAACCTTAAAATTTCAAGGTGTCCACATCAAAACCAATGAGCTCCTCTCGCAGACAGAGTTGCTGTAATAGGTTGATACGTCTATTGTGACAAGTTGGGTACCTACCTAGTTACATCTAGGTTTCCAAAAACTACCCACCGAGGTAATATCAAAATACTTTCGTTGCAATTTTAACGATTCAACAGTAAAATGTTCGCTACAAACAGACATTTTTCAGTAAAGCATTACCAATTGTTCATTTCAGCATCTTCCGGGAAGAACTGCAGGGTAATGCCTTCAGTATAATTAGAACATTGTGACACACTACATCTTTTTTTAAGTACTTTCTCTTTGGCGAAGCACATTTGGGCAAAACATGCTTATGTGAGGGATGATATCGAGCTAAATTACCCAACCCAACCCTAAACTCGGAGGAATATCACGATCAATCCAACGGGCTAAAATATACAAACATTTCTAGCAGACGACAGCGACTGTGCTGCCGCGGTTACAACGGTGAAAACAAGGCAGGTCTGTGCGTGGCCATTATGTTCGAGAGTGGCAACAAAGACATAATGTCGAAAAATTTGAAAATAAGAATGAAGATATGTTCCGTGAGTGGGTGTGAGGAACGCAGCGACGGGACAAGAAAATTTTTTAATTTCCCGAGGACGGAAAAAGTGTAAGTTAATTTATATTAATGAATATTTTTCTTGTGAATGCTGAAGTGTTTCTGCAAGTTATAAGTGTAGTTTATAAATAGATACAACGGTTGTTTTCAGTGCGAAGATTGTCATTTATAAGCGAAATTTAGAATTTATTTATTCACTCTGCTTTGAGGAAGTACGTTTAACTAAATGTAGTGATTTGTAAGGCGAACATATATGTGTCATTGGTCTCTCCATTTGTTAAATATTTATAGGTGGTTTGTTTGAAATATACATGAGTTTCGCCAATTAAATCTAGTGGAAAAGTTGCTGCCTAAATTATTACGTTTTGTAAATTATAAATTACATGATTTCAGCTTCAATGTGAATTATTGTATGCTCTTGGAGATTCGTTCCTTACATACTCTTTAGGACGTAGGAATTAAATCATTCTTTCCGTATTTGTTTTTAAAAAACTATGTCGATTCTTCTAGTCTTTTTGCACTTACCTATGGGTCAGAAAGTTCAAAAGAAGTTATTAATAGAATTCCTTAATTAAATAAATGTAAAATTGGAGAAAAGGATTGATGTCACTAATAATCTCTGAGGGATACCAAAAATATTTACTCAAAAACTTATTGGAACCATATGTTCTTATACGTATACATCCCATTCCGAAACTTAATGTTTCCTCTGTAGAACTGTATCAACTGCAGAGTAAGTGCTGGAGGCAGTGGCGTCACTGGGTGCCGGGTTTGCGGACCGCACCGGGTGACACCATCAGAGGGGGTGACACCAAAATGACTGTCTATAAAATTTTTGTTCAGTGTTTCAGCAGAAATTTATTATTTTTTATAAAAATATCACTGTAGTTAGTTATAACCACAAAAACATTTTTTGTAAGCCCAGCTTACATGTACTGTATCAATATACCTACAAGGCTAAAACTCTATGCTAATTTACTTTTTGAACCTTCTAATGCGCATGTGCTCTGGTCAGAGCTGTCATTATTACCCAATTACAGTGACGCTTCGAATCACGTGGTTTCGTCTGCACATGCTACAAGCACGCACTGTTGTTTTCGTTGCTGCTGATGTTTTTATAGTCACTGATTTTGTCAAATTTTCTGGTATTTTATCTACAATATTGTGGTCAATATTGCGATCTACCATGGGACAGTCAAGGCTTTCTGATCTTGCGATATTATCAATTGAAAGTGAGTTGGCGAAAGGCACTGATTTCGATGAAGTGATTCACAAGTTCGCAGCTTTGAAGGCCAGGAAAGGAAAGTTCTGATTTAGTTGAGATGTTCACTAAGTGCTGAAATGCTTCTGTATTTGTTCCTGTTTATTTTTATGGTATTTCATTTATGAGTATATTTCCATATGCATTTGTCTACAACTTCTACATTATTTGGGCCGTTATTGATTATGCAAACCTAATCCATTAATGTATCTCATGTAACGGTAAAGTTTAATGTTAAAATGAACATGATTTTGATATAGTTCTTAAACGATTTTACTTCGAATTATATTGTTTTCTTATCGAATTTTCACTTTAACCACATGAAACTATGTAAATGTAAATACATTTAGGCTGTGCGTATGATATTGTAATTTAAAGGTGTAATTTTAATTTTGCCAGTTATGTCATTACTATTGCCATTACATTCAGTGATATACAGGAATTACGATTTATGAGTAACATTAGTACAAAAAACATTACTAAGGGTTCTGTATGGTCTGGTATGGGAGGAGGTCCATGGGGGTGACACCATGAGTTACCGCACTGGGTGACACCAACCCTAGTGACGCCACTGCTGGAGGTGCTCAAATTTTTCATATAAGGACCTCTGAGAGAGTGGATCAGGAGGACCATTTGGTCTGGGCTTCAAGCTCAAGAGGACCCAAATTTGCATTTGAATGGAATTGCCATGCTTTATATTAACTGTGAAATTGTACAAAATTAGATTTTTTTCTCAATTATTGGTACATTTGCATGGAAAAAACTAGAATGGCATTTTGTAAAGAAAAATACACAAATTACAATTTTCACTCTTTTTAGCTAATCATTGACTTAAATATTTTGTTTTCATGTATTTTTATTACTTTCTCCATACTTACAATTAGTATCGGGAAAGTATTGTGATCACGAAAAAAATCGACTTCGAGATTTTAACGGAAATACACGTTTATAGGTCACTAGAACACATTTAGACTATTTTTGGAATGATGTATTTGTGTGTGTGTGTGTATGGATGTATGTGATTGTGGGCGCTCTAACTCAAAAAGTACTTGTCATATTAATACCAAATTCCATATATAACACTTTAGCATGAGCACAAAGAACTGATTAGTTTTTGGACAATACCGGTTAACCGGAAGTCTAGGTTTATTCAAAACCCTATTCGGTTTTTGCGATATTTCTCTGATAATACATCATTATTGTATACATTGATCATTACAAAAATGTAGAAAATATAATTTCCTACATATTTTATTTCAAACAATTTTCCATAGCAGTTGTTTAGCAATTATTTATAAATAATCGGTGTTTTCGATTTCCATCAACTATCTCCTTAAAAACATCGTTATTGGTAATCTTCATGAGGACCAAAGTTATGTTTGAAACAACATTTCATAGAACCATCCATTTCGGAGACATTTTGCTTTATTCGTAAATTTTCAGTATACAGCGCCACCACCATGTAGCGGTGAATTCTGTAAACATATTCAAAATATACGTGATTTACTGCAATAAGGACGACTGTGTTCTTTTACGATAGGAAATGATAATTTTGCCTCATAATGCTATTCATAATAATTTAAATATCTATACCCCAAATATGGAAGTGGACTGGGCCCTTCTGAACCTCTGATTACAAATGTCTAAACTCATTTGAACTCTGGATAAAGTTTAATATAAAATTGAAGTCATCTAATCGGTAGATTATTTGCATATGACAAAACTTTTTCCTGAAATTTTAGCATCAAAAGTAAATGCCGCTCATTTTAACTTCATTGTTGCTGCATGGTGATAGTAGCCTTTAATAGGGTTAATTAAGAGATATGCCTTCTTCACAAAGTTATGAAAATATTTTACCAAAAAAGGTGTAAAAAAACTACTTGTTCTTAACTGATATGGCAACTCATGTTTTTGTGGCCAAATAAGTGAATCATGACAGTGATGCAAACTGCAAATCTTGAATGATGGCAGTCCTCAACCATGTTTTGTCGAAAACTTAATGTTCACTCAGATCTCAAATTTCAAATTGTCCATGCTCACAAATCAGGGGATTAAAAATTTTTAGATTATTTTATACCAAATGAATGCATTTTTACCAAATGTTGTGTTTATAGGTAACAGCATGTCAATTTCTGACAGAAATGGTTTATGTTTGAACTCAGGCACTTTACTACTGACATGATTCCAGGAACTTTTTGATTCACCTTCGTAATGATGATTATTGGAAACTTACATAAAATACTAAGGCAAGAACTGGAATGATATTGAAAAAACTTTTTAAATGAGTTGTACTTGTGACAGCATAGAACAAGGTTATGTTGGGGTTATCCCTGATGTGCAGTAATATTCTTTTATTGTTGATAGGAGATAATGCATTACCATTGTGATTTTTGTGGTCCAGAGGCAGTATATTAGGGTGAGCCGAAAATGATTTAAAATTTTTTTTCGAAATGCAATTTGTAATAGTGAGGAAAAGTTGCCTAATGTGTCCCTTACTATGCACAAAAAATTTCATCAATATAGCTCAATATCTAGCTGGGCCTCTCTGGCCTAGAAAATACAGAAAATAGTATAAACATTTTTTTTGTAATCCAGTTTGTAACTGCAGAAAAGTTTCCTAATGTGTTCCTTGTTACAAACAAAAATGTTTGTCAATCTAGCTCGATATCTAGCTGGGCACATCCGGCCTTGAAAAAATCGAAGATTTGCCTTATCCCTTTCCCCCCCAGGTTTTTTTTTTGGACTCACCTCATTGGAAAATACCTGAGCGATGATTATCTACATATTTAGAGTGCAGAAATTCTAGTTTCTCCATTGAAAATGCAGAAGCACCCGTTTCCACTTTACCCTGGAGATAGAGTGCGATAATGCATTTTTTTTACGTGGTATCCCCAGTAGGCCTATTCCACTTGTCACTCTGTCCTTACTTGCTACTACATGTTATTTTCACATACATTCAAGAGTGAGCCAACAGGTCCAGAGTAGGAATATGGCCCTTTTGTGTGGTCATCTAGTTTTCGTAAAAATGTTGCAGAGTCAATTCGTTAAAGTGTAACAAACATATGTTCCACTGAAGAGTTTTGCTGATGTGGGTCTCAATCAAATATATCACACCTCCCTTCCACCCTGTATTTACGTTTGTTCCATCACACCCAATATTTGTTAGGCTTGCAAGGTCAACATCATGTTTCTGCACGTAAGAAATTATTCCTCTTGCTACGAATGTTGCTTTTACAGGTGGACTTAGCAATACATGGCCAAAGTACTTGCTTCCCAGCTCCTGTATCATTGATATGTATTCTTCTGATTTTACCACTCGACATACTTCCAGCTCTGTTAATTCCTTTTTTTTGCAAGTTTATCTTATTCTTCTCTACTTCCCTAAGGACTTTGCTTTTATCAACTACTTTAATTAAATATATTGAATATCGGCAGATATCAACCACTCTTCATAAGTAACGAAGCATTCTACTAAACACTGTTGATGTGACTAAGTAGTAGATGTCTGTACTGTGGAAAATAATTTATCTCAATATTTATTGCCTTGTAAAAATTAAGTATTTAGGGCTAGAGGGGCCTGGCTAAATATTGAGCTGAATCGACGAAATTTGTTGTGTAAAGGACATATTTCACAACTTTTCCGCACTATTACGAATTGGACTTTAAAAAATTTTTTTTAGCCCACCCTACCGTCTATGCTGTTTTTTATTTAGAATGCAGAACATTTAATTAGAATTTGGCTGAAATATTTTAATTTTACTCAGATATCTCTATAATTGCTAGTATTTACATTTTCCTCTAATCATATTTGCTTGTCTTACTAGGTTAACATTGGTCATAATTTTTAAAATTAGCCTAACATGTGCAGTAATGACATAGAAGCCTGACATAAAAAAAAACAAAATTCCCAGATTGGTACACAATGGTGCAGCTGTAGTGGTGTAACCCTGCCAACATAAAAGTGTTGCCACAGGTGGATGCATCACTTCACACCATTTCCATGCCCTGTTCTCTGAGAGAGGAATTTCAATCTACACTCTAGGTAGATGTGATTTTTAATGTGCATTTTTGTATGTGTATGTCTAAATTAACAAGTTTTCATTCATTACTTACCAACCTTTTAATAACAGAAAATGTGTACATCCAGAGCTTTAGATGAATTGTTTATTTGCATGACAGTTGAGCTGTTTGAGAGCTTGGTCAATAAATTATATTCTTCTGTATAGTATTACTATATATGTTACAATGATATAATACGTATGTTTGAATATAAGTTCCTCTTGTCCAAGCATTCAGAATTAGGTTAGCATTACATTAACATTCTTCATTCTGATTATTCTTTTCAATAAAGATATCTTGGAATAAAATTTTACAGCTTTTATTGCTGGAACAATCTTACCAGTGGCATGCTGATTGATATACTAAGTCAGTGATGGCGAACTTCTATTGCCCGCATGTCAATACAGTAAACCCTCACTTTAACAGACCTCGGTTTAGCGGACTTCGGATTTAATGGACAAAATCTGCTGGACCCGAAATTTTTCTGCCCCCGACTTTTTTCCCGCCCCCCGTGTTTTTCCCACCCCCGTGTTTTTCCTGCCCCCCGTGTTTTTACCACCCCTGGTGTTTTCCCCACCCGTATTTTTCCCGCCCTCGGTGTTTCTCCCGTGCCATGTGTTTTTCCCGCCCCTGGTGTTTTCCGTCCCCGATGTTTTTCCAACCCGACTTTTTTCCGCCCCCGACTCTTTTCAGCCCCATCATCATATTATGTACTATCAATGAAGTAGGTTTTCTCATGTACGAGTGTTTTTTTGGTCTCGAAAAATCCCTTTCGTCATTTAATGGACATTCGGCTTTAACGGACTCCCCTTCCTCCTATTTGTCTGTTAAATCGAGGGTTTACTGTATTACTGAAATTGTTGAATCTTTTCCTCCTCGCGTGCAACAAAAAGTCCTTGATTTCTTTTTGCTTGACAACTATATTAAATTCATGATTCAGACATAAGATTGTAACCATAAAACTAACGTCTACAATAACGCAAATGTTTTTACGGCACTAAATCAGTACGATAAATTCTTTGATTGATTTTTGCTTTACCTTGGCATGCCAGCCAAAATCGTCTTGCGTGCCATGTATGACACGTGTGCCATAGGATTGCCATCACCGTACTAAGTTGTCAGATTACAAGCTTCAACAGAATGGCCTGATAAAATGATTGATGGGTAGGTGAGGTGAGGAAGAAAATTTGGAATTGCAAACTCAAATATTGCATGAGAGCATTTTAGTCTAAAGTTATATTTAATTTTTTTCAGATCTTGATCAAATTAATCTTTATATATAATGGATACTTTCTTAATTCAACACAGGTATACCATGTTTCACCACAAAGAATAATAGGTGTATATTAAAAGATTGACCAATGTGTAAAATATGATATACAGTATCGGACCGCTTATTCGGCATCCCAAAATTCGGCAGGACCTGAAATTCGGCGAAAACTTATTTGGTTACCAATTTGAAATTCCTAGATACTGGAAATTTTCCCGATCTTGAAAAAGCAACGATAATTGCGCTGCTGTGTTATCGTTGAGCTAATACAAATAATGTGTGATGGTTTTTTTAGCTGCCTACAATAAAGAGGAAAGATTCATTTTAGAAAACAACATACTTTTAGGTAATAATAATTTTAAATGATAAAGATGCCTTGATTTATCTGGACAAATTTAATTGTTTTGTGTTAAAATTTGATATAAAGTGAAATTATCATTTAATTTAATACTCCATCAATATATTACAAGTATATACTAAATTTAGGACCCAAAATCCGAAAAATCCCCAAATCTGGCAAATGTCTTGTCCCAAGCTTGCTGGATAAGAGATCCGGTACTGTACTGCATTTAATCAATTGTAAGCCGACCTTTAATTACTTTTTATCTCCTTAAAAATTGCCACTCGGCAATTTAATTTTATTGAAATTACACAATCTCGTGAGTGAGTTTTGATGTTAACTCATCTGGCCTGATGGGACACTTGTGAATTCTTATATGACATGTCAAAAGCATTAATGTCTATGAATGTGACCTTCCATGTGATGTAAATTTGCTCCAAAATACTTTCAAATTTAATAATAACACTATTGAAGTATTGTAAATTAACGTAAAATAATGCAACATTGTTTTTTAATTTTTGGCTTGTCTTCCATTAATAAACATGCAATATAATAAAAAGTTTTTATTTTTAAACATTATAACTGAAAATGTTTGTAAATAAAAGTAATTTTTGTCCAGTAGAAATGGACAGCAGAGATTGCCTGTTTGTGAAATGACCAACTTAAGATTGTGGGAATTACTGCATAAACTAAGGAACTAAGAATGAGATTGGTGAAAGAATTAGTAAAGGTGAAAATAATCTTACTATAAAATACCAACATGGTATCCCTAGGATAGTTACTATTAAGCATTCAAAAAACTAAGTTCTTCTCTTAATATAAAGAGTAGTAATGGAATTGATAACTTATCTATTTATTATCAAAATGTACGATCTATTAAGAACAAAACAAAGTATATTAAGTTATCTAGCCCTGTTGATAATTATAATCTATTAGTATTTAAAGAAACTTGGCTTATTAATGACATATCCTCCTCAGAGTTAGAGCTAACTAATTATAATATTTTCAGATATGATCGTTGTGATGTAACTTTGGATAAATGTCGTGAGGGTGGTGTTATGATTTGTGTTGATACTAAACTTAGAGCCCAGGTTGTTTCAACCCCAGTTAGTAATGTTGAACAGCTGTTTGTCTCGATCATAGGCCCATCTGCAAAAGTGCTTATTGGTGTGGTATATTTACCTCCTGGTTCCAGCCTGGAGATATATGAATCTCATTGTCACTCCTTAGAAAATATTTTGTATTCATCTTATTCAGATATTGTGATATTAGGAGACTATATTCTTCCATGTATTAAATGGGAAAATCCCATTATTGATAGTAAGTTGAATATTCAAGCTAGCACGTTATTGAATTGTATGATATTTTTAGGACTTTCACAGGTTAACTGTGTATGCATGAGAGTGAAAAGTAATTAATTTAAAATTATAATAAATATTGATTTTAGTTGATAATTTACAGGAAGATGGAGCACCTATTTTTAGGTTTTATATTGTGTGAATAATCTCATCTGCAATTTTAAAAGTCCAAATGTATTTTAGTAATTTCAAGGCTAAATAATGCCTTAATTGAAGGCATTGGTGCAATAACCAGGTAAGTCCACTTATTATGCTTTTGAGAAAAACACAAAAAACTTCCTGAAAATTTGAAAATTTCAAAGAAAGTTTTGACAGCTTGGCAACCAAAAGCTTGGTTCACAATGGGTTTTTTATAGTTTATTACAGTTGAATTATCACGTGGAATTTGTGATTTATACACATTTGAGTATTTGGACTTACCTGGTTCTTGCACCAAACATAGAAATATCTTGCTTATTCAGATTTATTTTCCAGTAATGAACTAACTTGTTATACATGTTTAATGTATTGTAAGACAGAAGACTTTTTTTAATGATGAAACATATGACTTACTCATTTTAATCACATTCTGATTCCCCTTCAGATGAACTGGAGGTGGTATTCTTCAGAGTTCTATCACATACTAACTGTTTATAAAACCACATGTCTGATGGTGGCACATACTTCTTGGCAAGTTTCATAACGTTTTTATACTTCGCTGCCTTGATAGGAAGGGGTCCACCATAAAGTTTTGCTTTGGGAAATGTTAATGTTGCCGAGGGTTTTTTATTGAAAAAATCATGAAAAATTAAACCTGATAGGGATGTGCTGCAACGAACTGTATCCTTTTTCTCAATAGAGAATTCAAACAGCCTGTACTTGGATCTGGCAAATTTCTCATCGTCCACACTTTTAATATTGGTGTTGAACAGATTCTTGAAATGGCTTGATAAATTTGAAAAGAGGTCTTGTGTAACATCAATAACTTTAAACTTTTTACATGTTTTTTTACCAAATTTTCTCAGTCATAGGGAACATACAACCGTTCATGTTTCCTCTTTTCTTTTTCCACTAGTCCAAAACTGTGATCACAGGGCAAAAAGCTGTGGCCTGGAACTGGGAACCTGTGACTTATTTTCTTGAAATGTTCATTGTGTACCTGTGTATACAGATATTGCACCATTTTATGATTTTTATTCTGAGCACTGCAGTTGTCAGAAAATATATTCAAAATCTGAACATTTTTATCAAGTATGTTATTGATGAAATGGTGCAGAAAACTTATCACTTCACTCAGCCCTTTCTTACCACAACTTTCATCGTACATGTAGAAATAACTATATCCAATGCTGGCAACATGAATACAAAAACTGTACTCCCACAACTGCCTTGAATAGAACACATCGCCGGCTGGTGTAGATGGCATTGGCATGTTTTTTTGAAAATCAAAGCAGATTGTCTCAACATCTTTCTCTTTTTTTGCTAAAGCAGACTTTTCTTTCAACTCTGAGCAAAATGTTTCAGCCCGACGAAGGTGTAGGTCTTTTTCATTTCTTATTTCCTTTTTCTCTTCCTCTGTTTTACATGAGATGAGCTGCTTTTCCATGTTGTCACACACTTGGCAAGTATCTGACCTTGGTTTACCAAAGGACATGTTGAAATGAGTGGTTAAAAATCTGTAGTAGAAATCATAAGACACTGGAGGTTTTGCTTCCATATCTGACTTTACCTTCAGATACTCCTCCGGTTCATATTTCTCTAAATACAATGAATGCATTTGTTTCACATTAAGATCACACGACAGGTAGTAGTGTTTTCCATTGTCATTTCTACTGTAGTGTGATTTACACAGTGGAAAACTTCTAATATGAGCGTCCACTAGGGCAGTAACGTGCTGTGGAATTTTTAGAGGACGGTTTACATGTCTCCCCCGTTATCAGATGGTGGCGTTGCATGTTGAGTAAGGTGCTTGCAAAGACTGTCAACCCCGCTCTTTGTAATCCCATGTAATCCGCAGAAAGAACGCTTACATACAACTATTTCAAACTCTCCTTGCCTAATCTGAAAAAATATTTATCATCGGTAGAAAATAAACTGATTTATCATGCAATTAAGTGAAATAGTGAGGTACCTTATGTATAGGTTCGATTGGTCCATTTGCCTGTTACAGTTTACCCCTGGGCCCCATTCCCCTACTTTAACGTATCTGAATCTTTTTTATTTCTGATAAAAGCCTTAAAATTTGTGTTAGCCCAATGAACCCAGATTTGCTTACTCATTTGTTTATGTCAAAAGTTATAGATTCTTCTAAGTCATTGATGTAATTTGAAAAGCAAATTTTATTTAAACTTTTGCATTTGGTTCGTAAATTTGAAAATATATTGTAATCAATGGATAAATTGGAGATTTAATAAGTCATATGAGCTTTGTTTCTACTATTAAGTTCTTTAGTTCAGGTGTAAACCAGATGGGGAATTGTTTCTTTTTTGGCTTAACTTTGGGGACGTCTATTTATAATATCTTGCAATACATCGTAAAAGAAGTTTAATGAAGAATCAATATCAAGATTTTGTAATGAACACCAGTTTATATTAGATAGATCATTAAATATGGCATCATATCACTTCATGGCTGCTAAAAGGTTAAAGAGGAAGTTTAAATTTACTTAACCGTTATTAATCCTGAGAAATGAATTGCTTTAATTTTTATATATCGTATAAACGATTCACCTAACCCTATCATGGTGACAAATTTATAGATATAAAATATTAGGTATTTATATAGAAAAAGTCTTCGAATAAAATCTGTAGTGTTTTTAAAATAGAACATTTCATTTCCTATACATATTTATTGTAGGATTAAGTATTTTTGAGAAAATCCAACTAGAGACACATATGTTAGTTCAGTTTGAAATAGGAAATATTCATGTATGGATACGCAACTGTTGCCACCCTTAACATTCTTAGCAGTAATCGAAGTAAATAAGATCTTACATATATTAAATTATATACATGTATTTGTTGTAAAATAGATTTAAAAAAGGTTTTTCCGGACTTTTCTATTGTAAAATTTCAAATCAGATAACAAACAATGATATTTTTTGTTATAAGCGAAAGGATGGAAACTTTTATACAGGTAATGTGTGTTACATATTCCAGTGTTTATTTAATTTATAACATATTATTAATAAAAGGGCCGATTAAATATTAATTAAAACATTTCAATATTACTTATTAAAGATACCATGTTTATTTCGCAGTATTTAATAAAAAATGTAAAGAGAACGGAACAGCCATGAACAAAAGAAGTCCGAACATGCGCATCTCTTAACACACTGACGGGCGTGTAGAAGATGGGATATGGTAACTTTAAATTTACGTTGAGGAAGATCACATCGTCGACGAGTGAGGAACTTTCTCTTCATACTTGCCAAGAGATTTACATCGACCTCGTGTTACTGTGATCCATTGTCGGGTTTGAATTCTTTAGTTAGAAATAAGCGAAAATAATAATTAATTTAATGCCGGCGGCATGCTTCAGCGGGTTAGCATTACCGCATTAATATCGCCGTACAATTTTGTCTCAAGGTCATTATTTCTTCCGATCCGTAGTTCACAGATATTTTGAAATTATTTCTTAATTAAACGAAGTGGTTGATCTCTTCACTTTAAGTTAATGGCGGCATAATCTTTGCATTAATTAGGGGAAAGCTTTATATAGGATCAATGCAATTATTTTTCCTTGTTGAAAGTTTTAACCACGTGTATTTTGGGTGGACTGAGTCAAGTTTAGACGTGAATATGGTTTTTAACTTGTCGAGTGGTTGTGTAAGCGTCAAGTTACAAGGTAAAGGTTGGTTTTTTATCACATAGGACAGGTAGTGAAATTTCTATCGTTGTTTCGGAAATTTTTCTCGTACACCATTTTATAAATGATTTTATATACGGTGGTAGCCGATGATGAGGGGTGCCAATTTGACGAGAGTCCGGGGCAGTGTGTATAACTTTTCGTATATTTTAACCTCGATAAAGCGTACGCTTAGCTGAATAAATAATATTTTAATGAATAACTGAAAAAATATTAAGGTTCTTTCCCAAATAGTCAGTTTTCTGACAAAATTCTCCGTGTCCTGCGATGTTTAATGTTGGCAACCCTATCGTAAAATTCATTCTTTGATATATTTCGTTTATTGAGTTGATATTAATGTACGTAATCAGTACATACTAGTCTTATGGTTTTGAAATGAGTATTTAGCCTAACTTAGCAACTAAAGGGATACAAATTTTATATTTTACAAATCTTGGAATTTGAGTTAATTATAATATTTTCGAATATTATCGGAGTGATTTAGCACGAGAGACATTACATGATGTTAACAGAAATAATATTCAGCATGAAATTACAGTACAAACTTTAAGGTTTCATTCTCTTGTTTCAGAAGAATGTTTCCAGAAGACGTGAGAAGACTTCACAGAACAGCTGTCGTGTTCCCTTTTGAGATATCAAGAAATATTAACGGTGAGTACAATCTCAACTTCTTTAAGTAATTTGCCTATTGCATTTAACGTATTGGCTGTTACCTCAGGAAGTTTCCAGCGAGAATTATGCTGGTTTTTCCATCTATTAATGGTGAAAGTGTAACTTGAGTTTAAATTGGAAAGTGATAAATCTCAACTTCTTTTGTTAACATAAGTGTTATCAATGCTTCAATTTTTGGCATATTTTATGAAATACTTTGTACCTGGGAAATTTTATTTTTCAGTCTACTGACTTTCAATTCAGCATAAATCAATTAAATATGCTGTATAAATAGGAGATAATTTCATAGAAACAAAAATATTAGTTTTGCAGTGACAGTGTAACGTGAAATGTTCATTGAATTTACTCTTTGGTGACATGTAAAGTATTTAATGTTGAAATTATGGAGACAATTTGAGTCAATGCAAAATTATTAAAATACTTTGCTTGGAAAATGCTTTCTATATGGAAATGGCTGAAGCAGTCGAGGAAATATTTTTGGGAAAAAGATTTATTAGTCAAAAGTCAGTCGAATTATTGGAATACATGCAAACTTTTGGAAAGTTGCTATGCTAATAAAAGTTTGCTGTGACAATTGGTGTTTATTGTTTTTTTTTCACTGGTGGTTGGCTAATTATCAGTTGAGCATGCAAAGAATTGTACATGACTTATTCAAATATCATTTTAGAGCATTTTATTTTATAAATGTTCAGTGAATCAAACCAAAATAGCAATTAAACTGTAACAGATAGAAGGCTGAAATTTGTGGGTTGTATGTGATGTATTATGCCATTTATTACTATGATAAACGATTTTATTTTAATGAATAAATAAAAATATATGGATAAGGTTTCCTCCCAAGTATGTATGTATTCATTTATCAGACAAACTTCACGTATTAAATGTTGGCAACCCTTTATCACAAAATTCATTCAAAGCAATGATTTATTTAGTTGATATTAATTTCCATACTCAATATATACTAGTCCAATGGTTTGGAAATAAGCTTAACTAAGTAACTTAAGGGATAAAAGTTTTAGATTTCTTTACAAATCTTTGAGGTTGTGTTACAATAGAATAAATTCCAATATTATTGGAGTGATTTAGCACGAGAGACATTGCATAATGTAACCGGGAATATTATTCAGCATGAATTTACAGTACAGATTTCATTCTTTTGTTTCAGAGGAATGTTTGCAGAAGATGTCACAGGACTCAGCTGTCATGTTCTCATAATGTGATAACAAGAAATAATAACAGTGAGTATAATCAGTGTGTTTCTTTTAAGTAGTTTGCCTATTGCATTTAACATATTGGCTGTTTTGTGATACTTTTGTTGGCTGTTACCTGAAGAAGTTTCCAGTGAGAATTATCGACGTATTTAAATGAATAGCTAGGAGGAATTTAGTCGTGTAACCATGCATTTGTTTTTTACTATATGTTCAATACTTACTGTGCTAGTTATTCATCTATTAACGGTGAAAATGTAGTAACTTCAGCGTATATCGGAAAGTGATAAATCTCAACATCTTTTAAGTGGATATTTCGTTGATAGAATAAAATTGATTTTATAATTTAGACCTTCAAAGATTTGCCAATTATCGTTAACATAAGTGTTATCAACGCTTCAATTTTTGGCATAATTTATGAAATACTTTGAGCCGGAGAACTTTTACTTTTCAGTCTACTGACTTTCAATTCAGCATAAATCAATTAAATATGCTGTATAAATAGGAGACAATTTCATAGAAACAAAAATATTAGTTTTGCAGTGACAGTGTAACGTGAAATGTTCATTGAATTTACTCTTTGGTGATGTGTAAAGGATTGAATGTTGAAATTATGGAGACATTTTGAGGAAAGTGATTAAAATATTTTGTTTGGAAAAGGCTATCTATATGAGAATTACTGAAGCAATCGCGGAAATATTTTGAGGAAAGCGATTTCTGAGATTCTTAATAGTGAAAGTTAGTCGAATTATTGGATTACATGCAAATTTTTTTAAAGTTGCTATGCTATGAAAGTTTGTTGTGACAATTCGTTTTTATTGTTTAATTTCGCTGGTGGTTGGCTAATCATCAGTTGAGCATGCCAAAATTGTAAAATATTTATTCAAATACCATTTTAGAGCATTTTATTTTATGTTCAATCAATCAAATCAAAATAGATATTAAACTAAGAATTAGAAGGCTAATATTTGCAGGTTGTACATGATGCATTATGCTAGTTATTACTAGGACAAAGGATTTTATTTTTGGTGAAATTGGTGTGTCAGCAGGTCCAATGCTTTTTAAAATGTGAAACATATTTCATGGCATTATTATGACGATTTTTATCTTATTAGCCTGTTATTTATGAAGTATTAAAGACAGTGAATAAAGAAGTGACATGAAATCAGAAGCGATAACGTCAGTTTTTACCTTGTTAAGTGCAGCATATTGGTCTTGTTACGATGAAAGCTTTCGGAAGATTAAAAATATTTCCTTACTATTATTTGGCTTAAAGTTCTAATCAGAATTCATATTCTTTGACCGTTTTTCAATGTAAAAACAAACCATAGTCTTATCCAATGTGAAATTGGTTTTAGATTATATATTATAGATATAGACATTATAACCAATGCCGTGATACGTCGATAATTTCCAATTAAGAATACAGGGAATAATTTTTATAAAGTTAATTCATTAATTTAGTTGATTTGATAGCATAAATTGAAATGAATATTGCTGTTACACTTGAAATTATTAACAGATAATATTTAATACTTATCTGTAGTTAACGATGTTTATTTGTCACAGGAAGACTATAATCTATTAAAATGCCATCTCATCTAAAAATATAAAAAAAATTTTAATAACTTGGTGGTCAGCAGGAGGTGCCTTCTAAAATATCAACTTAAGATTGAGTTAACAAATAGAACGTTGATATCCCTTCATTGACTATTGAGTATATTTACTTTGCCATGCAATCTATTGTTAAACCTTAAAAGAGTTTAAGGTTCGAATTATAAATAAAATACTTTTATTGCACCGGCAAATGACGGTACAATTTTTAATTTCAATTCTTATCTAATGCGATTGCTTTATTTCCTCTGATAATTTACGCTTTATTTTCTATAAAACAATTCTTTATTTGGTTGATTAGTCAACAATCATCATCATCATAGGTAGTCTGTCCATAGACAGGTCCGTGATTATTTATGGTTAAACTTGGTTCTCCATATACTCTTATTTTCTGCAGTTTTCTTCATGACTTGATAGGTCTCTTTCTCTTTCAAGTCGTCTACTAGCTGAAACCTTTTCTTACCTCTTTCTCTTTTTCCATCCAGTTTTCCTTCTAGCACTTCTTTAATCATGCACTCTTTCCTCAGGTAATGCCCAATCCTTTTTTGATATTCTGTATAATCGTTCGCTTCTCTCATATTCTTCGTAGTACTTCCTCATTTTCTACCCTATCTGTCCATTTTTATCGTCAGCATTCTTCTCCATGTTCACATTTCGAAGCTTTCCAAGTATTTAATATCATTTTTCCTTAGTGTCCATGTTTCTGCAGCATACGCTTCATTTTCTATAAAAAATCGTTTACTTGGTTTATTAGTTGAGGCAATATGGAAGGTTAAAATTTAAAAACTAATTGTCAAATAAATCTTCGCATAATAATATGAATAAACTCTTAAAGAATTTAAAATTTTACAATTCTAAAATAGGGCTCTATCAATAAGATGTTCTCTTTCATATTGTTTAAGCAAATTAATCTTTTATATTTATAATTTTAGATTATATTTCTTTATTGAGTTCACCACAACCATTTTTTCCTCTTCATTGTAGGTAGTAGCAGTTGATGCTGAGCTGTAGAGGAACCATGAATCGAAGAGTACTGCTTTGCTGAAACGAGAATTGATTCATCTGGGTGCAAGAGTAAAGAGGAATCTGAGCTGGAGGCTATGCATACGGTATGAGAGTTTTTATACCTATATGTTGTTATATTCTTGTTTGTTCAGTATATCAGGCGATAAATATCTTGTATAATATATAGCTGCATCTTACGGAGGATTTAGGAGGAGAGATTAAATTATAAGGCACTTTTTGATGAGCTAGAGACTTCAAATTTGGCATTATTATAGATTTCTGCTCACAACCAATTGAAATGAATACAATACAATAAGAATTCCAATTTTTAGGAGCTGTTTTTCTCCTATCATTCAGAATAAGCCGAAATTTATGGTCGGATTAAACTACACACAAACAATTTGATTTCTTTTAAAAATATTTATTAATCAATTTACACGTAAAGTAAATAAATTAAAAATATATCGCCACCCTTGAAAAAGAATGTTTTGTCTGGTATTGTCCGTAAGAATATTTTATTTCTGAGAATATAAGGCATCAATTTTCTGTTTGAACTTGAAAACTTATTAAATGCCAAGTTTTTGTGTTGACTTCTGAAACAGCACTGTATTAGCTCATGTTTGCAGACATCATACGTTTCTATGGTGAATATCGTTCAGCAAATTGGATATTGGAAAGTAATTAATTAAATTTAATCTTAAAATAGGAGCAGCCCTTTAAAAAGATTATTTGGATCAGGATGTTTTGTGTTCTACATATAAAATTTTACCAAGAGGTTTTGTCGTGGTTAAATAATTCCAGATTTAATTTAATAATTTAAAGAAATTTGGAGATAAATGTACGATATGCTTGAATTAATTCAGAAAATATTCTTTGGGTTTTTTTGTGGTTTATTCAAGGCAGAAAAATTTCTGAGGCAATACAGATTCTATTCATTATTCAAGTTATCAAAATCAGATAAAGAGTTTAAAATGCAAATGAAATTTCGGTTAGTTTTTAGAGCTTTGATTGAAAATCCGAACTGAATGCCTATATGTAAAGGAAAATATTTTTGTTGTGAAAAATAGAGGAGTGGTTAGTGTGTCTAGCTCCCAATGCCGAGGGCATGGTCGTTTGTGCTTGTTAAAAATATATTACAACACATGTAATTGGAGGAAACTGTTTGTGTTAAATAAATTATTATTATTATTAACATTGATATCTCGTAATTGGCTATTGAGTATATTTACTTTGCCATGCAATTTATTATTAAACTTATAAAGAGTTTGTTTGAATTATAAATATTTGATTCGGTTCATTTTAACTTTCAATTGTTATATAACGCGATTGCTTTATTTCCCCTGATAATTTACGCTTTATTTTCTATTAAAAAAATCAATTCTTTATTTGGTTTATCAGTTGAGGCCATCATCATCATAGGTAGTCTGTCCGTAGACAGGTTCGTGATTATTCATGGTTAAACTTGGTTCTCCATATACTCCTATTTTCTGCAGTTTTCTTTACAACTTGATTCACATATAGATTCCTGATCAGTCTCCTGTCTTTCCAGTGTACACCTATATCCTTTAATATCCTCATCAGCAGTACCCAGTTTACTCTATCGAAGGCCTTCTGCCAGTCGACGAAACATAGGAGCAATCTTGGCTGTACTCTGTTGCCCTTTCTGATATGATTCTCACTACACCGATAGCATCTCTGGTTCCTCGTCCTATTCTGAAGCGGAATTGATCTTCCCCTAGCATTTCTTCGGCCTTTTTCTCTAGTCTTTTATTAAGAATACTCGTGGTGATCTTCAAAGTGTGTGACAGTAGGGATATCGTTCTGTAGTCCTTAGACTGCATTGCCGTTGGCTTCTTCTTTAGAGGGATCATTGTTACATCTAGGAAATCCTGAGGCCTCTCTCCCGAGTTGTAAATCTTGTTAATTAGTTTCGTAATCACTTTGTCCTTCCAATCACATGACTTTTAAGTACCTCTGCCGGTATTCCATCGCTGCCTGTAGCTTTTCCTTTCTTTAATTCCAGTATTGCCTTTTATGCTTCGCTTTTCATAATACTTAGTCCCAATCTTCTTCAATGCAATTCTCTTCTTCCAGTTCCATTTGTGCCGATCCTGCCTGCTTGTTGTATAGTTCCCTAATGTATTCTTCCGAGTCGAACTGTCCTTCTTCCCATCTAGCTTCGCTCAGCCCTATGATGTCAATCCTATTTCTTTTCATTTCTTCTTTCAGGTTCTTTATCTTTTCTGCCATTCTCATGGTTTTTACATTCCAAGTACCTATGCATAAGTTATCTTCAACACATGCTTTCCTCAAGGCAGTCCCTGCCCGGAGATCCTATTGGGGGATTATTTTACCTCGAAAGAACTCGTTTTGTCCAACCATATAATCGTTACTAAGGAATTGTAATGTGGCAGTTTCCCTGTTGCTTTCCACATCGCAGATCGCAGTACTGTAGCCATTCAAATCGTCCCGATCACTCCTACAGCTCTATTGGATATAAACCCAGCCAACATAATTTGTTTTTAGCTCGATACCAAACTGACAGTACTGCTGCCTACTGCCAGGCACCGATGATAGTTTTTGTTATTAATTAATTAATTTTTTGTGAAAAACCTCCATTCGTGGATATCGAACCCAGGAACTTTGTAACGGGAAGCCGACACGCTAAGCGACACCATATGGAAGGTTAAAATTTTAAAACTAATTGCCAAATAAATCTTTCACATAATAATTTGAATAAACTCGTCAGGAATTTAAAATTTTAAGATTCTAAATAGACCTTGGTAAATGAGATGCGCTCTTTCGTGTTGTTTGGGAAAATTAATCTTTAATATTTAGATTTTTTAGTTTATATTTCTTAATTGAATTCACCACAACCATTTTTCTTCTTTATTTTAGGCATTCACAGTTGATGCTGAGTGAAAATGCGATGGTGTGAGGCATCAAGGAACCATGAATCGAAGAGTATTACTTTGCTGAAACAAGAACTGATGCATCTGGGTGCGAGAGTAAAGCGGATTATGTGCTGGAGGCTACACACATGGGATGAGAGAAGGTTTTTATACCTATATGTTGCTATATTCTGGTTTGTTCAATATATCAGGTGATAAATATCTTGTATAATAATATGGCTGCATATTACGGAAGATTTAGGAGAAGAGATTGTAAATTATAAGGCACTTTTAGATGGGCTAAATGCTTCAAATTTGGCATTATTATAGATTTCTGCTCAGCCAATTGAAATAAATACGATACAATAAGAATTCCAATTTTTAGGAGCTGTTTTTTTCCCGTAATTCAGAATAAGCCAAAATTTACGATCGGATTGTACGATACCCCAAGAATTCAATTTCTCTTTAAAATATTTTTAAATCAATTTACACTTAAAGTAAATAAATGAAAAATATAGCGCTACCTCTGAAAAAAAAAGTTTTAACTGGTACCTTCTGTAAGAATATTTTATTTCTGAGAATATAAGGCATTAATTTTCTCTTTGAACTTGAAAAGCTTTGTGATAACTCAACTTTTATAAAATGCATTTAATATTGATTATAAATTTATGAGAATATAAGGTGTTGGTTTTCAGTTTCAACTCTAAAAACTTTCTCTAATTTGATTTTATAAGGCATATTCCATTTTGTTTGTAAAGTTTATTAGCGTACTTCTATAAATTTTAACTTTTCATCAAATTCCACTTCTGTTAATAAGAATCTAATATTGTAAATATTTATTTATGAATTACAGAAGATATTTAAAAACCTTAGAAAACTTATTAAATGCGAAGGTTTCATATTGACTTCTGAGGCAGCACTGTATTAGCTCATGTTTGCAGACTTGTCATGCATTTCTATGGTGAATATCGTTCAGCAAATTGGATGTTGGAAAGTAATTAATTAAATTTAATCTTAAAATAGGAGCAGCCCTTAAAAAAGATTATTTGGATCAGGATGTTTTGTGTTCTACATATAAAATTTTACCAAGAGTGTTTGGCGTGGTTAAATAATTCCAGATTTAATTTAATAATTTAAAGAAATTTGGAGATAAATGTACAATATGCTTGAATTAATTCAGAAAATATTCTTTGGGTTTTTTGTGGTTTATTCGAGGCAGAAAAATTTCTGAGGCAATACAAATTCTATTCATTATTCAAGTTATCAAAATCAGATAAAGAGTTTAAAATGTAAATGAAATTTCGGTTAGTTTTGAGAGTTTTGATTGAAAATCCGACTGAATGCCTTTGTAAGGGAAAATATTTTCATTGTGAAAAATTTATAATCTCCAATTATTAAGCCATTCATTGGAAATGGTAATTTAATTGTTCTTAATTCTAGGCAATATTTAGAAAAAGATTTAACTTTGTGGAGAGTTACATTTCTTAATTAAGAAAAATTGTGAAGGTTTTTTTATTCTTAATTAAAGTCAATATCCAGAAAAAAGAATTCCAAGTCTGTATACTAAAGTTCTTTTAATAATTCCATCAATATCCAATTTGCTAGACATTATTTACTTGTAAATAGGTTTCCAAAGGGTTGTGTTATTTATATTATTCAGAAAAATCGTAAATTCTTTTAAGTCTAAATGTATATAAGCTATTGCTTTTTCATTCTGTATAATTACTGCCATTTTTTTAAATCTGAACAAACCAGAATTAGCATTTTTGGGTATATATATATATATATATATATATTGTCTCATATTTTTTTCTAAGCTGCTGTGCTATTTTTCCTCTTTGTCACCAATAGACATTTTTAAAATGATATTATCCTTGCCAAAGTGCTTTGTAAAAATGTCCAACTTTTATTGTAGTGTTTGCTAAATTGTAAATTTTTTTCTGCACTTCATGAAAATTTTTAAATGGCAATTTTGATTTGTGCTAATATTCAGAGCATTTTAAGTCCAGAAATTTTTTAAAGCTCAGAAATTTTTTAAAGTCAAAGAGTCAGAAATTATTCTGTCCAAAATGTAAACAAATTAATTTTTTTGTCCTAATTTCAGAAAGCTTTTAAGTCGAAGAGTTAAAAATTATTCTAAGTCCAAATTGTAAACAAGTTAAAAAAATTAATGTGTTTACAATTTGGACGGAATAATTTTTAACTCCAAGACTTTAAAGATTTCTGAAATTAGGACTTGTCCAAAATGTAAACAAACATTTCTTTTGTCTAGAGTCAGTTTTCTTTTCAGTCCAGGTTTTCATTTTGAAGTGCATGATAAAATAAGTAGAGAAAATGTATTATTTCAGATTGTAAAATTTTTATTGAACTTGTATGTATACATTGTACATTATTTTCATTGCAATAAAGACATTTTATTATGATCAAAACCTGTTGACTCCTTTTAGATAGAAATAACTTCTTTTTCTCGGAGCCTCTTTTAGGTATCGTTGGACTTAAGGGGTTTTTTTAGGTATATTTTTGCTAGAATTAGCACACTTTTAGCCTAAAAATGACATTTTTGACCACAAATTCAGCCAAATTTTGCTGATTATTGAACAAATTATTCAACATTATGACAATTTATCTACATTTCAACTATTGAACAACTGACAAATTACATTTGCTGATTATTGAACAAATTATTCAACATTATGACAATTTATCTACATTTCAACTATTGAACAACTGACAAATTACATATAACACAATATTTTCAACTGTTATTCAACAGTTGACATAACTACATATATCACATGAAAAAATAAACCATCAAACACATTTTACAGCTGAATTAAATTATTGAAGCACTTGAAGAAATTACTTGCCTCAGATAAAAATAACTGCGACTGAGCTGTGGAAAAATTAATACAAGCATTTAGACTACAGAACAGCCGTCATCAGTGGCGAAATGCCACTGACAACAACTCCTCTGAAGTCGAAATGCATGTATTAATTTTCTCACAGCCCAGTCGCAGCTATTTTTATCAGAGGCAAGCGATTTTTCCAAGTGCTTGTTCTGGAAACACTTAAACATATCACATTATCAATGACCTTAATTACAATTAACAATGTCTCTTATTGGTCAAAATTGAATACACGCAACTGATTCCAAATGGGAGCAATGTTTGCATAAATGACGAAAAAATAATGAATCTCGCAAAGCAATGCTTAATTGGAATTACTTAAATGTCAGAATAACATTTTTATAAACCATTCCAAGTCAGAAATAAACTCCAAAAAATGCAGTTAAAATTTTATGGCATACCTATTTCAAATGTTTATAAAATTAAACCTCTTTATATTTGCCAAATTAATTTGCTTAAAATGCATTGAAATTACACCATGTACCTCAATTAGACGCTTGACTGTTTTTTAAAAACGTTAATTGCATAATAGAAACTCAAAGACTAAACATTTACTTCTGATAATTTAATTTTTATAGCAACAAAGATTGAACTAAATACATTTTGTCTTTAAGAATTATCTTGCTTGGATTTAAAAATATAACATTAATGGAGGTAAGTTTATATTTACAACATCAAAAACATATTTGCTCATTTAAAGTTCAGATTCAAAGCTATTATGCAAAATATAACATTTAATCAAAGCAAACACTATTTATGAATAAATATAGCATATTCTCAAAGTTTGTCTTATATTTCCAGGTAATGTACAGTAAATGCATAAAATTAAATGATCTGAGGTTAATTTACATAAAATTTAAGTAGTAATTGCATTGCGTGACTCAACTCACTATCGTTAACAAATCACATTGCTCCTTATCAATAGCTTAACACTTTCATGGCCAATTTGTCAAATTTAAAAGAAAAATCAGCAAATCAAATCATTAAAAATTTATCAATATTTATATTTTTTAACATTATAAATGTGCAAAATGTAAGTAGCAATACATTATCGTTACAAAATATTTATTTAAAGACTTATATTTGAAGAATTTTCAATTGTAATTTATGAAAGTATTGAGTGCACGAAAAACTAAAGTATTTCATTAAATATTTGTATACAATTGAGTTATTTATGTTAATAAATTTAAAGAATTCCTTTTCAGTAACGCTTGTGTTAGAATAAGTCAAAATCTCATATGGAGTTTACCAAAATTATCGTTACGATAATTTAATGAAGATATTTTAAACAGCCATGAAATTGTTAAGTAATCTAAAATATAACTCATCCAACAAGAGACAACGTTAATATTTACATAGAGACCAACCTGAGAATCAAAACAATAACTACAAAATTGAGAAACAAAATAAATATCCTATAATTATTATACCAAATAGAATTGAATGAGCTTCCCACAATCTATATATATTTGCAAAAGTTTGTTTGCATGTCTCATTATGCATGCCATAAACTATAAGACATGAATAACTAAAATTTGGTACGATTATTATTAACATCTTAACTTGATGAATGTATAAAAGGTTTGGTCAATTGGTTAATTATAGTCAGTGCTATAATAACAATAATATAGGAGAATATAACATTTTATAATTCCACTAGAGATGCCTGCATTTTAAATTTGAAATGTCGGAATTTTTTATAAAAAACAAAGTAGCTTCAAAGTTTATTGTATATAAGGATTAGCTATGATGCTGGTCAACGCAGACATCCATGACATTTGACGGTGCAATGAGACACTATTACGTATGTTAACCTTCATAACAGCCTACTTAGACAACAAACCCATTCAGCGGCCGGGTTATGCAATCTTACTTTCGATACTACACAATTTATACAAGTGAAAACATTTACCACTTACTTTATTTGCTCACATTACACTGTGTTGGATGTGGTTTGGTTAATACAAAACGACAAACAACAGATGAACAAACAAAAAGAATTAATGCAACGAAAAACAAAAACAGTAGAAAAGAGAATTAAAATCACACAGAAATTCAATGCTCCGACTCTTAGAATGATTCTCTAAGCAAAGAGTTTTGTTAAAATAAATTTATGTCAAGTGAATAATACTTTGTTACAATAAGTGGACAATACTTTTGTTAAAACGTTACAAATTGCACTTGACAATGCCTTATCCCCCTCCCTCCCTCTGCTGTTCCCCCCCTTATCTCTCGCGAGGCAATAATATGAATCTCGAGCCTCAAAAATGACATTCGTTGTCCAGGAAACTTATCGATAAAAGTCAAAATCTGTCACATATTCGTTAAATATGCGTAATTTCAAAACATGTGGTGCATTACTTTCTGGGAAACCCTCGTACAATGTTGTGTGAGACAGACGCTCCTTTCTAGGAACCTGGTATTATCTGAATTTTTAAAGAATGTTTATTTTGAACTCTTGAACATCCCGCATATAACTGTCCATGCGTAAAGCAAAGCTACCGTATGGTAACTGACTTAAGAAGTCACCTCTCTACTCTGCGTGCACGGGGATTTCCCTTCTAGGAAGCGCGCTCACCTTCAATGCCCCTCTATTCTAATGGAATTCGTTCCCCTCCACTCTACATATTACCTCCGATCACTGAGGCGTAAGGTAACTTCTAGTAATTTTCAATTGCTACATTGGGCGGAACTACCTGTACTCTACATGCACGTTCTCTACCGGAAGCTTAGAGAACGAACTCCACCTGGCAAAAAGCGTCACCTCACAAAATGAATCGACTGCATTGATTGCCAATTTTAATTACGAATACTCGAAATATTTTCCAACACTTTCATTTATATCAATTAAAATATGAAAAAATTTCCCAAATAAAACTTAATTCAAGCATAGATATAATTTTTTGTTCATAATTATTGCCATAATTTGAAGTCACGATGATTTAAAACACAACCTGAGCAACGCTGGGTAAATTTGCTAGTTATTTATAAGCAAAGAACTTTGCAATACCATTTTAATTTAATTTATTCACCAGAGAACTATATAAAGACGTCTGTGTTGCACTGTAAAATAAATTCCAATAATTACTCCAAGATTTGATGCACAAAGACGATTACAGTGTAATTTTCCTAATAAACGTTTAATGTGACTAAATCTTAAAAGGATATTTTGTAGTTTAATTTACATTCTTCGTTAGAAATAATTTTATGAACCCTGTATTTATCTCAGATTCACTACAAATATGTTGTCAACAATTTGTTGCTAACATACATTAAAGTTATGGTAATTTAATGTTGTGCTTATGCAAACTGTATAATTATAAAATATCAGTTGATTACTTCGTTTAAAAATTAGTACAAGAGTTTAAAATAACACTAATATTTATAATGAGATTTTAAGATATAAACAAGTTAGGAAAGTGTACACCGTAACACAAATGGGTGCATTTTGTGCACTGGAGTATTTGAAAGAAATTATTTACGTGTTTGGAAGGGAAATAGCATTATAAATTCTTTTCTTCGTCATAAATAATCCATTTTCTTCCCATTTAAAAATATTAAATGCATATGTAAGGAAATTAAACATGTTTCCGTGAGATTGTTTACGTTAGCAACAATGAAGAAGTAACCATGCTAGAAAATTTCAAAGTTCAACTCAAATTTTCTCGGAAACGGCGACTCCTACGATGAAAATGTAAAGGAAAAGAAATACCCTACTTTACTAGTTCTACAAGTTTTACTTGATAAATATTTTGATATGACCGATACTTTACGAGATATGAGAGAAAGTTCATATTTCTTATGCTGGAAGCAAAACGCACCTGACAAATAACCTTGCATGTAATTACATTTACAGATACACATACATTATTAAAAATTTTCTTTAATGACAAGAATGATATGTTACTTATTTGTTCGATATACAAATAGAAGGTGCTTGCATTCTGTAAGCCTTTCAAGTCATTATTTATGGCTTTTGCAAAGTAAAAATTCAAAACTAGTTAAATAAATAAAACAACTTCAAGTACACATTAGAATAAACTTCATTAGCCCACTGATTCCCAATGAAAAGACAAAACTGATAACGTTTTGATTCCGATGCAAATGAATTGGAATATTTCGAGGCGGTGCTCACTGTAAAAGAGAGACTGACTGATATTATTCACTTCTTTCGGTAAATTGTGATGAGATTAGCCACGAGGAAGTGTACCATCTGAAACAAAAGTACCACGAAGCCAATGAAAAGGAAGAAATCCACAGTACATTGAAACCTCTGCATACTGGACCTTGATGGAACGTACTTAGGATGTAACGGACAGAATGTCCGGCGATGCAAAACAGTTAAATGACGCCACTAATACATTGTGTCTCATGCGGACCTATCACATGTGCGTTATTTGGAAGGCCTAATGAATACATCGCAACATTATAACTAACGTATATCACGGCGTATAAGTCGACCTTTGAAGCTTAAAAAATTTTCCTAAAACTTAAAGTCGACTTATACGACGAATACAAAATTGTAAACTTTAAATTACAGATAAATAACATCGATATTTACTAACAAGGGGAGGCCATAACATTAATATTGAAATTCGTAAAACCCTTTTAGGAGGTGAAACTAGAACTAAAACATCACCTATATCTCTCTGCGTTTTTGCCAATGGGCCCTTGTTTAAAAGATATTAACAATTTAAATTCAGGTGTAAGCATGGATGCAACATATATCATTAACCTTACGGTTACAAAACAGAAGCAGCAATAGCTTAATTGGTAGAATGAATGTCTAGTAGTCGGATGGGCTGGGGTTCGATCCCAGCAGCCAGCATTTTTTTTCAGAAATGGTCTGTATATATATTTTAACTAGTAAAATTGTATTATTATTATGTCTTCATTACATTTTTGTTTTTTTTTCCACAATTTTTTGATCATTTTTTTTGTCTTTTTCACATACGTACTTGATTATTTGCACTTTCCACATGTAATTATAACATTATAATTATAAATAAATAATACAACTTAGAATGTTATAATCATTACTTGATTGTTTATTAAAATATCAATTCCTTAATATGACATTTATGAAATGTTTATTATAGACAATTACCTTGTTTTTTTAAATGTATCATCCAAAGTATTGTAATGCTGTAGAAGTAAGTGAGATAGAAGAGGTACACTTCGATAGGAATTAACCATACTAATTGCAAGTTATGATTATATGTGGAATATGCAAATAAATCAAGTACAAAAAAGTACGTGAAAAAAGACAAAAAAATAATCAAAAAATATGCGAAAAAAACATTTCCTTTTTTGAAAAGGGGAATAATGTAATCATCAAAACCATCCTTATGCCTGCCAACGTGATATTATATTGAATTCCACCACCGTAGATATTGATTGCGATAACTAGGTGCAGTTAAATTTGATAGCATCATTAACAGCCGACATCAATCAAATCACAGGAACCATTATTTAGTTGGTCAAGCTCTCTGACAATAGCAGTTTCTTATTGGTTGAAATGAAAACACCTGTCAAATGGAAGGCTCAAGAAGAATAGCACGGACTCAAAACTATATTCATATATTTTTTTATTACTATGTTTATTTCTGTATCTTGTTAAAACTTGGATCGTACAGGACCTTGATTTTGCCTGGCGATGATTTCATGAGAAGTATTTTTAAGTGAAACAAAGGGGGTCGACTTATACTGCGAACATATACTTAATCTAGTATTTTCAAGTTGAAAATTCAAGGTCGACTTATACGTCGCAATATATGGATATATATACATATTATAATGTATATAATTACTGTATATACTCGTGTATGATGCGTCCCAGTGTATAACTGCCGTGTATAATGCGCACTCGTACTTTATTCCAAAAAATCCCGACTTTTTCTTATACCACGTGTATGACACACATCCTTCATTTTTGGGAGGTATGTAAATATTAAAACGTTTGGACTTGTCCATAAGTGTATTACGTTCAATAAGCTCCATATTATGTCTAAGAGAGACATCGTCAATAATTGAAGCGACTGAGTTGAGATGGGAGCAACTTCATACAGTAAGTTGGGCAAAGTGATGCCGTGTAGAAAACCGCAGCGCCACTGTTGCCAATGCTTTTACATCAGACAAAAAGGGATCTATAAAATAGTTTTGATTTAAAGTGGACGTTGGTTCTCTCTTTCCTATCTCATTCTAAATCTGTTTAAGAGAAGGAACAACATAAAAATTTAACAAACAAATCTGGAAACAGGAAACGCGACAGGTAGGATTAAGTTCACACACGAGATTCTATGGGTTTTAAATTACTTACATTGTCAATCGTACATTCTAGAATCATTAACTAAATAAAATTATTTCAATTTGCTTATTCTATGTTTTTTTTGTTTTTGATATGTGTTTTGCAGGAAGACTTATCTTGTGATTTTGCAAAAATTACAGCAATCAGCTGATGAGCTAGTGAAAAGCGGAATAATTGGAGAGGATGGGATTATAAATGTATAGAAGTAATTAGGTGTTCTATACATATAATTATGTATGTATAACCTGGAGTATCAATAATTATTGTGCTTTTCTCATTAATTAACCCAAAAAGCGTGAATCTGGTGCGAGGTAGGTTCCTATTTTAAGTGCAGAGAAGTGTTACCTGCGTATAACGCGCACCCCTACATTATGACCTGAAAATGTGGTCTTCAAACAGCGCGTTATACACGAGTATATATGGTAGATACAATGTATAATTTATTGGTGCAGCAAATCCGCAAAAATTAATTGTTCCTGCGTTTGATCATTGTGACTGGTTGAAATTGACTGACTTGCGTTACTCGTGGGGTTTGTTTGTCTTAAAACATTCTTTGTATTCATTGTTACTTTCTGCCCCATTTCCACCAGGGTCCGGAAAAATCTAAAATCTCGAAAAAGTATCCCAAGTTCCATTCCTAAGAATAATTCCTTTCAAATAAGAACGCAAGGGAAAATCAATTTTTCTTACGGTCGCTATAATTTATTTCATTCTTAATTATGTTCTTATAACAATATGCTCCTGCTAGCACACTGCAAGCACCTTTTACTAGTAAAATATAAAAATTAATACGATTCCTATTTTCCTAAATTAATTAGAAAACTCTGTGCTATTACTTCATGCGCTCTAACAATTTGTATGAATATATAGCGGAGTAAAACACTGTCCTTCATAACATGTGCACTTTAACAATTTAAGGCAACACATACGTTTCCTTCGGATGTTTCGGATATAACAGACAGGCCTTCCCCTCCTTTTAGTCCAATATATCGAGGCTTCACTGTATGTATGTAAAGAATGCGATGTCGGACTGTGTACAATACCACGTTTTGCAATATACCATACACGAAAACGTATCAAGTATATAATCGCAAGCTCTGGAATAATATAAATTAAAATAGTTATAACAAATCCAACGTATATTTTCAATCCTTTCAAACTTTTACAAACCTATGCCAACAGGTGCTTCTGATGGAATCTTAACTTAGTACTTAAAAAGAGTTAAAAATGAAACAATCTTTTGTTATTCTAAAAGCTCCCAATTGCAAACGCGATCTGAGTTTATATAAACATTTGAAATACAGTTGGACCTCTATAACCGTCACCATTGATAATCGTTGTTTCGATCAACCCTCATTTGTCGCCAAATGGTACAAAAAAATTAAAAAGTTCCGATGCCAGATTGCACTGTGACAGAGAGAGGAAGATTCCTGGCATTGCCTCCGATTCAATTAGTGCCAATTAAACCTTCAAATAAGTGAAAGAATAGCATTATTCGCTTCACGCTTTAATTTAAGCATCGAAATTAATGCTGTAGCAATGTCAAACTTTATAGATAGCAACAAAAATATTTACGGATAATTATCCAGTTAATAACAATTTAATCAAAGCAATTGATCTTATTTTAAATCATTCGAATGCTGGAATCTTACTTTTTCAGTAAGTAAAACTATTAAACATCTATAATGCTTATTAAGGCAAATTGTCTCATGCATAAATTTAAAATTAGATGAGAATAAGGACGTACATTATTTTTTAACAAATTATAAGTTATATGGTTATGTCACCTTCGTAGATAATCTAAATGACAAAGAATGTTAGGCGACGGGCTACGTTTATTCAGGAGCAGCATGAAAACATTTGTTTTAGATTGATAACCTAGAACTCGCCGAAACTTATCTTCTCTTCTTTGTTAATCTAAATAAACGGTTGCGTTGATTGATATATGAAAAAAAGGACATATACTTCAATTAAAAGAAACAAAGAAAATTAAAAACATAAAAGTTTGCAATCAATTACCGTGTAGCATTAATTTCCTCTCTAATTTGACTTTTAAAATACAGATTTCTTACTGACTTTGCACAATTAATTGTCAATATGCACACTCAGCCTCGCCCTCAGCGAGATTTCTACCCGCTAACCTTACCTATACTGGGGAAATGCATTATCAGAGTTAAATACGAATTATTGAGTTATATGTGAAATATTGAGACCAACTTATTCTACACAATTCTTAATTTTTTATAAATTAATTGAAAAAACAGTGAAAACACTGTGCGGGTACAGCTAGTACTCCGTTAATTCATCAAATAGAACTTATAATTTTGTTTGTTTAGTTTACATAACAACGCTTTTACTCATTATTACCTCTGACGGTAAAGCAATATCAATTGCAATTTCCCAGGTTGTTGTTACTATCAGCATTTTAATTACTACAAATATAACTTTTAATTAAAGTTTAAGGCAATAATAGCCCATTAATTCATCAAATGGAAGAAAGAAGAATATAACGAGGTCTTTGAAACTGTGTAATTTTTACTTATGTACCAATGACGTGAATCTAAATTGATTCTTTTGAAAATTTTAATGTCAATCTGATTCAAACGTACTTCATTGCGTCATTTTATGTTACTTGTCGCCACCTGGCAGATCCAGCCACCTTGTGACTAAATGAATAAATAAATAAATATTATAGAGACAGAAGAAGATAAAGAAGAACGACATAGAAGAGAAAGAGTGAGAAGATCAATACTGACAGATGAGCAAAGGCAAACAGCGAGAGAGACCATAACCGAAATCAAGTAACAAAGAAGAAATGAACAAACTGAAGAAGGGAGTAATATAAGAAGAAGCCAAAACAGAATCGATGCAGAGCACTTCCGCAGCTTCCAGATATATTAAAACTGCCGTAGAGAGAAAATACCCCTATGTGTAAAAATACGTAAGACTAATGTAGTTTCTGCACATGCCAGGACATGAAATATATATATTTAAAGCGGGAAGCTCATTAGTTCTAATTTGAAATGCAAAATCAATCACACTCACCCATCTTCTTTCTTGATATCGCAAAGCAGACCTGGCCTGAGGAAGACGTACGATGCTGGCTGCGTTTTCAGACTTCATTCTTCGGAGGCACGCATCTGAAACAACGACAGAAGCAACTCAGAAATCTCGCACCCAAAGGATAAAAATTCTACAAAACCTTAACAATAACTTTTGATTTGAAGTTTATAAAGTAATGGAAACTGGCTAAAAATGTATTATTCATACGTTTTTAAAAACACAGATTCTCATTTTATGAGGTAAACTATAATTTTTACGTTAAAAACAATATATATTGATAACAAACCCTTAATTAATCCTACGTTAAGAATGTAACGCCATATCTTGGCTATATTTGCCCATAAACAAATCCGTCCTTGCAAAAAACTTTACCAACTCTTCACAGAAAATGATACTTTACAACGATAAAATCACTCATTAAACATGTTATGCGGTAACAAAATGTTATACATAAGGACTAATTTATAAGAATAATTACTCCATTATACATAAATATCATAAATATAACATTTACTATATACATATATATATACGGTAAAGATATTTCAACTATAAATCAAAGATGAATAGAGAAGTTATTTAAGATTTCCTTACCTTTGAAGATATAAATCCTCGAGGAGATTGACCAGGACAGCTGGATCACACAATAATAACAGTACATTTATTTTCCAGAAGATCATAGTTACATGGCAAATCAATAAGACAAACTCAATCACAATAGAAAATACAAAGTAAAACAATATAACAGCACGAGTGGACTAAAGAAAAACAATAATACATCAAAACATCACCATAAATTACAATCAAGTGGCAAAACAGGGCATACTGAATAATTACATATACAAATTCACATATCATTGATTTACAAAATAAGAAATAGTACTATTAAGAGACGTTAACTAATGTCCAGTAAGCAATGTGAAGATTACACACATTGAAACTATAAAAAACTTTAGATAAAACTTCACTTCACTTAAAGTGTCTTAAAACGTACACAAATCAAACTAAAAGTACATATTTAAAAACTGCTGTCAAAATGCGTCACATGGACCACTGTTTTCGAAGAATAAACGGCCAAACTTTTGTCAAGATCAAAAAAAACTATCAACATTAAATTTCGAATACAATAAAAAGGTCTAGTTTTTTCCTTCTAAAATAAATAAAATAACCAAAAGTATTAAAACACTGCTGTGAAAATGATTATCACGTGGACCAGTTTTCGAAGAACACAAGGCCAAACTTATATCACGATCATAACTATCAACATTAAATTTCGAATACAATAAAAAGGTCTAGTTTTTTCCTTCTAAAAAGGTCTGATGGAAACATAAAATAAATTTCGAACGGTATTACGCACATAACAGATAATCTCGTCAGCCATTTTAAGATTTCTATGAAACAACAAGAAGTAACGCGCAGGCGCGCAGGCTAACCAACATTTCGTCTTATAAAGCAGGATATTTACAATTTCGACAAAAAAACCACAAAAAATAAGCAATTCCTTTTTATATCTTGATTTCACATTTTAGTAGGAACACAATTATAACTTATTATAGGATCGATAAAATTTGCTTAAATGTTATAAATTACTTGCAGTAAATCAAATTTATTGGCATTAAACTTTTGCTTTGCAAACCTAAATTTGGATTCGTCATGGAGAGGGGTAAACATAAGGCATTAAAATATATTTTCACATTGCTTAAAAACCGACAATGTAATTAATTAAGTAATAACGAATTTTTGGTCCAAATACGATTGCGTTTTTTGGTAACATTTATTTTTCTGTAGGACATGTCTTCATAAACAATTACATGGGTAGTTTCTGCGACATTTACAAATTATGCGGAAACAATTATTAGTTATTAAAAACTATTCACGAGTGTAATTATAAGAATAGCAATTATACTCCGGAAAATACTTTCAGGTTTTTATCTTATCCATGTACTTTGGAAACCTGTGGTATATTCAATTGATACCGATAAAATATTCGTATAAATTTGAAATGTAGGTACCTACCGTAGGAACCTACTGATTTACAAACACAGATGTCCGGAACAGGTAGAAAAATACACTTGTAATTGTCCTAACTAAGATACTCTATTTAGTAAGTGAATTAGCCTTCATAATGCACTTAAGAACATAAAAAAACTAGGGTGAGTCCTTCTTCACGGTAACCTTCCACCTCATTTCCTATTTGAAATCCAAAAACTCACGTAATATATTTTCAAAAAAAACATTCGTGCGTCAATTTCCAACAAATCCTTTATCTAATTTTACAATTGTCCGTCCGTCTTTCTCCATTTGTATCTCCCATTATTACAGCTAATGCCTGTCGCATAAGTATATACGGATCATCCTTTGCATCAATTTATAGAAATTTATAAAATTTTATTATTGTAATATTATCATATATATCATAAAGGTAAGCTCCTCTCCATTATGAATTTTACACTAATAATAATAATACTTTATTTACGGGACAAGCCCTTTTCCTAAAAATACAATCAGAAATGTATTAAAAATAAGCTAAAATATTAGGGTAGAACAAATAATATTTTAAATTAATATCCTTTTACACATAATAATCACAATTTGTAGCTCATTTTCTTAAAAGCCAAAACGTGTTATTATGATAACTTTCTGTGTCCATCTGTCAGTGGACAATCAACGTTTTTTTAAAGAGGTATTTAGAAAACCCTTTTTGAATTAGATAGCTCTTATCCATCCTTGAAGTTCACTGCAATTGTACTTCTCATGTAATTCATCGTTTTTCCTCTAGGTGACTTTGGAAATGGTATTTAACCAAACTACTGAAGCTACAGGAGCGAAGTTTTCATGAATGGGAAGGTCTACGTTCCAACATTGCAGGTTTCCCCCTCTGCAACTAGGGAGGCAAAACAGAATTCTGAAATTTTTTAATAAAATGTGCTTCCACCTGTTGCTTTAGTAAGTGTATCTTACTTGTTTCAATTTTAAAATTTGTGAATTGCTTTGGAGAAGACAGCATCTAAACTCAGGACACAGAACTTGTCATGGTTTGTGGCAATGTAATATACTGTTCGACAAAAATAAGGAAAATAAATATTATTATATCATGATGGCTGGTAAAGTTTACTAATAAGTTTTAATTCTTTGTTTATGTTAGCCATATAACCAGGATTAGTTAATGTATTATAGTATGAAGGTAGAGGATGGCTAGACAATTTGCCTCAGCCAAGGCAAACTTAAGGAAATTTCAAAATTGTAAAAGATTTTATGTTGCCATCAGCATTCACAGAAACATATTGTGGGAGCAAGGGGAATAAAAACCAGGGTCAGTTTGAAACTATTCCAGTGATAAGACTGCATTCAGCCCTCTTCAAGTTCCTATGCAAGCTGTTCAACTTCAATAATATTTATTTTATCTTCTTTTATAAAATATTCTGAATGATATGTCTCTTATTTTTCAACCAATAATTCTAGAGGGAGGGGCAAATGTGCACGGTCATGTATATAGTATTAACCCCTTAAGCCGATAGCCCAATTACATACTCGCCAAATGCAGATGTTGCTTAAATTGCGATTCTATCAGCATAAATTAGTCTTTCATGGGACTATATGTGTCACAGCAGTCCATCGATATGTGATCTTTCAATGGATCACCAATTTCCTGTCAGTTTGTTAGTTTTTATACTTTGTTAGAGGAAAAACATATCGTAAGCTACACTATTTAGTAATTTAAATACAGGCTTGAGGGGTTAAGGCAATATTGAAGATGTGATAACAAAAATTTATTCATAGACTCGTAGATATAGAATTTATTTCATTTTTAATTTATTTATTTTCTTGTAAAGAGGATTTTTATTTACATAGAAGAAATAAATATTATAACGCTAATACCATTATTACTAGTAAAATCCAAATGTCTCTTTGTTAAAATATACATACATATATGTATATGAACAAATTTTGAACTCTTATTTCAATTTCAATAAATCCTTTAGCTTTTAATTGGCTTTCCCTCAAATTTTAGATAACACAGAGCATGATAACAACTGTGTTCTTAAAGTACTAGTGAGTGTGGTGAAGTAAGAAATTAATAATGAAGAAATGATAAAGGTTCAATAACACATACAATGTGATTTACTGTCAAAATTGTTGATTCTATGCTATTCTAGTAGAGTATTCTTTTAAACTATTTGTCAGGTTCTAATACTCTAATTCTTATATCAGAACAGAAAAATAATTAATTTGAAGTTGCTGCAAGTTTAGAGGTAAAGAACTGGTGTGTTTAAGATTATGAAATGAAATATAAATCTAAAAAGATTTAAGGAGTCTTCTTATTTCGCTTAAAAAATGATTTTTTTCTGACAGAAAGTTTCAATTATGGATTGCCGGTCCTTTTTCAATTTTTATGAAATGTTGAGGATTGAAATTAGGGTTAGCAGATATCCCGTTCTTTTTTTGGAAATCTCTCAATTTTTAATGCTTTTCTTTCAGTTTTCGAATGAAATGGAAATTTAGAACGCATTCTTGGTGAAGAAAACTGCCACTTAAAATGCGATATAATCAATCAGCGAATCGTATATTATTAAGCCTTGGATGAGTAATATTATAAGTATCTTCATGGGTTTATATAAACAGAGCCCCTTGATCACAACATAGTTTTTCCTAATAAGAATCAATTTAGCTCGTATAAATTTGCTGCCAGTCCGGCTCTGCCTGATGCCGTCCCAAGTGCTACTATAGGTAAGTTTACGAAATGCTCATCGCACAACCTTAAAATTTCAAGGTGTCCACATCAAAACCAATGAGCTCCTCTCGCAGACAGAGTTGCTGTAATAGGTTGATACGTCTATTGTGACAAGTTGGGTACCTACCTAGTTACATCTAGGTTTCCAAAAACTACCCACCGAGGTAATATCAAAATACTTTCGTTGCAATTTTAACGATTCAACAGTAAAATGTTCGCTACAAACAGACATTTTTCAGTAAAGCATTACCAATTGTTCATTTCAGCATCTTCCGGGAAGAACTGCAGTGTAATGCCTTCAGTATAATTAGAACATTGTGACACACTACATCTTTTTTTAAGTACTTTCTCTTTGGCGAAGCACATTTGGGCAAAACATGCTTATGTGAGGGATGATATCGAGCTAAATTACCCAACCCAACCCTAAACTCGGAGGAATATCACGATGCTCGTAAGGGAGAGTGTGCTAAAGTTTCATGTCGGACAGACTGTAACGATAAGGTGACATTTTCTGAAGTGGTTAAGCTGCGAGACGTACGTCTCAAGAGCATTTGTGTTGTTAATACTTTATTTTACTTTATTATGTGTACGATATAGCATTTAGTTAGAGCCGTTATGATTTTTGGTCGCCACATAAATGGAGGCCCCGGGGAGATGTATTCTGTAAATCTAACTATAAGGTTGCTATATGTTCGGTTTATTTTGGATCAACAATTTGTGGGATAGTTCTAGTTTGTTTAAAAGTATTTCTGGTTTTTCGTGGTATAGTTCTCCTGGTATTTGATTGTATTGTGAATCATTCCGCTTTGTCATCTCATTAATTCCATCTCCTTTCGAGATTGCCGTTCGGTTAATATCCTGTTATTTCGTATTAAATATGTCTAAAGAACGCGGTAAAAGGGGCGTTGGATTGCTTCCTGAACCTGCAGAAGAGACCCAGTCGAACGGGGGTGAAATGAAGCCTCATTTCGCGGATTGTGTAAAAGTCGCTAATCAGCTGTTGCTTGAAATTTCCCCTTTCCATGAACCCACGTCGGAGAATTGGTTTAAATTCATATCAGCGGTATACGATGTCTTGTCTTTGATCCCAGAACATTATCTGTTTACTCTGTTGCTGTCTAAACTTCCGGCTAATTGTCGCCAATTCTGGCTCGCGGTCGTTAACCAGAGACTTCCATGGGATAATATAATAACTAAAGTATGGGATACTTTTGTCTCAAAAAGGGAATACGAACGACTTCTAACAACCAAAGTCAAACGATTCAGATGCCGCACAAGTCCCCTCGCGACTTTTATTATTCCGTTCAAGTTGCCGCGAAAGCACTCGGAAAAACGTATTCTGATGAAGAATTTATAGAAATGGTATTGGAAGGGCTCAATCCTATCTCGCAGTCCACGTTGACCTTCGCTACCCGCCCCCAGACGCTTGTTCAGCTGGAGGGTTTGGTGAGTCATGCAGCTAAGGGGCTAATGAATCGCCTCGAATATTCCGCAGCCCTGGCGCCGTTAAACTTAGCAAACTCACTTCCTTCTCCCAATTCACAGTCGGTTGCATTCCCCCCTGTAACAATTTGTTCCTTTTGTAATAATCGCGGACATTCTTTCCGCGACTGTCGGCGAAGAGCTAGAGAAAATCGCTCCGCGAGAAACCGCCCAGCCATTTCGTTTTCCAATATAAATGACCAACTTGAGATGCCTTTTGTAAATTGCGATGTTCATTCCGCAAAAATTCCAGCTTTACTAGATACCGGCTCCTCCTTATCGATGCTTGACATTAATACTTGGCGTAAAATTCCCCGCACGGGACGAACCCAACAGTGTAACCTTACGTGTCGGAATATCATTGCAGCTCGGATTATCTTGACACGATATGTTACATTGAGGGTCCACATTCAAAACTTATCGTGGCGACATACATTCTATTTGTCCGATTTGCCTGTCCCAATGATATTGGGTCAGGATTTCATCAAAAGGACGCGAATCGTACTTTACCACGACGCGTTTTCCTTTGAAAACTGTCCAGATAAGAAATTCCCTTTCCACTTCAATTCCGACACTTCGTTAGCGTCGTCCGATTCGCCCCCGTCATCAATTGTTCATATGCAATGCCAAAATGCCCCACTTGCAAGCAAAACCCATTCCAACAGGGAAAAGGTTTCCTTCGGCGGCGAAGATAACCTTAGTCGTCCAACAAAGGAAATAAAATGTCTCGTCGATGGCTATTCCGACGTAATCTCTTCACAATTAGGCCAAACCAACCTGATGTGCTATGAGATTGAATTGCTCGATTCAACTCCGGTCAGATCCCCTCCATATCAATGCTCGCCGCCAAAATTGGCCATGATGAGGGCTCATGTCGATAAGTTACCTACTCGCCGACGGTATTATCCAGCCTTCGTTATCGAACTGGAGTTCACCTGCCTTTCTCATCCCCAAGAGAGATGGCTCCGAAAGACTAGTGGTCGACTATCGTAAACTCAATAAGCAGGTCAAGGCCGATAATTTTCCTACGCCTTCGATAGAACACGCCCTACAATATTTGGGCTCGGCCAAATATTTCACCATTCTTGATTTAAATTCTGCCTTCCATCAAATTCATTTGACACCGCCTTCAAAGGAGTACACCGCCTTCGTCACACCGTTTGGGCTGTATCAATATAATCGTCTTCCATTTGGTTTAACCACATCTCCTCAGGTCTTTTCAAGGTTGATTGACAAGGTGCTAGGTGATTTAAAATATTCTTGTGTGTATCCATATATTGATGATTTATGCATTTATTCCAAGAGCCTGCAAGAACATCTTCGTCATGTCAAACTGGTATTGGAGAAGCTAAGGGCAGCTGGTCTCACGGTCCATCCAGAGAAGATGAAATTGGCCCACGAATCCATTACCTTCCTTGGACATCGAATCTCCCATGGCGAACTTACCACTGACCCAGAGAGAACACAAACCCTTTCGGCATTCCCTGTTCCTACATCAGTTAAGGAGGTCTCACGCTTTCTCGGTATGTGCGGTTTTTATTCCAAATTTATTCCAAATTATGCGGAGATAGCATCCCCTCTGAATGCACTCCACAAGAAAGATGTCATTTTCAAATGGACCAATTTGCAGCAAGATTCCTTTGTCACATTGAAACAATGTCTGTCTTCTCCCCCTGTACTTCAACTTCCTAACTTTGAGGAAGAATTCCATTTGTTCGTGGATGCCAGTCAGGTGGCACTTGGGGGGGTTCTTCACCAAACGTTCGATGGGAAGCTAAAGCCTATAGCTTATGCGAGTAGAAACTTGAATAATTTTGAACAAAAGCAGCCATCTTATGAATTGGAGTGTCTTGCTTGTTGTTGGGCGGTCGAAAAATTCAGGACTTATCTACAGCCAAAACTATTCCATTTATACACAGACAATGGGGCGATAACCTGGTTGTTTAAACATCCCAAGCAACTAGGAAAAATTGGACGAATGGTGTTAAAATTGTCATCCTTTCGCTTTGTAATCCATCATGTGCCATCTTCTAAAAATAGGGTAGCAGACTGTCTATCTAGAGCGGTTGACCAACCAATTGAGGATCCAACTCATTGTTCTATGCTGTTACATCAAATACCTCTGTCCTTCACAAACATTAGGGATCACCAGAATTCAGATCCACACCTAAAACAGCTGATGGAGCAAATCAGACAGGGAAGCCCATCCCACAATTATTTCATTAAGAATGGGTTATTATATCATGGAACAAGCAGACTTAAAAGGGGTAGAGTGGTCGTTCCAGATGCCCTCAAGGCCATGCTATTTTCCTATTTCCATTCCTTACCAACTGCTGGACATATGGGCGTTAGTAAGACTTCTGAGCGAATCTGTAGGGAGTTTTGGTGGAGTAACATGGTCAGAAATAGCCCAGATGGTTAAAACCTGTCATGACTGCCAAACATGTAAACCTAGGAACACCCTTCCCCCTGGAAAAATGAGTTCTACTACTCCTAACTACCCCTGGGAAAGAGTTTATATAGACTTTGTTGGTCCATTACCCAGAAGTCGGAATGGAAATACCTGTGCACTCACAGTCATTGACGGTTTCACCAAATTTACCTTCATTGAACCGTTACGCTCTCAGTTAGCCTCCCAAGTTGTTTCCACGTTATTCCAGAAAATCTTTCCTAAATTTGGCTATCCTAAATTCTTGGTTTCTGATAATGGAACCCAATTCAGATCTGCGCTTCTGGCAGATATGTGTTTTAAATATGGTATAAAACAGATTTTCACAGCCCCTTATTATCCACAACCTAACCAAGCTGAAAGAGTCCACCGCAACCTGAAATATGCCTTAACCATCTTATCCCAACATGACCATAGGAAGTGGGATGAGTATGTGCCCAGCCTAACCTTTGCCTTCAATTCTGCCAAGCACAGCAGTACAGGATATACTCCTGCGAGGGTGTTTATGGGAAGAGAACTTCCTCACCCTCTAACAAATTTCTGGAGAATTCCTCCACAAGCTCTGTCGGAGATATTAACACAATCTGAAAGGCAGTCCCTATGGCAAGATGTGTTAAGAAATTTAAAAAGGACAAGACTTAGACAAGCAGTGGCATTTAATAGAAGTCATTCAGGGAATCCCTTTAAAACTGGTGATATGGTCTTGTACAAAAGGTTTCCTACTAGTTCAAAGGCGCTCCACCAAACCGCCAAACTCACACCACAATGGGTCGGCCCATTTTCGATTAAAAATTTTTTATCTCCTGTGACAGCTGTTCTGGAACTGTCACCCACTAAGGAGAGAATTGCCAATATATCGCATTTAAAATTATATCATAAATAATTCTGTTATTATAACTTGTATGTGCCAGCGTAGGGAATTAGCGACCCCATCGCCCAATGATACTGCATCATTGCAATCAGCCCCCAGATGAGAATCTGGAAAAACATCCATTTTCAGCTTAAGCTATGCCTTTGTGAATACAAAGATGATGTTCGAGGCAGCATAAAGGATGATTAGACCTTTATGTTTGTCTCCATGGCTCTAAATTTTTATTATTTAAAGTAACCTAGCCATGCGTTTCTTATGTTTACTGGTAATACTGCCACTATTACCACAATAGTTTTTGTGCACTCTCCCCAATTGGGATAGTGTACCTTAAAATGTTTATTACACTGTATGCTATTGTCAAAACAGCTGTGCATCTCAAACAGGGAAAATATACTAATTTAAAATTGTTTGACTAATCATAATTATCTGGACTATTCTAAATATTAACCAATGTTATAATAATTATCTGTACCACTGTGAAAATTAATTAATGTTATAACAATTATCTGTACCACTTACTAAGCTCAAAATGGTTAATGTCATACTGACTTGAGCCCTTGTCTTAGAAAATAACTGCTGGTAAGTGCCCAGCATAAAATACTGTTTACTTTACTTAATACTTTAAATTCAAAATAATCTTTTGTTAAATTTCGGTACTTCACACTTGGAACTACCATGAACTCCTTTTTTTCTTATAATATCCATTGTCTTTTAATGTGCCCTTATTGTAAGCCTAAGGCAAGGAGTGGGCAATAAGTTTTTGTATCTCAATTCACTGGTGCTATTCTGAAACCACACACCAGAACCCTTCATGATAATTAATATCCGTTATGGTAAAGACATAAGTGGGGCGATTGAATTTCCATCCAAGAAGACATCTCACTGCAGTGCTTAGTGAACACTTTCCAAACCTGCCTTCAAGGAGTGTACTAAACCCGAACATTGTTAATCAGTGGTGAATGTTTTTCCGTTTCCCCTAAGAACTTCCACTGGAACAGGGGCGCAGACTCGGATTTTCAGAACAAAATAACATTTCCAGTGAATTATTCCCAATATGTTTGAATTATTCCAATGACATTAAATAAATTATATTAACAATACTAAAGAGAATTCGTGTGTGTGATCTAATATAAAGAGCGATTAAGGAAGTGCTACAGAGAAAGGGTGGGGACAATTGGGGGAAGAGATGGTCCAGGGAATCTCCCCCCACCCTTCAAAACTTTATTTTTTTTCATTTTCTGAGGGAGGATGCAGCGATTTTCTCTAGTGCTACGCACTTAACGAAGCACTTGTCGAATAAACGCGACGAAAACGCAGAAAATCGCCGCCTTTCATTATCGGTGTCTTTCGTAATCGGTGAAGAGAACACGGATGGCCTCACCGAATGGCCCGCCGAATGGCTGCTCCCACACCAACGCACTTTATATAGGGCGAATATTACCCCTATTTCCCATTCCCTCCTTTTCGCATGGTTATATCACATAATCAGGAAATTAACCAATACGAAGTCGAGGAGTCGCCCATTTAAGCTACCTGCCGTACCCTCCCCCCCTCGAGCGGCGACATGAGACGAGAGCGGCCGTTGAGAGAACGAAGGCAGAAGCACCGAGACATACCGAGAGCCGAGGGTCGCCGCGGTGAGCAAGAGTAAGAGAGAGAGAGGAGGCACGGAGACAAAAGCGAGAAGAGTTGTTCCTCGCAAGGGAGAGTGTGCTAAAGTTTCATGTCGGACAGACTGTAACGATAAGGTGACATTTTCTGAAGTGGTTAAGCTGGGAGACGTACGTCTCAAGAGCATTTGTGTTGTTAATACTTTATTTTACTTTATTATGTGTACGATATAGCATTTAGTTAGAGCCGTATGTGGCTATGATTTTTGGCCGCCACACATTGCTACAGAAAAACTTTTCTGAGGCCATTAGTGAAGGTGAAGAAGATGTTTTGACTTTGTCACCATTACAAGTAAAGTATCAAAGACCACAACTAAAATTGTTTGGAAAGTCTAGAACAAGGAACGATGTTAGTCCTCCTGCCTTCCTGGGAAATGAGCTTTTACCAGAAAACATTATAAAACTAAATTCACCATTTTTACTTTCTCCATACGTAGTAATGGGAAAGTATTGTGATCACAAAAAAAATCGACTTGGAGATTTCAACGGAAATACGTTTTGAGGTCCCTAGAACACGTTTAGACTATTTTCGGAATGATGTCTGTGTGAGTGGATGGATGTATGTGATTGTGGGTTCTTTAACTCAAAAAGTACTTGTCATATTAATACCAAATTTCATATACACTTTAGCATGAGCACAAAGAACTGATTAGTTTTTGGACAATAACGGTTAACTGGAAGTCGAGGTTTATTCGAAACCTGATTCGGTTTTTGCGATATTTCTCCATTAAAACATCATTATTGTATATAAAATTCTATACAAAGGTTATAGAAAATGTAATTTCCTAAAACTTTCATTTGGAACAATTTTCCATAGCAGTTATTGTTTAGGAATTATTTATAAATAATCGGTTTTTTCGGTTTCTGCCAAATATCTTCTTAAAAACGTTGTAATTGGTCATCTTCGTGGGGACCAAAGTTGTAGAGAATAATATTTCTTCCAAGTTTTGTTTGAAACAAATTTTCGTAGAACCATCCATTTCGGAGATATTTTGCTTTTTCTTAATTTCCAGTATACAGCGCCACCACCATGTAGCGGAGAACTCTGTAAACATATTCAAAATATACCTAATTTACGGCAATAAGGACGACTGTATTCTTTTACGATACGAAATAATAATTTTGCCTTATAATGCTATTCTTAATAATTGAAATAACTATACCCCAAATTTGGAGAAAGTCATGTGTTGGTCACATCAGATTTTTTTCTTTCTGAAGAGTTTCTGTCTGAGGTTACATGTCAGTCATGTATTTTCAGTGTGCAGACCATTTTCTATTACACTAGAAGAAATTCAAAGGTTTATTGGTGTAATACTTTCGATGTCACTTATTCAGCAAGCATCAACTCGTCGGTTTTGGGCACCAGATACATACATTTATCAAGTTGCAACTGCTTTGAAAAGATAAAGAAATTCTCTTACACTTTTGCAACAACATGGAAAATACGAGGAAAACTGACAAGATTATGCCAGTGTTTGAGTATATTAGACAAGCATGTTTCAAAGTACCCATGGAAGAGTATTTGTCTTGTGATGAACAAATAATACCCTACAAAAGTAGAATTAGTTTGAAAACATATGTAATCCTAAAAACACACACAAATGAGGTTATAAAATGTTGGTGCTTCCAGGTACGTCTGGATTTTCGTATGATTTTGAATTGTTTTCTAGCAAAGATGGTTACATAACTGTTCCAGGAGAACCCAATTTAGGTGCTGCGAGTAATATTGTAGTTTGATTATGTAGAAATGTACCGAAGAATATCTATCATAAAATGTACTATGATAATTATTTCAACACTATCCTATTGCTGCCATATTTAGCTAAATATAAGATTCACAGCACTGCTACAGTTAAAGAGTAAACCAATTAAAAAATTTTACTTTCTTCACTGAAAAAGCTTGGAGTAAACAGAGTAAACAGCAGTTGTAGATGAAACAGAAATTCATGCTGTCCAACGGTATGACAACATAGTGTCACTTGTTTCTACATATTGTGGAATCCAACCCACCTCCAAAGTAAAACGTTTCTTCAAGGCTGAAAATCAACATAAAGATATAGATTGCCCAAACATAGTATATGAATATAATTGTCATATGGGAGGTGCTGATTTACAGGATTCTTTGTTGGGACTGTATCCAATAAAGCTTCGATGCAAGAAATGATATCATTGAATATTTTATCACATGCTCGATTGTGTAGTAGTAAATTCCTGGCTTCTAGACAGAAGGATAAATAATCAACTAGGTCAAAAGGATAAAATTATCTCTTTTACAATTCAAGAGAGAATTAGCAAAATCATTATGTAACAAAGGTTACTTGGATACTGCAAGGAAAGGTCGTCCTAGAACATTGCCTAGAATAGAAAAGAAGAAAAGACGATGCAAGGAACCTCGACCATCAACAGATCTTCAAACTGACAAAATTGGACATTGGCCTAAGTGGACACAAGAAAGAGAAAGGTGCAAAAGAAATGGTTGCAATGGCAAATTATGAGTAAAACATCAGAAATGTAATGTACATTTGTGCTGTAACTCAAAAAGTAATTGCTTGACAGATTTTCATATATAATTTGCATACATATTATACCTAAATGGTAAAAATTTTTAATGATATTTTTTATTTTTGCTCAAGTGCTAAAGAGATGGTTACAATGTCAAATCACGAGTAAAATGTCATAAATGTTATGTACATTTGTATTGTAACTCAAAACTAATTTCTTTACAGATTTTCATTTGTAATTTTGCATACATAAGATCCCAAATTGGCCCATTAGAAAATCTTGACAGATTTTCATTTGTAACTTTTATGCATATTGTGTCCAAATGGGAACATTAATAAAAAATTATAAATAATTCGATTGATTTTCAATAATTTTCCTATATTATTATATGATAATGTATGGCTGTAATTAATAATCTCTTATTTTCTATGAATTTTTAAAAAATCATGCAATAGAGGGTTAACGTAAAAACAGGTAATAATAAACAAACATAAATTGAGATAATATGAAATAGAACAAAATAATGATTTTTTTTGTTTTTGTTAATTATTTCGAAAATTTTAACATTTTTCGTTATGTTATTCAAAAATCATTTTGTTGCATTATGCATAACATCTCCAAAACTACTTGATTGTTTTATCTAGTAAAAAAGGCAAAGACTTATTACAGGCTCGAGGGCTACATTAAATGGGGTCATGGGCCACATATGGACCACAGGCCATAGTTTGGAGAGCCCTGTTCTAACACGTCCATGGTGACTGTGCCAATTGGATATCTGATTTTGGCACGTAACTTTGCAAAATCAGGAACACTGGTGACCTAAACTCTGTCTTTCACATAGATCAGCAAATCCAAAGGATTCAGAGATGCTGAAAAGTGTAAGAATGACCAAGTAGGTGTTACACTTGGATCCATGCAGAAAAATGACTCAATAATCACATAGCACCTGAGCCATTTCACCTTCTAGTAATTAGAAAAGCTACAGAATTCTCAGTAGCCCCTAAAAATTTAGCAAAAAATATGAGTTGTTTATTTATGCTATCAATCTTGCCTTTTCGTTTTTTTAGAGAAGGTCATAAAATATGGAAGTTTAAATGGAATGCCTACAATTTTGTCAAATTTAACTCCTAAGACAATGCCATAATCATTTAGATCACTGTTCCATAAGATTATCATCATTCTTAACCTTTTACACACGTATTTCGAGTGGGGCTCGACATCGCTGGCACCTGTAGCAATTTGTATGTGGTACTTGACAGGCATTTCAAAGAAAGTTTGGAGATTTCTATCATTTGTGTACTTTTGATGCTCGAAATATAATCCCAAATGTGTCAGCAACCCATCAAAGGTTAGAATGAATTAAGAGCATTCATCATAAGTCTCTCTGGCCTGTCCAGAGTCCCTACAGATAAACAAACTGCAGCAAGCATCCTCAGCACAGTTTTGAGTGGATGATTCATAGGATTTTGGTTCTAGTTTCATCTCGTAGGGTATATAAGCAATGGAAGGAAAGACGAATGGCAACCACAGATTATTTTTCCTTTTCTATCTTTTCATCTTACCACATTGAAAAATTTTTCCAGAATTATCACGAGTGATTTGCAAAGATCCAATGATAAATTTTACTTTGATATGGAGGAACTGCACCAAACAACTGATAATTATTACAGTGAGTCATCTGATCCTAAAGAAAGGGAGCTATTTGAACTGGTTGCTGGTCCCCAAGTGGCATTACCTTACAAAAGAGATCATTACTTCACAAAAGAGATTGTCTGTTCCTCTTACCGAGAAATGCATGGAGAGTGGCACCGACAGCAGCATAATTTATAGAAAAATTCCAGGAGGAAGAAGGAGGACAATTTATATATGTGAGATGTGTGAACATAAACCGGGCAAGTGTTTCAAAAAGGATCACACTGAAAAATTATAAGAATTAGTATGAAGGACTACATGCACATATTAACAATAAATTGTAAAAATTGCAAAAAAATCCAAATAAATGCAGTTATTTACCAGATCATGGGTATTTAAATTTCAGGTGGAATTTAAATCCAAGTAGACTACCAAACCTAGGAGAAAAAATATCTAAGTGCATAAGGTTAAAAGTTAATTATATAAACCAGTGATGATAAAATTTTGCTCAAGCCATTTAAAGTAATGGATGTTTCAGCATGAGTTTATGTTGGAAGTTAAAGGCAACTATCTCTATAGATCATCTCAACTCACATCAGTAATGATTTCCTTTCAAATTTTAACCTACTTCAAATGGTGTGTTATTATTTACAAATATAATAAACTTTTAAAAAATACTGATTTAAACTTATTGCATATGGAACATACATTGATATTATTAATATGCCACAAGTGTGAAACTGCTGATATTATGGTATAAAAAAATTAGGAACCACTACTTTAAATAATTTATTTAAAAATATTATTCTTTAAAATTTTCACGATAAAAACTCAAAATATTTGAGCTCTACATTTTGTTTGTCATCTCCTAATACACACAATTCTATACACAAAATTAAGATATTTTTATACTCGAGAATAATATAAATGCATACATATATATTTATACACACCCATACATACACACAGTCACAATTTGTTTCTCAACCATATTCTAATTACATTTGACGATAGTACGGCTCTATTAATAAACGACATTTATCAATGACAGTGATGAATAAGCTATTAATAATATATATTTCTTGTGGATGCCATGGAATTTATGTTTAAAAGAGATTCTGGAAGTGCCCATTTGCCAAATACATATTCAAATCATTTGTTGCACATTAACATGGAAGCCCCTCTCATTGATAAGTCATCACATCCCAGAAAGATTTTGGAGGGTAATAGGGAATTGACTAGGTGGGTGGGGGAGAATAAAACAGAGAAAATATTTAATGCCATTAAACATATACCTTCATAGTGCACATGGAGATAAATGACAGTAAAAAAGATATTTTTGTTCTTGATTCTGATGCTAAAATTAGATTCTTTAAGCAGTGAAATTGCTAAAGTCTGTCTTCAGCTGAATTGTGGGTCTCGGTGGAAGCATCAATGAACGAGGACAGGATGAGGATCCCTTTCCTTCTGTTCCCTCACTACCATTCTTATTATTCTGCTTTAATCTGATTGCAGATTCCAGTCGCTGTCTAAGGTCTCCTCTATGAGCCATCAAAGATTTGAACTCCTAAAAAAATTACAATTTTGCTTTATAAGGAACTCATTACTTAGGTATTATGAAAGAATGAAATGATATTTAACATTTGATTCAATTTAAATTAACTTTCTTTGAAAATACAAGGTATTGAGGACCAATCCGCATTAAATGTTGTAGACATTGTTCATGAAGAAATCGTCGGTGTTGACTGGCCTCTTTAAATGAAACTCCTTCCAGAAGACAATTTATCAATGAAGGGATAAGGAGGCCAAATAAATGTCTCCCTATAACAAAAAAAGTAATTTCAGTACTTGTTTGTACTTCAAAATGACACAATGAATCTTTCAGGCAAATAAAACTTATGTTAAGTAGAGAAATTGTCATAATGTATATAGCAGTGGCATATGCAGGGGGGGGGGGGGGGGGGTATGGACCTCCCCTTAAGAAGTAATACAGACATCAATAAAATAATTAACCATTGGATATTATTTCTATCACTTTAAAATTCACTTCTATAATCCCTATAAGGTGCTGTTAGAGTGGATGCATAGTCTGATATTTTCTAAAAAGAATGCATCATCGTCCGTATTTATGCCAAATATAGACTGTGAGTCTGGCACATAAGTCGCCTATTATGTAACCAGGGGTGTAGTTGAGCCTATATTAGTCCTTGATTTCAAAATGATATTATCGAAATAGTCGGAAATTTTATAATGAATCAAATAGTAAAAGAAGTTAATGAAGATGTGCTTTATGCTAAGTCTTGGAATAAAACAAAAAATAATCAGGTGATCCTCAGACAGAAACCTGTGTAATATATTTGCAATGGGTAAATACACTACATAAACAAGTAACCCCGTTTCTTAAATGTAGATACAATAAGTAGGTTAGTGTAAGAAATGAGGTCGTTCACAGGACCTGGAAGAGTTGATGAAGTGGTCTGCAGAGTTCTAAAGAGGTGCTTCCCAAACTATGGTCTGCAGACTATTTGTGGTCCGCAGAGGTTTTGTTAGTGGTCCGCGAAGGCTTCCAAAATTAATTTTTTAGAATGAACCGCATATTTAGTTGAATTTTTTTTTTGGGAAAAGTTAATCAATTCTTACACTATCACAGGTATTCAATACTTTATTAATGTACCTGGTTAGCTCAAAGATTTTTCTAGTCCTTCATATTTCAAGATTTCACCTCTCTGCAGTCAAATTAACCCCTTTTCATTAATGTGGTTACAGTAAGTACGTTTGTGTCAAATGAGGTGGTCCGCAGGGCCTGGAGAGTTGCTGTAGCAGTCCGCGGAGCTCAAAAGTTTGGGAAGCACTGCTCTAAAGAATACTAGACTGTATTTTCACCATTATTAGAAAATTTTCTGACTAGTCTTCAGCAAAAATTTTCCAATCACAAAATCATAATGGAAAGTATCCAATACATTTTAACAATAACGAATCAAAATGACACTGCTACATCAACAATTTACGTTCACATTGAAAATTTATGCAATTTTTATCCAGAAGACAAAATGCAGTACACAAGAACTTTTTGAAGAAATAATACTTAGGCAGAAACACTTAAAATAATTGCCATTCAATGCAAATGATATTGCATTGAGAGAAGTTGTTTGAAATAAACAAGTTTTCGTGAATGTTTATAATCTTCTATGCATCCTTGTAACACTTCTGGTTATTACTTGTGAGGCTAAAAGAAGTTTTTCGATGTTAAAATAATTGAAAACTTAACTAAGGTCGATAATGTCTGCAAACATTGTCTTTGATGTATATTTATGGGGAAACTAACCAGGATGTGCATTTAATAATTAAAGAATTGGCCAAGAAGCTTAGAAGAATTGATTTTATTTTATAAATAAAAAATGTCATTTTTCAGTTACTAATTATTAATAATGAAATCAAAATTGTTTCAGCTTTTTAACAATGAGTTTCATTTTTGTTCCTAAGAATAGAATTTGTCCCCCTCCCAGGAAAATTCTGCATATGCCACTGGTATATAGATAAGGATTTTACTTGATAAAAATTACGTCTCAATTTTTTCTGAGAAGGATCCAAGTCTGGCATTATGATTACCATTGCCATAAAAGTCCATTGTGAATATAATGTTTGCTTGTAAAATTAACTACAGAAAAATGTATGCTTTTATAAATTGGTATTGCAGTCCACATAATAAATTTAGTAACACTAAGGAAAAATTCACCATTGCACACAGGTGCTTCAAGAATCAACAACATATTGATGTTTCTTTCAGGGGTAGCTAAATTGATGACTTTTCTAAAAACTGTATTTCTTAAATAATAATGGTGGCTTAAAAAGAAAAAATATATACAGTACACCCTCTATCTATGTGAGTTCAAACATCGAGGTTTCACTCATTCAGGGTTTGCTATCACTGCAGCACTGTCAACTCCCTCCCCAAGACATTGCAGCAATCACATTCCTTCTGTTCTGCAAACAATCATGAGTTTTGCTGAATTTATCGTGTTTACTACTGTCTGATCCTAAGAGAGACAGAACTGATAGGAGAGTGACTGAATTTAAGAGAATGATGAATAAACATGAAAATGGAGTTACTGAATCAGTCTGCATGGGATGAGAGCAGGCAACACTGAGAAAAAAGAACAAAACATAAAAATTACTATGGTAGCATGTACCCTAAAAAGCATGAAGTTTCCTCTTATACTAATGATCCCAAATGGAAAAGCCCTTAAGTCTATGGATTGAGGATCAGATACATAAAAAATGTTCCTCTAAGCAATCATATAATACATGAAAGTCAAAGCACCTGCATAAGCTTAGAGAGCAAAAGGCTGGTGATGGGGTGAGTAATACTACAAGTTCCACCTCCTTCAGCAAAAGTTAGGGACGATTCCAGCAATTTAAAAGGAGTTATATGGGGATTATATGACAGCAGAAATTTATCCTACAAAGATATTAAATTGCATAGAAGATAACAACTAAAAGCCATAACAGGCTTTCAATGCTGCGTTATTTTGGTAGAGGATGTCTTCCAGAACATTTTTGTCCAAGGAGGAGAAAGTGGCTGCCAGCTTTAAGGCAGCCAATTTTTAATCTTGTTTTCTGTGCTAATGCTTCTGGGGACTGTTTTTTGGAGAGCTAAACAAAAAGCCTTAATCAAAATTGCCCTGGTCTTGGTGTGGCTTGATAAAAGGTTCATTAGAGAGGTAGAGAAAGAGTTAAGTTTCCCAAATAACCATTTTCCCAAAAATAATTTTCCTGAAAGATTCATTCCAGAATCAAGTAAATCCTCTCCATTAGTGACTTGCAGTTTCGATAGTTTGCTATTCATATCCAACCCAAAACAAAATTGTCCCAAAGTTGATTAGCCTGTTTATAACAAAACTTTTAAAATTATAACAATAACGTTCCTATTATTTCTATGAATATCTACAACTAGTTACATATGAGCTTTTCTGGAAAGTTATTTATGGGAAAATGACATTAATGAAAATAGCTTTCTGAAAAATTAACCTTTCTACCAAGTGAGCATTCATGAAAATGATTTTCAGGAAAGTGGGCTAATGTCATAAAGAAATTCCTTTCCTCCATATCACTGCCCTTCCAAGGGCATCTTGTCTTAGGCAATGTATCTGCCCATCTGTTGACAAGGAAATGCAAAAGACAGCAATGATGTCCCATGCCATTGGAGGTGAGGGATTTGAGGACAAAGGCAATAGGGACAGACATATTCATTAAGTCTCACAGAGGAGGAGCTCTTAAAGTGTGGTAAGAATGAGGAGAAAATGTAGGCCAAAAATCTCAGTTAAATTTGCAAATACCAGTAGAGATCTTCAAGATGGAAAGGTTATTGATGCCCAAAATCTCTGAGGTGTACAGTTTGGAGTAGAGTATAAGAATGAAGAGAAAGTCTGAGGCTGCCACGATATTCTATGGTGAAATTAATACAAACAAGCAGAAAAATGCTCAAAACCTGCCCATTTTGATATTCCTGCACAAGCTAGAGCTGCAAGTCTCAGACGCTGATCCGTTGCACTCTCATGATATCTCCCAATGATCTATATGATACTCCAGAGTAACACAAATCCCACATCCAATACCATCATCATCTTCCTAATCCTCATTGTCTTCATCAACATCTATGTTACCATCATCATCTGTGCTAAAATTAAAGTTCACCATTACATCATTTATTGACGACAAAATATATAGTTATGTTTAAGAGTCCAGATCCTATCTCCCTTTTTCCCATAAGTTTTGATTCCTGCAGGACCCATCTTTGCAGTATTCTCAGGAACGTATCTCCCCTGAAATTTCAGGGTGTATTGTATTCTTTTTCAAAATACTCAAAGCCATAAGATGAAAAATTTAACATTATACAAAAGTCATTTGAAAAATATTTCGTGCATAATAGTTAACAATTAATTCATCCATTAAAAGATGCTAAAAAAAACCTGTAAGGGGTTATTACAAAACCTAAACCTTAATGTTAGCTGAAACATTTGATAAATTTCTTGTCTCTTGAGGTCCTATAAATATGCTCAACTTTTCTGAAAAATCCACCGGTAACACCAGAAAAATATTCCTTGTCAGACGAATAACTTCTCTCCCAAACTTACTTCTGACTAAAATTATGATAATGAACTTATATAAATGTATGATAATTTTTCTCGCAGAATTAAATAACAAATAAGGTTTAGCACACATAATAACATCAATAATTTTACCTTGAATTTTCTTCCCTTTCTGAAATAGGCAATTAAATAGCCAATTGTGTGCAGATGAGCCAAGTTTCATCAAGGATAATATACATACTGTGTGGTTGAAGGGCAACACCAACAGCTGCTTCCAACGCAACCATTCCTTCAAGAAGGGTTGCTATTTCTTCCTCTTCTTTTATCTCCTCTGAATCATTTGGTGGCCATCCTACTTCCACACTCCTTCCAGAGTGTACACCTTGACATACTATCTCCAGCAGGATTGGGGTAAGGTTGCGCATATATGGAGTAGATACCATCACCTCCTCATGAGAAAAGATCTTGCAAAGCACATGCATGCATTCCAAACGTACCTGCATTTGAAAAACAATAATTGAATATATAATCTCCATTTTTAAAATAACATTTCAAATGATATTTATAATCACTATGACTTGTAAAGCACAATATCACAGATGATGTGATTGAACATAATCTTACCCGTGAGTCAACACCCTTCAATCCACTCTTTAGTACATCAGTTGCACGGCTGCACAACTGATAAGCACTGGCTACTTGAGGTGGTGCATTGAGAGCAATGGTGGAAAATGCCTTCATTAGCGTCGATAGTTGGGTATCCTCCTTGGTCTTTCCAGGTAAGCCTTAAGAATTGGAATAAAGGTAAGTACTTTGTTAATGAGCAGGTCTTAATAAAAAGAGGTGGGTGGCATGTCTGCCACTTGATGCTATGTTTGCAGGTTCAAATGCTTTTGGTCTTATATGGCCACCACTGTAGTGGTTAACATACATAGTACAAAATACAAAATGCTACCTATGAGAGCAAGCATTAACACAATTGTCACTTTAGGGCAGAATTCATAAACATCAGTTTTAACATCAAGGTTGGACAAAATTGGATAAAGAGATTTAAGGACTTCTTTTTAAGTAGCAAAACAAACTGTATTACCACTGTAGTTTCTTATTTTTGAAGATGGAATGATTAGGCATAAATTTTAGTTTTTATCGGGAAAAAGTAAGAATTTTTCTGGGTTCCAACAATCGACTACCATGGCAATGAGCTCAACGCTTTTATATGGGTATGTTTTTAGTATGAATCAGACAGCTATATTATAATGACATTAATATTAAACTATGACCAATGGAAGAAATCCAATATTCCATATTTTGGGGGTTTTGCCCCATAGGAGGATAAAACTATGAGGCACTATGAGGAACTATGAGCTAGAGACTTGAAATTTGGCACAATTAGAGGTTTTTGGTAGGAAAAAATCCGAAAGTATAAAACTTCCTCTTTTTAGTGGCAATTTTTTACTAAATATAACAATCAAGCAGTGTTGGAAAATGTTGCGCGTAACATAATGAAATACTGAAATGATTTTTGAATAATGTAATGAAAAAAGTTAATGAAATTTTCAAAATAACTGTAACAAAAATGCAACGAAAACAAAGTGTTATTTTGTTATGCATTTCATATTACCTTAATTTATGTTTGTTTATTATTACCTGTTTTTACCTTAAGTAATTTTCATACCAGAAATAAGACAATATTTTCTACTTTATAAAATAGTTGTGCTCCATAAATAAAAGTTAGATTGGACACATCAAAAAATTTCCTGGAAAAATCGTAATTTACCCAATTCACTAAACAACCTTTTAATATGAAAATAGCATACATTTGTATATTGTGCACCTATATTTTCAAAAAAGTTTTTCAGGTTGATATTCTAGCCCACAAGCATAAAATTTATTGACCAAGTGGTCCACTTGTAAAAATGTTTGTAGATCTCTCCTCTACTATATAGGCTTAAAATGAAAAAAATATTCAAGTTTTGAATATGTGTACGATAGAGAAAAAAGTGACCCTAACCAGTTGCCGACACCAAATCAAGGACTTTTGCCATTGCACTCTGAAGAAGATGACTCCATTCTTTGGCACATCGAGAATCATGTCCATGACGATCAGAGCAAAGGGAGAACAAACAGCGTAGACTAGCCTCAGATGTTTCTCCCCCTTCTCCAAGTACTCCTGTTGCCAGGTACAATATTGTGGGAAGCACTGCTACAGCACCTGCCAGAAACAAAGAAAAACTGGGATGAACAAAAAGCATTTACCAGTACATATTGCTCTAAATTGCCAAATCTCAACAAAATCAGGAGTAACACTATTTTTTTGAGAAATAAATATACACAATTTTGTGTTGCCTGATGATGCCATGATACTGCAAAAACAATCACAATTAATTAAGTTGTGTGGAAATTGTGTATTTATTTATTCAAATAATAGCAAAGTTTATTGAGAACGAGTTAAAGGTTTAATCAAGAAAAATGCAACATTTGATCTATCACACAAATTAGAACAAAAAAGTCAAATATATCCACCATCATTGGTTGAATTAAAGAGATTAAAAGTTAATATATGATAAATTATAAAATGCCTCTCCCACCCCCTCTCCCTCTTCTCTATTGAATTTGTGATGAACTTTTAATAACGAAGTTGATAATAAAATCATTTATAGAAGCTGTTTATTACTTTAAGTTTTAAAGAATTTAAAAAATGAAAATGTGCCGAAATTAGACATGTCAACATCGCTCTGAAAAAAAAAGGTGCCAGTACGCCGTACCGTCATGTAACGTCACAAAAAAAGCACTGGCTACAAGTATATATGTACTTATGAAATGGTTTAACAGATACAAACTTTATACCAAACAAAAATTGCAACGAAACTACACAGATGATCCACAAAACACTACTGTACCCAAAACATGAAATACTGTGCAATGAAAATTTTTTCTATTACATAATCAATTTTAGGCAAACAGCTTGCTATGCCTAATTCTGCCAAGTTTAACACAATGTTTTCTGAGAAAATTCAATAAACATGGCTTGCTAGATCTAATTCAGCCAGATTTAACACTTAACATTATCTAAGAAAATTCTGTAAACTTTCTAAACAAATTACTCATTATGTTGTAGTAAAACAGGTACAACGGAAAATTATAGTTTTAGTCAATGTTCACTTCTTTGTCTGATTATTTGATTCTGGTATGAAGAGGGGTAACCAAAGTATCACCTTCAGATACATTGCTTTTAATGCAATAAAAATCAGAATGTTACTAAATGTTTTTCCTCACCTTGTGGTGAACAAAGACGTGGGATTTCTTGCATTGCATAGAGAGCATTTGCCACTGGACGGGTATCCAATGAGACACTGCCTGATAAAATAGGGCGAGGCGTAGCAGGAGGAATGTCTGGAGAATTTGGTGCAAGGTGTGGATAGTATCGCAGCATAAGACATAGACAGACCTCAAGGAGAGCAAATGCAAGTGACTGTCCAGGAGTGATATCTGCTTCACCCTCAACATCTGCTGGCATTCCTATTCCATCATCAAGGCTACGATTGGCTGGTGAGATTTCTAAGTAGAAAAATTAAACTAATCAAAACAATGTCGACCAAAATATTTAGGTATTATAAGGACCATTCCAGGATTAGAAGTTGTCAAATAGAAAATTTTCAATAAAAAGTAATGGTGATAGAAACATGATTAATGCAGAGACGATGATTGTTAAACAAAAATTATTACATATTTACTGGATTTTATAACAAATGATTTTAAAATGGGTTTTCATAGTCATTACCCAAATACAGGGCAAAATTTAAGAAAAAATGGAAGAGCTCCTCACCTTTAAGCACCTTTCGCTTGTAAGTTTCAAGAGCTTCCAGACCAGCTTTAAGTATACTTCCAACTACTTCCATTGCAAGAGCATGTACTTCAGGCCACTCACGAGTAAGCACAAGTCTATAATCACAAAAAAAATCAGCTGAAAGTTTTATCTCATAAACTTAACTTTTATGGTATAATATGTCAAAAAATCTGAAGAAAAGTTTCTATTATCTTTGATTGTTTGTTTTAATTTGTCAGTTTTGTGTGGTTTTAAACATGTTAACAAATTTCAAATGTTTTATATGAGACAACAAGAAATTTAGTATCATAGCTACAAGGATATATTACATGAAAATTTGAAATGCTCTATGAATTATATGAAATATAATTTCAAAATTTCATGTAAAACAGGTGGTTTTATAATATGATTGATAAAAATGTATTTTGATTTTACAGTTTACCATATTTGTAAATGACCATAATTAAAATATTTCTATAGGAAATACAGTGGAATTTCTATAAGTTGAACCTCGAGGGAAACAAAATATTCTACTTATAGAAAGTTATAGAAGAAAATAACATGAAAAAGATTTTGTCCTGTAAAATGAATTAACTTTGAGTTATGGAAAATTCAAGTTATAGACGTTCCACTTATAGAAGTTTGACTGTAACTAGCTAATTCAGCATCACCAACCATTATATTCAATGCCTTGGCTTTCAAACAATGCATCATAATGATACATTTTTTAAAATTGTAGAATGGTAATGCAATCAGCTTATAAAAATAATAACAGGCTTGGGAGAAGAGTGCAAGATATAGCAACTACTACTGTATTTAATCAATTGTAAGCCAACCTTTTTTACCTTTTTACCATCTCAGAAATCGCCACTCGGCTTAGAATCGGTGTAAAAAAGTTAGTCAATGAATTTATGTCCTTAGTTACATTATAACGCGAGATATAAGTGTATTAAAGTGGAAGTAAACTATCTACTTTAAATGTATGCAAAAAAGAATCAAAATGACTGAACACCTATGGAGAAATAAATTATGTAAATAATACGTGGCATGTCAAAGTCGTAAAAAAACGCAGCGATAGGGCTCGTAGGCATAAAAAGCTATATATGTACACAATGTTTCGTTTGACTCATGAATCAAAACATTTGCCTTTCCTACCTCCCTCCCCTCCCTATCTTGTTTCAGTGTGTCTAGTATATGCGTACTGGGATTTCCCGAGCGAACCGTTACTTCCTTGTGCCTTAGCGGCATAGCAGCCAACTTGGGAGAATAATTTAAGAATAAAAGTGAAAAGGAATTCCCAGATGATACTCATGTAGTACTAACGTATGTTATGTAATATGGTGTCCGCATTTGACTGACGAGAAACGGCTATTTCTTTACGAGAATAAGATCCCGGGGAATAACAAGGTCAAACTACTCTTTTAGTAGAAGTTGTTATGAATAAGTGAATAAAATGTATTTTATGTCGCCGTAATTTTAGTTAATACTCTTTATTTAATTATTAACTGAAAATCTGAGGCGTTCATAATTGTTGGTATTTTTAAATAAATGACCCCAGCTGTCTAACAAGCACTTTAAAATCAAAATTTTTCCTTGCGTGACCTTGTGAAAAGTGGGGGTCAGCTTACAATTGGTGTCGGCTTAGAATCGATTAAATACGGTAAGTTAAAAAGATCAATGAACCAATTTTAACTAGGATACTATGGAATACTTTTGAAACCTATGAGAACTTACCTGTGCAGAACATTACAGAGCTCAATGGCAAGTGACTTGTCTGGAAGAGCAGAATGATTTGGTTGTTGATTGGAAGCGGGATTGACTGTTGAAGATGAATTTGTGTTAAGGGGAGTTGAAGGGAGGAGGAGGGAACGACCAGAAGGTGATGAGAGGAGCGTCTGCAGGGCATTCAAACAAGTTGTCACAGACTCTTTTGGTTCTGATGATGATCGTGGTCCACAGAGTGATTCCATGCAGATACCTGCATCAAAACATTTTTCTATAATTAGATAAAACTTCCTCCAGAATTTAAAAAAATTCCAATTAAAAAGTTTTCACAATGTTCTAAACAATTAATTGCACCACAATGAAATATAATTAAAATATACCATAGCACTATAAAAGTAACATACTACACATTACTGATATGAATTAAGAATACTTATTTTGAAACCACAATAAGCATCATGTTTTCTGCTATTCCCTCAAAAATAATTTATTTTCTAAATACTACTGTAAAATTCCCAGTATGGAAGTTAAATAAGTGATTGTACATTAAGGTGGTCCTTCTATGGAGGCAAAATTTTTTTTTTCGAGATATTCTTTGGGACACCCACTACTTTTTTCCTTTCGGCGTGAGGATGCTGTGTGTGAAATTTTGACTCAATTGAACAATATTTAGAGGTGGCTCATCGAGGCTGAAATATTTCACATTTGTCGAAGATTTGTCAATAAACGAAAAATTGGTTATATTCAACTTGTCTGCCAAAATTTAGCTTTATTTTTCATTTTTTTGTATTAAGGTAGAACAAAGGAAGGGATAAGTCCACTTAAATATTTTAAAGAGAGCTTTATTAATCTCACTTAGCATTCATGTCTTTCACAAGTGCTGCCTTTGAGGAGTCTGTATACATTTTATGGTAAAGGGACAAAACTTGTAGCATATCCTGCTTCTGAGCTTCATCTTTGGTGTGCAGGCTATTGTACTGTTCGATTAGAGCTACTGCTCTCTTAGCAGTGCCATTAACTACTTTCAGGTTCTTAACAATATGAAGAACATGAAGGTAGTCCTCTCTTATATACCAAGTCGATGGGACAGCATCAAGAAAGTCTGAATTCATATCAAACCGTGAAAAAAGAGCTTGTGAATTTAAAGTCACCAGGCCCTCTAACTTAAGTGTTTTCCACTTGAGAAGACTTCCAGATCTCTTCAAATTCACTTCAACTCTCTTTGGAAGATCAGGTATCCTCACCGGTCATGTAGCCCCAACAGCCCTTTTCTCTTTGGTCACAGAGAAAAACTATATCCTGTTGAATCATGATCATTTTCATAGCATCATTATGTATTATATCAAAAAGATCATCTAATTTATCCGTGAAGTCATAAACCATCTTTAGCTGGGTGGGGTTTTCATCACGGCCACGGTTTTTCACTATAGCTTTCCATTCATCATGAAGCTGCACTACATTGTCAACAGCATGTTGTTTCTTTCGGGTCGGGATACAGGCTTTATCCCAGAAGAATTGCACTAGATTCACGATTGTGGTCGCAGCAATAAGAATTTTCTCCTGCAGAGTGATGTGATGTTGGAAGAACACACTTAAGCACCTATCTGTTTGACGGTAGCTTGTTACCCGTGATCTCATGTGCTGTATGACATACTAAATATAGACTGAGGTGTGAATCTTGTTGGGGATGCCATTTTTGCACACAAGAGTAGTCGGCACAGCATGCATCCCACTTACTGCCTGGTACGCCTAGCACTAGTGTTTCGAATGCACCCAAGAGCAGGACGCTGATCTAAGCTTGCAGACAGGGATGCCGGTCTGAGCTTGCAGGTGGTTCCAGGAAAACATACTGCACAGTTACAACTGCTGGCCAAGAGCAACATGCTGCTGCATGGGAGGGAACAACGTGGCACTTAAGCTGTGTTGTGTTGCAAGTGTACGGCTGAAATCATTGTGTTATCACTGATTTCTAGTGTATTTTAGATGTCAAGCAGAATAATAACTCCTAACATGTCAAAGAAATTAATTTAGACCATTTTTATTTATTTTTATCCGATTAGGCCCATATTTCACACAAATTACTTTCATACTAAAAGGAAAAAATGAAGGGGTGTCCTGATCAAATTTCCAAACTTCAAAAATAAGGACAACCCTACTGTACATGTAAAAAATACTTAAATGGATCTTAATAGCAACTTATGACTGAGATAAAACAAATAAGAACTTTTATTCGAGATAATACAACTTAAAAAATTCTAAAAGAATTCTCATCATATTACTTCATCAAAGATAAATAAAGCCATTTCAGGCTATATTTTCTCTAAAACATCTAAACCTATCAAAAAAGTTGATGCAACAAAATATTTCATTATCAGCCATAATAATTATAAGAAACTTTTTCCATACATAAATGTTTTAAAGCAAGTACTTCATTTTTTTGACAGATGCTAATAGTTACACTTCTTTCAAGAAGCCCTCTTCAAAATTAATTAGGTCAAAACAAAATATATTCCCAAAAGTAGCATAGCATTTTAAACAGCAAAAACTTACCAAAAAGCAGATGAAAGTGGTCAGGTTCCATGTTTGGCATTTTACCAGATTTATCTTTATCTTCTTTAGTAGCCACAAGGTCAAGGGCAGCTGCATGAAGGATTGGTGGCCAACATGCAGAGTAATGAGTTTTTGAAGCTTCAGCTGTATCGCTTGTGTAAAAAGCTTCTCCGTCATGAGGAAGCTGACTTCCAAACTCTGTAAATTGCAGCAATAATGGAATTAATAGATTTCCATTTCAAGAATAAGGAAAACAATGAGTGAAATATCACAATGAATATATACTAAATATTGTGGTGTATACGTCAACCCAAGTTGAACCTGATTGTGTGGTTAGGCATATAATCATTGCATTGTATTCTTTCACTTCACAAGTACTTTACAAAGTATTATTTTTGTCAGACAACATTCAGGTCCTATGTGCTCATATCTAAGAATGCAACAAGATCTCAATTATGTGTTGATTAGGAAATATGCATGTAATCCTCAATGTTCATGTAACATATATTGCTGACATCAAATAAGTACCCTTTCATCATGGCTCCACATGTAAAAAGGATGAATATCAAGCTGTTTTAAGTTAAAAGTCATAGAATTTGCTAAAAATCAAATAATTGTTCTGCAGTGATGGAATTCAAAGTCTGCTAAATAGATTCTAAACACTGAAACAGCAGATTCAATATGGAGATCTCCTGTATTGGATGATTTGTAGTATTCAACTATTGGCATCTCCCAATTTATGTGAGATCCATCATTCCTCCGATGTAAAGCACTTGTTTATTTTACAAAAGAAAGCTGTAAGATCTACTGTTGGTATTTGGTATAGAATCATGTAAACCTTTGTTTATTCATTTTGGAATATTGACAATCTATAGTTTATATATTTACAAAATCCTCATTTATGCAAAAGAAAATTTGAACAAATATGAAGTTAGATCGGATATCCATTCCCACAATACAAGAAATAAAGATACTATTGACCTGAAATTTTGTAGATTAAAATTAAACTTGTTAGCTTATAATAATGCTGGTATACGGTTATATAATGCATTGTCCCCAAAAGCAAAAACTGTCTCCCTTTTAAGGTTTAAAAATGTGTTGTATTTTTGGTTAGCTGCAAAAGCATTTTACACTGTAAATGAGTTTTACGAACTGGATGTGGCTAGTATTGCTTTTTAGTTTGTTTATCTTAATATTTTGTACTATGTTTTGATTCTTTTGTTGCATTATTTTTATAATTATTCATTTGGGATTTTTATATTTTCTCTTTTTTATATTTATTACTTGGCATCTGTAATGTGTACCTCATTATTGATGAATAAATTAAATAAATAAATTAGTACCACGTCCAAAATGTAGTTATTTCTCGTAATTGAGCATTTCGAAAAAATAACTCCTATAGTTACTTTATTACCATCACTCATGTACACAACCACAACGTTTACTTAAGTTTACGTAGCTACACAATCCATTCACAGAATGCACACTATTTTTAACTAAATAAGGGTAATACATTCCATAAACACACACCTTGAAGCAATATTTTCCATACAAAACGTTTTGCGAATGTCGGTTAGTTGAGAATTAAATAATTACACGTCTTCGAACATATAAGATGAAAAGTAAAGGAAAACTTAGTTACCTATACACTTCCGAGGTATTTTTCAATGCTTACGGTAATAAAAATGTCTTATATTTAAAACAATTAACACAGAGATGTGTCGATTAATTTTTGGGTTTATTAATGTTAAAGTAAAGTATAATGTTCGGTAAAACTCCTGCCACGTACAGCAATAGCATCATACACGCAATAGTCTCCAGCCAAGAGCAGACGATCATCTCCTCGATCTCCTCCTTGCAATCCACGTGACGTCATGCGCAGAACAGCTCGTTTTCGTCCACCGGAACGACCTACCTTGTATTAGTAGTACCATGACCCACCATGACAGAACCATCCTGAAAACCTCGTATCGGAAACCCAAGCCAGAAAGACAGTTAAAAGCAGAGGAAGATTTCAAGGAATCCCTAAATGATCTCTTTGACGTGACTCCTACAAATGCTTTTGACTTGATTAAAACTGAGAAGGACAAACAAATTTAATAGCTCAGCGGAAGAGCGCAGTAATAAGGAAGCAGAGAGGGTAGAGCGTTGGCGTAAGAAGCGGCAAGGTATGATTATGAAATTTCCTTTATTTCGCAGGTTAATTTTCACAGATGGTAGCTAATAAAATGGTCGTAGAAAATTACATATAACCAGGGGCGGGCCAAAAATACATTTCATACATCGGAACGTCGTAGTCTCAGGTAATGCTCAACCATATGACGGGGGTGGTGATGAATGTCACTCGTCTTCTGGTGGTGAATATAGTTTATCTTTACGTTTTTAAAGAAATTTTTTTTCTAACGTTGAAGGTCTTCCCGTTATCCGATCGATCTCAGATTTTGTACAAATTATTTTTTTACCAAGTGGAACAACTTTAGGGAGCGTTGTGAAATACAATCGCAAAAAAAATTCACCATACAGCTAAGGTCCACCCTAATACACCCACATACACAGACATTCCGAAAATAGTATAAACGTGTTCTAGGGACCTCAAAACATGTATTTCCGTTGAAATCTCGAAGTCGATTATTTTCATGAGAACGATATTTCTCTATAGTACGTATATGAAGAAAGTAAAAATCGACTTCGAGATTTCAACGGAAATACATGTTTTGAGGTCCCTAGAACACGTTTATACTATTTTCGGAATGATGTCTGTGTATGTGATTGTGGACGATGTGACTCGAAAAGTACTTGCCATATCATTATCAAAATTCATATATAACACTTTTGTGTTAGCATAAAGAGCTGATTAGTTTTTGGACAATGCCGGTTAACTGGAAGTCGAAGTTTATTCGAAACCAGATTCGGTGTTGGTGCAATATCTCCGTTAAAACATCATTATTGTATATACAATTCTATGCAAAAGTTATAGAGAATGTAATTTCCTGCATCTTTCATTTGAAACAATTTTCCATATCAGTTATTGTTTAGGAATTATTTATAAATAATCGGTCCTTTCAGTTTCCGCCAAATGTCTCCTAAAAAATCTGTGGCCACACATGACTTTCTCCATATTTGGGGTATAGATATTTAAATTATTATGAATAGCATTATAAGGAAAAATTATTATTTCCTATCGTAAAAGAATACAGTCGTCCTTATTTCCGTAAATTAAGTATATTCTGTATGTTTACAGAATTCACCGCTACATTGTGGTGGCGCTGTATACTCGAAATTAAGAAAAAGCAAAATATCTCCGAAATGGATGGTTCTACAGAAATTTGTTTCTAACTAAACTTGGAAGAATTATTATTCACTACAACTTTGGTCCTTACGAAGATGACCAATTACGACGTTTTTAAGGAGATATTTGACGGAAACTGAAAAAACCGATTATTTATAAATAATTCCTAAACAATAACTGCTATGGAAAATTGTTTCAAATGAAAGTTGTAGGAAATTACATTCTTTATAACCTTTGTACAGAATTGTATATACAATAATGGTTTTAACGGAGAAATATTGGAAAAACCGAATCGGGTTTCGAATAAACCTCGACTTCCGGTTAACTGTTATTGTCAAAAAACTAATCAGTTCTTTGTCCTCATGCTAAAGTGTATACTCGTTACTTCAAATTTGGCGAAATTACCTGCATAAGTTGCCTTTTACTGGTGGAGGCGGTGTTATATTCAATTAATCTGGATATCAAGGCTGAAGACATTTCTTGTCGTATACAAATCAACCAAGCCCAACACGAGTAATATCAACGGTAAATAATCGGTACTATTACACAATCATTATGGGCGTAAACGTGCTTTGGTTGCTTTTAATACGAGAGAGAGAGAGGGAGGGAGGGGAGAAAGTGAGGGAGGGTGAGAGAGGGAAATGACTTTCAATACAATAAATGTTTCTGATGCCAATTTGATCTCCATAAATAGCTTGAACGATCGAATCTTTACTCCCGTTGATATTTCAAAGGGCATTACGCTAGTAAGGTTTTAAAGGAGAAATATAAGACTCTGAATCCCATTAAAAGCTTGCCCATTACGAACTTTGACGAAAATTTAATTTTTTGTCCCCAGTAAAGTAGTACTCCTGATTGGCGTACGTGATTCATTTTTGCGATTTTCTTATTATATTTGATTTAAAGTCCTTAATATCAAATTTCATGAAAATCCGTTAGGTAGAAGCCGAGAACGAACATGCGGACGGACGGACAGACAGACGGACCGACGATAATAGGCGCTCACGCTGTACGCGAAACGCGCCTAAAAAGGAGTTTAAAAGAATAGAATCCCTTTGAAGTGTCCTTGTTTTCCCTATGCGCTCAGATTTATTTTTTCTGTGCTAGCGTTCAATTGTCTAAATCAGTCTTAGGTAGTCCTTTATCTTGTGATGTAAAGTTACCTACCCTTGCAAAAATGTCAAAATGGTAGAAAAATTAAAAAATATTTTAAATGTTTTTATAACTGGAAAAATCACCCATGATGAAAATGTGATAATTTCTGAACAAATAATTAATTAAAGAAAAAAATTGAAATTTTATAAATTTACAAATGGCGTAAGTTCGTTAATATTGTAAAATATTCATTACCAACTTCACAGAACATCATATCATAAAAAATAGATCAAGAAAAAGTCAAATTCAAATTATTTGAAAAGAATAATTCCCCACCAGCTGAAAGATAAGAAAAATTAACTCTCCAGTTAAGGAGTTAAATGTCCTTCAACCTGTGGGGTTAGTTTGATTTAAATGTCTTGCGTGATTAAGGGGTTTATTAAGTTAAATAACGTTTCCTTAACAACAGCAAGATATATTATGCCGTAAACTGCATAAAAATTAAAAATATATTTTCCCAATCAAAAATTATTTCATTTGAAAGGCTATTGAAATCATAAATAAAAGTTTAAATAGTACATATTTTTAAAAATGCATAGTTTAGTTTGTAAATAATAAATTAGCATTGTAGTTGCCATTTGCATTTTTATGTATAACTCGATAAATATTTCATTTAGAGAAAAATATATAGAATAAAAGTTGTAGGGCATTTTAAAATAGGTAATCGTCTTATGTTCTAAGCTAATTCGTGGAAAAAGCACCCAAACGATGTAAATTAGTATTTAACAAAATCATAGCATAGTTAATTGGATAAATGCGAGTTCGGAGGTACACTGTGTTCACATCTTATTTTTGGATTAACTTCCTCGCATATACTAAGAGTAGATGTAATGTGATCAGAGGAAAATAGTTAAGCATGTTTGTATGAGAATAATTGCTCACAAAATTCCTAAGTAAAAACAAGAATTGGATTATTTTATGCTGATCACTATACATAACGGAAATTAAGTTGCAATTGAGGAAATTTTTACCTGCCCGACATTACAAATTCATTTGCTTCTTTTTTAATCTTGTAAATTGTCCTCTGAGACATACCACATAGCTTGCTCATCCTACTAAGAGCAGATGACAGACTTTCATTAGACTCATTGAGGCAACTACTAAGAACACTCAATATTGTTTGTTTTTCTGAACTCACCTTGCTTTCTTTTCCGTTGAGACGTCCATTTTCTCACAAAAACCACAATATCAATATGAAAATACGTTCAGGGATAATCAACATGTGATGTACATACACAATAATTTTAAAAAGGGGACACTATAAACATAAAACCTGCAAACACAACGTATCTCTACATTTGAACTGTATTACACACCAGTTTGAAAACGTTTTGAAGAATTGTTAAAACAACTAATTTGCAATATACAATAAAACTGTCAAAATTTGTAAGTACTTTCCCGCAAACTTATGAGCAGATAAAACAATGAAAGCACAAGATAGTCCAACTAGTCATAACTGACGGAAGTGCGGGCGAGAGACCGGACCACAATAAAACTTTCACATTGTTCACCCTCCCCTTGGCGACCCAACCTCACATCTGGGTGCACCAAAAATAACTTCAAACATTTACCTACAACTTTCTCCCTTAGACCATGAAAGTATCTTTATAAATAAAAAAAGTTTCCCACAGACAAACTTTTTCAAGTCAGGCTGGAACATGCAAAAGGAACTTTTGTAATTAAATGCAGAAAACAAATATTTAAAATCAATTTATTAAACTTTCAGTAGCACCATTACGATCCTTAAAAATTCCTGAGCGTAATGCAAAAAACTATATTACATTATTTTAAAACAGAACGTAAAATGTACATTTTAGGTCAAATATTGTTTGTCGCATTTTGTATAGAATATAATTTTTAGTTTTCATTTAAAAGTATATCATCAGATTCTGCGTTAAAAATAGCGCAATTAGAAATTTTGAATTTTTATTTTAATGCAACTTCAAATTTTCCTTGTTGGGATTTGCACCTTCTCCCAAAGTATTTCAGTTTTCTTCACAGCTAAATGTGCCCCAGAACGCAGATCAAGCTTTACTTTATGTAGATTATAATAAAACTCGTAAAACTTGTTCGTTGGATGGCACCAATAATTTGACACTCGTCATGTTCGAGCAGAAACAGCTATGTATGCTTCTCATTTCCATTTTTGTTTCGGATACTTTTCACTTCTGAAATTTCACAGTGACCTCTCTAAATGCTCAAGATATACTGACAAGGCAATCTGATCAACTTGGAGTCCACGTTGGATGTCACAAGCCACTGAGAACAGATATGAGATGCAAGGTTATACATTGTTGTAACATCATTGAAGAACCATACATTGTCGCATGAACATTTTTTTCATGTAAATACTTATTATAATTTTTTGTACTCATATCTCCGGTTATGGAATCCTCAAAAGGTGGCAGCCCTAGTTGTATACCATTTTAATAATTCAAGTTAGATGTGACACGTCCTCCCCTTATCCGATCGATCTAAAATTTTGCATAAATTTTTTTTTCACCAAGTGGAACAACTTTAGGGGGCGTCGTGAAAAAATTTTCATGGTTGAAAAATAAGGTCCACCCTAGTGCGTATATACCTGCATGATAGAATTCTTTAGGACAGCTATGCAGCCACTGGAGGACAACAGTTTACACCTCTTCTGTATCATTGAATTTTTGACCGCCAAGGGACTCTTTGAGAGGACCAAAGAGATTATAATCACATGTCGATAAATCAAGGGAATAAGGGGGATGATTTAGCACTTCCCATCCCATTGTTGCCAGAGTTGAAGTGGTGAGATTGGGTGTATGCAGACGAGCATTATCGTGCAACAGGGCAACCCCTCCTGCCAGCAGACCTGGACAACGTTTGCGTATGGCTTCCTTCACAGTATATATATAATACGAAGCATTCATTGTTGCACCAGCCGGAAGAAAATACACATGAATAAGGCCAGCAAATGGTCGCCATAATTTTTCCAACAGGTGGCTGAACGTTGAATTTTTTTGGTTTGGGAGAACCGGTATGCTGCCACTCCATACTGGATCTCTTCAATTCGGGAGTGTAATGATGTATCCAGGTTTCATCACAGGTTATTATGCATTGCAAAAAGTCATCCCCTTCCCTACAATGTTTCTCTAAATTGTCTGTACACATGGTCACTCGTGTCTGCTTCATATCAAATGACAGTTGTTTTGTTACCCACCGTGTGCTAACCTTGTTGAATTTTAGGTGATCATGGATGATTGTTTCAATACTGCCAACACTAATCTTTACCTCAGCAGCCAGCTCCTTCATGGTAATATGACGATTATCCAAGATTAACTGTTCAATGTGTCGAATGTTCTGTTCTGTTACTAGTCGGTCTCGCATGTGCATGCTCCAAATCACTTACTGATTTGCAATCGTTTTTTAATTCTTCTGCCCAATTATACACGGATTTTCGTGTGAAGACCTTCTTCTCTGAACTGCACTGACAATCTTCTGTAAATTTCATCTGGTTTAGTCCCTTCTTTCACCAAAAACTTGATAACACATCGCTGTTCCAGCGCAGGTGTGACTTTTTGGGACGCCATAATATTTATACCCATCATGCCTTACTGCGAACTAAATAACTAAATCAGTGTGTGATGTCATGTCTGGCATTGTTGCCAGCATTTGTGAGCAAAGTTCCTATTATCTAACACGATTGGTTGCTAGTTTATAAATAAAAGTGCAGGTGAACGTTGAACCACCCTCATAGTATACATATTTAGTATAAGAATTCCATTTCATTTCATGCACTATTTAAAAAATCGGTACAACATACATTGTACAAACTTTCTCACATACGTACTAATGCGTCGTTTAGTTATCTTTAGAAAATGAAAATCGTATGAGCCTGTTTTTAGAAAATCCAATTTTTGTTAAAGTTGCCCAAGAATAAACTAGCCTTATATTAATTTTTTGAGAAATATGAACTATACAGTATTATTGAGGATGTAAACTTAAGTAACTGTACGAAATTTGATCAAAATCGTTAGAGCCGTTTCTGAGAAAATCGAATTATTGTTAAAGTTGCCTAGAATAAACTAGCCTTATATTCATTTTTTGAGAAATATGAACTATACAGTATTATTGAAGACGTAAACGCAAGTGACTGTGCAAAATTTGATCAAAATCGTTAGAGCCATTTTCGAGAAAATCGGATTGTTGTTAAAAATGCATAGAATAAACTACTCTTAATTATTGATCAATGTCAACCATTTCTATGTATACTCTGCTCAGTATGATAAAATGCCTAAGTACGAGATTTCATTCATTTTTGTTCGACTGTCTAGGCTCCAGCACCAGTAACAGACAGACGGCATTGCGAAAACCACTTTTTCGGATTCAGCGACACCTAAAACGTGTATTTCCATAAAAATCTCGAGGTCGAATTTTTTCACGAAAACAATACTTTCTCAATACTTCGTATGAGAAAGTAAAAAAACATTCACTAACAAGGGGAAGGCACTACTGACCCCCAACCGATTTGGCTGAAACTTCGTAGAGATAATGTCCATGACGTCTGATTAACGAAAATATATACATATCAGGGCCAATACTCAGCCGTTTTTATTTTATTAATAAAAATAAGTTATTATTTCCTTAGTCACTGCTTAGCTACCATACACGGTAACGTTGCTTTTCATAGGCGGCGCTAGCGTAGCCGTTAATGCGCTTGGCTGTAAATGTCAACGTATGTTGTTCGAGTCCTTGTTCCGAAATTATTTTTCATTTTTTTCCACATTTTCACTTTCATTTTAAATGCTTATTTCTTAATAACGCTATATATTTTTATTTTTTAATAGTTAATATTTTTAATATACTGATGTGCAGTTTTGAAGAATTATTTGTAGCGTACATAGCTGTTGGTTTTCCTCGTTAATAAATTTTTCATTGTAAAGCTATTTATTATTGTCCTCCCCATGATTAAACAATGAAAAGAAACTTATTGTCTTGCACGTATTGTTTCACAATCATGACATTGTCGAAAAATTCTTTGAAAGCATTTGGAAAAGGATCAGATAGGAGCGATCTCAAGTGCTACAAGATCAGTGTTACTTCTTTCATCAGAGCATTGTGAGCATTTTAACTAGTGTGTTTCGAAGTGTATTTCTAACATACTACAGTTTTTGCTGATTCAAAAATGGAATATACTGCTTCAACATCTTCAGCGGGGAATCCTGTAACGAGCAAAAATGTTACATCTTTTACGTCTCCTTTGGACGAAGAAACAGCGAAAGATGCATGAAACTCCTCTGAAAAAATGGATTGATGTCGGATAAAGAAGTTCCCGAAAGTGAATGTGGCCGTAGTGTTGTAATGGCCCAAGAAATTTATACACGTGTTGTGGATATGCTTGGCGAGATGAACTTCCATGAAGATTACGATCTGGTGGGGCCCGAAGAAGTCGACGAAATTCACGGGTATGAGGAAATAGAGTTAGCTTATAGTTATATATACTATCATTGTGATTAGGAATTTTATTTAGAAATAAATGGATATTTAAACTTAAAGCAATATTAGGAAATTAGGTAATAAATACTTTAAATGATGAAAGTGAAAATGTGGGAAAAAATGAAAAAAGTTTCGGGACAAGTACTCGAACAACAGATCTTCAGATTTACAGCCAAGCGTGCTATACACTCCGCCAACACCGTTATCTACGAGTTCCTTTACCGTGTACGGTAGTTAAGCAGTGACTAGGGAAATAATAACTTATTTTTATTAATAAAATAAAAACGGCTGGGTATTGGCCCTGATATGTATATATTTTCGTTAATCGGACGTCATGGACATTATCTCTACGAAGTTTCAGCCAAATCGGTTGGGGGTCAGTAGTGCCTTCCCCTTGTAAGATAAAAGCTAGAATACAGCCTGGGGACAAATACTGCAAAAGGCATGGGGGGAAAAATACTGTAAAAGGTACCAATCCACTAACAACCCTGCCAAACACCAACCAAATCCAACCCAACACCAATGAATGGGTGCCCAACCACAGTGCCAAAATGCTAATGTGAATCATCCATTCCAGAATTAGATCCCAAATTCCTCCTATTTTTGCTGTATTTAAGTTTTGATACACAATAGTTTTATTCTTTTACTAATTTAAATTAGTTAATAATTTTTTTTTATTAATCCAGGGATTTGTTCATACAAATATAGGACAAGTCAAAAAAGAAAGAGAAACATTTAAACATGTACATTAATTGGCAAACTCAGCGATCGAGTAAAAGCATTTATCTAGCAGGAAGTTCTTCAGCAATCTACTGAATTTTGTTATGCTGGTCTCTTGTTTGATAGAGGGAGGGAGCTTATAAAAAAGTTTACAACCCATATATATAGGACTGTTACCATACATTGATAAGTTATGCGAGGTTACAGTCAAGTCCTTTTTTCTTCTAGTATTATGACAATGAACGTTCATGTTACACTTAATTTCTAATAATTTATAAGTTTCTCTAATAAACATAATACAATAAAATATATACATACTTTGTAAAGTCAGTAATTTAAATTTTTTGAAAATCCCTCTACAGCTAGTACGGCTTTTAGCTTTAGCAATGATTCTAACTGCCATTTTTTGGAGCTTGAAAAGTCGCAGAGCGTGATGAGAGTGGCCCCAAGCAGCAATGCCATATTTAAGCCTACTATAAATAAGAGCAAAATAAACAGTAAGGACAGCCTCTTCATTTGTAACGGTAATAAGCCTTCTCAGCATGAAACATCCAGAAGTCACTTTTGTACAAACAGAGTTAATGTGAGGTTCCCAGTTTAGGGTATCACTAATTTCAACTCCTAAGCATTTATGGACAGTTGACCTAACCATGGAACCATCAATGAAATTTAGATTACAATAATCCAGAGTTTTTTTCTGAGGTGGGTGGAATTGCAAGAATGTTGTTTTACACTTATTTAGGAAGACATAGTTTGAATTACACCAGTCCTCCATGCTTTGAATAGCATATTGAGCTGCAACAGAAATATCATATTTATTTCTTAACAAGTGGTTTGTATCATCTGCATACATACAGATCACCATTAATAAATAAATGCAAGTCATTAATATATAAAAGGAATAACAATGGTCCCAACACAGATCCCTGGGGGACACCTCTTTCAACATTTAGATAGTTTGATGAGAACTTTTTATTATCTTTGGAAGAATAAATCGTAACAGCCTGTCTCCTATTTGTCCGAAAGGATCTGATCAGGTTATTTGCCACTCCAGATATGCCATAGGATTTTAATTTTCTGAGTAATATTCCATGGTCCACAGAGTCGAATGCTTTTGAAAGATCATAAAATATCCCAAGCGTATCATCATGGTTATCAAGGCCACTCAGGACTGAATCAATGAAACTGTAAATTTCAACTTCAGTTGATCTTCCCAGAAGCCATACTGACATTTAGAGATAATATTGAACCTTGTGAAAAAGTTCACCATTCTTTTTGCAATTATTGTTTCAAGGATTTTAGAGAAGACTGACAATATTGATATAGGTCGGTAATTATCCATGTTATCATTCTCGCCTTTCTTAAAAATAGGGACAACTTTGGCAATTTTAAGTTTATCAGGAAATACTCCAGAGGATAAGACAGCGTTAACAATATTAGTCAATGGGGATAAAATATGAAGTTTAATATTACCCTTCAGGAGTGAGCATGGAATGTCATCCCAGCCAGCAGAATGCTTCAAGCTAATTTTATCCACTACCTCATTCATTTCATTCTCACAAGAAGGATAAAGGAAAAGAACATTATTTGTTGCACTTGGAGGGAAAATTTGTTCGTGAGATCTATCACCTAAGTGTGTAGTGATCAGTTTTTCTACAGAGCCTAAAAAGTGTGTATTGAAGTTATTAGCTATTTCAACAGGATATGTGATTGACATATTCTCACAATTTATCATATCGATTGGATGGTGGCTAACAGATTGGCCAACTGTATTATTAATAACTTTCCAGGCAGTTTTGGATTTGTTGTATGCAAGATTAATAACATTCACATTGAATTTTCGTTTTTCTTCAGTAACTAATTTAGTATAGATTTTTTTGCAGGTATTATAGTGCTTTTTGTCATTAGGATCATTAGTCAATTTATATATTGAGAATAGATGTTTAAGTTCCTGAGAAAGTAGAACAAGCTCGGGAGTAACCCAGCTCTTAGCCTTAACTCTGCATGTCTTCCTACTTGAAAGAGGAAAACATTCATTGAAATAATGATAAAACAATGTAAAGAAACTTTCAAACTTGTCATTGACACAGTCCGTACCAAAAATTGTATCCCAGTTTAGGGCCTGAAGACTGATGCTGAATCTATTTCTAGCCGAAGAAGAGAAGAGCCTTTTTGGAGTGGAAGTTACATCATTGTATTTCATATCAAAATTACAAGGTGGGGATACTGAGGTTAACTGAGCCTTATGGTCAGATAGATGAAAATCCACAGTGGTACCTTCATTTCTTTAATATTTGTAAGAATGTTGTCAATAGTTGTGGAGGAGTTAGAAGTTATTCTGGTTGATTCAAATATTGTAGGGTTAATATTATATTACAGAAATATATCGAGCAATTCTAATTTCATGGTATTGTGAGTGCTAAAGTCCACATTAAAGTCACCACATGCAATAATATGTTTGGAGTGCCTTGATATTATATCAAGGGCATCTGCCAATTTTTCTTTAAATACTATGAAGTTACTATTAGGTGATCTGTACAAACATAGAATGGAGATATGGCATTTATCAATCACTAAATCGGCAAAACAGCATTCAAAATCAATTTCAATGCAAAGATTACTGACAGTTTTTAACTCACCAGACTGCAATCCTTTTCTAAATAATGTTAATACACCACCATTTTTAGACAGATTTCGGCAGTAGGAAGAGATAACCCTATACCCAGGAAAATTTAATAGACTAATTTCACTGTCTTTCAACCAATGTTCGGTCACACACACAATATCAGGGTTGATTTCAGATAAAAACAATTCCAAATGATCAATTTTATTTCTAACGCATTGGATATTTAAGTGCAGAACTTTAAGACTTTTCTTTGAGCTAGGATCAATAACATCACTTAAAAGTCACTTGAGTTTCTGTTTGTTGACTCCAGCTTTACCTCTGGTAGTAACAGCGCTGGAGGAATTAACAGGAGCAACAGGTGGAAGGTCAGAGGACATGACCATGGATGGTGCTGTCAAGACAACAGGATCAGTTGGGAGTGTTCTGTCACTGTCACTCAAACTATTTGTGGTTGAATCATTAGCAACCCATTTTTCATTTCCACTTTTATTTCCAGTTTTCCTAATTATAAATCTTCTCACTGATACACCAGTAGGCTAAGTCGAACTTTTGAACAAGTCATCAATTAGACTGAAGTTTGCTCCAATTTTAAAAGAACTGTGTTCACCCTGACCGAGCTTTTCGCATATAAAATCGTGGCTAGGAAATTACTTTTTCAGATACGAGGAGATATCATTTTCTGTTGTGTCTCTTTGTACTCTGCCGATATAGACCCAAGCACGTCGGGGCACACCGTTAAAGTTTGCATCGTCTTGTTTTTCATCGTTAGATCCAAACACTCTGGAATCCTTCCGTCTTCTTTTCCTGTAACTTACAGTTTTGAAGCCATCGGCGGTCATCGTTGGAGTTTGGCGTTCATCATCGTTGTCAGCCTGAGTGATGGAAATCGGAGTAATACTCTCATTCTTAGCTCCTTCCCTAGCGGATTCTGCCAGATGAATCTCTTTCGTTACGTTAATATACTCAGCTTTCATGCTTTGCGATTTAACACTAGCATTGTTATGCTTTCTGTTATAGTTTATTGCAGATACGGCTTCTTTCAAGATACACATTTCTACCTTAAGCTCACGAATTTCTGCCGCCATTTTGGCAGTTTGTTTACCATTTTCAGCTCGGCAGAATAAACATATCCAAAGGATATACGGAGATTCACTGACGGCTTTTAATGATAGATCACTTAATTCGGTGCATTTGTAGTGGTAAGTACGTACGCAAAAACAACATGAGATGACATTTCCCCGAGTATTTAGGAATTTTTCACAAGAGCTACAGAAACACGTAGCCTTAGGTGCTGCCATATATTATTATATAAGCTCAGGACCTTGACACTCACATGCAAACATTATTGATGTTTAAGGTAAGAAATAATCAAGTACCTATATGAGATATTTAATATTATACAAAGTAGGATTAATGAAGTTTTTATTTCATTCAAATTTCAGGATAAAACTTTATTGATGGTACAATTATTGTATTAATAAATTCTACTTGGAATGCAATGTTATGTAGTAACAATAAAGTTATTACAATAACTACATTGTTTAGTGTAAATTACTAATTTAAACACATTAGATCATTCTATTAAATCTATAGCAACTAAGAAGAAATTGAATATCCTTCAAAACTACTACAAAGATATTATTTTTTGTTTGAATAATATTACTTTTATTAAAGAAGATTTAACAACAAAGCTGTCCCACATTTTACCCAGTGATCAGAAGCATGAGAACCACTCTTCAGTTCAACTGCTACCACAAATGATGTCCTTACACCTCCTCCATTACGTTCAGGATAGTAATAGCAAGGGCAGATATAAACACCTGAGATAAAATATCAAAAGAAAAGCACTATGTTGACATGCAGTATAGGCAGGGTTGCCAACTCATGAGGAGTTGATTATGGGAAGGTTTAATTGGCCTTAAAATTTAAGGCCAATTAAACCTTCAAATTTAAGGCTTAAATGAATCGGAAGCAACCACGACAGTCTCCTTGGCAATGCCCTGAATGAGTACGAAAAATCCGCAAAATTTCGAAAAAGATTGCATATTTCTGAAAAATTCGACCGTATAACATGTAAACATCGCACGAATAAGATATTATAGAGCTTTAACTGTCGAATAAAGCGAAAAAGAAGAAAATTGGTCCATATTTATGTTTTTAATGAATGAAAAAACCTTGCACTCTGAAAAATCAAAAATCCCATGTAAACTTATGGGAAAATATAATTGACTCCTGGATTCGAACCCGGGACACTTTAGCAAACGAAAATATTTTTCCAGGGACCTCATAGCCAGTAGAAACAAAATACCGTTTACCTCATATGTTTACTATGAACAGTTCTCAAGAAATACGCCGATATAATTACGCGAGGCTTCATACGCACGCAGCAACTGCGAACCTAACCCCCATTTTTTTTTCATAAGACCTTTGCTTCTATTTTCGCGGATTCCAAATATGGAGGTCCTCCTGTATTTGAAAGAAAATATATGTGTGTACATAAAGTAAATAGCGTTTTAAAGTTCTTCTTTTCATTATAAATAATCCATATTCTTCGTATTTAAAAATATTGCATGCATATTTAAGGAAATTAAACATATTTTTTGAGATTGTTTATGTTAGCAACAATGAAGAAGTAACCATGCAAGAAAATTTCTAAGTTCAGCTCGAATTAAGACATTCTTTTTTGATTTTCTTGATAACAGCTTCTCCTATTCAATCACCGGGGAATGCCCTCACGTTGCATACCGCTTAGTTCGTTCACATAAAAATAAATGATAACATACCCCACCTATTGAAGATAAATGTGAACTACATGTAGAAAAGGAAACCGAGAAAATCATTTGGTAAGTATGCACAGGGAAAAAACGAGATCCACTGGAGAATAGAGCTAAAAAAGTGATCACGTGATATGCAAAATTGAACCAGTCATGCTACCCATGGAAATCGTGGGATAAGCAGTTGGAGGGTTAAGAACGATTTTGAAAAATAAATTCAAAATTAAAGAGTGTGGAAAGATAGCAACTCCTTTGAACGCTATGAAATTGAATAGAGCTATGCCTTTGATTGTGATTGAGATGGAACATCTCATTATGATTTTTATTGAAGATAAAATTCAACACCGCATACCTTTGAGTTCATCTATTATACAAGAAAAAGCTGTTAGTTTGTATGAAGCATTAAAGAAAACTATGCCTGAAGTATCAGATTTGGAGTCTTTCACAAGATATCTCAAGAGATATCCATAACATTGTTCTTCAGGATGAATTTTCTAGTGCCAATGAAGAAGGGGCTTTAAATTTTCAAAGAAAGATTGTGGGGATTATAGAGGAGGGAGGCTACTTACCCCAACAGGTGTTTAACATCGATGAGACAAGTTTATGTTGGAAGAAGATGCCTAACAGGACTTTCATTTCCAAGAAGAGAAGATGGCTTGGTACAAAGAAGCAGAATCAGCTTATGCTATTAGTGGGTGGTAGGGGCATATGCAGAATTTTCCTAAGGGGGAGGTCTAAATTTTCTTCTTAACCGCTGGGTTCTTACTGTTACGATTACATTGTGTGTATTTCTGTCGTCTTTTAAATTGGACAATGTCATGGGATGCCAGTCGTTCGATCACTGTGATTACATTATAGGCGATTCACAGCCTATACTCGGTATAGAACTATAGATGTAGTAAAATTTCCATGTATCAAAACAAAAGATGTTAGAATACTATCTAGACCCACACGCTAGCGAGCGGCTGCAAGGGAAAGCATCACAAATTAAGCTATGACATGATTGTGGCTAGTAACGGGGCGATATTTGTATTTGGAATATCTGTTCGACTTCATCAGTTCATTTGTTTTAGGTCTGTGTTACTTTCACAGGGGAGGGGGTCCAGACCCCATGGACCACCCTCTGCGTATGCCACTGGTGGGTGGTAATGCTGCAGGAAACTGCAAATTAATACTGCTCGTAGTCTACCATTCGGAAACCACTAGGGCTTTGAAGGGGATTGTGAAATCAAAGCTTCCTGTAATTTGGAAGGCAAACAGAAATGCCTGGATGACAATGACTCTCTTTCAGCATTGGTTTACTGAATATTTTTGTTCAGCAGTTGAGAGATGATGTGCAGCTAATCATCTGTCCAGCAAGGCACTTCTCATTTTGGACAATGCACCAGGACATCCAACCACCCTAGATGATCTCACAATCAGTGACAATGTTAAAGTTGTTTTCCTCCTCCAAAATACCACCTCCATCTTGCAACCAAAGGATCAAGCTGCTTTTAAGGCCTATTACATTAGGAAAACATTTGCCCAAGCTGTGAAGATCACCAATGTTGGAGAAGGAGCACCAATCCTCAAAGAATTTTGGAGGTTTTATAATATAAGAGAGGCAACTGATAACATATCTAGTACTTGGGATGAGATGAAACATAAGACAATGAATGGGATATGGAGAAAGCTTTGGGAAGACTGTGTTAAGGATTTTAAAGGCTTTGATGAACTTGTTGAAACTATTCAGGAAAACATTGTTCAGCTTGGCGAACAAATCGGCTTTGATGAACTTGAGCCTCATGACATTCAGGAGCTTATAGACAGCCAAAAGGAGGAAATGACCAATGAGGAGCTTATGGAAATGGAACAGGAGAGAGCTGTTGAGGAGAAGGAAGATAAATGTGTCTATGAGAATGAAGAATCTGCCAGATTCTTAACAACATAAGGCTTTCCAACAACTTGAAAGTTTCCTTTCCTACTTTAGTGACAATGGTCCGGACATGGAAAGAAGCTCACAGATTGTAAGAACTGTGAATAATGCTGCCAACTGCTACAGGCTTCTGAATAATGAGACAAAGAAAGAAAAAGTACAAATGTCTCTGGATTCTTCCTTCAACTCCAAGATGGATAAGTCTTCCACCCCAGAAAAGGAGATCCTCCATCTTGATGAAATGAATACTTAATTTTATATGTTTTGGTAAGTATATTGCTATGCATTTGTTCATATCTTTATATATTACATGTATTTTTTTGTTTTCTATTATTCTTTACTGCTAGTACTAAAATATACCTCATTTTACAAATTCATTACCATTTAAGATAGGTTGATGTCACTAATTAAACCTATTGATATTGATCCTTATACAAAAAATTCCCTCGCTTAGTCGGTTTCAGTTAATGCTCTGTTTCCCAGGAACCAATTAAGAGCATTAAGTGAGGGATACCTGTATTTATGTGTACTAATAATTATTTCCAAAGATGTTTTTTACAAATCATAACCCATCACCATGAGTTCCTAGATGAAAGGGAAATAGAAAGGATCAGACATGTTGTAAGCATAATTTATGTGTGTGGTCTTTGTGAGCACTGAATTCTGCAAGCATGCAGCAACAGTGAGGATAAGCGCTGTCTTCCAATAACATTCCTGACTGGATATATACACAAGTATATCATCATACAACGGAACAATTGATTGTGCTAACCTAGGAGTCAGTTGGCCTTTATGTCTGGTTGAGAAGAGACCTTGGCGACTACACAGTTTTTTCAAGTGAGTGTGTTTGAGGCTGTTAATATTTTTTATCACAATCTTCTTTATTTCTGTGCATTAATAATAAAAATGCAATTTTCTTTGAAGAAATTATTGACTGTTAAGTGTCTGAGACCACTAATTAACATATTTATTCATACTATTTATTTGCGCTAATAATTATTTTCAAATATGTATTTTTTTCCAATTTATGTTATCTATTGTTGGCCTCTTACTGTATTTTTTGCACTAATAAATAAGCTGGAATCAATGGCTTTATTATACTAGAGAATAATACACAAAGTAAAATCCACTACAGGAAGTTTTTCAAAACATTTTCAAAAGAACTCTGCACAGACTACTTGAAAATTCGTGCAACATTGAAAAATCTGCCCAGAAGCCTAAAAGTAAAAATTAGCCAATTTGTAGAAATTTTTGAAGAAGACAAGAACAGAAGAGCAATGGACCAGGTAGATGTGCTTTTTGCTCCTGGAAACAAAACAGTAAGACCCAAACATGCTGTCTAATATGCTCAAGATATATTTGCACAGAGCACTCTGTTACTGCATGTGCCAGTTGTTCCAAATTTCAAGATGAGTAAGATGACGAAGATTAATGATTGTAAAACATAAAAGTATTTTTCATTCACAATTTTTAGAGTCCATGTTTTATTTTTATGTAAAAGTTATTTACATTTGAATTAAAATGCTGTACTCTGCCTCGTATAAATTCTTCTAAAAACATTTTACAGTTTATCGATATAACACTTCGTTATCAATGTAAAATCGTATACACAAAAATATATTTAAAAATAAAAAAATTGCAAAACAATATTTATTTTAGTGTATTTTAGCCTGTTTATCAAACACAGTCAAAACGACCATGGGCAACCTCATACATCACGAACTACCGCACAACCTCTTAAGGGTTAAAAATGCAAAACCAGACATTCACGTGATTGGTTTGGTGTAGGGTAATAAGGGAGAGAGAAAGGGAGAGAGGGCATTAACCTTCCTCCCTCACTCTCTTGCTTCCTTTTTTTTGTCTTTTAGTAAGACTAAAAACCTAAAAATAAAAATTACTTTTTTACATTATACAACTTTTATATTAATGGCACTAAAAACCTAAAAATAAAATAAATTTTGACATGGGGTGAGCGTCATCTGTTGTGATAGATTCTCAAATTTCCATATTAATAATATATATAATGTTAGGATACTAATTAATGAAATTTGAATGCATCTTAATATAAAAGTTTTGTGGCTTTTGCAAAGATGACCTGATGGATCAAGAAATTACATACTAAAGCATGGAAAACGTAATAACAAATATGAACACCCCAAACATCAAACATTCCTGTAGATTTATGATCAGCTTTGCAATAGCCACATAACTTTTATATTAAGATGCATTCAAATTTTGTTAATTAGTATCCTAACACTAAATGTGTTATTAATATGGAAATTTGAGAATCTATCACAACAGATGACACTCACCCCATGTCAAAATTTAATTTATTTTTAGGTTTTTAGTGCTTTTAATATAAAAGTTGTATAAACTAAAAAGGTTTTTATTTAATTTATTTTCTACTTTAATTTACATTTGGATCCAGTTTCAGAGTAATATCTGTTCAGACTTATTTTACTTTGTGCGCCACCATTGGGAAGGTGCTTCTTCCCCTAATTTAGTTTGGGCATGTCCTATCTGAGAATAGTTTCATTTGTAATGGGAATCTAAAAGAAGTATGAATATTTTCCCAAACCTTTTAGGGATATTGAAGTAAGAAAGATTATCACTTACATTCTAAATCATTTGATTTTATACCTTTAGATTTTTTTCTATGCTGATCCACTGGTTTAAAATGTACCACAGGCATAGTAGAAATCAGCTGCATGGGTAATGGTTCTGTGAGGCACAGGTTCTTTTGATCCCACCCAGCTCCTTCTAAATAAAGTCCACGCACAAAAACTCCTTCCTATAAATAAAAGTTTTTCAAATTGGTAATATAATTAAATGTAATGTTACTATAATTTGCAATACTGATTCAATTTTAGGAACATTGCATGCCTCTAGGGTAGCACATATCAGCTTTGTCATGTTCACCCATCAGTCCTTATCCATACCACAATAGCTGAATACCGTAATTTTCCGATTATAATACGTATTTTTTTCATGAAAAATTGACAGAAAGTTAGGATGCATATTACATGGTAACAAATGCACATACAACTTTTTTCAGTAAGGAAATAATTTATATTTTCAGAGATATTTTTACCTATAAATTGTACATTTCAATGCATTTCGATAACATTCCTTTAAATATCATTTTTCAACACAAAAATACGAATAATTATTTATTTACTTTTAGCTGTCCAAATCACTAAAGACTCTGAATTCATTACTGCCCTCACTGTCCTCAAATAGTTCGTCGGCGATTTTGTGTTCTCTCTCACCATCCACTTCAGCAAAATCATCATCCCATATGATGTCATCTTCAGAACCATCCATGGCATTTGTAGGGCAACGCTTTTTAAAGCCACGCTTAATCAGCGATGGATCAACTGCATCCCAGGACTCTTTGATACATTGAGTAATAAGTAATAGGTCAGGTTTCTTTCAGTTGCCAGATGGTGTAAAGGAAGGTGCATCAGCATAAAGCCATTGGTTCCACTTCTGACGCATCTGCCCTTTAAATGGTTGGTTGCAACTGACATCCATCATTTGTAACTGGCTCGTCATTCCCCCAGGAATGATGGCAAGATCACTATTATGATCATTTAATATATCCTTAACACACGGCATGCAATGACAGTAGGGGAGGGTCACCAACATTAATTATAACTAGAGGCTCCACAAGGCTACTTCTCTTTAGTTAAATAATTGCATCTCTCCTCCTCCCTTTCTCACCCTCTCTCTCTCACAACCTCCCTCCCCCTCTCCTCTCCATCTCTCACCCTCCATCTCCTTTCTTCCCTCCTACCTTATGGAAAATAGAAATGCCTAATTTGTAGTCGAACCCAGTACCTTTTCCAAGATTTTTTTTGTCGCCACCTTACAAAATATGAGTCGAGCATTCTTGCTAAATTTCGAGTTTCTATCTCGATTCTTTATTGAGTTATTTGCATTTTTAACAAGGCTTCACAAATATCAAATTAATATATGTAGTAGAAAAAGATAATTTATGTGTGGTAAAACATTTATTTATTTTATTAACCACTCATCTGGGTTTGCCATGTATAGACGTCATGGCCGGACGCACCGGTGTTGTGTATGCCGGGTATAGACGTCATGGCATTTTTCATGCTGATTGCTATGGATATGCCGTGATTTTGTTCGGTGTGTTTCAAAGTGTATTTTTAACATACTGCAGTTTTTGCTGTATCAAAAATGGAATATACTGCTTCAACATCTTCAGCGGGGAATCCTGTAACGAGCAAAAATGTTACATCTATTATGTCTCCTCCTTTGGACGACGAAACAGCGAAAGATGTGTTGAACACTGTCATGCATTACTGCATGAAGCTCCGCCAAAAAAATTGACTGATGTCGGATAAAGAAGTTCCCAAAAGTGAATGTGGCCGTAGTATTGTAATGGCACAAGAAATTTATACATGTGTTGTGGATATGCTTGGCGAGATGAACTTCCATGAAGATTACGATTTGGTGGGGCCCAATGAAGTTGACAAAATGCACGGATATGAAGAAATCGAATTAGCTTATACTACCAATGTGATTAGGAATTTTATTTAGAAATAAACAGATATTTAAACTTAAAGCACTATTAGGAAATTAGGTAATAAATACTTTAAATGATGCAAGTGAAAATGTGGGAATAAATGAAAAAAGTTTCGGAACGAGGACTCGAACAACAGATCTTGATTTTTACAGTCAAGCGTGCTAACCGCTATGCCAGCGCCACTTCTTACAATGTTTGCTGCCGTGTATGGTACTTATGCATTGTCTCGGGAAATATTAACTTATTTTTATTAATAAAATAAAAACGGCTGGGTATTGGCCCTGATATGTTTATATTTTCGTTAATCGGACGTCATGGACATTATCTCTATGAAGTTTCAGCCAAATCGGTTGGGGGTCAGTAGTGCCTTCCCCTTGTCAGTCCTGTGATGTGGAATCATGAAGACATTGATACCTCTAGTGTGTGTTTGGTGTACAGAGTTCATTTGGGTAAATTTGGAGTACAAATATTGTGGGTTTTGAAGAGTTGCAATTTGATAAAATAACGAGAGGAGGTGAAGATGTCTATGAGATTCAGTGTGAAGCCAGACTAACTTATGAAAAGATTGAGTGACATGGTCACTCTTTTTTAGATCAAAAATGAATCTAACACAGGAATTTTGGGCATGCTGCAATTTTAAAGATAGCTCGTTAGATAGATCAAGATAGACCGTATCGCAGTAATTGAGGTGTGGAAGGACAAGAGCATTGATAAGCCGCTTTCGAAGTGAGAAATGGGTGATGCTTTTAATTCTTTTAAGTGAATGAAGTGAGCTGTTAATAGTATTGCAAATTTTTGTTATATGTTCAGTCCAGTTCAATGTTTCGTTGAGTACTAGTCCAAGGTTAGTTGCAGTTTTTTGGAATGGAACGATAGAGTTATTAAGAAAAATTGGGGGACGTTCGGTGTAAGTTAATGACAACAGAAGTTTGGGATACTCAATAATAATTGACTGACTTTTTAAAGGATTAATTTTGAGGAAATTTACGTTGCTCCATTTAGATAGAGAAGTGAGGTCATGGTTCATTTTGTCTATGGCTAGAGGGAGATCAGTAGAGCGTGAATGAATATAAATTTAGAGATCATCTGCATAGAGGTGGTATTTACAATAAGTGAGTTGGGAAGATATGTCATTAATGTATAGAGAGAAGAGCAGTGGGCTGAGGGTTGATCCTTGTGGTACACCACGTGTCACTTTAACCTAATTTGAAGAACGACTGTCAGCTACAACTTTTTGATATCGATCATTTAGATAAGAACTAATTAAATTTAGAGAATCAGAGGAGAAATTTAGGATACGAAGTTTGGTTAGAAGTATGTTTAAATCAACGGAATCAAAAGCTTTACTGAAGTCTAGAAGAGTCACGATAGTCACTTGTCTTTTGTCCATTGCAAATCTGATATCATCAGTGATTTTGTGGAGTGCTGTGTGATTTATGGAATCCAGATTGCAGTGAATCGAGGGTATTATTTTTGGCTAGAAAATGAGTGATCTGATCATGTAAAACCTTTTCGAATGCTTTTGACAATAAAGGAAGTAAACTGATCAGCCACAATTCGGTTATATCCGACGAAAGATTTTTCTTGGGTATGGGACAGACTATGGCTAGTTTCCATTGCGATGGAAATTTATTTTGCAAAAGCGACCAATTGAATATATGAGTGATGACGGGTAGGACTAGATGTATAATCTTATGTAGAAAAGCTATTGGAAGTTCGTCAGCACCTTGTGCTCTGCATTTGATTTTACGTAAAGATTTTAGTACTTCCAGTTAAGTTAGAGGAGAAAACTGGAATGGAGGTGAGGTAGTGGTGGGAGAAGAGTGTTGAAGTAAGAGGTGTACGATGTGTTTCCGTTTCGAGTCGTTATCATCAGGGGTTGGGAGAGTGGTGAATAGGGTATTAAGTTCTATGAGCTCAGGAGAGACACTGCAAATCAATCTCTTCCTTCACTCCATCTTTAAAAAACTTCATCGCAAGGTGCAGACAGTCCTCATTCTCCTTCTCCGGTAGACCATGAAAGAGAAGACAGTTGCGGCAGGAATACTGTTCTAGGGTGTCCTGTCTCTCATGCAATTCCACACATTTTTTCTCAAGATCTCTAAGCCGATCAGAAAATCTGCAGAAGTCCTCCATAACCTTATTTCTAAAAGTGGAAAACCTTTCCTCCAATGATGAGAGGGATTCCTTCTTCTTCGGTGAATCTTCCTTGTGAATTTGATGCAGTTCATCTTGAAACGACGACATACTCTTCATTACTGTTTCCATCATAGCACGAAGCTCCGTGCTATCTGACTCAAGGTCCTTCTTCGTGGTCTTTGGAGGCATATTAAGCTGACGGCTAACTAATAATAAAAGTGAAAGGGACGGAGCGACCTGAGGGCACGTCAGGCTACCACGAGCATTAGACTAAGACTGAGGAGGGGGAGGAAGGGAGGGTGAGAGAGGGGAAGAGAGTGGGAGAGGGGGAATGAAGGTGAGGGAAATGACTTTCAATACAATTTATGTTTCTAATGCCAATTTGATCTTCATAAATAGCTTGAACGATCGAATCTTTACTCCCATTGATATTTCAACAGGCATTACACTAGTAAGATATATTCATTAAACTCATATTGAAAACATATTTCCTGTTACACTAATCTAAATTCAATAGGTACATGGTAGGAACGAAGAAACAGCGAGCAAAGGGGGAGGGGGAGTTGGCGAGTCAGCAAGCAGGGGGCTTGCACCCTAGTAATATTATAAGATAGAATGTAAGTTGCAAGCAACAAATATTGTTACATACCTGGATTGGCTTGTATGAAGGCAGAGTCAGAACTAGATGTGATATTCATGTGAAGTATCTCATTTGGTGGCAAGGCGAGAACTGTTATTCCAACTGACCAGATTATTACACAATGCAACATTGAGACATGTTTTATACATTGTATCGATCATTAAAGTGAGAGTTAAAACTATATAGACGTGAAATTATCATAAACACACTTGTACATATCTTGCTTGATGGCAAGGCAAGGACTGTCTCGATAATGCTAATAACCAAGTGAAAAATTACAGTGATCATTTTATAAAAAATGTGTTGTGTATTATACATGGTGATTCTTATGGGATAAACTGCTTCGATTTACGTTGCACTTTTCAGGAATGCATTCCAACATAAATCGGGGTAGACCTGTATTTTAATAAACATTGATCATCTCTAATATGGGGATAATTCCCCTATTACCCTACCCCCCCTCCTTTGTATCTGCCATTGCCTAGAACAGAGGTTCTGTGCTGCAAGTGGCTCTTTAAGGACTTGTGTACAGCTCCCAACAGAAACTCTCCCTGATAAAACCTCCAAAAAAGAAATTGAATTTGTAAATTATTTTAATAGAAATTGCAGAAAACTGTAAAAGTATGGGCGCATTATGTAGAATAAATGTTTGCTTCACAGAGATAATAGCAAAAAGTAAAACAAAGGCAAGGTTATGGAGAATCACCTCCCCCCTGTCAATGACTGCAGCTCTTCTTATGCTGCGTTTTATACATAATTTGAAAAAGTAGCTCTTTTGAGGAAAAAGGTTGCAGACCCCTGGCCTAGAACGTTAGTTCCCAACCTGTGATCTGCAGATCCCTAGTGATCCATGAGGCTACTAAAAATAATAAAATAACATCCTCAGTACTATGTCTGCAAATGTACTTTTGACATAATCAATAAGAATTTCACAGAATTTAATGTGTGAACATAACAAGTGATTGCTGAGTGCATATTTGGAACCTGGGGCACCAAAATCTCAAAGCCAATTTTTTTTCACAATCTTCTTGACATTCTTCGTACACGCATAAGAATGCAAAAGTGCAGAGTAATTTTGAAATGATTTATAACAAATAGCAAAATTGCCCGGCATTGCTCGAGGTTGTTTTAAATCAACATGTCTGTAGATGAAGACAATTAATACGAATGAAAAATTATCCGATGTTTGCAGAGTTTCACTATTGTGATTGTCTGTTGATGACAATTAACATGAATGAAAAATTATTCCTATGTTTGCAGAGTTTCACTATTGTTCACCATTGTTAAACCTCATCTAATGGTTAATTTTTGTGCTAAATACCCAAATTTTAATTAAATACTTGTAACTATAAATTGAAAAAGTATAAAATGGTTTTCCCATGCGTTTCTTTTTCTTTTTAATTCCTCCCTTTTCCGTTAACTTATAGCATTCCCATTGTTAACAGATCAGCAGCTCACCCCTGATTGAACTTCACTCCAATACTTACATCAGGTTCTTGTACAATAAGAGATTCATCCTGAGTGACCACAGTGAAATCCCATGACAATGAATCCACAGAAACTCCAGTTTTTCTAGCTGATGTCTGGAAAAATAAACATCCTGTAAGTTTAATGATATTTCATAACTAAAGTATTCTGGTATTTTACAGTTATTTACCTGAAGCACAGCAGTCAATAGCCCAGTGGGAAATGTATACGCTGCTAACCAAAATAAAACTGGAGCTCTCAATGTCATGGCCCATTTGGTAAAGTGAGTCACTCTCTGTTCAAGGTCTTGGATCCATGACCCCAGAAGTTTTAATGATGGGTATGCTATTTGTCAGTAAGAAAGAATTTCATTATAAGGAAAAATGAAATGGAGGATCCAGTGTAAATCAGTATATAATAGTGTAAATATGGAAATTAAAAATGTTATAAAATAGGTATGCAAATCCTTTGTGTTCTTCAGAAAAAATTTATTCTTGTAACAGAGGTTCCCAAACTTTTTATCACATAAATAAAATAGAACATGTGTGTGTTAATGCTGTAACTCCAAAACCAATAAACCTAGAAAGCTGAAACTTGGAGTACATACTAACAGCACCCTGAGGGTGTGCACCTCGGGCTTATTTTTTTAATTTTTAGCTTGGAACAGCACCAGGAGACAATTATATTTTCCCATAAGTCTACACATGATTTTTGATTTTTCAGAGTGCAAGGTTTTTTTCCTTCGTTCACCAAAATATGTAAATATGGACCGATTTTCTTTAATTTTGCTTTATTCAATGGCTAAAACTCTATATTATCTTATTTTTGCAATGCTTACATGTTACATGGTCAAATTTTTCAGAAATACTCATTCTTTTCCGACATTTTGCGGATTTTTCATACTCATTCCGGGCATCATTGTTGTCTCCAATTCAATTAATGCCAATTAAACATTCTAATTGATGAAAGAAAAGCATTGATTGCTTCGAACTTTTGTTTAAACATCAAAATTAATGACACATAGCAACATAAATATTTAAAGATAATTATACTGTTGACTGCATCTGGGAAGCATTTCTAATGGTTTAATCAAGGCATTTCATCATTTGTATGCTGGAATCATACCTTTTTGTAAGTAAAACTATTATATTATACATCTGTAATGTATACTAATGCAAATAGGCTCTTGCATAAATTTAAAATTAGATGAGAATAAGGACGTACCTACATTATTTTTTTTTAATATTGAAAGTTACATAGTCCTTTTCCCTTCATAGCTACATTTACACAGATAAAGTTGTACATTTTGATTTATCATATAAATAAAAGAAAATATGTGTTAGTTTGTTTGTGTGTTAATGCTGTAACTCCAAAACCAATAAATCTAGAAAGCTAAAACTTGGCATGTGTACTTAGGGAAACCTGAGGATGTGCACCTCGGGCTTATTTTTTAATTTTCGGTCTGGAAAGGAAGGGGTCAAAAAAATTAAATAAACTGTCATAAAAAGCAAAGAACCGAAAATTCACATCAGGAATGAGTGCAGCAGATTTTTTATCTGCATTTTAAAATTACTTAGAATCATCATACGAAATTGGGATTTGGATGAAAGAACGCTTAAAAGAATAAAAATTCATTTTCTTGCTGTCGTTTTATAAACTCTCTCCATAAAGTTTTGGCCCCAAATGAAAAAATGAGTCACATTGTATATCCTGAAACTCTATATGAATAAAAATTATAGATGTTTCAAAAATTAATTACTGTAACCATAATAAAAATAAATTAATATAGACTTTCGTGTTTTTTTAATTAGGTCATTTTTACACTGTTCTGAAGCCCGGGCAACCCCAGGTAAACTATTGCTAGTTGAAAATAAAATGAACAAGGAGGAGTAGATAATTACAAAATTAAACCCATAGAGAATAATTCAGCCTTTAGTAATGCCTGCTAGTTTAGACCCTTTGGACAAAAATTATACAATTGATGTGTTATAAAAATTGCTATTTTAAACACCAATGAGCACAACTAATAACAGGAGTTAAACTCTTATTATACAACTAGGGGGCTCCGCTCCCTGCTCGCTATGCTCACCGACCCCCGTTTTGCTCAATATAGATATATTATCATTTTGTAATGAATATACATGCATTTGTCGTTAATTTTCCAAAAAGTACTTTACACAAAATTCCTTTTCCTAGTCTGTAGCCTTCTGAAATGTTGACTTTGATGTCTTTTAAGGAAGAAACCCTTGAAAAGCCAACATATAGTTGTCCATGATTGAACACTGACTCTGGTAAATATAAACCAGATGCATGGGCCTATTTGCTTTAATAAACATTAAAAATGTAAAATATAATCATTTTACTTACAAAAAAGGTAATATTCCAGTATTCAATAGACGAAAGAAGGTTCAATTGCTATGGCCAATCAGTAACTATTTATGTTGCTACAGTAGAACTCAGTTATAATGGCATTCAAGGGACTGGAAACTTGTTGTCATTATAACCGAGTGTCATTATAACCAAGTGTCTTTATAACCAAGGTGCATAGGAACATAGAATGTTACCAAATTCTAAATTTTATATTATGATCTAATAAGTACCTTAAAACATCATAATATATTAAGACATAATACGAATTACATTATACAGTAGAAGCTGTGCTATCCAGCTATCTAGTAACCGGAATGCTTTAGAAACCGGACTTTTCACAAATGCAATTAAAAGCTGTGCCGCCAATTACACAAATATAATTCATTTTGTATTTTATTTCTTTTTTATTAATTTTTTATGAGTTTTTGTATGAATTGTATCAGTGTAATACCACAACTTCCACTTTAAAATTTCCTAAAATATTAGATATTTATTACGTATTTACTCGAGTACAGTCGATTACAGTTCAAGTTCGTAAGTATTAAATGTTATTATTGTTCTTCTTTTTGTTCAATTCCTTGTAACTGAAGAAAAGAAATGCAATTTTATTCTATATTTATTCAAAGAACCATTTCCTTGTAATTCATATTTGTTATCTTATTGATTTTAATTGCTGTTATGATAGTAAGTAGAAAATAAACAAAATCTATTAATTTTGTCCTTTTCTTCCCGGACACCCAAAACTTTTCAATAGTCTTTTGTTTCCCAAGTAAGCATAGCAACGTATGAAATAAGAATGCATAGATATTTAGCTCTAACTACATATGGAAGAAATAAAACGGAAAATGCTAACCTTACGCATTGTTATGTTGTCTGCCACTAGAAGAAGCATTTGGGGTGTACAATAGTGAACCTAAGCCCTATTTTGTTTGGTTATTGCTGAATTTGCTGTCAAAATCAAAAAACGCTCCCCTAACTGGCTATTTCTCCAAACCGGCTATCCAGAATCCCCAAGATAGCCAGATAACACAGCTTCTACTGTATTATGATATAATAAGTACATTAAACATAATAAAAATATCTTTAATGGTTAGTAAAATAATCTGCTATTTTTTCTGAGTCGTATGTGCCAACTTTAAATGTTTTTCCGAGGTCCTCCTAAATGCAGTGAATAATACTAAATGTCTTTTTATAAATCTCCTTTGACTCATAAAACCGTGATAGAACTTTATTGCTTGCATAGCTTCATTAACCATGGGAGATAGATCATCTTGATCCTCTATCATTACTTCATCTTCTTTGCTACGCTTTCCATGCTGCCCTTCCATGACCTCCCTCACGATGTCTAGGTCCATTTGAGCTTATGTTGTTATAACATAAGGTGACCATACTCACACAAGGGAAAAACAGGACATTTACCAGAGTTTATTAAAAAAAAACAGGGCAAAGCAGGACATATTTTATCCAAATTTGTTTTTATGATGAACGTTTTCAAACTTCAAAAAGGCATAATTTGAGTACAGTTCTGGAGATACAAAAAACATTGAAATATAATTAATTAGGTGGATAAATTTTCTCTCGCCCAAATGTTTGTCCTGCTTTATTTAAAAATAAAACTTTGGTATGATTTTTCAGTGTGAGGACAGAAATTCAAGTTAAAATACTAGAATTAGTTTCTCTCCCTGGAGAAACAAGTGAAATAATATCATGTAAAGGATATTTTGAATAATGACTCCATTACTGAAAAAATTATTGCATTAAGAGCAAACAGCACAAACAAGAATATTGGAGGACTGAAGAGAAAAGGAGAGACAAATTTTTACAGAAAATAAGAGGCAATAAGGCATGATTTGAATAATGCTAATTTCATTACAATTTTACTGATGCCTCCAACCATAAAAATGTCCTGTTATATTTTCAACAAGAGAGATTTTTGTGCTATATTAATATTTTGACATCCTGTTTGCATAAGTCATAAACATATGTGTACCATATGATAATATTCAAGAAAAAGGACGTAGCACGACAAAACAGGACAAGGAAAAAAAGCAGGACGGAGTTCAAAAAAGCAGGACTGTCTTACCGAAAACAGGATGTCTGGTCACCTTATATAACATCATGGTCAATTTCTGCATATGAATTGATATCACAACTTTAAAAACTTTCTGCATCCATTCTGTTAGTGTTGTTTCGTTAAAATTGATGTCTACTGACTTAGTGTTAGTTTTAGAAAACCGCTCGTGCAAACCACACTAATTGTGAGTGAAGTGTTTCCTCTGTTGGGTCCCTCCTCACCCGGACCGTCAAGAGGCTGCCTTTGATCCTTCAACGTATTGGCAATCAGCAGAAATTAATAATAAAACCTGAAACACTTAATGACATTTATATGATATTAATTCTCTTCTTCTCACCCACACATACAAAAATGTGTTGCGCTGACCATGTGCACACACATACAAATATTTGTTACTTACTAACTTCCATTGTCGCTATAACCGAGTGCATTAATATGTTATAACCGAGATGAATATATTGCAATATTGCAGAAACAGGGATGGGATCTGAAGAACATGTCTTTATATCCAAGTTGTCATATTAACCGAGGTCACTATAACCAAGTTCTATAGCCGTTTTCTACTTTTATGCGTACAACTAGGATTTTCAAGGTCAAGACCTTGAAAATCCTAGTTATACACTTACTGCTGCAGCCAGTGAAAGCTCAAGAGAAATTCTGAATTTTCGCATTGTTTTATTTTGTCATCGGCTGCAATAAAATTTTTATAACCAGGCCAAATTTCAAGTCTCTACGTCATATGGAGTTGCCTCATATTTTTTGTTCTTGTATGGAGCAATACTGGGGCAAAACAGCCCCAAAAATAGGGATTATTACAATATCAGAATTCCTTCATTAGGCATAGTTTAACATTAAAGGCATTAAAACATGTGCCTCTAATTCCCATTAAAAGCTTACCCATATGAAAGCATTAGGCATGTTGCTAGGAGGCCTATTGTTAGACCAAGAAAAATTACCACTTTTTTGCAACAAAAACTATAAATTTACGTTAATTCTACTCGGATTTGAATTCTGTCTTCAAAAATACGAAACTACAATTTATATCCTATCCGACACATCAAGTCTCGAGTTCGTATCTTGATGGGAAGTAATTTTAAAATGCAAATATAAAAACCTCTACACCAATTTACATGTTTTCTTATGGGCAAAAAATGGGGCAAAAAGGGGCAAAAAAAGTCTCTCAAAATAGGAATTTCGCCAGTTTCGGATTTTTCCTCTGGATGTGACTAAAAACCTATAATCCCACCAAATTTCAACTTTCTAGCACATCCAGAAGTGCCTCATAATTTTGTTTCCTCCTATATATATATCATGTGTAAGAAGCATCTATATATTATAGATATGTATATATATTTTTTTTGGGCAACTAGGTTGTGTCTCTCTTGTGCTGACGAAGGGATCATCCCGAAAGCTCTAACCTCTACAAATGTGTCCCTCCAACACCCCAGCGGCTCTACTTCCGGTAAGTGTTCACTGGGTTTCCTTCAACACCTAGTTGCCCAAAATTTCCTTACTTACCTTTCCTCTTCCTTAGTATTTATATATATATATATATATATATATATATATATATGTATATATACATATATGTATATATGTATGTGTGTGTGTGTGTGTGTATACATATATACACACACACACACATACATATATATATGTATGTGTGTGTATGTATGTGTATATATATATATATATATATATATACACACACATACATATATACATATATGTATATATACATATATATATATATATATATAAATACTTAAAAGGTAATAATAAAGGTAGCAACAAGGTGTTGGAGGAAGCCCAGTGGACACTTACCTAGAATGAAGAGCCGCTGGGGGTGCTGAGGACACACGAAAAACACAAAAGAACAAAAACTACACAAAAATGGAGCTTTCGGGCTGATGCCCTTCTTCAGCGACGGAGAAACATATACTGTTTGAAGTGACACACTGGGGGGATATGGGGAGGGGGGGAGGGGTAATATATATATATGTATATCTGTATGTATATATTTATATGTATATCTGTATGTGTGTGTGTATATATATGTGTATATATATATATATATATATCTGTATGTATATATATATATACAGGGTGTTTCAAAATTATTGCGACAAAATAATAGTGCAAATGCAGAGAGTAACTAGATCGAAGATGCGCGTATTTGTTTCGCGCTAAGCCCATCCGTTTACGGGAAAATTAGGTGTCTGTATTTTGACGTCACGTCCTGGCGCGTACTTTGAATTGAGAACGCGATCACGGTAAAAACAGAGAGATGGACGGGCCATGAGACTTGAGAAAGTAACGGCAGAGGAGGAGACATTTGTTAGGATGAGAGACAAGTAAATGAAACATTAACGCAGGTTATTTTAAATGTTTATTGCCAAAATTTATTTAGCAGTTGCAGCCGACTTACAACAAGTGTTCCAAATGGCGACCACCAACTTCAACACAAAGTTCGCAACGGTGCAGTAGAGAACAGCAGACACGCTGGAAGATGGTTTTGGCGGAGTTGCCGACATGCGTCCATGATCCTCGGGAAAAGATCTTCCTCCCTCTCGACCGGCGTACTGTAAACAATTGTTTTTAGATAGCCCCATAAAAAGAAGTCCATGGGTGTGAGATCTGGCGAGCACGGTGGCCACGAAACTGGCCCACCGCGTCCTATCCACCTCCCAGGAAATCGTTTGTTTAAGTACTGCGTGGTTGTTCGGCTGGAGTGTGGTGGCGCTCCGTCATGACAGAACCACATAAATTGATGTACATGAAGGGGAATATCTTCCAACAGCTCTGGTAGTGCTTCCTCCAATAATTGCCGGTATGTCTGCCCATCCAGTCGACGAGGGAGAACATAGGGCCCGATCAAATAATTGCCGACAATTCCAGCCTAAACATTAATGGAAAATCTTTCCTGATATCCGCGTATTGCCACGCCATGTGGGTTCTCATCGGCCCAGATATGATTGCTCCAATAATATAAACCCTCCCTAGTAAACGAAGCTTCATCGGTAAACAAAATCTGAAATGAAAACTGCAGATCGTCCACGCACCTGTGCAGAAGCCACCGAGAAAATTGTAATCTTCGAGGGTAATCCAGTGGAGTGATATCTTGCACTTTCTGCTTGCGGAACAGATACAATTGCTGCTCATGTAGTATCCGCCAGACAGTGCTATGGGGGACACCAACGTCGTGACTAATGGTGCTCGTGCTTGTAGACGGCTGCTAGTCTATGGCCTCTAACATCTCCTCCTCCAAACATTGTGTGCGGGCCATTCGGTCGTCCGGCATCAGAAGAACGAGGTAACAGCATGCCAGTCTCCCTTAATCTTCTGTCGATGCATGCAAACAGTGCATGATTGGGATGCCGACGATTCGGAAAGCGATCTGCATAAAGGTGTGCTGCTTCCCTTGCATTCCCCATTGCTGCGCCGTACGCCAGATGTATGTCCGATAGTTCTGCATACGAATACTCTACAGGCGCCATTGCCATGTAAGACCCAAGTCAAAACGATAGTTTCTAGAAGGGGGTGTGGGTGCAAGTTACAGCTTCTCTGCTTTACGAAGGCAGTGCGCAGTACGACATACATCCTCGAAACGTGGCTGCTTGTAGGTGAGGCCGTGTTTAGGCCCTGGGAAGATATCATCTTCCAAACCAAAACGGCGTTACTGCGCATGTCGTGTGACGTCGTCTTTTCCCTTAGGTTCGCCTTCTCCTTGCTTACCTTCTCCTCTCATGCGTCGACACCTACCTTCCCAAAACGGACAAGCTGTAGCATTCTCTTTCGAGACCTCACTTCTGCTAAGCCGCTGCCTGAGACATTTCGCGTCCCCTCCCAGTTTCCTCCCCAGCGTCGGTTGATGCTCTGCCATTCAACCGAGTGCCCCCGTGATAACAGGAGTGTGGCGCTATGCCCCGACATGGTTGCTCAGTGGAATTGGGCACGCAGCTGACATGTCAAGCCACAGGGAACTCAGGCGGTCAGCAAAAAGAAGGATGGGAAATATTTTCACACATAGAAAATGACTGATAGCAATGAATATCGTATGCTTTTTGGCACCATATTGCCTTAGCGTTCGCATGCGACTTTCTTCAAGAGCAGATATCTGGCAAGAGTGTACTACTTTCCCGCGCCTCTCGTAAACTTCAAATGGTGGTGGAAGGGGAAAACGCTCTGACTGGCTATTCGCTGCGCCAAGGTCAAGCTTCATAAGAGTAGAAAACGGGTATAGTTGTTACAACGATAATTTTGATGCTTAAACAATAGTGCATAAGCAAATAATGCTATTCTTTCATCTATTGGAAGGCTTAATCGACAATAATTGAATCGAAGGCAACAATGAAAGTCACCTTGGCAACATCCGGAAAGAGTACAAAAAATCCACAAATTTAAAAAAAAGATGTCTATTTCTGAAAATATCAACCGTGGAACATGTAAACATCACAAGAATAACATAGAATAGAGTTTTAGCCATCGAATAAAGTAAAAACGAAGAAAATCAGTCCATATTTAGGTACTTCGATGAATGAAGGAAAAAATCTTTGCACTGAAAAATCGATAGCATAGTGTCACGCATAGTGCACTTATTATATAAAGAGATATGTAGGATGCATGACAGGCTGATTAAATTAAAAGTAGGGCTCATCAACTAGAGCAATGGTTATCAAACTTTCAACTGTCGAGGTCCCCTTGAATGTTATGCAGCCACCTTTGAATTGAAAAATAGTAAAAATAATAAACTTTCATATAAATTCCTTTATTTTATATAACTGTTAATAATTTTTATCAGATTGTCTTTTCTAAAATTTCCTGATGAAATTTTATTATTCGTGAATATTTTATATTTTGACATTTCAACTAACATCTAAAATAATTTTGTGGCCCCCTGGGAGGCCACGGCCCACAGTTTGAGAAACAATGTGGGGGACACCAAGCTGTATCCTAGAACATCAAGCGAGCACCAAAATGTGCCCTAGAATATCGAAAGAGCACCGCTACACTTCTGCAAAAGTAGTAATGATGATGAATAAAATCAGACCAACATATAAGTTATTCTTAATGATCTTTAATACGTTTAGAAAGAAATCAACTGAGCAAATTAAATTATTGGTCCTAAGAAATGGGATGTTAAGCACTGCAGAAAAGCACAGTCAGGCTATCAAAGAGCACCATAAAGGCTGCCAAAGAGCACAGCGGTGCTCGTGAGCACCAGGTTGGGAACCTTCTAATAACCATACAAATATTTTTAAAAAGAAAAATATTCGCATGCACTCTGGTTCTACTCCACGCCAGTGACCAAACACACCTGCAACACACACACATACTCACAAATACATACAAAACAAACAAACACACACATGAGCACTTCCTTTCTAAAAAATTATCAATCACGTATTTTGGTCTTTTTTGATCAGCCTACTGATGATGGAATTGTTGATTCCGAAATACGTATTTAGGCAATTTTTTGGAAAGTAAGTGCTCATGTGTATGCTTGTTTGTTTTGTGTGTATTTGTGAGTGTGCGTGTGTGTGAGTGTGCGTGTGTGTGAGTGTGCATGTGTGTGAGTGGGTGAACAAAGGATAGGAGGGTCCCTGGCATTGGAGTAATTCCCCTAAAGCCAGAATGGGTGAGACTGCGAGGGTGTTTCATCACTGACGTGGAGCAGATTCCCATAAACCGGAGTGAATGTATTTTCCTTTTCTAAAAAATATTTGTATGGTTATTAGGAGGTTCTTTCATTCATACTTATTGATTAACCATAGGGCTCATACTTAATATTTTTTCTTTGATCAATCATGTTCTCAATGAAATGAAACCTGAATACCTCCACCCAAAAATATCATCTCAGGTGTTTGCAATTTAGAAACTAAATAACATAGCTGTTACTTATGTCAATAGCAATTACTTTTGGAACAAATTTTTTAAGCTATATACTAAATAATCTATGAAAATAATGCAGATAAAATAAAGTCAGTATACCTCTCAGCCACTCAAGAGGAACTCGTCCATCATTTATGCAAGTATACATTTCTTCCAGCCTAGAGGACATAACCACTAAGCCTTTCATTCCTTTCTGCAGTTCTTCTACTGATGTTTTTATAGTTGCTAGAAGGACATTATAACGAGAAATCTGAAAATGTTAAATGATAAAAATTTTCATATACCCCTTTAAATGAGTATGCAATACCTAGTAAAAGATTAATTGAACAACAATATGAAGCAATGTGAAATAACTGTATTTAAGAATTACACAAAAAATAATACTATTACTACATTCCAAAATTTATGTCTATAGCTGATGCTAGATTATTTTTCAGTATAACTAGAGGAGATTACTAAAATAGACAGAAAATTATATATGTATAAAAGTGGTGTGAGATGGATTTATAAATAAGTCATGTTATAATAAAATACTGATTTAACATTTCTCCAAAATAACAAGTTACGAAAGTGTACAGCATATCACAAAGGGGTGCATTTCGTGCAATGGAGTATTTGAAAGAAATGATATGTGTAAATAAGGGAAAAAGTGTTTCAAAGTTCTTTTCTTCAACATAAATAATCCATATATTTGTAAATATTGCATGCACATGTAGGGAAATTAAATGTATTTTTGTGAGATTGTTTATGTTAGCAACAATGAAGAAGTAACCATACAAGAAAAAAAGTTAGTGTGCAACACTTCAAAAACTGCTGCGCAGTCATGCAGCTTAGAGGGAACTATGATGTGGAGCAACTGAAGAATGGAGAGGGGATGTAGAGAAAAGAAGAGGAAAGAAACAGAACACATAATTACAGACTAGGAGCCCATTGCAGCTACGCTTGCAAATAATCTAAATAGTTCAACCCCAGGTTAGTCAGTGAGAAATCTGCATTTTAAAAGTCCCAACTTAAGAAAATATTGCTGCTCAGAAACAGGAGGATTAGTCTGCTACGATAGTTCAGTGGTAGAATGACCCGGGTTCGTATTCCCAGTCATAGCAGATTTTTTCTCCGGTTTCTTCATTTCCCTACACAGTAATTGATCGCGAACTTTTATGTTTTTAATTTTCCTTATTTCTTTTTATTCAAATATATGTCCTTTCTTTTTTATATAACAATCAATGCAACCATTTATGTAGATTGTCAATGAAGAGAAGATAACCATGTAATGTGTTTAAAAAAATAACGTATGTGTGAGCCTATTTGTGTTAATAAGCATTATAGATGTATAATATAATGGTTCTACTTACAAAGAGATAATATTCCAGCATTCAAACGATGAAAGGAAGATTCAACTGCTTTCATTAAATCATTAGAAACGCTTCCCATATGCAGTCAACAGAATAATAATCCATAAATATTTACGTTTCTATGTATAAAAATTTGACATTACCACAGCAATAATTTCAATGCTTAAACAACAGTTCGAAGTGAATAATGCTATTCTTTCACCTATTTGAAGGTATAATTGATAGTACTTGAATCGGAGGCAACAATGATGGTCGCCTTGGCAATGCCTGGAAAGAGTACGAAATATCCGTAAAAATTCGAAAACAATTGTGTATTTCTGAAAACTTCGACCCTGTAACATGTAAACATTGCAAGAATAAGCTATTATAGAGTTCTAGTGGACAGACGGACACTTTCAAAATTATATATGGGATATTGCTTAATAATGACCCCAAAGAGAGTGACGAGTGAAATGAAAGAGAAGTCAGTAAAAAGAGCAAAAAAGTGATGAGTTTGGAGAAGAAAATTGAAGTTTTAGATAGGTTTGCACATAGTGAATCTGCTTCGTCAGTGGGTAAATAACTTGGTGTAAACAAGTCAACAATAAGATCGATTAAGAAAAGTGAGGAAGTGATTACAGCTTGTTGCAAATAGTACTGCAACAAGTGCAAAAGTGTCCTTTGTACCTCGGGATCTGTATGTAGAGAAGATAGAGAAGGCTTTAAACCTGTGGATCGAAACCCAAAGTCAATAGAAAGCCCTGCTGAGTTCGCTTTCCATTTGGGAGAAAGCCAAATAACTGTACGATCACCATGTGTCAATATTTATATTTTTATGGATTAAAATGCCAGTTACATAGTGGAATAGGGACTCTAAGAACCTAACCCTATTTTTACCATATACCCCATTATTTACCATTTGCGAATCTGCCATTCGTGAGGGTTTTCAGGAACCTATAGTCTGTTCACCATCTAAAGTCTCTTGGCCTTTAAGCCAATAGGAGACGGTTCGTTTGGGAAGGTAGTGGGGGGAACTCAGTGTTACTCTTGATTTTGAAGTGTTCACATCGGTCTGCGTTGCCATTTCTACTGCCGTTTCCTTGCTGTTCGTGATTGGATATCTGTCCTCCTGCGCAAAAGTTGTGAGGGGCAATGGAAGGGGAAACGTTCGTGATTGACTACTTGCTCTATGAAGGCCAAGAGACTTTAGATAGTGAACAGACTCTAATGCTTGCAAATTGCAAGGAACTACTGTATTTTAATTATACATCAAATACATTTTCATTATCTCATTTACACTGTTAATAAGAGAAGTAAAATTTAAAAAAAATAAAAGGGATATTTTATGCATAAACATATTTAAGCATGGTAATTCTATTACCTCTTGCAATAAAACAACATCTAGAGGACTTTTGATTTCTCCAGTTAGTTTATCACAGGTTTCGTAATCAATCAGATCTGGTAACTTGCACAAAATATCTGAAGCTAGCTGCATCACCTGAAACCAATTAATCATTTCATTTTAGAATTGTACAAAAATGAGCTTTTTTTTTATTACTAGCAGAATTTCCTGTTGAATTTCAACGGATTTAGTGAAGCTACTACAGCACAACATACAAACTCATTAAAATATAGAGTAGATACTTTTTAACTAACAATTAGCTTTTCTTAACAATCTTATAAATATTTTAGTGTGTATGTGTGTGTATGTATGTGTGTGTATGTATGTGTGTGTATGTATGTGTGTGTATGTATGTGTGTGTATGTTATTTATACGTTTTTACACCATTGAAACTACCGAATTAGAAAGTTTCATGGGCCATCCTATGGACCAAAGGAAGAAATTGGTCTAGGTTTGCAGACTGTGGGGTCTCTTATACCCCATGGGGTCAACAAATTACTATTTCCATAAGAATGCATGAAAAATGGTGTGGAGAAACCCCAAAATGCCATGCAGCCCTTCACTGATGTGGATATAAATATACCTAAATATTAACCTACGATCACGGGAAATGACTTATTTTATGCACGAGAGACTGAATATTTTAATTCTGTTCATGTTTTGTCGTTTTACATGCTAAATCGTTCGAAATTTTCCTTTACGCGCAAAATTTATCGGTTTAGATGTCCATTTTCCAGGCGGCAACAAAGCTAAATTTCTTAATTGCTGTCCTCTTCAAAAGGAGATATACACATAAAGATTAATGCAAGGAAAATCCACGCCGAGGCATCCCATAGAGGAAGAATAGATAACGCCAGGATAAAGGGTACAATGGATTCATGCCTAAATATAGTCGATGAATACTTTTAAATTGAGTCAAATGATTTTTAAGGAATATTTGAACATTGTTATCTTTTACCATTCACACTGAAAAATTTATCGCAACATAAATCAATACATTTGTTCAGTAACCAAGTTGTTGTTTATTGTTTACGTTTTGCTAATAGTATTGACATAATCCACATAATTTTATTGCTGCCTTAAAGTCTTCGGTGCATCTATCCATGTGAATATTAAGTAAGACATTAATGCGTAATTATATTAATGGTAAAACTTTACAATACAATACATAAAATAGTAAATGTTAATGTAAGCCTCGATTGCGTAATTAAGGAATGGGGAACGTTTGCCCCGAGCAATAAAAATCGTTTGCCACTTAAAAGAAAACTCTTTCCCGAGCGTTGCAGCTAGTTAATCATATTTGCTTGTAACAATCCGTTTCTGAATGTATTGCATTCAAATATAACGATAATTGTACTGCCTATCACATATATCACTTTCGTCAAATCCAGCTTCATTTCTTGTGTAATTATGCCTCGCTGAAATATTTACTTTTATGTCTTGTAAGCAAGAAACCTGTGAAAAAGCAACGTACAGTTTCCATGATTGAACACTGACTTGGTAAATGTACACCAAATACGTGAGCTTATTTAAGTTAATAAACATCATAATGTAGAATATAACGATTTTACTTACAAAAAATGTAAGATTCCAGTATTCAATAGACGAAAGAAGCTTCAATTACTTTCATCAATTGTTATAAACACTTCCTGAATAATAATCAGTATCTATTTACGTTGCTATCCATAAACATCGATCGTTTTGTTGCTTAAACAAAAGTGCAAATTGAATAACACTAAACTTTCGTCTATTTATAAGCTTCATTGAAGCTAATTGAATCAGAGGTAACAATGACGGCCGCCTTGGTTACGCCCGGAAAGAGTATGAAAAATCCACAAAATTTCTAATCAAATAGCATATTTCTGAAAACTTCGACCGTGTAACATGTAAACTTAGCAGGAATAAGATAGTATAGAGTTTTATTTGTCGAATAAAGTAAAAACGAAAAAAATCGGTCCATAATTACATATTTTTATGCTTGAAAGAAGAATACCTTGCAAGTAAAGAAATGGATTCATACGTGTTATCTTATGGAAAAATGTTAATCCCCTATATTGGCAGCACTGACTAATTCCGGTTGACCAAACCTTGACCAATCATTAAGTTAAGATGAAAGTAAGAATCGTACCAAATTTGTTGTTTCAATGCCTTATAGTTTGAGTGTGCTTAATGATTATGGAAAAATGTTAATCCCCTCTATTGGCAACTGTGACTAATCCTGGTTCACTAAACCTTAACAAAATCCTGGCTCGAAGTATAAACTTACTTCATTTAAATGTGGTGACTCTATCTGTAGCTGTTCTCGAGTGTTATGCGGACATATAAACAGACAGAACAAAACTTTGTCTTATTACATATTAAATTTACAAAGGTTTTGATTAGCCCCGAAAATTCGATAACAAATTTCACTGCAGTAGGACATGCAACATCAGGGAGCAACGGGAAGAGGAATTTCAAGACGATGTCTCAAATCCAATGAGCAACAATCTGATTTTCCTGAATTTTTTGAATTTCTTGATTTTGCTGAATTTCTAAATTTCCTGATTTTCCTGAATTTTCAGATTTTCCTGAATTTCCTCATTTTCCTGACTTTCCTGATTTTTTCGATTATCGCGATTTTTCTGATTTTCCTGATTTTTCTGATAATTTCCTACATCTTTTTATCATACAATTTAATAAGGAGAATTAGGAAAATCTGGTAAATCAGGATATTCAGGAAAATCAGATTCAGAAAAATCAGGAAAATCAGCAAATTCGGGTAATTCAGCAAAATCAGGAAATTCAGGAAACCTGAAAATTCAGGAAAATCAGGGAAATCGGGAAATTCAGGAAAATTAGGAAATTCAGGAAAATCAGGAAATTCACGAATATCAGAAAATACAGGAAATTCTGGAAAATCAGGAGAATCAGGAAAAATCAGGAAATCCAGGAAAATCAGAAAATTCAGGAATATCAGGATTCAGAAAATTCAGGTAAATCAGAAAAATCAGGAGAATTGGTAAAATCAGGAAATTCAGGAAATCAGGAAATTCAGGAAAATCAGGGAAATAAAGAAACTCAGTAAAATCAGAAAATTTAGGAAAATCAGGAAGTACTGGAAAATCAGGAAAATCAGAAAAATAAGGATTTCCATGAACTTCCTGATTTTCCCGAATTGTCTGATTTTCCTGAATTGCTTTATTTACCTGAATTTCACTTTTTCCTGAATTTCCTGATTCTCCTAAAGTTCCTGATTTTTCTGAATTTCCAGGTTTCCCTGAATTTTCTGAATTTCCATATTTTGCTGAATTTCCAGATTTCCCTGAATTTTCTGAATTTCCAGATTGTGCTGAATTTCCTGATTATCCTGATTTCCCCGATTATCCCAAATTTCCTGATTTTCCAGATTTTCCTGATTTTCCCGAATTTTCTGATTTTCCTGAATTTGCTGATTTTCCTGATTTTACTGAATTTCCTGATTTTCTTGAATTTTCTTATTTTCCCGAATTTCCTGATTATCCCGATTTTCCATATTATTCCGAATTTCCTGATTTTCCAGATTTCCCTGAATTTCCTGATCTTCCTGATTTTCGTGATTTTGCGGATTTTCCTGATTAACCTGATTATCCCGATTTTCCCGATTATCCCGAATTTCCTGATTTTCCAGATTTCCGTGAATTTGCTTATTTTCCTGAATTTGCTGGTTTTACTGAATTTCCTGATTTTCCTGAATTTCCTCATTTTCCCGATTTATCTGAATTTCCTGATTTACCTGATTTTCATGAATTTCCTGATTTTCCTGAATTTCCTGATGTTCCTGATTTTCCTGATTTACCTGATTTCCCTGAATTTGCTGATTTCCCTGAATTTGCTGCTTTTCCTGAATTTCCTGATTTTCCTGAATTTCCTGAATTTCCTGATTATCCTGAATTTGCTAATTTTCCTGATTTTTCAGAATTTCCTGAATTTCCCGATTTTCCTGAATTTCCTATTTTCGTGGATTTCCTAATTTTCCTGAATTTCCTGATTTTCCAGAATTTGCTGATTTTCCTGAATTTGCTGATTTTCCTGACTTTCCTGAATTTCCTGATTTTCCTGAATTTCCTGATTTTCCTGAATTTCCTGATTTTCCTGAATTTCCTGACTTTCCTGAATTTCCTGCTTTTCCTGAATTTCCTGATTTTCCTGAATTTGCTGATTTTCCTGAATTTTCTGATTTTCCTGATTTTCCTGAATTTCCTGAATTTCCTGATTTCCTGAATTTGCTGATTTTCCTGAATTTGCTGATTTTCCTGATTTACCTGAATTTCCTGATTTTCCTGAATTTCCTGATTTTCCTGAATTTCTTATTTTCCTGAATTCCTCATTTTCCTGTATTTCCTGATTTTCCTGAATTTCCTGATATACCTGAATTTCCTGAATTTCCTGATTTTCCCGATTTTTCAGAATTTCCTGAATTTCCTGATTTTCCTGAATTTCCTGACTTTCCTGAATTTCCTGCTTTTCCTGAATTTGCTGATTTTCCTGAATTTGCTGATTTTCCTGAATTTTCTGATTTTCCTGATTTTCCTGAATTTCCTGATTTTCCTGAATTTCCTGATTTCCTGAATTTGCTGATTTTCCTGAATTTGCTGATTTTCCTGATTTACCTGAATTTCCTGATTTTCCTGAATTTCCTGATTTTCCTGAATTTCTTATTTTCCTGAATTCCTGATTTTCCTGTATTTCCTGATTTTCCTGAATTTCCTGATTTACCTGAATTTCCTGAATTTCCTGATTTTCCCGATTTTTCAGAATTTCCTGAATTTCCTGATTTTCCTGAATTTCCTGATTTTCCTGATTTACCTGATGTTCCTGATTTTCCTGAATTTGCTGATTTTCCTGAATTTGCTGATTTTCCTGATTTACCTGAATTTCCTGATTTTCCTGAATTTCTTATTTTCCTGAATTCCTGATTTTCCTGAATTTCCTGATGTTCCTGATTTTCCTGATTTCCCTGAATTTGCTGATTTCCCTGAATTTGCTGCTTTTCCTGAATTTCCTGATTTTCCTGAATTTCCTGAATTTCCTGATTATCCTGAATTTGCTAATTTTCCTGATTTTTCAGAATTTCCTGAATTTCCCGATTTTCCTGAATTTCCTATTTTCGTGGATTTCCTAATTTTCCTGAATTTCCTGATTTTCCAGAATTTGCTGATTTTCCTGAATTTGCTGATTTTCCTGACTTTCCTGAATTTCCTGATTTTCCTGAATTTCCTGATTTTCCTGAATTTCCTGATTTTCCTGAATTTCCTGACTTTCCTGAATTTCCTGCTTTTCCTGAATTTCCTGATTTTCCTGAATTTGCTGATTTTCCTGAATTTTCTGATTTTCCTGATTTTCCTGAATTTCCTGATTTTCCTGAATTTCCTGATTTCCTGAATTTCCTGAATTTCCTTATTTCCTGAATTTGCTGATTTTCCTGAATTTGCTGATTTTCCTGATTTTCCTGAATTTCTTATTTTCCTGAATTCCTGATTTTCCTGAATTTCCTGATTTACCTGAATTTCCTGATGTTCCTCAATTTCCTGTATTTTTCAATTTCTTGTATTTCCTGATTTTCCTACATCATTTATTTCAAACAATTTTATAAGGCGGATCAGGAAAATCAGGAAATTGAGAAATTTAGGTAAATCAGGAAAATCATAATAATCATGTAAATCAGGTAAATAAGGAAATTCTGGAAGTTCAGGAACATCAGGAAATTCAGGTAAATCAGGAAAATCAGCAAATTCAGGAAAATCAGAAAATTCAGGAAAATCAGCAAATTCAGGAAAATCAGGAAATTCAGGAAAATCAGGAAATTCAGGAAAGTCAGGAAATTCAGGAATTTCAGGAAATTCAGGAAAATCAGGAAAATCAGGAAATTCAGGAAAGTCAGGAAATTCAGGAAAATCAGGAAATTCAGGAAAGTCAGGAAAGTCAGGAAATTCAGGAAAATCAGGAAATTCAGGAAAATCAGGTAAATCAGGAAAATCAGGAAATTCAGGAAAATCACGAAATTCAGGAAATTTAGGAAAGTCAGGAAAGTCAGGAAATTCAGGAAATTTAGGAAAATAAGGAAATTCAAGATAATAATTTCCCTGATTTTCATTAAATTCCTTATTTTTCTGATTTTCCTGAATTTCCTGACTTTCCTGAATTTCCTGAATTTGCTGATTTTCCTGAATTTCCTGATTTTCCTGAATTTCCTGACTTTCCTGAATTTCCTGAATTTCCTGATTTTCCTGAATTTCCTGAATTTCCTGAATTTCCTGATTTTCCTGATTTTCCTGAATTTCCTGAATTTCCTGATTTCCTGAATTTGCTGATTTTCCTGAATTTGCTGATTTTCCTGATTTACCTGAATTTCCTGATTTTCCTGAATTTCTTATTTTCCTGAATTCCTGATTTTCCTGAATTTCCTGATTTTCCTGAATTTCCTGATTTCCTGAATTTGCTGATTTTCCTGAATTTGCTGATTTTCCTGATTTACCTGAATTTCCTGATTTTCCTGAATTTCTTATTTTCCTGAATTCCTGATTTTCCTGTATTTCCTGATTTTCCTGAATTTCCTGATTTACCTGAATTTCCTGATTTTCCCGATTTATCTGAATTTCCTGATTTTTCAGAATTTCCTGAATTTCCTGATTTTCCTGAATTTCCTGATTTTCCTGATTTACCTGATGTTCCTGATTTTCCTGATTTTCCTGAATTTGCTGATTTTCCTGATTTTCCTGAATTTCCTCATTTTCCCGATTTATCTGAATTTCCTGATTTTCCTGAATTTCCTGATTTCCATGATTTTCCTGAATTTTCTGATTTTCCTGATTTACCTGATGTTCCTGATTTTCCTGAATTTCCAGATTTACCTGATTTTCCTGAATTTCCTCATTTTCCCGATTTATCTGAATTTCCTGATTTTCCTGAATTTCCTTATTTTCCTGATTTACCTGATGTTCCTGATTTACCTGATTTTCCTGAATTTGCTGATTTTCCTCATTTTCCCGATTTATCTGAATTTCCTGATTTTCCTGATTTTCTTGAATTTCCTGATTTTCCTGAATTTCCTGATGTTCCTGATTTTGCTGATTTCCCTGAATTTGCTGGTTTTCCTGAATTTGCTGCTTTTCCTGATTTACCTGAATTTCCTGATTTTCCTGAATTTCCTGATTTTCCTGATTATCCTGAATTTGCTAATTTTCATGATTTTTCAGAATTTCCTGATTTTCCTGAATTTCCCGATTTTCCTGAATTTCCTATTTTCGTGGATTTCCTAATTTTCCTGATTTTCCTGATTTTCCTGAATTTGCTGATATTGATGGATTTCCTAATTTCCTTGAATTTTCCAGATTTTCTTGAATTTCCTGATTTTTCTGATAATTTCCTACATCTTTTTATGAAAAAATTTAATAAGGAAAATCAGGAAATTCAGGAAAATCAGGTAAATCAGGAAATTTAGGAAAATCAGGAAATTCAGAAAAATCAGGTTATCCATGAATTTCCTGATTTTCCCGAATTTCCTGATTTTCCTCAATATCCTGATTTTCCTGACACCCGATTTTCCTGAATTTCCTGATTAACCTGATTTTCCTGAATTTCCTGATTTTCCTGTATTTGCTGATTTTCCTGAATTTCTTTATTTTTCTGAATTTCCCGAATTTCCTGATTTCCCTGAATTTTCTGATTTTCCTGAATTTTCTGAATTACCTGATTTTGTTGAATTTCCTGAATATCCTGATTTTCCTGAATTTTCTGATTTTCCTGAATTTCCTGATTATCCTGAATTTCCTGATTTTTCTGAATTTCCCGATTTTTCCCAATTTTCCTGAATTTCCTGATTTTTCTGATAATTTCCTACATCTTTTTATCAAACAATTTAATATGGAAAATCAGGTAAATCAGAAAATTCAGGAAAATCAGGCAAATCAGAAAAATCAGGAAAATAAGCAAATTCAGGAAATTCAGCAAAGTCAGGAAATTCAGGAAATCCAGGGAATTCAGGAAAATCAGAATATTCAGCATAATCAGGAAAATCAGGAAATTCATGTATATCAGGAAAATCAGGTAAATCAGGAAAAACAGGAAAGTAATTAACCGTTAACTTGAGATCGGAGATTTCTACTGCGGGTGCCCCCCTCCCCCCAGAACCACCCTCCCCTCGGTCTGATATTGCTCATCTATAAACTTTATCTTATACTTGTATTAATAGTGATAAATATCAAATTTGAACTTTCTAAGTTAATTCTCAGGAGAGTTATCGTCGAAAAACCAAATCGGTGCCACCCCCAAACCCCCACTTAAAATTTTTTTTGAAATACATCATATAGCCTATATTTTAAGCTGGACCGGTCTAAAGATATGCTTCAAGTTTCATTACAATTCGAACAGCCGTTTTTGCGTGATGAGGTAACAAACAAACAGACACAACAATTATGCAAACCGGTTCATACACCTTGTGATGCAAAACACACAAAAAAAGTAAAACCACGACAAAAAGTAAATGTACAGACAGAGGTTACAATTTTATTTATATAGATGCATTTAACTCTAGTGAAAGCCCTGTACACAGATTACCTTTTATGGATAGAGAAGTTATCACTCATTTCATCTGACATATGTTTCAACAAAGAGTGTAATACTTAAATTAATTCTGCACCTTCTAAGTATACTACATTCAAATACATTACTTTATCTTCCCCACTGTCACCAATGGAATCTGCAGTTTGAACCTGAAGAGACAGTAAAGTGCCAAATACTCCTTTGGTGTCAGTAATGAGTGTGGTGATGTCAGCATTTGGATGCTGGCCAAACACTTCAGGACGATCCACATTGGGGAGGATTTCAATGTAATCTTTATACGATTGCAAAGAGCCATCTCTTGGAATATAATAAGTTGGCAAATTTGATAACCTGTAAATAAAATTTTTATTTTCAATCAAAAGCTATTTACAAAACAAATTGAATTTCATATTAATTCACCTGCGTTGAAGTTTTTCTATTGAGATATAATACATGATCGATAAATATTTTAATGTTTTGGTTGAACTTAAATTGTTTTGCATGAAAAAATTAACCAACAAAAGTTACACAGCAACATCTCTACTTTGCAAACCGTAATAACTGACATAGTTACCTTAGATCAGTGGTTCCCAACTTATGGGTTGCAACCTAGGGAGTCGCAAAAGGTTGGTAAGAGGGTTGCAAAATAGGAGGGATGTATATGGGACAGTAAAAATAATTTATTTTCTTAGTTTCTTAAGGGTACTGATATTATCAGATTCTTACAAAATGTGCTGTACGAATTATTCAGGAATACAGTATAACCAATTCTGCAATGTTTATAATATTTTGAAATTGTTACATTTTATATCTATTGGCAGACAGATATACCATATATAATCATGTATAGGTCAATCGCACCTTTTTTAATAAAAACTTCTGTTTTTTTGAATATCTTGTTTATGTCGACCCCAGTTTTTAGGTATAGTAAAATGAAATTTTTTTATTCGGTACATATTAATCCATTTAGTTCCACATAAAGAATCCAAAAAAGACTATTTGTTGCATGTCTATAATTATTCGAATATCAAATTAACTACATGGTGTCAAGTAGCAGTGAAGTAGTGTGGTACCTCCTCCAGATGAGGTGTTTCTTTGTTTACATATTATGGAGTTTAAATATTACGCCTCTGTCTCATTGTCGTTCTTTGTCCTGCCGCTGTCACATTACAGAATGTTGTGTTAACGAAAATTGCTTACTTGCGAAGCATCAGAGATCAACTTACGATAACCGAATTATTCAGCCCTCTAGGGAAGTGTAAACACTGGGGTTGAATTATTATTTCAATTATTGACGTAGCTGGATTTTCACTCGAGTGATGACTGATCCAAATTGATATGCTATCTAGTTTATTTCACTTGACTGGTGGTCTGTTAACTTTAACATATGTATTCACTATTTTGATATTTGATATTACATAAGTATATGATGTTATATGATCATTCTATGATTTGTATTTTCATGTCAAGTTACATTTTTTCAAATAATTTTGATCTCTAAGCTGTCTTGATAAATCAGTTGCTGACCTTTGAGTTTGAGTTCTGAGGTTCGGATCCCTTCAAATTCACAGATTTTTTCTCATAAAGGTAGATACATTACATAGCATTACTGTAGCACGTGAATATTTCATGAATCTGATTATGTCCCAAAATCTCTCACATTCCGGTTATCTAAAGTCATCCAATGATGACAAAAAATCACTCATATTCTGAATATTATTCAAAAATCTAAAATCATTTGATTATGCCCAAAAATCGCTCATACTGAATGATCATCCAATTATCAAAATCACATTCCAAATAATAATTGATTACCTAAATCATTTGATTATGCCGATTGCTAATTGCAATCCATGCCTTGAATTCTTTCTCTGTACACATAAGTAGTTCCCGCTCGCTTACTCAAACCACTAACATATACTTTCTACATAACAAAAATTATTTTAGTGAATTATGGGGCCACTTACTTAAGTGCGGATTTACGTAAGTCGGGTTTACATAACTTGGGGACTGCCTGTACTGAGGAAATGCAGAATTAAATGAAAATTAAAACAAAACAGCTTTAATGACACTTTGACTTCTTCCACATGTAACCCAATGATGGTGATTATTCATTAAAACCAGTCTAGTGTTATGTGGAAGAAGTCATTAAAGCTGTGTGTTGTTCTAATTTTAACAATGTAGCATTTCCTCAAGAAATATGACAACCGTATATTCTGGTGTATAAGTCGACCTTTGAAGCCTAAAATTTTTTCCTTAAAACCTAGAGTTGACTTATATGCTGAACATAAAATGTGAACCTTAAATTACAAATGAATAAAATCGATATTTATGAAGACTGTTGATCTTTTGGTGGAGGTGATCATTATTTTGAATCAGCTGGTCCAGTATTTACATTTTATGACATTTATTTTAGAAGATTTATAATAATTAATTTTAATACTGTATTTACTCACGTAATCCGCATCCTCGTGAACCACGCACATCCCTATTTTTGGATCAGATCAAGGAGAAAAAAATAAATTCATGCTTTAATAAGTTGACATCTATGGCGGTGGAAAATTAGAAAAAATCAAAAAAATGTGGGGATTCCCCATAGGTGTGTTCTCTCCATGGTTCCCTGTAAGCTGCATGACTGTGTGGCCTCGCAGCAGTTTTTGAAGTGCCGCGCACTAAATTTTTCAAGCGCATGATTGTGTGTATTTTAGAATACTAGTTAATATGTGCTTGCATTCTGCAAGCATTTTTAAATGTAAGCATTTTTACAATTGAGAATTATTCCTAATCGATTACGTACAAAATCATATAACCATGTCAAATTTCAAGTTTGTTGCTCATTTAGAAATACCTTATAATTTTATTCGTCGCATAGGGCAATTATGTGGCAAAACAGCCGCTAAGATTTCAAATTTTTACGATATCGGATTTATTCCTTCTGTTGTAAGTAAAAAACCATAATTCTGCAAAATTTCATGTTCATATCTCATTAAGAATTTCCGTATAATTTTCACACTTGTATTGGGAATAAATAGGGCAAAACCGCCCTTAAAATTTGGAATTTCTGTAGTATTTTATTTTATCTTCAGTTGCAATGAAATTTTATAATAATGCCAAATTTCAAGTCTCTAGGTCATATGGAGCTGCCTCATCATTTTTGTTCTCGTATGGAGCAAAACTGGGACAAAAGAGCCCCAAAAATGGGGATTATTACAATATCAGATTTCCTTCATTAGGCATAGGTTAACATTAAAGGCATTAAAATATAAGCCTCTGATTTTTATTGAAAGCTTACTCATATGAAAGCATTAAGCCTGTTGCCTAGGCAGCCAATTGTTGGACGCAGAAAAATTACCACTTTTTTCCAATAAAAACTATAAATTTACACTAATTCTATTCGGACTGAAATTCTGTCTTTAAAAATAAGATACTACCATTCATATCCTATCTGAAAGTTAAAGTCTCGAGTTCGTATCATGACGGTAAATAATTTTTAAATGCAAATATAAAATCTTCTACACCGATTTATGGACCAAAAATGGAGCAAAAAGGGGCCAAAATAGCCCCTTAAAATTGGAATTTCAAAAGTTTTGGATTTTTTCCTTCGGTTGTGACCAAAAACCTATAATACTACCAAATTTCAAGTTTCTAGCACATCTGGAAGTGCCTCATAATTTTGTATCCTCTATATTTTATACTATAAAAGCCCAGGTCTGTTGGTTGGTTGGTCACGCTTTCACAATGGCCGATATAGAGCGTTTTAACAAACTTCCCAAATAGGTAGAAGATTGAAATTTGGCAAGGATGCTTGATTAGCATATTTTAAGGTAATGACAAAAATAAATCTCCAAAAAAGTCCTGGGTTCGACTCCAAGGAAGACATTTCCATTTTCCGTAAGGTGACATGTAAAAATCAATTTTTTAATGTGCAGGCTTTTATTGTTTTGGAAAATAAAATTAGAAGGAATAAACCTACGATCTTCGGATCTGAACCATTTTTAAGAAAAAATTACAAAGTTTCTTATTCTGTTCATCTTTTTCCGCATACAATTCGAAATCTCTCATGTTATATGTTTAATTCACATATTTTGTGGAAATATTGCCATTTTAACGGAATGTTGCCTTGGCTACCAATTCCATTGTTATACCTCGATATCATATTGTTATTTCAATCCTTATGGATGTAAACGTGCTTTGAATGCTTTTAATATGAGAGGGGGGGGGGGAGAGGTTGAGGGGGAACGAGAGGGAGGGGGAGAAAGGGAAGTAAAGGGGGGATGGGGAAAGAAGGGGAGAAGAGTGGGGTAGGGGGGAAAATGAGGTGGGGAAGGGAGAGAGGATGTGAAAGGGGGGGAAAGGGAGGGAAAGAGAGGCACCTATTTTAAGTTTAACTAAAGATAGCCCATCAACAACAGAATATTCACTAGATATGTTGTATATGAGAAAATATTTCATATGTGAAAATGGGATATTAATTATATCTATAATATATAGATGCTTCTTACACATGATATATATAAATATATACTAGTTAAGGTGTGCTTGCATTCTGCAAGCATTAGTATCGGAAAAATAATTTTTTGACATAAAAGTTTGAACCTCTTCCCCGCTTTACGTGTTTTCCTTATTGAAAATTTTTGGGGTAAAAACAACCCCTAAATTAATAATTATAAAATATTCATAGGTTTTTAACATTTGTTACGAATACCTCACATCTATGCGAAATTTCATCGATGTAGCATCTCTAGGAGTGCATTTATATAAATTTAATTTTTTTTAATTTTTTTTAATTTTTGAATTTTTAACGGCCACAATACTAAACTTTAACAAAATTTTCAATGTTAATTGTCACCGGAACATTATTCCTTAACTCTCTTAAAATTTTCAGCTTTCTTTGCTCTTCAGAATGTACATAAACTTTATTCAATTTATTTAACATTTAAGAGATTATTACGGTCGAACGAATAACAATTTACAAATTTCTATAATCAGGTTTTCATTATATGGCAAATTCTACCAATGGAAAAAATTTCAGCTTCATAGCTCATTCAGAAATACCTAAACCATGAAAAGTTAGTAAATAGTTTATAATTTTTAACGGCCAAGAAAATACATAATGTTGCAATTTTTCCTCTGATTATTTTTATTGATTCAATTATGTATTAAATTTCAGCTCAAACTATTGTAGTCTGCACTGGAAATTTGTATGCCCTCTATATTCTAAGTAAGGTCCATCAATATATAATGAAAAAGCATTTTTAAATTCTAGGATTTTTTAAATTTCGAATTATTCCGTCTACTTTTAAAAAAATCATGTAAGCGTGTCAAATTTCAAGTTTGTAGATCATTTTGTAGTGCCTTATAATTTTCTTCCTCGTATGGGGCAATAATGGGGCAAAACAGCCATAATGTTACGAATTTATACAATATCGGATTTCCCCCTTATGCGGTAACTAAAAACCCATAATTCTGACAAATTTCAAGTTTGTATCTCATTACGAAGTGCCTTATAATGTTCACATTCGTATTGGGTAGAAATGGGGCAAAACCGCACCTAAGAATTTGAATTTCTACTATCTTTTTATTTTATCTTCGGTTAGAATGAACTTTCTATAATGGTGCCATATTTCAAGTCTATAGTTCATATGTAGCTGCCTCTTCATTTCTGTTCTCGTATGGAGCAATACTGGGGCAAAAGAGCTCAAAAAATGAGGATTATTGCAATATAGGATTTCCTTCATTAAGCATAGTTTAGCAATAAAGGCATTAAAATATAAGCCTCTGATTCCCATTAAAAGCTTACCCATATGAAAGGATAGAGCTTGTTACCAAGGAAGCCTATTGTTAGACCCAGAAAAATTACCACTTTATTGCGATAAAAACTATAAATTTATGCTAATTCTACTCGGATTTGAATTCTGTCTTCAAAAATAAGAAACTACAATTTATATCCTATCCGACAGCTTAAGTCTCGCGTTCGTATCTTGACGGGAAGTAATTTTAAAATGCAAATATAAAAACCTCTGCACCAATTTACATGCTTTCTTATGGGCAAAAAATGGGGCAAAAAGGGGCCAAAATGGCCCCTCAAAATAGGAATTTCAACAGTTTCAGATTTTTTCCTTTGGTTGTGACTTAAAACCTATAATCCTACCAAATTTCAAGTTTCCAGCACATCTGGAAGTGCCTCATAATTTTGTATCCTTATATATATATATATATATGATATAAGGGTAGCAACAAGGTGTTGGAGGAAGCCCAGTGGACACTTACCTAGAATGAAGAGCCGCTGGGGGTGCTGAGGACACACGAAAAACACAAAAGAACAAAAACTACACAAAAATGGAGCTTTCGGGCTGATGCCCTTCTTCTTCTTCTTTCTCCCCACCTGGTCTTAACCTCCGATAACCCTATTGGCCGTCCCTCCTACCCGTCTCCTCCTATCCCCGAACTTCTCTCATTACCCCTCCCCCCTCCCCATATCCCCCCAGTGTGTCACTTCAAGCAGTATATGTTTCTCCGTCGCTGAAGAAGGGCATCAGCCCGAAAGCTCCATTTTTGTGTAGTTTTTGTTCTTTTGTGTTTTTCGTGTGTCCTCAGCACCCCCAGCGGCTCTTCATTCTAGGTAAGTGTCCACTGGGCTTCCTCCAACACCTTGTTGCTACCCTTATTATTACCTTTCCTTTTCCTTAAGTATTTATACATCGTATCTTCTTCTCAATTGTTCTTCACAGTTGTTTTTTCTAATTGTTGTCTCACCTTCACTCAAGAATTCTCTCCTGTCGCCTTTTTCTTTCATTCTTCCCTTCCACCATGGATATAACCCATCTCCGTTATCACCTCCGTAGGCACATTTCCCTCAATTGTCAGATCGAATTCCTTAATTCCTGTCTTCAGCTAGGCCTCTCTCCCAAATCTCTCACTATCAGAATTCCCCTCTCAGGCCTCCCTCCCCCAATCCGTGCATCCCTTGCCCTCACCTATCACCTCACTTCGCTCAACATTATTCGATCCACCATACTTCAATACATCACACTCTCCAATGTCCATTTTGCAAAATGCAAAACTCTTGTCCTCCATCTTTGCAAATCCCCAAACTCCGTATCCGACCTCAACGCCGCTCTCCTTCAAGCGACGAAAGATCTCACATCGAACCAAAGCAGACTACTCCGCAAGCTTTCCCTTATGTGCGTTCGGCACCTCCAACTTGGTTTACCCCTACCATTTTTACCATCTGGTGAGGTCATCAACCCTCCCCCTCCACTTATAGGCCAAAAGCCCTGCCTTGCGGACCTCTTGGGTTTTCCCACCCCACCTCCACTCCGTACTCCACAAAGGGTCCCCTCTGTCTCAAATTTTAAACATATGAAGCGCTCCGATTCCCTTTCTGTTCCCCCCACCACCCCCACCTCTTCCAAACCAGACGACATTGTAAACCTTTCCTCCCACGAACTCACTCCTGCTGAGACAGCACTCCTTTCCCGCGGCCTCTCGTTCTGTCCCACCACCAAATTCGATCATTTCCGCCTCCTCGCCGACGTCCAGGCCTTTGCTCGCACGCTCCGCCTAAAAACCAACCCTCCCAAAGGGGACCCTTCTCCTTCTGCTCACCCAAACCTCCCCGCCGGCCTCCCACAGACCTTTTCCATTTTCAAACCCCCTTCCCAATATATCCCACCCGCCCTTCCCTCCCAACACCCGGTAGAACACTATCTTAATTATATTCTTCGCAGAATCTCCCAGCCCAACTTTCCCGACCTTCTTGACCACAAAGACAATCTTACCAGACGTGAAAGACATGCCATCTCTACACTTAAACACAACAGAAATATTATTATCCTCCCCGCGGACAAGGGCACCACCACGGTTGTGTTGGATCGCGCCCAATACAATGAAGAAGCCAAGCGCCAGCTCTCCGACGAAACCTTCTATCTCCCCCTCACCTCCAACCCCACAAGCCTCCACTCCTCCCAAATTTCCTCCCATCTTCATTCCGCAGGAAAACAGGAAGGCCTCACCGACTCTGCCATCGCCCTGATGATCCCCAAGAATCCCCGTACCCCCACCTTCTACCTTCTTCCTAAAATTCATAAACCTAACACCCCTGGCCGTCCCATTGTTGCCAGTTTCAACTCCCCCACGGAGCGCATATCCGCATTCGTGGACTTTCACCTACAGCCTCTCGTCCGACTACTGCCATCCTTTATCCAAGACACCAACCACTTCCTCCAACGCCTTAAGCACCTCCCTTCTCCCCTCCCACCCAACACCATTTTGGCTACCATTGACGTTTGCTCCCTCTACACCAATATTCCCCATGATGACGGACTTTCTGCCCTCAGAAAATTACTTGACACAAGACCTGACAAAAGACCGTCCTCCCATTTCCTATTGCACTTGGCAGAAATGGTGCTGAAAAAGAACAACTTCTCTTTCGGAGGGCACCATTATCTCCAAATTAAGGGTACAGCAATGGGCACTCGAATGGCGCCCTCTTATGCCAATTGCTACCTAGGGGAATGGGAGACTCATTTCCTCAACACACCTCTCAAACCACTATTGTGGCTGAGATTCATTGACGACATCTTTTTCATCTGGACCAATGGACCTGACTCCCTCCAATCCTTCTTGTTACGCCTCTCCTCTCACCCCACGCTTTCCTTCACCTACCATACCTCCACCACTAACATCACCTTTCTGGACGTCGACCTTTCCATCCATGACGGAAAAATCCGCACCGGCGTCCACATCAAACCCACCAATAGCCTTCAATACCTCCACTTCGAAAGCTGCCATCCCCTACACACCAAAACCTCGATCCCATATGCCCTAGCCCGCCGAGGATGGAGGATTTGCTCAGACAGGAGGTCTCTCTCAATATATTACTCCATCCTCGAAGATGCCCTCCTCAAACGCGGTTACCCACCGGGCCTGATCCGTGACCAGATCCGGAGGGTAATCACACCGGTAACCACCAAACACCACCCTCACACTCCTCCTACTCCTCCTATTCCCGATCTTACCCCTTCTCTTACCCTTACCACCCTCTTCCACCCCGGGATTCACGAGGTCCTCAAGGAAATCCTTCACGCTGCCCACCCAATTCTTACTTCCACCTCCCACCAACCCCCCTTTACTAATTCCCCCATTCTCTCCTTCCGCCGGCCTCCTAATTTGGGAAACATCCTGTGGAAGAAAGAACCCCCCACTCCCAACCCTCCATCCGCTGCAGGATCTCAACCCTGCGGCAAACCCCGTTGTCTCACATGCCCCATCCACCCACCCTCATTTTCATTTACCAGCCCCTCCTCCAACATCACCTACCCCATCCCCTCCAGAAGTAATTGCACGACGAGGAACGTCATTCACCTCCTCACCTGCACACTGTGTCCTGCTTTTTATGTTGGCCTCACCAGCAACCCCCTCAACATTAGAATCAATGGCCACCGGAACAGCGTAAACACTAACCGTCCCCTTCCGGTGGCTTCTCACGCCAATTCACACCAGGCCACCTTCAATAATTGCTTCACTGTAAGGATTATCCGTGCCTTACCGGATGATACCTCCGCTCCCCTACTTCGACAGTGGGAGTTGGCCTACATCTTTCTCCTTAACTCTTTCTCCCCACCTGGTCTTAACCTCCGATAACCCTATTGGCCGTCCCTCCTACCCGTCTCCTCCTATCCCCGAACTTCTCTCATTACCCCTCCCCCCTCCCCATATCCCCCCAGTGTGTCACTTCAAGCAGTATATGTTTCTCCGTCGCTGAAGAAGGGCATCAGCCCGAAAGCTCCATTTTTGTGTAGTTTTTGTTCTTTTGTGTTTTTCGTGTGTCCTCAGCACCCCCAGCGGCTCTTCATTCTAGGTAAGTGTCCACTGGGCTTCCTCCAACACCTTGTTGCTACCCTTATTATTACCTTTCCTTTTCCTTAAGTATTTATATATGATATATATATATATATATCATGTGTAAGAAGCATCTATATATTATAGATATCATATCTATAATACAGTAAAACTCGTTTATAACGATCACGCCTAAAACGAAATCTCGGCTATAACGAAGAAATGTCTCGGTCCCTTGAACTTCTCCATAAGGGCATTGGTTAAATTTCTCGGATATAACGAACACGCATTTTACGAATTCTCGGCTGTAACGAACAAATGTTTGGTCCCGTGGCAAAAAATGCCCCGTATATAACGAATTTTGGCGAGCAGAGCGATAAGTAATGAATAGTTTCCGCCCGTTTACCGCGCACTTGTTCGCAGAGGTCACCTTCCTCCATCTACCCCTTCCATACGAATTTCCACGCTCCCTTTGTTTTGAAATTGATATTAAAAATGTGAAATGTTTATGTAAATTAATGACCATAATAATAATATTAATTGACCATTTAAAAAATCGTACGTAATAGCAGTCGAACATTTTACATGCCGCGAAGTTGATAAGCATCTCTCTGCATATGTAAGTTCGGTATTGAAGTCGACTCACTGCAAATACAGTAAAAGCTGTGTTATTCGGCTATCTTGGGGATTGTGGAAAGCCGATTAGGAGAAATATCCGGTTAGGTGAGCGTTTTTCGATTTTGACATCGCAAATTTAGCAATAACCAAACAAAATTGGGCTTAGGTTTACTATCGTACTCCCCAAACATAACTACATGGGGTTTGCATTTTCCATTTTAATTCTTCCACACGTAGTTAGATATAGACATTATTTACCCATTTTTATTTAATACGTTGCTACGCTTACATGCAAATCAAAAAGACTATTGAAAAGTTTAGGGCGTCCAGGAAGTTTGGGGGATTACGGCAGTGAACCTGTTCCCAAAATTGAATTTATTGGATTATATCTTTCTTATTTATCTTTATTTACTCTATTAGAAAAGGAGAAATTATTTAATTCTTCAGAACATTTCTGTGAAAACCAGTCATATAATATTTTATCCAGTTCCTCAATTTTTGGCTTATGAAACGTATGATGTTTATTAATTGATTTACTCGTCTCAGAAGATGACACGAATTTCATTAATTTAGCCTTATGAGCCTTGATGTCGTAGAGTGTGGAAGATCCGATGTTGAATTCTTTTGCTATGGCTGCTCTATTTTTTCCTTTTTCAATTCGTTTGATCAGCTCCAGCTTTTGTGTTAGCGTTAAACCAACCTTTTCTCTCCTGTTCCTTGCTTTTAGGTATTTATTTTGATGCCATATTCAATGGATGGGTAATTTTTTAAATAATAAAAAGCGATAAAACTGTAAATTGTAGAAGTACACCAAAACATTTAGACAATGCAAATGGCTTACGTAACCAAAAACGCCATGCTTACTCGGCAGCCACAGAAGTATACGGAGTAAAAAGGTAATATATACATCTTATATTTTAAGAAATTTTAAAGTGGAAGTTGTGGTATTACACTTATACTATTCACACAAAAATTCATAAAAAAAGAAAAAGAAATACAAAATGAATTGTATTTGTGTAATTGCCGGTATCTAAGGCTGGCCGGTTCTAAATAGCCGGAGAGCACAGCTTTTACTGTATGTGTATACGTGTTATATGGGATGTATAGGTCAAAAACCATGTTTCTCGTATATAACGTAGTCACGCTTATAACGAAGCAATGAGTCGGTCCCCTCAAATTCGTAATAAACGAGTTTTACTGTATATAGATGCTTCTTACACATGATATATTATATATATATATATATGAGGATACAAAATTATGAGGCACTTCCAGATGTGCCAGAAACTTGAAATTTGGTAGGATTATAGGTTTTTAGTCACAACCAAAGGAAAAAATCCGAAACTGGCAAAATTCCTATTTTGAGGGGCTATTTTGGCCCCTGTTTGCCCCATTTTTTGCCCATAAGAAAGCATGTAAATTGGTGCAGAGGTTTTTATATTTACATTTTAAAATTACTTCCCGTCAAGATACGAACTCGAGACTTAAACTGTCGGATAGGATATAAATTGTAGTTTCTAATTTTTGAAGACGGAATGCAAATCCGAGTAGAATTAGCTTAATTTTATAGTTTTTATCGCAAAAAATTGCTAATTTTTCTGGGTCTAACAATAGGTTTCCTTGGTAACAAGCTCAATCCTTTCATATGGGTAAGCTTTCAATGGGAATCAGAGGCTTATATTTTAATGCTGTTAATGTTAACCTACACCTAATGAATGAAATCCAATATTGATATAATCCTCATTTTTGGGGTTGTTTTGCCCCATTATTGCCCCATTCGAGAACAAAAAAGATGATGCAACTGCATAGGACCCAGAGACTTGAAATTTGGCACGGTTATAGAAATTTCATTGCAACCTAAGATGAAATTATAAAATTACAAAAATTCTCATTTTTAAAGGGCGGTTTTGCCCCTTTTCGGACCCATGCGAGAACAAAAAATGCGAGGCAGCTGCATAGGACCTAGAGACTTGAAACTTGGCACAATTATAGAATTTTCATGGCAAACTAAGATACAATTGTAAAATTGCAAAAATTCCAATTTTTAATGGGTGGCTTAGCCCCTTTTCGGCCCCATGCGAGTGTGATAATTATAAGGCACTTCTTAATGAGATACAAACTTGAAATTTGGCAGAATTATTGGTTTTTAGTTACAACCCCTAAGGTTAGGGGCTGTTTTGCTCCGTTATTCCCCCATACGAGGATTAAAATTATAAGGCACTTCTAAATGAGCAACTAACTCCAAATTTGAGATGGTTATATGATTATGTACAACATCGATTGGGAATAATTTGAATTTGGAAAAAGGCTAAAATTTGAAAATGCTTGCAGAATGCAAGCACATATTAACTAGTATATATATATGAGGATACAAAATTATGAGGCACTTCCAGATGTGCTGGAAACTTGAAATTTGGTAGGATTATAGGTTTTTAGTCACAACCAAAGGAAAAAATCCGAAACTGTTGAAATTCCTATTTTGAGGGGCCATTTTGGCCCCTTTTTGCCTCATTTTTTGCCCATAAGAAAGCATGTAAATTGGTGCAGAGGTTTTTATATTTGCATTTTAAAATTACTTCCCGTCAAGATACGAACGCGAGACTTAAGCTCTCGGATAGGATATAAATTGTAGTTTCTTATTTTTGAAGACAGAATTCAAATCCGAGTAGAATTAGCATAAATTTATAGTTTTTATCGCAAAAAAGTGGTAATTTTTCTGGGTCTAACAATAGGTTTCCTTGGTAACAAGCTCTATCCTTTCATATGGGTAAGCTTTTAATGGGAATCAGAGGCTTATATTTTAATGCTTTTATTGCTAAACTATGCTTAATGAAGGAAATCCTATATTGCAATAATCCTCATTTTTTGAGCTCTTTTGCCCCAGTATTGCTCCATACGAGAACAGAAATGAAGAGGCAGCTACATATGAACTATAGACTTGAAATATGGCACCATTATAGAAAGTTCATTCTAACCGAAGATAAAATAAAAAAATAGTAGAAATTCAAATTCTTAGGTGCGGTTTTGCCCCATTTCTACCCAATACGAATGTGAACATTATAAGGCACTTCGTAATGAGATACAAACTTGAAATTTGTCAGAATTATGGGTTTTTAGTTACCGCATAAGGGGGAAATCCGATATTGTATAAATTCGTAACATTATGGCTGTTTTGCCCCATTATTGCCCCATACGAGGAAGAAAATTATAAGGCACTACAAAATGATCTACAAACTTGAAATTTGACACGCTTACATGATTTTTTTAAAAGTAGACGGAATAATTCGAAATTTAACAAATCTGAGACTGTAATAATTCTTAATGTTAGGGGCTGTTTTGCTCCATTATTGCTCCATACGAGGATTAAAATTATAAGGCACTTCTAAATGAGCAACAAACTCCAAATTTGACATGGTTATATGATTATGTACAATTTCGCTTGGGAGTAATTTGAATTTGTAAAAATGCTAACATATGAAAATGCTTGCAGAATGCAAGCACATAACAACTACTATATATCTATAATATATAGATGCTTCTTACACATGATATATTATATATATATATATGAGGATACAAAATTATCAGGCACTTCCAGATGTGCCAGAAACTTGAAATTTGGTAGGATTATAGGTTTTTGGTTACAACCGGAGGAAAAAATCCGAAACTGTCGAAATTACTATTTTGAAGGGCTATTTTGGCCCCTTTTTGCCCCATTTTTTGCCCATAAGAAAACATGTAAATTGGTGTAGAGGTTTTTATATTTGCATTTTAAAATTATTTACTTTCTAGATACGAACTCGAGACTGAAACTGTCGGATAGGATATAAATTGTAGTTTCTTATTTTTGAAGACAGAATTCAAATCCGAGTAGATTTAGCGTAATTTTATAGTTTTTATCGCAAAAAAGTGGTAATTTTTCTGGGTCTAACAATAGGTTTCCTTGGTAACAAGCTCTAACCTTTCATATGGGTAAGCTTTTAATGGGAATCAGAGGCTTATATTTTAATGCTGTTAATGTTGAACTACACCTAATGAAGGAAATCCCATATTGATATAATCCTCATTTTTGGGGCTGTTTTGCCCCATTATTGCCCCATACGAGGAATATAATTATAAGGCACTTCTAAATGATCTACAAACTTGAAACTTGACACGCTTACATGATTTTTTCTAAAGTCGACATTGTAAAAATCCTAAAATTTTAAAATATTTCTTCATTATATATTGACGGGCCTTACTAAGATTATAGGAACATACAAATTTCCAGCGCAAACTACAATAGTTGGAGAGCTGAAATTTATTACATAGGTGAATCGAAAAAAATAATCGGAGGAAAAATTGCAACAATGTGTATTTTATTGGCCATTATAAATTATAATCTATTTACTAACTTTTCATGGTTTAGGTATTTCTAAATGAGCTGGGAAGCTGAAATTTTTTCCATTGGCAGAATTTGCCTAATAATGAAAATGGGATTATAGAAATTTGTAAATTTTTATTCGTTTGACCGTAATAATCTCTTAAATGTTAAATAAATTGACTAATGTTTATGTACTTTCTGAAGAGCCAGGAAGCTGAATATTTTAAGACAGTGAGGGAATAATGTTCCGGTGACAATTAACATTGAAAATTTCCCTAAAGTTTATCATAGTGGCTGTTAAAAATTCAAAAATTTTAAACAATTAAATTTATATAAATGCACTTCTAGAGATGCTACATCGAATAAATTTCGCATAAATGTGAGGTATTCATAACAAATGTTAAAAACCTATAAATATTTTATATTTATAAATTTAGGGGTTGTTTTAACCCCAAAATTTTTCAATAAGGAATTAACCTAAATCTGTGAAGAGGACCAAACTTTTGCATTTAAAGATTATCTTTCCGCTCCTAATGCTTGCAGAATGCAAGCACACATTAACTAGTATATATATATATATATATATATACTAGTTAATATGTGCTTTCATTCTGCAAGCATTTTCAAATTTTAGCCTTTTTGCAAATTCAACTTATTCCCAAGCGATGTTTTACATAATCATATAACCATATCAAATTTGGAGTTTGCTGCTCATTTAGATGTGCCTTATAATTTTATCCTCGTATGGAGCAATAATGGAGCAAAACAGCCCCTAACATTAAGAATTATTACACTCTCAGATTTTTTCCATCTGTTTTAACTAAAAACCCATAATTCTGCCAAATTTCAAGTTTGTATCTCATTAAGAAGTGCCTTATAATTATCACACTCGTATGGGGCCGAAAAAGGGCAAAACCAAACATTAAAAATAGGAATTTTTGCAATTTTACAATTTTCTCTTAGTTTGCCATGAAAATTCTATAATCGTGCCGAATTTCAAGTCTCTAGGCCCTATGCAGGTGCCTCGCATTTTTTGTTCTCGCATGGGTCCGAAAAGGGGCAAAACCGCCCTTAAAAATGAGAATTTTTGTAATTTTGTAATTTCATCTTAGGTTGCAATGAAATTTCTATAACCGTGCCAAATTTCATGTCTCTGGGTCCTATGCAGTTGCATCACCTTTTTTGTTCTCGAATGGGGCAATAATGGGGCAAAACAGCCCCAAAAATGAGGATTATATCAATATCGGATTACCTCCATTAGGTGTAGTTTAACATTAACAGCAATAAAATATAAGCCTCTGATTCCCATTAAAAGCTTACCCATATGAAAGGATAGAGCTTGTTACCAAGGAAACCTATTGTAAGACCCAGAAAAATTACTACTTTTTTTGAGATAAAAACTATATATTAACGTTAATTCTACTCGGATTTGAATTCTGTCTTCAAAAATAGGGAAACTACAATTTATATCCTATCCGAGAGTTTAAGTCTCGAGTTCGTATCTTGACGGGAAATAATTTTAAAATGCAAATATAAAAACCTCTACACCAATTTACATGTATTCTTATGGGCAAAAAATGGGGCAAAAAGGGGCCAAAATAGCCCTGCAAAATAGGAATTTTGCCAGTTTCGGATTTTTTCCTTTGGTTGTGACTAAAAACCTATAATCCTACCAAATTTCAAGCTTCTGGCACATCTGGAAGTGCCTCATAATTTTGTATCCTCATATATATATATATATAATATATCATGTGTAAGAAGCATCTATATATTATAGATATGAGGATAAAAAATTATGAGGCACTTCCAGATGTGCCAGAAACTTGAAATTTGGTAGGATTATAGGTTTTTGGTCACAACCAAAGGAAAAAATCCGAAACTGTCGAAATTACTATTTTGAAGGGCTATTTTGGCCCCTTTTTGCCCATAAGAAACATGTAAGTTGGTGTAGAGGTTTTTATATTTGCATTTTAAAATTACTTCCCGTCAAGATACGAACTCGAGACTTAAACTGTCGGATAGGACATAAATTGTAGTTTCTTATTTTTGAAGACGGAATGTAAATCCGAGTAGAATTAGCGTAATTTTATAGTTTTTATCGCAAAAAATTGCTAATTTTTCTGGGTCTAACAATAGGTTTCCTTGGTAACAAGCTCTATCCTTTCATATGGGTAAGCTTTTAATGGGAATCAGAGGCTTATATTTTAATGCTGTTAATGTTAACCTACACCTAATGAATGAAATCCAATATTGATATAATCCTCATTTTTGGGGTTGTTTTGCCCCATTATTGCCCCATTCGAGAACAAAAAAGATGATGCAACTGCATAGGACCCAGAGACTTGAAATTTGGCACGGTTATAGAAATTTCATTGCAACCTAAGATGAAATTATAAAATTACAAAAATTCTCATTTTTAAAGGGCGGTTTTGCCCCTTTTCGGACCCATGCGAGAACAAAAAATGCGAGGCAGCTGCATAGGACCTAGAGACTTGAAACTTGGCACAATTATAGAATTTTCATGGCAAACTAAGATACAATTGTAAAATTGCAAAAATTCCAATTTTTAATGGGTGGCTTAGCCCCTTTTCGGCCCCATGCGAGTGTGATAATTATAAGGCACTTCTTAATGAGATACAAACTTGAAATTTGGCAGAATTATTGGTTTTTAGTTACAACCCCTAAGGTTAGGGGCTGTTTTGCTCCGTTATTCCCCCATACGAGGATTAAAATTATAAGGCACTTCTAAATGAGCAACTAACTCCAAATTTGAGATGGTTATATGATTATGTACAACATCGATTGGGAATAATTTGAATTTGGAAAAAGGCTAAAATTTGAAAATGCTTGCAGAATGCAAGCACATATTAACTAGTATATATATATGAGGATACAAAATTATGAGGCACTTCCAGATGTGCTGGAAACTTGAAATTTGGTAGGATTATAGGTTTTTAGTCACAACCAAAGGAAAAAATCCGAAACTGTTGAAATTCCTATTTTGAGGGGCCATTTTGGCCCCTTTTTGCCTCATTTTTTGCCCATAAGAAAGCATGTAAATTGGTGCAGAGGTTTTTATATTTGCATTTTAAAATTACTTCCCGTCAAGATACGAACGCGAGACTTAAGCTCTCGGATAGGATATAAATTGTAGTTTCTTATTTTTGAAGACAGAATTCAAATCCGAGTAGAATTAGCATAAATTTATAGTTTTTATCGCAAAAAAGTGGTAATTTTTCTGGGTCTAACAATAGGCTTCCTTGGTAACAAGCTCTATCCTTTCATATGGGTAAGCTTTTAATGGGAATCAGAGGCTTATATTTTAATGCTTTTATTGCTAAACTATGCTTAATGAAGGAAATCCTATATTGCAATAATCCTCATTTTTTGAGCTCTTTTGCCCCAGTATTGCTCCATACGAGAACAGAAATGAAGAGGCAGCTACATATGAACTATAGACTTGAAATATGGCACCATTATAGAAAGTTCATTCTAACCGAAGATAAAATAAAAAAATAGTAGAAATTCAAATTCTTAGGTGCGGTTTTGCCCCATTTCTACCCAATACGAATGTGAACATTATAAGGCACTTCGTAATGAGATACAAACTTGAAATTTGTCAGAATTATGGGTTTTTAGTTACCGCATAAGGGGGAAATCCGATATTGTATAAATTCGTAACATTATGGCTGTTTTGCCCCATTATTGCCACATACGAGGAAGAAAATTATAAGGCACTACAAAATGATCTACAAACTTGAAATTTGACACGCTTACATGATTTTTTTAAAAGTAGACGGAATAATTCGAAATTTAACAAATCTGAGACTGTAATAATTCTTAATGTTAGGGGCTGTTTGGCTCCATTATTGCTCCATACGAGGATTAAAATTATAAGGCACTTCTAAATGAGCAACAAACTCCAAATTTGACATGGTTATATGATTATGTACAATTTCGCTTGGGAGTAATTTGAATTTGTAAAAATGCTAACATATGAAAATGCTTGCAGAATGCAAGCACATAACAACTACTATATATCTATAATATATAGATGCTTCTTACACATGATATATTATATATATATATATGAGGATACAAAATTATCAGGCACTTCCAGATGTGCCAGAAACTTGAAATTTGGTAGGATTATAGGTTTTTGGTTACAACCGGAGGAAAAAATCCGAAACTGTCGAAATTACTATTTTGAAGGGCTATTTTGGCCCCTTTTTGCCCCATTTTTTGCCCATAAGAAAACATGTAAATTGGTGTAGAGGTTTTTATATTTGCATTTTAAAATTATTTACTTTCTAGATACGAACTCGAGACTGAAACTGTCGGATAGGATATAAATTGTAGTTTCTTATTTTTGAAGACAGAATTCAAATCCGAGTAGATTTAGCGTAATTTTATAGTTTTTATCGCAAAAAAGTGGTAATTTTTCTGGGTCTAACAATAGGTTTCCTTGGTAACAAGCTCTAACCTTTCATATGGGTAAGCTTTTAATGGGAATCAGAGGCTTATATTTTAATGCTGTTAATGTTGAACTACACCTAATGAAGGAAATCCCATATTGATATAATCCTCATTTTTGGGGCTGTTTTGCCCCATTATTGCCCCATACGAGGAATATAATTATAAGGCACTTCTAAATGATCTACAAACTTGAAACTTGACACGCTTACATGATTTTTTCTAAAGTCGACATTGTAAAAATCCTAAAATTTTAAAATATTTCTTCATTATATATTGACGGGCCTTACTAAGATTATAGGAACATACAAATTTCCAGCGCAAACTACAATAGTTGGAGAGCTGAAATTTATTACATAGGTGAATCGAAAAAAATAATCGGAGGAAAAATTGCAACAATGTGTATTTTATTGGCCATTATAAATTATAATCTATTTACTAACTTTTCATGGTTTAGGTATTTCTAAATGAGCTGGGAAGCTGAAATTTTTTCCATTGGCAGAATTTGCCTAATAATGAAAATGGGATTATAGAAATTTGTAAATTTTTATTCGTTTGACCGTAATAATCTCTTAAATGTTAAATAAATTGACTAATGTTTATGTACTTTCTGAAGAGCCAGGAAGCTGAATATTTTAAGACAGTGAGGGAATAATGTTCCGGTGACAATTAACATTGAAAATTTCCCTAAAGTTTATCATAGTGGCTGTTAAAAATTCAAAAATTTTAAACAATTAAATTTATATAAATGCACTTCTAGAGATGCTACATCGAATAAATTTCGCATAAATGTGAGGTATTCATAACAAATGTTAAAAACCTATAAATATTTTATATTTATAAATTTAGGGGTTGTTTTAACCCCAAAATTTTTCAATAAGGAATTAACCTAAATCTGTGAAGAGGACCAAACTTTTGCATTTAAAGATTATCTTTCCGCTCCTAATGCTTGCAGAATGCAAGCACACATTAACTAGTATATATATATATATATATATACTAGTTAATATGTGCTTTCATTCTGCAAGCATTTTCAAATTTTAGCCTTTTTGCAAATTCAACTTATTCCCAAGCGATGTTTTACATAATCATATAACCATATCAAATTTGGAGTTTGCTGCTCATTTAGATGTGCCTTATAATTTTATCCTCGTATGGAGCAATAATGGAGCAAAACAGCCCCTAACATTAAGAATTATTACACTCTCAGATTTTTTCCATCTGTTTTAACTAAAAACCCATAATTCTGCCAAATTTCAAGTTTGTATCTCATTAAGAAGTGCCTTATAATTATCACACTCGTATGGGGCCGAAAAAGGGCAAAACCAAACATTAAAAATAGGAATTTTTGCAATTTTACAATTTTCTCTTAGTTTGCCATGAAAATTCTATAATCGTGCCGAATTTCAAGTCTCTAGGCCCTATGCAGGTGCCTCGCATTTTTTGTTCTCGCATGGGTCCGAAAAGGGGCAAAACCGCCCTTAAAAATGAGAATTTTTGTAATTTTGTAATTTCATCTTAGGTTGCAATGAAATTTCTATAACCGTGCCAAATTTCATGTCTCTGGGTCCTATGCAGTTGCATCACCTTTTTTGTTCTCGAATGGGGCAATAATGGGGCAAAACAGCCCCAAAAATGAGGATTATATCAATATCGGATTACCTCCATTAGGTGTAGTTTAACATTAACAGCAATAAAATATAAGCCTCTGATTCCCATTAAAAGCTTACCCATATGAAAGGATAGAGCTTGTTACCAAGGAAACCTATTGTAAGACCCAGAAAAATTACTACTTTTTTTGAGATAAAAACTATATATTAACGTTAATTCTACTCGGATTTGAATTCTGTCTTCAAAAATAGGGAAACTACAATTTATATCCTATCCGAGAGTTTAAGTCTCGAGTTCGTATCTTGACGGGAAGTAATTTTAAAATGCAAATATAAAAACCTCTACACCAATTTACATGTATTCTTATGGGCAAAAAATGGGGCAAAAAGGGGCCAAAATAGCCCTGCAAAATAGGAATTTTGCCAGTTTCGGATTTTTTCCTTTGGTTGTGACTAAAAACCTATAATCCTACCAAATTTCAAGCTTCTGGCACATCTGGAAGTGCCTCATAATTTTGTATCCTCATATATATATATATATAATATATCATGTGTAAGAAGCATCTATATATTATAGATATGAGGATAAAAAATTATGAGGCACTTCCAGATGTGCCAGAAACTTGAAATTTGGTAGGATTATAGGTTTTTGGTCACAACCAAAGGAAAAAATCCGAAACTGTCGAAATTACTATTTTGAAGGGCTATTTTGGCCCCTTTTTGCCCATAAGAAACATGTAAGTTGGTGTAGAGGTTTTTATATTTGCATTTTAAAATTACTTCCCGTCAAGATACGAACTCGAGACTTAAACTGTCGGATAGGACATAAATTGTAGTTTCTTATTTTTGAAGACGGAATGTAAATCCGAGTAGAATTAGCGTAATTTTATAGTTTTTATCGCAAAAAATTGCTAATTTTTCTGGGTCTAACAATAGGTTTCCTTGGTAACAAGCTCTATCCTTTCATATGGGTAAGCTTTTAATGGGAATCAGAGGCATATATTTTAATGCTGTTAATGTTAAACTACACCTAATGGAGGTAATCCGATATTGATATAATCCTCATTTTTGGGGCTGTTTTGCCCCATTATTGCCCCATTCGAGAACAAAAAAGGTGATGCAACTGCATAGGACCCAGAGACATGAAATTTGGCACGGTTATAGAAATTTCATTGCAACCTAAGATGAAATTACAAAATTACAAAAATTCTCATTTTTAAGGGCGGTTTTGCCCCTTTTCGGACCCATGCGAGAACAAAAAATGCGAGGCACCTGCATAGGGCCTAGAGACTTGAAATTCGGCACGATTATAGAATTTTCATGGCAAACTAAGAGAAAATTGTAAAATTGCAAAAATTCCTATTTTTAATGTTTGGTTTTGCCCTTTTTCGGCCCCATACGAGTGTGATAATTATAAGGCACTTCTTAATGAGATACAAACTTGAAATTTGGCAGAATTATGGGTTTTTAGTTAAAACAGATGGAAAAAATCTGAGAGTGTAATAATTCTTAATGTTAGGGGCTGTTTAGCTCCATTATTGCTCCATACGAGGATTAAAATTATAAGGCACTTCTAAATGAGCAACAAACTCCAAATTTGACATGGTTATATCATTATGTACAACATCGCTTGGGAATAATTTGAATGTGTAAAAATACTAAAATTTGAAAATGCTTGCAGAATGCAAGCACATAACAACTAGTATATATATATATATATATATATCATGTGTAAGAAGTGTCAATATATTATAGATATCGGAACAGAGCCGCATCAACCCCGGTGAAAATCTGCGCACTAGCATCACGTAGGCTCGCATTGCGATATTCATTCCACCCATGGATGAAAAAAATTAATGGGAACTATGGTTCTGTCCCGGGTTATAGGAGCATCAGAGGCTCACAATGAATACGGCGAATACAGATACCAAATGCCAACTTATTCCGGCAAAAAGTGTAGGTAGAAACTGATAGTTAAATTTTAATGACAGAACTGCTTTTTTTGAGTAACAATAATAAACTTAAAACTCAATTAGAAGTTACAGCTTTAATATTATAGAAATATTACATCACCTTAATGTTGAAGCTGCACCAATGGCAATATAAACCGCACATTTAAACCCTAAACGTTTCTTGGTCATGTAGATACATGTAAACTTCATAGAATTCTTCGTCTTTTGCGAGTATAAACGTAGACGCGTGTTCCTATCGAAACTCGTGATTTTTAAAACTTGGTCAGAAATCTTCATGTATGACACGCAGTCTCTTTTTTTACCGACATTTTGGGAAAAAAGGTGTGCAAGGTGCACATTTGCAACATTTTATTGAATTTCATCACTGTAGAGATAGATCGTGATCACTAGGTATAGTTCATTTCGATAGTACCAGCTGACATCAATGGAATTATAGGAAACTGTATTTAGTGGGTCAAGCTCTCCAAGAATAACAGTTTCTTATTGGATGAAATTAAAACATCTGTCACATGGAATGCTCAAGAATAATAGCACAGACTCTAAACAATATTTATATATATTTTTACTACTGTTTACTTTGTGTTGTTAAAACTTGGACTGTACATGACTTTGATTTTGTCTGAAAATGGTTTCATGAGAAGTATTTTTAAGTGAAAAAGTGGGGGTTCACTTATATGGCGAACATATGCCTAATCATGTACAGGTGACTCCAAAGATTTGACGGGAATGCATTCCTGGAAACGTGGTTGAATCTTGAACCGTCGAATGTCAAATCAGCACAAATTCAAACAATTAGAGCAGAAATAACGATGTCTAGACTGATACTAAACCTCTCATGGTTGGGTGGGCCGAAAATTACTTCGCGTAAACTAGTTTCTAATTCGAGCGATTGATTGGCATGGGTCGATTCGACCGGTCGAATTCTGGAGTTGGTCGAATCTCAGGAGTTGCCTGTATTTTCATTCAAAAAAGCAGGGGTCGACTTATATGCCAGAATATACGGTAGCTTGGTTAATCAAATATATATGTCACACTATTTGAGTTCTTTTAAAATTAATTATATTATTAAGTTTTAAAAATTGTCTAACCGGTAATATGGAGTGTTCACTGCTTCATCATTAAAATAATGGTTAATATACGTATGAAGCACACGCCTGTCCCAATTATCTGTTACATGTCCACCATAACTGACTTCAGCTATTAGATACTTCAGAGCATCCCATGGAATGTCATGATGTTCATTCAGATATAATGATAATATATTTTCTGAAACCTGAAACGAAACATCAAAATCTATATTCTTCTCACAATACATTTATGAGGTTTACTTTACAAACAATGAATCTGGTTTTTTCGTACAATTAGAAATGTTTATTTGTGATTGAAAGCAACAGAACAGAAACTGTTAGGAATAATAGTTATCAAAATATATGTACCTTATTTTGCACGTGGTCATGATGAGATATTTCGTCATGATATTGAATATTATCTCATATACTGACAAGGAGAGGCCATAACATTAATACTGAAATTCATAAAACCCTTTTAGGAGGTGAAACTAGAAGTAAAATATCAAATATAGCTCTCAGCGTTTTTGCCAATGGGTCTTTGTTTAAAAGACATTAACAATTTAAATTCAGGTTTAAGCATGGATGCATCATATACCATTAACCTTAGGGCCAATACAACAATTGGCAATAGTTAAATGGTTAAAATGAATGTCTAGTAATCAGATGGGCTGGGGTTCGATCCCAGCTGCCAGTAAATTTTTCATAAATTTTCAGAAATGGTCTGTTTATGTATTTTAACTGGTAAAATTGAATTATTATTATTGTTTTTATTGAATTTTTGTTTTTTTTGCATATTTTTGTGATTATTTTTGTCTTTTTCACGTACTTTTCTGTACTTCATTTATTTGCACTTTCCACATATAATTATAACTTGCAATAGTATGGTTAATTCCGATCGGAGTGTAGCTCTTCTATCTCGCTTACTTCCACAGCATTACAATACTTTGGATGATACAATTAAAAAAACAAGGTAATTGTTCATAATAAATATTTCATAAATGTCATATTAAAGAATTGATATTTTAATATACAATCCAATAATTATTGCAACATTTAAATTATACTATTTATTTATAATTATAATGTTATAATTATATGTGGAAAGTGCAAATAAATGAAGTACAGAAAAGTACGTGAAAAAGACAAAAATAATCACAAAAATATGCAAAAAAAAACAAAAATTCAATAAAAACAATAATAATAATTCAATTTTACCAGTTAAAATACATAAACAGACCATTTCTGAAAATTTATGAAAAATTTACTGGCAGCTGGGATCGAACCCCAGCCCATCTGATTACTAGACATTCATTTTAACCATTCAACTATTGCCAATTGTTGTATTGGCCCTAAGGTTAATGGTATATGATGCATCCATGCTTAAACCTGAATTTAAATTGTTAATGTCTTTTAAACAAAGACCCATTGGCAAAAACGCTGAGAGCTATATTTGATATTTTACTTCTAGTTTCACCTCCTAAAAGGGTTTTACGAATTTCAATATTAATGTTATGGCCTCTCCTTTTGAGTAAAATTACTTTTTAACCTTTGTTCTTTATAATTATCTGTGATTTTCACTTCTCAAAAACAACATAAAGATTTCATTAGACAAATAACTTTCTAATGAATAAACCATTTGTCTGAATTAAAATATAACAGATTATTGATTAAAACTGCTTCAACATACATACCTCAAAATCTGAATCATTGAAGCTGTACAACACATTCCATCCAAGTTGCTGAAATTTCTTTCGTTCTAGAAGTATTGAATGGAAAAAACAAAGAGAAAACAATAGTTTCTTGTATCTTTCAGGGTAAGTACAGGATGCAAATTGATGGTCCGTTATCAGTTGGTAAAGGCGCTTCATGTTAGCCTTAATACCCTGTTAATACACAATGTTATATCTTAGATTACGTCACTTTAAAGATTCCTGTTCAATATAGAGCGTTAATACCTTTGGAGGTTCCGTTGTCATTTTGATGGCAGATTGAAGAATTGAAATAGGAAAGTCTGGATGAGGGTTGGAACTTAGCCACAGCCTATTTGAATTAAAAAAAATATATATATATTTGTGTGTATGTATGTATGTGTATATACACACACACACGTGTATATTATAATACATGTTTGAAACAATTCATTTATCTGAATGTATAGGCCACACTGAGTTATGGTTCTTAAAGACTCAGTTCTACATCGCACACACTATGTGATATATATACAGTGCATCATTCCCCTGTTATACGTGAGGTCCACATCTACAAGTTATGTAATACACCCTATTACCTGTTATCTGCGACCTTGGTCTCGCATATCCGTGGAGCTTACGAACATGTAAGGCTACTGTAATACTTCCACGGATACAGAAGGCTACTATGATATTTTTTATTTTTTCTCCCAAGACAAATATAATAATTTAGTCTACACCATTGTTGAGAATGCTTTGAAGGGCCACATTGGAAATCAAAAGAGCTTTGGCAGGCCGGATGGGCATTGAAATAAGAAGTTACCTAGAAATTTTATGCTCTCATATGAGTGAAAATCAATTCTAATTAGTTTACTAGCGTTAAAACTCCACCAGAAAAGGGTTTGAGACCATAATTTTACTAAAACATATACCATTGACTGGGTTAAATTATACCGATCACTTTTTCACCTGACTTCACAGGCCACATAAAATGCTCTCGGGGCCGCACGAAGCCCGTGGGCCATAGGTTGCTGACCCCTGGTCTACGTAATAGGATTTCTTTAATGAAAAATTTACCAAAATTCATAGCGAATATGATACATGGTAACAAACCCTAGCATTCTTCCCCAGACGGTCAATAACAGTTATTTACAGATGTATTACTTGGTTGTGTCCCACTAAGAGAGAGGGAGAGGGAACTACAACATAACCAATCTTTATTTGGAATGGGGAGAGAGAACAATTTGTGGCAGAAATTCAAAACTAAGGAAAGCAGGTCTCACTTTATCCTGAGGATGATTATATATTACATCCAAATACAAATCGTTATATTTAAAATTGCTATATTCTATCGGATTACTCTCTACACAATTCCAACTGTCAGTAGTTGTTCTCCCCTCCATTACCCAGTTCCACAGTAAAATGTTACATAGATCTTATTACTTCAAAGTTCTAGTTTCTGAGGCATTGGATCAGTATGATGTGTTTATTAAGATATTTAGTTCCTTAAAAATAGGACAGCATGAGATCTTATGAGATTTCCATGTAATGATGCAGACAGTTTGCTTCTGGAGATTAAATATTTTTGGCATAAAAAGAGGTGGAGTCCCAGACAATAATGCTGTAAGCCAGTGGTTCTCAAATCTTTTTTACCCTGCAGCCCCCTAAATATGAATTTTAAAAGTTGAGGCTCTCCCAGTCCAGCAAAATTACTTACAATTTAGCATTTTCAAGCAATGAAAATTAGATTTCAATTGTGAGAGTATCAAATTTAAAAAACAGTGTGATTATATGCTAATTTATTTTAACGTAAGGTTACTGGATTTTCAGTTTTGGCAATATGGGGCGGGCACTGAAATTTGAAGATTTAATAATGAAAAATAAACAAAATATACATAAAATTAAATATATTAGAAAATGTACATGTTACATCAGGGATTCTGAACCTTTTGCGAGCGCCGCATCCCCACAGCAATCCATGGTAACCCTGCACCCCACCAAAATTTTTCCAGTGGTTATTAATTTTAATTTTTTTTAAATTTAATGAATTATTAAACATATAGAATTTAAAATGAAATATATTTATTACAAACTACATTTTAAACTCAACCTTTCCTCAATTCAAGACATAATACGATTGTAATATAGGGGAGGCGACGCTTAGGTGCCACACAAAAGTGGCTTCAGCATTTTATTACAATGGAATCCTATCCAACAATTCCATAATAGTTTTCAAGATTGTTTCTTTTTGAACAATTTTTAATGCTGTATTCATCTTGAACTTCAAAATAACCAGTTTGTAGTGGATTATCTCAGCCTTCTCATGCAAAGTAGGACTGAGGGAATGACTTTGTTATAAACGTAGTTAAAGGCAGAAAAATATAGCAACAGTATGTCTGGGCACAGCCGTTTAAATTGCATTGTAAACAGACCTCGAATAGTGATTACGGTTTGTTATTTCAAGGAAACGAATGTACTTCAGTATCTCGATATATATCTAATAAGAAACATGGATGCATGAATATACACACTAGGAATGCAGCTGGTTAGTATGGGTAGTTCAAAATGTCTTATCAAAAAAATCAGTACAACATACATTGTACAAACTTTCTCATATATGGGTACTAATGCGTCGTTTAGTTATCTTTAGAAAATGAAAATCATATGAGCCTGTTTTTAGATAATCCAATTTTTGTTAAAGTTGCCACACAATAAACTAGCCTTATATTCATTCATTGAGAAAAATGAAATATGTAGTATTATTGTAGATGAATACTCAAGTAACTGTACGAAATTTGATCAAAATCGTTCGAGCCGTTTTTGAGAAAATCGAATTGTTGTTAAAGTTGACTAGAATAAACTAGCCTTATATTCATTTTTTGAGAAATATGAACTATACAGTATTATTGAAGATGCAAACTTAAGTAACTGTACGAAATTTGATCAAAATCGTTAAAGCCGTTTTTGAGAAAATCGGATTGTTGTTTAAAATGCGTAGAATAAACTACTCTTAATTATTGAGCAATGTTAACCATTTCTATGTATACTCTGGTCAGTATCATAAAATGCCTAAGTACGAGATTTCATTCATTTTCGCTGTACTGTCTAGGCTCCAGAGCCAGTAACAGACAGACAGACAGCATTGCAAAAACCACTTTTTCGGATTCAGCGACACCTAAAACATATATTTCCGTAAAAATCTCAAGGTCGAATTTTTTCGCGAAAACAATACTTTCTCGATACTTCGTATGAGAAAGTAAAAAATAAATAAATGAGTCAAATTGCAAGATGTTCCCACCGCACACCCTGGATCCCCTTCCTGCACCCCCTGGACCATCTTCCCTCACCCCCGGTTAAGAACCCCTGTGTTACATAATAAAATGCAAAAATATTACATGTAACAAAATAATGATAACCAACAGTAATATAATATAAAATATTAACTTGAAGTTCACGATGTATTTTTCTTTTCACGTGGAAGCATCCGAGTCACTCAAATATGGAACATCTATGCATCCCGACAGATTTGTCTGGGAGAACGGAATAACCAAATGTACTTTAATGAGAAGAATGCGATTGCATGTTCTTGCATAAGAGTTCTATCTCAGGTGTAATGCTGGAGATACCGATTCAGAGATTTGCTTCCAAAGCTTGTGTTGATAGGCGTGACTTGTGCTTGTTTTTAAGTAACAACAAGGATGAAAATGTGGTCTCACACAAATAAGTTGACACAAAGGGCATGATAATGGCTAAAGCTGCTGTTGTGATTGAAGGATACTCTTGTTGTCGCCTTAGCCAAAACTCCACAAGTTCTTTTTCTTTAAATTCAGTTTCAAACGTAAAGCAGATCTAATTTCAATTAATTGTTCATGAACTAGCCACAGAATATCATTATATTTTACAGTAGTTGCAAATGTCATGATCCAGTCATGCTCTTTGTCCTTGTTCAAGTTTGAAAAATATTTGGGTAAATGAACTTCAAGTTCGGAAATGTGATCAAATATAATTCTGTGAACTTCAGTAGAAAGTGAAACACCATTAACAGTAAGAAAAGGGATGTAAACATATCTGTACTGCCTCCTTCAAAATCTTCTGACCATGCCTGAAGTTTACTATTTACGGTCAAAATGTCGGTACTTCTCCCCTGAAGAGAAAGGTTCAGTTCATTCACTTTTTCAAACATATCAACTAAATATGATGCTAAACACATCCATTTCTCATCAGAAAAATGGGCAGATAAATTTGGTCTCTTATCGTTAAGAAATATGCGAACTTCATCACTAAGCTCCAAAACTCTTTTCAAAACCTTTCCTCGAGAAAGTCATCATAAATAAAATGAGAAGGATAACTAAAAGTTATCCTTCTCATTTTATTTTAACGGAGTTCCACCAAGTAAAGGTTTCCTCCGTTGATTTTACAGCCATCGTACTTCAGTGTGATACAAAAGGCTTTCATGGGAAGACCCCGTTTCTCTACACAAAATACTAACTATACTACGTACCAAACTTAATGATCGCTGGCATGGCCTCCAAATATGAGGGCGTTCCCTTCGTCAACTAATCAAAGGCATCCGGCGTTGCCACCTCTTTGGTTTCTACGCAGAGGACTCAGGGACCCTTAGCTGCATAGCATATTTTGGTTGAGGCGGCTGGGTTTATTGCGTGAGAGATGTCTGAGCGAAAATCTGCGGGACGTGTTCTTCAGAGTTCCGCGCGGAATTTAGTTTTAAGTGTACGAAATTACTTCGTGAGGGAGAAAAGTAATGGTGGACCGTTACTTGCTATTTCGAAGGTTGTAGAAAGATCAGCTGCTGCCCTTAACTTGGGAAAGGCTACAGTCAGAAGAATAACCAACGAGAAGTATTTTCAGGAAAACCGTAGTAGAACACACAAAGAAAGTTATCAAGGAGGCTTGGATTAAAGAAGGAATATTGGAAGAGGGAATTCAAGAAATTATAATAGCACTGACCTCAAGTTCGGATTCGAATACTAGCAGTGATGTCAATATTGGCGAAGATAACGTTGTAATGGAAGAATTAGGAGTTTCACCTTTGTAGAAGGTAACTATAAAAGTATTAAAAATTATAGATATTATTTATTTGTTTCATTCTGTTTAAATACTAAGAAAGGTAGGTATTGATTGAATAATTACTCTTTGTTTAAAAATTAAGTGTAAAATTAGATAATTACTAATATGCTGTATTGTTTTGCCATTTACTCATACAAGTATCTCCTTTTTTGAACAGCTTCAATTGAACACTGTCAATCAGTCAACAATTTGTCGCCTGATTTAAATATATCTTAATGTTTTAATAGGTAAGTAGGAGAAGTGAATGATGAGTTATAATTTCATCATGACTTCGTATTAATAAGTTAAATTTTCAGTCTATGCCAAGTTGATCAGATCCTCCATGGTGCCTTTGCCCAAATTTCCAGCTGCTAATTAATTTCCACAAGGTAAGTATATTGGAGTATTACATTACCACACTATTAAATGAGTGTTTTGAAATTCATTATGCTATTCCTCTCTTTTTTGCAGAACCAGTTAATTCCAACCAATGTTCATACTTAAGTTTGATTATAAGTATTAATTCATAAGTTATAAGTTAAGGCAATGCTAATAATAAAAATAATCTGTAATGATATAACTAAAACCTTCATCAATTTGTAACCATAACATTGGTTTATCAGCCACTTCAAGCCAATGGTTTGAATTTGGCGCGGCGGCTGATTTAGAAAGTGAAACTCCGGAAGTGAGACGGGAGCAGAGGGGAAGTGGTGATCGGAGAAGAGAGGAGAAAAGAAGAGGGAGGAGAGAATCGGTCGGGAAGTCGAGGCGTCGCGACGTGAAGAGAGGAGGTCGTCCTGAGGCGTGCGTCCCGAGAGGTTGAAGGCGAAGGAGACCGGCGGGAACCACGGCGAAGAGAGGAGATTCGTCGTGGAGGAAGCCTTGACTAGCTCGTCAAGATAGACGATCTGAGGACACTCATACTTATTGAGATGACGGAGTTGTCGCTTTGTGTTTTGTTATCATATTTCTGTTCTGTTTGCTCATTTTATAAAAAGACTAGAAACTTTAAACTGCCTTTTTCAATTCCGCGCGAACGGGGAAACGTTACAAATTAATTAAGACATATTAATTAATTTTATATGGTGAAAAGCCTTTCATTTTTTAAAAATTTTTCATTCTTTTCTGCAAGAAAAAGAAGTTACATTCCTTAGTTATCTCTTAGGTGCAGTTTTAAATTCTTCCATGGCTTGCTGTAATCCCTACACTTCAAATGTGCATCAATCTATTTGCATGTATCAGTGCCTACTTAAAATCCCTGTAGTGTGTGTTCATCCATCTATCCCACAGTGCTTTTACTCCCATTTTTAGTGCTATAGTCTTGCCATTTCATGCTCAAATCGTGTGTGCTCCACCTTATTGGATATTCTTTATAATGGTTTACTTATTCAGTGCCGTTTCTACCAAATGTGGTTCTCCCTTTTACCCTTATTAAAGTGTAAATTGTAATTTATTTGTATAGGGTCAGTGTCTACTTGAAATCCCTGAAGTGTGAATGTGTTTCTCCCTCTATCCCGCAGTGCTTTTCCCTTTTTGTGCTATAGTTTTTATATTTCATGCTCAAAGCATGTAAGTGCTTCTTCTTCTTTATAAGGACTTAGCTTATTAAAGTTTAAATTGCAATCTATTTGTATAGTGTCAGTGTCAGCGCCTGTGTGTACATGATAATGACGGATTTAAATAACTTTAAGGCAGGTGAAGATAAGTGATTATTTCAAAAGTATTTTTGTCTTAACTTTTCTCATTATTATACATTTCCACTTTATTTTATTACTTATTGTTCATGCTTAGTATATAATTCCATTTCTGTTTATTTTATATCCTAAAATTGATTCTCTTACTTTTACTTCATCTATTTACAAATAACCTAAATTTTATATGTAGCTACTCTATTTTTAATTCACTCTGTCTCTGTACCTATCATTATATTTCAATAGTGACATTGATGTGGCTATGATTAATCTAATGTCATATGTTTTCTCAGGATAAATTTAATATTTGAAAAAGAGATAATTTCATAACTTTTGCGAAGCCAATAATTTATTTTGAATGATCTGGGATTTGAAATACTTTTCATCCTAATGTAATGACGACAGTGAATGTTTTAACCCAGTTTGTTCATAATAAAGTTTTGGTTTTCAGGAAGTTATACAGTAAAACCTCTATCTAGTGAACCTCCGTATTTCGTAATATCTTTTGGGTCCCGCCAAAACTGTATGTTACGGTATAGGCAAACCTCTTAATATCGTACCTCCGTATTTTCGTAATTCTCCGTATATCGTAATGGGAAAATGCACCCCTGATAAAAAACAGCCTCCCTATAGTAAAATAATGTATTCCTGTTTACGGATAAAATAATTAAGCTAGTTTGCAATGAAAATTTGCATGTGAATAACCAAAAGAAATCAGTCGATGCTATATGCGTACGTACGTACAAGGTTATCCCGTTGAAGCAACCACCGTAGTGGCCTCTCGAAAAAGTCGCCAAAATATTATCATAATGCAACAAATATGCACAATTTAAGTTGAAGTTAGGTTGCGTAGTTTATTACCTATGCCAGGCCCTATGAGTTCAACTCGCTCAGATTTACGGTCCCCTTCTAAAAGGAAACAACGGCAAGCACCAATAGTCAATTCTTTCGTGATTCTCAAGTTACACATCACTGCTACTTATGTACGTATCAATTTTAATCACTCGTGAAAAGTGTCACGAGAATATTATTACAATGTTGCAAAGATATATCATTGAAACGTAAATTAATTCTCGATCTCAGCTAAGACACCATTGCTACGTATTTATTAATTTTCACGGCCTTTGAAAAGAGCCCTGAAAATATGACTACAGTGTTGCAAAGGCATTTAATTGTCAATTCTTTCGTGATTCACATGTTACTTTTACTGCCTCTGAAAAACCCACGAATATATAACTGTAACATTGCAAAGACAATATTTAAGTCAATTCTTTCGCGGTCCTGAGGTTAACAACGCACCACTGCTACGTACGTATCACTTTTTACCACATCTGAAAAGAACCATGAATACATGACTATAATGTTAATAGACATAATATTTACGATAGGTACTGCTTCTGCTTCGAAGATTTCTCGCCTGGTGAATCCCCTCCAGGGCATCGAACCGGAACCGAACCGAAAACCGAAACCGTAAAAAACCGTTATTTTTCCTGGAGTGAAACCGAACCCGAACCGAAAAAAAATATTTTCCTGAACCCGAACCGAAACCGAAAACCGTTATTTATTTCGTTCCATATTTTTCGGTTCGCATAAAATGTGGGAGCGAAAGAAGGATTTTCCCTTTTGCTTTAGTTTGAGTCTATCTGAAAGCCTCACGTTTAGAAACCGAATAAGAAAAGGGTTGGGTTTTTCTTGAGAACACATTCTCCTCAGCCTTGGGAAGGATGAGTCTTTGTGATAATATCTGTTGGCTCAATAGTAGGATTTTTCATGTGCATCTCAATACATAGAGAGAGAAGAAAGTTCACGACAGGCCGAATGTCTTATTTTCTTTTTGTTTGCATGTTTGATTGCAGGGTAATATGTAGATGCACGTAGATGTTTTTATTTGCTGCCGGGTGAAAATCACGTTTTCGCTTAGTAATAATTTTTCGAAACGGTACTTATCATTTCATTTTTATGAAATAATGAAGTTTAACATTCTCACACTACGTAAGTGATTAAAAATATTCAGTCATCGTAAATTTGTATCATGTTAATAAACATTTCTCAGCCTTTCTGAATTCTCGGACCCTCAATTTCTGCGGCCTTCCTCATAAATATTTTATAGATTTTTTCATCCATTTAAGTAATCTCTGAATGAAAAAATTAAGCCGTGCATTTACAGTTTTTACTATAATACGAGCAGTGGACGTGATCTACAAATTGTTAATGAAAATAACGTAATATCTTACTCAACTTACTGGCACTATTGAGATAACGCGATCTCTTATTTTACCGCACGATTTGTAAATAAAAATATTAATAATTCATTATTAGGCATTCCAGCTTTAGCGCATATTAGCTTCGGTCTGTCCGTCCTTCTATCACGATGCAATTTTTTTCCGTAGCTATTCAGCGGATTTTGATAAAATTTAGTACTAAGGACTAAGCACAGTAAATTAGAAAATGAGATGAATGCTTTGCATAATATAATAAGTTTAGAATGTTCTATCGCAGAAAACTTGCTCATTTATAATTTACTTTATACTTTCCTAGAATGTTGAAATCATTTGCGGCGCATGTATGGTTTGTAAATATTCAATTCAAAATATAATCTTAAATAAATAAGATACATACTAAATATTCACATTTAAATAATTTATTTACGCGTTTTGATTATGTTTTTTTAAATATCATTATTTTTATAGTGAAGCTGTATTTGATTTAATAAGAAAAATACTTAATAAATCAATTCTTGAAAGTTTCCTAAAAATATTTTAAGGTCGGAGCGAAAAAAACCGGTTCGAACCGGTTCACTGACGCTTGCTGGAGCGAAACCGGAACCGAACCGAAATTTTGTGTTTTGAGTGAACCGGAACGAAAACCGGAGCGAAAATAATTACGGTTCGATGCCCTGATCCCCTCACACGTCCCGGTTTATCCCCTCATGCAGGCGTCCAGCTATACGCCGTTATGCGTCAAGTTTCTATGAACGTGTAGTGCTTATGTTTGCCTAATACGAGGAGCTTGTCAAAATTACTGGTTATACCACATTGATTTGTTTCATTAAGCTATAGTGGATACATAATCTACAAATACGTGTTTTTTAACGTTAATTTTGTCCTTAATCACGTGAGTATATTATTTATTATATCACAACTTTCATGTAATTATTAATGCATTAATTAAAAATTAAAGTTTGTTAGGTGTATAACAATATACTTCATTATGCCTTGTATAATATTAAGTGCAATATTTACAAATAATACACAAGTAATTAATGAATATGTTTATGAATAAATTAATTTTAGACCCATAATGGACATGGTAAATCATAGAAAAAGACGGCTGCTGAAAATAGAAATGAAGTTAGCAATTTTCCAAGTCATTGATGAGGGGAAAAGAAAAATAGATGTGGCAGAAACCTTTGGCATACCACCGTCGACTCTAACATCTATTTTAAATAAATGTAAAGAAACTGAAGTAGCAGCACATCAAGGTTTCATCAATAAAAGATCTCGGGCAGTGAAAAATGAAGAATTAGATAAATGTGTGTTTGATTGGTTGATGGAAGCTAGAGCCAGAAGCATACCTATATCTGGGCCTATTCTACAACAGAAGGCTAGGGAAATGGCATTGAAAATGGGAATAGATGACTTTCAAGGGTCAAATGGATGGCTACAGAAGTTTAAAGTGCGCTGAAACCTAAGAACTTTAAAAATGTGTGGGAAAGAAGCTTCTGTAAGTACAATTGTGGTAGAAGAGTGGAAAAACACTCTGCAAACAATTTTAGTGAGTTATGATCCTAAAGACATTTTCAATGCAGATGAAGCTGGATTTTTTTATAACTTACTCCCAGATAGAACTATTGCAGTTAAAGGAGAACCCTGCCATGGAGGGAAAAAAAGCAAGGAGAGATTTACGGTGCTTTTCTGTACCAATGCAGATGGCACTGAGAAATTAGAGCCACTTGTGATTGGGAAATATAAAAAACCCAGATGTTTTAAGAATATAAAAAAACTTCCCTGTTTATACAGAAATTCTAAAAAGTTATGGATAACTGCAGCTTTATTTAGTGAGTGGCTAAGCATGCTTGATGCAAAGATGGGCATAAAGAACAGAAAAATAGTTCTTTTTCTGGATCAGTGCACTGCTCATAAAGTTGAGGGGATCGTGTTGCGACATGTTAAAATAATGTATTTTCCTCCAAATACCACAAGTAAACTGCAACCATTAGATCAGGGCATAATTTCTAGTGTTAAGAGAAATTACAGACAGCAGTTGGTGCTCTATATTTTAAGAAATGTGGATGAAACAAATGATCTTACAAAATGTAAATGGAATATATTGCAGGCCATGCATAGGCTCTGCCTATCATGGAATTATGTTCAATCAGCCTCTATTAATAAATGCTTCATAAAGGCAGGATTTATGAGGACAACATATCAGGAAGATGAAGTATCAGATGATGAACCTTTAGAATGGAATGAAATCAATAAAATAATTCATCTTCAAACATCATTTAATGATTTTGTTAATGTTGACACTTCCCTATTAACTTGTGCACCAACTGAGGGAGAAATGGTAGAAGAAGTGGAGATAGAATTTGAAAGGGAGACTATTGCAGAGACTAATAAGGAAGAAGAAGAAAATGATGAAGGGGAAATAATTCCATCTCCAAAAAAGAGTGAAGTGCAAGAGGCTTTGAGTGTGCTAGAAAGATTTTTTATGAATATGGAGGATTGCAGTGGTGATAATCTCTTGCTACTAAATAAAGTAGAAAATGTTGTATCCAATGAATTTAAGAAAAAGATGACACAGACTGAAATTACCAGCTTTTTTCCAGTAAACAATAGGTAGAGTACATATTCATTTTTTGTTCAGTTAGGTTGGTATTTATATTATAAATATATTAAATTTATGTTGTGTATATATAAATATACTAATACTGGTGAACGTGTGCTTGCATTCTGCAAGCATTTTCTCTCACCTGAAAGTAAAAATAAAAGCCGAAAAATTACTTTCAATGCATAAGTTCGCATCTCGGGTCCGAATTACGTGTTTTTCTGTATCGAAAATATTGGGGTAAAAACAACCCCTAAAATTTATAATTATAATACATTTATAGGTTTTTATCATTTGTTACGAATACCCCACATTTATGCGAGATTTCATCCATGCAGCACCTCTAAGAGTGCATTTATATGAATTTCATTGTTTAAATTTTATTAATTTTTAACAGCCACAGCAATAAATATTTCTAAAATTTTCGATGTTATTTACCACCGGGACATTATTTCCTAACCCTGTTAAAATTTTCAGCTTCCTGGATCTACAGAATGTACATAAACATTAGTCAATTTGTTAAACATTTGAGAATTTATTACGGCCGAACGAATAAAAATTTTCAAATTTCTATATTCCCGTTTTCATTATTTGGCGAATTCTACAGGTAGAAAAAATTTCAGCTTGATAGCGCATTTAGAAATACCTAAACCATGAAATGTTAGTAAAATTGTTTATAATTTTTGCCGGCCAAGAAATTAAACATTGTCTCAATTTTCCAATTATTCCTCCGATTATTTTTCTCGGTTCACCTATGTATTAAATTCCAGCTCTCCAGCTATTGTAGTTTGGGCCAGACATTAGTATCCTCCTATATCCTATATATATCCTATATATATCGTATATCGTACAAGTAAATGTGTGCTTGCATTCTGCAAGCATTTTCTCTCACCTTAAAGTGAAAATAAAAGCCGAAAAATAATTTTCAATCCATAAGTTCGCATCTCGGTTCCGAATTACGTGTTTTTCTGTTTTAAAAATATTGGGGTAAAAACAACCCCTAAAATTTATAATTATGAAACATTTATACGTTTTTATCATTTGTTACGACTACCTCACATTTATGCGAAATTTCATCAATGTAGCACCTCTAGAAGTGCATTTATAATAATCTCATTGTTTAAATTTTATTAATTTTTAACAGCCACAGCAATAAATATTTCTAAAATTTTCAATGTTATTTACCACCGGAACATTATTTCCTAATTCTGTTAAAATTTTCAGCTTCCTGGATCTACAGAAAGTACATAAACATTAGTCAATTTGTTAAACATTTAGGAATTTATTACGTCCGAACAAATAAAAATTTTCAAATTTCTATATTCCCGTTTTCATTATTTGGGGAATTCTACAGGTAGAAAAAATTTCAGCTTGGTAGCACATTTAGAAATACCTAAACCATGAAATGTTAGTAAAATTGTTTATAATTTTTACCGGCCAAGAAAATAAACATTGTTGCAATTTTCTAATTATTCCTCCGATTAATTTTTTCGGTTTACCTATGTATTAAATTTTGGCTCTCCAGCTATTGTAGTTTGGGCCAGACATTAGTATCCTCCTATATCCTATATATATCCTATATCGTATCTATATACTACAAGTGAATGTGTGCTTGCATTCTGCAAGCATTTTCTCTCATTTAATAAAAAAGACTAATAGCCGACAAAAAATTCTAAATGCAAAAGAGCCCTGCACCTATTTCAATGCTTTCCTTTTGGGAAATTATCTCAAATTTGAGGCTACCTGGAATCGAACCGGTGACACCTATGCAGGAGTTGTCAAATACTATGGAGATATACTCATGACATCTACAAACCCTGAAAATATCATTTATTTATTCCTCTTTGTTTGGTCTATATGAAGGAATTCATTTTTTCCATGCTTTCTTATGGGAGATATACCGGGTCATCCAGAGTCGAACCCAGGACACTTGCGGTTAAAGCGATAACGGTTCCCTATAGATCTCCTGGGTATCTAACAACCCTCCAAGTTTGAATTCTCTACCTTGTCGGAAAGTGCCATAAATTAATTTTCAAATATGTCGCAATGCTTTTCTTATGGGAAAAAATGGAAATTTAGGAATTTCTGGAGTCGAACCCATGACACCTAGGTATGAGATCTCAATTTTTCTGGCAGTTTCTCCATGCCATCTACAATTACTGAAAATTGCAGCTCTCCATCTATTGTAGTTTGGGCCAGACATTAGTATCCTCCTATATCCTCCTCTGTAAGAAGAGTGCTTATAGAATGATATCCTCCTCTGTAAGAAGAGTGCTTATAGAATGATAGTAATTAAAAAGACAATAGTACTTTTAATTACCAGTTTGTGCATTTATGAATAATAATATGAAGGTCTTGCGGTAAACCTCTTTATAGTGAACCTCCATTCATCAAAATGCCTAAAAATCTGGTCCCTTCCATTTCGATATATAGAGGTTTTACTGTATTACCTTCTTCTTTTTATGAAATTCAGCAATAATAATATGCTGACAAAAAAGGTTATTTTATTCTAGTGTTGATCTTACTATTTATGTGCACAATTTAATCGTGTTTATTGTTATGTTTTCTAATCATTGCTTCTTTTACAGCTCTCTATATCTTAGTTTACCTCAGTAGGTTTCGCAGTTTTTTCATGTCTCTCTTCTTGTGGCCGTTTTTCTGCAAATGGGGTTTTTGCCTTACTGGTTTTTCCCTGTAAAGATGTTCAATTTGTGTGCAGTTTTAAATATATTAAGTAATTTTACTACTTTGAATTTCTTTAATATTCCCATATTCATGCAAACGTTTACTCTGAATCACAGTGTATATATAATATGTAATGGTTTATTGTCTTTGGAATAAGTAAAAGTACCTACTCAATGAGAAGCGTTATTTTTATTCTTTTATCCAATCATGATTTCCTAATAATATGATAATTATTAACTTATGTGTTTGCTTTAATCCGTGTAATGTTAATGTTATATTAAAAATATTAGTAACAATAGAAGTAAGAAAATACTCTAAATGTAATTCTTCTGTAATCCAACTGCTACCTTTAAGAATATTTTGCTCTTCTTCGTGATGTGATCTATTAACTATTTGCAATTATATAGAGTTGATTGTTAATAATAAAAATAAATTGATGAAATTAAATATTGTGTATTTATTCCTACTCCGCACCCTCTTCTCTTTCATGATACATATTGTACTACTTGTTTTTTTTAAAATTAATAGTTCAATAAGATTTTGACCTAAACTTTTTGCCTGCAGCGCGGGCGTAACTTACACGTTTGCTTGGTCGCATAAATACGCGTATACTTCGTAGAATTTGACGTCTTCTACGAATACAAACATAGATGCAAGCATATTGCAGAGAATTTACTATTGATACAATTTATATAACCTGTTCAGAAATCCTTGTGTAAGACGCGCACCCCCTTTTATTCCCCGGTGTTTTGGGAAAAATGTGCGCAGGGTACACGAGTAAATACGGTAATCAGGGTCATACCTTCCAGTTTTTACGCTTGAATTAGATGCCTCTTCTTGCACAGCTTTTCTTTTCTTATCATCTGCCGTGCTTGTCTTTGGGTTTGGTGTTAATGCCAAAGTAAATGGCTCTTATAATGTTTAAACTTGCATTGATGATGTCATATTAGCATCTTTCAATTCTTGCTTCCCTTTTTTGCTTCCTTCTTTCACGTTGATAGTTGTTTTTCTAATTATCCATTTATCCATTTTTAAGGATTAAAACAATTTACAATCACAAATACAACAAACGTTGCACTTACAGTAATATACTTGAACCGACGACAATATCAAGTTCATCTGAAAACATTTACACTGCTCTGAGAGCGAATATAAAAAATCCACGTCACTTTTACCTTCTATTGGTTAATATTGGGTGCAGGGCCACTCCAATCATCATAACTGCATTGAGAAGTTACTTAATCCGCTCAAGATCCTAAACAATTTAAAACAAGTTTTATAATGACATACACCAATTACGATGTATTTCTAATATTTCTTAGGGGAGAAAAGAATTTGCCTAGACTAAAGCCAATGACGCCAAATTTTAAAAGTTACATCTACATTACATTTAGAAATGATTAATTCAAATTTGTCGCAGTAACAGAAACTTTGCAACGTATTTAACAAATTTAGAAGAAAAATCAAAATATTTCTTAAACTGTCGGTTTTATGAAAACATGTTTCAAACGAAACTTTAGAAAATTACATTGTATGCAACTTTTATAATGACAAATATTTACATAAATTGAGTCTTAAATGAGGTATCTGAAAAAATGGAAAAATGATATATATAAACATCCACTTCCAGTGAGGCAGTTTCAGCCAAAACCTTTTCAGATCTTCATTTGCTGATAAAAATCTTAAGTATAAAGATACGTGATGATTTGATTATTAGTTTTTGAGGTAAAGCACCCACAAAATTCTTGTCACACAGACACAGACTGAGTGAAAATACTTAAAACATACTCAGGAGACCTCAAAGCTTGTATTTCCATTAAAATCTTGAATTTGATTTTATTCATTAATACAATATTTTCTCCTTTACTACATATGGAGAAAGTAATAATTATAACTTACCTAAATCTAGGATTCACATTCGTATGGGGTAACTCTTCCACAATTTTATCTAGCTCTGGCATCCAGCTTAATGACAAATGACAATTGGCTAAAAATACCCAGTTTCCATCTCCCATGCCAGTAGAAATTAAGCTGAAAAATATAAAGTCAATATTTGTTACATTTATAATTCATTTTATAATGAATTTTAATAAGTTATTCAAAATCTTACTTCATAGCCAATGGTGCCTGCCCTTGTCCCAGTGAAAGAGAGTAAATATTTTTATCCATCCCAGCACTTTCTGATAACTGTATTAATGCAGAAGTTGGGTCAACACCAGGAGAAAGTACAAATATCAAAGGAGACAATGCATTTGAATCTTCTAACACTGTGTGCATATCTAATACAGGAGGCTCAACGAAACGTAAGCCAATATTTTTTACTATGAAATTGTTGATACAAAATGAAATGCGGTCAGGCCGTAGACACCGCACAAACAGCATCTTTTGGAATTCTGTGCAAATATCTTCCCATTGTCCTTAAATAAGAAATAAAAGAGATAAATTATTAACAGATAAAGTTTTGCAAATCTGATGTGTCCAGTACATGACTATCTCCATACAGAGTAATGAATATGATTGCTCTCAGCATGTCCTCACGAATAATTAATTATTGGCAACTGCAATTGTTAATAATTATTAAACATTGAAAATTTTTCACAGAAAAAAACAATAAGTAAACAAAATTTTTAGCTGTTACTATGGATAACAATATTGGTGCACAATTAAAATCATCCTAGGCAGCGTATGAATTGCTATCAACAATTACAAAATTTTATCATACCAACGGAAACAATGGTATCACTTAGCATCATAGTAAACATAAATTCAGAGGAAAAATCAAAATATCTATCAACAAGTTAGGAAAGTGTACAACGTATCACAAATGGGCGTTTCGTCCAATAGAGTATTAGAAAGCAATTATACACCTGTACATAAGGGAAATAGCGTTTTAAAGTTCTTTTCATCATCATAAATAATCCATTTTCTTCCTATTTAATAATATTACATGCACATGTAAGGAAAGTAAACGTATGTTTGGGAGATTGTTTATGTTAGCAACAATGAAGTAATCATGCAAGAAATTTTCTAAATTCAACTCAATATAAGACATTCTTGTTTGATTTTCTCGATATCGGCTACACCTACGATAAAAATGTATAGGAAAGGAAATACTCTACTTTACCAGTTCTACAACTTTTATTTGAAAAGTATTTTGATATGAGCAATAATTTATGAGATATGATGAAAATGTAATTTTTTGTCTCCAGTAAAGTGGTACCCCTGATTGGCGTACGTGATTCATTTTTGCGATTTTCTTATTATATTTGATTGAAAGTTCTTAATATCAAATTTCATGAAAATCCATTCAGTAGAAGCCGAGAACGAACCTGCGGATGGACGGACGGATGGACGGACGGATGGACGGACGGATGGACGGACGGACGGACCGACCGACCGACGATAATAGGCGCTCACGCTGTAAGCGAAACGCGCCTAAAAATGATCACTTTTATGAAAAACGGTTTCAAAACTAAACTTGTATAGAATTACATTTTCTATAACTTAAATAATAACAAATTTTTACATAAATTGAGTTTTAAAGGAGATATTTGGAAAAAAACAAAAATGGCAGGAAACAATTTCCTCTTCTGGATGACCAGTTTTAGCCAAAAAACCTTTTCAGATCTTCATTTACTAATAAAAATCTTAAATATATTGCTTTGTGTTGATATGATGATTAGTTTTTGAGTTAGAGCACCTACAAAATTCTAACACATACACACAGACATCACTGCAAAAGTAGTCAAAACATACTCAGTGGACCTCAAAACATATATCTCTGTTAAAATCTCAAATTTGATTTTTTTTTCACTAATTTGATACTTTCTCCTATACTACAAATGGTGAAAGTAAAAAAAACACCTTTTAGTTTTTATAATAAGTAATAGTGTAACTGCATGGAAAATGATGGGTATACATGAATATTAAAATTAAGAAACTTTCCACTCTTCCTCTCTCCCTACTAGTTTTCCTCCTCCTCTCCCTTCCTCTCTCTCTCTCTCTCTCTCTTTACTATTCTCCTCTTTCCCTCCTAATGCTCCTCTCTCCCATTCTCCATCCATTTCATTATTCCTCATTCTCCCCTAAAATACATATACAGCTAACACTCCCCGAGTGATATACACACAAACCTTACATACAGAAAGATAATTATTTGCTAAACATTATACGAGACAACTTTCACATTCCCAAAACTATTTTAACTTTCCGGACAATACTATTATGTGTAATTTTTTTTTACTTTTTAGTGCTATCAAAACGTTTTTTCATTAAAAAATTTGTAAATTTTATTTTTTTGTTTTTGGTAAAAAATTGAAAACTTACTCCGCATTTGCAGAAAATGAACTGACAAAAATACTTATTAACACAATATCAATGAATCACGGAATCAGGGCCAGCACAATTTTGGGGATCCCTGTGATAGTGAGGCAGTGGCAACAGGTGGTACTTTATCTAGAATTGGCGCTATATTACACATGAAATTGTTGATATGTTTAGTTCTACGAGGTAGAAATTTCTTTTAATGCCTCAGACCAGGGGTCGGCAACCTATGGTACGCAAAGAGATTTTAAGTGGCACGGTATTTCAGAGAATAAGTTCTCTCACTTTGTAATAACGAGGTTTGCGAAATGAACATGTCAAAATCAGCTTTCTAATTTGGTTTCATAATTTACTCTAATTAAACTTCAATTTGCCATTTTACACATGTTTTTATATAAACTTAATATATTCATGAATGTAAAAATAAAAGAAAAACAACTTAAATCTAAAAGATTAAAAATCAATTGAATCAACAATTAACAAACTTGTAGTGTTTGTAGAAAGAAAAAGCAATCTAATTTTTGACAACTTCAGCGCCCCAATAGAATGTGCAGCACAGTGATCCAGGATCATCAGAATTTTCCTTTGCTGCATGAGCATTCTTCTATCCAATTTTAGAATCCACGATAAAAAATTTTTAGTGGTAAGACAAGCTGTTTTGTTTGATCCGTACTCACAATGGCGAGTGCTTACACCTTTAATACATCTTGGCTGAGAAGACTTGCCAATGACTAGGGGGTGAGGCTTTGTACTGCCATCTGCATTGGTACACAACAGCAATTTCTCCCCATGGCAGGTTTCTCCACGAAGAGCAAGTGTTTTATTGGAAAGCAAATTGTAAAACACTCCTGTCTCATCCATGCTGAAAATGTCTTTTGTTTCATATTCGCTAAGAATTGGTTGTGCACAGACTCCAACCAATTTTCTTCTTGTCAACTCCTCCTGACTCACCGCAGATATCAAGCAAGACTAAGTTGTTTCAATCTTTAAAGCGCTGCAGCCAACCATTGCTACACTTACACTGATACCAAGGTGCAGTGTGAAACAATCAGCCTTTTCTTGCAACAGGGGACCCGATATTGGTAAATTCAATGTCCGCATCTGGTGGAACCATTTCAATAGCCTTTCTTGAAGATCTTTATGCTGTGCACCACATGCAGGTTTTCTTCTTTTTAGCACCATTCCAGCTTCAGAAGCATCTTCTATTTTCTTCTGGTTTTTTAACATTGTTGATATAGTTGATAAAGGAATGTTAAATTGCTTTGTAATTTCTGTTTTGGTGCATTCCATCTTATGACAAGTGACCTTGACAGCGAGGTATCATGGCATACATTGTACTAACCGTACCGAAAAGTATGGTTATACCATCCATGGCACAAACATTGAGTTTGTAATGCATATTAAACAAATTTTTAACATGAGAATGCCTATCCCTTTTGAAGGGGAATGAGATCTACTTTGTATAAATTAGAACTTTGTATAAACTGATATTGTATTAACAAGTTTTTTCTCTGTATATATATATATATTGTTCTGAAAAAAAGTGAATTAGTAATAGTATTTCCAATAATATCATACATACTTAGAAAAGGTATGTGCAATTCTATAACCAGATTAATTTGGGTAGCTTTAGCTCTATGGTGTTTTTGCATTTTACTTATTCCATATGCAATATGAAGTATTGTTGTAGTTGTACAGAATATTATTTTCTACATATTTCAGTTCACAAAATATTTCATTTACTTGTAATTTGCCTAAGAATAATAATTATGCATACTGAGTATAGGGATTTCCTTGATCTAAAATATTTTATTACTAGCTGAAACGTCCGGCTTCGCTCGGGAAAGAGTTTTCCTTTAAATGGCAAACAATTTTTATTGCTCGGGGCAAACGTTCCCCATTCATTAATTATGCAAGCGAGGCTCACGTTAACATTTACTATTTTATGTATGGTATTGTAAAGTTTTACCATTAATATAATTACGCATTAACGTCTTACTTAATATTCACATGTATAGATGCACCGAAGCCTTTAAGGCAGCAATAAAATTATGTGGTTTATGTCAATACTATTATTTGCTATTAGCCAAAACGTAAACAATAAAGAATATCTTGGTTACCGAACAAATGTAAGTAGATGTAGTAGATGTTGCGATAAATCTTTCACTGTTAATGGTAAAAGATAACAATGTTCTAATATTCTTTAAAAATCATTTGACTCAATTTAAAAGTATTCATCGACTATATTTAGGCATGAATCCATTGTACCCTTTATCTTGGTATTAGCTATTCTTCCTCTACAGCATGCCACGGCGTGGATTTTTCTTGCATTAATCTTTACGTATATATCTCCCTTTGAAGAAGACAACAATTAAGAAATTTAGCTTTGTTGCCGCCTGGAAAATTTGGTCCTCACGAAGATTACCAATAACGATGTTTTTAAGGAGATATTTGATGGAAACCGAAAACACCGATTATTTATAAATAGCATAATTGCCCGTCAATATGACGGGATATCTTTAGTTAACCTTACCTCCCTCCCTCCCTCTCCCTCCCTCCCTCTCTCTCCCTCCCTCTCTCTCTCTCTCCCTCCCCCTCCATTAAAATCCCTCTCTCTCCCTCCCTATCTCATATTAAAAACATTCAAAGCACGCTTACACCCATAAGGATTGATTTAACAATAGGATTTTGAGGTCTAACAATACAATTTGTCAAAATGGCAACATTCCGTTAAAATGGCAAGATTTCCATAAAATATGTAAATTAAACATTTAACATGGGATATTTCGAACTGTGGGTGAAAAAAGATGAACAGAATAAGAAACTATAATTTTTTCTTCAAAATGGTTCAAATCCGACGGTCATAGGTTAATTCCTTCTAATTTTAATTTCCAAATGAATAAAAGCCTGCATGTCGAAAAATCGCATTTTACATGTTAAGTAATGGGAAATACCTCCATTGGAGTCGAACCAAGGAATTTTTCGCGATTTAAATTCGTCGTCACCTGAAAAAGTGTTAATCAAGCATCCCTGCCAAATTTCGAGTTTCTATCTTCATTACTTCTCGAGTTATTAGTGTTTAAGTTAGCGTTATAGACAGAGAAAAGTTATCGTTATAGACAGAGAATAGTTAGTATTATAGACAGAGTTGCTTTTTATTATATGATTATTATTATGTTTTTCTCTCTTGGAAGTTGTCCAGCATGGTTTTTATACAGCGGAGATATCTCAAGCTGCATAAAGTTACATATTTGCTTTCCTTTTGGTGGTCAGGTGGTATTTCCTAAAAATCGTCTTACTATTGAAGCTGTGTTAATAATTACTGATTTCTGTAGTTTTATGTACAATTTAGTGTTTTGGTTCAGTAAGCTAATGCTGTTATGGAGACATTTTGAGATAACACCAGTGGATGATAAAACTATGGCTATAATGATTACTTTGTTTTGTTCCCATGTATTTTTGATTTCTTCTGCCAGTGGTGTGTATTTCTGTATTCTTTCATTAAATTTCTTTTCTAAATTTGGTGTGTTTGGTATAGTTATGTCTATCAAATATGTTATTTTGTCTTTCTTTTTTGTTAGCGTGATGTCTGGTTTGTTATGGGCTATTGATTTATCGGTCATAATTTCTCTGTTCCAGTATAACTTAACGTTTTCATTTTCAAGAACAATTTCTGATTTATATTGGTACCACGGTGTGTAATTGTTTTCTGTTAGACTATATTTCTCGCTTATTGTTAAGTGAATTTGTCTGTATACGTTGTCATGCCTAAATGTGTATTCGGTTGGTGCTAGTACGCTGCATCCGTTTGTTATGTGTTCTATTGTTTCTAGTTGGGTTTTGCATTTTCTGCATTTATTGTCAGATACTGATGAATCTTTTATGATCTTATTAGCATAATTTCTTGTTTTTACCACTTGATCTTGGATGGCTATATTGAAGCTTTCAGTTTCTGCAAATAATTGTCCTGTGGTGAGCCATTTATATGATCCTTTTTTGTCTATGTGGTTTTGGGATAGCTGATACAGGTGTTTTCCATGGAGGACTTTGTTTCTCCATGATTCAATTTTTTGGTCTTCTGTTGTTATATGGATATTGTCTTCATGTTGTTGGTTTTGAAGTTCTAGCAGTGTGGTTGATTTATCTATTGCAATTATAGCTCTATGTAACTTGCTGTCTTCTCTTGAGTAAAAGTATTGCCTGAGGTTTTGTATTTGTGTATAGTGCAGGTTCTTGATATCGATGTACCCACGTCTTCCCTCTCTTCTTGGCAGGGTGAATCTTTCTATGGCAGAGCACTCGTGGTGGATATCAAATTTGTTGCATGTCGTTCTGGTTTATGTATTTAGGTTATTTAATTTAGTTTCCATCCATTTGATAATGCCAAAAGAATATGTTAATATGGGGAGAGCGTAAGTGTTTATTGCTGTTATTTTATTTTTCCCATTTAGCTCTGTTCTCAGAATTTGTTCTAAGCATGTTTTATATTTCACTGTTGTTTGATATTTTATAATTTTGTGGTCTAGTATCGGGGTTTGTAAGTATCCGAGATATTTGTAATATTCGTTTTGTGTCATGCCTGCTATTTGTTGGTCTGTGGTGTTGATAGTGTAATTCCTTTCTCTATATGACATGTTTTACATTTATTGATGCCAAGGTGCATTCTAATGTCTGTGCTGAATTTTTCAGTTAAATATAATTCTGCTTTGAGTTGTTGGTTATTGGCTGCATAAAGTTTTAAGTCGTCCATATACAGAAGGTAGCTGATTTTGCAGGTAATTTGTTGTTTATTAATGATATTATAACCATAGTTTGATTGATTCAGCAGATTTGATATGGGGTTTAGTGCTATGCAAAACTATAGCGTGCTCAGTGAATCTTCTTGAAAGATTCCTCTAGCTATTACTATTTCTTTACTTTTGAGTGTATTTGTATTTGTTTGCAGTTGTATTTCAGTTCTCCAGGACTTCATTATTCTACTTAGGAAGTCAATGACTTTGGGGTTAACTTTATATATTTTTAAAATATGTAATAACCACGAGTGGGGTATACTGTCGAATGCTTTCTGATAATCAATATATGCACAGTATAGAGTCCTTTTATGTTTTTTTGCTTGGTATGTTATTACAGAGTCAATTATTGCCTGTTCTTTACATCCTTGACATCGTTTTCTGCATCCTTTCTGTTCCTCCGTTAGCACATTGTTGTAGGTTAGGTGTTTGTCTATTTTCATTGTTATTATGGATGTTATAATTTTATATATTGTAGGGAGGCATGTTATAGGTCTGTATTTTGAAGTGTTTTTTGTGTCAGTGTCTTTGGCTTTAAGATATGTTATTCCATTGGTAAAGAATCTGGGAATTGTTTCTGGGTAGTGGATAACAGATAGTGTTCAACAAGACATTTCTGCATTAGAACTTTGTATGGAATTAGAATTGTTAGCTCCTAGAATTGGTGAAAATGCTGCAACAGAAAAAGAACTGCAGTATATTTGTGACAGTCATTTAACTGAACTATTTCCAAATGTTCACATTGCCCTTAGAATTTTACTAACCATCCCGTTAACAGTGGCATGTGGTGAAAGAAGTTCCTCTAAATTAAAATTAATAAAAACTTCTCTGCTCAACAATGAGCCAAGAAAAATGAAATGGATTGGCTATAATTTCAAGTGAGAATGAAGAAGCACTACAGTTGGATATTGATGATCTGAGAAGGGATTTGCACAAATGAAAGCAAGAAAGGCTCCATTTACTGAAGATTAATTTTATGGTAAATAAGGGTTCTATTAAAATATTGTTTTTATATTTAAGTAATTTATATTCTAAACAAGAATTAACTCATTTTGTATTACTTTATAATTACTATTTCATATTTATAATACTTGGCAGGGTTCCAAAACTCCGTCTTGTATACACCAAAATAAAACCTTAAGCTGACCCTGAGTATAGGTATAGGCAAAGTATGGGTTAGGACAATATGTTACCTTTTCACGGATTTCTTGCTTACAGGGTATAAAAGTAAACATTTCAGAAAGGCATAATAATACAAGAAATGAAGCTGGATTTGGTGAAAGTCACATATGACAGGAAATAAAATTATCATAATATTTTAATTTAATATGCATGGAAAGAGATTGTTTACAAACAAATTTGGTTAATTGTTAAGAAAAGTTAAGTGTAAAAATAATTTTATAGGTGATTTTCAGTTGTTTGTAAACTAAAATGTTTTTATATATCTTGCATACATCCTAGAATTGGTAGCAAAAGTAGATTCACTAAATCCGTTGAAATTCAACGGGCACTTACACTAGTTTAAAATATAAAGAGGATAAAAATGTTTCAAGTGTCAACAGCTTACCAATTAAAGGAGTGTTTTCTGGCTCAGTAGCTATATACCATATGTGCCAATCCCTAGGATACTGCTCAAATGAAGATATTACACCATGAAATCCAGGAAGTTTGTCAAGTTCAGTTATATTATCCCAAGAGTCATCAGAGAGCCAACCTAAATGCAGTCACAATAAAAATCAAAATCACATTTCTTGTTATTAATCCATTGTCAAAGAAAAATTTTTCAATTATTACCTGGACAAGGATTGTCCATTTGCTCATCATGGTCCAAAACTACCCCTCCTTTGAGTAAGAACATATATTCTGATGGAATTATTTCACATTTTGCTTCCAAAATTTTAACGCACACATGAAATGAAAACAGGAGCTTGTGCCTCTCAAATAGGCCCATACAAGTATTCCTACAAAAAAGAAAAATTCTCATTGATCAAAATTACATTTGCATACATTCATGTTGGTATGTGTTTTATTGTCCTTGTAGTTAGTTACATAACTATCTAAATTAACTCCCTTAACCCTTAAAGAAGTCACACGCTGTCTTTTAGACTGAACCATTTTCATTTTATTAATTTTATAACCTTTCATCCCAGGTCTTCTCAGTACCTTTCCTCAAATTCACTACCTATTGACTTATGCATCGAAGGACTCTTTATGTCAGCTTTTCTGTTTTTATAGGGATTTTTTTCTACTGTGCATTGGTTTCTGTCTGCTAGCCATGCACAGTATAATTGACCGAATGCTTCTGCTTACCTTTCGTTATGACATCAGTTGTTATCCTGACTACAAAACTCGTGGATAAGTGTTTATTTATCATACCCTCACTAAAAACTGTATCATCCCTCAACGAAACCATCGACTGTGGTTTTTGCCTGAGAGACAATATGTTTGCTGCAATGCTTTCCTTTTCAAGCGTTGTTGTTTAAGTCCACTGGTTACTTTTATCACAGTTTTCATTATTTATGTGCGACAATAATTATTTTCTATAAAGGACTTTAGTTTCATCCAAATTACATCTAATACTCCTTGTCATGATTTAATTTATTTGATGCGAGAAAAGGGTAAGGGATCAGGCTCCTTTTTGATATTGTAATAGAAGAGGAAGAAGGAATAACTGGATTGGATGATTCCAATGTAGAGGACTATGTAGAGGAAAGTGACTACAGCACAAGAAGCGAAAAATCCGGATAAATATTCAGACGATGACGATGTAGGGGAAGATGATATCAAATGTCAAAATTGCATGAAGGAAGCAGTGGGAATGTAAATGCCATATCCAGGGCCGGCTCAAGACATTTTAGTATCCCAAGCTGATTTTAATTATGGCACCCAATCGATACATAAATTTTACATTAAAATTTGGTAGTTCAGTAGTATAATAGGGTATAAATATTTTGATGTTTTGTGTATTTTTATGATTAAACAGTTTAATTTAAAAAAACTAGGCTTTATTCACAGAAAAATAAATTTGAAATGTCACAAAGAAATTATAAAATGTGCGATACTTATTTCAATGAAAATGAGGTTGATTGGAGCTATTGCATCGACATACATATGCACAGATAGGACTTAATCAATGATTGTCAAACTTGCTGGAGCAGTAAGTTTCATAAAGAATTCAACATCGACACATTGCCTTATTCATAGACAAGCACGTTGCCAAAAGCATGGATAAAGGCAGTGACACACTTATCTAAAGCTAATGGTACAAAATGCTCTTGGGATGAAATAGAAATTTTGAAATTGATTCTTGATTGCAAAATGCACTTGGGAGTTCGTGAATACTGCAAATGAAGGATGCAGCAGAAAATGCAGCGACGAAACGAATGGAATAAAAATCTTATCTTGGAAGTGATCTTGGAAAGACATTCCGAAAAAATGATTAAAAAAATATGGATTGGAATGAAAATGAGACAAACTTTATGACTGATTACGAACTTCAAGAGCAAGATGAACATGGTCTATTACTTGGAATCACTACAACAAAGGACAACTTTCGTTAACAGAAGCAGCTTACGAATTTGTTACCAATTTAAAATTGAAAATTGAAAAACGACCTTCAAGATGAATTTCTTAAAACAAAATAAAATTGCCCAATAATAGAGTTAATTACTTCAAATTTTAAAGAGAAACCCCTCTACATTAAACTACTTATCAAAGGATGGTCCAAGAAAGAGTATAATAGCAACAAACATTTAAATTAAACTAAAAAAATAATTTAATCATACAACGTGAAAGATATACCGTATTTAATCGATTGTAAGCCGAACTTTTTTTTTAAATTGTCACTCTGCTAAGAATCCAGTCTTAAAAATCGAAATAAATGTTTTGATAACTTCAGTTCCGAGCCATCTCTAGTATGCACGTGCGCATAATCTTAGGATTCCCTGAGTCAATCGTATTTTCCTTGTTCCTTTGCAAGCGTAAATTTTTGTCATTTACTTTGGCGAGTTTGTTACTTTTTCTTAACAATCCCATAATGGGATGACCACATTATTCTGCGGACTTGAAGAGAAAAGTGATTGAATATGCAGAAAAAACATCAAATCTTGCTGAACAATGGCGCTACGGGATTGGTTAGTCGAATGTGAGACGTTGGAGAAGACAAATAGAAAAACCGGGATATTTTTGTTGCGACATTAAAAATCTGGGACATAATCTTGACAAATTACATTTTAGTAAAATTGTATAGAATGCTTGAATGTAACGTAATTTGTGTTGTCGTAATTTTAGTTGATACCTTTTTTTTTAATTACAAAATGAAAAAAACCAGGGTGTTGGAGATAGAGACAAACGCCCTTCGTCGCTCATTTGTTTTGGACCAGCAGACGACGCTAAAACTCTCACGAAAGCGCCGCGTGAGGGCGTTGACTTCCAGCTAGCAGCCAAAGTGGAAGGTCGGGAGGGCAGAACGTGAAAAGGAGCCTCGGGGAGCAGAACGTGAAAAGGAGCTTCAGGGAGCAAATCTAATTTCATAATCCTCTCAAAATTGTAACCGCCTAATTGAGACTCTTTCTAATAAAGGTGCTGAAAATCTGATTTGGAGTTTCGCCAATCCTGGTCCTTCCCGTCACACAGGGCATTTATACTTTTCGGTATTTTTTCATGATGAATCCCGGGAAACTAGGCTGTCTGTACATCCAACATGGAATTTTCCTCGTGTGCCCTTGTGAAAAGTAGGGGTCGGCTTACAATCAATTAAGTACAGTATATAAAAAGATTGAATAAAAATATGTATATACTGACTTCCTGGTTTAGAAAATCTTCATTGATCGTAGACTAGGTATATATCCAACCTCAGGGTGAAAACCACGCTTTTATCAATGGGAAAAAATAATATTTACACTAAATATTGACGTCACTTCTTGAGCAAAGACAAAAACATATCAATTATGCCCAAGGAAAACTAACTTGCTATAACTTGATAACAGATTCTTCAAACACTAAAAGACGTACACCACTCGAATGACATTTCCAGAACGATGGACATATTGGAACTAATGCAAACAAATAGTTCTTTTTCGATGTCGCCGATGCAAAATGTGATGCAAGGAAGGAGTAAATGCTGAACGATAAGGGGTTGAAACAGTAGTGTGAGAATATGTACCCCCTCCTCAATGCAACATAAAACAGCGTAGCAATTAGTAAGCAGCAGTAAAAGAAACCCATAAGATATATACTTCGTCCTCAAACAAGACCGCAACCAACCTACCGAGAATTTTGAATGTGCCTGATTGAATGCATGTGGAAACAAAGAGGAACCACAGGAGGGAGGGTCTTGGGATATCCCACATCCTCCTCAGACTTTCTAAAGATTTCCTTGCTCTTGGGCACCCTTGCAAATGTCTCCCGCTGGCCAACATCTGAGTCTGCAGCAGGCTAGTAAGGCAGGGGCGATTCCGAGGCATGACCTTTCTTAATCATTCTTCTCCTCCCCCCATCCAACCTAAGGGAATGCTTCTCTTTTCAGGTCCGTGACTACCTTAGGTGCAAGGGGTGCATTGCACCTGGACATAAACCCTTGGGGGTGGAAAATCACAGAGGGAATCAGCTAGAAATATTAGATGCAGTGAGAACTGCTTTCACCCGGTTGGCAAAGATCCCCGGCGTGTAACAGCAATAAAATGTTGGAAAACCACATCCAGCCATCTGTATTCGGTAGTATTCTCGGAAGCCGCTTTCGGAAATACCATTTTACCATTCGGAGTAGAGTTTGGTTACTGCCCCTGAACATTCATTTGAAGTCACATTATCACATTTATTCGCCAGCTGCAAACACTAAACATATCAATGGAAAAACTTAATTAAGGTATTTTCCGAAAATTTTTGCCAGGAAAATTTGGCGCCCCTAAAAAATCGGTGCCCCAAGCGGTCGCTTGGTATGCTTAAATTGTTGAGCCGGCCCTGGCCATATTAACTTAGACAAACTTTTGCAATTATTTTAGTTTACTGTAATCCGAAAGACACAAAAGCACTTTGGGAAACATTTCTGAATTACATGACTGAAGATTACATAAGGCAAAATGATGAGTTATTAGCAAACAAAAAATGCTTACGGGATATTGAAAACACTTTAAACACTCATAGATTAAAATGTACAGATTTTAACTATATATATAGTGAAGTGTAAATGCTGGAATCACGAGGGAAAAACAGCCGACAGACGGCATGCACCCTTCCCAAGGAAAACGAAAGAAAACTCTTTGTTTTCTCTGAAGGAGGGGAGCCGTGGCAAATCATCCGGGAGGAGATATCTGTTCCCATTGTTCTTCGGGTTTCCTTAACGCCACCATACCGTTGTGTAGTTTTTTGTGTAATACGATTGCTATCACCATGAAGCAGGCAGCCGCCCACGTAACAATATATATACATATATATATATATATATATATATATATATATATATATATATATATATATATATGTATATATATACACACACATATATATACATATATATACACACACACACACTAGTAGACGGTGCCTGCATTCTGCAAGCATTTTTAAATTTTGGCATTTTTACAATTTTGAATATTTCCCAATCGAATGTGTACAAAATCAAGTAACTGTGCCAAATTTCAACTCTATGGCTCATTTAGAAGTGCCCTATAATTTTAATTCTCGTATGGGGCAAAATATCCCCTAAGATTTTGAATTTTTACTGTCGGATATTTTTTCTTCTGTTGCAACAAAAAACACAATTCTGCCAAATTTCAAGTTTGCATCTCATTTAGAAGTGCCTTATAATTTTCACACTCGCATTGGGCAGGAATGGGGCAAAACAGCTCCCAAAAAATTTGAATTTTTGCAATTTTTAAAATTTATCTTCGGTTGCAACAAAATTTCTATAATCGTGCCAAATTTCAAGTCTCTAGGTCATATGGAACTGCCTCACCTTTTTTGTACTTGTATGGAGCAATACTGGGACAAAACAGCCCAAAAATGGGGATTATATCAATATTAGATTTCCTTCGTTAGTCATAGTTTAACATTAATGGCATTAAAATATATGCCTCTGATTCCCATTAAAAGCTTACCCATATGAAAGCATTAAGCCTGTTGCCTAGGAAGCCTATTGTTAGACCCAGAAAAATTACCACTTTTTTCCAATATAAACTATAAAATTATGCTAATTCTACTCGGATTTGAATTCTGTCTTCAAAAATAAGAAACTACAATTCATTTCCTATCCGATAGTTTAAGTCTCGAGTTAGAATCTTGATGGGAAATAATTTTAAAATGCAAATATAAAAACCTCTACACCGATTTACATGTTTTCTTATGGGCCAAATATGGGTACAAAAAGGGGCCAAAATAGACCCTTAAAATTGGAATTTCGAAAGTTTTGGATTTTTTCCTTTGGTTATGACCAAAAACCTATAATCCTACCAAATTTCAAGTTTCTAGCACATCTGGAAGTGCCTCATAATTTTGTATCCTCCTATATATATCATGTGTAAGAAGCTTCTATATATTATAGATATATACAGTGTGGGACCCTGTATCCGGCATGCTTGAGACTTGAGGGTTGCTGGATAGGGGATTTATCCAGAATTTGGGTAGCCAGGCGTAAAATGTACAAACAAATGCACAGCCTAGCACTGTTATCCTTTCTTTTGAGTCTTTAAACCCACTGGGTGCTGATTCCTCTGGTGCAACAACAGTTTTTCTAGGAATATACCTCTAATATAAAGAAGTCTCATCAGCATTATACACCTGCTCTGCAGTAAAAATGTGAGCAAAAATCACGAGAATACAATCCTTCACCATTGACTGGTTATAAAACACATCAGTGGCACCACCAACAAACACAAATTACTTGGCGCGCATTTTAAATATTACACTTTGTTGGTTTCAGGTTTTCGGAACGTTCCGGATACTGGGTAGCCGGATACAGGGTCCCACACTGTATATACGAGGTGCTACCCAAAAGTTCCCGAAAGTTGAACGTCACGCAGAAACCAGTTGTAGTACAGACTAGTGGCGCTCGGTAGCACTGCATGTATCCTTTGTGAACCAGTGTGCAATGTGGCTTCGCACTGATTGCATGCATTCTTTTGTTCTACGCATTTTTATAACGTCATGTTTGTGTCGTTTCCCGATTTTTTTTGTTGAAATGGTGGACGTGAAGGAGCAGCGTGTGTGCATCAAGTTTTGGTTCAAACTTGGCAAGAGTGCGGCGGAAAGTCAAAAAATGCTTAAACAAGCATTTGGTGATGAGGCTTTCGGTCAGACACAAACCTAAGACTGGTTTAACCGGTTTAAAAATGGCCGAATGTTAGTTGATGATGACACGTTCTGGATGACCTTCAACCGACACAATGCCGGAAAATGTTGAAAAAGTGCGTGAGGCTATCCTCGAGGACCATAGGCAAATGATCCATGACGTTTGCAACATTGTGGGACAGTCATACGGGACATGCCAGCTTATTTTGTCGGACGAACTCAACATGAGGTGGATTGCTGCAAAATTCGTGCCAAGGCTGCTGTCTGATGACCAGAAGCAACATCGGCTGGAAGTCTGCATGAAACTTCAGGAGCAGGTCAGAAATGACCCAGACTTCCTTTCTAAAGTCGTAACTGGTGACGAAAGTTGGGTTTATGGGTATGACCCTGAAACAAAACAGTAATCATCCCAGTGGAAGAGTCCATCTTCACCCCGACCGAAGAAAGCGCGGCAAGTCAAAAGCAATGTTAAGCCAATGCTGATCTGCTTTTTCGACATTGATGGGATTATCCACAAGGAATTCGTCCCTCCAGGTCAGACCGTCAATGCGAAGTCCTACTTCGACATCCTGAGGCGGTTTACGGAGGACATGAGGCGAATACAATACACCCACGCACAGTGCTCTGGCTGTGCAGCAGTTTTTGGCCTCCAAAAACATGGCTGTCATCCCCCACCCCCCTTACTCGCCTGATTTAGCCCCCTGTGACTTCTTTCTCTTCCCCAAGACAAAAATCAAGTGGAAGGGGCAAAGATTTGACACCGTAGAGGAGATCCAGACAGAATCACAGGAGGTGCTGAAGTCGCTGACACAAAAGGACTTCCAGGATAGCTTCTGATCGTGGCAGAAATGTTGGGATCGTTGTGTACGCTCCCAAGGGGACTACTTTGAAGGGGACGGTGGCGATTAGGACTTTGGACAAGTCTACTTTTTTTCAGATACATTTTGGGAACTTTTGGGTAGCACCTCGTGTATATATATATATATATATATATATATATATATATATATATATATATATATATATATATATATATTCTAACAGTGGCATAGCCAGATATTTAGCTGGGAGGGTAGGGGTCAAATACTTCAACACATTATTATCTGAGCACTTGTTTATTGATTTATCCACAAGAACCTTCCTGTAATGGTAGAATGTAATGAATAAAGGTACCGTTTCTAATCTGAACATCTCCAATTGATATTATTTCCATCTGAGGCTCGCATACTCTTTGCTTTTTTTAAGATTATCTCCAATCTTGGGGGGATGAATGCCCAGTTTCCACCCTTTCTGGCTGCACTACTGTATTCAATGCAATATCTCAAGAAGCTTGTGATATGCATTCAAATGTAGTCAGCAAAGCACTTGCTTGTGCTAATTCAGCTCACCTTGTAAACAATTTCCTCCCACATTCTATGTCACTCCATGAGTTAAATTCATTAAAAGAATTTCAAACTATTTTTTAAATTATTCAAACTTTAAATTACAATCATGATAATATTTAAATTGAGTTAAAATTGTGTTCATGAACTATGATATTTAAACATTCTGAAAGTTGAACCTCACCTGTATACAGCATACGTGTGATAATCATTCAAAGACTCTATCCTTTCTTCTAAATTTGTTCTTTTGGGACTCTTTTCAATTGATTTTATAAATAAACATAAATAAGAATCAAGAGAAAATTGATACATTGGATCTATCTTGCTCATATCATTCAGAATAAAAAACAATATTGATGCTCTCTGAGCAGATGGACGGTACACCTGGAAGGAGTCATTGGTACTATTTATTATGAAATATTTATAATTATCATCAAGTATGAAATTTTAATCTCTAATTCACTTACCTCACGTGCATGATCAATTTCAACCTCAGTTTTTTCTGATATTTCTAATTGTTCTTTCACTGACGTGGAAGTTGATTTTGAAATTTGCAGAGCATTGATAAGATGAACATCATCCAACAGTGAACCTTCAGCTTCATTTAAAAGTCTACAAAAAATCTTATGTTGTTAACTTTGTGTGACTACATAATTTAAGAGGGACAAATTGTATTCAAATACCTCAAGATTTCACCTTCCAGAGCTTTAAGTGATGTTTTTCCAGCTGCTATATTTGTAACTAATGAGTCTTTCTGTTCCTCCAGCTCAGGTCTCTCCTTCCTAACTACAATGCCAAGCAACTGTGATTCCAAGCCTAAAATTAATGTTCAAATAACAGTTACTACATTTTTTTACTTTTTGTAAGCATTAGCAAATCTTTTTTAATTATGAGTACTACAGTTTTTTTGTTAAATATTAGAGCACTGTTGTCCAACCTCTTTGCCACTCACCACATGTGGCGAATTGGTCATGAATCTGTGGCGAATCAATTCCTTTAATTGGTCTTACATCTACATTATCTATATTAGAGTGACATTAGGTTATCATATAAATAATAACAACCTCTGTAAGGAAGAAGCCAAAGGAAATCCATTGTAAAATGTTCAGAACTATAAGCATATTGTCGCATGTGCCGAAGATCATCATAAGAATTCTCACAAAAAGGCTAAAGATATGCTAAGAGAAGATAAATTCTGTATTGTTTCTGGTCGTAATCAGGTGATTAGTATGGTGTTGGCAATTCAACTGTTCACAATAAAACCTCGTTATGACTTCTAAATATCCGGGTTCAAAATAAATGAACTTTCATAAAAATCTAACTTTTTTACGATCAGCTACTTGGACAGCAAAACCGCAATACAGAATCTTATCTATCCGTTCTACAAATGAATTGGCCTTACAAGTTAGTATACACAGTGAATTCGAACAGAGCTGAAGTGAACACTTAGTTTGCGATTCACAAAGTCCACTACATGTGAAAAAGGTTCCAGTGAATATCCCGAATTTCCCAGTACATTTCAAGTTACTCCTTGATGCTGTGAAGAAAAGACATTCAACTGCACGCTGAAAGATTATCACTCATCTACACTCCATACTGCTGCATATGTATTGCATTGGGCTCTTCTTGTATGACATTATGGTAAAACCAGTGATGAGCTGAAGCCGGCTCCTGCTGACTTGCTGACCGTTAAATTTTTAGAAAATATGGAAATTTATTAATTTTGTCCTTTCAAGTACATTTTGCCCTATCTGATAGTCAATTACCGACAGTGTATGAAATGGAATATATTGTGAGCCTAACACTTCTTAAGCTAGCGGAATGCTTTTACTAAACTAGAGATATCTGGTGCCCCTGGCATGTAGGCATCCTGCCACCCTTATCCAAATTTCCTGACTTTTTTTTAGACAGCCGGTCTTAATATTTTTCCAGGTCATCACTGGGTAAAACCACTAAGTTTTTGTTTTTGGCTCATCAGTTATCTCGGGTAAAACAAAGACATGATCTTTTTAGAGACGACATTCGGTATAACTTTGTGCAACGCTATTTAAAGTTTGGTTCAGTAACAGAAATCAATATTACAGTCTTTTCTGGAGCATAACACTTTTACATGAGAAAACCCTTGCCCAGGTTTGGGAGAGCATGAGGATTGACATAATAGGGGTTCTTGCAACTTCTGTTCAATTCAGCTTGGTTCAGCGTTTCTCGAATTTCGCTATCGGATTAAAAATGTGATCATTCACGGTGATGCAAGGTTAAGCTGATTCATTTATTTGAATCATCTACGACTTTTATTTCACACTGATTATTAAATAGGGTGACCTTATTCTAACGAGGTCAAATGGGACATTTCCCGTCATTTTAAGAAAAAACAGGACAAAATTTTTGCATGATTTTTTCAGTGATGGATCTGTCACTATCACGATCTACAGCAAAAAAGGCAAATGCGAACTTTCCTTACAGTCTGGAGCATGAGCATGCCAGACTAGGACAAAACTCACAATCAAAAGGGAATCCGACTAGTGTTACAAGACGAAATTCAGAAGAGAATAAGTTAGGGGAAAACCAGGGCAGGATATTATAAACGGAGACCAGGTTTGCCACCTCAAATTTATCAATGATCCTGAGATTCCTAATTTGACAATGGTGACTGTAATTAACATTTGTTGTTCGTTTGATAACATTCATGTTTCTGATAACCCTAATTTCTACTAGGAATATAAGCTATGCTATCAGATAATCTTAATTTTATTTGCGATGGGCTTCAAAACGGTACAAAATGGCTTTTTTATTAAAAAAATGGGACTGTCCCAGTGGAAATGGGACATTTTGTCATCCTACTATTAAATAAGCAAAAGGGAGTCACCTGTTTGGGGCACTATATGTATTTCATGTGTGAGAAACGGGGAACAAAAACGTGATAAAATAATATCAAAGACATTTTCGTATAGGTAATGAAATAAATTAAAGCATCCTATTCCTCTATGAGTTCTTCATATATGACATTTCTTGTGTACCATCCACATGTAGGATGCTTACATTGACTATGGCTTTGAATTATTTTAACTTTTAAGTTTTGAAAAGTTTTTACCCATGAAACCACAACATATAATTGGCCATGCCATGAAAATGAAGTCTCACTTTTCGAAATCGTCCTCTGAGTCGATCCTGAGACTTGGGGTATATAGAAAATGAATTTCCCCGGTATTGGATTTTTGTGTCTTTGGCTCCAAATGTCAGGTTTGTTGAGGGCATGGACGATCGTAGGTCATTTTTTCTAATTTTAATTTGCAGAAGAATTAAGGCATGCAGGACAAAAAATCGATCTTTATGTGTTTTCTTATGGGAAACAGAAATTATCCCTTGGGATCCAACCTGGGTTTTCCAAGGCCCTCCTAACTAGTAGAAACAAAACGCTATTTAGCACACACCTCTATGACAAACAGTTTTTGAGATATAGTGGGGGACAGACAGATGCTTCTAAAATTATATATAAGATGATATAAGATGGCACAAAATGTAAAAGTGAACAATATATAATATTCTTGCCCATTCAAAATAATTGCACATATGATAGGATGGCTCAAACTTCAAAAGTAGAAGAAGTTTCAATATATACATTTTCATAATCCCCAACCCAATGTGTTCCTTTAACCATTGCGACTTTGTATATCTGAACATTTTTAGAGAATGCCACACACTTTGTTACAATCGCAGTGTATTTTGATGTATCAAAACAAGAATGTATAAGATGAATATGTTTTAATTAAACCCTGGAAATCTCCTAGTATTTTTACGGACTTTACGAACATGCAAAATTTTAGCGCTTTTTTATGGACTGTCCGTACATTTACGGACGGTTGACAAGAGGGACCACGTGCCTGTCTTGTCTTCCTCCTCTCACAAGGCCAATGGTCTAAAGGCCTAGGGGTGGAAAGGATAAACAAACACTTGGGAGGTGCAATCTTTCTCTCTTTGTAGCAAAAAGTAAAACAATGGCAAGTATAAGGAGGTCACCCCATGGATCTGTCAATGACTGATGTTGCATTTTATACATAATTTGAAAAAGTGGCTATTCTTAGGAAAATGTTTTGCCAGCCCCTGGTTGCACTGACATTAAAAACACACCTGCCATAGAGATACGTTGTATTGAGATTTTACTATAACAGGTGTGAAGGGGAAAATTTTCAGCTGCTTTTGTCTTCCTGGTTTTTCTCATCAGCTTTTTTGCACATGGTGGTAAAAACTTTGGAAGGGGGAAGAGGTATGCAGGCAGGGGTGGTCCGAGGAGTTTTGGTGCCCTGGGCAAGATAGCACTCCAGCAACTCCTCCGTAAATGTTATTTAAGATATTTACAAAATACACGTTAATTTATTCATTGCTTTGTAAAACTTATTGATAATGAAAAAATAAAAGGAATGCCATCAAAATTGCAGCCTGTTTCATGGTATAAATTGGTGTTCAATATTTATTCGCCTGCATATAATGCCTAGATAGATGATTGGGATAGCACCCTCAACACTTTGGCACCCTGGGCAGTTGCCTGTCCCTCAGGCCAGCACTGCATGCAGGGAAGCATGTTTTATGACTGGTAGAGTTTAGGCAGCTTACCAGTATTCTATAGATACAAATGAACCAACGGGTAAGTGCCCATAGACATTTGGCGGCCGCCCAGCTCGCCTGTACCTTGGGCCGGATAAAATCATACCATGGGCCGCCAGTTGGAGAGCCCTAAATTCTAAAAGGTTCCAAGCGTTCTCTCCATCCTTTTGTCTGGCTGAGATAGTATCTTGGAATAGACAAAAGGGTGCCTTTCACATAGTAAATGTAGTACATGCACGACTGAGTGCCCTCATGGATTATCAGTTATAGTTGGGGTAGCATCCCTTTTGTCTTGGGCCAGAGGCTATAGACCTGCGGGTGCCCAGCATGAGACAATTGTGAGGGATGCCCAGAAATACAAAAATGAATGGTAAATACGAAGGAAGTCCTGCCTTTCACTTGAGCTACCGTATATACCTGAATATAAGACGAGATTTTGTTCCAATTTTTATGACCGAAAAATCGCTAGTCGTCTTATAATCGCGCGGTGCGTAATAGTTTGACTGACAGAGGAGCAGAAGGCAGAGATAGGTAGAGATGGGAAGAATCGAATAGCTATAATCGAAATACAGGCATACCTCGTCTCTCGCGGCTTTATCTTTCGCGTGTTTCGATCTTTCGTGGTTCCGCATTTGCGACCACTTTTGTCTTTTGCGGTCTTATGTTTCGCTCTTTAGCGGAAAAAATCACGGAAAAGGCTGTGCGAAATTTTCTATATATGGAATGAATCGCGTTTTCCTCACATTTTCTCTCATAGTAAGGCCTGAAAAATGTTATGGTATTCTGATATGTAAAAATATTTACATATGTAATTTTTAAAAATCGATACGTGTATCTATTTTTTAAAAGTATATATATAAGACACGTGTACGTGTCTAATATATATTTTTAAATATTTTTAGGATGCAATCCTCCCACACTTTTGTGTTCCTTCGTACGTGAAAAGTTGCAGAATATAAGCTGGCATCACCGTTCAAGAGCCTTCTGTCTTTATTACGAGAGGGAAGTCCCGAGGGGAAAGACTGAACTCTTGACCCTTCCGGTTCAGGATCATTGGGTTATTTGCTCAGATTTGACATAGGTCAAACGCTTAAGCTTTGCGTTTTATGCATCATTTATTATTGGTGGAGTTTCGCAGAGGTTTTCAGGAATGTAACCCCAGGAAAGACGCGATCTACCGTATTTGGGGAATTAGCCCCTGCAAGTTAGGCAACCCCGTACAAATTTTTTCTCGATTTTACTACGGAACTTAAATAATTTATTTTCTGATACTTTTTTCACTTTCTTTTAACTTGTTTAAGTCTCACTTTCATTGAAGTTAATTTTTCCAACTCTTACTCTATTTTTCTGCGGTCACCAATACAGAGGACAAATGATCCGTTTTTGCTAGGATGGGAACCAAACCCTGTATTTCCCATTGCCTTAACTACTTCTCTTTCGCGATTTCGTCTTTCGCGGTGTTTTCAGGAACGTAACCCCTGCGAAAGACGAGGTCTGCCTGTATTGGATTCTTAAAATCATTTGAAACAATCGATTATTAAAAGTAGTAGTAGAAAATGAATCGATTCAAATGTATTCTAATACAAATACTCTTTTGAAATTTATTATATTTATGCATTTTGCTTCATTTGGTAATTTATTAAAAGTGTTGGCTTGGCTGACAGATAATGCCACTTTGCGATAGCTCAAAATGTTTGTTCGTCAGCTGATGTACGAAAGTCGAACGTATGAAAGTGTGGACTGCCTGTAGTAGTAGTAGGTTGAATGGGCGAAAGATTTTGCACCAACATATGTAATTTGATCCTGTCACGATATCATAGTGTGTTGACCGCAGACAAAGTGAACCATCTATGACTGTAGTAAATTCCATGTGAATTAAAGTCTTCGTGATTGTTAACTATCCAGTTTTACGTAAAAATATGGGTGACAAGAGAGGTTCTACACCTTCACAAATATCGAAATCATTGCGTAACAGTTATGATGCAAATTTTAAACTTTTAGTGGCGAAATATGCTGATGAAACTAACAATTGTGCAGCAACAAGAAGGTATGGTGTCACCGAGGCAAATGTGCGGCGGTGGAAAAAATCGCAGGAAATGCTAAAGTGTACAAGTTCAAATCAGAAAGCATTTCGTGGGCCTAAGGAAGGACGTCATAAAAATTTAGAGGACCAGTTAATAACATTTGTGCCAAATATTTGTTCCAAAATATTCAATTGAAAATTCCAATCAAAATTGCTTATTTTAATTGGTTCAATGTTCATTACTCAATGGTATAATAAACTTCTGTCATTGTCTGCATAATAAATTTTTTCCTTTCATTAGGAGTTAAAAATGGGGGGTTGTCTTATAATCAGAGTCGTCTTATATTCAGGTATATACAGTATTTGTGCGAACTGAATAAAAGTTTAGAGCTCTGAAGTTCTTGATGGCATGAAAAATATCCTAGCACAAAGGCACCTCAAAACTATGGCAGCTGGCGCAGTCGCTCCACTGTTCCATGCCACCTCACAGCCCTGGGAACAACAATCACTGCTCACTTCATGCCAGACAAGGCTCACTCTAACAGGAGCAAAATTTTGAGTTGCAATGCTCAATATGCTGCCACTCCCAAAAACAACATTTGTCATAAGGAACCAAATTATATAGAAAACTCTTCTACACATAATAATCAAAGGAGAGTTGCTTCTAGAAGTAAGCTAGATGTTAAAAATTGTCATCAGCTACGGGCAATTCTCTATCAATCAGCATTAATATACCATGATGTGACAGCATGACATCATCAATCACATATTTAAAATTCTCTTTCTCGGAGTAAAAATTGGCAGACAGTAATTAATGTAGCTGTTTATATTTACATTTAGAAAACAATTAAAAATCATAATACCTTGTTCTTTCACAGCAAAATTGATGAGTGTAGTTTTTGTTGATACCTCTGGTGAATAATGAGGATTTCCTAACTTTGTTGTAATAAAAAATCGAAAATTATCATTAAATTGAATCATTTTGTCATTCAGTTTTATTAATAATAGGCCTCCTGAAATGGAAGAATGCTTACTAATTAATAATTACCAGACTATAGAACATAATGCAGTGTTAATAAACAGCAAGTTACCTTGGGAAACACATGATTTGTTTAGAATAGGAGTGAGTGATGGATCAAGCTCCTCCTGCACATTTTTAAGCAATACTGAATTTCCATGTTGCATTGCCAACTCAATAATCTTCATGAAGTCTGGCTGTTTAATATCAACGACATTTAACCTTCCCTAGAGATAAAATATATTTTATATAATTAAATTTTTACATAAAACAAAATTTTGGGTTATAAAAAGGTAAAGGTCATATTTAATTTTATAGCTTAATCACAATCTCAACCTCCATCACATATATCTATTTTCACCTTCTTTCATATTTATTTGAAATTTATTTTCCAAAATATTTTTCCAAAAATTTTGCAATATCTTATCATCCATAACATCTTACTTCCCGGAAAATAATAGGAAATTATGCATTTCTTTAAATAACAAAGACTGGATGAAAATGCATTCAAGAATATTTTTTAAAAAGGAGAAAAATTCTGCCATGACTGGAAATTGAACCAGGGTCTTCAACTTGCTTGGCGGATGTTCTACCACTTAACTATCATAGCAGAGTAATTCTTTCATTTAAGAACATGGAGACCTGGGTCGATTCTCAGTCATGGTTTAGTTTTTTCCTCTTTCAAAATATTTCCAACTTTACAGCTTATGCCTGTCCACATAGGATCTTAAGATCACTTCATTCCATCAATTTCAAGAATAAATTCATTTGCTGAGAAATGATTATCATCGCATATAGGTAATTCTTACCATAGAGCCATTATAATGGTATCCAGTTATGTAATATGTATAATTAAAAATCTGTTTTGAACTAGAATTAGTTTGATATAAAACATTCTTAATACATACATTACATTTATAATAAAGTGATTCATAAAAATATTCAGGCTGACCTTATATTAAAAAACAATATGATAATTGTCTTTTACTGAGGTAAAGTTACCTTAGCACTTTCCATTACTCGAACCCATTTCAGTGCTTGAGATTGAGGATCAATAACTAATGGCCACCTGTTGGCTCTGGTAATTATTAGACCATTCTCAGTGCTGAACTCATCTGGAGGAAGCCCTTGAATATGCCACTCTCTAACCACTGTAGGATCCTCCAGGAAACTGATTACACTAAACTCTGGGGAGTGTGGCACATTCAGCTTCTTAACCTACAATAATCCAATTATAAAAATATTGTTTTTCCTAATGGATTTTCATTCTGTGGATGAAACAAAAATAACTTCCCTATGTTTAATGAGGTTACAACTTTTAGTAATTAAGAGGTATAGTGTATTGTTGAACTAAATAAGGTACTCAAAAGTGCATGCATGTTTATTAATGAGACAGACTCAAGAAAGATATTGTAATAGACATTTTCAGTGACCTGTCACCTTCAACTAATTATTACATTTGCATTCCATGAGCACAGGATTTCTTCTCTATAGAGAGAAACAAATGGACCCATATAGGATATAAATGCAGTAGCAATAAGGCAGTCTCCAGGAAGACATCTGCATTTTTCATCCAGAGATTCTACTGTCTGTGTCCATCTATCTTTTTCTTCAGATAGTCCTGACACTAACATTGCAGCTCTATCGAGTTTTGTTTGAAGTCTTTCGGCCTATATTATGGGAGAATTTTCATTAAGAAACAAGTTTTATATGAAAATATTAAAACAAAGTTGAAAAATTTTTCCTTACCTTCTTTCTTAGTTCCTCTTTATTTTCTAATTTATCATCATAATCTTTCTTCAACCTATTGAGTGTTTCACTTAGTTCATTCAATTTAGTCTGAGCTTCCAAGAGAATAGCTTGTTTTTCTCTTAAATTTTCTGTAGCTTCATTTAATTTTGCTCTTTTTGGAGCAACAACTCTGTAAACAAAAGTACATAATTATCAATAAAATTAATGACCATTCTCATTAGTTAGATTTTCTCTGCCCTCCATAAAATGACATTTATCAAATGGAAACAGAGAGAAACTTAGAATTTGCACCATTTAGAAAAAGAAAGGGATATAAGACCGAGGCAGAATGAAAATATGATGTTCCAAAAAAGACAATTTCAGTACACCAAGTCTTCAATTTAAGTTGTCCAGCTTTACGTCGTTTCAATATAACGTCGTTGCCAAAAATTCCTACCGCCGCTGTGGCACTACGTTGTGCTGCTTTGCCGCTGTGGTAACTAACAACAGTGACAGGTGTATTTATGTGATTTCCTTAATGTAGCTAACTCTATTCTCAAATGTTACTTAGTTACTTAATGTTTTTTAGTGTTGCATGCGTTCTGATGTATTTACGGTCAATTTTTTAATTTGCACACAATCCTTAAATATGGGTGAAAAACATGCAGAAAGTGCTTCAGCGAAGAGATCTCCTAAATCTATAATTTTGAAGGTTTAATACGAGGTGCTAAAGTGTTTTGAAGCTGGAGAGCGGGGACACAAAAATCAGGTTTCGTTACACGTTATTTCACTTTACATTGAATTTTCCGGTAACGCATCCAGCAAGGCGAAGTCGTCATTTTAGAGAAAATGAATCTACAACTTCATACCAAAATCGTCTGGAAAATGAATGAGAGTGATCTTCTTTACGGCAAGAACAATTAGAAAGTCCCGATAGGTCCCTTATTAATGAGAGGCAGAGAGAGCGTTGAGCAGGTGAAACGACGAATGCCCGGGAAGTTTGCCTTGAAAGCCAGCGCATATGCTCATCTCGGCGGCGTGTTCAATTGTCTAGGCAAGAGTGTGCAGAAAGGCAAGCTAGGACTGACAGCCAAGTAGAAAGATGGGGCTCAAAAGTTCGTTCTGCTTTTTGCTATAGTCCCCGAATAGAATACAAAAATGATGCTGAATTGGTTTTAGGCAAAATGGACAAAGTTTGCCAATTTTGCACAGCTAAAAAGTGGAAAAACGAAAGTGTCGGCCTTTGTTGCTTTAATGGTAAAGTGAAGTTACCAATGATAATGGAACCCAATGAACTACTAAAAAGTCTATTACTTGGGACACATCCCCTTTCCAATCATTTCAGTCTGAAATGCACCCGGGCAAAGCAAGGTACGAAAAGCTAGTATGCATATATGATGAATCTGAAAACACCTCCTTACAAAGAACCTCCTTACAACAAAGTGCCAAAAATTAGGTCCCTTCAGTTTCGTTATAAAGAGGTTTTACTGTATTTGACATCTTTGAGAGATTGTTGGTAGAAGCATTGGAGAGTAGAATAAATAAATTTACTTCTAAAGTGCAAATTGTGTAAGAATTGACTCATTGCAATTAAGTAGTCAGAATAAAATTTTCTTTTCTGCCTAACTTGCTTATAGGGTAAGCTTAAAGGAATTCAATAAAGAATAAAACTTGTTGTCAGTGCCATGTGCATCATATACATCAGACCAAGATTACCTGAAGAGAAAAATCACAAAATTTGCCAATAGAGCATTGATAAAAGACATGTTTAGATATAAAAACAGGATTTGCAGTGGCAGGCACTTCTGGAGACTTCAAAAAAACATTAATAGCAAAGTGGTCACAGAGACAAGTAAACAGAATATGGCACAATAAGTCAGTAGTAGCTAAATCAATAAGGGTAGAAGGTTGGGATGTTATCCTTGTGAGTTCATTATTGATGACTTGAAGGCCAAAAGTGTTTAAAACACTAGAGAGATCCAACTTGTTAGCTGAGTCTTTCAAGAAGCAACATGTAATATCATTCGGAAGAATTATCCTGAAATTCAACTCCATGTAACATTTAAAACTTTTTCCTATTGACTTCATGATGTAATGTGGTATATGAATAGGACCATCTTTGAAAATGTATCTTTGAATAGTTTTGTCCGTAGCATTATTTGGTTTAATCAAAAATTTCCACATCACTGCATGAACTGATAGATGATTTTAAAAATTTCAGGTACTTTATTGACACAAACATTCGTGTCACATTCATACAGAATATAATGACAATAGATTAGATTAGATGATTAGATGCTTTATTTGTCCAACGATCTTGAAAAGTAAGGTACAATTCAAGACATAGGACACGTCTGGGTTAAAATAATACAAGCATATAAACACTTACATTGGTAAATACAAAAAGAAAATATATATGTATACATATACATACACATATACATACACATATACATACACATACATACATATATATATATATATACACATACTCTTACATACACATACTCATACATACACATATTCATACATACATATATATACATACAAGACAAAATATATAATCAGTCAATATCATCCTCAAGGAACTCTTTTATAGAATAATATAATTTGTTCTGCAGAAATTTCAATAAATTAACTTTGAAAGAAGAGATTCCATTAATAGCTTTCAAATTTTTTGGAAGCTTATTGAATAAACACAGACCTACCCATTTAGGTCCAAGAGCAGTTTTACAGGTGCGCACATATGGGATATGTAGATCATTAACTTGCCGGGTGCTATAACAGTGCATACTTGAGTTCTTAGTATAGTCATGAATATTCATTTTGGTATGCAAGATGACGGTCATTATGTATACACTAGGCAAAGGAAGGATATTCAGTTTTTTAAAGATAGCTTGACATGGTGCAAGATAAGATTCATTTGCAATCAAACGAATAATTCTTTTTTGTATTCTGAATATTCTAATTGCGTATGGGGAAGAACCCCAAAAAAGAATACTGTACAAGATATTAGAGTAAAATTCACCAAAGTATAATAAGTGAAGAACATCTGTAGAGACAGTAGATCTAATTGACCTAAAGAGATGACATAGGCTACAGAGTTTAGCTGCAAGCATATTAATATGGGATTCCCATGACATGTGTGAGTCAATTGAAACACCTAAAAGTTTAACAAGTTCAGTTTGTGGAATAGCTTTATTATTAATGTCTACTGAGAGTCTTTTAGAAGGTTTATTTATATTTGTAAAGTAAATTAGTTGAGATTTGCCAACATTCAGATTTACATGATTGTTGCAACACCAATCACTGGGATGTTGCGATATGAGATTTCCAGTTTCTACTAAACTGTCAAATTTTGAAGAAGAAATAATGAAATTTGTGTCATCAGCATACAGAATTGGAGTGATACTAGGTCCTGAGGGAACAAAATTTGGCAGGTCATTAATAAATATTAAAAATAGTATTGGACCTAACACAGAGCCCTGGGGAACACCTCTGGTTAGTAACTTAGCAGGAGAAAGAAACTTATTACCATGATTAGAGATCACAACTTGTTGAAGTCTATTATGTAGATATGATTGGATCCATTTGTTAGGGAGTCCCCTGATCCCTAATAAATTGAGCTTATGCAAAAGCAGTTGGTGATCAACACTATCAAAGGCTTTTGAAAAATCAAAAAGCATAGCAGAGACTTCCTGTTTGTTATCAAGTGCAGTGAGGATATGATCAACAGCTTTATAAACTGCGCTAGTAGTGGATCTATTCTGTCGAAATCCATGCTGAGAGTTAGACAGCAAGTTATTTGATTCTACATGAGATAGTAACCTTCTATAAAAAACTTTCTCAAAAATTTTACCAAACTGATTGATAACTGAAATAGGACGGTATGAGTTAAGGTCCAGAGGACACCCTTTATTTTTAAATAAGGGTATAACTTTAGACAACTTGAGGGGTTCTGGGAAGATTCCCTTGGTCAGTGACATGTTAATAAGGTACAAAAGGGGAGACTTTATAAGATTAAAACATAATAAAATAATAAAATTGGGTATCTCATCAATACCAGCAGTGAATCTGTTACCTAAATTTTTTAATAAATTATTAAGTTCGGTTTCTGAGCAGGGAAATAGAAAGAGGGATTTGACTGAGGTTGCTGTAAAACATGGGAGTGTATTATTAAAATTTGTGTCATTAAGCGCAGCGTTGACAAAGTACTCATTAAACTTAGTAGCTAACAAAGAATAATTAGTAATAATATCACCTGATTCGTCCTTGAGTTTTAAAACAGGGACAGTGCTTTTTTGGATTGGTTTATAATTTTCCAACTTTCCCTGATTTTATTATGAGCATTCATTATTCTTTGATTATTATATGTGCGTTTGGCTTTAAGAATATGATTCCTATATTGACGTTTCAGATTATTATATTGAGTTCGGACAATTGCGTTATTGCTCATCCTACAATAATGAGCAAAATCTTAAAGATAAAGTGAAAACTGCCTAATTTCGTTGGTAACCCAGTTATTCTTTGAGACATTACCGGGAGAAACTTTTTTTAGAATAGGAGGGAAGGAACAGTTGTAATAGAATAAAAATTTCTGGTAAAAATTATTAAAGGAATCATTAAGATCAACAGAACTATAAACATCATTCCAGTTCTCAGAAGCAAGTAAGTTTAAAAAACTCCTTATATTAATTTCAGAAAAACAACGTCTTTGGGTAGCAACACGAGAGTCAAAATAAAAATCGAAAGTAACTTCAACCAGAAAATGATCGGATATGTTCAAATCAAGAACGTCAGAACATGTTTTTCTGTGATCATAATTTGACACAATATAATCCAGAAGAGTCACAGAGGAAGCTGTGACATGAGTTGGTTTATTAATTAAGCATCGCATTCCGTAAGAAGTGAATAAGTTCGATAATTCGGCTTTTTGTGGAGAATTCACTAAGAAATTACAATTGAAATCGCCAGTTATAATTAAGATCGGGTTATTTCTACATAAAAGATAAAGAAGTTCATCCAATTTGCAAATAAAGTCACTGAAGTTGGCCGAAGGAGAGCGATACAAAGAAACCACTAAAATAACACCAAACTGGGTAACACAAGAGCACACTGTGCATTCAAAAACTTTTTCTTCGGCCATTGGCACATCAAGTGAACTAATGTCACAGTTTAACCTCTTGTGGATATAAATAGCTACACCACCATTTTTATAAGTTGTGCGACTGAAATGAGACACAAGTCTAAAATTATGAATAGGAATAACTTTTATTTCATCTTCTCGCATCCAGTGTTCACTAATGCATAAAATGTCTGGTTCTCTATCAAGTAATGCGAGTTCAAGCAGACACGTCTTATTTCGCAAGGACTGAATATTAATATGGGATAGTCTGAATAAATTATGAGAACTGTTTGAAGAACTTAACCTTTTGGATGAATCAGGCGTATTCTCGGAAAAAAATACCGATTCACTAGCACATTTTCGGGCCAAAAGGCGGGATCACTTAACACATTTTTCAAGTCCATAAGGGTGGAAACACAAAAAGAAGCATAGGCTCCTTTTGATACTGTTAATTGCTCTATTTCAATGTCCTTACCAGGTAGCTTGTCAAGTATATACTTTTCCACCGCTTTGGCTGTTGTTCCTTCGACGAACCTCCAAACATGCAGGTGACACTTCTGTGGGACACCAGAAACTGAGCCATCAGCGATAGCAGTCCCAACGATTGGAGGGCTTCGTTTTTTCCCTCTATAAGTAACCTTTGTGTAACCGTCAGTGTCTTCGTCAGCCTTGTAGATCATCTGTGATTCCGTCTTCCCTATTTCTGCGCCAGCGGCCACTGCATAGGTTAAATGGTTGTCAGCAACTTGAGAATTAGGACTATCCTTCATGGAATCCGGCAAAAGTTGAGCAGGTTTGTAGTCAATCCGAAGCATTGAGGGTTTTTTCACTTTTACATTGCTTTCCAAGGGTAATAGGGACTTTTCGTTCAAAATTCTATCATTTGAAGCAGATGTCTTAGCAGAATGATTGCAAATCTCGCGATGTGGTAGGAAGTCTTTTTGTCGCTTTAGCGAAGCAATTTCAATACCCTGGCTTTTAATAACATCTAAACAGGAGTTTAACTTTCCTTGAAGATCACTAACTATCTTAAGAACGTCATCTTGTTTACTCTCGATTCGTTTTATACTATCGCATGGTAAGTACGAACACTTATTGCACCGAAAATGTAAATTCAGGTTAGTAATTACTGAATTTGCAACCGTTTTTGTTAAACCAACACAAGTTGAATGAAATGCTAATTCGCAGCCGAAATCGCATTTTAAAATTGACTGATTTTCAGCGATATTTTCAGAGCAAATACCACAACTAGTTAAGGACGCTGCCATATTGAATATTTGCCCAATATATAATATAACCGAATTTTGAAGTTTTAATAAATCTCTTGGCATTATTGTATTCTCATTCTTTAGTTCTCACAAAATATCCTCATATAAATCTTACTTGAATTGTTTCCCAAGTTCTAAAGGATTTGATGGTGCAAATATATAAATATAGTTATAAACACTGATCTCAATGACATTGGCATCATATATTGACAAGTTTCTTGTAAGCAGTTATGCTATTCACTTTTATCACACATTAATCCTCCTGCTTGCTACATTGGGTCGACAATAGCATTCACTTTTCACAAACATTCAAATGATGTTGCTATCTACACCAATGAATAATAGACTCACAAGGAGAGGCACCCAAGTGTAAGTGGCGGATCACGACCAAACTTCACAGGATGAAAGAAAACGAAAAATAATTAGACACGTATTTTCGGAAAGGCGTCTAACGAGCCCGCGTTTTCCAGATATTGAAAATTGAAAAACAAGTGGCTTTTCCTCTAATACCATGACGAGCGACCCCCTAACAACAGGTGCCGGTAGCTTAGTGATAAAGTGTCGGGATATGGAAATTGTGTCGCGGGTTCGGTCCTCGACATCGTCGAATTTTTTTTCTTCTCCAATCAATGTTTTATGACTTTAGATTTATGTAAGTTGTCCAAATTACATCATTAATAATTTTCTTTCTTTTTTCAGGCCAGTATTTTAATTTTAAATCCATTCCAATGCACTTTTTACGACATACTCGGGATTATATAGATACTTGATAAATATATACAACATTTTCTACGCACACTCTCCTCCATATTTCCACTGTAGAGTTGCATAGTTTACGTGCCGAATAAGGAGCACTTTATGCCACGTTCCCACGGTTTCTCGAGTCCTTTTAGTGCGTCCTGGCGGTGGGCCCTACCGGGTGGGGTCGCTTTTCGCTCGCTCTCCTAGGGATGGATTAGGGAACCGTAATTTATTCATATATAATGGTTATACCGCCATTAATCGGTCGCCATTGCCTCATTAGTTACAATTGGCCGGGAACGAGAACAAGAACGGGAAGGTGAACGGCAGCAAACGGTAACGGTAGCGACCCTATCGGTACACAATAGAACGCGACACGTTCACGTTCACGCCTCAAATTGTCATTTCGCCTACAGAAACAATGTGTGGGGATTCGATCGCTACTGCCGTTAATTATCCGCAGTTAATTAATTAATTAATGAACAGCAACGATAACAGTATAACAAGATAACAAAGTAACGATAGCAGATAATACATTTTAACGAAAACAATGGCGGCGCGCATGTATACGTTTAAAATTTATTTTATTTAATTTCTTCGCGTTGCCGTTCTCGTTCCCGGGCAATTGTGCATCTGCCTTTAGTCACATTTGGTCGCCTGTTGTCGGCTGCACGCCGTGAAGTGGGGAACATTGGTTTTTTCGAGCGCTTTGCGGGTTCTCTGACCGACAATGCAGACGCCGTGTGAGACGGAGGCGCTACCTCGCCTCCACTATCTGGCGAGCACTCCAGGTTTTTACCGGACATTCTTCTCGACGAGGATGGCAGTATATTGAACATCCCAATTTTGAAGAAAACTATGCAACTCTACAGTGGAAATATGGAGGAGAGTGTGCGTAGAAAATGTTGTATATATTTATCAAGTATCTATATAATCCGAGTATGTCGTAAAAAGTGCATTGGAATGGATTTAAAATTAAAATACTGGCCTGAAAAAAGAAAGAAAATTATTAATGATGTAATTTGGACAACTTACATAAAACTAAAGTCATAAAACATTGATTGGAGAAAGAAAAAAAATTCGGCGATGTCGAGGATCGAACCCTCGACACAATTTCCGTATCCCGACACTTTATCACTAGGCTACCGCCACCTGTTGTTAGGGGGTCGCTCGTCATGGTATTAGAGGAAAAGCCACTTGTTTTTCAATTTTCAATTGCAAATATCTCGAAAACGCGGGCTCGTTAGACGCCTTTCCGAGAATACGTGTCTAATTATTTTTCGTTTTCTTTCATCCTGTGAAGTTTGGTCGTGATCCGCCACTTACACTTGGGTGCCTCTCCTTGTCAGATGACAAAGTCCAATCCTTTTTGGTGACAATGAAACTGATAAATATTCTCTGAAAATGGGAGTTTTGTGATCTAATCTACGAGAGCTGTTTGAAAAGTCCTCGGCCTGGCTATGAAGGAAGCATGCTAGACCAGTAAGTGTTTATCAGTATAAGTTTCAAAAGAGAATTATGATCCTCTAGCCCAGTGGTCTTCAAGGTGGGCGATAGCGCCCACCAGTGGGCGTTTTTGGATTTTTGGTGGGCGTTAAAGAACTCATCAAATGCTATTCTAATTTTTACACTGAAAAATAAAATTCTATAAAAAAGCTTAATGATACACACACATTCTGCACAACTATTTTATGTACAACTATTACAGTTCGTTTGACGTTAACTATAGTATCATATCATACTATACTAGCGACAATGTATCCATGCTGCAGTAAAATCGAAAGGCCCATGAGGGTGGTCGGAGTCTCTCGCAGAAGCAGCGAAGCGTTTAAGTTTAATTTTATCAAATATATAAAATCATAAATTTTTAAACGCTGTTATTACCACTGAGACCATATTCGGTAATCTCATATAACGACAATCCCACTAGTATTAGGGTTACCATACGTCCAGATTTTCTTAAAATTTACAGAGATTTTAGCAAATAAAACTCATTTTTTTTCTGGTTATGCCCATCAAACTCTTAACACTATAGACTTAAGCCATTATTTAGATACCTTGTTTTTTTTAAAAAAAGTATACTACATTTTAGGTTTAAAATTAAATCTGTCCAGGTTTTATTATCAGAATATGGTAATCCTAACTAGTATGTGCCATTTAGGAAAGAAAGTATGATTGAATTTTTCACCAGCTATGCCAAGATAATGATGAGCAGTTTGTTCGCTTGTTGCTACATACTGAAGTTCGTTGGCTCTTGAAAGGGAATTATTTGACACGTTTTGTAGAATTATATGACAGTGTGTTGTTATTTTACCTTAATGAAAATAAAATTCACATTTGCAATGATTTAAAGTCAGTGAAAAAGGATGCTTTTTACTTGGCTGGAATATTTAAAAAAATTAATGAAGTTAACTTACGACTTCAAGGAAAGAAAGTGACCCTCATTGATTGAAAAAATGTTATTTCGGTATTCATTGACAAATTGGATTTATTCAAAAAAACATCCTGCAAAAAGAATTTTACCAGTTTCCGGAACTACACAACATCAAAGATGATCTTACAGCTGAATACATAGACAAGTTTGCAGATCACCTTTCTGTCATTAGAATTGATATGATGACTCGTTTTTGCGATATAATAGACTTGAAAGTGGATGCCTGGATGGATACTCCATTCATCACAAATGTGTGTGATGTGGATATTGAATACCAAGAGGAGATAATAGAATTACTTCATGGTGAGGAGCGTAAAGCCAATTTCAACCAAGGTGGATATGTGCAACTTTGGCAGAACAAGAAAATGCCCTCTCTGTATCCATGCTTGTGGAAGAAAATATCATTGCTCTTGTTAGCTTTCCCAACCTTATATCTAGTCAAGAAGGAATTCAGTGCAGTCAACAATCTCCTGTCCAAAAAAAGAAATTGCTTACAAGTAACAGAAAGAGGAGATCTTCGAATGACCCTTACAGACATTGATTCCCTGGTTTGTAGGCACCAAGCACAAAGTACGCATTGAAATGTACGCCAAATGCTTACTTTAACATTGTTTTTGGATTAATAAACATAATTAAATTTGGTCTTTTATTAAAAACTTTTTTGTTAAGTTGATACTGTAGGTGGGCTCAGTGGCGTAGTGAAGGGGGGCAGGGGGATGCAGTTGCCTGGGCGCCGAGTTTTCAGGGGGGCACAAAAATATCAAATTATCACCCGTCGGGTCGAGGTACGATTTGCACACCCCCCCCCCCCCTCATCCGTAAATCGCTTTGCTACTCGGGGCGCAAAATTATTCTTTGTCCCAGGCGCCAGAAACCCTCACTATGTCACTGGGTGGGCGGTGAACTTATTTCAAAGGACAACATATGGTAAAAGTGGGCGGTGACTCAAAAAAGGTTGAAGACCACTGCTCTAGCCTAATGAGCTCAATAAATTTTACTGTCTCCACATCAAAATTAACAACATAGGAGCAAAGATGGATAGACATACAGAGGGAAAACAATGCTAGTTTATGAAATACAATGCGTTAAAAAGTGTGTTTTTCATCTTTTACAATATACATAATATAGAGAATAGGATTGCGCTAATTAGGCATCATTCATGACACCAGATAAATGGAATTTTACTGTACGTGGTTACTCCAAATCATAATGCCTTTCTGATAAAGATAATATATACGAATCAGGAGCCATAACTTAAGCAAGCAGCATACTGTAAACCATCTTCAAAGTAGTGGTGAAGAAATAACACATGAAGGTGACAATGCAAAGCATAAATATTGAAAGAGTTTTTTAAAAGTTTACCTGTAAATTTTTCCATATTTTTCTATTGCTCGTACCCACATGCATAATGATTTGGCTGCAGTTGATACAACACCCACTTTTTCTGGTTCAAACTCTTCATTAGTAGTATACAAAGCTATTCTCTTTAATGTTTTATCACTAATGTTATCTTTATCAAAGTCTCGCAACTGAAAATAAAAGACAATTACACAATTAACTATCTTCATAGAAAATGTCAGAACTTCTTTACAAAGCCACTTATGCTAACATTGCATCTTCAAGCAGCAAGATAATATATTTAATAAAACTTATACCTAATGATAAACATACCCATTTTTAGTGAACAGGCTATCAATGACTTATCATATAATTTATTTGTCTTTATGTAACTACTAAAATTGATAAACATTTCTGAGAGAAAAACAATTAGTATTTCTATAATAATACATACAGTAGTCCCTTGCCAACAACAGCTTTGAGTATCCATGGTTAGCAAAATGTATACTGCTTTACCAACTACAGTATGAGGTTTTGAGTATCAGTGGTTTCAGGCATATACTCATTTTTTGCAGCAATTATTGTTCTTAATTCTGTATTTTAACAGAAGAACATCTATACTTACTAATTATGTTTAATTCAGCAATTTTAATTTCTTATTCATAGCATCTATATAATAAAATGCTAAGGTAATATGTGGCCCACAATAACATTGTATTGCTAAGCAACAGGATATATAAACAGCTGAAACAGCTGTCACTGAAACATATCAGGTCTTTGTATCATAATGTTAGTATAGTATTGTAAAATCTGTATTAAAGATTATTATTATTAAGTAGATACTACTTTTTTAAAATTAATTTGCGTACCTATTATCTTATATGGTAGATTACCGCATTTAATCAATTTACCATTTTACCATCTCAGAAATCGCCACTCGGCTTAGAATCGGGGGCAAAAAAAAGTACTCAATGAATTAATGTCCGTAGTTACATTACAACGCGAGATCTTTAAATATATGCAAAAGAAATAATCAAATTGACTGAACACAATCGGTGTCGGTTTACAATCGATTAAATACGGTATACATCAAAAACCCGTAAAAAATTATGGAACTTAAATGATTAAGCGTTTTCATCTACTTAATAACCCGAATCCCTCTTGGTTGGTCAGAGACATTTTTGTTCAATGAGAATTTATAACACATAAATAAATTATATCATTTAGCATTTCAAGAGATACAGAATTTTTCTTACCATTGTAAAGTACTTAATGAATAAGCGGCATTGAACGCTATCATTACTTTTCTTCTACAAAACAAATTATCAACAACTACATCAATTTAAATAAACACAATGACCACACTATACTTACCATTTCGGCAGAGGTACATCAGAATCACATTTAGCCAATCTTACGTGTTAAATTATAATAACAGTAATTACTTATTTTTAAATGTATATCATTCGATATATATACATAACAACTAAGTAGAACTATGTCAATTTAAATAAAAACAAAATATTTACCATTTTAGAAGTAATACATGATAATACTTTTCCGTATTAATATATCAGCCAAACAACAATTTCTAATGTTTATTTAATCAATGTCTCTAACAACGTGATAAACAGCTTCTGTATATCACATTGAAATCTATATAAAATAATCTGTAACCGCTGTCTGAACATTTGTTTTTTTGTCGGGGTTTTACTTCTTTTGTGTGTTTTGCATCACAAGAAGGCGTTTGAACCGGTTTGCACAATTGTTGTCCGTCTTTCTGTCTGTTTGTTTGTTACCTCATCAAGCAAAAACGGCTGGTCGAATTTTTATGAAACTTGCAGCGTATCTTTAGACTGGTCCAGCTTTAAATATAGGCTATATGGTGTATCTCAAAAAAAATTTTAAGTGGGGGTTTGGGGATGGCACCGATTTCATTTTTCGACGATAACTCTCCTGTGAATTATCATAGGAAGTTCAAATTTGATATTTGTCACTTTCAATAGAAGGATAAGATCACGTTTATAGATGAGCAATATCAGACCAAGGGAAGGGTGGCTCTGGAGGGAAGGGGGGCACCCGCAATAGAAATCGCAGATCTCAAGGAAACAGTGAATTACTTTCTTGTTTTTCCTGATTTTCCTGATATACCTGATTTTCCTGCTTTTGCTGATTTTCCTGATTTTCCCGAATTCCCTGGATTTCCTGATTTTCCTGAAATTTCTGATTTTTCCAAATTTCCTGATTTTCTTGAATTTCCTGATTTACCTGAGTTACCTGATTTTCCTGATTTTCCCGATTTTCCTGATTTACATGATTTTCTCGAATTTTCTGATTTTCCTGAATTTTCCGATTTTCCAGAATCAGAAAATTCAGGTAAATCAGGAAATTCAGGAAAATCCGGAAATTCAGTAAAATCAGGTAATTCTGGAAAATCAGTAAAATCAGGACATTCAGGAAAAACGGGAAAATTAGGGAAATCAGGAAATTCAGGAAAATCAGAAAATTCTTGCAAAATGCTGATTTACCTGATTTCCCTGATTTAATTGAATTTCCTCATTTTGCTGAATTTCCTAATTTTCTTGTATATTCTGATTTTCCTGATTTACCTGAATTTCCTGATTTAGATGATATCCCTGAATTTCCTAATTTTCCTGAATTTCAAGATTTTTCTGAATTTCCTGATTTTCCTTATTAAATTGTTTGATAAACATATGTAGGAAATTATTAGAAAAATCAGGAAATTCAGGTAAATCTGGAAAATGAGGAAATTCAGAAAAATCGCGAAATCGGGAAATTCAGGAAAATTAGGAAATTCAGGATATTCAGGAAACAGACACTTCAGAAAAATCAGGAAATTAGGAAAATCCGTATATTGAGGAAAATCAGGAAATCCATTAAAATCAGGAAATACAGGAAAATCAGGAAAATAACGAAATTCAGGAAAATTAGAAAATTCAGGAAAATCATGAAATTCAGAAAATTCAGGAAAATCAGGTAAATCAGTAAAATCAGGTAAATCAGGAAAATCCGGAAATTCAGGAAATTCAGGAAAATCAGGATATTCAGGAAAATCAGGCAAATAAGGAAAATCAGAATAATCAGGAAATTGAGGAAAATCTGGAAAATCAGGAAAATCGGGAAAATCAGGAATTTCAGTAAAATCAGGAAAATTAGGAAATTCAGTTTAAGGAGGAAATTCAGGACAATCAGAAAATTCAAGAAAATCAGGAAATTAAGCAAAATCAGGAAGTTCAAAAAATTCTTGAAAATCCGGAAAATATGAAAGTTCAGGGAAATCAGGAAATTCTGGAAAATCAGGAAAATCCTTAAATTCAGTAAAATCAAGAAAATCAGGAAATTCAGGAAAATTAGATAAATAAGGAAATTAAGGAAAACAGGAAATTTAGGAAATTCATGCAAAATTATTATTTTCCTGAATTTCCTAATTTTCCTGATTTTCCAGATTTTCCTGAATTTCCTGATTTTCTGGATTTACCTGAATTTCCTGATTTTCCTGATTTAGATGATATCCCTGAATTTCCTAATTTTCCTGAATTTCAAGATTTTTCTGAATTTCCTGATTTTCCTTATTAAATTGTTTGATAAACATATGTAGGAAATTATTAGAAAAATCAGGAAATTCAGGAAAATCTGGAAAATGAGGAAATTCAGAAAAATCGCGAAAATCGGGAAATTCAGGAAAATTAGGAAATTCAGGATATTCAGGAAACACAGAAACTTCAGAAAAATCAGGAAATTCAGCAAAATCAGGACATTCAGAAAATTCAGTAAAATCAGGAATATCAGAAAATTCAGGGAAATCAGGAAATTCAGGAAAATCAGGAAATTAGGAAAATCCGTATATTGTGGAAAATCTGGAAATTCATTAAAATCAGGAAATACAGGAAAATAACGAAATTCAGGAAAATTAGAAAATTCAGGAAAATCATGAAATTCAGAAAATTCAGGAAAATCAGGTAAATCAGGAAAATCCGGAAATTCAGGAAAATCAGGAAATTCAGGAAAATCAGGATATTCAGGAAAATCAGGTAAATAAGGAAAATCAGTATAATCAGGAAATTGAGTAAAATCTGGAAAATCAGGAAAATCAGGAATTTCAGTAAAATCAGGAAAATTAGGAAATTCAGGATAATCAGGAAATTCAGGAAAATCAGAAAATTCAAGAAAATCAGGAAATTCAGCAAAATCAGGAAATTCAGAAAATTCTTGAAAATCCGGAAAATATGAAAATTCAGGGAAATCAGGAAATTCAGGAAATTCTGGAAAATCCTTAAATTCAGTAAAATCAGGAAAATCAGGTAATTCTGGAAAATCAGGAAATTCAGGAAAATTAGGTAAATAAGGAAATTCAGGAAAACAGGAAATTTAGGAAATTCATGCAAAATTATTATTTTCCTGAATTTCCTAATTTTCCTGATTTTCCAGATTTTCCTGAATTTCCTGATTTTCTGGATTTACCTGAATTTCCTGATTTTCCTGATTTAGATGATATCCCTGAATTTCCTAATTTTCCTGAATTTCAAGATTTTTCTGAATTTCCTGATTTTCCTTATTAAATTGTTTGATAAACATATGTAGGAAATTATTAGAAAAATCAGGAAATTCAGGAAAATCTGGAAAATGAGGAAATTCAGAAAAATCGCGAAAATCGGGAAATTCAGGAAAATTAGGAAATTCAGGATATTCAGGAAACACAGAAACTTCAGAAAAATCAGGAAATTCAGCAAAATCAGGACATTCAGAAAATTCAGTAAAATCAGGAATATCAGAAAATTCAGGGAAATCAGGAAATTCAGGAAAATCAGGAAATTAGGAAAATCCGTATATTGTGGAAAATCTGGAAATTCATTAAAATCAGGAAATACAGGAAAATAACGAAATTCAGGAAAATTAGAAAATTCAGGAAAATCATGAAATTCAGAAAATTCAGGAAAATCAGGTAAATCAGGAAAATCCGGAAATTCAGGAAAATCAGGAAATTCAGGAAAATCAGGATATTCAGGAAAATCAGGTAAATAAGGAAAATCAGTATAATCAGGAAATTGAGTAAAATCTGGAAAATCAGGAAAATCAGGAATTTCAGTAAAATCAGGAAAATTAGGAAATTCAGGATAATCAGGAAATTCAGGAAAATCAGAAAATTCAAGAAAATCAGGAAATTCAGCAAAATCAGGAAATTCAGAAAATTCTTGAAAATCCGGAAAATATGAAAATTCAGGGAAATCAGGAAATTCAGGAAATTCTGGAAAATCCTTAAATTCAGTAAAATCAGGAAAATCAGGTAATTCTGGAAAATCAGGAAATTCAGGAAAATTAGGTAAATAAGGAAATTCAGGAAAACAGGAAATTTAGGAAATTCATGCAAAATTATTATTTTCCTGAATTTTCTAATTTTCCTGATTTTCCAGATTTTCCTGAATTTCCTGATTTTCCGGATTTACCTGATTTTCCTGAATTTCCTGATTTTCCAGTATAACCTGATTTTATTGATTTTACTGAATTTCCGGATTTTCCTGATTATCTTGAATTTCCTGATTATCCTGGTTATCCTGATTTTCCTGTATTTCCCGATTTACGTGATTTTCCTGAATTTCCTGATTATCTTGAATTTACTGATTTCCTGAAATTCCTGATTTTCCTGATGTTCCTGAATTTCCAGAATTTGCAGATTTTCCTGAACTTCCTGAATTTGCTGATTTTCCTGTTTTCCTGATTTTCCTTATTAAATTGTTTGATAAAAGTTGTATGAAATTATCAGGAAAATCAGGAAATTCTGGAAAAATGAGAAAATCGGGAAAACCAGGGAATTCAGGAAAATCAGAATATTCAGGAAATTCAGTATAAACAGGAAATTCAGAAAATTCAGGAAAATCAGAACATTCAGGGAAATCAGGAAATTCGTGAAATTCAGGAAAATCCGGAAATTCAGGAAAATCAGGAAATTCAGGAAAATGCAGAATAAATCACGTAAATCAGCAAAATCAGGAAACTAAGGAAAATCGGAAAAGTCAGGAAATTCAGAAAAATCAGGAAATTCATGGAAATCATGATTTCTTTGAATTTCATGATTTTCCTGAATGTTCTGATTTTTCTGAATTTACTGATTTTCCTGAAATTCCTGATTTTCCTGAATTTCCTGATTACACTGATTTTCTTGATTTTCCTGATTTAACTGAACTTCCTGATATTCCTGCTTTCCCTGAATTTCTGATTTTCCTGAATTTTCTGATTTTCATGATTTACCTGATTTTCCTGAATTTCATGATTTTCCTGAATTTCCTGCTTTACCTGATTTTCCTGAATTTCCTGATTTACCTGATTTACCTGATTTTCCTGAATTTCCTGATTTACCTGATTTTCCTGAATTTCATGACTTTCCTGAATTTCCTCATTTTTCTGAATTTTCTGATTTTCCTTATATTCTACATCTTATACACAGTGGGAAAGGTGGGAAGGACTACTTCCTTATCCGTAATTGGACGACGGGTACTGATTAAACTACGCATTTTCCCAAGTAGATTTGAAGCAAATTTGGTACGATTATGGAGGGCTCCCGGAAATAATTCATACATGGTTTTTGTTTCTCTCTGCCCGTTGTATCCAACATGGCGGCAGAGTGAATTCTTGAATACCATGTATCATCTAGAATTCCTATCGGATTTGAAACAAATTTCCCCAGCAATGCCGGGAATTTCTGCTAGTACAATATAAAGTTAAAACCATTTAGATACTATTTATATGTAACTATATATTAATTAATTAATGAACTCAACACTTCTAAAAAATACACCAAATGCTGTCACGATGGAAAAGTTTCCCTCGAAGATTTATCTGAAACGCCTGATTTACTAAAAGAGTTATTAACCACAAACTCACGTTAAGGTAAATATTATCGAGAACATATCAGAGGATACAACGCTGCTTTAACTTTCACTTCAGTGGGTGCTAAAATCAAAGAACCTCCAGGAATAGGACCCTACCGTTTTCGTATTCATGGACAAATTTACTATAAGGCTTCTCCACTGTTCACGAACGAACAGAACAAACCAGGGTATGGACAACTGTATATATTTGATTTGGGTGAAGCAACAAACAAACGGATGGATAATAACCAAGGCTGTTTATGATTTGTAATGTAGAGATTAGATACGATGTTATGACAAAGAAATCCGTTTGCTGATTCTTACAATCAAATGCATAGGATAACACAATCTAATCCAACAGTAAAAGTTAGAATGGTTTTTATGGAAGATCCGAACCTAGACTTAAGAAGATATAACGCTCCTACTTTAAAAACAGAAGTTGCATCAATATTCGTTGGTGATGACGGTGAAACACCGGCCAACCGAGATATTTGCATTTACCCGATAGGAGACACTTGCAAGAACATTTCACCAATGAATCGAGGCAGTGATCCGATGGTCTACCCTTTACTTTTCCTGAGAGGTGAGTGTGTTTGGCATATCGGAATGGAACATGTAGAAGAAAAATGATCAGCTAAGCGAGTTCGAGTCACACAGTTACAGTATTTCGCTTATCGACTCTCTGTGCATAGTGTTTTCAGTCTCTTGCATAGCAGTGGAAAATTATTCCAGCAATACATCGTCGACACTTATGTGGAAATGGAAGGAGCCCGATTGAACTATCTGCGAATGAATCAGAAAGATTTACGAGTTGAACTGTACCAAGGACTGTTAGACGCGATAGAGTCTCGAGCAAAAAATGAGAACATCAGCAAATGTCTTTCCAAACAATACATGTCAACTCATTTCTCACTAAAACATGTTTCTTTTATATTACTTACATATCTATTTAATTTTAAAAAATGTCACTTATTTAAATGCCAGGGCCGATTTTTAACCCCAGCCTGTCAATGGTAGTTGTGATATGAATCATGTTTGCCCAAAGTTCAACGTTTTACAAATGTATTAGAAGTAAATTTTGCTATATGTGATGTCAACTGTAATATTGAAAATTGTAATAACTTATGTTTTGCTCGATGTGGATATTGTTTTGCTTTGATCCAGTGATGGAAAATGTTACTCATAACATAACTAAATAATGGAATAAAGAAATTATTTTTGATTGACAATGAAAAATGTTAACAAAATGTTGAAAATTGCTACAACGAAAAATGGAAAAACAAAAATAGTTATTTCAATATTTTCATGGAGTTGCACACTGTAATGATCCTAGGCGTGGGCGGTGACTAAGACTAAATCAATCAACCAAATAGTTAATTACTCCATTGCTACTATTATTTTTTAATTAAAAACTTATTTCATAATATTAGTCCTTGAAATGAGATAGTAAACAACATCAACAATTTTTATTAAAATTTATAACTTAAATTAGTATTGTGGTGTGCGCGTCGATTACAGGATCAATAAACGAGTCAGAATCAACATTAACGACGTTTATTTCAAGGAAACAATTTAGATAGGAAGGTACATGCGCAAGGCGACACTATCAGCACGCTTGTTACAGGCACTACTGACTCTAATGAGCTTTTCAGAAGTTCCCGATGGCGGCGCTCTCAGCGGTCACATGACCTGGTGACAACCAGGGGTGCCATCATGCTACAGTATCTTATTCCATTAAATAGCTAACCATATACAAAAGAAGAAAATATAAATTTCAAGCTGTTCCCTTAGCAAATAAAAATATTTCCACCTCCATCAGTTTAGTGTAAATATTTTCTAAATATTTTGATAATATAGGTCATGGCTACAATCAATGTATTTTCATGTCGTGTTTCTAGCATCAAAATGTCCTAAAGAATTCTTTTAATACCACTTTTATAATTTTTTTAAATACACCAAATTTAACACAATCATTGTCAGTATTTATATTGGAAATACAATACAACCAAGAAAATTTTATATGTATTTGGAATTATTATTAAAATGTAAAGAGATGAATAGTTTTTGGCTGAAAACTAATAGGAGACTATTTTTTTAATATATCAGTTATTGAAATTTTGCTGTTAGGCTGAAATAACGTAAACGTTTATCATTGTCAAATCATTAAAAATTGTATGTTCTACTACTTTTGTGTAAAATTCTTTTTCGTGAAATGCATGAATTATCTAAACAGTGACATCACTCCACCTCAAAAACTAGGGCTAATGAAGATGAGATGGGGGAAGTTGAAATTTAGCATACAGATCATTCGATGTGCACAATCGACCATGCATCTCTAAGATTATATTTTTATTTATTTTAAATATTTGTATTATGTTTAATGTACTTATTATGTCATAATATAATGTGGTATGTATTGTCAAAATATAATATAATGTTTAATGTACTTATTAGATCATAAAATAAAATTTAGAATTTGGAAACTAATTCTATGTTCCCATGCACTTCGGTCATAACGACACTCAGTTATAATGAAAATAAATTTCCAGTCCCTTGAATAACTGAGTTCTACTGTAATGCAAAAGTGAAATTTTTTGCAATAATAATATGGCAAAACGTCATGTGCTAGTACCAAGGATTACATACCTGAGTGAGGAAATTTGGATCACCAAGCTGCCGTTTTGCTTCGGCCCAAGTAGGCTCAACCATTTTCAGTATCATTACAGCTTCCATGACCATTTCCACTTTAACTGGAGGGCGTCCATAGGATTTTATTTCACTCAAATCTTTCTTATTCAATGCATCTAATGCCTGAAATATGATTCCATAAAATATAAAATACAAAAACAAATCTTAGTTTTCGAAAATACAAAAGGAACTTTTCAAACCATAAGGCTATTACTTTGGCCACATGAGGCTATTTCTTTCTTTCATGCATTGTTTTGTTATCAGGAAAAATACTATTTGCAGTGACTTATTGATCAATGAAGTATAAAAGGATAATAGTGTTTAAGAATATAAAGACAATTAATAAAGTGAATTAAAGTAATGTGGAAACAGGTGAAATAATTTTTCCTGGACAAAAAATATTATTCAAAAATTTGTATGCTTCATGAAAGTAAGTGGCATTAATATGAGTATATGTTAAGTAAGTGGCCAACAATAAGGACTAATTTATGAGGAAGAAGAAATATAAGAATTAGAAGAGAAACAAGTTAGGAAAGTGTACAATGTATCACAAATGGGCACGTTTCGTGCAATGGAGTATTAGAAAGAAATTATGTATATACCTGTACGTAAGGGAAATAGCGTTTTAAAGTTCTTTTCTTCATCATAAATAATCCATTTTCTTCCTATTTAAAAATAGTGCTTGCACACACAAGTAAATTAAACGTTTGTTTGTGAGATTGTTTATGTTAGCAACAATGAAGAAGTAACCATACAAGAAAATTTCTGTTCAACTCAAATTAAGACATTCTTGTTTGATTTTCTCAATAACGGCTACTCTTATGATAAAAATATACAGGAAATGAAATACTCTTCTTTACTAGTTCTACAACTTTTATTTTAAAAATATTTTGATATGACTAGTACTTCACGAGATATGATGAAAATTTCATTTTTTGTCACCAGTAAAGTGGTATCCCTGATTGGCGTACATGATTCATTTTTGCGATTTTCCTATTATCTTTGATTTTAAGTCCTTAATATCAAATTTCATGAAAATCCGTTTGGTAGAAGCCGAGAAGTGACATGGGATGGACGGATGGACAGACAGATGGACGGACAGACCGACTAGTAGTGGAAAATTTTCATGAGGATACTACATACTCATATTATATACGAGGTGGTATTCAAAAGTTCCCGGACTGGCTCAATAAATAAGAAATGCCTTCCTTTTTTAAATGCCGCTGTGGTTGCCTTCAAAATAGTTCCTTTGGGAATTTATGCACCGCGCCCAACGCTTCTCCCATTGTTGGAAGCACTGCTGAAACTCTTCTTTTGAAACACTCTTCAGCACCGCTGACAATTCCGTCTGAATCTCGCAAATGTCTTCAAATCGCCGTCCTTTCAGGTGGATTTTCATCTTAGGAAATAGGTAAAAATCACAAGGGGCTAGATCAGGTGAGTACGGTGGATGGGGCAAGACAGTCATCTTATTTGACACCAAAAATTGCCGAACAGATAATGCTGAGAGAGCAGGTGCATTGTCGTAATGAATGAACAAGTCCTGAGTGCACCATTTTTCTGGTTGCTTTCGCCGAACACACTCTCTTAGCCATTGAAGAACGCCTAAGTAGTGCTGCTGGTTTACTGTTTGTCCTGGAGGAACAAATTCTTTCAACACAATGCCCTCAGCATCAAAGAAGACGAACAGCATGCTTTTGATGTTCGATCGAACTTGCCTTGCTTTTTTCGTGCGTGGTGAAGCAGGACTCTTCCATTGGTATGATTGCTGCTTGTCTCTGGATCGTATCATAACATTTTCGTTGGTTCTGCTTGATGAAGGCCGATCTGAGTGCTCAGAATCTTCAACTGACATTTGCCCTCACTTGAAGCTTGAAAACCACTAAAAAATCTGAGTTCTTCCTATTACGTCATCTCCAAATGCAGTTTTCAACATTTCACATGTTTCTGACGCACTTTTACCGAGTTTGAAACAAAATTTAATGCAAACACGTTGCTCTCGAAGGTCAGTCATCTCGATGTCTTGCTGAAATCGTCAAACACATTGAATACACGGTCACTTAATTCATGATTTCAAAATAATGAAACAAGCTGTCATCGCGAAATTCACTACACTGAGTAACAACAAAGTAATGTAGTTCCCTGTAGCGGCTGAAGGCTGTAATAAGCACCGGTAGCGCGCCCCAAGGACAGTCCGGGGACTTTTGAATACCACCTCGTATAGACAAAACTAAAATAATGTGTTTATTTCTATAACATTTACCCATTCTTTCTTCCAATTATCTGAATTTTCAATTACCTGAATCACCATTGATCCCTATTAGTTCAACTCTATGGAGAAATCATGGTAACCCACAGTGAATAATCAAAACTACTAATGTTGTGAGTTTACTATACCTAAACTATGATTTTTCTGCAAGTAAAATTTATGCATTTTATGACTAGGAACATAACCCGTACAAATAATGAAGGCCAGCTGTATGTGCCAATGTATGTATATCAAAATCGTTTTAGCATGCAAAAAGAGTAAATACCATATTTAATCGATTGTAAGCCTACGCTAATTGTAAGCCGACCCTCACTTTTCACAAGGCCACGCAAGTAAAAATTTTGATTTTAAAGTGATTAGATAGCTGGGGTCACTTATTTCAAAATACCAACAAGTATGAACGCCTCAGATTTTCAGATCATAATTAAATAAAGAGTATTAACTAAAATTACGGCGACATAAAATACGTTTTATTCACCTATTCATAACAACTTCTACTAAAAGAGTAATTTGACTTCATTATTCCCCGGATCTTATTCATATAAAAAAATAGCCGTTTCTCGTCAATCAAATACGGACACCATATTACATAACATACGTTAGTACTACACTAGTATCACCGGGCATTCCTTTTCACTTTCGTTCTTAAATTATTCTCACAATTTTGCTGCTATGCTGCTAAGGCACAAGGAAGTAACGGTTCGCTAGGGAAATCCCAGTACGCGCATGCTAGATTCACTGAAAGAAGACAGGTAGAGGAGGGAGGGGAGGGGGGTAGGAAAGGCAAATGTTTTGATTCACGAGCACAATGAAACATTGTGCACATATGTAGCTTCTTACGCATACGAGCGCTATTGCTGCGTTTTTTTACGACTTTGACATGCTACGAATTATTTACATAATTTATTTCTTTGTAGGCGTTCAGTCATTTTGATTCTTTTTTGCATACATTTAAAGTAGATAGTTTACTTACACTTTAGTACACATATCTCGTGCTATAATGTAACTACAGACATAAATTCATTGACTACTTCTTTTACACTGATTCTAAGCTGGGTTGCGATTTTTGCGATGGTAAAAACATAACAAGTGTACAACATATCACAAATGGGAGCGTTTCGTGTAATGGAGTATTAGAAAGAAATTACATACCTGTATGTAAGGCAAATAGCGTTTTAAAGTTCTTTTCCTCATCATAAATAATCCATTTTCTTCCTATTTAAAAATAGTGCATGTACACATAAGTAAATTAAACATTTGTTTGTGAGTTTGTTTATGTTAGCAACAATGAAGATATAACCATGCAAGAAACTTTCCTAGTTCAACTCGATTTAAGACATTCTTGTTTGATTTTCTCGATAACAGCTACTCCTACGATAAAAATGTCTAGGAAAAGAAATACTCTAATTTATTAGTTCTACAAGTTTTATTTGAAAAATATTTTGATATGAGCAATTCTTTACGAGATATGATGGAGTTGATTTTTTATCACAAGTAAAGTGGTACCCCTGATTAGCTTACGTCATTCATTTTTGCGATTTTATTATTATGCTAGCAGAAATTCCCGGCTTGCCCGGGAAAATTTGTTTTAAATCCGATCGGAATTCTAGATAAGACATGGTATGTAAGAATTCACAGGGGCACCATGTTGAATACAACGGGCAGAGAGAAACAAAAACTACGTATGAATTATTTCCGGGAGCCCTCCACAATCCTACCAAATTTGATTCAAATCTACTTCGGAAAATACCCGTAGTTTAATCAGCACCCGTCGTCCAATTACAGATAAGGAAGTAGTCCTTTACCACCTTTCTTACTGTGTATAATATGTAGATAATAAAGAAAATCACAAAATTCTGGAAAATCAGGAAATTCATGTAAATCAGGAAATTCAGGAAAATCAGGAAATTCAGGAAAATCTGGAAATTCAGGAAAATCAGGACATTCAGAAAATTCAGGAAAATCAGGTAAATCAGGAAATTCAGGAACATCAGGAAATTTAAGAAAATCAGGAAATTCAGGAAAATCAAGAAATACAGGTAAATCAGAAAAATCAGGAAATACAGGAAAAACCGGAATTGCAGGAAAATCAGGAAATTCAGGAAAATCAGATAAATCAGAAAAATCAGGAAATTCAGCAAAATCAGGAAATTCAGGAAAATCAGTAAATTCAGGTAAATCAGGAAAATCAGCAAATTCAGAAATTTTCTGATTTTCCTGAATTTGCTGATTTTCCTGAATTTACTGATTTTCCTGAATTTCCTGATTTACCAGAATTTCCTGATTTTCCTGAATTTCCTGAATTTCCCGATTTTCCTGATTATCCTGATTTTCCTGAATTTCCTGATTTCCCAAATTTACTGATTTTCCTGAATTACCCGAATTTACAAATTTTCCTGAATTTCCGTATTTTCCTGGTTTACCTTAATTTCCTGAAATTCCTGATTTTCCTAATCTCCTGATTTACCAGAATTTCTGATTTTCCTGATTAACCTGATTTTCCTGAATTTCCTAAGTTTCCTGAATTTCCTGATTTTACTGAATTTCCTAATTTTCCTGATTTTCCTGAATTTCCTGATTTTCCCGAATTTCCCTGACTACTTGATTTTCCAGAATTTCCTGAATTTGCTGATTTTCGTGAATTTCCTGATTTACCTGCATTTCCTCATTTCCCTGATTTTCCTGAATTTCCTGATTTTCCTGAATTTCCAGATTTTCCTGAATTTCCTGTTTTTACCGATTTTCCTGAATTTCCTGATTTTACTGATTTTCCTGATTATGCTAATTTTGCTTAACTTCCTGATTTTTCTGATTTTTCCCGAATTTACTGATTTTCCTGAATTTCCCAAATTTACTGATTTTCCTGATTTGTCTGATTTTACTGAATTTCCTAATTTTCTTGAATTTCCTGATTTTGCTGAATTTCCTGAGTTTCCTGAAATTCCTGAATTTACTGAATTTCCCGATTTCCCTGAATTTCCTTATCTTCCTGAATTTCCTGATTTTCCCAATTTTCATAAATTTCCTGATTTTCCTGAATGTCTGGTTTATTCTGAATTATCTGATTTTCCTGATGGAGCAGAATTTCTTGTTTACCTGATTTTTCTTATTAAATTGTTTGAATTGAAAGATGTAAGAAAATCAGGAAATACAGAAAAATCAGGAAATTGAGGGAAACACAGGAAATTCAGGAACATTATGAAATTCAGGAAAATAAGTAATATCAGAAAATTCAGAAAAATCAATAATTCAGGAAAATTTGTAAATCAGGAAAATCAGGTAAATCAGGAAATTCAGGAAAATCAGGAAATTCAGGAAAATCAGGTAAATCAGAAAAATCAGGAAAATCAGATAAATCAGGAAAATCAGTAAATTCGGGAAATACAGGAAAATCAGTAAATTCAGGAAAAATCAGGAAGTTCAGCAAAATCAGGATAATCAGGAAAATCAGTAAAATCAGGAAATTCAGGAAAATCAGTAAAATTAGGATATTCAGGAAAATCTGGAAATTCAGGAAAATCAGGAAATTCAGGGAAATGAGGAAATGCAGGTAAATCATGAAAATCAGGAAAATCAGTAAAATCATGAAAATTAGGAAAATCAGGAAATTCAGGTAAATCAGGAAATTCAGGAGACTCAGAAAATTCAGGAAAATCGGGAAATTCAGGAAAATCGGGAAATTCAGGAAAATCAGAAATTCAGGAAAATCAGGAAATTCTGGAAAATCAAGCAAGTCTGGGAAATTCTGGAAAATCAGGAAATTCAGTGAAATCAGAAAAATCAGGAAATTCAGGAAAATCAGGGAACTTAGGGTATTCAGGAAAATCAAGAAGTTCAAGAAAATCAGCAAATACAGATAATCAGGAAATTCAGGAAAATCAGGAAATTCAGGTAAATCAGGAAAATCAGCAAATACAGGAAAATCAGGAAATTCAGGAAAATAATTTTCCTGATCTTCCTTAATTACATGATTTTCCTGAATTTCCTGATTATTCTGATTTTCCTGAATTTACTGATTTTACTGAATTTCCTGATTTTCCTGATTATGCTGATTTTCCTGAATTTCCAGATTTTTCTGAATTTCTTGATTTTCCTGAATTTCCTGATTTTCGTGAACTTCCTGATTTTCCTGAATCTCCTGATTTTCCTGAATTTCCTGATTTTACAATTTTCCTGAATTTCCTGATTTTCCTGATTATGCTGATTTTCCTGAATTTCCAGATTTTTCTGAATTTCTTGATTTTCCTGAATTTCCTGATGTTCCTGAATTTCCTGAGTTTCCTGAATTTCCTTATTTTCCTCTATTTCCTGATTTTCCTACATCTTTTTTTCAACAATTTAATAAGGAAAATCAGGTAAATCAAGAAATTCAGGTCTATCAGGAAAATCAGGAAATTCAGAAAAAACCGGAAATTCAGGAAAATCAGGAAATTCGGGAAATTCAGGTAAATCACAAAAATCAGGAAATTCAGGAAAAGAAGAAAATTCGGAAAAATTGGAAAATTCAGGAAAATCAGGAAATTCGGGAAAATCAGGAAAATCAGGTAAATCAGGAAATTTAGGAAAATCAGTAAATTCGGGAAAATCAGGAAGTTCAGGAAAATCAGGGAATTCAGGTAAATCAGGAAATTGAGAAAATTAGGTAAATCAGGAAAATCATAAAAATCAGGTAAATAAGGAAATTCTGGAAATTCAGGAACATCAGGAAATTCAAGATAATCAGGAAAATGGGGAAAATCAGCAAAATTAGGAAATTCAGGAAAATTAGGTAAATTAGGAAAATCAGGAAATCAATCAACTGTTTACCTTGAAATCAGTGATTTTTATTATGCTTGTCCTCCCTCCATAACCCCCCTCTCCTTGGTCTGATTTTGCTCATCTACAATCTTGGTCTTATACTTGTTTTGATAGTGACAAATATCATATTTGAATTTCCAAAGCTAATTCACTCGAGAGTTATCATCGAGAAACCAAATCGTTGACACCCCCAAAACCCCTCTTAAATTTTTTTTTGAGATACACCACATAGCCTATATTTTAAGCTGGACCAGTCTAAAGATACGCTGCAAGTTTCATAAAAATTCAACCAGCCGTTTTTGCGTGATGCAGTAACAAACAAACAGACAGACAGACAGACAACAATGTGCTAACTGATTCAAATGTCTTCTTGTGATTCAAAACACACAAAAAAAGTAAAACCCAGACAAAAAAACAAATGTACAGACAGAGGTTATAATTTTATTTATATAGACTGATCTTATACTTCTATTGAAAGTGACAAATATCAAATTTGAACTTACTAAGTTAATTTACTCGAGATCTATTGTCTAAAAACCAATTCGATGCCCCCCAATCCCCCACTTAAAATTTTTTTTGAAATACACCACATCTATCTGCTATAATATATTGTGAAGGGTGTGTTTGTTGGATTGTTCATGGAACTCCTCCTAAACAATAAAAGCTAGAATAACCAAATTTGGTACGATTCTTCCATATGTCCTAAGTTAGTGAATGGTGAAGGTTTTGTTTCTGTCTGTCACTTTTATTCGAAATGGCGAACGTTTTAATTATGGAATGCCACGTATTTTGCCTTGTCCTGCAACTGAAATACAGGGGTGAGTGTTGACTACTTTATATTTGCACTTTAAAATTACCTAAAATCATGGTACAAACTTGAGACTTAGGTACTTCTTTGCGGGAAAGAACAAAGTTTATTTTTATTGAAGACGGATTCCGAATTCTGGTTGAATTCGCGTAGAAATGCAGTTAGAATGAATAAAATACGTGGTTTTATCAGTTTTACTACAATACCAATTATAAGCTACCATGACAACTCCCATTGTCGCCAAAATTGAGAGTTCAATGCATTTATATTGAGTCTATATAGTCCCTTCTTACATTTAAGAGAGAGAGGGAGGGAGAGGAGTGATGGGGAGGGAGCGAGGGAGAGGGAGCGAGGGGGAGGGAGCGAGCGGGAGGGAAAGAGGGGGAGGGGGGAGAGAGGGGAGGGAGGGGGAGAAGGGAAGGAGAGGGTGGAAGGGAGGAGGAGGGAGTTTATACTTTATTTTCGATTTTTCACAGTGCAAGATTTTCTTCCTTTATTCATCTAAATAGGAAAATGCAGAACGGTTTTCTTCAATTTTGCTTTGTTCGACGGGTATAACTGTGTACTATCTTATTCTTGCGATGCTTACATGTTACACGGTCGAAGTTTTAGATTCACTAAATCCGTTGAAATCCAACGGGAACTCCAGCTAGTCTATAATATATTTTGAAGCGTGTGTTTGTTAATGGAACTCCTCCTAAACGATAAAAGCTATAATAACCAAATTTGGTACGATTCTTCCTTACATCCTATCTTAGTGAATGGTCAATGTTTGGTCAACCGGGATTGATCATTGCTGCCAATATAGGGGATTAACATTTTCCTATAAGATAACATGTACGAATCCATTTCTTGACTTGCAAGGTATTCTTCCTTCAAGCATAAAAATATGTAATTATGGACCGATTCTTTTCGTTTTTGCTTTATTCGACGAATAGAACTCTATACTATCTTATTCCTGCAAAGTTTACATGTTACATGGTCAAATTTTTCAGAAATACGCCATTTGATTCGAAATGTTGTGGATTTTTCGTACTCTTTCCGGGCGTTGCCAAGGCGGCCGTCATTGTTACCTCCGATTCACTTAGCATCAATGAAGCTTACAAATAGACGAAAGTTTAGCGTTATTCACCTCGTACTTTTGTTTAAGCAATGAAACGATCGATGTTTATGGTTAGCAACGTAAATAGATACTGATTCTTATTCAGGAGGCGTTTATAAATGAAAGTAATTGAACCTTCTTTCCCCTATTGAATATTGGAATCTTACATTTTTTGTAAGTAAAATAATTATATTCTACATTATAATGTTTATTAACGTAAATAGGCTCACGTATCTGACTGTAAGTCCTTAATATCAAATTTCATGAAAATCCGTTCGGCAAAAGCCGAGAACGAACATATGGACGGATGAACGTACAGATGGATGGACAGACCAACGATAATAGGCGCTCATGCTGTAAGCAAAACGTGCCTAAAAAGGGTCGGCTTATAATCGATTAAATACAGTAAGCATTTGAAATATTACTTATTTGAAAAAAATTCTATTCTATTCAGTGACCTGTTTGTTGGTTGGTGTAGCACTACACCTGCTCACTAGAAGAAATTCTAATCAATATTTATTTTTACATGTACTCAACAGGATATGAAACTGCTATCATTGAGAGCTAGACATGCTAACCATCCCACTATGGATAACTCGAGAAAGAATCGAGACAGAAACTCTCAATTTGGCAGGAATGCTGAATTCACTTATTTTAAGGTAAAGTCCTGAGCTCGACTCCAAGGATGACATTTCCATTCTTCATAAGTAACACATAAAAATAGACTTTTGGACATGCAGGCTTTCATTCTTTGTTAGAATAAAACTAGAAAGAATTAACCTACAATCTTCAGATCTACACCATTCTGAAGAAAAATTACAAAGTTTCTTATTCTGTTCATCTTTTTCTGCCTATAGTTCGAAATCGCTCATGTTAAATGTTTTATTCACATATTTTGGAAAAATCCTGCCATTTTAACAAGATGCTGCCATGCCATCCAATTACATTGTAAGACCTCGATCTCCTATTATTATTTCAATCTTTTATGGGTGTAAGCATGCTTTGAATACTTTTAATATGAGAGATAGAGAGGGAGAGAAGGAAGGAGAATATTTCTTTAGAATATAATAAAAATTATCTTTTGAAATTTCCATTTCTGATATATTATTTCGACCTGTCATATTGACGGGCTATTACCTAGTTTGAAAATATTTTTATCTGCAAACTAGTCGTCCACATCAACGTTTCAATTATATACTGAAATAGTTTATTTAAATTTGTTTCCATAGTTGAATCATAGTAAGCAAAGATAGGAAATAGCATTTCTGTAAAGACTCAAAACTCATATTTCATAGAAGCATTCAAGAGAGATGAAATGTATAAAAATATAAAAATCATGTGTTACTTTCATGGCTTCTTCTAGAGCAGGCATTGCTTCATCTAAATCTGCTTGAGCAATATCAGCCAATTTTTTGCATGCAGCCTCTTCTTGCATTATTTTCTTACTTCTTCCTGCAACTGACTTTTGCTGTTCATCAGTGTCTCTTTTTTGTTGGGCAATAACTACTAAGTATTCATCACATTCTTGCTGAAAGTTGGCAACTGTAAGGGAAATAAAAATGGATAACTTTCAATTTGTAAAATAATGTGAGAATATTCTAAATACCTACACCCTAAAATAATCATCTTTTAACAATAGAACAGCCAGCGATTCATACCCCCTAGGACGGCCACAGTGGTCAAAGTGACCGCTCATAAAATCAGCAACAATATAAGCAACAGAATATTCTCAAATTAACATCACTTTTACTGAATTAAGAATTACTTAAATATGTAATACAAACCTAGTTTTATCATTATTTATAACTTTTTAGATTCTGAGCAGTCCACACAAAAATATTGTGTTACAATTTTTGTTATGCATTTTCATCAAATTACATTTTTACATAACATGCAAACATGCATTGATTTGTTTCCATTACCAGTGCCGTAACTAGGGTATGGTGAAGGTGGCATTTGCCATAGGCACCACTTGCAAAAGGCGACTAACGTTCCCGCAAAAAGGTAATTTTCCCAAAAAAAAGTGTTATTTTAACACTCAAACTTTGATTTGTTTATAATAAAAACGCTATTATCTATATATTAAAATCCGTCAATGTCTATGCATGTGGCTACCTGGCATTCACCTAATTCCAGTGATAACTCGACAACTAAAATAGCTAGAGAGATGCGGTTTTCACACATCATTTCCAAATTCCATGTAGATTTGTCCATTCTTATTCTAATTTCAAGAAAATGTGTAGGTTCGAGTCCAGGCAGCAATTCTTTTTCCCCATTTAAAATGCACTGAGACGCTTAAAAATAAATAAGTCATAAGGGTAACCATGGAAACCAGTAGTTACTGTTGATCGATGTTACAAAGACTGATCTGGGTATCTTTCCGAGCACATTAATATTAAAACGATTGTTTTGAAGAATTGAAACGACTGTTTTGAAGATTTTATAGCAGAAATTGTAAGTATGGCATATTATTTTCATATTTTAAACTTGTACGCCTGTATTAAATGATAGTGCATGAAATTGTTCATATCGTATAAAATGTAATTTTTTACAATTCGAGGTGAGGTTATAATACATCTGTTTAGTTGCAGGTCTTCTGGTTCTTGTTTTTATTTAGACCTTTTGATCTCTTGACTTGGGAATATTAAAATCCAATTGATTCTCAAATTTTTCCTCAGTTACTATAAGTACAGGTTGAGTGTCCCTAATCCGAATTGCTTCGAACCAAGATTGTTTTGGATTTTGGATTTTTCCATATTTTGGAATACATGATATGGTGGAGTTGAAGAGAATTGAGAAAAAATTCAGACTTTCAGAAAAATTCCTTTTTATTTGACATAAAAAACATGAATAAAAATGCAACAAACAAAGAATGTATATTTATTTACCATCTTGAGAAAGAACATCTAAAGAGGCTGATGGACCAAGAACTGAATCTTCCAGGGATGAAGAAGGGACATCGTGTTGGATGGCCTTTTTTAATATTTCCTGTAGGGTCATTTGCCTCATTACCAAAGGTTTTTGTTGTAAAAGTCTTTCTTTTATCTTATATATTGACATTATTTCTTGTTCTGTAATAAATTCACACTGAGAGGAGATTACACATCATGTTATTCTCAGAATCATCAGTTTCTCTATCATCGTCACTGAGCATAATCCCATGCCAGAGGTTGTACCATGCATGCACAACTGTGTCTTTAGTCACTGTGTTCCAAGCATTAGCAACAGCATAAACGGCATCCTTCAAGTTAAACTCCTTCTGGAAACCTTTGACACCCACGCCTCTGTTGACTGCCACCAGCATGCTTTTCAAGAAGGAGTTTTTATATTTACACTTCATAGATCTAAGAATGCCTTGGTCACAAGACTGAATGAATGAAGTCACATTCAGAGGAAAGTACAGGGCATAAACATTATTTTTGATGAGTAATTCATCTGGAGGATGAGCAGAACAGTTGTCAAGAAATAATAAAATTTTGCAGTCGCCATCCAATCCCGCTTTCTTGCAGTGAGCAAGAGCCGCTGGTACAAAATGTTTGAGAAACCAATCAGAAAAGATGTCCCTGGTGATCCAGGCCTTTTTGTTAGCATAATAATGAACTGGTAAAAATTTCACTCCTTTAAAACAGCGAGGATGCAAGCTCTTGCCTACTACAGTAAGTTTACACTTATGTGTATCTGCTGCAATAGTGCATCCCAGCACAGTTATTCTGTCCTTGGCATCCTTAATTCCTGTTGGAGCTGTCTCATCAGCTGTAGTCAGTGTCTTCTGAGGGCAATAACGCCAAAACAATGACGTTTCATCAGCATTTTATACTTCTTCAGTAGTCAAATTTTCTTCAGCAATGATTTTTGCAAACTCCTCAATGAATTTCTCCACTGCTTCATTATCAGCAGATGCCTTATCACCACAATCTTTAAAAATTTAATGCCATGTCTCTTCTTAAATTCACAGTTTCCTTCAATTTTTAGTTCCTTGTGATATACTTTTGCTTGTTCCATAATCATTTGACCAGTAAGTGGCACATGTTCACTGCGACGCTGATGGATCCACTCTTTCAAAAGACAATCGAGATCTTCGTTTTTAGCTTTATGCAATGTTTTTCTATTTTTCATTATTCATTAGTCAACGGACATGGAAGTGGACTAAAAAGGTGTTTTTTCACTTAATGGACGTGACAATATTGAATAGTTTCATCATTTCTAAATCACTGGGCAGCACTATGTTCATATTATCCAAAGATATTTCAAAAACTCAGGACTGAGAAGTAAGTTAATACAATGTTACGGATTTTGGAATTTCGGATTGGGGATACTCAACCTGTATTTCATTTACGTTTTCTTAATATCAGAAAATTTTGTATATTTTGATTACTATTGTTGCCATATAACCTTCCCTGGTGAAGTTTTAACGCTAATGAAAAAAAAAATTTGGGAGTTCCTCTAGCTATGGTAATGGTAATAGAATTTCAAAAAGGGGGTTTGCCTCTTGCCCATATTTTATTGGTTTTAAGAGATGCTGATAAAATCCGCAATTCAGATGATGTTGATAAAAATGTTTGCGCAGAAATTTCAGATCCAGATACACAACCCAGACTGTATAACACTGTTAAGTCTTCAATGATGTTCTGGTTCTATCTTTACATGCAGAATATCTGCGTAGGCCTGCTAGTTCTTTATTAAAACTCATAAAAAATTATATCCTACATAACCAAGGCATTTCCTAAGACGTTGCCATAGACGCCATATCGCCTAGGTACGCCTCTGTCCATTACACATAGATATTCTTTTTCATCTTTCACTACCACTTTGTCGTCTAGAATTCCCATCATCTCTTACATCACCATCACTCAGGAGCCGCTGCTGGAAGGTTGGATCTCTTAGTCTGTTTCATATAAATCTCTCTGAGCTCTTTGGCCACATTAAGGACAAAATCCCTTCTTTTGACTCTTTTCCCTGTTATTCCTCTGAATAACATGCAGACGTTCAATGCTGTCTCATCTAATATATTATAGAAAGCATGCACTGACCAATGACGTGATGATGCTTTCACTGTGTAGAGGCACGAACTTGGTCTAAAACATCAACACATTTCATAGAGATATAAAACTGCTGTTCCTGGAAGTTTCTCCCTATTATGCTCAATGCCTACAGATTAATGCAATGTGCTCATGATAATGACATTTTTATTCAGTCTATCCTGATAAACTGTTAGTGTAAAGTCATCAGTGCTACTGAGGTTACATGTGCTGTAGCGGTCAGTGTATGCACTCTTTACTAATGCTGGAACTTCCCTTCTAGCTCAGTTTAGTGTGCCCACTATATGTGTGCTTCTTTCTCTTAGTTTATTAGACAACTTTAGAGAAGTGAAAATATTATAGTATGTTGTTACGTTCCTTTCTTTATCCAAAAAGAGTTCAAGCAGGCAAAGCACAAAATTTTCAGAAAGTTTTTAATTACCTGGTCATGATTAATCTTTTCCAAGATATGGAAAAGTGTTTAGGGGGTATTTTGATATGACATCAACTGCAAGCCAGATTTTAAAACCAGATTTATCTGTTTTTATATTATATTTATATTACCGGTTAAAATGACTGCTCTGGCTTTCTAGGTATGTTATATGTCAGATGCTAATGTCGTAAGAGTCTATAAGTGATTAAGTACAAGTGAAGAACCTTTATTTATAAAAACTTATAAAATTTCCAGTCATTTGGTGCACATCAACAAACATGGTAAGACAAGAAATATCACTAGCGGTCAAATTGACCGCTTTGGCCGTTCTAGTGTTAAACATCTCCAATAATACATAAGTACAAAAAATGTAGTGTCCAGCACATGACTTTCTCCATACAGAGTAATGAATATGATTGCTCTCAACATCAGCATCCTCATGAATAATTATTGGCAATTATATTTGTGAATAATTTTTAAATACTTTCAATAATGTGAAGTTAGAGAAGAAGAAGAATTCAGAACTTGACCAGGTCGAACCAAGGTCTCCCACTTGCAGGGTTGGTGCTTTAACCAACTAAGCTCCAGTCACATCGCTGTTAGATGAAAAGAAAAACTGACAAATATCCTCGAACTTTCATGAAGGCTGCCGATCGCACAAAACTTCGCCTCATGACGTCAGACGAAGCGAAGAAATATTCTCCCAAAGAAATTCTTTCTGCTTCTTCTCGCTTCTGCTCCCTTTGCCGCATCTAAGTGTGAGCGGATCCATTTAACTCTTCGGTAAGAATATTTTTCTTATAGCTGCGCTTCTCTTCGCTTCGCCGCACTTCTCCCTAGTGTGAGCGGGCCTTTAGAAGTTTGCTTGGTCGCATAAATACGCGTATACTTCGTAGAATTCGACATCTTTTACGAATATAAATGTAGACGCAAGCATATTGCAGAGAATTTACTATCGATACTCACAATTTATATAACCTGTTCAGAAATCCTCGTGTAAGATGCGCACCCCCTTTTCCCCGGCGTTTCGGGAAAAAATGTGAGCGGGGTACACGAGTAAATATGGTAAATGCCATAAAATGTAAATACTAGAACAGCTGATTCAAAATAGTGGTCATCTCCACCAAAAGATCAACGGTCTTCTTAAATATCGAAGTTATTCATTTTTAATTTAAGATTCACATTTTTATGTTCGGCATATAAGTCGATCCTAAGTTTTAGGAAAAATTTTTTCGACTTAAAAGGTCAACTTATACGCCAGAATATATGGTAATTTATATGACCATTTAAAGATTCAAAGTGAAGGCAATATGTGTGAAATTCTTCAGAAAGCTTTCTAGTAGTGGTTAACTTGAGAATTTTAAGACCACAACTGACACTATTCTCCATCACTGTCAACCCAAGTTTTTCTGCTGTTTCCTTCATGGTATGTCTGAAAATTTTAATAAAATTATTGTTTTTCTCATGTATTTGTGAGGATTCTCTTTTACATATCTCCCTTAAATGTTCTATTTGATTGTATCTTAGTCCAGATGCTTTCTGTTTTAGTTATGCGAGTAGCCCTTGCAAGTTATGCCAATTTCTCAGATTCTGCTTTGGAAATAAATAACATTTTATTTTCTGTCACTTTATTAACATGTTCTTTTGTATTTTTGGTTCCTAGTCCTTTAAATTTCATATATATTTTTTTACTCTATCTGCTCTGTGCTCACCAATTTAGCAAAAAATATGTTATAGATCGCTCTTGCTGGGATGGGACCCTAATCCTCTATTTTACGTTGTCTTAATTACTTCTCTTTCACGATTATAGTTTTTGCAGAGTTTTCAAGAATGTAACCCTCCCGCAAGACAAGGTCTGCCTGTATTTTTAGATTTTAGAAAAGCCTTCAACACTGTTTCCCAAGTGAAAATAGTGCAAAAATTAAAGGCTAATTCAATTAATGAGAAAATCTTAAATTGGATTGCTTCATTGCTTTCCGATAGAACCCAGAGAGTAGTTATTGATGGAGTTACATCAGATGCTGTTATAGTGACTTCCAGAGTGCCGCAGGGAAGTGTAATTGGACCACTGTTGTTCTTGATATATATAAATGATTAAGCAGAATTTACAAGGAGTAAGGCCAGAGTCTTCACAGATGACACGCTTGTGTATAGTGAAAGCACAGAGTGGCTTATCAATTTAATATTATTAATTTCACATCTTTATTAACTTTTTAAATAAATAAAAAGTCATATGTTGCCATGTCTATCCCTATTCTTCTTACAAATTATGAAACTACTGTGCTACCTTGGGCCAAGCTAGGTATAGGGAAGGGTTGTCTTACATTTTTGAGAAACCAATAGATATGCTTACATGCTTACTTTTAGGTCTGACAGCATTAAACAGCATATGTTAAGTAGGAAAAACTATCTGGCCATATTTTTTAAGTAAATGAACTATTTATAAATCACCAGACCTGATCTCCATTTTGAATTCTATTGTAGATTGCATTATCTGTATTAAAAAGCATATGACACTGCAAGATGTTGGCTGTGGAATGACCCTGGCTTTGAATTATGCCACATTTACAATTATCCAATATTGAATGAGCAAGGAATACAAAATTAAAGTAATACTCTGTCAGAGGCAAAGAAGGATATGCTTTTAAATACCTTTTATTTGAGCATCCTCCAATTCAGCAGACATAATTCCAATTTTTTCTTTTGTTTCATCTATTTTGAGTAATCCATTTCGTAGCTTGTTTGCAGAGTCCCTTAACTCATTTCTCTTTTTCTGAAGAAAGCTGTAAAAATATGAATTAGAATTTAATAAATTTTGCTTAATTTCTAGGACAACTTAATGTTCTCAATGTAATACATTTCCTTACAGCATATATCCAGATACAAGTTCCAAATAATTTGTTGCAGTCACATAGTTATGCCTGTTCATTTCTAAAAGCATTCTCTCAGAGAATAAATGCACAGAATGATGTATTGAAGCAAAAATTGTGGCAACTGCAGTTCTCAATTTTTCCTGATTAAAACATAGATTAATTAATTAGTTTTTAATTTTATAAAAAAGTTTTAAATTAGCTATAGTAAATGTGATATCATACAATTAACAATGAATAAAGTAACACTAAATTAACACAATTAATTTAAATATGTTGTGAGTGCTGGAAGAACAACAGGAATTTATGAGAATTATTAAGACTATATTTATTGATAAAGTCTGCTTGATGATGTCACTGATATATGTGGATGTCTACAAAACACGATCACAATACAAAATACAATATTAAAATTAGGCTGCATGCAACTATTTCTAAACTAGTGTAAGTGCCCATTGAATTTCAATGGATTTAGTGAATCTACGCTGCGATATATACAAAAACATTTTAGTTTACGAAAAACTGAAAATCACCTATAAAGAATACTTTTTCACTTAACTTTTCTTAACAATTAACCAAATTTGTTTGTAAACAATCCATTTCCAAGCACATTAAATTCAAATATCACGAGAATTTTATTTCCTATCATATCACTTTTGCCAAATCCAGCTTCATTTCTTGTGTAATTATGCCTTTCTGAAATGTTTGCTTTTATGTTTTGTAAGCAAGAAACACGTGAAAATGCAACGTATTGTCCTAACCTATACTTTGTTTATACCTATACTATAATATAGGTCCGAAAGATAGAAGGGACTATACAGAAGAACAGCCTTATCCTTAAATTTATATTAATATTTGAAAAATAAAACTATTAATATAAATAAATTACAATAACTGACCTAAATTTATATTACTATTTGAAAAATAAAACTTTTAATGTAAATAATTTTACATACCTAGTATAATTGCCTGTTAAAATTTAAGGGGAGGATTATGATCATTCGAATCATTCAGAAAGCGAAACGTTTAAAATATAATACATCCGAATAATCTAAATATTTGCACCTGACGAACACAAATATCCATGTCCTAGGCGAAATTCGAACCCGTGACCTTAGTTACCATCAGCAGATATGCTAACCATCCATCTACTAAGGCCGACAGATATCACCGCAGACGTTCTCTAATTTCATAATGGTGCCATGAACTCTGATTGGCTACCATTTAACCAATGAAAACGCAGAATAAGCGTTTATGACAAACCAAGCAAATTATATTAGATCAATAATGTACAATCTCATGATGATAACAACAAGATACATATATGTTAACAACGATGAGCAAATTCAAAATCCACCTTGAATTTAACAGGCAAAAAGTCATTAAGCATACCTCATAACCATCTGTTGTATTACTTAGGTTAACCTTTGTAAGACTTTTATTTGCCACTTCTAGCAGAGCTTCTTCTGGCCAATTCCTGTACCAATCTAAAGTGGTACAATTAACAATAGCTGGGTATTGACGGATCCTATCTCTGAGAAAACATGCAATGAAAGAATTATAAAACGTAATGCCATAGGATGTAGCTTAAACAGATTAGTGCATAGCATACCTGAATGCAGATCCAGTTGGACTCATGCACAGAACAATGTGTAAGTTTGCTCGCACACGCTCAATAAAATAATCAAATATTGCAGCGTGGGTCATACCAACCTTATTTTCTATTGCTTTTAAGGAGTTTATAAGCTGGAAAGTGGCATAATCACATTTAAGTAACCATTTAAACAAAAAAAATACTCTGAAATTTAATATTTTTTAAATTAAAAGACCAACCTCTTCAATCTCTTCAGTTTTGTACATATTTGGTACTTCACCACTGCTTAATATATTGTTTATTATTTCAAGAAAACTGTCATCAACAATCTGCATAATAATCACAAGGTAAGAAAGAACATATAAATAAATAAAAGTATTATTATTTAATTTTATTGGTGATTAATATTTACTATAGAGAAAGTTTCCTGATTAGATTTTCAAGGAAAATTAATACACATAAAATAAAAATACATCATATTTGCCCAACTATAAAACAATCCCCTGTACAGAATCTAATTTGGAAAAAAGTTTTAAACAAAATTATTAATTTTTTTTTGCTGGCTAAAAAATGTCATCACAATGTGCAGTGGGATGGTAAATGTAAGTTAAAGCATGCTATACTAGTCATAATGTTATTATTTTTTATTTATTTACTTCTTTGGCCACAAATATTGAAAATAAAAAACAGAAAAAACCTCGTCTTATAATCATGTAAATAGGGTCATAGTCATAGCATAATGAATTTGTGTTTACAATTGAATTTTTAGCAACAATAAAATTTAGGTATTAATTTTATTTAATTCAGAAAAACTAACTTTTCATTTTTATTTAATAAAATACCTGTGAGTCACTGAATATAAATGCTGTCTGAATGGCTTCAACACCAGTAACTTGATATAATTTCTTTAAATCTTCACAGAACTCCTTCAACCTGTACTGCTTCCTGATTTCAATTTGAAAGATCTCACATTCACATATAAATGAACCAAATCGGGCCATTGTTTGCCTTCCACTTCCACCTAGTTAAGATTAATACTCCATTGATTTCTATCTTTAAAAAAATTTATAGAATCAATATTTAAATATTAATTTATTACCAATTCCAATGAGAAGCATATTTCCACGAGGCTGAGACAAAACACGTGTTACACGCGTGATATGCTTTATTGCATCTTTGAATAACACCAAGTCCATTTGGATTATTCCAGGGGATGAGTTATACTCATTTAAAAAATTTTCCATTAGCCTTTTAAGAGCATCAAAATCTAATAAATCTTCATATATATGTTGATCATTTGTAAAATCACCTGTTAAAAATCACCACAAAAGAAATAATCAAATGATGAAGTTAGGAGAAAAATATACAGAGAAAATGAGAATCTCTACCACAGATTTCTATGTGCATTCAATAAATATAAGTACATATTAATAATTCTTAATTTATTGAGTAGGCTAAAAAATACAGTACATATTTAAAATGATAAAAAAGATAAAGTCAATAAAAGTTACCAAATATTGGTGGTATTTTTTCTGGGCATATTGCATGAAAAGTTAAATCAAAATACTCTCCAAGTTGAATATTCATTTGATTTTCAAACCATGCTTCATCTCTGTAAGAAAATTTTAGTGAAAAAAGTTATAATGTACAGTTATATCACAAACTATTCCATGATTGAAACTGCTATATGTTACTTACTTGAAATTAATTAGTCTGTCACAAAATACCCTATAGCATTCATGAATCCAAAGTCGAATAAATGAATTCTTTGTAATCTGATATTGTTTATGACTCCTAAGGAGACCCTGAAAAATCTAAACAAAAATGAACAAACGTGATCAATATACTTCATTGTTAAAGGTCCTGAAGCTCTAAGGCTAAGATCATCACTGGTCTAAAAATAGATTCATCCATGAAGTCAAAAAGTACCTGGCATACAGGAACTTAGCATTTTAGATCCAGCTAATCTTAGACAAAGTGTCAGTCTAGCCTGACAGCCTATCATTCACACATCCCAATATATAGATAATCCTTCACTGAAGAAGGGTCACCTTATTGAAATATACATAAATAGAAAGCTAAAATATTTTTGGCTGATTTGAGTATTAGTGTTTGAGTTAGAGCACCCAAAAATTGTCACATACAAACACAGAAATCAGTAAGAAAATAGACAAAATGTACTCAGAGGACTTCAGAAAGCATATTTCCATTGAAGTCTCTAATTTGATATTTTCACAAATACAATACTTTCTCCTACACTACATATGGAGAAAGTATTAATGTTGTTATCATGATGATAAACCTGACCATAGGGCAGGATTGGAAGAGCAAAGAGAAAAATCAATAGAAAAGAGAACCCCTTTCTGTTCTTTCTTCATGTTTGAACATCTAAAAGATACTCAGGATGGGTAGATAAGAACTTAAATATCACATACAATTCTGATGACTAAACATTTTTTTAAATACTAGTAATTTAGTTCTAATAAATATTAGTGAGAACATTACCTTTGATATATCCCGCAAACTGAAAAGATAATGTATTCTTTTAGGAGTTGGCAGCATTCTTGCAACTACTGCTCCATAAAGAGAAATAGTGGACTGAGTAATCGGTAAGCCTAGAATTGAAAAAATATCAATTGCATACAAATTAAATAGCAAAATCAGCAAGAACATTTAATAACTTTATGCTGTTGTTAATGGGGAAGTTCTGATTTATTGCCTTTTTTAATCACTTATCTATTTATTTTGTCTGTCCATCTATTTGTACAGGAAATACCTCTGGAATCCTGCAAATTCAAGAAACCAAATTTTCAGAATACATTGGTGTACACAAGAGCTAGACATGGCAATACTTGATGGATCTATGGTTAGCTGCTGGGGAATGAGGGAAAAAATTGCTAAAAAGTACATGATGCTATAAATGTAAGCAACCACCTATACATCACCCGAATCCAAGACGACCCTGAATCTAAGACGACCCCCCATTTTGATGATTCCAAAAGAGATAAAAGCTCAAATTGACCTTCATGACTACAAAAATTATAATCTTGTCAAATATTTATTTTCTCTTATACTTTTCTTGAATGTCATTGTCTTTTAACATTTTAAAATCATAAGATCACATCACAAATAGAACCATTCAGGTTTTCAAACAAATTAAATGGTAGCATTCATTTTAAGATAACATTAAAAATAAAGTAAATACATTGAAAGAATATACTCATTTCAGGACAACAAAAAAACATTTCAATCCAAGTGCTGCATAAAATCATTTTATTGTGTTAGTCATCATCACTGTCTATGCAACCTTCACTATTTTCCTCATGCTCACTATCTTTATCACTCTCAACTTCATCATCAGTCTCCCACAAAACATCATCCTCACTCCCATCCATGGCATTAGATAAGCAGTATTTCTTAAACCCTTTCACTATTACTTTTGCATTTATTTGTTGCCACGATGCCTTGATCCATTGGCAGAGCATTGCAACTTCAGGTTTCTTAAGATTTCCTTTTGGTGTTAAAGTGTGAGTTCCACTCTGTAACCACTCAGAATACAAAACCTTTAAATTATTTTTAAAACACTTATTGACAGCAACATCTAAAACTTGAAGTTGCGATGTCATTCCTCCAGGTATTACAATAAGATCAATATTCATCGCACTCATTATGTTTTTAATTTCAGGGGATGTGTCCTTGAATGCATCCAGTGAAAGCATTGCTCTTTGTTTCAGTAAAGCTCCTGGCCGTCTATTCCACACCACATGTAACCAATCTCTCATTAGTTCTTTAGTCATCCACCCCTTTTCTTGACACCTATTATTCCACTTGGCAAATGTTTCTTAGGCATTGTTTTCCGCTTTAGAATCACATATGGTGGTAATTTAGACCCATCTGCTAAAACCGCCAACATTACCGTGACTCGCATTTTTTCGTTGCCTGTAGTTTTAATTAGGACGGACTTCGCACCTTTTTCGTTCACAGTATAATTAGATGGCATGTAGAAGAAAACCGGAGTTTCATCGGCATTTCCTATTTGGCTCAAAAGGTAATTATTGGTTTTTCTAAGTCCAATTACGTATTTCTGGTAAGCGAGAAGTTTTTCAACATAGTCTTTGACAATTTCTGACACAGCGAAGTTCGTCGCCGTAAAGAAAAATTATTTCGTCGCCGTAAAGAAAAATTATTTCGTCGCATCATTCTCACGCACCAACTTCTGCTGGCCTTGAATTCTTGCAATGATATATATAGTCCTCTAGTAATTTCATTAGCTTTAAGTATAATACTTTCAGTCGAAACAGGCATACCGTTCTTCCTCATGGTGCGCACAAACTTTACTACTTCTTCTTCAATGCCATGAAATCGGCCTAATTTTGGACCACTGAGCGACTTCCTTGTGGCTTTGGCTTTTTCTAGTTCCTGTTTTGAGAGTTTCCATCGACGCACATTTGCCTCAGATACACCGAACTTTCTACTCGCATCACAGTTATTAGTTTTTTCGGCGTAATTTATCACGATCAGCTTAAAATTTGTATCTTAGCTCCGTCTAATTCCTTTGTTAACTTTCCCTTTGCACTCGTGCCACGTACTTCAACATGATCTGTCATTTTAACTTAAGGGTTGTGCATTTAAATCAAGAATGCACAACTCAAAGTTACTGTCACACTTAGTGAATCGCGGTGCGTCGTTTGAAAGGGGAATCCCAATGATTTCCGCTCTCATTTGTTTTGCCATTGCGGTTGGCATTACGTGCAAGATGAAAGTACGTCGTGTGTGTTATGATCGTCAACGATGATTATTAGTCTAAATAATTATTATTCCCGTCATGTTTTTCTTATTGTTATTACTATTTGTTTATTTCACGTCTTTATGTACGTACTTGAATTTGCTGTTGTGAATTGTTTACTCTAATATACCATTTATTGTAAAAACCATTGATTAAATGCTTAAATATACTTCGTATTCGAATGTAAGACGACTCTTGATATTTACAGCTGAAAATTTGGAAAAAAAGGTCGTCTTAGATTCAGGTGAATACGGTAATTCTTTACTCGGACAGAATGACAGCAGTTGGCAAAAAAGAGTGCTTTACATAATTTGCCCTGCAATTCTTCTCTCTCTTGTTTACTAGTTTAATTTCTGAGACTGTCTTATGAATTACCTTCAGCATAAGTAATTTTGGCATTAACTATTTCTGAAGCAGGATTTTTGAGCAAAAAAGGTCCAAGTTGCAGGGACTAAACTTTTTGCTGTATTACTGATAAATCTAGAGAGTTAATTGTAAATAGAATTATTTATGTGCAAAACCATTAGTTGAATTTTCATATCAAACAGAGGAAAAAGGATAAGAGGTGGTTCAATTTTTAAACCACAATGAAAAAGAAGACAAAACACCTATTTTAAAAGAGAAATTAATGTTTTACAGAAGTAATAAAATCTTGTGTCCAGCACATGACTATCTCCATACAGAGTAATAAATATGATTTCTCTCGGCATCAGTGTCCTCAAGAATAATTATTGGCAGTTACTCTTGTGAATAATTTTTAAACACTTTCAATAATCTCTATTATGAAAAAACAATAAGCAAAATTTTTAGCTGTTTCCATAGATAACAATATATTGATGCACAACTAAAATTAACCTTGGCAGCGTTCACATGGCTATCAACAATTAGAAAATTTTATCATAGCAATGGAAACAATCGTATCACTTAAGCATAAATTCAGAATAATAATAAAAATATCTCTTAAACAAATGGTCTTATCAAAACATGTTTCAAATACATACTTAATACAGTATAAAACCTTTTATCAGAATTTCACATATCTGGAAATCCAATTAACCGACTATTTTAAAAAATATGCATTTTTCCAATATTTGCTAGGAGAAAGAAATTTAAATTTAATGCCTCGCTAGTAATTACCCGGCTCACCACCGTGCATTAGGTGCACTCCAGTGCTTCGGGTACTTCCCTTTTTCAGTTCACTGCCTTGTTTTTTCGTTTACTAGTGTTAAATATCCCCTTTCCTATTTTGCCCCATAAAATGTCTATAAGGTCATCAAATAATTCTAGAGATGGAATTTCAAAGAGGAAGCAAGTTTGTCTTACAATTAAACAAAAAATGGAGTTTTTAATGAAAATAGACAAACGGACATCAGTTGGACCATTATATGATATGGCATAGGAAGTCCCACCATCTATGATCTCAAAAAACAAAAGGAGCTGTTGCTAAAAATGTATTTCAATAGTGATCTGTCTAATTAAATGGACAAACGACATACTCTACATCAGTCAAGGATAATGGATTTTGACCAAGTGTTGATTGAATGGATAAAACTTTGTTGAAGTGAAAAGTTTCCGATGGATCATAATATTATCATAGGCCAAGCCAAGCTTTTTCACAAAAAGTTAGGTCTCACAACCCCATGTGAATATTCATTCAGCTGGTACAACAGATTCAAGCATCATCATGGCTTACGTTTATTGAAAGTCTGTGGTGAAAAAGCTTCTGCTAATACAGAAAGCTTTTATAGAAGAATTTTTGAAAATGATGCATAGAGAAGAATTAACTACTGATCAAGTATACAATGCAGATGAGACTGCTATTTTGGCTATATATTCCCAGGAAAACCTATACAGCAGCAGAAAACACAGCAATCTTAGGTTTTAAAGACTCTATGAAACACATTACCATTCTTGCATGCTCAAATGCATCTGGCACTCACAAGTGTAAATTACTTGTTATTGGGAAAAGTCAGAAGTCCAGGCACTTTAATGGGATCAAGGTTTTCCCTATGCAATATAAGGCCAGTAAAAGGGCATGGGTTATGACTTCAATATGTATTGAGTGGCTTGAAAAAAATTTTGTATCTGAAGCACAGGCTCATTGTCGAGCTGCTGGGCTACAAGATGACTGCAAAATAGTGCTATTGCTAGATAACTGCCCTGTACATCCCAAAACAAAACTTCTTGTAAAAGACAACGAAATTGCTATTTATTTGCCACCTAATTGCACATCCATTTGATAAGGGTATTTTACATTCCTTTAAGTATAAATGAGAGGTCGAGTTTATGCAAAAAATGCTTACAGCATGCCATGCTGGACAGGGGATCACAGCATTCCAAAAGGAATTTAATATTAAGGATGCCATATGGAATGCTTCAAAAGCCTCCACAGGTTATTTTGCAAAATGGATGGAATCTGTTGTGGCCTTCTACACTATTTTTAGACAATGAAGAGAGCATTATTCCAGGTATCCGTGGGTTTTGTGTATCTCAAGAGAAACAAATTGTGAGGGAATTGTTACAATATTCTAAAGGACTTGTATGTGAAGGAACAAAATTGAGGTTTTATACTGTGCAATACTTTTCCTTATAGTAAGTATGGAGAAAGTAACAAGGAGTTCAACATAAATTTTATAAAAATAACAAAATTAGTGTTTTACCAAAGGTTAGCATTTTTACTTATGCCACACATAGTAATGTATTCACTTAAAAAATCGAGATCAAGATTTCAATGGAAATGCATGTTTTGAGTTCCTCTAAGAACGTTTTGACTATTTTTCCAATTATGTCATTGTGCATGTATGTGATAGAATTTTGTGGGCACTCTAACTCAAAAACTAATACTCAGATCAACACAAAACTTTTTATTAAAAATTTTTATTAGTAGATAAAGATATCAAAAGGTTTTGGCTCCAACTGGACAGCCAGAAGTGGAGGTTTATTCTTGTCACAAGTGTAATTGCTGCTAATTATTCTTGAAGGCACTGATGCAGAGAGAAATCATATTCATTACTCTGTATGGAGAAAGTCATGTGCTGGACACATCAGATTTTGATTATGAATATTACTTATGGTAAACTTGAAAGCATTCCTTTTCTCCCAGTCTGTATGTATTGGTTTATTCCTTGTGCCACACAAATTGCACCTTCTACAAGTGGATCTTTCTCCCTGGTGGACAGAACCATGTTTGTTGCCTGGATAGGGGATGATGTTTTACATTGTCTTTTCGGCTCTGTAGGTTCAGAAGTTATTGGCGTTTTGGTCTTTTTTAAAAATTTGGAACTAACTAAACTTGACACTATATTCCTACAAAAGTCCTTCAATATTATTTTCGTGGTGTCCATAACTCAGTCATTGTGAATAAATCATGCACATACCAACAACATTTACCAAACGAGTCTTACTTTGGTACCATTTTGTTTGCCTTTTTGAGATCATTTTCTACAAAATACAGTAAAACCCCATTATTTCAATCCCAAATAATTCAAAGTATGGTGTAATTTGAAGCTAAAATCAGTCCCCGCCCAATACCACAGGATTTTGCATACTTTTTGGTACGGATTATTTGAAATATGCCTACAATGAAATTCGAAGTCATGATCTGGTCCAGTGACTCACGAACAGTTCAATTAATTCGAAACCTCAAACCTGTGTAAGTGGAAGGTTTGCATGAGAGCCATCATATCACATTTTTGTTCCCGATTTCTCGGATACGAAATACATATAGCACCGCAAACAGGTGATTCCCTTTTACTTTTTTAATAGTAGGATGATCAAACATCCTATTTTTGCCGGGATAGTCCCATTTTTTTATCAAAAAAGCCATTTTGTACCGTTTTGAAGCCGATTGCAAATAAAATTTAGATTATCTGATAGTATAGCTGAAATTCCTATTAGAAATGTAGGATCTCTAGGAGCATGGAAGTTATCAACAAATGTTAATTACAGTCACAATTGTCAGATCAGAAAACCTCAGGGTCATTGATAAATTTGAGGTGACAAACCTGGTCTGTGTATAATAGCCTGCTCGGGTTTAACGTAACTTATTCCCTTTGAGTTTCGATGATGACGATGCTAGTCGGTTTCTCTTTTAATTGTGAGCTTTGTCCTAGTCTGGCATGCTCATGCTCTAGACTGTAAGGAGAGTTCATATTTGCCTTTTTCACTATAGATCGTGATAGTGACAGATCCATCACTAAAAAAATCATGCGAAAATTTTGTCCCATTTTTTTACAACGATGGGAAATGCCCTGTTTTCAGCTCGTTGGAATATGGTCCCCCTATTTAATAGTCAACGTGAAATAAAAGTCATAGATGAAACAAATAAATGAATCACCTTATCTTTGCATCACTGAATGCCCACATTTTCAATCGGATAGTGAAATTCGAGAACCGCTGAACCAAGCTGAAACGAACAGAAGTTTAAACATCCCCTATTATCTCAATCCTCATGCTCTCCAAAATCTGGGCAAAGTTTTTCTGATGAGAAAGTGATATGCTCCAGAAAAGATTGTGTAAAATTAATTTCTGTTACTGAACCAATATTTAAATAACGCTGTACAAAGTTATACCAAATGTCGTCTCTAAAAAGATCATGTCTTTGTTTTACCAGAGAATAAGTGATGAGCCAAAAACAAAAACCTAGTGGTTTTACCCAGTTATGAGCTGGAAAAAATATTAACTAGCTCCCTAGAAAAAAGTCCTAAGGAAATTTGGATAAGGATGACAGGATGCCTACATGCCAGGGGTACCAGATCTCTCTAGTTTAGTAATAGCGTTCTGCTAGCTTAAGAAGTGTTCGGTTCGTAATATATTCCATTTCATACACTGTCGGTAAATGACTATCAGATAGGGCAAAATGTACTTGAAAGGACAAAATTAATAAATTTCCATATTTTCTAAAAATTTAACAGTCAGCAGGAGCCGGCTTCAGCTCATCACTGGTTTTACCATAATGTCATACAAGAAGAGCCCAATGCAATACATATACAGCAGTATGGAGTATAGATGAGTGATAATCTTTCGGCACGCAGTTGAATGTCTTTTCTTCGCAGCATCAAGGAGTAACTTGAAATGTACTGGGAAATTCGGGATATTCGTTGGAACCTTTTTCACATGTAGTGGACTTTGTGAATCGCAAACTAAGTGTTCACTTCAGCTCTGTTCGAATTCACTGTGTATACTAACTAGTAAGGCCAATTCATTTGTAGAACGGATAGATAAGATTCTGTATTGCGGTTTTGCTGTCCAAGTAGCTGATCGTAAAAAAGTTAGATTTTTATGAAAGTTCATTTATTTTGAACCCGGATATTTAGAAGTCATAACGAGGTTTTATTGTGAACAGTTGAATTGCCAACACCATACTAATCACCTGATTACGACCAGAAACAATACAGAATTTATCTTCTCTTAGCATATCTTTAGCCTTTTTGTGAGAATTCTTGTGATGATCTTTGGCACATGCGACAATATGCTTATAGTTCTGAACACTTTACAGTGCATTTCCTTTGGCTTCTTTCTTACAGAGGTTGTTATTATTTATATGATAACCTAATGTCACTCTAATATAGATAATGTAGATGTAAGACCAATTAAAGGAATTGATTCGCCACAGATTCATGACTAATTCGGCACATGTGGTGAGTGGCAAAGGGTGCTCTAATATATATATATACACACACACACACACACACACACATACACACACACTTCAAAGTTGTAATTTTTTGGTTCCTTGAACTTCGAAATAATGAGGTTTTACTGCATCTGGGTTCATGCCCAGGTGCAAATTTATTTTTACTTACAGGATTTGCAAACAACATTCTCAGGACTTTCTAGAATTTTTATCTCTGAAACTATATGTTATAATGATGTATTATGTAATTATGGACTTTTTTTGTTGGAAATGATGTCCTCTATTTGAATAAATTTTTTATTGATACCTTACAGATCATGCAAAAGCCAAGGACAGGATAATGTTTTTTTAATTGTTGTAAACCAATAAATCATTTAATCATGCAACACTTTGTAGAAACCCTTACAGCCATAAAATTTCCTCTCAGTGCTCCTCTCTGTCCTTTCAATTTTTTACATATACACTGCTCCGCCATTATCTGCGAGGTATGCATTCTACAAAAACCTTGCGAACAACGAATTCGCTGATGCTGGGTTCTATATTTACATTATAATTGTAGGGATAGGTTCCAGACCTCTCTGGACTATACAATGGAAATAATTTTTTAATTTATTCTTTAAATAATAATGCAACCAAACATCAGTAAATAATTCTTAATTACTGTCTGGGAATGAATTCTTAGGTTTGTTACTAAGTATCATTATGAGCATTGATTTTAATTTTTTTTTGTGAAAGAAATCCTATTATATAGGACAAATTACTGTAAGCAGCATATCTGACTAAGGAGAAAGTTCTTTAAAAATATCATAGCATGTCTGCATACTTTTTCTGTGAGCTGTGTGTTAGAGTTTCACGGATATGTGAGTCCTTGCTTGCAGATACTGGGTAATCTTCTATATAAATAAAATTGTAACCTCTGTATGTACATTTGTTTTTTGCCGGGGTTTTACTTTTTTTGTGTGTTTTGCATCACAAGAAGACGTTTGAACCTGTTTGCAGAATTGTTGTCTGTCTGTTTGTTTGTTTGTTACCGCATCACGCATAAATGGTTGGTCGAATTTTTATGAAACTTGCAGCGTATCTTTAGACTGGTCCAGCTTAAAATATAACCTATGTGGTGTATGTCAAAAAAAAATTTAAGTGAGGGTTTGGGGAGGCATCGATTTGGTTTTTTGACGATAACTCTCAAGTAAATTAACTTAGGAAGTTCAAATTTGATATTTGTCACTTTCTATACAAGTATAAGATCAAGTTTGTAGATGAGCAAAATCAGACCAAGAGAAGGGGGGGTTGTGGGGAGGGGGGGCACCCGTAAGAGAAATCACTGATTTCAAGCTAATGGTTGATTACATTGAAGAAGTATAAATAAGAAATATTTTAGGAAAACAACATTGGTAAATATTTTAGGAAAAAGTCTGTCTGTTTGTTTGTTAGTTACCACATCACGCAAAAACGGCTGGTCAAATTTATATGAAACTTGCAGCGTAACTTTGGACTGGTTCAGCTTAAATTATAGGCTATGTCGTGTATCTCAAAAAAAATTTTAAGTGGGGGTTTGGGAGGGCATCGATTTGGTTTTTCAATGATAACTCTCGAGTAAATTAACTTAGGAAGTTCACATTTTATATTTGTCACTTTCAATACAAGTATAAGATCAGTCTCCTATATATTTATGAAAGTCTGTTTGTTTGTGCATCTATACATTTCCACACCGTTAAAGCTAGAATAATCAAACTTTCAACAAATACTTTCTTCACAAATAGGAAGATTGAGGGCTACTTTTTAATCCCAAATGTTTTATATTAATTGTACAAAAAGCAAAGTAACTTTGTATGCTAATGCATTGCCATCTACAGATGGGTCAGAAAGAATGGGACAGTTCTTTTCAAACTCTTCTGATGCCTAAACTGTTCAATAAAATAACTGTTCTCATAAACTTCCTGTTCTCAAAGAACAGGTAACTCTACATCTTATACTCAGTGAGGAAGGTGGGAAACGGCTACTTCCTTTTCCGTAATTGGACGGCGGGGACTGATTAAACTACGCATATTTTCCCAAGTTCTACTATTGATTTTAATCAAATTTGGTACGATTGTGGAGGGCTCTCAGAAATAATTCATACCTGGTTTTTGTTTCTCTCTGCACGTTTTATTCAAAACGGCGGCCGAGTGAATTCTTAAATACCATGTATCATCTAGAATTCCGATCGGATTTGAACCAAATTTCCCCGGGCAACGACGGTATTTCTGCTAGTCTAATATATAAAATTGACTTCATCGTCGTCGTCGGTGGGAAACTCTGTAATGCTATTTTTAACAAACGTTCCGAGTAGCTAGAAGATTGACATTTGGTAGGAATGTTCAGTTCTTAGAGTAGAAGCCATTTACGAAAAAAAAATACCCAAAATCGACCCGGGTTCGATTCCCGAGAATGATTTCCATTCCTTATAAGATAACATGGAAAACTCGATATTTCGACCTACAACCTTATTTCATTTTGCTTATTAAAATTGACATATTTGAACTACGATTTTCAGACTTGGACTGTATTAAAGAAAAATAAATGCAGTTTCTTATTCTTATCGTCTTTTATCGCTTTCGAATATATATCTTTCAAATTTAACATTTTATTATCATATTTTAACAAAATTAAGTGTTTTTAACATGAAGTTGCCTTGCCAACCGATTACATTGTTAAACTCGAAGCCCTATTACTCTCACGTATAAAAAATATGTGATTCTATCATAATTACGTAAAGAACATTTTTAGAAGAAATTCTAAACATAATTACCATCGTTTAAGTTTTTCATAATCATGTTTTAACTTTTTTGATTTTATGTTTTATATGGTGAGTTTGACACCTCCTATTTATATTATAATCATTAATTTCAGCCTTATTATCTATAACACAATTTCACGTCACGTTACCATTGTAAATGACATGTTTGTTTCTTTCATATGTTTATCAATAAGCTACTGTAAGGAATGTCTTTTAATGAAACTCAGTACCTGTCAGATAAATCGGAATATGTAAGTTGAATCAAGTTTTTGGTGTCAGTTCATATTAAAATTTCTATTAATATACATTTCAGTTTCATATAATATAATAATTGATGGTACAATACATACCAAATCAACATCTATAAACATAAATAATTGTTGCTTAAAGGAATAATTACCAAAAGGTGGAATCTTTTAATTACTACTTAAAGGATATCTGTTATAGAAATTAGTCTGAGAATAATAATCGTATTTACAATGAAACAATATGTAAATATTAATGTGTTCTATCGAAAAACTATCACATAATTTTATTCGCCAAAGACGTCTGGCATAACCCGGGCATTGCAGGGTACTTTCAGCTAGTAGTAGGTATATATATGTGAATCTGCAAATATAGAACTAGCAGATACCAGGGAGTAGTGTAGTTGAAAATACTGAGAGCACCCCTTGAAATTTAATTATATTAAATTATTACATTAATCAAAATACAAATACTGCTTACCCAATCTTTTTACATCGTCATCAAAATCATTTAATTTATTATGAATCATTGTCCCAAAAATTCTTTCAATCTGAGATATATTTGGGAAAGACATGTTTATAACACTGAAACAACTTAGCAATCTGTTTGGTATCATATTTCTTCCTCCTCCAGGAGGACCCATGGCAGCCAACAGCAACATGTCCTATAATACAGTGCCCATCTTTAAGTACATAAGCTTTAACAACTAAGCATATTTCTCACATTGTATCTGAAGGAACCTATCATATATGGTAAATATTTCAAGATTTATTAAAGATTAATTTATTATTTTTAAATGACATATATTTTAGGGTTTGTTTTATACTATGAAATAAACTTAAATAGAGCATTAAACTCATGATAATTGATCGTAATATTAAATAAAAATACATTATTTTCAGATGCACCCCATGAGCAGTTTTTTTTACAAAAATATGTTGCTGCTTCACAAAGAAAACTCCACATAAGTGAGAATGTGAACCAATTGTCTCAATATTAAATTTTAATAAGGTCTTGTAATTGATTATTAATTACTGGCAAATATGTATAAATAATAGTGTTTATATATACATCATTAGATGACACCCAAATATATGAGAAGTTACATAAAAAATTAAATGAAGATTTATGAAAACTATAATGTTACATTTTAGCAATTAAAAATATTTTTACACATAATTGTGATGGGAATTGTATAGAACATCAATAACAATAATAGAGGATTTTAAGAACAAATTAATAAGAAAAATAATTACATTTATGTACATAGGTGTCAGTTTTTCACGATCATACCAAAAACCATAGTCAATCCATTGGCGAATGAGTTCCAGGGGAGGCTGTGCACCATATAATTCCTTTAGTGGCATATTAAAATCATCCATAAACGTAATCAATTTATTTCCTGAAAAATGTTAATAAAAATCATGAACAAAATTAACAACCTAGGAAAGTGTATAGCGTATCACAAATGGGTGTGTATCTTGCAATGGAGTACAGGCAGTCCCTGAGTTACGGAAACCCGACTTTTGTAAATTCGCACTTACATAAGCGACCCGATAAATCACTAAAAAAATTTCGTTAGATGGAAAGTATATGTTAGCGGTTTGCCTAAGCGAGCAGGAACTACTTAAGTGCGTGGAGGAAATATGCAAGGCTTGGATTGTAATTTGCAATGAGCATAATCAAATGATTTAGATAATCGATTATTATACATAATATGATTTTAATAATTGGATGATTATTTGGAATATGAGCGATTTTTGGCCCTAATCGAATAATTTTAGGTAATCCAATAATAATCTGAATATGAGCGATTTTTTGTCATAATCAGATGACTTTAGATAATAGAGTAATAATCAGAATATCAGTGATTTTTTGTGATAATCAGATGACGTCTCTAGGTCATTTGGAAGTGTGGCATAATTTTTACCCTCATATGGGGCAATAATGGGATGAAACAGCAACTAAAAATGGCAATTTTAAGAATTTCACATTTTTTCCAATGTTTGTTACAAATACTACACATTTCTGCCAAACTTTAATGATGTAGCAACTCTAGAAATGCATTTATATTAATTTTATTGTTTAATTGAATTTTAAGTCACAATAATAAACTTCAATGTAATTTTCTATGTTAAGGGGAGCGATGGATGAAAAAATGGCAAATTTTGGCAAAAATATCAATTTTTGTTTTTTCTTATAAACATGTTCCTCATACCATCCCTCATTTCTGGGTAGCATTAATTTGTCTTTTCGGCCATTGTAAAGGGCTTCTGGCACTTTATATTGTACAAGCAGCAAAGGGTTAATTTACGTGATGGAGAAATTCCATGAAAAAACGCTGGCGGTTTGTGCCTTTCTCCACAAACACAACTTGATTTTGAATTGCACGCGACTGTTCTAGTGCCTGTTGTCATGATTTACGTTGTAGATTTGTGGAGCTAGACATCCGACGCATAGCTAGTGGCGCTCTCCGGTATGACGCTATTGTTACTACCATGTATACCAAGCAACAGCATTAGTTCAGTGTATTTCCTTATAATTTTTGGTGCATAGAGTCTTAAAACGGAAAAAGCACATTAAATTCTCCATAGAAAAATTCAGGATGAGGTACATTAGGATATTGTCTGATGGTGATGCCAAGACTTTTGCACACCTTCAGAAATTGAAGGTTTATGGCCCTGAGATTGACATTTTTAAAGATGTGTAAATCATGTGACAAAAAGAATGGGGACTGGGTTGTGGGCAATTGTGAAAGAGTGGAGCAATAAAAAGGTCGTTCTAGGTGGTCGAGGTGCTGGCACACTAAAGGAAACAACTACTGTCTCACTTACAAATTTTTACAGGCTGGCAATAGTCAAAAATATTCCTGACGTGGATAAAATGAAGAAAGCAGTGTATGCCACCCTGAGACACTGTTCTTCAACTAATGAAAAGCCAAATCATGGTGACTGCCCATCAGGACCAGAATCTTGGTGTTTCTATAACAAACGTCTAGAGCTTGGAGAAGAACCAGGAGACCATGCCCATATGCCTGTCCATTTGAACCAATTAGTGGTCGAAAAAATAATGCCATTGTACGACAGGCTAACTAGTGTGGAACTGCTTGAGCACTGCACAAAGGGACTTACTCAAAATGCAAACAAAAGTCTGCATGCAATGATATGGCAGAAGTGTCCTAAAGAAACATTTGTTTCTGTAAAAAAAATTGAATTTTCTGTTACCAATGCTGTTGGGGAATTCAACATGGGTTGCTCTACTTATAAAAAGATTAAAGAGGGTGAAAGAGAGGCAATAGCTACTTTAGGTACTACAAAGATTTTGGAAAGGAGGGATAATAAGCGAAAACAGCGAAGCACCCAGCAGAGCACGGCAACTGCTAAAAAGGCTAGAAGAAAGCTAAAAATAAAGAAAATTGCAGCTGAAGCAGCTAAAAAGGAGGAAGGTCAGACCTATGGGGCAGGTCAACACTAGCTTTCACCAGATTGCTGCTATGTAATAAAATTTTTAAATGTTGAATACAAAGCTGTTTTTCTCAAAATGCATTTTTCAGATTTTCAAAATGCTCCCTGCACAATAAATTTTAAACCTACACTATTGAAATTTTTCTCAAAGTTTAATCCCATCTAGTATTTCATTTCTTAGTTATTTTCATCATGATCATGAGAGGAATAAATTACTTTAAGAGCAAATTTAAGTCAAAAAAATAACAATTTTCACAAAATTAATGTTTAACATACTAAAAATTGTATATTTATCATGATTCATAACTATCAGCAATTGTAACAACTAAGTTTTGTTTAGAAAGGTGTAACAGATATTACAGAAGGTGGTTGGCTTTCAAAAGTAACATTTGTTGCGCCTGGAAACTTATATTTTAACAATTTTTTTATATAACAATTTTAATAACTTGCGTATTTGTTCATAGAAATATTTCAAACATGGTATAGTTCTATAATATATCATCTAACTACATATTAATTTTACGTTGACGTCTGTAGACATTTGTGTACAATTTATATCGGCGTATTTCTCGAGAACCGTTCGTCGTAAAGATATGCGATAAACGGCATTTTGTTTCTACTGGCTATGAGGTCCCTGGAAAATATTCTCATTTTCATAAAGTCCCGGGTTCAAATCCAGGAGACAATTATATGTTCCCATAAGTTTACATGGGGTTTTCGATTTTTCAGAGTGCAAGGTTTTTTTCCTTCATTCACCAAAATTGATAATTTTCAACCGATTTTCTTCGTTTTTACTTTATTGGACTATCTTATCTTATTCTTGCGATGTTTACATGTTATATGGTGGAAGTTTACAGAAATACACAATTGTTTTCGAATTTTTCCAGATATTTCGTACTCTTTCCGGGCAATGCCAAGGCGACCGTCATTGTTGCCTCCAATTCAATTACTATCAATTATACATTCAAATAGGTGAAAGAATAGCATTATTCGCTTTGCACCTTTTGTTTAAGCATCGAAATTAATGAAGCATAGAAACGTAAATATTTACGGATAATTATTCTGTTGACTGCGTATGGGAAGCGTTTCTAGCTGTGTCAATAACATGTGTATAACAAACAAGCTCCCAGCGCATTGAGTTTTATTTTAAATTGTGCAATTAATTTGTTTTTTTGTTTTGTTTTATCATTTGAATGCTGGAATCTTACCTTTTTGTAAGTAGAACCATCATATTACACATCTGTAATCCTAATTAACGCAAATAGACTCACGCATCAATTAAAAATTAGACGAGAATAGGGACACACGTTACTTTGTAAACACATTATATGGTTATTTTCTCTTCATTGATAATCTAAATAAATGGTTGCATTGACGTCGCCTTTATAGTAGGTCCTGTAAGAAGTTAAAAGCAGTCGTTGATAGACACTTGAAGGAAAGCAACTGTTTGTGACTTCATCTATAAGGGTGCTACGATAATCATTGGAACTAAGGTAAGGTAAAGCTATTAGCCCACCTACAGTTACCAGAGAAAGGAAGAGGAGCCAGAGATGAAAGGAAGAGTATTGTAGGAAAGAGAGAATGAGATGCGGAAGTTCATAGGATTGCCCGTGTAGATGAGGAGTGGAGAGTACAAGAAAGACAAAGAAATAGGGAAACACGTCAAATGAATAGGGAACAAAGAAGATCTAACCTAGGGCCGAACTATTTAGATTTCTAAAACATTTGATGAAATAAATTACTTTTCTCCTGAAAAAATCTAAAAAATCGGGATGCATCTTATAGCCCAAAAAGTACGTTGTTTAAAAATTCCAGAATATTTAAAATTCCAGCAAAGGTTGCCAGATTTATGAGGCTGTACTCTATTACGAGTTTCATCTGAACAATCTGACGCAAGATTGTTTTAAGCAGGTCATATTGCATTCTACAATATGAGTGCCCAAACCTTTAACTATATGAAAACTCTCAGACTTGTAATAAAATTTTAAACAAAACAGCTTGTCATATCCAAAAAAATTATACAAATGTCATATAAAAAACAAAAAACAATAGACATCCCAAAACAAAAGCATAGACTTTCATTTCCATGAAATAATATATCACTTACTAAACTCTTGACATCCTGATAGAAATTAAATTACTAAAACAGCCCAAAAATGTATGTGGTGATATTTTCCATTTAAATATCTTACCTCTTATTGGAAGATAGGTAGATTTTGATCTTTTATCCATTTTACTACACACAATGTCTTGTACATTATTTGAGGAAGTCTGTAATCATAAACAAAAATAACTTGATTAGTTTTGAATTATATCAATTAAATGCATTAAAAATCAATTCCTAAAACTATGAGGCTAAAAATTAAAACATAATATTTGCCACATCTACACTTAGTTGCATTGATTGAAATAACCAAATATAACCATAATTTCTCACTTTTTTCTTTCTCCATACATAGTATAGGGAAAGTATTGTGATTATGAAAAAAATCGACTTCGAGATTTCAACAGAAATACACGTTTTGAGGTCCCTCGAACACGTTTAGACTATTTTTGGAAGATGTCTGTGTATGCGTGTATGTGATTGTGGGAGCTCTAACTCAAAAAGTACTTGTCATATTAATACCAAATTTTATATATACCACTTTAGCATGAGCACAAAGAACTGATTAGTTTTTGGACACTAATGGTTAACTGGAAGTTGAGGTTTATTCGAAACCCGATTTGGTTTTTGCGATATTTCTCCGATAATACATCATTATTGTAATACAAAAAATGCAGAAAATATAATTTCCTACATCTTTTATTTCAAACAATTTTCCACAGCAGTTATTGTTTAGGAATTATTTATGTAACATAACTACAATACAAGAGGAAAAGATAAACTAAACATACCATACCACAGGTTAAGGTTATTTGAGCAAAGCCCCCATTATATGCAGATTAAGATATACAACAAATTGCTGGATAATTTCGAAAATAAATATGGATTTTTTTTTAAGAAACTAAAAGAACTATTACTGAAAAAATGTTACTACTCAGTAACAGAATTTCAGGAAGATCAACAGGTAACTGAATAATGTAAAATAAAATTATATCAAGTATATATATGTACATACATGTAAAAGTATTTAATGCAATGTAAATAAAAATGTATCATGTACCATATATAAAAAATGTTTGAATATTTTCGATGTATTGTAGACAGTGCTGGCATACGAAAAAAAAATCGATTCGTTGTGTTTTTGTTACAGCCAAAAAAGCAATTTTGTTTTTCGTTACGATAAAATCCACATTTCGTTTTTCGTTACGTTTAACGTTATAACGAAATAATTGCTTATGAGTACTTTTTATTTGATATTTATACCTCGTAAGTTTAAGTTTTTCATTTAGTATTATAGTTAAAAAATTTTTCTAAACATATGTTGCAGGTAAGGAACATTTTTAAGTTTTCTAAGGAGATGCAACAGATTTCATTATTTTTTTGATCATGCATACAAATTAGGATTTTTTTTCCAATATTTAATAATTAAGGTTAATTGCCTTAACCCACATTAAGTACAAAAATAATGTAATAATTATAATAAAATACTGCAATGCTCATGTTGCATTGTAGAATTTTTTATAAGTAACTCAGAAAGTACACCGGCTGTACCAATTCTAATTCTTGCAACAGACTTAAAATTCGACGAAAACAAAGAAAATTGTCGAAATTTCAACTTTTCCTCTCTGGGGTTCATTTTTGATAGCTTTCTTCCTTCTCTTATACCCTATAAGAAATGCATGTAAATCATCAATGGGTTTACAATATTGCATTTAATAACATATTAGATATTAACAAAAGGATTGTTTTATTAGGTACATATATGAAAGAAGAGAAAGAGAAATGTTCATAGTTTGATAAAGTTTTAATCCACTGTTAATAACCATGAATATAGGTAATTTTTCAGGTAAAACAGAAAATATGGAAACTTTACTCAATGTTAGCAGGGCCGGTTTCAAGCGTAAGTGACGTAGGCAGTCGCTTACAGGCACCACTTCAGAGGGGCGGCAAAATCAATATTTCGGATTTTGACATTTTCATTTTTTCCAAAGGTGTATTGCACAGAACTTCAAAACATCGAGAAAAACTATATTTTACGCCATGATAAGTCATTTACATTCAGGGCTTGTTCAAGGTGTAAGAGATGTAAACTTAAGAAGGACGGCAAGACGAACGTTTTAAAGTTTTACATTGTCTAAAAAACACGCTGATGCACTGCGAACTTTACTTAACCTCTTCAGAGGAATAAAAAGGGGGGTTTAAAAGAGAGGGGTTAAAAGGGGGAGTTTAAAAAGGGAGGTTTAAAAAGGGGGATAAAAAAGGGGGGGTTTCAAAAGGGGAGGTTTCAAAAGGGAGGTTTCAAAAGGGAGGGTTTCAAAAGGGAGGGTTTCAAAACGGGGGTTTTAAAGGGGGGTTTCAGAAGGGGGGGTTTAAAATGGGGGTTTCAAAGGGGAGGGTTTCAATGGTGGGGGTTTCAAAAGGGGGATCTCAAAAGGGGGGTTTAAAAGGGGTTTCAAAAGGGGGGTATAAAAGGGGGGTTTCAAAAGAAGGGTTTCAAAAGGGGGGTTTCAAAGAGGGGAGGGTTTCAAAAGGGGGATCTCAAAAGGGAGGTTCAAAAAGGGGGTTTAAAAGGGGGTATCAAAGAGGGGGTATAGAAAGGGGGGTCTCAAAAGGGGGGTTTAAAAGGGGAGGTTTCAAAAGGTGGGTTTTCAAATGGCGGGGGTTTCAAAGGGGGTCTAAAAGGTGGTGTTTAAAAGGTGGGGTTGAAAAGGGGGGGGTTTCAAAAGGGAGGGTTTCAAAAGGGAGGGTTTAAAAAGGGAGGTTTAAAAAGGGGGATAAAAAAGGGGGGTTTCAAAAGGGGAGGTTTCAAAAGGGAGGGTTTCAAAAGGGGGGTTTAAAGGGAGGGTTTCAAAAGGGGGGTTTTAAAGGGGGGTTTTAAAGGGGGGATCTCAAAAGGGAGGTTTAAAAGGGAGGTTTAAAAGGGAGGTTTAAAAGGGGGGTTTCAAAGGGGGGCTTCAAAAGGGGGGTATCAAAGGGGGGGTTTCAAAAGAGGGGTCTAAAAAGGGAGGTTTCAAAAGGGGTGGTTTTAAAGGGGGGATTTTGAAGGGGGGGTTTCGAAAGTGGGGTTTCAAAGGAGATATTCAAAAGAAATGTAAAAATGAAAAGAATAAACCTCCACTTCTGGTTGACCAGTTTCATTTTTAATTTCTTGAATTACTAACAAAAAATCTTATGTATAAAGTTTTGTGCTGATCTGATTATTAGTTTTTGAGTTAAAGCTCCCACAAAACTGTCACATGCACTCACAGAGACATCATCAAGAAAATGGTCAAAACATGAATTTCTGCTGAAATCTCGAATTCAATTTTTTTTCACAAATACTATACTATCTCTTATACTACATATGGAAAAACTAATAAATCAACTTTTTCCTTGTATTTACATCATATAATAATATAATGGAGCGGGTGTGTTTCTCTGTAAACACAGCAGAATAGTGCATGGGCGCTCCAAACCCATGTACATTCGACCCCCCTACACAGATCCCCATAGCCTCAGCATTCGCCAAACGGAATATCAAAACGTTACGTTAAGCCGATTCATCAGATTTGGTTAGCAACCGACCCCCATTTAAGCTACAGCCAGACGAGCGTTTTTTCACGCTGATGGCGAGCGTGAAAAACAGACCTGCACAAGTAGACGACTAGATGCAACCACAACGAGGCTTTTATAAACGATCATTTAAATCCGCTAGAGATGCCAGACCGGGCAAAAAAAACACGACCGACAGACAGCGCTGCGCGTATATTTTATGATTTTTCCATTTTCAGCGTGCAGTGATGGACCTGCAAGCGAATGCGATTGTAGCTTTGTTGCGTGTGCATCGCCGGAGGTGCCGACGACAATGGAAATGGTGGATTCATTCCATAATTACTGAGGCCAATGACGGGGAAGTTTAGACAGTTCCATGAGAAGGTGAAGGAATACCCACCGAAAGTTTTTGAGTTTTACCGAATGTCGCTGTCGAAGTATACCATTCTGTCACGCCCTCACAACCGCTCACTTCAATATTTTCAACTGGTCTGACATGAGTGAACTCGACGACCGACAGAGCAACGGAAAATGCTCCATGTGGCCACCCACGAGTGTTATCGCCACGCTTTCGAAACGTGCCCAGGCCCATTGCTCATTGTTCGACCTTGAGGACGCTTCCCTCTCTACCTGGCCAAGCGGGCGAAAAATGACAGTTTGGCCACTTCCATAAGGAAACCTTCAGTCTATTTAATAACGTTTTCTCCACGCCCATCTTCAGTGTGAATTAATGCTCGTGTGGCCCTAGCCTTACAGTGAATCAGAGATTGAAGTGGTGTGTTGTTCAGAGAATTCATCTTGGACATCCAAAACCCAGATGAGGTCCAGAAAGCTCAACCACCAGGTACCTCTTCTCCACCTCACAGGTCTGCAACACAGGAAATGCGCTGGTGGGTCAATAGCCCGATGATATGGCTAAAACTCAAACAGGAGACCTATATGCTGCCTGAAAACTACCCCGAGTCAACAGAGTTTTTTTCGAGGTTGTCTCCTCGCCCATTAGTTGCCTCTTACAACCAGCAGAGGTGCTGCAGGAGTATTCTAGCCCCTACCTGCAGGGGATTTCAAACATCATTTTAGCCTTGAAAGTCGTTCCAAGGTCTCCTATTCAATATTTGAATGCAAAATAGCAAAAATAATAGCAAAAAAATGAAAAAATTGTAATTAGTAAAATTGCAGACAAACTGCAAATAAGCAAAACTGTGGATGGCAAACCTGTGAAAAGCAAGGCATACCAGTAATTATATTATTCTATGGCAATGTTTATAAACTATAAATAAAAAGTTTTTACATACCTGAGCAGACATATTTATTGTGAGAAATGAATATTTGCCACTATCCATTGAACGTAGAGTTTCTTGAATTATAGAGGTTTTACCTAAAATAAAATATTTGTTAAAATGTTAAACTTCACTTAGCCAACATGAGTGAAATTTGTGAGATAATACAGAAAAAATATTACCAGTTCCAGATGCTCCAACTAGCAAAACTGGAAATCCATTATTTAATAAGGATGAAACCAAAAATTGGTATCTAAGTGTATCCACAGTCGGGATAATAATTTTGTAGAAAGGCAAACTAAAAATGACAACACATAATTAAATATAATTCTGTAATACACATTTTTAGAGCTTTCTTGAAACATACGAGATTCTACCTTGTGTTGATCTTAAAATTATCCATGAGTTTGGTTTCCCAATTTAAGAAAGATTTACTTTTTGGATCAACGTAGTATTCATAAACTGAATCCTTTAGTGGAAACATGCCTTCTAATTCTCGTAAATAGGCATCCATTTTTTTCCTGCCATCATCATCAACAGATGCACAAATGGACCACACCAAACTATAAGAAATATTTAAACAATAGTTAACAATTTACTCTACATATATTATTAAATTAAGTCATAAAACTTACCAGAATAAGAACCACTGCCTTGCTACAGATTTAAATACATCTCCTAAACTTGGATCCATACCATTTTCTTTAGTTGAAAAGCAATCCAATAGCTTACACAATGAAGCAACGACAGATATTTCACTTAAAGGTACAACTTCTTTACAGTTTAAGCTCTTGAATACCAAGATGTGAGATATATATCTATCAATGAACCTCTGCATCTGAAAATACACAGATACATAAATAAAATAGAAACAAACCAAGTGTTTTCCGAACATCAATCCAGCATTTTCCATAATGCCAAAACCATTTTAGTGTTTGAATGCATGGCAAAAACCACTTTTTGGACTCAGGGACACCTGTCAAAATCTCAAATTCTATTTGCTTCACAAATACTATACCTTCTCTATAACTATCCTTAATAACAGTGGTTTCCAACCTTTTCCATATTGCGAACCTCTTACTTAACATTTTGTTTGCCACGATCCCGCTACTAAAGATATTATGAGAAAACTAATCCTGCATATAGATCTGCACAGATACAGATTTCCGTATCCGCACCCGAACCGTACCTGCAGGCTATATATCCGTATCCGAACCATACCCACAAAAATTTCTAAATTACCTGACCTGATCCGACCCGCACGAATAAATTGTCCGACCCTATCCGACCCACAAGCATAAGTCGTAGCTGCAGGCAAAAATTATCTGGAGCAACATCTGCGAACCAAAATCCAAAAGAAAATGACTCTCAGCAGAACACATCAATGACCCCCTCTTTTGAAAAAGCCCACCAATAGCTCCCAAAGAAAGTCATGTCCCTCAAAAGGTAAGAAGGAGGGTAAAAAGAGACCCAGAGCCTTTAGGGTTATCGGCTTGGTCGGGGTAGGAGAAGGGTGCAACCAACGTTATTTTTTCTCATACTCAAGACACTGAATTTTGACTTCAGCACGGATACTGATTTTCCTATCCGCACCCGATCCGCATCCGCAGGCTATATATCCGAATCCGACCCGCATCTGCAAAAAGTTACGCATAATCCGACCCGAACCACAGCTTTTCTTGCGGATATCCGCAGTCCGGGTTGGATAAATAACGGATATGCAGATCTCTAATCCTGCATCTCGAAGTCTTTTTTATTTGAAGTAAATAATGCAGGTAAAAGGATCGAATCTTAAATAAATGAAGTAATTACTAATAAAATCTATATCATCATCATAGGTAGTCTGTCCGTTGACAGGTCCGTGATTATTCTAGGTTAAACTTGGTTCTCCATATACTCCTATTTTCTGCAATCTATATATATATATATATTACTATTTTGGTTATAAAGGTAGGGTGTGACTTAACTGCATGCACGTACAGTGCATTGCATTGGAAGCAAAAGAAGGGGAATATGGAGGGGGTCAGGAAAGAAACGTGTTACTTTAAAATTAATATAACTAATAATAAATTGATCAATAATAGAATACAAAAATCATCGATAAAGTGAAAACAGTAATTTAATGAATAACATCATATTCCTATTCAGTTACAATAAATTACAATATAAAAACCATTTATTAAACTTTGAGTATTACGTTAGATTTGCCTCCATTTCATTCACATGGATGAGTTTAAATCTAGTAAATATAATCATAATAATGATTATATTTACCTTTTTGAATCTTGTCTCCTTGAAATCCCAAACCAAAGTTAATGTGATGATTGGGATTGTATTGATTTGCACAGTGCCTTAAAGACTGGAACCACAGAAAAAAGTATAGACTCAAGTAGGATTCAGCATTAAGTCTATTACAACATTTAGTTTTCAGAGCCATGTATGATGAAAATGCTTTTTAGCATAAATTAGTCATTGAAAAGGGTAACATAAACCAAACAGCTTTTTCTGCCAGTATTGGGTATTCACTTTTAATACTAATCCAAAACTTCATTAATGTTTGACTTTTGAAAGCCATTTTCAATTCATTATTGAATGTTATCTCAATCAGTTTCCTGTTCCGTAATGGTTAACCCCTGTTTTGAGGTGATTGTGTCATTAAACAGGTTACGAATCCAATTATCATCATCTGATATGACCAAAAAATACTCTCTGAAGGTTGTGCGAAGATTTTTAAGATGTTCAATAATACAGAGTTTTATGTGATCACTCAATAATTATTTTCTGCCAGAAACTCACAAAGGGTACTGAAACAATCAACTTCATTTCTTTCCCCACACATCTCCAAGAATTATATTTTTTAAATCATGGATTCAACTCTTTCTTGGACAGTAATAACTGTAATATTGGTTCCTTGAAGAGATTTATTTAATTCATTGATGTGCATAAAAATGTCTGCTAAATAAGCTAATATTTGGAGCCAGAGTGAGTCTTCCATACATCTTGTGAGATGGAATGGGTGATTTTTTAGAAAAACCTGTATTTCAGTTAGGAGTGCAAAGAAGCACACAACAACCTTGCCACACGATAGCCACCTAACATATGTATGTGTAAGAAGCATACAATGCACACTGCCCATTTCTTCATACAGTGCCTGAAAGATGTGTGAATTTGCAGGCTGTGCTTTTATAAAATTCACTATTTTTACTGCATCATTCAAAACTTTCTGCAAATCCTCAGGCATAGGTTTTGATGCAAGCACCTGCCCGTGAATAAAGCAGTGGATCCAAGATGCATTTGGGGCAATTTTTCTCAAATGAGCTGTAAACCCTGTATATTTTCCAGTCATTAATTTGGCCCCATCAGTGCAAATCCTATAACAGCATGACCAACCTATTTGGTTTTCTTCAAAATATGTATTGGTGAGATTGAAAATATCTTCCCCTCTGGTACATTCTTTCAAGGGGCGATAAAAGAGTAAACCTTCTTCTATCACACCTTCATTTAAATATCATACAAATATTAACAAATTGACTAGATGAGAAACATCAAGTGACTCATCCATCTGCAAACAATAATATGGACTGCTTCTAAGTCTTTGAGTGATTATTGTTTGCAGATTATCAGAAAGATTATTTTCAGGCAGCAAAGAAAAGAAGGCTTGAGGCTACTGTTCACAAGAACAACATTGCAAATTACACATTGTGGTTTTGGATGATTATCATTACCAATGTAAGTGAACCCAAGTTTGATGTAATCTTTGTCATATTTTCGTTTCTTGAGACAAAATATTCCTGACTCAGATTGTACCGGGCGTTATTTCTAAAGATTTTTGAGACTAACTGGGTTGATGCAGTTGAAATTCTGTAGACTGATGATGTGATTGAAAACTTGAGGTTGCTAACTGACTCTTTTCTACTTCACATGCCACTTTTTTAACAGTTCCAATTTTCAACTAATTGTCCATTTTGGGTATTATTTTGTGAAATATAAAAATGGAATTATATATTCAATATGAGAAATAGATAAAAAGTTAAATCTACACCAAATCACTCAGTCACATCCAAACAGAAATGAAACCTTTATACTGTAACAAAATTCCATGACTGATAAATCTTGCCCATCAGTGATTATGAGGAACAATCAATATACATACACAATATGCATACAATGTATATAGGTAGACAAGCTCAGCATAAGGAAATCCCCTCATAGTCTTGCATCTAGAGAATCCCATAGTAGTCGTCAAGGTGTGCAGGAAAAACTCGTGACAATAATTCATCCCGAGTTTACACTGCTATTAAATAGATAATATTTCCAAACATTTAAAATGTAATACGGCATTTACAACAATATTGTAATAGAAAATATATTCATTCCCATAACTTTGATGGGCATTTATTGGGGTATTCTTTTTGAATAGAAATTCATCAGTAAAAATCCTCCATTACAGATATTTTTGGTGAACCCCCTGAACCCAGTTGGGAACCACTGGTATACATAATGTCTAGGCCAGAGAACCAAATATGGCCAACAAGAACTCTTCTTACAGCCTGCGAATCTATGATAAGAAAGTGGTCGGTAAAATGTAGCATAGGCAATATCATGTTTTTCAGTAAAAGTATGACTTGAAAAATTGGTAAACCATTAGTGAAGGTATATTACTGTCACCTAAAGCAAAGAATTGCATGATAACATCAGAAGAAGAAATGCTGGAAATATAGCTGAAGCTAGGAGAAGAGAAATGGAACAGTATAGTAAAAAATACTGAACAAAAAGCGAGGCATAGAGCTAATGAGTCCCCAGAAGCAACATTAAATCAGTTGACAAGCAACTGATTTAGAGATGTAAGAAAATGAGCAAATGAAAGTACACTGCAATCTGAATAGCGATGTAATGTAATTTACATTATTTATAGTTACAGAACAAAATTCTAATAGAATTATTTAGTATGTTTAACGAATAAATCTTCATTAACATATATCTTTGCCAAACAATTTATGACTATGAAGTAGTTCAATTTGTTACTGCTAAAAGCAGGGCTGGACAACCAATGAAAATGCTCCCAGACCTACCAACAGAGCCACCAACACCAAATAGATTTTTGGACAATTTTAACTTCCACAGTTTAACATCTACAAAATTGATTATGGTCTAAGAACCATATGCAAGCCATAATCTTTCAATTAATGCAACATTCATTTTGATCAGATCATTAGTTCAAGAGATATGAGGGAGCAAAAAATGATCTACCCCAAATATATATAAATATATATTGGACAGACGCATATAAAAGATTTTATAAAAAATCATCAATGTTATTTGCTCTGCAATTCTTCACTCACTTGCTTAGAAGATGTGACCCCTTATGTTGGGACTTTTCACTATCAACCTATACTCTTCTTTACCCTCTTTAAATAAGCTCCTGATTCTGTTAACACTAATTCTGTAGCATCTCTAAGTGCGAGACCCTAGACAGTTGCCTCAGCACACATGACAAGTTGGAGAAGAACATGTAGAAATGAGTATTTACTTCAAATGGAGAAGATATATGGTGAAATCATCAATCCAAATAGCAACTGTTGACAATTAAACATACCTCATCCACAAATTCCTTGTCAGGATTTTTCTGTAGCCATGACATTGCATATGGTCTCCATCCTAAATCCTTATAATCAAGGTAAACCATACCACAACGAGAAACTGTAGCAGGTGATGCTTCTGATAAATCATCTACTTCAAAAAGAAGTGAAACCTAATAAAAGAAACAATAAAACTATCTATGAATTAATATGTAATGAAATTACAATTATTATTTTCTCAAAAGTAATAGTAAATCAGGGCATTCCTATTGAAACTTCTATCTAACCTGAGGAGGTAAAGCTATCCTATCACTATTAATTAAAGTTAACACTTTATTGTCATCCATAAGACTGTTCATGTTTTCAATCCATACTGCATCCACAGGTCCATCAAACACTATCCATTTTTCCTCTGGCTGCTCATCTAAAAACAAAAATTTATTAAAATGGATTGAAAGACGTTAAAAATACAAAAAAATAAATTAATTTTACCATCATATCATCATTGAGCCAGCTATTTTTGGGATAATTATTAATACTTATGAGAATACTGATTACAGTAAAACCTCACATAACGTGTTAGTTGTGTTCCTTGAAATCACCACGTCTTGTGAAATCGCGTTATATGAAGCACTAGCAGGAGTGCTCGTCCACATGTCCCGTATTTTATGGGATGTATGTCGGCCAATTTTTCCTCAAATGTCCCGTATCCCGTGTGAAATCAATACGAGGCGCACTTCGTCCTGTATTTTTTTTATTATAAGAAATATACTGAATTCTGATATGTTCAGTGGAATATTCCATCGATACTCAATCAATATCTATTTAAGAAAACAAATACTTGGCACAAAAAAGAAGTCTTGATTTTGTTCTCACATTACAATTTTTTCTAAATTTTATTCCTCTATAAGTCATTACAATGAATCTTTTTCTATGCGTACATACCTCAAAGACAATAAGATCACCTCGAACTCCACGTTAGATTTCACAAGCCATCAAGAACATATATGTGATACATTGCTGCAACATCATTGAAGATTCATACATTGTCGCATGAGCATTATAACATCCTGAGAGAGAGGGAGAGCAACAAGTGAAAATGTTTTTCTGAAAAAACTACATCTTTGGGCAATCCAATTGATTTCCATCATACTTTCTCTTATTTTGAGAAAAATATTATGACATTTGAGGCAAATGTAACATTGTAGATTATTTCATCCTGAGCACTCGAGTTACATTCGTTAGTCCAACAGTCGGGCACTAACATCTTCTGAGGTACCAGAACCATAAGGTTAAAAATTTCCCGTAAAATTTTTAACAGTCCCGTTTTATTGAAGGATTTGTCCCATAAAATCGTCAAACATATGTGGTCACCCTAGGTTCTTGGATATCATATGTAAGACAGACGTCATATTTGGTGGAAGAAACAACACCTGTACGTTTTCGTCAGCATGCTGCAGTGTAGCTGGGTCCCCAGGAGCATTATCAAGTAGCAATAGAACCTTATAAGACAAGTTTTGCTTTCTGAGGTATTCTCTCACCTGCAGTATAAAACAAAATTTAAACCAGTCAGTAAACATTATTGCAGTAAACCAAGCCCTTCATTTTGCTTCCCAGTAGACTGGTAGGTATGCCTTATTTTTTGCCTTCAAAGTGCGTGGGTTTTCGGCGTGGTAAACAAGCATCGGTTTACACTTGAAATCACCAGATGCATTTGAACATAACGATAGCGTAACATGATCCTTAGAAGCCTTGAATCCGGGTGGTGTTCGCTCCTCCTTCGAAATGTACGTTCTATCTGGCATTCGCTTCCAAAATAGGGCAGTTTCGTCCACGTTAAAAATTTGTTGCGGCTTATAACCTTTTTCTTCGATTAACCTAGTAAATTCTGGTATGAAATTTTTGGCTGCCTGGTGATCGGCAGAGACAGATTTGCCCACTAATTTTACATTGTTGTAGTTGAAGCATTTTGTGAACTTCTCAAACCAACCTGCACTTGCACTAAAGGGAACGTTAGTGGATGATTCAACATTTTGTTTGCTTACTGTTTTATAAAGACGCAATGCTTTATCACGTATGATCGAGCCACTCAGTGGTGCCCTCTTCTGGTTTTGGTCTTCAATCCACACGCATAGTAATTTTTCCACTGTGTTTAAGTTCACATTTTGTTTTGACATTCTTTTAATTTTTTCACCTGCCGAAGTTGCTGCACTTACACTGGCTCTTTATTTTTTCTTCACTTTTTTGTATTGTTTCAATAGTCAACTCATTCATCCCATAATCCCGCCCTAGTACTCTGCTTCCGTGTCCTGATTTAAATTTATCTAAAATTTCAATTTTTTTGCCTAAGGTAATTGCTGTGCGCTGAACTTTTTTGTTCATGCTTGAAAAATCACTATTGTTTTGTTTACGTTTCATTTTCAAGAAAGATAAATATTAAGGATAAGAATAATATTTTAAATCACAGGAGGCAGGGTTAAGACAACCACTTATGATAAGACACACAGAGAGCCTGTTGATTGAACGAACAATACAAACACGAGGTTACTACCAGGTTACTCCCCGAAATTCTTTCAGGTTGGAAATTATCGAGTGCCATACGATAGATCAAGACTGTAACATGACATTGGTAGACAAAAGGGCAGGGGAAAAAGTAACATTGTTGCAACTTCAAGTGAAACAGTGTAACAAATTCGGCCACAAAGTATTGAGAAGAATGCATATGAATCTCTCGATGTAGCATTTCTGTAAAATGTTTACATGAATCACTTTGTGTTTTTTCTTTAAAATGTTTTAATTTGAAGTTTTTATCATTTGTAGGTTACAGGAAATTTGAAGGACTTTAGCTTTGACTTTTCAAACCGCATCTTAGCAAGGAGAACCACCGCGTCTTGTGAGGTTTGGTAGTGAAATATAAACCTCGTCTTAGCAAAATCGTGTCTTGTGAATTCGTGCTATGTGAGGTTTTACTGTATAAATAAACTTCAGAAACTGGCAATACATTTCTGATTACTCTACAAATAACTTACATAATAATATAAGGACAGATTTTTAGGACATAAAAACAATAACAGTTGAATCTGATGATAAAATAAACCTGATTCATACCGGAGCATGTTTTCCTCATTAGAGCAGATAAAACACCATCTATCCATTCACCAGTACTCAAGTTAAATTCACCATATAATTCTCCCAAAGACAGAGCTTTCGGATTTATTGGATATTCCTACAGAAAGATAAAAGGAAATACAATAGCTATATAGATTTCAGGTGAAAACAAAAATATAAGGAATACATGCCATCACAGAGTTGTATCCTAACATGTTCTCTCTGCCAAGACGCGTCAATGATCTTTGAAGTGTTTTCCAAGTGACTGACTTTCCAGATCCTGTTCTTCCAACTATCATTACAGAGTGTCTAGATGTTTTGGTTTCATAAAGTTGAATAATCTTAGTCATGATCGATGGAAGTAACTGGAATTCATCAATTTTAATGGTTAATATGATAAGTTAAGCACAAATATGGTTTTCAATTTACAGTAATTGATAAATATAGTAAGAATGGAAAGTAAATGAATTTAAGAATTACTTGAAATCCATTTTGTTTAAGTTCTTCCTCTACTGAAAAGGATAATTCTTCATAACCAACAGTAGGAATTTTTATACCAGGAAACAAATCTGAGATGATTCCATTAAACAATGGCAGATCACTTGATGTGAGCTTTGCCAGATTCATATCTTTCATAGCTAGCAAGATTACCTGTCCAATAAAAAAATAGCTATAATTATTGCTTGAAACAATCTCTCTATATTTTTCAAAACTTTTGAGACACTACACTGTCAGACCCTACACATGGTTCAATGGACCAAATTCGACTTAAACCCTTAAGAGGTTGTGCAGCAATTTGTAATGTAAGAGATGCACACAGTCATTTTGACCGCGTTAGAGATATTTTTACCCACTTAGATTCAAATAAAAAAGTTTGAGAATAAGTTTAGTAAATGAATTGTTGGTCTGTAAATAAATATACAAGTGCTTCTCATTTCCAATGAATTCACCAAAAATTGTGAGCCAAAATCAAGGCATGTACGATATTGCCATTCTACGTGAAGTGAGCAGAGGGGGTGAAATGAGTAGCCAGTGGAGCAGGCATGGGGTTGGGTGCCACAGATACCAGGGTCAGAGCCCCTAGTATCCTTCAAAAGTGTAATAAAATGGGGATGAGAGACATGGTGAATAACAAAACAGACATTAAACAAAATATTCCTTCACAGTAAAAAGGAAGAGAATACTCACTTTTACACTGCAGCTTGCTGGTAATACTGTTACAAAGCCTCAGTTAAAAGAAAACACACACAGTATAATCTTGATGAAACTAAAAACTAGACACCTATGTTTCAACAACTAAGCTTTCATCTTTATTGGTGTGATGTGTAAGAATAGGAACAGGGGAATACTGTATTTACTTGTGTAATTCGTGCCCTTATGTACCAAGTACACTCCTATTTTTGGACCAGTTCAGAGGGAAAAAATAAATTCGTGCTGAAATAAGCTGGCAACTAGGATTTTTTAAAAAGCCAGTCTCCTCACTGATTCTCCCTCCCTGAAACAAGGTTCACCTAAGCCTTCTCCCTCCTACCTGCATTACACAATTTATTGGGTGATCTCTTTATGCCAATGCTAGCAGAAATCTCCTTCTTGATAGTCATCACTTCTATGTTAAAGGCAATTCAAGGGCTCGTGATGAATTTGGAATACACATATACCAGAGGCCAACTTATTCAGCAAAAGTATAGGTAGAAATTGATACCAAACTTATAAAGACAGATCTGGTCACATTGAATAACAGAAACAAACTTAAAACTCATTTAAAAGGTACAGCTTTAAGCTTATAAAAATATAATGTCATCTCAATTGACAAATTGCCCATCATGATCTTGAAGATGCAACAACGGTAGTATAAATCATGCATTTAAACCCTAAATGTTTGCTTGGTCATATAGATATGCATATACTTCGTAGAAGTCTTCGTCTTCTGTGAGTATAAATGTAGACGCGTGTTGCAATAACTTTACTATCAAGACTCGTAATTGATATAATCCATTCAGAAATCTTCACCTAAGAAACACAATCCCTTTTTTACCGATATTTTGGGGAAAAGATATGCAGGTACACAAGTAAATATGGTATATACAATGAGAAGCCATTAGGGAAGGGGAGGAAGAAAAGTTAAAGGGTGTAAGAATGTTCAACTAAGTAACTGAAAAAGGGGAAGACTGTGAATTTGGACCTAGGTAGCTGTTCATGATAATGTTTTTATGTAAATATTTTCATATGCATCTAGTTTACTATCCTGGCGATCGATCTAAATAACAATAGATTTTCTGTGGAGATGAGATGGTGAGTGTTGAAAATACGAGTTACAATGCTAGATATGTTTATTCTATTGTTTTCATAATGTAATGCATCTTTTTTCCATTAAATGATATATAAGTAGCTGATACCAAACTCTAAGAACAAATGTTTGCTAGGCGTGAGTATATAAAAATATCACTGAATGAGGCAGAATACCTCCCTGCATCTTATACACAAGTGTGTGTTATACACGTACTTACAGTAATCAGATCAGCACAAAACTTTATACTTAAGCCTCTTATTGGAAATTCAAGGTTGCTGAAAGTGGTCTAGTGGAGTTTACACTTTTCATTTATCCATTTTTTCCATATATCTCCTTTAGAACTTAATTTACGTAAATGCTTGTTATTATCAAAGTTGTAGAGAGTGTAATTTCAACAAGATTTTTTTAAAAATATTTTTTCATATAACCAATTTTTTAGTATAAAAAATTTTCACGAGTGTAATTGCCAATAATTATTCTTGAGGATGCTGACGTCAAGAGCAATCATATTCATTACTCTGTATGGAGAAAGTCATGTGCTAGACCACCTGCAGCATGCCTACCAATGGTGGCACACGAATCTCTTGTCAGTGGCATGCCTCCCGATATTGAAAAATTAAATTAAATGTATAGAAATAAATTGGAAAATGTTAACATTAACATTTAGGTTCTACAGTGTTGTTCTTTGACAGCAGACTGAGTGTTGTGTGTGCGTGTGGCTACTTTAATCCAACAAAATGAGAAAGTATTTTAAGAAAACTGAGTACATAAACTAGTCACTGTTTTCAAGACTGAGTTGGACTTGTCGTGTTTTCCAGGTTGTCTAAACATTTCAAAATAACTGCCGCCCTCCTATATAGTATACATGTATACCTCGCTTAACAAATCCACTGGGAATGACGCTCCTTTATAACAAAGTCGGTAATTCCGCAGTGAAAATTCAAAAAATTCGACAATGTTGCGAATTAGTGTTCGCATGTTATACGGCTCAGGTGGACAAGATAGAATTGATACTGGCACTACTTACATTTAAAAGTTTCGCTAACATAGTATCATATGTTCACAAAATTACAGCTACTAAATTAGAATCTCATATATATTTATGAAAGTTTGTTTGTTTGTGCACATTTCCACACCATTAAAGTTAGAATAATCAAACTTTCGTCAGATACTTTCCTCACAAATAGGAAGGTCGTAGGCTACTTTTTAATCCCAAATGTTTTATAGTAATTGTAAAAAAGCAAAATAACTTTGGGAACACGACCCACAACCGCAGCACCACCTGATTCTGGAAAAATGAACTTCCAAAGTACACGTATGAGTAAATGATGCCCTTAGAAACTTATTGATGTTTACCCAAATAAATATTAGCAACAATAAAAAGAAAATGTTAAGATGGGTACTGTCTCATTATGACCATGCAAATTATCATGTCGCTAGGGTCACGATTAACATATAAGGGATCTACATTTTATTTGTAGATCAAGTTAGGTTTGATTAGTTTCTACCAAGATATCTGTAGTCTACAGAGGAATGTTATCTCCCTTGACCGTTGCACCCCAAATGAAGACGATATTGGCGAGCCTTTGGCTTGCTTTGTTTATATTTTAGTTGTCGTCTCCGGGTGCTACTGCACCCTTCGCCTCGCTGGGACCAAACTATCCCTCCCCACTGTCCGGTGATCAGGTTTGTAAATGTTGCGACAGGCCAATTAGTCATGGGTTAGCAAGCTTTAAATTAACTCAATGAAGTCATTGTTGATGGGTTTTATTTATTTTCGTTGTTGTGTCATGGTAGCAGGGAGGAATAACCCTCACCTTCTTTAAAAGTGATGTAAGTATTAGGATATGAAGTTATGGAAGTAATAGCATATGTGGTGTGGGTAAACATCAATATGGGTAAATATCAATATGTAACTAAGGGCAATATTTACTTGATAGTTCATTTCTTGTAATCAGGTGGTGCTGTTATTATGGGTGACCTATATCAAATCTAGGCCTAAGTTTGTATGCTAATGCTACATATTTTAACATATTGTTAATATACGTCATTTAGAAATAAAAATACAATATTAGCCTCGAGCCCTCAAATAAAGCGAACTTTATATAGTCAAACTACACGCAACTCTTCTAGCCCATAATAAAAATGGTTCCATTTCATTTAAAATGTTTGCACATGGAAACATTTTTTTGTTTTTCCCCAGGCAACGCCGGGTACTGTAGCTAGTCTTCTATAATATATTTTGAAGGGTGTGTTTGTTGGTTTGTTCATGGAACTCCTCCTAAACGATAAAAGCTAGAATAACCAAATTTGGTATGATTCTTCCTTACATCCTAACTTAGAGAATGGTCAAGGTTTTCTTTCTGTCAGTCACTTTGATTCAAAATGGCGAATGATTTAATTATCGAACGTCACATATTTTGCCACGTCCTGCAACTGAAATACGGGGATGAGTGTAGACTACTTTGAATTTGCACTTTAAAATTACTTAAAATCATGGTACGTACTTGAGACTTGGATACTTCTTCGTGGGAAAGAACAAAGTTTATTTTTATTGAAGACAGATTCCGAATTCTGGTCGAATTTGCATAGAAATGCGGTTAGAAACAATAAAATACGTGATTTTATCGGTTTTACTACAACACCAATGTTCTTGCAGTTGAGTTCAGCGTTTGCATGTTCTTTGCAGCGTCCTCCACTCTTGATGTAATGTTTCCAACTTTTCAATACTCCGTTGGCTTTCCCATGTTGGGATTCGCACCTTCTCCCAAAGTACTTCAGTTTCCTTCACAGCTAAATGTGCACCAGAACGCAGATCAAGCTTTACTTTATGTATATTATAAAATAAAACTCGTAAAACTTGTCCATTGCATGGCAACTTAGCACCAATAATTTGACACTCGTCATGTTCCAGCAGAAACAGCTTATCTATGCTTCTCATTTCCATTTTTGTTTCGATACTTTTCACTTCTGAAATTTCACAGTGACCTCTCTAAATGCTCAAGATATACTGACAAGACAAATTGATCAACTCAGAGTCCGTGTTGGATGTCACAAGCCACTGAGAACAGATATGCGATGCAAGGTTATACATTGTTGTAACATCATTGAAGAACCATACATAGTCGCATGAACATTTTCTTCATGTAAATACTTAATATAATTTTTTTTACTCATATCACTGGTTTTGGAATCCTCAAAAGGTGGCAGCCCTAGTTGTATCCCATTTTAATAATCCAAGTTAGATGTGGCACATCTTCCTGTTGTCCGATCGAACTCAAATTTTGCATAATTTTTTTTTCACAAGTGGAACAACTTTAGGGGGTGTTGTGAAAAAAATTTCATGGTTGAAAAATAAGGTCCACCCTAATACCCACATATAATATGCAGGGAGATTTTTGGCACCATATTTTTTTATATTTTTTATGTACCCACGCATAGCGCACGTGTTTCTAGAATTCGATTTCTATCGCATGCCTATCATTCAACAGCAAAATTATTCATTATATTGTCAATATAGAGTATTGTACATCAAGTATAATTATTTAATAAATTTGGTGTTTTTGTTCATTAATTTACATTTTTGTTCAAGTTGTTATCGAGAAAATGCATGAGAATACACTCAGAACGTTTAACATCATCCCAATATCGCGAGGACGTAAAATCGATGATTTTCTAACGTCTGTACATTATAATAAATACCCTGGTAAATATATACCCTCGTATAAGGCGCACCCTGCTATTTAGCAGAAATTTTTAGGAAAAATGTACGTCTTATACGTGGGTATATACGGTAATCATGATTCATTTCTTTGCATGTGATTCTATTTAACATGTTTAAATATTTTTAACTTGATCAATTATTACAGCAATCTACAAAATTATCGTAGCTCACTTTTGTCAATTGAATGAAATTCATATTTTCAGTAAAAATGAAATAACACTACTTACTATATGTTAACTATTTCCACAATAAAAATAAGCTTTCAACATTTCTCTCATCTTTTATCTTCACTTATGGTCCAAGTTAATTCAGCAAAAGGTTCAAACTAACCTCATCATCGGGAAAATTAAGTAATGCTCTCCTTTTCCCTCCTGCATATCTTAAAAGTGCAACCATTCCTCTAAGTCCAAAATCATAATGATCCTGTTTGCTTAGTTGTTGCATGGCTAGAGAGTACAATGTGAAAACCTGTAGAGTAATATAGAAAAGATATATGCTTTTGCAAAATTTCTTTTGCCTGGAATAACTATTTTAAAGTAATTTTCATAACAAACCTTTTTTGCAAGTAATCGAGTCTCTTTAAACCCTTCACCAAAAAGAACTATTTCTGCAATCAAACAGCTATCTGGCACTACCATTGATATTGGTCTGAACATTGATTTGAGATTACTTGGTAGCTCAGTTCGACCAGCATAGCCTAAAAGAAATATTAAATGTTTATAATATTTATAGTTCAGGCATTAACTTGCAGAGCTACAATAAAAGTCTATTATAACGAGTGCGGGATATAGCAAGAAGCTCGCTATAACGAGTGTTTTTATATGCACTGTGAATTCGTTAATGTTAAGCATAGGAATATTCTCCTGTTATAACAAGTTTTTCTTAGCCTTCTGCCATAACGACCACAGGTTTCCTTCGCTTGCCATGCAGATTGAGTCATTTAGATGAAATCTCACAGTGGAATTTGTCAACATCTGTCTTTGAATTGGCATTGGGCTGATGACTCCTGCATATCTCTGTGAGAATTTTTAATCCATAATGTACGTATATATGTTTACAAAAGGAACACTTTAGGAACTGGATCATAAAGATCCCTTCGAAACCATAGTGACAAGCCTTTTAGAACAACTTGCATTCCGTTTCACCTGGAGATTTTATTTTTTTAATGAGGAGGCTACATATGGTGTTTGTGTTTGGTCAATAAACTCATCACACATTCAAACTATCCATCATAAATAATCATGTCTCTTGCACTGACACAAAAATAAGATCTAGGCCTTATAAAAAGGTAAGACCCCTACGTTTTGTCCTTCACAAGTAAGTTATATTCCATTTTTTAAGGCACCCTCTCCTCCCTCACACTTTGACTACTATCACTTTAATGAACTTGCATCAGTCGATTCCATTTTTCATCCATCAATGAACAGAATCACTGGCAACAGGTTCACTGGGACACCATCCATTATAGAGGTGAAAACCCCTCCCACACTTGCCCTTAGAAAAAAATGCCAATTATATAATGATAGGGCTATTTCTCTGAGCAAAACTTCGTATTCCTCGCTAATGACATCACCCCCTACCCTCCGGCAAAGGCCACCTTCCCATACTCTTCGCCGGGTGAAGAGGAGTCACACTCTGTTGCTAGCGTCGGCAATAGGAACACTAGTGGAGTCAGCTGAACAGCATTTGTTTCCCTATCTGATGAATCTGCATATCATTTTGGACATCTCTCTCTGATAAGTGTACAGTCATGCCTCATTTAGCGCATGTTTCTTTAGCATAATTTTGATATAGCGCAATTGGAAACTCGTGGTATACATTTTTATTTTTTTAATAAAATAAATACTGTTATGTATGGCTGGCTTTTGTTTGCTTAAAAAAATAAAAGCTGTTTTCACATAATCAGTTCCAATGATATATTTGCGGTGTTTTGTTTAATACCGTATTTACTCATGTAACCCGCGAACTCCTATTTTTGGGCCGGTTCGGAGGGAAAAAATTAATTTGAGCCAGAATAAGTTTTTTTTGTAAGTCGCCGAATCCCACTCCCTGAAACAAGTTCCGCTCAAGTAAAGCATCTTCTCCCTTCTACATGACGCAATTTATTGATCTCTTTATGACGATACTAGCAGTAATCTCCTCACCGATAGTCCTCTTTTGTTAATCCCTTAACTGTTTTTGTTGTATTATTACGCAACTTCGTCCCCGCTTCTGTTTTTGACGTAATATTATTGAGCTTCATGAAATATTTATTCATCTATGAACGGGAACTTCCTTAGGTGGATGGGGAGTTTTTTCGCGTATCGTCTCGTGAGCAAATATTGGAAGGTTACGAACAAACGAGTCCAAACACATGAGATGTGGATTTCCGTCTTCCTTTCGAACGATGAAATCTTTCATTCACAAAAAAATTTCACCACTCCGAATTCCTTGAAGTAGATGAGGGAAAAGGACCAAACCTGAACCTACCTATTTTCAAGCCAGCAAACCCTCAGTAGTCATTGAACTATAGTTATCAGTTAGTCGGCGTATTCTTTCTGCCTACAGCGCAGGCGTAACTTACACGTTTGCTTGGTCGCATAAATACGCGTATACTTCGTAGAATTTGATGTAGACGCAAGCATATTGCAGAGAATTTACTATCAATACTCACAATTTATATAACCTGTTCAGAAATCCTTGTGTAAGACGCGCATCCCCTTTTATTCCCGGCGTTTCGGGGAAAATGTGCGCGGGGTACACAACTAAATACAATATCTATGACAAAATAACATTTTAACAGTAAATAGGGGGAAATAATTTCAGTAAATCATGGCAGAAAGGAGAAAATTGAGTAAAGGCAATCAAAGTGTAGAAAATAACCCTAAATTATCAAGGAAAACATAAATCTTGAGGAAGAACTTAAAGTGATTCAGTGTTTTGAATAAGGTGAGCGTCAGAGCAATATTGCACGTAAGTTTAGCTTCACAACTTCAGCAATTCATACAATTTTGTTAAATAAAGACAAAGTAAAAAGTTTCATTGAAGCAGCCAGTGCAGTAACTGCGAAGAAACTCACACGATCACTTATTGTTAGTAATATGCTTGAAAAAATGGAGAAACTGCTAGTGTTGTGGATTGATTCTAAGCATTCTAACGGACACATGCCCCTTAGCCAAGCAATCATTTGCAGTGAAGTACTTTCCGTTTAAATGTGTAAAGCAAGAAGAGGGTGGAGATTCTTCAGAAACATTTCATGCCAGTTCCGGTTGGTTTCAAAATTTTAAACGCCACGCAAATATACATAGCGTTCGTTTTACAGGTGAATCAGCAAGCGCTGATAAAGATGCAGCTATAAAGTTTCCTGACGAATTTCAAGCAATTATTGAAAATGGTGAATACCCCCACACATTCATACAATAAGTAATTTATTCGTAGATTTGAGCGCTGCAGTGACGAAAATGATAACTCGCAGAACCTAGCGATCTATGTATGCATAAATGCGAGCACCTCTGCGAAAAATTTAAAATTGTATTAATATTGATTTTTAATGATAATTAATATTAAATAAATAAAAAGTAACATTAGCGAACCTTACAATTTCGCGAACTGATCACTACTAAGTACATGTTATAATCGGTTTGTTTAGCGCAAATTTGGTTAGCGCAAAGACCGTTCGGTACGTATCCTTTGCGCGAAACGAGGCATGACTGTATTTTCTTTGATATTATTGTGTTGTCCATTAAGGATTTTCAAGAACGTTGTATATTTTATATATTATGCTCTGTACTTGATTTAGTTTGACACGTGACTAAATAATGCGTCAATCTAACTGTACTTTGGTTAATTGGTAAATATTGTGTAAATCTTTAAAATAGCAATTCGTGTATAGTGTTATTCTCGCCATTTCCTTTGTCAGTTATGGTTGTATGCTTCAAATCCTAACATTCATCACACACACGGAAAATAGTAAAGCCTGGGTGACATCCCAGCTTTTCACATAGTGGCTTAGGACTTTCAATCAATGAGTTGACTTCAGAAATCAAAAAGTGGTAATAGCTCTGGAAATATTTTCTATAATTTGCTCAAATTTTTAGAACGTTTTTATATTACACCTTATCACTTGTAAATTTTACCATTTCTTTTATATTCTTAGTTTACCATCTCTAATATAATTCCTAAGTACATCAAATAAACAGCCTCCAATTCCTTCTTATGCCCAATCACTTACCCTATAACTTCCCCTACCAACTGCACCACCCTCAATGACATCTACCTTCTCATCTGCATCCAATCTTTTACGTTGGTCTCGCCAGCAATCCCCTCAACATCCGTATGAACAGCCATCACAACAGCTTTAGACTTAAACAATCGCTGGCTGTGGCTGTTCATGCGAATGATCACAAAATTAAATTCAATGATTGCTTCACAGTGAGGGTCATTCATGCCTTACACGATGATGCTTCCACCCCCAACTCCATCAGTGGGAACTCGCCCACATCCACCTACTAAACTCATTATCTCCTTCAGATCTTAACCTCTGCTAGTATTTCATTCCCTTCCTTACACCCCCACACCTTCACCCCGGTATCAATGCCATCAGTTTTCTCTCTCTTATGCTGAAGAAGTGATCATTCTGAAAGCTCCTTCTACATCTAGGTGTATAAATGTCTCTCTGACATCCCAGCGGCTCTCTTTTTGGAAAGTGTTCACTGGGCTTCCTTCAACATCTAGTTGCCCTCAATTCCCATGGTATAATGAGGTTTGACAAAGTAAACAGCTCAAGTACCCTAAGAGATGATGCATATCATCAGTGCTCTGAATTAGCCGGAATGCACCAGAACGCCGCTCCGGCTCATCACACACGCTGATGATACCGTTCCATTTTGTCAGACATTTAGAAATACCATCCTTTATAGCAAGTGTTCCGTTTAGTTAAAATTTCCATTTCACTACCAATACAAGCATTCTGTTTCGTAACATTTTCCATTTCGAGCACTGAATATCATAGAGAAGATAGGTGGGTAGTAACGGGTGACTTGGACTGGAAGCCCTAGAAGGTTAAATACTCACCAGTCTACATAAAATGAGAGCAATGAAAATAAAAGTATCTTTTTTCCTAAGCTATACAATTGCTTGACAGTCACTTACCTGGATTCATTGTAATGAAAATTCCACATGAATGCTCAATCTTTATCTGCTGTGTTTCAAATACAAAACTTGTTTTCCTTTGACCTAGAGCTTGCAGAATTGATAAAATTTGTTGTGCTACAACTGATAACACTTCTATGTTTATTCTGTTAAACTCATCAAAACATCCCCATGCACCTGTTTGAGCTAAGCCTACAAAAAAGATCATTAATAAAAATATGACTGCCCTTCAAAATGTATCAAAAATAAAACCTACCCAAACGCCAACTACAAAGCAGTTTAATGAGTTAACATTTACCTGAAAACATGTGACCCATACTTTTGTAATCTAAACCTTCAGAGCAGTTTACAACAATAACATAACAACCTAATGCTTTTCCTAAATCTTTGACTGTTTCCGTCTTTCCTGTTCCAGCAGGTCCTTTGGGACTACCACCTCGATGCAAATGAAGCGCAGTGGTGAGTGTGATGTAGCACCTTTAAAAAATATTAAATTCTTTTGAATAAACTTGTTTTCAATATAATGTGCAGATATTACAGTTTTATGGAGGATATTTTACCTATCTGTTAGTGGAGTGATGGCAAGTCTTCCTGAGTTTCCAAGGTATTCATAACCATATACAAAAGAAGTATTTGTTTGTCTTACAATGCAAGAATCTGCCTCTTTATCCCAAGAAAACCGTAACTGTGAAAGCCACTCAAAGGCTGAGACATCTTTGCAACCTAATTAGAGAAATATATTGATTCTTTTCATAGAAAGGTATACCGTAATTTTCCGATTATAATACGCACCCATGTTTTTATGAGTGAAATGTGAAAATTGTCTTACAACCACGTATAATACGCAACTCAATTTTTGTAAAAAGATCACTGTAATATTTCACTTGGTTATTAGCAGTATCAAGACAGTTCTTGTCTTGCTGCCAAGTGAGATATGAGCAAGCATGTTTACAAAAACTTCACGTCTATATATTTTGACTCTCACTTTAATGATCATTACAACGTATAAAAACATTCTCAATGTGGCACTGTGTAATAATCTGATCAGTTGGAATAACAGTTCTCGCATTACCGCCAAGCGAGATGTGTGCAAGAGTGTTTACGAGAACTTTACATCTATATAGTTTTGACTCTCACCTTAAAGATCGATACAATGTATAAAAACATGTCTCCATGTCGCACTGTATAATAATCTGGTCAGTTGGAATAACAGTTTTCGCCTTGCCGCCGAGCGAGATATTTTACGTGAATATCACGTCTAGTTCAGACTCTGTCTTCATACAAGCCGGTCAATGTATGTAAAATAATATTTCTTGATCACAACTTGCATTGATTTTTTCTTAAAAAGCATGACTTTAAAAAGTGTTGCCTCACAAACGCCATGGATGATTCTGAAAACAACATCATATGGGATGATGATTTTGCCAAAGTGGACAGTGAGAAGGAAGATGACAATCTCGGCGATGCCACTTACGTAGACGATGAGAGAGAACAAAATCGCCGGCGAACTATTTGAGGACAGCAATAATGAATTCAGAGGCTAAGATTCGGAAAGCTAAAAGTAAATAAATAATTATACTTATTTTTGTTTTGAAAAATTATCTTTAAAGGAATGTTACCGAAATGTATTGAAATGTACAATTTATTGGTAAAAAATGTTCGAAAATATAAATTATTTCCTTACTAAAAAAAGTTGTATGCGCTTGTTACCATATATAATATGCACCCTAACTTTTTGTCAATTTTTCGTGAAAAAAATGCATATTATAATCAGAAAATTACGGTATGTACACAAACATTATCAAAGAACTCAAAAGACAAAACATTTTTCTAAACGTGCATTTAAAATAATTATGGTGTGAAACTGCTTAACCTTACTTACCAGTTTTATATAACCTGTCAATCACATCTCGTGCATGAACTTCAATAGTCACTAGAGAGACTATTTTCAATCTCTGAAGTGTAGTCAAATCACCTCGAATAGCTTCAGAAAATTTACTCAGCATTTGGTCCTAGAACATAAAAAATAGTGTTAATAATCCAAGGATATTTAATTAATGTTTAAACACATTCACCATCATAAGTGAAAGCCTTTTGCTTTAAATGCCACTCGAATGGAAAATCAGTATCGGTTGGTTGTAGTGTTATATGGAGTATAAAATAAATTTCACCCGTTTTGCATACTTTTACTTTAAGAAGTCTATTATTACTTTAAATAGAGTTACCTTTGCTCAAATTAAATATTTTCAAAGCTGTAACATATAAGAACACAAATTTTGAATCTGCACAGGTTGATGCAAGGTTTCATAATCTCCAAGATTATTTCCGAGAAAATTTTTTTTATTTTGTGTTGGACCAAAATATTTCTTCAATAATGGAGAGGTTTCAATTACTTAAAAATCACAGTGAATATTTTAGTTTCTTGTATAACTTGAGTGAATGAACAAAAGAAATTAATTAATTTAACGAAAGACAGAAAGGTAAATACATAACCTTTAAGAAATATTTGGACAATCTAAGTCTAATTATTTGAGTTACTTACATTGTTTAAAAAGCGGTTTGCTATGTAGAATACAACGGCAGACAAAAATATTACTAAAACTTAGTAATATAAATAGTAGAAACGCCTATCAGTAATACAGGCTATCTTTAATTGTTTATATTGTTGCCTTCCTCCATCTCTCTCCCTCTCCCCTCTCTCTTTCCTCTTCCTCCCCCTCTCTCGTTTTAAAGCATTCAAAGTGCATTTATATTCCCGTAAAGATTGATATAATAATCAGATTTCGAGGTTTAACAATATGAGTCGCTATGGCAACATTCTGTTAAAAATGGCAAGATTTGCATAAAATATGTAAATTATACATTTAACATGGAATACTTCGAACTGTGGGCGAAAAAAGATAAACAGAATAAGAAACTTTATAAATTTTTCTTCAAAATGGTTCAACTCCGAAGGTCGTAGATTAATTCCTTCTAATTTTAATTTCCAAATGAATAAGAGGCTGCACGTCGAAAAATCACGTTTTACATGTTAAGTAATGGGAAATGGAAATGCCTCCCTTGGAGTCAAACCAAGGAATTTTTTCGCGATTTAAATTCGTCATCACCTGAGAGTGTTAATCAAACATCCCTGCCAAATTTCAAGTTTCTATCTTCATTACTTCTCAAGTTATTAGCTTTATGAATCTTAGCGTGACGGACACTAAGCAATTTATTATATAGATTAAAATATTCCAATTAAACATATTGAATACTTATATATTTGAGTTTCATTACTTCATTGAATGTCAACAAATTATTTAAGAACTGTGAGTACCTAGTCTACAGGTTAGAAATTCCAAGGTGAATGTATAATTCTGCAGCTGATACTTATTTTGGTGTCCAAATGCTTTATTGAGGTCTATCCAATAAAACTCTCGAGCAACTGGAATATTCACTTAACCGGAAAACCCAATTCCACAGGCATTCCGGATAACTGAGAGTTTACTATATCATGAACAAATTCATTGCTACCATGATTCAAAGGTACAGAAAGAGGACAAAACAATATGACCAGTTTTTTCTAACCTAATACTGGAATAGAAGATAATACTGGAATTTTGAAACTATAACATAAAAATAAAATCATACACTTGAATTTCATGACCTCTAATGGTATATGAAACAAATTTCTCTTCTAACAAAAATAATCAGACTGTTATAAATGTAGTATTTACCTGTTTTTTTCTCAGTTTTTTTAGTGGCTTCTTTGTTTCTTTGATTTTACAAATATGGAGATTTCTTGTACAATCAGTGGTCCACTGCATCTATATAAAATATTATAAAACTGTATCAACCAATATGTTTTACAAAAGGTTTGCAGAACATTTTTACTATATTTCTTATTCAACATAACTAAACCTATTCATAAATATGTCAGAATAATAAAATTTAATTATTCTATAATTGCTAATAATTACAGGCAGTCCTCGACATCCATACATAATGCGTTCCTGAAAACGTGTACGGAAGTCGAATGTATGGATGTCGAACATAGATTAACATGTTATAGGGGGGGTTCCGTTCCCAGAGAGCCAAAAAATATTATAAATCTCTAATTACGGTAAAAATGTTTAGTTTTTTGAGCAGGGGCCTTTTAGACACAATCGTCGATTTTATAATATAGAGAGGGCAAAATGCAATAAAATATTTAAATAATTGCACAAATAAACACTGCTGTACAGACAAAGATGGCAATGTGGTGTAAACTGGTGGCTGGCAACCTGGCAACCAGCACCACTAGAAATATTCGTCCATCATTTCGTTGACACATGAAAGTCCGAATTCGGCATACAAAAGGCGGTTCAGGGGTGTCAATCTATGCTATCTCAGGTTCTTGTTTCTCACTAGCAGATTCTCCAGTCAATTTAATGTTATGTAAACAAGCCCTGCTCTTGAATTCCGGAGTATCAGCAGCCCCTTCTCCTAAGCGTTTTTTCCAATCTTCGTACAAGCTGAGAGCCTTACCTTGAATTATTGAAAGACTCACTGGAATGTTTTTTTGATGCTGATCCTCAATTCATAATGTTAAAGATCGCTCCATTTCCTCCATCACTACACCTCGCCTTTTAGACACAATCTTCAACGAAATATTTTCAGCATTTTGTACATATTCTTTAATTTTGTTCTTCTCCTTCACAACTGAACACACACTCGACTGGCTTAAGTCCAGTGAGCATCCGATTGAAGCTATAGATTCACTGCTTTCGGTACGCCTAATTATTTCCATCTTTGTCCCAATCATGTTCACTTTATGAGCCCTATGTTTCTTTCCACTTGTATTAGCACTTTCAGTTTTCCATTTCTTACTCATGTTTATAAAATAATAGGTGTAAAATGCACAAACAAAGAAACACTGCTGTACGTACAAAAAAGATGGTAACGTTGCCAAGACTGAATAATAATTTATTGATTATTAACCGACTTTACAGTGGTATTAATCTTGTCAAATTTCAGTACAATATTAAAAAACATTACACACAAATCTTACATTACATACAATACGTATATTATTATGTAGCATACTTTAATTTATTAAAAGTGTTGGCTTGGCTGACAGACAGCACCATTATGCGATAGCTCGAAATGGTTGATCGTCAGCTGACGTACGAAAGTCCAAATTTGGCGTATGAAAGGCGGTTTATGGGCAAGAATTTATAATGTATGAAAGAGCGAATTGTACGAATGTCGAATGTACAGATGTTGAGGACTGCCTGTAATGCAAATGGATGATTCAACAATAAATATTGTCAAATCTGATAAATTAGTTTTCAAATATATATTTGGCACAGTCATTTGTTTTCACAATATATTATGGCCCTTATTTAAATAATGACAACATAATTTTTCAGCATATCAATTAATTAAAATACAAATGGATTACACATTTCTTTGGATATGGAGCTACAAGAAAATGTATTATGACAAAATTTACGGCCACGATGAGGCCTAATTGACTAATAACATGCATGCATGTCTCAAACTAGAAAACTACTTCATACAGGAATTGAACAGTGCCACTTGATGTTAAAACAAGACAAGTTAGTACTACTATGTTTCATAAAAGGAGGAGAATTACCTAGATGAGTAGGATGTGCTCCTTGGCACTTTTCCTTACTGCACACTTCTCATAGCTCCCACAATATAATATAGTAAGAAATTACCATGGAAATCACCCTGTAACTTTTCTTGAGTGTTTAATTATTCCTCCACAACTGTTTAAAAATGTATCTTTCCCAAAATTCTATGGCACACATGTTCATGCCCAATGTCACACCACTGTCCTATGGCGGATCAGTTCAGAAACACTGCATTACAGACGACGAGGAATGCATGTTATCTTTGATGTCATTAGCCATCGGAATGGGACAGTTCGCTGCAGTTGGTTCGTCACAGAGAACAGTTTGCTGCAGCTAGTTCATTGCAGTGACAGTTTTCCGCAAGACCAAATTTACCTATCTTATTATAAGATATAGGATTTTGGGACTTAAAACTACCACTTAAACATTGAAATTTTAAACCAACTAAATGAGATTAGTTATAATGCATGAAAAACATCATTTAGAAATTTTTTTAAAAAGACATTCTTTATTTGCAGCAAATACTTTTTAAAAGTGGCCATAACAAGTTAGGATAGCACAGCAAAAGCAGATATTATAAGGTGATTTTTTTACAAACCCCGCCACTTTTTGCCTCACCTATCCCCAGCAGCTGATCTCAGATCCACCAAATTCTTGCCACATGTAGCTCTCATATGTACTAACTTATCCTGAAAATTTGGTTTCTCTGGATTGAACCATTTCAGAGATATTGCTTGCAGAGACGGATGGACAGACAGAAAAATGACTACATAAGCAATTTTTTTGTAAAAAAAATCACTAAAAATATGGTTCTAGGACAATTTGTCATGGTCCATTGGTTGCATGTCAATTCATCACATGAATAACTCACAGCATGTCAGTTCATTGCTCAACACATTTGTCAAGAGACAAACTGTAAAATGAGGCACTGCGATTGTAGGGGTATTGTGCATGGTAGGGGGAGATACTTTTCCATACAAAAATTTTTATTTATATTTCGATAATACCAGGATGAATCGCTATTCCCTTTCCGATTTACACAAGACAAGACACATTGTATGAGCAAGATATGACATTTTTCCACACTAAAATTTTTCTTTTAATTTCGCTATTAACCAGATGAATCGGAATTCCCTTTGTGATGCCAGGCGAGATACCATGTTTAGTGAATGGCAAGGGGTGTGATTTTTCTTACCAAAATTTTTCCATTGATTTCGAAAATAGTAAGATGAATTGGAATTTTCTTTGCAAATTATGCAGGACAAGACACCATGGTTGGTGTATGGCCAGGGGTGACAACTACCTACACTAAGGTTTTTCTTTTTATGCCCCTAAGGCCAAGCACCCACTGAAGTGGCAGGGAGAGTGGTGTGGCGGCGACGTGGCAGTGAAGTGGCGGCCAACTGTACAAATCAATGGGAAGAGGCCAACAGAGGTGTTGTGGTAGGGACGTGGTGTGTGGCATGTGACTTCTCACCACTTTGTTCCAATCAGTTCATTTTTTGCCACTGCCACCACTCTTGATCGCTGGCTATTTTTATAGACGTTTCGTGCATACGTTTTCTGTGCCAATAATGAGAGACGATCAGGAATTCAACATTCGATTTGTGGGTTTAGTGCAAAAGCAGGAGCATCCCTGTTTATCCGATCACACTTCTGCCGAATATCACAGAATGAATATTCCAGAAAAAGCTTGGAAAGCCATTGCAGAAGAATTGAAAGAAACCGGTAAGTAAATAATTTGTAATACAGGCAACTCCCGAGTCTCATTGGGGATGTGTTCCTGAAGACGTGTTCGAATCCCGAATAGTCGAGTGTCGAATGCCGTTTTTCCATATACTTGCATGTTATAATAGGGGGATACGATCCACATCTTGGAAAAAAAACTGATATGTTAATAAAACAATATTAAATTATGAATAAATTATATGCATGTTATAATCGGGGGATACGTTCCACATCTCGGGAACAAGTCTTCCCTCACGTTCTATAAAGATAAAATAACATTACTGATATGTTAATACAACAATATTAAATTATGAATAAATTATATAATAAATATTTTAAATGTATAACTTATTTTTTGTACTAAAAAGGAAAAAATAAATTTGTGTTTCGAACTTCAAAGATAGATGTATGCAATATGCTTTACAGACAACCCTGTCTGGATCGCGCGAGTCGTTTGTTACAAACGACTAGCGCGAGCTTGATAACATACCTGCGTATATCTATCTATACATACAACTATTTATCGCAGCGAAATTAATATAAAAGTTATTAAAAAAGCACAAAATAACTTAAGAATGAAGAAACAAAATTAAAAATATTTTCATAACTTAAATCTTTTTCAACTGAGCTTACTGGACTTGATTAATTTAGAAGTTGGAAGAAGAGGAGCTATTTGGTGGGGAACTGTTTATTGTTGTTATCAAATTACCTGAATTTATCACGTTCTAGAATTTTTTCCTTCTGTTTCACGTAAGTGCTAATAGTTGACATATTCCCAACAATCGTACGATTTCAGTATGTGTTTCTGACACTGATCATTTACCCAAAGTTTTAAAAGTTTTTCCATTTTAGGAATCACAATATGGCGCCTAGGACTGTTTATTGTTGTTATCAAATTATGTGAATTTATCAATTTTCTAGAATTTTCTCCTTCTGTTTCACTTAAGTGCTAATAGTTGAAGGACACATTCCCAACGATCGTGCGATTTCAGCTTGGCTTTCACCTTTCTCAACACGCTTTAAAATTTCTAATTTCAGTTCATAACTATGAATCTTATGCCCTCTTTTATTTGATTCCCCTACATTATCACTATTACATTTCCTTTTAGATGCCATGTCAAGAGATAAATTTATAAATAAATCAATAAAATAAATAAATTTAAATAAAAGATTAACAAAAAAGAGTTAAATCATCACAAATTCAAACAATTAAAGCAGATATAACTACGTCTACACCAAAACTAAACCTCGCGTTTAGTCGAAACCAATAACTACGCGAAATTTATTCCGCGTATATTATCGATCGGCGGGATCGAAATCTCGAATTAATCGAGACTCGAACAATCGAGACTCGGGAGTCGCCTGTACTTCTATTTGTACATGGCATCTTAAATCTTTTACATCAATAAAAAAAAGATAGGAGTCTAGTTCAAATACATACATTCACACAGAGAAAACATACATACACATGCGCTCATATGTTAGGCAAGAAATAACTTTCTATAGCTTTGCATTATAATGTACAGTATCTGATATGTGAATGAAAAGAAAATCTCCCATAGAAATAATCATAAAGTAGCCATAAATGAAGGAAAGTTTTTCTCGAAATATTAAAAGAAAATGTAAGTTATGGCTGAAAATATCTTTTTTCAGCGTTGTCCCATACTGTTCTTCACACACAGTATTTTTCCTGCCATGGCAATGTGCCACTCGGTTTTAAGAAAAAATCGCATAGTTCATTTTTGAGAGCAATAGCAGAATTCGCTGCTCTGTTTTGGTTTGTAAGCCGGCATTGTGTCGTACTATTATTTTCAACTGCAGCAGTAAGTTGCAAAGTAGGAGTTGAAAGGACACCCTCATGATGCCAAATAAAATTGTGGAATACACAAACAGCCTGAATGATATTATCAATATTTTTGATGTCACAGTGTATTGGCGTTTTCAAGATCCTGAATTTTGACACCATCATTCTGAATGCACACTCGACAGATTTACGTCCTCTCGATAATCTACTGTTGAATATGTGTCTGCTGTTTGTCAGGTTTTGAGGAGGATATGGTTTCATGATATTTGTTGTGAGAGGAAAAGCTTCGTCCGATGCAAAATAATATGGAAAATCTATCTGCTCTCCCGGAAACAGAGTTGGTTCTGGTAACTGTAGCTTTCCACTGAATAATGCTTTTCCAAATACACTCTCTTTAAGGGCTCTTCCATCACTGTTCCTTCTGTACTCACCAACATCAATGCACAGAAACATTCCATCTGCTTAAGAAACAGCTAGAAGTACCATTGATCAGTTTGGTTATTTTAATTGTTGAGCAGCCATCGTCGGTTAAGGCACTGAAAATTTCATATTATTGAGCAGTTTGGGGGGTGCACATGCACCTGCACCTCCCCCCCTCACCCCCCCCCCCTCCCCTGCTACGCCACTGCAACCAACTGACTGGGACGAGTTGTTGTAGAACTGTATTTTTATGGCCACTTCTTAAAAGGATTTGCTGCAAATAAATTAATGCCTTTTTAAAAATATTCTCAAATGACATTTTTCATGTATTATAACCAACCTCAATTAGTTGGTTTAAAGTTTCAATATTTAAGATTTAGTTTTATTTAAGTCCAAAATACTATATCATACAATAAGAAAAGTAAATTTGGTCTTGCAGCAAACAAGCTATGGTGAACCGGTTGTGGCAAACTGCTGCAGTGACCCGGCTGCAGCAACATCAATGTCTAAAGCTGGATGTATTTTATTAAAATTTAATGAGATCATTTTTTAATATATAGACATTTTCTGAAAATTGACAAGAATAAACTACCCCTACCATTACACAGAAGCTTTCATTCCAATGAAGCTTCTATTCTGGATAGTATTCTGTCCAAATACAATAGTTTATCTGACTGTATTTAACCCTTAAAACCACATAGAGACAACAGACTTATAACAGCTGAAATTGTAAAAAATGTTCTATAACAGAGCACCTAAATATTGGATACATATCAGAATCATTCAAATTGAAGTTGTTTTTTTCATGAACAAAATACTTTCTAATATACTTTATCCATGAGAAAGTAAAAATAGCAAAGAGAATATTTAGGTGTTGCAACTAAATTTGCAGCATAAGTAATTAGCATATGTTGGAAATTTGAACAAAAGTGTTATCATTAACGAATAATGATTATGGTCATTTGTTTGTGAAAGACAATATCAATCTTATGACAAATTTATCAGCATATCTGTGTTTATGTAAATTATTTATAAAGATCAGAGAAGCACAAACACCAATTAAATATACACTCACTTGGCTTGCACATATACAAATTTGTCCAGGCCACTCTTTAACCCATTTATCTCTTCTAGGCAAATGTTTCCGCAAAGCAATACAGCACTGTTTCAATATAAGTTTTAAGCTCTCTCTCATTGCTAAGACTGGCAAAAGAAAAAATGGCAAATTACGGCAAGATTTTCAATTACTGTATGGATATTTACAATTCATAAAATTATTAGGTAACTTAAATATCTTATCTCAAAATTGCAAAATTCACAATTGCTAGAGAAACATGACTGAGTGGATCAGTGGCTCAATAGAGGCGACTCCCGAGATTCGACCGTTCGAGATCCGACCAACTCCAGAATTCGACTGGTCGAATCGACCCAGCTGATCGATCAGTCGAATTAGAAACTAGTTTACGGGAAGTAATTTTCAGCCCGCCCTACCACGAGAGGTTTAGTTTCAGTCTAGACGTCATTATTTCTGCTCTAATTGTTTGAATTTGTGCTGATTCGACATTCAACTGTTCGAGATTCGACCACGTTTTCAGGAACGCATCCCCGTCGAATCTCAGGAGTCGCCTGTATGAGGAATACAGATTTAAAATTGAAGTATTGTATTTTCCATCGTATAGGACACGATTTTTTTCAAAAAAGTTAAGTCCAAATTTCACCCTGCGTCTAATGCAACGAAAGTCAAAAATATTACTTAGGAAAAAATGAGCCTTTTTAATGTTTAGTTAGATCTATGGTCTGATTCAACCCCCAGTAGAACTCTAAAAGATATTTATTACAGTTCAACGCTACTAAAAACAAATATATATTATTACAAGACAAATTAAATAATTAATAACTAAAGATAAGGGAGCACAGTGAATACAGTTACACAAAATACAGAGGGATTCAGGAAATTTTGACACCACTCTTGATATGTGATCTTGCATGTCTTTCCATTTACAGATTCCCTTAAATGGAAACTTTGTGAACCTGAAAATGTGTTGATTGCATAAAAACTGATGCTTTGAATAACTTTGCCTTTTTATATATCGACTACACATATAATAATTCACTAAATGCAAACAGTAATGCATTAAGTTAGCCAAAAAGTCGAAATTCTAATTCTGGCATCACTGCAAAAGACTGTAGGATAGCGTTATCATACGTAATATCAGACCATAGTCGAAAAATACATCTGAAACCTTGGAAGAAAATTTAGTTTTGTTAAATATTCTATGCCAATTGTGAGTGATGAAAACAACAACAAGGCAGATCTGCAAGGTGAACAAGAAATTGTGTTTTCATTTAATAATTCAATAATTGTAGTAAAATAAATAGAAAATACATGTATGAGAATATGCACAAAAATAGTTTTTATCCAAAAAAAATCCCTTCTGAAATCAGGGTGCATATAATGCTTTTGGCCTTTCATTCTGAAGAACTCAGCACTGAAGAAGACCTTCTGGGGACGATGCTTACGGAGAATGGGACTTGGAAATAATCATTTGAAGAAACTATACTCAAGAAGACATTCACCAACCAAGATCTCAATAAGGGCTGAAAAGTGTTATAGGACTTCTTAAACTTCATGAAAGAAAAAACCTCATCACAAATAAAAGTGAGCAGCGAGAATTATTGACAAGATGTGAGAAAAAATTAATACTTCTTCTATTACGTTAAATTTGCATTCAAATTGAAAAATGTCAAACACATGCATCACAGAACCCTAAAGTCGTAAGAGCCGTCAACACACCATAAGCGCACTGTGCCATTATATCGTTGTTTCAAATGTGCAGTTCTATCTAGCACATGTGCGCTAAGTATAATGCTCAATGCTTTGTGCAAAGAGTAAAAGGGAAAGAAAAATATATTTGGCAAGATGACTGAAAGGAAAAATGAATTTCTATTCACTTTCTATATAGGCACCACAAATTTCCCCTTTGTATTCGGTTTATGAAATAGTTTCCAAGGAAAATGGATAGTAGAATATTGCTGCGATTGGTTAAAATGGATGAACATGATCGTGCCTGACTAGACTGAACATAGAACTGTAGGCCCTGGCGGTGTTTCTGCTTAACAAAATACAGAAGTCAAACTCTTAGGCGTAACAGAAGAGTAGTGTATGTACCAAATAAACTGCACCAGTTAGATCAGTCATTAAAATGGCATGATGAGATTATTGTATTAATTGCTGTATTTGAATTCTTTACTTTCTTTAGAATAAGAAAAACGTATTTTTTGCATTTTACTTGTTAATTCATTTTTTTATTAAATTTTCTTTTTCTTCCAATAATATATATATATATATATATATATATATATATATAATAGTCAACCTACTGGGTAAAGGCCCTCTAAGCTTGGGTCCCCTAGGAATGTGCCTATTGGGTAATCCAGCACTGACAAGTTTTAAGTTAAATATTTGTTTGCTTTAGATTAGATTTAATGTAATATTAGCTACATTTTTGAATTACATTAAATGATCTTCTTACCTACATGATGGAGCCAAGCTTCGACTGCCCCTTTTATAGGAACTGGTTTATGGAAATCCACATACTCACCATCAGCTGAAAACATTCCAAGAGCTTCCAATGGATCAGCATGAAGCTGCAAATTACAATTTGATAAATATTGCCATTAAATGACTTATACAAGAAAATAACAGGAGACAAAATATCAGTTGCAAGAAAAGATAATATGAGAGAAAATGTTTAAGAGTTGTGATCTTAGTGCACATTAGTCATATTTACCATTAAGCATGCCACTATAAAAATTGATTTATACATTGTAATGTTATGATGGATATATACATATACAAGCAAATAGAAAACAATTAATTTGTACATACCATTCATTCTATGTAATTTCATATATTGTTATATGAAATTAATTACTTCATAAGTTTAAGGATACAAACTGTGTATCATGTTATAACTCTTAAAAATAAAAGAATGAGGAAATTTTATAGTCATATTATCATCTGATGCCTATGATGGTTTATGATTGTTTTATTAGCATCAACATCAAATTTTCATTAATCCTTTGTAATTTGTCTTCATGTATCATATGTATTACTCTCTTTTGAATAAGGCTATGAAATTTTTAACATTTCACTTTATCTGCACTAATTATTATAAGCCAAACGACAAAACAGGATCATATGAATCCAACAGCATTTACACATACTTGGGACAGATATTTTGTCTACCATTTAAAATTAATCTTAATTTTTTTTTGTGAACAGAAATGAGCCTGCAGAACACCCAGAATAAACATTGACAGTTGTGTAAAAATTGAATAATTAGGTCTCTAAAAATTTGCCAATTACCTTTGGTGGTCCAACATTCATACAGAAACTTGATTTAATTATAGTATGATAATGAGTGATCCAGTATTTAAGCCTATACATGCAACTTTATACATAATGACATATTGAAATAGAAGATACCATCATTATAGATAGCGTTTGTATATAAAAAGTCTTTCTGAATAAGCATAATCAACCAGAAATTCAGAGTAGGGATCAAATGTGAGGTCAGTATGCAAAGATAAACCGAAAATGAAAACTAAGCACCAATACTTCTCTGGCTCTGCCATGTCTGATGACATGAAAAACTATGTACCTACACGTAATAAGATTGCAAAACTACTAAATTACTTATGTGTTCTTAGTTAAAGTATGCCACGATTACATAAGTCAGACTTAAGAAAAACAATTTCAGAAAAAATAAAAATATGTACCTCAAACCGCATATACTCGAGACCTCATACCGCATTTGGTAAAACTGTATACATTTCACAAAACACGTATACTCAAAACCGCGGTTGGAAAAACCCTGGTTGGCGAGGGATTACTGTATTATGCAATAATAAGGAAAAAATAAAATTTTATTTACTGTATCTGCCCGAATACAAGCCGATGTTTTTTGTCAAAATTTATCATGAAAACATCACTCCCTCGGCTTAAATGCGAGTCTGAGGAAAATTTGTGTTATGGTTAAATCTCGAAGTCTCTCATTGCCTTTGTGTTCAAATGACAGTACTATATTTTTCATAAAGTAAATATTTGACCTACAATGAATATACATAAAAATATCTTGGCAAGATCGCTTGCATAAATTGACGATTACGCAAAATGCATTGACGGCTTTGAATGCTCAACTGTTTGAATTTCTGTAAAACTTTACATGGAACGTGTATAATCATAAAAATGCAATTTCTTAAGGCAATGCAAATGCTAATTTCATTGGAAATAGACTTGGATGAAAAAATATCTTGGCGAGATCGCTTGCGTAAATTAACGATTATGCTAAATGCGTTGACGACTTTGAATGCTCAACTGTTTGAATTTCGGTAAAACTTTACTTGGAACGTGTATAATTATAAAAATTCTTTCTTAAGGCAATGTATATGCTAATTTCATTGGAAATAGACTTGGATGAAAAAATATCTTGGCGAGACGGCTTGAGTAAATTGACGATTACGCAAAATGCATTGACGGCGTTGAATGCTCAACTGTTTGAATTTCGGTAAAACTTTACATGGAACGTGTATAATTATAAAAATGCAGTTTCTTAAGGCAATGTATATGCTAATTTCATTGGAAATAGACTTGGTTGAAAAAATATCTTGGCGAGATCGCTTGCGTAAATTAACGATTACGCTAAATGCGTTGACGGCTTTGAATGCTCAACTGTTTGAATTTCGCTAAAACTTTACATGGAACGTGTATAATTATAAAAATGCAATTTCTTAAGGCAATGTAAACGCTAATTTCATTGGAAATATACTTGGATGAAAAAATATCTCGACGAGATCGCTGTTACTATATTTGACCTTTTGTGAAAATGAAGTTGAATGAAATTATTGTCACTGAATATGGAACATTATTCAGCAATGCAAAATTATTAATTGGAGTAATATTTCAAAATGTCAACAACTAAACCATTTCCCACACATTTCTTCGATACTGAATAATGTATTCTAAGATGTGCATGAATGCCCGGTACACTTCAGCATAAAATCTACAAAATTTATGTTTTTGCCAAAAAACTGTGGAAATTTTTGGGGGGTCGGCTTAAATCCGGGGTCGGATTATATTCGGGCAGATACGGTATTTATCGATTGTGAGTTCAGCTGTTAAGGAGGAACAAAATTTACAACAATTTCAGTGGAATAAATTCCTTCTTGCTCAACAATGTTGATTTACTAAACTTTATTTAGAACTTTTGTAAAAGTTATATGGCGCAAGATAATAAAACCTCTAAGGCACCATATAACTTTTACAAAAGTTCTAAATAAAATTTAGTAAACCAACACTGTTGAGTAAGAAGGAATTTATTCCACTGAAATTGTTGTAAATTTTGTTCCTCCTTACCAGCCGAACTCATGATCGATAAAGAAATAAAAATTTATTTTTTCCTTTTTAGTGCATAATATAAAAGTTATTTTTTAAAAAAACCATTTTTAATTAATTTATTTTTATTCTGAAATTATCTGTGGTCCGGAACAGCCCAGATCCCAAACTTATCGAATTAGCAATGCTTGACTATTCTGAAAAAATCATGTTGATGAAGATTATGATTATAATTAATATTATCACTATTATTATTATCTGATGAATTTTGACAATAATGCAGCATGACTTTCCTTGCACTTTTATATATTAAATTATTATGAAAGCAAACTTAATATTAATACAATCCTGTTAAATATAATCTTATGGAATATAAGTTTTGGAAATAATCACCTTTAATTTACATATGTTATCAAAAAATTTCTTTAAATGTGGTTGAACAGCTTGTGGATTTTTTGAGTTTCCTAGTATTTCAAGCAAGTCATCATTAGAGATGAAATAAAATCTAGGAAAGCTATGTCTTTTGATTTCTAAATATTCTTCCAGTGACTTTTGTATAATCTCCAAATGACCATTCAAGGAACTTAGAGTCTTCAAAAGGCCTGAAAAAAATAATTCCTTCTTAAGTATGATAAACTGTAAAGATTTGTCACAGAAGAGCACCAAAAAAAATGAGTGAAACTTTAATTCAGATAGTAGAAGCATTTGTACTATACTAATTATACTCCAACATTTTTACTTATGAATTTTGTAAGTTCAACTGTGGGAGTTATATGAATATATCAGAATGCTTGAAAACTATTATTTTTTAAAGAACAAGCACTTACCTGGAAGTGAACAACAACGTAATGCATTTTTTTCCAGATATAATTTTGATGTTGTTAGTTTCCATTCTTTAGAAATGAGATCAAAAGAACCAGATTCTTCAGGAAGTTGCTTACGAATATCTTCCCCAAGAAAAATATTCTGAAAAGAAATTTGAAATTCTTATGTAAGAAATATAAAAGAAGCTGAAATTTGCATTTATTTAAGGAAGCATACAATAATTCGCAAAAAGCATTTTTGAAAAGTGTAACTCAAAAAAATAGACATCATGAGTGAAATTATTTTTCTAAAATGAGAATTTTAAGTTTATAGATTTAAATTTCAAGGATATAGATATCATCAATTCCATGAAAATAAGTCTGAGAAAGCCTTGTTAAGCCCAAAGGATGCGTCCTGAAAAATCTCTGCAGTAAACAGTTTATAATGTAGTACATACATAATATGAATTGGTTCAGGATAACACATGGTTCGATATAGTTTTAAAGTAAATAAACAAAAAATGCATAAATACACACAAATATTACTGAAAAGTTATTACACTATATTTACTTAAAAATAACTATTATCACATATTAAAACAGCACATACAGTAACAGACTGCTCTAAAGGCACCCATGGGACTGAAGTCATGCAACTAAATTGAGTGTGCCATTATAGCGAATGGCCAGGGCCAGATTTAAGTTTTTGGTACCCATAGGCACTATTTTTCGATGCACCTTTTCTCATTAAATTAAGTTTTGTAACAAAGTCGCATACATTGCGTAAGTTACAAAGATGCTCCCACGCAGTACAAGATCAACTCAGCATAAACTTATGAAATACGGGTTGTTGCAACATTGTTTAAAAAGAAATACACAAAGTCAAAAACAATTGACTATTTTAGGATAGAATTTCATTGTAGTCTAATTCTGGCGCCCCTTTCCATAGGTGAATAAGGTGGTCAGCACAATCCTGTTAATTAAACACGGAAAACAATGATCAATTGAAGCGCCATTGAATAAGAAAATTATTTATATGAAAGGCCCACTCTGCGTGTATCCATCGGATTTTTGCCTTAGTACTACCTTTAATATAATGTAAAATATGAAATTTAAAATTTGTGTATTTTTTCGAAGAATCCTGTAATTATTGATGGACATTACACTAATGTAATCTTAAAAAAGGCGATATAATTCAAAATTTGTTCATTATTTAAAGAAAACTTCGATATTTTGCATCTTTTATAATTTGGTATCTTTCATAATTTGGTGCCTTTCATATCTTGGCACCATGGGCAGTTGAATATGTTGCCTGTGCGGAAATATGGCCCTGTGAATGGCTCACCATACAACATTTTTATTGAATTGAGAAAAGTAAAATTATAAGTGATAACCACATAGCATAAGTTAGGCTTATTCGTATCTTTTTAGGTGAATAAATGCATAAAAAATCACGAAAAATATTAATTAAACCTAATTTTTGGCTTTTCTACGATATGGAAATTCATTTCCATACTTTTTTCAGCATAACTGTGAAAATACCATGACGATATCTCATTTTTAAGATATTTGAAAATGCTAAAGAAAAAAGGCTTCGCTTCGTTTCAGCTCTGCTCATGTTATTCAAATGGAGAAAAGATATGCTCCTGAAGTCAAACCCAGGACTATTATGTACATGGCGAGCAGTTTCAAATTGAAAAGTTGAATAGTCAAGCGATTCCTGAAAGTTTGATCGAAAAGGCTGTAAAGCTTTTTAATTATGAGCGATTTTCCTTTTCTCCAATCTAACACCATATAGCAACCAAGCGTTACAACCTCTGCACCGTCTCGCGAATGTCTGCTTTCATTACAATCCCGTCCGAAAAGTCTTAAGAGGTTCGTATTCCTTGGCGTCAAGGATAGATGTGAGCGTAAATATGTTATTATTTATCGTAGAATTCCATTAAAAAGACGCTCTTGATCAGCGCATTCACCCAAATATGTTGCTTGAGTCACAATCGCACTAAGTTAACAACATAAAATAGTTTAAATTTTATTGCAAAAGACGTGGTCGGCTAGTGCCCCTCTGCTGAGAGTGTAAAGACACCTAAGCTCGGATTTGAGGATGGGCCTCGAGGTATGGGCCTCTAACCCGAGTGAATGATGGTCGAGGGGTCAGCATTGCGGTCAGTTTTGAATGTGGTCCCAGCTAGTTGACACAAGCCCTTGAATCAACTAAGCTACCAAGCCAGACTAATTCTCCATTCTCGAATTGGTGTATTTACGGTGAAGAAAGGGCTAACTCAGTAGTAAACCTTACCACACTAGATGTCCTCACCAAGGCACAGCGGAAAACACCCCTAATTTATCCCAGAAATTGAGAAGATGTAAAATAACAAGAGTGAAATGATGGAAATTTAACTTACATGCATGTGTGCATAATACTGATCACAAATGTGAAGCTTGAGAAGAAGAAAAATTCTGAACTTGACAAGTTCAGAATTTTTCTACTTCTCAATCTTTACTAACATTTTAGTTAAAGAATGTTTCAAAAAAATTCACTTTGTGATAAAAACAATATATTATTTTTTCTTTCCTGTAACATTGATCAATTTTCATAGTAAAAACAATCTAGTAAGTGAAAATTGTTGAAAGATAACATCAAGACATACAAGTGAAGTTAATATAAAAATTGCATAAATTGGTATAAAATATGGCAATATGATTTACAATTGAAACCTTGCAGAAGATTTTGCCACTGTGCTACTAGGATATGTCACAATGAACAATATGGGCAGAGATCATAAGCAGGGTAGAAGGTGCTTTTAATGCTGAAAGGAGATCAGTGAAACCGGAGGTGTGCAATCTTTATGTGTGATGGCATGCATTTGTAAACACGAGTCTTAGGTATTAGAAAGCTCGGCAGGGCATATCAGAGTTTATGTAGAACTTATTATTACTTATTGTAATATCCTGTTTCATAAAGTTTTTGAGAAAATTTTAACTCTTTCAAATAGTATTGAATAAAATGAATGAGAGAACTAAAATATGGTTGATGAAACTGTAGAAACAGTACTGATGTCATAATTGTTTCTGGATTTTTTATTCAGATATGTACTACAGGCAGTCCTCAACTTTCGTACATAATGCGTTCCTGAAAACGTGTCCAAAAGTCGAACATAGATTTACATGTTATAGGGGGGTTCTGGGAACAGAGAGCCAAAAAATATTATAAAATCTCTAATAATAATAATAATTATGGTATAAATGTTTACTTTTTTTGTGCAGGGACCTTTTAGACACAATCGTCGATTTTATAATATAGAGAGATAGGGCAAAATGCAATAAAATATTTAAATAATTGCACAAATAAACACTGCTGTACAGACAAAGATGGCGACATGGTGGAAACTGGTCGCCTGGTGGCTGGCAACCAGCACCACTTGAAATATTCGTTCATCATTTAGCTGACGTGCAAAAGTCTGATCGGTGCACAAAAGGCGGTTCAGGGGTGTCAATCTAGGCTATCTTGGGTTCTTGTTCCCTTGTATTATCCTAAGGTTATCACACACATAGTGTAATTGATTATTATCTTTCTATAATTTATCGTTATTTGTTTTTCATTCTTTTTTCTCAAGAAATTTTTATTACTGTAAGAGTTACATTTATTCGTACTGTTTGTAACACAGTGCTTCCATCCTTACCATAATCTAGTCGTTGACTATAGTTATTATATCTTGGTATTAAGTTCCCCTTTTCTTGTTTATGTCTATTTATTTTTTTGTATTTTTGGTGAAATTATCTTTGTTTATGGCAGTGTCTTTTCTGGCAGAAGTGGAAGACCAACTGTTGCTGAACCCCAATACTGTTTTACAGGCTGAGTTGGATAAGAAATTACTTTGTGATTAATGAAACTTATTCGGTGATTTGTGACTACAATGTGATTACCAGCTGTAAATAAATATTATTATTATTAATGTGCGAGTTGTACAAATATCGAACGCAAGAAAGTCGAGGACCGCCTGAAGTGCACATACGAAATCCCTCTTTTTTCATTAAAGCATTTGCTATTTTCATAGTTTTTTTGTAATAATGCCTAAACTTGGCCCCAAATAGAGTGATGATTGAAATGAAAGAAAAGTCGGTAAAAAGGGCAAAAAAAGTGACAAGTTTGGAGAAGAAAATTGAAGTTTTAGATAGGCTTGCACATAATGAATTTGCTTCATCAGTTGATAAATTACTTGGTGTGAACGAGTCCACAATAAGATTGATTAAGAAAAGTGAAGAAGCGATCAAGAGTCCCGTTGAGTTCAACTGTCATTCACGAGAAAGCCAAGCTACTGCACAATCATTATGTCTCAAATTGTTTTGCGGTCTGCTAATGGGATATCACCAACGTCATCAAAGCGTGTGCAGATCGGTTCCTTGCTCTTTAAAAAAATGTGACGTTATTCAGAACGCCACAGTACGTATTGTATTATTATATTTGTTCTTCTCCTTCACAAATGAACACACACTCGACCGGCTTAAGTCCAATGAGCGTCCAATTGAAGCTAAAGTTTCGCCGCTTTCAGCACGCCTAATTATTTCCATCTTTGTCTCAATCGTGTTCACTTTATGAGCCCTATGTTTCTTTCCACTTGTATTAGCACTTTCAGTTTTCCATTTATCACTCATGTTTATAAAATAATAGGTGTAAAATGCACAAACAAAGAAACACTGCTGTACATACAAAGACGGTAACGTTGCCGAGACTGAATAATAATAATAATTTATTGATTATTAACCAACTTTACAGTGGTATTAATCTTGTCAAATTTCAGTACAATATTAAAAAACATTACACACAAATCTTACGTTACATACAATACGTATATTATTACGTAGCATACTTTAATTTATTAAAATGTTGGCTTGCGATAGCTCAAAATGTTTGATCGTCAGCTGACGAACAAAAGTCCAAATTCGGCATACAAAAGGCGGTTTAGGGGCGAGAATTTACAATGTGCGAAAGAGTGAATTGTACGAAAGTCGAGGACTGCCTGTACAAGGTATGGATGCTGATTCCATAATCCTAATACAAAAAATATCCTAATTATTCCATAAATTTTAGTGTAACACATAGGTTATTGCCTATGCCAGGGATTCCCAAACTTTGTGAAACCATGGAACCCTTATGTTCAAATATGTTTTCTCCTAACTTAGATGTGATAAGCCAAATTTTAATTAAATTAATTTTATAATCATTCTAATTTTTATTTACATAGTTTATGTCTCTTACAATGTACAAGTGAAGCCCATGTTTTCTGCTATAAATAAGAGAAGAACGAACATACTGGGTTTCTTCCTCTGTCTATCATGGAACCCCATGTAGCTTCTGTTGAACCCTTGAGTTCAGTGGAACACAGTTTGGGAAGCCCTGGCCGATGTTGCTACCTTGGAGATCACATTTGATTACTTCAAGTTTAGATATTGGTGTAGAGTGGTTTTTTTGAACTATTTGCAGAATGCAAGCACCATGTGAGTAAGATTTAACAAATATACTAAACTAGTGCAATGCCCATTGAATTACCAACAGGAGTAAAGATTCAACCATTCAAGCTATTTATGGAGATCAAATTGGCATCAGAAACATAAATTGTATTGAAAGTCATTTCCCTCTCCTTCATTCCCCCTCTCCCACTCTCTTCCCCTCTCTCCTTTCCCTCTCCCTTCCTCTCCTTCCCTCTTTCACCATCCCTCCCTCCCCCTCCCTTTGTCTCCCCCCCCCTCCCTCTCTCTCATATTAAAAGCAATCAAAGCATGATTACACCCATAAGGATTGAAATAACAATATGATATCAAGGTCTAACAATGGAATTGGTAAGCTAGGCAACATCCCCTTCAAATGGCTAGATTTCCTCAAACTGTGTGAATTAAACGTTTAAACTGAGCGATTTCAAATATTAGTTTAGATTACCTCCAAATAAAGATACTGCCTTTGAACCATTAAAAGCATTTCAAGCCCATTCACCATCAAAGTCAGAGCCTTTTCCCAATGCTTAACATCTTTAATAAAGGGTTCCACAAATCTGAAAAATGAGCAAAATTAACAATTATTTTAATAATAATTGACTATAAAAAATTACACTACATCACATATCTAATGAATAAGATAGGAACATTGATATTTCACTATTCATTACTTCATATTTTATTACATTAGCAGTCTATTATATGATGGACAAATCTGCTTATTTGACACTAATGTTCCTCAATCACACCCCTCATTTAAATAAAACTGGAGTGTACACTCAGTGTAAGTGAGATGTTTAACCGTTACAGTATCAATTTAAATGCCCGCTGAGAAGGCCGTCCGACAGATTTATTTAAGATATTTAAATGCTGTATATTTATTTTTGAATAAATCAGTATATCTTGGGAACTAAGAATGATAAAAACCATCAAATAAAAAGTAATTTATAGAAAAAATAATGATGTTACCTACTTAAAATTACATGCTCAATAAATTCATACTAAAACCACATTTTTATGGTAATGTACTGGTGGTTTGTCTCATACACCAGGAAGTGGAAAATGCCCATAAAAGAGAGCATGAAAATGCTCAGTGGAGTCAAGTTCTCTGTGAAGTTCAGTCTCTCCTTATTTTTTATGCCACTTGGCTGAGCAGTAAATGGATGCACACTGCTGATGTATTGGATAAGCGGTAGAAGCTTCCAATAAGCATCCTCATGAACCTTGGTCACACTCTGTTCTTCAGCCACTTGTTACTCTACCTCACTCTCTTCATTAAATTCATCATATGTATTAGAATCACTATCTCAATAGTACTCTTCCATCTTCCCCACTTTTCTTTTTGAGGCCATTGCATATAAAATTACTTTCTAAGAAACCCTATTACTCAATGCCACACAAGTCAGGCACTGGCCGACAACTAATCAAGACTGACTTAGAAAGATCCTAATACCACGTGAAAGAATAAAAAGAAAAGAAAACAGAACATGAGATAAACACAAGGCCAAAAGGATGAAGCATATAATCAAGAGGAACCTCATTACATTACAAAGAGGGAGAAATGAAATCAATAAGCATTTTCACGAATTCGGCCTCCGGTTAATCACCCTTTCAAGATGTAAACATACTCTATCTAGACAATAAGCTTAGCAACACTTACTACCTTCATATGCTGCTAGGTGGAAGATGAATAATCATTTGCAAAGTGTGTGTCCTAGGGAAAAATCCTGGGTGTCTGCCTCCGGACATAAAACCTTCCTGTGTGCACTTAAGTGCACGCTCGGCCAATGGCACCTACAAGGGCCGGCATGGGCAAATCAAAATGTGGTGCCCCTAAGTAGCAATTTATCTAATGCAAACATATAAATTATAAGATCTTACTAAAGATCTCAATTAATGCTCTCTTTGTTTGATCCACACATACACATTTGTAATTCTAATTGTTGTATTAATAAAATCCGTGCAAACATTGCATGGGAACAGCTAGTATGTATACATATATTCAGAACAAACTAATTTTTTTACAAATTTAATAAATATTTATAATATGAAATTAATGCAAAATTTTACTGTTAGAAAGATGGGGATGAGGTTTTACAATAAGGTCAGCTAGAAGGTTACAGATGTATAAAGGTTGGAAACTGCTGGCATAACTAATAAATTTTTTCTCTTGGACTCCTCTTCCTAAATCCTTCCACCATTTGCTCTTACACTATATATTCTTTTCCTCAACTTCAATGATTCCATCTGAGAAAACAACATTAAAATAGCCAACTCCCATCTCCTCCTCCCTAATACCCAAAAATTCCCACATCTTGCTGCAAATCTCAATGGTTCTATTGAAGATGCATCAAGAAACAGAGCCTATCACCAAAATAGACTCCTCAAAAAGCTTTCCCACCTGTGCATGCCCCACCATCAAATTCAGCTGATGCATCCAAAATCACCCATTTCTTCCTCCATTCCCAAAGACCGTACTTGGCCAATCTTTCTTCCTCATTATGACCTCTCCATGTTCTCAACAAATACACATGTATTTTATCCTTCATGCCACAAGCCCCACCTTAATTCCTCTACACCTACCACTCCTAATCACACCCTCCACCTCAAGATACCATACTAAATATAACCTCTCTCTAAAAGAGAGTGAGAAGGTGGTGAGGTAGGGAGTATGATCACTGGGTTCACTACAAAAACTTGTTTCAATCCTTATATTTATAGGCATGCACATATTACTTATTAGCATATGGTAGACAGCAGCTTTGAATTCAAATATTGCTCAAAGCTGAATGGGACTAGTGGCTGCCACCAACTGGGCACAGCCTACTGGTCGCGGCCAACTGGTCACGGAGCCAACTGGGCGCAGAGCCAACTGAGCCCAGAGCCAAATGGGCGTGAAGCCAACTGGGCACAAAGCGGAGCCAACTCGCCGCAGAGACTAATGAAAGCTTGCTATTTAGTACAGACTGTATTAGTATATAATAATAATATAATTAATATATTTTACCGAATGCTACGGGTTGGTTCATCATTAGAAATCTCAGTTTACTTCCCTTTATTTGTTTTTTTTGTACTTCATATAAATAAACCCAAAAGAAGTTATCCATACAGAATTTCACATTGGGGATGAAATTTTAAAAAATCTACCACAAAACTTAAAGGGAATTTCACTTTTCACTACATCATATTCAATTACAATCTCGCACGTCAATTTGTCGCAGAACTCAGAAAATCCACTAAATAATAATATTATATTATTATTATATATACCGGGTGTATCAGAATACCCCCGAAATATTTTGTAGGGTTATAGAGGAGACCTAAAAAACCATTTTGAGATAGGGAATGAGTGGTCGGAGAAGCCTCTGTTATGCACCAGAGAGCATTGAAGTCAACGCGTTGAGGTGATCATCCACAATGCCACAGAGAACTGTTGTTGATGGTGGTGGACGGAAGTCACGTGCGGATTATCATCTGCCCACACATGGCTGTTTCTGCAGTTGTAGACTCCATCCCTGGTAAAACAGGCTTCGTCAGTAAACAAAACATACTACCTGAGAAAACCAGGGACTTCTGCACAACGATGTAATATCCAGCGGGAAAATTCCTGTCTGGGTCCAAAATCATGAGGGCACAAACCCTGAACTCACTGTGGGTGATAAGGATGAAATTGCTGTTCATGAACGACCCTCCACATAGACATGTGCAATAGCACGGGTACTTGTTGATGGCTCTTCTCTTACTCGCTCCAACACCTCTTCCTCAAACAAGGGGGTTCGGACTGACCTCCTTGCACCGCAGCCTTGTTTTGACGGTTTCATCGATCCTGTCTCCCGCAACCATTGAAACACTGCTGTGAATGTGGTGTGATGGGGATGTGTTTTGTTTTGGAAATCTTTCCCTGTAAAGCTGCGCAGATCTCCATGCACTCCCTTTAGCTTCACCATACACAAAAACGATGTCAGCAAGTTCCGCAGTTGTGTACTGAGCCATGCTAACCACTTCAGTTGTAAACATCAAATGTCGAGTAAGCAGCATCAGCTGACTAGGACAACGTCATAGTAGCTACGAGGCCTAACAGGGGAAGAGGGGTGGAATGTTTGAGAGTTTGTTTGCCTCCAGGTATACTTGAGGGTTTGTCTATCTTCCAAGCGCAACCTCGACGTCTGGTGTTCTGTTGTGCATAACGGAGGCATTTCCGACCTCTCATTTCCTATCTCAAAATGTTTTTTTAGGTCTCTTCTATAAACCTACAAAATATTTCGGGTTATTCTGATACACCCTGTATATTATATTATATATATTATATTATATATATTACATTATATATATTATATTATATATTATATATGATATTATATATTATATTATATATAACCTGAAAGGAAGACAATCCCCCAAAAAAAGGAGTCTTATTCACAACATTGTTATTATTATATCGAGGCGGCAATGTTATTAAAACTTTGGATGTGTTCTTACTCATCAGTCACTGTAGAATTTCCCTTCACCACACAAGACACGCAATCAAATTTGCGAGCCCACTTCGCATAAAGGGCCAAAATGTAACAAATGAGACTAAAAGGACGTTGGAACTGTCAGCGTTGTCATTTTATGCACGGTCAGCCGATAACAAGCGTCGAAACATCTGCCAATGCTCACCACACTGCTTCACTGAGGAATAATTATTCGAAACTCGTAAATACAGTAAAACTCCGTTATAACGCGCATCACTATACTGCGGATTCAGATATACTGCGGATCTAGTCATGTCCCATAAATGATTCCATTTATTTTCTTCGTAAACAACCTTGTTTCAAATTTTATGGGGATTTATTTTCTTCGTAAACAACTTGGTTCAAATTTTACCGCAATTTATTTTCTTCGTAAACAACTTGGTTCAAATTTTACCATGATGCCAATCTCCCATTGCTGTCTATAAGAATGATAAGAAATTGTAGCTGAAGTCCAGAACCGCGGAAGAGCAGAAAAATTATCGGAAGATGACAGCGAGAATGAAGAGATGTGTGAGGTTGAGACCCCTTAAATAAGCAAAGTATTGGATAGCATCAGTGAAGTGATGAATTGGATGGAGAGAGAGAGTGATTGCGATCATCTTCATCTTTTACATTTGCAAAATATTAAGACATATGTGACGAAGAAACGCCATCAGCTGTTGCACCGAAAGAAAACACAGAACTATTATAAAAACACCGATTAAAGTAAGGTATGAATTTAAATCAAAATAAAATATCAGTTTTTATAGTATTTTGCAATTAAATTTGTTATAATGCATATACTTTCACATTTTTAAAAATTATTTCCCAAAATATCACAGGTTGCCGATAATGCGGGTGTACATTCTGTCTCCCGAAACCTGCATTATAATGGGGTTTTACTGTATTATCTTAAACAACCCATGCGAGCCCAATTATATCATGTATTCATTATAGCAAGTAAACTTAAAAAAACTAGATGGATCTATATGCTTGGTTGATTCCTTCTATATAGGAGCGCTTCAATTGTGTTTATTTTCTTAAAAGTTTTAAGAAAGTTTGTCTCGGAAAAATTAAAGATCGCAAATTCACTGCTAGCAGGTGCAATGAGGGTCACAGCCATGAAATGAACACTAATTTCGCAAAAACAAACATAAGCTAGAAGTCTTACCTTCACCGGAGGACTTACAGTTGGTATTATTCTCAACCATCTTCGTTCTGTGAAATTTTACGAATGAACAAATTGATCGTAATTAATCTATACACTTAATATTTGTGTTTTAACTAATAAAACATATTTGACATTAATGAACTGCCATTTAGTCTTTCAATTTTAGATAACCCCATTTAATGTATTACTCGATTTAAGGTACAAAAAACTTGTTCCCGATGCAAACGTTAAATGGGGAATCCACTGTAGTTATTATTATAACTTGGCACTATTATCTAATGAAAATATTCAAATTAATAAGGTTCAGCTTTTTTTAGCTGCATTATAAAGCGGCTACCACAAAATATGATGAATGGTGTTAGGCAGCCTCCCTTTAAACAAAGTGAAAATATCGCTTCGGTCTATTTCTCGGATGGCGTAGACTGTGCTTTTGTTTATACACCCATATCATGAGAACTACAAATGATATTGGATTGGTTTCTTTTCCAAAAGTAAATTTCAACATTTCTGCACATTTTCTTCACTTAATGTATACCTCTAAATCAATTAGGAAAAACGTTTTCCACAGACCGACTTTTTCATGTCCCAAGCAAAAATTTCGGTGAATGAGAAAAGTTGTTCATTTTTCAGAGGCGTTTGATTAATAATATACGTTTTTGATTTCTATGGTTGTTATAAGTAATCTTTCAAGAGACATCACAAATAAATTTGTCCTTATTGGATCAATAGAAGTTGAGATATGATATTTTATATTTAAACAGAATTAAAAACATAGATATTAGAATGTTTTATGAGTAAGGTTATTAATTTTTCAAAAGCGTTTCTGATTTCTACAGTTGTTATAAGCAATCTTTCAAGAGGCACAATGAAAATAATTATCCCTATTGGAGTAATTGAAGCCAAGATGTGACGTTTTATGTACAAAGAAGTGTAAGTGCCCATTGAGTTTCAACGGATTTTGTGAATTTACTTTTGCTGCTAATTCTAGGGCATATGCAGAATATACAAAAACATTTTATTCCACGAAAAACTGAAAACCATCTATAAAGAGGACTTTTTCCCTTAGGTTTTCTTAACAATTAACCAAATTTGTTTGTAAACAAACCACTTCCAAGTGTATTGCATGTTAATATAAGAATAATTTGATTTCCTATCGTATCACTTTCGCCAAATCCAGCTTCATTTCTTGTGTAATTATGTTTTTCTGAAATGTTTACTTTTATGTTTTGTAAGAAATAAACCCATGAAAAGGCAATGTTGTCCATGATTGAACACTGACTTTGATTCAATTTTTTTCCATAATAACTAATAATTTAAGCTAAATATTTAAGATAATTTAAATCACGAATTCGAAACTTGACGGGAAATAATTTTAAAAAGCAAACTTAAAAACTCCTACACCGATTTAGGGGCTTTTCTGAGTCCTGTGACAAATTGACGTGCGAGATTGTAAATGAGTATGATGTAGTGGAAAGTGAAATTCCCTTTAAGTTTTGTGGTAGATTTTTTAAAATTTCATCCCCAATGTGAAATTCTGTATGGATAACTTCTTTTGGATTTATTTATACGAAGTACAAAAAAAATGAATAAAGGGAAGTAAACTGAGATTTCTAATGATGAACCAACCCGTAGCAATCGGTAAAATATATTAATTATATTATTATTATATACTAATACAGTCTGTACTAAATAGCAAACTTTCATTAGTCTCCGGAGCGAGTTGGCTCCGCTTCGTGCCCATTTGGCTCTGCGCCCATTTGGCTCCGTGACCAGTTGGCCGCGCCCAGTTGGCGGCGGCCACTTGTCCTAGACCCTGCTCAAAGAATTATTTTTGAATAATCGTTAGAAAAATAATTCAATTATATTGCCACTTAGAACCTACAATTTTGAGATGACTTCGGGAAATATAAAACATGAATCAAAGATATAATTATACACTACCTTAAGTTTAATTATGCTGATAACATTCAATGAGCAAGAATAGCATAATAAACACAAAATATTTAATGGATGAGAACATAAATTTAAAGTTAGTACATGAATATTTCCTTAGCAAAAAAATTGTGATAATTGTGATATATTATTTATGAAAGCATCAGATTCTAAACAATAAAATGTCTGTTAAAGAAATGTTAATAGGTAATACTTACTATTAAAGTTAAATGTATTTTTCTAGCACCTGTAAAAGATATACTTTGCGAGCACAAGTAAAAATGATAACACCAGTTAAGGATGAGATAAAAGTGCCATGAGTGTGAAATAAGAAGGTTGTTTAACAGATCATTGAATGACACCCATAATGATAAAATTAAAGAATAAATTATTTATCTATAAATATATTTAACAATACCCTGTTGACTGCATTGCTGCCAGTTTAACTTGATTTTCTTCTATAGAGGTAAATATATCATCAACTGCTTTAAGAATATATACTCCTTTTACTTTATGAGCAACAATGTCCAGATTGATATTTTCCCACATTGTTCTTATATTTACTAGTTCCTAAAAGAAAAATTTTCAATTTGAATTTTAACTGTAACTCACTAGTTTTTGAATCGTGGTCATTTATTATACTTGCATAAGAAATTCTTAATCTTAAATGGATTACAATGAAATGCTTCAGTTATAGTCACTTTTCATAGTTTTGTTACTATTAAAAAAATCTGATGTGCCCAGCAAATGACTTTCTCAATACAGAGTAATGAATATGATTGCTCTCGACATCTGTATCCTCAGGAATGATATTGGCAATTACACTTGTGAATAATTTTTAAGTACTTTCAATAATGAATAAAATGAGAAAAATTACTTGGCATAAGTTCCACTTTATTAAAATAGATACGACTGGTTTTGACTACTATCTAGTCATCATCAGATATCTATTTTAACAAAGTGGAACTTATAGCAAGTGATTTTTCTCATTTTATTCATGATGGAGTTCCATAAAGTAAAGTCTTTTCCATTGATTTTACTTTCAATAATCTTTATATTGAAAAACAATTTTAAAAAATTGTTAGCTGTTTCTATGGATAACAATATACTGATGCGCAATTAAAATAACCCTTGGCAGTGCATGCATTGCTATCAACAATTAGAACATTTTATCATAAAAACATAAACAATGGCATCACTTAGCGACATACTTAACCCATGAGAGCACTTGCCTACGGGGAATCCCCACACTTTTTTAATTTTTTCAAATATTTCGCCGTCCAGCAGTAGGGTAAGCTCCGTCTACCTTCCTGTTTACGTCCATAAAATTATTCGACGTCGTGCCAATGACGAATTCGCACGTGTTTGTGTGTAAGTGGTCTTTTTGTTATCTTTTCGGTCAATTCCCCGCCGTGTGTGTTACCACGTAATTGAATTTTGGTGGTTTTCTATGAATTTTTTAGTGTTTTATTTGTTCGATTTTGATGTGGTTTACAAGTTTATTACCCTTTAAATTTATTTTATGCTATTGCCCTTTAAAATCAACATGGACAAAACCGAAATACAGAGAATTTTGGCACTTATTGCTCTAAAAGAAAGAACCCCAAAACCAAGACAAGATCTAATCGTTGTGAAAAGCCGATCAATAGAGAGCATATAACAACTTTTGAAGAAGAATCTGAATAAGTAAATGAAAAGTTTTGTATTTCAATATTCCTATTTATACTCCTGTTTTTTAACCATAGTAATTTTCAATCATCTTCATTCTTTATAAAATATGTAATTACAAGCTTTTTTTGAATAACATGTTTGCACAAATACAATTTTTGCATTAATAAATTTCAAAAAGCAAGTTTTTAGTAATTGGTCTTTTCCCTAACCTGCGTGCCATGGTGTCATAAAAGGTAGCACATGTTCTGACAGGTTAAATAAATTCAGACGAAAAATTAAAATATCTCTCGAATGATTTGTTTTGTGAAAAAATGTTTTAAACAAAATTACATTGTCTACAACTTTGATAACCTTGCTACTATATATAATTTGCTACTCCTTGAGCTTGGTTGTGCATACAGTCTGGAAATGTTGGGAATGGGAATAAAGGGAAGAGAGGGGAATTCCTGAGAGGGGAACTACTCAGAGGGGAATTACCAAGATGAGAAGGAGAGAAGGAGGCAGTTTAAAAAAAAAAGTCCAGGTCAAATTTGAAGGTCCCTTGTATTAGGAAAACCCAAAAAATTCATATGAATATCAATTCTTCCACTAACCTGCTCAATAGTTAGTTCCATTGTTGCAGAATTGGATATGTCACTTATCTGATCACAAAATTTTACAAATTTGTACTCCTCAATCAAGTCCAAAGTGAAGGAATCAGAGAGTTGGTCAAAGTCACTGAAAAAATTTATGGAAGAAAATATAATCTTAAGTTATCATTACTTTAGAATACTTATTACAACTAACTGTATTTTCCAAAATGCTGAACTATTAAAGATATTTGGTAATATAGTCAACTCTCCATTAACATGGTACTTGAGTTACACAGCGTTGGTTTTACACTGTAGAAAAATCTGATGTGGCCAACACATGGCTTCCTCCATATTTGGGGTATAGATATTTAAATTATTATGAAAAGCATTATAAGGCAAAATTATTATTTTGTATCGTAAAAGAATATAGTCGTCCGTATTGCCATAAATTATATTTTGAATATGTATACAGAATTCACCACTAGATGGCGGCTCTGTATACTGGAAATTTACGAATAAATTAATTATCTATTAAATGGAAGGTTCTACAAAAATTTGTTTCAAACAAAACTTGGAAGAAATATTAATCTCTACAACTTTGGTCCGCACAAAGATTTACCAATAACGACGTTTTTAAGGAGATATTTGACAGGAACCGAAAAAACCGATTATTTATAAATAATTCCTAAACAATAATTGCCATGGAAAATTGTTTCAAATGAAAGTTGTAGGAAATTACATTCTCTATAACCTTTGTGTCAAATTGTATATACAATAATGGTGTTTAAACGAAGATATTTTGCCAAAACCAAATTGGGTTTCGAATAAACCTCAACTTCTGGTTAACCGGTATTGTCCAAAAACTAATCAGCTCTTCGTGCTCATACCAAAATGTTATACAGTGGGCCCTCAACTTACGATGTTAATTCGTTCCGATAAACACATCATATGTCGGAAAAACTTATGTCAAACCCAGAAATCTATGTAAAACGTCTAATTCGTTCAGAGATCCTTAGATTTCAATTTTTTTGCACCTAAATAAGGCTTTTCCCATGAAAATAGTTATTTTATGTAGGATTACATATTCTTTTACATATATGTACGTGCATAATTAATAAAGTATAACAGAAATAAATAAAAAGAAATACATGCATGTCATTTTCGTCATGGTATGTACTCTTTTCGACTTCAACGGATTGGCACTGCAACTTAATATCTTTTAACTACTGCAGCACTCAGATATGGGGTCGTGTTACTTTTCCATGCTTTTGGTTTTCTACTTTGTGTCTTTCTATGCTGAGAAGTCTTGGGACATAAAACGGACCTTTCGTCATTGTAGCCTCATATATAATGTCTTTTGTCATGGGTTCCTTTGCAACTTTGTTTCTTTTCACTGTACGTATTTGTATAGGTGGCAGCGAACGCGTTAAGACAAAAACAAAGGAGGCTATTCATCAGAACAATTTAAAAGACACACGTGATTGATGGGTCAAGAACCAATAATGCGTGCTGATTGTCCATCGTATGTCACAGTTTCATTGTATGTCGATACTACATGGAAGCATGGGAGGCTCATCGGAAGTCGAAAAATCATATCATGAGGCCATCGTAACTCGAGGACCCACTGTATATGAAATTTGGTAATGATATGGTAAGTATTTTTCGAATTAGAGCATCCACAATCACATACACACACACACAGACATCATTCCAAAAACAGTCTAAACGTGTTCTAGGGACCTCAAAACATGTATTTCTGTTGAAATCTCGAAGTCGATTTTTTTCATGAAAACAATACTTTCTCTATACTCCGTATATGGAGAAAGTAAAAAATGCAACTGGTTTCGATTAACACAGTTTGAAACTTGATATTGACATGTTTCTATTTAACTGACACTTTAAATAATTCATAGATTTGTTTTGTTAAAATGAGATTAATAGTAAATATTCTTCCCAAGACAACTCCTGTGTGAAGAATCATGGCTCAGTGTAGAAAATGTAAATTTAATTCGAGGAAACGTTAAATTTTTGACAAAACTCGGTATGAAACCAACTGACATAATTCAAGATTTGCAGAAAGTTTAAGGGGTTAATGCACCGAGGAAAACAACAATTTGTGAATGTGTGAAATAGTTTAAGCTTGGGCAAGATGGCATTGAAGACGACCATCCCAGTGGGAGACCATCAACGTCAATCAAGGAGGAAACTGTGGCCACTGTCCAGTCAATTTGGAGGAAGATCTAAGAGTGTCAGTGCAAATGATAGCCACATTTGAACATTTCTTATGGCTCAGCTCAATCAATTCTAGCAAATCGTTTAGGATTGAGTAAGATTTCTGCTCAATGGGTGCCGAAAGTGTTGCACCCTGAACACATGACTCAGAGGTCTGATCATGCAGTTGAGTTTCTCAACCGATTTGAAGCTGATCCTGAAAATTTCTTCCACCGACTAGTGACTGGTGATGAAAACTGCATTTATCAGTACAATCCAGAAAGCAAAATTCATTCCAAACAATGATTACCAAGGGGGTTGAGTGGGCCAATCAAGTTCAAGGCTGAACGAACTGTAAAGAAGGTTATGACAACTGTTTTTTGGGATTGTGAGGGTGTGATCCTCGTCGATTTTCTTGAAGGGCAACGGACAGTCACAGGAGGATATTACGAAGAAGTCCTGTGGAAATTGATGGCTGCTCTTATGAAAAAAATCGGTACAACGTACATTGTACAAACTTTCTCATATACTAATGTGTCATTTAGTTATCTTTAGAAAATGAAAATCGTATGAGCCTGTTTTTAGAAAATCCACTTTTTGTTAACGTTGCCCAAGAATAAACTAGCCTTATATTCATTCATTGAGAAGAATGAAATATGTAGTATTATTGTAGATGTATACTCAAATAACTGTACGAAATTTGATCAAAATTGTTAGAGCCATTTTTGAGAAAATCGAATTATTGTTAAAGTTGCCTAGAATAAACTAACCTTATATTCATTTTTTGAGAAATATGAACTATACAGTATTATTGAAGATGTAAACTCAAGTATCTGTAAGAAATTTGATCAAAATCGTTAAAGCTGTTTTTGAGAAGATCAAATTGTTGATAAAAATGCATAGAATAAACTACTCTTAATTATTGAGCAATGTCAACCATTTCTACAAATACTCTGCTCAGTATGATAAAATGCCTAAGTACGAGATTTCATTCATTTTTGCTCTACCGTTTAGGCTCCAGAGCCCATAACAGACAGACAGATGGCACTGCACAAACCACTTTTTCGGATTCAGCGACACCTAAAGCGTATATTTCCCTAAAAATTCCAAGGTAGAATTTTTTTGCGATAACAATACTTTCTCGATAGTTTGTATGAGAAAGTAAAAAGGCCTGGTAAACTGCAAATTTTGTTGCACCATGACAATAAGCACATTCATCCAAGGTTTCAAGAGCTGTGCTTTGAGAATTTTGCTGGGAATTGCTCTCTCATCCACCCTACAGTCCCGATTTGGCTCCCCTTGGACTTTTTTCTTTTCCCAAAATTAAAAGTTCACTTGAAGGAAGAATGGTGGGAATCAATATCTGACACAAAACGAGCAGTTATTAACTGGTTTCAATCAAATGATCCTAATTTCTACAGAAGTGGGTTAGAATGATGGCAACACCATATGGAAAAGTGTTTAGAGTAGATGATGGATATGTAGAAAAATGAATGAAAAACAAATGTTGGTTTTCTCCTTCTGTTTTCTTGAGATCTTTCTGGGAACTATGATTCACTCTCGTATATTTATATGAATTCTATGAAGGGGTAAAACAGTTATAATAACTTCTGCACTTATGTTAGCCTAAGTGTTGGCAAATTCACATAAAAAATATGTTTAATACTTTTTCAGTCCTACATTGAAAATACAAGGTAATCTTTACCCCTTTATACGTAAAAGCAGAGGAATAATAAATAGCAATAGTGCAGACATTGGAATAATTGTAAAATCGGAAGTCTACAGTAGAAGAAACCGAGAACAGTGGCAGACTCAGAGTCATCTTTAGATTCAGCAGCATTTTTATTTTTATAATCTTCCAGGTAAATTTTAAAAAAATTAAAAGTCATTAGAGCAATCATTATAAACCTATCTAATTATACGAATTTTACGAAGAAAAAATTTATAATAAGTAATGAACTTAGCAAAAGTTTTAGAAATTTGCATAAAAAGAATATTTTTCTCTAATATATTTTTTTAAATTCAGCACTACATAGAATGAAATGACAGGGGACCATTTTATCATTTATAAGTATAAGTAAGAGAATTGATAATGCTGATTCTAGTATAATAGGAAAATTTGGAACTTCTCTAGAGGAAAAGATTGTGAACTAGAAATATCAGTGATAGACTCAGAGTCATCATTCATCAACAAATAAAGAAAAGTATGGAGAACTGGTAATATTCCTGATTGCTGGAGCAAAAAGCAATTGCAGTATTTTCAATTTCAGTTACATTCAATGTCAACAGCAATTCAATTAGATACTAAATATTTAATTATCATAATGCATGTAAATGCATAGAGTAACAAAAAATTGTTAAATTTTCTGTATCATTTATATTTTATTGGGCACTCCTGGAAGGTAGACCTCCCACACATTATACCCTATTTTCCTTCCAATTTTTAGGCGTGTTTCACTTCCAGCGTGAGCACCTATTATCGTCCGTCGGTCCGTCAGCATGTTCATTCTCGTTTTCTACATAACGGATTTTCATGAAATTGGATATTAAGGACTTACAATCAAATATAAGGAGAAAATCGCAAAAATGAATCACGTATGCCAATCAGGGGTACCACTTTACTGGTGACAAAAAATTAAATTTTTGCCATATCTCGTAAAGTATTGCTCATATCAAAATATTTTTCAAATAAAAGTTGTAGAACTAGTAAAGTAGAGTATTTCCTTTCCTATACATTTTTATCGTATGAGTAGCCGTTATTGAGAAAATCAAACAAGAATGTCTTATTTTGAGTTGAACTTAGAAATATTCTTGCATGGTTACTTCTTCATTGTTGCTAACATAAACAATCTCACAAACAAACATTTAATTTCCTTATGTGTGCATGCAATATTTTTAAATAGGAAGAAAATGGATTATTTATGATGAAGAAAAAACTTTAAAATGCTATTTCTCTTACGTACAGGTATATCATTTCTTTCTAATACTCCATTTCATGAAACGCGCCCATTTGTGATATGTTGTACACTTTCCTAACTTCTTTTTTAAGCAAGCCGGTTCTTAAGATTTCTTCAGCTCATCAGTGTATAGAGGCACTGGTTGTGAAGATTTATAAATACTTTTATATTTATACAGTTCGAGTAGAAAGACCGAAGGAATTTTGTTTATTTGCAGAAACTGAGTATAAGCAAGTACTTGGATATAGTAGCACATGTTGTTTGGTGCTTCTACCTGCCATTAAGAGAATAATTGAAGTTTATCCAGGCTTGAAATCATCTTTTTTTCTGAAAATGCATGTCCAGTCGTTATTCATAAGTTTTTTTTGAAGATCCTGCTTTGAATTTATGGTTACGGTTCACACTTAATCAGTTAAAGATATTTCATGATACCACCCTAAACATTGAAGGACAAAACATGTCCATAATGGAAATAAGTGCAGCCTTGGAAGATTTGAAAACCCAGCTAGCAGACTGTAAAGAATCAAAGTTTTTGGGAATAAAAGTGTCGGCTGCGATCCAGGCTCTTGAAAATGAGGGACTACTGGATTCAAACAGATTCTACAACACTCTATATGATTTCTTTCATACCTCATTGAAATATTTAGAAGAATGGACCAGAAACTTCCAGTTAGCTTCAAATTTTGAATGGGTATTACTAAATGCGACACCAACGTGGGAAGACATGTCAAAATCAGTGATTTTAGTGGACAAATTTACAAATGAATTAGTTCACAAAGTGGCTTCTGTTGATTAAGAGTTATTATTTGTGGAAATTTCAAGGCTCAAGAAGTTTTTAGAACAACAGTTTCAAAACAAAAAATGGAAGAAGAGCTCTCCAAATTATAAAAGGAAAGACATTTTCAAACATTTTGACACAAACTTTATTCCTTGCCAGTTTATTAAATTGATTGTAGAGTTTGCATTTTGCTTACCTGGAACTAATAGTTCAATTGAGCAAATATTTAGTATTGTGAATAGTGTTTGGTCAGATGAAAAAAGCTGTATGACAGTAAACATGGTAACAGCAATCATTTTTATGAAAGTAAATGCTAAATATGAAAATTGTTTAGTTTTACAATATAGTTTCAAAAGACAAAAGTTTTCTTGAAAAAATTCACAGCTCTGAAAAGTACCATAATTAAAATTTAGTATTCTTTAAAGTAATTTTTATGCTTCATTACTGTAATACCAATCACCTTAATTATTATATATATATGCCTACAAACGTATGTAAATCCCCTTTAAGAATTCAAATGATAATACATAACCATAAAAACAAAGCTATAAAAATGTAGAATACTATCATTGGCTTCTTGTGTAAATATTGCAATCATTTTTTATTAAACATTTTTTTTAATTAAGAGAAAATTATTTCCAAGGGATGACCCATGTGTTTTGCCAAGATTTGGTGACATTTCTGGTTTGAAAACCACAAAATATGGCCACCTTTCTGTTGGTGCGTCTTCAAGATTGAGATGACGTAATATTTGTATCATATTAAAGCTGCACCTTTTAATTGAGTTTTAAGTTTATTATTGTTACTCAAATGATACTAATGATAAAAATTTCCTTTAAAAAATTCATTCCTCTGAAAAGCATAATAATTAAAAGGTAATTTGTGCCAATCCAATTATACGTTACTAGATTTTGATGTGCATTTAATAAAATTTCATTTAAAATATGCTATTAAAAATATGTTGTAAATAATAAAACACCTCCCATTAACTTCTTTACATTCGAGTTCTTCTAATCTATTGATTTCATATTTTAAAATATTTGTTTCTTCATTTATCAAGAGCGCAGCCGAATTCTTCTGGAGCACCAAAATTTGTCTATACACCAGGGGCAAACAGAGTTTGTCCCGGTTGTCCAATATGAAATCTAGTCACTTTATAAATATTAAAGGCTATAAATTAGTACAGATAACTCTTATTATTGTTATCGTTACAGTAAAAGTATAAAACGTAAATTATTAGCCCACAGATCCACTGGACTTGAATGATCAGTAACAATAAAAAAAATGGCTGGTAGTAATAGGGCTAATGATGCCCTTGATATGACCACTAATTCATGTAAGTATTATTTAAACTATACACAATATATAAGACTTAAATATATGAATACTTCCTCTTAAAAAACACTTACATTTTCACAATTGCTTTTATTTTGTTCCAATGTCGATCACGTAAACAGGAATTGAGGAGGGCATGTATTACAGGTAGATTATGTCTCATCTTGCTGACCTTTGCCTTCATATAATCAAGGATTTCCCATTTCTTTTCCTTCAATTCACGATGTAGCCTTACTATTTTTCTATATGATACGCTAACCTGTTATTTGACATAAAAGTAAAACCAATATGAAAAATAGAGAAATAAAACTGTTCAGAAAAAGAAAAAACTTGTATAACCTTTGATTCAAGCTCATCCCCTTTGACATTTCTGAATGGTTTGCACGTTTGTTCTCTCCAGCTCTTATTTATTTCATCTGTAACTTCCCAAACTAACTCTATTGCAGTTATTTTCTGGAAAATACAAAAAATAAATAAAGAGGCTTGATATTTTTGTCCACCTTCATATCATTCTGTCAGCATCACAGTAAATTTGCATATATTATTGAATCTTTCAATTTAATTACATTGCAAAATACTCAAAATACCTTGTCAATGTCATCTAGTTCAAGTAACTTTGGTGGTGTAATATTGAAGGTCTTTAAATCTTTTTGAATGTTTTCTTCCTTTTCTCTAATAGACATACATTTTAATTTAATATCTTTGAGGTAGTTGAGAGCATCTAAAAAAAAAAGAAAAAACATGTTATATAGATGCAGTATGCTATATTAATGTGCAGATGTTCCCTTTCAATGACTCAGTATATAAGATCATGAGCTCAATTCTAGTCTTGAACATAAATCCTTAACCATTACTTATCTGAAGGCATTGAGGAAATATATTTATAACATACTAATTGAAGCTATTTTTATTGTTATTAAATCTTTCAGTGCCAAAAGAAATTACAAAAACACATCTGCAATGTTTCAAGAGATTTTAATGAAAAATGCAGTCTGTATCGAAAATACAGGCAACTCCCAAGATTCGACAGGGATGCGTTCCTGAAAACGTGGTCGAATCTCGAATTGTCAAATGTCGAACGCCATTTTTCCATAGACTTGCATGTTACAATCAGGGGATACGTTCCCACATCTCGGCTCGCACGAGTCGTTTGTTACAAATGACTCATGCAAGCTGGACCGGGCCATCTGCAGCACATCCCTGCATACATCTATCTATACATACAACTATACATCGCAGCAAAATTAATATAAAAGTTATTAAAAAGCACAAAATAACTTGCAACCTTGCCAGTTAATTTAAGGTTATGCAAACCTGCCCTTCTCTTAAATCTGCCAAACCAGCCAACAAATTACGTGAATTTATCACATTCTAGAATTTTCTCCTTCTGTTTCACATAAGTGCTAATAGTTGAACGACACTCTTTTATTTGATTCACTTGCATTATCACTATTGCATTTCCTTTTAGATATGCCAAGTGATAAATTTATAAATAAATCAATAAAATAGATAAATTTAAATAAAAGATAAACCTTTAAATGCCAAAAGGCACGCCGGTGTACCAGCGAATTTCTGGGTAAGCCTGCCGAATGGCACACCCGTGGCCCGCTTAGCTCCGAGGCCGCTCACAGATGTCGTTTTTGTCATAGAATCAAAATTTTTGGAGGAGAAGAAAGATGAGGCATCCTTCTTTTACTTCTGCTCTCCCAAGGCCAAAAGTCTTGCGTATTTGGGGAGGAGAGAGTAAACAAACAATCGAGAGTGCCTCGCTCAAAGTGTACGTCTCTGCCGAGGTGAGACCCTCTCTTGCAACCCAAAGAGATGCAATAAACTGAACCCCAGGACTAAGCCCTACCCCAAAGGTCCCTTCCCTTTGTTATTTTCTTCTTCCTTTTCCACATTTGTTTTACTACGTTTACGTTCATTCATTTGTAGACCATGAAGTAGAGTAGGTGTAGACTTGTGCGTGCAAAATATCTGTAGCTGTTCGTGTTTATTTTTTTGTGATTCCTTTATTTTTACATAATTAGTTGAGATAGGATGGCTAACAGCTACACCATCGGTCACCGCACTTGGAAATGGAAAAAGAAATTATTTTTTCATTTAGTCGATCTAACTATCCTAAATAGTTGGATCCTCTTTTCCTCGTGCGGTGGCACAATTTCACATCGGCAATTCCGACTTTCCCTTGTTTGGTTGGGGGGTGCTAGGGCTCTTCCTTCCCAGACTCTCTCAAGGGGGCGACCTAGTGCTAGTGGAATGCAAATAAAGTGCTTAGTGGCCAAGGACAATAAGCATTGGCCCATTTTGGGGAACCTTATCTGTTGCCGTATGTGTTCCTCAAAGAGTAAATACTCAAGGACGAAATATAGGTGCAAGGCGTGTGACGTGGGACTATGTGTTGAGCCCTGCTTCGAGGAATACCACACTAGCTCGACTCTATTGGGAAGTGTAAATACTGGGGTTGTGTCAGCTGCAGACTGAGCAGGAACCACATTGCCAAAAAGTGACTAAATGCAGTTTTTTTGCACTTTATCTTGATTTATATCAACAATAAGTTATTTCGGCGTCGTAATTTAGTCTATTAGAGTTATTTCGCCCTGTTTATTTCTACAAATAGGCAGAACGATGTAATTATGTGATAGTTTGACCACAAAATGCTTTTTATTTGAACATTTTATCACCAATACTTCATGAGATGTGCAATTTTTCACACAAAATATTTAAATGTCCAAAATTAAATCCGGCAGTGAGACCCTGCCAGAGGGTATTTAAATCCGGCGGATAAAGGTTAACAGAAAAAAGAGTGAAATCAGCACAAATTTAAACAATTAGAGCAGAAATAACTATGTCTACACTGAAACTAAACCTCGCATGGTTGATCAGGACAAAAATTACTTCATGTAAACTAGCTCCCAATTCGATCGGCTGGGTCACAATCTCGAATTTGTCGAATCTCGAACTGTCGAATCTCGGGAGTCACCTGTAGTCATAAATATGAAAGCATAATGAAGTTTTTAGAGGAAGTAAGTAACATATTTACCTACTAGCTATTAAAGAAACAATTATTGTGAGTTTACAATAATAAGACTTAAATATAAAAATTAAAAAAACATTAGTCTTGCCTCGGAGGAGTTCCTTCATCTTCGGGACCAGATGAAAGTCACATGGACTCATGTCCAGGAAGTAGGGAGGATGCTCCAGAGTTTACAACTGCCACCATGCCAAAAGGTCTTACACCAGTCTTTCCACATGGCAGCACGCATTGCCATGAAGCACAAGTGGTGGAGCATCAGTAATGAAATATGGCGCTGGTACCAACCAGGTTCTCTGCATCAGAAGAAACATCGCCAGGAACACAGAAGGGTCAAAGTGATGCCCATTGTGGCTTATGATATTGATGGTGTCATCCTCCATTATGTGGTCCCAGCAGGTCGCACTCTCAATGTGGAGTACTACCGAGTGTTTCTGGAGCATCATCTGCATCCGCCAGTGCAGCAAAAGCATCCGCATTTCATTACTGGTGCTCCACCACTTGTGCTGAATGACGATGCATGCCTCCATGGTGCAAGACCTTTGGGCACAGTGGCAGTGGGAATCTCTGGAACATCCTCCCTACTCCCCGGACATGAGTCCATGTGATTTTCATCTGGTCCCGAAGATGAAGGAACTTTTCTGAGGCAAGTGGTTTCACAGTATGGAGGAGGTAATGCAGGCAGCAGAGCAGTCTCTTGCAACTATTAACAGGAATTGACCTGCTGATGGCATCCGTCACCTCCCACAGATTTGGGACAAGGTTGGTCGCATGGCAGGTGACTATATTGAAGGCATGTAATACTCCTTCTCATTGAAATAAAGCATGTCTTGATATATGTACCACACATGTTGCCACTACTTTTCATTCAACTCTCGTATATCAAATAGTAGTTCTCATGAAATGAATGGCAATATTCATAGTTTAACTAATGCTATTTCATATACATATACAAGGGTCACTTTTATTAGTGGCAATATTTTATTTATTCGGAAAGTATGGCAAGAATGCGAAATCTAATATATACACTTTAAAGTGCATGGTATGTGCTTTTCAATTTTGTCACCAGAGTGTATGCATGCAGAAGTCGTAATATGTAGGTGCACATAGTTTTAGACTTCAGTAGGCACCGTTCCATTATGGGTGTCACCAAGTTAGAGCAGCGTTCTCTCCTGAAAATTGAGGTTTTGTGAGGCAAAAATGCCAAAGAGCGTTATGAAGAGTTGCGTGAAGCATTAGGTGATGAAGCACTACCATATTGAACAGTAGCTCAATGGATAAAATTTTTTAGAGGTGGGCGAAGATCAACACCCGACTTGAAAAGATGTGGATGTCCTGTTTCCATTCGTAACGAAGTGTCGGCGGCAGTGATGGAGCATTGCTTGGCAGAAGATAGAAAATGGACAATTAAAGAATTATCTTATCACACCTGCATTTCAGAATTCACTGTGCTTCAAATTTTGAAAAAGGATTTGAAAATGTGCAAGATTTGCTCAAAGTGGGTCCCACACAAATTAACACTTGGAGTACCGGGCGCCATCAATTGACGATTTTCGGTTTTCGCAGCGCTGCAACTCTTGTACGATTGTTCATAGATTTCTTAAATTTTCTGACTTTTAATATTTTAGGCTAATGTTCTTTTTGCGCTGTGTTGTAATTTTTTCTCTGCTTTAAGCCGTGGTTTCCAAGAACCACGCATCCGTGATTGCGCGATGCGTGATTCGCCGTTGCGTGATCACGCAGTAGTTGACTAATGGATGCTACATGGTGGCGGTTTTCAAGGCATCGCGCGCGCGAAGGCAGCGTCATCGCGCACTAGTATCACTGATCCGCATCGCGCAACGGTTGCCTGCCAGTCAACTTCTGCGTGCCACGCAAGGATAACGCTATTATTTTATAGGATGGAGTCAAAATCGTTTAGCGATGCCATCCATAAATTTATATAAAGAGTTTCAAATTTAATTTCAATAACTATTAGTGATGCGAAATAATTAAAACTAAACAAAATAAAACAAACTTTTTAAATCCAGAAAAATATAGCCCGAATAGTTTTATTAGTTTTATGTTATATATTTTATATTGGAGGGATGAATAGTTGGCTGAGCAAATTATTTAATTGAACAATGTATACAAATTAACATACATAGCAATTAGGCAGTAATTAATAGAAAGATTATACGTATAAGGTATGTGAAGAGGGGAGAGGTAGGGGTGGTATAGGTGAAGGTGGGGAAGAGAGGGTGGATGGTTGACGAAGCCAAATAAATTATTTTTTTTAAATACATACAAAATAACGGAATCGTCAAGCCAAATTTAAACGGGATGGTTTTAACAAACGAATTAATAACCGAAAAATAAATCGAGAAGGAAGGTAAAAGATGGAGGAAAAAATGATTATGATGATAATAATAACGGTAACTTTTTTCTGTGGAAAACACAAAGATTGTTTTATGCTATGATTATAATTTCTTTCTACAAGTTTGGGCCTGAAGAAGTTGACTAGATTAAAATGAGGTTTAATTACGGCATTGTATCATTATAAATAAATTAAATCTTTATTATTTAAATTTATTAAAATGATTCATAATAATTCTGGAGTTTAGTTTAACAAGTATTTCATTTACCTTAGAGTTATACAGAGTCTCTCCTCGGGTGATATTGGGTTCGGAACACGATTGCACTTTGCCTTGAGACAATATACTATGGAAGAGATCCCGAGAAACTCGGAAATACTCTCTGAATTTGGTCTCATTGTCCATCAGATGAGAATTAATCAAAATTTTGAAAGCTCCTTCTTCTTCCCTTTTTTAAAAATATCACTTCCATCGTCACGAAGCAAAGTCGTAAGTAAAAACACTTCCTCCTCTGCTTCTTCTTCTAATAACAATGCTACAGCGACATCGATTTTGCAGAGTGCCATCGCGCAGACTGAACGAAAATTCACTTTGACGCATGCCTTGGAAAACACCCCTGCCATGTATCCCGGAAGCGCGATTACGCAATCGCGCATCACGCAATCACGGATGCGTGGTTCTTGGAAACCACGGCTTTAGATTCTTCATAATAGGATCTTTTACCTACTAGTACCACGACCCGTCAATTGACAGGTAGGCTATTTTTCTACCCTTTTTATAGATGAATTTGGACGCTTGAACATTGTTCAGTCTGACAATTTTCCATAACGTATTTTGGTATGCAAAAAAATCGTGAGAAAAGATTTGAGTCTTTCCCGGCGAATGATATGGAGAAAGTTTTCTCGGGTTTCCAGCCGGGTGGTGTGGAATAATGCTTCCGACGTTTCGGCAACTCTCTCTGCTGCCATCTTCTCCTTGAAGATGGCAGCAGAGAGAGTTGCCGAAACATCGGAAGCATTATTCCACACCACCCGGCTGGAAACCCGAGAAAACTTTCTCCAAAAAAATCATATTTGACTCTAAAAATGATGTATCTCGCGTTATTATGAGTAATAAAGGTGTCTTTTCAAATGGTTTTATTTCATATATGCGATACAAAACCTGTTGGAATAGTGCTCATGTGAATGGGTAGTGCGTAATTCGGCTTTTTTATGCAAGCTAGAGCAAGGAAGTATCGAGGGGAACTCTTCTGGGCAGGAGGGTGAGAGCATGAGGCCGTCCCAGCTTTCATACTCAGCTCCCGCAAGCAACGCCAGATTGGGCTCTGCAACAAAAACAGAACAAAAGAAAAGTGCAAAAAATTAGTGTGCGGACAATGCCGCAGTAAGGTTTGCAATAAATGTGTAAACTTACCTGCCTAGAGTCCATCCTCTACTTACCTGTAAAGAAAGGACAGAAGCTGCAATATCTTCTTCTGTGACATCACAAATTCTTCTTTTGATCACTAGTCATATCTGAAGTGTTTTATGCACCTCTTTTTGTGAAAAAGTGATTTCTAAACTTTACATGTAACCATAAATTCAAAAAAAACAAAAATTTTTTTGTTTTATTTGCGTATTTGGATGTTATCTAAGCAAATAATATCTCAGAACATATGAAAAAAGCAAGACCATTCTAATTTTATCATTCTGAATGGGTCTCATGTGTTCTTTGCCACGAGAAAAATAAATTTGTTTCTTTTATTGTAAACTCTCCGTTTTTCTTGCATTGTACCTTCTCTGCCCAAAACATAGGCTCTAATGTGGTAAGACGACTCATATGGATGAAACTCATAAAAATACATCTTATTTATTGAAAACCAACACATTTATATTAAAAATAGGCATCAAAAGCAAGAAATTCCTCCACCCGTCAATTGATGGTACCCAGTAGTTGCAGGCAGGCGGCTGATCCTGGTACCCATAGTGTTAAGTAATGTGCAAAAATGGACACGTTATGAGGCTTCTCGTATTAATCTTAAGTGCTATTCTAGATAAGGTGAAGACATGTTGAAATGAATTATTGCACTGGATGAAACCTGGGCAAAAGCTTACAAACTGGAATTGAAAAGACAGTCAGCAGAATGGTGACATATGACATCTCCGAAAAAGCACAAGTTCCATCAAAATCCCTCTCCTACGAAAGTTATGGTCATTTGGCCTATGATGTTAACAGTGTTATTCTTTGTCATCCAGTCCCAGAGGGAAAAACTGTAAATGCACAGTATTACAAGTCTTTTCTGCAACATAATTTACAACGTGCTGTTTGAGATAAGCGGCTGGGACTCTTGGAGAATGCCATCATTCTACACCACAATGCAACAAGTCACACAGCTAAACCAGTAAAGTTGCTGATGCAGCGGTGGGGCTGGGAAGTCTTAGATCATCTACCTTATTCCCCAGACCTCAGTCCGTGTGACTATGATTTGTTCCCTAAAATTAAGGAAACACTTAGAGGAAAATGGTTCAAGATAAAAGATGACATTATTGTTGGTGTTCAGTGACAAGTGTGCCACATGAACGACACTGGTGCTGCAAATGGCATTTTAAAGCTTCCACATCACTGGGAAAAAGCTATGCAGAGCACTGGAAACTATTCTGAAGGTTGCTAGTGATATTTCCTGTGAATTTCGCTCTTTTTTAAATAATCATTTCATTATTAATTTGTTGTTTAGTGTTGCTTAATTGAAATAAAACGGTGTTTATGGAATGTCACATGTTTGTTTGTGTGTAACTCATGAAATATTAATGGTACACATAATCTAATTATGCTATTAAAAAGCACATCGCAAGCACTTTAAAATGTATATATTAGATTTCGCATACTTGCCATACTTTCTGAATAAATAAATAGTTGCCACTACTTAAAAAGTGACCCTCATATAATATTGAAATTTATGTCTATTTTCGTTATTTAAGATACAGCGTTTAAAATGACATTATTTTGTAAGAGATTTTTAAAATAATTTTTCAATTGCTTTGTGGGCTGGATGGAATTCTCGAATGGGCCGGATTGGCCTGGAGGCCAGAGTTTGTGCACCCATGCTCTAGTACAGTGTTTCCCAAACTGGGGTCTGCGAGCTAATTTTCAAGGGTTCGCACGAAGATCTTTGAAAAAAAAGTGACAGGTAAACCTCGTCTTAGGCGGAGTTACGCTCCTGGAAAACACTGAGAAAGCCAAAATCACGAAAGTGAAATAATTTAGGCAATGTAAATACAGGGTTAGGTTCTAATCCCAACAAGAACAAGCCTTACCATGATTCATTTTGTTAAATTGGCGGCCCCAGAACTCTTCCTTTCTAGGATCTTCACTATGTGTGTTAAATGTGAAAAACAAATGCAGAAACAGGCTTGATCATCAAAATAACATTATACATCTCACAAAAAGTCTACTTTTGATATTACTGCTAATTTCAATTTAGAATACTTTGTACTTTAATATTAACTAATAAAATGTATACCATTTATTTCAAAACAAGTTTATGCTAATAAAATATAAAATTCTGTTATTTTAATCCAATTCTAGCTATAATGGTCCTCAAACATGGAAAATAGAAAGGGGGTCCTCAAACAAGAAAATATGATGAATGGGGGTCCGCAAGACAAAAAAGTTTGGGAATCGCTGCTCTAGTACATCAATGCTATCAAGATATAAATGTTGATGGGCATGAAAAGATAGTCGCACCATGAAGCACAGTGCAAGTCAGAGGGATCAACTCTATAGTAGGAAAATTTTGTAAGCCTTACCTTGAAGCAAACTGAAAATTCAGGTATTGGTAGACCGAGTTTAGTTAGCACACAATGAAATTCTAAACGATAAAATAATGTTATCAATTTTCACAGATAGAAACCTTTGCATTCTCTCAAATAACTTCCGATATGGGCCTTAATGTGGCCCACCAAAGCATTTTCATTTGCTAATGCAGCCCACCTAAACAACTGCAATGGCTAATGTAGCCCGTCTCGTGCAAAGCTTCCCCACCCCTGTCCTATTGTATGAACAGATTAAGTTCCACATAGGTCCTATTGAATCACATATATAAAAGGTATTTAACTAATTAAAACTAGTAAAAAATAAGATTAGATAACAAATATACAAAGTACCTGTAGCCTCCCATTCTGAAGTGTATGGACCATTATTCAAAAAATCAAACACAAGTGCAGCTGCCTCAGTTTTTAAACTGTCAACTTCTTTAACAAAAGCTGATTTTAGTTCATCCTAAAACAATGATAATGATTATTTCAATCAGTACTTAAAACAATTTAAATAAAAATATCAACAAAATGTCAATACAGTATACGATCACTTATATGGCAAGCTCTGGATCAAAAGTTAGCTAGATTTGGGGATTTTCTGGATTTTGGGTCCTTAGATTGGCATCTATTATAATGATATGCTTAGAGGTTCGGTGTCTGTTTTGATCTCTTTCTAGAAGCATTTTGATTGGTTGCCAAATATTGACAGTCCTGCCTTTAGCAGTAAGAAATTTAACTACCTCACGACATTAACAACCAAGGGCCGGGGAATATGTTTGTGCAAAGAACTCCACAACAAACACACTTTAAATGAATTTTATAACACATATCAGTAAATTAGAGGTCTAAGATAATGTAATGATCCTTCACAAATGTGCACAACTTAATTATGAGTTGACTATGAAATATGCAAGTAATCTGCAGGATTCACAAGATGAATTACACCGCATTGTATTACTGATAGCATACTAGTAACCTCATCATGGCTACATCGGCAAAATGGATGAAAAATGATGCTGGCTTTAAGTTAAAAAATGTAGGATTCACTAAAAAAATTACATATTTTTATTATAAAATAAAGATATGAAAAGGTTTTGCCTAAATTTGGTCAACTGGAAGTGGAGGTTTATTCTTGTTGTTTTTTCATTTTTTCCTTTGAAGTTGTATAGAATATAATTTTCTACAAGTTTTGTTTGAAATATTTTTTCATAAACTCGATCGTTTAAGACATTGGTGCCTTTTTCTATGTGGCGCACCACATCAGTGGTTGCAAATCCTTCTGCGGGCCGGATTGAAGTTTAAATCAGAAGTTACCTATATATTTTAAAGCGCCATTTCAGTTAAAATCAAGTCTAAATGAGGTTTATATGATAGACATCCCGATATTCAAAGTTTTATTATCAAAATTTTTCAGATTGTTCTTTCATCATGCTTTTGCAGGCTGCACAAAAATCCTTCGCGGGCTGCATCTGGCCTGTGGGCCATTGGTTGGGCACCACTGATTTAAGAGATACAGTAAACCCTCAATTTAATGGATAAAATCTGTTTTGTACAAATTTCAGGCAATAACGGACTTCGCCCCAAACTGTTTGGCGAATCATTCCAGACATGTAGTACACTGTAGTGTACAGTGTACACAATACAGCTGACTCAAACAAAGTGGCTATCTCAGCCTCTTTGTTTGAGTTCTCTCTGCGTGTAAAGTGTAAAGCTTCATTAATTTCGATGCTCAAACTACAGTTCAAAGTGAATAACGCTTTTCTTTCGTCTATTTGAAGGTTTGATTGACATTAAAGGAATTGGAGGCAACAATGAGAGCCTCCTTGGCAATGCCCGGAATGAGTATGAAAAATCTGCAAAATTTTGAAAAAGAATGCGTATTTCTGAAAACTTTGACCGTATAAAATGAAAACATTGCAAGAATAAGATAGTATAGAGTTTTAGCCATCGAATAAAGCAAAAATAAAGAAAATCGGTCCATATTTACATATTTTGATGAATGAAGGAAAAAACCTTACACGAAAAATCGAAAATCCCATGTAAACTTATGGGAAAATATAATTGTCTCCTTGATTCAAACCTGGGACACTTTAGCAAAAGAAAATATTTTTCCAGGGACCTCATGGTTAATAGAAAAAAAATTTCGTTTACTGCATATCTTTATGACAAATGGTTCTCAAGAAATATGCCACTGTAATGCTTCACATACGTACAATTAGAATTTTAATATTATAAGGTTATTATTGTTGTTGTTGTTATTACAGTGAAGTATTATTTTACACAGTAATTATATCATGTACTATCGATAAAGTAGGTTTTCCCATGTACGAGTGTGTTTTTGGGCTCGAAAAATTCCATTCTCCATTTAACGGACATTCAGTTTTAAAGGACACCTCTTCCCCCTATTAGTCCATTAAATCGAGGAAATACTATATTTTGATTTTTCATCTGAATTTACGTGAAGTATGTCGCTAAGTGATAGCACTGTTTGACCAATTTCAGCCAAAATCTTTTCAGATTTTTATTTACTAATAAATAAAATTTTAAATAGAAAGTTTTATGCTAATCTGATTATTAGTTTTGAGTTTGAGCCAGTAGTGTCATCCTAATGGTTTGCAACAGTTCGGCCAAACCAGTTGTTAAAAAGTACACTTCCGCGGAACCGTTTGTTATAACTCAGCAAATTTTGATCATTCCTTTTGGCAACCACACTAATTTCTGTCTTTTCTATATAAATATTATGGGTGATGATAATGAATACTCCAATTGTGTGAATTATGCACGGCACAATGGCAGCTGAAATCTGGAACGGCCAAAAAAGGAGAGAATTAAGAGGGGTGCATGAAGGATGGGGATCGAAGGAGGGCTGAAGGTGCAGTCAAAGGAGGTCTTCCCTCAAAATCCTATTTCTTCCATGGATGCTTTCATTTGTCTCTTTACTATTGTCATAAAATGCTCCATGGGGAAAATTTCACAGCAACAGTAAAAGTAGGTAATAAGACTTTTTTTCTTTGAATGAATACAGTTTGCATGAAGACTCACAAATCCAGCACCTCGCAACCTCTCCTTGGCATGCTTAAGTCATAACCATCAGCTGCATATGGTTAGCAAGCGTGAAAAGGATCAAAACATACATTTAGGATTCTTAACTTTACGATCCTATCTTACCGATGGGATTCGTTTTTGGGTCATCTTTAAAGTTATATACTGTAACTACCAACAGTGGCCAAATTGTGTATAATGAAACCTTTTATCTAATATAGATGAATGGAACACTTATTTACCTGAAATGGTGTATCAGCTCATTGTCTTGCCGCTGCCATGTTACCGATCGTTACATTAACAAAAATTGCTTAATTATTTGCGAAACATTAGAGATCAACTTAGGATCACCAAATTATGACTATATAACTGCAACTACAATAATTATAAGTAACTTTATTCTTTCATGTACAGTAAACTCCCAGTTATCCAGAATGCTAGGAGAATTGGGTTTTCCGGTTAAGTGAATATTCCGGTTACTTGAGAGTTTTATTGGATAGACCTCAATAAAGCATTTGGATACCAAAATAAGGAACAAATCCAGAATTGTACATTCACCTTGGAATTGCTAACTTGTAGACTAGGTATTCTACTCACAATTGTTCTTAAATAATTCCTTGACATTCAAGGAAATAACAAAACTCAAATATACAAGTATTCCACATGTTTAATTGGAATATTTTAATATTTACTAACTACATTATATCCAACGGAGTTTCTCGTATAACTATCGTTACTAGCTTCTCTTTTGTTCTAATAACAACACGAGGTAAGGCTTAACTTCATCTAACCTTTAGACTTTTCCAAGAAAAACTATTGTTTCCTTGTCCGAGAAAAGGAGAGAAATTATCCACACCCAACACAATGTGTTAGCAGAAATTCTTGAGGCAAATTGATACACAGGTATACACAGTTAAGCAGTCTTTATTTTCTTTAAAACCTTCAGCACAAGTCTCACTTAAACTAGCCAGAGTTGAATGTGGTAAACATCGCCAAAATAAACCGGCCTAGTCGGCATTATAAATTTGATCAGGAGTTAGGCCATGTTCCTTACCTAATGTTTCAAGAAAGTCACAAAATTTGTCGGCAGCTCCTTGGTTGACCGATTTTTTATCATCCGAAACATCTAGACGTCTGATCCTATACCTAATCTTAAAGCATGTTAGCCATCCATCTGAAAATGCACACAGTTCACTAATCTCCATTTATTTATAAAAATCTTAGGCCTTTTCTATCAACATTGGTTCAGAAATAGGTGCTTTCTCGGAACGCTTTATAGAAAACCATTCATAAATAGCAATATCCAATTGCTCAAGTTTCAGCTTACAAAGTGTGCGCCGATGTTCATTTCCTCTAGTTGTCTCAGAAGATGTAACGAATTTCATTAACTGTGATTTCTGGGTCTTAATGTCATGAATAGTGGAAGAACCGACATTGAACTCTTTCATTAAAACATTGCAGTTCTCAACTTTCTCTAAACATTTTATTATATGAAGTTTCTGGGTTAAGGTTAGCACAACCTGTTTCCTTTTATCACCTATAGCACATATTGGAGTTTTAGGAGACATTTAAAAAGAGCATGCGAAATATTTTATTTAATATAAACACATAGTGCAAGAAAAATCCACAACTGCATATTGTGACTGCTGAAAACGCAAATTTTAGCGATAACATTCCAAACTAGAAGTAATAAAAAAAATCAAGATGCAAGAGGTGCCAGTTACTTGAGAATTCCGGTTGCATGAGTGCTGGATAATGAGGAGTTTACTGTACATTTATATTTAAATATTTGATAGTTAACAATAGTTTAAATACAACAATGGTTTACATTCCATCAAATTTTAACAACCATAGGGCAAATAATGTCATGGGTTTTAACGTATTAAAAATATTACTCTTATATAAGTCCATCCCTGAGTTTTCACTAAAAATGTGGTCTTGAAAACTAAACCTATACTCAAGTATATATGGTAATATTGTGCAATCATAAATTTCATCACATGTAGTGAATTACTGGAGTATTGACTGTTTATGCACAAATTCACCATAGAATTCTTCTCATCATGAAATTAAATACCCAATTAATAAAACTTAACTGTTATTTTATCCATTGAATCTTCTGTATCAGCTATAACTTTAAATATTATTCTTGATTTTTCAGCCAAGCCATCTAATCTGCTTTTCATCTCTGAATCCACAGGCAGTTTGTACTTATCTATAATAAAAGTTACAAGTTATAGTCAATAGAAAGGACCTTTGACATAGTATTTGATTTGAATATTTAATACAGAGAAATGAATATAGTAAATTTGGAGGTTCTTAAAGAAAAATAAATTAGTTTTAAAAAATTGTGCAATATGTATACACCTAAACACACACTTGATTAACCAGGGTAATGAAGAGCAGAGGATATTTGGTTAGTAAAAAAAATAAATAATCACAAAAATATAATGCAATGAATTAAATAAGACATAAAACAACAGATAACACTAAATCATATAAGATCTTTTTTTAGAGAAGTGCATAACTTTAGTCTTACTTATATTACAAATCCCTTTTGTCCCTCATACCTTCCTAACCTCTATTCTCTCTTTCTCAGAGTTAGGTTTGAACGTAAACAGTAAAACATCACATAGCACGAATTCACAAGACACAATTTCGCTAAGATTTGGTATACATTTCCCTACCAAACCTCATGTTGATTGACAAGTCAAAACCTAAGTTAACCTTTAAATTTAATAGATTAGATGGTTAACCTATTATCTTATTTAATGTTTCCGATAATTCTGTCAATTTTATTATTATATATTTTAATCAAATAATGGTCTCAGAGAATTTAGTCAATCATGTAAGAGTGAAAAAATTTCATGTAAATTGAAACAGATTTAAACAAACATTAATACTATTTAGAATTTTGCCTTCAAACATAAGAATCAAACAGCAAAACATTCCTTCACAGATTTACAACTGTAAACTCATTTGTCAACAGTTAACATATTTCTTAAATATTTTATAGCTTATTAAACCTCAAGTGAAAAAAATGGTCCCAAAACGCAGTGTTAGTGACAAAAATTAAAGAAAGAATATTATGGGGATATGAAGATAGAAAGAGGGTTGTCAAAAAATATCTTAAAGAAAAAGACAAAATATTTCTAATATTAAATATATCAATACAATACAAAATCAATACAATATACAAAAATGTTACAGTTTATTAAATCAGTTATATTTGTCGCTAGACATAACTTTATCCAAAAACATTTTATCATTTACGTATTCAATAACTTTCGTTAGATTGAAGATTGAAATATTCTGTTCGAGAAAATGTCTAAAAAGTTCAATCCAGCAATCTTTGAATTTCATCCTTTCCTTATCCCAACTTCTCTTTCTGTCATTATGAAACATAAATTTCTTTGATAAACTTACTTCATCAAAAAGATTGTCGATATCAATTAAAAGCCTACCATATTTTTGATTGATGGTTTGCTCTGTTTTTTCAACCTTGTGCCAATTGAATGTACTATTTATACAATTAAATGATTCTGCTTCTTCAAAACTGTTTCTCATAACGATGCATACGGTAAGCTTCTAACCCTTTTGCTGCGAAGATCGCATTTTTGCGAGTAATTATTTTATAGCATGTACTGCGAATATCGCATTTTTGCACCGGCCTTATAAAAAAGTATTGCTACAATGTGATGATCGCAAAAACTCTCTTGGACTTTATATAGAGCGCCAAATACCGATAGGTGCTGCCATCAGTGAGTAACTTTGGCAAATACGACGTAAACAAACTGCCAGATCCAGCGACGCAGATGACAATGAGTATTGCTTTCATGGCATTGCATGTTTTACCTTTATATTAACAAAATATGTTAGTAGATATGTACTGTGAATATATTTCATGTAGAATACTGCATAAACAGTGAAATAAAATTATTTTCAATATACTTTCGGAGATAAATTCTGGCATACTTTTCAAATTCACACACGTTCGTATTAACTTTTGTATTGTCTGCCATTTTTACTATTATTCCCTTTGTTTTTCTGTTCAATTTGTCTATCATGAGCATAAAAAGGAAAAGGACTAACTCAGGAGGATACTGAGGCCTTAATTAATGCTACAGCTTCAGAAAACGATGTGTTTTATGAAGAGGACTTATCAGAAGAAATTTATAATGAAATAAGTGAGGAAGAGGATAGCCTTAGGCCAACAACGAGCACAGCACAGGTTAAAGGTAGTACAAGTGCTTGGAATATTATAAATGATGTAGGAAAAGAAAACCCACTTGAACTGAAAAATATCGCTGATTACACTGATGAACACAAAGTGATAGGGATGAAAAATTTATCCCCCTATGAGGTGTTAGAAAAACTATTTCCTGAAGAAATTTTTGAGTTTGTGGTCAGTGAAACAAATAGGTATGCTAAGACTAATTCAGAAATTGGGGACACTGCTTCCTAGGTCACGATATCACAAGTGGAAGGATGTTTCTGCTGCTCACATAAAGGTATTTATAGCAGTCGAGATTGGTATGGGGTTAGTACATAAGTCTACACTCGAGACTTACTACAAGGACTTTTTTTCTCACTGAGACTCATGGTTTTCAGTCTATTTTCACAAGGGACCAATATCAATTGATTTGTGCTTGTTTACATTTTGTAAACAATGAGGAAGAGAGAGAGAGGAAAACGATAGGTTATATAAAATTAGGTCTATTTTGAACAAGGTACAGAATCTATACACTAAAGTGTATGTTAGTCATAGAGAAGTGTGCGGATAAAACTATGATTAAATTCAAAGGTAGACTATTTTTCAAGCAGTATTTGCCAAAACCTGGAACTCGGTGGGGGATAAAATTATGGTCCCTTTGTGATGCACGTACAGGGTACCTTTTGAGATTTTCTGTTTATACAGGAAAGGAAACCACAAATGTAAAAGGGGTGGGGTTGGGGCATAGGGTTGTTTTGTCTCTGCTAGAAGGTTTTGAAAATAAGAGACTCATTGTTTGCATGGATGATTTTTATTCTGGTGTTGAGCTGTATAAAGCCCTTATGTTAGAAAACAGGAGCTTTTGGCAAAGTACATGAAAAGGGCTCCCTCCTGCCATGAAAACAATAAAACCTAAAAAGGAAGAACTGCCACTAAGATGGAAGAATAATGATCAAACCATGTTCGCTTGTACATGGCAGGATATAGGAAAGGTTAACATGATATCAACAGTAGGGAATTCAGGAATTACAAAAGTTGAGGTAAAATCAAAATTGGGTATTAGACGTGTAGATAAGCCTAATGTTCAAGTAATGTATAAAAGTATATGGGTGGGGTAGACAGATTTGATCAATTATGTGCATCATACCCATTCCAGAGAAAGTAAAAAAATGGTATCAAACACTTTGGCATTTTGTGATTGAAGTGGCTTTGGTAAATGGGCAGATTCTATATACAGGCAACTCCCAAGATTTGACCATTTCAGATTCGACCAACTCAAGAATACAACCGATCGATCGGTCGAATTAGAAACTAGTTTATGCGAAGTAATTTTCAGTCCGCCTGACCGTGAGAGGTTTAGTTTCAGTCTAGACAGCGTTATTTCTGCTCTAATTGTTAGAATTTGTGCTGATTCGACATTTGATGGTTCCAGATTCGACCACATTTTCAGGAATGCATCCCTGTTGAATCTCGGGAGTTGCCTGTAATTGTGAAAACCAGAATAAGAAATTAACACAAAGAAAATTTAGAGAAAATGTAATTCGTGGCCTCTTTTAAGGGTATGAAAGGATGAGCCTGAGAAAAAAGGGTCATCGAGTTTCTACAACTTTGAGTACAAGACTGACTGCGAGACACTTTCTTGGGCAGTTCGAGGACAAGAAACACCGCCCTAACTATTCTGTTTGCTCTGCCATCCTAGCACAATGTAAAAAGGATGGGAAAGGCTCTTGCAAGAGGAAACAAACCACTTTTTTTTGTAAGAATAGACCAGGAAATCCACCCATGTGTGTTATCCCTTGCTTTGAGATATACCATACAAAGAAGAATTTAAAAAGTGTATGCCAGTGTGGCTCTCAATTGTTTTCATACTATATAAATAATGCTTTAGTTATGCTCCTGAAATACAAATGGCATAATGTTCAATCAGTTGGACTACTTTGTATGTTGATGTTGAGGATAGTTATTTTGGCTTTTTTTTACAAAAAAGTCATTTCATTAAATAAATTGTTTCAATGGAACATTAATGCAAGATATGGAAAATATTATGTAATCTCCTATTGGAAAAGTAATAAAAAATACCAAATAAACATTTTCATTTTTTTAAGGAAAAGTGACACACAAAGAACGGAATACCGAATTCAAACATGCAGCAAAAAGTGTCAAATTCTTTGATTAACGTTTTAGAAATTGCATTACCAGATTTGTCGAATTTTGTTAGCAAAATTTTAGCCCTATGTTGGATGAAACAGTTATCCTTACGTTCTTGCAAATTAATTTTTAAATTTTGTAGTTCACAAGCTACATTTGTTGCACTAGCATTAGTTTTTTCCATGCTCAGTATTGCTTTATTAAATAAACTGAGTTGTCCGAGAACAAATCACAAATACACTTCTCCACATGGGTCTTCAAATAAAAAAAAATAATTTGTGGGCACTGTTTTTGTGAATCGAAATAGTTTTTTAGACCTTCAAATATATCAAGAAACCTTTCTAAAGCCAGTAAAAGGGAAAGAAATCTCGTGTTTTCAATCTGCAAAGTCGCAAAAGTCTTTTAATTGAGTAACACGAATAGCGTATATGCAGAAATATTTATAAATCTTTACTGCGATGGCTTCTATATCAATTGGTAGAACATCAATCGCAATTTGGATGCAGTTGTGTACTATGTGTGCTGCACAGCCAATTCTAATATCGATAAAATGTTTTCACACCTTATTTTCACTCCTCCGAAATTCGTGTTGCAATTATCACTACGAAATCCTACAATTTTATTCATAAGATGATGTTTTTTATTGAAGAAACGAGGTAATCAGTCAATATTTCTTATGTTTCTCCAGAGACTCCATTAAAGTCAAGCAATTTTACCTTTAAACTAGCCTGTGGAAGAAACTAGCACTGCAACAATTTTTATGTCCTTTCTGTTGGAAGCATCAGTTGTAACACTCACAAAGTTGGATTTATCTAACTCTTCATGTAACTCTTGAATACACATTGGTGTGATTACATTTCAAATGATAGCTTCACATTTTGTTCAAGCAACACCAAATTTAGAAAGCACACATTTACGAATAGCACTGACATTCATACTTATTTTCTGGGACAAGACCTAAAAACCTGGACAATCCCGGTCAAAGCGGGACATATGGTAACCCTACCAGTATGGAATCCTCCAGATTTAAGATTAGTCTTTAAGTTTATCATAAAAACAAGCTGAGGACTTACCCATAGCGTTGAAATGCTCATATATTGCTGGAAATTTGTTTTCTATTGATGTAACATTTCTCTGAATTTCTCTTAATATTTCTCTTACTTTTTCAACATTTTCCAAGCTTTCAGCTTTAAATTCCAAGCTATAATGAAAGATATCAGCTTTAAATATTGAAGTCTGGAAAGCTACAGAAGTGGTACCCAATCCTTATGTATGTGGACCACACTTTCAAAGACTAACAGAATGTTGCAGCATCCATATTGTATATAGTTTTATATATACATATGGACATCACAATCTTTGGACACATGCATTCATTGTTAGTAGACCATGATCAATTTATCAAAGGAAAAATCTGATGTCTCCAGCACATGACTTTTTCCAAACGGAGTAAACAATACGATTTCTCTCGACATCAGCATCCTCAAGAATAATTATTGGCAATTACAATCGTGAATAATATGAAAACACTTTCAATAGACATTACATTGATAAAACAATAAGTAAACAAAATTGTTAGCTGTGTCTATGGATAACAAAATTTCAATGAGCAATTACAATTACCCTTGGCAGCATATGCATCGCTTTCAACAATTAGAAAATTTTATCATAGCAACCATAACAATGGTATCACACAAATTCAGAAGAATAATCAAAATATCTCTTCACCAAACAGCCTTATCAAAAAATGTTTCAAACAAAACTTGTGGAAAATTACAGTCTACAACTTTGATAATGATAAATATTTGCATAGGCTATGTCTGAAAGGAAATATTTGGAAAAAGTGAGAAAATGACAAGAATAAACTTCCACTTCTGGTTGACCAATTTTTAAGGTGGTACTTTTACTGAAAAATATATTGCCAACATTTTACCAACCAATTTTTAATCATAGGTTTGCAGGCCAAAAGAAGAGCTCTATGGTCTAAGGATGTCTATCCATTTCATACATTAGTGGTGCCCAACCTTTTCTACATGGCAGGCCACACTGATGGTTGTGAATCCTTCAGTATTAGAAGTTGCTATTAATCATCATTAGAGTTTTAATTGGAAGTCATCTCTATAATCTGAGGGGCCACTTTAGGGAAAATCAAGTCTAAATGAGGTTTTTATGGTAAACACTCCAATGTTAAAAGTTTCATTATCAAAATTTTCATAAAAATGTATGAATTTCTGTGTTAAATTTTTCGGATTGCTTTTTTGTCATGGCTTCACGGGCCACACAAAAACTCTTCATGGGCCAATCCGGCCCATGAACCATACGTTGCCACCACTGATGCACACGATTGATTTTTAGTTGTCGTTCATAAATTCAGACGAAAAATCAAAATCTCTCTGCAACTATCAAGTTTATGAAAAAATGTTTCAAACAAAACTTGTAGAAAATTACACTCTCTACAACTTTTATTATGAGAAATATTTACGTAAATTGCCAAAACCTTTTCAGATCTTCATTTATCCCTCGAGTACTTGCATAAAAAGTATGTTAGTACTCATGTTGGGTCGAATCGACCCAGTATATTTTTAAGCTTAAAAAGAATGACTGGATTTCCAGAACATTTTTAAAGATTATTAGAAATGCTAAAACTATTTCAATAGAAAAAGCAAACAAAAATAAATTACTTTAAATAATTTATGGAAAAATGTTTATGCAAATATTTATTTCAAACCAAAAATTTTAATTCACATCTTCATCTAAACTTTCAACGTACTGAAATCTTGTCCTTCGAAAACAATTCACATAAATGGTAGAACAATGCTCCTGGCAAATATATTTACTACAATTTTGACAAATTGTTCTGGTTTTGCTGTCCTTTTCCGTCTCACACAGTTGGCACACTTATCCTGATAGTGAGGAAGAGAGAGAAATTGCTTTTTCGGGAACCGTTAGGGTATTTTTCGCCCCCCCTAAAGCTGAAGCAGAGTCGAAAAAAAATATATTCACATTTACGAATCAACCCAGTCGTCATGTATAAGCTCGTGTACATCCAAAGAAGCTTTAAACGTAAAGTAATGAAATTACGAAATGGTTTTAATTTCTTATATACATACGTAGTAAATAGAGAATGTAAATGCTTATGTGATTTGTAGCGCTTAATTTTTTCATTAGACCAAATACGTCACGTTACCATAACATCCCCTCCCTCCTCCTCGTCACGATCCATCACAAAATTCTCAACCCCCTCCCCCCTAGAGCTTGACGTAATTTATGGATGGTTCCTGAAATGCTACAGCAGCTATACAATGTATAAAATATTATTCATCAGCCCATTACATGTTACTGCGGTGATCTATACTGCTACACTTTGGTGGTGTGAGATCGATAAAATAACATTTTCTAAGTGCTTACAAAATAGGTACTTTAACGTTTAAGGAGAGAGAAGTGGATACATTTGGGATTAATTTTCGAAATCCCTATAAAGTGAACACAAATCATTGTAAACTGATTACAAGATGTTCTAGACCGGAGAGGAATAACGCTATTTCGAAGCCTCTCTGCTTATTGTTAGTTTCATTTGTGATACGGCTGTATTCGGGTCCTGTAGTTGTGGTTATAACATTACATTCACTCTTCCTGCCACGCTCCAATTTTGAGTAAATCGAGTAATTTGTAATCACTCCCAAGGAATATACACTTTATGGCTGCAGTGGTGTGATACAGGAGAGAAAGGTAATGAAAAATTGAGCTCTTTTACTTTATCAGCCGTTTATTGTACTTTTAAAAAATTAAATTTTGATTGTTAATAAACCAGTTTGTTACTTTTAACATTTCGATATATATTTCGTGCTCTAAAAATGAATTGCGGTCAATCAACTTTGGATGTGTTTCTAAAAAAGCAATAAACTGTAGAAGGTGATGAATTAGTTGCAACAGAACATCACAGCGAACTAAAAGGTGATGAAATTGATGAAGAATGTTTGACTTCAACTTCCAGTGCATCAGTTATGCCTGCAAATACTTATAGCTTTAATAATGCGTCTGACAGGAATGATATAGGCAATTATATTGACTCAGTTTCTCCTATTAATGATAAAATCAGATGTGAGCTTGTTTGCGATTGCACGAGAACGAAGTGGACTGTAATCAAATTTCAATTCTATGTGAGAGACACTTAGACGGGAACCCAAACCCGGGACAATAATCCACCACTCACCTCTCCTCTTGGGTCCTTTGCCTTCAGTATTAGGGAACTTTCGGCTCCTCCTTGTCGATCCCCAATCCTCCGGTATCCAACGACGACAATCTTCGACGGACTTCTCCAACAACTCTCCGTCCACGACGACAACCTTCGACGGACTTGGTCCGAGACACAGTGCCTTCATAAAACCGCGACAGTGACCAACCCGTGAGCCGTGAACTCATGCCCCGGGTGGCTCCCTCTCGCGCATATATTACGACAGTGCAAGGAAATAGTATACCGCGCGTATTCAATCCTTTAAAATGGCGCGAACAACCCGCCCACCTTGGAATGCCGTTCCGACAAAATCATAGTGAACATTGAACGAGAAAGAGTCTGATGATGTTCTCCAGATAAGATCCAATATTTTTCCTACATAACCCTCGGAGCTTTCTTCGAAAGAGAAACTATCTAACTGAGGTGCGCGATGCTCCAATGGAATCGTCTCCAAAAGTGCGGGATAATTGCTTATCCATTTCCTCAATGAAAAACCACCTAATGACAACAACTTTATTAACTCACCTCTAACCTTTACCGCCTCCTCCGCTGAAGGAATCGACAACACGATGTCATCCATATAAGTTGCTCTGCAAAGGGCCTGCGCTGCGGCCGGGTAAGATTCCCCTTCATCTTCGACTAATTGTTGCAACGTTCTTATTGCCAAGTATGGAGCCGATGCCACTCCATAGGTTACTGTTGTAAGACTATACTCGACGAGCGGCTGTTCTGAACTTGCACGCCAAAACACTCTCTGGAAATCATGATGCCTCTTACTAATACAGATATTCCGGTACATTTGGCGAATGTCCGCGATAAGAACTACCTTGTGCAGTCTAAATAACAACAAAATATCAACGATGTTCAATTGCAGCTTTGGGCCGCCATGTAAGATCTCATTCAACGAAGGGCCGTTTTCAGTCTTCTTGGAGGCGTCAAAGACCACTCGAAACCTTTCAAATTTATCACCGCCCCGATAAATGCAATGATGCGGAATATAAAAGGGCGTGGAGACTATCGGTGGCTCCACGGCCTTAATCATATGGCCTTGCACCTCGTAATCCGCCATAAAGGCATTATAACATTGCCTAAGTTTCTGCTGTTTATCAAGACGCCGTTCAAGTTGGAGAAACCGGTGAAATGCACTGTTTCGACTGTTTCCTAACAGCGCCTCATCATTTCGAAAAGGAAGCTCAACTACGTAACGACCAGATTCCAATCTAGATACGGTTGACTGAAAGTGAGCTTCACATTGTTTATCATCCTCACTTAGGTAATGAGTGACCGGAGGTTCCTCCACCTCCCAAAATTTCCGAATAATGTAATCCAATTGAGATTCCATCGTCAAGCAAAACGAATCAATGCGGTTGGCCTCTTGAGGAACCTTTCCCACTAAACAATATCCCCAAACTGTCTCTATTGCACATGGAGCGCCCTTTGGACCTATTACTGCATTACCAATCATTACTGTGCCCAACCATTCGGCATCAACAAAATATCAACAGCCTCCGGACGATAATACGATGGATCCGCCAGCGTAAGATTACTTATGTGCGGCCACTGCTGCCTTGCTACCTCCATCGTAGGGCAATGCGCAATGTTTCCTATAACTAAGGCTTCAACCTCTAATGCCCCCATCTTCGGAGTCGGTTCTAATACACAAATTAATTTCCCTTGAGCAACGCCCACCGATGTTTCAGCTAAACCGAAAATGGACGTGATCATCCTTTGAATAGGCAAACCCAAGCGCAGAGCGCATGCCTTCGTAATGAATGTTCCTTGACTTGCGCTGTCAATCAAAATTTTTACTCTGATAATTTCCATGTCGGTCCCGCACACGACCTTGTGCGGTGGATAACAAAACAACGTATTTTGTAACTTCCACCTGGGTCTTTGATGAATCAACTACTGCTTACACAGGAGTGGCCAACGTTATAGACGCACCTTCAATTTCTTCTTGCGCAACGGAAGTGCTTTCTGTATTCGCTCCCTTTTCCACGCTCTTGACTACCCTTTCACTACCCGAGGCTTGATTCCGTGGAGTGAAATGCAGCAATGAATGATGACTAAACGAACAGTACCGACAAGTTTTAATCAAATGCCCCGACTGCAAACAACTTAGGCAAAGACGATATTCCTTCACCACACGAAATCTATCATCTACGGATAAACCCTTAAATTTTCCGCATAAGTATAGTGGATGCTTAGCTCCGCATAACACGCATTTCAAAGACGCGGGAGAAGGACATGCATCCGTGCTTGCCACCAGAGTACTAGTCCGGGCCCCATACAATTTATATTTTTTCTCCATTTGTATTCCCGATGATCTAAGACCGGGCGAACTTCCTTTTGAGGACCCCCCTTTGTTCAATTTGGGTAGTGCAATGCCCGATATCCCTGGCCTGGTCATAATGTTAGGAGAAACTGACGCATCTTTATTTGACCCCGATCCCTCCAAAAGAAGCATAATTGTCAATACCGCATTAATGTTATAGTAACTAGATTCAAACTGGACAATCTTAGACTGGAAAACTTCGGCTTGGTCATCATTTTGTTTCTTATAATTCAACACGATTTTCGCCAGAATTTCATGATAGCGATCAAACATTTGATCCAACCCTTCCGTCATTACCCGCAATAACGCCGCATCTTTCTTGTTAGCCGGATCCCTTTCGACCCGACTAGCCACCTCCTCAATACGAATAATTTTCTGCGAAATTAACTCCTCCTTTACTAACAATTCTTCGATCGTAGGCATGCTTACCAAACGAAAAATACAACAAATGCCACTTTACTTTACAAAGTAACAAATTCTCAGCGAAAAGATATGGAGGAAAGCCGACAAAATTTAACGAAGACGAAATTCATTTAACGACAAATTTCATAAAACCCATAGGCCATCCGGCCCGAAGGATCAAATTGTTTGCGATTGCACGAGAACGAAGTGGACTGTAATCAAATTTCAATTCTATGCGAGAGACACTGAGACGGGAACCCAAACCCGGGACAATAATCCACCACTCACCTCTCCTCTTGGGTCCTTTGCCTTCAGTATTAGGGAACTTTCGGCTCCTCCTTGTCGATCCCCAATCCTCCGGTATCCAACGACGACAATCTTCGGCAGACTTCTCCAACAACTCTCCGTCCACGACGACAACCTTCGACGGACTTGGTCCGAGACACAGTGCCTTCATAAAACCGCGACAGCGACCAACCCGTGAGGCGTGTACTCATGCCCCGGGTGGCTCCCTCTCGCGCATATATTACGACAGTGCAAGGAAACAGTATACCGCGCGTATTCAATCCTTTAAAATGGCGCGAACAGAGCTAATAGAAAGACCATGGAAACCCCCATCTGAATTCACGCTACCATATTCAACACACCTTAAAAAAAGGAAGGAAGAAAGAAGATATATAAATCAATCCCACCTAGACAGTTACCCGTGGTTAGTATACTCCAATGTGAAGAAAGAGCTTTTTTGCAAATATTGTGCACTCTTAATCATGGTAGGGATGGGTGGCTCACGCAAGCACATACCTCTTAAAAAACTTCTAACAGAGCCTTTGACTGTTTTTGCTAAGCTTTTAGGGAAAGATGATTGATTACCTTCACACTCATAAGAAGAGCGAATACCATAGGAATCTTGTAGAAGAAGCTAAAATTTTTCTTAAAACGTATTATACACCAGAAGAAAACATTATAAATAAGATTAATTTAGAACGTCTAAGGCAGGTGCAAGAAAATATACAGAGTTTTTTTGCTGAAACCATCATATTTCTCGGTAGGCACAATATTCCTTTGTAAGAACACCGAGATGACGGAAAATTAAATGTTGAAACAGAAACACCAGCATCACTCATAAATGAAGGCAATTTTAGGGAGATTCTGCGGTATAGAGTAAATAGTGGAGATTCTATTCTAGCAAAACATCTTGAAAATGCAGCAGCGAATGCCACTTACATCAGCAAGAGCACACAAAACCAACTAATTGCATGCTGCGGGGAAGTGATTAGGAATGTTATTCTTAAGCAAGTAAAAGAGGCAAAATATTACTGTGTAATCTTTGACGAAACAACGGACATATCGCACAGTTCACAGTTGAGCCTGTGTTTAACTTATGTGTACAAAAATGAAAGATAAGAAGATTTCACTGAGTTTGTAAACATTCATGATGAATGTTTTAAAGATGCATCGACATCATTTGAGCCTAGAGTGACTGTCAAAGTTCTAGGGCAGCTAATCCTTAAGAAAATAAAAGAGTTGTATTTAGATCTTCTACATTGTGTTGTGAATGGTACAGATGGGAGTTTGATGATGATTTCAGAACAACTTGGTGCTGTTGCTGAGATTAGGAAGGACGCAAAATACGGTGTTAGATTTCCTTGTTTTAACCATGCATTGAATTTGTCCATGTCAAAGACGTCTTCCGTTCAAAGTATACGAAACTCCATTGGCATCATCAAGAAAGTTTTTTCTTTCTTTAATTCTTCTTCAGAGTGAAGCCATGTACTGATAAACATTGTTGATTCACATCTGAAGGGTATGTGCAAAACTCGTTGGGTAGAAAGAACTGATTCTTTGAAACAGTTTATTGACTCGACAGAGAAAATCGTTCAGGTACTTGAATACATATCCGATTGGAGTGAAACAACTTCTTCTAAGGCTAAAATCTTGCTAACAGCTATGCGGGATGTTGAATTTGTAGTATCGCTGCAGTGTCAACTGTCTGTGTTTTAGTTGTGTTTACCATTAAGTCAATTATTCCATAAGAAAACTGTTGACTTAACTTTTGCTTCTAATCTTGTTAACGATCTTCCCTCAATTTTAAAAAACCAACATGTTAACTGTAATGATAAATTTTCAGCCATATTCTCCAAAGCTTCCGAGCTTTTGTCGAGGTTAGATGTAAAGATCGATCTTCCTCGTATGTGCAAAAAGCAAATGTACAGATCAAACATTCCATGTTTGACTCCCTAAGAATACTATAAAAGATCAATATATATTCCAATGTTAGATTCAGTGATAAATGATTTGGAAACAAGGTTTTCTATCGAAACATTGACTTCATGCTAACTAACTTGTCTGTTGCCAAAAAACTTAGTGGATTTAAATGACAACTCAATATCACTGAAGATTAAGGATATCTGCAAATACTATGGCGATCTTCTAGGTGATTATAAATCTGCACTTGAATTCCAACTTTCAGCAGAAGTTAAGCTCTGGCGAGAAAAGGGGGTTAGGTCAGCGGAATCTATGGAAATTCCTTTTTCCATTGAAGAAGCTCTTAAAAATTGTTATGAGGTCATATTTTATAGTGAACCGGCTCTTAAAAATTCTTCTGACATTGCCAATAAGCGTTGTGTCTGCCGAGAGGAGCTTTTCTTCATTGCGACGCTTAAAAACCTATTTAAGAAACCAAATGAGCCAAGAAAGGTTGACAGTTATCATGAGCTCAGTAAAAAGCTCGTGAAATTGAAATATATATAAACAAAGTGATTGAACGTTTTGCTAAGAGTGGAAATCGAAAATTAGTTATTTTAATGTGATATGTATGTAAAATTTTTTCACTAAATTGCTTACTTATGTTTTTGAGGAAGTACATTTTCTGTGTTGATGTTGAATTGAGTGATGTTTTGCTATAGAACTTTTGGATAGGAAGATAAATTATTAATTAAATGTTAAATAAGCAATATTTTAAATTTCTATTTTATAAGCGCCAATTGTAATTTCATTAAATTCTTGTTTTATTTGATTGTTCTGTATCAATTAAAGAATAAGTTTGTATGAGTAAATTTTCAATTACTGTGAAAACATGTATGCAACTGGAATATCGCCCCCCCTAAAGATATTTTCTGGATCCGCCACTGCAATGAGCTGTGACACCCCAGTATGCTGTAGTACCCAGTTTGAGAAACACTGCCCTTAAATTTAGTTAATTATTCTTACAAATTAAAGTTATCATGAGCTCAGTAAAAAGCAATCATATGATCTGGAAAATCTGTACAGGTGATCTCCACTTAATGCAGGGATGCATTCCCGGCAACTCCACGTTAAGCAAAAACCTACATTCACTGGGGGTACTATAACCCTTAAGCATGCATCCTGTATTGGCTGGGATTTCTGGTATTTTCAATATTTGTCCCACATCCCATACAACTCTATATGGGACACTATTTTTGAAATATCAAAATAGTTTTTTATTCAGCAGAAAAATCAATCTTGAACACTCTACAGACCACTGAACATAAAACATACAGCATTAATGACTATGTTTTAGAGTTAGTGGCGAAAAATTAAGAGTCGATATGAGCAACACTCCTAGTTTTAGTAGCAGATTTTTTGCATGTAGCTCAGAGCAATGTTAAGAGTCTGAGTGAGATGAGCTGGAGAAACACTTGGCCATTCAAAAGTAATTTGTACAGGGTGGCTATATTCTATAGCCCCCTCCTCCATGGAACCACAGCTGGTGCTCCCTAAGAGAAGTTACAGCTCTTTCAAAAGCTTACAGCACATGCGCAGAAGACGATTTTCGGTATGGAAGAGTCCACTTTATAGATGCGAACTCTCTATGTGTGAGCGTGTTTATAATTGTGAGAGAGCAGTCATTGTGCCTTCGTTACCAACCATGCCGCTGTGCTATTAGATTCACCTTTTTATTATCGCTGTTCTGTTTGTTGTTTGGTTATCAAATTTTTGTTATTTCTCATTATTGTCCACATTGTTAATCTTTTATTGAGTTTTTCTTGTTGCTCTTCCATTTTCCATTATTAGTTGTTATTATTGTTATTAGTTACCGTCTTCAGGTTTTACTTTGTTCACGTGTATTCACTATTTTTCATTGTTTTTAATTAATATTTGTTGCTTATTTATATTTGTTACTCTTTCCCGTTTTTCTGTAATTTTTTTAACATGGATACCGCTCCATCCACTTCTAAACTTGGTAATAAAAAGGTGATTCATAGTCAGGCACGATAAATAATTTATAATGTGCTGAGTTTTATGAAGAAAGAAGCAGCAGAAGGAATCACTATCCCAATCAAAAGTGTGCATGAGCGAGTTATGGAGCCAACAGGTGTGTCAAAATGCACTTTATTACGAATATCGAAGGAAGGAGCTGAATTGGCAAAAGGCTCCGAAACAGGTTTCAAAAGTCCACGGAAACTCCAGTAAAGCCCGAAATCTTCTGTGGATGATTTTGATGTCCAGATTATAAGAAGAACTGTTCATGATTTCCACATTATGGAAAAGAAACACCCCACTCTAGGTGCTCTGCTTCCTAAGATAAAAGAGAGCACAGGTTTCAAAGGAGAGTTTGGTTCACTTATTGTTAGACTTCTTAAGAAAATTGGATTCAACTATGTATAATATACAAATGCTGAATTTATGTTCATTTAAAAGGTTCTACTGATATAATTTCTTCACAGGTGGAGGAAAACTTCCAATAATAAGGCCGTTCTCTGCGAACGCGAAAATATTCGTTTGAGACAGATAGAATATTTGTCGTGTATCTAGATATTCACCTTATACAGTTAAGGAGTTTTTCTTTCTTGAAATATCTTTCAAAGTTATTTATTTATTTGTGTTCTGCCAGTTGGCAGGTTTGCTTCAAATGCTAGTCCTCTCTTCTCCACTCTTCTCTGTCCTCAGCCTTTCTCTTCAGTTCAGCATAGGTAACACCTCCTTTCTTCAGTTCCTCCAAAATCTGCATTCTCTTCCTTCCTCTACCACGCACCCCCTCAACCATTCCCTCTATCACATCCTTTATTAAACAGTCCCTTCTTAAACAATGTCCCAACCAAACTATATACATGATAAGCTACAGTTCAGAACATTTCTGACTCTTTTAAAACTGGATCCGGAAGTTTGGCCAACCTGCCGAGCTGCGGGTTCCAATGCATCGCTTCCTCCTCAACTTCCCTCTCCACAACTGCTTTCCCCTACACTACGTCACAGTCTGTGCAGGAAGGTGCCATACGCTTTTGAAAGTACTGTAAGTCATTGTAGTGCTCATTATTAGAAAAAGATTGTGAACTCCTGTATTACAGTCGCACTTTGCATAAGATGTTAGACCATGATCATATTGTGAATAAGATATTTTTACATTTAAAAAATTTAGCTTTTTCAATTTTTTTCCATCAAATTTAAATCCCGTTACAACAAATTCACGCTGACTAGGAAAGCATTAAGTGGGGGTCATCCATATGTATAAAAGTAAAATTCAGATTTTCTTTGTTCTCTATACAAATCTGCACCTTAGACTTTAACACAAAAATTTCAATGCCAGTTTTAATTTTAAACTATACCTTGGATACAATAAAGGGCACAACAGTAACAAAAATAAAGAAACAAATATTCTATAATCCGTTGATATTTTATTAATCAGAGTTCCTGAGGCAGATATAGAGTTTAAAATTGTTGAACCTTTTAAGATTGTGAATAAATTTTTTTGAAGGCTGATTAAGTTTTTAATCTTTGACTAAAAACAGAATAATAAAATTTATAAATTTATTTTAATGAAACAAAGTTTTATATGCACTAAATTGCAAAAAATATATAATTCTCAAACTAGTATGTTCCATAAAGTCAAAACTGATGCCTAGTTTAATGTTTAAAAAACAAACATTCATTAATTTTTCTTTTGAACATAAATTTTTCATGCCTAAAACTGTTTATTTACTGGAACATTCAATTATGTGAATTTTACATTTATTGTTTACTTTTAATCAGAGCTGGGAAAGTTCTGGCTCCGGAACAAGGAACAGTTCCAAAATGGTTCCAGTTCCTGAATCCAACCCCAGAAAAATTTTACCAGATCCGGAAACCGAAAAAGAACAATGATGTCAAAATTTTGGATCCGGAACAGTTCCGGAATGATTCCATTAAAAATTAATAAATTTTTATTAATATTTATACATATTTTTTTAAATTCAAAACAGGCTTTTTCATTTCTACTATTATATTTTCTTTATGAAACTGAAAACGTATACTTTCTCTGATTATTATTCTTCCTTGTTAAGTTCTATCTAGTGTCTGGCAAAAAGCTGTTCAAAGATTACATAAAGCAGGAAATAATAAATAACATTCAACTATTTACTTGAATACATTGTAAGAGCTCACTTTCCTATCAGTTTTATCATCTTTCTTTGCATAGTCATAAGAAAATATTCTCTACAATGAAATTGTGGACTTAGAAGATTAGACATTTCTTGATAATTGAATATCATCTGTAATCAAAAGAAACGAACTTTGAAGAATATTATTCTGATGTTGAATTTGTTGTGTAATTGATCAAAGATAGTTTTTTAAGATGATGATTCAAGAAATGCTTAATGGATTTGAAGATAAAGATATAAATCCAACATCTTGATCCTATCAACAAGATAAAACTATATCTTAATCATCTGCCAAATAAAATTTTCTCTACAATATTTGTATTCATCATGTAAAGAACCAAAAAGGTCACCTATAAATTGTTTCATGAACCGCAAGCTTCAGCAGAGGGCAGAAATTTTTATCTAACTTCAAGGTGGAAAACCATCTGAAGTCAACCATGGTTTTAAATAATGCATGGTGTAACTAACTGTTAATAAATGATAAAGTTGGGGGGAAAAAGGGAAGGGTTGATTGAATCCTTATGATATACTCCCAATCGAGTCGAAATAACATAGTCGACCTTGACATTGAAAATATATTTTTTTGCATTGGTTTAAAAAGAAAAGCACACACTTAATATATAGGCCCAAATACGGGCGACTCCTGAGACTCGACCGTTTGAGATTCGACAAATTCGAGATTTCGACACAGTCGATCGAATTGGGAACTACTTTACGAGGAGTAATTGGTCCAGACCAACCACACGAGGTTTAGTTTTAGTGTAGACATAGTTATATCTGCTCTAATTGTTTGAATTTGTGCTGATTTCACTCTTTTTACTTTCTCCATACAAAGTAATGGGAAAGTATTGTGATCATGAAAAAAATCGACTTTGAGATTTCAATGGAAATACACGTTTTGAGGTCCATAGAACACGTTTAGACTATTTTCAGAATGATGTCTGTGTGTGTATGCTATTGTGGGCGCTCTAACTCAAAAAGTACTTGCCATATCCTTACCAAACTTCATATATAACACTTTAGCATGAGCACAAAGAACTGATTAGTTTTTGGACAATATCGGTTAACCAGAAGTCGAGGTTTATTCGAAACCCGATTCGGTTTTTGCAATATTTCTATGTTAAAACATCATTATTTCATATACAATTCTATACAAAGGTTATGGAGAATGTAATTTCCTACAACTTTTATTTGAAACAATTTTCCATAGCAGTTATTCTTTAGGAATTATTTATAAATAATCGGTTTTTTCGGTTTACGTCAAATATCTCCTTAACAGTCGTAATTGGTCATCTTTGTGAGGACCAAAGTTGTAGAGAATAATATTTCTTCAAGTTTCGTTTGAAACAAATTTTCGTAGAACCATCCATTTCGGAGATATTTTGCTTTTTCTTAATACCAGTATACAGCGCCATCACCATGTAGCGGTGAATTCTGTAAACATATTCAAAATATAATTTACGGCAATAAGGATGACTGTATTCTTTTACGATACGAAATGATAATTTTGCCTCATAATGCTATTCATAATAATTTAAATATCTATACCCCAAATATGGAGAAAGTCATGTGTTGGCCACAACAGATTTTTTACTTTCTCCATACGAAGTAATGGGAAAGTATTGTGATCACGAAAAAAATTGACTTCGAGATTTCAATGGAAATACACATTTTGAGGTCCCTAGAACACATTTAGACTATTTTCGGAATGATCGCTGCGATAAATAGTTGTATGTATATATAGATGTATGCAGGTATGTTATCCAACTCGCGCGAGTCGTTTTCGCGCGATCCGGACAATGTATTGCATACATCTATCTTTGAAGTTTGAAACAAAAATTTATTTTTTCCATTTTAGTGCAAAAAATAAGTTATATATTTAAAATATTTATTATTTAATTTATTCATAATTTAATATTGTTGTATTAACATATTAGTAATGTTATTTTATCTTTATAGAATGTGAGGGGAGACTTTTTCCCAAGATGCAGGAACGTATCCCCTGATTATAACATGCAAGTAAATGGAAAAACAGCATTCGACATTCGACAATTCGAGATTCGACCAGGTTTTCAGAAACGCATCCCCGTCGAATCTCGGGAGTCGCCTGTACATAGGTATTACTCTCCCTTGTTTCAGAATGAGCAACCGTGCCATTAATCGCTGAGGTAGAGGAAAGGTTTCCTACAACCTCACCCCCACTACCATATAGGACAGTGGTCTTCAACCATTTTTGAGTCACCGCCCACTTTTACCATATGTTGTCCTTTGAAATAAGTTCACCGCCCACCCAGTGGCGTAGTGAGGGTTTCTGGCGCCCGGGGCAAAGAAGAATTTTGCGCCCCCAGTAGCAAAGCGATTTACGGAGGTATGGTAATCCTAATACTAGTGGGATTGTCGTTAGATGAGATTACCGAATACGGTCTCAGTGGTAATAACAGTGTTTAAAAATTTATGATTTTATATATATGATAAAATTAAACTTAAACGCTTCGCTGCTTCTGCGATAGACTCCGACCACCCTCATGGGCCTTTCGATTTTTCTGCAGCATAGATACATTTTCGCTAGTATAGTATGATATGATACTATAGTTAACGACAAACGAACTATAATAGTTGTACATAAAATAGTTGTACAGAATGTGTGCGTATCATTAAGCTTTTTTATAGAAAGTTATTTTTCAGTGTAAAAATTGGAATAGCATTTGGTGAATTCTTTAACGCCCACTAAAAATCCAAAAACGCCCACTGGTGGGCGCTATCGCCCACCTTGAAGACCACTGATATAGGACAATGGTTCTTTCCCATACATTCCATCCCAGGAGCCATCATTTTGTCACTAGTAAAATAAAATCTATTGTACACTTCAATGGCTAGAAGAAACTTCTATGAATGTGGGACGAAAAATTAAGCAGTGAATTCTTCTTATCTTTTCTGAACAACCCTCGCCCTGGAGTGCACTTCTTCAAGAGAGATATTGTATTCATTCTACCAAAAGGGTTTTCCCCAAGTACTATTGATGAATGGTGAATTCCTCCACCAGAGGGCAATGTGCAACCGACTTCAACCCCTCCCCCACCCCTTATTCAGATAAATTCTTAAGAGAATTTCAATTTTCCCTTAGCAGTAGAAACGGTGATATTCATGATTTAGTGCTACTTAGTCTTTGGTGATTAATATTTGCCAAGTCATTAGTTGAAGGTCAGTATATATTCTATTTTTAAATGTGTTAAAAGCTTGTTCTTATATGCAGGTGGTGATATAACAATAATGAAGAATTATCAACGGTTAATTCAACTTTTATTTACACAAACACAGGCATCATCGAGAAAATCGTCAAACATACTAATGGGACCTCAAAACATATATTTCCATTGAAATCTTAGAACTAGGAGTGGTTCCGGAACTGGATCTGAAACGTTCCTTCTTTTTGATCACTTGGAATCGAACCCAGAATGGAACGAGTTGGAAAATTTAAAATCAGAACTGGAACGCTCAGAACCGAAACGGAACTTCTCAGCCCTGCTTTTAATGTATGTAAGGGTTGACTTCAATAGTTTGTTTATTTTATTTAATATTTAAGTCATGCATACCTGCAATTTTTTATGGGAAATTACATTACTAAAAATTTAAAATATAGACTCTTACAGATTTATAATAATTGATAAAGAAATATATGACAAAACTTACTTTTGGCCTAAATTATCCAAACTCTCATCTACTTCTTTTAATCTTTTATAAGTCATTTTTGTAAGGCACTCAAAAAAGCTATTTTTCCAAGCCGTGCAATGTGCAGAAATAGCAGCCTTTATTCCAAATGCATTGATTTCCAGAAACAGAACAGTAGTTTCAGTTAAAATGGTCTCTGTATTTGCAGCAAATTCCATAAACCTTTCACATTGAAAAAGAAATTAAAATTTCTTACTAGGTGTGATAAATAGAGCTTTTAAATTAGAAAACAGATATGAGTCACTTCCACATCAGCTAGAAACTTGAAATTTGGTAAATAAGTAGATCTTTTGGCAAAATTGGCCAGAAAAATCTAAAATTATAAAAATGTTTATTTTTTTGGCAATTAAAAAACTGTTGGAGACTACGGCGAGATGGATATTTTAAAAAATTTTAAAAATTTAACAACTCCTTAACTGTACAAGGTAAAAATATTTAGAGACAATACAAATGGTAAAATTAAACAGGGTAACGAAAGAAAAACAAAAGAACAAACAAAAAAATTTTTTACACTTACAGGTTTACGGAGATAATTCCACGCTGGGGACCTGGTGTCAAACGTTCATGCACTCATTCCCTCCCAAAGGAACTAATCCTGTCAGAAGAACACTCACTCACACATGCATTCAAACAACAAACGGGGATCTCTTAATATTCAGTGGGACACTAAATACGTATTTCGGACATGACGTACCCATCATCAGTAGGTGACGTGGAATGAAGGTATGGCGTGTCGTTTGGGAAATTTAAATGGTGGAGTATTTGTGTGAAAGTGAAAGGAGGGGGAGGGTTGACCATTAAACTGTAGAGAGAGGAATGGGGGAGAGGGCCACATTCATGACGGTTTCTTTGTGTTTTTCAATGAACATGCTTTCGTAGGTGTATAGTATGTAATCATTAAGTACCAATTTTAACAGTGATAAATTTTCAATGGTGATGGGATGGTTATATTCTTGTACTAGTTAATATGTGCTTGCATTCTGAAAACATTTTTAAATTTTAGAATTTTGGATTATTCTCAATCGATTTTGTACAAAATCATATAACTGTCTCAAATTTCAAGTTTGTAACTCATTTAGAAGTCCGTTATAATTTTAATCCTCGTAGAGGCAATAATGGGGCAAAACAGCCCCTAAGATTTCAAATTTATACAATATCGGATTTCTTCCTTCTGTTGTAACTAAAATCCCATAATTCTGTCAAATAAGTAGTGTGTATCTCATTAAGATGTGCCTTATATTTTTCAGAAATGTTTATTATTGTGGCTGTTGAAAATTCATAAATTTTAAACAATGAAATTTATATAAATGCAATTCTAGAGGTGCTACATCGATGAAATTTTGCAGAAATGTGAGTTATTTGCAACGAATAATGAAAACCTATAAAATGTTTACAATTATAAATTTTAGGGGTGGTTTTAATTCCAATATTGTCCATAAAGAAAAATACGTAAATCGGCGCAGAGATGCAAACTTTTGCGTTTAAAATTATTTGTCTGCACTTACTCTTTATATTAAGGTGCGAGAAAATGCTTGCAGAATGCAAGCACATTAACTAGAATATATATATGGGTGAGTCTTAATTAAATACCTTAAATATAAGCATCATGTTCTACACCTACAGACAAGCAAAAAAGTTCATATAAACATATGGTCGCAACAGCTTCTTTAGCAAGATATGGCAACAGGAAGCACGAGGAAAGGAAAGTAGACAGATAACGTAGTTTTGGATCAGACATGTATTAGCTGTGAACATAATGACATCTGGTCAGTTACAAATGATTTACAAAAGATGTTCAAACTGTCCACCATTACAGTCAATGCACAACTGAGCCCTGTTGCGCCAAGAATTCCTGGCTCAGTGAAGGACGTCAGGCATTTCGCGTATTGTCGTCTCAGCAGCTTCAATGACATTCCATAGCTCGTCACTCGTATTGCATCATTGGGCGTAAACGATGCTCTTTAGATGGCCCCACAAGTAAAAGTCGGCAGGAGTGAGATTGGGTGATCGCGGAGGCCACACAACTGGTCTGTTTCGTCCTATCCATCAACCTGGGTAGTGACTGTCCAAATACTACTTGACATCGTGAGCAGAATGGACAGGAGCCCCATCATGCAATACCCACATTGTCTGCCGAGTTCCCAAGGGTGTGTCGTCTGGTAGTTGCGGTAATTGTCGAGATAGAAACTGTAAATAGGAGGACCCTGATAGTCGAGGCGGCACTCATAAGGACCTAGGAGGAGATCGCCAATTATTCCCGCCCAAACATTAATTGCACACTGCTGTTGGAATCGTGTTTCCTGAAATGAATGTGGATTTTCATCATCCCATGTGTGCTGGTTACGACTATTCAAAATCCCATTCCTTATGAAGCAAGCTTCATCCATCACCAAAACTTGGCTGAGAAAGTTCGGATATGCTGCATCCTGCTTCAGTAGCCATTCACAGAATGCTCTTCGACGCTCATAATCCAGCGCCGGTTGCAGAGCTTGAACACACTATACATGGAATGGATGCAACAACTGATCATGCAACACCCTCATTGTTGCCATTGTTGCCGACAAAGCACGAGAGGGAAAGAGAAAGGATTGGAAGGGGAAACGATCGAGTGTTTTTTATAATATTGCCATATCTCGCTAACGAAGCGGTTGCGAACATATCTTTATATATGAACTTTTTTGCTTGTCTGTAGGTGTAGAACACAATGCTTATATTTAAGGTATGTAATTAAGACTCACCCTGTATATATATATATCATAAATATACAGGAGGATACAAAATTATGAGGCACTTCCAGATGTGCTAGAAACTTGAAATTTGATAGGAATATAGGTTTTCGGTCACAACCAAAGGAAAAAATCCAAAACTTTCGAAATTCCAATTTTGAGGGGCTATTTTGGCCCCTTTTCTCCCCATTTTTGCCCCATAAGATAACACGTAAATTGGTGTAGAGGTGTGTATTGCAAACAAAAGTGTCAATGCAGTGCCTATGTGTGCTCAAAAGAGATTTAGAGGGAGGAAGGCGAGTGTTTTAGAGGAAGGAGATAAAAATTGATATTCAACCAGAAATACAGGTTTTTCAGGATATGCAGAAGATTCATCTTTCATAACCTTTACGATTAGATGTAATGAATAATAATCTAGTTAACTAAAATTAGTTCTAATCATTTAAAGATTTTCTGTGGATTTGTTCGTATTATGTGATCATACTAGTGGGTATGCACATCTTCAAAGTTTTCCAAGAGGCACACTGATCAAAAAGGTTGAATATCAACAAGATGTAGATGGGAAGAGGAAAGTGAGGGGGAGGAAGATCGAGTGTAGGGAGATAGGCTATTTGGGTCAAAGTATTTAGCAGGTTGGAGTGGATTTTAACCAGTGCTCGAAATGGAAAATGTTACAAAATGGAACGCTTGTATTGGTAGTGGAACGGAAATTTTTACAAAATGGAACGCTTTTAATAAGGGATGGTATTTCTAAATGTCTGACAAAACAGAACGGTACTATCGGCGCGTGTGATGAGCCAGAGAGCATTCCAGCTCATTCCGAGCACTGATTTTAACCTACTTCAAGGGTAAGGCCAATCATCACATGTGAAATAAAATTTGAAATATACTTTAAGTTAATTTCAAGAGGATATTCAGTACAGTGATAATATAATTCATAGTGATTCATTTTTTTGGATTTGTGGTCAGTTGGGGGCCGGTTAAGTAAAATTTTCCTGGGTTGGGAAAAACTGCGGTCGCCCCTGGTTACTAGGCATTTTTGTGTTTTGCCCCCTCTGCAAAATTTTCTGCCGATGCCCGTTTGTAAGAAATGATGAAAAAATATAAAATTCTTATAATTATAAATTTTAGGGGTTGTTTTTACCCCTATATTGTCCAAAGTGAAAATTCCGTAAATTGGTGCAGAGGTGCAAACTTCTGCATTTAAAAATTATTTATCTTACTCTGTGAGATGAAATGCTTGCAGAATAAAAGCACCTATTACTAGTATATATATAAAAGAAAATCATAGGAGTTAATGCAGGCATTTTAAAATTGATTTTTAATAAAGGCAGTGGGTGAATCTAGAGGTGGAGATAGGCATATAATGCACCCTCTGCTAGCTTCATCAGTTACCTATATTAAAAATGCAATTTTAAAATGTTTGCATTAACTCCTATGATTTTCTTTTAATGAATATATCTTAAACAAGATTCAGTAAAATCCCACACAGATAAAAAATTTATAAATGTAATAACTGTCTCATCAGCTGAACCATTTCACCATAATGCTTTATTTCATAGATGTATACTCTTTTGAAGTTTCTTAGAATTTTAACAGATTTCAGCCTATCAGAGGGTGAGACTCATGCAGTTGTTTATAATAATTAAAATATTGACTTTTTCCATAATTCTCTAATAAATGATGTGATAATTTTACCTCTGGATGTCAAATATCATTACATCTAGAGATGGATCACCTTCTTCATAATTTTTCATAAAAAGATCTTTATCTGCTTGCCACATATCATTAAATGGTATCCATGATTTTATGTATCCTTCAATACCGTTGAGGGCATTGTCAATTTCTGGAAACATTGGTGAAATTAATTTCTGAGGATGTCAATATAATTACATTATTTAACATAATAAGCAAATACATACCCATCAAGAATTTTGAGCCCAACTTAGCCCATCTTATATCCATTTCTACTTCTACAAATATAGGTACTTTTGTTGGTTTAACCTTATGAAACTTTTCCAGAATTCTTGGGACTACTTCCAAGCTTTCTATGATGCCTGGCATTACTGAAAGTAACTTCTCACTAATATACTCCAACGATGGTTCCAACTGTACCTGAAATAATTCAATAAAAGCTGCAGTCAGTGACAGATCCAGGGGGGCAGGCGATCCCCCTTGGATATTCTTTAGGGGCAGCAAAATAGGAAGCTAAGAGGGTTGTAATGCTGAAGTTTTCTCCAATAGGCTTCACTATGATAATTACTATACTATTCCATGTTCCATGGTTTATTAATGAAAAATAATTTTGACAAGTATTTAATGTACAAATTAAAAATATCCTCCAACCCCATGGAAAAATAGTCGGTAATCACCACCCCCTCCCCTTGGGAAGTTTCTGGATCTGCCCTTGACTGCAGCCATATACAAAACTTTCTATCATATAATATTTACCAGTTTGATGCAGAGGCAAAACGAGGGGAGAGGGAAAAGGAGGTAGTAGCCTCAGGTGAAGTGCTGATAGGAGATGGCAATGATGAAAATTCTGACTTGGAAGGATCCAGTTCATTTGAGACTAAGGAAGAAGACAAAAAAAATTATATTGTTCCATAGAATCCAGTTTCGGCTGTGTTTATGTTCAATGATGTTGGTTACATGGATTTTGATCAAACATCACAGCTACCTATCATCTCACAACAACTTCATACAGAGATGGTAACTTGAGGGTCTAAACTGTTCCAAAACAATGATAGCCCATTTGCTAAGAAAGACAGCCATTTGATGACAAAAGGATGGTTCAGTTGACAACTTGCTAATGGAAAAGAAGAAGAGGTTAATCGGAGTCGGCTACTTTATTCACTAGTGAAAGAAGCAGCATATTGTTTTTTGCTGCCTGTTATCTACCTTGTCCAGTTCTTCATGATCTTCGTTTGAAATCGAAACTGGATTAAGCCAATGGAAGAAGACGGAGAAACTAAAAGCTCATGAGAATAATCCTTGTTACCACCAATCTTTCAGTACCTAGAAGGAAACATAGAGGAGAATAATTCACAGAAGTACAATAGATACTGCAATCGAAGCTGAAATTCAATCTGAAGTAGAACGGTGGTGAGATATCCTTTACTGTATCTAAACAGGAAAATTAGGCCAGGCAACTACCATCGCACCCACATAACAAACATTTATCGTGAGGATTGACATATGTTCAGGGATTTGATGCGAGAGTGTATGGATATTCATTCCACATAAACTTAAACGTGATGGTGCCGAACCAAAATGGTACAACCAGAAAGTTAGATGTGCTCTTAGATGGCAAAGAAAACTTCACGCTAGCTTAAATAGTAATTCTTCTAAAGCCACGGAAGAACAGACGTCAATGATACAGCATCAATATAGGAGGCACAGTCAAGAGCTAGAGTAACAATGCGAGAAGCTTTTAATGACTACAAAAAGAAAGTTCTGCATAATAATTTGAAAGAAAATCCTAAAGCATTTTGGTCATACATTAGGGAGGTTCATGGTAGAGGCCCCACCATAGCGTCACTGAGAACGGAGGCAGGCGATGTAGCTCATGATAGTGAAGAAAAAGCAAATTTGCTAAATGGACACTTTCAGAAACCGTTTACTTCGGAGAGCAACGAAATTCAGGAACCAGCTTTGAATGATGAGGGAAATTCAATGGAGGATTTGATATTCTCTGAAAAACGTATTGCGCACCAACTAGAATCCATTAAGCAAAATCAGTCTCCCAGGCCTTAGGGCATACCCGAGCTAGCCTCCGTAATTGCACCTTATTTGAAAATAATATTCGAAAAATCCGTTGCACATGGTATTGTTCTGAAAAACTGAAAACTAGCATACATAATGCCCATCCACAAAGGCGGTGATAAAGAGAACCCAGAAAATTATAGACCGATTTCCTTAACGTCATATCATGTAATATTCTAGGGCATATAATCGTTAGCTCTGTTCTGCGCTATTTAGATGGTTGTTCTTCACTAAACAACAGCCAACATGGGTTTCGGAAAGGTAGGTCATGTGAAACACAGCACATTTTTTAACTTATTATGAAATAATTGTCTTAAACAATGTTATTAAATCGCTCGAGAAGATATTTCTTACTTGACGTGCATAACTCCAAATGCAATTTCTCTGGAACTAATCCACTTAGAGAGTTGGTTGAGGCCTTTTTGGAAAGGCCATGCTGTGTAGAAGACTTTTGATAACCACTTCTTTTCGCGTATCTCGATAAATAAACGAGATAATTCTGAAAATTCAATTTTCATGGGGGCATTTACATTACATTTGTGGCGTTACCAAGGAGACAGTGCCAAATATGGTTGATGCAACTACTGCCAAGCATGGGTACAAATCTAATGTAACTTCATACTACGCTTCATCTCCCCTCATCGAACGGGGAAGACGCTATGGCATTCTTTCTAGGATACCGCATGGAGTGCCGAAAAAATTTTTTCGGTTGCCATAGCTTCGTAACCTAGGAGATTCGGACACATGCTTATAGGAACTTTTTTGCTTGAAATGACGTTTCCTACACGTGGGTGAAGTTATGCAGTAGTGTTTTGAAACATCCTGTGTGTGTGTGTGTGGGAAAAGTGACAGTAAATCTATTGTGCTCCAAATCATGTATCGCACCATTAAAACAAATTTCAATACCACAACTGGAATTATGTGGTGCATTACTAATGGCAAGTTTAACAAAGAAACTTCTGACACTTTGCTAATGAAATTAGACAGCATATATCTGTGGACAGACTCCACAGTAGTTTTATCATGGCTTAGTTCTACCTTTAAATTAATTCATAAAACAATTATAAATTCTATGTAATATTATGGTAAGAACTTGTCCTGCTAAGTAGGAAAAGGGAATTACTGTCTCTTTCCGTGGTTAACTACTGTTTGATAATGATGTTTTACAAAATATTGCCATGAAATGTAACACTGTCCAAGGAAACAATGAAGTATCTTATGAAATAATAAAGGCTGTAAAGTACAGGTCTATATTTTAGATTTGCAAGCAGTATCCTTAGTCTTAGAGAATGTTTTTCCCAAAACCCTCATTATAAAAAGTAAAACCCTTACACTTTCAACTGGAAGCCTTCTCTTTAAGTCTTTGGTTGAAATTATTCCAGTTATTAGCACACATAATTTATTATATAATCTTTTGTTAAGTTTATCGGTGGAAGCAAGAACGGAAAGTGAACTAAAACTTAATAAAACAATGTGCATATGTAAGCTCAAACTTACCTGCTTATCCAACAAAAATACTTTGGCTTTGAAAAGAGGTTTTGGATAATTTTTTTCCTTGCAAAGCAAAACATTGATGAAGTACTCCATTGAGTGGTAAGCAACAAATTTGAATGTTTCTTCCAGCATACTTTCAATAGTGTTCAGATAATCTGTCCATTGTTCTATCATCTGATTAAAATAAAACATTTAAAACTTTATAGATGGACTTAAAAACTAAATCAGCAGTAATATAAAAAAATAATTTCAATTACTTACTTTAGATAAATGGTCTTCAAATATGTCATAAATAACATATATCAGTTCTATAATTTTTTTATATTTTACAGTAATTTCTTCAATGACTAGCTTCCTGTAAAAACAATACTGCAATGATAAAACATCTTGATATAATAAACTGAATCATAAGATGGAATGTTGGGAAGTGTAAGTTTTATGCATATGAGTGCATATGGCTAATCACAAATTTGACTTGACAGGGAATTGAACCCAGTTTTCCTACTTGCTGGGTAGGTGCTTTAACCAAGGTTGCCAGTTCAGAATATTTCAAGTCAAAGTTCACATTCACATAAACTGAAACTGTGATTGATGGAGTAATAATTACATCACTGAATGCACCATAAGGACTCTATTTGAGAAATCACCCCAACTTGGAAAACTTGTTGGAGAAAGATGAGTAAGTAAATAGTAAACAACTTGACAAGCTTCGTATCAGGAAAAAATATAGTGAAATTGTCCATCAGATATGATGGATATGCATGAATTAAGCATTCATTTAAAATAAAAAATTAATGACACCAATTTTTTTAAGCCGATTATCTGGAATTTCCCGTTATCTGGAGTATACTCATAAACATTGCTCGGAAAGAGCTATAACTCACCAGAACGATGTTCTGGTCCATCGCATTTGTCAATAATATCATTCCGTCTTGCCAAACATTTAGTAATACTGTTTTGTTAACTTCATTTAATAAAAATAATATAAAAACTTTTTCTTTACTTTTCTTCATCATAGTACATACATAAGGAATAAATAAAATTTTAACTCGATTGTAAATATTCTACCAGTTATTTCACATCCAATGCTTTCAGTTACACTATCAGAACGTGCGCTCTATTTCGTAATATTTTCCATTTCGAGCACTATTATAGTATACTAGTATAAGTGCCCATCAAAAATGATGGGAAATGATTTGTTTTATTGGCATGGTACACATTAAATAAAAATGTATTGAGTGGGTAAGTTCGGACAATTCACATACAGAGTAGGTTAGCCACTTCCTTTTCTAGTCTTCTGCACTATGAAAATCCTTTCTGGACTTTGAAATTGTTTTGATGCTCCTTTTCATTTGAATGACGCACTATGCAAATGGCAGTTTTCACATTATTTTATCTTTTATAATTAACTAGCTGGAGTGCCTGCTGAATTTCAATGGATTTAGTGAATCTAAAACTTCAATCATGTAACATGTAAACATCGCAAGAATAACAAAGTACACAGTAAAGCAAAAATGAAGAAAACTGCTCCATATTTACCTACATAGATGAATGAAGGAAGAAAATCTTAAACTGTGAAAAATCAAAAATTACGTGTAAACTTATGGGAAAATAATTGATTTAAGATCTCCCTCCCCCAAAAGTTTTTATCACCATCCATATAGCCTATGTTACCCAGAGGGTAAAATTATAAACCTATGTGAAGTTTCATGACAATTTCTTCAAAACGAAAACCGTAAGTAAAACCTGCAAGACCATAATAATCAACAAAAAATAAATGAACAAAGGAACTTACGAAATGATTTAATTTAGCGAAAGACAAAAAAGTAAATAGAGAACGTTTAAGAATCACAGAGTGAATATTACCCTCAGACCATTAGATCGATTCTCTCATCCATGAATTCTGTTACAAGAAAATTGTTTACATCAACAATACTTTGGAAACAATGAAACAATTTATCCAATCACAATTTGTGGAAAATCTACATGTAATTATTTAAGTTACCTACGTAGTTTTAAAAACATCTTGCTTTGGCGAACTCTACGCCACACCAAAATATCATTAAAAACTATTTATTAGTAATATTTCAATTAAAATCAACAAACAAACCAAATCACACAGAAATTGAAAAACGATTTTACGTTAAAAATTTTCCAATATAAATGCATTGGACTCTCAATTTTGGCGACAATGGGAGTTGTCATGGTAGCTTATAATGGGTATTATAATAAAACTGATAAAATCATGTATTTTATTGATTCTAAATGCATTTTTATGCTAATTCGATCAGGATTCAGATTCTGTCTTCAATAAAAATAAACTCTCTTTTCTTGATAGAACCATTCAAGTCTCAAGTTCATACCATGTCTCTAAGTAATTTTAAAATTCAAATGAAAATTAAGCTGCACTCGTCCCTATGTTATTCAAATGGAGAAAATGAAAAAAGAAAATATTTTTAAAAATTAGACAGGTCAATCAAACCGCTATAAAAACCTTACTACACACCCGTACTCGTTATTCCAGTTAAAATGATACCTTTCTCTTGTTTCTAGATGCTATAGTTGCAGAGCTATAAAATTACATACAAACAGTTTATATATAGATTGAACATTTCTTTGAAAACAAAGGTGTTGTGAAATCTCTCTTATAGCAATTGCATGCCTTTCAGCATCCAATCTTCATCGTTCATCGGTTCCTTGCTGACTTGCATTTGCATGGTTCAATGCATTTCATGCAGCGTTCTCTCTTCTGATATCTTTCTAACAATTCCTGACTTTGTCTTACAAGCCAACGCGTCTCTTTTCTCTAGCTAATCTTCATTTTCTATCTGCTTGTGTCTCATCATTTAAATCCATTGCTATAAATGAATAAAGCTTATTTTTTGGAGACATTGAAATAAAAATTGAGCTTACTGATTAATCCATCACCAGAATAATTTCTTTCAAAACTATCTAAACAAAAACAAATCACCAATTTATTTCAACATTGTAAACTGTTAACACACCAAACTTACCTAAATATTATCTTTCAAATGCTTAAAAATGTAAATTTCAGTGAAGAATTTATTGAAGAAAAATTGATTTGAAATCTATTCTGAGTAAAGTTGGCTTTGCGTAATAATACAGACAATATATTAAAGTGAGGATTAGAAAGCAATTATCACAAAATATTACTACTTTTATTCTAAACAAAACAAAATAAAATATTACACTTACTGATAAAATCAAACTTCAATGAATACTGTACATTATAACATTGAAACTCGGTCATTATGTAAACAAAAAACCGATTCAGGCCACAGACTTGCCCAAGTAGTCCCATTTCTGTGTTACTATGTAAACATGTATAATGTGTACCCTTGATTTTTATGGGGTATAAGAACAAAATATCCATCATGTTAAGTATTAACTAGAGCAGTGGTTCCCAAACTGTGTGCCGCAGTTGATTTTTAGAGGTGCCACGGAAAATTTTGTTTGGTAAGTAAATCAATAATTTAGAAGTGTTGATAGGCAATTAGGGCAATAATTTTCCCTCCAATAAATTGATTATGGTGTATTACTAACAACTGGATAAGTAAGTATTACATTCATAAGCTCCACATTACGTCTTAGAGAGACATCATCAATAATGAAAATGATTGAGTTGAGATGGCAGCAACAGTAAGTTAGCCAAACTGATGCCTCATAGAAAACCACAGTGCCACTGCTGTCAATCATCTTTTATATTACTAGTTAATATGTGCGCGTTCTACAAGCATTTTTAAATTTTAGAATTTTACAATTTCGGATTATTCTCAATCGATTTTGTACATAATCATATAACTGTCTCAAATTTCAACTTTGTAACTCATTTAGAAGTCCATTATAATTTTAATCCTCGTATGGGGCAATAATGGGGCAAAACAACCCCTAATATTTCGAATTTATACAATATCAGATTTCTTCCTTCTGTTGTAACTAAAATCCCATAATTCTGCATATTTCTAGTTTGTATCTCATTAAGAAGTGCCTTATAATTTTCACACTCGTATGGGGCAGAAATGAGGCAAAACCACTACTAAAAACTGGAATTTCTGCAATATTTTATTTTATCCTCGGTAGCACCGAAATTTTTATAATTGTGCTGAATTTCACGTCTCTGGGTCATATGGAGCTGCCTCATCTTTCTTGTTCTCGTATGGAGCAACATGGGCAAAAGAGCCCTAAAAATGGGGATTATATCAATATCAGATTTCCTTCATTAGTCGTAGTTTAACATTAATGGCATTAAAATATAAGCCTCTGATTCCCATTAAAAGCTTACCCATATGAAAGCATTAAGCTGGTTGCCTAGGCAGACAATTTTTGGACCCAGAAAAATTATCACTTTTTTGCGATAAAAACTATAAATGTATGCTAATTCTACTCGGATTGGAATTCTGATTTCAAAAATAAGAAACTACAATTTATATCCTATACAACAGTTTAAGTCTTGAGTTCGTATCTTGATGGGAAGTAATTTTAAAATGCAAATATAAAAACCTCTACACTAATTTACGTTTTCTTATGGGAAAAAGGGGCCAAAATAAAGGCGGAAAATTTTCGTGGCCATTCAGAATTCTGGCTCTGAGGAGTTTGATTGTATTTGTCACATGTCCTATGTAGGATGCTATTTTCTCATATTTGAGCTTTTACTGTTATTTTTTAACTAACACATTGTATCACAAATTTTATTTTTAAATCTATTCTGGATTAATGCGGATGAATTTAAGAACTGAAAAAATTAAAAGATAAATGAATTAAAAGTAGAACTAAGCAAATATCACAAAATATTTTGTCATACGGAAATCTCATTTATGAAAAGAATGACAAACCACACTAAATATAAGTCATGAGTATCCTAATAAACAGAACTACAAATGAAAGTGAGGGTAGACTCTGAGTTAACAATATTAACATCTATGAGATTTTTAAAGATCAACTCATAAATATCATTACCTGTGCTGCTTCTGTTCCTCTAATAATTCATCATAAGAATAGCAATGATCAGTTTGAATGTTAAATAAAATAACAGTTCCAATGTCATGACAAATCTCTCGCAACTTTATATGAGTTACCTTATATTCTTTAGTTGATGCCCTGAGCTGAAATAAAAAACAACATTATTAATGCAAAAGGGTAATATTAATTACACAAAAAATGTACAATTATAAATACATTTTAAGAATAGATTTTCCTATTTCTCAAATCTCCTTAAAGGAAACATACCTTGTTTAAGAAATTGACAATGGAAGCTAGTCAAATGTTGTGCTGTTTTAAACAGCAGATTTTAAAAAGACGTAAGTTAACTATAAAGAACTTATAAATTTTGACTGTCAAACTAGGGTTATTCCAGGAGCAACAAAAATAAAAAATATGCTACAGCCAAAGGAGGTTAAATGCAGAAGGTGAGAACACAAACATAGAAATTGTTTCAAATGAAATGCAGTCCAGGATGAAAGTTTTAAAAAAAACAAGTTAGGAAAGTGTACACTGTATCACAAATAGGCACGTTTCGTGCAATAAGGTATTTGAAAGAAATTATATGTGTACATAAGGGAAATAGCGTTTTAGTTCTTTTATTCATCATAAGTAATGTATTTTCTTCCTATTTAAAAATATATCTTGCACAAATCAGGAAATTAAACTTATTTTTGTGAGATTATGTTAGCAACAATGATGAAGTAACCACGCAAGTTCAACTTGAACTAACATAAGACAGTCTTGTTTGATTTTATTGACAATGGCTACTCCTATGATAAGCATATATAGGAAAAGAAATACTCTACTAGTTCTACAACTTTTATTTGAAAAATATTTTGATATGACCAATACTTTACGAGACATGACGGAAAGCTCATTTTTTGTCACCAGTAAAGTGGTACCCCTGATTGGCATACATGATTCATTCATTTATGTGATTTTCTTATTAACCTTGATTGTAAGTCCTAATATCAAATGTCATGAAAATCCGTTTGGTAGAAGCCAAGAATGAACATATGGATGGACGGACAAACAGACAGACAGACAGACAAACTGACGATAATTTATGCTGGAAGTGAAACGTGCCTAAAAATATTCGACTTGTAGAAAATTCGATTTATAGAAGAAAAATAAAATGGAATATATTTTGTTCTGAAATGAATTCACTTTGAGTTATGGAAAATTTGAGTTATAGATGTTTGACTTATAGAAGTTCAACTGTATGTGGTTTCATGGTTATGCTGCATTTCTTTCTTAAACATCTAGCAGGTGCAGGCCTGCTTCAGGCTATAACAGATCTAATTATCTCCATCTAGGGAAACATAATCCACATCAGCATACACATCAAACCCTCCAACCGTCTTCAGTATCTCCACTTCGACATACCAAAACCTCAATTTCCCATGCCCTGCCTGCCAAGGGCAGAGAATCAGCTCAGATAGAGTCACTCTTTGAGTAATGCCCCATCCTCAAACATGCATTTCTCCAACATGTATACTCACCAGACCTGATCCGGGACCAAACCCAATGAGCAGTCGCACTCAACACCCCTTCTAACACCCCCGCAATCTCCAATTCTACTTTTAATACAGGCATCCATGATACCCTAAGAAATATCCTAAAATCCACCCACCCACACCTCACTCACTCCCCCCGCCAGGTCTCCTTTTCCCACACCCACAATCCTCTTCATCCCCTGGCCTCCCAACCTCACCAACATTTTGTGTAAAAAAGAACCTCTGATGCCCACTCCTCTGCATCTGGCAGGAGGATAAGTGGGTGTTGGAGACAGACCTTGCTGCCCCACATGCTCTGCCAAATGGGCTGCTACCACAATCTTGAAATGTAATCCCCACCCATGCTCTCTAACAGGAAGACACTGACTGACTCTCAGTACTCAAAAATGCTGATGGGACGGATTTCTATTTGGTTGGAGATATTGGGATTTAGGACCAGTAACCCATTCTGTAGGTTGCATAGGATGCCTTTTTAACCCCAGAAGTGGAGGAAATTTCAGTCATGTCTATTCAACTTGCTTTGGTGCCACTATATTAGGAGTCTATTCTTAAGGACAGACTGGAACTCCTTCATATACTGTACATTCTTTTTATCTCTGAAAAAGTGATATCTTTGTGGATGACACTTTTGACTAGCGTGATTTGGAGATTAGTTAAGCAGACTTCTTACTTCTTTCCCTAAAAACAATACAATTCAGTTGGGGCTTGGTGGGGGTCATCCACTTGGGATAGGCCTTCCGTCCCTTTCGTTAGTGGTTTTCAATTTGAAGACCTTCCAAGTTGTAGAAGGTCCCAATATTATTGTATTTCCTGAAGTGCTCTTGGCTATAAAATATGTGAAAGACTTCAGGAGGCCCAAACAAAAATCATTGGGTGAATAAGAAACGAAAGGTCTGAGCCTTCTAAATTATGTCTACAAGGCCTAGTCCTCCTTCACCAAGTGGTACAGTAAGGGTTGTTGAGTCAGTCCAATGCTTTCTCCCATTCCAAATAAAGTCTACCAGTTTCCTTTATAGAACATGCAGGAAAATGTTATGGGATGCAGATCAGAAAAATGTGCCACATCCTGGGAGCAAAGAACTAATTAACTGCGAGAACTTGTCTCCATAAGGACATCAGAGTCACTCTCGGCTTCCACTTGTTGAGTCCTTTCATTAATTTCACTGTGAGGATGACATTATTCTCTTCTCTTTCCTTTTGGAGTTTGTTGTCAAGGCAAATGCTAGGGCACTTCAGTTCGTTACTAGTCTGAGTGAGGCCCAAAAGCGCATTCGAGCAGTTTTTTTCAACTGCCCATTCATAATCCTTTGCTTTTCATGTTATTTAGAAGAGCTCCGGATATAAGTGCATATTTTTACTTTCTCCATACATAGAATAAGAGAAAGTAAAGTATTTTATTCATGAAAAAAGTAGATTTCAACAGAAATACACATTTTGAGGTCCCCTGAGTACATTTTCACTATTTTCTTGATGATGCCTGTGTGTGTGACAGAATGTAATGGGCACTCTAACCCCAAAACTAATAATCAGATCAGCACAAAGTTTAAGATTTTTATTAGCAAATGAAGATCTGAAAAGGTTTTGGCTAAAACTGTTCAACTAGAAGTGAAGGTTTATTCTTATTGTTTTCCAGTTTTTCCAAGTATTTCCTTTAAAGCTCAATTTACATAAATAATTGTTATTATAAAAGTTGTAGACAATGTAAGAGAGATATTTTTATTTTTCTTCTGAATTTATGATAAACAGTCACTAAGTGATAGTGTTGTTTCCATTGCTATGATAAAAAATTCTAATTGTTGATAGTGATGCGTATGCTGCCATAAGTAATTTTAATTTTGCATTGATATTTTGTTATCCTTAGCAACAGCTAAAAATTTTATATACTTATTGCTTTTTCAATGTAAATATTATTACAAGTGTTTAATTATTCACAAGTGTAATTGCCGATAATTATTCTTGAGGATGCCGATGTTGAGAGAAATCATATTAATTACTCTGTATGGAGAAAGTCATGTGCTGGACACATCAAATATTTTTACATTAAAAAAAGGATGGGGAGAGTATGCAGTTTTTCCTTATCATATTCAATTTGTCATATCAGAAAAAAATAATCTCTTATTTCCTCCTCATAATTCAGGTGGGTAATTATGCAATTAAATATAGTATGTATTTCATATTCCAATAACTGACTGTAAAGTATTTGTAATCACATACATTAACATAACAAAAGAAAAATTACTTACATATAAAGCATCATTGCAGATATTGTTAACAAACTGTCCTATATTTGGTGCCAACCACGTCATTGTTGTCAAAGCAGGATAAATTTTTTCATCTACTAACAACAGTAGTTCCTTGAACAAAACCAGCTCTGTGTCTGACAAAACTAATGTTTAGAAGAAAATATTATATGATAATTCCATTATATAGCAACTTTATACATACCCAACTTAAAATATATCTATTTACCAGAACAAAACATGTTGTAATCCCGTGTGAATGCATACACAGAGTCATATAAAATTTTATGCTCTTTGTACTTCTCATAAAAATCCATAAGAGCATGTGGAATATCAAAGTTAAGCAATTTCCAATATTTTATCTCTGCAAAAAGCCTTGGAAGGTAACTGTGAAAACAGATATTTTTAGTTTTTCAAGAAGAGAAATGCTACCGGGGGTCCCCGCTTAACGTCCTAGTTTGGTTCCAGAGGAGTTAGACGTTAAGTGAGGAATTTCTCTCATAACGATCAATGGTATAAGGGAGGATTAGGTTTTATGTCCTTCTCATACAAAGAACAACATTTTTGAAACATTTCAACACAAACATTTTGTAAAAATAAACACATTTTCATCTATCCTTGCCATTACTTTTAACTTTCAAAGCAACTTTTAATAAATTTTGGATATTAAAGTGAAATGACATTAAGTGGTAATAATAGTGCATGCAAGTAAAACTAATTTCCAAGTTGGGTTATCTCAATATAATGTGGGCTTCCCTATTATGCGGGATAACTTTTTCCCCAATTCCCATGCTATATCAAGGGTGCACTGTATTTTTCTTTCCTTTGTATCCTACAAAGGAATTATACCAAGTAAAAGGTAGGCTGATGAATTATAAAACAATTTTTATTGTTGCAAATTAAGATTGAAAATAATTACCCATCATGATTTGGTATCAGCTTCCCAGGATTTGCTGGATTAACAGTAATAATTGGTCGATTAAACCTTTGTTCAAAGTTCATGTCAACTTCATTATACCACTTTTCATATAGTTCTTTCTGATGTTCTTTTGCCAATAAAATAAGAGAATCATAATTTTCCTGAATTGTAACGAGTAAGTCATCATGAGGAATCCATAGTGTGCCCATTAGAACCTGAAAAGTAAATTGTCAATTGTGACCCATATAAAATCAATTTATAACTATGTGAGTTTGTGAATAATACACCCAAGATTATATCACATAGGATATCAGCTAACATAATATCATAAATATATTATAGATTTTCAAGGGTGTTTATGTATGTTTGTTCATGGAACTCCTAAACGATAAAAGCTAGAATAACCAAATTTGGTAAAATTCTTCCTTACATCAAAACTTAGTGAATGGCCAATGTATGCTCCACCGGGATTAATCAGTGCTGCCAATATAGGGGATTAACTTTTTTCATAAGATAACACGTATGAATCCATTTCTTGACTTGCAAGATATTTTTCCTTCAAGCATCAAAATACATAAATATGGACCAATTTTTTTCGTTTTTGCTTTATTTGATGAATAAAACTCTATACTATCTAATTCCTGCAAAGTTTACATGTTACACGGTCGAAGTTTTCAGAAATACGATATTTATTTTGAAATTCTGTGGATTTTTCGTACTCCTTCTGGGCGTTGCCAAGGCGGCCGTCATGGTTACCTCCGATCTAGTTAGCTTCAATTAAGCTTATAAATAGACAAAAGTTTAGCGTTATTCGGTTCGCACTTTTGTTTAAGCAACGAAACAATCCATGTTTATGGATAGCAACGTAAATATGATTATTATTCAGAAAGCGTTTATTGATGAAAGTAATTGAACCTTCTTTCGTCTATTGAATACTGGAATCTTATTTTTTGTAAGTAAAATCATTATATTCTACATTATAATGTTTATTAACGTAAATAGGTTCACGTATCTGGCGTACATTTACCAGTGTTCAATCATGTACAACAGTACGTTGCTTTTTCACAGGTTTCTTGCTTACAAGACATAAAAGTAAATATTTCAGCGAGGCATAATTACACAAGAAATGAAGCCGGATTTGGCGAAAGTAATATGATAGGAAATAAAATTATTGTTATAATATTTTAATGCAATAGGCTTGGAAATGGATTGCTACAAGCAAATATGATTTATTGTTAAGAAAAGCTAATTGTAATTTAAAAAGCATCTACTATATATTTTAAAGAGTTCGTATGTTGTGCTGTAGTAGCTTCAAATCTGTTGAAATTCAACGGGAAATTCTGCTAGTATATATTTATGTATATATGTCGTATTTAATCGATTGTAAGCCGACCCCCACTTTTCACAAGGCCACGCAAGAGAAAAAATTTGATTTTAACCCTCTCGCCACCGGACCGCCCGAGAATGCCCGTAAATTTTTATACTCCCGGTCGCAGGACCGTCCGAGACCGCCCGGAAAATACGCTTTCAAATTTACCTCTGAAAACGTTGACTGGATGGCTTCTCTGTCGGAAATGACGTAGTATACCATATAAACACGAGATTTAGATCGTATTTGGCAGATTTCTCTTAACTGTGTATACGAAGAATTTTTAAATATTCGATCGAAATTCGCTATTTTTTTGGACCCTGAACAATCTAATATGTCTCGCAGTAATTCTTCTACTTCGGAGATTTTTCAAAATAGTTATATATTTTTGGAGATTAATGTATAATTGTTTTATTTAATGTATCCCATTTGGTGGTCATCTTGAATTTCTCTGGACTTTTAATGCCAGCAGGTGTCCCACACCTCAGAACGTGAGAGGGTTAAAGTATTAACTAAAATTACAGTAACATAAAATACAATTTATTCACTTATTCATAACTTCTACGAAAAAAGTAATTTGACCCCGCCGGATCTTAATATAATAATACCCCAGGAATAAATTATGTAAATAATACGTGGTGCATCAAAGTCTTAAAGAACACAGAGATAGCGCTCGTATGCGTAAGGAGCTAATACAACGTTTCATTTTACTCGTGAATCGAAGCATTTGCCCTCCCCTACACTCCCTCCTCCAACTATCATGTTCCAGTGTTAGCTCCTTACGCATAAGACTTTGACGCGCCACCTATTATTTACATAATTTATTTCTTCGTAGGTGTTCAGTCAATTTGATTCTTTTTTTTGCATATATTTAAAGATCTTGCGGACATAAATTCATTGACTATTTTTTTGCCCCCGATTCTAAGCCGAGTGGCGATTTCCGAGATAGTAAAAAGGTAAAAAAAGGTCAGCTTACAATCGATTAAATACGGTATATATATATATAAATACTAAGGAAGAGGAAAGGTAAGTAAGGATTTACTTCCGGTAAGTGTTCACTGGGTTTCCTTCAACACCTAGTTGCCCAAAATATATATATATATACATACACACACACACATGCACATATACACAGTGTAATCCCGATTTAAGGTAGTCCCATTTAAGGTTTACCTGCATTTAAGGCATTTTTTTGCGACCCCGACCAAAACTCCATATAAATAATGTATTGTATCACCCGATATAGTGTTTCTCGATTTTGTGAATCGCCCGCAATTAAGGGACAAAATTCTGGTCCCTTGCGGGGCATCGCCTCGATAGAGATGTAATATATTAATTCAATCTAACCATCAATGGCGCAACATATATTGGCATTGTTACTACATTAAATAAACTCAAAAGAATTAATATTCAGTCATACTGTTTTGTCAATCCACCTTAAATGTCCTAATCTGTAACGTACTTCACGAAAGTTGCGATGACGTCATCACGTGAACATGGATATTTTTTTTAAGTTTCAGTTCGCAGGCACCCGCTCACTTACTTGACGCATAGTTGGGCCACCCGAGTTTACCACAGCCGTATTTACCTTGTTAACCCCAAAAAAAGGGAAGTCTTTTTCACAACAATGTTATTATTACATCGAGGCGGCGATGTTATTAAAACTATGGATGTACGTTCTTACTCGTCAGTCACTGGAGCATTTCCCTACACCGCACAACACACGCAATCAAATTTGCGAGCCCACTTCGCATAAAGGGCCGAAATGTAACAAATGAGACTAAAAACTGCTTCACTGAGGGATAATTATTCGAAACTCGTAAATACAGTAAAACTCCGTTATAATGTGCCTCATCATACCTCGGATTCGGATTTACCGCAGGTCTAGTCATGTCCCCCAAAATGATTCCATTTATTTTCTTCGTAAACATCCATGTTTCAAATTTTACCACGATTTATTTTCTTTGTAAACAACTTTGTTCAAATTTTACCGCGATTTATTTTCTTCGTAAACATCCTTGTTTAAAATTTTACCGTGATTTATTTTCTTCATAAACAACTTGGTTCAAATTTTACCGTGATTTATTTTATTCGTAAACAACTTGGTTGAAATTTTACCACGATGCTAAACTCCTGTCGCTGTCTATAAGAATGATAAGAAACTGTAGCTGAAGTCCAGAACCGCGGAAGAGCAGAAAAATTATCGAAAGATGACAGCGAGAATGAAGAGATGTGTGAGGTTGAGACCCCTTAAATAAGCAAAGTATTGGATAACATTAGTGAAGTGATGAATTGGATGGAGAGACAGAGTGATTGTGATCATCTTTATCTTTTGCATTTGCAAAACATTAAGACGTATGTGACGAAGAAACGCCATCAGCTGTCGTGCCAAAAGAAAATATTGGACTATTATAAAAACACCGATTAAAGTAAGGTATGAATTTAAATCAAAATACAATATCAGTTTTTATAGTATATTGCAATTAAATTTGTTATAACGCATATGCTTACACGTTTTTAAAAATTATTTCCCGAAATACCATGGGTTGCCGATAATGCAGGTTTACATTCTGTCTCCCGAAACCTGCGTTATAATGGGGTTTTACTGTATTATCTTATATAACCCATGCGAGCCCAATTATATCATGTATTCATTATAGCATGCAAACAAACAAACAAAAACCAAGGATCTGCATGCTTGGTTGATTCCTCCTATATAGGAGCGCTTCAATTAAGTGTGTTTATTTGCTTAAAAGTTTTAAGAAAGTTTGTCTCGGAAGAATTAAAGATCGCAAATTCACTGCTAGGAGGTGCAATGAGGGTCACAGTTATGAAATGACCACTAATTTCGCAAAAAAACCATAAGCTAGAAAAATCACCTTTGCCGGAGGACTTACATTTGGTATTATACTCAACCATCTTCTTTGTGTGAAATTTTACAAATGAAAAAATTGATCATAATTAATCTATACACTTAATATTTGTGTTTTAACTAATACATAAAACAAATTTGACAACAATGAACTGCTGTTTAGTCTTTCAATTTTAGATAACTCCCATTTAATGGATTACTCGATTTAAGTTACAAAAAACTTGTCCCTGATCCAAACGTTAAATGGGGGTTCCACTGTGTGTATATATATATATATATATATGCATACGTATATAGGTGTTCCTCCAATTTTTTCCCATTCCAAAATGTTCCGCCACTCAAAAAAGGTTGAAAAACCCTGCATTATATGGACGACATTTTTACAATCTTTGACACAAAGAAGAACGACACTGACACATTTGCAGACATGAGACCATTAATTTCACCTACGAAATGGAAGAAAATAATGAAATTTGCTTCTTAGACATAAAAATTATCAGGACACACAAAAAACTCAAATTCGATGGACAGTATAGAACCTTTTATCTGGCAATATTGGGATATGGGAATAGTCGGTTATCTGGAATTTCCGATTATCTGGAATATGCTAATAAACAATGCTAGGAAAAAGCTTGAACTCACCGGAACGGTGTTCTGGTCCGTCGCATGTGTCGATAATATCATTCCATCTCGTCAAACATTTAGTAATACCATTTTGTTAACTTCATTTAATAAAAATAATATAAAAAATTTTCTTTACTTTTCTTCATTGTAGTACATCTATCTAAACATATCTATAAAAAAAAGTGTTTGTATATATGTATGTATGCATGGGCGCCAGCAGAAATTTTTTCAGGGGGAGGGAGATGGGGGGACAAAATGCCTACTCATTAGCATTGGTTGCTCACCTCACAGGGGCTACTTACACAAATAGAGCAAAACATACATGTTTAAATTGATTTTTTAAGCAGGACCTGCTTTTCGTTTTAGGGGAGTAGCATTGCACACCAAAGATAAAATGTTTGTCTCTAAAATTCTCCATAAAGTATTACATCTAATGTTATTAGCAACGCGAGTTAGTTGCCGCGATAGATATCGAAAGATTCCAAATTACTCAGCGATGTAGGTTTTTTCGTTATAGATAAAAGTAGATTGCCTACATTGGATCAGAACTATTCATTTTCGTTTATATTCGAAATATTCATTTATTTGTTATTCGCAGTCGCGCAGTATAAGTAAATCCCCCCCTCCCCCTCCCCTGGCCGTGTGCCTGCTTGCAGTACCACCCTGATAAAGTTTCAAAGATTGATATCTCTGCTACTTCATATTCAAGCGTAGGGCACTTGGCCGGAGAGCAAATAATTACTTTAACGTGTTCCATCTTTTCTTCTTCCGTTTTGCGAATGAGTTTCCGGGAAGCCTTTCAGCAAGTGTTCAGATTACTTGCTCCTTTACTATTGATTATACAGAACCCAAATGGCAACAAAAATGTTAGAAAATTACATCCAGTCATCTGCATTCCTTGTATTTCTTACAATCAACATTCGGAAAACAGACAGAGTATGGAAGTTTTATTGCACTCAAAACATTTACTTGCAGCCACACTTCAGCAGATTTTAGCCCGGCCACAAATAAAACAAATATTTTTAGAAGACGCAGGGCCCGGTGCACTCACACCGTTGACACCGCGATCTGTCAGCTCTGCTTGTGCCAGCATAAACTTTAAAATGCCATATGTAAAATTTTTTGGGAAACATAGGGAGGGCAAGTGCCCCCTCTTGCCCCTTACGGCGGGCGCCCATGTATATATGTATGTTTTCTTATAAAGCTCAGCAACTACAGCACATAGAAAGAAGAGGAATATATCATTTTAACCAGAATAAAGAGTTAAGTGATGTAGTCAGGTTTTTATATCAATTTGATGGACCTTTCTAATTTTAAAAATATTTTCTTTTTTCATTTTCTCCATCTGAATAATATAGGGATGAGTGCAGATTATTTTTCATTTGAATTTTAAAATTACTTAGAAATATGGTATGGACCTGAGACTTGGATGGTTCTATGGGTTCAGAGTCAAAATGTCCAAAGGAAAACGTCCAAAACAAAAACGACCAAAATACATAAATGTCCAAAACAAAAATGTCTGAGAAAAAATGTCCAAAACAAAAACGTCCATTGAACAATATTGTCCAAAAGTCAAAATGTCCAAAATGATAATGTCCTACAAACAATTTCCAAAGATAATGAAAAATAATTACAATAATTATTGTAGTACTGTGCTACTATAATAATTAAAAAATTAAAAATTAATATAACTGTTATTTTATCTTCTGTATCCAATCTCAAAAAGGTAAACCTTTACTTCAGTGTCTTGGTTATTTATACAACAATTAAAAACAAATATTGACATGTAACGGTTATTTTTTTATTTATATAAAAACCCTTATTTATCATGGTCCAAATTATCCAGTCACAAAAGGGTAAGCCTTTACTTCAGTGTCTTGGTTATTTATACAACAATTAAAAACAAATATTGACATGTAACGGTTATTTTTTTATTTATATAAAAACCCTTATTTATCATGGTCCAAATTATCCAGTCACAAAAGGGTAAGCCTTTACTTCAATATAGTGGTTATTTATACAACAAGCACTCGCAGTATAAAGACGTAATTTACTGGTGTTATACGGAAAGAAAGGAATGCAATGCTCACTGCATAACTGGTCGAAATTTGGACGAAATACAAATTATCTCAGATGGAACTAACTTTCACATGCACAAGGCTAATACTGTTAATGCAGCCAACAGGGAAACCATAAATATGATTATGTTGTTACATTACGTTGTTATGTGTACATTAGGGTGGTCCTTATTTATATCTTATTATATACTAAATTCATGAAGGTTTTGCTTAGCCTGCGAGAATTCGATAACAAATTTCACTGCAGTAAGACATGCAGTGCCAAGGGGCGACAGGAAGAGGAATTTCAAGACAATATCTCAAATCTAATGAGCAACAATCTAACAATACAGTTCCATCACAACTATAAATTTTCACCTAAAAAAACGTTAAATTTTCGTGTTCAAAACTAATTTATGGACATATTTGACGCGTATTTGAAAAACGACAGTAAGAAAATGAATTTTTATTCTTATAAGCATTCTTCTGTCCAAGTCGCAATTTTGTATCATGATTCAAAGTAATTTTAAAATGCAAATAAAAATATACTGCATTCATTCCTGATGCAAAGTTTCAGTTCTTTAGTTTTTATGACTGTTTATTTAATTTTTTGACCTCCCTCCCTTTCTAAGCCAAAAATTTAAAAAAATAAACCTGAGGTGCACACCCTCAGAGTGCCCTTAGTATGTATGCAAAGTTTCAGGTTTCTAGGTCTTACGGTCTTACAATTAGAGGTATGCAGGAAACACACACACACAAACACTGACACTTCTTATTATAGGTAACTATCACTACGTAATAAATGGTGTGCACAGGAACAACAAATGATGAATGGACAACAAACAACCAAAAGCAGATGAAAACAGCAGAATAGGTACTTTATATTACATTGCCACTCAATCATAAATGACAAAATCTGAAAATCATCTCCCATGGTGAATCCTTTAATTGTACTCAAGTACATTAACCATCCACCTAATTAATAAAATTCCTCTCCTTCCCTTCACTTGTAAGCAAGATGCATACACATTTACCTCCCCTCCATCCCTGACTGTCAGGGAAGGAAGAAACTTTTATATTGCATAAAGAAATGTAAAAAATAATATCCTCAAATCACAAAAAATTAAGGGAGATAATTTTTTAAGGAACTAAAAAATGGGAAAAATATCTAGTGCATGGCATTAACAGGTTTATTGAGCTTAGAAAGAGAAAAAATTGTATACATACGTCATATTCATTCTTCAATATTTTCAGTCTTGAATTCAAAATATATGCACATCCGGCAAATGGAGGGAGGTTATTTGGACATTTTAGCCTTCTCTGAGCCAGCTTAGTCTTAGTGCTTATAATTTCATTGTTGAAATCTGTAAGAACCTGAGCATAATATTCCTAATTAACAAACATTTATTCAAATGAACACTAAATATAAGTCATTCGAGAAGATTATGGAATACAATTTTATATATACAGTGGGTCCTCAGTATTTGTGGATTCAATATTTGTCATTTCACTTATTCATCATTCATGTATTATGGAACAATATTTCAGTGTTTATGGTTTTTCGTTTCACATATAGGTCACTTGATCTACTTGCCGTGGCAAGGTAACAAGTTGACATGCACGCTACTTGTTCAATAGCGTTTGCCTCATTAAACTCAGTTTATTTTATTTTCTGGGCTATATTGTTTATTTTTTGCTATTGATAATGAATATACTATGTTGGTAATTATTTTTTTACTTTTTTATTCATTGTAATTAGCATAAGAAAGTGAACTTGCATATAACCATTACGCACCAGCATCACATGCTTTGTTTTGCAATTGTGCCATGAACATCATATCTGAGATTCTCACAAGTTTTATCCCGCAATATCTGTGTGCACGTGTAGTATTTGTGTGTGTGCATGTGAGTTATTTGTGTGTGTGTATGTGCTATTTATGTGTGTTTTCCAATCATATTTTTGTAATTTTAAGTTATGTACATATTTTCATTTATATTAAGATTAGGCAATGTTCAGTGTATGTACTGTCCTGTATATGAACCCTATCACGACCAGAATGCCTGTTAACGAACTTGTTTTCTTAGCTTGGATGTCATAGTGTACAGTGGCAATGACTTAAACCTAATCTCCCTTATTACATGAAACCTTATGCGGAAAAATTCCCCTTTTTTCATCACAAGTGATTTTAGTGGTGAATCAGAATGTAACCCTCCTCTTACATAATGTATATTTATGGGTGAAAAGCTTAGATATTACATTAAAAAATAACCGTACAAACTTATGAATTTAATGCAGAGATAAAATAGACAAACCTTACAATAATGCTTCTGTAATAATCAGAAAAAGTAAGTTTAATATTGTTACGCAAGCGAGGACGACCGCCACGAGAAGTGCTACCAGAAGCGGGACGGAGAAGGAGAGTACTAAGAGATCACGTGACGCGAGAGAGAAGAGTGTGTGACGGGACTCGTAGTAGTGTGGGCCGTGTGTTGGCTCGTGGAAGAGCTTCTGCTGGAGAGCAGAATGCTGGTGTAATTCGGGTTTAAATAAAGTTGGAGTCCCTTGGACGTGTTGTGTTATTTCGGGTGTGCCTCCCCGAGGAGGAAGTTGGAGAGTGGTGTTGTGTTTGCTGACAGAGCAGCGGCGGGATCGGGATCAGATAAGGATAAGAAGATCAAAAACCAGTTTTCGGAAAGGAGCACGTCGTGAGAGAGCCGACTGTTTGCCGATGAAGACTGTACCCCTCCGTAAGTACGTGAAAGAAAAGTGATTCCCGAGTGAACAATACCCCAAGTATAACTAGGGTTGTGAGCGTCGAAACAGACCTAAAAAAGCGAAATTAGCGAAAAAAAAGCGACCGCATGGCGTTTAGTGGGGAACCGGAAATGACGTATCCAGTGGCGGGAACAGGAGTAAGCGAGGCGTTCTTGACGCGAGCAGCGAGCTTTCCTGAGCTACCGAGAGCGATGTCGACGCCCTCTGTGACCCGACCAAAGAACCACTTAGCGCCTAGGGCGAGCGATAACGACATTGAACGTGAGATTCTACGACGAGAAAGACAGTTGCTGGAGAGAGAGCGCGCGTTGTTAGACCGCGAAAGAGAAATAATGGAAGCGAGACATTGTAGTACGATGGCGACAACTGTAGTTGCTCACCGAGACATGGCGGAAAGATTGTTGCCCGAGTTTGACGCGTCGACGACCTTAGGATTTACCGCCGAACAGTGGGTGCGGCGAGTGGAAGGGGTCGCTTCCGCGTATTCGTGGGACAATTCCGTATTGCTTACTCATGCGGTGAATAAGCTGAAAGGAGTAGCTAAATTGTGGTTAAATAGTGTCGCGGAAGAAGTGTATTCTTGGGAGACTTTTAAAGAAAGGTTACTTTATAGCTTCCCATCAACAGCTGATCAGGCCGATGTCCACATGAGTCTCACGAAGAGGAAGAAGCAGCGCGACGAAACCTATGAGTCATACGTGTATGCCATGAAAGCGATAGCGCGACGAGGTGACATAGATAAAGAATCCTTGATTAAATACATTTTGAACGGCTTAGGTGACAAGGAATTAGTAAGGTCGCTGGCTTTGTGTGAGTTCAAAGATGTTGAAGGGTTACTGCTCAAGATAAAGCGCTATGAAAGTATTACAGAAAGAGCGAGATTAGGTGAAAGACAGTTTTTATCTAACCGTTATAGTGTCCCAATTGAACCGCCAAACGAAGGTAATGTGGTGAGGAGAAATAAGCAGACAACGCAGGCGAGGTGTTATAATTGTAACGGCCAGGGACACATGGCTAAGGATTGCCCAGAACGACAGCAGAGCAGGCGATGTTTCCGATGCAATAAAGAGGGACACATGATGAAGGAATGCCCTCAGGGAACCCAAGTTAATAGACAGAATTTGGAAATGAAAAGGCGAGTCCAAAGAATTTCGGTGCCGAACGACCAAATTAAAGACGAATATTATAAATGGATAAAGGTTAATGATGAACAAGTTGTTGGGTTCATTGATTTAGGGAGCGATGTTGTGACCATGAGGCAAGATGTCGCTGAACAGCTAGGTGTAGAATACTTTGCGAGTCAAAAAAGTCTGATTGGATTCGGCTGTGGAAAAAGTAACGTAATAGGCTCCAAACAGTTAATCCTTGTTGTGGACGACGTAAGCATTGAGGTAGAAGTGCTTGTGGTCCCAAACTGTTCGCAAGACGATGCCATAATTCTAGGACGAAGCGCCCTAGACCAATCGGGGATTCGAGTTGAGAAGAGCTATCAGAAACTTGTAATTAGGAGAGAGACTGATGGGCAGGAGGAAGAAAGTAACTTCGAAGCCAAAGTTCGAAATGTCAAAGAGAGGGCCGGGATAGAAATGGAAGAAATAAATTTGAATAACGACCTGTCTGAAGAGGAGAAGGATGCGGTATACGAAATGGTGAATGAGTATCGAGAATGTTTTGCGAAAAATTTGAGTGAACTGGGTACAGTAGAGTCTGCCAGTTTCGAGATAGAATTGTTGGATAACCACCCTGTGAATTTAAGACCGTATCGCCTACCGTACGCCCAAAGAGCGACTATGCAAAAGGCAGTCGATGAGTTAATGAAAATGGGTATCGTGCAGGAGTCGACATCAGAATACGCAAGCCCAGCATTGTTAGTGAAGAAAGCTAACGGAGAAGACCGGCTGTGCGTCGATTACAGAGCATTGAATTTGAAGACGAAAAAAATAAAATTCCCCATGCCAGCCATTGAGGAACAATTAGACGCGCTTGCAGGAAACAGTTATTTTACCATTTTAGACTTGGCGTCGGGATACTATCAAATCCCTGTAGCCCCAGAGACGAGACCCTTGACAGCTTTTGTCACCTCAAGTGGACTGTACGAGTTCACAAAAATGCCTTTCGGAGTAGTAAACGCACCTGCAGTGTTTAATCAAGTGATGAAAAGGGTAGTGCGAATGACAAAACCAGGAGAGGTCCTAGTCTATATGGATGATCTGTTGATACCCAGCAAAACGGTGAAGGAAGGGTTAGAGAGATTAGAAAGACTGTTGCAAGTACTGAAGAAATTGGGGCTAGCGCTAAAAGTATCAAAATGTGAATTTTTCAAAACTAAAGTAGACTATTTGGGCTTTGAAATAACCAAAGATGGGATCCGACCAGGCGAGAGAAAAATTCAGGCAGTTAAAGAATTTCGAAGGCCGGAGAATGTTCACGAAGTGCGACAATTTATTGGTTTGACGAGCTTCTTTAGAAGATTTGTATTAGGATTCGCTACGTTAAGCAAGCCGTTAACGCTCTTGACGAAGAGAGATACGGTATTCGAGTGGACAGAGAAACAAGAAAACGCATTTCAAGAGCTGAAGAAAAGATTAATCGAGCGTCCGGCACTTGCGTTGTTTTATGTAAATGCCGAACATGAAGTTCACACTGACGCCAGTAAGAATGGACTAGCGGGGATTATCTTACAGCGTCGAGAAGGAGAATCTCAAAAACCTGTGGCATATTATAGCCGACAGACGACAGATCTAGAGAAGAACTATCACAGTTATGAGCTAGAAGCGTTGGCAGTAGTTGAAGCCGTAGACAAATTTCGAATGTATTTATTGAACAGACCCTTCAAAGTTGTTACTGACTGTAATGCTTTAAAGACCACCATGTCCAAGAAAGAATTGTTACCGCGGATAGCGAGGTGGTGGCTTCGATTACAAGAGTATGATTTCACGATCGAGTACCGACCAGGACGCAACATGAGTCACGTTGATGCCCTCAGTCGAAATCCCGTGGGAGATTCCGAGGAACCGGATACAGCAGACTTGAAAATCTTCACGTTGCGAATAAATCAGGATGATTGGTTACTAACGATGCAGCTGCAGGATGTAGCTATCCAGAAAATACATCGTACCTTACAGCAACCTGCGGTCGCCAATGAGGATAGGCAGATCCACACAGACTATGTGCTGAAAGACAACCGTGTCTGTAGAAAGGTAGACGGTGGGGTCCGTTGGGTTGTGCCTAAGAACTCTATTTGGCGCATTCTAAAGGGAAGTCATGATGACATGGGACATTACGCAGAAGAGAAAACCCTAGAACACGTGAAGAGATATTTTTGGTTTCCGAAGATGAGAAGAAGGGTAAAGAAATATATTGCAGCTTGCATTGAGTGTGCTTATCATAAGAGACCGGGAGGTAAAAAAGAGGGGCAGTTGCACAGTTTAGAGCGTGTAGCCATCCCATTTCACACAGTTCACGTGGACCACTTAGGGCCATTCCCAAGGAGTAAAAGGGGCAACGAGTATGTTCTCGTGTATCAAGACAACTTTACAAAGTTCATCCTACTAAAGGCAGTGAAAACCACAAAAACCAAACCAGTGTGCGAAGCTATCAGTGAGATTACGAGCTTATTTGGGTGTCCTGAGCGTTTAATTACAGATCGAGGTACGGCATTTACAGCGAAGGAATTTGAAGAATTATGCGAAAGAAACCAGATAAAGCATATAAAGAATGCGACTGCTACCCCTCGAGCAAATGGACAAGTAGAGCGATCAAACGCATCCATTACAAACGCCATATCCACTATGTATGCACAAGAGGATGGAGGCGACTGGGACACGAATTTGAGAAACATCCAATTCGCCATGAATTCTATGTCAAATAAAACTACTGAGAAGAGCGCTTATGAGCTATTGTTTGCTTATAACCCAAGGAATTCATTGCAAAACCGTGTTATATTGGCGTTGCAAGAAAGCGAACTCGATGAGACTAGAGAGACCTTAGGCGAAGCAAGGGAAAAAGCGTTAGTAAAGATATCAGAGACGCAGAAAAAACAGAAGGAGCGTTACGATCAAAGACATAAGGTGCCGAGAGTGTACCAAAAGGGAGATTTAGTCATCGTAGAACGAGAAGCGCAAGCGACAGGGTGTTCGCGAAAATTAGCTCCGAAATTTAAGGGTCCGTATCTTGTCTCAGAAGTGCTAGCGCGAGATAGGTATTCTCTCATGGATATACCAGGGGCAAAGATGACACAGCGAGCGTTCAATTCCGTGTTTAGTGCAGACCGAATGAAACCCTGGTGTAAGCCCCCCCAAGGCGAAGTAGGAGATGACGACCAGGCCGACGAGAGCCAGGACGAGGGAGATGACGACCAGGCCGCGGACAGCAGAGGGAAAGAAGACGAGAAGCGGATGGAGAACGGCGCGAGCGCCAGAGGAGCAGTTCAACCGGAGGCAGACCGGACCGGGACCGAGGACGGCCCCGATGTCAGGAAAGGCCGACTGTTACGCAAGCGAGGACGACCGCCACGAGAAGTGCTACCAGAAGCGGGACGGAGAAGGAGAGTACTAAGAGATCACGTGACGCGAGAGAGAAGAGTGTGTGACGGGACTCGTAGTAGTGTGGGCCGTGTGTTGGCTCGTGGAAGAGCTTCTGCTGGAGAGCAGAATGCTGGTGTAATTCGGGTTTAAATAAAGTTGGAGTCCCTTGGACGTGTTGTGTTATTTCGGGTGTGCCTCCCCGAGGAGGAAGTTGGAGAGTGGTGTAGTGTTTTCTGACAATATTAAATAATACTAATACAGGCGACTCCGAGTTTCGAACGTTCGAGATTCGATAAATTCGAGATTTTGACCCAGCCGATCGAATTGGGAACTACTTTCTTCTTCTTCTATGTGCCATGTCTGGTCCCCCTGACGTTGGCGATCACAGCAGCGAGTGCATTACAGTCTTCTCTAGTCGAAACAGCTGTGCGGCATCTTGAATGCCCATCCAGTCACGAATATTCCTCAGCCACGAAGCCTGCCTCCTTCCAACACCTCTTCTACCCTCTATCTTGCCTTTCATAATGAGTTGGAGAATTCTGTATCGATCACCTCTCAGAACATGCCCAAGATAAGAAATTTTTCTACATTTTATTGTTGAGAGAAGCTCACGGTCTACATTTGCTCTTCTCAACACCTCCGTATTAGTTTGACAGGCAACCCAAGGTATCCTGAGTATTCTTCGATGGATCCGCATTTCAAATGCCTCCAAGCGGTTCATTGTGTTTACTTTGAGAGTCCATGTCTCCGCCCCAAACACCAGCACTGACCAAATATAGCATTTGACCATTCTCTTTTGCAACTTTAGGTTTAAGTTATCGTTACAGAAGAGGGTCCTCATTTTAATGAAAGTTGTTCTGGCTGTAGCTATCCGTGTTTTTATTTCCTTGTCGGGGTCGAGTTGGTCAGTGATCGCGCTTCCTAGGTATTTAAAGCTGGTTACTCTCTCTCAATCTCCTCATCTTTTAGTTCTAGTGTGGCATTAGGAGATGGTTGGCGGCTAAATACCATAAATTTAGTTTTACTAGTATTTATGGTCAGACCCATTTCTTCACCTGTTTCACTGATACTGTTCAGTAGGGTTTGGAGACCTTGAGGGCTTTCAGCTAGGATAACGGTGTCGTCCACATATCTAATCGCATTGATCAACTCGCCGTTTACTTTAATCCCATCTTGTTGTTGTTGTTCCAATGCTCTTTTGAAAATTTTGTCTGAGTACAAGTTAAACAGCATCGGGGACAGGATGCAGCCCTGCCTGACTCCTCGTTGTATAGCTATTTCATTTGTTATTCTGCTGTTCACTCTAACTTTAGCTTTTTGTCCCCAATAGAGGTTTTTAATTATGCGAACGTCTTTAGCGTCTACTCCATGGTTCTGTAGTATTTCTATGAGTTTACTATGTTGTACCCTGTCAAAGGCCTTCTCATAATTTGTTAAAAAGACCTAACAGAAAGGGAGACAACAGTGAAAGAAGAGCTTGGGGTCTGCTAGACCCCAGTGTTAAATCGGTTTGGTATAGCTTTTCTGAAAACTAGCTTTCCTTACTCCTTCACGATCTCCCACCTACGTTAACATTCATATTCATTTCTAAATAGTACCAAATTCAAATACCGAAGCAATTTCTCCAAATAATGAGAGAATTATTGACATCTGCTTCATCATTGGATTTTTAAGTATCTTCAAATGAAAGTAGGAAGTTGGGACTTTGACGTAGGAATGCATAAATAATTGAAGTTTTGTTTTATTATTGTCAGAATAAATATCGAATCTAATTTGGCTTGTAAATGGACAAAAATATAGGAATTTTTGATTGATCATTAAGGTAATGAGTCAGAGTATTGAATTATAATCATATGTACGATGAGTTTTATAATTTTCCTTCAAGCAGATATTAAATGATATGTTTATAGTAATAATTATGCAAGTAATTTTTTCAATCAATTCATTATGGGATACATGGACAGAAATACATCAGCTTGTCTCAACTCTCTATCGATGAAAAAAGTCGTATTTCATCATACCACGAAATTTCACTAGTAGGGGGCGCCACTAAGATATCTTGCACCCGGGCACGAAACACCCTAGGCGCGGCCCTGGCTGTGACTCATGCTCGGTGTTACTTTCCTCTTCGCTCTCACTCTCCCCATTCCCATCCTCGTCCCCTTGATCCGCTGCGGCATTCACAATGCTGAAAGCTGGATTCACAATCGTCACTTTTAAGCCACTAATCAAGGTTCCCCTTGTCAACATTTTCAAACCCATTCATGACATTTATTAAACCAATCAACTCCAAGTTGTTCACTTCTACATTATAGAAACTCTCGAAATCTTCTTTGATTTCTGAAAGAAGTTTCCTCCATGACCAAACAAGTGTAATAGGTTTCACAGAAGACAATGCCTCAGACGCACCATAAATAGCATCCAATATTGTTATTTTTTTCCAGAATGTCATTAAGTTGTCATCTTCATTGGTGAGAGTTCTGAGAAGGCCCAGTAGTGCCTTTTCATCAACACAATGACACTTTGATCCATCAGTTGTATTATGGTGGTGACATTAGGAGGCAAAAACTTAGTAATAATTAGACCATTGTACGTAGTCAGTGTTCTCTAATTCGGGTGGGAAGGGGCGTTGTCTATCAGTAACACTGCTTTCTGAGGCAGTCCCCTTTCTTTAAAAATTGATCAAACTTCGGGGACAAACTTTTTCTGGTACCAATTTTCAAAAATCTCTTGATCCATCCACGCTCCTTTCTGACTATAATAATGAATAGGGAGGCTATTAGCTTTGGTGCCATTAAATGACCATGGTCTTTTTGCTTTACAAATTACAAGTTTCATTTCGTGATTTCTGAATGAATTTCCACAAAACATGACCGTAAGACGTTCCTTACATGACTTATGGCCGGGACCATGATTTTCTCATACAAATGCAAGGGTTATTGTAGGTATGACCTTCCAATATGATCCAGTATCGCCAGCATTGTAAAAATGGTTAGGTGTCAAGTTTTTCTTAAGCACAAATTTCTATGCCATAATCTTTAGCTAGTTTAATCACTGATTCCCCCTTCTCGAGTTTATCAATTTATTTTAGTTTCTGTTTTATCGTCAACACAATTTTCTGCCATCTCTTCTGGGGTGTACACAAAATCATTTCCAAGTGAGTATGACTTTCTAAGTGAACTACAACACAATGGGCTGGTAAACAACTACAGGTGGGATGGGAAATTTTCAAATATGTGGGGAAAATGTAATCACAATGGAACAATTTGCGTGTCTGCTACGCTCCGTAAAAGATGCAATGTAATATAATCGGCAGTAAAAGAGCATGATATCATTTTATGGTCGCTTTACCTTAAAAGACCTTATGTATGATCTTTTTTGCACAATATGTCTTCTTTGCATAAGTAAATGAGCAAAAAGTATTACACGACTCCACATGCATTAACGCATGAATAGTGCAAAGCACAATTTTAATAAATAAAAATTCATGAGAAATACAGAAAAATCATGCATGGATAACCCACAAAACAGATAATCTGCCCACGGATAATCGAGAGTACACTGCAGTATTTGATGATTATGTCATTTCCGGGATGTGAATGAAAAGTGAAACTGAAGTCTCACAATTATAAAATGGTTAGCTAAATAATGTTGTGCTAACATGGGATGATGTAATGATGAAATCCACAAATCTGGCCTATGATTGGGTATTTCATTTAAAGTTCTTGTATTTTAATGAGTTATGATGAGTTATCTTAATGGTATGATATTATATGATGATTCATTGTGATGATTCAATGTGATGATGTGTTTTAATGAACTGATGATGTAATATGATAAAGGGATATAATGTGTTGTGAATAATTCAAATTAACTGTAATCTTGTTGCTCTGTACCATGAAAAATGTATTATCAATCACACCTGCGGACAAGTGACTTTTGGTTCTGCAGGACCCAAATGTAAGGAGTAGATGATCACTTTTTTTTACTTTGGCAATTTTACATATATTCGGTATATTCTTTAATTTTGCAAGATTATAATACCAGATAAATGTATATAATTAAATACAGTTGAAAGATATTAATATACAGTGGAACTTTTATAAGTCTAACCCCAAGGAAAACAAAAAATATTCAACTGTTAGAAAATTACAATTATAGAAGAAAAATAAAATTAATAAGATTTTGTCCTATGAAATGAATTCACTTCGAGTTATGGAAAATTCAAATTATAAATGTTCAACTTACAGAAGTTCGACAGTATTCAACAAGTAAGCAAAACAATGATTTAAACTGAATTAATCTCATATATTTTGATTTATTACTATGATTAATAAGTTTTAAAAGAAAGATATGTTGCTAGGCAATAATTTACATTTAATGACTCACACAAGTAATCTTTTTCTGAAAAAATGCTTTCATACTTGGCTTCTCCATAAAGTGATAGAAGCTAAATAGCGCTTCAACACCTTTTTCAACGCAATCTAAATCTTGAAATATAACATCAGCTAAATTTTCAATGATTTTTTCAAGGCGTGATACTTCACATCGATACCTAAATGTAAAGAGAAACACAGCAATTAATAATATGTCTATTGAAAAAATTCACAAAATATACAGCAATATTTTATTTACAATAGTAACTAAGCTAATTCTTCTAACATATAGTGTTTTTAAATATGCTCTTTGCAATATTATCTATTTTTCTGATGATATTACCATATTTTCCAGTCTATAAGATGTACCCCCAAAAATAAGGCCATTTTCCAGTTTCTAAAATGTTTTAATTATAAAAACAGATTGGTTTGCATAAGGATATAAGATTCATCAATGGATAGAGAACAACAAAGAAAGTTGAAAAGCATCTAATAGTTATAATTTTCAAAATATACCATATTTACTCACATATAAGCTGAACAATTTTTGCAATTTTTTTGTCTCAAGAATGAGGATGCTTCTTATATCCAAGGAAAAAAATTGGAAAAATCCAAAAATGTGAGATAATTAAAATTCACTAGGAATTTTCTCAATGGTTGGGTAGTTCAATGTGCAGGATATGACTTACAAAAACATTACACAGCCACCATACCAAGTTAAAAAGATAATGAAATATTATTATTACTGACGACAGAATTACAAACAAGTTTTTGCAGGCAATTGCTATGGTAATATGTACCAGCAGCCTGGAAGGAACTTGCTGTAGTTAAGACACTGTAACAGTTAAGTCTCACATTCAGATAATTCTATCATGAGAAACATTTCAGTAATGTTTCTTTTGGTTTGAAAGTCGTTGCTTTCTACATGCAATCTGACTGGGTATAAAGCTGCATATTCCAAGATTTTTGGTAATATTGTCCTGCATCCCGCAAAATAAATATATTACTGCATGTTTAAAAATAATTCACAGAAATACTTTATCAGTATAAATAATAGCAATAAGAACTCCACAGAATGAACAAGATACTTGAAGTACCTACTGCCTATAAAAACTCCCTGTATACCGAAAACAGCATCACAAGAATTTTAAAGTGTGTATGTATATCTAAATGTTATGTGAAATAATATCTTATTGATATTTGAACCTTAATTGTATAAGACAGCATGATTATAGGACATTTTTGCAACAAAAAAGTGCATCTTATACACCATAAAATACAGTACAGTAATACCCTGATTTACGTCACACCTATTTATGTTGATTCAAAGTTATGTCGTCGATCTACCTGTGTATTGATTTATGTTGGTTTGCTTCAAAGTTATGCCGTTATCTCAGATTTTTTGGAAAATGGGAAAAAGTCAGACAATCATCAGATTTTTCCATTTCCATCTTCTTGAACCTTTTAATGAATTAAAATACCTAATTACTATATATTTTTAAAGTATTAAGACAAAGAACAATTATGTCCACTCATAAATTAGAAAAGATAGAGTAATGACAGAATTTTAGAAACTGGTTCGGATTCACTGCTCCCTTCTACGTGATGCCATTTATTGGATGATCTCTTTATGCCGATACTAACAGAAATCTCCTCACCGATAGTCCTCTTTTGTGAACCCCTTAACTGTTTTTGTTATAATATTATGCAACTTTGTCCCCACTCACTGTTTTTGATGTAATACTACGCATTGATGAGGAGTTTCACATATTTGTCCATCTACGAATGGGAACTTCCCTACACAGATGGGGTTTTTTTTGCATATCGTCTCATGAGTAAATATTGGAAGGTTAGGAACAAAAAATTCCAAACACTTGAGATGGGGATTTCCATCTTCCTTTCAAATGATGAAATCTTTCATTCACAACAAAATTTCACCACTCTTAATTCTTTGAAGTGGATGAGGGAAAAGGACCAAACTTGCCTACCTATTGTCCAGCCAGCAAACCCTCAGCAGTCATTGAACTATAGTCAGTGCTTCATTTCTGGGGGAATGCAAGGGAACAGCATTCCCTCACTTATTTGGGAGGAAGTTTCTAAAATGTTATGAATAAAAAATGTTTAAGTTACAAGAATTTAAAGGCTGATGAATGCCTGTACATTTCAACCTTCCTCTTGTGAGACAACATCTGATTTGTACAAGATTGCTTTTTTTTTACACTTTCCAAGTTACTTTATATTTATTAAAGACCACAGATCTCATTATGTATTCAGTTTTGTTTTGAATGATTAGGTTAGGTAAGGTTAGGCTTTCCCTTTCTTATTTGACTACAAATTAAGCACTGACTATAGTTATCAGTTAGTCGGAGTATTCTTTCTGCCTACTTTTGTGAGTTTATGCCTGCAGCACGAGCTTAACCTAAACGTTTGCTTGGTTGCATAAATACACATATACTTCATACAATTTGACATCTTTTGCGAATATCAACATACTCACAAGCATATTGCAGAGAATTTACTATCAATACTCACAATTTATATAACCTTTCAGAAATCCACTTGTAAGATGGTCCCCCGGTTTTTTCACCGGTGTTTCGGGAAAAATAGTGCGCAGGGCACATGAGTAAATATGGTAAGTAATATTCAAGGCAAAAATTCCGATGTCTTGCACGCACATTGATTCTTATGGAAAAAACAGTTTTGATTTATGCTGAATTGATTTACGTTGTGATTTTCAGGAATGCATCCTCGACATAAATTGGGGTATTACTGGTCTCTCTTGTTTTGAACAAATTCACTTTAAATGATTTTGAAATTAACACGTTCGTTGCGGAAGACATCATATGATGTTCTTCTGCCCAAGGCCGGTGACGGGCGACATCATATGATGTTCCCTCTCACTTCCTTTTCCCTTCTCTCTCTTCTGTAGAGGGGATTAGACTGTTTGAGAAAGGCCGTAGGAGGGTTTGGACTCGGTCCCTTGTTAGCTTTCTAACCATGCGTTTCGTTCTCTCGCCGAGTGTACCATTCCGAAGAAAAGCAGCCTTTGGATTTTTTGTGATAAATTCCAGGTAAGCCTTATTATTTTTATACAAATTGATTTTTTTATTTACTTCGTTGTTTCACTGTATCAAAATATTCACGTTTGGGAACGTAAATAATTTTTTTCGTAACTTCAGCTTTTGTGAACTTCGCAGATCGTCGAAATTGAACTTTATCGAGTGTCTCTTTTAGTGTATTTATTGGTTTTATTATATATTTTCTACAATTTAGTAACAAATATATTTATATAAAAAGTTATTCATTCTTTTAGTTGACTCTGGATATAAATATGAATCCCCAACCCTCGACTTCGTATGCGCAGAATGTTCCATCTCCTGGTACGTTCCATTTTATTAAATAAACAATTTTTAAGTAAGCTTTAGTTTTGTAAATCTGTTGTTTTGAAATGAAATTTTTATTGTAGAAGCCCCATCATCAAAGAGGCACAAGCTGAAGCAGGATAAATACATATATTATTTCTGAACTTTCTCCTGCGGAAATTGAGAAATCGGGAGGATGGTAACTTAGATTCTTTGGACATTGAGGACGAAGGGATCCCAAGTTCGCAAAGAGAAGGTGATGACCCTTTCCAACTCCCAGCAGAAATTTCCACTTTTACTGCTTTAGAGGCCCAAACACCCCTTGCAAGCCCCCATGCACTGACACCAGATGTTGGTGCAATAGATTCCTCTCCCTCTGTCCTTCATGAACTCCAGCCACTTTCACCGACCCAACAGTACCCAAACCAAACCGTCATTAGACCCTAGACCACCTTCTTCTCCTACTTCTTCAATTTTTCCTCCTCTGCAGTCTCCTATTCCTTCAATTTCTCCTCCTCCGCCTTCTCCAGAATACCATCCTTCACCTTTCCCTACATTTGCATGGGTAGATAGCCGTCAGGATCCTCGCCACATTACTTATCTTGAGCAGAGTGGTTTGAAAGTCTTCCCAGAAGGAAATAGTCCCAAGGATTACTTCGACTTAATCTTTAATAACGATTTCTTCCAATTGGAATTGCGGGAAACAAATAAGTTTGCCGAGGAGCTCTTCCTCCGAGAAGTGTCCCCATGATCCCGCATTACTGATTGGAAAGATCTCAAAAAAGAGGAACGCAAAGTATTCTTAGGACTCAAGTTTCATATGGGAATCCTTCAACTGAATAAGGTTGTCGATTACTGGAACTCCAATGAGAAATTTAATTTAAATTATTTTTCATCTAGAATGTCTAGGGATAGATTCCTAAACATTCAACAAACTATTCATTCTGTAAAAAATCCAGTAACCGACGACCCTATCTCAGCAGACCCTCCATTCAAGATAAGACCTTTTATGGAATTTTTCCATAAAAATATGCAGATGATCCACTACCCATGCAAACATCTATGTATCGATGAATCTATGGTGCCATGGAGGGGACAATTGACGTTCCATCAATTTATAAAGCTGAAAAAGCACAAGTACGGCATAAAACTTTATATGTTGACAGAACCGGATGGGTTGATTCATAGGTTTTTGATCTATGTGGGGGCGAAGGATGAAAATCTTTCAGGGAAGGGCCATGCTAATAAAGTTGTCCATAAACTGATGGAAGGGTTGGGGACTGGTCACTCATTACCTATATATGGACAACTTTTATAATAGCATTGGCCTGACTCGAGAGCTCTTAGACAATGAGCAGTCTTATTGTACTGGAACTCTAAGAGCCAACAGAAAAGACAACCCTGAAAAGGATGTACAGAAAAAATGACGAAGAAATGAAATGGTGCAACAGTTGATAAATTATGGAATTAACGTTTCGAAATGGAAGGATAAACGAGAGGTTTTAATGATATCCTCGGAATTTTCAGGGGATCTCATTGAAATGATGATGTTGAACTCTTATTTTTTGTACCAACGATACAGTGGAGAGCGAATGGACTTGTATTCATTTCGTTTATCCATAATTGATTATCTTTGCAGAAAAGCTCCACACTCCTCACTTGCAAAACCTGCGTGTCAACCATCCACCTCCTCCATTATCACCAAAGATTCTCATTTCATAAAGGAATTCGATACTCAACCTGGTGCTAGGAGGAAACAAAAGGCTTGCAGGATGTGCAAAGCCAATAAAGTGAGAAAAGTTGTTTCTACCTACTGCGGAGATTGTGAAGGTGAGTCAGGGCTTTGTTTAACGAACTGTTTCCAGGAGTGTCATCAGAGAATGACGAGAAATTAGAAGTTTTTTGTGATTTGTAATTATTTTGTTAAATTTTTCTGCTTTAAAATTTGTAAATAGTAGTTTTTAATGTAAATAGTAGCATTTATTGTAACTAGTACCGTTTATTGTAAATAGTAGCATATATTGTAAATTGAAACTTTTATTGTAAATTGAAAATTGTGCTTAATTTGAAAGTTATTTTTATTATCAATTGAATTAATTATTGTAATTTGTAAATATTGTGTTATACAAAATGATTGTAAAATGTATAATTATAAAAGTACGTAATTGAAATATGTTTTATGAATATACTGTTTTGAAATTGAATTGCATCGTTATTATTGAAAAATAATCCATTTATTTATAGGTATTTGTTTTAATGTAAAACAAACCTTACTCCAAGTTTACAAACCTTGATAACTCGAAATCAACTTCAGAATTTTTTGTGATGCAGTAGAATCCCGATTATCCGAGCTAATTTGGACCAAAAGTAACTCGAACAATCGAAAACTCGGATAAACTGAATATATTATAACTATAATATCCCAGATCTCTCTGTCATCGTAACCCTCTTTGACGCTTAATATCTCACAAATTAATGAACCGAATTTGATGTGATTTTCAGGATAGCATTATGATAAAATAAAAATGTTTTAACGTATTAAACTTGAGATCAAAGACCCGGGTTCGGCTCCAGAAGATAATTTCTATTTCCCATAAGGTAACACGTAAAAAGGGACATTTCGACGTGCAGGCTTTCATTCTTCTTTGGAATAAAATTAGAAAGAATTGACCTACAATCTTCGGATATAAACCATTTTTAAGAAAACATTATAATGTTTCTTATTCTGTTCATCTTTTTCTGCCTACAGTTCAAAATTTCTCAATGTAAACGTTTAATTCACACAGTTTGAGGAAATCTTGCCATTTTAAGGGGATGTTGCCTTGCCTACCAATTCCATTGTTAGACCTCTATATCATAATTCAATCCTTATGGGTATAAACGTGCTTTGAATGCTTTTAATACGGGATGGGGGGGAGAGAGGTAGAGGGGGTAGCAAGAGGGAGGGGGAGAGAGAGAAGTAGAGGGGGGAGGGGGAGAGAGGAAAGTAGAGGGGGGAGAGGGAAATAGGGGAGGGGAGAGATGGGGAGGGGGAGAAAAGAGGAGGGGGAGGGAGAGAGGTGTGAGATGGTGTAAGATGGGGGAGGGGAAGAGGGGGGGGAGGGGGGGGAGGAAGGGAGAGGGAAAGAGAGGTTGTGAGAGGGAGGGAAAGAGAAGCAACATTTTAAGTTTAACTAAAGATAGCCAAACAACAACAGAATATTCACTAGAAATGTTGTATATGGCAAAATATTTCATATGTAACAGTGTGATATTAAATAAAAATATTAATAATCTATCTATCTATCTATAATTCTTCCGTTGATATTTCAACGGGCATTACACTAGTATATCATAATCAGCCTTTTTCAGTCCCCTGATGGATGAAGGCCTCCCCCTGACTCTTCCAGTTTTCCCTGTCAACTGCCTCCCTCCTCCAAGTTTGCCCCAAGAACTTAATAAGCTCTCTGTCCCACCTGTCTTTCGGTCATCTTTTCGGTCTCTTGATGTTTCTTGGGATCCATTCGATGACACTGGACGTCCAACGCTGGTCATTTCTTCTAGCAATGTGGCCCGCCCACTGCCATTTTAGCACCTTCACTCTTCTAATCACGTCACAGACTCCCGTTTTCTTTCTTACCCAGTCGTTCCTCTTGCGGTCTCTTCGGGTGATCCCTAACATGCATCTCTCCATGCCCCTCTGTGTTGTTTGCAGGCGCTGTATCATTCTGGCATTCGTGGTCCATGTTTCATAACCATATATCAGAACAGGCAGAACACATTGGTCATACAGTCTCCTTTTTAGGAAGACTGGAATATTTGATTTAAAGATGTTCGCATTCTTGCCAAAATCATTCCATGCCATCTTCACTCTCCAGTTGAGGTCTCCAAGAAGCGAACCACCAGTAGCGATGAGTTGACCTAAGTAAACATAGCTGGTTACTTCTCCGAGTTCTACTCCATTAATGTGTATCTTCTCAGAATTTGTGAAGGAGTTGTACATAACCTTTGTTTTATTAAGATTCATCTTAAGTCCAGCTTCTCGGCTTGCTTGCTCAAGCTCTTCAGTTCTTCTAAGGAGCTCTTCTGTGCTCCCTGCAAACAGTATGATATCATCTGCAAAGCGCAGGTGACTCAGATGTTCTCCATTTACCTTTATGCCTTTTTCCTCCCAGTCTAGCGTTTTGAATACTTCCTCTAGAGCTGCTGTAAATAACTTAGGGGACATAGTATCTCCTTGTCTCACTCCCTTTTCAGTCTTAAAGGCACTCGTCTCTTCAAGCAGCTGGACAGATGTTGTCACATTTTTGTAGATATTCTTGATCAAGGTTATGTATGTTTCTTCTACTCCTTGTTTCTTTAGTGCACGTCACACCGATGAAGTTCGGACAGAGTCGAATGCTTTCTCGTAGTCGATAACGCACATACATAGAGGTAATTCATACTCGTTAGTCCGACTGATTACCTCTCTCATGACCTGGATGTGGTCCATCATGCTATACCCACTGCGAAATCCAGCTTGCTCTCTGGGTTGGGCAGAATCAAGATGGTTTTGAAGGCGCATAGTGAGTATTTTGGTGAATATTTTGTAGACTGTTGGGAGTAGGCTGATCGATCTGTAGTTATTCAAGTCTTCTTTGGAACCTTTCTTGTGCAGAAGGATAATACATGCGTGGTTCCATGTTTCTGGTATCTTTTTCTTCCTCAGACAGGAATTAAAAATCTTAGCGAGAATTGTTTCCGTATGATTACCCATTGCTTTGAATACTTCTGCTGTGATACCATCCATTCCAGATGCTTTTCCATTCTTCATACTTCTGATTGCGTGTCTCACCTCTTCCGGAAGGATATCTGGGACCTCTTCAGTGGGCATGTTTCCATCATCATTTACTTCATCATTTCCCAGAGGATCCTGATACAGCTTGGTGTAAAATTCTTGTACCTGTTTCAGGATTAGTTTCCTACTATGGGTTATGGAGCCGTCTTCTAGCATCAAGGCCACCAGCTGTCTCTTTCCGATCGAGAGATGTTGCTTCATTTTCTTGTAACTTCTATTGTTTTCTATGGTTTTCTCGATTAGCTCATAATTATATTTTTTCACATCTTCCTTGATGCACTTCCTTATAGTTTTGTTTAGTTCTGCAAATGGTCCATTAGTAATTATCATTTTCCTTCTTTTTTCCATCAGCAGTCTTGTTTTTTCGGTCAACTTTTTCTCTGGTTTTGTTTTAACTGTTCTGCCTATTTCTTCAGCGGTTTCCTTGAGTATCTCTATAAATTGGGATTTAACTTCTTGGTCTTCCAGTGCATTGAATCGATTTTTCAGTTGGAGCTGAAATTCTTCTTTTCATTCTTTTAGCACCTGTGTGTTGATAATAGACTTAGGCTTCTTTATAAGCTTCTGTCTTTCTAACTTTACACTAGTGTATATCTTCTTATATATAAAAGGCAAAATTCGAAAAGATGCTTCTAACCAGAATATCTCACGAATTATAAAACCAATTTCGATGAAACTTTTTTGGGCGACAGCATGTGACCTAAGGAAGGTTTAGGTATAATTTCATTTCCCCCCTAACTTGCTGCACCATCTACTTTTTGGCGGTGGACAGCTTCAGAACTAATTGCCCATCTGTGTTTACTTTTAACAGCACATCGGGCAGCGCTGAACAGAACAAGGATATATAAGCAGCGACTCTGGCTGCATGTCGCTCATATGACGGTACTCTCTTGTATGAGATATATCATTGCGCTCGCTGAATTTTGATGCGTGCTTTTTTTTCAATTCTCATTCTGACAATTTTATTGTGTATTTCTCATAATCTACGTACATCTGTGTGATATCGTTGAAGTAAGGAGTGTATTGTTTTGGTAAGAAAATGCCTAGAAGATCTATGTCTAACATCGGGCATAGTTCTCGAGATGCGAAATGAATGCGTTTCTCTCGATCACTGGAAACAGCAGATGAGCGAGACAAAAGACTTAATAATAATCGTCTCCGCGAGTCCTTAATGAGGCAAAGAGAAGGTCCCGAAGACCGAGAGGTGCGCCTTGCCGATCGTCAAGAATGAACATCTCGAAGCAGAAAAATAGAAAGGATTGAACAAAGGGAAGAGAGACTTGCTACTGACCGTGAGCGGCACCAACGTATTCGCGAGGCTGAAATGCCGGTACAAAGACAATTGAGACATATGACTGATCGCGAACGCCATGTCAGGGCTCGGGAAATGCAAACACCTGACTAGAGAGAACAGGAACGAACTGCTGCTTAAACGGGAAAGTTAAACTAAACGAAATACTACCGCCACCGGAGCCCATTAGAAGCATTTTGTTAGGGCAACATCCCATATCTAAAAATATTTTCAGAGAATTCTAGAAAATACAATGCGGCGTTCCAAATTAGTTCTTTTGGGGGTGAGAGTATTAAGGAAGGCAATTTGATGCCGACATTCAAAGTACAGGGCCAGATATATCATTTAATTGGAAGCTTGTTATCTACTGATGGAAGAAACTCAAATTTTTACAAATTTATTTTATGGGCGATGCACAGGCTGAAGCACAAAGAAGATCCGATGTTTCTGGTAATACTGATGTCAGTTTAATTACAGTCTTACAGCAAATGTTGCATGAACATAATTCTTATGTACGTGATTATAAAACCGCTCTAGAAAGCATGCTTCCTGACAGTCATAATTTTAAAGTTATCATCCACGCAGACAGACGACCTGTCGGGGAACACAGAGGTAGGTACAATGCTCCCATGGCAAATGAAGTCGCAGTTCTCATCGTAGGACAAGAATTTGGTAGGCGTGATATAGTTTTAAAGGCCCGAGACAATTCCACCGAGCGAATTAGTGAAACACACAGATCTTATGATGCTCTACAATACCCGATAATGTTCAGTCACAGTGAGGGTGGGTACAGTATATGCTTACCACAAGTTAATCCTATTTCTGGGGCTCCAAATATGGCTAAAACTGTATCGGCGATGAATTTTTATGGGTATCGAATGATGACACGGTGGGGACAGTTCAATCCTCTTCATTATTTCAGAGCCTTACTAAATCAGTTCTGGGTGGGTATGTACGCAAAAATTGAATCAGAATGACTTCAATTTATAAGGGCTAATCAAAGTACTTTAAGAGCTGAAAATTATATAGATTTGCACGATGCAATTAACAATAACGAAAACGTGTCCGACTTGGGACAGTTAGTTGTTTTGCCTTCATCTTTCACAGGAGGGCCAAGAAACAAACGTACACAAGATGCCATGGTGTAGGTAAGGAACTTTGGCCGGCCAGATCTTTTTATTACCTTTATATGCAATCCTAAATGGTCAGAGATAACAGACAACCTATTTCCTGGGCAAATACCACATGATCATCATGATATAATAAGTTGCGTGTTTCATCTAAAAGTTCAGAAACTTATGGATTTCATAGTAAAGAATAAAAGTTTTGGCAAGACCATTGCCAAAATGCATACTGTGGAATGGCAAAAAAGAGGCCTTCTGCATGTACACATTTTGGTCTGGTTAAAAGACAAAATTATGACCAATCAAATAGATAAAATAATGTGCTGAAATACCAAATGCAGATGAAGATCCTTTGCTACACGATATCATAAACAAGTTAGGAAAGTGTACAACGTATCACAAATGGATGCGTTTTGTGCAATGGAGTGTTAGAAAGAAATCATATACCTGTACGTAAGAGAAATAATGTTTTAAAGTTCTTTTCTTCATTATAAATAATCCATTTTCATCCTATTTAAAAATAGTGCATGCACACGTAAGGAAATTAAACGTTTGTTTGTGAGATTGTTTATGTTAGCAACAATGAAGAAGTAACCATGCAAGAAATTTTCTAACAAAAGTTCAACTCGATTTAAGACATTTTTGTTTGATTTTCTCGATAACGGTTACTTCTATGATAAAAATGTATGAAAAGGAAATACTCTTCTTTACCAGTTCTACAACTTATATTTGAAAAATATTTTGATATGAACAATACTTTACGAGATATGACAAAAATTTCATTTTTTGTCCCCAGTAAAGTGGAACCCCTGATTGGCATACATGATTCATTTTTGCGATTTTCTTATTATATTTGATTGAAAGTCCTTAATATCAAATTTCATGAAAATCCGTTTGGTAGAAGCCGAGAACGAACATGCGGACGGACGGACAGACAGATGGACCGACCGATGATAATAGGCGCTCACGCTAAAGCGAAACGCACCTAAAAAGAATATGATACATGGCCCATGTGGGCCTCTTAATCCTAACTCTACTTGCATGCAATATGGGAGGTGCACTAAAAAATTTCCAAAAGCTTTCCTCGCTGAAACCCAAATGGGCAAAGATGGGTATTCAAAATACAGGCGACATGCACCTGACAGTGGCGGCTACACAGCAGTGTTGACCTCACATCATGGTCATTCTGTCACCATTGATAATCGATGGGTTGTACCATATTGCCCTGCACTCTGTACTTTCCAGAGCATTTAATGCTCACATCAATGTTGAGTACTGTAATTCAGTTAAGTCTATGAAATATATATGCAAGTATGTCAATAAAGGCTCTGATCAGACTACATTTTCATTGGAAGGAGGAATAGATGAAATTAATACTTAGCTAACCGGGTGATACCTGAGCACATCTGAAGCTATATGGAGGATTTTTGCTTTTCCAATCCGCGAAAGAGCACCAACAGTAGTCCACTTAGCAGTCCATCTCGAAAATGGACAAAGAGTGTATTTCACTCCTCAGAACGCTCATACTAGAGTGCAAAACCCCCCAAAAACAACATTAATGGCATTTTTAGAATTATACTGCAAAGATGACTTCGCGAAGACTTTATTGTATCATGAGGTACCTAGCTATTATACTTGGGGTAATGGAACATTTACACGAAGAAAAGGCGTATTTGTGGAAGGATATCCTGGCGTAAAGAAATCCATCACCTTTGGCAGGGTTTACACAGTGCATCCCAACAATTCGGAATGCTACTACTTGAGGATGCTACTGCATGAAGTGCGAGGCTCGGAATCATTCAATGCTTTAAAAACTGTAAATGGTGTCTTACACAAAACATTTCAAGCAGCTTGCCAGGCACGTGGGTTGCTTGAAGATGACAAACACTGGGACAAAACTTTATAGGAAGCGGCATTGTTTCAACACTTCCAAACTACGCGACCTGTTTCTAATAATTTTAGTTTTTTGCCATCCATCACAGCCACTAGCACTGTGGGAGAAGTATAAAAATGAATTATCAGAAGACATTCTCCCGCATACACATAGACAATTTCCAGATATTGACGTCGACTTTAGTGAAAACATATATGGACAGGCTTTAACAATGACTGAAGACCACGCCTTTGTACTGAGCAGAAAAAATCTCATACTTTTGGGTTTGCCTTCGCCTAGCCGGGAAGATAATAATATCAACAGTGAATATTTAAGCGAGACCTCATACAACGTCCAGGAATTAGAGCAATATTTAATTGACAATGAAAAGTTACTGGTCAATGACCAAAGAGATGCTTATACGAAAATACTGCAAAGTGTTTATGATGGGGCTGGTGGTATTTTCTTTCTCGACGCACCCAGTGGTACAGGAAAACCTTCCTTATAAATTTACTACTGGCCAAATTAAGGTCAGAAAAAAAGATTGTGCTTGCTGTTGTATTCTCAGGTTTAGCGGCGACATTATTACAAAATGGCAGAACCGCTCATGCAGCATTCAAACTTCCTCTGAATATATGTCACACAGAAACTCCTGTTTGCAGTATATCGAAACAAAGTGACACAGGAAAAGTTCTTAAAGAATGTAGACTCATAGTCTGGGATGAATGCACAATGGCGCATATAGCATCTGTAGAAGCTTTAAATAGAATCCTTAAAGACATCTGTGGCAATGACCAGATGATGGACGGAATTACTGTGCTATTCACTGGCGACTTCCAGCAAACCATACCTGTTGCGCCAAGGTCAAACAGGGCTGATGAAATTAACGCTGGTCTTAGACCGTCTGTGCATATAAGTAATAAATAATTTCACTTTGAAATTATTTATTACTTATATGCACAAGGCTGGGCCATGCCATGCATCCTGTGTAAGTTCCATTTTGGCTGCTTTTTTCAAATAAAATTGTTCAGCAACAATTAAATGGTCATTTTAGGCATATGTAATTTATAAAAGGGTAGAAAGACAATCTTAATAAAGAATTGTATTTGGATGCCCAAATGTTTTTGTTCTTTGAATAACTTTAAGAACCAATCAGTGAGGGCCTGCAATACTTGCTCTGGCACTAACTTTAATATTAGCCAACTACCTTTAAAATTAGGTAATCATATTCTTTAAAACAGTGGTTCTCAACCTTTTCTGTCTGTATCACCATATGTTCAGTTCATTCAGTTATGCGTCACCCTGTTTACAGTTCCATTACCTTCAAGTCACATTTAAAGATTAAATGGACCTTCCCTATCACCTAAAGATAACATTCTGACATTTAAATAAGCACGCGTGTTAATTCTCCCGGTTTTATTTAGCATGTTTATAAACCAGAATATGATAACTGAATTTGTCAAATATTTGCGTCATCCCTCAATAATCATCGCGTCACCCTGGGGTGTCATCACCCCGGTTGAGAACCACTGATTTAAAATATATCACAAAAAACTTGATAAACAGCTCCAACTTACTTTAACATTATATCACTCCACTCCAGTGCCTTTGTATCAAGCATAACATTTCTGTGCACAAAAACTTGTTGAAAAATATCTCTGTACTGCTTTTCCACTCTTTCAAAAATGTTTTCATGTTTCTCCCAACAAAACCCTCCGAACATAGGCTTGGGTATATCATGAGATTCATCAATCCTTTAAGTTAAAATAATCAGTGAATAATCTGATATTAAAAAACATTCTTGCATATAACACATTACTTACCTAGCAAAGTAAATCATATCGCTGCATAGCTCAAGTATATCTCTACATCGTTCAACAAAAATTTCACAATCTTTGAATATCATTTTTTCGTCTAAATCCCATTTCAAATCCGTATGTTTATTGAACACATTAATAAACTGAAAATAAATAAAATTAAATATATAGAACTTTCGTTGAGAGTTTATTCTCCATAAATATCACTGACATCATTTGCTTACTTTCTGAAAAGATACGATATATTTCAAGCAGCCATCAATACTCTCGTCAACTTGATTCATTAGACTTCTAGTTTTTCCCTCAGCAATTTTATCTAACTTAATATGGTTTGTACACAATTCAAGTACACAATTGCTTAGGGATTTACAAATTGGTGTCATGTTCTCCCTAAATAACAATACTCATAAAATTACATGAAAGATATTTTATGGAATAAGTGGTTAAGAAATTTAAGAAGAAACCTTTTGCAGAAGTATGTAGATCCAGCATAAATCGTTCTTATTTGCATCAATATGTCTGGCATGTTAAGTGAAATTTCGCTTGGATTAATAATGTTCTTAATTTTCATGCAGGGTTCTTCAAGAAGTTCTAAAAAACATAAGTTGCACTTGGTGTCTTCAATAGATTCCTAAAATAATAAAGTTAATTATATTTTAGTATTAAAAAACCAAGCATGAAATTTTTAATTAAAATATTTTGCCTAAATTATTGATTAATGCAAGCTTGCAGTATAAATAGAATATGCTTTCCAGCTTAGATTTGACATGTCACCCACGATGACAGCGGCTCTGTGTATGGAATCATGAAGTAACATGTATACAAATGGAACCGCTTGAATTTTGTGTATCCGCAGACTGGCGGTAGCAGAAACACTAAATTCAAAAATTATATAGCTGATTTTATGATTAGGAGGATGATAAAAATTGAAAATGAGGATGTAATGGTGACGTGATTGGAAAGTGTAGGGAATATAGATTGAAGTTGAATTAATTACACGTTTGCTGGGTGGGATTCATTTCTTAAAATAATACAATATAAACCTAACCCAATCCATTGCCACAAAAATCAATCTTTAATACGTCTGCTCTGCTTTGGGCACTGTATCTCTGGGACGGGGAGGGAGATATAGTTCCAGTCAGGGTGCCGAAGGCACCCAGCATTACTCACTTTCCAAACCAAACGACTGTTTACAATAGTTCGTGATTCCGTTCACAGAGGCACTTCCGGTGCTGTGGTCATAGGTGATTTATATCAAATCTGTTCCGCTTTTCCTTTACTAGAATACTAAGACAGACCACCTAAATGCCAATGTGCATTACTGCAGAAAATAAAACAAAGTTACCACAAGAGATGGAACTAGTTTCACCAATGGCTCAGTGAATGTTGATCCAGCTTGGTTCAAAGCTTGTATTACTTTAATCACAGATGGAAGATTAAGTTGTTGTTCTATTACACAAAAATTTTCCACTGCAAAATGAAAGTATATGTAAAATAATTATTAAGCCAAATAAATATTTTAAAAATGCAGAATGCATTTTTTTAGAAATTTCTATTATAGATAACATAAGAGTAAAGCAGCCAACCATCCCGGATTAGGCGAGACAGTCCCGAATTTCATTCATTTGTCCCACATGATGATGCGTCCCAGAAAATGTCCCACATTTCTACAATTTGTCCCACCTGCCCCGCATTTTCAAAATCAAACACACTTGAAAGCTAAGCGAATCTCATATGCGCTCAGAAGTTTCCCGCCATCTGTCGCCAGATCAAATTACAGTTTGAAATAAAGCATAGTCGCAGACGATAAGAGACACCCTTTTGTACACCATTGTCGATTCCCTTTCATATGTTGTAATTTTCATGGTGAAATATATTTTGAATCACTTTTCACACTGAAAAAACAGTAAGTAAATAAAGTAGTTAGCGGTGCCTATGGATAAAATTCGGTACAACATACATTGTACAAACATTCTCATACACTAATGCATCGTTTAGTTATCTTTAGAAAATGAAAATCGTATCAGCCGGTTTTTAGAAAATCCAATTTTTGTTAAAGTTGCCACACAATAAACTAGCCTTATATTCATTCATTGAGAAAAATGAAATACGTAGTATTATTGTAGATGTATACTCAAGTAACTGTACGAAATTTTATCAAAATCGCGAGAGCCGTTTTTGAGAAAATCAAATTATTGTTAAAGTTGCCTAGAATAAACTAGTCTTATACTCATTTTTTGAGAAATATGAACTATACAGTATTATTGAAGACGTAGACTCAAGACGTAAACTTAAGTAACTGTACAAAATTTGATCAAAATCGTTAGAGCCGTTTTTGAGAAAATCGAATTGTTGTTTAAAATGCATAGAATAAACTATTCTTAATTATTGAGCACTGTCAACCGTTTCTAAGTATACTTTTATCAGTATGATAAAATGTCTAAGTACGAGATTTCATTCATTTTTGCTCTACCATGTAGGCTCCAGAACCAGTAACAGACAGACAGACGGCATTGCAAAAACCACTTTCTCGGATTCAGCGACACCTAAAACGTATATTTCCATAAAAATCTCGAGGTCGAATTTTTTCGCGATAACAATACTTTCTCGATAATTTGCATGAGAAAGTAAAAAAGATGGAAGTTGTTAGAAGAATGGTGGGCAATCACGTCCTACTGTTTGTAGGGATCTAAATATTGCCCCCTCCACCGTAACAACAATCATGAAAAATGCTGATAAAATTAAAAAGAAAATGGAAACTGCAAGAAGGAAAACTGCTACAACTCTTAGATACTCACGTGGTCCTGTGATTGGAAAAATGGAACAGTTACTCTCATTATAGGTTGATGAGTTAAATGAAAGAAACATTCCTGTCACACAAAGCGTTATTTATGATAAAGCGAACAGTTTGTTTGATGAGATAAAAGAAAAAGAAGGGGCGATGAAGCTTTCTTAGCAAGCAAAGGTTAGTTCGCTAATTTCAAGCAGCGAACTCAAATTTACATTATAAAATTAACAGGTGAGGCTCCCAGTGCCGATGAAGAGGCAGCAAGAGCATATCCCGAGCACTTCAATCGACTTGTAGAGGAAGGTAAATATCCACCTGATCTTGTTTTCAATGTGGATGAGACCGGCCTTTATTGGAAGAAGATGCCTTCGAGAACTTTTATCTCCCGCGAAGAGAAACATGCTCCTGGATTTAAACCTGCCAAGGACCATTTAACTCTTCTTCTTGGTGGAAATGCTTCAGGAACTGTAAAACTGAAGCCATTGCTCGTCTATCACTCTGAAACACCGAGGGTTATGAAGGGGCTCATTAAAGCAAATTTACCAGTCATTTGGACTTCAAACAGAAGGGCTTGGGTGACACAAGATGTCTTCACAGACTGGTATACAGATTATTTTTGTCCAACGGTACATTGCTACTGTGATGAAAATAATTATCCAAGGAGGGTGCTACTGTTGTTGGACAATGCCCCAGGACATCCACCAAACATTGGAGAGATAAGGATGACTGTGGATGTAAAGGTTGAATATCTGCAACCAAATACCACTTCCCTTTTACAACCAACGGACCAGGGCGTCATGGCAAATTTTAAAGGCTACTACCTCTGGCAGACATTTAGGGAGATGTTACGGGAAATGGACAACTGCAACATGTCTGTCACAGAATATTGGAGGTCCTATAATATCCTGAAGGGCATCAACAACATCGATGCTGCTTGGGAAGAGGTCACATCAACTTGTATGAATGGAGTATGGTGGAAAGTGTGGACTGAGTGTGCATATGATTTCAGCAGATTTGAGGAAGTGCAACAGATTGCAAATGAAGTCACCGCAATTGCTCAGGAGGCAGGGCTTGACAATGTTGAGTCTGATGATGTGACTGTGTTGTTGGAGAGCCATTCTCAGCCTCTTACAAATGAGGAACTGGAAGATTTGGCTGAATAATAGACTCAGGAACAGCAGTAGCAAGAACAAGAAGAGCCCATTTTATGGTCTATAAAAACCCCTAACCTGCTGGCAATTCTGGCTGGGATTGATAGGTACCTGCAGAGGTTAGGTGACATTGATCCTAACTGGGAACAGAGCTGTTGTATTAGAAGAGTCAATGCAGTGCCGCAGTCTTACTACCATGTTCTGCAGGAGAGAAGGCGTCAAACAAGGCAAACAACCCTCCTTATTTTTAAAAGAAATCTGAAGAGCCTCCAACTGATCCAAACATGGCAGAAGATGATCCAGTCGACTCTGACAATCCACAGCCAGGGCCTTCCTCTCGTAACTAATGCCTACCTATTTCTATTTTATTACATAATACATTTGATTTAAATGCACGTATATAATGTTTATGTTTAAAATATATAATTTTTTTGTATTATTTTATGAAAGAGAGTCTCAATTTTTGTATACCTGGAATGCATCCCATTGAAAAACATTATAATTCGTCTTTCATTTACGCAGATTCGATATATGCCAGCATCTCCAGGATCCTAACCCTGGCATAAACCAAGTGCCGGGTGTACTTCCTCAATATACTTCGTATGTGAGAAAGTAAAAACGTGGTACGCGTGGAAGGATCTTAATGTTTGAATACATATAATGTATAATAACATAATCAGTGATGATCTGGAAAAAATCGGTACAACATACATTGTACAAACTTCCTAATGCGTCGTTTAGTTATCTTTAGAAAATGAAAATCGTATTAGCTGGTTTTTAGAAATTACAATTTTTGTTAAAGTTGCCTAGAATAAACTAGCCTTATATTCATTTTTTGAGAAATATGAACTATGCAGTATTATTGAAGTCGTAAAAGTCGTAGCTGTACGAAATTTGATCAAATTCGTTAGAGCCGTTTGTGAGAAAATCGAATCATTGTTAAAGTTGCCTAGAATAAACTAGCCTTATATTCATTTTTTGAGAAATATGAACTATACAGTATTATTGAAGACGTAAACTCAAGTAACTGTAGAAAATTTGATCAAAATCGTTAGAGCCGTTTTCAAGAAAATCGGATTGTTGTTAAAAATGCGTAGAATAAACTACTCTTAATTATTGATCAATGTCAACCATTTCTGTATACTCTGTTCAGTATGATAAAATGCCTAAGTACGAGATTTCATCCATTTTTGTTCTTCCGTCTAGGCTCCAGAGCCAGTAACAGACAGACAGACAGACGGCATTGAGAAAACTTTTTCGGATTCAGCGGCACCTAAAACGTGTATTTCCGTAAAAATCTTGAAGTCGAATTTTTCCGCGAAAACAATACTTTCTCGATACTTAGTACGAGAAAGTAAAAAATCGGTACAACATACATTCTACAAACTTTCTCGTATACTAATGCGTCGTTTAGTTATCATTATGAAATGAAAATCGTATGAGCCTGTTTTTAGCAAATCCAATTTTGTTCAAGTTGCCCAAGAATAAACTAGTCTTATATTCATTCATGGAGAAAAATGAAATATGTAGTATTATTGTAGATGTATACTCAAGTAACTGTTCGAAATTTGATCAAAATCGTTACGGCCGATTTTGAGAAAATCGAAAATTTGTTAAAGTTGCCCAAGAATAAACTAGCCTTATATTCATTCATTAAGAAAAATGAAATACGTAGTATTATTGTAGATGTATACTCAAGTAACTGTAAGAAATTTGATCAAAAACTTAGAGCCGTTTTTGAGAAAATCGAATTGTTAAAGTAGCCTAGAATAAACTAGCCTTATATTCATTTTTTGATAAATATGAACTATACAGTATTATTTAAGACCTAAGCTCAAGTAACTTTACAAAATTTGATCAAATTCGTTAGAGCCGTTTGTGAGAAAATCGAATTATTCTTAATCTTGCCTAGAATAAACTAGCCTTATATTCATTTTTTGAGAAATATGAACTATACAGTATTATTGAAAACGTAAACTCAAGTAACTAGAAAATTTGATCAAAATCGTTATAGCCGTTTTTGAGAAAATCGGATTGTTGTTAAAAATGCGTAGAATATACTACCCTTAATTATTGAGCAATGTCAACCATTTCTATGTATACTCTGCTCAGTATGATAAAATGCCTAAGTACGAGATTTCATTCATTTTCGCTCTACCGTCTAGGCTCCAGAGAGACAGACGACATTGCAAAAACCACTTTTTACTTTCTCATAGGAAGTATCGAGATAGTATTGTTTTCGCGAAAAAATTCGACTTCGAGATTTTTACGGAAATACACGTTTTAGGTGCCGCTGAATCCGAAAAAGTGGTTTTCTCAATGCCGTCTGTCTGTCTGTTACTGGCTCTGGAGCCTAGACGGAAGAACAAAAATCTGATGTGGCCAACACATGACTTTCTCCACATTTGGGGTATAGATATTTCAATTATTATGAATAATATTACTAGGCATAATTATTATTTCGTATCATAAAAGAAGACACGTCCTTGCCGTAAATTACGTATATTTTGAATGTTTACAGAATTCACCGCTACAGGGTGTTGGCGCTGTATACTGGTGTTAAGATAAATCGAAATATATCCGAAATGGAATGTTCTACGAAAATTAGTTTCAAACAAAACTTGGAAGAAATATTATTCTCTACAACTTTGGTCCTTACGAAGATTACCAATGACGATATTTTTAAGATATTTAACGGAAACCGAAAAACCGGTTATTTATAAATAACTCCTAAACAATAACTCCTATCGAAAATTGTTTCAAATGAAAGTTGTAGGAACTTACATTCTCTATAACTTTTGTATAGAATTGTATATACAATAATGATGTTTTAACGAAGAAATATCGCAAAAACCGAATCGGGTTTCGAATAAACCTCGACTTTCGGTTATCCGTTATTGTCCAAAAACTAATCAGTTCTTTGTGTTCATGTTAAAGTGTTATATATGATGTTTGGTAACGATATGGCATGTACTTTTTGAGTTAGAGCGCCCACAATAACATACACACACAGACATCATTCCGAAAATAGTCTAAACGTGTTCTAGGGACCTCAAAACATGTTTTTCCGTTGAAATCTCGAAGTCAATTTTTTTCATGCATACAATACTTTCCCATTACTACGTATGAGAAAGTAAAAATGGATGAAATCTCGTACTTAGGCATTTTATCTTACTGAGCAGAGTATACATAGAAATGGTTGACAGTGATCAAATCTTCACTGGAATCACTTTCATCCGTAATGTCACAATATCCTTCTCAATCTTCTAAGAATATTTTGCACGTTTTCTAGATTACGCCATTACTGATTCCAATATTTCAAGGGATGAAAGGCAATGAAGTTAATACAAATTAAATGCAAATAAAATTTTGTACGCATTATTCGTACTACAATACACTCCGAAAAATGCCTAACTTCACAATACACCGTCTGCTATGCCACCCAAAAGACAACTGTCCAATATTCTTCACGTTTTGCATGTGAAACATTTACTGCAATAGAGAAAAAGATTTCACTGCTCCAGTTGCCTAGAAGTATCCTATACAGTTAGAGGAAAGCAGTCCTAATGGTTAAATTTCACAAGGTGATGCGAAAAAGGCATCAGAGGTCACGCCCCCACTTTCACTACCGGAGAGGCATCCCCGAATTCTAAATGCAGGGTTTTCGTACGAAGCGTATTTTTTCTCAGCAAAAGGAAGAAAACATCATCTATGGGTTCTAACCTGTACTAGAAGGACACATCTCGATTCCAGAGAAGCTTCATGACAGACTATTCCGGCATACCCATAGTGGATGACCCGCAAAACGGCATGACCTAACTCTAACCTTTTACGTGGTTCCTTATGGTATTTATGCATTCGCTTAGCATGAATTCGCTTAACACAACACTTTTTAGGAACATATCTCTCATATTAAGTGAGGACTACCTGTATAGCAAGCAAGTATTGTAGGGAAGTATTGCAGGGAAGCTCTTCTAACCATTTTAAATCTCCAAATATGAAGAAAAATGAGAGAAATTTCAAAACAGCTTATAGAACACAGGGAAATTGGATTTGGAGAATTCTTGACCTGCAGCCTGATTGCATAATTTCTCTTCCTCAGTCTTTCTCATCCTTGGAATTTTTTTCTATTGTAACTGAAGATGTATTTTACAAGGAAGAAATTATGATAAGCTAACGATTATACCAGTAAATATGGTTGATTTCTTAAATCTTAATTAGTCACATGGATCCAATATGACCCCAAGCAATTGTTTTTAGCCGATATAAAAAGGGCTGGATGGACTGACCAATCTCACAGTGCCTCCACCATTAACTTTGTTATTGGTGTTTCAGTGTTTTTCATTGCTTTGTAGAACATTGATTTTAATAGTTTTACTTCATACTGGCCCCATGCAACTAATTACAGACTTTTTCACATATCTAACTACTAATTAATAGAAGGTTGTAATTATGAGAACACAAAGAGAAAGGCCTTGAATAAGGCAGAATGGGTTGGGTCAACCTATGAAGAGGTAGAAAATTTATGATAGGTTGTTACTTACACCTTTTGAACCATAGTGTATATATTTCCATAGGATCACTGTACTCCTCATTATAACTGTCATTCTCCTTTATTACTCTTTCTATTTGTTTTATCCAAATAGACATAACACCTATGATTAAAATCAACATATTTTTAACACAACATATAACAACCAATAGAATAGTTCTATAGCTTTTGATACATACCTTCCCATCTTTTTATTAAGTCTACATCTATAACTGCATCATCCAAGGGAAAATCTAGTCCATCATTAGGCTGATAAAGTACTGTTAATCCAAGTCTTTGGTAATGTATGATTGTCAAATTGCTTAGGAACTGATGAAGTGCAGAGCATACATCATTTTTCACAGCTTTTGTACAATAAAGGATTGAATGCATGAAATTATCTGAGATGAAATAATTAAAAACATTTCCTGGGAATCAGAAGTATAGCTTAAACTAAACAAATTAATATCAATTATGAATTTCCATTTTATTTTTTATATAAGAATAAACCAATAAATACATATTTGTAAATGTCTGTCATAACTAATATTAAGCAGCTTAGTAACTCTGCAATTAATAAAAAATGAAATTTTAAAGAAATTCTAACACACAAGATTATTAATACATTGACAGTACGTGATATCACTTATTATAAACTTATAGAAAAATTAAATAATTTTAAATTAGCCATATTAATGATTACTATTCATGATAATATTACTGTGGAAGAATATAACACTGCCACAAAACTCATTAATTTTTTCCGTTACGTGGTAGAAAAACCCCCGAAAAATTACTACCATAACAGTTCTCTGTATGAGAAAACTTCCTTTAATATTAAACACATATATTTCTCCGATAATATAAAAATATTTCAGAGGATACAGCCTGGTAACTTTTGGCCATCGAAAAAATAAGGCCCATATACTTCCTGCATTAATTTTAAGAGCCAACTATCAACACTGAAATCAATACTTCCAAATTTAACTTCATAGTTAAAATTTTTTTGATTTATTTCGATTCCTTTTCTCTTCATGTAATAAAATATGAAATCAGTGGGGGACTCTGGAAAACCTAGTTTAGCTGTGAGAGTTAGATTTTCTACATAAATTGTAAGAATTTCTTCATTAAAATCTTCAAAAAAAATTAATATCGGCGATACATCCAAATTAGTCCAATTTTCGGATGTTACTCCGTATAATACCGTATATTTTCTTATTTTATCAATCTGAAAGAAAAAAAGTTCAATACGTATTTTTTTCGATAATCGAACATTTAAAATGTTTAGTGAAGTATTATTACAAGAGCACGGTGTTGGGATATTCTACTATGCTGTTCCACGTCATCTTTTGCTTTCCGTTCAATGCTGGTTTCATCGGCTTCCGGGTTTGCTGCAAATGAGTTAGTGTGTATATATAGGTTTAAATCGAGAGATAAAATACGTGAAATAGCAAGTGCTCAATTCTCACCTTTGTCGGTTTCATTGCAGCTAAAATTTGCATTAAAGTGTACTTTGTAAAGTTTTGATAACTTTGGTCTTTCAACTTCACTAATACTATCTTCCTCCATCTTGTATGGAAATCAGAAAAATTCGTTGAAAGTCAGTGTTGTATGTAACCAGGGTAACGTCTTCTACAACCTCAATACAGTCATGACAGAGAAATAATACACTTAAATAAAAAATAGACCGTTTATTTGTTGAACGTTTTTCTTCGTTATAATAACCTGTCACTGAAGCATACTAATTTTATGGGGATCGGTATGTTAATATATATATATATGCTTGAATATCATTAAGCTGACCCTTTAAGAATTTATATATATATATATACACATTAACGCCCACAAACCTGCCTGTGTGATATATCAAAAACGAAAGAACTTACTGAGAATCTCCGGGCTACTAAGTAGGTATTTCTCTACCGTGAGCAATGCAATGGATCAGGCTAATAATGCCAAATGCTTGAATATCATTAAGCTGACCCTTTAAGAATTTAAAATTCTTAAAGGGTCAGCTTAATGATATTCAAGCATTTGGCATTACTAGCCTGATCCATTGCATTGCTCACGGTAGAGAAATACTTAGTAGCCCGGAGATTCTCAGTAAGTTCTTTCGTTTTTGATATATCACACAGGCAGGTTTGTGGGCGTTAATGTAATGTCACTCTCGCATTGAATGATTTCAAAACGTTAATTTGTATCGATATCACGTTTTTTTTCTTCCCTCCTTAACTTGGATATTTTCACTTGACCTTTTCTGGGCTTGAGGCATATATAAAGTGACCAGATTTTCTAGATGTAAAATCAGTACATTTTTTTATTTCTTATATCCATGAAAGAAAACTACATTTCAATATAATACTTTATATATTGAAATTTTTTACAGTATACATAGGTGTGTGTGTGTATATATATATATATTGGATACTCTTGCTGAAGTCGATCAGAAAATATTTTTTCTTCTATTTATGGCAGGGTCTTTAAATATAATTAAATAAGAATATTAATAATCTATTCTGAGAATAATGTTACTTTACTAAACAGCATTAAAATATTATACTACTCACATGACATACACAACCATAACTACTATTGTCTGAACGACATTACTTTGGAATTGAGACTTATTGTTAGTTGTAGAGAAGGGGTGGGGGTTTGGAAGGAAAGACAGAAAAACTCCCATCCCTCACAGCCAATCATACGTGGAGGGCAGGTAATGTTTGCTATGGGGAACTACTCAGCGTTGTCGCAAGTCCTCTTTACACATCCTGGCAACATCGCACCCGAGCCACCTCAACCGTCATTCCCACAGTAAATGAACTAAATAATTATAGATTTTTTCTTCTTTTAAAATCAGTACAACTTTAAAATTCAGTACATATTTGAAATCAGTACTGTACTGATAAAATCAGTACGTCTGGTCACTTTAGGCATATATGCAATGACATCGTTCTGTTGGCTACAGCCAATTCTTGTTCATAACTAAAGATAGTATCAATTAAATAATTTATTCCACCAAACATTATTAGAAAAGATCTCTTCTTGATTTTAGTTCAGTAATAAAATACATTAAAGTCTCCTGAATTCGTACAAAGGACAAAACTTGTGTTGCTGCAGTGTTATTATTAAATCTCCCCACAGGGCCGAGAATTGGAAGACATTTAGCAGTAACCCAGTTTTGGATGGGCATCCTATTGAAAAGCTGCACAACAGCTTTGAAGTGTGTGCCCAACATTTTTCAAGTGACAGCTTTACATGTCTGTCTTCACAGAAGCCACTTCGTTCTGCAGTGCCCACTCTTTTCCCGCCAATCAGCTAACTAACTGAAATTTCTCCAGAACATACATCTGGTAATAGTGCACTGTCTTTTAATAGCAATTTTCTGAATAAATTTATATCAATGAATATTTTCATGTGAATGCTGAAGCGTTTTCGTAAATTATGAATGTAATTCTTAAGTCGCTTTAGGAGTTATAATTGATGTTTTAATATATGTCATTTGTTGTATCGGTGGCTTGGTCGTCATATAAGATTGGTCAATTAAATCGAGTGGAAAGTTTACGGCATAAATTCTTACGTTTTTAAAATTACATGTTTCACCTTCGATGTGAATTATTGTATGCACTTAGAGATTCTTTCCGTAGATACTCTTTAGCGCAAGAATAGAAGCAGACAATCTTTTTGTGTTGTTGAATAACTGTGTTGATTCTTGTAGCCTTTTAGCACGTAATAACATTTCCTCCTCGAACTGTGAGAAAGTATCGTGCATTTAATACAAACTTTAACAGCACAAATTATGGTTATAATGCGTCAGTAAAGAGAATCAAAAGGGCATCAAATAGTTATATTGACTGAATTGACTTTTTCAACACATCCTTAGGTGAGGAAAAGAAACTGAAAGTTACGTGTGCAGACAGATGTGATATATTTTGATGCATTAACTTTACTCCTAATATGACAGCAGTTCCTATAATGCATTTAACCCTGCTAATTGTTATAATGTGTTTATTTTCTGCATTTATTGTTCTCGCCGTGTGACACTTTTGTATTTCGTGATTACGTTGTAAATAACACCCAGTGCACCTTTGCAATTATGCTAATAATGTTAAACAATGACAGGAATCACAAATTAAATTTCACAACTAACCTAGAGTGGAAGTATAATGCCAGTTTGTTCGAAGATACAACTTCCAATGCTTTCTACATGAGATGGTTTTCCAATTCTTTCGGAAGATTAATAAACCTTTCAGGGATTTTTTTATTTTTCTGGTAATCTATTATTATTCATATTGATTGAATATTTAGGAATATGGTATGTTTGTTTGTAAATATGTATATATGTAAATTTTATTATTCATTATTTATAGTTTTATAATTATTTTGTAGTATGTAATGTTATCAGTTTAATGTCAATGCTCATTAGCTTTTGTGTACTTGAGCACAAATAGTACATCATGCCTCTCAGAGTTAACATGTATGCTTTTGTTTTTGAATTTGTTTTTCATTATGTTCAATATACCTTTCTTTTATTGCTTTTATGTGGAATTACATATTCTGTTAATTTAGATATATTGTATATATTGCTTTGTATTTGTATATTTACATATATCTTTTTTTATTTTTTGTACTTGTATATTTTACTACCTTTATATGATCTTCTCTCTCTCTCTCTCTCTATATATATATATATATATATCATGTTAAGGGTGTCACTGTTTATCCTGTGTATGCAATACCAGTGGATGACTCATTGTGGATTTCCAGTTTTTGTGACTTTTCTCTGTGTGATCTCTGTTGAAATGCTAGTGCTTGAACTGCACTGAGATTTCTGCAACTGTGCGTTTTTATCAGGTAGTAATTTGTGATGTAACTGTGCCTTCATTCTGATTGAATATCATATAGTAATTTCTGATGTAACTGTGCCTTCTTTCTGAGTGAATTTCTGTTAGTAATTTGTGATGTTTGCAAAGACCCGTTCGCAATATCAAATGAAATGCTACTGTTAGAACTGCATTGATATTTCTGCAACGGTATCGGCAAATAATTTGTGATGTTTTTGCAAAAGCAAGTTTGCAATCTGCTTAAGTGCTACGGTTTTTCACTTTAACATACGGCATTTACTTGTTATGTGTACATCTAGTGATGCTTAAATAAAGCAATATTATTGACCTACAATAATTTTGTTATTTTTCAATTTCATATTTTTATTTAGAATTTTGCGAACAATTATATTAAGCATTTTACGAGGATTAAAAAACCTGACGTTTAAAAGGCGCGCGCGCTTGATTTCAGTGACACCTGACATCATCTAAAGGAGTAACTACATTCAAACAAATGAAGGAGTTGCACAGTCCTGCTAGTGAGGCGAAGTGGTAAGTGACGCTGGTACCGTAGCTCAAAGAAATTTAATTTCAAGATGGCAAATGATTGGAATGTAGACGATTATAAGATGGAACATGAAACTGTAGACCATTGGGAACTTAGGAAAAAATTCATGTTAATGCATAAGGATAAATTTCCAGAGGACAAAGTGGTTTGCCTAGCTCAAGTATTCACTAACGTGGAATTCATGGGTTGCAGGTAAGTGTAACAATTTACAGAAAGTTTGCCGTACGATTGATTGAAGAGGAATGTTTCGAACTCGTATTAATTTAACTTTCAGGTATCCTTCCGAAACAATGGAGCTTGTGGCAGAATTATCAAGAGGTGTTGTGGAAGAGTATAGGAATAGCAGGCGGTCAAAACTTAAACGAACTTTTGTTGCGGCTTCGGATGCTGCCGAGGCAAAGGTCAAAGGTAGAAGGAACTGTGAGTTTACATTAGTGAACCTTAAACAGCCGGCATAATGTATTCTTAATGTTGACTTACGTTAAGCTTGATTATTTATAGGACTAAAGAGACCTCGGGATACCCATACTCTTTCTGGTGATCATATAGACATTACTTCACACGCTGTTCGGAAAAGCCTATTAATCAACTCTTCAATAAATCAAAATTGTCAAAGTGATTTTAATTCTGGTATAACATATGGACCTTTGATTACTGAAGTTATTGAGAAACGTTTAAATTTATCGAAAGGAGCCTCCACATCCCAACCCATGCAAAAGCCTGTACATTCATCGATAGCATCCTTCAAGTCTTCTAATTATTCTTGTAAGTAATGGGATTAATTTTGTCGTTTTATCAGTATTAATAGGAATACATTTATTTGATATCGTTTGGTTATTTTTATGAATCTGGCTGTTTAAATATTTTAATTTTAGTTGGGGCAAATTTTTCAATCACTTCGGTAATGTTTGCAACTGCAGTAAGACGGTCATAAGGGTTTATCAAAAAGTTTTGTTCCAAGAAGCGTTCTACTATATCAGTGGTTCCCAAACCATATTATAATTGTTAATTAAAGTACATATATTGAATAATGTCTTGTTCATTTGGAAATTTTCAATTTAATCTCATTTTTATGCATATTTTTCATTATAATATTTATGCACAGGTACATGCTGTAAAATAATTGTGCGTTGGTTGATCAAGAACAGTAATATAAATGTTACAAAATATTTGTATAATAAAATGAGAAAATAATTTATTACAAAATATCCAATAAAATGTAAGTGAACAATAATATTGTGTGTGCACCGCATTGAATTCATACTAATAAAATAATTGGGGGGTGTGAGGGGTTAGTGAACACCAAAAGGGGGGCATTATGCCAAAAAGATTGGGAGCCACTGCACTAGATAATTATCGAGCTAGTCTTATTGCTGAAAACAAATTCAAGAATAAATTTAATTATTAAAAGAATTCTACATTCAGTGAATTACCCCTGAAGATGGCTGAATTTTGAATGAAATGCGCGTATTTTTTTAATGACCTTGTTATAGCTATTGGAGTTATTGATTTTTAAATTCTTGCTTATTCTTAACTTCCAAGATACCACAAAAGAAACAAGTGAGAATGATAGATATTACGTCATAAATGTGTACACTTAATGCAGCCAATTTTGAATCTATACCTTTTATGCTTTACATCATAAATTACTCTTACTCAAACAGTAGTCAAGATATAACTTCTTTTTTATTCGTGTGCAAACGAAAATCATCATAATGGTTTGTATCTCCCAAAGTTTTGATAAATGTATACAACCCTACCAAAACTAGCAGATTAAATACATATTGTCTCCCCGGATAATTTAGCTTCAAGTAAAAACCAATTTCACTATATTGTGAGAATTTTGAGATAAACAGCCTTTTTCATGTTTCACGAAATAGCCATAATCAGTTTGTTTGTGTACTATATTAAAACAAATTGTATAGTTAGTATTCCATTTAATTATGACAGCAGCAAATGTAATTCTGGATACAAATCATAATTCTTCCGTATATGGTGGAGCAAGAACATATACTGCCGATAAGTCAACTGAAAAGTGGATGGGTCTGTCAAAGTTATCAAACTTCGTGATTGTCCAGGAAAAGGGCAGAGGTGAATCAAGTGTGGGATTATTGCTTCGATCATCTTCTGCAAGTGGCTTTCGGACTGAAATAAAAGTCTCTGGCCAAGATGGAGGTTTCAAGTAAGTTATCTCACTTCAGTGATATATTCCTTAATAAGGTTGAATGAAATACAAAACTTTTATAGGTTAAAGATAGAAGTTTTCCTATGTATGATTACATAAATAACTATCTTTATTGATCCAGGTGACACGATATACAAAATGGGGTATAGGACAAATCAATTGCATACATTAAAATTAACATTAAAACACACTACACATAGTAAGGAATCAGATTACAAGTTCTTTCACCAAGTAGAAACATTCTTCAGATAGAAAATAATTTACAGACTTTCGAAATTTGGCTGTCTTTAATCTCTTTGATAGATGGTGGTAATCTATTATATAGCTTGACACACATTGACTTGGGTCCATTTTTGCTGACTTTCAATTTGTAGTAGGATACATACAGATCATTACCTACCCTAGTGTTATGGTTATGTATATTGTACTTTTTAGTAAATAATAACTTATTCTTCTTCACTAAGAAACCACTATATAGATATATATATATGCAGAGGTCTATTAATATTCCTGATTATTTAAAAATAGGCTGGCAATGAGTTCTATAAGGGGCATTGTATATTAGTCCTATTATCATTTTTTTTATTTTAAAGACATCAGGGATATGGGAAGATGAGCCCCATACTAAAATACCATAGGATACTCGGGAATAGAAAATACCATAATACAACATTTTAAAAACTTGAATGTTCACTGTACCTTTTAGTACTGACAAGAAATAGAAAGTTGAGTTTAATTTTTTGCATAAATATTCAATGTGGATTGACCACTTAATTTGGGGATCTATAAATAAACCTAAGAATTAGAGCTCCTCGGATGTTTCAATAGAGTTTATATTAAGTTGCAGTCAAAAATGTTTTTTCTTAGGGCAGGGGGAAAATAGCATAACTTGTTTTAATATTATTCATAATTTGTTTATTTGTTGAGCATTATGTTATTTAGACTACTATTCTCTAGTGAATTGATGTCACGGTTACTTACCGTTATGGTTATGAGTACATTGATGTCATCAGCATAAACTATGACTTTGATCATACACTTACTTTTGAAGCTCTGATTTGGGTCATTAATGTATAAAAGGAAGAGTATAGGCCCAAAGATCCCTGAGGTACACCCAAGACATACACGGTGGCTAGAAGCGCAAAATCTAATAAAAGAGAACATTTATAATCCAGAAAAAAGGACATTATTCTATGAAAAAGAGGACGTAGTATCAGTATGCTCCTGACTTTTCATTGCAAATTTCATGTTCCTCAATTTCAATCAAATTTTTGGCAAATTGAAATAATTATTTTAATAACAAATGTTTCCTTCTGGAAAAATAATTCAGTATATAGTAAATTTCAAGTGATTATTGTTTATAATTGATTAATTAATAAATTCAACTAGTAATGTCAAATGAAGAAAATCCTTAGTGATCGTTATTCGAAGTACGTAGCACTTTAATTGAAATGGCCGTTTTAATGCATGCTTAGAATTTCTTCTATTATTATTTACTTTTTGGAAAAAAGGAGACATTTTCTCGAAAAAAGATCTGAACAAAAACGAGAATGTTTCTTAAGAGGTTTTGGTCACCCTAATTACATAAAGCATCATTGGATTCAAAATGTGTAAAGATTCCCATTGCATATAAAATATTTAAAAAAATAAGGTGAATAAGTAGCTAAATAGTTGATCCTAATTAACATAATTTACAAGTAGTACATTTTTACTATCATTTTTGTAAAGCTTATAATGTTAAAATATTCATTTTTAGTTTACGTAGTGTTAGAGTATTTTTAGAAACAAAGGATTCCAGGGAAAGGTTTACTGACTTCAGTGCATGCATTTCTTTTCCTTTCTCTGCCCTAATTACGCACTGGTTCGTATTCTGCTGGCACCATTCATTCTCTAGAGACTGAACCACCATCTGCTTTGTAGCTATGTTCACGGTCAAGTCAAAAAGTGCCAGGGCTACCAACTGTTCCCCGAGGTACCACAGGTGCCGTAAAAGTTGTCGCACAGCTGCATTGGTGACATCTTTGTTGGTCTTCTGGTACTCAATTAGTCCTTTTAGTAGCATCAAGTCATTATTGGGTGCGTGTATTGGATCTGGAGTGGTAAACCAAGCTTTCAAATACAGCTTTATCACAAAAAAGCAAATTTCACGGTTCCCAGCTTTTTTCTCCGATGAGAGCTTGAACTGCAACCTGAAGAGATATATTTTTAGAGAATACATCACTCTTGCCATCCATCTCCCTTGGTGGATCGCTCCTGGTGCAATGAAATGGACCTCGCTTGCAGGCTGTGCATCGAAGAAGATTATAGCCAGTTCCAGCATCTCCCGGTAGTCATCACGTGGCTGCTTCTCCTGCGGAGAAATTAAAAATACAGATTATCATTACTTATGTGAGTCAACAGACAGGAAACTTGTGGGCGGTGTACTTGATTAGTCCCAATGCTTACCAGAAGGGTGTGTGTAGCAAATTGAATGATATCCTCTTCAACATCCATAACATGCTTCAGGACCACTCTGTCTTTTATCCTCGGCTCATACTTATCCTTGGAAATGCAAGCCCAGTTTTCTTTGAATTCTTGGAAAAGCTGGATATCTGGTTCTGATGATGCTCCCATGCATGTCAGAAAAACCTCTGATATCACAATTTTGAACACATGGTGCCGGCACGCTAGGTAAAGGAGTGGTTTCCCAAGTTCTTCCAGGAGACGGCAGGTTCCATTATGTGCTCCTGTGTTCGAAGCTGTGGTATCGAAGCACATTCCCTTGATGACCTGAGACAGTTTCCAATATTCGAGATGCTGTGCAATAGCCTTAGCTTGAGCTTTCCCTGAACCCGATTCCAGCTTCGCCACTCCAAGCAATTTGTCTCTCTGCAGTCTGGTTACAATAATGGGAAGGTGATCTACAAGCTTGTCATCTGCACCGCTTTTCATGAGCTTCCCATCCCAGCGCACCACAAGATAACCTTTGGGATTGAAAATCTTTCATTTTCTATGCAGCTTGCTGAGTCTAAAGCTTTTGAGCTCTTCTAATGGTACTGGTGCTGACAGCTACATCTTTCAGAGAACCACTCGCGCTTCGTGCTGCTGCAGAAATGATCCACATGGTGGCGCGATTACTTGTTCTGGTGTGGGCAATATCTCTTGTCAGATCAGGCGTCACTATCTTTTTCTTTCTAAGGTTTCTATTCAGCTGGAATTTAACAGTGTCCTTCTTGTCCCCATCGGTCTCGCTCCCCGTGCTCTCAGATGAATCAAGACGAGCCAACTCTTCTTGTTCAGCCTAACGAAGAGAGACAGTCACAACGATTTGTGATTAGAAGTAGTACTAATAATAGTACGACTAGAGTACGTAGTCGAGACGAGAGTATCTCGTCGCGAGCGTAGTTACTTACCGCTTTTCGTTTAGCAATAGCTTTTTCTGTGAGATGAAGTTTTTTGTCAAATCCTGCCATGCAGCCACGACGCCCAGGCTCTCGTTGTGCCAAAAGGAAGTCCCTGTCCTCTTGAATTGTTATCATTTTAAGCGTGTTGCCATGAGCAATATGAAAAAGATTGTCCAGGTCTTACTCATAATTTCTCTCTCCCTTGAGCTGGGCAACTGATTTCTTCACCCTGTTCTTACATTTCATCAGGCCCAACCAAAATTTGTACAGCCTTATAAGTTTAGTTACGGCATGGTGCTTGTCTTGGGTTGGAATTCTTGCATGCTCCCAGAACGTCAGGGCTTCCTCCACAACACAGAGTGCACTTCCTCTAATTGTTTTTTGCGGTGTAAAGTGACGGTGATGTAACAGGAACACTTGTAGAACCTGTCTGTTGGATGGCAGCTTATTCCCCCGTAGTACACTCTCCGCTGCACCGATATATTGGTAGAGGACACGAGAAGTCTTACGTGTCGCCATTCTGGGAAATTGACGCAATGTATTAACAAAGCGTGACTGTCAAATAACAAAACAACGCGCCGCATGCTACTCAGCGACTGAGCCTGAAAGGAGTGGGAGACGACTGCATTCGGACAAGGGAAACACCTACCCGTCCGATGTTGACTACGCAGCGCATACGCGGTGGCGGTCGGCGCATCAGCCATCCGCTCGGGCGCTGCCAATGATCAACTGTGCAGTTGACTTGCGCAACCAGTAAATAATATCCAATATCAATGAAATTTTGTGTGTGTGGTTCTTATGAGTAATGGAACCAAACCAGGGGGTGCGTGACTAAAAATTTGAAAAGTCATTTTTTTTTATCCACCCTAAGCCGCATGCTTCGTGAATCTTACACTATGTATCAACTGAAAACTGAAGTTGTGAGGAGCCATGATTTACATGTGGTAAATCTTATGGGGATAAAACTCTGTCCCGAGCACAAACATTTTGATGATTTAAACGTTTTCAAGAGGGCAGAGAGGATGTGGAAGATGACCCTCGCAATGGACAACCAAAAACGACCTCCAACCCAGAATTGGTCGACAAAATTAGCAATTTACTTGCAAGAGACTGCCGATTGACACTCAGAATGATAAGGGAACTGTGAATAAGGAATTGACAAGGACCATAATTACCACAGACTTCTGGTTGGTGGCTTTTTCATGACAACGCGCCTGCTCACACCGATAAATGTAAGGACATTTCTAGCCAAAAATGAGGTTGCAGTGCTCAATCACCCCCAATATTCCCCTGACCTGGCTCCAGCAGACTTTTTTCTGTTTCCCAAGTTGAAATTGAAAGGTCGCCTATTTGACACGATCGTTGACATTCAGAAAACGTGATGGCAGAATTGAATACTATCACAGCAAACGAGTTTTCCAAGTCTTTCCAAAGTTTATATAAATGCTGTAATTCAGTCACTCTGGGACTATTTTGAGGGAAATGGTTAATAATCATGTTACCCTATGCGTCGTTTTTATTATATTTCAGTCTCATTACGGTATGTTAATGAAGATTTGTTCGTTAAACATACTATAGTAAACAATTCTATATGAATTTTGTTACATAAATGCCGTATCTGCCCGAATACAAGCCGATGTTTTTTGTCAAAATCTATCATGAAAAAAATCACCCCTCGGCTTAAATGCGAGTTCGAGGAAAATTTGGGTCGTTGTTAAATCTCGAAGCCTTTGCGTGTAAATGATAGTACTCCATTTTTCGTAAAGTAAATATTTGACCTACGCCAAATATATATAAAAATATCTTGGCAAGATCGCTTGCGTAAATTGACGATTACGCAAAATGCATTGACGGCTTGAATGCTCAACTGTTTGAATTTTGGTAAAACTTTAAATGGAATGTGTATAATTATAAAAATGAAGTTTCTTAAGGCAATGTATATGCTAATTTCATTGGAAATGGACTAGGATGAAAAAATATATTGGCGAGATCACTTGCGTAAATTGACGATTACGCAAAATGCGTTGACGGCTTTGAAAGCTCGACTGTTTGAATTTCGGTAAAACTTTACATGGAACGTGTATAATTATAAAAAGGCAATTTTTTAAGGCAATGTAAATGCTAATTTCATTGGAAATAGACTTGGATGAAAAAATATCTTGGCGAGATCACTGTTACTATATTTGACCTTTTGTGAAAATGAAGATGAATGAAATTATTGTCACTGAATGTGAACATAATTCAGCAATGCAAAATTATTAATTGGAGTAATATTTCAAAATGTCAACAACTAAACCATTTCCCACACATTTCTTCGATCTCGAATAATGTATTCTAAGATGTGCATGCATGCCCGGCACACTTCAGCATAAAATCTACAAAATTTACGTTTTTGCCAAAAAATTGTGGAAATTTTTGGGGGGTCAGCTTAAATCCGGGGTCGGCTTGTATTCGGGCAGATACGGTATAAATGACCTAATCCACCATAATCATTACTCAGATGTAGTGAACATTCATGTGCTTGTTTTCTTGCATCTATATATCTGTTGCTTGTCAATCGATTTACTCTTGCTTCTGGTGACAAAATAGCTCTATGCCTCGCTTTTCATTTGTTCTGATTGTTCAGTATTTTCTGTCGATCCTGTTCCGTTTCTCTTCTTCTAGCTTCAGCAATATTTCCATTAGGTGTGATCCTCAATGAGTTTGTGCTCTTATGTTAAGTCTTCTTTTCCTTTCATCTTGAGTTTCATTACTTTCCATCATTATGAACTGTATTAATTAAAGGATAATGGTAAACAATATGCTATGTAGGGCTATTGTTGTTCAGAATTAGTTTTATATAATAGAATATCTCTGATTATTCATGCTCAGCATTTAAAATATGTTAAGCCCATATTATTGGCAGCACTGATGGAAGTATGCTTTTGGCATTGCAGATTTCTCGAGAAATTGTTAATTTTTATAGGTGTTTCCTTTTAACTCTAGGTGATAGCTTATTATTCCCATAAGATAATGTAATAAATCGACTTTTTTGACTGAAAACACTATTTCGTTAACATTTTAAAATATCTGAAAAAAAGATTTTGATGCAAAACTTGCACAGTCATACAGAGCAAATTATAAAAATTAATTTCCACATAGTAGAAATTCAAATATCATCCAAAAATCTCCAAAAATTGTTTTAATATGATTTTATCACAATTTTTATACATTTCTTATGCATTAGGATCGAGCCAACAATAGACTTTAAAAATTGCAGTTGTCAAGGTGATGAAAAAAAATAGTCGTTAAACGTAATTTTTGGACTTTTTTGAATAAGAAAAGAGGCTTGCTCACATTGTTTCAGCTCTGCCTATGTTATTCAAATGGAGAAAATATATGCTGTTAGAGTCAAACCCAGGACTACTGTGTACATGGCGAGCAGTTTCAAATTGATAAGTTGAAAATCCAAGAGATTCCTGGAAGTTTGATCGAAAAAATGGGTGCTTTTCCATATTCTCGATCTAACTACGACAGATGGACCAACAGAATCAGGATATTATGTATATAATCTTATCTAAAGAAGCCCACTCCCCGCTAGAAATGTGTCATCTCAGCTCCGAATAGGGTTACCACGTCTGTAGGTTTCACCCGAAGTCTTCGGGTTAGCAGCCAAATCTTCAGGCTTCGGGTTGGACTCCGTAATTCTTCGGGTTGAAATGAATTTGTCACAACTTTGTTTTAACGCCTCCCACCTTTTATTCCTGTCTCTCTGGCATCTCTTGAAAGGACCAAAATCTGACTACAACGTATACTTAACCAAAACATTCAAAATTGTTTTCAACAATATCAATATCAACCAAAGATTTCCACTTTTTAGATGAAAGCCTTTTACTCGTAAACACGATGTTTCTGTGTAAAATCCATCTGGTCACTGGGAATACCTAATATTTTTGCAGGAAAAAGTTCAAGGTAGCAAACATCAAATAATACAACTCGACCAGCAATATGTAATATAGGGTAGTTTATTGTGTGTAAGCAGTTAGAGTAACCAGCTGAGAACAAAAGAAATACACTACGATGCTTAAAAGTGGTACAAGCAACCAATGAACACAGATAAGCAGTTGCCGAAGCTAAGTAGTCAAGCATCTGTCATATACCTTACCCTAAATTAAATACCACCGCATGCCACTGGTACGTACGTACATACATGGATAAGCACACCAGAAAGTAGAATATAGATTTAAGAACATCTGTGTATAGTGAGAACATAATTACTTAGTTGTACCATAATATTTCTTAATTTTGCTAACATTTGCTAGACAACAACGTTTTAGATCATCTACCTTGATCAAAGAAGCAGTTACAGGAGTTATAAGTCTACCAACATAGAAAAGTCCCTCCCACAAGGGACATATTTTTGCATGCATCTTATTGCCCTTAGTTGCCGTTTACACGTTCCCGTTTTCGTGCCTGAAAACAGGTGCCTGGATGACTAACTGCCTGCGGTAGCGTACATAGGAAGATGGATTCAGAAGGAAAAGCTGTCTTCTTGACTGGTTCTGCGCGTCACCAGTGTCACGTGTCAGTCCTCAGCCAATCGACGTGTTTTGGGCAGGCCTGGATCGGGAGTCGTGGCCGTTTCGTGCCTGACGCCTTTCTTCAGGGGAATTTGCTTGTGCGCATGCGCAGAAGGACAGACGCCTGTTTTCAGGCATGAAAACGGGAACGTGTAAACGGGGACTTACAAGGAGAGGCTACGGAGTGTAACTCTCAGATTTGATTCATCTTCTACCAGTGGAAAGTTTAGGTCAAAAAAAAATACCATTTCGGAATTAGGGGCCAACGCGTCTTAGTTTAAGAGAAATAATTAATTAAAAAGTACAAAAATGGGTCAATCTCAATAAATACTGGTAACTTCGCTCTTACGTTCATAGGCAACCGTAGCCTAGGGGATAATGCATAGGACTTTCGATGCATGGTTTCGGGGTTCGAGACCGGCGTTGTTCAACTTTTTTTCTCGTGTAAGATTTCATTTTTCGTGCTAGTTTTCCTCCAATTTTTCGGAAAATAATTATTCACCGCAATTTTTATTTTTTTCACGCAGGATAATTATTTTTAATCACTAGACCACCATTTTCCCCCATTTTCAGAAAATATTTGTACACCGCTATTTACGTATTTTATTCCCAACTTAACCCTCAAAAGTCCCGTGAATTTATTATTGTAAGTTTTAATCATTTTTCCTGCGTGAAGAAGATTATTGCGAGAGCTAAAGATTAAGAACATATTTGCAGATAATAATAAAGTAACCCATCTTATTAGTTATTATTGGTACAGGCATATAGCATCGGAAGGTATGACCACGAAGAATAATTTCTGCGAGCTCCTCGCTCTGCATCTGCCCGTCGCTGGGTAGACACCCTCCACCTTTCAAAATTAGTATGAATTTCCAGCGCATTCCTTTGGATGATAATCGTCGAAGAAATACAGAAAACATAAATATTCATGGCACTAGGAGCAACATATAAATGAACGCTTGCCACAGTTGCAGCGATTTATTTTAATTTCGTCTGTGAACGAAATTTCATTTACATTAAGAAATAATTCGCGCCGCTCGCAGCTATTTATATGCTGCTCCTATTGCCATGAATATTTATATTATCGTTTTTTTCGTACGATTACCATCCAAAGGAATGCGCGGGAAACGCAAACTAGATATAAAGGGTGGAAGTGCAATTACGGCGGAATATCACAGCTTAAAGAATACGCCAATGTCTACGGAGAGTGTCAATGCAATGATGGACAGACGCAACTAATTTTCTTGAGGGAGTAGGTTGGGAATAAAATACGTAAATAGCGGTGTATAAATATTTTCTGAAAATGGGGGAAAATTGTGGTCTAGTGATTAAAAATAATTATCCTGCGTGAAAAAAATAAAAATTGCGGTGAATAATTATTTTCCGAAAAATTGGAGGAAAACTAGCACGAAAAATGAAATCTTACACGAGAAAAAAAGTTGAACAACGCCGGTCTCGAACCCCGAAACCATGCATCGAAAGTCCTATGCGTTATCCCCTAGGCTACGGTTGCCTATGAACGTAAGAGCGAAGTTACCAGTATTTATTGAGATTGACCCATTTTTGTACTTTTTAATTAATTATTTCTCTTAAACTAAGACGCGTTGGCCCCTAATTCCGAAATGGTATTTTTTTTTTGACCTAAACTTTCCACTGGTAGAAGATGAATCAAATCTGAGAGTTACACTCCGTAGCCTCTCCTTGTTAGATGCTTTAGGAACAGTACCTGTTAACCAGGTATAAAGACTTGGGGAGGATGTTTAGAATTATATTTAGTGCAATACACTCCTGAAATTTAACCAAATTATTTAATAGTTTTTCATAATTCCTGCCCAGAGGACAAATTGCAATCAGCTGATCCTCGGTCACTTGGTGACTCCCATTGGGGTGTCAAGGGATGTGGTAATACATGACCTAGAAGTATTTTAGTGGGAGAAACACCAGTGGAAGAGGGTTTAGCTGAATTCAAAGCAAAAGTTAACGAGGGCAGAAAAGAATCCCAGTTTCGGCATCCCGTGTAAAGACAGACAAGGCAAACTTGATGTTGCGGTGCACCCTTTCAGCCTGATTAGGCCTGGGGTAGTACGGGGCAGTAAAAAGATGTTTAATTCCTAGGCAAAAACACGTAGAAAAATTTTGGTTTAAAATATGCAGTGTTGTCCAACAAAATATACAGTAGGACCTCGATAATCATTGTTTCGATCAACCATCGTTTGGCGCCAAGTGGTTAAACAAGTTAGGAAAGTGTACAACGTATCACAAATGGGTGCGTTTCGTGCAATAGAGTATTAGAAAGAAATTATATATCTGTACGTGAGGGAAATAGCATTTTAAAGTTGTTATATTCTTCAAAAATAATCCATTTTCTTCCTATTTAATAATATTGCATGCACACATAAGGAAATTAAACGTTTGTTTGTGAGATTGTTTATTATAGCAACAATGAAGAAGTAACCATGCAAGAAATTTTCTAAGCTCAACTCGAATTAAGACATTCTCATTTGATTTTCTTGATAACAGCTACTTCTACGATAAAAATATATAGGAAAGAAAATACTCTTCTTTACAAATTCTACAACTTTGATTTGAAAAATATTTTGATATGAGCAATACTTTACGAGATATGACGAAAATTTAATTTTTTGTCACCAGTAAAGTGGTACCCCTGATTGGCGTACATGATTCGTTGTTGTGATTTTTTCTTATATTTGAATGTAAGTCCTTAATATCAAATTTCATGAAAATTCGTTCTGTGGAAGCCAAGAACGAACATACGGACGGACGCTGGAAGCGAAACGCACCTAAAAGAAAAATTCCGTCACCATTTGAATGAAGCAGACAAAAGAATAAAATGATAATTACACTAACTGAGAAAGAAAGATTGCTGCCCACCAGTTCCGTGTCCAGATATGCTGTTGCCTGAGGCAACATATTATGTAATGCACATTTAATTTTGTAAGATAGACGTTAACTCGCCTCACCTATCAAAATGGTGTGCTGTGGCTGTTCTTAGAGAACATTTACCGTATATCGTCGCGTATAAGTCGACCTCGATTTTTCAGCTTGAAAATACATGATTAGACATATATTCGCTGTATAAGTTGACCCCCATTGTTTCACTTAAAAATACTTCTCATGAAAATATTGTTTAGTGTCCGTGCTATTCTTCTTGATCTTTCCATGTGACAGGTGTTTTTATTTCAACCAATAAAAAACTGTTATTCTCAGAGAGCATGACCTGCTAAATAAAGTTTCCTATAATTTGATTGATGTCAGCTGTTAACAATACTATCGAAACTTACTATAACTTGTGATTGGGATCCATCTCTATGGTGATGAAATTTAATAAAATGTCTTGTATTTTGGCAGCTGTAAGGATGGTTTTGATAATTGCATTTTCCCGTTTTCAAAAAAGAAAATGTTTTTTATTGATATCCAGATATTTCAGGGCATTTCAAATTTCTCCGACGTGTGTTGGACAAGAACGAGAAACCATCTGCAAGTTATTCAAAAATGTGGAATATTGAATTCCATTGATGGGAGGAAGTAATTTCTTGCGGGAAGACGATAATGAACTCGAATCTTTAAAATCTGATCCAGCATGGGATCCTTATTTATTTATTTAGTTTAAAGTTCTCCCAACAAAAATTACAGGGAAAACTTCTCATAAAAAAGAAAGGACGAAAAATACATCATGTGGCCTGATTACAAAAAAATACATAAGCATACAACCTTTACCATGTAGTTCAACCAGTACAATCATATACAAAGCTGCATAAAAAAACAAAACATCCTTGATAATCACTAGCATACATCAATATAAAACCGACTTAACCCTGTGAACATAAATACTTCTTTCCAAAAAAATATCTACCTTATCACCCATTCTATTAACTTCATCACATATTCTAGTTAGTGGTGAATTGTTACAATTACATGTTCTTACATAGTATTTAAAAAAGGTACAGTGATGGCAGTTTTTAAAATGTGGTACATAAAAATTCAGCCTATTTAATAACAGTCTTTTCCTTTATGTATTAGATCATGTAAGAATATACAACCAGCAACCTTTCTTCTAGTTTGTAAAGTACTGACATTATAATGAAATAATAAGTTTCATAAGTAATATACTGATATAAAGTAGGATGTATACCATATTCTCTGTAAAATAAAATACCAAGAAATCTTTTTTGAACTCTTTCAATTAAGTTATCATTTTTTTTTTTTAATGGAGACCATACTATTGAGGCATATTCTAGTTTACTACAAACTAAACTGTATTACAAATAAATCATAACCTTTTTATTAGAAAAGACATAACTGTTCCTTAGAATGTAACCAAAGATTTTTAAAGCTGATGAAATCATCTCTTCAATATGCAATGAAAATGTAAGTTGTGTGTCAAAAACGACGCCAAGATCTTTAACGTTGGTTTCTTTCTTAAGTAAAGCTCCTCCCATAGTGTAACAGAAATCAAATGGTTTCTTTTTATGGGTAAATTTCACGACAACACATTTTTTTACATTAAATAGTAATGCATTCCTTTCACTCCATTTAAAAATATTATTCAAGTCACTCTGAAGTTCTTCACAATCATTAATACCAGTTATTTTTCTAAACAATTTAACATCATTAGCATACATTAATCATGTAGAGTTTGAAATATAGTCAGGAAGGTCATTAATAAACTATAAGAACAGTAATGGTCCAAGATTGGACCTTTGGGGAACACCAGATGTTACATTATAAAAATCAGATGCAAAACCTTTATAAATTACATATTGCTTTCTACCTTTCAAATATGATGTAAGTAATTTTAATCAATTTACAGAAAATTCCAATTTTGTAAGTTTATCTATTAATATTGAATGCTGTACAATATCGAAAGCTTTTTGAAAGTCTGTATATATCACATCAATTTGTTTTCCCTCATCTAACACATAACTTACACAATCAGAAAAGTAAACTAACAAGGAGAGTAGGGAGGCTAGTACCCTCGGATTTTGTTCAAATTTCACATGGTGATAGCTGATGTGTTCCGATTTAACGTGTAACTTGCCGTTTGTGTGAATAGGCCTTGGTTGTCGAGATATCGCAGTTTGAATTTCGGCCGATTTCCGCGTGCGCGTTAAGACTCGTGAAAGTCGTTGCTAGGACAAGTAGGCCGTAGCTGAGTTGGTAAGGCGTTGGGCTAGTAACCCAGACGTCCGGGGTTCGAGTCCCGGTTGTGGAATTTTTCTTTTTTGATTTTTATCTTTTTATCTTTTTTAATCCTGAAAAAATGTACAATTCCCATTATTAATTTATTACGACTGTGAATGCGAAAATGTTGCGTTTGTTGTGTGTTCCTGGTGCCAGGAACATTTGTGCTTTGTTTTTATGACAATTTTCATCCCCCACTTTGCCGGCACGCATGACAGATTTTTTTCAAAAGAAGAATCTGAATAATTAATTTATAAGGAATTGATGTATAATACAAAATAATGATGCAAATTATTTTGTAGCAATAAAAAGTGTAAGAATTTATTTAAAAAGATTGCTGAATCGCAACTATAAGATAAAAAATATATTCTTATAATCGAGAAAAATAGTACAATTAAAATTTTTACAGTCGTAATAAATTAATAATGGGAATTGTACATTTTTTCAGGATTAAAAAAGATAAAAAGATAAAAATCAAAAAAGAAAAATTCCACAACCGGGACTCGAACCCCGGACGTCTGGGTTACTAGCCCAACGCCTTACCAACTCAGCTACGGCCTACTTGTCCTAGCAACGACTTTCACGAGTCTTAACGCGCACGCGGAAATCGGCCGAAATTCAAACTGCGATATCTCGACAACCAAGGCCTATTCACACAAACGGCAAGTTACATGTTAAATCGGAACACATCAGCTATCACCATGTGAAATTTGAACAAAATCCGAGGGTACTAGCCTCCCTACTCTCCTTGTAAGTTAGACACAGATGATCTTCCACCTCTGAATCCATATTGTGATCAATGCAAAATTCTTTCAACTTGATTGTAAATGTATTTATACAAAATGGATTCATAAATTTTTGAAAATGGGCTTAATATAGATATAGGTCTATAATTACTGATGTTATTCATTTTTCCACTCTTAAATATTGGGCATACTTTAGCAATCTTCCATTTATTAGGATAAATACATTTTCAAAGACATTAAATATAAAGCATAGAGGTTCTAAAAATATATCACTGCATGCTTTAATTATATAGGATGGAATGTTGTCTGGTCCAACCGTGTTTTTTGCTTTTAATTTCTTTATAGCAAGAGAAATATCCATTTTACTAACAACATTATAGATAACATTATCTAATACAGTTGGACCCCTATATTAAAAAACATTGATATAATCAGTCCTTGCATCCACAGCATATACAGACATAAAAAATTCTCTATAACCAGACACAATATCACTTGGGTTACTATAAGTATTATCATTATATTTCATAATAAAAGAACTAGATCTATCACTTTCTTTATTTTTGATAAATTTCCAAAATTTATCAGTATCTCCTTTCAGTAAGATACTTTAAGTATCTTTTAAATAACCATTATACTCCTGTTTAATTTCAATATTTATACTATGCCTTAACATTTGAAATTGCCAAAGATGATATGGTGATCTAGTTCGCTTATGAATTTTCCAATGTCTATGTTTTTCCTTAATTTTTTAAATAAAACTAGGTGTATACCATGATGGATATTTAAACCTTGAACGTTTACACTTAGGAATACACACATCTATAGCTTCATAAATCAGTCTATAAAATATTTCTATTGCATCATTCACATCATCAACCGATTCCACAAGTTTCCAGTCTTTAGTTTTAAGTTCATTATATAGTCGTAAATAATCTTTTCTTTTAAAGTTATGAGGAAAAACCATATTCAGTTTGCACATTCACATAATTAACTAATTTCAAAGTTATTTCCAATGCAGGATGAAATACATCTTCTGGTAACATTACATCATAGAAATCAGTATGTTTAACAGAAGTACTATCAATATTAGTTAATATAAAATCTAGCATTTTTTATGTTATTTAACTGTTTAAGATATGAGTAGTTGAGAAAAATATTTAATTCCATAGAAATATCATTAGAAAAAGAATCATTCATATAACTTGGAATATTAAAATCTCCTAATATTATCACATTATCTTCCAGTATGTTACTAGATAATATCTTGTAATACAATTTCTTATATGTTTCTAAATCACAATTTGGTGGAAAATAGCATACACACACATAAATAATCATGTATTTATTCATTTGAATCTTAACCCAAATATTTTCATCACAGGTTTCTAAATAGGTTATTCTTATGAAGTAATAAAAACAAAAAAGCTGTGATTTGAATCTTTTATTAACTATCGTAATTTTCTGTATATAATACTCATTTTTTCATGAAAAATTGACTAAAATTTAGGGTGCCTATTATACATGGTAACAAATTCATACAACTTTTTCCAGTTGGTAAATAATTGATATTTTTGGATGCATTTTAAATAATAAATCGTACTTGTCATTGCATTACAATAGCATTGCTTTAAAATATTTTTTAACTAAAATAATAATAATCATTTGATTATTTTTAGCCATCGTCATCATTAAAGCCTCTGAATTCTTTATCACTGTCCTCAAATAGTTTGTCAGCAATCTTGTGTTCTCTCTCATCATCTGTATAAATGGCATCGCCATGAATGTCGTATCGATCCTCGCTATTTACCTCAGTGAAATTCTCATTCTATATAATGTCATCTTCAGAACCATCGATGAAGTTTGAGAGGCAATACTTTTAAAAGCCATGTTTATATTCTAAACTCTTTCACTTTTTGGCAAGGTGAGAACTGCTAATAACCAAGTGAAAAATTGCAGTGATCCCTTTACAAAAAATGGTGATTAGACAATTTTCACATTTCACTCGTGAACAACACATTGGTATTATAATCGGAAAAGTAGGATATTAAAATTAATTATTTTAAATCTTTTAACATAATTGTCATAATATGTAAACATCGGAGCAGCTGATTCAAACTGATGATCACCTACACTGAAAGATCAACTGTCTTTGTAAATATCGATGTTATTCATCTGTAATTTGAGGTTCACATTTTTATATTCTGAGTCTAACAAGGACAGGCTACGGAGTGTAAGTCTCAGATTTGATTCATCTTCTACCAGTGGAAAGTTTAGGTCAAAAAAAATATACGATTTCGGAATTAGGGGCCAACGCCTTTTAGTTTACGAGAAATAATTAATTAAAAAGTACAAAAATTGGCCAATCTGAATAATTCGTAGTAACTTCGCTCTTTCGTCCATTAGCGACTGTAGCCTAGGGGATAACGAGTAGGACTTTTGATGCATGGTCTCGGGGTTTGAGACCAGCGTTGTTCAACTTTTTTTCTCGTGTAAAATTTCATTTTTCGTGCTAGTTTTTCCCCAATTTTTCAGAAAATACTTATTCGCCGCAATTTTTATTTTTTTCACGCTGGATAATTGTTTTTAATCACACCATCGAATAAATCAAAAACAGAGAAAATCGGTTATATTTAGGAATTTTAGTGAATAAAGGAAAAAAACCTTGCACTCTGAATAATCAAAAATCCTGTGAAAACTTTGTTTTGTGTATTTCCGAAAATTTTGACCGTGTAGGGTATAAACATTGCAAGAATAAGATAATTTAGAGTTTTAGCCGTCGAATAAATCAAAAACAGAAATTTTTGTGAATAAAGGAAAAAAACCTTGCACTCTGAATAATCGAAAATCCCGTGAAAACTTACGGGAACATATAATTATCCCCAGGAATCGAACCCGGGACTTCAGGAAATTGAGAATAGTTTTCTAGGGACCTCCTGGCATGTAGAAACAAAACTCAGTTTACTGAAAATCTCTACGGCAAATGGCTTTCGAGATAGAGGGGGAGACGGATGGACAGATGGACACTTCAGAAATTATGTATAGGATTAACTCATATTTCGGAATTTTCTGATTTTGTTTCATCACATATAAGCTGTATTCTCATTCTGGAGAAGCAAGTTTGGGTAAAAAAGTGTAGCTTATATGTGGGCAAATACAGTACTCATAGGAATTATGAAAAATTTAAAACCCTTCTATTATTGAGTAAATCTCTTATGCTGTTAATTCTTGTTGTCATCGATATTTTCTGTTATGTGTTGTTGATTAGTAATAGTTTTCTTATCATTATGTTGCTTTAAAGGTGTGATTTATATATAAATGGAGAACCGTTAGCTGCAGCCAAGTCCAGTACAAAAAAGCTTGCCAAAGAAGAAGCTGCTCGATTGACTCTAGATAAACTAAAAATGATTTGCTATACCATTGTGGTAAGTATTTTAATTGGTCAGTGTGACATAATATTTTGGCACTAGTCTCTTATTTTACAATATGCACACAGGTTTGGAATTAACCAAATAATACATAACTTTCTGAAAACCCATTCTAAGGATATTTTTGAAAATGAAATGCAATACTTTCAATTGTTAAGTTCTACTGAATACTTTACACAAATTTATTTTTGGTGGTTTTTATTTGAATGTGTTTTAATATAATGACTTCCAATGTATTGTTGTGACAAAGTGTATTGATTAAATTTAAATGAAAACATTTATGTTCAATTTTTGATTGCATCAATTTCAGGTGAAGAACGTATTTACCTCTTGTGTTGAAGTTGAAAAACATCAGTTGGCAAACACTCAGATTTCAGAAAGTCCTGCTCAGTTTCCTAAACATAATTTACTAAGCCATGATAATATTGGTAACAAGCTGCTTAGGTTAATGGGATGGACTGGTGGAGGTTTAGGTGCAAGCCAGCAAGGAATAGAAGAACCTGTCGTGTGAGTACATTCATTTTAACTATAAACACATACAAATACTAGGGGTCTTTGGTCTTATGTAGCTCTTGGCTATCAACCTGTATGCATTTGCTTGTTTTGCCTCTCACCTAGGGGCTTTTCCTAGGCAGTCAATGTGTGTATGTTAAGGAGAGGTTCAAACGTTATCCGTGAGTAAAGCAATTTGTCTGTTAATATTTTTACCTTAACATATGGATATTCAAATGAATTCTTAGCATGAGGGAAAATTTCCTTACTTACCTGACCAATAAAAAACTGATTTAAATTTGGACTGAGAAATAGAAGGAAACTTTTAGAGGTTGCAGCTAATGATTGAATTTATCGGTATCTAAAAGGCTTTACATTCAGATGTTGATTATAACTACTCCCTCATTTTTATTTATGTCATCATCCATAGACAGGTCTGTGATTATTCATGGTTAAACTTGGTTCTCCATACATGTACTCCTATTTTTTGCAGTCTTCTTCATGTCTTGATAGCTCTCTTTCCCTTTCAAGTCGTCTGTCAGATGTAGCCTTTTCTTACCTCTTTTTCCATCCAGTTTTCCTTCTAGCACTTCTTTAATCGTGCTCTCTCTCCTCAGGTAATGTCCAATCCAGTTCGCCTTCCTCTTTATGATAGTGTGTATAATCGTTCTCTCCTATTTTTCGTAGCACTCACTCGTTTTTCACCCTATCTGTCCTTTTATCTTTAGTATTCTGCTCCATGTCCACATTTTGAAGCTTTCCAAATATTTTATATCATTTTTCCTTAGCATCCATGTCTCTGCCTCATACAAAGCTATACTCCAAACAGCATTTTATCAACTTCTTGTGGATACCGTCCTTTATATTCCCCGTTAGTAGGAGTTTCTTTCTTCTGAAAACAGCTTTTTATTTCGTTATTCTAGTCTTTATTTCATTGGTACATTTTACTTCTCTTGTCATGATGTTTCCAAGGTATTTATAATGTGAAACTTGTTCTAATGGCTTTCCTCCAATACTTATGTTCAAATTTTCTTCTTCTTGATATTTGCATGGTCTTGGATTTTTCTGTATATATTTCCATATTGTATTTTCTACCTGTTATCACTATTCTATTTATCATTTTCTGGAGTTCCTTTTCCTTTCTTACTAGAAGTACTTGATAATCCACGTATTTCACTGTTCTTATAATCCATCCTCCAATTTTGAAATCTCCCGTGCCTTCTAACGCTTCCTGCATTAGCCTCTCTCCATATATATTGAATAGGATTGGCAATAGGCAACAGCCCTGTCTTACTCCTCTACCGGTATTTTCTCTGCTGGTGTCAGCATTCTCCAACCAGACCTTCACAACATGATATACATTATAAATGTCTACATCCAGAAATTCTCTACCATCCTAATTTAGTACTAAGTAATCCTACTAACTAGTGATTGCAAACAAATTCTACTGAGTATATCATCAGTAATTTTAAATATATACTCCTTTCCTCTGATCATAAACAGAAAATTAAATATATATATGCTATAAGGACTTTGCAAGATCAATTTTGTTACCCTTGATAAAAAGGAATACATCAAATGAATATCAGGGTTTTAGAAATTAATTTTGCATGCAGCAAAAGTTATTCTCAGAATTTTGAACAGGAGGCTAGAGGCAAAAGCTAGTTACTCTATAGGGTTAGACCAGTTTGGGAACCAGGGATGAAATAGGAGTGATGAGGACATACATAGAAAGAAACATTGAATACAACCAGGATGTATTCACAAGCTTTGTATATTTTGAAAATAGAGTTTTATGGCTTAAGCTGGTGGAGGTGTTGAGGAATACATAAGTGGATTGGCCAGATAAATATTAAATCATAAATCTGTACTAGTTAATATGTGCTTGCACTCGGCAAGCATTTTTAAAGTTTAGCATTTTTACAATTTCAAATTATTCCCAATTGATTTTGTGCAAAATCATATAACCGTGTCAAATTTCAAGACTATAGCTCATTTGGAAGTGCCTTATAATTTTATTCCTCGTGTGGGGCAGTAATGGGGCAAAACAGCCATAAGATTACGAATTTTTACAATATCAGTTTTCTTCCTTCTGTTGTAACTAAAAACCCATAATTCTGCCAAATTTCATGTTTTTGTCTCATTAAGAATTGCCATATAATTTTCACACTGGTTTGAGGCATAAATGGGACAAAACCGCCCTTAAAATTTGGAATTTTTGCAGTATTTTCTTTTATCTTTGGTTGCAATGAAATTTCTATAATCGTGCCAAATTTCAAATCACTCGGTCATATGGAGCTGCCTCATCTTTTTTGTTCTTGTATTGAGCAATACTGGAGCAAAACAACCCCAAAAATGGGGATTATATCAGTATCGGATTTTCTTCATTAGTCGTAGTTTAACATTAATGGCATTAAAGTATAAGCCTCTGACTCCCATTAAAAGCTTACCCATATGAAAGCATTAAGCTTGTTGCCTAGGAAGCCTATTGTTAGACCCAGAAAAATTACCACTTTTTAGGGATAAATACTATAAATTTACGCTAATTCTACTCGGATTTGAATTCTGTCTTCAAAAATAAGAAACTACAATTTATATCCTATCCGATAGTTGAAGTCTCGAGTTCGTATCTTGATGGGAATTTCAAGTTTGTATCTCATTAAGAAGTGCCTTATAATTTTCATACTCCTATGGGGCAGAAATGGGGCAAATCCGCCACAGTCATTGGTGGATCCACAGGGTTGATGACCCCTATAACCTTGCCATTGTTTTACTTTTTGTAATTATTTCCGTGAAGCAAATTTATCTCTTCTTATAATACGTCTATACTTTTATTTTTCTGCAATTTGTATTAAAATAATTAATACATCACTACATCATCCAGATTAAAAGTCAAAGCTTGTTGAGTGGAATGGAGCTTGTAATAATGAACTGCTAAATTAATGATTCATTGAATTTATCTTTAGTGGAGTAGTGCGGTTTTGTTTTTCTTTAAAAAAAATTATTCTGGAGCGATGGTTTTGAAATTAATATCTTTTGAATCCCTTTGTATTCCCTTTCTCGGCACAGTAATTTATATTGCAAGTTATTTCATACCAATATCTGTTAGTTGCAATGAAAATATGTTAAACTTAATCATTTCATTATTTTGTAAAAATGTTTCCTTGAGCACGAATGTTATGCTTAAGTTTGTTCATTACTATTTGGGCAAATATTTGTTATAAGAATACATTGTTTGTAATCATTTTGTAAATTAAGTTCTCAAGTATGGAACAATAATTATCCAGTCTCTGTATGGAGAAAGTCATGTGCTGGACACTTATTTTTTTGTTAAGACAAGCATTGATTATCTTTTTATCTAATTTAGTTTGCAGGAGCATGTCAGAAGAGCTGGATTAGGAGTAAGTTCCCATGAGTCACTGCCAAGTCCTGAGTTTAAACAAAAAGCTTGGCAGCTATTGAGAGATTATGCTGAAAATTCTGGAAAAGGATGTAGTAAAGACCTTGTGTTTTCCACGGACTTCAGCCGTGAAGAAAGAGCAGAAATACATCAGTAAGTAGTAATAGTTCAAATGGAAATATAAAATAAAAATTTTTGCCTGTTTTGACCCCCCCTCCCCCATGGCACGCTTTGTCACGGTGACTCTACTCCCCCCCCCTCCCAAAATGCCGTCACGCTCTGTGAATATTTTCCCAGATTTCACGCAAAGTTTTTTCCACAGCAAATTTTTTTCTTTTTAATGCATCAAAGCTGAGTTTTACGCCAAAGAGATGATATTGCAAATGTATGGGAAAGCAGATGTAGACGGTGACGAGTATTCGGTTATACTTAATGGCTTTTTTTAGAAATTCGGGGTAAATGAAGTAAACTGACTCAGTAAAATTGCACTTTATTTGGACAAGCATATTGGGAGACAGTATTAACCATCCAAAAAAATCTGTTCTATCTGTTGAGGAACATTAGGAAACAAAACATAAAATAGGAAACTTTTCTCTTGGAATGGAGGTCAAATACAAGAACAAAAAATCTGATGTTGCCAATACATGAATTTCTCCATATTTGGGGTATAGATATTTAAATTATTATGAATAACATTATAAGGCAAAATTATTATTTTGTATCGTAAAAGAATACAGTCGTCCTTATTGCCGTAAATTAGGTATATTTTGTATATGTTTACAGAATTCACCACTACATGGTGGTGGCGCTGTATACTGGTAATTACGAAAAAGTTAAATATCTCTGAAACGAATGGTTCTACAAAAATTTTTTCAAACAAATTTGGAAAAAATGTTATTCTCTACAACTTTGGTCCTCACGAAGATTACCAATAACGACGTTTTTAAGGAGATATTTGATGGAAACCGAAAAAACCGATTATTTATAAATATTTCCTAAACAATAACTGCTATGGAAAATTGTTTGAAATAAAAGACAGAAAATTATATTTTCTACATTTTTTGTAATGGTCAGTGTGTACAATAATGATGTATTAATGGAGAAATATTGCAAAAACCGAATCAGGTTTTGAATAAACCTAGACTTCCAGTTAACTGGTATTGTCCAAAAACTAATCAGTTCTTTGTGCTCATGCTAAAGTGTTATATATGAAATTTGGTATTAATATGACAAGTACTTTTTGAGTTAGACCGCCCACAATCACAGCCGTCAAGTGTTACAGTTGTTCTTCCATCGCCACAACACACTGAAAGAGACACTAGGGAACAGTACTAGGCATGCCGTCGAAGAAGCTGTCAACTTCTGGAATAAGGCCAGGATACCAACGCAAGCGGTGAGTCGTGCATCCGACAAGTTGCTCATAGTCCACAAACAATGGACTCACCTAAAGAAAAACCGAAACAATCAGTCTGAAACTCAGAGAGCTCATAGAAAGGATTTCACTAAAGATGTGAACTGCTTATTTGTTATTGCTCATGAAAATGCCTTGACACTGATGACTGTTAAAGAAGACTAGGAATTTCTTATTGCACAAAGGTAAATTCCAGGCTGCAGATCAGGAAATGCTGGATTCCATACCCAATGCAGATGATGTGATACTGTTTTGCAAAGAACTGCTTCAGGTGAGATAAATTTTCCATTTTGGGCTTGGTCATTACATTTTCCAAAAATCGGTACAACACACGTACAAACTTTCTCATATATGGGTACTAATGCATCGTTTAGTTTTCTTTAGAAAATGAAAATCGTATGAGCCTGTTTTTAGAAAAACCAATTTTTGTTAAAGTTGCCCAAGAATAAACTAGCCTTATATTCATTCATGGAGAAAAATGAAATATGTAGTATTATTGTAGATGTATACTCAAGTAACTGTACGAAATTTGATCAAAATCGTTGGAGCGGTTTTTGAGAAAATGGAATTATTGTTAAAATTGCCTAGAATAAACTAGCCTTATATTCATTTTTTGAGAAATATGAACTATACAGTATTATTGAAGACGTAAACTCAAGTAACTGTACGAAATTTGATCAAAATCGTTAGAGCCGTTTTCAAGAAAATCGGATTGTTGTTTAAAATGCGTAGAATAAACTACTCTTAATTATTGAGCAATGTGAACCATTTCTATGTATACTCTGCGCAGTATGATAAAATGCCTAAGTACGAGATTTCATTCATTTTCATTCTACCGTCTAGGCTCCAGAGCCAGTAACAGACAGATGACATTGCAAAAACCACTTTTTCGGATTCAGCAACACCTAAAACATGTATTTCCGTATAAATCTCGAGGTGGAATTTTTTTGCGAAAACAATACTTTCTCGATACTTCGTATGAGAAAGTAAAAATTAAAGGTTCCTAATAGGAATTATGATCTTTTCATTTGATTTTTATAGGATTTCCAGCCATGCGACGATTATAAAGAGCTTTTAGAGCTCACAATCATCTGTCTTGGTGGTGTGCCTCACAATGGTGTCAATTTCAAGCAGCCCAGAGCATTTCACAGAGCGCATTGGATGGCCAAGGCAATATATGTTCTGAAAATTTGGCTCTGTAGGACAGGATTTCACCTTGCAACAGGAGAAGATGTATTCCGAGCATTAACTGTTTTTATTGTTTCCACATATGTCGAGTTCTGGTTCACATCTGCTGCAGCTGTGCTGGCTCCGGACAATGATCTACTCATGCTGAAACAATTGTAGAAGGAAGTTGGGCGGTCACGCATGTGTAAGGCAGCCTATGACAAATTTTCAAACCATCTATGGTACCTGAGTGCTGAAATGGTTCCCCTTGCATTGTTTGTCCTCACGGTGACAAACGAAGTGAAAAAGAAGAATGTGGAGGCTTTTCGGGAGAGGGATGGCCTGGAAAATCTACCAGAGAGAGCTTTCATAAGGGAAGGCGATGTGGATGTGGATTGTCTGGAGCTCCACGATTTTGCCAGAAAGCCATCACTTGTTTTCTTTGAATGCCTTGTTATTTCTCCTGCATTTATGGACACTGAGCTGACAGAATAGGAGTCACATGATAGCTTTAAGGAAGCTCTTCGCAAAGTGCAGCATTTGCACGTCATGAACTACAGCACAGGAAGAGGTGTGGGCTGATGAAAATGTACAATACCATTCTTACAAAGGGAGAAGAGGATAAACAGGCTCTCCTTCACACTGTAGCGGAGCACAGGAAGGCCTTTCCAAAGTGTACTAAAGCTAAACAGTCGTGAAAATTAGCAAAATATTTTGTGTATTATGTGACGTGTTTCACAAGTTTTCCTTACATTTTGTGTTATATTTTTGAACTTCTTCACATTAACTAGCATAAAGCATGTATTAAGTATCATTTCTTACCAATCCAAAACTCATGTATTGAATAATGGGACTGTTTAAGCTTTCCAGCTGGAAAAAAACGTGTTTGCCCCTTTGAAGTAGGCAAGCAAAAAATCTAGAACATGTCCCTCAAAACCAGTATGGCCCAAAATCGATAGAACACCTCAAAACTAACAATTTACCTTCTCAAAAAATTTCTGTAGGTCTTATTGGTGACGAGATATGAAGGAATATGTGACAATGGTATTCTCGCATAATAACTTAAACTTTGAAACAAAATAGTGATCTCTAAAAGTAATCTGATTTCCACCAAATTTTGCAAGGAGTGTTTTTGCATCAAAAGGAAACTTTTTACAGGTTGTCGCGGTGAATTTTCGGAAATTTTTCATTTTTGGCACACCCTATTACCCATATTTAAGAAAATTTACTGTCAAAAAAATAAAGAAAGCTAACGACCTCCGCGACGTACAGGGTACACAGGAGGACTGCATGTGGAGTTTTTGTCCAATATACCCAGTATGCAAGAGGACGCTGACAGGTTAAGTAACTGTGATGACACAAAAAGATATGGCTTGAAATGTTGCTATTGCATTATTATTTTTACTGTTTTTGTGTTGATGTCTTAAAAATTTTATTATATGATCCAATGCGCAATTAATATTTTGAGCTATCTTCTCCTCCTTTCCTTCCCATTGAAACTAAAACCTACCTTAATATAATTTTACTCAACTACTTCAGTTTAAATTTGTAATATTTATATATGCTATTATATACTAGTCCAGTGTTTATTAATTAGACATTTTGCTGAACTGTGTTGTTTTCAAATAATTTTATAATCTTTATCAAGCATGTATTTAGGAAAGTTTCATTCTCAGTAAATAGCATTTTCAAAGCCTTCAACGTATTTATTTGATAATTGATTTCAAATATATTTTTATTAAATCTTTGGTGAATGTGGACTGGAATGGTGTGGAATGACTTTTCAGTAAAACTATTGAATAATGCCATGTTTGGTATGTGCTATTTTTTTGACCTAGGAATATCAAATATAATCTAATTTTTTACTTGAGTAGCCTATGTTAACTGTTAAATTGAATCCATTTAGCACACAGTTTAAAGGAATCAGAGTGGATTCACCTCCAGTGCCAATATCCTAAGTTGGGTGCATCTAAACATACTCTGAAGTAGAGCCCTGCATATTCATGATTCATCCAATCCAACCTGTGGATATCTGCAGCGAAAGTCGCAGATCAAGTCGGATTTTGAGCTGCTTTTTTGTTTCGGGTCAGATTCAGGAAGCAGGCCTATGGATAAGAGTTGGAAGACACAAAATATCCAGCAATATTTTTAGTTTATTTGTGGCATTTTAAAATTGCTTCAAGAGACTGATATGGGGATAGCTGGTTATCTGGAATTTCCTTTTATCTGGAATATAATCATAAACATTGCTCAGAAAGAGCTAGAACCCACCAGAACAATGTTCTGGTCCATCGCATGTGTTGATAATATCGTTCTGTCTCATCAAACATTTAGTAATACCATTTTGTTAACTTCATTTAATAAAAATAATATAAAATTTTTTTTTAGTTTTCTTCATCATAGTACATAAGGAATAAATCAAATTTAACTCAATTGAAAATGTTCTACCAGTTATTTCGCATTCACAGCTTTCGGTTCCACTACTAGAACATACGTTCCGTTTTGTAGTACTGTATTTTCCCATCGATAACACGCACCTAGTAGATACTGTGCACCTTATAATTTTTTAATTCTCGTGAAAATGTATAGATAATGCACAGTCAATTTTCCGTCTCCTTGAAGAAAGGTGGTTTTCGGACAAATGAATAATAGAATAATATTATTTGATATGGCTGTATGTATGACAAATGAATAGCAAAATTAACCAGAGTCACCATAAGTGAACATCACGGTCAAATCGAGTAATTTCTAATATTGTTGAGATAAAGATATCGGGGTGATTTTAATGTTTGTGGATGCCGTGTTTTCTTTATTTATTTTTAAATAAAATTTTAATGGTAAAATAATTTAAGATGTACGTAATAACTCTGCGTTACTGTTTTATTGCCCATTTGATATCAGGTCTATATCTGCGACATGAAATACTTGTAGTAACACGAACAGCGCCATTATCACCATAGACAACAAGGTAATGAAATGAGATTCTGAAAACGTGATTTCAGGCTAGATTCTTTTGATGATATTTTCTGCTTGAAATTAGCGCATACTTTGGTAAATTGCAGTAATTTGTAATTATTTTCTCGTATTACATTGTATAACGCACACCATTGTTTTTCTTCACTGTCTGAACTTTTTTGTATAGATAATGTTCATGGTATCTATGGGAAAATACTGTATTTTCCATTTCAAGCTGTATTATCATGTAATACCCACAATTTTCCCTCCAAAAGTTCCCATCTAAAAGGGGAGGTATATGAGATTTGCCCATTCATCTTTTGGGGGTAGGCCACTTGTGAAACTCCTACTCAATACTTAGTGCCTAACATGAGGTACTGTGTCGGCATTTTTCGGTAAGCGCAATATACCATGCATTTTATTTCCCCAATTTTTAACCTTATGGGTGTGATTCCGAAGCAAAAAGAGAAGATTATCTAATTTATCACAAAATAAATTTAAACAGCTGAGCGGTGAATGGTATATTATCATGAAATGAAAATCATATTGCATGTAAGAGAAACTTAGGGCAGCACATTCAAAGCACAATTCCTGATTAATATGGCTTAAGTCAAAAGAGAGCTCCTTAGAATTAATACTTGTTTTCACAAAAAGCACTACACCACCATTTTTATGAAGTTGTCTACAATAGGCACTAGCACAAATAAATCCAGGAATGGATATGGAGACATTTGGCATCCAATGTTCACAGATACATAAAAAGTCAGGCTTTAGATCGAGAGCTAGGCATTCTAGTTCAATGAGTTTGTTAGTGAGACATTGAATATTTAAAACTAAAACCTTGAAGCCTGATTTTGCATTTATTATATTACTAGCTGGGGTACCCGGCGTTGCCCAGGATAGGCAACAATTAAGAAACTGATTTTATTCACAGCCTTTATTGTAGTGTTTTTTGGTATGCAATATTTTTAGTCTTCCCTTCTGGTGCATATATGAAAAGATTTTTTGGAATTCCGATCCTGGAACAGGCAACATAGAACACGAAAAAAACTTGTAAAATATACTTATCAATGTCAGCATATTTAAATTACTTAAATGAAATAAACGCATCTTTTCAATCGACAGCACACGTTAACAAAACTGTTTCTACGATAAACAAACACCTTTAACGACCCGTGTTTTTAAATTTCGTACGATGATTCTAAGTAATTTTAAAATGCAAATGAAAAATATGCTGCACTCGTTCCCGATGCGAAGTTTCAGTTCTTTAGTTTTTATGACCGTTTATTTAATTTGTTGACTCCCTTCCCCTTCCAAGCCAAAAATTAAAAAATAAGCCCAAGGTGCACACCCTCAGGTTTCCCTAAGTACACATGCCAAGTTTCAGCTTTTTAGGTTTATTGGTTTTGGAGTTACAGCATTAACACTCAAACAAACTAACACATTTTCTTTTATTTATATGATAAATCAAAATGTACTACTTTATCTGCATAAATGTAGCTACGAAGAGAAAATAGCTATGTAACTTTCAATATTAAATTTAAAAAACATACGTCTCTATTCTCATCTAACTTTAGTAACTATGTATTTTGTGTGCGAGAAATGGGGAACAAAAATGTGATATGGTGGCATGCGTGCAAACCTTCCACTTACACAATATTGAGATTTCATATTAAATGAACTTTTTGTGGGTCAACAGACCAGATCATGACTTCGAATTTTATTGTAGGCATATTTCAAATTATCCGTACCAAAAAGTATGCAAAATCCTATGGTGTTGGCTGGGGACTGATCGCTTTGAATTACACCGTACTTTCAATTATCCAGGGTCAAAATAACAGGGTTTTACTCTGTATGATCTATTGAGAAATAAAAATAAGTGATCAACTTTTAGTTCAGATCTGATTATGTATATTTTAGGTGTGCCATCACATAAATAAGTATAATTTATGTTCAAACATGAATGTGCTATTGGTTGAATACTTATTGCAATTTCCTTTTTCTGTAGCATAGCTCATAAACTTCATCTCAAGAGTAGAAGCTATAAGAAAAAGGATCGGCAGTTGGTGGTTTCTTATAAGTACAGCATGCAAGACATTGTTTCAGAACTCAAGGCTTGTGGGGGCTCCAATGATAAGTATGAGCTTATTCCTCCATCATCAGAAAGTATACCAGATGTCATCGAAATAAACTAAAACTGTAATGTCTCATTCACCTCAATAAAGAGTTCATATCCCATATTTTTTCCATTATATTTATAAAAACCCCAATCTTTGATTCTGTGTGAAACCTTATTTAGAGTTTCAAAGCATTAGTTGCAAGGGAAACATAATATGTTCACATCCTGTGAAAGTGAAAAAATTCCAAGTTAACATAAATTATAAAAAGTTGGAAAAATATGATAAAAATTAGATTCTTTTCATAATCACCAACTTGGAATTTAAAATTTTGGCTCCAAATATTGAAATTACAATATAACTAAAATCAGAAGTGTACATAGCATTTGAATAGTGTTTATGCATAGAAACATTGTTCCGCAGGGAAAATTTTAAAATTAATGTATGTTTACATCCAGGAAATATTCAAAATTATTTGAAAAATCATTACAGAATAAATTTATGATTGGAGAGAAAGGATTTTCCTTTTTGGAAAGCAAGTGTCATGAAACTGGAACTAAATAAATAACCAGCTTTGCTGTAGTAAAATCAACAAAAATTGTAGTCGTAATTATATAAATGGACGTTAAAAGTTTTATTTTGTTTCTTAAGATTTCTTGGTCAGGTGAGGTGTGCTATCCTACATTGTAAGGCCTCTTTCACACGATACGTTTTTTTGCTGGTCCGGCAAAATTGCCAGAACGGGAGTCGTATTTGAAGTGCTTTCACATGATCCATTTATTTACCAGACAACGTCACCAGCGATGCATAATCAAGGGAGTCCAGTTCAGTGTAGCGACGGATGCTTTGGTATTCAGATGCTTCACATTGGATCGGAGAACCCGTTTAATTGCTCTTTACATTCTGTACCGTCGCAGAAAGTCTCTAAAATCTAGATGTTATTGGGTTCACCCAATACTAGAAAAAAGAGATGCAGTTGGAGCCTTCAGGACACTTTTTGAAGATTTAAGAGACGATGATATGAAATTCTTTAATTATTTCAGAATGTCCATTTCAGCTTTTGATGAATTGTATAAATCTTTAGAAAGAAGTTTGCAATGTCAGAACTTCAAAATGAGATGTATATCTCCTGCTGAAATGTTGGCTGTTAGTATTAGGTAAGAGACATTTACTTACATTTTTTCAATAAAAATATTTTTATTAACCTAGGTATTCAGAAAATATACTCTTACATTGTTGGTATTTACAATATTTTACAGTTCATTTTTTTCTATATTTTACTTCTTACATATAGCTTAATTTTTTCTCAATTTTAGCAAATTGTTGCTAAATAATTTAAGAACTGAAATTGAAACTTTGGTTTGTACTATCATGACACAAAATAACAAATGTTTTACATTTTGAAGGACTAAATAAAAATGTACCTACATATTTCATTTTTTTCTTTATCGCCCAATGTCTCAAAATCTTCTGTAACTATACAGGCGACTCCTGAGTTTCCAACGTTCGAGATTCGATTAATTCGAGATTTTGACCCAGCCAATCAAATTGGGAATTACTTTAAGTGGAATAATTTTCACGGAGTAATTGGTTCCGACCAACCACACGAGGTTTAGTTTTGGTGTAGACATAGTTATATCTGCTCTAATTGTTTGAATTTGTGCTGATTTCACTCTTTTTTCTGTTAATCTTTTATTTAAATTTATTTATTTTATTGATTTATTTATAAATTTATCACTTGACATGGCATCTAAAAGGAAATGTAATAGTGATAATGTAAGTGAATCAAGTAAAAGAGTGCATAAGACTCATAGTTATGAATTGAAATTAGAAATTTTAAAGCACGTTGAGAAAGGTGAAAGTCATACAATCGTTGGGAATGTGTCGTTCAACTATTAGCACTTACGTGAAACAGGAGGAAAACATTTTAGAACGTGATAAATTCAGGTAATTTGATAACAACAATAAACAGTTCCCCACCCAATAGCTCCCCTTCTTCCAACTAAAATCTTCCAACTTCTCAATTAATAAACCAAGTCCAGTAAGCGCAGTTGAAAAAGATTTAAGCTATGAAAATACTTTTAATTTTATTGTTTCTTTATTCTTAAGTTATTTTGTGCTTTTTTTATAACTTTTATATTAATTTCGCTGTGATAAATAGTTGTATGTATAGATAGATGTATGCAGGTATGTTATCCAGCTCGCGTGAGTCGTTTGTAAAAAACGACTCGTGCAATCCAGACCGGGCTGTCTGCACAGCATATTGCATACATCTATCTTTGAAGTTTGAAACAAAAATTTATTTTTTCCTTTTTAGTGCAAAATATAGTTATACATTTTAAATATTTATTATATAATTTATTCATAATTTAATATTGTTGTATTAACATATTAGTAATGTTATTTTATCTTTATAGAAAGTCAGGGGACTTTTTCCCAAGATGTGGGAACATATCCCCCAATTATATCATGCAAGTATATGTAAAAACGGCATTCGACTATTTGAGATTCAAACACGTTTTCAGGAATGCATCCCCGACGAAACTCGGGAGTCGCCTGTATTGCAAATCTCCTTCCAGGCCTCTTGAGTCAAATTCTTATCTTTGTAAATTTTCAGTGTCCTGTCCCATAAGATTGGTCTTTCTTGTAGTAAGGATATCAACATCTTGATACATATCAACTTCAAAGTCGCACATGTTGAACGTCCGAACAATTGTACAATCTGAGCAAGATGAACTCGCCGTGACGTTTGAAATGAGTCATTGGCAACAAGGCAGTACTAACAATTGGTCCGTGCTGTCAGCCAGATCCGGCAGCCGTTAATGCAGTCGATGATCCAGCAGTGCAATGGCGCTGGACTGGCAGTTTTGCCGACGCCGGACCGTGTGAAGGTGCCGATAAAGACAAATGGTCAACTATGAAATCCGATGAAATCACCAATCCAGCGATTTTGCCAGACCGGTGAAAAACCATATCGTGTGAAAGAAGCCTAAGACTTCTGCATTATAACCAAGGACATTTCCTTTGACCTGATACAGCATGCATGTAATGTTTTATTAATTTTATTCACATTTGTTTATATGATTGCTTCAACAAATTAGGAAAACCAATACTGATATCATCTGTATTCATTACAGCAGAAAATTTTTCACATTCACTACTGACTGTAGGATGAAAAAGGAAGTCACAGTATATATGAATCTGCATTATAACCAAGGAGAACTATACAGGTATGCTTTACTTAATGCAAGGGATGCATTCTGAAAGGCCTTTGTGGCTAAGCAAATATGCAATAAACAGTTTATAATTCAGTACTTAACCCAATTTAGTTTTACTAGTCATAAATTTTCTCTTTCTATCTAGCAATTATATAGCACTTTTATATACCATTTTAAAGTCAAGAAAACAGTTGTTTATGATGAGTATTTTTTAATAATTAATTATTATGAACATAATGGTATACAACAGGTTCAAAAATTATTTTCTCTACAAACCAGAGGGTCAGCAAATTTTCAGCTCACTTATATTTTTTAACTGAAATCGGACCTGCAAATATAAGAGACAAGTTAATGTAACAGTTATTAAAAATATGTACTACAGGAAGGACAAAATATTTTATTTTTATTATGTATGTACTTAATCACTTTAAAATTAGCATTATTTATATTAGACTGGTTGGCAGTGTGCCTGTCTTCAAACCCAAAGGTCGCAGGTTCAAATCCCACTTCAGGCATGGATGTTGTGATATATGGTGATTTATGTCTTTATCTACAGTTAACATTTCACTATATAATGGCATACATGCTGTATGTGAAATTATGTATAAATAAAAAAAAATTCTCATTTGATGATACAGTGTAGAATCTTTTATATGGCAAGCTTGGGATATGGGGATAGCCTGTTATCCGGAACTTACTCATAAACAATGCTCAGAAAGTGCTAGAACCCACCGGAACGGTGTTCTGGTACGTTGCATGTGTCGATAATATTGTTTCTTATCGTCAAACATTTAGTATTACAGTTTTGTTAACTTCATTTAATAAAAATAATATTTTAAAAAAATTTCTTTTCTTTATTGTAGTACATAACAAATAAATCAAATTTAACTCGATTGTAAATGTTCTATCAGTTATTTGGCATCCACTGCTTTCAGTTCCACTACCAGAACATTCGTTCCATTTTGTGATACTTTCCATTTCGAGTACTATTATAAAACATACCTGTACTCAGTGATGAGTGGAAGCCAGCTCGCACGAACCGCTTGTTAATTTTTCTCTGAATTTGTGAGTGGGTTGTTAAATTTTTATAATATATGAAAATTTATTGATTTTGTCCTTTCAAGTACATTTTTTCCTCTCTGGCATTCAATTACCGACACTGTATGAAATGGAATATATTACGAACAGGGCACTTGTTAAGCTAGCGTAACAGTACAGTTCAATTGCATCTTACATGGACTTACACCTATTGAGCTTTATGCGATTGGTTGGCCAAGGGGGTAAAATTATAAAAAGCGTTCATTGTAAATTATTCTGATTATTTACAGGAATATTTTATAAATAAAAGATTATTTATTAAAACTATATCTATTTAAGAAATTGAAATGTAAAATAAGGCCAAATAATAAATAGAATATACAGAAATAATAATAAAAATGAAGATGGAACACACTATGTACTTGGTAAGTAAACAAAAGCCACTTTTATTTATTCAATTTCGAATGCTTGCACTGCACATGCTGTGATATTGGCGTTACATTGTTGTGCAGGCAGTGGAAGAAGGACGCAAGACTCTGAACTGTACGGGAAGTCCCGCGTGGGTGTTTCAATGTATCATTTTTTATACAATTTATTAAGTAGTAGTAGGGACACCTGTCTATAACGGCCACCTTTTTGGTCTTTGGTCATGAAATGGCAATTAATAAAAAATGAGAGAACCATTTTTGTGTAAAGTCAATAGGTACATCCCTTGGCTACATTATATATTTTTTTCAGAATTTTTGTTTTTTACATTAACTGAAAAATTTCAATTTTTTTAAAAAGAGCAAAGTGGCCGTTTTACCCAGGGTACCTGCGTAAAATGGCCATCATTTCTGAGGTGCATTATAAGTATGGATTTCTTCAATTAAAAAAGAAAAAATTCAATTCTTAACTTTATTTTGTGTTCTTATCAATTCATGAACTCAAATTTCCATACAGTTTTGTTTTTTATATTGAGAAAAATAGGCTAAACAAAAATTAAATTTTTAGCCCACCCAAAACACTGGAAAATCAAAAAATGAAAATTTGGCCTACTTTTAGGCTACACAAAGGTTATAAAATCAATTGAAAAACTATATTTTATTATAGTTTATAGATTATATTTTATTAATAGAAAAATTAGTCTTTTCGACAAAAATCGCAGGTGTAGATATCTGCATCATTGGAGTCTATTCCTGCACATTCCTCATGAGCCCACTTTAAGCACTTACAACAACGAACACATCCCTCCCCTTTAGCTGAGTAAGAAAGTCTCACAGCAAAAAATGCATCTAATAAAAAAACTTGGGTTACAGCAACCATATTCCAAGACTGGTTTCATAAATGCTTCATCCCTGAAGTCAAAAATTATTTGCATAAAGAAAAATTAGAATTCAAAGCGCTTTTGTGTGTAGATAATGCTCCAGGACACCCAGAAAATCTAAGTCATGCTTATCCCAATGTAGAAGTTTTATTCCTTCCCCCCAACACCACTTCCATTCTCCAACCGCTGGACCAAGGAATCATCCGCTGCTTCAAAGCTAGTTATATGCACTTCTCAATGAATCAGATTCGCAGTGCTATGGATGCAGATCCCGACTTGAATACTATTGAATGCTGGAAATCATTTAACATCATGGATTGCATCCGCTTTATTAAGGATACAATAGATGCCATTAAACCTGAGAGCATTAATGCATATTGGAAGAATTTATAGAAAGAATGTGTTAATGACTTCATAGATTTCCCATCAATACAAGATGAGGTGAAAGAAGTTGTTAAATTGGCTAGACATATTGGTGGAGAAGGCTTTGAAGACATGATCGAGAAAGAAGTTGAGGAATTAATTGATGATCAAAAAAAGATTCTCACTGATCAGGAGCTGGAAGAACTTGTGAAATCATCCACAAATGAAGAAGATGAAGATGAGCCAACCCAAGAACAAGGTAACTGGGACCTGCACAATTTCGCTGAAGTTTTTCAAGCAGCAAAACATTTAAATGACCTTATGACCGATTATGACCCATCAATGGAGCAAAGCCTCAAAATAATCCGAGGAATAAATCAATGCCTTGCACCTTTACAAGAAATCTTCCAGAGTATGAAAAGGGAGAAAAAACAGCTGCCAATTTCAATGTTGTTAAAGAAAAAAGACCAGAAACTACAACCAGACCACAGCCCTCAACGTCAGCCGAGCCACCTCTTGGCTTTATTGAACCAGATCCAGTTTCATCTAATCCTGATGACTTACAACCTTCCGCATCATGCAAATTTTTATCAGTGTTTATCTGCATCTCCAGCCCCTAAGCCAGCAGCAGTAAAGACTTTGGGTGAGTACCGATAGATTTAGTCACAGAACAGATAAAAGCTTTTTATTTTCTTAATGCTTTTAAAAATATTTACTGCAATGTTAAATATATGCCTAGTCATGCAGATGTAATACCAACCGGCTTGTATCGTTCATTTTAGGATGGTAGCAAACATTTCCCTTCGCAGCATTTATGGCATTTTAAATATCTGAAAATCGCTATTTTTGTTATTTATTTATTAAAGTTTTTCTTTTTTTAACTTTATTTCCTATTTATAATATATTTTACAATATATTTAGTGAAATAATAATGTCAAATAGCTTTTATTAAAAAAATGAGCAATTTAGGGGGGCTTGCTAGGGCTACCACCCTTTTTTGACTATACACGTTTTTGGCTTTACGTGCTGCCCTCAGAACCTAATTACCGCGTAAGATGCGATCGGACTGTATTACTAACTTAGAGTAACCTGTTGCCCCAGGAACATCGGCCTCCCCTGCCATCCTTATCCAAATTTCCTTATTTTTTTTAGAGAGCCTGTTCTTAGTTTTATTCCAGCTCATCACTGTCTGTACTGTACAGTAATAGTAATACTACAGTAATTGGCAGGGTAGGCTTGATGGCGGTGCGAACGGTGCAACTGCACTGGGCCCCACACTTAAAGAGTCCCTGCGCGCTCTAAAAAATATTTATCGTACTTATAAAGTACACTCATTTTTAAAGAAAATCTGAAAAATATCGAAGTGTCATAACAAGAGAGACTGCTTTATTCAGTAAAATTAACTATTAAAAATGTTTGACATGTAAGAGGCCCCACGCGCAACCTTCGCATCAGGCCTCTCGATTTTCCTAGCCGGCTCATGTAATCGGGTACTTTCCAATATAAATTCCTTGTTCTCTTCCAAATTACGTGTTCACTTGCTCACCGAAGCACACCCAAATTATTAGTGAAGCTTTAAATTTAAATTTCTTTCTCCTATAATATTTTGAAAAATGCATTTTTTAAAATAGCCGGTTTTCTGGATTTCCAGATAACTGGAATCCAGATAAAAGGTTCGATACTGTATTAACAATATTTGTTTTTATAATATTAAAGCTGTACCTTTTAATTGAGTTTTAAGTTTATTTTTGTTACTCAAAAAAAGCAGTTCTGTCATTCTACCTACACTTTTTGCCGGAATAAGTTGGCATCTGGTATTTGTATTCACCAAATTCATCCTGAGCTGCTGACACTCCTTTAACCTGGAAGAGAACCATAGTTCCCTCTAATGTTTTTCATCAATGGGCGGAATGCATATTGCTATGCACACCTATATGATGCTAATGTGCGGATGTGCACCTGGGTTGACATGGCCCTGTTCCGATATATTCTAGGATACACACACTTGTACGTTCTTGAAAAATTTAGTGCATGGCACTTCAAAAACTGCTTAGATGGAACCATTGAGAGAACACACCTACGGGAAATCCCCACACTTTTTTGATTTTTTTTCTAATTTTCTGCCGCCATAGACATCAACTTATTAAAGTACGAATTTATTTTCTTCTCCTCGAACTGGTCCAAAAATAGGGGTGCGTGTGGTACACGAGGACATGGATTAAGTGAGTAAATACAGTATTAAAATCAGTTATTATAAATATTCTAAAATAAATGTCATAAAATGTAAACACTGAAACAGCTGATTCAAAATAGCGATCACCTCCACCGAAACATCAACGGTCTTCATAAATATTGATGTTATTCGTCTGTAATTTAAGGTCCACATTTTATGTTCGGTGTATAAGTCGACTCTTAAGTTTTAGGAAAATTATTTTAGGCTTCAAAAGTCAACTTATACGCCAGAATATATGGAATATTCAAAGATATGTTTTTTTAGATAGGACTTACAGTTGCATATTCTGTATAATTTTCAGTGCAAGTTTACCATCTTCCCCTGTTTCTGTTTTGGAAATCCTTCTCAGAAGCTCAGTTGGAATCTTTTTCATAGGAAAAATTTACACATGGCATAAGTTTTTAACAAAGAAGATTGTTTAATAATTTCATATTACTCTTTAACTATTTTAATAAATTGGTCAAAAGACATAAGTTTTTCTTCTTCAAGAAAAAGAGAGCATATATTTTATAAACTTTGAATTATATTTCACCAATTTGCAGACTCTAAAATTTATTTTCTTCTTGACTTTGCTACAAATATACATTAAACCTTGATTTTATCTAATAAATTTTGTTCATTTTATTTATCTTGCCCTAATTTTCCAAATATAAAATGTATTTATATATAATGCTCATCATCTGGTCCCATAGCTGTGTCTATAAAAGATAATGTAGATGATGGATGAAAGCTTTTACCAATTTCCATGTTCAATTATAAAACCATTCTTAAGTGCATTTTCCAAAGAGTTTTTTAATTTGCATTGAACATGGAGCTTTAATGAATTATAAAATGCTTTTAACAAAGTTAAAAGAGAAATTGACAAAAAAAAGAGATCAGATAGTTTTTCTTTGTTACTTACAATCTTGCAGGTAGCATCAGTGTTTGCCCATGAGGGAGGAGAGCTAGTGAATACAGCCAATACATTGAGTGACAGTGAGCGACATTCATCATCTCTATTGGAGATATTTTTTCCTAGTGCTTTAGGAAATGTTCCCTGCTTCCATAGATAATGGAAGCCAGATTCAGCAATGACAGTATTATAAAGAGCCATTAGAATTAGCCTAAAAATCAAAAGTAATACATTTTGCAATAAATATGCATATTAATAACATAAAAAGTTATTTTAAATTTATAGGAGATATCTAGTACAGTGAACCCTCAATCTTCACAGGTTTAGACATTGTAATTTCACTTATTTGCAGCTTACTGCCACCACAGCACTGCTATCTCTCTCTCTCCACAAGACAGGGCTGCAATCACACCAATTCATTACAAATACATTGAAATTTTTGCTGCATTTCTGATGCATACTATTTACCCTTAATAATGACATCTAAGATAAAGAAAATGATAGCACAGCAAGTGAAATTAAGAAGGAGAGATTTTAAAGATTTTCTTGAAGTTTAGAAGGAAATGCAGAGGATGATTTGTGCCATTGGAAGTTTGGGATTCAATGGCATAAATCAAGCCTTAGACAAGTGACCTGTAGGTCAGATGCAACCTACCATTTCAAAAAGTGTGGCCTCTCATTACTTAGATTCTACTATAAGTATGTATGTAGAAAAGGAAGCATAAATGACAAAATAATGGAGTAACAATGAAAAAATCGGTACAACATACATTGTACAAACTTTCTCATATATAGGTACTAATGCGTTGTTTAGTTATCTTTAGAAAATGAAAATCGTATGAGCTTGTTTTTAGAAAATCCAATTTTTGTTAAAGTTGCCCAAGAATAAACTAGCCTTATATTCATTCATTGAGAAAAATGAAATAGGTAGTATTATTGTGGATGTATATTCAAGTAACTGTACGAAATTTGATAAAAATCATTAGAGCCGTTTTTGAGAAAATCGAATTGTTGTTAAAGTTGCCTAGAATAAACTAGCCTTATATTCATTTTTTGAGAAATATGAACTCTACAGTATTATTGAAGACGTAAACTCAAGTAACTGTACGAAATTTGATCAAAATCGTTAAAGCCGTTTTTGAGAAAATCGAATTATTGTTAAAGTTGCCTAGAATAAACTAGCCTTATATTCATTTTATGAGAAATATGCACTATTTGGTATTATTGAAGACGTAACCTCAAGTAACTACAAAATTTGATCAAAATCATTAGAGCCGTTTTTGAGAAAATCAGAATGTTGTTTAAAATGCGTAGAATAAACTACTCTTAATTATTGAGCAATGTCAACCATTTCTATGTATACTCTGCTCAGTATGATAAAATGTCTAAGTACGAGATTTCATTCATTTTCGCTCTACCGTCTAGGCTCCAGAACCAGTAACAGACAGACAGACGGCATTGCGAAAACCACTTTTTCGGATTCAGCGACACCTAAAACGTATATTTCCGTAAACATCTCGAGGTCAAATTTTTTCGCAATAACAATACTTTCTCAATACTTTGTATGAGAAAATAATAAAAAATATAACGTGTAATAATTTAAATTGTATGATAATTTCTTCTTAATTAAAATTTGTATACTACTTATAATCAGGTGCTGCTAAGTTTTAACAAATGCTAAGATTCATCATTATGAATGAAAATAATTCATTTGGCCTGCATGCAATTTGAGTTTGAGACCCCTGACAGGCTCAACAGAGATAGAGACTCATCAAGTCAAAGATCTGAAAGAGGACTGAGTGTAAAGAAAATTTGGGATAATTAAATCAAAAATTTCCAGACACTGACAGAGATCCTTAGGCTGGAAAGGTCACTGATAGACAAAATCTCTGAGGGAGTACACATGGTACAGAGCATAAGGATAAAGATAGAGATTAAAGCTATGCCCTACAGGGAAATTTATATGAACATGCTGAAAAAAGCTTAACTGCTCCTCGTCATAATGTACCTGTACAAGGTAGACTCTCAAGCCTAAGACACTGAAATGCCATATTCCACTGTGAGATCTCCAGATGACCTGGATGTTACTCTAAAAGAACAATAATACCCACATCCAATACGGTCATCACCGTCTTTGTCTTAATCATCCCCTTCATTCTAATCTATGTATTTGCCATCATAATTGAAGGTAAGTTCATCTTTATATATTTTATTGTCATAAAAATATGATAAAGTTTCTCATTCAAAAACCTACCTAACTTCTTCCCAAAAGCCCTTGATTTCAATCATCAAGCTTTTATCTTAACAGTATTCTCAGAATATATTCTCTGGAAAAAGTTTGAGGATCTACTGTATTTGCACTATGAGTAACGATGTAGATCAAATTGGTATTGTAGAAGTATCAGTACCTTTTAAGATAGTCTCCATCTTGGGGAGGAATATGTAATAAAGCCTCTATCATGGATAGCAAAACTTGTCTGCCATCCTCACTCGATACCAAAACTTCTCTTCCATCTGGTGAGGCTAACATGTTGGTGACTATTCCGACCATCCCAGCTACAAAGTGCCCTTCTTCACTGCCAGAAGTTGGAATTGATGTCTCCAAATTATTCATCACATAGGTGCTAAGGAAGCTTTCAAGAGTACCTTTGACTATTTTCAAGAATTCAGGAAATTTATACTGCAGATAAAAATTAAAGCATAATTACCATTTATGAAATGGAGAAACAGAATGATTTTAAAATAAAGAGATTAGATATTCATACTTTTCCACAAATTGAATGTGAATTTAAAAATCTGATGTGTCCAACATGATTTTCTCCATACAGTAATTAATATGATTGCTCTCGATATCAGCGTCCTCAAGAATAATTATTGGCAATTACATTTGTGAATAATTTTTTAAAGCTTTCAATGTTCTTTACATTGAAAAAATGATAATTAAACAATTGTTAGCTGTTGATATGAATAACAAAATATCGATGTGCCATCAGAATTGCCCTTGGCAACAATTACAACATTTTATCACAATTATATAACTTAGCTATGTATTTAACATAATGTAAGATGAAAAATCAAAATATCTCTTAACAGGTAGAGCGTTATCCATGAACATGGATAAATTAGCATTTTTTTAAATTTTTCATGTGGTTATACCACCAGATAATCGGTCAATAGAGCTTAGTTTGTTTTTTAACTGGGATATCATATGAAGGTGAGGTTAGTGTATCAACGAGAGGCATAAGGGATAAGTTAGCATTGTGTATGTAGTGTTTTACTCCATAGATCTCCACTTAATGAAACCATGTTGACATTGCAATAGAATTTAAAATTTTTGAATAAATGACAGTTCTACTATTCACTATAGTACATTTTAAAAATTTTGAGAAAATGGGTAAAAAAAATTCTATAGTTGGCCACCTTTCCAGATAGGCATGATTTTAGCAATTTTTAATTGCTGGGGGAATATTTCCGATTTCATAGATTCATTCACTATGTGAATGACAGGAGGTACAAGGCTTAATGTAACATTGTGATTAAATATATAACCAGGAATTTCATCATTCCCAGAAAGGTTTTTCGAACTTGTATATATGAATACAATACTACGTATAGGAGTAAGTATTTTATTCATGAAAAGAATGGAATTTGAGATTTGAATGGAAATACTCATTTTGATGTCCCCTGCGCATATTTTGACTATTTTCATGAAGTCTGTGTGTGTATTTGATAGAATTTTGTGGGTGCCCTAACTCAAAAGCTAATCATCAGATCAGAATAAAACTTTATATTTAAAATTTGTATTAGTACCAGAAGATCTGTAAATGTTTTGGCTGAAACTGGTCAACCGGAAATAGTTTATTCTTGTCGTTTTTGTTTTTTCAAATATCTCATTTAAAATTCAATGTAGGTAAATATTTGTTATTATCAAAGTTGTAGAGAATGTAATTTTCCATATCTTTTGTTTGAAACATTTCTTCATAAAACCGATTGTTTAAGATATATTTTTATTCTGAATTTATGTTATTGTTCTCTGATAACATTTTCTAATTGTCGATAGCAATGCGGAGACTGCCAAGGGTAATTTTAATTTAGCATCGATATTTTGTTATCCTTAGCAACAGCTAGCAATTTTATTTTCCTATTGTTTTTCAATGTCAAAAGTGATTCATAATATTTTTCACGGTGAAAGTTTCTAAAACCTATTCACGATTAAAATTGATATTTATTCTTGAGGACAATGATGTCGACAGTAACTATATTCATTCCTCTGTATAGAGAAAGTCATGTGCTGGACACATCAGATTTTTTAATGGTTTCCTTCTAATCTGTAAGGTAGAGAAAATGGATTAGTGAAGCGTGTAATTGGGTGGAGCATACTGGAATTTGACTTCGGGATATTTTTTAAAAGTTGATTGATTGAATTGAGGAAATGTTCATTGAAGCGATTTGCAATGACAGTTGGATCAGATATCAGTTCCCCTTAATGCAATATGGAATTGTTGCTAAAATGCCTCTTGTTAATAGGAACACTTTTTTATGATATTCCATGCAATTTTTGATGGATTGTTTGAGTTATGAATATTATAGACGTTGTTACACCTTTTAGCATCAGCAATGAGAAAATGAAAAAAACATTGTAACTTCCACAAATTTATGTGGAAGTTACAACATTTTTTCATTTTATTTATCATGAAGCAGTTCCACCAAGTTATGCCGGAATCTATTACATTTATCAACAATGAGCTTGGAGTAGTAATTTTTGCATGTGCGATAATGGTTTTTATTCATGATCTAGTTAGTGAGTTGTATGTCATTATGCAGCAGCTTCAATTGAACATACATATACATATGTACTTAATTTCTAGAGTTATCCAACTATTATCGTTAGTATTAACATTCCAATTAACTTTTACCGTTCTATGAGAAAAGCACATAATAAAGTGACCAAAAAATGTGCATTAATTTTTAAACTTTCCTCTCAAAATTGGCAGCCTGCTAAACCATGTCCTAACTCTCATGTTGCACATAAGAACAAATTTTTTTTCCTTGCAAAGTGAGTGAAAAAATGCATAATCACATAGGCTTTTGCTGGAGATATCATAATCCCACCAATGGAGAAGTTGACTAATGGTGACCTGAAATGCATGTACTTAGTACAGAACTCTATACAACAGTTAAGTTTGAAAAAAATGTTATCAATATTTGTTGCTACGTATTAGAGATCCTAGTGTGTTTAAAACTTGTTAGTACCAAATTATAACTTAGGAAGGTATCCAGAAGTTGGCATTTTGCATTATTATGACAACTTAAGTCCAGATTAAAGTCACCATCAACAATAAGCATACTTTTTAACCAATAAGTCCAAAGCACACATCATTTTGTTATTGAAAGTAAAACGATCACCATTAGATGATTGATAAACACAAATAATGGGAACCTGGATAATGGAAAGCGCAGTTGTACAGCATTCAAAGTCTAATTCTGAACAGATATTGTCTACTAATTTGTATTCACAGGTTATGAGGTCATTCCGTGCGAAGATCATCACACCACAATTTCTAGACTTTGACCTACAGTAGGCCCAGCATGTAATAACCATGAATTTTAATACAGGAAGCATCCATTTTATGCACAGGTTACCTTCTTGAAAACCTATACGTTAAGTAGATGGTCTTTTTCCATAGAAATTAATGTTATAAATGGAGATGTGTTCCCATAACTTTTCAGTCAAAATCAATTTGAAATACTGCGCCATTGCATTTATAAATTAATTAACATTAAATTTAAACATGCATACATTATAGTAAAACAAATCTCATATAACTTTAATGTAACGCACGCGTGATGCAGATAGTGTTTTGCTGTCACCACCTGATGTTTTACGAGGATCAGGACATCTGGGTTTTTGCTCTGGGGGCTTTGAGAGAAAGAGAGAGACAACGTTTCTTAACAATTTTATTTACCCTGAAGGGGCATAAAAATTAACAACTATTAACATGTATAATTCTAACCACATATCCCAGGATGAATTTCCTCTCACATGCCTTTGCTTCTTCTTCCGTTCTCCAACACCCTGGCACCTCACTTTGCTCTCCACCAGCACCTCCTGTGGTACACACAGACCGACTGCCCGATCGACGGACCCTAGCGGTAGTTTTCGGGTCCCTTTACTTTTAAACTATAGGGAGGGTATTGGGATGGGCAACAGATTGGTATGGAGGGAATGAAGCAGGAATCCCTTACTCAGGGTGAGCCATCGAGATGACTTCCAACTCGTTACAATGCATCCCCTTTCTTAAATTAATTTGGGGGGGCATTCCTCAAATTACATTTATGAACAAGAAAAATAGAAAATCAACAACCGTAACACAAAATCTAGGATACATTCTTACGACTCAACCTTTTACAAATTAATAAATGCCTTTCATACAATTACAAAGAGATTACACCAAGTACATCCTAATACATTACATCAACTCATCTCGAATTCATTGTTCACAAATATCTTCATTGTTCACTGTAACTCATTTCACTAATCACTTCACATAGGCAGGGGGAAGGGATGGATTGGAGCGACCGTCACAAAGAGCATTAGAGAGGAAATAAAAACTCCAGCTTAGCAGACAATGATGAGAGTTGGCGAGTCTCAATATGGCTTTGGGTGGGGGAGTATTGTTATAATAAAAGTCACTTGTTAGGAGGGGAGGAAATGATAGGCCCACGGCTTCGTAAAAGGTATGGGCTGCGAGGGAGTTCATGTGGTGGAGGGGGAGGGGATGGAGGGAGAGGGAGTTCAGGCGATGGAGGGGGATGGGGTAGAGGTAAATAAAGGGTGAAGTCCAAAAGGAGTTGACACTTCCACTAGACAATGTCGTGGCTCCAGGGACGACATGTCTTCCTCATCTGGACCGTTGGTAGGTGTCGTGGCCATTGAAGCTTCTAATTCTGGCATGGGGAGACCTCTGAAAGGTTTCAGTTTATTAGCATGTACCACTTGACAATCGCGGGCATTAAAGAGATGCTGCTATTCAAAATTTACGGCACCTCGCTGAGAAACAATACGATAGGGACCCTTCCATCTTTTCCCAAGTTTCTTGCTTACTCAGCGGTTTGGTGCGAAGTCTTCTGGATACATCTTGTCACCTAATCTTAAGGTCACCTCTTCACTTCATTTGTTATACTCCTTGGCTTGCCTATCTCACCTCAAACGGAGCTGTTCCCCCACTCTCTCGAAGGCTAAATTAAGACGGGTGTGAAGCTCGGCTGCATAATTTTCAGAGGCCTTATAATTCTGACGCGAAGGAGATATAATGTCGTTGAAGGGGAATATCTCTGCTATGAAAAAGTACGGCGGTGTTGCGGTAAGCCAATGAAGCATAAGGTAGCCAGTCATCCCAATCCTTCTGATTTTCCCTCACGAAGTGAGACATGAAATCGGCAAACATTCGGTGACTTCTTTCGACTAAACCAATGGTCTTCAACCTTATTTGATTCACCACCCACTTTTACTATATTTTGCCATTTAAAATAAGTTCACCGCCCACCTTCCGTGTTGACTTAACAATAAAAATTTTGATAAAATAAATGTTTAAAAAGACATTAAATTTAACCATGTTTATTAATCCCAAATCTAATATTTAAATAAACATTTGACAGACAGTTCAATGCGTACTTTGTGCTTGGTTCCTACAAACCAGGGAATCAATGTCATGCTTCAAGTCTGTAAGGGTCATTCGAAGATCTCCTTTTTCTGTTACTTGTAAGCTATTTCTTTTTTTGGACAGGAGATTATTGACTGCACTGAATCCCTTCTCGACTAGATATAAGGTTGGGAAAGCTAACAAGAGCAATGATATTTTCTTCCACAAGCGTTGATACAGAGAGGGCATTTTCTTGTTCTGCCAAAGTTGCACATATCCACCTTGATTGAAATTGACTTTATATGCCTCATCATGAAGTAATTCTATTATCTTCTCTAGGTATTTAATATCCGCATCTCACACATTTGTGATGGAGTCACCATCCATGCTTCCTTTGTACATTGTCTCATTTGAGGATATGTGTGTGTATCATTAAACTTTATCATAGAATTGTATTTTTCAGTGTAAAAATTTGAATAGCATTTGGTGAGTTCTTTAACGCCCACCAAAAACCCTAAAACGCCCAATGGTGGGCACTATCGCCCACGTTGAAGACCACTGGACTAGACCATTGCACGCTGGGTGATAAGCAGTGGTTTGAAGTTTTTTAATCCGAAGGAGTCCACATATGTCTCTCATTAGCTGCGACAAAATTTGTCCCTCGGTCGGTGAGAAGATGTCTCGGTGCCCCATGGCGAACTATCACACTTTCGACAAAAACGCGACTGCTTCGGGGTATTTGATAAAGGCATCCTGAAAGGTGAGGATATATCTATTCCCCTTCTCTGTTTGGGTAAGAAGCCTGACTATATCCATCAATGTCCTCTCAAAGGGATGCGTAACATCCTGAAAGCGCTGGAGGGAGGCCCGTTTCCGGTTTGTTGGGGTTTTCCGCTCATTACAGAAGACACAAGCTTGGCAATAGCGGTGCACTTCTGCCGCCATCCTCTGCCACCATAATTTTTCCCCAATGGCGTTTGTGGTGCATTGGATCCCCAAGTTCCCTGCCCACGGTGAGTTATGGTAGGAGGCATAGTTTCATGGAGGCAGGGGTGACTATTTGGTAATGTCGTTGATCTCATCTTTTTAGGCAGTAAAGGATGCCGTCGTCATCTTCGGCAAAGGTGCCAATTAATTGTCCCATTTCCAAGTCCTTTAAAACCTCTTTAGTGTCTTCAAATCGTGGTTTTATATTTGAAAGGCTGCATCTTAAGTCATCTCTGGCTGTAATCGGTTTCGTAACTTGGTTTTTGTAATTGTGAGAGCTGGAAAACCTGACTCGCACAGATATGTAGTAGTAAAGTGCTTCATTTCCCAGGATTGGTTTTTCCTTTTTTACATTCAACCAGAATGCACTCGAGGACTCAGTATTTTTACTAAAACTGTAACGAAGTGTCTCATCACTTTGTACTTCAATAAGTTGCTCCTGCAAATTAGTAATATTTACAAAATCATCATGAAAATCATTCTCTTCAAATTAAATGGGATGCGCACCCAGTTGTATTTCACAATATCCCCTGCTGGAATTTAGTGATCGAAATCTATTATCAATTTTTCTAAATGTCCCATGATGATATTCTGTATGTCGATGAAATTAACATTTTCGTCTTCAATAAACAGATTCAGAGTCGGAAACAAAACAACTTTCTTATCCTCCACTTTCCTCTTCTACAACTTCGGCTTTCCTTTGGAACCAGTTATCTTCTCAGTTAACCCAATAAGTATCTGATCATGACCTTGCATAGAGATATTTAGGTCATTGATTTCGGTAAATATATATGAAAGATAGGCTACTTGTAGCATCCACTTCGAATCTGAGAATCTTGAATACAGAGGGTGATTTTTCTTGGTTAAAACAATTTCCTCCTCATTGCGTAATGCTATAATTTGCTGAAGGTCTTTTCCTCGAGACAATCACCTGACCTCAGAATAATATAGTAAATGTTCATATTCAGAGCCAAAATCAGAGCACATCTGGCTAAAAATACTACTATTGAGAGACCTCGTTTTCATAAAATCTGAATTATGTCAATCATCACAGTCTCCAACTCTGGCGACAGACTCTTTGAAGCAAGATGTTCTCTATGTAGGAAGCAGTGAAAAATTTTAACCTGCAGATTAATTTCCTTTACTCTGGCAAAAAACCTTGACGAGCTCCAAGCATTGCCGGTGAACCATTGGTGCATACACTGAAGCATTAATTCCAGTTCAAAAATGAACCTACCATTTTAAAAATATCTTCTCCAGTTGTTGTGGTGGAAAACGGTCTGCAAAATAAAATGTCCTCTTCCATATCTTTTACACCTGGATAAGCCATGAGTTGGGAATTGTTACCTACATCAGTCGATTCATCCAGATGGATACTAAATACCCCGCTTGTTTTTATAGCTGCAATTACTTGTTGTTTAATGTCTTTCAACATGTAGTTAATACGTGTATGAACTGTATCATTTGACAATGGAATCTGTTGCAATTTCTTAGCAACTTTAACTCCGCAGGTGATACGCAACATGTCAATAGCTGCCGGTTTTACAAGATCCTCCCCAATGGTATGTGGCTTCTTCTGCTTTGCAGTCCGCCAAGCAACATAATAAGAAGCCAATGTAGCTTGTTGCACACAATATATAATGCTGTTGTATGGAGCATCCAGCCGCTGTCATTTAATCTGTCATTCTTTTCTTTAAAAAAAAAACATTCTTTTCCTACAAAAGCGTTGTGTTTCGCTTCAAAATGTCTTTTAAGTTTACTTTGCTTCAATGACTCATTACTAAGCACTTCACAACAGATCACACACTGTGGTTTGACTACTCCACGTTCAGTAATGTATGTGAAACTTAGGTCTAAAAACTGTTCTTTGTATTGACGTTTTTGCCATTTTTGGGGTTATATTTAAGTTTAATATATAAAAATAATGTTAACACGTGTTCATTCACAAGACAGATATTAAAAAAATGTATTCGAAATGTACGCACTGCCTTGTTGCAAACTCGAAAAGACACTGATACTGATAATTGCGTGACAAGTCTTTACTTTTTTAATAACACGACGGCCGAGCCGACGCTAGCCGAAGATGGTTGCTACAATGTAGTCACTAGAATGTAGTGACTACATTGTAGTGACTAAATTTTTTAAAAATAGTAGTAGTATCTAACTTTTAATACACTTTTCAAAGTAGTGTACTTAGTAAGTAGAATAATGAAATTGTGGAAAATGTTTCACGACCCACTCAAAATAGCTTGGCGACCCAAATTTGGGTCGCGACCCATAGGTTAAGAAACTGTGTGTTACAGAGTATTTATTAACTGTAAATTGGCCTAGTATGTTGTGCAATATAGATGTAAATGTTGCAGTATCAAGTTTTTATTATATAGTAATAGTTCTATAGGCATTTACACCTAAGTTGATTATAAATAATTCAAGTTACCCAAAATGGTTCACTGCTAAACTTAAAACTTGTATTAGTCTAAAAAAATGTATCAAAATTTTTTAAATTACTGGTAATGATGATGATTATGTTAAATTTTAGAGGAACATAGGAAGTGCAAAATTATGACAACAGTGTTATTCGAATTACATTACTCAAGTTGAAGAAAATCTTTCACTTACTTAGTAATATAAAGTGTTTTTGGACACACGTTAATAACCTTAATAAAAAAGATAAATTGCCATCACAAATGTATGTACTTAGACAATGAATTTGCTCAGAATTATCAGGATATATCCAATTTATTTGCAAGTTATTTTTCTAAAGTATATAGTTCAGAAAAACCATGTTTAACCCATAAATTTGATTTTAGGGAAACTATCATTGACCATTTCTGTTGAGGAAATCTTTAAAAAATTGTCAACATTAGATGTGTCTAAAGGCATGGGACCTGATAATATTCCATCTATCCTTTTAAAAAATTGTAGTCAGACATTAGCCTATCCATTGTATATAATATTTAATGAATCACTTCGTACTGACATATTTCCTGAATTGTTTAAAATTAGTTATATTGTACCTGTTCATAAGATCGGTGATAAATGTAACATATGTAATTATCGACCAATTACTATTCAATCTTGAATTGCAAAAATTTTAGAATAACTGGTTGTTGAAAAACTTAGCCCAACCATAAACACCATTATTAAAAAGGAATGGTTTTAGGCCTGGTCTATCCACGTTAACCAACTTAATAACTTTCCAGAATTTTGTTACTTTGGCATTTGAAAATCACCGACAAGTCACCACCATATACCTAGATTTTTCTAAAGCTTTTGATAAAGTAAATCACATTTTGTTATTGTTAAAACTTGAGGCATTAGGCATTTTTGGTAAGATGCTTGATTGGATTCGAAGCTATTTAATCAATAGAAAATGGTGGTTAAGGTTAATTATGCAAAATCATATACCTTGATCGCTACATCAGGGGTCTCTCATGGTTTTCACCTTGGCCCTTTATTGTTTATAATGTTCCTAAATGATATTGGGTGTGAGATTGATCCCATTAATTATTTACTATATGCAGATGATATAAAACTTTTTCACAAAATAGAAACAACAAGTGATTGTTGTGACTTACAGTGTTGTTTGGACAATATAAGAAAGTGGTGTAAAATAAACTACATGGAATTGAATGAGAAAAAGTGTTATGTAATGACATACACTGGAACGAATAACTTTACGCACTATGAGTACAAATTTGAGCAAAGTAATATATCTAGGGTTAGCAGTATTTCTGACTTAGGCATACGAGGTGTGATCAGAAAGTTCCGAAACTGGCTCTGCAACTTTGTAAGTAAATGTAGTTGTGATGAGTCTCTTTGTGTAAATATAACCTAGACTCTCCCCTCTGCATAGCACAAAGGATGGCGCGAAATCCTTCATTATTGCCCTTCCAGCTCCCGTTGAACGAACACGTGTACCAGTCCTTCGTCGCATTTCTGTCCGTGCTCAAAATGTCGGAAGAGAAGGAGCAGCGCGTATGCATTAAATTTTGTGTTAAACTTGGGAAAAGCGGTACGGAGACTTTTGAAATGTTAAAAACAGCTTTCGGTGAGGAGTGCTTGAGTCGTGCACGCACGTTTGAGTGGTTTAAGAGGTTTAAAGAAGGCCGAACTTCAATCGATGACGATCCACGATCTGGGCGACCGTCAACGAGCAGAAATGACGAGTGTGTGGCTCGTGTACAAGAATTAATCCGTAATAATAGGCGATTAACTGTGCGTGAACTTGCTGAAGAGGTTGGCATATCCTACGGCACGTGTCAAACCATTTTGACAGAGGATTTGAACATGCGATGTGTTTCTGCAAAATTCGTTCCTCGCCTCCTCACCAATGAGCAGAAGGAACACCGCTTGTCTGTGGCCACTAATCTTCTCCAAGAAGCAGAAACGGATCAAAACTTCATGGAAGGGATCATTACTGGGGATGAAACGTGGATATATGGATACGATCCTGAAACGAAACGTCAATCTTCGCAGTGGAAGACGCCTGAGTCTCCAAGACCGAAGAAAGCGCGTCAGGTGCGCTCCAATGTCAAGGTAATGCTGATTGTTTTTTTGGACATGGAAGGGATTGTTCACCATGAATACGTTCCCAAAGGTCAAACAGTGAATCAAGTTTACTATGTTGAAGTTCTAAAGCGACTGAGAGACGCCGTTCTTCGCAAGAGGCCAAAGAAATGGGTATCTCGTGCGTGGGCACTGCATCATGACAATGCGCCCTCGCACACAGCTCACTCTGTTCAGTTTTTTTTGACAAAACACAGCATTCCTTTGGTTCAACAACCACCCTACTCACCTGACATGGCTCCCTGCGACTTTTGGCTGTTCCCTCAACTGAAAATGTTGTTGAAAGGAAAGAGATTCGACGACATTGAAACAATCCAAGCAAATACGATGAAGCACCTGAACAGCATTCCAAAAAATTCATTTAAAAAATGTTTCCAACAATGGCAGCACCGCTGGCATAAGTGTATAGGTGCAGAAGGAGACTATTTTGAAGGGGATTAAGTGTTTGTACTTATAACCAATAAAGTTTATTTTTAACAGGACCAGTCTCGGAACTTTCTGATCACACCTCGTACGATTTGATTCTAACTTATGTTTCAATGACTCGATAACATTGAAGGCGTATAAAATGCTAGGTTTTATTTATCGTGTCACAAAGGATTTTGATGGTATTCAAGCGTTTATTATTTTATACTGTCCACTGGTAAGACCAATACTTGAATATTGTTCCCCATTATGTGCTTCATATTACAACACTTATATTATCATTCTTGAAAGAGTACAATGTAAATTCCTTAGAATGGTTTGTTTTAAAATTGTGGGTAATATGTAAGAAATTAAATATATAATCATGGATGTTCTGGATTTACGAATATTATATTTTCATAGAATATCTGCAGGATTATTATTTATATACCGTTTATTAAATAATTATATAAATTGCTCTTATTTGTTAGGACAAGTATCATTTAAAATTCCAAATAGAATCACAAGATATAATATGATTTTCAACATACCCTACTCCTAATAATTACTCTTAATTATTTACCAATATCCACAGGGACTATAATACTACATGTACTGGCATAGATATATTCAATAACTCATTATTGTCTTTTAAATATAAGATAAAAAGACTTTCTGATTAGTTATAAGTTTACAAATTTTTCATTTGTCTGTTTTTCTCACAGTTATAAATAATTGATATGATTCATATTATTGAAATTTACTGTAATTGCTGACTGATTTGAAATATTCTTCATGTATATATTTTTATTGGATGTCATTAATTATTTCCATGTTTTCATTTGTATTTTTTATATTTTTTATCTTAACGGACAGATTAGTTATATGTACATATATATTTTTCATTTGTTTGTATTAATGCATTTATATTATTTGTATGACTTAAACCTTGTATCTTATATGATATGGACTAATATTGTTTTATTAATATGTTACTAATTACTTTGGAATAATAATATTTATTCTTTTTTAAAACTTTGCAATTGGGTATATCCCATAAATAAATTATTATTATTATTGGTGTTGATAATTCTACTTGGTGTTGACAATTTTACTGATTCTGATATAGATGTGTTCTGTATTAATGCAGGGAATGAAAAAAAGAATAACAAAATAATCATAACATTCACCAGCAAAAGAATGAAGAAACAATGGATAAGAAAAAAGGTTTTGCTTATCAAAGGCATTATGGGTAATAATGATTACGATAAAATATTTATCAATGAGGCCTTAACTCCTTATTTTAAGGAGCTATTCTGGAAAACAAGAGAAAAAGGGAGGTCGCAAAAGTATAAGTTTGTCTGGTTAAAACATGGAAAGATATTTGCAAAAAAGGATGAAAAAACTAGAGTAATTAGAATCAACAATGAAATAGACTTAGATAAACTTAAGTAAATAATTATAGAACAGTAGAATCTTTAAACATGGATATTTTAGAAACCATAACACTAGATAAAATTGAGTGCCAAGAGCTTGGTATTATAGATGACCTAGTACCTGATAAACTTGGTATTACTGTTATTCATTTAAACATAAGATCTATCTGTTTGAATTGGGACCAATTTTGTATTTCTTTGAAATAAATTATGTTGAAATTGAATGTAATGATTGTATGTCTTTCTGAAGTGAGTGTAACAGAAGATATGGCTAACTTATTTAGTATAGAAGGTTATAATCTCAATCCTAAAATTATTAACAACTCTACTTCTAGTTTTGAGAGCATTTACATTAGTGTTTGTTTATGTAATGTGATGTTTGAGATATTGGGAATATATAGACCACCTAATAATAGCTGTAATGAATTTTTAACTGAACTAAACATGATACTAAGTTCTAGAAAGTGTTTCCATAAAATTATTTTGGGTGACATGACTATTAATCTGGAAGATAAAAGTAATACTATGGTGATTAAATATAAAGATTTGATGACATCCTATGGCTTCAGGGCAGTTATAAACAACTTTACTAGGGAAGAAACATTAGGAGACAAATTTGTCAGATCTTGTATCAATCATGTTTATTATTCTGGGAATAAATTCAGTATTTCAGGTTTAATAATTAAGGTCAAAGTATCTGATCATTATATCATTGGTGTCACCCTAAACCAAATTGATGGTACAATAAGTGATTTCATAGTGTCTAATACCTTTTCCTACATTAATGAATATAAACTTATGGAGTTAATAAATAAGACGGATTGGACCTCAGTTTATTTGGAGAATCATGCTGAGAGTTATTATGATAAGTTAACATCCCAGCTTCTAACTTTGCATCAAGCAGCAAGGGTTAGTAAAACTCAAAATAGGGTTAGTGTAAAGAAGAACTGGATGACTCAACAACTAGCTTTGAAACTTCATGAAAGAGACAGATTATTTAACAAACATAGAAACAATCCCACAAATCAGGAACATCGTAAAGCCTACAATGCCTATAGAAATTACATAAACAAGGAAATTAAGAAACAGAAATTTTATGAAGACAGATTTAATGAGTGTAAGAATTCTAAGGTCATATGGCAAAATATAAACAGAGTTTTGGGCAGGCAAGTTAAAATAATGATGAATTAATTATAAAAAATCTTGCATCCGAAATAAGCCTGAGCATGGTAGTTAATACTTTTCTCTATAATTTTACTGATAAATTGCTGACTTTAAAACCTAAATTACTGCCTAATTTTGACATTAAGTGTTCTGACCAGATACAGAACAGCATATTTATTAGTGACATCAGTGATCATGAAACATCAGTAATTATTAAAAATTGTAAAAATGCTGCTGCAGGATTTGATAAAATCAAGAATGAAAGACTTGAAAAACAACATCATTAGTCTCGTTAATAACTAAACTTATGTCTAGCCCAGGGAATAATACCTAGAGGTATGAAAAAACCAATATACAAAGGGGGTAAACATAATGACTTCAGTAATTATAGACCAATCTCGCTGTTACCTTCGATGCTCAAAATTATGGAGAAATATGTAGCAAATATACTAATGAACTATATGGTTAAAAACAATATTTTGTCCAAAAATCAATATGCCTATCACAAAAAAAGAGGTACAAAAGATATTTTGGAGAAATTTTCTGATACTATTAACACCCACTTGGATAAAAACATGAATGCTATTTTTACTTATATAGACTACTCTGACGCATTTGATATGTTTTCTGTAAATATACTGTTGGACAAATTATATAAAATTGGAGTAAGAGGTTCATTATGGTCATGGTTTAAATCTTACCTAAGTGTTATTGTTAAATGTAAAGATTCCTTTAGCAATGAAAAAATAATATGGGAGTACCACAAGGCTCGGTCTTTGGTCCACTCTTATATATTCTATATGTTAATAGTGTCTTTACAACGATAACTAAATGCGAAGTTTTTTTATATGTAGATGACACTGTGCTTATACCTGCAAATACATGTTTCGATGGTGCAGTTAGTGGTATGCAGGAATCACTTAATGAATTAATTAAATGTTTTTAAAATCATGAATTATTAATAAACATAAAAAAGTAAGACAATGCATACTGCAAATAGAATGTCTAAAATAAGAAATGTTAAGGTTAAATTACATGATGCAATGTGTCTAGTGCAAGGATATCAAAATGGATGTAACTGTACATTTTTAGAACAAGTAAATGAATATAAATACCTAGGATTACTTATTGATCAAAACTTCAAATTTGATAAACATATTCAAAAGGAAATTAAGTTATCAAATATACCATCTGAAGGATATTTTACCTACTAAGATTAAAAGGATAATTTACTTTTCTGCATTAGTATACGAGAAAGTTTGTACAATGTATGTTGTACCGATTTTTACTTTCTCATACGAAGTATCGAGAAAGTATTGTTTTCGCGAAAAAATTCGACCTCGAGATTTTTACGGAAATACACGTTTTAGGTGTCGCTGAATCCGAAAAAGTGGTTTTCGCAATGCCGTCTGTCTGTTACTGGCTCTGGAGCCTAGACGGTAGAACGAAAATGAATGAAATCTCGTATTTAGGCATTTTATCATACTGAGCAGAGTATAGATAGAAATGGTTGACATTGATCAATAATTAAGAGTAGTTTATTCTATGCATTTTTAACAACAATCGGATTTTCTCAAAAATGCCTCTTAATGATTTTGATCAAATTTCATACAGTTACTTGAGTTTACGTCTTCAATAATACTGTGTAGTTCATTTTTCTCAAAAAATGAATATAAGGCTAGTTTATTCTAGGCAACTTTAACAACAATTGGATTTTCTAAAAACAGGCTCATACAATTTTCATTTTCTAAAGATAGCTGAATGACGCATTAGTATATGAGAAAGTTTGTACAGTGTATGTTGTGCCGATTTTTTACTTATTGCTAGGTGTATTTGTTTGCAAATGTTGTGTCTATAAGTATATTCATTCGGGCCAATATGCTGCATCCATTTGTTATGTGCTCTATTGTCTCAGTCTGGCTTTTGCATTTTCCACATTTACCATCTGATATTGTTGGATCTTTTATTATGCATTTCAGATAGCTCCTGGTTTTGATGACTTGGTCCTGTATAGCAATGTTAAAACCTTTGGTCTCTGAAAATAGTTGTTCATTACTTAGCCATTTATTCGATCCTTCTTTATCTATGTGCACTTGTGATAGTTGGTATGGGTGTTTACCATGGAGTGTTTCATTTTTTGAGGTTTTCATTTTTTGGCATCTGTTGTTATGTGGTTATTAGGTTCATTTATTATTATTATTATTATAGTATATGACTGTATTGATTCTTATGATTTAGTATATAATTTCCCCTTGACAATGTAATTCTCAATGAGTGGCTACAATAAAGAAATTATATGTATTAATCAAAGTTTAAAATGTGATAATTTGAAGTGGATCTCAAATAAAAGTATCCACTTACCCATGCTAGCATTGAATTTACAACATCAGAATCCCGACAAGCTCTCCAAATCATGCATGACAGTGTAGCACCCAAAGTTGTGCACATGTTTCTTTCCTGATATAGCTGTTCATGCACATGACTGTATTTTTTGCTTTTTTGCACAAGCTGTAGCTGAAGTGATACAATCATTTCTTCTTGCTCGGTTAATTTCCTTCTAAGTGATGTGGAATCTAGTCTTGATGCATGGCACTCTGTACTATATTTCTTAGCGTCCTTTAATATTTTGGATAGTGACATATTTGTAATTTTCAGTTCTGATCGCAAATCTTCAATCACTAATCACAAAAAATATATACAAATGCATCATCATCTGTTCATAGAAGTTACTTCAAAATTTTGTTAATAAATTTAAAAATTAATATTTAATTGCAAACTATAATGACTAGTAAAAATTCTTCAGGTCAGACCTATTTATTTTTTATTTATTTATTTAATTAAAGGTCCATAAACAGCCATATTTGGCCTTTTACAATGGATCAATGAAGTGTTGTGCAAATCTATACATATAAAATTTTATGAGTTTAACTTTTTATTTTGGTTTACACAACATTTCATAGGTCTGACCTGTTAGCCTCAATAATGTTACATAATGCAATTTATGATATCAAGAGTGTGGATAGGGTATTTAAAATTTTCAATAACTCTTGCAATTTAATGAGCTGCACTACCAAGACTTCTGAAATCATGCAACCTCTAGGTTTCCAGCGTCACACAAAATGACAGTGTCTTGTATTCTCAAAATTAAAACCTATCAATCCTTATCTGAAATTATCACCATCTGATGTGTTTGTTACCTTTTTGAACCTTCGGAAGATATAATCCATTTATAAAATCTACATTATTCCTTAGAGTCCGACTTTCATCATTTATTTGGTTAATTTTAGTTGCTAGCCCAGATAATGTAACAGAGCCAGAAATATCAAGTAATATCAGGCTTAGATTTGTAGAAAGTTCTTTAACATTCTTAGATAAATCATCCTAAAAAATTGTTACATTTGTAATTAATATTAACTTGCATTAAATGCTAAACATTAAGTAAATATTTATTTCACTACAATAGTAAAAAAATTCACATAAATTCTATATTCTTCAACCACGTTTTTCTCATAGAAAGTTTGTTCTTCATGAAGTTCAAATTTGGCGCTTGTTGTCATACTTAAAATGTACAACGATTTTAGGTTTTTAGTAAATAATATATATCATAAAGACGATACTAAAAGATATTTATAAATTAAAATAAATTTTTATTTACTTAAAAGAAAAATTCTAATAGAGTACTTCGTCACTTCTGATAGATGCCGTTCTATATCTTACTGTTGGCAACGCAAGAGTATGTCAATTGTCTCTTTTTTTTTAAGTAAATGATATTTCATTGCCCTATAGGTTTTTAGTAAATAGGACATATAATAAAGTCGATACTAAGAGATATTTAAAAATACAAATAAATGCTTATTTATTTAATAGTAAGATTCTAATGTAGTAGTTCGTCATTTCTGATAGATGGCGTTCTTTATCTTAATGTTGGTAACGCAATTGTTCGTCAATCGTCTTATTTTTTGAAGTAAATAATGCTTTGTTGACCTTTGACATAATTGGACATAAACGTCTCGTATCATATCGTGTTTAGCCCTTCGGGTTATCAATTGAACTCTTCCCCGATTCCTTTCTGCAAGAGTATTTCTCGGAAAGATTGTGAAAATATCATTATGAAATATGTACATATATATAAGTTGTCAGATCGCTGGAATGAACGTTTCTCTATCAGCCTGTCCCAAAGAGAACTTGTGAAATGGTATGAACGAATGAAACCACTAATCTTAGTAATTTCTTCAAAAGAAACGTATCGATTCCCGGATTTTCACATAATTGGGTTTCATTCTTTTTACTTTATACTTATACTCGTATTTAGATTATAGTTAAGAGCAACAATTTTATTCGTGGTTTTTAATAATGTTAATAATTGAAAGTTGTATGCAAAAATAAATATTTTATATTTTTAACACATTTACTTCTTTTTATCTTACTAATTTATTCAAAAGAAATTTTATTTCGTTTCCCGGATTTTCAACTGATTGGATTTCATTCTTTTTATTTTATACTTATACTCGTATTTAAATTATAGCTAAGAGCAATTTTATTCATGGTGTTTAATAATGCTAATGAATGAAAATTGTATGCAAAAATATATATTTTATATTTTTAACACATTTACTCATTTTATAGATGTTTGGTAAATTAATGCATTTTAATTTTCCTTATACAAATGTTTCAAAACTTAGGTAGCGTCGTGCGGAACTTACCGAGGCGGCAATATGACGTCAAAGCATGCCACGCCCCTTAACTGTCGGGAAGATAAAAGGAACGTATCAGAAGCATTGAACACCTGTGTTAGTAAACACGTATTCCTTCCGTCCGTCATCGCCTTCTGTCTATTTCTCGCGCATACTACAGCTATGCATCCAGCCTTTGAAAACGCCGGCAAAACTCCAGGACTGGAAATATGGAGAATTGAGGTTAGTAGTTTGTTAAATCCATGAATCATTTGAAAATATTCGTACACAGTCAAAGAAAATAGTTCTTTAAAGTGATGGAATTTCATTTTTGCAGTTGTAACTGAATAATTTTAAAATCTAACATTGTTTTGGCGATGCGCAGTAGTGCAGTTAAGCAATATAAAAATTTTTTCGTCAATGAACGAAGTAAAGTGTCAACTAGATTTTACTCACTGACATGAAAGATATTTTTTGCTTGTTCTCTCTTTGTTGTTTCTAATGATATTAAAGTATGGCGATTCCAATAGCTGCGAAATCTGGTTTTCAGTGAACAGTTTTCCGGAAATATTTTATTATTGTTAAGTATTCTTAACAAATTGGGACTATTAATATTGTTGTAAGAACACAGCAATTGGAAGTTGTGTTGGTGATAAGAAATTAAACACGTAAATTCAAAGGTAAATCCTACATATTTTGTTTTCTTTAAGTATTAGTACCGCTGAAACTGGAATGAACTGGAAGGTGTAAACCTTATCTCATGGTGTTAAGGCTGAAATGAGTTTATTAAGATGGCTCCGGTCATCTACATTGCTTTCAGAAAGCTTGATTGTGAGAGATTTAATTGTAGTAATTATTTTTAGGTATTGGATATCCCAAATTTAGAAAATATGCTGTTTTTTCTTACTCCTTACAACATAACGGAATCTAGTTAAATCCATTCCGTTCTTAAATGTTATTTTTTGCGTGTGTCGATATAAGCCAGATTGAAGCGTCAAGGGTACAAGGTTTTCGATCATCCTTATAAATAAATACGGTTATTTTGGAAGCGTTATGTGTTCAGTAGTACCACATGTCAGTTTTTACACGCTCCATCTGGATGCGAGGAAAGTGGGATACATTGTTGAAAGAAATATTCTCTAGTAAATCGATTTGATAAAATACTCGAGGCATTACAACACTACCAATTTTTGGGAATGCCTGAAAGACTTGCTTAGTGGAAATTCGCTTTTGACAATCCAGTAATTAACACTGTTGTAGATGATGTCCAAAGTGGTAAATTTTAATGATATTTTAAAGAAAATTTTTCACCCTTTAAAAAATGTATCCTCTAATCATAGGATAATTGAACTGTGCGACGATTATCATCCATGTATATTTGATGTATTGTATCGAAAATTCACGTAAGGAAATGTCAGCTATATTAGAACATTACGCAGTTTGTTTGCTTTGTACATTTTCAACAATAGATTTAATTTAATTCGTAGATCGTTCAAGATTTTTCATCCAGAATTATTTCTTACGATAAGCAATTTTATGCGGTTGCAGTCGATGCGAAGTTTAAACGTTTTTCATTATCACATTGCATATTTTATAATTGGGTGTTAATAATAATAATATTATCAAGAAATTACTCAGTAGATAACGCATTTTAATGCAAGATTTGTACATTTATTATGCATCCAGTTCTTATCCGTTTTATAGAATTTCAAATGTAAGCATTGCGCAAATATTTTATATATCCCCGTATATCATAGTCAAATTATATTAACATTGGTTTCTCTAACAATTTGTAACTGGTAGATTTTTCTTCATATTGATTACGATGCAGCATGAAGTATCTTATGGCTTTTACTCCCAAAATTTAACGTAAAGAATTAATTGTGATTGTTAAAATTTTGATCATAATAATTACTCGTATCGAATTCAGCTAGGGTTGCCAACAATTTGGCTTTTGACTAGCATGGTCGGTTTGATTATGAAAATAATCGAATTGTTTATAATACTAGTAATATGTGCTTGCATTCTGCAAGCATTTTATCTCACCTTATTATAGCCGACAAATTTTAAACGCACGAGTGCCATGCACCAGTTTTAATGCTTTTCTTGGGGAAATAATCTCAAATTTAAGGCTGTCTGGAGTCGAACCGATGACACCTACGCAGGAATTCTCAAATAATATGGAGATATTCTCATGACACCTACAAACCCTGAAAATATCAGCACCTTATTCCCCTTAGTTTCGTCTATATGCAGGAGTTAATTTTTTCCATGCTTTCTTATGGGAGATAAACCGGACCGTCTGGAGTCGAATCCAGGACACTTGCGGTAAAAGTGGTAACGGTTCTTAATAGATCTCGTGGATATCTAACCACCATCCAAGTCTCAATTCTCTAATCGGGAAGTGCCCGTAATTAATTTTCAAAAATGCCGCAATGCTTTTCGTATGGGAAAAAACGTAACTTTCGGAATTTCTGGAGTCGAACCCGTGACACATAGGTAGTAGATCTCAAATTTTTCTGGTGGTTTCTCCATGCCATCTAACTCTTCTGAAAATTTCAGCTGTCCATCTATTGTAGTTTGGGCTAGACATTAGTATCCTCCTAAGATTTGAGCTTATAGAATGACTAGTAATGTGTGCTTGCATTCTGCAAGCATTTTATCTTAGTGACTTACTATAAGGTGTAAGATCGACAAATAAATTTTAAACGCAAGAGTGTCCTGCACCAGTTTCAATGCTTATGGAAAATAATCTCAAATTTAACCTTTAACTGGGCGTGTCAAAAAATGTCACGCAACTGGTCGCGTGGCGTACTGAGTGCGCCGCTGCATTGTGTGGAAAATGCGAACGTAAACAGTAATAATAACGATAGATTCATTCTAAATTTTGTTTATTTAGCCTTTTAATGCATGTTATGATTTATAATTCTCACTGTTGAAGTTATTGTTGGGATTTTCTACATTATATACGAACTAAATTTTCAAGATATATTAAGTACCGTATGACATTATAGCATTAAAATTTTTTATCATAATATATTTACATAAGCGTCATTTTAAGCACAAAGATGTAAAAATAGAAGAAATAATGCTAAAAAAATTTCGTAGAAATATTTAAACTTTTACAGGCAAATCGCGATGCGTGTTTAACACAGCGGAAGCGACGCACATAGCTTTGCGTCTGTTTTACTCCACAAGAACAAGAGTTAAAAGTTTGATAACAACTTGTTCGATTAGTCAGGCAATAAAGATAGGATAGATAAGAGAACAATGTATATGAAGCATTCTTTACAAATAGACAGCATTTTAAAAATATTTGGCGTACTCTGTTCGCCAGCTCGCCCACTTACGGGTTAAGGCTGCCTGGAGTCGAACCGATGACACCTACGCAAGAGTTCTCAAATAATATGGAGATATTCTCATGACATCTACAATCCCTGAAAATATCAGCAATTTATTCATCTTAGTTTCGTCTATATGCAGGAATTAATGTTTTCCATGCTCTCTTATGGGAGATATACCGGACCGTCTGGAGTCGAACCCAGGACACTTGCGGTAAAAGTGGTAACGGTTCTTAATAGATCTCGTGAATATCTAACAACCGTCCAAGTTTGAATTCTCTATCTTATAGGAAAGTGCCCGAAATTAATTTTCAAAAATGCCGCAATGCTTTTCTTATGTGAAAAAACGCAATTTTCGGAATTTCTGGAGTCGAACCCATGACACTTAGGTAGGAGATCTCAATTTTTCTAGTGGTTTCTCCATGCCATCTACAACTTCTGAAAATTTCAGCTCTCCAACGGTGTAGTTTAGGCCAGACATTAGTATTACCCTCCTCCTCCACCTATATCCTCTAAGATTTGAGCTTATATTATAGATGATAATACAATAGAGCTATAATTACGTTTTAAATACTATTATATTACATTAAAATATTTCGAAATCTGTTATTGTTGTTAATCGGAATTCAGGCGTTTTTTTAGTTTTTCTGATGTGGCAACTGTAATTCAGCGGTAAATTTTGAGACAAATCCATCTAGGACCGCGTGAATCAGACTGTGCTCAGTTACCCGGAACGAAAAACGGGTTTCTTGCCGGCCGTTGAGTCATACTTTCAAGGGCAAAATGTTGAGATATGAGAAAGACATCGTAAGAGTTGTGTCTGGATATTTGGATTTTTTAGGAATCAGTGTAGTATTCGGCATTCATAGAGATTATATGAAAAAATCATAAGGGAAATTATGTATGATGTAATTTTGAGCACACTCATAGAAACAGACCATAAGGTCACGCATCAAAGAACGATAATAGGCGGGATTCTCGAAAATGTCGAGCCCACCTGATTCATTGGCAAGGGAAGTGAGTCATTTTTACTCACCAACAGCCTTTGCTTTTGAAATGCGGCCGAGGAAACGGGGCTCGCAGCTATGCATCCCCAGACGAGCTGAAAATTTTCGAGTGTTTTAGGAGTAGCTTGAAGGTCACCCTCAGTTTGTAATTTCCCTTATTTGATTAGGCACGTAACGAAAAATCAAGGTCAATGAAAATGGCTCACGAGTGAAATTGATCGAAAACTATGAACTGCGAATATAATTGTCACAACCATTAGCGAATAAAACTTACATAAGTGCTTAAGGACTTGTGATGACTAATCTAATAGAAATTTATCGACGTATAATTGTTTGGGAATGTGAATATTATCTTGCCACGAAAAAAATTTGACTTTTGACATCGTCAGATTTAGCTTTAATCTTTACGTGGGTTCGATTGAGGATAAACTCGGGCGATATACAGAGCCGTGACCGGCAAATCTTTCACATGAGATGAAAAGACAAAACGGTGGCCTGGTACACAATTTATAAAAACTCACCCTTCTCTTCGTAATTCCTTCAACATCTCTTTAGGTAGATCATCAACTCATTTCTTTGACTTCATATCCTTAAGGGCATTTTCAATCTTACTCTCCCGCATTCCTTGGCCAACACTGCCACAGTTTGTATCTTCTGGTTTATAAAAGGATGCATTCCTCAGCATACTCTTCCCATCCTCGGCCTGAGTTTTCTATTTTTAGGCATTTTTCGTAAGAAGCAAAAAAATGAATTTTTTAGGATTAGGTTTTCTGCGTGTATTTTTCATGTCCAAAACTATTGAGTGGATTTTCATGAAATGTTGTACTAAGGACTTTTGGGCAAAAGCCGTAAGAAAATTATATACAGTCGAGTTATGAGGTTGACAGGACTGCACTGACTTTGGATAGTCGAAAACAAGGATAATATAATATACCAATCTATCTGTCAACTATTCTATGTATTAACCGTACGTACGTGAAGCATTACAGCGGCATATTTCTCGAGAACCGTTCGTCGTAGAGATATGCGGTAAACTGTTTTGTTTCTACTAGCGAAGAGGTCCCTGGAAAACTATTTTTGTTTCCTAAAGTGTCCCGGGTTCGAATCCAAGAGAATTATATTTTCCCATAAGTTTACACGGGATTTTCGATTTTTCAGTGCGCAAGGTTTTTTTCCTTCATTAATCAAAATACCTAAATATGGACCGATTTTCATCGTTTTTTCTTTATTCGACGGATAAAATTGTACAGTATTATATTCTTGCGATATTTACATGTTACGCGGTAGAGCTTTCAGAAATACGCAATTGTTTTCAAATTTTGTGGATATTTCGTACTCTTTCCGCGCGTTACCGAGGCGACCGTCATTGTTCCCTACGATTCAGTTAGTGTCAATTAAACCTTCAGATAGATGAAATAATAGCGTTATTCGCTTCGAAATTATTTCTGTAGCAGCGTCAAACTTTATACATAAAAACGTAAGTATTTACGAATAATTATTCACTTTACTGCGTATGGGAAACGTTTCTAACGATTTAATGAAAGCAATTAAATCTTCATTTCATCGTTTGAATGCTGGAATCTTACCCTTTTGTAAGTAAAACTATTATATTATACATCTACTAGCAAAAGTGCCCATTGAATTTCAACGGATTTAGTGAGTCTAAAACTTCGACCACTTAACATGCAAACATCGCAAGAATAAGATAGTAAAGTTTTAACCGTCGAATAAAGCAAAAATGAAGAAAACCAAGCCGCATTTATGTACCTGTTTAGATGAATGGAAGAAGAAAATCTTGCACTGTGAAAAATCGAAAATTACGTGTAAACTTATGGGAAAATAAATTCAGAATTAAACTCTCCCTCCCTCTAAATTTTTATCGCCATGTAGCCTATGTTACCCGCAGGGTAAAATAATATATATATATATATAATATGTATATATAATACCTATGCGAAGTTTCGTGACAATATCGTCAAAACGAAAACTATAAGTGAAACCAGCAAAGAAAACAATAATCAACAGAAAATGGATGAACAAACGAAATTAATTAATTTAACGAAAGACAAAAAAGTAAATAGAGAACGTTTTAGAATCACATAGTGAATATTATCCTCCGACTATTAGCCCGATTCTCTCATCCATGAGTTCTGTTACGAGAAAATTGTTTATATAAACAACACTGTGGAAACAATGAAACGATTTATCCGATCACAATTTGTGGAAAATCTACGTCTAATTATTTAAGTTACGTAGTTTTAAAAACAGCTTGCTTTGGAGAAAATATCATTAAAAACAGTTTATTAGTAAAATTTCAATAAAAATCAAATATTTGGTTGCCATCTAAACAAAGCAAAATCACACACAGAAATTGAAAAACGATATTACGTTAAAATGTTTCCCATATAAATGCATTGGACTCTCAACTTCGGCAACAATGGGAGTTGTCGTGGTAGCTTATAATTGGTATTGTCATAAAACTGATAAAATCACCTATTTTTCTGATTCTAAACGCATTTTTACGCTAATTCGATCAGGATTCGGATTCTGTCTTCAATAAAAATTAACGTTTTTCTTTCCTTCATAGAACCATCCACGTCTCAAGTTCGTACCATGTTTCTAAGTAATTTTAAAGTGGAAATGACAAATATGCTGCACTTAACCCTATGTTATTCATATGGGTTAGATGAATAAAGAAAATACTTTTTAAATTAAAAAGTCAATCAAATAGGTATAAAAACCGGACTACACCACTTAACTCTTTATTCCAATTAAAATGACACCTTCCTCTTGTTTCTACGTGCTGTAGTTGCTGAGCTATAAAAAAAACATACATACACTTTTATTTATAGATATCTATAGATAGTGCTTATTAACGCAAATAGGCTCACGCATAAATTTGAAATTAGATGAGAATAGAAACGTACGTTATTTTTTTTAACATTCAAAGTTACGTGGTTATCTTCTCTTGGTAGATAATCTAAATGACAAAGAACGTTAAGTACGGGCTACGTTTATTCCGGAGCAGCGTGAAAACATTTATGTTTTACAAGGATAACCTAGAACTTGCCGATGCTTACTTGCGGCAACGGGCACCTAGTCTTATCTATATATATATAAAACGCTTAGGTATGTGTGCCCAATCCTTTATCTAATTTTATATCTCGAGAACTGTTCGTCGTGGATATATGCTGTAAACGGCGTTTTGTTTCTACTAGCTAGGAGATCCCTGCAAAAATATTTTCATATTCATAAAGTCCGGGTTCGAATCTTAGGAATCATTTATATCGTTTTAAAGAAAAATGATCAAGGATTCTTATTCTTATGGTATTTTTTCGTTTACGATTCGAAATCGCCCGCATTTTAAGTTTAATGCACATAATTTGCACTAAATTTGCCATTTTAACGCTAAATACCTTGACGACGGACATTGTCGTGCTCTAAGTTCTATTGTTCTAAAATGTAGCTTACGAGCGTTATATAAGCCGTTTAAATGAGAAGATGGTAAGGGGAAAAGGAAAGAGGGGGAGGGACGCGAAAAGTAGAGGGGAAAAGAGAGTTGAAAGGGAGAGAGGTGCATGGTTCCACGTTTCTAGTATCTTCTTCTTCCTCAGGCATTAGGTAAAAATCTTGGCAAGAATCTTTTCCATTGCTTTGAACGCTTCTGCTGTGATACCATCCACTCCAAATTCATTTCAATTCTTCATACTTCTGATTGCATGTCTCACCTTTTCTAAAAGGATATCTGGAACCTCTTCAGTGGGCATATTTCCTTCTTTATTTACTTCATCATTTGCTAGAGGATCCTTGTACAACTTGGTGTGGAATTCTTGTACCCGTTTTAGGATTAATTTCCTACTATGGGTTATCGAGCCGTCTTCTACCATCAAACCCACCAGTTGTCTCTTACCAATTGAGAGATATTGCTTCATTTTCTTGTTGCTTCTATTGCTTTCTATCATTTCTCGATTAGCTCATAATTATATTTCTTCACATCTTCTTTGATGGACTTCCTTAGTTTTGTTTAGTTCTCTGTAGTGGATAATTTTCATAAGATCATTAGTAATTTTCATTTTCCTTCTTTTATCCATTACCAGTCTTGTTTTTTCGGTTAATTTTTTCTCTGGTTTTGTTTTAACTGTTCCACCTATTTCTTGAGTGGTTTCCTTGGGTATCTCTATTAATTGTGATTCAACATCTTGGTCTTCCAGCACACTGAGTCTATTTTGGAGTTTAAGCTGAAATTCTTCGTTTTGTTCTTTTAGCACTTCCGTGTTAATAATAGACTTACAATTAGGCTTCTTTAAACTTCTGTCTTTTCAACTTTGAATTGAGCTTTATTCTGCATTTTACCAATCAGTGCTTGCTTCCAGTTTTAAACTAGTCGAGGGCAGAAACCTTCAGCTACATGCGTTTTATTAACTAATACAATTTCCAACTGCGCTGTTGTCTTCCTTTTGTTCTCCTACCTTGGAGTTGAAATCACCCATAACCAACTTTAAATGGCAGTTTCCTTTGTCATTCAGTTCTCCAATTTCATGGTAGAAATCTTCCACTTCTTCATTCGAGTATGATGAAGTTCGCATGTAAACCTGGGCCATTTGAAGTTGATATCTCTTATTTATTTGAAGTACTAGTCCAGCTGTCCACTTGGATGAACTTTCCATTTCCACGATGTTGTTCTTCAGTTTTTTTGTTAACGATGAATCCAATTCCTTCCTGTGTCAGTTTCCCTTTAATAATACTTACTTGGTGTTGTGGATGTCCATGGCGACAGAGGTAGTCTTTTTCTTGAAGCTTTCAGGCAGTTGAGTGAATGAGAGGGTGGGGTGGGTGGAGACTCTGGAGGAAGCAATCAAGTGACTCTGCCCAATCAGTCTACAGTAAGAAGATGTAGTCAATGAAGCGGAGTCAGATGAGGGACTTTTGGGAGGAGGATTAGAGGAGCTGGAACTCTCATTCTCCCAAGTAGCAATTCACTTTATAAGGGGTGGGCAAACTTTTCTGCATGGCAGGCCGCATCAGTGTTTGCAAATTCTTCAGCGGGCCACATTGAAAGATGCCAATGCTTAGGTGGACCAGATTAGTTTAAATCGGAAATTGCTTAGATTCTTAGGCATCATACATAAGTGAAAAACAAGCACAAACAAGGATTTTAGGGCTAAATTTTAAAAACTAAAGGTTTTATTGTCATAATTTTACCAAAAGTAATATAAAATTGTGTTAAATTTTACAGATTGCTTTTTCACCAAAGCTTTGCGGGCCACATTAAATGCCCTCGAGAGCCACATATGGCCCGCGGGCCACGGTTTTCCCACCTCTGCTATAAGGGGTGCCATGGCATAGTGGCGAGGGCATTGGCCTGCTACACTTAGCATACCCGGTGCTAACCGGGTACGAATCCTGCGAAAGTAGGATTTTTCAAGAGATCTTGCTGCCCCCTATTTACATGTTTAGAGGAGAGCACGCGAATCAGCGCTCTATACTTCGGAAGGGACGTAAATCCGTTGACCTCCTTGGTGCTTCTCGTTAAGAGTAGGCTAATGCTGGCACCGGGTTTCTCTCTTCACTTGCTTTGTGATTTAGACTGAGAAGCCTACTAGCAATGGTCGTTCTTTGAAAGTCACAGGGTCCCAATTCAATTCAATTGCAGTTCTTTTGGTTTGTTGGCAATGGCACCCTTGAAACACGAAATTGTATTGAGTAAGGCAGTAAATGGTTTCAAATTTCCTGACCTTTTGTCAAGAGAGGTTTGAAGAGCAGTGAGTCCATTGGGGTCGGGAATTTTTGTTTATAGGGAACATAAATCTATGGTGACCATGATGGTGTTTGGCGGGAGGAGGGAAGGAAGTGATTTTAAGGAGGAAGTGGGTGGTTTAGATGATGGTCAAAATTTGCTCAGTCAATTGAAACTCACGACTATTGGACTATCTGGGTTTACTAGTTTGTGAATTTTGGGAAGAAGGTAGAAGTTGGGGGTGTGGGGGTAGGGGGGCACCAGTAGGGTGATAAAACCGTTCCATAGTCCTCGCGTCCCTCTGTGTGGAGGAAAGTGGAAATGTTGGAGAACCCTGAGTCATTTCTGTACACTCCCAATTACTCTTGATTTGTTACTTATGTGCATGATATTTTTGTGTTAATTCAGGAAAAATAACTTTTGTATTTTATTGCAAAACCTCAACAGTTACTTAAGATATCAAAATGATTTTTTACATCCATTACTGTGATTATCTTACTGTCTTTTGTTTTAAATTAGAATGAAGTAAAATATTCTTATAGCATCATATCATTGTTGGAATGTAATGAAATATTGAATAAAATTTTCAAAAATATATAATCAAAGCATACATAATAACTTACTATACTCTGGTGTATGTAAAATAGTCATACTCTTACTTGCTTTCATCTCAGTGTGATTTATTTTTAAACTTGATGGAGAAACGTGTCTGCATTTGAGTAATAATAAAAAAATAATGTTGATGGAGCTAAATAAATAAAATTTTACAATTTGCTACTATCAAAGTATTTTGTAAATATGAAAAGAAATTTCTACTTTGCTGAAAAATTACTTTAACCAGCAAAATTTTCTTTCCATAATTTTACTTAAAATTCATTTTTAATGAGAAATTTTAAATTCACATAAATTGGCTATTCTGTAAACCTTCAATTTTTTCAGGTTAAGGGATATATTTTTAATGAAATTACATGAAGCAATTTTTCCTTTTTTGCAGAACTTTTCCGCAGTTTCATACCCTAGATCAGAACATGGAAAATTTTACTCGGGGGATTCATATATCGTGCTATTTGTGAGTACCTTCACATCTTATGCATATAATTATTCATTTATGTTTTACTATTTTTTGCAGAGCAGCAAATCATCTCAAAATTTGGAGTGGTTTGCTTCACAACTTTTAATAATTGTTTGGTTTATGGTTCAGTGCCGAGTTTTGAGACTGGTTCAGTTCATGATTTGGCTTGAGAAAAAATGTGATTTATGTTTAATTTACTTCCTCATGTTTGTGCTGATAAAAATACAAATTAATAGGCTTTTCTATGCAGTACAAATAGAAGTGATTCCTTTGAAATGGTATAAATCAAAAAAGGAACTTGATGTTCAGAGTGCTATACTTTGTTCTGCTATGTTAACAGTTTCAAATATTTTGACAATGTTGAACCAGTTATTGCCTGACAAGTGCATTTATTTCATAGGTGCTGGAAAATCTACACAAAATAACTTTATCACTAGCAGTGATTTAATATCATAAAATTAGAAACCCTGACTGGTTTCATTGTACATTATTGGATTGCTTAGTTTTACTCTTTTGCTGGAAAACACAGTAGAGGGAGTTTGTAACTTTTCACAAGTTGAATTGTATGCATTGCATCATACCCACATTTATTCCTGAAATTTTCCAGCAAATTTGGGTATTTTCAGATGTGTTTTGTTTTCAACATTAGAGCACCTATTAGCTACAGTCTGTCTGTCTGTACACGGTGGTTCTCGGCTTCTACCAAATGGATTTTTATGAAATTTGGTATTAAAGACTTCTGGATGAAAGTATTAATAAAATTATATAAATAGATTACATAACGAAATTGGGGATGCCATATTACTGGAAACAAAAACCAAACTTCCCATCATCTCATAAAATATTGGTCATACCAAAAACAGTTTTCAAACAAAACCTGTAGATCTACTCATGTACAGTATTTATTGTTATGTTTTTTATTGTTGGGGTAGCCATTGTATTGATAAAATAAAATAAAAATGTTATAACTCACTTTGTACAAAAGTATTTATAAATTAAAATTTTTTATTAAAATGAAATTAAATTTAATCAAATTACAATATTTTTTCAAATGCTGTATGCAGAATTTTTCGCTTTTTCTCCTCCTTTCTCTTCTGTTCTCCCATCATCACCTTCCTCTCTCCCTCCCTCTCCCATTTTCCCCCTCTCTCCATCTCTCTCTCACACACCCTCTCTCTCTCTTTAGCTCCTAGCCAGCCTTGATAGATCTGTGGTTAGCATGTCTAATTCTCATGGGTTTGAAACTTACCAAGGACATAGTTGTATGTGTTCATCTTTGATATTGCTGTTGCGCTCATTATAGAAGGCTGTAAGGTGCTGTTTATGAACTTGTTAAAAATAAATAATAATTTCTATTTCTCTGTTAGTTGGTTATTTTGAAGATATGCAAATTGACATTTAGTTCAGTTTTATTGTAAATACAGTTAAAGAACTTTTGACTTCACACACATGCACAAATAAACTTCCCACAACACGTGGGTCATGTTCTAGAACAGTCGTGTTATATACATCACTGGAACGGATTGCTTTGTAGAAATAAGCCATCGTCTTTTGTTGTAGCACCATCACTAAAATTAAGGTGCCAAGGTTTCTCTAAATCCTCAGACAAAAGAAGGGGTATATGAAGTTCTGTGGTTCTCCAGCAAAGTTGTTATTTGCAGAATGGAACACTCATTTATGTGCTGACTGAACAAACATAATGGACACTGGAGAGAGTCAGCAATTGCAGATCATTCCATCATATGCGGGCCTCGTATTTTAGCTATTGAGGGAGAGCCTTTGTTTTCCACAAGTCATCCATGAAGGTATCAAGATAGAAAAGCAGCCTTTCAATTTCAGTAGGAAAAATGGCTACCGAATCAGTAGAATTTGGAGATGGCCAGGAAGAGTTAAGGAAAAGGAGGGAATATGTGAAAAGGGGGGGAGGAGAGGAGTAACAGAAAAGTGGAAGGGGAGAGAGAAACAAATGAAGGAAATTAAGGGGAAGATGATCCCATGAAGTGAATGAAGCAGGTAAGAGCCAATGAGAAAGGTCGGAGGAGAGAGTCCAATGGAAGAAATAAAGGTGAGAGTAACACAGTATGATTGGTAAAAAGAAGGAAGCAGATATGACCTGAAAGTGAATAAAGCATACATTTTCACAAAGTGTTGGAAGAATGTTCCAGTCTATGCTACCAACACTAGAAATCTGTTATGTCAAGTTGAATCAGTCTTCAATAATAATATACCTCATCCTGTCATCCAGAGAGAGCTATAAATGGGCGATTTTTTTGAAAACTTGGGGTGCTTCGAGCACCTCAAGATATTGAGCTATTTGTAAATAATTTTTAGGCGCGTTTTGCTTCCAGCGTGCCTAGTCAGTCTGTCTATCCATTTGCATATTCGTTCTCAGCTTCTGCCAAACGGATTTTCACGAAATTTTATATTAAGGACTTACAATCAAATATAATAAGAAAATCTCAAAAATGAGTCAGGTACCACTTTACTGGTGACAAAAAATTAAATTTTCATCATATCTCATAAAATATTGCTCATATCAAAATATTTTTCAAATAAAAGTTGTAGAACTGGTAAATAAGAGTATTTCTTTTCCTATACATTTTTATCGTAGAAGTAGCCGTTATCAAGAAAATCAAACAAAAATGTTTTAATTCGAGTTGAACAAAAAATTTCTTGCATGGTTACTGCTTCATTGTTGCTAACATAAACAATCTCTCAAACAAACGTTTAATTTATTTATGTGTGCATGTAATATTATTAAACAGGAAGAAAATGGATTATTTATGACAAAGAAAAGAACTTTAAAACGCAATTTCCATTACGTACAGGTATATAATTTCTTTCTAATTCTCCATTGCACGAAACGCGCCCATTTGTGATACGTTGTACACTTTCCTAACTTGTTTATGAATGCTTCTGGTTGCAAGTGGCATCCTTTCTGCATAGTCAGTTATTGAATTTCAAAAAACATACATTGCATTCTTCCATGGAAACAAATAATTAACTTAGTATTGCTTATTTCAGACCAAACAGACTAGCAGAGGGGCTAACTTGTCATGGGATATCCATTTCTGGCTTGGTAACAGTACATCTCAAGATGAATCAGGAGCTGCTGCAATCCTTTCAGTGGATTTGGATGATGCATTGGGGGGAGCACCAGTTCAATATCGGGAAGTACAGGAGCATGAGTCTGACCTTTTTCTTTCTCATTTTCCATCTGGTAAGAATAAATATGAGTTCGCATTTGATTTTTGTCATTAAATTCTTTTTAGACAAATATGTGCTTCTGAATGTCTCTCTCAACTCCATTCACAAAAAACCTTATATTTTTTACATTGTTTCTGTTTCGTTTATTTGCAATTTTCAAATATCAATCACAAATATTGCAAAACCAAATAAACCTTTACTAAACATCTGATGACAATGATTTTCTTGACTAAATCTCTTTAGGCATTGTCTTCCATTAATTTATTTCACCTGGCTCTCTAATGGTCATGATAAGATAAAATGTTTGTTCTGTGTTCTTTTGTGAACAGCAACACTGAGATTTTGTGTTGTGAACATAAAGCCTTTATACATTAGAAATTTTAACAAGTAAGGAAAGACTGTTGAAGGAGACAGTTAATATCAGTTTTTTATTTAGACTGGGAGATGGACTAACCAAGAAAATGCTCACAACAAGACAATACTGAATTGATTTGTGAAAAAATGAAGTTATCTAGCTGCTTTAATTTAGGAGTTAGTGTGTCAGGGAGGCATACGGATCTTCTTGAGAAAACGTGTACAAGATAGAAAACTAAATCGATTGGCAAAAATAATGAAATCTCTAGCTGAGTTAATTTATGAGGAATTAGCATGTCAGACAGACATACAAACAAAAAGCATAAGCGGATTTTTTTTTAAACTGCTAAAAAATCATTTTCAGCATTTAAGTATAACTTGGGAAAATATTGAATGGCTTCACACATGCTTTTAAAGAATTTACTAAATTGTTTAAGGTATTCTACTATATCATATACTTAAGTAGTAGAATAGCCCATTCTTTGCCTGGAGTAATTAATAATTATTATCTTGCTAAGTCCTATTGGCAGGTACCTATAATCTTTCATGGTTTTGAACTAATAATTTATATTCCTTGAACTCATTTATCTTCAATAACATACTTAAAACATTAAACAATAATTCTTTATGTTGAGGATCTATTCACAAAAGGCTATTTTAAAAATTTGACTGTACATATTATTGGAATGCAACATTTCTTGTAAACCCAGAACTATATCTAAACATACGTTGGGATTATGACTGCATCTCAGCTGTGCAAAATTTTGTTGAACTTCGTCATATGGTCTGTTGAAAGATAATTGTTTGATATAAGTTCATGAAAGCTGCTTGCGACAGGGAAATTATGGGAAGTGGATCATCTTACGAGAAAGAACTCATTGTTAATGGGCAATAAACAAATTAGAGATATTTTTGCTAGAGGAAACTGAAGAATAAATAAAAACTATTTTTGAAAGAGGGAAAAGGTGTTCAGTATTAACAGTAGTTAACAGCCCTACTCTACTGAAATCTACATGAGAATAGAGAAAATAACATGACCAAACGTGGCATTGGAAAAGACATCGTGGTGCACTTCATGAGTTACCTCAGTAATGAGTTACCTCACGTAATGCTTAACAGTAACTTTCAATCCAGGTTAATGGCAGAAAATGTGTAAATGCTGCATCAAGAAATTCACAAGTCTGTTTTTAATAAGTTATATATTAAACCATTTTTATCAATACATAAAATGATTATTCATGAACAATAAACAATGATATACAATATTTAATTTTTCCAAATTGCTACAGTAACTTTCATCAAGCATTGAAAAACTTAACTAAAGCTATTTTCCAAGATTAAAAAATTTTTTGTCCTACTTAAACTAATGAATATGGAGTTTTTAGATTTTCCCTTCTATAAATTATGGAAAGGTGCCCACGAGCAAACTTTTATCCTTCTAGGTAAAGCAGAAGTGCCCCAGACTTTGGTGGACAGACATACAAACTTTCTGCTTTATTAGTATAGATATATTGGAATTGCTACATACTGTATTTACCTGAATATAAGACAGTTTTTCCAAATTTAGCCTGAAAAATCTTGAGTCATCTTATATTTGCGTAGTATGAAATAACTTCGCCTAAAACAGTCGTATGTGATAAAACTGGAAGACATTCATTTTGATGTCTGCAGATGTAATTCTATCATATCACAATGGAAAGCTGGGGTTTAGAAAGCTAATTAGAACAGTCCTTGATGAAAGCGAAAACAATCATTTTGGCACCAGCAAATGTCATTCTGTCCTACTGTGGGTGCATAAATAATGATGCTGGGTTTCTATAACAGTTTATTTAACAACAAATAACAATAACAACGATAACAGAAGCAGGAGAGGGAAATGCAGGGTATGCTAGAAAGCTTGTGCTCTCGCGTGGATGACTCGGCATCACTGGTTTTCTTCCGTGCTGCTGGGAGCCAGGTTCCAAATCATGGATAACTATCTCTGCACATGGTTGCTCAGTGGCTAAAGTATGCATCAAGAAATATCTTGTCACTCTGGCAATTTTAATAATTGTAATTACGACTTGAATGCAAAAATTGTAATAATTTAATATAATCAGAGAGTAAATTTGTCAGAATTACTGGTTTAAATATTTTTTCTTAAATACTGTTTAAAAAAGGGTCTTATATTCAGTGGCGTCTTATACTTAGGCAAATATGCGGTAGTTTGTTGTACAGGTGAACCCCAACTTATGAACATAATGCGTTCCTTGAAACGTGTTTGTAAGTTGAATGTTCATAAGTTGAATTCATTTTTAGGCGCGTTTTGCTTCCAGCGTGAGCGCCTATTATCGTCAGTCTGTCCATCCGTCCACATGTTCGTTCTCCACTTCTACTGAACGGATGTTCATGAAATTTGATATTAAGGCCTTACAATCAAATATAATAAGAAAATCACATAAATGAATCACGTAAGACAATCAGGGGTACCACTTTACTGGTGATAAAAAATCAACTTTCCATCATATCTCTTAAAGTATTGCTCATATCAAAGTATTTTTCATGTAAAACTTGTAGAACTAATAAATTAGAGTATTTCCTTTCCTATACATTTTTATCGTAGGAGTAGCCGTTATCCATAAAATCGAACAAGAAAGTCTTAAATCGAGTTGAACTTAGAAAATTTCTTGCATGGTTACTTCTTCATTGTTGCTATCATAAACAATCTCACAAACAAATGTTTAATTTCCTTACGCGTGCATGCAATATTATTTAGGAAGAAAATGGATTATTTTTGAAGAATATAAGAACTTTAAAACGCTATTTCCCTCTTTCTAATACTCCATTGCACGAAACGCGCCCATTTGTGATACGTTGTACACTTTCCTAACTTGTTTCCATAAGAACTAGAGTTGAATTCGTTAATGCATTCCTAAACTATTGCCAAAAATAAATTTTCATACGGAAAAAATTACACAATTTGTATATTATGTACTTAGTGTATTAAAAATATTTAGGTATTTTGTTATACATACATTCAATTCTTTAATATTATTCTAGAGAATTGGAATCGGAAGGGATATTTGAAGATGTGTTTGAAGTTGATTCTTGAGATGTGCCGTTTCCTGCTTGCTTGAAGAAAGTGTTCGCAGGATATTCTCCAGCGGTGTTGTGATCGGCACTTGCAGATTCCCCAGATGATGAAATATTTTTATTACACACTTTTACTTACCTTTGATTCGTATTTATTTATTTACTTATTTGTTACACGTCAACGCTTGCTATATAAATTCAAATAACTTGAGAAATAATCAAGATAGAAACTCTAAATTTGGCAGGAATGCTCAATTCACATATTTTAAGGTGTTGTTAAAAAAAATCTCGAAAAAAGTCCTTGGTTCGATTCCAAGGAAGACATTTCCGTTTCCAATAAAATAGCACGTAAAATTTGATTTCTCAATGTGCAGGCTTTCATTCTTTTTGAGATTAAATTAAAAATAATTGACCTACAATCTTTGGATATGAATCATTTTGAAGAAAACATTATATAGTTTCTTATTCTGTTCATCTTTTTGCGCACACAGTTCGAAATTGCTCATATTAAGTGTTTAATTCACTTATTTCGGGGAAATCTTGCCATTTTAAGGGGATGTTGCCTTGCCTACCAATTCCATTGTTAGACATCGATATCATATTGTTATTTCAATCCTTATGGGTGTAAACATACTTTGAATGCTTTTAATACGAGAGAGATAGAGAGGGAGAGATAAGGAAGGCGAGGGAAATTATTTTAATAGGAACGAAAGTATACAACATTCATAAATTATTATGTTGAATATACGTTCATTCCCTTTCATTGAAGAATATACATAACTGTTTTAAGTTAAAGTTGTAATTTTTCTCACTTCGGAAATTTCGGTATGATAACATTGTTTTGAGTTTCATCTGCTCAGGTCGTTTGAAGTTTTGTTAAATCAAAAATATTATTCAGAGAAAAGTTCATCAGTCAGATAAAACGTAAATTTTTTGTTACGCATCTGTCCTGCATTGCAACAATTATTCCAAATGTATTAAATTCTATGTTCCTTAATTATTTCACATGTAAAAAAACGCTTTATTAATAATAGTTATAAGACGAAAAAGATAAAAATAAAATTAAGTAAAAAACATTTTTAGTGCATACACACTTTTACTTAAAACTTCACTCAAAGGTAGAAAATAATTCTTTCCTGGACAAAAAATATTATTCAAAAATTTGTATGCTTCGTATAAGTGGGTGGCTTTTTTCTATTCCAGTTCTTATATGTCATCTTCCTCATAAATTAGTTCTTATTGTTGGCCACTTACTTAACATATACTCATATTAATGCCACCCACTTTTACAAAGCATACAAATTTTTGAATAATTTTTTTTGTCAAGGAAAATATTATTTTCTTTGAGTGCAATTTTAAGTAAAAGTGTGTATACACTAAAAATAATTTTTTTACTTAATTTTATTCATTTTGATCCTACTCTTGAACCTTGCGAACCATCCAGCACTTGCATAAATTCAGCAAGATTACCAACTCTTTCTCCCATATGTGTTTTAATATCACGAAAAAGACTTCTAGCCTTATGTTGAATCAATTCAGTACTCAAGTGTTGTTTTTTTTATTTTGATCTTGAATTCAAATTGTTAACTCTTTCTATTTCTTCAACGACGGCTTTTCATTTTTTACTTATAATCACGGACTGAACAGAGCCTGCATTGCGAATATGATCACCGATTTTTCTTTTGTCTGTTAAAATGGTTGCAATTGTTGAACGATTGGGATCATAAACACGACCAATCGAAGCAAGCGACTCCCCTTTTTCTGATCTATGCATTATGTCCATTTTAGTTTCCATCGAAAGCACTCGTCATTTTTTACCACTCTTAGTAATTTCACAAACACTACGTTTACGACTGTTTTCCATATTTCAAGGGTATTAAAAAACAATATGCATATAAACATGCAATCATTCTAATACAAACAGCAAATGACAAGTGTTGACAAGTTTACACATGTTCTTACTGTGACCGATGTTCGTAAGTGCAGGAGGGTGTGTTCGTAAATGAAGTGCGAGGCTCAGTTCATTGGTATGTGGAATGTTCGTAAATACGAATTCTTCGTTTCTTGAATCTTCGTAAGTAAAGGTTCACCTGTATTATTTTTCCTAATTATGAAATTTCACAAAATTAAGGCTTGTCTAGTGGATTATTCATTCATCTTTATTGCAAAAGAAAATTCTTCTCATGGTATGATTTTTATTAATTAAAACTCCTGAATTTTACTTAAACACAGATGTTGTCTAGAGAAAATAACTGTCTTTACAGGTGTCCGTTACCTTCCTGGTGGTGTTGCAAGTGGATTTGTCCATGTTGACCCTGATGCAGTGGAGAAACGTTTGTTTCAAGTTAAGGGGAAGAGAAATGTTCGTGTAAGACAGGTAATTAAACAAATTTTTTCTATGGCCTTCACTCAGCCAGTTTATATCTTGGCATCCATTGATTTATCTCACCTGGCTCATCAATTCTTTTCATCCACAGAAAAATTTATGTATTCGAATTAAACCTAATACAGGCAGTCCCCATTTTTCGCCGGTCCACTTTGCGTCGTTACACTCATACATCAAGTGCAATATGACACCACTGATCCATTCTTCCGTCCTCCTGATCCGCTTATTCATCGCATCAATGTTATTCGTTTCTGTTTTTTTTGTTACACTTCAAATGAAAGTTCCTAAAGGAATACATTGTTTCATTCTTCCATCCCTGGGATCTATTTACTATGTATGCCGAATTTCCTCAATTGTTTGAGATATCGTTTCAGCTTGTCAGTTCACGTCTCGATCTGCTCCGGGACTTATGTTCTCTTGTTGTGCAGTTTTATAGTTTTCTTGAAGTTTAACCCCTTCATAATGGCTGACAAAAAGGATAGTGATAGTGTTTGTGTTCTTTTAGCCAAAAAGTGCTCAAGAAAGCCTGTATGTTTGGAAATTAAATCCAAAATAATTAGATTTGGTGATGATGGTATGTCGACTACTGATATAGGCCGTAGGTTTCAAATACCTCGTACTACTGTAGCTAGTATAATTAAAGATAAAGCCAGGATTTTACATGAAGTGAAAAGTGCTGCGTCTATGAAATCAACAGTAATACAGAAACGTGATGGACTCATTGGTGATATGGAGAAACTTCTGATTGTTTGGATCGAGGATCAAACTGCACGCCACGTACCGCTAAGCCTTGCAATCATCCAGGCCAAGGCCAAAAGTTAATATGAGGACATTAAAGAAAAACAGGGTGTAGGATCTCAGGGTGAAGAATTTAAGGCAAGTAGGGGTTGGTTTAGTAGGTTTAAATCCAGGTTCAATTTGCATAATATTAGAGTGCAAGGGGAGTCAGCAAGTGCTGATGAGCGGGCTGCCAGTGATTTCCCTAAGATATTAACGGAAATCATTGAAGAATGGGTTATTGCTCACAACAATTATTTAATGCTGACGAGACAGGCCTCTACTGGAAGAAGATGCCCTCGAGGACGTATATAGCAAAGGAGGAAAAATCAGTGCCTGGATATAAAGCTGCTAAAGATAGACTAACTTTATTGCTAGGGTCGAATGCTGCTGGAGGCTTTAAATTAAAATGAATGCTTCTGTATTGCAGCAAAAATCCAAGAGCATTCAAGGGTATTAAAAAGGGAAGTCTTCCAGTAGTTTGGAAAAGCAATGCAAAAGCTTGGGTTACCGCTCATCTTTTTAAGGATTGGTTTTCTAATTATTTCACCCCTGCTATCAAAAAGTATTTTAAGGACAGAAATCTTTCCTTTAAAGCATTGCTTATCCTAGACAATACACCTGGTCATCAACAGTCTCTTATTGTTGTTAACCCAAACATTAAGGTCATTTTCTTGCCACCCAATACAATGGCATTGCTTCAACCCATGGACTAGGAAGTAATTTCCTCATTCAAAGCCTACTATCTCAGGCGAACTTTTTCCAAAGCAATCGCAGCAACTACTAATGAAGAAAGCTCTTTTTCATTAAAGGAGTTTTGGAAGTCATTTACAATTGCAGATGCAGTGAAGATCATTGGGAAGTCATAGGATGAGGTTAATGTAAGCAACCTTCGTGGAGAGTGGAAGAAGTTGTTTCCTTAAATTTTGGCTGATTTTAAAGGCATAGAAGATACTGTGGAGGAAGTTACTGCTACCGTGATTGATATGGCAAACCAACTGGAGCTTGAGGTGGAACCTGAAGATGTTCAAGAGCTGCTAAACTCTCATAACCAAGAACTATCTAATGAAGATCTCCTCAGTCTGGCGGAGCATAAGAAAGAAAATGAGTTTGAGATTGAAGAGACCCCTCCTCCCAAAACGATGACAACAAAGAGGCTTTCTGAGGTTTTTAACCATTTAGAAGATGCCGTGGCTATTTTCAGTGAGGATGACCCCATCTTTGCACGAAGCTCGAAAGTCAGTGACTATAAGTGACTATGCTTGCTGCAGGGAAATCTATCAAGAGAAAAAGGAGGCATCACTGCAGAATTCTTTGGACAATTTTTTCAAGAGATCACAGCCATCCAGATCCTCAGAAAAACTTTCTAACTCTCAAGATGATGATGATTCCTCATCTTCCTTTGTTTCGCTTCAGTAAGTGAATTACGCCAAGGGAGCATTTGGTGAGCAAAAACTTAATTTTTATTTTATTAAATCGCTTTTGTGATAAATTTATTAATAATTTATTTGTTTTCTTCTAAATTTAACTTTGCTTACTCCTGAAGGTAATTACAAATTGAAGGTGCTACAGCCAGGCTTATTCCTGAAATATTAGGCCGAATCGGACGAATCACGAAACAGTTTTTCATCGGGGAGACAGTAACGTCACCTATCAGCCAAATTTTTTATGACACTGTCTATCGTCTCGTGGCCGAACTGTGAACTTTTTAGTGAAAATTTCGTGTTTTGCCTATCTCTGGACGTTTATCCTGTGAGTTTTTAAAATCATATGTTAAACTGCAATAATATTTTAAATAGGCTTTTCCAGGAATCTTTGACTAGTGTTCTTGGACAGGTACTAAAACATTCATTAAAATAATGGAGCATGCATCGAGCTGTGTGATAGCAGTGACACAGCGTACGCATATAAAACTGAACTGTGTAACAAGTGAAGGGAAAAGATGTGATATGTCATAAAAAAATTGTAATTTGCTTCTTATGCTTGATTATGTCACATTGCATCAAAATTGGTAGTGTGAAATTAATAAAAGTTTTAAGTAGAAAATTACAATTATAACTTCATTGCATATTTTAAATGGAAATAATTCACATCATTACCCTAAGAACAGTGAATACATACTGCAATTAAACATTGTGTCTGTGAAAAATAGTGAACCGCTCTTCGTTGAACCGCTTTTCATCGCAGTTTTCGAAAACGTAACCTGACGTATAAGCGGGGACTGCCAGTAGATGCGACAAGTCATTTTTCTGGCTATAATGAGACATGTTAGAGATTTCAAATAGATTTAGGTTTAGATTTAGGTGTAGTTCCACAAGACTGCTGTTGCATATTTTCATTGGCTGGCAGCGTAAGAATGTGAATTTAAATGTAATGTTTTAATACAAAACTAAGCTCAATCACTTGCCCCTCCCTAGTCTTAGAGTGCAGACCAAAATCCTACTTTTATGCTGATCTTCATTAATGTTATGATAACAGTTGATGAGCTGAAGCTCCAAATTCTTGGATTGATTTTCGCTGTTCTTTGGTTAAGTTTTGGCCATGTGGATTGCATTATTTAATTTTTTTACAATGTGATCTTCTGTCTACTATAAATGTTTTATCCTTCCCTAATGCTCAGAGATGGGAGGAGATAAATGTATGCACATCCTGGTAGGAAGAGAGGGGAGGAGGTGCTTTTTGTTATCCTGCTAATGAAATAACTTTATAATTCCTTATGTATTTGGTTTGTCTTTCTGCCTATTTCTACACATATATCTTATCTGTCCTGCTAAATGCATTTTAATCAATTTTATTATGTGTATCATGATATATGCCATCTTTCCCATACACTATTAATGGCTCTCCATCTGAGATAGAATTTTATAAGGTGGCTAGAAGGATTCAGTTAGATAATAGCCAATTTTTCTCATATATCTCTATCAATTCAAAGTAAATTGAAATTGCTTGGTGTAATGTGACTAATCATTGCTACTTTTCATGTGTGACTTATCTATGCCTAATGTTATTCTAAAAATTATTTCATAGTGATACTGGCATTCCACAAAGTTGGGCTTCAATAATTTAATTTTATAATGCAAATAATTTTGTTTATTGCCTATTAGGTTGCTTTGGATGTTTCTTCTATGAACAAAGGAGACTGCTTTATTCTTGATGCAGGAAGAGATATTTATGTATATGTGGGCCAGAATAGTAAGCGGACTGAGAGACTAAAAGCTATCTCTGCAGCTAATCAGATTCGTGACCAAGATCATGCTGGTAGAGCCAAGGTGAATATAATTGGTAAGTTCAACTTTTTAAACATATACTGTATTTTCCGGCAGGTAACGCATGAATTATCGATACAAAAAAGTTTGAAATTTAGAAAAAATTGATGTGTGCGTTATACGTATGAAAAGAAGTGAATACCTTAAAAATGAATTTATGCCTAGTACTATGATGCTTTGATTTCTCATTTATTTTTTACGACATTCATAATATTTTCTCCCATTCTTTTTATAAGCCAGAAAGTACGTAATTGTTGGAAACTAAATGATGACTAAAGACTTTTCACCACTAAAATTATAAAATTTCAAGTTCTAAGACTATTTATTGACAGATTTAACACGTAATCAAAAATCAGCTCTTGGAAAAGGAATTTTTATTTTTGTCCCAAGTTTTTACTACATGATGTTTAAATGTAAAAACGTGCATCCCTTCCCACGCTCTACAAATGGAGGGATGAAATGATTCTGTAATTGAACCAGTTCAATGTTTAACTTCGAGTAAAACTTGAGTATTTGAAATTCTATAAACTTTAGACCTTTCTAAATCAACCAAAAAGTGTTTTTTCCAGTTCTGGCCGGAATCACTTTCTGCATCGCACTGCACATTTCCTCCAATGTAAACTTCAAATCCACTTCACTTTTTCTCCATTCTCAAACACTGGAATCTCCCATGTTAAATTTTCTTCCAGCTTCCCAATTCCCTTTTTCATGGGCTAATTTCACCACTTCTAATTTAAATTGCATAGTGTATGAATTCCACTTTGATTTAATTTCCTTTTTCTTGCACTTTTTATTTAATAACGAAATAGGACACTTAGATAAAATCGGGAAAAAGAAAGCCTTACATCATTATTCATTTGATAAGAGACTCAAGAAAACCATAAAGACAGAAATCAGTATATTCTGTTATTTATTTATTCAAAGACCCTCTAATTACCAATCTGCAGAAATTTTTCGACTGCACATTATCTGTATCAGAGGTTCTCAACGTGGTGCCCGCCAAGTCATTTCTAGGTGCCCTCTTTCCTCTGCACACATGAAAATGTTCATAATCCTTTTTCCAATGATGCGAGTCTTGAAAATTTCGTTACTAATATTTTAGTTTGCAATGGTGTTGAAAACGTTAATGCTGTAACGAACAATAGCAATAACTCATTTGCTTCATGAAAATAGTCGTTAATACCAGAACAGTACAGAGACATCCTGTCGCCTGTAACGAGATATGACCCATTTCTTTCCACCCAGCTTCCTCAACTCAAGCTTCTCTCCCTCTGGCATAAAAAACTATTAAAATCATTTTCTTTTCTTTTCACAGAATTGAATTGTTTCAAGCATTACTGAAAAATATTAGTTGTTAAATATATTAAACTAGCATAATGCCTGTTGAAATATCAACGGAAGAATTATAGATAGATAGATGGATATTATTATTTTAATTTAAAATAATTAATATCACACTTTTACATATGAAATATTTTGTCATATACAACATTTCTAGTGAATATTCTGTTGTTGACGGGCTATCTTTATTTAAACTTAAAATAGTTGCCTCTCTTCCCCTCCCTCTCTCCTCCTCCCCCTTCTACTTCCCTCACTCCCCCCTCTACCTCTCTCTCCCCCCTCTCTCTCGTATTAAAAGTATTAAAAGCACGTTTATACTCATAAGGATTGAAATAACAATATGATATAGAGGTCTAACGATGGAATTGGTAGGCAGGGCAACATACCGTTAAAATGGCAAGATTTCCTCTAACTGTGTGAATTAAATGTTTACATTGAGAAATTTCGAACTGTAGGCAGAAAAAGATGAACAGAATAAGTAACCTTATGTTTTCTTAAAAATGGTTCATATCCGAAGAATGTAGGCTAAATCTTTCTAATTTTAATCTAAAAAAGAATGAAATCCTGCACGTCATAAAGCTGATTTTATGTGTTAACTTATTGGAACTTATTGGAAATGAAAATTATCCCCTGGAGTCAAACCCGGGTCTTTGATCTCGAGTTTGATACATGAAAACGTTTTGTTATATCATAATGCTATCCTGAAAATTTCATCAAATTCGGTTCAGTCGTTTGCGAGATATTAAGTTTAAAAAGCATTACATGACAAAGGGACAAAGTGACACTCTTTTATATATGTTTTATGATTATATAATTCATTGCATTTCTCGTGATTTCTATTTTTTCTGCTTGTGCCCGCCTCCATGTTCCAGAATTTGTTAAGTGCCCAATGGATGTAAAAGGTTGATAACCACTGATCTATACATTTTCATAGGCTTTAAAAACACTGATGCACAGTATCTACTAGGTGTGTGTTATCGACTGGAAAATACTGTAATTTCTGGTTCTGCCAGTAGTTTTTAATAAGATTTTCTGAACATGAATTTCCATTTTTATTCAATTTTATTTGTTCCAACAATCGTATATATTTCTGAATTTTTTAATTACAAGAAAATTACTGAAGTAGCATAACAAACTGAAAACCCTATGCTTTCTCCCATGTTAGAAGTGATAGAAAACCAAAACTGTCATAACTCTGGCAATTTCCAATCAAAATTAATGATTTTTCATATGTTACTTCTTTAAAGGTTGTAGTCAGTGAAAATCTCCTTGATTGTCAGCCAAAAAATATGATAATTGTTTTGAAATAGTTTAAAGCAAAACACAAAAATACAACAAAATTTTCAGTCGCTAGCTAAATCACATTCTGTTGATTTTAGATGGGTGCAGTATGTAGGAGAAATGCAAAGAAAGGTTCATATTTGCAGATGCTGCAATCAAGAAGCAATAGTGTTCAATGGTTTTTAAAATATTGAATTACATTTGAAAGAGCGAGTGTGCCATCCAAACAGCCGCAGTTGCTTCCTGAGGAAAAATATGCATTTACTTAAGGTTTAACTGTTGATTTAACCTAAATGCTTTAGATGCTTTGATTTTATAAACGTAGTATAGATGTCTCCAAAATTGGAAAAAATCAAAATTTCCAAATGTTATTGCAGCCAAACTACTGGAGATATTTGGAAAATTCTTTTTGATTAAGAGAACTCTTATCCATCTATGATTTTTCCAATTATTAGATTTTTCATGTAATTCATAGATTTCTGATTGATGGCTTCAAATTTGGATAATTCAAAATGCTGAAATGATGTTATAGACAAACTAATGAAGCTAAAGGAGTATAGATTTCATGCACGGGAAGGCCTAGTGAGGCTCTACACTCCAGCAGTGCAAGTTTGTCCTGAGATGCCCATTTGCAATGTCAAACTTACAATAAACAAACAAACTAAATGAGGCATGACTGTACTTTTAGTAATTGAGCTACACCTTCACAAGTATATTAGTAATATATTTTATGTACATTTTATTTAGAAAAATATCCATTGAATAATTATGAATGGCAAAATATTAAGAATTTGAAGGTCACTTGCAGAAATAATGATTGGTTACGGACTACCTCAAAGTCTTGTGTTCTTCTATCAGTCAAAAAAAATAATAATATTTTGCTAATACTTGGTTGCAATATTTTGTCAGTAACAACTACATTTGTGATATTTTTCTCATCCTCAGATGAATACAGCAATGAGGTTGAAAGGAGTCATTTTTTTGAAGAACTGGGTTCTGGCAGTCCAGCGTCAGTGGCTGCTGAGGCAACTGGAGGAGATGATGTGGAATTTGAAAGGCAGGTTGAGGTGAGTTTTTATAAATAGTGTCTAGTAGATTGATACATATTTTGTTAACATTGTTTTAGAAAATGAATTGGGATTATAAATAGGCCTGATATTCAACTAAACTGATCTATCACATAATGCTGTATTTCTTTTTTATTGGGATGAGGTAAAAATATGTTGTCAGTTAAAAACATAATTCAAGTAATTTTAGCTATGTGTAAGTTATGGGCCAAACCTGAACTGCGGGCAGATATCATTCTACCCAGCCACTTTGGGTAGATCCTGATATATTTTCCTAAAATGCACATTTTCAGGATTTGACCAGGCAAATCAAGATGTGGCCATATTGTTTTGAGCAATTTTGTTGAATTATATTTTCATTCTGGCAAATGCTAACATGAAGGCTCACGCCACAGCTGTGGCATGATCTGCCTTTTACTCACTGGCTAATCATTTATATTTTAGTCATCAGGCCTTTGCATCACGTATTATTTATTCTTCAAGCCTTTCTCCTGTTGCTATCATGGTTACTTTATTAGTGTTATGAAATTAAGGTTTGAAGAAAATTTATGAGAGTTGAAGAAAGGTAACTTGAGTGAATTATTAATGGAAGAGCATTTATACAGAATCAATATTTTTGTCTTACTGTTCAAATTAAATGTGAGTTACATTACGCACAATAATTGTTTTATGTGAAAACCCATGTACTGAAAACAATTTTCCCATTGAACACTGTAATACAAATTAGTTACATTCTTGATCAGTTACATTCCACTAGTAAACTTGTTTAAATTGATGCATTTCCATTTTAAAATTGTAATAAAGATTTGTTAACATGTAAAATCATTAAATATGTACATTTCTCTTTACTCTGTCTTTTTCGTTCATTTTTGTGATGATGTCATCATAAACATTCGAGGCCAACAGGTTGAGAATCCTTAACTATATATCCGACATCCTTCAGATTTGACATGTTGACGTGTGAAAATCTAACACAGATAATTGGCTAATATATTTCTTCTCCTAGCTTCGACTCTAGATTTGACTCATTTGCCCTATGAAATATCCAGAAACATACACAAGGCACCTTTTATTATCATTTTAAAATATGTTAAAATCCACCATGACTCTGACGTTTTCATGTGTAAAATGATGAATTTTTTCTTTCAGTGAGAAAATTTAAATTCATTCCCATATAGTGTGATCGATATCAACTCTCTATGGCTAACTCACAAGATGATTTGTGCCAACACTGATACACTTTGTTTATAAGAAAAAACGTTCCTAAGAATTACAGTCACTTACAAGCAAAAATGCATAGTGTAAATCAGGAGATTCCTTAGAATTTTAGTCTAGGGGTGATGACCCTTTGGTTCGGAATACATTCTCCTATTTGTTGTCTAGTTTTAAGACCCAATTACACACTATCTAATCGTGCATGGTCATTTAAGAAAGCATTCCTCATATAAATCAAGGACTGCCTGTACTGTTCTACATCAGTTGTCTGAAATTAAAGGTTTGCATCTTACTATCGGTCTATAACTCGGGTAGTTTTTCCAGAGACTTTTTGCTGCTTGAAAGGTAGACATGATATACAGTATTCACTATTTAAAAAATAATACTTCTGTACCTGCACGTTTGCATTTTATTATTTCAAAGACCCATTAACCATGATGAAGTTGTAATAATTTCAAATAATTATATTTAATCTTTCAAAGGCACACTAAAGCTGTCTATAAAATATGGAAATTAACATTTTAGCTTAAATGTTTGATCATGTGTTTAAGTTGATGTATTTGATAATAAAAAATTTAATCATTATTTTGTTACAGAACAACGTCACTTTATACAAAGTGAGTGATGAAAGTGGAAACATGGTTGTGCAGAAAGTTGCTGAGAAGCCTCTTCACCAGAATATGTTAACTTCATCAGTAAGTGTTATTTATATTCTTACATTGCATGGGAAATCTTTGTTATTAGCATCTTTCCTCGATGTTTTGTTTTTCTATTAGTTTCAAAGTGATTCAACAATGAACTTGGACCGACATACAAGGTACTACCCATAAGTTATGAGAATGTATTTGCAAGCAAAGATTAGTTTAATTTACCTAATTTTGCTTCATGCCCCCTTCCAAGTACTCCCCTTGGGAGTTAGTACACAGATCCCAATGATTCTTCCATTGTTGGAAGAATGTCTGATACTCCTTTTGGGTAATAATGTAAAGTACCGCTTGTGATTTTTGCTGAATTTCCAAAAAAAGGTTGTACTACGTGTTTTTTTTAACCCTTGAGGACTCGTGTTAAAAATTATTAAATAAGTACTTGCGCTAGGTAGAAACAACCCAAATATTTTCATGCTCAAAAAGAATAATTAGACTCAGAATATTTTTTTAATTATTAAAAATGTTTAAAATATATCAATAGAGAAAAATACAAACAATGTAAATTTAAAATAATATATATCACCATCCAGTAGGAAAATTTTTTACTTTTATCGGTAGTGTTTTTATCATAATTGCCAAAATACATTTGAAAATGTCGTTAAATCCACCTTAAAAAGTAGCTAAAAAGTCGCTAAACTCAAAGAAAATGTCGCTAAAAAGTCGTTAGAAATAAAATAGTGCATAATACTTCAAATAATTTTTATTAATCTAATTAGTATACTTATTATCTATTTTATAAACTAGCAGAATTTCCCGTTGAATTTCAGCAGATTTAGTGAAGCTACTACAGCACAACATACAAACTCTTTAAAATATATAATAGTAGATACTTTTTAAATTACAATTAGCTTTACTTAACAATTAATCATATTTGCTTGTAACAATCCGTTTCCGAGCCTATTGCATTCAAATATAACGATAATTTTATTTCTTATCATATTACTTTCTCCAAATCCAGCTTCATTTCTTGTGTAATTATGTCTCGCTGAAATATTTACTTTTATGGCTTGAATAAGCAACGTACAGTTGTCCATGATGAAACACTGACTGGTAAATGTACACCAGATACGTGAGCTTATTTACGTTAATAAACATTATAATGTAGAATATAATGATTTTACTTACAAAAAATGTAAGATTCCAGTATTCAATAGACGAAAGAAGGTTCAATTACTTTCATCAATAGCTATAAACGCTTCCTGAATAATAATCAGAATCTATTTACGTTGCTATCCATAAACATCGATTGTTTCATTGCTTAAACAAAAGTGCAAATCGAATAATGCTAAACTTTCGTCTATTTATAAGCTTCGTTGAAGCTAATTGAATCGGAGGTAACAATGACGGCCGCCTTGGCAATGCCCGGGAGGGGTACGAAAAATCCACAAAATTTTGAAACAAATAGCGTATTTCTGAAAACTTCGATCATGTAACATGTAAACTTTGCAGGAATAAGATAGTATAGAGTTTTAATCGTCGAATAAAGCAAAAACGAAAAAAAGTGGCCCATATTTACGTATTTTGATGCTTGAAGGAAGAATATCTTGCAAGTCAAGAAGTGATTCATACGTGTTATCTTATGGAAAAATGTTAATCCCCTATATTGACAGCACTGATTAATCCCGGTTGACCAAACATTGACCATTCACTAACAGTAAGTTAGGATGTAAGGAAGAATTGTACCAAATTTGGTTATTCTGGCTTTTATCATTTAGGAGGTGTTCCATGAACAAACACATGCTTCAAAATATATTATAGTAGATTTATCACTTGACATGGCATCTAAAAGGAAATGTAATAGTAATAATGTAAGTGAATCAAATAAAAGTGCATGAGACTCATAGTTATGAATTGAAATTAGAAATTTTAACAATACTCCGGACGTCTAACGGATTGGACATTGGTGATTTTCACGTGCGCGGTTGACATCCAACAGATCAGACATTGAGAGTAAAAGGGGTGGCATTGGGATAATTCGTCCCAGGCACCAAAAATCATAGCTACGCCACTGCCTTTCGGGCGTTGCCAAGGCGGCTGTCATTGTTACCTCTGATTCAGTTAGCTTCAATGAAGCTTATAAATAGACAAAAGTTTAGCGTTATTCAATTAGCACTTTTGTTTAAGCAACGAAACGATCGATGTTTATGGATAGCAACGTAAATAGATACTGAATATTATTCAGGAAGCATTTATAACGATTGATGAAAGTAATTGAACCTTCTTTCGTCTATTGAATACTGGGATCTTACATTTTTTGTAAGCAAAATCATTATATTCTTCATTATAATGTTTATTAACGTAAATAAGCTCACGTATCTGGTGGACATTTACCAGTCAGTGTTCAATCATGGACAACTGTACGTTGCTTTTTCAAGCCATAAAAGTAAATATTTCAGCGAGGCATAATTACACAAGAAATGAAGCTGGATTTGGCGAAAGTAATATGATAGGAAATAAAATTATTGTTATATTTGAATGCAATAGGCTCGGAAACGGATTGTTACAAGCAAATATGATTAATTGTTAAGAAAAGCTAATTGTAAATTAAAAAGTGTCTACTATATATTTTAAAGAGTTTGTATGTTGTGCTGTAGTAGCTTCACTAAATCCGTTGAAATTCAACGGGAAATTCTGCTAATATTCCAATATTTGGCGTGTTTCCATTGTTTTTAACTCGAAAATCCAGCCATAACTATACGATGCAATGATAATAATGATTTACCAATTCGCAGAAATACTGTTAAGGACAGAGTGATGACCATGAGCTCTGATATAGAAAATCAAGTGAGAAAAGACTTAAATGCTTGTGATTTTTTTTCTATTTATCTCGATGAAACCACTGATGCTTCGTCATCGGCTCGATTGGCTATCATTGCAAGATATTCTAGTGGCCATGCAATATACGAGGAATTACTAAAGCTAGAAACTTTGCCTGTAAATACATGAGGAACAGATATACGTGACGTTGTTGTTAAAATGTTTCGTGATAGAAATATAGATATGTCAAAAATAGTGTCAATTACGACAGATGGTGCACCGAATATGGTTGGACGAAATGTTGGATTTGTGAAGCAATTTACAGATGCTGTTGGTCATCCCCTTGTATCTTTTCACTGTATTATTCATCAAGAGGTATTATGTGCTAAAGTAGGCTTAAAAGAACTGAATATTGTAATGGCAGTTGTAACAAAATAGTAAATTTGATAGCTGCACGGGCTTTGCATAAACGAGAATTTAAGTCACTCTTAAATGAAGTTGAATCAGTTTATAATGGATTACTTATGTATAATAATGTGCGATGGTTGAGTTGTGGTCAAGTACTTGATCGATTTGTGGTGTGCTTAAATGAAATTAAGCTATTTCTAGATATGAAAAACTTGGAACAGTTTTTTCAATTAAGTGATGTTGCTTGGCTCAGTAGACTTATGCTTTTCAGTGATTTGTCATTGCATCTAAATTAACTCAATATAAAATTGCAAGGTTTTGGAAAAACTATTGACGTGATGTTTGGCTTGATCAAAGGTTTTGAAAGCAAGCTCAACATTTTTAAATGTGACTTAGAAAGTAGAAGTTATAAGTACTTTCCTTAGCTAAGGCGAAACGGTTTACACAAAATATCGCTTAACACGAAAATATTTTTTGGTCCCACGAAAAAAATACATGCAAAATTCTTCGGATAACACGAAATGGCATTTGAGATAGGATTTCCCCATGACTGTAGTAATATCTTCGGCTGTGTATTATATCCTATTATTGATAAGTATCATTGATTTGCCTACGAGCCTAATTCAATATTTGATGAATGAAAACTTTACGATTAAAACTATTAACATGGAATTCAGTTAACTGGAAATTCAGATAACACGAAATGATTGTGCTGGTGCCTATCATTTCATGTTAACCGGGTTTCACCATATCTATCTTTAAACTATCTCAACATTCAAGCCCAAATAGCTTTTCAACTGTTGGTTACAGCCTGAGGAATGAAAAATACAATGTAATTAATGATACATTATATTAAAATGAAACTTTATCTATAGGTTGTAGCATGAAATTTTAACAGTTTTGTCAAATCTTCCACCTTATAATGATCTGTATTATAATCTGCATAGGATTCTTGTTTTCTTGTCTACACACTTTTGCAGCCACACTCTAGATGTGATTTGTTAGTTCCGCGCTCGCGGAGGGTGCGTATCGCCACGATCCGACAGGGATTTTAGGGAAATAACAACAGGGGAAGTCGTGGAATGGCTTTTATTATCTCGATTAGGTTACATGTCCGTCGTTTAACACATCAAGACCGCTACTACCAGGTCACCTCATTGTTCATTGGCGCCTCTCTTAGCGTGCCCTATGTGACCAACGTGGTCATCTCTCATTGGTTCTACAATGCAACGGCTGCTCAGTCATCATGGAAGTTTCACAGGAAGTCCTTAAGATAGCGAAGTGGCTCTCAGGAGAAGAGAATGCAAGGTAGCATTCTTGGGCAGTGGAGAAGGTGGGGGAAAAGGGGGAGATATGCACAGGTGCCATCCGGTGCTAAAGGCAAAGGAATGGGAATGGGAAATCTATGCACTTACAGATTTAAGATAATTCCGAGTAGTACAAGTTTGAAATTTGGCAGGAATGTATGAATCACACATTTAAAGGCAATGATGAAAAATATTCCAAAAAAGACCTGGGTTCGACTCCAGGAGATAATTTCTGTTTCCTGTAAGATAACAGGTAAAATGCAATCTTTTGACATGCAGACAGTGAGGGACCGGGATACGGCAATATAATTTTCTTTCCTATCATATTGATGGGCATTTATGCTAAGTACTTAAGTATTTTAGATATGAAATTTAAAAAAATATTCAATGAACTTTCAAGCTTCTCAGTGTTTATTATTAAAAATGCTGGCAACATTTCTAATTTGCAATGCAAACTTCTCTAGTACATAAATAATGCAGATTGTTTCTTGAAGCTGATGCTTTCATTTTATCTTGTATTTGAATAAAGAGAGATTGTAAATAAATATTAGTGCTGTTTCCTATTGACAGATACAATTTCTTGGCTGACGTTATGTTGGATAAGCAAATCTTAGTATTGGAAAGCAAAATATTCAGCCTCATAAGTTCGGTATAGGATAATCGAATCATTGGAAAGCGTACCATTGTAAAGTGAGGACTCTCTGTACATATAAAGTTTTGTGCTAATCAGATAATTAGTTTTTGAGTTAGTGTGCCCACAAATGCTATCATACTCACACACATTGAGAAAATAGTGAAAACGTACTCAGGATACCTCAAAACATGTTTACATTGGAATCTCAAATTCAATTTTTTTCATGAAAACAATAATTTCTACTATACTATTATATATGGAGAAAGAAAAGTTACCTAACTTTTTACTGCAAAAAATAATTTTAATCTTGAATTATGGCATCCTTGGAATTAAAGAATTGTCAACTTACACTAAATGATCGAGGACTTATAATTAGCCTTTTTATAATATAATAAACTTGTTTATATGAAATTTGAAGCACATTAAATTTTTAAAACCATTACACATAATTAGTTAAATATTTTAAAGTTGTTAAAGCATTTTTTCAAATTTAATATAATGCTGTGATGAATTTATAAAGTTTACTTTGGTGTATTAAGTGTATATATCTTTGGCTCTTTTTCAGTGTTTAATTATCCCGTTTAATTTTTCTAATATATTTTCTTTTTTGTTGACACAGGATGAAGGAGAAAAGGTAAAGTTGTTCGAAATTTTATAAAAGCATAACATTGGTGGTGGCAATTCTTGGATTATAAACTCTTGTGATTGACAATTACCATATTTACTTGTGTACCCCACCCACCTTTTTTTCCAAAATGTCGGTAAAAAAGGGACTGCATGTCATACATGAAAATTTTTGAACACGTTATATAAATTGAGTCTCAATATTAAATTTACTGCACACACTTGCGTCTGCATTTATATTCATAGAAGACTAAGAATTCTATGAAGTATATGTATATCTGTACGATCAAGCAAACATTTAGGGTTTAAATGCGCAGTTTATACTGCCTTTGTTACATCTTCAAGATCACGATGGACAATTTGACGATCAAGATGACGTTATATTTAAATGTTTTAAGTTTATTATTGTTTTTTAAAAAAGCAGTCCTGTCATTAAATTTTACTATCAATTTCTACCTATTCTTTTGCCTGAATAAGTTGGCATCTGGTATCTGTGTTCGCCAAATCTCATCGTGAGTTGCTGATGCTCCTTTAACATAGGAGTAGCGACTATTGAGGAGATTTTTGTTAGCATCATCATAAAGAGATTACCCAATAAATTGCATCACATAAGTAGGAGGGAGAAGATGCTTACTTGGGCTGACCTTTTTTCAGGGAGGAGGAATCAGGGAAGAGGCCAATCTTTTTCTTTAATCCTAGTTGTCAACTTATTCCAGCATAAATTTATTTTTTTCCCTCAAAACTGGCCCAAAAATAGGAGTGCACATGGTATACAAGTAGATATGGTATATACTTACAGTATTATTTCTCTAACGATGTTCTTATTTGTACAATTTTATGGAACTACTCAATTAACTTATTATTAAATCGATTGGAAAATAATCATTTCACTTTCCTTTGGCATTGTTTATGATTCAGTTAATTTAAGTGACCATGAAAATGCAGCTTTTTAATGCAAGTCTACCTTGGCAGTTATTTTTCATCACTATCTTGTCAAAATTTATCAGAACTTTCTTTCCTTTTACTTATTGCATTTTTCATGAAAATATTTGCAAAATTGTATGTACAGCTTGCAAAAACCTTCTTTCTTTTTTTTATGTTTTAAATCATGGATATTATCTTTTCTGCTGAATGTTGTTAATTAAGAAATAGAGATGGTGTGTGGTGCATGTATCACTTAATTGACATGCTGCTTAGAAAAGGGAAGCATTAAAAAAACAAATCTCATAAGGAAAATGCTAAAAATGCTGTTTTTAACAACTTTTATATTAACTTACCGCGATATATATAGGTATACAGGTGACTCCTGAGATTCGACAGGGATGTGTTCCTGAAAACGTGGTTGAATCTTGAACCATCAAATGTCGAATCAGTACAAATTCAAACAATTAGAGCAGAAATAACAATGTCTAGACTGAAACTAAACTTCTCATGGTTGTGCGGGCCGAAAATTACTTCGCGTAAACTAGTGTCTGATTCGACCGATTGATCAGCTGGGTTGATTCGACCAGTCGAATTCTCGAGTTGGTCGAATCTCGAATGGTCAAATCTCGGGAGTCGCTTGTATATGTAGGTATGTAATTTTTAAAGACACCACAAATAATGTCTAATAACATTAGAATGGCTGCATCTATTTTAGCCATTCTTTCAAAGAGTGCCACACATAAAGACTCTTATGTGTAATCACCATCCCTTAGGATTAATTAATAAATTTCATCAGATATAGGACAACATTTGTAACAAAAAAGTCCACAAGAGCATATAATTACGACTTATAGTTTAGGAGATAAAAATTCGAGGTCAGTTTGCTTATTCAATGTTTCTTTGTTTTCAATGTATGTTTTGAAGATCAAATTTTCAGGTCATAAAGTAGGGGTGCACGTTATACATGGATAACACTTATGTGCACTTAAAATCGGAAATTAAAGTGAATCTACCTTGCACCAGATTCTCGCTTTTTGGGTGAATTAAGGGGAAAAAACAATAATTATTGATAATCCAGGTTATACATATATTAATTATACATAAAGAACACCTAATTACTTCTATACAGTTATAATTCCATCCTCTCCAAATATTCTGCATTTCACTAGGTCATCAGCTGATTGCTGTATTCTTTGCAAAATTGTCAGGTAGCCTTCCTGCAAACGCATCGAAAACAAAGAAACATAGAATAAGCAAATTGAAATAATTTTATTTAGTTAATGATTCTAGTATGTAAAATTAACAATGTAAGTAATTTAAAACCCGTAGAATGACATGTATGAACTTAATCTTATCTGTCATGTTTCCTGTTTCCAGATTTGTTTGTTACATTTTTGCATTATTAGTTCTATTAAACAGTTTTAGAATGAGATAGGAAAGAGAGAACCAACATCCACTATATCAGAACTCGATCTATTTTATAGTTCCCTTTTTGTCTTATTTAAAATGATTGGTAGCAGTGGCACTATGCTTTTCTACACAGCATCAGTTTGGCGAACTTACTGTATGAAGTTGCTGCCATTTCAACTCATTCGCTTTCAATATTGATGATATCTCTCTAAGACGTTATGTGGAGCTTATTGAATGTAATACTTGTGGGCAAGTCCAAGCATTTTAAAATTTTTAACTGGCGATAATTTTTGCGCTTTAACGTATTTATTTACTTCATACTTAACAGGATGATATAATTTTGTTCTTATATGTTACAAAAATCAAGGGTGCGCATTATACACGATATAAGAAAAAGTACGTGTGTGCATTATACACGAGGCTCCATTATACATGATTATATGCAGTAGTTCTTTAAAACTTATAAGTATTAGTAAAATTTAAACCATATAAGGTAAAATAACCGATTAAAGGAATTTATAAGGCCCAATCGTAGAATTTTTATTATAAAAGCTGTCATTGTGGCAAATTGGCTTGGACATTACCTAAGGGGTGAGACAGTATGATTAAAATTATGTTAGAAGAAAAACTGAAAGGAAAAAGAGAAAGAGGAAGGAAAAGTTTTCAGATCCTAGATCACATGAAGAGTAAAGTGAGATATCAAGGAATGATCACAGTTGTAATTACAATAAAATAATTGCATAAGTCAATGTCCTTTTTTTCTTTAATTACTTCCAATTGAACATTTTATCATTTTCATCATTATACCTTTAACAGGTTTCTATGGTAATCAGTGGTGCAGTTTTGGGGCAAATACTTCATCACATTATTATCGGAGCACTTGTTTATTGATTTATCTGCAAGAACCATCTCGTAATGATAGAAGCTAATGAATAAAGGTACTGATTCTAATTTGGACACCTTCAATCCATGTTGTTTCCATCTGACACTCACACACTTGATGTTTTTGTCTCCAATTATGGGGGTGGGGAAGGGGCAAATACCTGATTTCCACACCCCTGGCTGTACCAGTGGTGAAGTTTGTTTCATGAATTATATTGTCTGTTTTTTCTGGAAGACATTTGGCTTGTATTTGATAAAGTGCAAGTAATTGCTGCAATATCAATTTGTTTTGAAGTGAATAAACTGCATTTTTAGGGAAACTTAAAACCCTTAGCACTCGCTCATTATATGAATGTGCTCTAATTTTATTATTTATATGTTACAGGATTGCTTTATCGTGGATACTGTTACATCTGGATTATTTGTCTGGATTGGAAGGCAAAGCACCAAGAATGAGAAAGTGGAAGCAATGAGGAAAGCTCAGCAATTTCTCACCAATAATAACTACCCTCAATGGACTAGGGTGAGAATTCCTTCATATATAATTTCTAATAATTTTAAGTACATCCTATAAACATTCATTGTTTTTAGTACATCCTCTCTTTACTTTAATACTAAATCTTTCATATTTAATCTTTAGTTAATTTAGATTAAGAGAATTAGCTCTGCATATTTATTTTACCATAATCAATTTTTTACACTTGCATGCTCTACTAGATGTAGAAAGAGAACTCTGTCAAACGAGTGCAGTGTAAAGCGAGATATCTAGTAAATTAGCACAATTAAAAGCAATTTTTTATGCTGAAACTTGAACGTGATTGGTTTTTAAGATTGATCTGTGCATTACTGGTATACCTCACTTAACGACAGAGTTATGTTCCTCAAAAACATGTCATTAAGTGAAATTGCATTAAGTGAATACCGATTTTATGCTTATTCTCAAGTTTCAATGCCAGATGTGTTCTTTGAAAACTGCTATGGCATTACTTTCGAACTTAATAAAACATTTAAATAATATTTAGTGAGCCATACCAGCATTTTATACTACGGAAAATGCATGTATTATGTTCATTTACAAACAGGTACCAAAATTATGCAACAAGTTTAAACTTTAACTACTGTTCGAGCATAATAATAATGAGAAACGAGGGCTTACTGCATTGCGTTTCAGGAATGGCATAGTTATGATGGGGAACTATGAAACCACAAGATTGAAGTAATTTCCAGACCACCCAGGGAGGTAAACTTCATGGTGCGTTGGTTTATTCCGTCCCCATTAGACCTATAACCACAGAATATATAAAAATTGCAGAGAAGTTATTAACACTTTCGTCCTCACCAGCGTTTTAAATTTTCTTCAATCACAGACGATAGAGCTTCATCTGTTGTGGTTACAGGTGATTGATGTTTAAGAAATGGTTTTTATCGTCATTTGTGTGCTCTTTCTCTTCTTGTAGAGCTGCTGGTAACACTCGTATGCCTTTTTAGGTGCGTTTTGCTTCCAGCGTGAGCGCCTGTTATGTCCGTTCGTCTGTCCGCATGTTCATTCTCAGCTTCTACAGAACGGATTTTCATGAAATTTGATATTAAGGACTTACAAATAAATATAATAAGAAAATCGCAAAAATGAATCACGTATGCCAATCAGGGGTACCACTTTACTGGTGACAAAAAATTAAATTTTCATCATCTACTATAATATATTTTGAAGTATTTGTGTGTTTGTTCATAGAACTCCTCCTAAATGATAAAAGCTAGAATAACCAAATTTGGTACGATTCTTCCTTACATCCTAACTTAGTGAATGGTTAAGGTTTGGTCAACCGAGAGTAATCAGTGCCGCCAATATAGGGAATTAACATTTTCCCATAAGATAACACGTATGAATCTATTTCTTGACTTGCAAGATATTCTTCCTTCAAGCATCAAAATACGTAAATATGGACCAATTTTTTTCGTTTTTGCTTTATTCGACGAATAAAACTCTATACTATCTTATTCCTATGAAGTTTACATGTTACACGGTCCAAGTTTTCAGAAATACGCTATTTGTTTAGAAATTTTGTGGATTTTTTTGTACCCCTCCCGGGCGTTGCCAAGGCGGCTGTCATTGTTACCTCTGATTCAATTAGCTTCAATGAAGCTTATAAATAGACGAAAGTTTAGCATTATTCAATTCGCGCTTTTGTTTAAGCAACGAAACGATCGATGTTTATGGATAGCAATGTAAATACATACTGAATATTATTCAGGAAGCGTTTATAACGATTGATGAAAGTAATTGAACCTTCTTTCGTCTATTGAATACTGGAATCTTACATTTTTTGTAAGTAAAATCATTATATTCTTCATTATGATGTTTATTAACGTAAATAAGCTCACGTATCTGGTGGACATTTACCAGTCAGTGTTCAATCATGGACAACTGTACGTTGCTTTTTCAAGCCATAAAAGTAAATATTTCAGCGAGACATAATTACACAAGAAATGAAGCTGGATTTGGCGAAAGTAATATGATAAGAAATAAAATTATCGTTATATTTGAATGCAATAGGCTCGGAAACGGATTGTTACAAGCAAATATGATTAATTGTTAAGTAAAGCTAATTGTAAGTTAAAAAGTGTCTACTATATATTTTAAAGAGTTTGTATGTTGTGCTGCAGTAGCTTCACTAAATCCGTTGAAATTCAACGGGAAATTCTATTAGTATCTCATAAAGTATTGCTCATATCAAAATATTTTTCAAATAATAGTTGTAGAACTAGTAAATAAGAGTATTTCCTTTCCTATACATTTTTATCGTAGGAGTAGCCGTTATCAAGAAAATCAAACAAAAATGTCTTAATTGGAGTTGAACTTAGAAAATTTCTTGCATGGTTACTTCTTCATTCTTGCTAACATAAACAATCTTACAAACAAACATTTAATTTCCTTACTTGTGCATGTAATATTATTAAATAGGAAGAAAATGGATTATTTATGATGAAGAAAAGAACTTTAAAATACAATTTCTCTTACATACAGGTAGATAATTTCTTTCTAATACTCCATTGCACAAAACGCTCCCATTTGTGATACGTTGTACACTTTCCTAACTTGTTTACCTTTCTGTTTATCTGCTGCTTCTCTCTGTGTTTTCGTCTTTCTCAGCAAAAATGGCCATTGTAGTTTCTAAATGCGTGAAGGCATCTGACAAGTCTTTAGCCATTATTACTTGTTGAGATCGTAGCATTGGCATTTCTTCAACCTTGTCTTGTTTTCTTTGATTTTCAAGTTCCAGAAGTTCTTCGGTAGACAATTCTAGTAAATTGACTACATCTGCCTCCTCAACTTCCTCTAAGCCAGCCTCTTTAGCACTGGTTCCTGAAACTCATGGAAGTCTAAGATACAATCAGGCCAAATTTTTCTCCATGCTCCATTCATGTTGGAATTCTTAACTTCCTTCCATGCTGCTTCAATGCCGTTCATGGCTTTAACTATGACAAAGCACCACCAAAAGTCTAATTGATGCCTCCTTGTTATTACTGGTTGAGTCGATCAGCTTTTCCATTGTGTGCTGCAAGTAGTACAACTTAAACAATGCAATCACTTCATTCATTGGTTGTAACAATGGAGTTTTGTTTGGAGGAAGAAAGATCACTTGCCTCGTCAAGGTCAATTGAATATTCAGGCAAATTGTAGATAGTAAGCAGGGCCTTGTGATTTAATTTCTTTTCGTTACAATATTTTTCCACATCAGGACAGAAATGCAAATTAAACCACTGCCTGAAAATATCAGCCGTCACCCACACTTTCTTGTTCGACTTCCAAATTACAGAGAGAGTGGACCTGTTGTGGCTTTTCAGTGCTCTAGGAATTTCCGCACTGTATACTAATAAGTCTTCAGCTTCAGATCTCCAGCAGCATTCCCACCAAGCAGAAGAGTAAAGTGATCCTTTGACACTTTAAAACCCAGTGCACTCTTTTCTTCTTTTGGAAATAAATGTCCTAGCTGGCAATCTATTTCAAAGTAAGCCAGACTCATCAACATCAAAGACTTGTCTAGGACTGTATTCTCCGTCCTCTATCACTGTTTCCAAAATTGCTGGATAAATAAAGAGCAGCATCCACGCTGGCACTAACACGTTTCCCACTAAGTTTAATTTTGTGTAAAACAGTAGACTCTTTAAACCTCACGAACCACACCCATCAAGAGATTTAGAACTTTTACCTTGTTTGGATCTGAAATCATAATATGTACTCGGGGATTTAGCTTGAATGATCCTTAGGCTTACAAGGGAAGGTCTCGTACTTAAACGCTAACTTTGGGACGAAACTATACTAGGTATATTGTAGAGAATCAAAAAAAGCCAATACATGTTGCCGTTTTTTCTGTCAGGCTCATATTTCTCGAGTATATATAACTCCTTAACCATACAAGGCAAATATTTAGAGACAACACAAAAGGAGAAAAATAAAAGGTGGTCAAGAAAGGAATAAATAAAAAAAGGGGGCATACTTACTGGTTTACATTGTTAACCTGCAACAGAGACCTGCTGGTAATTTTGTGAATCTGTACGATTGCAACAGGGGCCTACTCAGCAACCACACACACTCACACAATTAGAAAAAAAGAAAGGGGAAAGGAAAAGGGGTGGGAAAGAAAACAATACCAGGTTTACGAGAAGTAATTCTGTGCCAGGTACCTGGTATCACCGACGATGTCTGCAGGTTTGTGTCTTTCAACTACGACAGAGACCTGTCAGACAGAACACTCACACATGCACTCAAGTAACATTCTCTAAATATCTAAATATTCAGTGTAACACTAAATACATATTTCGAGAGCAATGCTTTCATCATCAGTAGTGGTTGATGTGGAATGAAGGTGCTGCGTCTAGTGTGTGATAATTAAATGGAAGCATGCTTGTGTGTAAGTGAAAGGCTTTACTTTAACTTATAAATTTTGTCATATTTTACAAAATTTCTTTGATTTCATATCCACTTCATAAAAAAATGTAGATTCACCCTTGTTACTCTTGAAGTTTTATGCCATTTTATATATGTAATACTAGGGGTTCTGCCCCTACTCGCTTTGCTTGCCTCCACCTTCCTTTGCACACGACCTCATCTCCGTGAAGTTTCCGAAGGACTGCAGTTGGGGGTGAGGCTTCAAGAGCGAGCTCGAGGGATGCCAGACAGGGATTGGTCGAGGCAGGAACAGTGTGCGCAGAGTGGGGATACCCAGTGACGTGTACTGTTTCCAAGGTCAAGTGTCTGACAGGACGACGACCGTCATAACTTTTTTATTAGTATAAAGAGATAACCTATGATTCAAGAGTGGTAGTAATTCAAATTCACAGAGGTCTTATGTTAAATATTATACATATCATAAATAATTTTCCATTCCTATGGATATATGTCAATGACAAAAAACTGATGTTTATGTTAATGTACTTTATTTGTAGATCCAAAGAATAGTTCAAGATGCAGAACCATCATCTTTCAGGCAGTATTTTAGTGGATGGAGAGAGGCTTCTGATCAAAGCGGCCTTGGTAGAGCTTATGCAAGGGAGTCTGTTGCAGGTATTATTTAGTTAATGTTGCTTTAAAGCTTGAATTTATAATAGTTTATATATTATGAGTTGATGAAAATTAATTTATGTAAAAAAATTACATTTAACTTAGTGAAAATGTATTGATGTCATAAATTTAACTGTTTTAGTCTTGACTTTGTGGAATATTTTCATGATCAGGAGTAAATTTAACACTTTGTAATTTTCCACTATTTTATTATTAGCTTACAACCATGGTTTAATTATCAGGTGAAGAAAGAAATACAGATCTAAGTGCATAAAGCAGTGAGGTGATGTATCACATCGAAACCATGGTCGTAAGCTAATAAAAAAATAGTGGAAAATTACAGTGTTAAATTTATTTCTGATCATATTGATGTCATTATATATAGCCTGTTTACGTCTTTTTTGTTAGATAGCCATGTATTTGTTTCTTTATGTAATATTTTGATGAAAGTGTTTTCATTTGTTTTTATCTTAATTTTTACTTTAGATTTCATAATTAAGTTAATTAGAACAATTATAATTTTGTTTGATGGGTATCAAACCAGTAAATATTTAAAACATCTAGGTTTTTATGATTGAGGTCAAGTTGAGAAATTCTAGATGTCCTCAAAAAAACCATCTGACACTGAGATTCTCTTTTCAAACTTTATTGAGCCACTGTATCATGAATTCATTGCTCATCCAGCCTTTATCATTGCACTTGAAGGTTAGGCTATGTATTAGTTTCTCCCTGGGTAGATTTTTCCTCTTGAGGATCACAAACTTGCTTTCTTTCAATATCATTATACTTTAGTTTGGTAAAGCTGAATTTTCATTCTGCAGTGCAGTTGTTAGTTTCTTCAGCTTGTTCTGCAACCATTAGTATAAAGTTAGCATCATCAGTATTATTTATTGATTTTAATATTTGCAATGGTGTAGATACTGTCTTCTCAACTTGATCACCCATATTTAACCCTTTGAGTGTCAAGTGAAATGGCCAAAATAGGTATGAAAAGAGCCAAGTCGTTTTAATAAAAAAGGCAGTTTTGTGAGAATATCTATTATATTGTTAATAGTCATCATAGAGACCTGAAATTTTTACAGCATATAGTAAACATAGTTTAACCTGTAGACGTAGTATTATGTCCTCCGAAAACTGTCCAATTTGCTGTCTTACGTGCTATTATGTCCTCCTTGAGCATTACATTTAATTGTCTTTTAACGCAAGATACATTCTTATATCTAAATAAACTTTACATATTTTCAAAGAGGAAGCTTTGGCCTTTCTAGTAGTGCATCTTTTGTAATTTTAATAGTGTTTTTGTATTTTATATTCTACGATAAATTTTGCGACGAAATTTTCATTTTTGCCATGAAATGACCGTGCGCCAGCACCTTTCATCTCCTTTTGGCGCAACACAGTTTTGTATATCTAAATAAGCTTTATATATTGTGAAAGAGGAAGCTTTGGCCTTTGTAGTAATGTATGTCATGTATTTTTTATTGTGTTTTTGCATTTTATAATGTACGATAAACATTGCGCACAATTTTTCATTTTTGCCTCGAATTTATGGTGCGGCAGCACTTCTCATCGCCTTTTGGCGCAAGGAAGTTTCTTATATCTAAATAACCTTTACATATTTCGAAAGAGAAAGCTTTGGCCTTTGTAGTAATGCATGTTTTGTAATTTTTGTCATGTTGTTTATATTTTATAATCTACGTTGAATTTTGCGCTGGATTTTTCATTTCTGCCACAAAATTATGTTGGTTCCCGTTCTAAAAATTGCTTTTCAATGCACTAGGAATGCTTTCCTTGGCATTTGAAGTGAGTTAAAGAAGAAAAAATCTTCCTACCACATTTATACTTTGTGGACCTTTTCGAGAAAGCTCTTCATCACCTTGAGTCATAAAAGGTCTTGTAAATGTTTATCCTCAGCGTACTACAGATGTTTCCGGTGAAATTCATGAAATAAGTTGAGGCATATTCACTTCTCTGACCCTTAAAGGTAACCTCCACGACTATTCTTACACTTCTCACTTTGCAGAGAACTTTTCTTGCTTATCCAAAGCAGTTTAGTTGAGAAGTCGCCTATGATTTTCATGGATGCGAATTCTTACATTCACTCCATTTTTTACTTATAATATACATTTAGTTTTGTGATGGAATTTCAATTTTTGCCACCGACCTATGCAGTTTCGGTTTCTCAAGTTGACCCATAAAGAAGCGAATGACCTACATAGAATGTGCTTCCTTTCCTCGGCGTTCGAAACAAAGCATCCTTTGTACAAGCCATCTGGCCAGCTACGGAAGTGATCGAGAAAGCTTATGGTCGGATATGCATGTAAACATGGTATCTTTTGTCAGAGAAACTTACTATAATAGTATGTTCAGAGTGTTATAAGGTAAATTTCATGCTGAATTCAATTATGCATGTGTACATTTTCTAAAACAATCGGGAAAGGACTTGTGAGCTAATATGTAACTTTTAAAAGTTTTCCGTATTCTTTGTCTAAAATCATTCATGATAAATACAACTTCATATCTCCGCTTCTAATGAAAGAAATGTAACCATTTTTTCTATGTGACTTCTGTAATGATTAAGAATGATGACTGCATAACTAAAACATTTATATTATTTATAAAAAGTCTTTTAAAAAATCATAATTACAACACTTAGTTAAAAATTTCCAGTCAACACATGGAAAAGTTGACATGCGACAAACTTTTCACCTAATTGGTTTAGATAGGTACATTCAGAGGATGAAATGTTTATTCATGTTTAAATGTTTTTTTGAATAAGATTTCATGTCAATACATTTTATATCAAATCAAATCAAGTTTATTTGTCCAAGGATCATACCATAGGCAGATATAAGACACATCAAGATATAGGTAGGTACAAGAAAAAAAACTTTTACAAAAATACAGACATTAGATACACAATGGAACAAAACAAAAACCAAAACAGAAATCAATTAATATCATTCATGAACCCAGAAACACTGTATACACATTTATCAACAAGATAACAAAATAACTTCTTTTTAAAAGCATTCAAACACAGAATGCTCTTAATGTTTTTGTGTAACCTATTATACAGATTTATGCCCATTACCTTGGGACTTCTACGGAGATTTTTGGTGGGGTTAAGGTATATATGTACCGTATATCTTCGAGTATAAGGCGATTTGAGTATAAGTCGAAATGTACTTTTTAGCCTAAAAAAGCGTCTAAAATCCAAGACTCGAATATTCGAAGCAAAGAAAACGAAACTAAGATAATTTTGTAATTTACAAAAAAATTAATATATATACAGGTGAACCTCTACTTACGAACATGCAAGAAACAAACAATTCGTATTTATGAACATTCCACATACCAATGAATTGCGCCTCGCACTTCATTTATGAATACACCCTCACGCACTTACGAACATTGGTCACAGTAAGAACACGTAAACTTGTCAACACGTCATTTGCCGTTTGTATTCGAAACCATACGTGTTTATATACGTATTGTTTTTTATTACCCTTGAAATATGGAAAACAATTGTAAACGTAGTGTTCGTAAAAGTGCTAAGGGTGGTAAAAAACGTCGAGTGCTTTCGATGGAAACTAAAATGGATATAATACATAGATCAGAAATAGGAGATCATATTCGCAATGCAGGCTCTGTTCAGTCCCTGATTATGAGTAAAAAACAAAATGCAGTCGTTGAAGAAATGGAACGGTGTGTAACAATTTGAATTCAGGATCAAAATAAAAAACCAACGCTTGAGTACTGAATTGATTCTTCTCTTCAATCCACTCATTTGGGCAGGTTTTTTAAAGATAAAATATAAATTTTAAGTTTTCCTTTCAAACTACGTAAGTACAGTGATGATGTATAATTCGCCTTAGTATTTTCTGCTAGTTAGCATGAATTTTTCATACTAATGTGCTTCAAGGCAGTCAAATGTTGTTTTTCGACAGTCATGTTTAATTATTGACCCAGAAAAATGTCCGGCTAGTTTGCGACTCGAGTATAAGTCGAAAGTAGGGTTTGATCAGCCTAAAAAAGGAAGAAATTTCTCGACTTATACTCGAAGATATACGGTAGATCATCAGCTGATCGGGTGCAGTGATTGTGGACCATGCTGTTTTTCACAATTGATTCAATATTTTTCTTGGTCAGTAAAACCAGGCAGAAAATATATATTGATGGAACAGTGAGGATATTTAATTCCTTAAATAGGGACCGACAGCCAGCATAATAGCTACTGCCAGTGATGATCCTAAGTAGTTTCTTCTGTAGGATTAAGATTTCCTTCAGGCGAGGAGAGGAGCCCCAGAGTGTGATATTATACTTCACTACAGAATAGAAATGGGCATAATAAAACATAAGTAGAACTTGAGAACTAACACTTTTTTTAAGAGCAGAGAAAAGGTAGGAAATAGAGTTGAATTTTTTAAAAATGTAATCAATATGTGCATTCCAGTTACGATTTGGGTCAACAAAAGTACCAAGAAATTTAAATTCTGAAGCAGGGACAAGGTTGGAGAACTAGGGAGAGAGATGTCATAGGGGTGTCTGGAAGAGGAGAAACACATTATCTCAGTTTTGCTGCTGTTTGGTTTTAATCCATTCACTTTACATTTTGGAGAGGGTATCACTTGCTGAATTCAACAACAAGAAAGAGTTAGGACTATTTAGAAGTACACTGACATCATCTGCATATAGGACTGAATGGGATAAATCTCCGTAGCCTAAATAATCAGGCAGGTCATTAATAAAAATTAAGAATAAAATTGGTCCAGCAATAGAACCTTGCAGAACACCGGAGAGAGTTGGTCTTGGTTTAGACAGGTACTTTTCACTTTCAATGTTGATAGATATCACCTGCTGGCGATAGGTTAAATATGAGGTGAGGAGAGCCATTCATAGGCAGGACCACGAATGCCAATAGAAGAGCATTTATGCAGAAGGAGAGTATGGTTCACAATATCAAAAGCTTTAGTAAAATCAAAATCTTTCATATTTAGTTTCTCAGAGATAAAATTTATAGATGATATAATGGCAGATTCAGTAGATTTATCTTTTCTAAACCCAAATTGAGAATCAGACAGTATATTATTATTTTCTAAAAACCTTACTGGTCTACTGCAATAAATATATTCAAACACTTTTGAGAATTGAGGTAATATGGATATGGGTCGATAATTTTCAATTCTTCTCTTGTCACCTTTTTTTTTGTAGACAGGAATGGTTTTGGATGATTTTAGAGCTTCAGGAAAGGAATCCATCTGTAATGATTTGTTTATGAGATACAGTAGGACATCTGATATCGAAGAGAAACTGGATGTAAGTAGTTTGCCTGATATTTCATCAAGTCCAGTAGAGTCCTTCTGACCAAGTTTATTGATACATTTTGCAAGTTCATCTAAGCTACATGGATAAAGGAATATGGAATTACACTGATATTGAAGGTCTAAAGATTTGGGTTGGGACACTTGATTGAATGGAATATCATCAAGAAAAGATTTATTGATAGCTTCAGCTTTTTAATGTGGATCAGTTATTGTGACATTATCTGTATCTAGCATGGTAGGTAATGTACTTGCTTTTCCATTGCCTCTAGTTTCATTTATAATTTTCCAAGCTTCTTTAGACATGTTAGTTTGTTTTTTAGCCGATGGTCATTATAAGACTTTTTGGCATTTTTAATAAGGGACATATACTGTTTCTTAATGGCTTTAGAGCGATCTTGGGTGTTAGTGTCAGTTAACTGAGAATTTGCTAAGGCAGACATTTTCATTTGCCTTGAGAATGATCTAATTTCATTGGTGACCCAGTTCTTACATTTGTTGCATTTGTGCTGCATAACTTTACATAAGGGGAAAACACAGTTAAAGTAAAAAAGATAGGCTGAGTAGAAATTATTAAAACTGTCATTAAATGACATGGCATGATAGACGTTTGACCAATCATGTTTGGTCAGTAAGTTACAGAAAATTAGGGTATTTTGTGGTGTAATAAATCTAATTACCGTATCTGCCCGAATACAAGCCGATGTTTTTTATCAAAATCTATCATGAAAAATCACCCCTCGGCTTAAATGCGAGTCTGAGGAAAATTTGGGTTATGGTTAAATCTCAAAGTCTCTCATTGCCTTCGTGTTAAAATGATAGTACTGTATTTTTCATAAAGTAAATATTTAACCTACGATGAATATTAATGAGTAAATAATAAAGGCTAGAATATTGAATTTAGCACTACCTGTGCTTTGTTACCATTTAAGGCTAGGCTTTTCACATTATTTGCATAAATTGCCGCAGACGATTACGCAAAATGTTTTGACGGCTTTGAATGCTCAACTGTTTGAATTTCGGTAAAACTTAACATGGAACGTGTATAATTATAAAAATGCAATGTCTTAAGGCAATGTAAATGTTAATTTCATTGGAAATAGATTTGGATGAAAAAATATCTTGGCGCAATCGCTTGCGTAAATTGGCGATGCAGACGATTATGCAAAATGCGTTGACGGCTTTGAATGCTCACCTGTTTGAATTTCGGTAAAACTTTACATGGAATGTGTATAATTATAAAAATGCAATTTCTTAAGGCAATGTAAATGCTAATTTCATTAGAAATAGACTTGGATAAAAAATATCTTGGAGAGATCACTATTACTATATTTGATCTTTTGTCAAAATGAAGATGAATGAAATTACTGTCACTGAATGTGGAACATTATTCAGCAACGCAAAATTATTAATTGGAGTAATATTTCAAAATGTCAACAACTAAACCATTTCCCACTTATTTGTTCGATCTTGAATAATGTATTCTAAAACATGCATGAATGACCGGCACACTTCAGCATAAAATCTACGAATTTTACGTTTTTGCCAAAAATTGTGGAAATTTTTGGGGGGTCGGCTTAAATCCGAGGTCGGCTTCTATTCGGGCAGATACGGTAATCTGGGAACAGGGAGGTTGTTTTGGGATGGTCTGGTTTTAAAAGTTGAAGAGACAACACTGTGATCAGAGATTAATGGATCAAAGACAATTGTGTCAATATTGGTAATGCAGTAATTGGTAAAAATAACATCTCATAATGAAAAAGAGTTATTTGTTATTCTAGTTGGACATTTGTCCAGTCCTTTAAAATTATAGGTATCAAAAAGAGACTCCAGTTTACTTTTATCGGGTCCTATATTAAGGAGGTTGCAGTTTAGATCTCCAGCCACAGTGCTGTGAGATAGTAGGGAATGTGAGGTAATGGAGGCAAGAAGACACTCAAGTTTATCAATAAATGCCATAAAGCTTGCAGATGGAGAGTGATATACAACAAAAAGATTAAAGATTTCATCTTGACATGGAAAACTCAAGGCAGCACATTCAAAAACTTGATCAGTATTGATATGATTTATATCAAAGGCGATATTATGGAAAGGAATACCACTTTTCACAAAAATCACAACACCACCATGAACATTGGAGACTCTGCAGTACGTTGATGCACAAATATAACCAGGGATTGTCACAGACACATTCTTCATCCAGTGCTCACAAATACATATGAACTCTGGCTTCTCTTGAATTGCCAGAAATTCTAATTCAATTAATTTATTACCTAAACATTGAATATTCAGGAGTAGCAATTTAAACTGAGACCTAGTTTCCACATTTTTCACCACGATATCACCTGATTGGGATACACTGGCTAGCCCTGTGGTGGATTTTGACAAGGTTTGCGAAAAAAATATCTATTTACAGAAACATTTATGGGCCACAAACTTAGGCCCTTCAGCACTTCAAGGTATTCTGCATCCGCAGACACACGGAATGATGCATATTCACCTTTGGTTGAGAGTTGCTTCACTTCTGCATCCATTGATACTTTTTCTCATAAATACCTTACTAGATCCTCCTTGGTGGTATCCTTTTTAAGTCGCCACATGTGTAAATGAATCTTTTGTGGCACCCCAGACAACGGGCACTCGGCATTCGAGGTGGACGCACATCTGATGATTGGCTTCGTTTTTAGCTTACGCCTGTAGTTTACCATGATGAAGTCGTTCTCATTCGGTTTAGGCTTATCGTCAGGGATCATAGGCATCTTCTTGACAGCATTGCTTTGGCTTGAGTTGGGAAGATGCTTATTATCACTCGAAGAAAGAGTCACTTCTGAGTACGATTTAGGAGGGACACCTGGAGATATTTTAGGCGGGATAGGGATCCTGTTCTTCTTGATCTTCTTATTAGGGTGTTGATAGTCAATACGCACCATTGTGGAGAGCTGTTGCCTATGATCTGCTTCCACCTGAGCTGGGACGGTTGCATGGTACACCTTACGGTGTCCATAATGTTTACATTTGATGTTTCAGACCTCAGTGCTTTTATCTCAACATTTTGAGATGCAATCATCTGCATGCAACTCAGAAGTTTAGATTGTGTCCCTTATTATTAGGAGGACGTCCTCTTGTTGGTTGGCAATCTTCTTTACCGCGTCAGTTAGTCAGTCACCGGAGTTGAGTAGGCAACTAGTGCAACGATATACTAGATTACCATTGCTAATCATGGCATTTGCAACTGTTTTGCTTAAGTTAATACAATTATAATGAAATAAACTGCCACAACCGTAGCCACAGGGAACTGCGACGTTTAAATCGTCAATTTTATGCGAGCACAAAGCGCAGGAAACATCACCGGCCGCCATCTTGAAAACCATAGTTCTTGCAGTGCCGGAAGTTATATATAAACCATGAACGCGCACCGGAAAATTAAGTGAGTGGTGTTTATTCGCTTCTACTGCAGCAATATTTGGGTGTGACATATGATATGTTAATTGATACTGTTTAAAAATTTCATCTTTTATGTATATTCACAAAAAAATTAATCAAAATAAAAAGAAAACATCAAAAGTTATGAATTTTTAAAAAATTTTGCAAATTTTCTCACCTTTACCTGTATTTTAAAAAAACCTCATTCGGCAAATAAGGTAGGTTTTCATAAATCTCTTCCGGGGTTGAGGGGTTAATACTATAAAATATACTCATGTTAAACATTTAATTAAAATTTATCCACAGTAAATATTTCTATTGGAATAGTAATTGTTATAAAAAAATAATTTTCAGTTCAAACATTGTAAACATTTAGAAATTTAAAAACAAAATGGTGTGTGCTTATTTTACACTATAGCTCTATGGCTCTAATTGCTGTTACTGATAGACTGCAGGCTTTCACAAAAATTATCTAATCAGCTCATGCAACATTAGGCTACATTATACTGTCAGACATATCAAAGTTCTAAGCTTTTTCATGAAATTGGGCGACATTGTTTGGTTTATTATTTAAACAAAATTAAAGTTTTATAGAAGTTGATTTATTTTTTAAGAAGTGAATAATTGAACCAGTTGTGCTCACAACTAGGGCCGTCTTAAGACATTTGGGCACCCTGGGTTAGTAACATGATGCACCCTCTTATAGTAGGGTGGGGGTTACTGGGTTTTAATGTAAAAGTAAATACATAAATACATATCGGTTTTATTAATCATAAATAAAAACAATAGACATTTTTATTAAAACAAAAAATAAAAAATATAAAAAACAAAATAAAAACTCAAGTAATAACGCAGTTTATAAAAAAATAAAATACGTATCTTAAAAGTACTTCTTTCTACATTTACTTTTGTCAAATTGGTTGATAATTTCTGCACAATCAATATTTTCAAAAAATTCTGATTCAACTGATAATATGCTTAAATTATCAATTTGGCATTCTCCTAAAGATGAACGCAGATAGTTTTTTATTCTTCTTAGCATCGAAAAAGATCTTTCACCACTACAGTTTGTAGCAGCAATACTTAAAAAGATGTGCAAAGCAGTAGCAACATTAGGAAATGTAGATTCAATACTTGAATCTATTATTGTCCTCAAACTAAGCTGTGCTTTAGATGTAATTTCATCGTTCGTCATCGTTAGGCGGCGCTGCAATAGCGCCGTCGCCAAATGACACGGATGTTTATGTTATACTATTGTTCGTACGAATATCTAATGTTACACAGCCAATGAAAAAATGTGACGAAGCAGAAGTTATATGTAAGGAAGTTAGTGTCTCATATCATATTGTTACAAATCAATAATAAAAATAATTTTAAAAATTTATGTATGGCGCTTCTGGGCTATAGCCCAATGGTTAAGGCAGCGCTGCTCACAACAATAGCTGCATTGTCATTTCAATGCAATTATCATATTTATCTGAATATAAGATGAGGTTTTTTCCAATTTTAGCACCTGAAAAATCTCTAGTCGTCTTATACTCACGTACATATTATGGAATAACTTCGCATAAATCAATCGTATGTCGTAAAAGTGGATGACACTCATTTTAATGCCTGTGGATGTAATTCTATCCTATCACAATGGAAAGCTGGGTCACTCGGCGGCCAAGGTATGCTCCAAGAAACAATCTCATCATGCTGGCCACTACATTACCACAATGTAATGCTTGGGGTCCAAAACCAGATACTTCATACACTGTATCACAGAGTGGCTAAAGCTAAATAGAATACCTAGTCCTTGTTGAAAGCAACAATGCTGTGCTTGAGTTAGCTTTACAGTTCGTGTGCAATTTCATGTACAATCTTTAGTTAAAGGAATTTTTCTACGGTAAAATATGGTTGATTATGTTGAGAGTAGACCTTCTACATCGTCGGAAATATCAAGATCAACGCATAATATTTACAACAAGAGCTTTCAACTCATGGTGGTAAAACATGCTGAAGAAACAAACAATTATAATATAATATTTATTTGTCATTAGATGGCATTAACCACAATAGACATTGTCAAAAGAGGGAAAATATATATATGTACATAGAGCAAAATAGTCATAGAATGTTACATAAAATAGAAATGGTAATAATAGCAAATATTATATAAAAAATTCAGCAGGAAATATCATCTATATTAGAATCAAGATATGCTTGAATAGAATAGAAAGGTTTCGATACAAACCATTTATAAAGTACAGGCCATTCCATCTGTAAAGCTCAAAAAAAAAACATTTATGCTTTTTACTTTTACTGATTGATTTCAATTTGCAATGGTCTACTCTCTTCATCCAGACAAAAATTGTCTGTGTACAATAATTGCCTGAGTTTGATACCAGAGTGCTTCATTCTTGTATTTAAATAACATGGGATTGGGTGCAACATATTTTTTATTTGCATCGCTCACTTTTCATGGCTCAGGCATTTGTGAAACAGACAAACCTTGGAAAGTGAGATAGGTTTTCCCATAGAAATACATTAGTTTACCTATTCTCTTGAAAGCTATAATTTATTTGAAAATTTTATTAAAAACATTTATTATTGTACCAAATGAAGTATATTATGAGGAACAACTGTTAAGTTAGAGGTTTTTTTTACAGCTTCATCTCCTGAACGCAGTCCAGGAAGGGTTCGTCGAATGGTGAAGAGTGGTGGTTGTGCTGTTGGCTTCATGCCTGATGATGGACAAAGTGGCCAACTTGAAGTTTGGAATGTAGTAAACTTTGAGTTGGAACAAATTCCAGAGGAGAATTTTGGATTCTTTTTTGGTGGGGATTCTTATGTGATTAAGTACACATATGAGAAAGATGCTGGTCGGGGATATATCATTTACTTTTGGCAGGTAAGTTTGAAGTAGAAATTTAAGTGTACAGAATTTTTCTCTTAATCTCTTTTGGATGCCTCAGAGATAGGGTGACCACATGTCGGCAAATTTTTCCTTAAATGTCCCATGTGAAATCAATACGGGATGCACTTTGACTCGTATTTTCTTATGAAAATTAATATAGTGATTTCAAATACAGTGGAACATTCTATTGGTAATTGTAGACTCAAACAATATTCACTTCAGAAAACAAATATGTAGCATGAAAAAAAGTCTGATTGGTTCAATGAATGTATGGATGATAACATCTATTCCACTGCAACAGATTCTTCAGTTCATGGAAATATTTAAATGTTTCCATTAGTTATTAGATGTTATACTCAGGAAGAAGGATTGAAACATTATTTACTGCTTTATTATAAAGATGCAAAAGGATCAACTGATTTTTACCAATATTAAAAATAAGCTTATGGATAACAAATTGAAATTGTCTATTATCTCATCTTATTTGGCCAATAATGCAAACGTCAACTTTGGAAAATTTAATTTGGTCTTCACATGCCTAAGAAATGAAAATTAGAATATATTAGAAGTAAGATTTTTGGCCCAAATTGTTCACAATTGTGTGAAATATGTGCTTGGGAAATTGGATTTTGATGTACAAGGACTAGTCACAAAAATATACAACTATTTTGCAAGCCATTCAAAAAGGACCAGTGAGCTGAAAGAAATATTTAAATTTCTAAACTTTGAATATTTAAGGATGCTACGACATGTACCCACATGATGGCTAACTTTATATCCAGCAATTGAAAGACTTCTGGAATGTTTTTTTTTGTGGTAAGAAGCTACTTTGTATTGGCAGGTGGAGAATGCCCCATTCAAACTTTCAAACATTTCACTGGGGAAGAAAATTGTTCTAATTTAAATGATGAATTTGTATTTATATTTTTACCATTAAGTCGAATTATTTCATGAAACTGTCCTCCGACTATAAAAGTCTGATCTTTTGATCATTGAAGTGTATGGTATACTTAATTCTTTGAAAAAAAATTTAGATCAATGAATTTCGGATAAATTTTTAGGAATGAAAATCTAACAATCTTTGAAAAAACTTGGTACATATTAAGAAAAAAATTAACATTTATTTTCATTTCTTAGTATAAGCATGCTCTAAATTATATAAAAACCAGATTTGATTTCAGTGAAAAAATCTACTGTGGAATACATAATTTGCTGTCGAGCTGGCTTTAAAGTGTTGCCTTGAAATATCCATTTGAATTGCTGTTTCTAAGACCTACATGTTAATAGCATCTTGTGTAATTCGTTATCATCTAAGGTAAGTTAAAGAAAATCTTACTATGCAATTTAGGGTAAAGATAGCAGTCAAGATGAGAGGGCAGCTTCAGCTCTACATGCTGTTCGTTTGGATAATGAAATTTCTGGAAAAGCTATACAAGTCCGAGTGACTCAAGGGAATGAACCAAGACACTTCTTAAAGATGTTTAGAGGTAATTTCTTTTCAACAAATCATTATATCTGTAAGTAGGTGATATGCATTTGTTATGAGTAATAATTTAAATATATCTCATTAAGTTACAGTAGAACTCTGATAATCTGAATGTCCAATTACCTGAACCAAATTTTAACTAGCTGCACTGCTGCATGTTTGTTAACCCTTATGCTGTGATATTCAGATATGTTGGAATATGTAATTATGAAACTTTGCTGCAACATTCAAATTTAACCTACATTCTTGAAAAAACTTTCATTCAATATTCCTGCAATGTGTCCGGCCCACTTTGGCATAACCCTCCTGAAGGGATGTGTTCCAAGTTAGTAAATGCATTTTTGGTGATAATTCCCTTTTATTTGAGATATTAGTACAAATTGTATGACTCTGAAAATGGTTTATTTTTTATTTATAAGTACATAATTTCACATACAGCATAATTGCCATTTTACAATGAAATATTAACAGTAGGCAAAGACATAAATCAACATATAACACAACATCCATGCCTGAAGCGGGATTCGAACCTGTGACCTTTGGGTTAGAAGGCAGGCACACTGCCAACCAGTCTAAGCCGGCTTTTTGAAAGGCACTGTAGAGAAATTTGTCAGGAAATTTTTGGATATATTTATTGGATATATTATCAGACATGCATTCTTTCTTAGTTTTTTAAACATACATGTCCGCTTTTCAGCAGTTATCTCGGTTTTGCTGGCATATTATGAGGTAAGTTATTATTTGCAGAATACTTCTGTATTAGCTCGAGTAATTTGCACACTTTTTCTTATGATTTTGTGGTACTTAGGTATTATCTCCAGGACCTTACTTTGGTATTATCTTACTTACGTATTATCCCCATGCCATAAAAATATTAACAGAATAACAACGTATTGTTGGATTTATGATATTTTATTTTCAAAATAACATTAACAGAAAACTGATTGGCCGGTCTCGACATTTACACACCCGGTCACCGGACAATGGAGAGGGATACTTGTCAATATATCCTTCCATTTTTTTTGAGAGAATATAAGATTGAAAGGATATATTGATGAGCCTTCGGCTCGCTTTGTTTTAATGGGTAGTCGTCTCCGGGCGCTACCGCGCCCTTCGGCTTGCCCGGAACCAAAGTATCCCTTCCCATTGTCCAGTGATTGGGTTTGTAAATGTCGAGACTGGCCAATCAGTTTCTTGTCTGGTGATGGGGTTTGTAAATGTCGAGACAGGCCAATCAGTTTCTGTTAATGTTGTATGTAAGTATGGCATGGGGATAATACTTAAGTACCAGGTCTGGTGAAGGGTCATGGAGATAATACATAAGTACCTATATTGTGATTGAAAAATTTGGTGTGTGAAATAAGTGTGGAAATTTTTGCTCAATTATCTTATGTATTCATATTACAATAGAGAATTTTGCTTTGTGTCACTTTGAAAAATAAAATTGTATGTAATTCACAGCTGCCCTTTTCTCAAGTTATCCAAATTTTTAATTATCAGAACTACCTTTAGTCTCAGTTAGTTTAGATCAGCAGCAACTGGGGTACTCAAAGACTTTCTGTGGGGTATGCGGGCATGGAGAGTTTAAAGGTTAAAAGTTTTATAATTTACCTTTGAACAAAAAATGGATGCTACTTATACTTTCATAACCCATATAAATAACTGATGTATTATGATAAAAAATTGGGTTGTTAACTTTAAAATATACCAGGGGGTACATAGTCGTTCAAAAATCTTCTAGGGGGTACGCCAGCAAATACCACTGCTTTAAATGATCAGATTCTACTCTGTATTTAGAATACATACTGTATTTTACGGCATATAAGACTCACAGGCATATAAGATGCACCCCCATTTCAGCAGGTAATATTTAGGAAAAAACTTTTTAATGTACTTAAGCATTTAATGTTTACTCCTACTAATATGGAACATGATACAGTAAGTCTGTATAAATGGAATAAGTCTTCAGTGGTAATTCTGGTAGGGAAACTTAGTAGCATGTGACAGAAAACATCAAGACTTAGTAGTTTAGTCATTTACAGTGAAAATATCTTAAATGAATAATAAAACATTTCTGTATAGCATTCTGTAACAAAAACTTTAACCACCTTCAAAGCCCGAAAATTCTTCATCCTCAAACGTTTCTGTAGCCATACTGTTCTAACTCGATTTTTTGAATTGCGCTCGATTTTCTTTTCAAACTTAAGGACAGCACTGTAGTTTCTGCGTAATTCACTGTTATCATCATAATTTCAACTTTCTTTCAAAAGGTAAAGGATGTTTCCTAATAATAATAATAATAAGATAAATATGGCAGGTATGACATTAATAGATAGTAAAGCTTGTAAGAGTTCAGAAACGGTTACTGCTTAGCTCTGAAGAGTTGGGTGCTGTACTGACGATATTCGTCTCGGGTTATCCGGCTTTAATGTTTACAATAATTCCTTTTTAGACGTGTTTCGCTTCCAGCATGAGCGCCTATTATTGTCGGTCTGTCCTTCCGTCCACCCGCATGTTCGTTCTTGGCTTCTACTGAACGGATTTTCATGAAATTTGATATTAAGGCCTTACAATCAAATATAATAAGAAAATCACATAAATGAATCACATAAACCAATCAGGGGTACCACTTGACATGATAAAAAATCAACTTTCCATCATATCTCGTAAAGTATTGCTCATATCAAAGTATTTTTCAAATAAAACTTGTAGAACTAATAAATTAGAGTATTTCTTTTCCTATACATTTTTATCGTAGGAGTAGCCGTTATCCATAAAATCGAACAAGAAAGTCTTAAATCGAGTTGAACTTAGAAAATTTCTTGCATGGTTACTTCTTCATTGTTGCTAACATAAACAATCTCACAAACAAACGTTTAATTTACTTGTGTGTGCAAGCACTATTTTTAAATAGGAAGAAAATGGATTATTTATGAAGAAGAAAAGAACTTTAAAACGCTATTTCCCTTACGTACAGGTATATAATTTCTTTCTAATACTCCATTGCACGAAATGTGCCCATTTGTGATATGTTGTACACTTTCCTAACTTGTTTAATTGATTAAAAGTAATAATAATGTAATAATAATGATGGAATAATAATAATAATGTGTTTAAGTAAACAATAACATTTTCCATTTTGGAGTTGGGCCAGGTAGAATTTAGCAACTTCACGAATTGGATGCAGGGTGATTTTTTGAGCCATGTTTTTGGAAAGAAAGTGCGTCTTATATGCCGTAAAATATGGTAATTTTATCTAACTTGATGCTTCTCTAATGTATTACAGTTTTGGTTACTGTCATTTTATTTTAATATGTTTTCAGGAAGAATGGTTATTTTTATGGGAGGACATGCAAGTGGATTCCGCAATATTCATGACCATGACACTTATGATGTTGATGGCACTCGTCTATTTGAGGTAGGAAAAACATTGCACATTGTCGTATTAACTTTATATTTGGTATTGATATAAAATTTCAAATTTTCATTGCTTAACTTCTTGATAGTTTTACTGAAAATCTTACATAAGTGATTTATTTCACCTCCACTTTTGTAAAAAATATTTACATTTCTTAATACCCTGACTTTATTCTGCACCTGTTTTCAATGAAGTAAATATAGATAAAAATTATTTAACTTTTATATATGTACTTGTTTCATGCAGATCTTCTCACTTCATAAACATCTTTAAATAATTTAATTTTAATATAACCACTTATTTCACTAGAGTTATTCTTGTCATGGTTATTGGTGATACCTAACAGAAGTACTTAATTTTTCAATTTTTTATACTTAAATGCATATTCTGAAATAGTCACTGATGTTTAAGTTACCCTTTGAAGCTTTCAAGAAAGTTAGGTGAAAATGTACACTTGAGTATAAAATGTGAACTGTATATCTTATAGTAGCATGCCTTTTTTGATAGATTTTGCATACCTTTTTTATAGCTGTTCTACATTCTCATATTCATATCACCCAAATTTTGCAAATTTAAAACCAATTTTTTTACACATAAAAAAATGCTATGTTTTTGTGTTATACATATCTTTCTACCAGCTATTGTTGTTGACCATTCCATTGTAGCTGTCTTCTCTGTTGAAATTTGTCTTTTTATTATATATCTCTCCGATTATCCTCAGGGAGTAAGATGTGTCTTTGGTGATGGTCTTCTGTTGTAATGTCATGCTACGGTTCTGATAAGGCATGTTTCATAATAGAGGCTTTGAAGTGTTTGTTTTTTCATTACCCTCCGATGTTCATGTAGCCTGCAATCGATGGAATGTCCCATATGCGTGATATATGTCTTTCTGTGGCTACATTGTATCTCATACACATCTTCCAGTATAGTGGATGCTAGGTAATCCTTTGCACTTGGTAGAAGCTCATGGTTTCCTTACTCTGTTGAAACATGGAATAGCATTGTGTATTTCCTGAGCATTCCTGCAATTCTTTTTGTGATACTGGTAATAAGTGGTGGGGTTATGTGATTTTGGCATTTGATTCCTTCTTCAGTTATCTTCTTTTTAGTTCAATGGTTACCCTGCATTCTCTGATCATGTGCATCATTACAAGCAGATGGTGTTTCTCTGTGGCTAATGTTTATGTATCGATGATTGTCTAGTGAAACAGTCTGTCATTGTGAATGAATGAGTAACTATTTGCAGTGCAAAATTGTGACTGATATAGCTGTATTGACTTTATGCAACAACATAATGATGATGGCCATTTTGTCCACAAAAGTAATAAGATAATAGTTGGGTTAGTTTCCTGTAGCCTTCCTCAATGCGTGCACTACATGGCACCATCACCTAATTAGGCGAACTAACTGAGTACCCATGCCTTTTGCTGCTGACTGACTGAGTTGTTAAGGATTAAGTGGAAGACTAGAAAAAAGTAGGATACAGATCCAAAAAGTAGTACGAAAGTAGGACATGTTCAAAGGTAGGACAGATCTTGAAAAAGTAAGATAATTCTCAGAAAATATTAAAAATATAGATCTGAAAAAATAAGTAATATTAACCATGCTGTTTATTAATTTTTTTTAGACTTCTACTTTATAATTTCAAATATCCATCATACTTTCAACTTTATTCTGCAATTTTAGATAATGTGTGGTACATTTCAAAACATGGTACAACACAGAGAAGGATTTCCAGGGCAGTTTTTACATCGATATGTAGTCTCCTTCCTTATTCCCTTCTTTGTGCAAACAATGCACTTCCTTTGTCCGAGTCTTCTCTTGCCTGAAGAGGGATTATCTTCTGGAAAGTGATGCCCTGTTAGTCGTGTTGCTGCTCTGCTTTCCTTAGTTTTGCTGGAATCCCTTTCTGGTTCAACTTTACTGTGCCAACAGCATCAGTATGCTTATCAACTAATCTTTGCGATAAATACGTATTAAGTCTTTGTCATTATTATCCACAAATTGCAGAAATTGCAATAGAAGGGAAAGTCTTTCCTCAGACATAATATCTGGTAAAAATGGAGTTGCTAAAAGATATTTATGAGTGAAATACATCTTTATATTTGGTTTAGAAGTGATGCCCATTAGAAGATACATTCCTAACAGAACTCATATTTCATTAGGAGAGATGGTACACCACTTCGAAAACCTAGACTTACGAAAGGAAAAAGTTTTCTCTTTCTCCAAATACCAGCTTGAGTACCAATTGGTCTATTCAACAATTAGTTTTATAAAACTTTATAAAAACTCAAGGTACTCTAGCGGACTGTCACTTAATATTTTAAAGTTCACGGCACTTTCACATTCACAATCAAAAGGATAAACTAAATTTGCACTATTAATATCATTCCAGTGAAAAACACAGGCAGTCAGCTCATTTTGATTTTATAATCTCTCACAACTAACATCCTCATCTTAAATTTCACTTTCTGAAGTTAACAAATATCCTTCTGAAGTCTCACTCACAAAAGAAACAATACTTTCATTGTCAGATTCATCATTAACAATTAAATTCAGCGCTTCTGCATCAGTAAGCGACTTACTTGTAGATGCCATGGTCACAGACTGAATGAGGGGAAAAACCCTCTTGAAAAAAATCTTCAAGTCGCAAGAGAGAGATAATGTTTGTTTAGGAATGTTCCATGACTCATGATGTGGATACATCATTTCCTACTGTGACTCAAAGAACAAAGGAGATTGGAGCTGTAACAGAAGATGCTGCGTTGGACAACATATGTCGTCATACACGCTTGAGAGGTTAAAGAGCATATGGCAATTCTAACAGCATTACTTGTTTTCTTTCAATTTCATGAAAATTGAGAATCGTATTATACCTGTTAACTAGTCTACTATTTTTACTTTGGTTTTCTTTTGGTCATTGTGAATGAGTATTACAATTGTTTTTTATTATCTTCAGGAGTGCTATAATTATTTTACATTACACTAAATACCATCCTGACATACTGTTAAATGTCTTGCCAACAATTTCTTATATTCCTCTTGATTTGTAATGCCCTAGCCTCTCAACTTTTTGAAATGTCATCTTCCCAAACTTTCAGATAATTTGCTTCCTGTATGACCCCATGGTAATCTCTGTTTTCAAAAAAGTATTTAGAAGAAAGAAGTTGTTAAAAATCAATTAAATAATATTTTTTCCATTTTTCTACTAATAGATTCGAAGCACATGCCCTGATGATACAAGAGCTGTTCAAGTGCCGGAAGTTGCTGCCTCACTAAATTCAGATGATGCTTTTGTTCTTGAAACACCTAATAATACTTATATTTGGCATGGCCAGGTAATTTTTTCTAGTATGAATTTATAATTATTGGCATGTTTAAATTTCTCAGTACAGTAGAGACCTGATTATCCAAGGTCGCCAGGACTGCACTGCGCTCGAATAATAAAACATTCAGATTAAATGGAATGTTGCTCATATCGGGAAAATACGTGATGACTTTGTGCAATATATCATTAACAAAATTCATCACATTTTACCAATATCTATGCTCATTATATAGGCCTAGATGCCGTATATAGCAATATATGTATACTTTAGTTATGCTACATCTTGAAATAAATAAAAGTACAACAGATTACCGTGAAATAAATTGGATTTATTATTGAAACACCCTAAATGTTTATTTCAGTGTTGCCACTTTGATACGTAATAAATATGATACTTTTCAGTTGCAAATTTTCAAAATAATACTTTACTATTTTTCTCTCATGTTCCTCGGATAATACAGAACCTCAGATAATCAAGACTCTGATAATTGGGACTCAACTGTAATGCTGTACATTTTGATATGAAATAAATGATAAATGTAAATTTTTTGTTGTTTAATTCCAGTGGGCATTAATTAAAGAATTTTCAAATCAAATTTGCATTTTCCTTTAGGGATGCTCGGAGGAAGAGAGAGAAACGGCTATTAATGTATCAGCCTTGGTTGCCCCTGGCCGTAACCTTAATATTGTGATGGAGGGTGATGAGCCTGAAGAATTTTGGGAAGCTCTTGGTGGACAAGGAGAATACAGAAAGGGCTTTGCAGGACGTCCTGGTCCAATTCTTGATCCTCGTCTTTTCCACTGCCATATTAACGCACAAGGAAAATTCTCTATTGAGGAAATTGACAATTACAAGCAAGAGGTTAGTTTTTGTCTGATGCAAATTTGTTTATGGTGCACTTAGTAATCATCTTCATTGCCAAAAATGTGAACAGATAGAAGCAAAATCAAAACACGTATGTATAGCATTAATGAAGTTCTTTCTTAACAAATTAATTTCTTTATTCATAATACACTTTGCTAAAGTTAGTTTTTACTTCTAGGCTTTTACATCCTCATTTCATTTCATAAATAACCTCTCAAACTGTTAGGGTTCATCTGGCAGTACATTGAAACAATCATCCTGGAGCATGTTATTTTTTTTATTGATTTTTTCATGTCATTTCCTAGCCTGAGCTCTTAATTGTTATTTAACCCCAATTCTCTTCTGTAGTAAGGTAGAAGACAGGGTGTGAGAGGGAGGGGGAGAGAGGCAACTATTTTAAGCTTAACTAAAGATAGCCCATCAACAACAGAATATTCACTAGAAATGTTGTATATGACGAAATATTTCATATGTAAAAGTGTGATATTAATTATTTTAAATGAAAATAATAATAATCTATCTATCTATAACTCTTCCGTTGATATTTCAACGGGCATTACATAGTGATTTAATATTACAGTGTAACAAATCTACTGGATGAGCTAGCAACTTCTAGTGCCCATTTATGTGCCTCTTGGAAAATTTTTATTGCTCGGATTCCTACTGCCATAATTTTCTGATTATAATATGCATTTTTTTCATGAAAAATTGACAAAAAGTTAGGGTATTATATATGGTAACAAGCGCATACAACTATTTTTTGTAAGGAAATAATTTATATTTTCGGGCATATTTTTACCTTTAAATCCTATATTTCAATGCATTTTGATAACATTCCTTTAAATATTGTTTTTCAAAACAAAAATAAGAATAATTGTTTATTTACTTTTAGCTGTCTGACCGGCTTGTATGAAGACAGAGTCAGAACTAGACGTGATATTCACGTAAACTATCTCGCTCAGTGGCAAGACTGGAACTTTTATTCCAACTGACCAGATTATTACACAATGCGACATTGTATCGATCTTTAAAGTGAGAGACAAAACTATATAGACGTGAAGTTTTCATAAACACTCTTGCACATAACTTGCTTGGCGGTAATGCGAGAACTGTTATTCCAACTGACCAGATTATTACACAATGCGACATTGAGACCTGTTTTTATACATTGTGTCGATCTTAAAAGTGAAAGTCAAAACTATATAGACATAAAGTTTTCGTAAACACTCTTGCATATATCTCACTTGGCAGCAAGGCGAGAACTGTCTCGATACTGCTAATAACCAAGTGAAAAATTACAGTGATCTTTTTACAAAAAATAAGTTGCGTATTATACATGGTGATAAGACGGTTTTCACATTTCACTCGTAAAAACATGGGTGCATATTATATAGGTTGCATATTATAATCAGAAAATTATGGTTAGTTATTTTTATGATTATATTTTCATCATTGAATGATTGATATATTTTTAACTACCACTATGTTGTAATATATAGTTTAGATTTCCTAAAACTCTGGATGAGCAGAGAGGGTTGTGACGGTGGAGTGGCTAGAGAGTTGGCCTTTCACACAGCGGTCCTGGATTCAAATCTGGCAGAGGTTGGATTTATGATCCTGGAATCACCCTGTCTCCTTGTGTTGGAGGAGATAGCCCAAGTCAGTGCTCTGTCCTTCGGAAGGGACGTTAAACAGTTGGCCCCCTCGTTGCTAATGCCGGCACCAAGTTTCCCTTCGCTCTTGTGCTCTCTGGTGTGGAAGTAGTTATGGGTATAATAATCCAAGAGGTTGATTAGCCAAGAATACACACACACTCCAGATGAGCAGCTCAACATGTAGCATCTATAGCTAAATTTATAAGAATTTGGGTGTGTTTGTATGTTAAAATTATTGTGTATAAATTGAAACTTGACATAAATATAAATGATAAATTCGCCCTTCTTCTTACTTGTTAAAATTTTTGGGTCCAGAAAAATTTACATCTAATGGCTAATTAATCTTACAGGTCTTCTTGCCATCTTTTATTTAAAAGATTAAATATTCTTCTCTGACATTGTATGTATACAGGGCCGTGCCGATGGGCGAGGCAACTGCCTCAGGCGCATCTCGAAGGGCGGCTGCCAAAATTTGACAAAAATGTAAACCTATCAAAATAAATTCATAAGGTCAGCGAGGCCAGGGGGCGCTATATTATATCTCATCTCAGGCGGAAAAATGTCTGGGCACGGCCCTGTATGTATATATGTACTTAATACTTTTTCTATTAAAAGAAACAGGTGATTTTGAGAAAACTGCAACTTAACATCATTATGATACTGGGAGATTTAATAATCTCCACATTTCCTTTACGAGAACCAGGAAAGCCTTAATGGGTTACAATTCATTTTGTTTTTGCCTGTTTAATAAACTCCCAAAAAATTGTAGATTATTAACCTTTATCTACCGTATGTTACATATATATAACAGTAACTGTAATTGCGACTGTTATGCTTTCTTTAGAGGCTGCTCACAGATGTAGTAATTGTCATGGAATCGAGATAGTAAGATGAGAGGAAAGGCTAGACATTCTTCTTATCCTCCTCCTTTACCAAGGCCGAAGGCGTTAAGGATTAGGAAAGGGGAGAGTAAACAAACACTCGAAGGAGTGTCTCTCTCACTCAAAAAATAAGGCTTAGCTGTGGGACCCTCTCCCGCAACCCAAAGAGAGGCAACAAATGGAGCACTGTGACTAAGACCCAAACCTTTGTTACTTTCTTCTCCTTTTGCATATCTGCATTTTCCGAACTGCCATTCTCATTTGTTTTCGCATCACAAAATAGAGCAGCAGTAGTGCGCAACTTCAGTAGTTTATCATTTTTTTATTTTTGGGCGATTTGAATATTTTTATGTAATTATATATCCTAGTTATTATATAGTTTTTGGTAAATATATTTCCAAAAGGCCTCTAAATGTAAATTGATGCACGAGGAGTGTTATTTTGATGTGTTATTTCGTATAATAAGGAGAAATATGCATTCCTCAATATTTTTACTATGAAATGCTTTTTATTTGAACGTTTTATCACCAATAGTTCATGAGAAATGCATTTTTTTCAGAAAGCATACAATATTTAAAGCTCCAAAATTAAATCCAGCATTGGGACCCCACAAGTGGGTATTTAAATCTGGCATTTAAAGGTTAAACAATCTGGATTAATTAAATTTTGATTAAAAGCTTTACCACTTATGTTAGTAAGTCATTTTATTCAAGTAGTAATAATAATATTAATTGGGTTTGACTAGTTGTAATTATTATTATTCTCCGTTATTTCTTCTTATGTTTTTTACATGAAACTTGGATTTTTAAGTTTTTCATTTACTGATTGGTACTGTGAAGTATGTCTTTTGTATTAATTGTAATTTAAATTTTATGTTATTGTATATTACTATTTGACTTTTCCTACATCATTGTAATGATCTCTGGATTAATAATTATTATTATTTCTTGTCCTACTCATTTAGGACTTGGATGATGATGATGTAATGATTTTGGACTCTGGGGATGAAATTTATGTCTGGGTTGGAGAAAAATCTTCCTCAGAAGAAAGGCAACATGCCATGAAAATGGCTGAAGTGAGTAATTTTTGCGTAATATATTTGTTTATCTTTCTTATATCTGCTATTACTGTCATTCCATATCTTTGTACATAAATAATAAAAAAATTTTCAATAGGAATACCTTAAGGCTGACCCTACGGATCGTAGTTATGAGTTGACCTTAATTTTCACAATTAAACAAGGAGAGGAAACAGCTAGTTTTACATCTCTCTTTCCTAGCTGGGATCCAACTGCATGGGAGGTTAGTAATAGCAGTGGCTAGTGACAGTTTGGGTGAAGCACTTCATTTTGTGTTTGCACATTAGTTTTAATACCATTAAGAATCTATTATTTATGCATGTAATATGCGTTTGTTGAACCTGTCAAACCAAATTATGGATTACATTCATTTTATAAAGGTTTTATTTATTTAAAACATTTTTCTTAGATTTTTTATTTATGAGGAATGCTTAGAAATTTTAAAATAATTTTTTTACATTTTATTATTGTCTCTACAAACATTTTAAAATTATAGTATTTTTATTACTCACCAATCAAATTTTCATTGTTTTTATGAAATACATGAGGAATTGCATTATATTTTCTCTATATACATCCTGAGTGTGGTAACTTTCACCAAATTTTTAATAAACAAATCATACTGTTTGCTTTATTTTTGTACCAATTACCTCATTTTGGAATGTTTATGGTTGACCTGAAAACCTTTTTTCACCTTTGGTATTTGATCATTGGAACCTTGGTTCTCAAGTTCACCGCCTTATCCACTGCATCAACTTGCCTCATGACAGAAAGAGAATAAACTTAGCAAAGAAGAAATTTTGCTTGCGAGCATTTATTCACTAGGTTTTTAAAGTATGATAGACTTGGGCTGCAAACTTTAGGTTTTACTATTCTATGGGCAAATGAGTAAATTTTTATATAATATAAAAGTTATATACCGTATTAACCCAAAAGGAAGACGAGGTTTTTTCCAAAAATTTTGGCAAACAATAAGGTATTGTCTTAAAATCGAGCACAAAGTTTTAACAGGTTGACTGCCGAAGGTAATTTTCATATTTTTGCTCTGAGGCCAATAAGTGTTTGGGCACATACTTATAATATAGAGAAATATATATAAATTTGCGAAATTTTGTTAGTTATTATAGATAACACATATTTTATAGAGCAGACAGTGGTGTCTGCCGCGGCCCTGAACTAACATGGTTAATTAGAGTAATTTTCAAATTTTTGCTTTCAGGGCAATACCTGATTCAGATGCATACTTAATCATAATATAAGGAAAGATATTTCAATTTACAAAGATTAATTTTTTATAATAAATAATGCATATTTTATAGAGTGGAAAGTGGTGTCTGCTGCGGCCCTGGGCTATCATGGCAGCTTAGGATAAGCAATCATGTACCGAGCCAAAGTTAACTTGCCCAGTCCTTTTGAACTAAGAATATTTGCATTGATTTTCAAACCTTTTTCCCGAAACAAATGTTATCTTTCTTTTAATTTGTTCCATTTCATTACTTGATCCTGCTTTACATTCCCAATTGCTCTTTTCACGATATCAAGATGAAGATGGGTTGCCGATGGATGACTCGACCTCCTTTGACTATAAAACTAAAGTTATTGACCTCTAATCAAGGCCTCGATTAGTATTTTGCTGACTCGTCTTCAAATACGAAAAACCTGCTACTCACAAGGGGAGGACCAGGCATCGATGTCACGAACCGTGGCCAAACTTCGCTGGTAAATAGAAGGATAAAAATAAACAGACACGTGTCTCGGCTTTTGGCTCCATAGATACTAGTTCGCAAGAAATCAGGGGTCAAAGTTTATTTAAGATTACTGCGACCCTTAAAACCCCTTAAGAGGAGAGTTCATTATTAGGTTGTCAGGGCAGTCGAGTGGCTAAGGCGCTATACTACGAAGCTGATCCTTGTTGTTTTAAGGTTCAAATCCATGTTTTTTTGAAAATTTTTTGAGGTTCGAGTCCCTGTGCTGGCATTTTTTTAATTTTTGACATATGACTTTTTGGCATAAGTTTTATTCTTTTCTGAAAAAAATGTCTTGGATTATTATTTTAAGAAAAAGAAATTACACAATTCATGCACGGTAATCGTACACGTGAGAGAAACAGTTCCTCTTGCTTACATAATGCATATTCATTAACAATTAATTAAAACTATAAATAAATTTCAAAGCAGTAGCATTGTTGAACAGCTGGAATATATAGCTAGCAAAATATTTTATTATTTTGAAAATATATTTTATTCTAATGGAGAGAGGACTAACAATTCAAGCCAGCTGGGTTAGACTGGTAGGCAATGCGCCTGCCTTCCAACCCAAAGGTCGCAGGTTCAAATCCCGATTCGGGCATGGATGTTGTGATATATGTTGATTTTCTCTAAGAGAATTTGACGGTGCAAAATGACCATAGCTGTTGACGCACCTAAAAACCTAATTACTACTATTACTAACAATTCAAAATGCAAAAATACAAGTTGTGTTAACTCACATGCACGCACACACACTATGAAGAATAAAAACACACTGGATATGGGAATGATCATTGCTCATACCACATATACATAAAAAGTAGACATACTAACAAAGACTGTTGTGCATCACAAACATAAAAAATCTGGTTTGGCCAACACATGACTTTCTCCATATTTGGGGTATAGATATTTAAATTATTATGAATAGCATTATAAGGCAAAATTATTATTTCATATCGTAAAAGAATAGTCATCCTTATTGTTGTACTTATATTTTGAATGTTTACAGACTTCACCGCTAGATGGTGAGACTGTATACTGGATATTTACGAATAAATTAATTATCTACTAAATGGAAGGTTCTACGAAAATTTGTTTCAAACAAAACTTGGAAGAAATATTATTCTCTACTTTGGTCTTCACGAATATTACCAATAACGACGTTTTTAAGGAGATATTTGACAGAAACCGAAAAAACCGATTATTTATAAATAATACCTAAACAATAACTGCTATGGAAAATTGTTTCAAATGAAAGTTGTAGGAAATTACATTATATTTTTTGTAATGGTCGATGTATACTATAATGACGTATTACCGGAGAAATATTACAAAAACCAAATCGGGTTTTGAATCAACCTCAGCATCCAGTTAACCTGTATTGTCCAAAAACTAATCAGCTCTTCGTGCTCATACCAAATTGTTATATTTAAAATTTGGTAATGATATGGCAAGTACTTTTCAAGTTAAAGAGCGCCCACAAACACATACACACAGATGTCATTACGAAATTAGTCTAAACATGTTCTAGTGACCTCAAAACATGTACAGGCGACTCCCGAGATTAGACAGGGATGCGTTCCTGAAAACGTGATCGAATCTCTAACAGTCGAATGTCAAATCAGCACAAATTCAAACAATTAGAGCAGAAATAACGATGTCTAGACTAGGGTGACCAGACGTACCAGAAATTCCGGGCCAGTCCCGGATTTCGACTCAATGTCCCACTGTCCCGAAAAACTTCTTTGGGACAACTATTTGTCCCGGATTGCTCATTTCTGTTATACAAAATATCAGCATCGGCAATGTTAATAAATGTATTTAAATGTAATCACATAATATAGGGCAGTTTCACCGAAGACATCGAAAATGAACTGTGTAATAAAATTTTCATCGGGGTTTCAACCTCTGACAACATTCTCTTCGTCTGATTTTCTGTCACAATTTCGTCTCCTTCTGTGTCTCCTATGTCACACTGTATCAACTTGTATTAGATTATTTCAACCCTGTTACTTACAACTTGGCTACTGAGACTGAACACATCAGTTACATGTTCAGTTTTTCGTGCAGTATTTTATAGCTTTGAAATTATAAAATTTTTATTAAAAATATGTATTATTCATTCATTTTGCATTTATGTGCATTTAATTAGCAAAAATACCAAACAAAATGTGGTCCCGAGTTTTTCCGGCTGTCCCGGTTATGTCACGGATTTCCTTCTTCGTGCCCCGGTTTTGATCCCTGAAAATCTGGTCACCCAAGTCTAGACTGAAACTAAACCTCTCGTGGTCAGGCAGACCGAAAATTACTTCGCATAAACTAGTTTCTAATTCGACCGATCGATCAGCTGGGTCAATTTGATTGGTCGAATTCTCGAGTTTGTCAAATCTCGAACGGTTGAATCTTGGGAGTCGCCTGTATTTCCGTTGAAATCTTGAAGTTGATTTTTTTCATGAAAACTATACTTTCGCTATATATGGAGAAAGTAAAAAGCATTGTCCACCTAATTAATATTAATTATAATACAAATGCTAGTATTTTCGATCGCATTGGATAGGATAGCAAACAAATGCGTTTCTCTCTCTTTTACGTTTCTAAAATGAACAATCGCCAATATTCTCCATCTTATGGGATTGGAAAAGGGTTTACTATCTCAGTTTTAAGTTACTTTAACAGACAAATGCAAATATTTTAAATTTTATTAGATAGGATAGCAAACAAACAAAAAAAATTTAAAAAACCTTCTTTATAAAATAAAAAATTTTTCAAAAACAATTTTTCAAACAAAAAAATTTTCAAAAAACACTGATTCGAACCTCAAAACAACAAGGATCAGCTTCGTAGTATAGCGCCTTAGCCATTCGACCACCCTGACAACCTAATAATGAACTCTCCTCTAAGGGGTTTTAATCTTAAATAAACTTTGACCCTCGATTTCTTGTCTATGGAGCCAAAAGCCGAGACACCTGTCTGTTTATTTTTATCCTTCTATCTACCAGCGAAGTTTGGTCATGGTTCGTGACATCGATGCCTGGCCTTCCCCTTGTCAGTGGCAATATGAATTGTACTCCATCTTTGTAATTGTATGCATTGCTTTTAATTAATATTTTAAATTTTGTTTCTAACGTCCCATATTGACAAGTTCTTATTTATGTTTAATGTATCATTCATAAACAAAACTTATCAAAATCATGCGTAAATTGATGGTAAATTGGTATTACAAAGTTTTTCCTGAACAGACCTTGTTTTTTATTGTGGTTGTCTTAAATTTGAGGTTGACTTCCTTTTGGGTTAATATGGTAATTAAAATTTTATAGCCTTTACTTGTTCTGTGATGATAGTATTGGTTGGTACTGAATCACCAAGCAATCTCTTAAACTGTAATCCTCCAATGCTGATTTTATTAAATAGAAGCTTTGCTTTTCCAACATACATATTATATTTATTTTGTGTATTTCATATGAACTCTTTCAGATCAAATCAATTTTATGTGCCATAAAGCAATATTTTAACCATTAATGGATGATTTTTTTCGGTTTGAGCTGAAAGTAAGTGGATTCTATTTACTAAATGTGCCAAAAAAATCCTGCTTGTTGGGTTTTCTTCTCAGATACCTACCAAGTAAAGATGAAGCAGTATTTGTAATTTTTTCTACAAGTTTAATACAATATGCCTGTGATATGTAGCCAGTAATAGGATATCATCCATTATAGAAACCTTAATTTTGTGGAGCTCCAGCATACAAAATAAACATAAGAAATAAACTGTAAAAATTCCATTTTATTAATCAAAGACACAACCCAGATTTTTAGGTAACTGCGTGATGATAATTATGCAGTAACATTGAAATCTGGACTGTATATTTGATTAATCAGGTGGAATTTTTAAATAATTGTTTTGTTACTATGTCTTGCATTAATAGAGTATATATTTTGAAAGGAACAGGCTTTTTTTGTCCTGAAGAGTGGTAGTATTATATGGGTTTGAGATGTAAATATGGCGTAGACTAGAGAAAATTAGTTGGTCAGAGAGGAAAACGAATGAGTAAGTTTTGAATACAGGAGAAGAGAGAGGGCCATAATTATAGTAATAAGAGACATACAGAAGAAATGGGTAGGTCAAAAGCTGAAAGAGAATGATTTACTGAAAGAAGTCATATGTGGAAGAATGATAGGAAAGAGGGAGGAATGGAAGAGATGTATATTAGATAGATTAAAAGAAGCAATTAGGTATGAGAACTTTAACTTTGGATAGCCCAGATTGAGTTGGGTATGCCTAAAACCTCCCAGAAGGTATTTACAATGAATGAATGTGATTGTAGCAGTCAAATTCATTTATTTTTCTTTCCCATACAGCTTGGAGAAATATTTCTTATAGTTTTCCATTATATTACAATAGATTGAATGGCTTTTAAATGCAATTTTTGTCATTTTTCCTATTAAATCTTTAATTTCTTTGAATGCTGATTAGGAAGAAGCTTAAAGGGAAAATATTTTTTCTTAATTCATCATCAGATATATATCTGAAGTGAAGTTTTAAGTAGGCCACATATTATAATGATAAACAATAGTGACCTTTACTTAGGTAATACACTAGAATATTCTAGAGTAAGGCTTCACATTGCTGCTTGGTGGCTTAAAGATACTATGGAATTCTGTTCATATTTATGGAAAAAGTACCTATCTCTTACTATAGGGGTTAAATTCTCCAGCTTCTGGCTTTCTCCAGAATTAGGTGAGATTTTCGATTTATCCAAGAAGAGTATAGATTTTCCACATCCTCTTTAGACTTATAAAAGTCTAAAACCTGAGTCATGAAATATCAGGATAAAGTGTTCATTCAGTACAAATATATGAACTAACCAGTATTTTTAAACAATAATTCACATTACTATTTTAAGCAAATGTAATTGTAATTATTCATTGTTTCCTTATGTAGGCTTTACCAACTTATGAAGACCTGAAGAAACAGGTTGCTGAAGGCAATTCTTCTCTAGAGGACTGAAGAATCTCTTGGCACTACTCACTTTTCATATTTATTTTTTGACTAGCTGTTTGGTTTTAGATAAGGGTATCTTGATCAAATAGGAATGGTGCTTATAAGTAGAAATGCACAATTAAATGATGTATATGACGTGTATTTTAAGGATAGTAAGACTGGCTGAGCTACAGCTATTTAACAAAGTCTGTTTTATCTTTCTATGGAATTAAGTTACATCAAATGCTTGTCAAAAATTTTCTTTGCACATTGTATGTATTTTTATAATCTCAGCTTGGTTATTGATGATCTGTACTCCCAATTGGTATAAACCAAAATGAATGGGCTAATTAGCGGTGCTAAATGAAGTTGTATTTTTCTATATTATATTATGCAAATAAATTTGATTTTAATGAAAACCTCAAGTATTTATCTTATTTGCCTTCTTTATCTTTTATGGAAAATTAAAATTTTCTAACATAAGTCAATTGTTTCCAATGATTAATATCAGAAACTGCATAAAACTGTTTTGAAGAAAAGCTCGTATTTACCTGAAAGAAAGACGTTCCTGAATTTGTCTCCCCCTTATTAAATGAATTTCTTTCCAGAACAAGTAATTTTCAGGCCACTTAATAACTACAATCATAGTGAAGATGGAGAAAATCAACATCTATGTGTTAAATCTATTGAGTTCCATTTTATTTTCTCATATATTACAATTAACATTTGCTGTCTTTCTCTCACTCTCTTCATTACTTTTATCTTTTTCCATCTCATTGAATTTATTATTCTTTATTACCTCCTAATATCTATGGCTGTGATATTGTTTTTATTTACAAATTCAAAATTATTTTGCATAATTTCAAGTTTCAAGAAGTAGCAGATGCAAGAAGGGAAGATGGGATGCCCACTTAGATGCAAGTGTAAAACTATTACCAAATTCCTCAATATGGCACTGCAGGCTAGGTACTTTGGTCAATGGCTTGAAAGACTAACAGTGGTATTTGTATTTATTATGAAGGATGGTTAATTGACAGAAAGGAGGGAAGGGAAATAAAGGCGACCTCTTACCTTGGATGACCATTGGGAATTTTCTAGATTTATATTTCGTATTCTAACTATGCAGCTGTGCCTCATACATATTGATAGAGTCCAGGGGTGGATCCTGACCAACTGGCTTGGTTCATCACAATTATTTTCCCCCTGCGACCATCTTTCAGCATGGTTGCATACTCTTAGGGGCAACCTCATTAGCATTTTGTCTGACCTATAAGGGGCATGGAAAATTAAATGTTATTCTTCAAGATGAATTTAATACTGGAAGGCAGCAAATAACTACATGCAATGGTATGAAAAATTTACCCACACTTAAATCGTAACGCTTACGACCAACTTCATTTGGAGTGATTAGAATTATCCTACTATAATAATAATAACTATCATTATCAATTATGATACTATCTTTGGAAAATAGGGCGATGTTTTTCAGTTCGTTTTGCCAAAATTGAGAATGGCACTCATAACCTATCACTCTTACCAGGGTTTGTTCTTTTGGTTCCTAGGTATTTACCACACGAGGGGAGATTCTGCTATTATTAATTATGAGTGTAAATTTTGGTGGTGTTTGGTGTATCTGTGTGACACTTGATCAGCTGTTACATCCTCCTCAAAGCATGCACATAATATCATGTCTTTCGCTTTCTATGCATAGAATTCAGCAAATATCTTAATGTAGGTAATTTAATTTCAAACCTAGATCAGTCTGGGTATGGTATCAATTTGGCATTGAATGTTGAACCACTAGCAGCAGAAAGCAATTGGCTAAACTACTGCTATGGGTATCCCTCTGAATTATCAACTCATGCATGCAAATTAGTTCAATTTTTCTTGCTCTTTTCAAACGATATTAGTCAATTTGCGATAAACTATCGGGCAAAGCCAACATCTTAGCCTCAGTCAGCAAGATAAATTCTTCTTTCTGCAAAACAAACATGAACGTACAGTTCATTGTGAGAAACTTTGTATGAACACAGCATTAGATGAAAATATTCTGTCCTTCCTTGACAATTCGACAAGTACTGCCGTCAGTAGATTTGCTAAAGCTGGATTTCCCATAAAATAATACTTAAAAAAGGAATTCTCGACCTGCAGGCCTTCATTCTTTTTTAGATTAAAATAATAAAGTATTGATCTACAATCTTCGCATATGAAACATTTTGAATGAAACATTATAAAATTTCTTATTCTGTTCATCATTTTCCACCTACAGTTCAAAATACGAGGTGCTACCCAAAAGTTCCGGGACTGTAGCCATAAACTACCATAGGCTTACATGAGGTTCTAATCGCCACCATCACCCTCGAAGTAGTCCCCTTGGGAGTTGATAAATGATCCCAGTGCCTCTACCAGTCATGGAAGCACCTCTGGAACTGTGATTTTGAAATGCTGTTCAGCACTTCTTGCAATTCTGCCTGGATGTCCTCAACGATTCAAATCTCCGTCCCTTCATATGAATTTTCATTTGGGGAACAGGAAGAAGTCACAGGGGGCTAAGTCAGGGGAGTAGGGAGGTTGCGGGACCACTGCCATGTTGTTCTTGGCCAAGAACTGCTGCACAGACAGAGCGAATTTGGCTGCAATCCACCTCATGTTTAGTTCATCAGACAGAATTTGTTGACATGTCGCGTAGGACAGGCCAACAATTCTGCTGACATCTTGGATGGTATGCCGACGATCCTCGTGAATGACCTGTCACACTTTTTCCATGTTTCCGTCCGTTGTGCTGGTAGAAGGTTGACCAGAACGTTTGGAATGTTCAACAGACATTTGTCCATGTTTGAAAAGCGAGAACCACTCGAAAGTCCGGGTTCTACTCATAGCCTCGTCACCGAATGCTTGCATTTCATGTGTCTCAGACACGGTTTTGTCAAGCTTGAAGCAAAACTTGATGCAGTCTGCCATTTCACTACACAAGAAAATCGCAGAACGCCAGTAACAATGGGTTGAAAAAACTCGCGTGAAAAGAAAACAAGTGCACACACACACCTGAAACTTTACACACTGCTTCATAAAGGATGTCTTCAGCACATCCTAGCTGCAGAAGTCCCTATTACTTCCGGTTAGCGCTCCACGCGGCCAGTCACAGAACTTTTGGTTAGTATCTCGTAGCTCAATTTAAACATTTAATGCATGTAATGCTGGAATTCAAGTGGAAAATAAAACGGTAATTGAAATGGTAAGATTAGTTTATAGAGGAATGTAAACAATGGATAAGACAGCTCCTGAGAGGTATATTTTTCCACTTCTATTATCTCAATGAAGAGAAGATTCATCATAGGTCAAATATTTACTTTACGAAAAAAATAGTAGTACTATCATTTGAACGCGAAGGCAATGAGACTTCGAGATTTAACCAAAACCCAAATTTTCCTCAGACTCGCATTTAAGTCGAGGAGTGATTTTTTCATGATAGATTTTGACAAAAAACATCGGATTGTATTCGGGCAGATATGGTAGATGATTCTGCATATCTTCACTGTATAAGTCGACCTCCACTTCATTACGAACTTACTACCATTTGATAAATTCTTAAAGCTTAATGATATTCAAGCATTTGGCATTACTAGCCCGATCCATTGCATTGCTCATGGTAGAGAAATACTTAGTAGCCCAGGGATTCTCAGAGTTATTTCATTTTTGTTTTGCGTGATTTTTTCGCGAAGATAAAAACCAGTTGGAGTGTTTACAGTAAACGATTGAATTGCTTTTTTATCGGATGAACTCACGGTAAGGTACAACCTTTAGGACACTTTATTACCGTGAAAGTCTTGTGAAAGTGTAATGCGTGTTTGGGCAGGTTTGTGGGTGTTAATGTAATGTCACTGTCGCATTCAATGATTTCAAAACGTGAATTTGCATCGATATCACGTTTTTTTTCTTCCCTCCTTAAGTTGAATATTTTCACTTGACCTTTTCCCGGCTTGATGCATATATTCAATGATATCGTTCTGCTGGCTACAGCCAAATCTTGTTCATAACTAAAGATAGTGTCAATTCAATAATTTATTCCACCAAACATTATTAAAAAAGATCTCATCTTGATTTCAGTTCAATAATAAAATACATTAAAGTCACCTGAATTCGTACAAAGGACGAAACTTGTGTTGCTGCAGTGTTATTATTAAATCTCCCCACAGGGCCGAGAAGTGGAAGACATTTTGCAGTAAACCAATTTTGGATGGGCATCCTATTGAAAAGCTGCACAACAGCTTTGAAATGTGTGCCTAACATTTTTCAGGTGACAGCTTTACATATCAATCTTCACAGAAGTCACTTCATTCTGCAGTGCCCACTCTTCCTGCCAATCAGCCAACTAACTGAAATTTCTTCAGAACATACATCTGGTAATAGTGCAGTCTTTTTATAGCAATTTTCTGAATTTGTAATTTCCTATTTTGATTGTTTTTCTATTTATCTTATTTTCTGGCTCTTTTCTGTAAAATTATTATTACTTTTTCTAATTTGAAATTGTTGACGCAAGGTTAAATGTAAGAAGGGAAGAAGGGCCTCAATTTTGCTCTAATAAAGTCGTTTGTGCGTAAAAACAGCACTGAGGACAGCTGTGGTTTTATCGAAGTTTCGTCAAAAATTAAGAGCATTCGGTATTGTTTTTCCATATGTCAATTTCATGTAATTGAATGTTTTTTAATAAATCTCGTGTTTTAAAATCACTATTGTGTTGTTCTTTCTGTTACCTTACCTCTGCCAGCGAGTAGTAACATACAATGAAATAAATGGAATTATAAATAAGGAGACCAGGGCTGCAAGCGGGATAACGGTACTACTGCCATCTAGCGGTTCCTGGGTATCACTATTTAGCTTGAGTAGTGCCTAGCGCTACCTACAAATTGGTTACAGAACTCGATCGGCATAGCAAACGTGGTCAAAATTTTTAACCCGGGAGTTAGACCTGCCTGATTCAAACCATTTCACGAGATTCAAATCAACCGCATCACGTGATCCAACGAACACAATTTGAGGGGAGGGTTCGTAGTTTTGTAACCAATTCATAGGTGGCATGAAAGATCGTCAAAAGAGCACCCATAAGAGTTAGCCTAGACTGGTTATAACGGTTTAACCCAGACCCATCCCCTCCCCCACTTTCATTTTGAAGCGCTCCCAGTGACACCTATCAACAAAGATGAGCGTAACTTAAACCTATAAAAATCCTAAAGTTTCCAGGGGCTGGTTCAGGGTGAACTTCGATGTCAACGCCGTAACTGGCAAAAAATGAACTACGTCAATATACCTACCAGGACAGTGCAACTCCGGAGTAGTGGTAGTAGTTTAATGTTATGCCATTCGATGCTCACAAAGGACACTACCACCGCACAAAGCGCACGTTTAAAAGGTCGTTTTCTTTCTGTTACCTTAATGAGATACATACTTGAAATTTGGCAGAATCATGGGTTTTTAGTTACAACAGTAGGAAGAAATCTGATAATGTAAAAATTCAAAATCTTCGGGGCCCATTATTGCCCCATACGAGTATTCAAATTATAAGGCACTTCTAAATGAGCTACAAACTTCAAATTTGACATGGTTATATGATTATGTACAAAATCGATTGGAAATAATTTGAATTTGTTAAAATACTAAAATCAAGAAATGCTTGCAGAATGCAGGCACACATTAACTAGTAATATATAAAGGGACTATAAAATAAACTCTTTAAGAAAACATAACAAAAATGTAAAGACAACAAATTAATGGAATGAAATAACACAATACAGAAGAGGAAGAAATGAAATGTTTAAACAAATAAAGAGAAGCTAGAAAGAAGAAATGGAAGAACATATAACTACATTAAGCACTGGAAAAATTATATATCAGAGTTTTTCAAGTGGTGCATACTCCGGTGATGACATCGTACATGTATTTCCTGTATTCATAAGGATTAAATTTTCATTTTGTACACTGTTCTTTCACAATCCTTTCTGCATACCAAGCAACAAACACCCCACAATTGTGGCCATCTTCTTGGATTGAATGCTCAGGTACGACAATATTCCATTCACTAGTTTCATTTCCAAGCTTACTATTTAAGATAATAATCCATCTATCTAATGCACGTTTGTGAACATCCTTCAAATCCCCACCAGCTGGATCATAGAAATGTATCTCCTTCTTTCCTACCACAGCCACTGAAAGCACCCAATGACTATTGCTGATGTTAAAGGGGATTAGTAATTTGGAAATACCTGACAACTCTAATTCCTTGAACATTGAAATGAGTCTCTGTAATGGACTTGTTCTTAATACTAACTCAGACAGAGCAGGATCTATAAAGGTGATACAAGCATTATCATACACGACCTTCCAAAGAAATGCAGCAATAATATTGTCATACAACCAACCTCGATGAAAGTCTTGAGCAACCTCTTTAAGCCTGTTCAGTTCTTCTTCCGAGATATAATAATCCAATGACTTTAAATACAGCTGACTGACTGCGAAGGGACCAACTTTGAATAAACTACTAGTAAGAGTAACAGTGTCTACAAATGGCAAAGTAAAGCTGCGATTATGACTACTTGACAGCAGAGACTCTTTAATTTCAGTCTTTCTTGCAGCATTAGGTTTCTGAAAACGATGTACAGTTGGACGCCTCTCCTTCATCGTCTGATAAAGCTTGCATTGAGGAGTAATCTTGGTGTTAGGAGGTATAGACACAAGTTCCATAAAATCTGATTTGTCCTCTGACAGCTCACTATTAATTAAACCTTCACACCTTTCAACAACTAACTTTAAAGTATTATAAATGTACTGCTGTAATTCCTCAGTTTTTCTGTTTTCACTTAAGGTCTTCACTTTATCACATAGATTAGCAATAGACTGTATAATTTCTTTTCTTTTGTCTTTACCATCATGTTGATGAGGAGTAGCAATAGAAACATTTCCAGATTGTTGAGGACAGGGACTCTCACCTACATCACAAAGGGAACGAGCTCTAACGGAATGGACTTTGTGGATGTGTTTGCACAAAGAATGACAATCAGGACAAGAACAATTGTACATATGACAACAAAGATTAGAACATGACATTTCACAGCATTTTATAAAGCATGCATCTGAAAGATTGCATCTGTTATTGTAACAGGTATAGCTCACGCGTTTTGTCGTGGCAGCCGGCGGTTAAGAGTGGGACGAGTCCATCCTCGAGTTGGGATCGCTCATAGGGGAGGCCGTGGGCAATAGATGCTACTGCGCATGTCTATGACGTTGGCTTTCCCTTCCCATAGTCATAGACATGCGCAGTAGCATCTACTGCCCACAGCCTCCCCTATGAGCGATCCCAACTCGAGGATGGACTCGTCCCACTCTTAACCGCCGGCTGCCACGACAAAACGCGCGAGCTATAACAGTGTATGTTAACTTTGAATTTGATTGAGATTTTACTTTCCATGATATGCCATCACCATTCACCACTACATTGTCATCTGATATTTGCATACCTTTAACATGTCGTTCACAAACTGATCCCCCAAATCCCAATGGAGGTTCTTCCATCATTCTTTTGTATGATAAAGCCAAATGATTAGTTTTGTGCATTCTCAAAAGCACTATAATTAGATCATCTAGCCTACGATTCACTTTTCGACTAAGATAATGAGTTTTTAACTTGTTGTGGAAAGTTTCCACAAACATGTTAGTATCTGTTCTGGCATGGGGAAAATTTTGATAACAGAATGCCCACTTTTCCCTGTTGTTTCAATAATTATCCTTAAAATATTTAATGAAGGAACTGGCAGATACACTATAGTGAGACAAAAATGCTTCAAGCATAGAGTTAAACTGCTGTTCATTTTTTTCCTCCATCAATGTCTCCAAAATTTCATTGACTTCCCATATTAATGTGTCATTGTCTCGAAGTTTTTGTGCAGATTCTTCTGCCAATTTCTTTTCACGTGCCAAGAACAGAATAGATGTCTGACATCCTCACCAAAAACTTTTCTAACAGCATTTCCTAAAGCTTCATCCCCATCTGTCATGACTGCATTTACTACTAGGTCAGGACATTTATCTGTAATGGAACTCAAGAGACAAACTAGTGTACCCTCATCTATATAATTAGTTATAAAGTGTGTAACAGGATATCCTACCCCATACTCATCAGGAACTACTAAGTTCAAGAGATGGTATTTGTAATGATTAGTACCATGTGTGGAATCAATGCACAAGACTCGAGTAGAGCCTTCAACCATTTCTTTTAATTGCTGCTTCTGCTGAATTCCAAGAAAAAAAAGCTGAGAAGAATGGGGTAAATGATCGAGATCTGTTCTTCCAATTTCTGTGCATTTACCCAATGGTTTGTATATTAAAACTGAGTCATCTTTTTTCATGGAATGAACAAACAAATGAACTGCTAAAGCATCATCTTTGTTTAATCGTTTTTTCATGTGCAGTCCATACTTCATTTTGTTTATATCTGTTGTGGATATGAAATGCTCCTTCGGTGGAATTTCATCCTTTACATCTGTAGGCTGAAAAGATTCCTGAATGGTATGGGCAGGGACACCCTGTTCCATCAATGCATTAATTTTTGCTTTAGTGGATTCATCCCAACAATAGAATTTCACATTTCTGAACTTGAGCTCATGATTGTGAGTATTGAAATACTTAACATGAATGCCACCATTTGCTTCTTTCACAATCATTCTGGAAATGCAGTCAGTGTTGGGCATGCAACCAAATTTCCTTTTCCTGCTTGTCTTGTTCAAAATCAAATCATGCTTGTGACTATTATTAAATTTACACACAAAATACTGTATCGAGATTTTGTCTCTACAAACGACTCCAGATTGCTTAATCATCGAAATATTGAACTTTCTACATAGATCTCTTTTCCAAGAGTTAAATTCAACCATGTCTGTAAACTGATGGTTTTCTACAGAGATATCCTTCTCATGAAACACAATCAAATGGTTAACCACATCAGAATGGCTCTGAAATTTCACATTACAACCAGGACATGGGCAATTAATATATTTACTAGCCATATCACACATTTTCTTGTGCCTACTGTAATTAAACCTATTTGCATATGACACATTGCATACCGGACAAACTCTTGGATATTTAATTGAGGTGGAATTGTTAACACTGCCACAGTTCTTTTTATGCTTACAAAACAATGATTTACATGAATATATTTTCTGACATACCTCACACTGACGAGGATAAATTGATATTGATGTGACACTCTCTGTGGAACCTCCATTTACACATTTTTTGTTGCAAGAATAACAATTTTTACGTGACAAGAGCTTGACACTTGATGTTGGACACAGAACATTAGGATTTTCATCAACTGACTGCAAACTTACCACATTATGAATGAATTCCTTACCAGAATCAGATCTCTTACTACCTAAAGGAGAAAGGATTGTTTTTTGAGACTTGATTGCCTTGATTGTAGGAGACCTTACGATTTTATTGGACGAAAATTTTGGCATTGAAGTGTCATGTAATTGATCACAGAAATCTGTCAATAACGCCCAGCGATTGGACAAAGGAATCGGATGAGAGGGAAAGAAATCAATTTTACTTGTTGCTGTGTTTGGCTTGACATAACTACTAAAACATTTCCTCTTTGACACCAATTTCCAAGTTTGAGAAGGGGATGGCAATGGCTGGACTGGCAAACTAGTGAAGGACTGTGAGGCAGGCAGGTTAGTTACAGGGTTGAGAGCAGGTGTATTAATATTGCGATGCAGAGAAGGCATGCTTGTTACGGGTTGCAACACAAGCACGTTAGTCGTAGGATGCATCGCAGGCATGATAGTTAAAGGATGCAGAGAAGGCATGCCAACTACAGGATGAAGCACAGACACATGCAGTTGTTGTCTTAACCTAAAGCATGAATTGACCACATTACCTATAAGGAATTTCACTCCTCTGGGAGAAAGGTGAAGGCCATCTCGTGACAGCAACTCCTTATATGGATCCGTACACTCAGCCTGGAACTTCAACCAGTTGTTGACAAATGTCACGTTGTCACAGCTGAAATATGAGCATAAATTTTAAGGTTTGACAATGAAAATCTTTAATGAAAAAATGTAAATAAAATAAGTAATAATATTACCTTTCAGCCAATTCCTTAAGAAGTTTATTCAGCCTCTGGATATTCTCATTCATCCCCTTGATTCTCCTGACTTCATGTGGAGAATACGGCTTAAAAAGGCTTGGACTCCTTTCAAGCACACTTGAGATGAACAACCGCACTCCAGGATTCATAACCAAAATTTGATCAATAAGTCTTCGATACTGCTGGCAAGCTTCCTCTGGTGTTTCACCTGTAAAAATTCATAAAATACCAATGAAGATAACTAATGCAGAGGTAAAAGGAAAAAAATGAAATATTCCCACCTGGTTACTACAAAATATACTAAAACTCACCACAAATTAGGTTGTTGGTCCCAAGGTGAATAATGATATCATTGAAGAAAGTGGTAGCCAGCAGCATAGAATCGTCAACCTCTTCCACTCTCATCCCTGACCTGGAAATCGCCGTTATTTCAAACGCTGGGAAGAGGTGGGAATATTCATGGACATACTTCAACTGGGAATCGCCAATCAACAGCAGCCCAGGAGCCATTTCTACATGAAATAAAGAATTATACACCAACTGCAATACTATTCATGTGTGTGGGAGGTAAGTCAGCACATTACTCACAGAAATGTTTCATTGAGAAAATGGGATACTAATTGCAACAATAAATCTTCCTTAACTTGCACTTATGAAACTTACCACCAAACAAATGAAGAATCAGGTATAGCAAGAAAAGCCAGAAAATGGAGATGAGATCTGTAAATAAAGTGCAGTTATAAGGATATCTCTTACTCAAAGACAGACCAGAATGCATCAATATGTAGCAATCTTCATGAGAGTACATCCCAGCATCTTAATATATCAATAGACTTACCAGAAAATTACACCAAGATCCAGATGCCACAGAGAAATTTAGAGTTATAGGGAAGACCTGAGTACAATTTAGAGTGAAAGGTGGAAAATAATATTATATATTATTAAATGTAACATATTATTTATATATTATTATATATAACATACTATTTATATATTATTATATATCACATTATTTATATATTATTAAATATGTATATATATTGGAAACAAACTATACAATGATGCTTTAAATAATTATGTGAGATGAAAAATAAAGTTATCAATCAAAATGCAAATGGTATATAATATTTGGTGCATTTCCTCTACAAAATAATATTATATATTACCCTTACTCAGATACAGACCAGAAAGCATCAACATGTAGCGATATTATTACACTTACCACAGCAAAAAGAACCAGAAATAGAAAAAGCTTCTCAGAAACACCAGGAGAATAAAACCAGGCTACGTTTTGTACATGTGAAGAAGAAAAAACTACATTAGACATATATTACAAACATTTTGTAAAGCTATAATCCCGACCACCAAACCACATACAGCTGTAACTTTACTTACCACTAAGCACAAAAACGGCAAAAATCCAAAGAAAACCACCAAATCCAAACACCTGCAAAAAATAACCGGGTTCATACTTCAACTCATAAACCGATAACTCCTAAAAATTTATATTCATAATTGAGAATTAGCACGTACCTCAAAATCTCAGAAGTGAGACTAAGCAGAAGATGGAGACTTGTGAAGAAACAATCACAGAAGATGGAGACCGAAACTAAATGCTAAACTCGTTCATTTGAGGGCAAAAAACTTCATTAAAAACGTAAAAAAAATTTTGAAACGCTACAATATCGATGATCAACACAAATATCCTGACGTTGAAATGATGTTTTCAAACCGCTAATGCTGAGTGGCGACATTTTAGATAGATATTTTCATACAAATGCGATATCTTCATACAAACCTCAACTGATATTTCCTTTAACGGTGAATAGAAGTCCTTCAAATGCCGTTTTACTTACCAAAGAATTGCAATAAAACGGTTAACCACGACTGCCGTTATTCAAATGTTTCAACGGCAGCGTGCATAAACTTGGCAACGCCGAGGTTTGCCAGGTATGTTATCACGGTTATCACTTTCTACAGGGAGCAAAACTCGTACCCAAAAAGTTAACCTGCGATACTAGCGCCAAATGCGGCCATATTACAAATTAAACGTAAATAATTCCCTCAGAGGTTACCTGCGAGACTAGCGCCATTGCGGCAATATTATAAATGAAAGATGGTGAATAATTCACTGTGGACACCTAAACATCGGCACAACATACTTCAAAAATAACCACTTGAATAAATATTATCCGCAATTATTACCCATATCTTTATTATTAAGTGAATTAGCCGTTTATAAAACTTGTAAAAGTTGATTTCAGTTGATTTTGGCGAATGAAAAAGCAAAACAAATCGGACATGCAGAACCGTTTCGTTCAACCTTTGTCATGTATATGTATAGTAATGCACTATAAAAGAAGTAATTCTGACACCATATATTTTAACAAATCACCATCTTAATAAATTAGCTACGCATGAATTGATTTTGGCGTTTGTAAAACTTCTAAAACTTAAATCTTACATGGGGAACCTTTTCGGTCAACCTTTCACGTGTGTGTATAGACATCAGATTCTCATGAAATGCACTATGAAACAAGTAATTCCGACGCTATATATTTTAACAAATCACCATCTTAATAATTTAGCTACGCATAATTTGATTTTGGCGTTTGTAAAACTTCTATCTGACATGGGGAACCTTTTCGGTCAACCTTTCACATGCAGATGTATAGACATCAGATTCTCATGAAATGCACTATGAAACAAGTAATGCCGACGCTATATATTTAACAAATCACCATGTTAATAATTTAGCTACGCATAATTAATTTCGGCGTTTGTGAGGTCCGTGAAAGTCATTTCATTCAAGAGAAGCACTTGCATGTAGAGTTGGAATTTATGTTCGAGTAACCTTTAATAAAATCCACTAACATATCTTTATTTTTTATTTAGTTAGACACGGGTAATAACCCAATTACAATTTAACAAAGGTTACAAAGAAATTCTTAAACTAGAAAAGTATAAAGCATAATACCTTTTGAACATCATAATATAATTACAAAAGTTTAGCCCATCCAATTATGTCATCTAAGTCATTGTTTGATGGCAATACATATACATAAACTATAAATTACAAACATCACCATACAAACTTTAAAATAAACATTCAATACGAACATTAAAACAAAAAGAATAACCTTGGAAAAAAATATTTAAAGAAACTCATAGATATAGGAGTCAGCATTTAAGTGTTTTATTACAGGAATGGTACTATTAAATGTCTATCTCACTTCTAAAATGGTTAGCAGTTCGTTGTACTATTATTTATTGGGCTATGAAATGCATAATTCTGTTTGTGATATTGACAAAAAAAATGGAAAAGAATCACGTACAGAATGACTTGGTACTCTTTATATTAACTGTAGTAGTTCAGAGACATCTATCAAATTATTCATTAACTTATAAATAAAGATTAAATCAAATTTAGTTCTATTAGAAGTTAAGGGAGATAATCCTAATTGATATAAAAGTGAGCATACATTATTATCGCGATTACCCATTTTCCAATATACATGCCTTGAAAATTTGTGCTGTACCCTTTAAATAAATTATTTTTTTTATAAGGTGACCAAATAATACTTGAATAATCAAGATGCGAATGTACTAAAGATATATACAAAATTTTCAAGGCATGAATAGAAGTAAATAACTTTGTAGATATTATTATAAATCCTAATAATTTCAGCGATTTCAATGTCACAAATTCCAAGTGATAAGAAAATGATAAAGTTGAATCAAAAACTACTCCCAAATCTTTTATCGATTCAACTTTGGGTAACCTCTCACCATCTAAAATATAAACAGAATTTAACGGACATTTTATTTTGTTAAAAGTAATACTTGTGCATTTCTCTACATTTAAATAAAGCATATTACATAAAATAATATTTAATACATTATGCTTTGGATATGATAGTGGATTTCTAAAGTATTTGATCATAATACTTCCCGAGGATCATGATTTTTCAACATTAATAAGACAAGCCTGAATAACCACTGAATTTCACAGACTGCATTTCTGAGTCAGTCAACCAGGTTCGACTCTGAGACAATCTTAGGCAGAGGTGGTTTTGAAGTGAAATTTGGCACAAATGCATTATAAAAATATATAATCCCATTTTATTGCAGATAAAATTTTACACCACTTTTTATTCAGTTTAAAACACATGCCGTTCACAACTTTTTTATGTAATTACTTGGACTAAATTCTCAAAATCACAGTATACCTCTAAGTATATACATAAAACAATTTGAAATATCTTTGAGTTATTTCAGCTTCGGCTCCCCATCGGTCATGTCTTCTCTTATCTTCTAGCCACCTCCGATTTTTGCCTCCTTTTCATTTCTGTTTCTGCTAGTAGTCAATTATCCTGGCAGGCAAGGGAAATAAAAAGGCGACCACAATATTTTGTGGCCTTGTCAGCGATAGAACTGGGAGTCCCCAATAATCAGCACTCCAGGAGCAGCCATCTCAATGCCTGGAAAATGATTCAACCATCACTATCTCTCTCATGAAGAGTTGTTATAACCTGCTTGCTAATTTTTACTACTAGCTGACTCTCAATTCTGCTGAGTTGTACAATCCCACTCAACATAAGAATATAATTTTTCGCATAATAATGGATCAGCTAACTCTATCCACCGTTTACATTCAGTGAAAAAATATTTATAACAAGTCTTAGTGGAAAAATCTTGCTCTCCTATAGCTACCAACGTTTGTTTAGGATTTACATCTGATCACAGTGAAATGATAACTTTTAACACGGCAGTAGTTGAATAATAGCACTAAAACTTAATTCTCAATATAAAGGTAGAATCACATAAAGCACACATCCATAAGATCACAGAATACAATATTATAATATTAAAAATGAAATTATTGACATAAAGTGTCATATTTATAATTATTTCATCTGCAGACATGTACATCATTAGAACTGAATGGAGTATGTCCTTTATTCCCGACAAAGCACATACTTTCAGAATTTGTAAAGCATGATCAAGATTAGATTAGCATTCACTCTTATGGTTATATAAAACTTTTCACCCTCATGTGTGTTTCCATGAAAACTCCAGGAACTTGCAATTTCAATTACAAAGTACTAGCTAACACTAACACCACAGTTAATCAAATGAATTAAATCCAATCCAAACAATGTCTGAAAATATTTAAGATTAACATCTAAAAAAACTACCTTGTGCAAAGGGATATCGTTAAAGTCAAAGTAAAATCGAAAAGCCTAGAATTAAACTAAGATGCAAAACCATGGATTTAGCGGCAACTTATAAGTAGCATCCACGTCAATTACATTATTGTTAATAATAAAAAGTTACCTAAGAAATATTTGAAAACGATCGACAGGAAAAAGGAGCAAAGTAATCTGTAAAACAAGGGTCACATTAGGTCATTGTGAATCAGTACAATGCACTGGAAACAAAGTTATTAATAAACCACGTGTCTAACAGACATGATAATCTCCCATTGAACCAGTTCTTTAAGTAACATCCAAAAATATTGTTTTTAATGACGTTAAGTAAGCTAAATATAAAGAATTATCTTACCTAACCAGCAACTCCCGGCAACACACGACAATCAATGAAAACGGGAAGGACGGAAACGCTTAATGCAAAGTAATCTGTAAAACAAGGGCCAAATTAGATGATTGTGAATCAGTAAACAGCAATTCACGTCAACACCACACGACAATCAAAGAAAGCGTGAAGCACCAGAAACGGAAACGCAAGCGATTCGACCGGAAACGCTAGCTAGCAAACCTAGCAACGTATATAGTGTCGGAATTATCCGTTTTTAGAAATTTTGGCGCTAGTATCGCAGGTTAACCTCTTGGGTACGAGTTTTAGAGACGGGAGACATGCGGTACCTAAGAGCACCTAAGAGCACCTAAGAGGTTAACCTGCGATACTAGCGCCAAAATTTCTAAAAACAGATAATTCCGACCAGGCCTCTGAAACTCCCTTAGAAAAGACTGTCCCGAAGTTTAGCGGTAGTGTGTAACCAGATGGCAATAGCGTCGCTCTTAACGTGACGTCATACAGCGGCTTTCTCAAATCTAAGCTTCAGATTTGAACATTGAAGGTTCATTTTGTATCAAAATCACTATTACAGGAATTTCATGAATTTAAACTTATACGATATATGGGATGAAGCATTGAAACAGAATCTATATATATATATATATAACGCTTAGGTATGTATGCTTTGTGGATTACCGTTACCAAGTAACCATTTATTACCCCATAAGCATTGGAATCGGTGCAAGGCATTTTTTATTTCTTTTTAAAATTACTTAAAATTATTATACGAAGTCCGGACTTGAAGTATTAAACGGAAAAATGAGTGAAAATAATTATTTTTGAAAACAATACGAATTCATGCTGAATTTGCTTAAATATTTTAACTGCATAAGAACGAGAAGTTTTGAAATTTATAATGGGAAATTTTATTTTTTACTTTTGGAATAATTCTCCAGAGACGATCATTAGAGTCAATGAAATAGACACAAAAATAAATCCGAGGGAATTCATTATAAACAATGAATATAATACAATGGAAATATGAATAAATTTATTTATTTAAAATTTTCGTGAAATCACATATACAAATATCTTGCACACGCTTTTAGATTCACAGGAGGTAAAAATCATAACATTCACATAATGTAGAAATTTTATCAATACCAAGCAAAAATTTTATAACTTTTAATATACAATGCATTCAATGGAAATATGAATATATTTATTTAAACGTTCGATCAAATCACATATACAAATATCTTGCACACGCTTTTAGGTTCACAGAAGGTAAAACTCATAACATTTACATAATCTAGAATTTTTATTAATACCAAGCAAAAATTTTATAACTTTTAATATACAACTCATTATTAGATTACATTCATTAGTTTTCAAAAACTTTAATAAAAATTTACTTTGCGAGCTTGAACACTTTCCAGTTTAAATTCTAGAAACTTAAAATTTTTTTAATAAAGTGGTGATTTTTGTCTGTAACACTGATGAAGGAAGGGATATTTACATCAAAAATATTTTTTATTTGCCTAACTTAAAAGAAAAATATGCAGGAACTATATATAACCCAATAAACACACACACGCCTTTTTACAAAAGTAATATAATTGAAAAAACTTATTTCATCTAAAGTTTCCCTAAACTTGGAAACACCTTATTTACATAGCTAAATATGGGTACAAACATGGTACCAGGAAGAGAGTTCCTCTTATTTTTTCACACAATGATACTAAAACTCTATCCCGCACATATTTTACAAAAGTAATGAAATTGAAAAAGTAATTATTTTATCTAAAAGTTACCTAAACTTGGAAAACACATCTAAATTACACATTTACATAAAATATTCTAACAAACATGGTACCAGGAAGAGTCCTCTTAATTTATGCACGAAGATACAGCAGCACATTTTGTGCATGCAGTGCACAATACAAAACACAAAAACAGACAAAATTTTACATTTACAAAATGCAGTTTACTTTCCATGAAATTTAAGAAATCATGGGTGGGGACAAAGTGGTACTACACTTGAAGAACAAGTATATTTTGTTCTTTTTTCTGCTTTCCTGGAGCAGCATAGGCGACATCTTCTCCAACTGCCACCTTGATAGGAAGATGCTTGACAACTACTTCACTGTATTCCGATCATAACACATTAGAAATGTAAAGTTACATAAGAAAAATATAAATTTTGCTTACCTTACTCATCAAATAAAGCATCGTAACATTCAATGATTTCCTTGAAGAAAACAAATGCAAACTTGAAGAAGAAATTCAGAGCAACATTGTAGATCATATTCGCAATTTATACACCAACATCAGGAAGTATTTTCCAAACATCAATGACAACAATAACTGGATTCTAAATCCATTCTGTATAACCGGGAAACCAGAAGGATTATCTGCACTAGATTATGAAAATTTAATCGAAATCACTTCAGATGTCCATTTAATACAAACATTTAAAGAAGTTTCTCTGATTACATTTTGGGGCAGCTTATATCATGAATATTCAGACTTATCAAGACGGGCAATTATAGAGTTATTACTATTCACGAGCACGTACTTACGCGAAACTGGATTCTCGAAATACAAAACAACAAAAACAAAATACAGAAATCGACTAGATGCCGTTCATATAAACGATTTTTATCTTTAAATATATGAAAATAGACGAAATGTTGATCACATGACCTATCTTTATTATTATCTGTACTTACTTGTGCTTTGATTTTCACCTTATAAACAAAATAACTGTTTGGGGTTCCGCAACTTCTCTTTCGAGTTGCAAGGGTTCCGTAGCAAAATTATATTGGGAAACGCTGCCCTATAGAAATAATTCTGCGCACCAAGTTACCAACAAAGGAAATGATAACTGCAGGTAAGACAACTATGCATTGGAGTATGTCTAGGCTGGTTAAAGCATTTCAGACAATTTTCTGACCCCTTGAAAAATTTTAATGCAACAATTTTTTCGTAGATGAGCCAAATTTGTTAGAAGCTTCTATAACGATGGCCTCTAAATCACATACATAACGTGTAATTACTACCTATCTTCATAAAAATAGCAAATTGAAATATTTTAGATACCAAAGAAGGGAGTTTGACTACGAGGTTTATCGTAATCGTCAAAATAGAAATTACTTACAACTTCCTGTCAATCGGGAAAGTAAAAAACTTGATGCCAAGACTTTCCCGTGCATTCTACAACCAACGACTGAACACCTTATAATAATCGGCATTTTTCCGTAAAAATTTAAACCACAGCTAAAACAGAACCAGTCCACAAATTCTCACAAGATGTCCGCTTTAAAAGGTGAAAAAGATGACACGGAGTATACAGTGATACAGAGTTCCGTTCCTTTCACCTTTTTACTCGACACTAGCGCCAGCAGGCTTACGATTAGACTACCGAACTTTTCCGTCACAATTTTTGACCGAAGTTTCAGAGAGGTGGCTGGAGCCGTCTCCGCAAGAACTCACCCCACCCTCACTCGAGGGTGGCCTTCACTTTCATCGCGCATGTGGGTTTAGCGGAGCGTGTCCGACCCAGCGACTCGCCCGCACATTATTAGACTCTTTGGCTAAGATCACACTGTAGCGTGACCTTAGGCCATCGGAGTTGAACTGGCAGACAACTCGCGGTGCGATCCGTTGTCTGGCCCGACCGGCGCACAGTGGGCTGGCGACCCTGTTTCGGCGCTCAAAAGTCGATTTAACCAACTTCAACCAAAGTAACTCAAAATGGTGTAAAAGTGAAGATAAGAGATCTGTTCATCAGAAATCGGGCATTTTTTTGCCCAGTGGATCGCATTATTCTCGGGCTGAGCTTGGGAAGTTCGTGTATCTGGGTGAAATGTGTCACAGCTGAATTCCAGTGTATTATGCATATGTCATTTTTAGCGACTGACCGGTGTTTTGGGTCATTTCTATTCATGTTATTCTCTACAATAGCCCTTAATGTAGTTGTATGAACCTCTGATTTGAACCCCTGCCGTTTAGTTGTTGCAAACCTGCTCAAGGTGCACACAGATGTCATAAATCTCAAAATTTAATGTTTACTTGGACATACAAAAAAACAACCATCTACAACCGTGTTGTCATGGTATGTACCAATTAATATGAACCATATACTGCATTTCTGTACAAAATTCAGCTGCCTTTAGCTGCCCCTTCTCGAAAAATCCACCAGTTACAAGCGAGATGTAACGAAAGCTATGAACGCGTTTTTGCACATTTCGGACTCCCGTGTTGGGACGCATGGGGGTTTGGCCCTCTTTTAGATTTCCGATTGTTAGTAACATATACAGTAAGTCACCGATACCGTACGCCGGACTGGGAAGTAAGAGTACTGAATCGTGCGAGTGTGCAAGTTTCCACTTGCTCCTGACGCGGCGCACAGTGGGACCAAAGCCCCGCTTTGCTCGCCAAAACTCAGTATTCAATCTGATTGGCCTGATTTTGTGTATGAACGGGTTTTTGGGGAAGCAGAGTTCATTTCTTGCGGTTTTAAGACTCAGGGGCGACTTCTTGTGGCCAGTGTCGTAACTCTCTACAGGACCAAGCACCCGAAGAACTGGCCGAAACGTAAGAGTCGCGCATTTTTCGCGTTTGTTGAGTGGATAGTTTGCCTATATTTCATTATACAGCTTTTCAACGTATTTATGCTACTAGTTGACTTCATTCCAAATGCAAATGGGAAGTTTGAATGCGATTACTTTCATAAGGAATGGTTTCTTAATGCAAAGAGAAAACGATATCGTGATTCAACAAAATTTATTCTGGTGCATTAGTAATACACGAACGACAGGGTGATAAAATAATGTTCTACCTTATAAGTCAATTTGTTTTATTCATCATCATCACTATCGCTATTGTCATCATCTAATGGGGAGTCATGCATTTCGGCTAAAAGGCTAATTACTTCAGCGCTAAGACTTCCACTCTTTTTCGGAGGAAGTTTTCTGTGAGATGATATAACTGGATCCGATGAGGTGAGCATAATATGCAGGAGATCCTCATTTGTAGCTTCCCTGGACGTCTTCCTGCGGTGACCCTCTCTGTACTGTCTAAAATCTTTATTGCGTGCCTCCTGCTATTCCTCGCTCAGCATCCCGATAGGAAGAAGGGACACAGCAATTACTTCTGAGCTGTGTATGAGAACTTTGCGAACAGATGGAGGCATCGGATACCACGAGTATTCTTTTACATAAAGTCTTGCTGTTGCTACAGCGTACTCATGGAAAGCCTTAACATCCACTGCGTACCCACACGATAAAGATCGAAGAATGACATCACATCGAGAAATAAGGGACTCTTTGATACCTGTAATAGACGCTGATCACAGGCAAAGGGCGATGAGGCCAAAGATAGCGTAAAGAAGAGGAAAGAAGAAATTCAGAATAGATTTAGAGATGAGTTAGGTTTAGTTATCGATATGCCTAAGCAGGGAACCGGTTCTTCAAATGATGGGAATACTACGCGTCGCTTTTTTGAAAACCCTACCCTCACAGCAAACATCACCGGCCTTGACGAAGCGCTGATTACTCGATTCTCTGTCATTCTGCACGCACTGTCAAGCGGATATGAAGTTAATACAGAAGCATTCAAGAAATACACCTTTCAGACGGCAAAAGATTATATCTCTCTCTATATTTGGTACCCTATGACTCCCACCCTGCACAAGATCCTACTACATTGGGCAGATATCATACGAGCAGCTCCTCTTCTTATCGGAATGTTTGCCGAAGATGCTCAGGAGAGCCGAAATAAAGACTGCAAGCATTATAGGGAATTTAACTCGAGAAAGTGCTCAAGGATACCCTGTAATGAAGACCTGCTCCACATGTTATTAATATGGTCAGACTCAGTGATCACATCGCTCCGGAAGCTGCCGAAGAAGAAAAGCACAAGTCCCCCTCGTGGAGTCTTACAGCTTCTCCAAGAACCCCACCATGATTCACATGATATTGATTTTACATATGACAGTGACGATGAACAATAAAATTATCTTTTCAGCATGAAAAATAACTATGGTTATGGCTTATCCCTCATAGTAGAAACCAATCGCACAAACAGATTTTCCATCCGACCAATGGTTTTCCTGATACAGTGGGTCACGTGATCAAAAACCCCTCCAGATTATGTATAATGGACCAGACATGTTTCTGTTAACGAAAGCAACAACTTCTGTTTGAAACTTTTTTTCATTTAACACACAAGAAATCCGTGAGGACTTTTGAGCGCCGAAGCAGGGTCGCCAGCCCACTGTGCGGCGGTAGCCAGCGTCGAACACAGTCCTGGTGGGGGGGGGGGGGGGGGTTGCGTTGGTGTCCATGCGAGACCAGCCCTGTGCAACTTATCCTTGTGGGAAAAAGGTTCAGGTTACGACCTGCTGCATTCATAGACGGCACCACCGTCGCACCAAGCGCGCGCGTTTAAAATGTCGTTTTTTTATTCCTCGTAAAATGCTTAATATAAATGATCGCAAAATTTTAAATATTAAATTGGAAAAAAAACAAAATTATTGTACGTTATTGATATTTATTTAAGCTTCGTTGGATGTACACACAACAAGTAAATGCCGTATTTTTAAGTAAAAACAATTATAACAGTAGCATTTCAGCAGAGATTGCGAAAAGGTTTTTGCAAACATCACAAATTATTTGCCGATATTCACTTAGAAAGAAGGCACAGTTACATTACAAAATAGTACCAGATGAAAACAAACAGTTGCCAAATCTCAATTCCAACATTAACAATTCAACAGAGATAACACATGGAAAAGTAAATAAAAATGTGGAAATGAATCAGCTGGTATTACACAGAAAAAGTGAGACTAAGTATCGAAATTTTTAACATATACTAAGTAGCATAGTCAATACTGTAAACCATGAAAATATGAAATTGAACAGACATAAAATTTATGTATATGAACATAATGAACAATGAATTAACAAGAAAGATGTATGCAGGTACGTATGCATGTATGTACATACTAAAACATAAAAGGTCACACATTATCTGAATTGTCAGTTCATGCCACAAAATGCATACAGAATCATACCTTCTCTCAAAGCTAATGAGAGCATTGATATTAGACAGATAATTTGAAATCACAAGAAGTGTAAAAGTATGTACATACTGCAACATCTCAAATGTGTTAGTACATACAACCATATAAACAGTGACATCCTTCACATGACATATACACAAGTTCATAATATCATACCAAGATAACCAAAGAGTATAAAAAATGAACATATATGCACAAAGCAGTACATACAATACATCAGAACCATGGAAATATGAACTCTAAGAGGCATGACGTAATACTTGTTCCCAAAGCTAATAAGGGCATTGATATTAGATAATTTTAAATCACAAGAAGTGAAAATATGTGTACATACAGCAATATAAAAGGTTGCACAATATCTGAATTAAGTTAGTTTACCCCACAAAATTATAAATGCTAATTAAACACATTATGACAATTAGCAGGAATAAATGCATTTTAGGAACTGCTGTCATATTTGGAGTTAAATTAATGCATTGAAACATATCACATTTGTTTGTACATGGAATGTTGTTTCTTGTTATCTCATATAAGGATGTTGCAAATGTCAATATACATATTACCTGCCCTTTGTATTCTATCATATGCTGTGAAAGTTTCTATTAACCCTCCGTCGGGCTCAATAGCTGCTGGAACACAATCGGGCGCAATGTATCTCACAGATAATTATTACTTTTTGTTTCTTTTGAGGCTAATAAACGATCACATTCAAATAATAATAACTCATGAGGAGACAGACGTCGCCTGCCCCACTGCTGAGAGATCAACAATGTTGCACCCTCCATATCTCAGATATATTGCGCCCGACGGAGGGTTAAATTAAAGATAGTTTCTCACAGTTCGAGGGGTTAATATTAAGTGCAAAAAGACTAGAAGAATCGACATAGTTATTTTAAAATAAATACGAAACGAATGATTTCATTCCTACGTCCTAAAGAGTAAGGAACGAATCTCCAAGAGCATACAATAATTCACAATGAAGCTGAAACCATGAAATTTATAATTTACAGAACGTAATAATTTATGCAGTAACTTTCCCACTCAATTTAATTGACGAAACTTATGTATATTTCGAACAAACCACCAATACATATTCAATCAATGCAGAGACCAATGACACATATATGTTCGCCTTACAAATCCCTTCATTTAGTTAAACGTAATTCCTCAAAGCGGTGTGAATAAATAAAATTCTAAATTTCGCTTATAAATGAAGATATTCGCTCGGAAAACAACCGATGTAGCTATGTACTCATAAACTACACAACTTGCAGAAACACTTCAGCATTCACAGGTAAAATATTCATTATAAATTAACTTACACTTTATCAGTCCTCGGGAAATTAAAAAATTTTGTTGGCCCATCACGGCGTCTACCGCACCCATCACAGCCATTAACGGCGCACACATTCTTTCTGCGTCTAAACGGTCTAAACATACCACCACGTTCCCTGCGCCATCCTATGGCCTCAGGTTCGCCCTGCTTTGTTACCGAAAGCACGAAGTGGTGGGGAATATGCCTCCAAGGTTGAGCGCTTAGAATTCAATCTCAAAAATCGAAATAATATGCGAGAAGAACGCGACTACTGAAATAAATATTTCTTTTTCCGAGCAGAATCCTCCGTAGATTAAATAAAAGTAAACGCACTAAATATCACACCGCTATATTTCTGTAAAATTCAATTTGCACGTTTCATCACAATCCTGACAACAACTGGTAAACATTTCATCTTAAACCCAAAAGAGTAAAAAAATTAATAAACCTTCTTGCGAATTATCAAATATCCAAGCCGAGAATCTCCACATCAAAGGAAGAGTAACCCTTCGCGTATTATTATTCCAAACACAATACGGGAAATATAGGGGACCTACCTACCTTCCTTACAACTTCGGAAAAACATTTCACAATTGGCGGTGGCCTTGAGAATTTCCAAAGAAAACATTATCTATTACAATTTTAATGGTGCCAAATTTATTACTAATAATTCCTTTTGCATTTGCGCATCCACACTGAAGAGAAATGTGCAGAAGAAAGAATTACCGGCTTCAACAAATGATGCTGATTCATTCCGACAAGTTTGCGGAATGCCAACAAACAAACACGTAGAAATCAATGGAACAATATAGTACCACTGAAAGTTTTAAAGATTGTAGTAGGTAGTAGCTATCACATCTATTATAGCTACATAAAACTTGCACCATGTAAACAATACAGAGCAACGGAGATTCATGTTGTTATGAACAAATTATCTATAATGAATGTTTTAAAAGATTATCAATTATATTTACCCAATAAATTATTTACTTTTCCCAATATTATTCATTTAACAAAGATAGTACAGCAAAACTGAGAAGCTCTATGGTAAAACGGAAACTAAAGTAATTCTTACCTCGTTTTAAGCTCCATTAGTTGATGTTTCCCTTTCTCTTCGTTTCCCGCGGTGTCACTCAAATCACTGATCGTTAAGTTTATGGTTGTTGGGTTATATCGACATTTTCCAAATCACACTTAAACCCCATAGTCTCACTTCAAAGTTATTTCAAAACGACGACGAACACCGTGGGTTTCCAACATAAGCGAAGCACAACTGCTACCACCGTAACAACTCACCCACGACATCTTGCGGAATTTCTACACATTATTTAAAATGAAAGTATCTTAAACAGGAGTATCGGGTTCGTTTACGTCTGTACATCTAATACTTGTATTCTTGATATTTTCTTTTCCTGAAAGGCGTTTATATTCCTTTTTATAATATTTATACGAGCTAAATTGATTCTTATTAGGAAAAACTATGTTGTGATCAAGGCGCTATGTTTATATAAACTCATGAAAGTACTTATGAGATGCAATTAGCTGATTGATTATATCGCATTGTAAGTGGCAGTTCTCTTCACGAAGAATGAGTTCAAAATTTCCATTTCATTCGAATACTGAAAGAAAAGCTTTAAAAACCTGAGATATTTATAAAAGAAACGGGATATCTGCTAACCCTAATTTCAGTCCTCGACATCTCAAAAATTGAGGAAGGACCTTCGGCAATCCATAATTTAAACTTTGTCAGAACAAAATCATTGTTTAAGCGAAATAAAAACACTCCTTAAATATCTTTAGATTTATATTTCATTTCATAATCTTAAACACACTTCAGTTCTTTAACTCTAAAATTGCAGCAACTTGAAGTTAATTATTTTTATGTTCTGATATGAGAATTAGAGTATTAGAACCTGACAAATAGTTTGAATTCTCTCCTAGAATAGCATAGAATCAACAATGTTGACAGTAAATCACATTGTGTGTGTTATTGAAACTTTATCATTTCTTCATTATTAATTTCTGTTACATATTTCTTACTTCACCACACTCAATAGTACTTTAAGAACACAGTTGTTATCATGCTCTGTGTTATTTAAAATTTTAGGGAAAGCCAATTAAAAGCTAAAGGTTTTATTGAAATTGAAATAAAGAGTTCAAAATTTGTTCATATATACACACACATACATATATATTTTAACAAACAGACACTTGGATTTTACTAGTAAGGTGTGCACTAATAATGGTTTTAGCGCTATAATATTTATTTCTTCTATGTAAATAAAAATCCTCTTTACAGCAAAATATATAAATTAAAAATGAAATAAATTCTATATCTACGAGTCTATCAATAAATTATTGTTATCACATCTTCAATATTGCCTTAACCCCTCAAGCATGTATTTAAATTACTAAATAGCGTAGCTTACGCTATGTTTTTCCTCTACCGAAGTATAAAAACTAACAAAGGGACAGGAAATTGGTGATCCATTGAAAGATCACATATCGATGGTCTGCTGTGACACATATAGTCCCATGAAAGGCTACTCTATGCTGATAGAATCGCAATTTAAGCAATATCTGCATTTGCCGAGTATGTAATTGGGCTATCGGCTTAAGGGGTTAATACTATATACATGACCTTGCACATTTGCCCCTCCCCCTAGAATTACTGGTTGAAAAATAAGAGACATACCTTTCAGAATATATTTTATAAAATAAAATAAATATTATTGAAGTTGAACAGTTTACATAGGAACTCAGGGGCTGAATGCAGTCTTATCATTGGAATAGCTTCAAGCTGACCCTGGTTTTTATTCCCCTTGCTCCCACAATATGTTTCTGTGAATGCTGATGACAACTTAACATCTTTTACAATTTTGAAATTTCCTTAAGTTTGCCTTGGTTGAGCCAAATTGTCTAGCTATCCACTACTTTCATACTATAATACATTAACTAATCTTGGTTATATGGCTAACATAAACAAAGAATTAAAACTTATTAGTAAACTTTACCAGCTATCATGATATAATAATATTTAATTTCCTTATTTTTGTCGAACAGTATATCACATTGCCACAAACCATGACAAGTTCTGTGTCCTAAGTTTAGACGCTTGTCTACTCCAAAAGCAATTCACAAATTTTTAAATTCAAACAAGTAAGATACACTTACTAAAGCAACAGGTGGAAGCACATTTTATTAAAAATTTTCAAAATTCTGTTTTGCCTCCCTAGTTGCAGAGGGGGAAACCCGCAATGTTGGAACGTAGACCTTCCCATTCATGAAAACTTCGCTCCTCTAGCTTCAGTAGTTTGGGTAAATACCATTTCAAAAGTCACCTAGAGGGAAAACTATGAATTACATGAAAAGTACAATTGCAGTGAACTTCAAGGATGGATAAGCGCCTTCTAATTCAAAAAGAATTTTCTAAATACCTCTTTAAAAAATGTTGATTGTCCAATGACAGATGGACAAAGTTCTGGCTTTTAAGAAAATGAGCTAAAAATTGTGATTATTGTGTGGAAAAGGATATTAATTTAAAATATTATTTGTTCTACCCTGTGTGGATAGCTAATATTCTTCTAGGCCAATGATGAATTCAATAATACCTCTTTAAATTAGTGATACTAACTTTTTAAATGACTATGTACTCATACAAGGAAAAAAATTGGAAATTTTCATAATCATCTATTTCATGGTACATACTAATGACTAAATGTTCTGATTACATGTGTGTTTTCTGGTGACTCGGCCTCTTGGGCTATTGTTACACCATATGTTCTGATATTAGCTAGTTTTACATTTGTAGGATGAACCCACAGCTGATATTTAGTTATAATATAATTCCACAAAATAATATTGATTGCTCTTATGATAAATCCATTATCCATGATGGCTGGTCATAAAAGTACTTACAATGTAGACTCAGCAGCGTGTCAGTTTTCAAGTCATAATAACTCAGAATTCAAGGCTAATTTGGCATCAAAGACACTCTAATTCTACACAGGATCTCCTCCTGATCGAAGCCAATTTAAACGGAAAATATAGTTAGGCTGTAAAAGGACCCATAAAGCCAAGATTTGAAAATAACCTTCAAAAATCACTCTCATGGCAGCAATATGATTTGAATAATACTTCAAAATTTAATATGTTACATAATTCTATGAATATGAATGAAAATACCAAAGAACAATTCAAACTATGCTGTTTTGATTGGAAATGCAGATTTGATATCTCCCCAAGTTTCAGAAAGTAAAACTTGCTTTCCTTATTAGAAAAACAAAATTTACAAGAAATGTTGATATAACTTGTTGAGAAAAGACAGAAAATTTGTTATATTTAATTAATACTTATAACGGAACTAAAATATGATGCAGTCTCACTTCACTGAACATGACCAATCTTTGATGATAGATGAAGCAGAACTAACAGTGACAAGCTGCTATTCTTGCTATCCTATATTATTGCGATCTCTTAAATGCGAAGTATGAGTGGAGGAGACGTAGGGGGAAGAGGTTATAAACAGCAATGCAAAACTCACCCATTAGGTCCCAGTAGCCATGCAATTGATTAGGGGCATTGCTGCCAGTAGATCTTCTCCCAAACAGAAATGTATCACAAAGTAGGACATTTTGCATCCTAATTATCATTAGAGTAGGACAGAGGACATTTTACCTCAAAGACTTAATGGAAGAAGTTTACATATCCTTATCTGGGACACTATTGCAACTTCATTTGTTTTTTGATGGCCAATTATGCTATTCGATAATTACACTCCTGGAAATAGAAATATCTTATAAACGAATTGTAAAACTTATGTCACATTTAAGCTCACTACAGTTTGATGTATAAATTAAATTAATTGATATAGAAAATCAAAGAATCATTTAAAGTCATCGAACGTTTACTTAATTTATAATTTAAATAAATACCCATGGTAAAATTAAAACATTTTATTTAGAGAGAGTTGCATCATACATTTATTAGCCTAAGGTATTATCTTCAGATATTAAACAGTGATGTAGAAACTAACAATACAAGATTTCTTTATGAAATAGAAATCACAGTTTAAGATAAACAACTGTAAATAACATTTCAACAGTAAATTCAACATAATTAATGAAGACTCAGTCATAACGTAATAAATCCTAAATTGGGAAACCTTTAGAACTTGTTTTGCATCTGATAACTGGAGGCGTTTTTAAAAATATGAATGGAATGATTTCTATACCCTTCAAGTTAAGCATATTTCCATTGGCACCCAGGAGGTAATGCTTAGGCCATCGTTGCTCATTATTTAACATGGCGAGCTCGCTGGTTTACGCCAGCCCTACACCATGCTAACGCTTGCTAAACTTAAGTACTCTCATCTGTCTAGCTAAACAATGTAATCGATGACAAAATGATTCATACATACAACCATCACCCATCACACACACACACCACCACCACTACCCAAAGATGTGCGCGCGCACATCCATGCACTACCATCATACACACATTCACACACCTAAATACTACTTCTACCTACAAATCTAACTTTGTCGCACCTACAAATCTAACTATGTCGCACCTGCTAAGTTTGTCGCACCTACTAAACTAAGGTTGACGAACCTACTAAGCAGAGTTTGCAGCCCCCACTCTCCTAACTAAGCAGCACCCCCCCTCCTAACTAAGCAGCCCCTTCCCTCCTAAGTAATCGGCACCTACGCTCCTAAGTCCACAGCTCCCACCCACTCGCGTAGTCCTCGCTTCCCTGCAAAAAAATCAGCATGGTAGTTTCAAGAATATTTAGCACATGCTCATTTATACTATATTCTAAAATTATGTATCCGTGAGGTTTAGCTTTCGTTATGATACGTAATTCTAAAATAACAGAACCGAGTAAATGCTTACAAAAAGAAATTACCACATGGCCACATACACTTCAGGTATTGCATATAGTGCCAGTTTTACCTATACCAAATTTAAAATGAACATTGCTACAGGTTTTATATGTATGAGAAAATTGTGAAGCCTAGTTGATTTACATATTTTGAGGTTTTTAATCCCGAAGCAAAATTGAAAACAGAAACATTACCAACAATTTTCATCTTTGAAGTCTTTAAATTAAAATACAATTAAAAAATCATCTTCTGAAGAAATATTTTTATATTTCATTTCCGAATAAACGCATCACCAAGTCTCTGTTCGTGACGTTAAAGCGCGCCGAATTTTCCCCACACGCTACAGAAGAATCTGACTGCAGTACTATTCCTAAGTGGCAAATATATACTTAATCTGAAATTTCCCAATGGAGTGATCATGCTGAAATTGAACAACAGCTAAGTATCACAAACACAGTGCGATATATTCTATTCAACTTACTGACTGCAGAATAAGTACAGGTGATGCATTTATTTGAAAATGAACGGGTTGAAATAACAGGCAAAGAATTCTAAATATATATATATAATAAATAATATCCAACAGTTACGAAAGTTTTTTCAACGTGTAAACTGATGAAGTTGCCACATTCGGAAGAAATATATTATTTGTCGTTATATCTAAGGGATATTTGAGTACCTGCATCGTCCAGACATTAGCAGAACCAAAATTGAATTTCACTCAAGATTAATGAAAAAAATACTTCCAACTTGAAGGGATGACGTAAATTCATATATATTAAAGAGCTATTGATCATTCGATATTTTAGTACGTGAAAACGTCGGGAAGTTCGTATCGCCAAAAAACATACTCGTACTTATAATCGGTTAATTTGAGAAAATTCAGTAAAATTAATCAAGACCTGAATATTTTATGGAAAAACACAAATATTCCCGTTCAAAGTCCTAGAGGTGGCAAGCCTACCAACAACAATAAACACTACATCTCAAAATGATACCGACTTAATTCAATTCGGTTCGAACGTATTTCTCGAATGATGTTCGTGATATCTTACACGAAATGACGTGTGCATTATAAATAAGGGAAATTGAGCTTACCGCGAGCGTCCATGTCTGTCCAGTGTGGCGTTGATGGTTATCTGCAATTAAGAGCAATCATTATATTAGCAATAAATATTTTAGAAATTTCCTAAAACGGTCTATTATTCTAACGCACGATTATAGGTATTTTATCCGTCAGCGTTTGTCTTTATGAGGAGAACTAAGGCCTCATACAGAACTATTACAAATAATTTTTAATTACCAATTCAACGTTAAGTAATAAAACATTGAATTGCCCAAGTAAAATGACTGATATACTTAAAAAATATTAAATTAAGAATTGATTATAAATAAACATTACCGTTGCACTTAGCAATTCAATGTAACACAAAATTTGGTTCAATATGTCTACTAATTTGTATCTTATGCATGGACATTAAAACTTAATCACGATATTAAAAAAGCACATAAATATAATAGATCAGGATATACTGTTTAAAGAATTGATATACTTAATTTTCACTTTAATTCTGGCAATAACACAACAATTTCTTCCGCTTCAACTCATGATAAGGCAGACGAATAAACCATAGACATATAAACTCATATTGGGTAAATCCAATATACGACAGAAAAAACTACAGTCGCCGTTAACGACGTCAGAGAAATAATAGAATTTAGAAAAATTGCTAATTAATTATGACTATTCTTCTTAGGCATTTTATATGCCTGAGATCAAAATAAGACTACCATACCAACTGTGTCATCCCTCCAGTGAAACCATTAATTACCTCCACTAGGAGATAACCACGCCACACTGCGATGATACACCCTGTGTTGGAGAGGAGCTCTGTAAAAACAAATCACTATTAAAAAGGAGAAATTAATAAAAACAGTACAATTACATCTAAACATACTTACTCCTGCATGATGAATGGTGTCTGGGCGTCTTCGTTCTTCACTCTTCGTGCATTCGGAAAAGAAATGCACGTCTCCAGCATCATCTGTTTTCGTTCAGGGGAAAAGATATTAGCGGTACATACGTTTCGAAATTCGATTTAGCATTTATCGTGGAAAATAAACAATAATATGACATAGGATAATAATACATGTGTCAACTGCGTAAAACATCGATCGTGTGGAAATCGTATCGTGGTTTGGGATTTTGTGTGCACACAGGGTGGGAACCTTGGCCAAGGCAGGGGCCCCGGGAGGGAAGGAGGCAGGCAAGGGGTCGACCCAGCTGCCATGTCGTGCGTTAGATGGGGTGGAAAAACAGACGTAGATTACAAGTATGTATATATACAACCTTAAAATACTATTAATATAATATATAATGTAATATGTATAATATAGAAACGAAGTGTAGACATAATATAAAATTAACATTCAAACCGTAATTACCCGTTACCTATCCACAATCCACATTCGCACTCTGTCCTTTAGGACGGAGTACGATATGAACCGGCTGACCGACCGCGTAACACTGCATCGAGTCCCAGGGCAACAGGCACCTCCCGATAAGAAATATGGCGACATCTATCGTTGGGTGGTGGAAACTGTCGATATTCTTTTGGTATTCATTGCTTGATCTATCACGACTATGAAAATGTTATAAGGCGAACATTTTCGAAGCTCAAAAGAGTATTATATTATATATATTATTTTACCAATTTCCCTTTTGAGCAATTTTAAAATGGTTCGGTATGTTATAAAATGACGAAGAAATTAAGAGATTTTCTATTTAAATAGATAAGTATTGTACATAGATGTAAACTAGCCATAGGATTGTCATACATTTATTTTTATTATATTTGCCAAAATGCCTTTCCATAAATTAGCCAATTATCGTTAATTAGGCTGCTTCCAGCACAGGAGAAAATGCTGTAATTATTTTATATCAGTATCCCTTCTCGTCAGGAGAATCGTGCTTGCCATTTATTTGGTTATTCGTAGTCTTAATATTCGATTCTGAAATCATCCTTGTGAGCTGAAGGTACCTAAGTGAAAAATTATAGTATTTAACATTCGCGCGCGCCTATATAACTTTGGACGTACCCCCGACCGAAAACGCTGATGATGGAAAGCGACTTTCATAAAATTCCAAGCTCATAATATATATATAAACAAATAAAAGATCCAGAGTGTGTGCCCGGTGTCAGAAGCATAGCTCCAAGGAAATTAAAGTCCTGATAATTTGCAAACATACTAAGGGGGTGTTCACCTGCGAGATATATATTTACTTTTGGTCTAAAAAATTATGTTCCAAGGTTCAGTCTTTGTTACGGGATGACGAGATTTGTTTACATAAAAAAAACAATGGCAGAAAAAAACCACCCACGGAAACTTCCTTTCCTCACAATAGTTTTTAAACGTTTAAATGTTAAACTTTAATAAGTTTTTGATATGATCAATGACGCAGGTTTTTGGTCTGTATTACAAAACTAAAGTAGGGTAAAACACACACAGTTTGTTAATAGATGGGAATGCGTTTAAGACATAATGAAAATATATTATTGTAAAACAATAAAATTTTGATTATTGCAACCTATGCGGTTATATAATAAGCTGAAATTAGATAAAGAGAAGTGATTCATTGATAGCGACAAACGTTTACCATGCACCATTACACGTATGTATAATATATGGCTTTATGGTTTGATCTACCAATATAAAATACGTATCAGTGCTACTCCAGCTTGCTAAAAACAACCCAAACCAAACCAACCAAACAAGCAAACCAGGGGCGGATCCACCGGGGGGAAGGGCGATGGGAGCGGTCGCCCCCTCCTTGGATAACCCCATTGCACTCCACTGGGTGCTTTCTTAAATTCATTCCGCGCAAATATCCTCAATTATACGCCGCAGATTAGGTCTGTATAGCAAGAGAAAGAAGAATTCTGATAGGTGAAGGGATTTTCAAAATATAGGGCAGTTGGCAGGGGCGAATTCAATAGGTGGAGTAGCGATCGCGCGCCCCCTCCCCCATGAGAAGTTTCTGGATCCGCCCCTGATGTAAACAAAACGCGAACAACTCTTAAGTGAAGGGAAACTTATGAGGCAGATTACAGTAAAATCTCGATACAACGTATCTCTACGGAGTATGAATTTTTATACTGACAGTACGGTATACTGAATATACCCATAAGGATTACAGTATTTTTTCTGGAAGCATCTCAGTGGGGGATCGGCATTCTCCCAGGTCCCGCGCAAACCGAAACAGGCCATAATGAGTCTAACAAGAGATATATATCCTACACCTTAAGATTATATCTCAATGCTATTGCGAAAACAAAGATCATCGGTTCTAAATTTGTCAGCTCGGAAAATTCCTTCTTTGGGATTTTGGCGGCATTCCACAGAACTTTCAGCACTAAAGACAATAGATGCCTTCAAAATTGGTGTAAACGACTTGAATGAGCAAGAATGAAATACTACGTTAAAACCACAAATATCTTTTTCGGGACCTCTGAATTTCATACGTAGGATTGAAAATTATTTCAAGTTGAAGTACCTACGTTATTTTGAAATATTTATACGGGAAAATTGACGGGGATTTAAAAAAGTACGTTAATTTGAAATGTAGGTAATTTGAAGTACGTTGTAACGAGATTTCATTGTAATACGGTACTCCGAAATTATTTCATTTTACCAGGTTATCCTGAAATGATATCTGTGCCCCTATTCCACTCATCTACGTATATGCAGCGCAATTTGAAAAAAACTTCGTCGGCTTCAAAGTCATATTTGGCTCTCGTCTTCATTATTGTATTTATTTGATCGCAATTACTGATACACTAGCATAAGTGCCCGTTGAATTTCAACGGGTTTAATGAATCGAAATTTTCGTCAATGCAACATGTAAAAATCGCAAGAATAAAGCTGTGCACTGTATTAACCATCGAATATTTCTATATTATGTCTGTTTTAATTAATTAACTAAAATCTCACAGAAATTCCTTGTGACTAAAATAGTACCTTTCTTTCTACTAAAATAGCCATTGTTATTAGTTTTAAAGGTACTTTCCTGTTAACGGGAATACCTCAAAAAATAAACACGTACTGTTCTGATATGTTGTGAGATTTTGTTTGTTAACAATGCGTAACAAATCTCGTTAAGATATTTACGTTGATCCCTTAATGATGCATTTGTGGAGCTTGCCGAAGAGCGAAGAAAAAGCTGTATCTTTGCTTGAAGACCATGGTATATTATCTAAAGGGCGAATGTGCAAGAAGGATCATATTATGAAACTTTACTTCTGCGACAGAATATTTTAGAAATGCAATGTGAAAGCCTTTCAGCGGAAGAATTCATGTGGCGACAACATAACAAAGAAATCGATATATTTCCAGCTATTTTAAATGCCATAAAGACATATTGACCCCCTAGTAACATAAATTTAGATTGTATTAGTAATTACGTTCCTTTTATTAATAAATAAGTTTCAAAAAGTGTAATTTTTAAGTAATTCCCCCGTTCTTACGCATTGTTAACAAACAGATACGTCGTAACATATCATAACAATACATGTTTATTTTTTGAGGTATTCCCGTTAACAGGAAAGTACCGTTTTAAATTGATTATAGCATTAGGATTTCAATTTCATTAATTAAACAGAATTCCGGTTCCAAAAAATTGGTTCAATCTTCAATTGCCTCTGATAATACTTTAAATATATTTTGGAATATAATGTACCTCAATATCGTTTATCGTTCGCTCAGCACTCTTGCCTTCTCAGTTTCCGAAACAACAACTTTCAATAGTTTTAAATTGATTTTTGCTTTGAAATATACTTGAGTCAATTCGGTACAACTTCCACTTTACATACTGTAAATTCCAAAGTAACTCCTTTTATAATAGGCAATGCTAGCCTAAAATTAATTCATTCTGTACCTAAAGTGAATAAATAAAGTTCTTTCTTTAAACTACAATAGCTACTGTTATTAGATTTAAATGGATTATAAGCCTTAGAACTTACTCTGTATTAAATAAGCACCAAAATTCCTTTTATAAAAACAAATCAATTCATTAAAAGATCCACTGTTGTTTCTTCGAAAATTGCCTGTTAACAGTTTTAAATGTCCTTTTAATTTTAATTGAATTTTAATTTATATTCGTTTCCAAACTTCGGCCATTGTTACGAAATTAATTCTATCTATCTATCTATCTATAGTTCACCCTGCAAGCCACCGCAATGGTGTGTGGCAGGGGGTGCAATAGCACCAAGGTAAAGCGCATAATAATGTATAGTATCACTCTACGTCGGCTGTTTTCTTTTCGTAACTTCTGTTCTGCTCAGCTATCGTTCTAGGGAAAAACGAGCCTTTATACCTCTCAGTCCTACAGGCTATCTCTCTTATTTTACGAGGATGGTCCGTTCTACCAATATAAGTTGGCGCTCTTATTATTTCTTCGACATCGCTGGAGAATATATGCGTTCTAAATCTTTCGAGAAGTTTTAACCTAGAGCGTGATCGGCGCTCAGCTAGTGATTCCCATCCTAAGTCCTGTATCAAGGCTGTAACACTATTGTTTCTATCGTAACAATTTTTGACGAATCTAGCGGCTTTTCGCTGCACTCTTTCTAACTCTGAGATTGATCCTTTCACGTACGGATCCCATATGCTAGACGCGTACTCTAATAGCGGTCTTACTAACGAGAAGTAACATGTCTCTTTGACTTTTTCCTCACTTTTACCTACTATGCGTTTGATGAATCCTAGTTTCTGTTTAGCCTTCCCGCATATATTTCGTATGTACATATCCCACGAGAGGTTGCTTGTTAAAGTAACGCCTAAGTATTTGACGGAATCGGCTAGTTTTAGCTGGACACCTTCAACAGTGTAATTCGTCGTGTCAATGTTTTTGTTTCCCCAGAATCTCATAAAGGAACACTTTCCTAAGTTCAATTCTAACTGCCACTCTTTACACCACTCGAGAATTGCATTTAAGTCGTCAGAAAGTAATAATTGATCATTAGGACTGTTAATCTCTCTGTAAACTACTGTATCATCCGCGAATAACTTGATTTTACTTTTAATAACCTTATCTAAGTCGTTTATGTATAAAAGGAATAGTAGGGGGCCGATTACACTTCCCTGTGGAACGCCTGAGGCTACGCTGACTGAATCTGATTTAAATCCATCTATAACTACTATTTGTTCACGCTCATTAAGAAAGTCCCTGATCCACTCGATTATCTTTCGATTTATTCCACAGTCATTTAATTTCTTCACTAACTTACTGTGCGGGACTTTATCGAAAGCCTTCTTGAAGTCGAGGAAAACCGCATCTAACTGAGTCTTACCGTCTCCTGATCTTAGTATATCGTGAACGAACAGAGCGAGCTGTGTTTCACAAGATCTCGTCTTCCTGAAGCCATGCTGATATTTACTTAGCAAGTTCTGACTATCTAAGAAGTCCATCACGGAGCTAACGATAATGTGCTCGAGAACCTTGCAAGATAGGGAGGTAAGCGAAATTGGCCTGTAATTTTCTGTCTTCCTTTTTCCCACCTTTGTGTAACGGCGTTATAAAGGCTAATTTCCATTCCTTAGGTACAGCGCCATGACTAAGTGACTTATTGAAAACTATTTCGAGATAAGGTGCTATTTCCAGTGCTAACTCTTTGAATACTCTAGTTGGTATCTCTTCTGCACCCGGAGATTTATTTGACTTGATATTTTTAAGCTGTTGAGCTATCCCTTTCGCTAATATGACTATATCGTTCATTTTTTCCTTGCCTGGTTCGGGCGCCACGACCTTCGCTCTCACGTCTTCGGTAGTAAATACGCTCTGATAAAATTAGTTTAACAAATTTCCTTTATCTGTGCTATCGCTAACTACCTCTCCTTGGTCGTTTATTAACGGGACTACGGTTGGGCGTCGACCTTGAACTTCTCTAACATATGACCAAAAGCATTTGGGATTTTCACTTAAATGTTCACTAAGAGTCTTTTTCTTGAAGTCTGTTAGTGCTTTGCGCATAACCTTTTTGGTCTTAGTCCGACAATCTCTGTACTTCAATGAAATTGAAATTACTTCCTCCGGTGACTTACAGTTATTGATGCGTTTAAATTTGGAGTGAAGCTTTCTTTGGTGTCTGAGGGCACATCTAACCTGCCGATTATACCACCTTGGTTCCCCATTATCGCTAATAAATTTACTTGGTATATCCGTATTAATACCAATTCTAATTTCTGATAGAAATGCTTTCCAAGTTTCCTCAACGTTTTTTGTGCTTGTCGATTTGCTGAAATCGCCGTAATCCTTGATGAGTTTCTCTTTGAAATCCTCAAAGTTAGCATTTTTATACAAGTACACTTTTCGCTTAGGCTTGCGATATTTTGCGACAGTTATGTCCAAAAGTACTCGAACTGATTGGTGATCACTGATTCCTTCTTCAACAGTTACTTCGGAAACACGCTCGGGGATGTTAACTGCTGTAAGTCTAATATATTGTTCGCTCTCGTAGGTTTTTTGACTACCTGGATGAGGGAATGTTTATTGAAGATGTCTATTAGCGCTTCGCATGACTCGCGATTCCTACCGGATGGTATGAAGCTACAACTCTGCCAATTTATCGAGGGTAGATTGAAGTCTCCTCCTACTATGATAATGCTTTTACTATTCTTCTTCATTAGTGAATTTATTTGAGCCTCTAGATCGTATATTTCTTCTGCGTTTGAAGCTGGCGGCCTATAATATGCACATACATGAATGTTTCCCAAACCTTCACTGTTTATAGTACACCAAGTGCTTTCAATATTGTTTTCAGCAAACTTGACCGGAGAACTTATTAGTGTATTATTCACTGCTATAAACACCCCTCCACCGCTCCTATTTGTCCTATCTCGTCTGTGAATAATATATCGTAAGGGGAAAATTTCACGGTCGTGAATATCCGAGGTTAGCCAACTCCCTGTGCCTATTACTATATCTGCCTCTGTTTGTTCTAGTAAATTCTGAAGTTCCGCAGCCTTATTCCTGATACTCCGGCAATTTAGAGTTAAAATTTTTAGTGTCACTTATGTCGAGGAATAACAATATAAATTCGTAGGCACGTATGGTTTACAAAGAATTTAATTTAAGAATGCTTTTTATCTCCAATTTTTCTAAAATGACACTGTTGATACTTAAAATTTTTCATATTTACGTTAATATACTTATTTTCCACAAAACACGCCAATCTCTCCCCTTCCTTCCTCTCTCTCTCTCGTATTCACTCGTATTTGCTCGTATTGAAGCACTCAAGGCACGTTTATTCCCAGAAGAATGTATACAATAATAGTAATTTGAGGTGTAACAATGATAATGGTCGACGTCACGTTAAAATGGCGAGATTTCCACAAAATATGCATATTAAACGTTTAAAATGGAATATTTCGAACTGTGGGCGAAAAACGACGAACGGAATAAGAAACTTTATAACTTTTTCTTCAAAATGGTTCAAATCCGAAGGTCATCTGTTAATTTATTCTAATTTTAATTTCCAAATGAATAAAAGCCTGCAGGTCGAAAAATCGCGTTTTACATGTTAAGTAATGGGAAATACAAATGCCTCTCTTGGAGACGAACCAAGGAATTTTTTCGCGATTTAAATTCGTCATCACCTGAAAAGTGTTAATCAAGCATCCCTACCAAATTTACAGATTCTATCATTATTATTTCTCCAATTATTAGCGTTTGCATAGCGTGACCAACCAACCAACGAACGACGGCTATTATTATATAAAATACTGCAAGTCATGTTATTAACGAAGGCCACTTACGCTGATAAAACCATTAACGATTACCGCAAAGTGGATCGAATACAAAATTCAAAGATCAATTCTTGCCCATCGTGGTTTAAATCTCGGTGGAAGAGAAGAAAATTATTTTTTTGATCGTGAGAAATATAATGGGCATTCATTACTTCGACGAATGCACTTCAAATAGAAAATAAGAGAAATCGTGGAGATGTTGCTTGCGGTCGCATGATATTATCAGCTCATGTAATTTGCAAATTAACAATGGCCCACGCGACATATATTTCCAACTTATTTTTAATAGTGGAAAGCATTCGTAGGTGCGGTTGCTATGACGGGCCGAAATAGCTATCTAAATCAGAAGTTTTTTAAAGACATTATGTATGTTAGTCGAGGGGAAAAGCTATTTGAAAATATATTTGACTTTAAAACTTCTCAATGTAACAATTTTAATTAAATGTCATGTAAATTCATTGATTAGAATTAAAGGGTCGCTTTTGCGTAATCAGTTTGCGGGGCGTATAAAAACTAAGAGAACTACGCTAGATAATTTCGCGATTCGTTACCTAGCGATACTATTAAACTTTGGAGAGTGGCGAAATAGAATGTTCCGTTCAACTAAACAATTAAGATTGTTAACGAAATCGCAAGCGTTTCAATTAAAACTAAAGTTTTAAAATACCACGAAGACCGGTGAAATGAAAAAATACGGTGGATAATCCGCAGCCATAAAACACAGGCAAAGGATGTTTAGTCAATACCCGCCAGAAAACGTGGACTTAGTTCGATTTCTTCAAACAATTTCTACCCAGCTTTATCACTCGCACCACTAACAAGGAGTAAGGAATCTACATTCCATTCCTGAGCGTGAGCATTTTCCCACGAGCGACGGATAGAAGAAACAAGAATTTGTTAAGGGAGTGGGTTTGCGGGACAATAAGAAGGAATTTCGGAGGAAAAAGATAAGGGCTGCAAGATATTACTTAATTGGGCTTCGGATACGGTTAAGCAAGGTTAAGGCCAGGTCACACGTGCCGATGTGTCGGGCGCCTTCCGGAGATCCACCTCCCGGTCGAATTGGAATACGATAAAAATTAGGGGAATTTGACGTTGATCACGACAGGGTCATTCGGTGGACATATGACACGAGCGATAGCAAGACTCATCGGACAAAGCGATACGCGTTTTTTGGAGAATAAACAAATTGAACACTTGAACTTTTTCCACTGTCTTAATTTTCGTATACAGATACGACCATGGTTTCACTACACAGTGCTCTGTGTTCAATTTGTTTCTTCTCTAAAGTAGTACCGATAAGATTAAAGAAATATATATTTCATTTCTTCGATTTTCCCTGATTCGGACACAATAAATTAGATCTCGCCCACCGAGCTCATTGTTAAACTTTATCGGACTTACTTACTTCATATATATAGTGACACTCTTCTAATAATCCGCACACATTATTTTAAACCATCGAGTAAAAGGCTTACATTTCAATCCATTAAAGCTCGAAATAATTTGTCATTCTAGTATCGACCACCGTACATAATAACTAATTTTATATCTAATATATAATATCTTAAATGAATTCTCTTTCAATGCGAAAGAATCACACGTAACAGACTTTCATTCGACATAATGAAAGTATGCCACGAAAGTTCGCTTTCACCTCCACGCTATACCTTTTGTCGAAATATTTAGCTGCGAAGATGGATTTTCCGTCCTCCACTTCTTCTTCAGCCGTCCTTGCGAAAAAAAAACTCTCCTAGCTGAGAGGCCAAGGATTCAGTCAGGGGTATCGAGGGGTGATTTAGTGGTGGAGGAAAAAAGTGGTAGATGTAAAAGGTAGGGAATGCTTGCTCTGGTATTGAGACGGTCGCGAGCTTTCCGAGTAATTTCAGGTAACGGAAGAATCTTTTATCGTGTAGTCTGACAAGATACATATCCTCTTGAAAGTATTTGAATATTGAAACACTGGAGAAATCTGCGACATGAAATGACTTAACATTTCAATCATTGATCAATATCACATCGTTTCAAATACATCCAGTAAAAGTTTGCTAAGAGTAGATAATTACATATATCAATCGCAGCTGTCTTCAGTACTGATTCACATAATATCTATTCTATAACTTATTTATCCAAACTATGAATATGAAGTTCCAAAAATTATTTATTTTTTCCCATGTATGTGGTCAGATTAGAATAGGAGCTCATATTAAATTAGCTTTTCGTACCCGGCTTTGCCCGGGTGCATTTCGCGCTGAAATGTTTGGAAAGGGGACGTGTCCCAAGTAATAGATTTTCTAGTGGTTCAGCGGGTTCCATTATCATTGGTAACTTCACTTTACCATTAAAGCAACAAAGGCGGACACTTTCGGTTTTCTACTTTTTAGTTGTGCAAAATTGGCAAACTTTGTCCATTTTGCCTAAAACCCATTCAGCATCATTTTTTTTATTCTATTCGGGGACTCTAGCGAAAAGCAGAGCGAACTTTCGAGCCCCATCTTTCTACTTGGCTCTCAATCCTAGCTTTCCTTTCTGCACTCTCTTGGCTAGACAATTGAGCGCGTCGCCGAGATGAGCGTATGCGTTGGATTTCAAGGCGAGCTTCCCGGGCATTTGTCGTTTCGCGTGCTCGACGTTCTCTCTGCCTCTCATTAATAAGGGACTTTCTAATTGTTCTCGCCGTAAAGAAGATCGCTCTCGTTCGTTTTCTAAACGATTTTGGTATGAAATTGTAGATTCATTTTCTCTAAGACGACGACTTCGCCTTGCTGAACCGGACAATCGCCCAATTCCGGGCATTTCCTTAGAGGTACATGCACAAAATTTTATTAGTCAAAACAGCAATTTAAATTAAACAATAGAAATTTTAGTAACATCAACGATGTATGGTAGGTATATCAGAAGAAAAATGAGTCAAGTAAGAAGAATGTATTAAAAATTGTTCACTCGTACGTAAACGCATGAAATTCGTAGCTCGCGAGAGGAGAGCGCGTTAGGGGAGGGCGGAGATAGGTGGAAGATCCTAGTTCCTAAAGGTGTGGTTTCACTGGGGCGTCCGGCGGTCGCCTTCGACTGCTGACGCCCGACGTCCGCGTTTCTTTGGATAAATAGGCATATACACTTCCGCCTGAGAGCAAAAAAGTAACTTTTACAGACATCGCACGTAATATTTTTGCTCGTGCTGTTATTTATGTGACAATTGCTATGGCTTCCGTAGCAGGAAGGTCGTACTTCGTTGATAATAAAAAAATCCGGGACGCCCGGTAAAAGGAAATGAGTGGCGGATACAGAAACCATAAGCAAAATTAAATCATAATAGATGCGAAAATCGGAGTGTTACACGATGTCTACGACATGTTACCAAGCGACACACACACACACCCTAATGCAGGTACCCTACTTCTTCCTCATTCTCTCATCTACTCCCTCTTCCATAATCTTTCGACTTCCATTGAATTTTTATTCTCCTCTTTAAATAATTTAGGGCGTTTAACAGACCTCCAGCGTAATGTTTAAAAAAATATATAATTCTTTTTCCCGTAACTTTTACATGCCAGAAGCTTTTTCGCATGTCTTAGAATTTAGCATCATATTCGTTCTTATAGGAAGATAACTAAGCGGCAAACCTGGCTTACATGTTTATATGAAGCGTCGTGTTGTTTAAGGATGCTTGATTAACATATTATAAGGTAATGACGACAATAAATCTCTAAAAAGTCCTGGGATGGACTCCAAGGAAGTCATTTCCATTTTTCGTAAGGTAACGTAAAAATCAATTGTTTGACGTACAGGCTTTTATTGTTTTGGAAATTAAAATTAGAAGGAATTAACCTACGGTCTTCGGATCTGAAACATTTTGAAGAAAAAATTTCAGTTTCTTATTCTGCTCCTTTTTTTGCATACCGTTCAAAATCGCTCGTTATACGTTTAATTCACATATTTTGTGGAAATATTGCCATTTTAACGGAATGTTGCCTTGGCTACCAATTATATTGTTAGACCTCAAAATCCTATTGTTGTGGCAATCCTTATGGGTATAAACGTGCACTTTTAATAAGAGATAGGGAGGGAGAGAGAGGGATGTTAATGCACGGGGAGATAGGGAGTGAGGCAGAGAGGGAAAGAGGGGAGGGAGAGACAGACGACTTTGAGGTTAAAACGGAGACTATATAGTTCCTTCTTACATTTAAGAGAGAGAGAGGAGCGTGGGGGAGAAGAGGAGAGAGTGGAAGGAGGGAGGAGAGTGAGGGATAGAAAAAGAGGGGAGGGAGACAACTATTTAAAGTTAACTAAAGATATCCCGTCATATTGATGGCCAATTACGCTAGTTATAATTACAAAAAAACAACAATTTTGGTTAAAGTGATTATTCAAATTAAACAACATGTATTAAAAATTGGTTTGGATTTGTTTTATGGGTACTCCTTGTTAAATAATTCATACATAAACATTTCATGAGGACATAATATTACAGAATATCATTACATACAATAATGTTACATAATGAAAATACATTGAATTCAACAACACATTACGTATAATAATACATTATGTACAAAAGTAATACAATAAATACCAAAATATGAGATAATTCACATTCTTACAATATAAAACAAATAACAGACAATAATAATATAGACATTTCATTATTCCTCCTGGATTGTGATGATACATCTTTCTCGGAGTCGTCAGGAAGTCCAGCAAAGGTCATCCCAGGAACAGAGTAACTCGGAAAGGAGTAAACACAAGAGTTAGCTATAGGTCACAAACCACTGAGACTTAGACAACAGAATCTTTAATAAGGAGTTCTTCTTTCTCATATTGCAGACATATCATGCAGTATTTTATTAAAACTTCATGCTGACACCATAAAAACAAAAAAAAAGATGAAGGGAAATAGCCATAACAAAGCAAAGGAAACTATCAGACACTGAAAAACATATCACTAGATTAGCATTTGAATATCGATAATATTTAGACGCTTCTTACACATGATATATCATATATATATATATAGGAGGATACAAAATAATGAGGCACTTCCAGATGTGCAAGAAAGTTGAAATTTGGTGGGATTATAGGTTTTTGGTCACAACTGACGGAAAAAATTCAAAACTGTTGAAATTCCAATTTTGAGGGGCTATTTCGGCCCCTTTTTGCCCCATAAGATAATACGTAAATTGGTGTAGAGGTTTTTATATTTGCATTTTAAAATTATTTACTGTCAAAATACAAACTCAGGACTTTAACTATCGGATAGAATATAAATTGTAGTTTCTTATTTTTAAAGACAGACTTCAAATACGAGTAGAATTAACGTAAATTTATAGTATTTATCGGAAAAATGTGGTAATTTTTCTGGGAGGCAACAATAGGCTGCCTAGGCAACGAGTTCAAAGCTTTCATATGGGTAAGGTTTTAATGGGAATCAAGAGGTTTACATTTTAATGCCATTAATGTTAAATACAACTAATGAAAGAACTCCGATATTGATATAATCCCCATTTTTGGGGCTGTTTTGACCCAGTACTGCTCTATGTGAGTGCAAAAAAGTTGAGGCTGCTCCATATGACCTAGAGACTTGAAATTTGGCAGGATTATAGAAATTTTGTTGCAACCGAAGATAAAATAAAATATTGCAAAAATTCCAATTTTTAGGGGCGGTTTCGCCCCATTTCCACCCCATACGAGTTTTAAAATTATAAGGCACTTCTTAATGAGATACATACTTAAAATTTGGCAGAATCATGGGTTTTTAGTTACAACAGTAGGAAGAAATCTGATAATGTAAAAATTCAAAATCTTCGGGGCTGTTTTGCCCATTATTGCCCCATACGAGTATTCAAATTATAAGGCACTTCTAAATGAAGTGTCATGTAATTGATCACAGAAATCTGTCAATAATGACCAGCGATTGGACAAAGGAATCGGATGAGAGGGAAAGAAATCAATTTTACTTGTTGCTGTGTTTGGCTTGACATAACTACTAAAACATTTCCTCTTTGACACCAATTTCCAAGTTTGAGAAGGGGATGGCAATGGCTGGACTGACAAACTAGTGAAGGACTGTGAGGCAGGCAGGTTAGTTACAGGGTTGAGAGCAGGTGTATTAATATTGCGATGCAGAGAAGGCATGCTTGTTACGGGTTGCAACACAAGCACGTTAGTCGTAGGATGCATCACAGGCATGATAGTTAAAGGATGCAGAGAAGGCATGCCAACTACAGGATGAAGCACAGACACATGCAGTTGTTGTCTTAACCTAAAGCATGAATTGACCACATTACCTATAAGGAATTTCACTCCTCTGGGAGAAAGGTGAAGGCCATCTCGTGACAGCAACTCCTTATATGGATCCGTACACTCAGCCTGGAACTTCAACCAGTTGTTGACAAATGTCACGTTGTCACAGCTGAAATATGAGCATAAATTTTAAGGTTTGACAATGAAAATCTTTAATGAAAAAATGTAAATAAAATAAGTAATAATATTACCTTTCAGCCAATTCCTTAAGAAGTTTATTCAGCCTCTGGATATTCTCATTCATCCCCTTGATTCTCCTGACTTCATGTGGAGAATACGGCTTAAAAAGGCTTGGACTCCTTTCAAGCACACTTGAGATGAACAACCGCACTCCAGGATTCATAACCAAAATTTGATCAATAAGTCTTCGATACTGCTGGCAAGCTTCCTCTGGTGTTTCACCTGTAAAAATTCATAAAATACCAATGAAGATAACTAATGCAGAGGTAAAAGGAAAAAAATGAAATATTCCCACCTGGTTACTACAAAATATACTAAAACTCACCACAAATTAGGTTGTTGGTCCCAAGGTGAATAATGATATCATTGAAGAAAGTGGTAGCCAGCAGCATAGAATCGTCAACCTCTTCCACTCTCATCCCTGACCTGGAAATCGCCGTTATTTCAAACGCTGGGAAGAGGTGGGAATATTCATGGACATACTTCAACTGGGAATCGCCAATCAACAGCAGCCCAGGAGCCATTTCTACATGAAATAAAGAATTATACACCAACTGCAATACTATTCATGTGTGTGGGAGGTAAGTCAGCACATTACTCACAGAAATGTTTCATTGAGAAAATGGGATACTAATTGCAACAATAAATCTTCCTTAACTTGCACTTATGAAACTTACCACCAAACAAATGAAGAATCAGGTATAGCAAGAAAAGCCAGAAAATGGAGATGAGATCTGTAAATAAAGTGCAGTTATAAGGATATCTCTTACTCAAAGACAGACCAGAATGCATCAATATGTAGCAATCTTCATGAGAGTACATCCCAGCATCTTAATATATCAATAGACTTACCAGAAAATTACACCAAGATCCAGATGCCACAGAGAAATTTAGAGTTATAGAGAAGACCTGAGTACAATTTAGAGTGAAAGGTGGAAAATAATATTATATATTATTAAATGTAACATATTATTTATATATTATTATATATAACATACTATTTATATATTATTATATATCACATTATTTATATATTATTAAATATGTATATATATTGGAAACAAACTATACAATGATGCTTTAAATAATTATGTGAGATGAAAAATAAAGTTATCAATCAAAATACAAATGGTATTTAATATTTAGTGCATTTCCTCTACAAAATAATATTAAATATTACTCTTACTCAGATACAGACCAGAAAGCATCAACATGTAGCGATATTATTACACTTACCACAGCAAAAAGAACCAGAAATAGAAAAATCTTCTCAGAAACACCAGGAGACTAAAACCAGGCTACGTTTTGTACATGTGAAGAAGAAAAAAACTACATTAGACATATATTACAAACATTTTGTAAAGCTATAATCCCGACCACCAAACCACATACAGCTGTAACTTTACTTACCACTAAGCACAAAAACGGCAAAAATCCAAAGAAAACCACCAAATCCAAACACCTGCAAAAAATAACTGGGTTCATACTTCAACTCATAAACCGATAACTCATAAAACATAACTCCTAAAAATTTATATTTATAATTGAGAATTAGCACGTACCTCAAAATCTCAGAAGTGAGACTAAGCAGAAGATGGATACTTGTGAAGAATCAATCACAGAAGATGGAGACCGAAACTAAATGCTAAACTCGTTCATTTGAGGGCAAAAAACTTCATTAAAAACGTAAAAAAAATTTTGAAACGCTACAATATCAATGATCAACACAAATATCCTGACGTTGAAATGATGTTTTCAAACCGCTAATGCTGAGTGGAGACATTTTAGATAGATATTTTCATACAAACCTCAACTGATATTTCCTTTAACGGTGAATAGAAGTCCTTCAAATGTCGTTTTACTTACCAAAGAATTACAATAAAACGCTTAACCACGACTGTCGTTATTCAAATGATTCAACGGCAGCGTGCATAAACTTGGCAACGCCGAGGTTTGCCAGGTATGTTATCACGGTTATCACTTTCTACAGGGAGCAAAACTCGAGACCCATCCCCTCCTCCACCTGTTCATATGCTTGTATGAACTAACACATTTGAGATGTTGCAGTATGTACATACTTTTACACTTCTTGTGATTTCAAATTATCTGTCTAATATCAATGCTCTCATTAGCTTTGAGAGAAGGTATGATTCTATATGCATTTTTTGGCATGAACTGACAATTCAGATAATGTGCGACCCTTTATGTTTTAGTATTTACATACATGCATATGTATCTGCATACATCTTTCTTGTTAATTCATTGTTCATTATGTTCATATACATAAATTTTATGTCTGTTCAATTTCATATTTTCATGGTTTACAGTATTGACTATGCTACTTAGTATATGTTAAAAATTTCGATACTTAGTCTCACTTTTTCTGTGTAATACCAGCTGATTCATTTCCACATTTTTATTTACTTTTCCATGTGTTATCTCTGTTGAATTGCTAATGTTGGAATTGAGATTTGGCAACTGTTTGTTTTCATCTGGTACTATTTTGTAATGTAACTGTGCCTTCTTTCTAAGTGAATATCGGCAAATAATTTGTGATGTTTGCAAAAACCTTTTCGCCATCTCTGCTGAAATGCTACTGTTATAATTGTTTTTACTTAAAAATACGGCATTTACTTGTTATGTGTACATCCAACGAAGCTTAAATAAATATCAATAACGTACAATAATTTTTTGTTTTTTTTCCAATTTAATATTTAAAATTTTGCGATCATTTATATTAAGCATTTTACGAGGAATAAAAAAACGACATTTTAAACGCGCGCGCTTGGTGCGACGGTGGTGCCGTCTATGAATGCAGCAGGTCGTAACCTGAACCTTTTTCCCACAAGGATAAGTTGCACAGGGCTGTCCTCCACTTTCATTTTGAAGCGCTTCCAGTGACATCTAGCAATGCAGCCAAGCGTAACTTAAACCTATAAAAATCCTTGAGTTGCCAGGGGCTGGTACAGACCATAATTCACCTATGTTACATTTCAATTCCTGTAGTGGCGCTGCTGCTTCTGGGAGTGAAAGTTGGAATAATAATAATATTGGAGAATTCCTAAAAAAGCACTGGATATTTTCGATTTTTGATACTTAAGTGCTTATTCTTGTATTTATTTCCTCTTGTAAGATGAGCTCAATAATTCTCTAGTGAATTAAATACGTTTGTGGTGAACGACTTACGCTACTATTTCATTGGTAGCTTGCTGCTCTATACTTTTTAAATTAGAAGTACATATAAAGAGCGACCAAATTCGCATGTAATATGTGTTTGTAAAAATGATTCCCAGAGTGCTCTTTAGGAAGTTCTTTGGTACAAGTAAATTTGTTGAGAAGGTAATCCGAATGTTATATTTTTGATAGTGCAAAAGGCTCCGTTGGAAACCATTCAATGAGTTCATTTCTTATTTTATTTAGTTTTGTACCTCTTCAGTTCCTCGTGCAGATTCTCAAACATCTACAGGTAAATTTAGTTTTAATTTAATGGCATCAGCGTTTATTATTGATCAATACCAAAATACATGTATTTGTCTGAAATTTAGATTGAAATCTGTAATTGGTTTAACAGGAAAAGTAGATGCTTCGGACATAATTTCTAGACCACTTCAGCACCTACCGAAATATAATAAGCCACGGCAGGCATGGGTGGAAACCATCGATAATCTAGAGGAGGAAAAGTTGGGAATAGTTGACTTACATCCTGATATTTTTGGTGCACATCCTAGAATTGATATCATACATCGGAATGTCACATGGCAGCGCAAATATAAATTTGTGGTTAGTAATTGTATTTATGTACGTCTTTACAAGTAGAAGTATTATTAATATGTCAAAAACAATTTTTCTTGCGAATCGAAAGGCGAAAAAGGCGTTAGAATGTCGGCAGCATCATTTCCAAAGTAGGAATAATGGAATTAAAAACCTCTTTTTATGATTGACGGGTAAACCTCGTAGAATTAGTTGATATAATTCAGAAGTTTAGATGTATTTGTGATCTTTGTGTTATGTTTGTTTATACCATTTTAGGGAAACTTGGTTTATCATAACATTAGTAGCGTTATTATATTTAGCTCATACGATTTCTGACATATAAAGTAGCAATTATCCCTTGAAAGGGATAGGAGGAACCAGTTATCTACTTAGTGGGGAGTATGTCCATGGGATTAGAGAAAGGTCCGGTTTATAGTTTTAGGGTTTATCTGCCCGTATTTAACAGAGGAGAAAATCTACAGAAATGTCTCATTGAGAGAAGGATGCTCTTCTGAATGGGGAGAGGTGAGGGAAATTTGGAAAGAGCTGGGTTCAGGAGAAAGGGATTTTAGTGTATTAGGGGGGTTAGGGATATTATAAGAGGAAAGAAAGAGAGCAGAGGATAACAATATGGGTCAATTCTGATTGGCAGGGTTGTGGAATTTTCAGAAAGGGTGTGGATCATTGTCAACAGTGTCAATCACAAAAGCCCCATCTGGCTGATTAGGCAGCATCTCATTCATTACTATTCAATGCCTGCGTCACTTTGAGCACCTTTCTGGAATATCCCCTTGTCCATAACTTTGCCAGTCAGAATTGGCCGTTATTTCTATTCTCCGCTTTCTTTCCTTGCATGGTCTCATTGTCAGTCTCAGATAACACCCATTGTACCCTTTTTTCTGAAGATTTTCCTATTTCCATCATCACTTGTTATCCAGGAGTACATTCAGTGAAACACCTTTAGTTTTAGTATCTCTGTTTTCGAAGAAGGTTAGGTAACTAAAAACAGCCTTCCTCTATACTGGTTTTTTAAACTGTTTGTCTCTCAACCCATTGAATGTCTGGAGGCCCAGTGGATGGAAAGGCAATATAAAGAAAAACTTGTGATTTGCATTTCCTTTAAATCTCAATGTCAGACTATACTATATGCGAAAATATTGGCATTTATCTAATAGGAACATTCAATTCCTCGTGATTTTCAGTCTAATTCAGCTGACTATGCATTAAGTGCTCAAATTTTCTTTGTGAACCTTGCAACCAAGTTGCGACCTGTACTTTAAAAAATTGATACAACATACATTGTACAAACTTTCCCATATATGGGTACTAATGCGTCGTTTAGTTATCCTTAGAAGATGAAAATCGTATGAGCCTGTTTTTAGGAAATCCAATTTTTGTTAAAGTTGCCCAAGAATAAACTAGCCTTATATTCATTCACTGAGAAAAATGAAATAGGTAGTATTATTGTAGATGTATACTTAAGTAACTTTACGAAATTTGATCAAAAACATTCGAGCCGTTTTTGAGAAAATTGAATTGTTGTTAAAGTTGCCTAGAATAAACTAGCCTTATATTCATTTTTTGAGAAATATGAACTATGCAGTATTATTGAAGACGTAAACTCAAGTAACTGTACGAAATTTGATCAAAATCGTTAGAGCTGTTTTTGAGAAAATTGGATTGTTGTTAAAAATGCGTAGAATAAACTACTCTTAATTATTCATCAATGTCAACCATTTCTATGTATACTCTGCTCAGTATGATAAAATGCCTAAGTACAAAATTTCATTCATTTTCGCTCTACCGTCTAGGCTCCAGAGCCAGTAACAGACAGACAGACGACATTGAGAAAACCACTTTTTCGGATTCAGCGACACCTAAAACGTATATTTCCGTAAAAATCTCGAGGTCGAATTTTTTCACGAAAACTTTCTCGATACTTGGTATGAGAAACTAAAAACACTATGGTGTTGGATGTTTACATCGCTATGCAAGTCCTCACTGCTTCTCTCTTCTGCATTTATACCACTACATAGTTACCGCTTTATGCATTCCCTCTTTTTCATTGCGTACTCACGTGCTTGTGTAAATGTGTCTTGGGGGTGGACTCAATTCTAACAAAAAATTTTCCACCAAACATTTGGACAAATTGGGGTCCCCTGAACTACAGGCAGGAGCAGCGGCTGTTCTAATAAATGAGAGACTTGAAATAGTGGATCGTTTTGATGATATATTAGAAAATCCATCTATTTCAAGATGCATATGAAGTAAACCGTGTAATTTAAGAGGTACAGTAAAACCCCCAAATTTGCGACTTCCAAATTTGCGTGCTTCGCAGTTTTGGACTTCTGCTGTCATCTTTGAAGTGAAGAGAAAAAGCACTAAACAAATTGATTTCCCCATCCGTGAGGTTTTTTTTAACACGCTGTGACCCCATTTTCCGAAAATGTCTACCAAGATGAAAGCAAGTGATAATACAGAAAGCAGAAGCAAAAATAAAACTTTAACCAGTTGAGTGGGTATGCCGTATATATTTGTCATGGCCTGTCATAATCTGTATGCCGTATATATCTGTCACACCATTTTTTGGGCCATCCGCTATGGGTATGCCGAAATAGTCCATCATGAAGCATTTCCAGTATCTATCAGTGTCCTTCTAGTACAGGTTAGAGCCCATAGATGGTGTTTTCTTCCTTTTGCCGAGAAAAAATATGCTTCGTACGAAAACCCTGCATGTATAATGTGGGGATGCCTATACATGTCCCTGCGGTAGTGAAAGCGGAGGTGTGATCTCTAATGCCTTTTTTGCATCCCCTTGTGAATTTTAACCAGTAGGACCACTTTCCTTGAACTGTATATGATATTTCTAGGCAACTGGAGCAATAAAATCCTCCTCTCCACTGCAATGTTTCATATGCAAAATATACGTGAAGAAATATTCTCAGAAGATTGAGAGGGATATTTGTGATATTATGGATAAAAGTGAAGCTTAAATGAGAAAATTGAGTAGTGAAATAAACATGCTAGTGGCCAGAGTGCGGCATCAGTGGGCAGGCAATATGCGATAAAGTGCGGCTATGGCAGATTTAAATGCCACATTGTATTGATTCAAAACCACTTTTAGCAAACCTTTTCATCATTTATTGTTGTCAAAATAATGGAGAGTCGCGAACCTAACCCCCATTTTCTCATAAGGCCTTTGCTTCTATTTTCGTGGATTCCAAATTAGCAGTGTTTTCGGGGTTCTAGTGTATCTATATAATGATTATAAAGTATTTGAAGGGAGAAATATGAAATCGAAACAGCAAACCTCCTGAGTACCTACATATCAGGTTAATACAATCTCTTAGAGTTTAAGGTTATTATATCAGAATATTTAGTGTTTGGGAGCCTACCAGCCCCCCCATGCCTGTATATCTGTGTACATATCCAGAAATTGTTTTGAGTTTTTTTTATGTATTCTATAATTATAATGGTATGCAAAGAAAACATTTTAAAGTTTAAAATGGCATAGTAATATTTTTTAGAATCAAAATAAAAGATAAAATATACAATAATTACTATATATAATAAATTGTACAATTCTAGTTCTCTTTATTTGATTAGCAGTGGCATATTTACCTATAGAGGGGTACCTAGAGCAGCAAATATTATGGGTGGCAATTTTTGGGAAATGATAATAATAAATATAAAAACTAAAGAATTTTTTATTAATAAAGAATGTATCTATAGATATTTTCAAAACATGAACATATTGCAGCAAAGTATTATGTATGAAGATGCAGCAGTAGCATAGCTATTGCTCGGGCGAAGCCGGCAAGTCCTCACTTTAGAGGGACCCTCGTGCTTCACAAAAGATTGAATGTTGTGATCAAAATGTTGACACTGCTAGCATAAATATGTTTCATCATCATCATAGGTAGTCTGTCCGTTGACAGGTCTGTGATTATTCATGGTTAAACTTGGTTCTCCATATACTCCTATTTTTTGCAGTTTTCTTCATGTCTTGATAGCTCTCTTTCCCTTTCATGTTGTCTACCAGCTGAAACCTTTTCCTACCTCTTTCTCTTTTTCCATATGTTTAAATGTTTATATAATAATTAAAATTTCATAATTAATAAACTAAGGGGGCGGCAATAAGTTTAATGCCTATATGTCTCATATCCTACAGACATATGGTGCTTATGGGCCTTTGTATGGTGCTATTGAAAACACCAATGATCAATAGCATGTTCAGGATGGTACAATTCAAGTAGTGGCCCATTGAGTTATATCAGTAGGAGGTCATGTAACCCAGCATTTCTCAACCTTTTTGTTAATGTAGCCCACCTAAACTACAGAAAATCATCCGTGGCGCACCTAAACTATGAGAAAGTTTCTGCGGCCAGGGCTGCACCAAGGGTGTTTGGTGCCCGAGTGCAAAATAATTCTGTGGTGCCCCCCTCCCCTCCCCCAAAGTGACTACTAGCCAATTCTAAAAAAAAGACCGTCACTGTCACCTACATAAATGTAAATGAAGATATCTGTTCATATTATGGACAGCCTCTAATTTAAAAATAATTTATCGATAGTGTTTACAGTTAAACTTTGCTGTTTGTTTAATATTGGCTTTTAATTGCCAATCAAGTGAATTGCTCAGCTCGATCTTAAAAGCATTTCGGAAAAGAGGCAAAGTTTTAAATGAACGACAAAAATGAAGATTCAAATATCTTGATGAGGAGGCACCCCCGACTAGTTGGCACCCGGGTGCCGTGCATCCCTTGCACCTCTGGTAGGTGCGACCCTGTCTGCGTCCCACCTATATGTGAGTATATAGACAGGAGAAAATTCCATATTATTAACTAATAGTTGTGGATTACTTAAAAAATGTAAAGCAATTTATTAAAATGTTCAAGCTGGAAGATATCAACTTATTGAAAATCATTCTTCTTGTGAGATAACTGTTTTCAGAATATGTATCTTCTAGCTTCAATTTCTGACAATACTGTGACATCATTCCATTCACTAAATGTATTTCAATAAACTTTCTCAAGCAAATCTCTCGATATGAGATGGTGAAAGTGGCAAGCAAGGGTCTTTAACTCGGAATCACCAAAACATCTCATATCACTACCACTTGGCCACATAACAGTATCAAACACAGAACAGGGTGTAGTTACATTGAAATAAATAGTGCTGGAAAATCTTTCAATCAATACGTTTTAATTATTTTAGTTCTGTCTTATTGGAATTTTGATCTTGCCTCTGCTATTCCAGATAGCTGAACTCCTGGAAACTGCACTTTCATTGATGTGTTCTCAAGGACTTTGTTTTCCTTAAATCCCCCCATTATAACATATAAGTGTATTGTTCGACTTTCGTACACGTTTTCAGGAGCGTATTATGTACAAAAGTAGGGGACTTCCTGCACTGTACTTTCAGTATATAGCATATACCCCCCCCCCCCCCCCCCCCCCCCTCCCATAACATGTAAATCTATGTTCAACTTTCGTACACTCGACTTTTGTACACGTTTTCAGGAACGTATGTGTACGAAAGTAGGGGACTGCCTGTATACTAGAAAATTCGGAAACCCTGTGGAAAACAGGCTAAGATCGACCTGCGCATTATACATGAACAGCAAGGTCTAACTTTCTGAAAAATTTCAGCTCCCTAGCTCGACCAAAAGCACATAAGCATTTGTCCATTTGTTTAACTTTTATGAATGTTTAATGGCCAAATAAATATATTTAAATTTCTATAATCCTGTTTTAGTTATTTTGCGAATTCTACCCTTAGAAAAAAATTTCAGCATTGTAACGCATTAACAAATACCTAAACAATTAAATATTTGTTTAAATTTTGAGATTTTTTGACGTCCAAAAAGATAAACATTTTTGTAATTTTCGATTTTTCTCGTCAGCTTTACCACTAAACCAACTGATGAAGCAGATTCATTGCAAGCCTATCTAAAACTTCAATTTTATTCTCCAAACTCATTGCTTTTTTCGCCCTTTTTACCGACTTTCCTTTTATTTCAATCAGCATTCACTTTGGGGCCATGATTAGGCAATATTACAAAAAACTATGAAAATAGCAAAATGCTTCAATGAAAAAAACTCGAACTTTCGTTCATAATACATTTACACCCATACGCCGAATTTGGACTTTCGTGCATCAGTGAAATGACGAATATTTCGAGTGCTGCTGGTTGCCAGCCACCAGGCCACCAGTTTCCTCTGCGTCAGCATCTTTGTCTGTACAGGAGTGTTAATTTGTGCAGTTATTTAAATATTTTATTGCTTTTTGCCCTATCTCTGTATATTATAAAATCGACGATTATGTCTAAAAGGCCTCTGCTCAAAAAACTAAACATTTATACCAATTAGAGATTTTATAATATTTTTTGGCTCTCTGGGAACGGAACCCCCCCCCCATAACATGTAAATCTATGTTCAACATCCGTACATTCGACATCCGTACACGTTTTCAGGAAGGTATTATGTACGGATATTGAGTACTGCTAATGACCGGGAATTTCTTGGCTATACAATCTTTGCTTGTAAAAGTGCAATTTGTTTTCACATTAAAAAGTTTAATTTTAATATAAAAAATTTGATGGTTATTAAATATTAATTTGCTGCTGGTTAATTTTTCGACGAACATATCGTAGAGAAAAAAATGTCATATATTATGTACACGTGTATAAAACATACCCTACTTTTTAGCCTTGGAAAAAAGTGCATCCTATACATAGGTTTATATGGTATAATGATCCATGGTATTAATCGAGCAACTCAACGGACTTATTAGGAACTAAAACATATTACTATCTTTGTAAACATCCCAAAATTGTAACCACTGGGAGTGGACATTAAATAAAGTGGAATAATGAAAATGCATTGTTGGAATTCATATTGCATATAATTTTAATGAATATATTAACAATTTCTACCCAGTTAATTATTAACAATGTATATTTAAGTGTTTGCACTATGAATGACCAACAATTATTCCAATTTAGGTATAATTGGGTTTGTGTCAGTACTGAATATAATAATAATCTTACCTTCAGCTTATGAGAGAGAGGCTGATTTTGGGAGCTGTTTCTCTGGAGAAATGTGAGTAATATTCTGAAAAATTAGGTAATTGATATACCATATATCTTCGAGTATAAGTCGAGAAATTTCTTCCTTTTTTAGGCTGAGCAAACCCTACTTTCGACTTATATTCAAGTCGCAAACTAGCCGGACATTTTTCTGGGTCAATAATTAAACATGACTGTCGAAAAACAACATTTGACTGACTTGAAGCGCATTAGTATGAAAAATTCATGCTAACTAGCAGAAAATGCGAAGGCGAATTATACATCATCACTGTACGTACGTAGTTTGAAAGGAAAACTTAAAATTTATATTTTATCTTTAAAAAACCTGCCCAAATGAGTGGATTGAAGAGAAGAATCAATTCAGTACTCAAGCGTTGGTTTTTTTATTTTGATCCTGAATTCAAATTGTTACACACCGTTCCATTTCTTCAACGACGGCATTTTGTTTTTTACTTATAATCACGGACTGAACAGAGCCTGCATTGCGAATATGATCCCCTATTTCTGATCTATGTATTATGTCCATTTTAGTTTCCATCGAAAGCACTCGACGTTTTTTTACCACTCTTAGCACTTTCACGAACAATTGTTTTCCATATTTCAAGGGTAATAAAAAACAATACGTATATAAACACGTATGGTTTCAAATACAAACGGCAAATGACGTGTTGACAAGTTTACGTGTTCTTACTGTGACTGATGTTCGTAAGTGCGTGAGGGTGTGTTCGTAAATGAAGTGCGAGGCGCAATTCATTGGTATGTGGAATGTTCATAAATACGAATTGTTTGTTTCTTGTATGTTCGTAAGTATAGGTTCACCTGTATATATATTAATTTTTTTGTAAATTACAAAATTATCTTATTTTCGTTTTCTTTGCTTCGACTTATATTCGAGTCTTGGATTTCAGACGCTTTTTTAGGCTAAAAAGTACATTTCGACTTATACTCAAATTGCCCTATACTCAAAGATATATGGCAATACCTGACACTATATATATATGTATATAAAATATATTATATATATATAAAATATATTTTATATATACATATATTTTTTTTTTTGAGTTGAGCTATTACAAAACATTCATTTTTGAAATAACATGTTTACAATTGTGGAAGTATTTCATTTTGTAATTATAACTTTTGGTTTTCTTCTAAACTGTTAGTGCTATGCCAATACTAAAACTCGTGCTGAAGTCAGAGGAGGTGGTAGAAAGCCATGGCCTCAGAAGGGTATGGGTAAGGCACGCCATGGAAGCATACGTTCACCTCTTTGGAAGGGTGGTGGTGTGGCTCATGGACCACGTTCTCCCACCACACATTTCTTTATGCTGCCATATTACTTGAGAGTTTTGGGTTTAACTACAACACTGTCGGTAAAACTTGCTCAGGTACTGTAATGTTCTTTTTTTACTTAAACAATGTTATTTTGCAAAACAAATACCTATAGTGAAATTTCATTTTATTTTTTGCATTCATTGCTAAGTGAAAGCTTTTATTTCCATGAAATTTTATACATATTGTACATGTTTAGTGAATAGTACTTGTAAATTATGAAGCAACTTGAGTAATTGATAATCTTTAGGATGACCTGCATATTGTTGATTCTTTGGATATTCCTACTGAAGATCCCAAGTTTGTTGAAGATCTTTTGGAGAAGAGAAATTGGGGTCCTTCTGTGTTATTTGTGGATGAGTAAGTAGATTGTGAAATGGTTTTAAATTGGTAAATGGCTTGAAGCATATCGTTGGAATTCCTGTACAGGGAAACTTTTAATTTCCGCTAATATATGTTGTTTTAATGATCAATTTGCAAAAGTTGTCACATAGGCTGAAATCTAGAAATTCTCAAGGGAGGTGGAGTTGGTGGCCATTAATTTGGAGCACCCCTTTTGCAATTACAGGAAAGCCTCGTTAATTCATAACTTAAGGGACCAAAAATTCATAACTTTGAATTAAACAGGTTCATATTATTCGATTTCACTTTGGTGCCAAAATTTGAAGTTGCAAGAGTTTTACTGTAATCCAAGGATTTTTGTTGGCCCTGTAGTCTTAGAGAAGATGTATTATTCCTCCAAAATTTCTTGCATTTACGATATATATTGTAGTTCGATAGTACATCCAAAGTGTCACCACCCAGCTGCTTCACTTCTTCAAGTTTCACTTTTATACCCTGATTTGTTAAGAAATATCATATAAAATAGGATGAGTTTTTTGCTTACATGATTGGAAGTCTGAATTATTCGTGTATTGATCTGGAGGAGACTTGCTTTTTTAGAGGGTCACATCCATTAGTTATCATGTACAGCTGTTTATAAGGGCAGTCCTGTTACTTTATTTTTAGACTTCCAATATCAAGTTATATGCCCATCTACCATCCAGCTCTCCACATCCCTTTGCAAGAATCTTTGTCCAATAATACTTATTACAGTATCTGGCACTCATGCAACTGGAATTCTCAAGCAACCGGGGATCTTAATCTTGATTATTTTTATAACTTCTAGTTGGGAATGCTCCCTCTATAATTGGTGTTTTTGGCAATTTTTTGTTTACATCTAATTTGGAATGTTAACGCTAAAATTTGTGTTTTCGGCAGTCGCAGTATGCAGTTGTGGATGTTTCTTGCACTTGGTGTTTATGTTAAATAAAATATTTTGCACACCCTTTATAAATGCCTCCTAAAACTCCAATATGCACTATAGGTGATAAAAGGAAACAGGTTATGCTAACCTTAACCCAGAAACTTGATATAATAAAACGTTTTGAGAAAGTTGAGAACTGCAATGTTTTAATGAAAAAGTTCAATGTCGATATTTCCACTATTTATGACATTAAGACACAGATATCACAGTTAATGAAATTTGCTACGTCTTTTGAGACAACTAGAGGAAATGAATATCAGCACACTCTTCATAAGCTGAAACTTGAGCAATTGGATATTGCTATTTATGAATGGTTTTCTATAAAGCGCTCCGAGAAAGCACCTATTTATGAACCAATGTTGATCGAAAAGAGCCAAGATTTTTATAAACATATGGAGATTAATGAACCGTGTGCATTTTCAGATGGATGGCTAACACATTTTAAGATTAGGTATAGGGTCAGACATCTAGATGTTTCGGGTGGTAAAAAATCGGCCGACCAAGGAGCTGCTGACAAATTTTGTGACTTTCTTGAAACATTAGTTAAGAAACATGGCCTAACTCCTGATCAAATTTATAATACCGACTAGACTGGTTTATTTTGTCGATGTTTACCACATTCAACTCTGGCCAGTTTAAGTGAGACTCACGCTGAACGCTTTAAAGAAAATAAAGATTGTGTTTACCTCTGTATCAGTTTGCCTCAAGAATTTATGCTAATACATTGTGTTGGTCTGGATAATTTCTCTCCTTTTCTCAGACAAGGAAACAATGTTTTTGCTGGAAAAGTCTAAAGGTTGGACCAAGTCAACCCTTACCTTGCGTTGTTATTAGAACAAAAGAGAAGCTAGTAGCAATAGTCATACGAGAAACTCAGTTGGATGTAATGTACTTAGTAAATATTTCAATTAAACGTGTTGAATACTTGTATATTTGTTTCATTACTTCCTTTAATGTCAAGGAATTATTTAAGAACAATTGTGAGTAGAATACCTAGTCAACAGGTTAGCAATTCCAGGGCGAATGTACAATTTGGCACCTGTTCCTTATTTTGGTATCCAAATGCTTTATTGAGGTCTATCCAATAAAACTCTCAAGCAACTGGGATATTCACTTAACCAGAAAACCCAATTCCCCTAGCATTCCGGATAACTGGGAATTTACTGTATATGGCTTGGCCAGTCCACATACTAATACACTTGATATTTATCTATTTATCAAGTTTGATTTTCATATTTATGTGGTTATCAATATGTTTATTTACATGCAGGAAAAATATTTTGGATTTGTTGTTTTAGAACAGTGCTTCTAAGCACAATAAGCCAATGATCAGCAGGAGTAGGAATAAAATTTGGGTGCTATAACATGTATGAGAAGTTCCTGTTATGTATATTGCACAGATTTTTAATATGAACTTTTTATTTTTCAGTTCCGATTTAATGCCAAAAAATGTTACATTAGCCACAGAAGCTTTTGCTCATATTAACTTGATGCCAGTATATGGTAAGGAAATATTGAAATTATTGAATAGTGCAAGTTTGATTAACAAAAAGACATTATTATCAACATTACCTTTCAGGATTGAATGTGCATAGTATGTTGAAACATGATACATTAGTTCTTACGCTAGCAGCTGTGAATGCCATTGAAGAAAAACTGCTCTACAGCTTGCATAGAAATGATGGAATTCATGCTCAGAAGAAATTCAGATTAAATCAGAATTGATAAAATATGATCTAATGAGCTAGAAAAAATAGACAATAATTGTGTGGAATTGTCCAAAAATTGCTAATTTAATTTCAATAAAGGTTTTTGTAAAAGTAAAATGTATTATTGTCATATATAACATTAAGAGTTTATATTTTGCATAGATTTGCTTTTATTGCTTCCATCAATGATTTAGGCTGGGTGCATACTGATATAACCGAACAAGGCAAAACTGTCTCAAGCTATGAAGAAAGGAAATGTGTCAACATGTTTCAAACACTGGAGCTTGCACACTGGTTAGGCGAAATGTAACGAAACAATTTGTACAGAAAACACTCACTTCATTTCAGGATGTTCTCATTCTGTGGGACTGGTTAGTGAAAAAGTCACTAACACTCAACACAATAACAATGCACTAATGTAATTAATGCAATTAAAATACACAAATGCATGGTATTTAAATACTAACCTGTTGCCTTCATCTCAGTCGCTATCTCATTCTACAATTTACCTGTTATTGCTCTGTTGCTATGGTCTTTGGTGGTGAAGTCATAAATTGCACTTCTTTCATGTACAAGGGCCATGAGTTTATCAGCATCACAGTCCATGGCTTGAAAAATACTGAAACGTTTCGACAAAACAAAGGGACGAGAAATGGCATGACACGATTCATCCTGTTCTAACCAGCTTGGAGCAGATGTTTCGCTTTGCTTTATCAATGTGTGCACTCATTTACTTGTATTTAATTTTAGTCTTTTGAAACTGCTTGGAGCAGTTTCACCTTGTTTCGCTCTATCAGTGTGCACCCAGTCTTATACTTTTTACTTTCTCCATACATAGTATGGGGAAAGTACTGTGATCACGAAAAAAATCGACTTCAAGATTTCAATGGAAATACACGTGTTGTGGTCCCTAGAATACGTTTAGACTATTTTCTCGATGTTGTCTGTGTGTATGAGATAGGAATGTCTCGAAAAAGTGATAGTTTATTAGATATTTTGATCCCTAGAACATGTTTCGACTATTTTCGGAATGTCTGTGTGTGTGTGTAAGGATGTATTTGTGGGCACTCTAACTCAAAAAGTACTTGTCCTATTAACACCAAATTTCTTATATAACATTTTAGCATGAGCACAAAGAACTGATTAGTTTTTGGACAATACCGGTTAACCAGAAGTCGAGGTTTGCTCGAAACCTGATTTGGTTTTTGTGATATTTCTCCGTTAAAACATCATTATTATATATTCAGTTCTATACAAATGTTATAGATAACGTAATTTCCTACAACTTTCATTTGAAACAATTTTCCATAGCAGTTATTGTTTAGGAATTATTTATAAATAATCGGTTTTTAAGGTTTCCATCAAATATCTCCTTAAAAACGTCGTTATTGGTAATCTTCATGAGGACCAAAGTTGTAGAGAATAATATTTCTTTCAAGTTTTGTTTGAAACAAATTTTCGTAGGACCATCCATTTCGGAGATATTTTGCTTTTTCTTAATTTCCAGTATACAGCGCCACCACCATGCAACGGTGAATTCTGTAAAATCAAAATATACCTAGTTTACGGCAATAAGGATGACTGTATTGTTTTACGATATGACATAATAATTTTGCCTTATAATGCTATTCATAATAATTTAAATATCTATACCCCAAATATGGAGAAAATCATGTGTTGGCCACATCAGATTTTTCCAAGTGTGAAGGAACGATAATGGATGTATTCCCATTGAAACTATACAAAGCTGTGAATGTTTCTGAACCCATTAAAGCCCAAATTATTTTTAGTTTAACAATGTAAACCTAGTGTTTGGACTCCATTGACCTCATATACAGGTAGTCTTTGATTAATATCATTATTGCATTCCTTAAAACATGATGTTAATCAAAATGGATTTTCCAATATACACAATGTTATACATTGTGGTTACGTTCTCAGACAACCAATAGTAAACACAGTTAATGGACAAAAAGTATAAAGTTGTATGTAATTTACCTGACATCAGATCTTTTACTTGTACCTCTGGGCTTTTAAATTTGAATAGTGATGGCATTAATTAGAGGGCTAAGTTTCTTCATCTGAAGATGAGGCAGCCTATTTTCAGAAATTTAAGAAGTCCTCGGAGTTTTTTGCTCTATTGTGAAGAACTGGTCCAGGGATAGTTGAAATGCTTTCTTTTTTCATCATAAATAAATCTTATTACTGCAGAGCTTTTTTCCCTGTTATGATAATTTTTGTCCAGCATGGTCATTCCAATGTCAAAACTTTGCTAATATCTTGATTGTTGTCTCAACATTAGTTTCTTCTTGAGCACCCACTTCAATCAGGTTTTCATTTAACAGTTCCTCATCATGGGAGATAAGCAACTCCTGTTCGTCCTTTGCCTCAAGATCATCAAATCCTTTCTTCTTGCCCATATCAACAATTTTGTCTCCTCAAAACCATGGGAATCATTAAACTTTATCCATTGGATTTAAATGTCCGAAGCTGCAGTCCTTAAGTGTCAGATTTATTTTGGGATATTTAAATAATTTTTGTGTGAAATATCGAAAAATCACATATTACATGAGCTTTTCGCCATAAAATGTTCAGCTAATAAGCATTTTATTGCAAAAATATCGAAGAATTACATGATTTTGTTTTCTAGAGGAAAGAAACATCGAAAAAAAATATTGGCACACAAAATTGAAATAACACGAGCATGCAGATTTCTGACACTGCAAAATTTTTTTGCAGGCACCACTATAGCTTCACCGCGTAGAAAACGTCCTGTGCAGAAATTCCTGTGCATCCCCTCCGAGCAGGGGTATACCCCCACTCCTGCGATAACTCCCTCCCTCGTGAACGTCCCTAGTGGGAGCTTCACTTGCTCGCAGTTGCCAGCTTTTGCTGTTTGTTATTTTTCCGAAAAATTAAAAACGCCACTACTTTTCATAAGTGGAAAACAGGCCTATGGCCCACGTTTGAGGGAAACTGACAACACTGAGCTGCTTACAAGGGACTCTGCACTCAAGAGTGAGGGGAAGGGATAGCAGGGCTGGGAAGGTGTGGAGGTGGGGTAGGTAGCCTTAGCTCCGCCCACTGGTCGCCAAGAAGGTCGTTTTCTACGTGGTCAAGGTATAGTAAGAAAACATTTGCAAAAAAAGTGGTAATGCTTTCACTTTTTAAATAAAACAAAAAACAGTATCTCATCATAATTTTGAATTCTTTACATACATATAACATTTTAGATAATTTATAGTTTTTTCTTTTTTGGAAATGTCAATGTTGAGTGTCGCTACTTCAAATATTCAGCAGGATGATGGCGCAATAGTGATTCTGTGTGTGGAGCTGCATTCTACAATACAAGTGGAGGCCTCTTTATTTAATGAACATAAGTGATGACATGTTTGTCACCAAAAGTTTTGTCCTAAGCTTAGGTATGGTGAGGTTCATCATATGAAAACCTCTGTTGCACTTGCTGGTGCTACACAGTATTGTTGTAATAGCACTTGTCAGCATAGCAAGATACTGAAATAAATGTTTGCCTTAAAAGAATATTAAGGTTCATTTTTGTGAAAATATATTATCAGGATCTTAACTCCATTTAACAATATTGCTCTTAATGGGATAATTTGCTTCGACTTGGATTTCAGGAACCAGTTGTGTCCTAAGTACAAGGACTGCCTGTATATTTTTCCTGAAACATCTCAAAAATTGGGGTGCATCTTATAGCTTGAAAAGTCATTGAGAAATGTTGAATCAAAGAAAAGAAATTATTACTTTTATTACTTACATGGAACCTTTATTACAAATGTAAAGTTTTTTCTCCAGTTTCTGGCAAACTCTAAATGGGGGTTTAACTGTAGTTAATCTCAGCACTTTTATCTAGTTCTACTATGACAGCTTACATAGACTGGAGAAATAAAATATTCTATGTGCATATTATAGATGTTGATAAATCAAATTGTTTCATTCTATAAAATCTGGGTTTATATAGTATTTGAAAATTAGGTCTGGTTATTTTCTCTTAGGTTATTGTGTCTTATTTTTTCCTTTTAGTTCTTTAGAATCAGTTTTTCAAATTACCATTTCCTTTTATTATCAAATGAAAATAAGTTTTCTAAAATATATATACCGTATCTGCCTGAATAGAAGCTGACCCCAGATTTAAGCCAACCCCCCATAAATTTCCACAATTTTTTGGCAAAAACAAATTTTGTAGATTTTATGCTGAAGTGTGCCGGTGAATTCTGTAAAATCAAAATATACCTAAAATACGGCAATAAGGACGACTGTATTGTTTTACGATATGACATAATAATTTTGCCTTATAATGCTATTCATAATAATTTAAATATCTATACCCCAAATATGGAGAAAATCATGTGTTGGCCACATCAGATTTTTCCAAGTGTGAAGGAACGATAATGGATGTATTCCCATTGAAACTATACAAAGCTGTGAATGTTTCTGAACCCATTAAAGCCCAAATTATTTTTAGTTTAACAATGTAAACCTAGTGTTTGGACTCCATTGACCTCATATACAGGTAGTCTTTGATTAATATCATTATTGCATTCCTTAAAACATGATGTTAATCAAAATGGATTTTCCAATATACACAATGTTATACATTGTGGTTACGTTCTCAGACAACCAATAGTAAACACAGTTAATGGACAAAAAGTATAAAGTTGTATGTAATTTACCTGACATCAGATCTTTTACTTGTACCTCTGGGCTTTTAAATTTGAATAGTGATGGCATTAATTAGAGGGCTAAGTTTCTTCATCTGAAGATGAGGCAGCCTATTTTCAGAAATTTAAGAAGTCCTCGGAGTTTTTTGCTCTATTGTGAAGAACTGGTCCAGGGATAGTTGAAATGCTTTCTTTTTTCATCATAAATAAATCTTATTACTGCAGAGCTTTTTTCCCTGTTATGATAATTTTTGTCCAGCATGGTCATTCCAATGTCAAAACTTTGCTAATATCTTGATTGTTGTCTCAACATTAGTTTCTTCTTGAGCACCCACTTCAATCAGGTTTTCATTTAACAGTTCCTCATCATGGGAGATAAGCAACTCCTGTTCGTCCTTTGCCTCAAGATCATCAAATCCTTTCTTCTTGCCCATATCAACAATTTTGTCTCCTCAAAACCATGGGAATCATTAAACTTTATCCATTGGATTTAAATGTCCGAAGCTGCAGTCCTTAAGTGTCAGATTTATTTTGGGATATTTAAATAATTTTTGTGTGAAATATCGAAAAATCACATATTACATGAGCTTTTCGCCATAAAATGTTCAGCTAATAAGCATTTTATTGCAAAAATATCGAAGAATTACATGATTTTGTTTTCTAGAGGAAAGAAACATCGAAAAAAAATATTGGCACACAAAATTGAAATAACACGAGCATGCAGATTTCTGACACTGCAAAATTTTTTTGCAGGCACCACTATAGCTTCACCGCGTAGAAAACGTCCTGTGCAGAAATTCCTGTGCATCCCCTCCGAGCAGGGGTATACCCCCACTCCTGCGATAACTCCCTCCCTCGTGAACGTCCCTAGTGGGAGCTTCACTTGCTCGCAGTTGCCAGCTTTTGCTGTTTGTTATTTTTCCGAAAAATTAAAAACGCCACTACTTTTCATAAGTGGAAAACAGGCCTATGGCCCACGTTTGAGGGAAACTGACAACACTGAGCTGCTTACAAGGGACTCTGCACTCAAGAGTGAGGGGAAGGGATAGCAGGGCTGGGAAGGTGTGGAGGTGGGGTAGGTAGCCTTAGCTCCGCCCACTGGTCGCCAAGAAGGTCGTTTTCTACGTGGTCAAGGTATAGTAAGAAAACATTTGCAAAAAAAGTGGTAATGCTTTCACTTTTTAAATAAAACAAAAAACAGTATCTCATCATAATTTTGAATTCTTTACATACATATAACATTTTAGATAATTTATAGTTTTTTCTTTTTTGGAAATGTCAATGTTGAGTGTCGCTACTTCAAATATTCAGCAGGATGATGGCGCAATAGTGATTCTGTGTGTGGAGCTGCATTCTACAATACAAGTGGAGGCCTCTTTATTTAATGAACATAAGTGATGACATGTTTGTCACCAAAAGTTTTGTCCTAAGCTTAGGTATGGTGAGGTTCATCATATGAAAACCTCTGTTGCACTTGCTGGTGCTACACAGTATTGTTGTAATAGCACTTGTCAGCATAGCAAGATACTGAAATAAATGTTTGCCTTAAAAGAATATTAAGGTTCATTTTTGTGAAAATATATTATCAGGATCTTAACTCCATTTAACAATATTGCTCTTAATGGGATAATTTGCTTCGACTTGGATTTCAGGAACCAGTTGTGTCCTAAGTACAAGGACTGCCTGTATATTTTTCCTGAAACATCTCAAAAATTGGGGTGCATCTTATAGCTTGAAAAGTCATTGAGAAATGTTGAATCAAAGAAAAGAAATTATTACTTTTATTACTTACATGGAACCTTTATTACAAATGTAAAGTTTTTTCTCCAGTTTCTGGCAAACTCTAAATGGGGGTTTAACTGTAGTTAATCTCAGCACTTTTATCTAGTTCTACTATGACAGCTTACATAGACTGGAGAAATAAAATATTCTATGTGCATATTATAGATGTTGATAAATCAAATTGTTTCATTCTATAAAATCTGGGTTTATATAGTATTTGAAAATTAGGTCTGGTTATTTTCTCTTAGGTTATTGTGTCTTATTTTTTCCTTTTAGTTCTTTAGAATCAGTTTTTCAAATTACCATTTCCTTTTATTATCAAATGAAAATAAGTTTTCTAAAATATATATACCGTATCTGCCTGAATAGAAGCTGACCCCAGATTTAAGCCAACCCCCCATAAATTTCCACAATTTTTTGGCAAAAACAAATTTTGTAGATTTTATGCTGAAGTGTGCCGGTGAATTCTGTAAAATCAAAATATACCTAAAATACGGCAATAAGGACGACTGTATTGTTTTACGATATGACATAATAATTTTGCCTTATAATGCTATTCATAATAATTTAAATATCTATACCCCAAATATGGAGAAAATCATGTGTTGGCCACATCAGATTTTTCCAAGTGTGAAGGAACGATAATGGATGTATTCCCATTGAAACTATACAAAGCTGTGAATGTTTCTGAACCCATTAAAGCCCAAATTATTTTTAGTTTAACAATGTAAACCTAGTGTTTGGACTCCATTGACCTCATATACAGGTAGTCTTTGATTAATATCATTATTGCATTCCTTAAAACATGATGTTAATCAAAATGGATTTTCCAATATACACAATGTTATACATTGTGGTTACGTTCTCAGACAACCAATAGTAAACACAGTTAATGGACAAAAAGTATAAAGTTGTATGTAATTTACCTGACATCAGATCTTTTACTTGTACCTCTGGGCTTTTAAATTTGAATAGTGATGGCATTAATTAGAGGGCTAAGTTTCTTCATCTGAAGATGAGGCAGCCTATTTTCAGAAATTTAAGAAGTCCTCGGAGTTTTTTGCTCTATTGTGAAGAACTGGTCCAGGGATAGTTGAAATGCTTTCTTTTTTCATCATAAATAAATCTTATTACTGCAGAGCTTTTTTCCCTGTTATGATAATTTTTGTCCAGCATGGTCATTCCAATGTCAAAACTTTGCTAATATCTTGATTGTTGTCTCAACATTAGTTTCTTCTTGAGCACCCACTTCAATCAGGTTTTCATTTAACAGTTCCTCATCATGGGAGATAAGCAACTCCTGTTCGTCCTTTGCCTCAAGATCATCAAATCCTTTCTTCTTGCCCATATCAACAATTTTGTCTCCTCAAAACCATGGGAATCATTAAACTTTATCCATTGGATTTAAATGTCCGAAGCTGCAGTCCTTAAGTGTCAGATTTATTTTGGGATATTTAAATAATTTTTGTGTGAAATATCGAAAAATCACATATTACATGAGCTTTTCGCCATAAAATGTTCAGCTAATAAGCATTTTATTGCAAAAATATCGAAGAATTACATGATTTTGTTTTCTAGAGGAAAGAAACATCGAAAAAAAATATTGGCACACAAAATTGAAATAACACGAGCATGCAGATTTCTGACACTGCAAAATTTTTTTGCAGGCACCACTATAGCTTCACCGCGTAGAAAACGTCCTGTGCAGAAATTCCTGTGCATCCCCTCCGAGCAGGGGTATACCCCCACTCCTGCGATAACTCCCTCCCTCGTGAACGTCCCTAGTGGGAGCTTCACTTGCTCGCAGTTGCCAGCTTTTGCTGTTTGTTATTTTTCCGAAAAATTAAAAACGCCACTACTTTTCATAAGTGGAAAACAGGCCTATGGCCCACGTTTGAGGGAAACTGACAACACTGAGCTGCTTACAAGGGACTCTGCACTCAAGAGTGAGGGGAAGGGATAGCAGGGCTGGGAAGGTGTGGAGGTGGGGTAGGTAGCCTTAGCTCCGCCCACTGGTCGCCAAGAAGGTCGTTTTCTACGTGGTCAAGGTATAGTAAGAAAACATTTGCAAAAAAAGTGGTAATGCTTTCACTTTTTAAATAAAACAAAAAACAGTATCTCATCATAATTTTGAATTCTTTACATACATATAACATTTTAGATAATTTATAGTTTTTTCTTTTTTGGAAATGTCAATGTTGAGTGTCGCTACTTCAAATATTCAGCAGGATGATGGCGCAATAGTGATTCTGTGTGTGGAGCTGCATTCTACAATACAAGTGGAGGCCTCTTTATTTAATGAACATAAGTGATGACATGTTTGTCACCAAAAGTTTTGTCCTAAGCTTAGGTATGGTGAGGTTCATCATATGAAAACCTCTGTTGCACTTGCTGGTGCTACACAGTATTGTTGTAATAGCACTTGTCAGCATAGCAAGATACTGAAATAAATGTTTGCCTTAAAAGAATATTAAGGTTCATTTTTGTGAAAATATATTATCAGGATCTTAACTCCATTTAACAATATTGCTCTTAATGGGATAATTTGCTTCGACTTGGATTTCAGGAACCAGTTGTGTCCTAAGTACAAGGACTGCCTGTATATTTTTCCTGAAACATCTCAAAAATTGGGGTGCATCTTATAGCTTGAAAAGTCATTGAGAAATGTTGAATCAAAGAAAAGAAATTATTACTTTTATTACTTACATGGAACCTTTATTACAAATGTAAAGTTTTTTCTCCAGTTTCTGGCAAACTCTAAATGGGGGTTTAACTGTAGTTAATCTCAGCACTTTTATCTAGTTCTACTATGACAGCTTACATAGACTGGAGAAATAAAATATTCTATGTGCATATTATAGATGTTGATAAATCAAATTGTTTCATTCTATAAAATCTGGGTTTATATAGTATTTGAAAATTAGGTCTGGTTATTTTCTCTTAGGTTATTGTGTCTTATTTTTTCCTTTTAGTTCTTTAGAATCAGTTTTTCAAATTACCATTTCCTTTTATTATCAAATGAAAATAAGTTTTCTAAAATATATATACCGTATCTGCCTGAATAGAAGCTGACCCCAGATTTAAGCCAACCCCCCATAAATTTCCACAATTTTTTGGCAAAAACAAATTTTGTAGATTTTATGCTGAAGTGTGCCGGTGAATTCTGTAAAATCAAAATATACCTAAAATACGGCAATAAGGACGACTGTATTGTTTTACGATATGACATAATAATTTTGCCTTATAATGCTATTCATAATAATTTAAATATCTATACCCCAAATATGGAGAAAATCATGTGTTGGCCACATCAGATTTTTCCAAGTGTGAAGGAACGATAATGGATGTATTCCCATTGAAACTATACAAAGCTGTGAATGTTTCTGAACCCATTAAAGCCCAAATTATTTTTAGTTTAACAATGTAAACCTAGTGTTTGGACTCCATTGACCTCATATACAGGTAGTCTTTGATTAATATCATTATTGCATTCCTTAAAACATGATGTTAATCAAAATGGATTTTCCAATATACACAATGTTATACATTGTGGTTACGTTCTCAGACAACCAATAGTAAACACAGTTAATGGACAAAAAGTATAAAGTTGTATGTAATTTACCTGACATCAGATCTTTTACTTGTACCTCTGGGCTTTTAAATTTGAATAGTGATGGCATTAATTAGAGGGCTAAGTTTCTTCATCTGAAGATGAGGCAGCCTATTTTCAGAAATTTAAGAAGTCCTCGGAGTTTTTTGCTCTATTGTGAAGAACTGGTCCAGGGATAGTTGAAATGCTTTCTTTTTTCATCATAAATAAATCTTATTACTGCAGAGCTTTTTTCCCTGTTATGATAATTTTTGTCCAGCATGGTCATTCCAATGTCAAAACTTTGCTAATATCTTGATTGTTGTCTCAACATTAGTTTCTTCTTGAGCACCCACTTCAATCAGGTTTTCATTTAACAGTTCCTCATCATGGGAGATAAGCAACTCCTGTTCGTCCTTTGCCTCAAGATCATCAAATCCTTTCTTCTTGCCCATATCAACAATTTTGTCTCCTCAAAACCATGGGAATCATTAAACTTTATCCATTGGATTTAAATGTCCGAAGCTGCAGTCCTTAAGTGTCAGATTTATTTTGGGATATTTAAATAATTTTTGTGTGAAATATCGAAAAATCACATATTACATGAGCTTTTCGCCATAAAATGTTCAGCTAATAAGCATTTTATTGCAAAAATATCGAAGAATTACATGATTTTGTTTTCTAGAGGAAAGAAACATCGAAAAAAAATATTGGCACACAAAATTGAAATAACACGAGCATGCAGATTTCTGACACTGCAAAATTTTTTTGCAGGCACCACTATAGCTTCACCGCGTAGAAAACGTCCTGTGCAGAAATTCCTGTGCATCCCCTCCGAGCAGGGGTATACCCCCACTCCTGCGATAACTCCCTCCCTCGTGAACGTCCCTAGTGGGAGCTTCACTTGCTCGCAGTTGCCAGCTTTTGCTGTTTGTTATTTTTCCGAAAAATTAAAAACGCCACTACTTTTCATAAGTGGAAAACAGGCCTATGGCCCACGTTTGAGGGAAACTGACAACACTGAGCTGCTTACAAGGGACTCTGCACTCAAGAGTGAGGGGAAGGGATAGCAGGGCTGGGAAGGTGTGGAGGTGGGGTAGGTAGCCTTAGCTCCGCCCACTGGTCGCCAAGAAGGTCGTTTTCTACGTGGTCAAGGTATAGTAAGAAAACATTTGCAAAAAAAGTGGTAATGCTTTCACTTTTTAAATAAAACAAAAAACAGTATCTCATCATAATTTTGAATTCTTTACATACATATAACATTTTAGATAATTTATAGTTTTTTCTTTTTTGGAAATGTCAATGTTGAGTGTCGCTACTTCAAATATTCAGCAGGATGATGGCGCAATAGTGATTCTGTGTGTGGAGCTGCATTCTACAATACAAGTGGAGGCCTCTTTATTTAATGAACATAAGTGATGACATGTTTGTCACCAAAAGTTTTGTCCTAAGCTTAGGTATGGTGAGGTTCATCATATGAAAACCTCTGTTGCACTTGCTGGTGCTACACAGTATTGTTGTAATAGCACTTGTCAGCATAGCAAGATACTGAAATAAATGTTTGCCTTAAAAGAATATTAAGGTTCATTTTTGTGAAAATATATTATCAGGATCTTAACTCCATTTAACAATATTGCTCTTAATGGGATAATTTGCTTCGACTTGGATTTCAGGAACCAGTTGTGTCCTAAGTACAAGGACTGCCTGTATATTTTTCCTGAAACATCTCAAAAATTGGGGTGCATCTTATAGCTTGAAAAGTCATTGAGAAATGTTGAATCAAAGAAAAGAAATTATTACTTTTATTACTTACATGGAACCTTTATTACAAATGTAAAGTTTTTTCTCCAGTTTCTGGCAAACTCTAAATGGGGGTTTAACTGTAGTTAATCTCAGCACTTTTATCTAGTTCTACTATGACAGCTTACATAGACTGGAGAAATAAAATATTCTATGTGCATATTATAGATGTTGATAAATCAAATTGTTTCATTCTATAAAATCTGGGTTTATATAGTATTTGAAAATTAGGTCTGGTTATTTTCTCTTAGGTTATTGTGTCTTATTTTTTCCTTTTAGTTCTTTAGAATCAGTTTTTCAAATTACCATTTCCTTTTATTATCAAATGAAAATAAGTTTTCTAAAATATATATACCGTATCTGCCTGAATAGAAGCTGACCCCAGATTTAAGCCAACCCCCCATAAATTTCCACAATTTTTTGGCAAAAACAAATTTTGTAGATTTTATGCTGAAGTGTGCCGGTGAATTCTGTAAAATCAAAATATACCTAAAATACGGCAATAAGGACGACTGTATTGTTTTACGATATGACATAATAATTTTGCCTTATAATGCTATTCATAATAATTTAAATATCTATACCCCAAATATGGAGAAAATCATGTGTTGGCCACATCAGATTTTTCCAAGTGTGAAGGAACGATAATGGATGTATTCCCATTGAAACTATACAAAGCTGTGAATGTTTCTGAACCCATTAAAGCCCAAATTATTTTTAGTTTAACAATGTAAACCTAGTGTTTGGACTCCATTGACCTCATATACAGGTAGTCTTTGATTAATATCATTATTGCATTCCTTAAAACATGATGTTAATCAAAATGGATTTTCCAATATACACAATGTTATACATTGTGGTTACGTTCTCAGACAACCAATAGTAAACACAGTTAATGGACAAAAAGTATAAAGTTGTATGTAATTTACCTGACATCAGATCTTTTACTTGTACCTCTGGGCTTTTAAATTTGAATAGTGATGGCATTAATTAGAGGGCTAAGTTTCTTCATCTGAAGATGAGGCAGCCTATTTTCAGAAATTTAAGAAGTCCTCGGAGTTTTTTGCTCTATTGTGAAGAACTGGTCCAGGGATAGTTGAAATGCTTTCTTTTTTCATCATAAATAAATCTTATTACTGCAGAGCTTTTTTCCCTGTTATGATAATTTTTGTCCAGCATGGTCATTCCAATGTCAAAACTTTGCTAATATCTTGATTGTTGTCTCAACATTAGTTTCTTCTTGAGCACCCACTTCAATCAGGTTTTCATTTAACAGTTCCTCATCATGGGAGATAAGCAACTCCTGTTCGTCCTTTGCCTCAAGATCATCAAATCCTTTCTTCTTGCCCATATCAACAATTTTGTCTCCTCAAAACCATGGGAATCATTAAACTTTATCCATTGGATTTAAATGTCCGAAGCTGCAGTCCTTAAGTGTCAGATTTATTTTGGGATATTTAAATAATTTTTGTGTGAAATATCGAAAAATCACATATTACATGAGCTTTTCGCCATAAAATGTTCAGCTAATAAGCATTTTATTGCAAAAATATCGAAGAATTACATGATTTTGTTTTCTAGAGGAAAGAAACATCGAAAAAAAATATTGGCACACAAAATTGAAATAACACGAGCATGCAGATTTCTGACACTGCAAAATTTTTTTGCAGGCACCACTATAGCTTCACCGCGTAGAAAACGTCCTGTGCAGAAATTCCTGTGCATCCCCTCCGAGCAGGGGTATACCCCCACTCCTGCGATAACTCCCTCCCTCGTGAACGTCCCTAGTGGGAGCTTCACTTGCTCGCAGTTGCCAGCTTTTGCTGTTTGTTATTTTTCCGAAAAATTAAAAACGCCACTACTTTTCATAAGTGGAAAACAGGCCTATGGCCCACGTTTGAGGGAAACTGACAACACTGAGCTGCTTACAAGGGACTCTGCACTCAAGAGTGAGGGGAAGGGATAGCAGGGCTGGGAAGGTGTGGAGGTGGGGTAGGTAGCCTTAGCTCCGCCCACTGGTCGCCAAGAAGGTCGTTTTCTACGTGGTCAAGGTATAGTAAGAAAACATTTGCAAAAAAAGTGGTAATGCTTTCACTTTTTAAATAAAACAAAAAACAGTATCTCATCATAATTTTGAATTCTTTACATACATATAACATTTTAGATAATTTATAGTTTTTTCTTTTTTGGAAATGTCAATGTTGAGTGTCGCTACTTCAAATATTCAGCAGGATGATGGCGCAATAGTGATTCTGTGTGTGGAGCTGCATTCTACAATACAAGTGGAGGCCTCTTTATTTAATGAACATAAGTGATGACATGTTTGTCACCAAAAGTTTTGTCCTAAGCTTAGGTATGGTGAGGTTCATCATATGAAAACCTCTGTTGCACTTGCTGGTGCTACACAGTATTGTTGTAATAGCACTTGTCAGCATAGCAAGATACTGAAATAAATGTTTGCCTTAAAAGAATATTAAGGTTCATTTTTGTGAAAATATATTATCAGGATCTTAACTCCATTTAACAATATTGCTCTTAATGGGATAATTTGCTTCGACTTGGATTTCAGGAACCAGTTGTGTCCTAAGTACAAGGACTGCCTGTATATTTTTCCTGAAACATCTCAAAAATTGGGGTGCATCTTATAGCTTGAAAAGTCATTGAGAAATGTTGAATCAAAGAAAAGAAATTATTACTTTTATTACTTACATGGAACCTTTATTACAAATGTAAAGTTTTTTCTCCAGTTTCTGGCAAACTCTAAATGGGGGTTTAACTGTAGTTAATCTCAGCACTTTTATCTAGTTCTACTATGACAGCTTACATAGACTGGAGAAATAAAATATTCTATGTGCATATTATAGATGTTGATAAATCAAATTGTTTCATTCTATAAAATCTGGGTTTATATAGTATTTGAAAATTAGGTCTGGTTATTTTCTCTTAGGTTATTATGTCTTATTTTTTCCTTTTAGTTCTTTAGAATCAGTTTTTCAAATTACCATTTCCTTTTATTATCAAATGAAAATAAGTTTTCTAAAATATATATACCGTATCTGCCTGAATAGAAGCTGACCCCAGATTTAAGCCAACCCCCCATAAATTTCCACAATTTTTTGGCAAAAACAAATTTTGTAGATTTTATGCTGAAGTGTGCCGGGCATTCATGCACAGCTTAGAATACATTTATCGAGATCGAATAAATGAGTGGGAAATGGTTTAGATGTTGACATTTTGAAATATTACTCCAATTAATAATTTTGCGTTGTTGAATAATTCATATTCATTTAGTCACGGGAAATCCCATTTATGTACATAATTCATAGATACACAAAATGTGCTATGATACTAAAATACAACTAAAAGTTTGACATCACTTCCAGGTTGGTTAAGGTACGTATGGATAAATAATCAAATATGTTACATCAAAAATAAATTATAAAGAGTACAAATTATGTTTAACATCATTCCGTTATAATATAAAGTGCAATCCACTTAATTTTTTGAACATTTGAGTTGAAAATGTCAATGGAATTGCATGGGAGATGTATATTACAAAGATGCTGCATTCTGTTTATTGGAGAATTATACAGAAAATTTTTAGTATAAATCTCTGTGAAAAATACATAATTACATCTTGTAGCATGATTGGGGATTCTTATTTGAATTAACGATAAGAGTTCAGAGCAATCTACTTTGTTATTAATCAAATTGAACAAAAAAATTATGTCAAATATAATTCGTCTCTGATATAAATCCTGCATATTAAGAAATACTAAAATATTATAATAATTTAACTCATTAATACCTTGGGCCATTTTATAATTGAAAAATCTTAGAAACTTATTCTGTACTTTTTCTATAGCATTGATATGTGATTTTTAATATGGAGACCAGATTGTAGAAGCATATTCTACAAGTGGCCTAACTAGAGAACAATATAAAACTTTAAAAGAACCAATTTGCTGAAAATTGCTTGTATTCCTTATTACAAAACCAAGCATTTTCAAAGCTTTATTTCTAATGTAATTTAAATGAGGAACAAAGGTAAGGGCAGAGTCAAAAATTACTCCTAAATCCTTCAAACTATTAACTCGATTAATCATTACATCATTCAGAATATAATCGTATACCATGGGTCTCTTGTTATGATGAAAAGTGATAATATTACATTACATTCATTTGCATTTTATTGTTCACACACCACTGTTGGATGGCATCGAGAGAGTTCTGTAAAATGAAACTCATCTATAGAATAAATAGTTTTAAATACCTTTAAGTCATCAGCAAATAATAGAAAATTAACACCATTTAAACAAATATGGATATGTATCATTTATAAAAATATTGAATAAAAAGGGACCCAAATGAGAGCCCTGTGGAACCCCAGAAAATACATCAATTTGATCAGAAAAAATGAGTGTACCTTAACAATCTGTTTTCTGCCAGTTAAATAACTAAAAAACCACCTTAAAATGATACCACCGAAACCTATTGCTTTTAATTTTTTAAATAAAATGAAATGATCAACACTATTAAATGCTTTAGCTAAGTCCATGTAAATGGAGTCAAGTTGTAAGTTTTTGTTCAATGATCTAAATATATTTTCTTCATAGATCGAAAGATTTGTTACTGTAGATTTACCCGAAATGAAACCACGCTGCTCAGAAATGAATAAATTCTTTACAAGTGGAAAAACTTGGGCAAATATTAATTTCTCAAAACACTTTGCAAAACAAGACTGTAATGAAATAGGCTCCGTGCACGGGGACAACTAGTGCCGCGAGTGGCAAGTTTCGGCGTTAGAGCGAGGAGTGGATTCGTGAGACCAGTGTATTTCATTGCAGAGAAAGAGTGATTTTGTCTTTGTTAAGTGAATAGAATTAGGCCAGGAAGGTCGTAATTTTTCTCAAATTGCGCCGATTTATGTTTTTCTTTATGGATAATATTGGAATAAAAACCCCCTAAAATTTATAATTGTAAAAATTTTATAGGTTTTCATCATTTGTAGCAAATACCTCACATTTCTGCAAAATTTCATCTATGTGGCACCTCTAGAATTGCATTTATATAAATTTCATTGTTTAAATGTTATGAATTTTCAACAGCCACAATAATAAACTTTTCTGAAATTTTCGAATCTAATTGTAACTGAAACACAATTCCTTAATTTTCAGCTTTCTAGCTCGACCGTAGATATATAAAGATTAGTCAATTTTTTTTAACATTTATGAATTTTTAACGGCTGAATAAATTAACATTTTCAAATTTCTATAATTCCAATATCGTTATTTGTAAATCTACTGTCAGAAAAAATGTTTAAAAGTTTATAATTTTTAACGGCCAATAAATAAAAATTATTGTAAATTTCGATTTTGAAATCCTGTCGATTTCTCCATGCCATCTACATCTATCTGGGATTTTAAAAAAATAAACTTTTATACTTACCTTATTATTATGAAAATACCACTGCATTCTGAGTAAGAGTCACAAAAACATTATTTGGGCATCAAACAATACTTTATTGCAAGAGTATTTCAACAAAAACTGTCTACTACTGAATTTCATCACATAAAAGTTGTACATCATCATTTCATTATTTAGAAAAATGTTCCCTTATGGTTGGCAGATAACAATTAAAGTAGAATTTTGCTAACACTGGCACTATCATCCTTAAAAAATTTACATTAATTTGCACCCTTATAACAACTGGCTTTTCTTGGCTATATACAAAAAAGTCACATTCAGTCAGCCCAGTTACATACATTTGTATTTGGCATTGAGTGTAGTAGACATGGGTTTCCTGTAGTCTAAGGACTCCATTTTTATCGAAAATTAAATATGGTACATTTATGGTACCATTGGACTCAATCACAGGTTTTTTTTTGCACTTGATAGGGCACTTTATTTCAATTAACCTTTTCAAGTTACCATTTACCTCAAATACAATACCATCAGGTGAAGCACACAACCATGGATGACTTGGTTTAATCACCACACCAATGCAGGCTACATTCTCATTTTGTAGAGTGCTGCAGTAGTAGTTAAGGGCCACCCTCTCATGTTCATTTCCATAAATCATATTTTTATGCTTTATTTGGTTACTTTTAAAGAAGGATTCTACCAGATTTTTTGCATTCTTTGTTCGCAAAATTTGATGAGCTTTAGTGGATGCAGAAATTCGCTTTGTTCTCACCTCATGCCATAACTCACTCAGGTTTTGGCTTACAGTCTTAATAATTACTTCTTTAATTTTTTCGGTGTTTAATGCAATATTTTCAAAATAAAACTGTATGTCATTTCCATGGGGGGCAAAATCAACTGCAATGGCCACATCAGAGTACCTTTCACATTGTAGTACCTTCTCAGCTATTGTATTTAAAGTCCTTTCCTCTGATATGTTCAGTGATAATTCCACCATGTCATTGAGCACATCTGTGGAAATTATTTGGGCCTCACTCTTTTGCTCTTCCTTAAAAGTCTCCAAGAAAGGGCAACTTGATTTCAATGAAGATGCCAAGCTCCACACATTTGCTGTATCCTCTTCTTGCAGTCTTCCATTTATGGAGATAGGAAACATTTCCTTAGCTTTCCTTCCCTTTGCATATTTTTCTTTGGCTGGAAAAGAAAATGGTTATTAAGCAGATGATAATGTGAATGTTTATTAACATGACCAGCTAATGCAAACACTTGAGATATTTTTTACAACCAATTTCTTTTAAATGAAATCAAATTTACAATAAGACCATGAAAAATGTATTTATAGCAAATTTATTCATGGTGGACTGTGAAATATTAAATGCTTCTGAATGACATTTGCTAGCTGTTTTTTACATTATAGGTTTCACACATTTGTGGTGAAATAGTCGCTACATACTGTCATCAAGTAAATAAGTAGAGATTAAGTCCTACACATTCATGATTGGGTAGGTAGAGAAAAATTCACTACAGCAATCACAGATGAGTATTCAACAAATATCATTGACAGACAGTGGCACATCCTAGCCTAAGAAAAGCTACACCAGTAAGTCATAAATGAACTGCAAAGTAGGAGAAAAAATTTGATGCATTTTTGCAGGATGGGTAGTTAAGAATAATGGATTATTCATATTCACCATACTTTAAAATATGTTGAAATAAAGAAGGCTTTATAAAATGTTTTAATATTTTACTGAAAAATTAATAAAATGTACTTACACAATTGTAAATTGGTAGGTTTACCCCAAATTTGCAGCTCATCTGTCTTGCTCCTTCCTGTTGTGCAATTAATAAAGCAAACGACTGCTGCAATATGTTTACACATTTTTCCTTTTCCTGCCGGGCATTTGCAGTCACCATCTATGCTGCATCTGTAACTATCCAACTGTAATCATATAAAATAAATCTCTATAATGTCACAACAAATAGCAGAGAAAACAATTTCACTATTAAGCTAATAATTAATTAAAAGTATTCGTTGGTTAATTGAAGACTGTTGCATTTTATAAAATACAGGCAGAAGACTAAGATAATGCAGTTAGATTCTTACCGTCAATTTTACTTCATACGGTGGCAGGTTCACTGACGTCTGGCAGATGACCTTTGCTTTAATTTTGCTGAGACCACACTCGGGGCTTTTAATTTCGGTGACGTTCGTGACGTGGTTGCTCTGGAAGAGTTTTTTTCCTTTCAGCAATTGTGATGGTCTCTCGAAATGGTAGACTATGGGCTCAAACCCGTATTTTATCACGATGTCTGGATCGCACATTGCTCTTGCTCCGGTATCACGATGCTTATGGAAGCGCGTTTTGACAGCAACTAACTAAAAAGTAACTCAAACTCTCCTGGGAAAAGGCTTAGGAAAGTGGAATGATGGTATTCTCGGGAAATGAAAACAGGTACATTTTGAAGAATTGGGGGACGCTCGGGAAACCCAACATAGTCGTTATGAATTTCCTCGAATACATAAAAAGGCCGAGGCATTAGCACGGGCACCCCGTTGACGTCTACCAGTAAAGATAGCCCTGAGAAAGGGTGGCATGAAATCGTGGAATTTCACTGATAGAACTCTTTCACCCATTTCAAAGAAGAGAAAAACGTTTACATTCGTCAATTTTAACCACGATTCTAGCGTATGCGATTATGCCTTCGAATGTGTCTTGGGTTTTTCTGTTATTCCTGATTCACATCTCTTTGGTTAGGAGTTATTAAAATGTTCCTTGGTTTTCTTTGACCGAGGAGACCCGAAAATCCGAGGCTCCGATTTCGCTTATTTAATATTGTGTACCCTATCTCAATCCCCTTTTCCTGTAAGACTCTGTGTTAAAAATTAGGGCAACTTTGTAAAGGCCATTTTTAATAGTGTTTGTAAGGTTGCGTTTACTGAGAAACGGGAATCAATTCTAAGCCTTTACTACGAATTTCATAATTTTGCATGTTGCAATGCTGCCCTGCAGTTGGGAAAGTAAGCTTGTTCTCAGCCAAAAAAATTGTGTTATACATTTCTCAAGAGCGATATGGCTACTTGAAACGTAGGTACACGAGTTCTTTTTTAAGGAAGAATAAATCGCCTAATGGGGTTAAGTTCTGGAATATTCGCTTAACAGGAGATTAGATATTGCAATCTCAATTTTATTGTAAATACAAAACGATTTAGTGCAACATTTCATTGCATATCCAAACGGAGTCATATATGAGGCGTTCGTTAAGGCCGGCAACGACTCATCGCACTAACGAGGATTTGGCCGCCAGGCGTCTCTGACCGCAGACCCGTGCACGGAGCCTATAGTTTACAGTATTATGTTTATCACCTTTATTATATATAGGTACTACATGACATTTTCCATGTCAGGAAAAATTCCTTTAGATAGAGAAGAATTAAATATCAAATATAAAGGATAACATAAGCTATCAGCACACGATCTTATTAAACAAGAAGGAATGCAGCTGACATACTGTTGCTACAGAGCCAGCAGTTTCAACCGCAAATTCGCAATGAATCTCTGGCTGAAATGTGGCAAAACCTCTTGGAAGACGAGCAGTATCCTTCCCTGAAAGCTGTCGTTGCCAAATTGTTTTCGATGTTCGGGTCTATGTGGCTGTGCGAGTCAACGTTTTCTTCTGTGACTCAGCTAAAGTCGAAGAACCGATCTCACCTCGTTGATATGAATCTAGAAGCTGAACTAAGAATTGCGTTGTGTTCGAATTTTGAGTCACAGTTTCTTGAGATTGTGAGAGAAAATGAATGCCAAATCTCTCATTGAAGTAAATTTAGTGAAAATTTTCTGTGAAGTTGAGGCGTTGTGTATACGTATTGTGTATATCGTATATTTGACTTTGAATGTCATTAGAGTTCTAAAATAAATTTATTTAGCGAAACATTTTTTAAATAATAGTTTTGCCATTTCTGTGGTTGACTGGCCACAGAAATTATCAGGAAAAAAAATTGGTTGCTCACCCGATCTAGATGATGTGGATGCTTCTAAAGGTAGTATTTAAAATTGATCTATTTTTTATTATGTTAGAGATTTCTGTTACTGCTTTTATTTATATGAATATCATAACTTTTTTACATAGCTTCTAAGATATATTGACTATTGTAAATGCTAGTTTCATTTCTTAGATTGTAAATTTTATCTATTATTGTTTTTTTGCATTTAATATTAAGGGTAGCAATGTAGAATTTCCAAAAAATGTTCACCTAGTGTTAAATGACTAATGAGTTATTTTAGATTGCATTTTTTAGGCAACTTTGGAAATAATTATGATTTCATAACCATGGCTATTATATCTTAGAATCATAGTTTCACCTTAAATTTTCAATTAAGAGATGGTAACTTCTGAGTATAAATGTTTGTACAGTGTACTCTTGATTATCCAGGCTAATGATGGGGAGAAGAAGCACGAAAAATTGGAAAACACAGATAATTCAAAATTTTAATTTATTTTTCACATTCTGTCGTATTACATGCTATTCAACCCGTTTTTGCACTTAATGATTCCCGACATTATTTAGCCGTACCATATTAGATAGGGAGGTAGCCATACCAGGGGTCTTTTTCTTTGCTTTCGCAGAAAGTACTGGGGAGGGTCCAGGTTTTTTCCTTGAGGAGAATACTGAAATAAGCTCGGTTGCTAGCTGGGAACGATACTCTATATGAGTAAAGGGCTTAAGTTTTGGATGAGCCCTTACAAAAGTCTCCCTATATAAAATGTAGCTATTTACTACAGCGGCATCTAAAAAGTAGTAAAACAGTTTCATCCACCAACGATGACTCTTCCAGGCAAGGCTGTAATTTGCCATATATTGATCAAAAAGATCTACACCTCCCATATATTTGTTGTAATTTGCTATATCCTCTGGGCAGTCTCTAGTCATTTTAGTCCCGTCTTTTTCTGTGCGAAGGACAGTGACAGTCTTTTCAGGATTATGCATAGATGATATCACAGCGACAGATTCTGACCCTCTATCTTTCCATTTCACAGTAGAAATATCCCCTAACTGGACAAAGTCGTACTTCCCTGTTTTTAATTGCCTATCAGATTTCAATTTATCGACAGGAAATCCTTTCCTGTTCATTCTAATTGTTCCACATACAAATGTCATTTTTTCAATAATTTTTCAGTAAGACTCATTGCGGAAAAAAAATTATTGAAATAAATCCCATAACCCTTATGTTGAAAACCTTTTGTCATTTCCATTACAACTCTTTCCCCCAAAGGACATTTGGAAGGCAGACCCTCAGTCTTGCCTTGATAAATTTGGAGGCCAAGAGCATAACCAGTCTCCGCACAACAAATTGCCCAAATTTTAAATCCCCTTTTAATTGGTTTCATTGTTAAATACTGCTTCATAGAGGATCTGCCTTTAAATTTTACCATTGACTCATCCACAGAAAGCCAACGAGATGGATGAAAAAGTTTTGCAAAATTTCCATTTAGGTGGTCCACAAAAGGTCGCACTGAATAATTTATCAAAATGTGGTTCCCCTCTTTTTGGCATTTTTGAATTGTCATTTAGATGTAGACATCGTAAAATTAAAAAAAATCTTTTTAGCGGCATAATTTCTGATATCCTTGGCACATGAAAATTTTGATAATTAGACCAGTAGTTTCTCAGGCCAGGTAATTCATGGAATCCCATTATAACTAAACTGCCTAAAAATGCTAACAATTCCTGAAGTGAAATTTCTAATTTTTTCCTATTTTGTAAAGCATAATAGTTTGATTCTTGCATTATCGTTTCCAGAATAAACTCGTCGAAAAACAAACGAAAAATTTCTGATAGACTATCCAAATTGACTAATGCAAACAGAGGTCCAAAAGGTTCAAAAAAAAGAAAATTTTTTGAGTCTTGGGATCGGTACCTCTATTACCCCAAGTGAAACTCTCTTCCTCTGAAGAGGAATCGGTAAGGTACATAGGAGAGACCGACCTACCGATTCCACTAGGCCCAGGAATCGGCGACATCTTTTTTTTTCTTTTCTCTTTCTTTATTTTAGCTTAAGACGTTTAGGTTAAGGATTATTCATTGAGGTAATGTTGTTCATTCTCATATCCCTTTTTCTGTGGGCTTACTATCCTTTGTTAAAGTCTCTGGTGAAAGGCCCCTCCAGAGTGAAGAAATAACCTATCCTACTCCTTCCCTTAGGAGCAACACTTAGTATTAATTATGGTATTTTTTTGGTATTCCTAAGGTATTTATCATTAGTTGCCTTTCTCCTGGGTATTTCGGTATCTACCGTATCTGCCCGAATAGAAGCCGACCCCCCAAAAATTTCCACAATTTTTTGGCAAAAACGTAAATTTCGTAGATTTTATGCTGAAGTGTGCCAGACATTTATGCACATCTTAGAATACATTATTCGAGATCAAAGAAATGAGTGGGAAATGGTTTAGTTGTTGACATTTTGAAATAGTACTCCAATTAATAATTTTGCGTTGCTGAATAATGTTCCACATTCAGTGACATTAATTTCATTCATCTTCATTTTCACAAAAGGTTAAATATAGTAATAGCGATCTCACCAAGATAATTTTTCAATGAAATTAGCATTTACATTGCCTTAAGAAATTGCATTTTTATAATTATACACATTCCATGTAAAGTTTTACCGAAATTCAAACAGTTGAGCATACAAAGCCATCAATGCATTTTGCGTAATCGTCTGCAATCTATGCAAATAATGTGACCACTCAAATAATGTGAAAAACCCAGCCTTAAACAGTAAAGGACGGTGCGCACTAGATCGGCTCGGCACGGAACGAACTTATCGGCAAAAATAAAAACACACAGAACCAAATGGAATCCCGTGCATTCCTTTGGCCCGGCTCAGCCGGATCGGAGCGGCACCGGTTCATATTGCTGGGAAGGCAAAAAGTTCTGAAGGGGAATAGTCACATGATGTAGGGGAAGGCGGCTGTGGAAGGGGAAAGTTTAAGGGGGAGTGAAACAATTGAAGGGAGTTAATTAAATTAAAACATAAATATTCCTTAACCTTCCAAAGTATGTTTTAATTTAATTAATTCATCTCGCCGTAGTCTCCGACCTTCTTTAATTAATTGAAGGGAGCCTTGATCAAAAATAGCTGTTATTGTTACATAACATTTGAACATTTTACTGCATAGATCATATGAGTACAAATTTATAACATTATTTATTATTTTATCAAATACATAAACTAAATACATATCACAGTTGTTTATTCCTTGAGAACATGTCATTGAAAATTAAAAAGGCAATCAATTCAGGATAATGCAATGACTACAACATAAGTGATCGTGAGCTTCAGTAGTTGCTTAACTTGAATAAAAAAAAAGTCATTTTCTTGAGCTTTGTCCAGATGCCTGTGATGAAGGCTGTAATAATAATAAAGCTTCATAAAACGACCATAACAAATTACATTTAATAGTAAAATAATATGTTTAATCTCCACTTAACTAACTTTCTAGCCTAAACCTTTATTAAAAATGAGGCTAAATCTGACACACTTTGCAAAGTTGCATCAATTTCATCATGCAAATTGCTTTAGGAGTAAATGTTTACTGATTGCCATAATGAATAATCGAAGGATGCATTCAGACACTATTCATGTCATAGGTATCCAAGATATTCACAACTTAGGCTCTCAGCAGTATTATGCATCAGTCAAAGTAGATCTCCACTATGACAATTTAACCCTATCTGGTCCAACATTGATGTGAACTCAACACTGCATTTAGTTCTAGTGGTTCCAACCTCAAGGATGCATCGAAACTCAGTATTTTTAAAACAATAGCATACTATATACTCATGTATAAGTCGATCACAACTTTTAATGAATATTTTTGTTTTTTGAATATCTTGTGTCGACCCCACTTTTTCAGTTGTAGAACAAAATTTTTGTATTCAGTAAGTTCCATGAGAAGAATCCAAATGACATTGAAAGGTGTACAGAAGTCGAATGTACGGATGTCGAACATAGATTAACATGTTATAGGGGGGGTTCCGTTCCCAGAGAGCCAAAAAATACTATATAATCTCTAATTATTGTATAAATGTTTAGTTTTTTGAGCAGGGGCCTTTTAGACACAATTGTCGATTTTATAATATACAGAGATAGGGCAAAATGCAATAAAATATTTAAATAATTGCACAAATAAACACTGCTGTACAGACAAAGATGCTGACGCAGTGGAAACTGGTAGCCTGGTGGCTGGCAACCAGCAGCACTTGAAATATTCGTTCGTCATTTCGCTGATGCACGAAAGTCTGAATTCGGGACGGAAGGCGGTTTACGGGTGTCAATGTATAATGTATGAAAGTGCAAGTTTTTTTCATTAAAGCATTTTGCTATTTTCATAGTTTTTTTGTAATATTGCCTAATCATGGCCCCAGAGAGAGTGATGATTGAAATGAAAGAAAAGTTGGTAAAAAGGGTGAAAAAAGTGATGATTTTGGAGTAGAAAATTGAAGTTTTAGATAGGCTTGCACATAATGAATCTGTTTCATCAGTTGGTAAATTACTTGGTGTGACCAAGTCCACAATAAAATCGATGAGGAAAGTGCAGAAGCGATTAGAGCTAGTGTTGCAAGTGGTACTTCAACGAGTACAAAAGTGTCTTTTGTACCTAAGAATCCATACGTAGAGAAGACAGAGAAGGTTTTCAACCTGTGAATCGAGACTCAAACTCGCAAGAAAGTCTTGCTGAGTTCACTTGTCATTCGCGAGAAAGCCAAGCAACTGCACAATCATTATGTCTCAAACTGTTCCGCAGTCTGCTAACGGGATATCGCGAACGTCATCGAATCGTGTGTAGATCGGTTCCTTGCTCTTTAAAAAAATTTGGCGGTTATTCAGAATGCCACAGTACGTATTGTATTATTATATTTGTCCTTCTCCTTCACAATTGAACACACACTCGACCGGCTTAAGTCCAATGAGCGTCCGATTGAAACTAAAGATTCGCCGCTTTCGGAACGTCTAATTATTTCCATCTTTGTCTCAATCGTGTTCAGTTTATGAGTCCTACCTTTCTTTTCACTTGTATCAGCACTTTCAGTTTTCTGTTTCTCATTCGTGTTTACAAAATAATAGGTGTAAAATGAACAAACAAAGAAACACTGCTGTACGTACAAACAAAGATGGTAACGTTACCAAGACTGAATAATATATATATATTAATTTATTGACTATTAACCGATTTTACAGTGGTATTAATCTTGTAAAATTTCAGTACAATATTAAAGAACATTACACACAAATCTTACATTACATATAATACGTATACTATTACATACTTTAATTTGGTAATTTATTAAAAGTGTTGGCTCGCCGCTTTGCTCTCCGCGTTCCTCGCCGCTTTGCACTCTGCTCTGCTCGCCGCTTTGCTCTCCGCTTCGCTCGCCGCTTCGCTCGCCGCTTCGTTCGCCGCTTTGCTCGCCGCTTCGCACGCCGCTTTGCTCTCCGTTCTGCTTGCCGCTTTTCTCTCCGCTTAGCTCGCCGCTTTGATCTCCGCTCTGCTCCCCGCTCGGCTCGCCGCTTAGCTCGCCGCTTTGCTAGCCGCTTTGCTCTCCGCTCTGCTCGCCGCTTTGCTCTCCGTTCTGCTGGCCGCTTTGCTCGCCGCTCTGCTCGCCGCTTTGCTCTCCGCTCTGCTCGCCGCTTTGCTCTCCGCTCTGCTCGCCGCTTTGCTCGCCGCTTTGCTCTCCGTTCTGCTGGCCGCTTTGCTCGCCGCTCTGCTCGCCGCTTTGCTCGCCGCTTTGCTCGCCGCTCTGCTCGCCGCTTTGCTCGCCGCTTTGCTCGCCGCTTTGCTCTCCGCTCTGCTCGACGCTTTGCTCGCCGCTTTGCACTCCGCTCTGCTCGCCGCTTTGCTCGCCGCTTTGCTCTCCGCTCTGCTCGCCGCTTTGCTCGCCGCTTTGCTCGCCGCTTTGCTCTCCGCTCTGCTCGCCGCTTTGCTCGCCGCTTTGCTCTCCGCTCTGCTCGCCGCTTTGCTCGCCGCTTTGCTCTCCGCTTTGCTAGCCGCTTGGCTCGCCGCTTTGCTCGCCGCTTTGCTCGCCGCTCTGCTCGCCGCTTTGCTCTCCGCTCTGCTCGCCGCTCTGCTCGCCGCTTTGCTCTCCGCTTTGCTCGCCGCTTTGCTCGCCGCATTCCTCGCCGCTTTGCTCTCCGCTTTGCTCTCCGCATTGCTCTCCGCTTTGCTCTACGCACTGCTCGCCGCTTTGCTCGCCGCTTTGCTCGCCGCTTTGCTCGCCGCTTTGCTCGACGCTTTGCTCTCCGCTCTGCTCGCCGCTTTGCTCGCCGCTTTGCTCTCCGCTCTGCTCGCCGCTTTGCTCGCCGCTTTACTCTCCTCTTTGCTCTCCGCTCTGCTCGCCGCTTTGCTCTCCGCTTTGCTCTCCGTTTTGCTCGCCGCTTTGCTCTCCGCTCTGCTCGCCGCTTTGCTCGCCGCTTTGCTCTACGCTCTGCTCGCCGCTTTGCTCGCCGCTTTGCTCTCCGCTTTGCCCGCCGCTTTGCTCTCAGCTCTGCTCGCCGCTTTGGTCGCCGCTTTGCACGCCGCTTTGCTCTCCGCTCTGCTCGCCGCTTTGCTCGCCGCTTTGCTCGCCGGTCTGCTCGCCGCTTTGCTCGCCGCTTAGCTCTCCGCTTTGCTCGCCGCTTTGCTCTCCGCTCTGCTCGCCGCTTTGCTCGCCGCGTTGCTCGCCGCTTTGCTCGCCGCTTTGCTCTACGCTCTGCTCGCCGCTTTGCTCGCCGCTTAGCTCGCCGCTTTGCTCGCCGCTATGCTCGCCGCTTTGCTCTCCGCTCTGCTCGCCGCTCTGCTCGCCGCTTTGCTCGCCGCTTTGCTCTCCGCTCTGCTCGCCGCTTTGCTCGCCGCTTTGCTCGCCGCTTCTCTCGCCGCTTAGCTCTCCGCTCTGTTCTACGCTCTGCTGGCCGCTTTGTTCGCCGTTTTGCTCGCCGCTTCGATCGTCGCTTTGCTCTCCGCTCTGCTCGCCGCTTTGCTCGCCGCTTCGCTCGTCGCTTTGCTCTCCGCTCTGCTCGCCGCTTTGCTCGACGCTTCGCTCGCCGCTTTGCTCTCCGCTCTGTTCTACGCTTTGCTCGCCGCTTTGCTCTCCGCTTTGCTCGCCGCTTTGCTAGCCGCTTTGCTCGCCGCTTTGCTCGCCGCTTTGCTCGCCGCTTAGCTCGCCGCTCTGCTCGCCGCTTTGCTCTCCGCTCTGCTCGCCGCTTTGCTCTCCGCTCTGCTCGCCGCTTTGCTCTCCGCTCTGCTCGCCGCTTTGCTCGCCGCTTTGCTCGCCGCTTTGCTCGCCGCTTTGCTCTCCGCTTTGCTCTCCGCATTGCTCTCCGCTTTGCTCTACGCACTGCTCCCCGCTTTGCTCGCCGCTTTGCTCGCCGCTTTGCTCGACGCTTTGCTCTCCGATCTGCTCGCCGCTTTGCTCGCCGCTTTGCTCTCCGCTCTGCTCGCCGCATTGCTCGCCGCTTTGCTCGCCGCTTTGCTCTCCGCTTTGCTCGCCGCTATGCTCGCAGCTTTGCTCGCCGCTTGGCTCGCCGCTTTGCTCGCCGCTTTGCTCTCCGCTCTGCTCGCCGCTTTGCTCGCCGCTTTGCCCTCGGCTCTGCTCGCCGCTTTGCTCTCCGTTCTGCTCGCCGCTTTGCTCGCCGCTCTGCTCGCCGCTTTGCTCGTCGCTTTGCTCTCCGCTCTGCTCGCCGCTTTGCTCTCCGCTCTGCTCGCCGCTTTGCTCGCCGCTTTGCTCTCCGTTCTGCTCGCCGCTTTGCTCGCCGCTCTGCTCGCCGCTTTGCTCGCCGCTCTGCTCGCCGCTTTGCTCGCCGCTTTGCTCTACGCTCTGCTCGCCGCTTTCCTCGCCGCTTTGCTCGCCGCTTCGCACTCCGCTCTGCTCGCCGCATTGCTCGCCGCTTTGCTCACCGCTTTGCTCGCCGCTTTGCTCGCCGCTTTGCTCTCCGCTCTGCTCGCCGCTTTGCTCGCCGCTTTGCTCGCCGCTTTGCTCTCCGCTCTGCTCTCCGCTCTGCTCGCCGCTTTGCTCGCCGCTTTGCTCTCCGCACTGCTCGCCGCTTTGCTCGCCGCTTTGCTCTCCGCTTTGCACGCCGCTTTGCTCGCCGCTTTGCTCGCCGCTCTGTTCGCCGCTCTGCTCGCCGCTTTGCTCGCCGCTTTGCTCGCCGCTTTGATCGCCGCTTTGCCTGCCGCTTTGCTCGCCGCTTTGCTCGCCGCTTTGCTCGCCGCTTTGCTCGCCGCTTTGCTCGCCGCTTTGCTCTCCGCTCTGCTCGACGCTCTGCTCGCCGCTTTGCTCGCCGCATTGCTCGCCGCTTTGCTCTCCGCTCTGCTCGCCGCTTTGCTCGCCGCTTTGCTCGCCGCTCTGCTCGCCGCATTCCTCTCCGCTCTGCTCTCCGCTCTGCTCGCCGCTTTGCTCGCCGCTTTGCTCGCCGCTTTGCTCTCCGCTCTGCTCGCCGCTTTGCTCGCCGCCTTGCTCTCCGCTCTGCTCGCCGCTCTGCTCGCCGCTTTGCTCTCCGCTCTGCTCGCCGCTTTGCTCTCCGTTTTGCTCGCCGCTTTGCTCTCCGCTCTGCTCGCCGCTTTGCTCGCCGCTTTGCTCGCCGCTTTGCTCTACGCTCTGCTCGCCGCTTTGCTCGCCGCTTTGCTCTCCGCTTTGCCCGCCGCTTTGCTCTCCGCTCTGCTCGCCGCTTTGGGCGCCGCTTTGCACGCCGCTTTGCTCGCCACTTTGCGCTCCGCTCTGCTCGCCGCTTTGCTCGCCGCATTGCTCTCCGCTTTGCTCGCCGCTTTTCTCGCCGCTTTGCTCTCCGCTCTGCTCGCCGCTCTGCTCGCCGCTCTGTTCGCCGCTTTGCTCGCCGCTTTGCTCTCCGCTCTGCTCGCCGCTTTGCTCGCCGCTTTGCTCTCCGCTCTGCTCGCCGCTTTGCTCGCCGCTTTGCTCGCCGCTTTGCTCGCCGCTTTGCTCTCCGCTTTGCTCTCCGCATTGCTCTCCGCTTTGCTCTACGCTCTGCTCGCCCTTTGCTCGCCACTTTGCTCTCCGCTCTGCTCGCACGCTTTGCTCGCCGCTTTGCACGCCGCTTTGCTCGCCGCTTTGCTCTCCGCTCTGCTCGCCGCTTTGCTCGCCGCTTTGCTCGCCGCTTTGCTCTCCGCTTTGCTCGCCGCTTTGCTCTCCGCTCTGCTCGCCGCTTTGCTCGCCGCTTTGCTCTCCGCTCTGCTCACCGCTTTGCTCGCCGCTTTGCTCTCCGCTTTGCTCGCCGCTTTGCTCGCCGCTTTGCTCGCCGCTTTGCTCTCCGCTCTGCTCGCCGCTCTGCTCGCCGCTTTGCTCGCCGCTATGCTCTCAGCTTTGCTCTCCGCTTTGCTCGCCGCTTAGCTCGCCGCTTAGCTCGCCGCTTTGCTCGCCGCATTGCTCGCCGCTTTGCACTACGCTCTGCTCGCCGCTTTGCTCGCCGCTTTGCTCGCCGCTTTGCACTCCGCTCTGCTCGCCGCTTTGCTCGCCGCTTTGCTCCCCGCTCTGCTCGCCGCTTTGCTCGCCGCTTTGCTCTCCGCTTTGCTCTCCGCTTTGCTCGCCGCTTTGCTAGCCGCTTTGCTCGCCGCTTTGCTCGCCGCTTTGCTCGCCGCTCTGCTCGCCGCTTTGCTCTCCGCTCAACTCGCCGCTTTGCTCGCCGCTTTGCTCTCCGCTCTGCTCGCCGCTTTGCTCTCCGCTCTGCTCGCCGCTTTGCTCGCCGCTTTGCTCGCCGCTTTGCCTGCCGCTTTGCTCTCCGCTCTGCTCGCCGCTTTGATGTCCGCTTTGCTCGCCGCTTTGCTCGCCGCTTTGCTCGCCGCTTTGCTCGCCGCTTTTCTCGCCGCTTTGCTCTCCGCTCTGCTCGCCGCTCTGCTCGCCGCTCTGTTCGCCGCTTTGCTCGCCGCTTTGCTCTCCGCTCTGCCCGCCGCTTTGCTCGCCGCTTTGCTCTCCGCTCTGCTCGCCGCTTTGCTCGCCGCTTTGCTCGCCGCTTTGCTCTCCGCTTTGCTCTCCGCATTGCTCTCCGCTTTGCTCTACGCTCTGCTCGCCCTTTGCTCGCCGCTTTGCTATCCGCTCTGCTCGCACGCTTTGCTCGCCGCTTTGCTCGCCGCTTTGCTCGCCGCTTTGCTCGCCGCTTTGCTCTCCGCTCTGCTCGCCGCTTTGCTCGCCGCTTTGCTCGCCGCTTTGCTCTCCGCTTTGCTCGCCGCTTTGCTCTCCGCTCTGCTCGCCGCTTTGCTCGCCGCTTTGCTCTCCGCTCTGCTCGCCGCTTTGCTCGCCGCTTTGCTCGCCGCTTTGCTCTCCGCTCTGCTCGCCGCTCTGCTCGCCGCTCTGCTCGCCGCTCTGCTCGCCGCTTTGCTCGCCGCTATGCTTTCCGCTTTGCTCTCCGCTTTGCTCGCCGCTTAGCTCGCCGCTTTGCTCGCCGCTCTGCTCTCCGCTCTGCTCGCCGCTTTGCTCGCCGCTTTGCTCGCCGCTTTGCTTGCCGCTTTGCTCTCCGCTCTGCTCGCCGCTTTGCTCGCCGCTTTGCTCTCCGCTCTGCTCGCCGCTTTGCTCGCCGCTTTGCTCTCCTCTTTGCTCTCCGCTCTGCTCGCCGCTTTGCTCTCCGCTTTGCTCTCCGTTTTGCTCGCCGCTTTGCTCTCCGCTCTGCTCGCCGCTTTGCTCGCCGCTTTGCTCTACGCTCTGCTCGCCGCTTTGCTCGCCGCTTTGCTCTCCGCTTTGCCCGCCGCTTTGCTCTCCGCTCTGCTCGCCGCTTTGGTCGCCGCTTTGCACGCCGCTTTGCTCGCCGCTTTGCTCTCCGCTCTGCTCGCCGCTTTGCTCTTTGCTCTGCTCGCCGCTTTGCTCGCCGCTCTGCTCGCCGCTTTGCTCTCCGCTCTGCTCGCCGCTTTGCTCGCGCTTTGCTCTCCGCTCTGCTCGCCGCTTTGCTCGCCGCTTTGCTCGCCGGGCTGCTCGCCGCTTTGCTCGCCGATTTGTTCTCCGCTCTGCTCGCCGCTTTGCTCGCCGCTTTGCTCGCCGCTTTGCTCTCCGCTCTGCTCGCCGCTTTGCTCGCCGCTTTGCTCTCCGCTCTGCTCGCCGCTTTGCTCGCCGCTTTGCTCGCCGCTTTGCTCGCCGCTTTGCTCTCCGCTCTGCTCGCCGCTCTGCTCGCCGCTCTGCTCGCCGCTCTGCTCGCCGCTCTGCTCGCCGCTCTGCTCGCTGCTTTGCTCGCCGCTATGCTCTCCGCTTTGCTCTTCGCTTTGCTCGCCGCTTTGCTCGCCGCTTAGCTCGCCGCTTTGCTCGCCGCATTGCTCGCCGCTTTGCACTACGCTCTGCTCTCCGCTTTGCTCTCCGCTTTGCTCGCCGCTTTGCTCGCCGCTTTGCTCTCGCTCTGCTCGCCGCTTTTCTCTCCGCATACCTCGCCGCTCTGCTCGCCGCTTTGCTCTCCGCTCTGCTCGCCGCTTTGCTCGCCGCTTTGCTCTCCGCTCTGCTCGCCGCTTTGCTCTCCGCTCTGCTCGCCGCTTTGCTCGCCGCGTTGCTCGCCGCTTTGCTCGCCGCTTTGCTCTACGCTCTGCTCGCCGCTTTTCTCGCCGCTTAGCTCGCCGCTTTGCTCGCCACTATGCTCGCCGCTTTGCTCTCCGCTCTGCTCGCCGCTCTGCTCGCCGCTTTGCTCGCCGCTTTGCTCTCCGCTCTGCTCGCCGCTTTGCTCGCCGCTTTGCTCGCCGCTTCTCTCGCCGCTTAGCTCTCCGCTCTGTTCTACGCTCTGCTGGCCGCTTTGTTCGCAGCTTTGTTCGCCGTTTTGCTCGCCGCTTCGATCGTCGCTTTGCTCTCCGCTCTGCTCGCCGCTTTGCTCGCCGCTTCGCTCGTCGCTTTGCTCTCCGCTCTGCTCGCCGCTTTGCTCGCCGCTTTGCTCTCCGCTCTGTTCTACGCTTTGCTCTCCGCTCTGCTCGCCGCTTTGCCCGCCGTTTTGTTCGCCGCTTCGCTCGTCGCATTGCTCTCCGCTCTGCTCGCCGCTTTGCTTTCCGCTTTGCTCGCCGCTTTGCTCTCCGCTATGCTCGCCGCTTGTCTCGCCGCATCGCTCGCCGATTTGCTCTCCGCTTTGTTCTCCGCCCTGCTCGCCGCTTTGCTCGCCGCTTTGCTCGCCGCTTCGCTAGCCGCTATGCTCTCCGCTCTGCTCGCCGCTTTGCTCTCTGCTTTGCTCTCCGCTTCGCTCGCCGCTTTGCTCTCCGCTCTGCTCGGCCCTTTGCTCGCCGCTTTGCTCTCCGCTCTGTTCTACGATCTGCTCGCCGCCTTGCTGTCCGCTCTGCTCGGCCCTTTGCTCTCCGCTTTGCTCTCCGCTCTGCTCGGCCCTTTGCTCGCCGCTTTGCTCTCCGCTCTGTTCTACGCTCTGCTCGCCGCTTTGCTCGCCGCTTTGCTGTCCGCTCTGCTCGGTCCTTTGCTCTCCGCTTTGCTCGTCGCTTTGCTCTCCGCTCTGCTATCCGCTCTGCTCGCCGCTTTTCTCTCCGCTATGCTCTCCGCTCTGCTCGCCGCTTTGCTCTTAGCTTTGCTCTCCGCTTTGCTCTCCGCTCTGCTCGCGGCTTTGCTCGCCGCTTTGCTCTCCGCTCTGCTCGCCGCTTTGCTCGCCGCTTTGCTCTCCGCTCTGTTCGCCGCACTGCTCGCCGCTCTGCTCGCCGCTCTGCTCGCCGCTTTGCTCGCCGCTATGCTCTCCGCTGTGCTCTCCGCTTTGCTCGCCGCTTAGCTCGCCGCTTAGCTCGCCGCTTAGCTCGCCGCTTTGCTCGCTGCATTGCTCGCCGCTTTGCACTACGCTCTGCTCGCCGCTTTGCTCGCCGCTTGGCACTCCGCTCTGCTCGCCGCTTTGCTCGCCGCTTTGCTCGCCGCTTTGCTCCCCGCTCTGCTCGCCGCTTTGCTCGCCGCTTTGCTCTCCGCTCTGCTCGCCGGTTTTCGCCGCTTTGCTCTCCGCTCTGCTCGCCGCTTTGCTCGCCGCTTTGCTCTCCGCTTTGCTCGCCGCTTTGCTAGCCGCATTGCTCGCCGCTTTGCTCGCCGCTTTGCTCGCCGCTTTGCTCGCCGCTTTGCTCGCCGCTCTGCTCGCCGCCTTGCTCTCCGCTCTGCTCGCCGCTTTGCTCGCCGCTTTGCTCTCCGCTCTGCTCGCCGCTTTGCTCTCCGCTCTGCTCGCCGCTTTGCTCGCCGCTTTGCTCTCCGCTTTGCTCTCCGCATTGCTCTCCGCTTTGCTCTACGCACTGCTCCCCGCTTTGCTCGCCGCTTTGCTCGCCGCTTTGCTCGACGCTTTGCTCTCCGATCTGCTCGCCGCTTTGCTCGCCGCTTTGCTCTCCGCTCTGCTCGCCGCATTGCTCGCCGCTTTGCTCTCCGCTTTGCTCGCCGCTATGCTCGCAGCTTTGCTCGCCGCTTGGCTCGCCGCTTTGCTCGCCGCTTTGCTCTCCGCTCTGCTCGCCGCTTTGCTCGCCGCTTTGCTCTCCGCTCTGCTCGCCGCTTTGCTCTCCGTTCTGCTCGCCGCTTTGCTCGCCGCACAGCTCGCCGCTTTGCTCTCCGCTCTGCTCGCCGCTTTGCTCGCCGCTTTGCTCTCCGTTCTGCTCGCCGCTTTGCTCGCCGCTCTGCTCGCCGCTTTGCTCGCCGCTTTGCTCTCCGCTTTGCTCGCCGCTTTGCTCGCCGCTTTGCTCTCCGCTCTGCTCGCCGCTTTGCTCGCCGCTTTGCTCGCCGCTTTGCTCTCCGCTCTGCTCGCCGCTTTGCTCGCCGCTTTACTCGCCGCTTTGCACTCCGCTCTGCTCGCCGCTTTGCTCGCCGCTTTGCTCGCCGCTTTGCTCACCGCTTTGCTCTCCGCTCTGCTCGCCGCTTTGCTCGCCGCTTTGCTCGCCGCTTTGCTCGCCGCTTTGCTCGCCGCTCTGCTCGCCGCTTTGCTCGCCGCTTTGCTCTCCGCTCTGCTCGCCGCTTTGCTCGCCGCTTTGCTCTCCGCTTTGCTCGCCGCTTTGCTCGCCGCTCTGCTCGCCGCTCTGCTCGCCGCTTTGCTCGCCGCTTTGCTCGCCGCCTTGCTCTCCGCTCTGCTCGCCGCTCTGCTCGCCGCTTTGCTCTCCGCTCTGCTCGCCGCTTTGCTCTTCGCTTTGCTCTCCGTTTTTCTCGCCGCTTTGTTCTCCGCTCTGCTCGCCGCTTTGCTCGCCGCTTTGCTCTACGCTCTGCTCGCCGCTTTGCTCGCCGCTTTGCTCTCCGCTTTGCCCGCCGCTTTACTCTCCGCTGTAATCGCCGCTTTGGTCGCCGCTTTGCACGCCGCTTTGCTCGCCGCTTTGCTCTCCGCTCTGCTCGCCGCTTTGCTCTCCGCTTTGCTCTCCGCTCTGCTCGCCGCTTTGCTCTCCGCTCTGCTCTCCGCTCTGCTCGCCGCTTTGCTCTCCGCTCTGCTCGCCGCTTTGCTCTCCGCTCTGCTCGCCGCTTTGCTCGCCGCTTTGGTCTCCGCTTTGCTCTCCGCTCTGCTCGCCGCTTTGCTCTCCGCTTTGCTCTCCGCTCTGCTCGCCGCTTTGCTCGCCGCTTTGCTCGCCGTTTTGCTCTCCGCTCTGCTCGCCGCTTTGCTCGCCGCTTTCCTCGCCGCTTTGCTCTCCGCTCTGCTCGCCGCTTTGCTCTCCGCTTTGCTCGCCGCTTTGCTCGCCGCTTTTCTCGCCGCTTTGCTCGCCGCTTTGCTCGCCGCTTTGCTCTCCGCTCTGCTCGCCGCTCTGCTCGCCGCTCTGTTCGCCGCTTTGCTCGCCGCTTTGCTCTCCGCTCTGCTCGCCGCTTTGCTCGCCGCTTTGCTCTCCGCTCTGCTCGCCGCTTTGCTCGCCGCTTTGCTCGCCGCTTTGCTCGCCGCTTTGCTCTCCGCTTTGCTCTCCGCATTGCTCTCCGCTTTGCTCTACGCTCTGCTCGCCCTTTGCTCGCCGCTTTGCTCTCCGCTCTGCTCGCACGCTTTGCTCGCCGCTTTGCTCGCCGCTTTGCTCGCCGCTTTGCTCGCCGCTTTGCTCGCCGCTTTGCTCTCCGCTCTGCTCGCCGCTTTGCTCGCCGCTTTGCTCGCCGCTTTGCTCGCCGCTTTGCTCTCCGCTTTGCTCGCCGCTTCGCTCTCCGCTCTGCTCGTCGCTTTGCTCGCCGCTTTGCTCTCCGCTCTGCTCGCCGCTTTGCTCGCCGCTTTGCTCTCCGCTCTGCTCGCCGCTTTGCCCTCCGCTCTGCTCGCCCCTCTGCTCGCCGCTTTGCTCGCCGCTATGCTCTCCGCTTTGCTCTCCGCTTTGCTCGCCGCATTGCTCGCCGCTTTGCACTACGCTCTGCTCGCCGCTTTGCTCGCCGCTTTGCTCGCCGCTTTGCACTCCGCTCTGCTCGCCGCTTTGCTCTCAGCTTTGCTCCCCGCTCTGCTCGCCGCTTTGCTCGCCGCTTTGCTCTCCGCTCTGCTCGCCGCTTTTCGCCGCTTTGCTCTCCGCTCTGCTCGCCGCTTTGCTCGCCGCTTTGCTCTCCGCTTTGCTCGCCGCTTTGCTAGCCGCTTTGCTCGCCGCTTTGCTCGCCGCTTTGCTCGCCGCTTTGCTCTCCGCTCTGCTCGCCGCTTTGCTCTCCGCTCTGCTCGCCGCTTTGCTCGCCGCTTTGCTCTCCGCTTTGCTCTCCGCATTGCTCTCCGCTTTGCTCTACGCACTGCTCCCCGCTTTGCTCGCCGCTTTGCTCGCCGCTTTGCTCGACGCTTTGCTCTCCGATCTGCTCTCCGCTCTGCTCGCCGCTTTGCTCTCCGTTCTGCTCGCCGCTTTGCTCGCCGCTCTGCTCGCCGCTTTGCTCGCCGCTTTGCTCTCCGCTCTGCTCGCCGCTTTGCTCTCCGCTCTGCTCGCCGCTTTGCTCGCCGCTTTGCTCGCCGCTTTGCTCTACGCTCTGCTCGCCGCTTTCCTCGCCGCTTTGCTCGCCGCTTTGCACTCCGCTCTGCTCGCCGCTTTGCTCGCCGCTTTGCTCGCCGCTTTGCTCGCCGCTTTGCTCGCCGCTTTGCTCGCCGCTTTGCTCTCCGCTCTGCTCGCCGCTTTGCTCGCCGCTTTGCTCGCCGCTTTGCTCTCCGCTCTGCTCTCCGCTCTGCTCGCCGCTTGGCTCGCCGCTTTGCTCTCCGCTCTGCTCGCCGCTTTGCTCGCCGCTTTGCTCTCCGCTTTGCTCTCCGCTTTGCTCGCCGCTTTGCTCGCCGCTTTGCTCGCCGCTCTGTACGCCGCTCTGCTCGCCGCTTTGCTCGCCGCTTTGATCGCCGCTTTGCTCGCCGCTTTGCTCGCCGCTTTGCTCGCCGCATTGCTCGCCGCTTTGCTCGCCGCTTTGCTCGCCGCTTTGCTCTCCGCTCTGCTCGACGCTCTGCTCGCCGCTTTGCTCGCCGCATTGCTCGCCGCTTAGCTCTCCGCTCTGCTCGCCGCTTTGCTCGCCGCTTTGCACGCCGCTTTGCTCGCCGCTTTGCTCTCCGCTCTGCTCGCCGCTTTGCTCGCCGCATTGCTCTCCGCTTTGCTCTCCGCTCTGCTCGCCGCTTTGCTCTCCGATCTGCTGTCCGCTCTGCTCGCCGCTTTGCTCGCCGCTTTGCTCTCCGCTCTGCTCGCCGCTTTGCTCGCCGCTTTGCTCTCCGCTCTGCTCGCCGCTTTGCTCGCCGCTTTGCTCGCCGCTTTGCTCTCCGCTTCGCTCTCCGCTCTGCTCACCGCTTTGCTCTCCGCTTTGCTCTCCGCTCTGCTCGCCGCTTTGCTCGCCGCTTTGCTCGCCGCTTTGCTCTCCGCTCTGCTCGCCGCTTTGCTCGCCGCTTTCCTCGCCGCTTTGCTCTCCGCTCTGCTCGCCGCTTTGCTCGCCGCTTTGCTCTCCGCTCTGCTCGCCGCTTTGCTCGCCGCTTTGCTCGCCGCTTTGCTCGCCGCTTTGCTCTCCGCTTTGCTCTCCGCTCTGCTCACCGCTTTGCTCTCCGCTTTGCTCTCCGCTCTGCTCGCCGCTTTGCTCGCCGCTTTGCTCTCCGCTCTGCTCGCCGCTTTGCTCGCCGCTTTCCTCGCCGCTTTGCTCTCCGCTCTGCTCGCCGCTTTGCTCTCCGCTTTGCTCGCCGCTTTGCTCGCCGCTTTTCCCGCCGCTTTGCTCGCCGCTTTGCTCGCCGCTTTGCTCTCCGCTCTGCTCGCCGCTCTGCTCGCCGCTCTGTTCGCCGCTTTGCTCGCCGCTTTGCTCTCCGCTCTGCTCGCCGCTTTGCTCGCCGCTTTGCTCGCCGCTTTGCTCGCCGCTTTGCTCTCCGCTCTGCTCGCCGCTTTGCTCGCCGCTTTGCTCGCCGCTTTGCTTTCCGCTTTGCTCGCCGCTTTGCTCTCCGCTCTGCTCGCCGCTTTGCTCGCCGCTTTGCTCGCCGCTTTGCTCTCCGCTCTGCTCGCCGCTTTGCTCGCCGCTCTGCTCTCCGCTCTGCTCGGCGCTTTGCTCGCCGCTTTGCTCGCCGCTATGCTCTCCGCTTTGCTCGCCGCTTAGCTCGCCGCTTAGCTCGCCGCTTTGCTCGCCGCATTGCTCGCCGCTTTGCACTACGCTCTGCTCGCCGCTTTGCTCGCCGCTTTGCTCTCCGCTCTGCTCGCCGCTTTGCTCTCCGCTCTGCTCGCCGCTTTGCTCGCCGCTCTGCTCGCCGCTTTGCTCGCCGCTTTGCTCTCCGCTCTGCTCGCCGCTTTGCTCGCCGCTTTGCTCTCCGCTCTGCTCGCCGCTTTGCTCGCCGCTTTGCTCTCCGCTTTGCTCGCCGCTTTGCTCGCCGCTTTGCTCGCCGCTCTGCTCGCCGCTTTGCTCGCCGCTTTGCTCGCCGCTTTGCTCGCCGCTTTGCTCTCCGCTCTGCTCGCCGCTCTGCTCGCCGCTTTGCTCGCCGCATTGGACGCCGCTTTGCTCTCCGCTCTGCTCGCCGCTTTGCTCGCCGCTCTGCTCGCCGCTTTGCTCGCCGCTTTGCTCGCCGCTCTGCTCTCCGCTCTGCTCGGCGCTTTGCTCGCCGCTTTGCTCGCCGATTTGCTCTCCGCTCTGCTCGCCGCTTTGCTCGCCGCTTTGCTCTCCGCTCTGCTCGCAGCTTTGCTCGCCGCTTTGCTCTCCGCTTTGCTCTACGCTCTGCTCGCCGCTTTGCTCGCAGCTTTGCTCTCGCTCTGCTCGCCGCTTTTCTCTCCGCATATTTCGCCGCTCTGCTCGCCGCTTTGCTCTGCGCTCTGCTCGCCGCTTTGCTCGCCGCTTTGCTCTCCGTTCTGCTCGCCGCTTTGCTCGCCGCTTTGCTCGCCGCTTTGCTCTCCGCTCTGATGGCCGCTTTGCTCTCCGCTCTGCTCGCCGCTTTGCTCGCCGCGTTGCTCGCCGCTTTGCTCGCCGCTTTGCTCTCCGCTCTGCCCGCCGCTCTGCTCGCCGCTTTGCTCGCCGCTTTGCTCTCCGCTCTGCTCGCCGCTTTGCTCGCCGCTTTGCTCGCCGCTTCTCTCGCCGCTTAGCTCTCCGCTCTGTTCTACGCTCTGCTGGCCGCTTTGTTCGCAGCTTTGTTCGCCGTTTTGCTCGCCGCTTCGCTCGTCGCTTTGCTCTCCGCTCTGCTCGCCGCTTTGCTCGCCGCTTTGCTCGCCGCTTTGCTAGCCGCTTTGCTCGCCGCTTTGCTCTCCGCTCTGCTCGCCGCTCTGCTCGCCGCTTTGCTCGCCGCATTGCTCGCCGCTTTGCTCTCCGCTCTGCTCGCCGCTTTTCTGGCCGCTCTGCTCGCCGCTTTGCTCGCCGCTCTGCTCTCCGCTCTGCTCTCCGCTCTGCTCGCCGCTTTGCTCGCCGCTTTGCTCGCCGCTTTGCTCTCCGCTCTGCTCGCCGCTTTGCTCGCCGCTTTGCTCTCCGCTCTGCTCGCCGCTTTGCTCGCCGCTTTGCTCTCCGCTTTGCTCTCCGCTCTGCTCGCCGCTTTGTTCTCCGCTTTGCTCTCCGTTTTGCTCGCCGCTTTGCTCTCCGCTCTGCTCGCCGCTTTGCTCGCCGCTTTGCTCGCCGCTTTGCTCTACGCTCTGCTCGCCGCTTTGCTCGCCGCTTTGCTCTCCGCTTTGCCCGCCGCTTTGCTCTCCGCTCTGCTCGCCGCTTTGCTCTCCGCTCTGCTCGCCGCTTTGCTCGCCGCTCTGCTCGCCGCTTTGCTCTCCGCTCTGCTCGCCGCTTTGCTCGCCGCTTTGCTCTCCGCTCTGCTCGCCGCTTTGCTCGCCGCTTTGCTCGCCGGTCTGCTCGCCGCTTTGCTCGCCGATTTGCTCTCCGCTATGCTCGCCGCTTTGCTCGCCGCTTTGCTCGCCGCTTTGCTCTCCGCTCTGCTCGCCGCTTTGCTCGCCGCTTTGCTCTCCGCTCTGCTCGCCGCCTTGCTCGCCGCTTTGCTCTCCGCTCTGCTCGTCGCTCTGCTCGCCGCTCTGCTCGCCGCTCTGCTCGCTGCTTTGCTCGCCGCTATGCTCTCCGCTTTGCTCGCCCCTTTGCTCGCCGCTTAGCTCGCCGCTTTGCTCGCCGCATTGCTCGCCGCTTTGCACTACGCTCTGCTCTCCGCTTTGCTCTCCGCTTTGCTCGCCGCTTTGCTCGCCGCTTTGCTCTCGCTCTGCTCGCCGCTTTTCTCTCCGCATACCTCGCCGCTCTGCTCGCCGCTTTGCTCTCCGCTCTGCTCGCCGCTTTGCTCTCCGTTCTGCTCGCCGCTTTGCTCGCCGCTTTGCTCGCAGCTTTGCTCTCCGCTCTGCTCGCCGCTTTGCTCTCCGCTCTGCTCGCCGCTTTGCTCGCCGCGTTGCTCGCCGCTTTGCTCGCCGCTTTGCTCTACGCTCTGTTCGCCGCTTTGCTCGCCGCTTTGCTCGCCGCTTTGCTCGCCGCTTTGGTCTCCGCTCTGCCCGCCGCTCTGTTCGCCGCTTTGCTCGCCGCTTTGCTCTCCGCTCTGCTCGCCGCTTTGCTCGCCGCTTTGCTCGCCGCTTCTCTCGCCGCTTAGCTCTCCGCTCTGTTCTACGCTTTGCTCTCCGCTCTGCTCGCCGCTTTGCTCGCCGCGTTGCTCGCCGCTTTGCTCGCCGCTTTGCTCTACGCTCTGCTCGCCGCTTTGCTCGCCGCTTTGGTCTCCGCTCTGCCCGCCGCTCTGCTCGCCGCTTTGCTCGCCGCTTTGCTCGCCGCTCTGCTCGCCGCTTTGCTCGCCGCTTTGCTCGCCGCTTTGCTCTCCGCTTTGCTCGCCGCTTTGCTCGCCGCTTTGCTCGCCGCTTTGCTCTCCGCTCTGCTCGCCGCTTTGCTCGCCGCTTTGCTCTACGCTCTGCTCGCCGCTTTCCTCGCCGCTTTGCTCGCCGCTTTGCACTCCGCTCTGCTCGCCGCTTTGCTCGCCGCTTTGCTCGCCGCTTTGCTCGCCGCTTTGCTCGCCGCTTTGCTCGCCGCTTTGCTCTCCGCTCTGCTCGCCGCTTTGCTCGCCGCTTTGCTCGCCGCTTTGCTCTCCGCTCTGCTCTCCGCTCTGCTCGCCGCTTTGCTCGCCGCTTTGCTCTCCGCTCTGTTCGCCGCTTTGCTCGCCGCTTTGCTCTCCGCTTTGCTCGCCGCTCTGTACGCCGCTCTGCTCGCCGCTTTGCTCGCCGCTTTGATCGCCGCTTTGCTCGCCGCATTGCTCGCCGCTTTGCTCGCCGCTTTGCTCGCCGCTTTGCTCGCCGCTTTGCTCTCCGCTCTGCTCGACGCTCTGCTCGCCGCTTTGCTCGCCGCATTGCTCGCCGCTTAGCTCTCCGCTCTGCTCGCCGCTTTGCTCGCCGCTTTGCACGCCGCTTTGCTCGCCGCTTTGCTCTCCGCTCTGCTCGCCGCTTTGCTCGCCGCATTGCTCTCCGCTTTGCTCTCCGCTCTGCTCGCCGCTTTGCTCTCCGCTCTGCTGTCCGCTCTGCTCGCCGCTTTGCTCGCCGCTTTGCTCTCCGCTCTGCTCGCCGCTTTGCTCGCCGCTTTGCTCTCCGCTCTGCTCGCCGCTTTGCTCGCCGCTTTGTCCGCCGCTTTGCTCTCCGCTTTGCTCTCCGCTCTGCTCACCGCTTTGCTCTCCGCTTTGCTCTCCGCTCTGCTCGCCGCTTTGCTCGCCGCTTTGCTCGCCGCTTTGCACTCCGCTCTGCTCGCCGCTTTGCTCGCCGCTTTCCTCGCCGCTTTGCTCTCCGCTCTGCTCGCCGCTTTGCTCGCCGCTTTGCTCTCCGCTCTGCTCGCCGCTTCGCTCGCCGCTTTGCTCGCCGCTTTGCTCTCCGCTTTGCTCTCCGCTCTGCTCACCGCTTTGCTCTCCGCTTTGCTCTCCGCTCTGCTCGCCGCTTTGCTCGCCGCTTTGCTCGCCGCTTTGCTCTCCGCTCTGCTCGCCGCTTTGCTCGCCGCTTTCCTCGCCGCTTTGCTCTGCGCTCTGCTCGCCGCTTTGCTCTCCGCTTTGCTCGCCGCTTTGCTCGCCGCTTTTCTCGCCGCTTTGCTCGCCGCTTTGCTCGCCGCTTTGCTCTCCGCTCTGCTCGCCGCTCTGCTCGCCGCTCTGTTCGCAGCTTTGCTCGCCGCTTTGCTCTCCGCTCTGCTCGCCGCTTTGCTCGCCGCTTTGCTCGCCGCTTTGCTCGCCGCTTTGCTCGCCGCTTTGCTCTCCGCTCTGCTCGCCGCTTTGCTCGCCGCTTTGCTCGCCGCTTTGCTCTCCGCTCTGCTCGCCGCTTTGCTCGCCGCTTTGCTCTCCGCTCTGCTCTCCGCTCTGCTCGCCGCTTTGCTCGCCGCTTTGCTCTCCGCTCTGCTCGCCGCTTTGCTCGCCGCTCTGCTCGCCGCTTTGCTCGCCGCTTTGCTCGCCGCTCTGCTCTCCGCTCTGCTCGGCGCTTTGCTCGCCGCTTTGCTCGCCGCTATGCTCTCCGCTTTGCTCTCCGCTTTGCTCGCCGCTTAGCTCGCCGCTTTGCTCGCCGCATTGCTCGCCGCTTTGCACTACGCTCTGCTCGCCGCTTTGCTCGCCGCTTTGCTCTCCGCTCTGCTCGCCGCTTTGCTCTCCGCCCTGCTCGCCGCTTTGCTCGCCGCTCTGCTCGCCGCTTTGCTCTCCGCTCTGCTCGCCGCTTTGCTCTCCGCTCTGCTCGCCGCTTTGCTCGCCGCTTTGCTCTCCGCTTTGCTCGCCGCTTTGCTCGCCGCTTTGCTCGCCGCTTTGCTCGCCGCTTTGCTCGCCGCTTTGCTCGCCGCTTTGCTCTCCGCTCTGCTCGCCGCTCTGCTCGCCGCTTTGCTCGCCGCATTGCACGCCGCTTTGCTCTCCGCTCTGCTCGCCGCTTTGCTCGCCGCTTTGCTCTCCGCTTTGCTCTACGCTCTGCTCGCCGCTTTGCTCTCGCTCTGCTCGCCGCTTTTCTCTCCGCATACCTCGCCGCTCTGCTCGCCGCTTTGCTCTCCGCTCTGCTCGCCGCTTTGCTCGCCGCTTTGCTCTCCGTTCTGCTCGCCGCTTTGCTCGCCGCTTTGCTCGCCGCTTTGCTCTCCGCTCTGCCCGCCGCTCTGCTCGCCGCTTTGCTCGCCGCTTTGCTCTCCGCTCTGCTCGCCGCTTTGCTCGCCGCTTCTCTCGCCGCTTAGCTCTCCGCTCTGTTCTACGCTCTGCTGGCCGCTTTGTTCGCAACTTTGTTCGCCGTTTTGCTCGCCGCTTCGATCGTCGCTTTGCTCTCCGCTCTGCTCGTTGCTTTGCTCGCCGCTTCGCTCGTCGCTTTGCTCTCCGCTCTGCTCGCCGCTTTGCTCGACGCTTTGCTCTCCGCTCTGCGCGCCGCTTTGCTCGCCGCCTTGCTCTCCGCTCTGCTCGCCGCTCTGCTCGCCGCTTTGCTCTCCGCTCTGCTCGCCGCTTTGCTCTCCGTTTTGCTCGCCGCTTTGCTCTCCGCTCTGCTCGCCGCTTTGCTCGCCGCTTTGCTCGCCGCTTTGCTCTACGCTCTGCTCGCCGCTTTGCTCGCCGCTTTGCTCTCCGCTTTGTCCGCCGCTTTGCTCTCCGCTCTGCTCGCCGCTTTGGGCGCCGCTTTGCACGCCGCTTTGCTCGCCACTTTGCTCTCCGCTCTGCTCGCCGCTTTGCTCGCCGCATTGCTCTCCGCTTTGCTCGCCGCTTTTCTCGCCGCTTTGCTCTCCGCTCTGCTCGCCGCTTTGCTCTCCGCTCTGCTCGCCGCTCTGCTCGCCGCTCTGTTCGCCGCTTTGCTCGCCGCTTTGCTCTCCGCTCTGCTCGCCGCTTTGCTCGCCGCTTTGCTCTCCGCTCTGCTCGCCGCTTTGCTCGCCGCTTTGCTCGCCGCTTTGCTCGCCGCTTTGCTCTCCGCTTTGCTCTCCGCATTGCTCTCCGCTTTGCTCTACGCTCTGCTCGCCCTTTGCTCGCCACTTTGCTCTCCGCTCTGCTCGCACGCTTTGCTCGCCGCTTTGCACGCCGCTTTGCTCGCCGCTTTGCTCTCCGCTCTGCTCGCCGCTTTGCTCGCCGCTTTGCTCGCCGCTTTGCTCTCCGCTTTGCTCGCCGCTTTGCTCTCCGCTCTGCTCGCCGCTTTGCTCGCCGCTTTGCTCTCCGCTCTGCTCACCGCTTTGCTCGCCGCTTTGCTCTCCGCTCTGCTCGCCGCTTTGCTCGCCGCTTTGCTCGCCGCTTTGCTCTCCGCTCTGCTCGCCGCTCTGCTCGCCGCTCTGCTCGCCGCTTTGCTCGCCGCTATGCTCTCAGCTTTGCTCTCCGCTTTGCTCGCCGCTTAGCTCGCCGCTTAGCTCGCCGCTTTGCTCGCCGCATTGCTCGCCGCTTTGCACTACGCTCTGCTCGCCGCTTTGCTCGCCGCTTTGCTCGCCGCTTTGCACTCCGCTCTGCTCGCCGCTTTGCTCGCCGCTTTGCTCCCCGCTCTGCTCGCCGCTTTGCTCTCCGCTTTGCTCTCCGCTTTGCTCGCCGCTTTGCTAGCCGCTTTGCTCGCCGCTTTGCTCGCCGCTTTGCTCGCCGCTCTGCTCGCCGCTTTGCTCTCCGCTCAACTCGCCGCTTTGCTCGCCGCTTTGCTCTCCGCTCTGCTCGCCGCTTTGCTCTCCGCTCTGCTCGCCGCTTTGCTCGCCGCTTTGCTCGCCGCTTTGCCTGCCGCTTTGCTCTCCGCTCTGCTCGCCGCTTTGATGTCCGCTTTGCTCGCCGCTTTGCTCGCCGCTTTGCTCGCCGCTTTTCTCGCCGCTTTGCTCTCCGCTTTGCTCGCCGCTTTGCTCTCCGCTCTGCTCGCCGCTTTGCTCGCCGCTTTGCTCGCCGCTTTGCTCTCCGCTTTGCTCTCCGCATTGCTCTCCGCTTTGCTCTACGCTCTGCTCGCCCTTTGCTCGCCGCTTTGCTATCCGCTCTGCTCGCACGCTTTGCTCGCCGCTTTGCTCGCCGCTTTGCTCGCCGCTTTGCTCGCCGCTTTGCTCTCCGCTCTGCTCGCCGCTTTGCTCGCCGCTTTGCTCGCCGCTTTGCTCGCCGCTTTGCTCTACGCTTTGCTCGCCGCTTTGCTCTCCGCTCTGCTCGCCGCTTTGCTCGCCGCTTTGCTCTCCGCTCTGCTCGCCGCTTTGCTCGCCGCTTTGCTCTCCGCTCTGCTCGCCGCTTTGCTCGCCGCTTTGCTCGCCGCTTTGCTCTCCGCTCTGCTCGCCGCTCTGCTCGCCGCTCTGCTCGCCGCTTTGCTCGCCGCTATGCTCTCCGCTTTGCTCTCCGCTTTGCTCGCCGCTTAGCTCGCCGCTTAGCTCGCCGCTTTGCTCGCCGCTTTGCTCGCCGCTCTGCTCTCCGCTCTGCTCGCCGCTTTGCTCGCCGCTTTGCTCGCCGCTTTGCTCGCCGCTTTGCTCTCCGCTCTGCTCGCCGCTTTGCTCGCCGCTTTGCTCTCCGCTCTGCTCGCCGCTTTGCTCGCCGCTTTGCTCTCCTCTTTGCTCTCCGCTCTGCTCGCCGCTTTACTCTCCGCTTTGCTCTCCGTTTTGCTCGCCGCTTTGCTCTCCGCTCTGCTCGCCGCTTTGCTCGCCGCTTTGCTCTACGCTCTGCTCGCCGCTTTGCTCGCCGCTTTGCTCTCCGCTTTGCCCGCCGCTTTGCTCTCCGCTCTGCTCGCCGCTTTGGTCGCCGCTTTGCACGCCGCTTTGCTCGCCGCTTTGCTCTCCGCTCTGCTCGCCGCTTTGCTCTTTGCTCTGCTCGCCGCTTTGCTCGCCGCTCTGCTCGCCGCTTTGCTCTCCGCTCTGCTCGCCGCTTTGCTCGCGCTTTGCTCTCCGCTCTGCTCGCCGCTTTGCTCGCCGCTTTGCTCGCCGGGCTGCTCGCCGCTTTGCTCGCCGATTTGCTCTCCGCTCTGCTCGCCGCTTTGCTCGCCGCTTTGCTCGCCGTTTTGCTCTCCGCTCTGCTCGCCGCTTTGCTCGCCGCTTTGCTCTCCGCTCTGCTCGCCGCTTTGCTCGCCGCTTTGCTCGCCGCTTTGCTCTCCGCTCTGCTCGCCGCTCTGCTCGCCGCTCTGCTCGCCGCTCTGCTCGCCGCTCTGCTCGCTGCTTTGCTCGCCGCTATGCTCTCCGCTTTGCTCTCCGCTTTGCTCGCCGCTTTGCTCGCCGCTTAGCTCGCCGCTTTGCTCGCCGCATTGCTCGCCGCTTTGCACTACGCTCTGCTCTCCGCTTTGCTCTCCGCTTTGCTCGCCGCTTTGCTCGCCGCTTTGCTCTCGCTCTGCTCGCCGCTTTTCTCTCCGCATACCTCGCCGCTCTGCTCGCCGCTTTGCTCTCCGCTCTGCTCGCCGCTTTGCTCTCCGCTCTGCTCGCCGCTTTGCTCGCCGCGTTGCTCGCCGCTTTGCTCGCCGCTTTGCTCGCCGATTTGCTCTACGCTCTGCTCGCCGCTTTGCTCGCCGCTTAGCTCGCCACTTTGCTCGCCACTATGCTCGCCGCTTTGCTCTCCGCTCTGCTCGCCGCTCTGCTCGCCGCTTTGCTCGCCGCTTTGCTCTCCGCTCTGCTCGCCGCTTTGCTCGCCGCTTTGCTCGCCGCTTCTCTCGCCGCTTAGCTCTCCGCTCTGTTCTACGCTCTGCTGGCCGCTTTGTTCGCAGCTTTGTTCGCCGTTTTGCTCGCCGCTTCGATCGTCGCTTTGCTCTCCGCTCTGCTCGCCGCTTTGCTCGCCGCTTCGCTCGTCGCTTTGCTCTCCGCTCTGCTCGCCGCTTTGCTCGCCGCTTTGCTCTCCGCTCTGTTCTACGCTTTGCTCTCCGCTCTGCTCGCCGCTTTGCCCGCCGTTTTGTTCGCCGCTTCGCTCGTCGCATTGCTCTCCGCTCTGCTCGCCGCTTTGCTTTCCGCTTTGCTCGCCGCTTTGCTCTCCGCTATGCTCGCCGCTTGTCTCGCCGCATCGCTCGCCGATTTGCTCTCCGCTTTGTTCTCCGCCCTGCTCGCCGCTTTGCTCGCCGCTTTGCTCGCCGCTTCGCTAGCCGCTATGCTCTCCGCTCTGCTCGCCGCTTTGCTCTCCGCTCTGCTCGCCGCTTTGCTCGCCGCTTTGCTCTCCGCTCTGCTCGCCGCTTTGCTCGCCGCTTTGCTCGCCGCTTTGCTCGGCCCTTTGCTCGCCGCTTTGCTCTCCGCTCTGTTCTACGATCTGCTCGCCGCCTTGCTGTCCGCTCTGCTCGGCCCTTTGCTCTCCGCTCTGCTCGGCCCTTTGCTCGCCGCTTTGCTCTCCGCTCTGTTCTACGCTCTGCTCGCCGCTTTGCTCGCCGCTTTGCTGTCCGCTCTGCTCTGTCCTTTGCTCTCCGCTTTGCTCGTCGCTTTGCTCTCCGCTCTGCTATCCGCTCTGCTCGCCGCTTTTCTCTCCGCTATGCTCTCCGCTCTGCTCGCCGCTTTGCTCTTAGCTTTGCTCTCCGCTTTGCTCTCCGCTCTGCTCGCGGCTTTGCTCGCCGCTTTGCTCTCCGCTCTGCTCGCCGCTTTGCTCGCCGCTCTGCTCTCCGCTCTGTTCGCCGCACTGCTCGCCGCTCTGCTCGCCGCTCTGCTCGCCGCTCTGCTCGCCGCTTTGCTCGCCGCTATGCTCTCCGCTGTGCTCTCCGCTTTGCTCGCCGCTTAGCTCGCCGCTTAGCTCGCCGCTTAGCTCGCCGCTTTGCTCGCCGCATTGCTCGCCGCTTTGCACTACGCTCTGCTCGCCGCTTTGCTCGCCGCTTGGCACTCCGCTCTGCTCGCCGCTTTGCTCGCCGCTTTGCTCGCCGCTTTGCTCGCCGCTTTGCTCCCCGCTCTGCTCGCCGCTTTGCTCGCCGCTTTGCTCTCCGCTCTGCTCGCCGGTTTTCGCCGCTTTGCTCTCCGCTCTGCTCGCCGCTTTGCTCGCCGCTTTGCTCTCCGCTTTGCTCGCCGCTTTGCTAGCCGCATTGCTCGCCGCTTTGCTCGCCGCTTTGCTCGCCGCTTTGCTCGCCGCTTTGCTCGCCGCTCTGCTCGCCGCCTTGCTCTCCGCCCTGCTCGCCGCTTTGCTCGCCGCTTTGCTCTCCGCTCTGCTCGCCGCTTTGCTCTCCGCTCTGCTCGCCGCTTTGCTCGCCGCTTTGCTCTCCGCTTTGCTCTCCGCATTGCTCTCCGCTTTGCTCTACGCACTGCTCCCCGCTTTGCTCGCCGCTTTGCTCGCCGCTTTGCTCGACGCTTTGCTCTCCGATCTGCTCGCCGCTTTGCTCGCCGCTTTGCTCGCCGCTTTGCTCTCCGCTCTGCTCGCCGCATTGCTCGCCGCTTTGCTCGCCGCTTTGCTCTCCGCTTTGCTCGCCGCTATGCTCGCAGCTTTGCTCGCCGCTTGGCTCGCCGCTTTGCTCGCCGCTTTGCTCTCCGCTCTGCTCGCCGCTTTGCTCGCCGCTTTGCTCTCCGCTCTGCTCGCCGCTTTGCTCTCCGTTCTGCTCGCCGCTTTGCTCGCCGCACTGCTCGCCGCTTTGCTCGCCGCTTTGCTCTCCGCTCTGCTCGCCGCTTTGCTCTCCGCTCTGCTCGCCGCTTTGCTCGCCGCTTTGCTCTCCGTTCTGCTCGCCGCTTTGCTCGCCGCTCTGCTCGCCGCTTTGCTCGCCGCTTTGCTCTCCGCTTTGCTCGCCGCTTTGCTCGCCGCTTTGCTCTCCGCTCTGCTCGCCGCTTTGCTCGCCGTTTAACTCGCCGCTTTGCTCTCCGTTCTGCTCGCCGCTTTGCTCGCCGCTTTGCTCGCCGCTTTGCACTCCGCTCTGCTCACCGCTTTGCTCGCCGCTTTGCTCGCCGCTTTGCTCACCGCTTTGCTCTCCGCTCTGCTCGCCGCTTTGCTCGCCGCTTTGCTCGCCGCTTTGCTCGCCGCTCTGCTGGCCGCTTTGCTCGCCGCTTTGCTCTCCGCTCTGCTCGCCGCTTTGCTCGCCGCTTTGCTCTCCGCTTTGCTCGCCGCTTTGCTCGCCGCTTTGCTCGCCGCTCTGCTCGCCGCTCTGCTCGCCGCTTTGCTCGCCGCTTTGCTCGCCGCCTTGCTCTCCGCTCTGCTCGCCGCTCTGCTCGCCGCTTTGCTCTCCGCTCTGCTCGCCGCTTTGCTCTTCGCTTTGCTCTCCGTTTTGCTCGCCGCTTTGTTCTCCGCTCTGCTCGCCGCTTTGCTCGCCGCTTTGCTCTACGCTCTGCTCGCCGCTTTGCTCGCCGCTTTGCTCTCCGCTTTGCCCGCCGCTTTACACTCCGCTGTAATCGCCGCTTTGGTCGCCGCTTTGCACGCCGCTTTGCTCGCCGCTTTGCTCTCCGCTCTGCTCGCCGCTTTGCTCTCCGCTTTGCTCTCCGCTCTGCTCGCCGCTTTGCTCTCCGCTCTGCTCTCCGCTCTGCTCGCCGATTTGCTCTCCGCTATGCTCGCCGCTTTGCTCTCCGCTCTGCTCGCCGCTTTGCTCGCCGCTTTGCTCTCCGCTTTGCTCTCCGCTCTGCTCGCCGCTTTGCTCTCCGCTTTGCTCTCCGCTCTGCTCGCCGCTTTGCTCGCCGCTTTGCTCGCCGTTTTGCTCTCCGCTCTGCTCGCCGCTTTGCTCGCCGCTTTCCTCGCCGCTTTGCTCTCCGCTCTGCTCGCCGCTTTGCTCTCCGCTTTGCTCGCCGCTTTGCTCGCCGCTTTTCTCGCCGCTTTGCTCGCCGCTTTGCTCGCCGCTTTGCTCTCCGCTCTGCTCGCCGCTCTGCTCGCCGCTCTGTTCGCCGCTTTGCTCGCCGCTTTGCTCTCCGCTCTGCTCGCCGCTTTGCTCGCCGCTTTGCTCTCCGCTCTGCTCGCCGCTTTGCTCGCCGCTTTGCTCGCCGCTTTGCTCGCCGCTTTGCTCTCCGCTTTGCTCTCCGCATTGCTCTCCGCTTTGCTCTACGCTCTGCTCGCCCTTTGCTCGCCGCTTTGCTCTCCGCTCTGCTCGCACGCTTTGCTCGCCGCTTTGCTCGCCGCTTTGCTCGCCGCTTTGCTCCCCGCTTTGCTCTCCGCTCTGCTCGCCGCTTTGCTCGCCGCTTTGCTCGCCGCTTTGCTCTCCGCTTTGCTCGCCGTTTCTCTCTCCGCTCTGCTCGTCGCTTTGCTCGCCGCTTTGCTCTCCGCTCTGCTCGCCGCTTTGCTCGCCGCTTTGCTCTCCGCTCTGCTCGCCGCTTTGCCCTCCGCTCTGCTCGCCGCTCTGCTCGCCGCTTTGCTCGCCGCTATGCTCTCCGCTTTGCTCTCCGCTTTGCTCGCCGCATTGCTCGCCGCTTTGCACTACGCTCTGCTCGCCGCTTTGCTCGCCGCTTTGCTCGCCGCTTTGCACTCCGCTCTGCTCGCCGCTTTGCTCGCCGCTTTGCTCGCCGCTTTGCTCCCCGCTCTGCTCGCCGCTTTGCTTGCCGCTTTGCTCGCCGCTTTGCTCTCCGCTCTGCTCGCCGCTTTTCTCCGCTTTGCTCTCCGCTCTGCTCGCCGCTTTGCTCGCCGCTTTGCTCTCCGCTTTGCTCGCCGCTTTGCTAGCCGCTTTGCTCGCCGCTCTGTACGCCGCTCTGCTCGCCGCTTTGCTCGCCGCTTTGATCGCCGCTTTGCTCGCCGCTTTGCTCGCCGCTTTGCTCGCCGCATTGCTCGCCGCTTTGCTCGCCGCTTTGCTCGCCGCTTTGCTCTCCGCTCTGCTCGACGCTCTGCTCGCCGCTTTGCTCGCCGCATTGCTCGCCGCTTAGCTCTCCGCTCTGCTCGCCGCTTTGCTCGCCGCTTTGCACGCCGCTTTGCTCGCCGCTTTGCTCTCCGCTCTGCTCGCCGCTTTGCTCGCCGCATTGCTCTCCGCTTTGCTCTCCGCTCTGCTCGCCGCTTTGCTCTCCGATCTGCTGTCCGCTCTGCTCGCCGCTTTGCTCGCCGCTTTGCTCTCCGCTCTGCTCGCCGCTTTGCTCGCCGCTTTGCTCTCCGCTCTGCTCGCCGCTTTGCTCGCCGCTTTCCTCGCCGCTTTGCTCTCCGCTCTGCTCGCCGCTTTGCTCGCCGCTTTGCTCTCCGCTCTGCTCGCCGCTTTGCTCGCCGCTTTGCTCGCCGCTTTGCTCGCCGCTTTGCTCTCGCTTTGCTCTCCGCTCTGCTCACCGCTTTGCTCTCCGCTTTGCTCTCCGCTCTGCTCGCCGCTTTGCTCGCCGCTTTGCTCTCCGCTCTGCTCGCCGCTTTGCTCGCCGCTTTCCTCGCCGCTTTGCTCTCCGCTCTGCTCGCCGCTTTGCTCTCCGCTTTGCTCGCCGCTTTGCTCGCCGCTTTTCCCGCCGCTTTGCTCGCCGCTTTGCTCGCCGCTTTGCTCTCCGCTCTGCTCGCCGCTCTGCTCGCCGCTCTGTTCGCCGCTTTGCTCGCCGCTTTGCTCTCCGCTCTGCTCGCCGCTTTGCTCGCCGCTTTGCTCGCCGCTTTGCTCGCCGCTTTGCTCTCCGCTCTGCTCGCCGCTTTGCTCGCCGCTTTGCTCGCCGCTTTGCTTTCCGCTTTGCTCGCCGCTTTGCTCTCCGCTCTCCTCGCCGCTTTGCTCGCCGCTTTGCTCGCCGCTTTGCTCTCCGCTCTGCTCGCCGCTTTGCTCGCCGCTCTGCTCTCCGCTCTGCTCGGCGCTTTGCTCGCCGGTTTGCTCGCCGCTATGCTCTCCGCTTTGCTCTCCGCTTTGCTCGCCGCTTAGCTCGCCGCTTAGCTCGCCGCTTTGCTCGCCGCATTGCTCGCCGCTTTGCACTACGCTCTGCTCGCCGCTTTGCTCGCCGCTTTGCTCTCCGCTCTGCTCGCCGCTTTGCTCTCCGCTCTGCTCGCCGCTTTGCTCGCCGCTCTGCTCGCCGCTTTGCTCGCCGCTTTGCTCTCCGCTTTGCTCGCCGCTTTGCTCGCCGCTTTGCTCGCCGCTCTGCTCGCCGCTTTGCTCGCCGCTTTGCTCGCCGCTTTGCTCTCCGCTCTGCTCGCCGCTCTGCTCGCCGCTTTGCTCGCCGCATTGGACGCCGCTTTGCTCTCCGCTCTGCTCGCCGCTTTGCTCGCCGCTCTGCTCGCCGCTTTGCTCGCCGCTTTGCTCGCCGCTCTGCTCTCCGCTCTGCTCGGCGCTTTGCTCGCCGCTTTGCTCGCCGATTTGCTCTCCGCTCTGCTCGCCGCTTTGCTCGCCGCTTTGCTCTCCGCTCTGCTCGCCGCTTTGCTCGCCGCTTTGCTCTCCGCTTTGCTCTACGCTCTGCTCGCCGCTTTGCTCGCCGCTTTGCTCTCGCTCTGCTCGCCGCTTTTCTCTCCGCATACTTCGCCGCTCTGCTCGCCGCTTTGCTCTGCGCTCTGCTCGCCGCTTTGCTCGCCGCTTTGCTCTCCGTTCTGCTCGCCGCTTTGCTCGCCGCTTTGCTCGCCGCTTTGCTCTCCGCTCTGATCGCCGCTTTGCTCTCCGCTCTGCTCGCCGCTTTGCTCGCCGCGTTGCTCGCCGCTTTGCTCGCCGCTTTGCTCTCCGCTCTGCCCGCCGCTCTGCTCGCCGCTTTGCTCGCCGCTTTGCTCTCCGCTCTGCTCGCCACTTTGCTCGCCGCTTTGCTCGCCGCTTCTCTCGCCGCTTAGCTCTCCGCTCTGTTCTACGCTCTGCTGGCCGCTTTGTTCGCAGCTTTGTTCGCCGTTTTGCTCGCCGCTTCGATCGTCGCTTTGCTCTCCGCTCTGCTCGTTGCTTTGCTCGCCGCTTCGCTCGTCGCTTTGCTCTCCGCTCTGCTCGCCGCTTTGCTCGCCGCTTTGCTCGCCGCTTTGCTCGCCGCTTTGCTCGCCGCTTTGCTCTCCGCTCTGCTCGCCGCTCTGCTCGCCGCTTTGCTCGCCGCTCTGCTCGCCGCTCTGCTCGCCGCTTTGCTCGCCGCATTGCTCGCCGCTTTGCTCTCCGCTCTGCTCGCCGCTTTTCTGGCCGCTCTGCTCGCCGCTTTGCTCGCCGCTCTGCTCTCCGCTCTGCTCGCCGCTTTGCTCGCCGCTTTGCTCGCCGCTTTGCTCTCCGCTCTGCTCGCCGCTTTGCTCGCCGCTTTGCTCTCCGCTCAGCTCGCCGCTTTGCTCGCCGCTTTGCTCTCCGCTTTGCTCTCCGCTCTGCTCGCCGCTTTGTTCTCCGCTTTGCTCTCCGTTTTGCTCGCCGCTTTGCTCTCCGCTCTGCTCGCCGCTTTGCTCGCCGCTTTGCTCGCCGCTTTGCTCTACGCTCTGCTCGCCGCTTTGCTCGCCGCTTTGCTCTCCGCTTTGCCCGCCGCTTTGCTCTCCGCTCTGCTCGCCGCTTTGCTCTCCGCTCTGCTCGCCGCTTTGCTCGCCGCTCTGCTCGCCGCTTTGCTCTCCGCTCTGCTCGCCGCTTAGCTCGCCGCTTTGCTCTCCGCTCTGCTCGCCGCTTTGCTCGCCGCTTTGCTCGCCGGTCTGCTCGCCGCTTTGCTCGCCGATTTGCTCTCCGCTATGCTCGCCGCTTTGCTCGCCGCTTTGCTCGCCGCTTTGCTCGCCGCTTTGCTCTCCGCCTGCTCGCCGCTTTGCTCGCCGCTTTGCTCTCCGCTCTGCTCGCCGCCTTGCTCGCCGCTTTGCTCTCCGCTCTGCTCGCCGCTCTGCTCGCTGCTTTGCTCGCCGCTATGCTCTCCGCTTTGCTCTCCGCTTTGCTCGCCCCTTTGCTCGCCGCTTAGCTCGCCGCTTTGCTCGCCGCATTGCTCGCCGCTTTGCACTACGCTCTGCTCTCCGCTTTGCTCTCCGCTTTGCTCGCCGCTTTGCTCGCCGCTTTGCTCTCGCTCTGCTCGCCGCTTTTCTCTCCGCATACCTCGCCGCTCTGCTCGCCGCTTTGCTCTCCGCTCTGCTCGCCGCTTTGCTCTCCGTTCTGCTCGCCGCTTTGCTCGCCGCTTTGCTCGCAGCTTTGCTCTCCGCTCTGCTCGCCGCTTTGCTCTCCGCTCTGCTCGCCGCTTTGCTCGCCGCGTTGCTCGCCGCTTTGCTCGCCGCTTTGCTCTACGCTCTGTTCGGCGCTTTGCTCGCCGCTTTGCTCGCCGCTTTGGTCTCCGCTCTGCCCGCCGCTCTGCTCGCCGCTTTGCTCGCCGCTTTGCTCTCCGCTCTGCTCGCCGCTTTGCTCGCCGCTTTGCTCGCCGCTTCTCTCGCCGCTTAGCTCTCCGCTCTGTTCTACGCTTTGCTCTCCGCTCTGCTCGCCGCTTTGCTCGCCGCTTTGCTCTACGCTCTGCTCGCCGCTTTGCTCGCCGCTTTGGTCTCCGCTCTGCCCGCCGCTCTGCTCGCCGCTTTGCTCGCCGCTTTGCTCGCCGCTCTGCTCGCCGCTTTGCTCGCCGCTTTGCTCGCCGCTTTGCTCTCCGCTCTGCTCGCCGCTTTGCTCGCCGCTTTGCTCTACGCTCTGCTCGCCGCTTTCCTCGCCGCTTTGCTCGCCGCTTTGCACTCCGCTCTGCTCGCCGCTTTGCTCGCCGCTTTGCTCGCCGCTTTGCTCGCCGCTTTGCTCGCCGCTTTGCTCTCCGCTCTGCTCGCCGCTTTGCTCGCCGCTTTGCTCGCCGCTTTGCTCTCCGCTCTGCTCTCCGCTCTGCTCGCCGCTTTGCTCGCCGCTTTGCTCTCCGCTCTGTTCGCCGCTTTGCTCGCCGCTTTGCTCTCCGCTTTGCTCGCCGCTTTGCTCGCCGCTTTGCTCGCCGCTTTGCTCGCCGCTCTGTACGCCGCTCTGCTCGCCGCTTTGCTCGCCGCTTTGATCGCCGCTTTGCTCGCCGCTTTGCTCGCCGCTTTGCTCGCCGCTTTGCTCGCCGCTTTGCTCTCCGCTCTGCTCGACGCTCTGCTCGCCGCTTTGCTCGCCGCATTGCTCGCCGCTTAGCTCTCCGCTCTGCTCGCCGCTTTGCTCGCCGCTTTGCACGCCGCTTTGCTCGCCGCTTTGCTCTCCGCTCTGCTCGCCGCTTTGCTCGCCGCATTGCTCTCCGCTTTGCTCTCCGCTCTGCTCGCCGCTTTGCTCTCCGCTCTGCTGTCCGCTCTGCTCGCCGCTTTGCTCGCCGCTTTGCTCTCCGCTCTGCTCGCCGCTTTGCTCGCCGCTTTGCTCTCCGCTCTGCTCGCCGCTTTGCTCGCCGCTTTGTCCGCCGCTTTGCTCTCCGTTTTGCTCTCCGCTCTGCTCACCGCTTTGCTCTCCGCTTTGCTCTCCGCTCTGCTCGCCGCTTTGCTCGCCGCTTTGCTCGCCGCTTTGCACTCCGCTCTGCTCGCCGCTTTGCTCGCCGCTTTCCTCGCCGCTTTGCTCTCCGCTCTGCTCGCCGCTTTGCTCGCCGCTTTGCTCTCCGCTCTGCTCGCCGCTTTACTCGCCGCTTTGCTCGCCGCTTTGCTCTCCGCTTTGCTCTCCGCTCTGCTCACCGCTTTGCTCTCCGCTCTGCTCGCCGCTTTGCTCGCCGCTTTGCTCGCCGCTTTGCTCTCCGCTCTGCTCGCCGCTTAGCTCGCCGCTTTGCTCGCCGCATTGCTCGCCGCTTTGCACTACGCTCTGCTCGCCGCTTTGCTCGCCGCTTTGCTCTCCGCTCTGCTCGCCGCTTTGCTCTCCGCTCTGCTCGCCGCTTTGCTCGCCGCTCTGCTCGCCGCTTTGCTCTCCGCTCTGCTCGCCGCTTTGCTCTCCGCTCTGCTCGCCGCTTTGCTCGCCGCTTTGCTCTCCGCTTTGCTCGCCGCTTTGCTCGCCGCTTTGCTCGCCGCTTTGCTCGCCGCTCTGCTCGCCGCTTTGCTCGCCGCTTTGCTCGCCGCTTTGCTCGCCGCTTTGCTCTCCGCTCTGCTCGCCGCTCTGCTCGCCGCTTTGCTCGCCGCATTGCACGCCGCTTTGCTCTCCGCTCTGCTCGGCGCTTTGCTCGCCGCTTTGCTCGCCGATTTGCTCTCCGCTCTGCTCGCCGCTTTGCTCGCCGCTTTGCTCTCCGCTCTGCTCGCCGCTTTGCTCGCCGCTTTGCTCTCCGCTTTGCTGTACGCTCTGCTCGCCGCTTTGCTCTCGCTCTGCTCGCCGCTTTTCTCTCCGCATACCTCGCCGCTCTGCTCGCCGCTTTGCTCTCCGCTCTGCTCGCCGCTTTGCTCGCCGCTTTGCTCTCCGTTCTGCTCGCCGCTTTGCTCGCCGCTTTGCTCGCCGCTTTGCTCTCCGCTCTGATCGCCGCTTTGCTCTCCGCTCTGCTCGCCGCTTTGCTCGCCGCGTTGCTCGCCGCTTTGCTCGCCGCTTTGCTCTCCGCTCTGCCCGCCGCTCTGCTCGCCGCTTTGCTCGCCGCTTTGCTCTCCGCTCTGCTCGCCGCTTTGCTCGCCGCTTCTCTCGCCGCTTAGCTCTCCGCTCTGTTCTACGCTCTGCTGGCCGCTTTGTTCGCAACTTTGTTCGCCGTTTTGCTCGCCGCTTCGATCGTCGCTTTGCTCTCCGCTCTGCTCGTTGCTTTGCTCGCCGCTTCGCTCGTCGCTTTGCTCTCCGCTCTGCTCGCCGCTTTGCTCGCCGCTTTGCTCGCCGCTTTGCTCGCCGCTTTGCTCTCCGCTCTGCTCGCCGCTCTGCTCGCCGCTTTGCTCGCCGCATTGCTCGCCGCTTTGCTCTCCGCTCTGCTCGCATCTTTGCTCGCCGCTCTGCTCGCGGCTTTGCTCGCCGCTCTGCTCTCCGCTCTGCTCGCCGCTTTGCTCGCCGCTTTGCTCTCCGCTCTGCTCGCCGCTTTGCTCGCCGCTTTGCTCTCCGCTCTGCTCGCCGCTTTGCTCGCCGCTTTGCTCTCCGCTTTGCTCTCCGCTCTGCTCGCCGCTTTGCTCTCCGCTTTGTTCTCCGTTTTGCTCGCCGCTTTGCTCTCCGCTCTGCTCGCCGCATTGCTCGCCGCTTTGCTCGCCGCTTTGCTCGCCGCTTTGCTCTACGCTCTGCTCGCCGCTTTGCTCGCCGCTTTGCTCTCCGCTTTGCCCGCCGCTTTGCTCTCCGCTCTGCTCGCCGCTTTGCTCTCCGCTCTGCTCGCCGCTTTGCTCGCCGCTCTGCTCGCCGCTTTGCTCTCCGCTCTGCTCGCCGTTTTGCTCGCCGCTTTGCTCTCCGCTCCGCTCGCCGCTTTGCTCGCCGCTTTGCTCGCCGGTCTGCTCGCCGCTTTGCTCGCCGATTTGCTCTCCGCTATGCTCGCCGCTTTGCTCGCCGCTTTGCTCGCCGCTTTGCTCTCCGCTCTGCTCGCCGCTTTGCTCGCCGCTTTGCTCTCCGCTCTGCTCGCCGCCTTGCTCGCCGCTTTGCTCTCCGCTCTGCTCGCCGCTCTGCTCGCCGCTCTGCTCGCTGCTTTGCTCGCCGCTATGCTCTCCGCTTTGCTCTCCGCTTTGCTCGCCCCTTTGCTCGCCGCTTAGCTCGCCGCTTTGCTCGCCGCATTGCTCGCCGCTTTGCACTACGCTCTGCTCTCCGCTTTGCTCTCCGCTTTGCTCGCCGCTTTGCTCGCCGCTTTGCTCTCGCTCTGCTCGCCGCTTTTCTCTCCGCATACCTCGCCGCTCTGCTCGCCGCTTTGCTCTCCGCTCTGCTCGCCGCTTTGCTCTCCGTTCTGCTCGCCGCTTTGCTCGCCGCTTTGCTCGCAGCTTTGCTCTCCGCTCTGCTCGCCGCTTTGCTCTCCGCTCTGCTCGCCGCTTTGCTCGCCGCGTTGCTCGCCGCTTTGCTCGCCGCTTTGCTCTACGCTCTGCTCGCCGCTTTGCTCGCCGCTTTGCTCGCCGCTTTGCTCGCCGCTTTGGTCTCCGCTCTGCCCGCCGCTCTGCTCGCCGCTTTGCTCGCCGCTTTGCTCTCCGCTCTGCTCGCCGCTTTGCTCGCCGCTTTGCTCGCCGCTTCTCTCGCCGCTTAGCTCTCCGCTCTGTTCTACGCTCTGCTGGCCGCTTTGTTCGCAGCTTTGTTCGCCGTTTTGCTCGCCGCTTCGATCGTCGCTTTTCTCTCCGCTCTGCTCGCCGCTTTGCTCGCCGCTTCGCTCGTCGCTTTGCTCTCCGCTCTGCTCGCCGCTTTGCTCTCCGCTCTGTTCTACGCTTTGCTCTCCGCTCTGCTCGCCGCTTTGCCCGCCGTTTTGTTCGCCGCTTCGCTCGTCGCTTTGCTATCCGCTCTGCTCGCCGCTTTGCTCTCCGCTTTGCTCGCCGCTTTGCTCTCCGCTATGCTCGCCGCTTCTCTCGCCGCATCGCTCGCCGATTTGCTCTCCGCTTTGTTCTCCGCCCTGCTCGCCTCTTTGCTCGCCGTTTTGCTCGCCGCTTCGCTAGCCGCTATGCTCTCCGCTCTGCTCGGCCCTTTGCTCGCCGCTTTGCTCTCCGCTCTGTTCTACGATCTGCTCGCCGCTTTGCTGTCCGCTCTGCTCGGCCCTTTGCTCTCCGCTTTGCTCTCCGCTCTGCTAGGCCCTTTGCTCGCCGCTTTGCTCTCCGCTCTGTTCTACGCTCTGCTCGCCGCTTTGCTCTCCGCTCTGCTCGGTCCTTTGCTCTCCGCTTTGCTCGTCGCTTTGCTCTCCGCTCTGCTATCCGGTCTGCTCGCCGCTTTTCTCTCCGCTATGCTCTCCGCTCTGCTCGCCGCTTTGCTCTTAGCTTTGCTCTCCGCTTTGCTCTCCGCTCTGCTCGCGGCTTTGCTCGCCGCTTTGCTCGCCGCTTCGCTCGCCGCTTTGCTCTCCGCTCTGCAAGCCGCTTTGCTATCCGCTTCGCTCGCCGCTATGCTCTCCGCGCTGCTCGCCGATTTGCTCGCCGCTTTGATCTCCGCCCTGCTCGCCGCTCTGCTCGCCGCATTGCTCGTCGCTTTGCTCTCCGCTCTGCTCGCCGCTTTGCTCGCCGCTTTGCTCGCCGCTTCGCTCGCCGCTTCGCTCGCCGCTTCGCTCGCCGCTTCGATCGCCGCTTCGCTCGCCGCTTTGCTCGCCGCTTTGCTCGCCGCTCTGCTCGCCGCTCTGCTCGCAGCTTTGCTCGCCGCTTTGCTCTCCGCTTTGCTCTCCACTCTGCTCGCCGCTTTGCTCCCCGCTTTGATCGCCGCTTTGCTCGCCGCATTGCTCGCCGCTGTGCTCGCCGCTTTGCTCGCCGCTTTGCTCGCCGCTTTGCTCGCCGCTTTGCTCGCCGCTTTGCTCTCCGCTCTGCTCGCCGCTTTGGTCTCCGCTATGCTCGCCGCTCTGCTAGCCGCTCTTCTCTCCGCTTAGCTCGCCGCTTTGCTCTCCGCTCTGCTCGCCGCTTTGCTCTCCGCTCTGCTCGCCGCTTTGCTCGCCGCTTTGCTCTCCGCTCTGCTCGCCGCTTTGCTCGCCGCTTTGCTCTCCGCTCTGCTCGCCGCTTTGCTCGCCGCATTGCTCGCCGCTTTGCACTACGCTCTGCTCGCCGCTGTGCTCGCCTTTTGCTCGCCGCTTTGCACTCCGCTCTGCTCGCCGCTTTGCTCGCCGCTTTGCTCGCCGCTTTGCTCGCCGCTTTGCTCCCCGCTCTGCTCGCCGCTTTGCTCGCCGCTTTGATCGCCGCTTTGCTCTCCGCTCTGCTCGCCGCTTTTCGCCGCTTTGCTCTCCGCTCTGCTCGCCGCTTTGCTCGCCGCTTTGCTCTCCGCTTTGCTCGCCGCTTTGCTAGCCGCTTTGCTCGCCGCTTTGCTCGCCGCTTTGCTCGCCGCTTTGCTCTCCGCTCTGCTGGCCGCTTTGCTCTCCGCTCTGCTCGCCGCTTTGCTCGCCGCTTTGCTCGCCGCTTTGCTCGCCGCTTTGCTCTCCGCTTTGCTCTCCGCATTGCTTTCCGCTTTGCTCTACGCACTGCTCCCCGCTTTGCTCGCCGCTTTGCTCGCCGCTTTGCTCGCCGCTTTGCTCTCCGCTCTGCTCGCCGCATTGCTCGCCGCTTTGCTAGCCGCTTTGCTCTCCGCTTTGCTCGCCGCTATGCTCGCAGCTTTGCTCGCCGCTTGGCTCGCCGCTTTGCTCGCCGCTTTGCTCTCCGCTCTGCTCGCCGCTTTGCTCGCCGCTTTGCTCTCCGCTCTGCTCGCCGCTTTGCTCTCCGTTCTGCTCGCCGCTTTGCTCGCCGCTCTGCTCGCCGCTTTGCTCGCCGCTTTGCTCTCCGCTCTGCTCGCCGCTTTGCTCTCCGCTCTGCTCGCCGCTTTGCTCGCCGCTTTGCTCTCCGTTCTGCTCGCCGCTTTGCTCGCCGCTCTGCTCGCCGCTTTGCTCGCCGCTTTGCTCGCCGCTTTGCTCTCCGCTTTGCTCGCCGCTTTGCTCGCCGCTCTGCTCGCCGCTCTGCTCGCCGCTTTGCTCGACGCTTTGCTCGCCGCTTTGCTCGCCGCTTTGCTCGCCGGTTTGCTCGCCGCTTTGCTCTCCGCTCTGCTCGCCGCTCTGCTCGCCGCTTTGCTCGCCGCATTGCTCGCCGCTTTGCTCTCCGCTCTACTCGCCGCTTTGCTCGCCGCTTTGCTCGCCGCTCTGCTCGCCGCTTTGCTCGCCGCTTTGCTCTCCGCTCTGCTCTCCGCTCTGCTCGCCGCTTTGCTCGACGCTTTGCTCTCCGCTCTGCTCGCCGCTTTGCTCTACGCTCTGCTCGCCGCTTTGCTCGCCGCTTTGCTCTCCGCTTTGCCCGCCGCTTTGCTCTCCGCTCTGCTCTCCGCTCTGCTCTCCGCTCTGCTCGCCGCTTTGCTCTCCGCTCTGCTCGCCGCATTGCTCGCCGCTTTGCTCGCCGCTTTGCTCGCCGCTTTGCTCTACGCTCTGCTCGCCGCTTTGCTCGCCGCTTTGCTCTCCGCTTTGCCCGCCGCTTTGCTCTCCGCTCTGCTCGCCGCTTTGCTCTCCGCTCTGCTCGCCGCTTTGCTCGCCGCTCTGCTCGCCGCTTTGCTCTCCGCTCTGCTCGCCGCTTTGCTCGCCGCTTTGCTCTCCGCTTTGCTCTCCGCATTGCTCTCCGCTTTGCTCTACGCTCTGCTCGCCCTTTGCTCGCCGCTTTGCTCTCCGCTCTGCTCGCCGCTTTGCTCGCCGCTTTGCTCGCCGCTTTGCTCGCCGCTTTGCTCGCCGCTTTGCTCTCCGCTCTGCCCGCCGCTTTGCTCGCCGCTTTGCTCGCCGCTTTGCTCGCCGCTTTGCTCGCCGCTTTGCTCTCCGCTTTGCTCGCCGCTTTGCTCTCCGCTCTGCTCGCCGCTTTGCTCGCCGCTTTGCTCGCCGCTTTGCTCTCCGCTCTGCTCGCCGCTCTGCTCGCCGCTTTGCTCGCCGCTTTGCTCGCCGCTTTGCTCGCCGCTTTGCTCGCCGCTTTGCTCTCCGCTCTGCCCGCCGCTTTGCTCGCCGCTTTGCTCGCCGCTTTGCTCGCCGCTTTGCTCTCCGCTTTGCTCGCCGCTCTGCTCGCCGCTTTGCTCGCCGCTTTGCTCTCCGCTCTGCTCGCCGCTTTGCTCGCCGCTTTGCTCTCCGCTCTGCTCGCCGCTTTGCTCGCCGCTTTGCTCGCCGCTTTGCTCTCCGCTTTGCTCGCCGCTTTGCTCGCCGCTTTGCTCGCCGCTCTGCTCGCCGCTTTGCTCGCCGCTTTGCTCTCCGCTCTGCTCGCCGCATTGCTCGCCGCTTTGCTCTCCGCTCTGCTCGCCGCTTTGCTCGCCGCTCTGCTCGCCGCTTTGCTCGCCGTTTTGCTCGCCGCTCTGCTCTCCGCTCTGCTCGCCGATTTGCTCGCCGCTTTGCTCGCCGCTTTGCTCTCCGCTCTGCTCGCCGCTTTGCTCGCCGCTTTGCTCTCCGCTCTGCTCGCCGCTTTGCTCGCCGCTTTGCTCTCCGCTTTGCTCTCCGCTCTGCTCGCCGCTTTGCTCTCCGCTTTGCTCTCCGTTTTGCTCGCCGCTTTGCTCTCCGCTCTGCTCGCCGCTTTGCTCGCCGCTTTGCTCTACGCTCTGCTCGCCGCTTTGCTCTCCGCTTTACCCGCCGCTTTGCTCTCCGCTCTGCTCGCCGCTTTGGTCGCCGCTTTGCACGCCGCTTTGCTCGCCGCTTTGCTCTCCGCTCTGCTCGCCGCTTTGCTCTCCGCTCTGCTCGCCGCTTTGCTCGCCGCTCTGCTCGCCGCTTTGCTCTCCGCTCTGCTCGCCGCTTTGCTCGCCGCTTTGCTCTCCGCTCTGCTCGCCGCTTTGCTCGCCGCTTTGCTCGCCGGTCTGCTCGCCGCTTTGCTCGCCGATTTGCTCTCCGCTCTGCTCGCCGCTTTGCTCGCCGCTTTGCTCTCCGCTCTGCTCGCCGCTTTGCTCGCCGCTTTGCTCGCCGCTTTGCTAGCCGCTTTGGTCTCCGCTCTGCCCGCCGCTCTGCTCGCCGCTTTGCTCGCCGCTTTGCTCTCCGCTCTGCTCGCCGCTTTGCTCGCCGCTTTGCTCGCCGCTTCTCTCGCCGCTTAGCTCTCCGCTCTGTTCTACGCTCTGCTGGCCGCTTTGTTCGCAGCTTTGTTCGCCGTTTTGCTCGCCGCTTCGATCGTTGCTTTGCTCTCCGCTTTGCCCGCCGTTTTGTTCGCCGCTTCGCTCGTCGCTTTGCTCTCCGCTCTGCTCGCCGCTTTGCTCTCCGCTTTGCTCGCCGCTTTGCTCTCCGCTATGCTCGCCGCTTCTCTCGCCGCATCGCTCGCCGATTTGCTCTCCGCTTTGTTCTCCGCCCTGCTCGCCGCTTTGCTCGCCGCTTTGCTCGCCGCTTCGCTAGCCGCTATGCTCTCCGCTCTGCTCGCCGCTTTGCTCTCTGCTTTGCTCTCCGCTTCGCTCGCCGCTTTGCTCTCCGCTCTGCTCGGCCCTTTGCTCGCCGCTTTGCTCTCCGCTGTGTTCTACGATCTGCTCGCCGCTTTGCTGTCCGCTCTGCTCGGCCCTTTGCTCTCCGCTTTGCTCTCCGCTCTGCTCGGCCCTTTGCTCGCCGCTTTGCTCTCCGCTCTGTTCTACGCTCTGCTCGCCGCTTTGCTCTCCGCTCTGCTCGGTCCTTTGCTCTCCGCTTTGCTCGTCGCTTTGCTCTCCGCTCTGCTATCCGGTCTGCTCGCCGCTTTTCTCTCCGCTATGCTCTCCGCTCTGCTCGCCGCTTTGCTCTTAGCTTTGCTCTCCGCTTTGCTCTCCGCTCTGCTCGCGGCTTTGCTCGCCGCTTTGCTCGCCGCTTCGCTCGCCGCTTTGCTCTCCGCTCTGCAAGCCGCTTTGCTATCCGCTTCGCTCGCCGCTATGCTCTCCGCGCTGCTCGCCGCTTTGCTCGCCGCTTTGCTCGCCGCTTTGATCTCCGCCCTGCTCGCCGCTCTGCTCGCCGCATTGCTCGTCGCTTTGCTCTCCGCTCTGCTCGCCGCTTTGCTCGCCGATTTACTCGCCGCTTTTCTCACCGCTATGCTCTCCGCTCTGCTCGCCGCTTTGCTCTTAGCTTTGCTCTCCGCTCTGCACGCGGCTTTGCTCGCCGCTTCGCTCGCCGCTTTGCTCTACGCTCTGCAAGCCGCTTTGCTCTCCGCTTCGCTCGCCGCTATGCTCTCCGCTCTGCTCGCCGCTTTGCTCGCCGCTTTGCTCGCCGCTTCGCTCGCCGCTTTGCTCGCCGCTTTGCTCGCCGCTCTGCTCGCCGCTCTGCTCGCCGCTTTGCTCGCCGCTTTGCTCTCCGCTTTGCTCTCCACTCTGCTCGCCGCTTTGCTCCCCGCTTTGATCGCCGCTTTTCTCGCCGCATTGCTCTCCGCTCTGCTCGCCGCTTCGCTCTCCGCTCTGCTCGCCGCTTTGCTCGCCGCTTTGCTCTCCGCTCTGCTCGCCGCTTTGCTCGCCGCTTTGCTCTCCGCTCTGCTCGCCGCTTTGCTCGCCGCTTTGCTCGCCGCTTTGCTCTCCGCTTTGCTCGCCGCTTTGCTCGCCGCTTTGCTCGCCGCTTCGCTCGCCGCTTTGCTCGCCGCTTTGCTCGCCGCTCTGCTCGCCGCTCTGCTCGCCGCTTTGCTCGCCGCTTTGCTCTCCGCTTTGCTCTCCACTCTGCTCGCCGCTTTGCTCGCCGCTTTGCTCTCCGCTCTGCTCGCCGCTTTGCTCGCCGCTTTGCTGGCCGCTTTGCTCGCCGCTTTGCTGGCCGCTTTGCTCGCCGCTTTGCTCGCCGCTTTGCTCGCCGCTTTGCTCGCCCTTTTGCTCGCCGCTTTGCTCTACGCTTTGCTCGCCGCTTTGCTCGCCGCTATGCTCGCCGCTTTGCTCGCCGCTTTGCTCTCCGCTCTGCTCGACGCTTTGCTCGCCGCTTTGCTCTCCGCTCTGCTCGCCGTTTTGCTCGCCGCTTTGCTCGCCCTTTTGCTCGCCGCTTTGCTCGCCGCTTTGCTGGCCGCTTTGTTCGCAGCTTTGCTCTCCGTTTTGCTCGCCGCTTCGCTCGTCGCTTTGCTCTCCGCTCTGCTCGCCGATTTGCTCGCCGCTTCGCTCGCCGCTTTGCTCTCCGCTCTGTTCTACGCTCTGCTGGCCGCATTGTTCGCAGCTTTGCTCGCCGTTTTGCTCGCCGCTTCGCTCGTCCCTTTGCTCTCCGCTCTGCTCGCCGCTTTGCTCTCCGCTTTGCTCGCCACATTGCTCTCCGCTCTGCTCGCCGCTTCTCTCGCCGCTTTGCTCTCCGCTTTGTTCTCCGCTCTGCTTTGGTCTCCACTTCGCTCGCCGCTATGCTCTCCGCTCTGCTCGCCGCTTTGCTCTCCGCTTTGCTCGCCGCTCTGCTCTCCGCTCTGCTCGCCGCCTTGCTCGCCGCTTTGCTCTCCGCTTTGTTCTCCGCTCTGCTCGCCGCTTCGCTAGCCGCTTTGCTCTCCGCTCTGCTAGCTGCTTTGGTCTCCACTTCGCTCGCCGCTATGCTCTCCGCTCTGCTCGCCGCTTTGCTCTCCGCTTTGCTCTACGCTTTGCTCGCCGCTTTGCTCGCCGCTTTGCTCTCCGCTCTGCAAGCCGCATTGCTCTCCGCTTCGCTCGCCGCTATACTCTCCGCTCTGCTCGCCGCTTTGCTCGCCGCTTTGCTCGCCGCTTTGCTCTCCGCTTTGCTCTCCGCATTGCTCTCCGCTTTGCTCTACGCTCTGCTCGCCCTTTGCTCGCCGCTTTGCTCTCCGCTCTGCTCGCCGCTTTGCTCGCCGCTTTGCTCGCCGCTTAGCTCGCCGCTTTGCTCGCCGCTTTGCTCGCCGATTTGCTCTCCGCTCTGCCCGCCGCTTTGCTCGCCGCTTTGCTCGCCGCTTTGCTCGCCGCTTTGCTCTCCGCTTTGCTCGCCGCTTTGCTCTCCGCTCTGCTCGCCGCTTTGCTCGCCGCTTTGCTCGCCGCTTTGCTCTCCGCTCTGCTCGCCGCTTTGCTCGCCGCTTTGCTCTCCGCTCTGCTCGCCGCTTTGCTCGCCGCTTTGCTCTCCGCTCTGCTCGCCGCTCTGCTCGCCGCTCTGCTCGCCGCTCTGCTCGCCGCTATGCTCTCCGTTTTGCTCGCCGCTTTGCTCTCCGCTCTGCTCGCCGCTTTGCTCGCCGCTTTGCTCGCCGCTTTGCTCGCCGCTTTGCTCGCCGCTTTGCTCTCCGCTCTGCTCGCCGCTTTGCTCGCCGCTTTGCTCGCCGCTTTGCTCGCCGCTTTGCTCGCCGCTTTGCTCGCCGCTTTGCTCTCCGCTCTGCCCGCCGCTTTGCTCGCCGCTTTGCTCGCCGCTTTGCTCGCCGCTTAGCTCGCCGCTTAGCTCGACGCTTTGCTCGCCGCATTGCTCGCCGCTTTGCACTACGCTCTGCTCGCCGCTTTGCTCGCCGCTTTGCTCTCCGATCTGCTCGCCGCTTTGCTCTCCGCTCTGCTCGCCGCTTTGCTCGCCGCTCTGCTCGCCGCTTTGCTCGCCGCTTTGCTCTCCGCTCTGCTCGCCGCTTTGCTCGCCGCTTTGCTCTCCGCTCTGCTCGCCGCTTTGCTCGCCGCTTTGCTCTCCGCTTTGCTCGCCGCTTTGCTCTCCGCTCTGCTCGCCGCATTGCTCGCCGCTTTGCTCTCCGCTCTGCTCGCCGCTTTGCTCGCCGCTCTGCTCGCCGCTTTGCTCGCCGCTTTGCTCGCCGCTCTGCTCTCCGCTCTGCTCGCCGATTTGCTCGCCGCATTTGCTCTCCGCTCTGCTCGCCGCTTTGCTCTCCGCTCTGCTCACCGCTTTGCTCTCCGCTCTGCTCGACGCTTTGCTCGCCGCTTTGCTCTCCGCTCTGCTCGCCGCTTTGCTCTCCGCTATGCTCGCAGCTTTGCTCTCCGCTCTGCTCGACGCTTTGCTCGCCGCTTTGCTCTCCGCTCTGCTCGCCGCTTTGCTCGCCGCTTCGCTCGCCGCTTTGCTCTACGCTCTGTTCTACGCTCTGCTGGCCGCTTTGTTCGCAGCTTTGCTCTCCGTTTTGCTCGCCGCTTCGCTCGTCGCTTTGCTCTCCGCTCTGCTCGCCGATTTGCTCGCCGCTTCGCTCGCCGCTTTGCTCTCCGCTCTGTTCTACGCTCTGCTGGCCGCTTTGTTCGCAGCTTTGCTCGCCGTTTTGCTCGCCGCTTCGCTCGTCCCTTTGCTCTCCGCTCTGCTCGCCGCTTTGCTCTCCGCTTTGCTCGCCACATTGCTCTCCGCTCTGCTCGCCGCTTCTCTCGCCGCTTTGCTCTCCGCTTTGTTCTCCGCTCTGCTCGCCGCTTCGCTAGCCGCTTTGCTCTCCGCTCTGCTAGCTGCTTTGGTCTCCACTTCGCTCGCCGCTATGCTCTCCGCTCTGCTCGCCGCTTTGCTCTCCGCTTTGCTCTACGCTTTGCTCGCCGCTTCGCTCGCCGCATTGCTCTCCGCTATGCTCGGCCCTTTGCTCGCCGCTCTGCTCTCCGCTCTGTTCTACGCTCTGCTCGCCGCTTTGCTCTCCGCTCTGCTCGGCCCCTTGCTCTCCGCTTTGCTCGTCGCTTTGCTCTCCGCTCTGCTCGGCCCTTTGCTCTCCGCTTTGCTCGCCGCTTTGTTCTCCGCTCTGCTCGGCCCTTTGCTCGCCGCTTTGCTCTCCGCTCTGCTCCGCCCTTTGCTCTCCGCTTTGCTCGTCGCTTTTCTCTACGCCCTGCTATCCGCTCTGCTCCCCGCTTTGCTCGCCGCCTTGCTCTCCGCTCTGCTCGCCGCTTTGCTCGCCGCTTTGCTCTCCGCTTTGCTCGACGCTTTGCTCTCCGCTTTGCTCTCCGCTCTGCTCGCCGCTTTACTCGCCGCTTTGCTCACCCCTTTGCTCGCCGCTTTGCTCGCCGCTTTGGTCTCCGCTCTGCTGGCCGCTTTGCTCGCCGCTTTGCTCTCCGCTCTGCTCGCCGCATTGCTCGCCGCTTTGCTCTCCGCTCTGCTCGCCGCTTTGCTCGCCGCTTTGCTCGCCGCTTTGCTCTCCGCTCTGCTCGCCGCTTTGCTCTCCGCTCTGTTCGCCCTTTGCTCGCCGCTTTGCTCTCCGCTCTGCTCGCCGCTTTGCTCGCCGCTTTGCTCTCCGCTCTGCTCGCAGCTTTGCTCGCCGCTTTGCTCGCCGCTTTGCTCTCCGCTCTGCTCGCCGCTTTGCTCGCCGTTTTGCTCGCCGCTTTGCTCGCCGCTTTGCTCTCCGCTCTGCTCGCCGCTTTGCTCTCCGCTTTGCTCGACGCTTTGCTCTCCGCTTTGCTCTCCGCTCTGCTCGCCGCTTTACTCGCCGCTTTGCTCACCCCTTTGCTCGCCGCTTTGCTCGCCGCTTTGGTCTCCGCTCTGCTGGCCGCTTTGCTCGCCGCTTTGCTCTCCGCTCTGCTCGCCGCATTGCTCGCCGCTCTGCTCGCCGCTCTGCTCGCCTCTTTGCTCTCCGCTCTGCTCGCCGCTTTGCTCTCCGTTTTGCTCGCCGCTTTGCTCTCCGCTCTGCTCGCCGCTTTGCTCGCCGCTTTGCTCGCCGCTTTGCTCGCCGCTTTGCTCTCCGCTTTGCCCGCCGCTTTGCTCTCCGCTCTGCTCGCCGCTTTGGTCGCCGCTTTGCACGCCGCTTTGCTCGCCGCTTTGCTCGCCGCTTTGCTCTCCGCTCTGCTCGCCGCTTTGCTCGCCGCATTGCTCTCCGCTTTGCTCTCCGCTCTGCTCGCCGCTTTGCTCTCCGCTCTGCTCGCCGCTTTGCTCTCCGCTCTGCTCTCCGATCTGGTCGCCGCTTTGCTCGCCGCTTTGCTCTCCGCTCTGCTCGCCGCTTTGCTCGCCGCTTTGCTCTCCGCTCTGCTCGCCGCTTTGCTCTCCGCTTTGCTCTCCGCTCTGCTCGCCGCTTTGCTCTCCGCTTTGCTCTCCGCTCTGCTCGCCGCTTTGCTCGCCGCTTTGCTCGCCGCTTTGCTCTCCGCTCTGCTCGCCGCTTTGCTCTCCGCTTTGCCCGCCGCTTTGCTCGCCGCTTTTCTCGCCGCTTTGCTCTCCGCTCTGCTCGCCGCTCTGCTCGCCGCTCTGTTCGCCGCTTTGCTCGCCGCTTTGCTCTCCGCACTGCTCGCCGCTTTGCTCGCCGCTTTGCTCTCCGCTCTGCTCGCCGCTTTGCTCGCCGCTTTGCTCGCCGCTTTGCTCTCCGCTTTGCTCTCCGCATTGCTCTCCGCTTTGCTCTACGCTCTGCTCGCCCTTTGCTCGCCGCTTTGCTCTCCGCTCTGCTCGCCGCTTTGCTCGCCGCTTTGCTCGCCGCTTTGCTCTCCGCTTTGCTCGCCGCTTTGCTCTCCGCTCTGCTCGCCGCTTTGCTCGCCGCTATGCTCTCCCCTTTGCTCTCCGCTTTGCTCGCCGCTTAGCTCGCCGCTTAGCTCGACGCTTTGCTCGCCGCATGGCTCGCCGCTTTGCACTACGCTCTGCTCGCCGCTTTGCTCGCCGCTTTGCTCTCCGATCTGCTCGCCGCTTTGCTCTCCGCTCTGCTCGCCGCTTTGCTCGCCGCTCTGCTCGCCGCTTTGCTCGCCGCTTTGCTCTCCGCTCTGCTCGCCGCTTTGCTCGCCGCTTTGCTCTCCGCTCTGCTCGCCGCTTTGCTCGCCGCTTTGCTCGCCGCTTTGCTCTCCGCTTTGCTCGCCGCTTTGCTCGCCGCTTTGCTCGCCGCTTTGCTCGCCGCTCTGCTCGCCGCTTTGCTCGCCGCTTTGCTCTCCGCTCTGCTCGCCGCATTGCTCGCCGCTTTGCTCTCCGCTCTGCTCGCCGCTTTGCTCGCCGCTCTGCTCGCCGCTTTGCTCGCCGCTTTGCTCGCCGCTCTGCTCTCCGCTCTGCTCGCCGATTTGCTCGCCGCTTTGCTCGCCGCTTTGCTCTCCGCTCTGCTCGCCGCTTTGCTCGCCGCTTTGCTCTCCGCTCTGCTCGCCGCTTTGCTCGCCGCTTTGCTCTCCGCTTTGCTCTCCGCTCTGCTCGCCGCTTTGCTCTCCGCTTTGCTCTCCGTTTTGCTCGCCGCTTTGCTCTCCGCTCTGCTCGCCGCTTTGCTCGCCGCTTTGCTCTACGCTCTGCTCGCCGCTTTGCTCGCCGCTTTGCTCTCCGCTTTACCCGCCGCTTTGCTCTCCGCTCTGCTCGCCGCTTTGGTCGCCGCTTTGCACGCCGCTTTGCTCGCCACTTTGCTCTCCGCTCTGCTCGCCGCTTTGCTCTCCGCTCTGCTCGCCGCTTTGCTCGCCGCTCTGCTCGCCGCTTTGCTCTCCGCTCTGCTCGCCGCTTTGCTCGCCGCTTTGCTCTCCGCTCTGCTCGCCGCTTTGCTCGCCGCTTTGCTCGCCGGTCTGCTCACCGCTTTGCTCGCCGATTTGCTCTCCGCTCTGCTCGCCGCTTTGCTCGCCGCTTTGCTCGCCGCTTTGCTCTCCGCTCTGCTCGCCGCTTTGCTCGCCGCTTTGCTCGCCGCTTTGCTCGCCGCTTTGCTAGCCGCTTTGGTCTCCGCTCTGCCCGCCGCTCTGCTCGCCGCTTTGCTCGCCGCTTTGCTCTCCGCTCTGCTCGCCGCTTTGCTCGCCGCTTTGCTCGCCGCTTCTCTCGCCGCTTAGCTCTCCGCTCTGTTCTACGCTCTGCTGGCCGCTTTGTTCGCAGCTTTGTTCGCCGTTTTGCTCGCCGCTTCGATCGTTGCTTTGCTCTCCGCTCTGCTCGCCGCTTTGCTCGCCGCTTCGCTCGTCGCTTTGCTCTCCGCTCTGCTCGCCGCTTTGCTCGCCGCTTCGCTCGCCGCTTTGCTCTCCGCTCTGTTCTACGCTTTGCTCTCCGCTCTGCTCGCCGCTTTGCCCGCCGTTTTGTTCGCCGCTTCGCTCGTCGCTTTGCTCTCCGCTCTGCTCGCCGCTTTGCTCTCCGCTTTGCTCGCCGCTTTGCTCTCCGCTATGCTCGCCGCTTCTCTCGCCGCATCGCTCGCCGATTTGCTCTCCGCTTTGTTCTCCGCCCTGCTCGCCGCTTTGCTCGCCGCTTTGCTCGCCGCTTCGCTAGCCGCTATGCTCTCCGCTCTGCTCGCCGCTTTGCTCTCTGCTTTGCTCTCCGCTTCGCTCGCCGCTTTGCTCTCCGCTCTGCTCGGCCCTTTGCTCGCCGCTTTGCTCTCCGCTGTGTTCTACGATCTGCTCGCCGCTTTGCTGTCCGCTCTGCTCGGCCCTTTGCTCTCCGCTTTGCTCTCCGCTCTGCTCGGCCCTTTGCTCGCCGCTTTGCTCTCCGCTCTGTTCTACGCTCTGCTCGCCGCTTTGCTCTCCGCTCTGCTCGGTCCTTTGCTCTCCGCTTTGCTCGTCGCTTTGCTCTCCGCTCTGCTATCCGGTCTGCTCGCCGCTTTTCTCTCCGCTATGCTCTCCGCTCTGCTCGCCGCTTTGCTCTTAGCTTTGCTCTCCGCTTTGCTCTCCGCTCTGCTCGCGGCTTTGCTCGCCGCTTTGCTCGCCGCTTCGCTCGCCGCTTTGCTCTCCGCTCTGCAAGCCGCTTTGCTATCCGCTTCGCTCGCCGCTATGCTCTCCGCGCTGCTCGCCGCTTTGCTCGCCGCTTTGCTCGCCGCTTTGATCTCCGCCCTGCTCGCCGCTCTGCTCGCCGCATTGCTCGTCGCTTTGCTCTCCGCTCTGCTCGCCGCTTTGCTCGCCGATTTGCTCGCCGCTTTTCTCACCGCTATGCTCTCCGCTCTGCTCGCCGCTTTGCTCTTAGCTTTGCTCTCCGCTCTGCACGCGGCTTTGCTCGCCGCTTCGCTCGCCGCTTTGCTCTACGCTCTGCAAGCCGCTTTGCTCTCCGCTTCGCTCGCCGCTATGCTCTCCGCTCTGCTCGCCGCTTTGCTCGCCGCTTTGCTCGCCGCTTCGCTCGCCGCTTTGCTCGCCGCTTTGCTCGCCGCTCTGCTCGCCGCTCTGCTCGCCGCTTTGCTCGCCGCTTTGCTCTCCGCTTTGCTCTCCACTCTGCTCGCCGCTTTGCTCCCCGCTTTGATCGCCGCTTTTCTCGCCGCATTGCTCGCCGCTGTGCTCGCCGCTTTGCTCGCCGCTTTGCTCGCCGCTTTGCTCTCCGCTCTGCTCGCCGATTTGGTCTCCGCTATGCTCGCCGCTCTTCTCTCCGCTTAGCTCGCCGCTTTGCTCTCCGCTCTGCTCGCCGCTTTGCTCTCCGCTCTGCTCGCCGCTTTGCTCGCCGCTTTGCTCTCCGCTCTGCTCGCCGCTTTGCTCGCCGCTTTGCTCTCCGCTCTGCTCTCCGCTCTGCTCGCCGCTTTGCTCGCCGCTTTGCTCGCCGCTTTGCTCTCCGCTTTGCTCGCCGCTTTGCTCGCCGCTTTGCTCGCCGCTTCGCTCGCCGCTTTGCTCGCCGCTTTGCTCGCCGCTCTGCTCGCCGCTCTGCTCGCCGCTTTGCTCGCCGCTTTGCTCTCCGCTTTGCTCTCCACTCTGCTCGCCGCTTTGCTCGCCGCTTTGCTCTCCGCTCTGCTCGCCGCTTTGCTCGCCGCTTTGCTGGCCGCTTTGCTCGCCGCTTTGCTGGCCGCTTTGCTCGCCGCTTTGCTCGCCGCTTTGCTCGCCGCTTTGCTCGCCCTTTTGCTCGCCGCTTTGCTCGCCGCTTTGCTCTACGCTTTGCTCGCCGCTTTGCTCGCCGCTATGCTCGCCGCTTTGCTCGCCGCTTTGCTCTCCGCTCTGCTCGACGCTTTGCTCGCCGCTTTGCTCTCCGCTCTGCTCGCCGTTTTGCTCGCCGCTTTGCTCGCCCTTTTGCTCGCCGCTTTGCTCGCCGCTTTGCTGGCCGCTTTGTTCGCAGCTTTGCTCTCCGTTTTGCTCGCCGCTTCGCTCGTCGCTTTGCTCTCCGCTCTGCTCGCCGATTTGCTCGCCGCTTCGCTCGCCGCTTTGCTCTCCGCTCTGTTCTACGCTCTGCTGGCCGCATTGTTCGCAGCTTTGCTCGCCGTTTTGCTCGCCGCTTCGCTCGTCCCTTTGCTCTCCGCTCTGCTCGCCGCTTTGCTCTCCGCTTTGCTCGCCACATTGCTCTCCGCTCTGCTCGCCGCTTCTCTCGCCGCTTTGCTCTCCGCTTTGTTCTCCGCTCTGCTTTGGTCTCCACTTCGCTCGCCGCTATGCTCTCCGCTCTGCTCGCCGCTTTGCTCTCCGCTTTGCTCGCCGCTCTGCTCTCCGCTCTGCTCGCCGCCTTGCTCGCCGCTTTGCTCTCCGCTTTGTTCTCCGCTCTGCTCGCCGCTTCGCTAGCCGCTTTGCTCTCCGCTCTGCTAGCTGCTTTGGTCTCCACTTCGCTCGCCGCTATGCTCTCCGCTCTGCTCGCCGCTTTGCTCTCCGCTTTGCTCTACGCTTTGCTCGCCGCTTTCCTCGCCGCTTTGCTCTCCGCTCTGCAAGCCGCATTGCTCTCCGCTTCGCTCGCCGCTATACTCTCCGCTCTGCTCGCCGCTTTGCTCGCCGCTTTGCTCGCCGCTTTGCTCTCCGCTTTGCTCTCCGCATTGCTCTCCGCTTTGCTCTACGCTCTGCTCGCCCTTTGCTCGCCGCTTTGCTCTCCGCTCTGCTCGCCGCTTTGCTCGCCGCTTTGCTCGCCGCTTAGCTCGCCGCTTTGCTCGCCGATTTGCTCTCCGCTCTGCCCGCCGCTTTGCTCGCCGCTTTGCTCGCCGCTTTGCTCGCCGCTTTGCTCTCCGCTTTGCTCGCCGCTTTGCTCTCCGCTCTGCTCGCCGCTTTGCTCGCCGCTTTGCTCGCCGCTTTGCTCTCCGCTCTGCTCGCCGCTTTGCTCGCCGCTTTGCTCTCCGCTCTGCTCGCCGCTTTGCTCGCCGCTTTGCTCGCCGCTTTGCTCTCCGCTCTGCTCGCCGCTCTGCTCGCCGCTCTGCTCGCCGCTCTGCTCGCCGCTATGCTCTCCGTTTTGCTCGCCGCTTTGCTCTCCGCTCTGCTCGCCGCTTTGCTCGCCGCTTTGCTCGCCGCTTTGCTCGCCGCTTTGCTCTCCGCTCTGCTCGCCGCTTTGCTCGCCGCTTTGCTCGCCGCTTTGCTCGCCGCTTTGCTCGCCGCTTTGCTCTCCGCTCTGCCCGCCGCTTTGCTCGCCGCTTTGCTCGCCGCTTTGCTCGCCGCTTAGCTCGCCGCTTAGCTCGACGCTTTGCTCGCCGCATTGCTCGCCGCTTTGCACTACGCTCTGCTCGCCGCTTTGCTCGCCGCTTTGCTCTCCGATCTGCTCGCCGCTTTGCTCTCCGCTCTGCTCGCCGCTTTGCTCGCCGCTCTGCTCGCCGCTTTGCTCACCGCTTTGCTCTCCGCTCTGCTCGCCGCTTTGCTCGCCGCTTTGCTCTCCGCTCTGCTCGCCGCTTTGCTCGCCGCTTTGCTCTCCGCTTTGCTCGCCGCTTTGCTCGCCGCTTTGCTCTCCGCTCTGCTCGCCGCATTGCTCGCCGCTTTGCTCTCCGCTCTGCTCGCCGCTTTGCTCGCCGCTCTGCTCGCCGCTTTGCTCGCCGCTTTGCTCGCCGCTCTGCTCTCCGCTCTGCTCGCCGATTTGCTCGCCGCTTTGCTCTCCGCTCTGCTCGCCGCTTTGCTCTCCGCTCTGCTCACCGCTTTGCTCTCCGCTCTGCTCGACGCTTTGCTCGCCGCTTTGCTCTCCGCTCTGCTCGCCGCTTTGCTCTCCGCTATGCTCGCAGCTTTGCTCTCCGCTCTGCTCGACGCTTTGCTCGCCGCTTTGCTCTCCGCTCTGCTCGCCGCTTTGCTCGCCGCTTCGCTCGCCGCTTTGCTCTACGCTCTGTTCTACGCTCTGCTGGCCGCTTTGTTCGCAGCTTTGCTCTCCGTTTTGCTCGCCGCTTCGCTCGTCGCTTTGCTCTCCGCTCTGCTCGCCGATTTGCTCGCCGCTTCGCTCGCCGCTTTGCTCTCCGCTCTGTTCTACGCTCTGCTGGCCGCTTTGTTCGCAGCTTTGCTCGCCGTTTTGCTCGCCGCTTCGCTCGTCCCTTTGCTCTCCGCTCTGCTCGCCGCTTTGCTCTCCGCTTTGCTCGCCACATTGCTCTCCGCTCTGCTCGCCGCTTCTCTCGCCGCTTTGCTCTCCGCTTTGTTCTCCGCTCTGCTCGCCGCTTCGCTAGCCGCTTTGCTCTCCGCTCTGCTAGCTGCTTTGGTCTCCACTTCGCTCGCCGCTATGCTCTCCGCTCTGCTCGCCGCTTTGCTCTCCGCTTTGCTCTACGCTTTGCTCGCCGCTTCGCTCGCCGCATTGCTCTCCGCTATGCTCGGCCCTTTGCTCGCCGCTCTGCTCTCCGCTCTGTTCTACGCTCTGCTCGCCGCTTTGCTCTCCGCTCTGCTCGGCCCCTTGCTCTCCGCTTTGCTCGTCGCTTTGCTCTCCGCTCTGCTCGGCCCTTTGCTCTCCGCTTTGCTCGCCGCTTTGTTCTCCGCTCTGCTCGGCCCTTTGCTCGCCGCTTTGCTCTCCGCTCTGCTCCGCCCTTTGCTCTCCGCTTTGCTCGTCGCTTTTCTCTACGCCCTGCTATCCGCTCTGCTCCCCGCTTTGCTCGCCGCCTTGCTCTCCGCTCTGCTCGCCGCTTTGCTCGCCGCTTTGCTCTCCGCTTTGCTCGACGCTTTGCTCTCCGCTTTGCTCTCCGCTCTGCTCGCCGCTTTACTCGCCGCTTTGCTCACCCCTTTGCTCGCCGCTTTGCTCGCCGCTTTGGTCTCCGCTCTGCTGGCCGCTTTGCTCGCCGCTTTGCTCTCCGCTCTGCTCGCCGCATTGCTCGCCGCTTTGCTCTCCGCTCTGCTCGCCGCTTTGCTCGCCGCTTTGCTCGCCGCTTTGCTCTCCGCTCTGCTCGCCGCTTTGCTCTCCGCTCTGTTCGCCCTTTGCTCGCCGCTTTGCTCTCCGCTCTGCTCGCCGCTTTGCTCGCCGCTTTGCTCTCCGCTCTGCTCGCAGCTTTGCTCGCCGCTTTGCTCGCCGCTTTGCTCTCCGCTCTGCTCGCCGCTTTGCTCGCCGTTTTGCTCGCCGCTTTGCTCGCCGCTTTGCTCTCCGCTCTGCTCGCCGCTTTGCTCTCCGCTCTGCTCGCCGCTGTTCTCTCCGCTTAGCTCGCCGATTTGCTCTCCGCTCTGCTCGCCGCTTTGCTCGACGCTTTACTCTCCGCTCTGCTCGAGGCTTTGCTCGCCGCTTTGCTCTCCGCTCTGCTCGGCGCTTTGCTCGCCGCTTTGCTCTCCGCTTTGATCGCCGCTTTGCTCTCCGCTCTGCTCGCCGCTTTGCTCGCCGCTTTGCTCGCCGCTCTGCTCGCCGCTTTGTTCGCCGCTTTGCTCGCCGCATTGCTCGTCGCATTTCTCGCCGCTTTGCTCTCCGCTCTGCACTCCGCTCTGCTCGCCGCTCTCTCCCCGCATTGCTCGCCGCTTTGCTCTCCGCTCTGCTCGCCGCTTTGCTCGCCGCTTTGCTCTCCGCGCTGCTCGCCGCTTTGCTCGCCGCTTTGCTCGGCCCTTTGCTCGCCGCTTTGCTCTCCGCTCTGTTCTACGCTATGCTCGCCGCTTTGCTCGCCGCTTTACTCGCCGCTTTGCTCTCCGCTCTGCTCGGCCCTTTGCTCTCCGCTTTGCTCGTCGCTTTGCTCTCCGCTCTGCTATCCGCTCTGCTCGCCGCTTTTCTCTCCGCTATGCTCTCCGCTCTGCTCGCGGCTTTGCTCGCCGGTTCGCTCGCCGCTTTGCTCTCCGCTCTGAAAGCCGCTTTGCTCGCCGCTTCGCTCTTAGCTTTGCTCTCCGCTTTGCTCTCCGCTCTGCTCGCGGCTTTATTCGCCGCTTTGCTCGCCGCTTCGCTCGCCGATTTGCTCTCCGCTCTGCAAGCCGCATTGCTCTCCGCTTCGCTCGCCGCTATGCTCTCCGCTCTGCTCGCCGCTTTGCTCGCCGCTTCGCTCGCCGCTTTGCTCGCCGCTTTGCTCGCCGCTTTGCTCTCCGCTCTGCTCTCCGCTCTGCTCTGCTCTCCGCTCTGCTCGCCGCATTGCCCTCCGCTCTGCTCGCCGTTTTGCTCTCCGCTCTGCTCGCCGCTTTGCTCTCCGCTTTGCTCTCCGCATTGCTCTCCGCTGTGCTCTACGCTGTGCTCGCCACTTTGCTCGCCGCTTTGCTCGCCGCTTTGCTCTCCGCTCTGCTCGCCGCTTTGCTCGCCGCTCTGCTCTCCGCTCTGCTCGCCGCCTTGCTCGCCGCTTTGCTCTCCGCTTTGTTCTCCGCTCTGCTCGCCGCTTCGCTAGCCGCTTTGCTCTCCGCTCTGCTAGCTGCTTTGGTCTCCACTTCGCTCGCCGCTATGCTCTCCGCTCTGCTCGCCGCTTTGCTCTCCGCTTTGCTCGCCGCTTTGCTCGCCGCTTTGCTCTCCGCTCTGCAAGCCGCATTGCTCTCCGCTTCGCTCGCCGCTATACTCTCCGCTCTGCTCGCCGCTTTGCTCGCCGCTTTGCTCGCCGCTTTGCTCTCCGCTTTGCTCTCCGCATTGCTCTCCGCTTTGCTCTACGCTCTGCTCGCCCTTTGCTCGCCGCTTTGCTCTCCGCTCTGCTCGCCGCTTTGCTCGCCGCTTTGCTCGCCGCTTAGCTCGCCGCTTTGCTCGCCGCTTTGCTCGCCGATTTGCTCTCCGCTCTGCCCGCCGCTTTGCTCGCCGCTTTGCTCGCCGCTTTGCTCGCCGCTTTGCTCTCCGCTTTGCTCGCCGCTTTGCTCTCCGCTCTGCTCGCCGCTTTGCTCGCCGCTTTGCTCTCCGCTCTGCTCGCCGCTTTGCTCGCCGCTTTGCTCTCCGCTCTGCTCGCCGCTTTGCTCGCCGCTTTGCTCGCCGCTTTGCTCTCCGCTCTGCTCGCCGCTCTGCTCGCCGCTCTGCTCGCCGCTCTGCTCGCCGCTATGCTCTCCGTTTTGCTCGCCGCTTTGCTCTCCGCTCTGCTCGCCGCTTTGCTCGCCGCTTTGCTCGCCGCTTTGCTCGCCGCTTTGCTCGCCGCTTTGTCTCCGCTCTGCTCGCCGCTTTGCTCGCCGCTTTGCTCGCCGCTTTGCTCGCCGCTTTGCTCGCCGCTTTGCTCGCCGCTTTGCTCGCCGCTTTGCTCTCCGCTCTGCCCGCCGCTTTGCTCGCCGCTTTGCTCGCCGCTTTGCTCGCCGCTTAGCTCGCCGCTTAGCTCGACGCTTTGCTCGCCGCATTGCTCGCCGCTTTGCACTACGCTCTGCTCGCCGCTTTGCTCGCCGCTTTGCTCTCCGATCTGCTCGCCGCTTTGCTCTCCGCTCTGCTCGCCGCTTTGCTCGCCGCTCTGCTCGCCGCTTTGCTCGCCGCTTTGCTCTCCGCTCTGCTCGCCGCTTTGCTAGCCGCTTTGCTCTCCGCTCTGCTCGCCGCTTTGCTCGCCGCTTTGCTCTCCGCTTTGCTCGCCGCTTTGCTCGCCGCTTTGCTCTCCGCTCTGCTCGCCGCATTGCTCGCCGCTTTGCTCTCCGCTCTGCTCGCCGCTTTGCTCGCCGCTCTGCTCGCCGCTTTGCTCGCCGCTTTGCTCGCCGCTTTGCTCGCCGCTTTGCTCTCCGCTCTGCTTGCCGCTTTGCTCGCCGCTTTGCTCTCCGCTCTGCTCGCCGCTTTGCTCGCCGCTTTGCTCTCCGCTTTGCTCTCCGCTCTGCTCGCCGCTTTGCTCTCCGCTTTGCTCTCCGTTTTGCTCGCCGCTTTGCTCTCCGCTCTGCTCGCCGCTTTGCTCGCCGCTTTGCTCTACGCTCTGCTCGCCGCTTTGCTCGCCGCTTTGCTCTCCGCTTTACCCGCCGCTTTGCTCTCCGCTCTGCTCGCCGCTTTGGTCGCCGCTTTGCACGCCGCTTTGCTCGCCGCTTTGCTCTCCGCTCTGCTCGCCGCTTTGCTCTCCGCTCTGCTCGCCGCTTTGCTCGCCGCTCTGCTCGCCGCTTTGCTCTCCGCTCTGCTCGCCGCTTTGCTCGCCGCTTTGCTCTCCGCTCTGCTCGCCGCTTTGCTCGCCGCTTTGCTCGCCGGTCTGCTCGCCGCTTTGCTCGCCGATTTGCTCTCCGCTCTGCTCGCCGCTTTGCTCGCCGCTTTGCTCGCCGCTTTGCTCGCCGCTTTGCTCGCCGCTTTGCTCTCCGCTCTGCTCGCCGCTTTGCTCGCCGCTTTGCTCGCCGCTTTGCTCGCCGTTTTGGTCTCCGCTCTGCCCGCCGCTCTGCTCGCCGCTTTGCTCGCCGCTTTGCTCTCCGCTCTGCTCGCCGCTTTGCTCGCCGCTTCTCTCGCCGCTTAGCTCTCCGCTCTGTTCTACGCTCTGCTGGCCGCTTTGTTCGCAGCTTTGTTCGCAGCTTTGTTCGCCGTTTTGCTCGCCGCTTCGATCGTTGCTTTGCTCTCCGCTCTGCTCGCCGCTTTGCTCGCCGCTTCGCTCGTCGCTTTGCTCTCCGCTCTGCTCGCCGCTTTGCTCTCCGCTTTGCTCGCCGCTTTGCTCTCCGCTATGCTCGCCGCTCTGCTCAGCCCTTTGCTCGCCGCTTTGCTCTCCGCTGTGTTCTACGATCTGCTCGCCGCTTTGCTGTCCGCTCTGCTCGGCCCTTTGCTCTCCGCTTTGCTCTCCGCTCTGCTCGGCCCTTTGCTCGCCGCTGTGCTCTCCGCTCTGTTCTACGCTCTGCTCGCCGCTTTGCTCTCCGCTCTGCTCGGTCCTTTGCTCTCCGCTTTGCTCGTCGCTTTGCTCTCCGCACTGCTATCCCCTCTGCTCGCCGCTTTTCTCTCCGCTATGTTCTCCGCTCTGCTCGCCGCTTTGCTCTTAGCTTTGCTCTCCGCTTTGCTCTCCGCTCTGCTCGCGGCTTTGCTCGCCGCTTTGCTCGCCGCTTTGCTCTCCGCTCTGCAAGCCGCTTTGCTATCCGCTTCGCTCGCCGCTATGCTCTCCGCGCTGCTCGCCGCTTTGCTCGCCGCTTTGCTCGCCGCTTTGATCTCCGCCCTGCTCGCCGCTCTGCTCGCCGCATTGCTCGTCGCTTTGCTCTCCGCTCTGCTCGCCGCTTTGCTCGCCGATTTGCTCGCCGCTTTTCTCTCCGCTATGCTCTCCGCTCTGCTCGCCGCTTTGCTCTTAGCTTTGCTCTCCGCTCTGCACGCGGCTTTGCTCGCCGCTTCGCTCGCCGCTTTGCTCTACGCTCTGCAAGCCGCTTTGCTCTCCGCTTCGCTCGCCGCTATGCTCTCCGCTCTGCTCGCCGCTTTGCTCGCCGCTTCGCTCGCCGCTTTGCTCGCCGCTTTGCTCGCCGCTCTGCTCGCCGCTCTGCTCGCCGCTTTGCTCGCCGCTTTGCTCTCCGCTTTGCTCTCCACTCTGCTCGCCGCTTTGCTCCCCGCTTTGATCGCCGCTTTTCTCGCCGCATTGCTCGCCGCTGTGCTCGCCGCTTTGCTCGCCGCTTTGCTCGCCGCTTTGCTCTCCGCTCTGCTCGCCGATTTGGTCTCCGCTATGCTCGCCGCTCTGCTCGCCGCTCTTCTCTCCGCTTAGCTCGCCGCTTTGCTCTCCGCTCTGCTCGCCGCTTTGCTCTCCGCTCTGCTCGCCGCTTTGCTCGCCGCTTTGCTCTCCGCTCTGCTCGCCGCTTTGCTCGCCGCTTTGCTCTCCGCTCTGCTCGCCGCTTTGCTCGCCGCTTTGCTCGCCGCTTTGCTCTCCGCTTTGCTCGCCGCTTTGCTCGCCGCTTTGCTCGCCGCTTCGCTCGCCGCTTTGCTCGCCGCTTTGCTCGCCGCTCTGCTCGCCGCTCTGCTCGCCGCTTTGCTCGCCGCTTTGCTCTCCGCTTTGCTCTCCACTCTGCTCGCCGCTTTGCTCGCCGCTTTGCTCTCCGCTCTGCTCGCCGCTTTGCTCGCCGCTTTGCTGGCCGCTTTGCTCGCCGCTTTGTTCGCCGCTTTGCTCGCCGCTTTGCTCGCCGCTTTGCTCGCCCTTTTGCTCGCCGCTTTGCTCGCCGCTTTGCTCTACGCTTTGCTCGCCGCTTTGCTCGCCGCTATGCTCGCCGCTTTGCTCGCCGCTTTGCTCTCCGCTCTGCTCGCCGCTTTGCTCTCCGCTTTGCTCGCCGCTTTGCTCTCCGCTCTGCTCGCCGCTCTGCTCGCCGCTCTGCTCGCCGCTTTGCTCGCCGCTTTGCTCTCCGCTTTGCTCGCCGCTTAGCTCGCCGCTTTGCTCGCCGCATTGCTCTCCGCTCTGCTCGCCGCTTTGCTCGCAGCTTTGCTCGCCGCTTTGCTCTCCGCTCTGCTCGCCGCTTTGCTCTCCGCTCTGCTCACCGCTTTGCTCTCCGCTCTGCTCGACGCTTTGCTCGCCGCTTTGCTCGCCGCTTTGCTCTCCGCTCTGCTCGCCGCTTTGCTCTCCGCTCTGCTCGCCGCTTTGCTCTCCGCTCTGCTCGACGCTTTGCTCGCCGCTTTGCTCTCCGCTCTGCTCGCCGCTTTGCACTCCGCTCTGCTCACCGCTTTGCTCTCCGCTCTGCTCGACGCTTTGCTCGCCGCTTTGCTCTCCGCTCTGCTCGCCGCTTTGCTCTCCGCTCTGCTCGCAGCTTTGCTCTCCGCTCTGCTCGACGCTTTGCTCGCCGCTTTGCTCTCCGCTCTGCTCGCCGCTTTGCTCGCCGCTTCGCTCGCCGCTTTGCTCTACGCTCTGTTCTACGCTCTGCTGGCCGCTTTGTTCGCAGCTTTGCTCGCCGTTTTGCTCGCCGCTTCGCTCGTCGCTTTGCTCTCCGCTCTGCTCGCCGATTTGCTCGCCGCTTCGCTCGCCGCTTTGCTCTCCGCTCTGTTCTACGCTCTGCTGGCCGCTTTGTTCGCAGCTTTGCTCGCCGTTTTGCTCGCCGCTTCGCTCGTCCCTTTGCTCTCCGCTCTGCTCGCCGCTTTGCTCTCCGCTTTGCTCGCCACATTGCTCTCCGCTCTGCTCGCCGCTTCTCTCGCCGCTTTGCTCTCCGCTTTGTTCTCCGCTCTGCTCGCCGCTTCGCTAGCCGCTTTGCTCTCCGCTCTGCTAGCTGCTTTGGTCTCCACTTCGCTCGCCGCTATGCTCTCCGCTCTGCTCGCCGCTTTGCTCTCCGCTTTGCTCTACGCTTTGCTCGCCGCTTCGCTCGCCGCATTGCTCTCCGCTATGCTCGGCCCTTTGCTCGCCGCTCTGCTCTCCGCTCTGTTCTACGCTCTGCTCGCCGCTTTGCTCTCCGCTCTGCTCGGCCCCTTGCTCTCCGCTATGCTCGTCGTTTTGCTCTCCGCTCTGCTCGGCCCTTTGCTCTCTGCTTTGCTCGCCGCTTTGTTCTCCGCTCTGCTCGGCCCTTTGCTCGCCGCTTTGCTCTCCGCTCTGCTCCGCCCTTTGCTCTCCGCTTTGCTCGTCGCTTTTCTCTACGCCCTGCTATCCGTTCTGCTCCCCGCTTTGCTCGCCGCCTTGCTCGCCGCCTTGCTCTCCGCTCTGCTCGCCGCTTTGCTCGCCGCTTTGCTCTCCGCTTTGCTCGACGCTTTGCTCTCCGCTTTGCTCTCCGCTCTGCTCGCCGCTTTACTCGCCGCTTTGCTCACCCCTTTGCTCGCCGCTTTGCTCGCCGCTTTGGTCTCCGCTCTGCTCGCCGCTTTGCTCGCCGCTTTGCTCTCCGCTCTGCTCGCCGCATTGCTCGCCGCTTTGCTCTCCGCTCTGCTCGCCGCTTTGCTCGCCGCTTTGCTCGCCGCTTTGCTCTCCGCTCTGCTCGCCGCTTTGCTCTCCGCTCTGTTCGCCCTTTGCTCGCCGCTTTGCTCTCCGCTCTGCTCGCCGCTTTGCTCGCCGCTTTGCTCGCCGCTTTGCTCTCCGCTTTGCTCGCCGCTTTGCTCGCCGCTTTGCTCGCCGCTTCGCTCGCCGCTTTGCTCGCCGCTTTGCTCGCCGCTCTGCTCGCCGCTCTGCTCGCCGCTTTGCTCGCCGCATTGACTCCGCTTTGCTCTCCACTCTGCTCGCCGCTTTGCTCGCCGCTTTGCTCTCCGCTCTGCTCGCCGCTTTGCTCGCCGCTTTGCTGGCCGCTTTGCTCGCCGCTTTGTTCGCCGCTTTGCTCGCCGCTTTGATCGCCGCTTTGCTCGCCCTTTTGCTCGCCGCTTTGCTCGCCGCTTTGCTCTACGCTTTGCTCGCCGCTTTGCTCGCCGCTATGCTCGCCGCTTTGCTCGCCGCTTTGCTCTCCGCTCTGCTCGCCGCTTTGCTCTCCGCTTTGCTCGCCGCTTTGCTCTCCGCTCTGCTCGCCGCTTTGCTCGCCGCTCTGCTCGCCGCTTTGCTCGCCGCTTTGCTCTCCGCTTTGCTCGCCGCTTAGCTCGCCGCTTTGCTCGCCGCATTGCTCTCCGCTCTGCTCGCCGCTTTGCTCGCAGCTTTGCTCGCCGCTTTGCTCTCCGCTCTGCTCGCCGCTTTGCTCTCCGCTCTGCTCACCGCTTTGCTCTCCGCTCTGCTCGACGCTTTGCTCGCCGCTTTGCTCGCCGCTTTGCTCTCCGCTCTGCTCGCCGCTTTGCTCTCCGCTCTGCTCGCCGCTTTGCTCTCCGCTCTGCTCGACGCTTTGCTCGCCGCTTTGCTCTCCGCTCTGCTCGCCGCTTTGCTCTCCGCTCTGCTCACCGCTTTGCTCTACGCTCTGCTCGACGCTTTGCTCGCCGCTTTGCTCTCCGCTCTGCTCGCCGCTTTGCTCTCCGCTCTGCTCGCAGCTTTGCTCTCCGCTCTGCTCGACGCTTTGCTCGCCGCTTTGCTCTCCGCTCTGCTCGCCGCTTTGCTCGCCGCTTCGCTCACCGCTTTGCTCTACGCTCTGTTCTACGCTCTGCTGGCCGCTTTGTTCGCAGCTTTGCTCGCCGTTTTGCTCGCCGCTTCGCTCGTCGCTTTGCTCTCCGCTCTGCTCTCCGATCTGCTCGCCGCTTTGCTCGCCGCTTCGCTCGTCGCTTAGCTCTCCGCTCTGCTCGCCGTTTTGCTCGCCGCTTCGCTCGCCGCTTTGCTCTCCGTTCTGTTCTACGCTTAGCTCTCCTTTCTGCTCGCCGCTTCGCTCGTCGCTTTGCTCTCCGCTCTGCTCGCCGCATTGCTCTCCGCTTTGCTCGCCGCTTTGCTCTCCTCTCTGCTCGCCGCTTCTCTCGCCGCTTCGCTCGCCGCTTTGCTCTCCGCTTTGTTCTCCGCTCTGCTCGCCGCTTTGCTCGCCGCTTTGCTCGCCGCGTTGCTCGCCGCTTCGCTAGCCGCTTTGCTCTCCGCTCTGCAAGCCGCTTTGCTCTCCACTTCGCTCGCCGCTATGCTCTCCGCTCTGCTCGCCGCTTTGCTCTCCGCTTTGCTCTCCGCTTCGCTCGCCGCTTTCCTCTCCGCTCTGCTCGGCCCATTGCTCGCCGCTTTGCTCTCCGCTCTGTTCTACGCTCTGCTCGCCGCTTTGCTGTCCGCTCTGCTCGGCCCTTTGCTCTCCACTTTGCTCTCCGCTCTGCTCGCCGCTTTGTTCTCCGTTCTGCTCGCCGCTCTGCTCGCCGCTCTTCTCTCCGCTTAGCTCGCCGCTTTGCTCTCCGCTCTGCTCGCCGCTTTGCTCTCCGCTCTGCTCGCCGCATTGCTCGCCGCTATGCTCTCCGCTCTGCTCGCCGCTTTGCTCGCCGCTTTGCTCTCCGCTCTGCTCGCCGCTTTGCTCGCCGCTTTGCTCGCCGCTTTGCTCGCCGCTTTGCTCTCCGCTCTGCTCGCCGCTTTGCTCGCCGCTTTGCTCGCCGCTTTGCTCGCCGCTTTGCTCGGCCCTTTGCTCGCCGCTTTGCTCTCCGCTCTGTTCTACGCTATGCTCGCCGCTTTGCTCGCCGCTTTACTCGCCGCTTTGCTCTCCGCTCTGCTCGGCCCTTTGCTCTCCGCTTTCCTCGTCGCTTTGCTCTCCGCTCTGCTATCCGCTCTGCTCGCCGCTTTTCTCTCCGCTATGCTCTCCGCTCTGCTCGCGGCTTTGCTCGCCGCTTTGCTCGCCGCTTCGCTCGCCGCTTTGCTCTCCCCTCTGCAAGCCGCTTTGCTCTCCGCTTCGCTCGCCGATATGCTCTCCGCTCTGCTCGGTCCTTTGCTCTCCGCTTTGCTCGTCGCTTTGCTCGCCTCTTTGCTCTCCGCTCTGTTCTACGCTCTGCTCGCCGCTTTGCTCGCCGCTTTGCTCTCCGCTCTGCTCTCCGCTCTGCAAGCCGCTTTGCTCTCCGCTTCGCTCGCCGCTATGCTCTCCGCTCTGCTCGCCGCTTTGCTCGCCGCTTCGCTCTTAGCTTTGCTCTCCGCTTTGCTCTCCGCTCTGCTCGCGGCTTTATTCGCCGCTTAGCTCGCCGCTTTGCTCTCCGCTCTGCAAGCCGCTTTGCTCTCCGCTTCGCTCGCCGCTATGCTCTCCGCTCTGCTCGCCGCTTTGCTCGCCGCTTCGCTCGCCGCTTTGCTCGCCGCTTTGCTCGCCGCTTTGCTCTCCGCTCTGCTCTCCGCTCTGCTCTGCTCTCCGCTTTGCTCTCCGCATTGCACTCCGCTTTGCTCTACGCTCTGCTCGCCGCTTTGCTCGCCGCCTTGCTCTCCGCTCTGCTCGCCGCTTTGCTCGCCGCTTTGCTCTCCGCTCTGCTCGCCGCCTTGCTCGCCGCCTTGCTCGCCGCTTTGCTCGCCGCTTTGCTCTCCGCTCTGCTCGCCGGTTTTCGCCGCTTTGCTCTCCGCTCTGCTCGCCGCTTTGCTCGCCGCTTCGCTCGCCGCTTCGTTCGCCGCTTTGCTCGCCGCTTTGCTCTCCGCTCTGCTGGCCGCTCTGCTAGCCGCTTTTCTCGTCGCTTTGCTCTCCGCTCTGCTCGCCGTTCTGCTCGCCGCTTTGCTCGCCGCTTTGCTCTCCGCTCTGCTCTCCGCTCTGCTCGCCGCTTTGCTCGCCGCATTGCTCTCCGCTCTACTCGCCGCTTTGCTCGCCGCTTTGCTCTCCGCTCTGCTGGCCGCGATGCTAGCCGCTTTGCTCGCCCCTTTGCTCTCCGCTTTGCTCTACGCATTGCTCTCCGCTTTGCTCTACGGTCTGCTCGCCGCTTTGCTCGCCGCTTTGCTCTCCGCTCTGCTCGCCGCTTTGCTCGCCGCTTTGCTCGCCGGTTTGCTCGCCGCTTTGCTCTCCACTTTGCTCGCCGCTTTGCTCGCCGCATTGCTTGCCGCTTTGCTCACGGCTCTGCTCGCCGCTTTGCTCTCCGCTCTGCTCGCCGCTTTGCTCGCCGCTTTGCTCTCCGCTCTGCTCGCCGCTCTGCTCGCCGCTTTGCTCTCCGCTTTGCTCGCCGCTTTGCTCTCCGCTCTGCTCGCCGCTTTGCTCTCCGCTCTGCTCGCCGCTTTGCTCGCCGCTTTGCTCGCCGCTTTGCTCTCCGCTCTGCTCGCCGCTTTGCTCGCCGCTTTCCTCGCCGCTTTGCTCTCCGCTCTGCTCGCCGCTCTGCTCGCCGCTTTGCTCGCCGCTTTGCTCTCCGCTCTGCTCGCCGCTTTGCTCGCCGCTATGCTCTCCGCTCTGCTCGCCGCTTTGCTCGCCGCTTTGCTCTCCGCTTTGCTCTCCGCATTGCTCTCCGCTTTGCTCTACGCTCTGCTCGCCGGTTTGCTCTCCGCTCTGCTCGCCGCTTTGCTCGCTGCTTTGCTCTCCGCTCTGCTCGCCGCTTTGCTCTCCGCTTTGCTCTTCGCATTGCTCTCCGCTTTGCTCGCCGCTTTGCTCGCCGCTTTGCTCTCCGATCTGCTCGCCGCTTTGCTCTCCGCTCTGCTCGCCGCTTTGCCCTCCGCTCTGCTCGCCGCTTTTCTCTCCGCTTAGCTCGGCGCTTTGCTCTCCGCTCTGCTCGCCGCTTTGCTCGCCGCTTTGCTCTCCGCTCTGCTCGACGCTTTGCTCGCCGCTTTGCTCACCGCTCTGCTCGCCGCTTTGCTCTCCGCTCTGCTCGCCGCTTTGCTCGCCGCTTTGCTCTCCGCTTTGCTCGCCGCTTTGCTCTTAGCTCTGCTCGCCGCTTTGCTCTCCGCTCTGCTCGCCGCTTTGCTCGCCGCTTAGCTCGCCGCTTAGCTCGCCGCTTTGCTCTCCGCTCTGCTCGCCGCTCTTCTCGCAGCTTTGCTCGCCGCATTGCTCGCCGCTTTGCTCGCCGCTTTGCTCTCCGCTTTGCTCGCCGCTCTGCTCTCCGCTCTGCTCGCCGCTCTGCTCGCCGCTCTGCTCGCCGCTTTGCTCGCCGCTTTGCTCGCCGCTTTGCTCTCCGCTTTGCTCGCCGCTTAGCTCGCCGCTTTGCTCGCCGCATTGCTCTCCGCTCTGCTCGCCGCTTTGCTCGCAGCTTTGCTCGCCGCTTTGCTCTCCGCTCTGCTCGCCGCTCTGCTCGCCGCCTTTCTCTCCGCTTAGCTCGCCGCTTTGCTCTCCGCTCTGCTCGACGCTTTGCTCGCCGCTTTGCTCGTCGCTTTGCTCTCCGCTCTGCTCGGCCTTTTACTCTCCGCTTTGCTCGCCGCTTTTCTCTCCGCTCTGCTCGGCCCTTTGCTCGCCGCTTTGCTCTCCGCTCTGTTCTACGCTCTGCTCGCCGCTTTGCTCGCCGCTTTGCTCTCCGCTCTGCTCGGCCCTTTGCTCTTAGCTTTGCTCTTAGCTTTGCTCTCCGCTTTGCTCTCCGCTTTGCTCTCCGCTTTGCTCGCCGCTTTGCTCTCCGCTCTGCTCGGCCCTTTGCTCTCCGCTTTGTCGCCGCTTTGCTCTCCGCTCTGCTATCCGCTCTGCTCGCCGCTTTGCTCGCCACTTCGCTCGCCGCTTAGCTCTCCGCTCTGCTAACCGCTTTGCTCTCCGCTTTGCTCGCCGCTTTGCTCTCCGCTCTGCTCGCCGCTTTGCTCGCCGCTTTGCTCTCCGCTCTGCTCGCCGCTTTCCTCTCCGCTCTGCTCGCCGCTTTTCTCTCCGCTTAGCTCGCCGCTTTGCTCTCCGCTCTGCTCGCCGCTTTGCTCGCCGCTTTGCTCTCCGCTCTGCTCGCCGCTTTGCTCGCCGCTTTGCTCTCCGCTTTGCTCTCCGCTCTGTACGCCGCTTTGCTCGCCGCTTCGCTCGCCTCTTCGCTCGCCGCTTTGCTCTCCGCTCTGTTCTACGCTCTGCTGGCCGCTTTATTCGCAGCTTTGCTCGCCGTTTTGCTCGCCGCTTGGCTCGTCGCTTTGCTCTCCGCTTTGCTCTCCGCTCTGCTCGCCGCTTTGCTCGCCGCTTCGCTCGTATCTTTGCTCGCCGCTTTGCTCTCCGCTCTGCTCGCCGCTTTGCACGCCGCTTTGCTCTCCGCTCTGCTCGCCGCTTTGCTCGCCGCTTCGCTCGCCGCTTTGCTCTCCGCTCTGTTCTACGCTCTGCTGGCCGCTTTGTTCGCAGCTTTGCTCGCCGTTTTGCTCGCCGCTTGGCTCGTCGCTTTGCTCTCCGCTCTGCTCGCCGCTTTCCTCGCCGCTTTGCTCTCCGCTCTGCTCGCCGCTTTGCTCTCCGCTTTGCTCTCCGCTTTGCTCGCCGCTTCGCTCGCCGCTTTGCTCTCCGCTCTGCTCGGCCCTTTGCTCGCCGCTTTGCTCTCCGTTCTGTTCTACGCTCTGTTCTACGCTCTGCTCGCCGCTTTGCTCGCCGCTTTGCTCGCCGCTTTGCTCGCCGCTTTGCTCTCCGCTCTGCTCGGCCCTTTGCTCTCCGCTTTGCTCGTCGCTTTGCTCTCCGCTCTGCTATCCGCTCTGCTCGCCGCTTTTCTCTCCGCTATGCTCTCCGCTCTGCTCGCCGCTTTGCTCTTAGCTTTGCTCTCCGTTTTGCTCTCCGCTTTGCTCTCTGCTCTGCTCGCGGCTTTGCTCGCCGCTTTGCTCGCCGCTTTGCTCGCCGCTTCGCTCGCCGCTTCGCTCGCCGCTTTGCTCTCCGCTCTGCTAGCCGCTTTGCTCTCCGCTTCGCTCGCCGCTATGCTCTCCGCTCTGCTCGCCGCTTTGCTCGCCGCTTCGCTCGCCGCTTAGCTCTCCGCTCTGCTCACCGCTTTGCTCTCCGCTTTGCTCGCCGCTTTGCTCTCCGCTCTGCTCGGCCCTTTCCTCTCCGCTTTGCTCGCCGCTTTGCTCTCAGCTCTGCTATCCGCTCTGCTCGCCGCTTTGCTCGCCGCTTCGCTCGCCGCTTAGCTCTCCCGTCTGCTCACCGCTTTGCTCTCCGCTTTGCTCGCCCATTTGCTCTACGCTCTGCTCTCCGCTCTGCTCGCCGCTTTGCTCGCCCAACGCCACCTAGATAGAAGGCCTGACGATGAAAATGTGACGTCATAACCCGCAGGCTTACGGCAACGCATACGCGCATCGCAGCCGTAGTCTTTGTACCGTTTAAATCAGTTTCTTGCTTCTTATATTGGTTTACTAATTCTGTCTTTTGCTAAATTATATCAGCATCACGCTATTTGCCATTTATATGTACGTAGTACCAGTAAATTTTGGTAACAATTAGAAGAACGTTGAATATATAAAGAAACATTTGAACCATGGAAAATTCATTTAAAATTGTTATATTACTTAACTACAACAAGACATTAATTAATCGTTGAATAATTTACAGCAATTTCATTGAGGGATGATAATAATTCCACGAAATTTTTCAAAGAAATTTTATTACAATAGGAAATACAATGGGAAAATCAATACATACAATATTCAACAACATTTATCACAATCATTTCTTAAAAGTCAACAACTTTCTTTTTGACAGATTGCTATATTTGTCACGTTTCATGTTGCAATAATTTTTCAATAGAATATTGCATGCAACAAATACTATTTTTTTCATTCCCTCAACAAATGAATGATTTTCCTCACAAATAATTTCATTTAAATGGTCATCCCCATTCAAAAGATTTATTACATGATTATGAAGAACTAGCCTATGATTAGGAACATCTAGAAATTTTTCCTCATCTACACCCCCTACTATTTTATTTAAGACCACATATGTATACACCACAGCATTTACTGTAGCTTCCCTTGGAAACAATAATTTTCCTTGGCTTATACATCTAATTCCCCCCCCTGCCACACACCATTGCGGTGGCTTGCAGGGTGAACTATAGATATAGATATAATTAATTCATGGTCTTCATTAGTTTCCAAAATGTTTTCTTGTACATACCAATCCCTACAAGATGGACAATTTCTCTTCTTGAGCAACATGCGAGCACAATAGCCACCAATATATGTTAATACTGGTAAATATTCTTTAACACTTTCTAAGTCTACATATTCAACATTAATATCTAATTTAAGTTCTGTTTCTTGTGTCTCTCCTACCTCAACTTCTATATCAACTTCACTTTCTTTGAAATCACTTATAGAAACAGCTCGATATTTCCTAGAATTTACACACAAAGGTAAAACATTCTGCAGTCTTAACTTAGTCTCACTCTCATAAATCTGCCTAATTGATATATGATAGTTTGATCCAGATAACTGCCTATATTGGCCAAACCTTGCTTCCAAGTCATCAGTTTGTAATTTACCAGGCAGCACATAGTTCATTTTAAGTTCCTTCACACAATAATCAGTAACTTCCATTAAAGCATGAGTAGTGTGTTTGAAAGCAAGAAGGGTCTAAATAAAGTTTAGTTAATCAACAATGTTGAGCAAGAAGGAATTTATTCCACTGAAATTGTTGTAAATTTTGTTCTTCCTTACAGCTGAACTCACGATCGATAAATAAAAATGTATTTTTTCCTTTTTAGTGCATAATATAAAAGTTATTTTTTAAAAAACCTTTTTTTAATTAATTTACTCTCCCACTTACCAAGTCTTGGAAATCCAAAATCCGTTTTAAGTCGGTTTGGTATACCTTTTCTGAAAAATAGCTTTCCTTACTCCTTTACGATCTCCCACCTACGTTAACATTCGTATTCATTTCTAAATACATAGTACCAAATTCAAATACCGAAACAATTTCTCCAAATAATGAGAGAATTATTGACATATACTTGGATATATTGGATTTTAAAATATCTTTAAATGAAAATACGAAGTCGGGACTTTGACGTAAAATGCATAAATACCGTATTCACCTGAATCTAAGACGACCTTTTTTTCCAAATTTTCAGCTGTAAATATCAAGAGTCGTCTTACATTCGAATACGAAGTATATTTAAGCATTTAATCAATGGTTTTTACAACAAATGGTATATTAGAGTAAACAATTCACAACAGCAAATTCAAGTACGTACATAAAGACGTGAAATAAACAAGTAGTAATAACAATAAGAAAAACATGACGGGAATAATAATTATTTAGACTAATAATCATCGTCGACGATCATAACACAGAGACGTACTTTCATCTTGCACGTAATGCCAACCGCAATGTCAAAACAAATGAGAGCGGAAATCATTGGGATTCCCCTTTCAAACGACGCACCGCGATACACTAAGTGTGACAGTAATTTTGAGTTGTGCATTCTTGATTTAAATGCACAACCCTTAAGTTAAAATGACAGATCATGTTGAAGTATGTGGCACGAGTGCAAAGGGAAAGTTAACAAAGGAATTAGACGGAGCTAAGATACAAATTTTAAGCTGATAGTGATAAATTACGCCGAAAAAACTAATAACTGTGATGCGAGTAGAAAGTTCGGTGTATCTGAGGCAAATGTGCGTCGATGGAAACTCTCAAAACAGGAACTAGAAAATGCCAAAGCCACAAGGAAGTCGCTCAGTGGTCCAAAATTAGGCCGATTTCATGGCATTGAAGAAGAAGTAAAGTTTGTGCGCACCATGAGGAAGAACGGTATGCCTGTTTCGACTGAAAGTATTATACTTAAAGCTAATGAAATTACTAGAGGACTTAATATATCATTGCAAGAATTCAAGGCCAGCAGAAGTTGGTGCGTGAGAATGATGCGACGAAATAATTTTTCTTTACGGCGACGAAATAATTTTTCTTTACGGCGACGAACTTCGCCGTGTCAGAAATTGTCAAAGACTATGTTGAAAAACTTCTCGCTTACCAGAAATACGTAATTGTACTTAGAAAAACCAATAATTACCTTTTGAGCCAAATAGGAAATGCCGATGAAACTCCGGTTTTCTTCTACATGCCATCTAATTATACTGTGAACGAAAAAGGTGCGAAGTCCGTCCTAATTAAAACTACAGGCAACGAAAAAATGCGAGTCACGGTAATGTTGGCGGTTTTAGTAGATGGGACTAAATTACCACCATATGTGATTCTAAAGCGGAAAACAATGCCTAAGAAACATTTGCCAAGTGGAATAATAGGTGTCAAGAAAAGGGGTGGATGACTAAAGAACTAATGAGAGATTGGTTACATGTGGTGTGGAATAGACGGCCAGGAGCTTTACTGAAACAAAGAGCAATGCTTTCACTGGATGCAATCAAGGACACATCTCCTGAAATTAAAAACATAATGAGTGCGATGAATATTGATCTTATTGTAATACCTGGAGGAATGACATCGCAACTTCAAGTTTTAGATGTTGCTGTCAATAAGTGTTTTAAAAATAATTTAAAGGTTTTGTATTCTGAGTGGTTACAGAGTGGAACTCACACTTTAACACCAAAAGGAAATCTTAAGAAACCTGAAGTTGCAATGCTCTGCCAATGGATCAAGGCATCGTGGCAACAAATAAATGCAAAAGTAATAGTGAAAGGATTTAAGAAATGCTGCTTATCTAATACCATGGATGGGAGTGAGGATGATGTTTTGTGGGAGACTGATGATGAAGTTGAGAGTGATAAAGATAGTGAGCATGAGGAAAATAGTGAAGGTTGCATAGACAGTGATGATGACTAACACAATAAAATGATTTTTTGCAGCACTTGGATTGAAATGTTTTTTTGTTGTCCTGAAATGAGTGTATTCTTTCAATGTATTTACTTTATTTTTAATGTTATCTTAAAATGAATGCTACCATTTAATTTGTTTGAAAACCTGAATGGTTCTATTTGTGATGTGATCTTATGATTTTAAAATGTTAAAAGACAATGACATTCAAGAAAAGTATAAGAGAAAATAAATATTTCACAAGATTTAAAATTTTTGTAGTCATGAAGGTCAATTTGAGCTTTTTTCTCTTTTGGAATCATCAAAATGGGGGGTCGTCTTAGATTCAGGGTCGTCTTGGATTCGGGTGAATACGGTAATTGAAGTTTTGTTTTATTATTGTCAGAATAAATATAGAATCTAATTTGGCTTGTAAATGGGCAAAAATATAGGAATAGTTGATTGATCATTAAGGTAACGGGACAGAGCATTGAATTATAATCACAGGTGCGGTGAGTTTTATAATTTTCCTTCAAGCAGATATTAAATGGTATGTTTATATTAATGATTATGCAGCTAATTTCTTCAATCAATTCGTTATAAGATACATCGACAGAAATACATCAGCTTGTCTCCACTCTCTATCGATGAAAAAAGTTGTATATGATCATACCACGAAATTTCGCTAGTAGGGGGGCACCACAGAGATATCTTGCACCCGGGCATGAAACACCCTAGGCACAGCCCTGCTTGATGGGAAGGCACCCGGGTGCATTGCACCCACTGCACCCCGGGTAGGCACACCCCTGCCTGACATCTAAAGAGGCTTTTAGGTGACCACAGAGTAAAATAAGGGCCTGAGTTCTATTCTGTTTCATTCCTCAATTTGAATAACATGGGAAAGGAAACAGCGCCTTAGTTATTTGCATTTAAAATTATTTAAAACCATCGTACAAAGTCGGAGTGGCTAAAAAATGAACTTTCATTTTCTAATCGTCAATATTCATATGCGCATCGAATCAGTCCACAGTTTTGTTTTGAACATGAAAATATTAGGTTTATAATTGTGAAAATTTTTTGCCGTCAAGGTGACCGCTTTGTTGCCGATTTCATGGAATACCTTACATTAAAGCTGATTTAATGGAATAAGAGAAAACTTTGCGAATAAGTCTTCTAAATGAATAAGGATTTTGGCTAATAACGTTCCAGGGTTTGATTTTCTTCCTCTTCACTTATGTTAGTCTAAACAGTAAAATGTGCATGCCATTTCATTTTTATGCATAAAGGAAGATAAGGGAATCGAAGAATCATACTAAGAAGCATAAATAAAATAGTAAGTGTAATATTTAATAGTTTGTAAAATATATCGAAACAATTTAAATATTTGTTCATTATTTTTATACAGACGTATATATATATATATTGTAGTGATTTTGAAATTGCTTTTATTTAAATAAAAACAATTTAAATTTAATAATTTCACAATATTTTTTAAAATTTTAAATTACTTTTATTTATAAAATGAGAGATTTTGTAATAAATTTATAAATTTATTTAATTTGATGCATAACTAAATCATTCTTAAATTTATTTTTTACCTTTTGGTGCAGAAAAAATTTATATTTACATATTTACTTTTTCTTATTGCAATACTTATTTGTTTCTTAAGAAAAAACAAAAATATTAAATTGAGCAGTCATGGACCAATTTAAAGGTAGGACCCAGGTGCCGTCCGCACCATTGTAATTATGCTGCTGTAGCAATAATATAAAACATAAGCATGACACAATGTGTGGTGACCATTATGCCTCGGTTTTCTGCAAGTCCCAGATGTTTGCAGGCCACCTTGGTCAGTCGGTAAAATTTGTATTTTGTGAAATTATTCAATTTTCTTCCACTAAATTTTGTTCAGACTCCCCAAAGTTTGTTTGTTTAACACTTAAAAATGCATTCATATGTCCACACATGTATGCACACTCGCAGATACATACAGACAGATGCACACACACATGCATGCAGGCACAAAGAGAGAGTTACTATCTCAATTTTTCTTCTTTGGAATAATGAGGTCATAAGCCAAAGCATGTGAAGAGGTCCCCAAATATGTAATTATAGATTTTTATCCTCACAAAAGGAAACAGAAAATGTAATGTAATAATGGAAGCTAAATTATTATTGATTATAAGCACAATGATCATTTTGCAAAGAAAATAATTAGAATAAGCGTTTTTCAATAAAGTTTGGTATATTGAAAGCATTTAAAAATAATTTTGGAGGTGGCAAGGCCCCTCGGATAGAGAAGCTCCAAGCCTTGGCTTATGTCTAAATCTGGCACTGTATAAGCCATGATTTTTGTAGCTATGTGAGTAAGCTGTACTTTGACTTAGAGTGCTTTTTTATTTATTTCAAATTATAAAGATCTCTCTATTAACTCTTATCCCTCTTTCTTTATAGTCTTGGAATGATACATGATGGTCCCAATGCTGGAAATTCTTGTGACCCATCCTCTCACATAATGTCTCCTACGTTGGGGAGTGGGAAGATTACTTGGTCACAGTGTAGCCAAAAATTCTTGGAGAGGTTCCTTGGGTGAGAACATGCTAAATAGTGCATCTACTTAAATGTGATTTGGGTTTTTATGTTAGAATGTCTTCAATCTCAAAGCTCACAACAGTCCATAATAACTGTAGTAATTAAAAAGTTGAAAAAATGTTACTACTATTGATGTGGTTACAAACGTCAGATTTTGCAGATGATTACTACAGTAACATCAGAGGCCCACGAGAAAAATGCCATAGTCTGATGTATATCATTAGTTTAGTATCATATTCTGATAATTCTATCATGAGTAACATTTTGGTTGTTTCTTTTGTTTAGAAAGTTCTTGCTATTTTTCATCACTTTCCACATGCAGCATGTTTGGGTAAAAAGCTGCACATTCCACGATTTCTGGTAATACTGTCTGTATCCCACAAAATGACTATATTTCTGTTCGATTACAAATAATTCATCAAAACACTTTATTATTATAAATTATAACAAAAATTCTACAGAATAAATGTTTGAAGTTGTGTGTACTGCATATAAAATCTCCCTCTATGCCAATAATTCATGAGAGTGTCACAATAATTCGAAAAGTGTAATTTAATTGAAATATCATATCAACATTTAAATCTTCATTGTATAAGATGCAGGATGATTTTAGGGCACAATTTTGTGATGAAAAAGTGCATCTGTATACTGAAAAATATGGTATATTTTTTCGTAATTGATAATTAGGTATTTAATTATTGGCAATGATTTTTTAAATATTGAAAAATATACATCTTTCCCCTAAAATAGAGGAGTTATATTTTGTGGTTCGCCTATGTTTTTTAAAATGTCATGTAATATGGCATATAAATCATTGCAAAAGATCACAATTACCACTCCATAAAAGCTGGTTTAACTCATTTATGAGCTTTGAGAAAATTTCCTGGTAGTATTTCCTTTAATTATTATGGAGATAAATGCTTATCCCATGAATAGTTATTTTCTTATTATTATCCTAATGCTTTTGGAAATTATTTGTCCAGTAAGGTATTACAAGAATCCCAGAATGTGAACTGTACTTTTATATTTGTGACAATTCAGACCCTAGTAATTTGGACAATCTGACACTTTGCAAATAGTTGACACATCTGGATTAAAAGAAGAACAGTTATTCTCTATAATTCCTTGATAAGTCAATAGTTGATACATTGATGCATAATTCCTCATTTTTTTATCATTGAAATTGCATATGAAGCACATCTCAGTCTGTATGCCTCTTCAATAAACCAAAACTTCCTCCACGACAACTTGACCACAATGCAGGAACACTTCTACCTGGTGAAAGATTCAATGCAGACCAGCAATGTAAGCGCATAAATTTAAATTTTATATATTTTAAGAGATATTCTTTCATTTTCTCGTGATAAAAACTTGTCTGCTTCATTCATGCTACATATTTGAAAATTCATTGTTAGTAATGCATTAATTCATTAGAGATTTATCAGCTTCTTCTTATTGCTGAAAACAAATTCAAGATAAGTACTTGATTTTTCATTTTTTTATTTTAAAGTGCTTATTCTGGAGTAACTTGCATATTTATCTAATAAACTCAGAGTTCTCTATCTATATGAAGTACAGATAAGACATACATATGGAATATTTATTTGATGACTGACAAAATAAATAAATTTAATAGTGTATTTCTCTATGATAAAAGTAAGATAGATAAAAAGGTTATTTTGGAAGAAATGAAGTTGAAATTGTTAGCTATTCAGTTACAGATTATTGTTCTATTATTGATTTTTTATGATCCATGTATCTGGAATCTTGAAATGGAATGATGGTAAATCTACCTTTATAATTGAGTTTTAACACTTTTTATTTATTGTCATTAATTTTTAGAATCCAAAAATCATTGTGACTTAAAAAGCAAGAGTGAGTTTTAAATTAAAACTACTGAGTTATTTGTTAAGAAAACTACATGCATCTATAGGTTATTAAAGATACGAAATATTTTTATCCTACTTAATAAATTATATTTACAGTGACTGTAGTGAATAATAATACTTACCAAACGAATGGCCATCGTTATTTTCATTTTGTCCAAAACACAAGTGAAATGCATGATATTGCTTATAATTGATACATAGGTATGCTTAAGTATGGCCGAGGGAGTGGTCGGGCTGTTTCTCCTGGGGAAGGAATCTGCAGAGACCTTCAGTGTCGGAGAGATCGCTTTACCTGGGCTTCATCACACCCTGCCCTTGAGGGAACAGAATGTGGCATATCAAAGGTAAATCATAGTTTTAATTGCAGTTTCAGTTTTTTATATAAAAGCTGATGGAAATATTCTTGGGTATAAAATGCAAGGATATATCAAATAAAGAGTTAAAGGATGATAACCAAAGATTGTGTTAAATTTTTCAAATTTATTTATTGTAAATATCTATGTATAAAATGACTTAATACAATCATAGCTTGGTATAAAATATTTTAATTGTATTATTTTAATGAATTTTAATAGCATTGTAGCATTGGAATTTTTTTATCAATTTGCACAATGTGTAGCAAAATAAAAAACTTGAGATCACATTTCTGACAAAAATTTTCTGTATGTGAGATCAGAAAATTTTTCTACCCAAGTAACAGACATGTTTACATTCCAAAACAATATTTCACTCCTTTTAACTATATAAAAATATTTTCTCTTTTTTATCTACAATCTTCCATAATAGTGGTGTCGAGGTGGCCAATGCATTGACCATTATGGACAAACCTTCAAAGGAGAAGTGAATGACATAACAGTTGAAGATGGTTGGTCATCTTGGACCGAGTGTGCTTCTGCTTGTTTACGGCCTTCTCCAGGACGTCCTCACTCTGGAAGTGTTGGAATATCATATTCTACCCAGAAATGCAATAGCCAGAGGTAGGACCATTTTTTAAATAAAATTACCATATATCACGGCATATAAGTCGATCTTTGAAGCTTAAAAATAATTTCCTAAAACTTAAAGTCGACTTATACGCAGAATATAAAATGTGAACCTTAAATTATGGATGATTGACATCAATATTTACAAAGACAGTTGGTGTTTCGGTTTAGGTGATTGCCATTTTGAATCAGCTGCTCCAGTGTTTACATTCTATGACATTTATTTTAGAAGATTTAAAATAATTAATTTTAATACTGTATTTACCCACATTATCTGAATTCTCGCATACCATGTGCACTCCTTTGGGAGAAAAATAAATTAATGCTGGAATAAGATGATGTCTACAGCAGCAGAAAATTGGAAAAAATCAAAAAGTGTGATGATTCCACATAGGTGTCCTCTCTCCTGGGTTAAAAGAGCATCAGTAACTCACGATGAATTTGGTGAACACGGATAACAGATGCCAACTTATTCTGGCTGCACAGCAGTTTTTGAAGTGCTGCGCACTAAATTTTTCAAGTGCGCACAATTGTGTATATCTTAGAATACATCGAAACAGGGCCATCCGGGCACTAGCGCACATAGTGATATTCATTCCGTCCATGGATGAAAAAAATTAGAGGGAACTATGGTTCTCACCCAGGTTAAAGGAGCGTCAGTGGCTCAGGATGAATTCAGCAATCACAGATACCAGATGCCAACTTATTGCAGCAAAAAGTATAGGTAGAAACTGATAGTAAATTTTTAATGACAGAACTGCTTATTTTGAGTAACAATAATAAACTTAAAACTCAATTAAAAGGTACAGCTTCAATATTATAAAAATATTATGTCATCTCAATCTTGAAAATGCACCAACAGCAGTATAAACCATGCATTTAAACCCTAAACATTTGATTGGTCGTATAGATACATACACGTAAACTTCGTAGAATTCTTCATCTTTTGCGAGTATAAATATAGACGCAAGCATGTTGCAGTAAATTTACTATTGAGACTCGCAATTTTTAAAACTTGTTCAGAAATCTTCATGTAGGACGAGCTCTCTTTTTTTACTCACATTTTCAGAAAAAAGGCGATATTTTATTGAATTTCATCACCGTAGAGATTGATCGCGATCAATAGGTATAGTTCTTTTTGATAGTATCATTAGCACCTGACATCAATCGAATTATGGGAAACTTTATCTGGTGGTTCACGCTCTCCAAGAATAACAGTTTCTTATTGGTTGAAATTAAAACAGCTGTCACATGGAATGCTCAAGAAGAATGTCACGGACTATAAACAATATATATATATATATTTTTTTTTTTATTATTATGTTTATTTCTGTTTTGTTAAAACTTGGATTATGCATGACTGTGATTTTGTCTGAAAATGGTTTCATGAGAAGTATTTTAAAGTGAAAAAGTGGGGGTTGACTTATATGGCAAACATATGCCTAATCATGTATTTTCATTCAAAAAACAGTAGACAACTTATACGCCAGGTCAGCTTATATGCTGGAATATACAGTATGTTAAAATGCACCTTTTTTAATACGCTTTTGCAGATTTTGCACCTTAGGCAATTGCCTAAATTTCCTTAAGGTAAATCCAGAAATGATCTTATATTTTTAAAATCTGTCACTCAACTCTTGAAATTAGAAAATGCTTTTTTAAAAATCATTTGAAACTTATTATACATAGTTTTTAAAATTCATTCACAATTTTTAACTCGCTTTATTTGCAACTCTACCTTTGACTGAATAATCACATTTTTTCTTGGTAAAGATATTCTTGTTGCTTGTGGCTATCGGATGTGAAAGGAAGAGGTGTGGTGGTAATAAATCAAAGATTAATGAATATTTTACTATAAAAATAAAACAAATTCAGTTTAAACTTACATACCATTAAAATGTTTTAAATCACAAATGAACTTTCTTTTCTTATAATCTTGGATGACAGAGGGAAAAGGAGATCTCACCTTTGCCAGGGTAGCAGAAGAAGGTATCGGACTTGCCGTGCAAATCAAGTAAGTTTGGTTTTTATTAGAAAAATTGCTAAATTGTGGTGTGAATATGAATTACTTATGATATTGTCTAATTTTGGCATTATAATAATGTATTTCATCCATATTATTAAAACTCTGAATTCAGCTCATTTGTGAAAGAAATTCAATATATTTATAATATCTGAATAATAAGAAAAAACATTCAGCGTATGCGATTTTTCTGCTTTCAGTTTTAACAAAAATTAATTTGATGACATCTCTCTTTGAAAAATATTGAACTTCATGGTATTATGTGTACTTGAATACAAAATTTTCTCAAGTGAAACATTATTTGTTTCTTCAGTGTGCCAATGTACCTCCTATGAGTGTGCTTGACTATGCTCTAGATGTTTGCTCCCGTGCTCAAGAAGTTGACGACTCAATGACAGGTGTTGGATTGCAGCGGGTCAGTAGGGATCGTGAGTATTGATGAATTAAATAAATTTATATCTCGTAGTCTATAGGATTTAATTTTCAAGCACTCCTAGTTTTTAAGCACTCACTCTCTGGTAAATAACATCAACATCATTATTACTGTCTGTGTCACCATCCTTAATCTGTTCATTTCCCTTTTGGTTTTCATTAAACCATCATGCCCCACCATGTTTTTGATTGAAAATGTAATCCTTTGAACTCGTATTTACATCATTATTCATGATCAACTAACTCGCAATAATTTTATCCATGTATCTGGTACACAGGGGCATAGCAAGGGCAGGGCAGATGGGGCGACATAAGTCCCATCAGTTCACGATGGTCTTAAACCACGTATTCTTATGAAAATTAACATCTTATCCTAATAATTAAATATTACAATAGCATATATTAACAAAAAATTGGTACAATTATTACAGAATTACCCTCGATGATATTCATAAAAGCAGTTTTTTCTTTCATTGAGACAGAAAAATATCACATTTTTTACATTTTGAATGTTCTTGATCTGTTTTTTTTTTTGAAGAACAGACTTCACGTCGCCCTCTTGCCTCCACAAATTCTGGCCAGTGTGCACCTCTACTCTCTAGTCTTATATCTGATGGGACACAAAATTTAAATTTTCTTTTTCTGGGTTGTGATGGGCTGGTATGTGTTATATCATTCTTCTCACAAGGTCATTCTCTTTTTAGGAGCTGCTGAAGCTCTTGTTAGTAATCCCATGGTAACATGGCATTTATATGTTAAAAATGGAACACATTCTTCGAATTCACAGAATGTAATATAAGAATTGACCAGGGTAATTTCAGTCCATAATACAACCTCATCCACCATTTTTTTGATCTACCATCTATTTTGTGGAGTGACCGTAGCATAACAGATTTCATTATAATCACTCACAATGATGGATGCAGCTACTTCAATTTTGGACCCGGCTTATAAAACACATTAATTTTACACTCGTAAGCTATATATGATTTTACAACAATAAGACTTCGAGCATGACAATGTCCATCGTCAAGGTATTTAGCGTTAAAATGGCAAATTTAGTGCAAATTATCTTATATATAATTTCTGAAGTGTCCGTCTGTCCCCCCTCTATCTCAAAAACCATTCGCCGTAGAGATTTGCAGTAAACTGCATTTTGTTTCTACAGGCCAGGAGGTCCCTAGAAAACTATTCTCAATTTCCTAGTTCCGGGTTCGATTCCAGGAGATAATTATATGTTTCCATAAGTTTACACGGGATTTTGGAGTTTTCAGAGTGCAAGGTTTTTTTCCTTCATTCGTTAAAATATGTAAATATTGACCGATTTTCTCCGTTTTTGATTTATTCGACGGCTAAAACTCTAAATTATCTTATTCTTTCAATGTTTACACCCTACGCAGTCGAAATTTTTGGAAATACACAATTGTTTTCGAAATTTTGCCGATTTTTTGTTCTCCTTCGGGACGTTGCCAAGTCGACCTTAATTGTTGCCTCTGATTCAGTTACCATCGATTAAACGTTCATATTTACGTTAAAATGGAATCCTTAAGTTAGTAAGATCATTATACGCTACATTTTTGCTTTAATTAAAGTTTTATTGTTATAAATATAACAATGGATGAATTCATTAAGATAATGATTTAACTCGAGAACATTCAGTAAGATTATTTTCTGTGACTAGGACGCGTTTATCATAGATTGTGGTAGAAAAGCATATTTATTTTTTTAAATACTGCATCTGAGTATTCAATCTTTTGGAAATATCAAATGTTTTTGTTTTCGTGACTGAAGCGACCAAGAATCACCCTGTAAGTGGAAATACGCGTAAGACTCTGCCATTTCATTACGAAGGCTTTGGTGAGGAGGAATCTTCCTAAATCCCGGTAAGTTTATACTCCACATTATTCTACAATCAATTGTTTCAGCGCTTACTTTTTTAATACTTTCACCTGGCTTAAGTGGATAAATAATTATTTTTTGTGGCATTGCTTTTACAAGAGTTATGTTTTGTGATTGATTAAGTGGATGACATTTCCTGTAAATAACAGAAAGTTCACATCTTTATTTTCCCAATATTTGCTTTCTTTGAGGTGTTAAGACCCAGTTTGACTCCTGGTCTTAGCAGTTCTATTCTTCTGTTTCCTCATTTCACATCACTACAGTTTATGCCTGTCGCGTAAGAATCTTCCGATCACTAATCATTTCAATTTAATTACTGTGCCGCATCAATTTACTCTCTACCATAACTTATAAAATACAGATTTCTGATTACCTACGGATAACATTTTTTTTAATATGCGCACACTGCCTTGCCCTCAGTGAGATTCTAACATGCAAACCTAACATTGGGAGTCAAATATCTAAGTATCCTATACTGTGTAAATTCATTGCTAGAGTAAAATATGAATTATTAACATCAACTTATTTTACAAACTTATTATTTTTTTATGAATCAATTTAAAATTAAACACGCAAATTTTGCGCGGGCTCAGCTAGTGTGCATTAAACTTCAAATGCAGGCGATTTCTAATTGTACACGAAAAAGGATGATAAGAATAAAAATCCTCGATCATTTTTCTTTAAAACAATCCAGGTCCAAAGCTTGCATGCCAATATTTCGAATTTATATGAGCCAATGAATGAAAACCTGTATACCAAAAAGTTGATTTTACGTGTTATATTATGGAAAATATAAATGATTCATTTAAGATTCAAACCATGTACTTTATGAAAATGAAAATACATTTCCAGGGACCTCCTAGCTAGTAGAAACAAAATGTCCTTTATTGAATATCTCTATGGTTCTCAATATACAAATGGTGACAGACAGACACTTGTAAAATTGGATAAAGGATATTTAACATCCATTGGGATTCGAACCTTTTGACTTTCACATTAGAATATGAGGATGAGGAGCACCAAAATGGCTGGAGAAAACTTATAATTTTTATTTAAAATTTAATCTTTTACAATTCAAACACGATAAGTTGCAGATTTATGCCTTCTGGTCTACTAGCAGTGGACTGTTGATGGACCTGCAATCTAAATATGGAGTGAAATCTTTCTTAACGACCTTCCTCTAATGTGAGGTCTCTAGAAAATCATTTTTTCCACAGAATGTTAAGAGGTTCCTTCGATTTTAAATTGACATACAGGCGACTCCCGAGTTCCGTCGGGGATGCATTCCTGAAAATGTGTTCAAATCTCGAATAGTCGAATGCCATTTTTCCATATACTTGCATGTTATAATCGGGGGATTCATTCCCGCATCTCAGGAAAAAGTCTCCCCTCACGTTCTATAAAGATAAAATAACATTACTGATATGTTAATACAACAATATTAAATTATGAATAAATTAAATAATAAATATTTTAAATGTATAACTTATTTTTTGCACTAAAAAGGAAAAAGTAAATTTTGTTTTCGAACTTCAAAGATGGATGAATGCAATATGTCATGCAGACAGCCCGGTTTGGCTCACATCAGTCGTTTGTAACAAACGACTCGAGCGAGCTGGACAACATACCTGCATACATCTATCTATATATACAACTATTTATCGCAGCGAAATTAATATAAGAGTTATTAAAAAAGCACAAAATAACTTAAGAATAAAGAAACAATAAAATTAAAAATATTTCATCATGGTTTCACTAATAGGAGTGTGTTTCTGACACTGATCATCTACCCAAAGTTTTAACAGATTTTCCATTTTAGGAATCACAACACCGTGCCTAGGACTGTTTATTGTTGTTATCAAATTATGTGAATTTATCACATCTTCTAGAATTTTCTCCTTCTGTTTCACATAAGTGCTAATAGTTGAATGACACATTCCCAACGATCGTGCGATTTCAGTATGGCTTTCACATTTCTCAACACGCTTTAAAATTTCTAATTTCAATTCATAACTATGAGCCTTATGCACTCTTTTATTTGATTCACTTACATTATCACTATTACATTTCCTTTTAGATTAAAGTGACCAGATGTACAGCATTATGCTGTATTGTACAGCACTGGAAAGTGTACAGCAAAACATACAGCATTTTAAAAATTTGCCTGCCAAAATTGATAATAATTGCAATAATTTGTTTTTATTATTTATGTCAGCAATATAAAAAAGTACTTAAATGCAGAATAATAATTTGTTTTCCGTGGTGTGGTTGTAGCTCTATACTTCATGGTTTTGTTTTACTACTACATCCATGGTTTTTAGTCAAAATGAATGTATCACTCATACCACTTTAGAAAAATCTATGGTTGTAGCTGGTTTCTGTGGTTTTAGCATATGTCACCTGTCACAGTTTGCAAAGCACCTGCAAAGTTTTATAGTTTTCTCAAGTCATCGTCACAAGTTTCGAAAAGTAAGTGAAGTAATTTGAAAATTGAATTAATTTATGTTACAATTAATTACATGATTTGTCCCAATTTTATTTTGTATTTGTTTGTTTTAAGAAAAATAACATCAAACGCACCGCAATGAGGGTATGACTTTGGAGAATTAGTACATGATTAATAAAAAATTGGATTTTATTATCTTCGTTAAAAGTTGTTTTTAATAATTCAATATTGATGTATTATCAAAATGTTTTTATTTTGTTAAATAGATTCAGAAATACGTATTGTATTTTGTATGTTTTTTTCATTTTGTACAGCATTGAACTTTTGGAGATCTGGTCACTTTATTTTAGATGCCATGTCAAGTGATAAATTTATAAATAAATCAATAAAATAAAGAAATTTAAATAAATTAACAGAAAAAAAGGTGAAATAAGCACAAATTCAAACAATTAGAGCAGATATAACTTCTGCACCAAAACTAAACCTCGTGTGGCTGGTCGGAACCAATTACTCAATTGGTATCACATCTCAATAAATGGAACAAGATGGATTTAGTCAGACCCCCTTGTTTGGATCAGGATTAATTTTCATTTGATGATAAAAATACATTTTAAAATGGGGCTTATTTAAAAATTTTATTGTGACCAGGGGCCTCAAAATATGGTAGTGGCCCAGGCTTCTCTGAATCTCTGAAAGGGCCTGCTTCTTGGTTAGCTGATTTTTTATCACCTGAAAAATGTAGACATCTGATCCCATGCCTAACATTAAAATGTGTTAGCCATCCATCTGAAAATACACATGGTTCACTAACCTCCATTTGTTCATAAAAAATCTATGGCCTTTTCAATCAGCATTGGTCCCTCAAAATGATTTATAGAAAACCATTCATAAATATCAATATACAATGGTTCAAGTTTCGACTTATGAAGAGTGCGTGGATATTCAATTCTTCCAGTTATCTCAGAAGACATAAGAATTTCATTAACTGTGATTTCTGTGCCTTAATGTCATAAATAGTGGAAGAACTGACGTTGAACTCTTTCATTAAAACATTGCAGTTCTCACTTTCCTCCAAAAGTTTTATTATATCAAGTTTCTGGGTTAAGGTTAGCAAAACCGGTTTCCTTTTATTACATTTAGTGCATATTGGAGTATTAGGAGGCATTTAAAAAGGATGTGGGAAATATTTTATTTAACACAAACAGAGAGTCCAAGAAACATCCACAATTATGTATTGTGACTGCTGAGATCACCAATTTTAGCAGTAACATTCCAAATTAGATGTAAACAAAAAATTGCCAAAAGCGCTAATTTTAGTGGTAACATTCCAAACTATATGTAATAAAAAAATCGAGAGACAGGAGATGCCAGTTGATTGAGAGTTCTGGTTGCATGAGTGCTGGATAACTGGGAGTTTACTTTATATTTATATATTTCCATCACATTTTTTAAATTCATCTATTACTCATAAAAATGACCGTTTAAGTAATATTAATCAAGGGAAAGTTTAATAATTTTTTCTTTGTAGCTATCGAGGCATGTACAGTTTGGTGCTTCCAAAAAAGTGGTAGTTATAAGAGCCGTGGATGGAAATTTCCAGATGGGACAGCATGCTTAACCAAGAGCTATAATCGAACTAGACCATCTTACTGCATTGATGGAGCTTGTCAAGTAAGAATTTTAAATATTTTATCTGAAAATGAGTTTATTCTTCAACTTTATAGTCAATATTTTTAGAAATGTTTAAAAATTTAAACAGGAAAATACAGTGAAATCTCATTACAACATACTTCACAATTACATATGTTTCAAATTAACATACTTGTTTGAATGTACTTCAACTTAACGTACTTTTTAATACAACGTATGAACTTCAGATGTCCCGGAAAAAGATTTTTGTGGTTTTAACATATGCTTTCATCTGTAAATGACTCAAGTATAACCAATTATTGCTCATACATAACGTTTTAGCCCAACTTTGAAGGCATCTTTTGTCTTTAGTATGAAAAGATCTGCAGAACTCCATATTTTCTCTAGGGAACCTTTCATTGTCTTTTTGCTTTTAACTCTTCCTTTTCTTTTGCTATTTCTCCACGCCCACGTTGTATTTTCTGAATTTATCTCTTTCCCTGATTGTACTAGCCATGGGTTACTGAAAATGAAAGAAAAATTGTACGTGCAAGAAATTAATGAAAATCTCTTCTGAGATGCACAGTAATGCTAATTTAAATCTAACCTTACAAAATTTTTTGAAATAATTCAAAAAGTATACTTTATTAGCCAATTTGCTTTCCCTGCTTACAAATTGGTAACTATTAAAAAAAAAATGAACAAGTCGTGGTTACAAAATACAATCAGACGCATTCATTAATATTTGAAATAAAATGTACTAACCTGTTCAGTAACAAGTGGTGATGAATATTGAAAAATAGTCTTGGGTAGAAACAAGGAGTGATCCTCCCTACACAGAATGGCATAAAAACGAACACACAGATCACAGTCACACGGCCGACTAACGGCTGAAGACTGAACTTGGAAGTAAGAAGTTTGAGGAAAACCACAAGCAAAATACTCTACACAAACATGTCCTAGTCTCCCGCCTTTTAGAAAGAACCAATAAACACTCATCATAGGCTGGGTATTAAATAAAGGAAGTCTGTTTACGTTTGCACTGTAAGCAAAAGTTGTTTACTAGAAGCTTTGGAAGGATAGACATTGAATACTTATAATTGAGTGGGTGGGATTGAATCATGAGATAAAGGCAGATTTCAGGTCACCATGAGTGTTGTCCATGCTAAGCAGATATCTTTGTCTTGCTGCTTAGTGCAGGGCACCCTTATGAGGTGGGGCCTGGGGCGAATGCCCCGATTTGCCATACCCTAAGGACGGACCTGCTTGTTAGACTCCTATTCTCGCTGGACCTGTGAGAATGCTGACCCCCCACTGAGATGCTTCCAGAGAAAATGATGTAGTCCTTATGGATACTGTACTTTCAGTATAATGTATAAAAATTCATGCTCTGTAGAGGTACATTGTATCAAGATTTTACTGTATAGTAACATTTCATTCACTATTTCATATATGTACATAAATATACAGTCAGTGATGAGGTCTAGTTTAGTAAGACTGTTTTGCTAGCTTAACAAGTGTTCGTTTTGTAATATATTCCATTTCATACACTGTTGGTAATTGAATGTCAGATATGGCAAAATGTACTTGAAAGGACAAAATCAATAAATTTTCTTATTTTCTAAAAATTTCAGAACTGGCTAGTTAACATATAAAATTTTATCATTTTATATGTTAATAAAATAAACCTTTATATCTGAGTTTTCTTGTAACTAATCACTTATTACAGGTAAAAATGTTGTTACTTAAGTATAACATTCATGTTATATCTATAATTGCTCATGGAGGCTAAATGGTATAAGTAAAAACAGGGGTTTGAAAAACATGTTTGCTGTTGTAAAATCTCCAACAACCATTAGGAAATAAAAATTTGGACTTTTCTAAGTAGGTAGAAGCAGTGTTTAAGTTAGTGTCTTTCAATCAAATTTTTAACTTTTGATTAATGCGAAACCTTGCATATCTCAAAACATATTAAACTTGACTTATACCACTTAAGTTCTAAGCAGCTCATTTAAAACAATATCTTTATAATATAGCATTAAAATCCATGCTTTAAAAATTAAAAACTCAATGAATAATGCCTTTTCTCACTCTCATATTTTAGGAGTTCATTAGAAGTGAAGCAGGTGACTCCATATTTGACAACAATAATGTGTTGCTTTTGCATGCAAATAAGTTGCCGCAGGCACAGGCAATAACACAAAATGAAGGAGTATGGGGGCCATGGAGGGCTGCCACATCTCTTACATGTGCCGGATCTCCCCTTCTACAGTCTCCGCAACCAACTCATTCAACCCAATCAACAACATGCGGAAGTTCCTGTCGGTTTGCTTGCATGGCTCCTGGCAGAGGTTTGCGCTTGGTGGAACGAGACTGTCGTGGTGTGGAAGGAAGCTGTGATGGTCCACATGCCAGCATTCAGTTGTGCATACCAGAGACTGCAGTCAGTGTTTATTCTTATAGCTTTTAGAAATACACAGTAAAGGAGACCTTTCATTAACTTACTGATGAACTATGTGGTTATTTCCCTATTGAGTAATGCACAAAAAACCTTTATGCTAGTTAATTTATTACTTACAAAATAAATACGCGCATGATATTAGGAAAATCCCCTTTGTTTTTGCATTGCTTAGTTATGCTATAAATGACAGTGTTTTCTCTTCACATTTTCACTGCAACTTGATTTTAATTTTAGTATTACAAATAGTCTGAACATTAAGTTCAAAATAACATATGATTACTAAGTGATATAGAATATTTGGAATATTTTTAATATCATTTTCATGCCAATTAACTTTTAAACTGTGGAATTTGTAGTGTCCTGCAGGATGATCAGATTGTTTTGACATTGACATCACTTTGCAATGGATGAGCTAACTTAGCCAGTTGGATAGGTAATACTCCTGCTAAACATATACTGCCTCTAGAAGGTTTAAATAAAATTTTCACATACTCTTACTTCACATATATATCAGAAAGGCATATTTCTCCATTGATAAAATGCATACAAAATAGTGCAGTTGTGAGATAGAAAGCAAAGACAATTTCTTAAATAAAATTAAGCATTTAGCAATATTTAATAATTTATTCCAAAAATAGTACATTGAATTCATACATGGTAATTAAAATAATATAATTGTTATTTGTTTAGCTGTTATTATGTATGAATCAGTAAATATTTTATGTTTTGCCTTTGGTTGTATGTTTGCTCTTTTACTGTAAAAGGAATGTACAAGACTGAAAACACCTTTTGAGCATGCATCACAAGTGTGTTCTGGATACAGAGAAAAGGTGAGAAGACTCTCTGGACTTGGGATGCAGATTTCACCATCTGCAGGTATGTCTTGTTAATGTGTGTATAGAAAAATCCTTCTAAAACATGCCTTACACATTTGATTGTGTAAAGAAGTATTTGGTATACAGGTGACTCCCAAGATTTGACAGTTCGAGATTTGACAAATTCAAGATTTCGACCCGTCGAAACCAGCTTATTCGACCCGTCGAATTTGGAACTAGTTTACACGAAATAATTTTCATCACGACCAACCACGCAAGGTTTAGTTTCAGTGTAGACATAGTTATTTCTGCACTAATTGTTTGAATTTGTGCTGATTTCATTCTTTCTTCTGTTAATCTTTTATTTAAATTTATTTATTTTATTGATTTATTTATAAAATCACTTGACATGATATCTAAAAGGAAATGTAATAGTGATAATGCAAGTGAATCAAAGAAAAGAGTGCATAAGACTCATAGTTATGAATTGAAATTAGAAATTTTAAAGTGTGTTAAGAAAGATGAAAGCCATACTGAAATCGCACGATCATTGGGAATGTGTCGTTCAACTATTAGCACTTATGTGAAACAGAAGGAGAAAATTATAGAACGTGAGAAATTCAAGTAATTTGATAACAACAATAAACAGTTCCACACTCAATAGCTCCTCTTCTTCCAACTAAAATCTTCCAACTTCTCAATTAATAAACCAAGTCCAGTAAGCACAGTTGAAAAAGATTTAAGCTATGAAAATATTTTTAATTTTATTGTTTCTTTATTCTTAAGTTATTTTGTGCTTTTTAATAACTTTTATATTAATTTCGCTGCGATAAATAGTTGTATGTATAGAAAGATGTATGCAGATATGTTGTCCAGCTCGCGTGATTCGTTTGTTACAAACGACTCGTGTGAGCCAGACCGGGCTGTCTGCATGATATATTGCATACATCCATCTTTGACGTTTGAAACAAAAATTTATTTTTTCCTTTTTAGTGCAAAAAATAAGTTATACATTTAAAATATTTATTATTTAATGTATTCATAATTTAATATTGTTGTATTAACATATTAGTAATGTTATTTTATCTTTATAGAAGGTGAGGGGAGACTTTTTCCCGAGATGTGGGAACGTATCCCCCGATTATAACATGCAAGTATATGGAAAAACGGAATTCAACATTCGACAATCAAGATTCGACCACATTTTCAGGAACACATCCCTGTCAAATCTCAGGAGTCGCCTGTATATGAATTAAGCATGAAACTGAGGCTGGTTTATACTTATAATAGGGTGATTTACCTTCTATTAATTTACATTTTAATGCCAGACTTTGGTGTATAATGTTCGCAGCCTGGTTATGTCGGTGGAGGTAATCAGACTGAGTCAGACAGCTGCAAGCACCTGTTATATGTTGAATTGTTTCAGGTTTATCTTTGCATTTTCTACACCTATCGTCCTGCACTTGGGGGTTCTTAACAATATATTTCTGATAATTTCTTGTATTTATGACCTGGTCCTGGATGGCAGTGATGAATCCCTCGGTTTCAGGGAAGAGTTCACCTCGTCTGAGCCAGGCGTTCGACGCTTCCTTGTCGACCTCAGGGCTGCTCAGATCATGAGGGGTGTCTTCCATGAAGGGCCATGCTCTTCCATCGGGTCATCTTATCTGCTGTAGTAATGATTGCCTCACTGTCGTGAACTATAGTGTCTAATAAATTAAGAGAGGTGTATTTATTATCTGAACTGCAGATGCTTGCATGCAGTGCCGAATCTTCTTTCCTTTGGTGGAAATATGACCGTAAAAGACTGATTTGCTTATTATGAAGATTTTTGATGTCCACTATTCCCCGTCCCCCTTCCGCTCTAGGTAATGTCATCCTAAGAGCGCTAGAGAGTGGGTGGTGCTTCCTGTGATTCGTTAATTCTACCCTTAGTTTCCTCTGCAAATTCTCTAACTCTGTGTTAGACCATGATATTACTCCAAATGAATATGTTAGTACAGGTATTGCTAGACTATTTATTGCCTTCGTCAGGTTTTTACTATTGAGCTCAGTTTGACAGATTCTTTTAAGCTGGGAGGTAAATTCTGATGTAAGTGATTTCTTTATGGCTGCGTGATCTATTTTCTTAGACTGTTCAAATCCTAGATATTTGTAAGTTTCATGTTCATCCATTGGTTGTATCTCACTTTGCTGTGCCGTCTCAAATCCAATCAGTTCTATTGAATTTCTCTTTATATTAATGGTCCTACATTTGTCTAGTCCAAATCTCATATCTATATCTATTGAGAATTGTTCTACTAATTGTACTAGCTGCTGTAGTTTGGCTGGTGATGATGCATAAAGTTTTAAATCGTACATATATAATAGGTGGGATATCTGGTGGCCTGTCTGACTGTTCCTTATCCGATATCCCAACCTAGCTCGATTCAGCAGATTCGATAGAGGGTTTAATGCTAAGCAGAACCAGAGCAGGCTCAGAGAGTCACCCTGGAAAATGCCTCAATATATTTTAATTTCAGTAGAGGTTGGGACCCTATTCACATCAGACACATTGATAACTATCCTCCACTGTTTCATTGTATGCTGCAGAAAATTTACAAGGACTGGGTGGATTTTATAAATGTTATGGACCTCTAATAACCATGTGTGGGGGATGGAGTCAAAGGCTTTCTGGTAGTCTATGTAGCAACACGAGAGATTTCTATTTTTTCGTTGTACCTCTTTCAAAATGACAGCATCTATTATTAATTGTTCTTTGCATCCTTTCATGCCCTTCCTGCATCCCTTCTGTTCTTCTGTTAGTATGTTTTGGCTTTCTAAATGGGAGGTGATTAACTGAGTGATGCATGATGTGACTATTTTATAGATAGTTTGTAGACATGTGATTGGCCGATATTTAGAAGGATCGCTCGAGCCTTTCCCTTTAGGCAGCAGGTAGGTTTTACCTTCTGTCATGAATCTGGGCATCCTTTCAGGGGATTGAAAGAATGTGTTGATATTGCGGGTTAAATATGGGTGAAGACAAGTGAATTTTTTATACCAATAGTTGTGGATATTGTCGCTACCTGTGCTTTTCCAATTGTGTGTGGCGCTAATAACTGACTTCACTAGCTCCATTGTAACTTCAGGTGCTTGCATATTCTGTATGGCTGATGTGCTCGCTATTTCCCTAGATATCCAGCTTGTATTGTGTTGGTGAGACACACTATTTGACCAGACGGATGACTAAAAGCTCGTTATCTCTTCCACAGTTGGTGAGCCTGTATTTGAGTCAGAGTTACAATTGGGTGAGTTCATTTTAAGTGTCCTATAGAACCTTCTCTCATCTGTGTTAAACCGATAATTTTGTTTCCTTCGTCTGCTACATTTTGTATATCTGTTCAGTCTAGTCTTGTAGGCAGCCAGTTTTTGTTTCAATGTATCTATAAATTCCAATATATTCCTATTAGGTGCATCGTATCTTGTATGAACTTTGTATTTTTGTTGGATTAGTTTTGCTCTGTTTTTTACTTTCTTGGTGGGATTATCCTTTGTGTACTCTATTAGACGGGCTATGTCTGCTCTTAAAGTTTCAATTTTGTTTTTTATCCTCCTATGCCACTTGGGTAACTGTATGTCCTTGGTCGGTTTCGGGTTTTCGCTATTTACACTTATTTTGGAGCTGTTGCACTGCACTGCTACCAGTGCAGCACAATATACTGTTACATGTAGGTCTTCAAATGTTTCTATACTCTCTGAGTGCTGGGGTAGGACTGTTTCATTAAGCACTTGAACTATTTTAGCTAGCTTTGAAGACGTGTTTTGTTTGGGCAAATAAGGCCTTTTGGTAGGGTCGGTGCCTCTGTATTGTATAAGTATGGAATTAAACATTAAAGTTATACTATCTATAAGATCATTGTCATTCCCATCATCCTGTGTGTTTTGCAACTGTTCGGTCTTTGCACTAGGTCTACTGTCGACGGCTATTTGTGGGCTGTTGGAGATCATAATGCCGCTGCCATCATTATTAGTGAGCAAGGGTTCACTATTTAGTTGTAGAGGTGAAGGTGGATTGGGCGTGGAGGAAATGTTTGGTAATTCTGATTCTGATTCATTTTCAACCTGCAACTCTCTGGTAACTTCTGCTTTGATTTGTTTTAAAATTTCAGTTGAGATCAAATTATTCCTAACAATAACACGACGTTGGTCAGATATTCGTTGAGCGGTAACTTGTACAGATGGATATCATAGTGTAAACTGCTGATAAAGTTGGTCCCTGTAGCCTGTCATGTCTGTTTCCAGTTTGGTGATTCTGTAGTAGGTATGCATTAAAAACATATTCACTTCAGTTGCCCATCTCATGTGTACTCTACGTCGGCCTGCTTGAGTGGTCTTGGGCAGAAACCCCTGAGAAACACTTTCAGTGGCTGTATTGAATGGTGGAAGGTTGGGTGGTACTTCATTGTCAGTTGTGGTCCCTTCGGGTGTCCTGACCATGGCCCACTTGGTTGGCCATCGGCCACCACCGGCTCGCATGCTGTCACCCCCAGCAGTGGCTCCAGAGGTGTCCTGGCGATCCCCAGGCAGCATACTTTTCCGAGGCTTTCTCCCAGTTTTCTCCGTCATTGATGGGTTTTTGCATTTTATACCTACTGCCAGGTTTAATGAGCAGCCGCCTCTAACATGAGGAACAGATGCTGACCAGGTCACCGCCCACTATGGGAACAGACGTGCCTGGATTTATTTCTCTTTTGGTCCACGGGTGGTATTTTATTTCCCACCTACCCTGCATATCTGCTGGGCATTCCCCTATCCGCCACCTGGGGATGCACCCGATGGGGGACAGAAAACCCCACACGGGTTATTATTTTTATTATTATTATTATTACTTCTATTTGTAGCAATATTCTTGGTATCTCTTTTTCAATTTTTATATGCAAACATTAAATAATAGTGAAATTAAAATTTGAGTAAAACAATTCCTTTTCTATTAAAAGTTGATCCTGACCGCCCTTGCCGTGTAGCCTGTCAGGATGACATGGTCCGTCACCGTTTCTATCTTGTAAATGGAATTGATGGCTGGTTCCCCTTTGGTACTGAGTGTGGAAGGGGAGTGGCAGGGAAAAGGGCTTTCTGTGTTGCTGGCAAGTGTTTGGTATCTCATTATTCTGTTTAAGATAGTTATTTATTTTGATGTTTAAGTTCAAGTCTGATGTATAGCACAATCAGGAGTACTCTGTAAACTCCTTAATATCCCTTTTCACATGATAACTTTACTTAGGATTTGAACATTATTTCCTAAATTGCAGGCAAAATGGACATTCCTCACAATTAGAAATGAAATTGCTGCACCAAAAACAAAGAAATATCCCCATTCAATCCTTCTATTCTTCTTCCCATCCCATCCAATCAGTAACACACATCAGTGGTGCAGATTAAATTTCCTGGCAGCTTAAGTTATTATATCGCTAGCCTCTTCTCCAAAGAACAAATTAGACCAGACTTCTGTAATAAATTCAATTCTAAACTGCAATAGGAAAGATAATATAGAAAAATTGAGGAAATCCAGCATTTATAAATTATCTTGCATTGATTAAAATGCTGTTTATGTAGGCCAAACTAGCAGGAGTTCCTTAACCAGGCTAAAGGAACACCTTAAACATTTTAAATCCAGATCTTCTGACCTAATTTTGTATATCACCTCATCCTATCCAACCTTTCTTCGTCCTTCACTCCAGAAAATCTACATTTTCCAGATAAAGGCATCTGATTAAATCTGTTGGAAAAATGGAAATCCTACACCACAACCAAAAGTCCAATTGAGTGTTAGTTAATGATCATGTCTACTTTCTCCACTCCTTCATAAGACTATTTTCTACATTTTACTTAAAATTCACTTGCTTGATTTCTTTCTGAATCAATGATTCCATCTTCAGTAGGCCGATCATCTTTATGATCTTAATGCTCATAGGCGTTGGCAGAAAATTTTGCAGGGGAGGTAAACACAAAAATGCCTATTACCCAGGGTCAGACGCAATTTTTCCCAACCCGGGAAAATTTTACTTAAACGGCCCCCAACTGACCACAAATCCGCATCAATGAATCACTATGAATTATATTATCACTGTACTGAATATCCTCTTGAAATTAACTTAAAGTATATTTTAAATAACTAATTTATTTCGCACGTGATACTTGGCTTTTCCCTTGAAGCAGGTTAAAATCAGTTCTCGGAATGAGCCGGAACGCACTGGAACGTCGCTCCGGCGCATCACACTCGCTGATGATACCATTCCGTTTCATCAGACATTTAGAAATACCGTCCCTTATAACAAGCGTCCCATTTCATAAAAATTTCTGTTCCACTACCAATACAAGCGTTCCATTTCGTAACATTTTCCATTTCGAGCACTGGTTAAAATCCACTCCGACCTGCTATCTTCAGAGCCTATCTTCCTCCACTCAGTCTTTCTTCCCCTCACTTTCCTCTTCCCATCTACATCTCAGTGGTATTCAACCTTTTTGATCAGCGTACCCCTTCGAAAACTTTGAAGATGTGCATACCCACTGGTATGATCACATAATACGAACAAATCCACAGAAAATCTTTAAATGATTAGAACTAATTTTGGTCGACTAGATTAGTATTAACTGCATCTAATCGTAAAGATTATGAAAATGAATCTTCTGCATATCCTGGAAAAACCTCCCGTATTTCTGGTTGAATACCAATTTTTACCCCATTCCTCTACAACCCTCTCGCCTTCCTCCCTCAATATTTCTTTCAAGCACATATAGGCACTGCATTGACACTTTTGCATTACACACGTGTGAATTGATACAACAATTGGCATGGCTAAAAATGCGGAATTTATCTTACGAGAAATAAAAATAATCCCTAGTGGTCGAACTCGCTACATCGCTACAATTTTTAGTAAACATTAAAAATCCCTGATTTTATCAGTTTATATAGTTTTTTGAACATCAGAACTAGGGGTATGCTATTCCCCCACAGCCCTCCTCATTTCCATCACTGCCTATAATTATAAATTTCTATTGGCTATATGTTTACTTCACTTGATGATGTTGCACAACAATGAAACTTAGGTCTTATACAAATAAATGTTTATGTGGAATTACCAAGTAAGTCTTTTTTATTTCGACAATATGAAGAAATGAGTATGCTTTTCTTTATTTCTCTAATTTCTTCTTTGCCAGGATTTTGATGAAGATGGGGTATTGTTGGAGCATTCTGAATGGCAAACTAGCCTCCGTGGATTACTACATAGAAGGACAGAACGCAGCTTATTACCAAGCCCAATCCAAGTAAATGCAAGCATAGACAGAGATTCTCTCTCAGCACTCATAAAACGCTTAGATTTTCACGGTGAGTCATAAAGCTAAATAAGAGTATTACAAGTGATAGTCTTAGCACAAACGGGATGACCAACTGGGGCCCCACATGCTAGGGGACTCCAAAATTTTGCAAAAATAATTTTGGGCTAAATTTGCAAGGAAGTAACTCGCATTCCACATCTCTTTTATGGTAAATAGAAGTCATAATTCACATGCATTCATAGCAGTTTCATGAGTAGAACAAAGTTAAATTTAAGCCTGAAATGCCCAACTTGCAAATGACTGAATGACTCTCCTGTTGAGAGATCCAAGAACTCTGGAACTCTGGGGCCACCACTAAGTATTACCATAGCATTTTTAAAGCAAATTAACTTTCTGTAAGTGATAAAATAAATAGCAGATAAATGAATCATATTAGAATTAACATATTAAACCTTGGTAATGTCCCCTCTTATTTTGTTCTTTTGCCTAATAGATATTCTTATTTCTTTTAAATAGGTGCAGGTAGTAGTAACAATCCTAGTAGCACTGTCATAGCAGAAGTTCGCCCTTCCTCAATTGATCTAACAAATCCTGTTCATATTCATCTCTCAGATGCCCTTCATTTTGGAGCCAAACAAAGAAATGCATCCAAAGACCACATCCATAAACCTGCAAATTCAGGAGTTCTTACAGTCCAACCTAATTTTTTCATTTTATTCATCTTTTGCATTCACATTCAAATTCCATTACATATCAGCTACTCCTCAAGAGTTTGACGAAAATTCATTTTTCCTATCCTCAGTTTCACACCCATTTGTATAAAAATGTATTCAAATAGGCTGAATAAATTCATTTTTTCTAATCTTTTGTTTTATTGTCTGATAGTAACAAAACATTTTAGTTATTTTTTATGATTTATGACTAATTGTATAAAACTATATTGTACCAGTATCTTTAACATTTGGTAGCAGTTTATTTATTATGGTTATAAAATATAGTAGCACCTTATAGGATGGTCTAATAGAGTGATGGCAAATGATTTTTGTCGCGTTCCAAGAAAATAAAATTGAATCATCAGAATTTTTTTCCCATGCCACTAGTTAACTCCTTCTTTAAGAAACTTCATATACTATACAGACAATACAAGCTTACGCATGTCAAGTAAGATCGTGCGCATGCTACTTTCGACATGCGTGCCACGTATTTGCCAACCCTGATCTAACATTTACTTCCCTATCTAGCCTGTGCCACAGTTGGTGAGACTATCACATACTTGAAACTGTATCAGTTTATGGTGTAGATAATTTTTAGTCCAAGTAGTCCCATATTCAGTGGTTATGTTTTTAATTGTATCGTAGGCTGATTTTATTATAGAGATTGAAAATTTTTATATATATTAGACAAGATTAAAGAATAGATTTTTGTTAGTTTTGTTGCTTCATGTAAACATTGTTGGCGAAGAGTTAAAGGTTAAGTTTCACAAAATCCAATTATGGTATAAAAATTGTAACTACAATTTTAAATCACTTTATTCTTATTTAAAATCAATTTTGATGCCTGAAGATGATTCAGGAATGTTCAATCATAGGTACTGCACCAAATATTATGTGAATGTTAAGGAGAAGAAATTCCATGGATAAGATTGCACACAAGGCTCCTTGCCTATACTTGAGGGTGGCTTAAGAACGATTGGATTTTTGAGTATCTAATCAGAGTCAAATTTCAAGGAGAGCTAGGGCTAGCTAGTGCTTCACCTAGGTTACCAATGAGAAAGATCACTTGGATACCCACTCCTTTTATCCTCGAGTACTCGTGTCTGGGTCGAATCGACCCAGACCAACTTTAAACATCCATATCTTTTTATTTTTAAATGCAACTAACTTCATTCACATATTAGCTGAGTTTTACAATGTTTTAAACATGTCAAATGTGTCCGCAGGATCGGCACTGAAAATTTAATGATGAATAACAGCAAATAACTGATAGGTGTTGCTAGAAACTATACATAAAATGTTGCGCCCTTGATTTATTTTGCGCTTTACTCAATAGAAAACTTTAAGAAAATGTTTTCATCTTCTGTTATATTTTTTAATACTATTGATGACTTGTTATGGTCATATGTGTGAGTCATGGCTTTATTTGTAGCATTTCTCATATATGAACCATTTTTTTCAGTTTTGAAGAGAAAATAAGGCATTTTTACCATATAATTTTGACTGACAGTTAGTTATAATCTCCACGGGTAGCAAACTCGCTAAATTATCTCATATTGGAGTGGTCATTTATAAGTATGTAGTCTGTGCACGAGGACATGCCAGCCCGAGGTGCATTGCACCCTCGCTGCAATCCACGTGGGATGACAGCAAGAAAATTTTAGACAAGAGTAATGGATTGCGATGGGTCTTTTTCCCACTTTCTTTTCTGTCTCTGCTTGGTTTTCCCAACTCTGCTTCCTGTGCGGTCATAACCCATCATAAACATTTATGGTGCCCTGTGTTCAAGGATAAAATCTTGCCGTAGCGTCGGCAACAAAGGAATTCAGAGGTGAATGGGAATGGAAGGGGAATATTTGTTATATTTCCTTTGACTGATGGTATACTGACTGGCAAGGCGATCTGAAGAAATAAGGGGAGTAATTGGTGGTCTCCAGAAAGTACCCTAAGGGTTCCCGAAAAAGCAATTTCTCTCTCTTCCACACTATCAGGATAATATAAGTGTGCCAACTGTGTGAGAGGGAAAAGGACAGCAAAACCAAAGTAATTTGTCAAAATTATAGTAAATATATTTGCCAAGAGCATTGTTCTACTCTTTGTGTTAATTGTTTTCGAAGATCAAGATTTCAGGATGTTGAAAGTTCGGATGAAGATGTCAGTTGGAATTTTTGGTTTGAAATAAATACTTGCATAAAAATTCTTCAGTAAATTTTTTTAAAACTTTTGTTTACTTTTTCTATTGAAATATTTTTAGCATTACTAATAATGTTCAAAAATATTCTGGAAACCTAATCATTCTTTTTATGCGGTGTGTTAAATGCACTCTAACCTTTCCTCAGCCTTCATGAATGCCAACACCAATAGGTATGTATGCCCTGGATCTTAACTATTTTTTGAACTTTTTATTAATAACTTTTATATTAACCTCACTCGATATATATATCTTAAATTTAGTATAAATAATTGGTGGTATTAAAAATCTTGATTTACAACGTATTATTAAAAAAGAGCCGATTAATAATTAATTAATACATTTTAATATTACTAAATAAAAATAGTCCTCAATTTTATTTTTAGGGTTTTAATAGAATTGAAAAGAAACAGTACAGCCTAGCACAGAAAAGGGAACAGCCGGAACAGCCAAGAAAACAAAAGAAATACGAGAGTGCGCATCTTTGAGTTGGGTTTTTGAGTTTAAAATTCATTTCGTTCACTTTGATTTTATGGTGTTATATGGCTGAGGAAGAATCTCGTCTTGATCAGGTAACTTCATACTTATAAGAGATTAACGACGACCTCGTGTTCATTCATCTTTTTGTGATCGATTGCCGGTTTTAATTTCGTTGGGTAGAATTAAGCGAAAAAAAGTTTATTGCTAGTAAATGGCACGCTGCATTTGATTTGTACTAAAACAATGTCGACGTATGGACATCATTCCATTTCGTACATTTTTTGTGTATTAAGTTTAATTATTTCTTCCGGTGCATACTTCGTAGCTTTTTGAGTAATCAGAAGACTTAATTAAGCAAAGTTGTTGATCTCTTGGCTGATTTAATGGCGTCATAATCTTAAGATTTGCATTAATTAGGAGAAACCTATGCAGTTCTTTCACCGATTTGAAATTTGTTAGAAGTTAACCACGTGTATTTTATGTGGACTGAGGAAAAAGTGTAGACAATGAAAATGGTTATTAATTAGTCGAATGGATGTGTAAGCGTGATGTTTGAAGGTAAAAGTTAGTATGCTATCGAATTGTTCAAGTCGTGAAATTTCTATCTTTGCCTCTTGACATTTTCTTGTCACTCCATACTAATAAAAATGTTATTCTTACATCATTTTATAAATGATAGCCGATGATCAGAACTGCCAATAGTGCTTATTTGACTAGAGATTCCAGGGCAGTCCACCTAATTGTTAGTATATTTTAATCTTGCTAACGTGCACGCTAACCTGAATACTATTTTAATGAATAAATGAAAATATAATGTTTCCTCCAAAGTCCGATTTTCAGACAAAATTCTCCGGGTTATGCCATATTTTATACTGGCAACTCTTTGTCGAATGATTCATTCAAAGCAATGATGCATTTAGTTTATTTAGTTGATATTAAATTAGGTAATCAATGCCTACATACTAGTGGGATGGTTTTGAAATTCGTATTAAGCTTAGCTAAGCAACTTAAGGCATATAAGTTCTATATTTTTTTTACAAATCATTGAATTAAAGTTTAATTTGAGTTGCAATATAATAGTTTCAAATAATAGCGGAGTGATTTAGTAAGAGTACGAGAGATATTACATAATGCACTTAAGTTAACAGGACTATCATTCACCATGAAATTAAGTACAAATTTTCAGATTTGATTCTCTTGTTTCAGAGGCATGTTTGCAGTTTTCCACACAGCTGGTCTGTCGTGTTCTCTTTTGTGATGTCAAGAAATATGGTAAGTATTTCAATGTGTTTCTTTTAAGTAGTTTGCATATTGCAAATTTATAGAATCAAAAATATTACTTTTGTGGTGACAGTGTACCGTGAAATGTTTATTGAATTTTCTTCTTGATGTGTATTGATTTATTAAATGATTTAATGTTGACAATATTGAAATATTTGAGACATCCCAAATTGATTTAAATATTTTGCTTGGAAAAGGTAATCTATATTAAAATTTCTGGAGCAATTGTGGAAATATTTTGAGGAAAGCTGTTGGAGCTGATTTAGAATAGGTGAGGTGTCACTAGTGCCATAACTGGCAAGAAAATGTACTACATAGTACTTGAATCATAGCAGATTTCAAATATCTGAGTTACCATATAATTGCTTGGCTATTTGGTAGCTTTTCATATTTCAAACTTAAGAGTAGTTGACGTGTATGTATCATTGTTTGAACAGAAAAGAAGTTTGAGATGAAATTCATTTAGTTTACTTTGATTGTATGGCTGAGGAAGAATCGTGTCTTGATCAGGTAACTCTTCATACTTATAAGAAGAGACCTCGTGTTCATTCATCTTTTTTTGATCAATTGTCGGTTTTAATTTTATTAGAGTTAGAATTAAGCGAAAGCTTAAATGTATTTCTAGTAAATGGTGCACTGCATTGGATTTGGACTAATGCATTAATGTGGATGTGTGGACATCTTTCAGTTTTGTATATTAAGTTCTAATTATTTCTTCCAGTGCATAATTTGTAGCTTTTGGTTTAATTACAAACCTTACTGAAGCAGAGTTGATCTCTTGACTCCATGTTGAAATTTGTTAGAAGTTAACCACGTGTATTTTATGTGGACTGAGGAAAAAGTTTAGACATGAAAATGGTTATTAATTAGTCGAATGGATGTGCAAGCATGATGTTTGAAGGTAAAAGTTAGTATTCTATCGCATTGTTCAAGTGGTGAAATTTCTATAGTTGCCTCTGACATTTTTCTTGTCACTCTATACTAATAAAGATGTTGTTCCATCATTTTATAAATGATAGCCTATGATCTGCTGCCAACAGTGCCAATTTGACTTGAGATTATGGGGCAGCCCATTTAATTGTTCGTATATTTTAATCTTGCTAAAGCGTACGCTTAACTGAATAAATATTTCAATTAATAAATATTTTAATGAATAAAATGAAAATATAAGGTTTCCTCCAAGGTCTCAGATTTTCAGACAAAATTCTCCAGGTTATGCCATGTTTAATGTTGGCAACCCTTTATCGAATAATTCATTTAAAGCAATGATGTATTTAGTTTATTTAATTATTAAGTTCCGTAATTAATATATACTTGCCAGATGGCTTTGCAATTCGTATTAAGTTTAGCTAAGCAGCTTAAGGGATATAAGTTCTGTATTTCTTTTAAAATCTTTGAATTAAAGATTCATTTGATTTACAATATGTACAATAGTTTTGAATATTAGCCGAGTTATTTGGTAAGAGTATGAGAGACATTACATAATGTACTCATGTTATCAGGAATATTTTAAGTAGTTAGCATATTGCATTTATCATATTGGCTAAGTGATACTTTTTTTGGCTGTTATCTCAAGAAGCTTCCAGTGAGAGTGATCGACTCATTTTAATGAATAACTAGGATCAGTTAAGTTTTTTTAATGGCATCTATATACGTTCAATACTTGTACAGTGGGTTCTGCTTATTAGAATCATGTTGGGAAACCATTATTTGATTCAATTAACCGGCTGATTCGATTATGCGGAGGATGAGTACTTTAGGCATGTTAAATAAGAAAATGCTAAAATAGAATTTATACATATGTACTTTAATTAATTTTAAACACTTACTTTATCCAAAATACATATTATGTTGTTTTAAAATAATTTTCCGTCTTTTGAATCAAATTGTCATTAGTATGAGACACTGAGTCACCTTGTACAAGTGGCTGAACTACTCTGGCCATGCTCCTCTCAGCTCAGCATGTATGATTTCTTGAGAGGAAGGGGCTGGTAGTGACTGCACTTCTTGGTCTTCTTTCTCTATATCTTCAGCAACACTCGATTTGTTACTTAATATTTCAGCAACAATGTCATCATCGATTAAATTCCACCTATTCAGCTCTTCATCAATTTCCTCCACATCATTTTCTGCTTCATTGTTTTCTTCAACCAAAAGAAAACAAGCTTTTCTGAAGCAGTTAGCAATAGTTGTGGATGATACTTGCTCCCAAGCCTTCTTCAACATGTGAATGTCATCTAACACATTAATCTTTTTGGAAATTTCAGAAGCACTTTTTTCACTATTTTTCTCGTCAGTAATTTCAATGATCATTTTTCTCATCTCGTCGATCAATGGTCTTAAGTGTTTTTATTATCCCTTAATCTAAAGGTAATGATCGATGTATTTGCTGGAAGAAAAACCAGTTGGATGTTGTCCATTGGCACTCTTGGGTGAGCGGTACAATTGTCCAAAAGCAATGCAATCTTCCTTCTTTGAGCCACCAAGTTCCTTATCCCACTGTAGTAAAAACTCAGAGAAAATCTGGTTTGTCATACAAGCATTTCGATTGTTTTTGTATACAGCTGGTAGTGATACACCTCAAAAACACCGTGGGTTTTTTGATTTTCCTATGGCCAGGAGATTCCTTTTATCAGTTCCACTCATATTACAGGTAACGAGAACTGTTACATGGTCTTTCTGTTTCCTCCAGAATTGAAAGTGTTTTGAAATGCTAAGGAGGAATCTGGCAACACTCTGTAACAAAGGCCCGTTTCATGTGTGTTATAGATTTCATCCAGTTCGTACTGTTTCAAAAGGTCGGGGAGAACTGACCTATTTCACTCTTCAGCTGCTGGTTGGTTAGCATCTTGCTTCTCTCCATGCAATATTTTATGAACAATGTTGTTCCTGTCCTATTTTGCCAACAGCTAATGGAAATTTCCATATTCTTAGGAAAAGGAAGGAATTATTCTTCGGGTTAATCCCAAGAAGGCCCTAAAACCCTACAGCATGTGATTCAATTAACCGAAATAAGTGATTCCAATAAGAGGAGAATTCTGAGTACTTTGGATACAAAATGGTTTTGGTTTTCCTATTTTGATTCAATTAACCAGTGATTCTATAAAGCGGAACCCACTGTACAAGCTTTTCCAATTAATGTTGCAAGTGTAGTAACTTAAGCTTATACTGGAAAGTGATAAATCTCAACTTCTTGAAATGGGTATTTCATCGAGAAAGTCAAATAATTAATTGAAATTATGGAAACATTTTGAGACAGATCCCAAAGTGATTAAAATATTTTGCTTGGAAAAGGTAATCTGTATTAAAATTGCTGAAGCAATTGTAGAAATACTTTTGGAATACATGCAAATTTTTTTAGTGTGTATAACCTTATGCTAATGAAAGTTTATTGGGTACTTGTGTATTAACGGGGAGCCCAGCGGTAACGCTACTTAAAAAATGAAAATAAGAAGCAAATTTTATTTAAATTGTTTTATTTTTTAAATAACAACAGTTAGTAAACTAAATAACAATGAAAATGTAACAATCACATTTGACTTTCTGGTTAATACACAAGTACCCGAAGGATATATTGACGAGCCTTCGGCTCGCTTTGTTTTAATGGGTAGTCGTCTCTGGGCGCTACCGCACCTTTCGCCTGGCCCGGAACCAAACTATCCCTCCGCGTTGTCCGGTGATTGGGTTTGTAAATGTCGAGACCGGCCAATTAGTTTCTGTTAATGTTGTTTTGAAAATAAAATATCGTAAATCCAACAATACGGTTCATTTCCGCTGGGCTCCCCGTTAATATACAAGTACCGTTTATTGTGATAATTCGCTTTTGTTGTTGTGGTTGCCTAATCATCATTTGAGCATGCAAAAACTGTACACGATGTATTTATCCAATACAATTTTAGTGCATTTTATTTTATAAATGTTCAGTCAATTAAATCAACATAGCAAATAAACGATAATTGCAGGGTATATGTGATCTATTATGTCAGGGGTGCCCAACCTGTAGGCCATATGCGGCCCACCACCAGTGTTTCATAGTTTTTAAAACTTCATTTATTTTAATTAACTACCAAATATTATTTTCCATGTAGCAAAATCTGTTAAGATGCCTATATAACGTTGAATAGCAACATCTTTGTAAATATTTCTCAATTCAAGTAAGTTCTTTTTAATGCTGTTATTATTTATCAAAGATATTTCTAAGATTGAATTCCATCATGATTTTTAATATTGTAATGTTACCATTAAAAAATTAATTCTAAATTGATTTCCATGCATATGGTGGTCTGAGGACATTTAATTTTCACAAAAGCATTTGGAACAAACAAATTCGCATACATTTTATCATCCAAAGAATTTATTCTGAAACTACGAGAGGAATTGGTAGACCTTATTATCTGAATATCCCATCTATATGACATTCCAAATTCAACAATGTATTTATGCGAATTTAGTTGTTCTTCATCCCATATTAAAAGGGCATGTTTAAAGAACCTAGATGAAGAAGTTCTTGTAGCCCTTTCTATTATTGCGACAAATATAAAGCGTCTTTGTACCAAAACGGCAATCCCAAATTTTCTGTCGAAGAGCATAACATTTTTACACGTTGAATTGTGTGTACTTAATTTACAATAAAATTTTACAATTATTTGAATATTACTTTACCAGTCATAACAATCTAAAATAATTGCGACTTTTGTTTTTTATTTAAAAATGTGTATTTACGCAGTGAAATTAATTAGGGGTGGTTTGGTGTGCCACGATGTATTTAAGCATGCATGGTGTGCCATGGAGCAAAAAAGGTTGGAGAGCACTGCCCTAGCATTTAGGCCTCCTGCCACCGTTAACCGAATTTCCTACCCACCCTTTTTTTTAGTGAGCCGGTTCTTAATTTTTTCTAGCTCATCACTGATTATATATTATTATTCATATATGCATTCAAACATTAAGATTCCCCTGCGTGTACCACATTTTTTCATATGTAGATCAAAATTATTAATTTTTTGATATGTAGCATTATTGTTTTATTATTTTTTATAATATTTTAATATGCTAAATTAAAATTGTGATAAAGTAATTGTCAAAAATCATAATTTTAAAAATATAAATCATCAAAAACATTCTTCACGATCCAATGATGCCAAAGAAACGTGAAGCATGAATCATATATTTCTATTTCTGTTTTTCAATGTTTTCTGCCTTAGGAGATATATTTTTTGTGTTAGACCCATGAAATTTACAGGGAAAAGAGTTAAATTGGCCACCAGATGATGCAATATTATGCAACACTGCTGAAATATCACAATATTTAGGATACTTTATGAAATTTGATGTGCGAAATTTAAAAGATCATAAGATATTAGACTGGGATCGCACTGTGCATAAGATATCTATATTTAAAAAAAAATTTCATTTGAAATAAAATCGTTATAACGAATCGCGTTGGCCGGGGCCCCGTTAAGCGGGGCTCACCTGTATAGCCATTATATTAGATGCTGTAATTCATCAATAATTTGCAGTTATGAAGAACTACAAAACTGTTTCAAAAATTTGGTGGTAGCAGGAGGTGCCTTTTAAATTATCAACTTAAGGTTTGAGTTGACAGATAGAAAGTTGATATTTCTTCATTGACTATTGAGTATATTTACTTTGCCATACACTTTTATTGCTAAACTTATAGAGTTTAAGGTTTGAATTATAAATAAATCTCGGTAAATAAAATATTTTTATTGTGCCCAATTTTTCATTTGATTTAATTTCAATTGATTATTTTGTAATATAATGTGATTGCTCTGTTTCTGCTAATAACTAACGCTTTATTATCTTAAAAAAATGATTGCCTATTGGTTTGTCAGTTCAGGCAATATGGAACGTTAAAATTTTAAAACTAATCTTCAAATAAATCTGTTACATATCATAATTATTTGAATAAACTCTTGAAGAATTTTAAATGTTACAATTCTAAATAGGCCTCAGTAAATAACATGTGCTATTTCATATTGTAAGCAAATTAATCTTACATATATTCAGATTTTTTATATTATATTTCTTATTGAATTCACCATAACCATTTTTCCTCTTTATTTTAGGTACTCGCAGTTGATGCTGAGCCAAAATGCACTGGTTTGAGCCAGGAATCGAAGAGTACTGCTTTGCTGTGATGATAATTGATGCACCTGGCTGTGAGAGTCAAGAGGATTATGAGCTGGAGGCTATATATGGGATGAGAGGTTTTTTATCTGTATGTTGCTAATTCTGGTTTGTTCACTATAACAGATGACAAATATCTTCTATAATATATAGCTGTCTCTTACATAGAATATAGGAGGAGAATATAAATTATAAGGCATTTCCAGATGAGCTAGACTGAAATTTGGCATGGTTATAGATTTTTGGTTACAACTGATGGAAAAATACAATATTATCAGAACTCAAATTTTTAGGGACTTATTTTGTTTCAGAATAAGCCAAGATTAAACCAATTCCCAAAAACTTGCTCTTTAAAATATTGTTTAATCAATTTATACTTAAAGTAAAAAAAAAATATATTTTAAAAACTTTTAACAGGTATTGCCTGCAAGAATATATTATTTCTGAGAATATAAGGTGGCAATTTTGTTTGAACTTGAAAAACATTCTGATAACTCACCTTTTATAAAATATATTTAATTTTGCTTATAAATTTATGCGTATGAGGTTAATTTTCAGTTTGAGCTTGAAAAACTTTAATTAAATTTTATAAAGAATATTCCATTTTGTTTGTAAAAGTTTATTAGCATACTCCTATAAATTGTTAATTTTCATAAAAAATTTGACTTCTGTTAATAAAGAATCTAATATATTAACAAGTTATTTATGAATTACAGAAGACTGTATATAAAAATATATTTTGAATTAATGAACTTTAGAAAACAAGTTTTCGTATTTAGATCGACTTTTGGGACAGCACTGGATTTGCTCACGTTTGCAGACTTATCATGTGTTTCTATCATGAATATCGTTCAGCAAATTGGTTGTTGGAAAGTAATTAAATTTGATCTTAATAGGTGCAGTTGTTAAAAAAGATTTTTTCTATCAGGATTTTCAGCGTTCTACATAAAAAATTTTACCAAGAGGGTTTGTCATGGTTAAATAATTCCAGATTTTGTTTAATAATTTGAAGATGGTTGGAGATAAATGTGCAATATGCTTGACTTAATTCAGAAAAGAAATTGGATTTTTGTTTATTCAAGGCAGGAAAAATTCTGAGTCAATAAAAATTCTATTGTATTCAAGTTATCAAAATCAGAGATTAATGCAAATGTAATTTCAGTAAGTTTTGAGAGCTTTGATTGTAAATCGGGACTGAATATTTATGTAAAGGAAAATAGTTTAATTGTTAAAAGATTATTAATTCATGCGTTGGAAATAGTAATTTGTTCTTAATTCGAGGTGACATTTAGAAAAAATTCTAAGTTAGTCGAGAGACAAAATTCTTAAGTCAAGCAAATTTCCATCAATATCCAATTTGCTAGACATTATTTATTTGTAAATAATTTTTTTTCATATGTAATGAGTCGTTATATTATTCAGAACAATCGTAAATTCTTTTTACAATCCAAATGTATAAACTATTGATTTCCATTCTATATAATTACTGCCATTTTTTACTTTCTCATGTATGAAGTATATTGAGGAAGTATTATAATTGCAAAAAAAGTCGATGGAGATTTTGATGGAAATATACGTTTTAGGTATAGCTGAGCCCAAAAGAGTTGTTTTTGCTGTGCTGTCTGTCTGTTTGCAGCTCTAGAGCCTAAACGGTAGACCGAAAATACTTAGGTATTTTATCATACAGAATAGAACGAAGAAATTGCACAATAATTAAGGGGTTTATTCTAAGCAATTTTAACAATAATTTGATTTTCTCAAAAACGACTCTGATTTCGATCAAATTTCAGACAGTTACTTGAGTTTGTCTACAATAATACTACAAAGTTCATACTTATCAATAAATGAATATAAGGCTAGCTTATTCTTGTGCAACTTTAATAACAATTGGATTTTCAAAAAAATCGGTACAACATACATAGTACAAACTTTCTCACATACTGTATATACCTGAATATAAGATGAGGTTTTGTTCCAATTTTTATGACCAAAAATCGCTAGTCGTCTTATAATCGCAATAGTTTGACTGACAGAGGAACCAAAGCTGGAGATGGGAAGAATCGAATAGCTGTAATCGAAATATTCTATTCTTAAAATCAATCGAAACAATCGATTATTAAAAGTAGTAGTAGAAAATGAATCAATTCAAATTTATTCAAAGATAAATACTCTTTTGAATTTATCCTATATACTCGTATTATGCACGTAGTGAAGCTGCGTGCGTCTGTGTGTACGAACCTCGCGTAATTATATCGGCATATTTCTCGAGAGCCGTTCATCGTAAAAGATATGCGGTAAACAGCGTTTTGTTTCTACTGGCTATGAGGTCCCTGGAAAAATATTTTCGTTTGCTAAAGTTTCCCGGGTTCGAATCCAGGAGACAGTTATATTTTCCCATAAGTTTACACGGGATTTTATCCTTGTCAAATTATTTTGTAAGAATGGAATGCTTTTATTTAATGTTTGCTATATTTTAAATTTTTTCTGCACTTCAAGAAAATTTTAAAATTGTAATTTTGTTTTGTGCTATGTTCAAAGGCGATAAGTCTGATACAAGTAAGTTCAGAATTTTTCTGTCCCAGTCCATCAAAATTTTAAAATTGTAATTTTTTGTGCTATGTTCAAAGGCCATAAGTCTGATACAAGTTCAGAATTTTTCTAATGCTTTCATTTAATGTTTGCTATATTTTGAACTTTTTCTGCACTTCAAGAAAATTTTAAAATTGTAATTTTGTTTTGTGCTACGTTCAAAGGCCATAAGTTTGATACAAGTAAGTTCAGAATTTTTCTAATGCTTTCATTTAATGTTTGCTATATTTTAAATTTTTTCTGCATTTCAAGAAAATTTTAAAATTGTAATTTTGTTTTATGCTATTTTCAAAGACCATAAGTCAGATACAAGTTCAGAATTTTTCTGTCCCAGTTCATCAAAATTATATACTAAGTCCAGAGTCCAAAGTCCAGACTCAAAAATTATTCTGTCCAAAATGTAAACAAACCATTTCTTTTTAAGGTCCAGAGTCCAGACATTTTTTCAAGTCCAGAAGAGGAATTCACTTTGAAGTGCAGGATAAAATAAGAAGAGGAAAATTATATTTCAGAGTGCAGAATTTTTATTGAACTTGTTGTATGCATACATGTACCTTTTTTAATTGTAATAAAGACAATTTATTATAAACAAAACCTGTGTACTCCTTTTAGCTAAAACTAATTTTTTTTCCCGGAGCCTGTTTTAGGTATCTTAAGACTTAAGGGGTTTTTTTTAGGTATATTTTGACCCAAAAATCCATATTTTTAGCCTAAAAATGCCATTTAACCCATATTTTTGGCTTAAAAATGCCATTTTTATCACTGATTTTTCTAATTTTTGCTGTTTGTTGATCAAATTATTATTGAACAGCTGATAGAACTGCAAATATCACAAGACAATTTATCTACAGCTGACTTAACTGCATATTACAAGAAGACAATAAGAACATGAATAAACATCAAACACAATTTGCAGCTGAAATAAATTGGACAAGTGCTTAAAATATTACTTGCCTCTAATAAAAATAACTGCGACTGGGTTGTAAAAAATTAATACACATTTCAACTACGGAACAGCTAGCCATCAGTGGCAAAATGCCACTGAGGACAACTGCTCAGTAGCTGGAATGCATGTATCAATTTTTTCACAATCCACTCGCAGCTATTTTTATGAGGGACAAGTAATTTTTTAAGCACTTATTCTAGAATCACTACAAAAAACAAACATTTCACATAATCAATGGCCTAACACTAATTAATAATTTCTCTTGTTGGTCAAGAAATACATTAAGTAAAAATGAGTGCATTCAATTGATTCTAAATAGGAGCAATGTTCCCATAAATGACGAAAAAAAAACGCATTATTGAATCATGCAAAGCAATGCTTAATTAAAATTACTTAAATAACATTCTAATAAATTATTCAATGCAAGAAACAAACTTTTAAATGCAATATTTAAAGAAATTTATTTGCCAAATTAAATTTCATTGTATAAATGCATTAAAATTACACTACAGTCGCGAGCATAGATAATCTAACATAAGTCTGACTTTGCGATGGTATCTGTTGACTTGACTATTCCGTAAGAATTGAATGTAAACATACAGCAGTCCAGTTGGAAGGTGGGAAGGAGTGCGAGGGTCAGGGCATAGCATACTAGGAGGGAGGGAAGCAGTGTAAGGCCAGGCTAAGCTTTATCTACACACACATGACATCATACACTAGAATGAAGAAAGCAGGGAGAAAGCTAATTTCATCAAAACATATAAGGAAATTTTTTTCTAAGATTTGGAGGGACGAGTTATTTTTGCTTTAATTACAACAAGAAGAGTTTCTAGCCAGGAATTAGAAGGGTGGAACTCAAGTCTCTCACATGTGTATTATACATAACTATTTGTTGAAAATGGGACGAAAGCCTCATTTAAACACATAATTTTAATCCAAGAAAATACAGCAACTACAAGAGTATCACCTATTTAAACATTTCTTTTTTCTTCCCTTTCCCTCCCTCTTCCCCCTCCCTATTGCATCTTTGAACTTCTCCAGGTAAACGTGAGAGATCTTCGTTTCACTCTAAGCTTAATATATTCTACATTCTACTGTATGACGTCCCATAGGATAGGGACGTTCCTCAGCAACCTTCCCTCCCTTCTAGTGAGTGTGAGCTTAACCTGGTATTACTCACACCACTTCCCTCCCTCCTAGTATACTATGACCTGACCCTCGCATCCCTTCTCACCCTCCAACTGGACTACTGTATGTACTACTCGTACGGAATCACCGAGTCAACAAACACCACTGCAGAGTCGGACTTCGATTATCTATGCTCGCGACTGTACTTCAATTAGATGTTTCACTGTTTTTTTAAAGATTTATTGCATAATGTAAAACCAGAGACTACATTTACTTCTGGTAACAGTTTAATTTTGTCTTGCTTGGTATTAAAAATATAACTGAACTTAACTGAGGTGAGATTATATTTACAACATCCAAAACATATTTGCTCTTATGTAAAGTTCACATTCAAAGCTATTACACAAAATATAACTGAGTTGATCAAAGCAAATGCATTATTTATGAATAAATTGGCATATTCTCAAGTTTCAATTTTATATATCCAAGTAAACATAGTAAGTGTATATAACTGACCAATTGGAGGTGTAAAATTTAAGTAGTAATTGCACTGCATGACTCAACTCTGATTATTGTTAACAAATTACATTGTTCCTTATTGATAGCTTAACACTCATGGCCAATTTGTTAATTTACAAGTAAAATCAGCAAATCAAATCATTTTTATCATTAAAAATTTATCAATAATTATATTTTTTTAAAGTTAAAAATGTGCAAATATATGTAGCAATACATTAACATTACAAAATATTATATTTATTAAAAAACTGATATTTGAAGAATTTGCAGATTGTAATTTATGAAATGACTGAATAGGTAATAAAACTTAAGTACATATTTCATTAAATATTTGGATGAAATTAAGTTATGATAAATTTAAAGAATATCTTCTCAGTAAAGCTTAGAATATGTCAAAAACTCATAAGTTTGGCAAATTCATCATTATGATTTGATGGTAATAGTTTAATGAAAAATATTTAAAATTAATAGCCATAAATGGTTAATTAATCTCAAATACAACTTGACCAACGAGAGACATTAACATTTATATTAGAGACCATCTTAAGAATAAAAAATAACTACAAAATTGAATGAGCTTCCCACAATATATATATATATCTATATATAAACTGAGGAGGAGTAAAACTGGTAGAATTCCGCATTAATAACAACCTAGTAGTGACTAACACATGGTTCAAAAACCATAAACAAAGGCTGTACACATGGAAAAGCCCAGGAGATACAAGGGATGTTCAAATTTGACTTGAACTTTATTTTTTATGAAAATCTTATATATAACACAATGAGCTGATGAGGTGTGTACATTATCGTTATAATGTTAGCAATACAAAAAACTGTTTTGTTGCCATAGCAATTCATGTCAGAGCTAACAAAGATGGCACCTGAACGTGTTTCTGCTTCAGTGGAACAACACATTATTGTTAAATTTCTCTGTAAGCAAGGTGTAAAAGAGACTGGAATTCATCGGTGACTTCGAGTACAGTATCATTCAAAGAGGGCCACAAACGTGTGGAGAACAAGAACACAAAGCAGGACCAGCAACTGCAATTACGGAGGTTGATGAGCTCGTTCGGAGGGGCACGAGAATGTCACTGCGTGAATTAGCGTTGCAAGTTAACATTAGTACTGGTAGTGCTGAGACTTTACTTCAGTTGTAACCAGAACAAAAGGCGATATGGGTTCAAATTTCAGGGGTTCTGAGTGAACAATTTCTGAGGGAAGGTGCTGATTTTTTTTAATCGTATCATAACCACGGACGAGACATGGGTCCATCACTTTACTTCAGAAAACAACTGTTCCAGTATGGAGTGGCAACACAAATCCTCCTACACAGAAAAAATTCAAAATGGTGGCTTCAGTAAACAATGTGATGGCTCCTGTTTTGGGATGCTCAAGGCATTATTCATGTGGATTTCCTGGAACAAGGCTATACAATTAACCCTTCAGCGCCGGCCTCTGTGCATGGTACTGACTTCATTTTCTTTCCTTATCGCTGGCCTTTTTGTGTGCTAGGGACCGAGGCCACGGTGTTAGGGATGGGCTGGATTTAAATACTCTTCTTCCTTACAGCCAGTGGGTATTTAACCCAAATGACCGATTTGAAAGTACTTTGATATAATCATTTATAAGTTTTTATTAATAATCGGATTTACGTGAAATTTTTGGAATATATACGTTATACTATGTTTATTACACCATATGTTTTATATAACTCTATTACAATAAGATTATGCATTATCACACGAGGAAATAATAAAAGTTTTTCCACAAAAATGTTTAACACTTAATCACTGCTTTTAGTGCTAGATTTGTTCCCATGCACTTCAACTCCATTCAAATGATGTGCTCAAGTTCTTTGCATACATAAACTAGTCGCTCCGTTCTCCTAAGACGCAGCTGTTGAGAATCTCTTCCCACTATCTTTATCTCTTCCAAACACAGATGCAGTGGCTCTCGAGAAATGTTTACGAATAACATCGCATGAATGGTACAGATGAGAACGAGAGTGAATCACCTCTAGCTGGCCCGTTCTCCTTACTTTCATGATAGCTTACTGCTGAAATAAAGCTCGTCTTATCATCAGCTGATTTTTAAATGTCTGCGCAATAAGGAGTAACAATTCCTCAAATTTAATTAGGAGTAATTTCCTTTGAACTGAAGGAACGAATATTAAGTCACTTAACAAATAAGTATACTTCCTTAGAAAACAACTCCACCATTTATAGTCAGTACCATGCAGAGGCAAAAAACCGAATGAAAACCAAAGGGTCAGAGCGATTCTATTACTTTCCAGCAATGTAAACTCTCAACAAAAAAGAAAAGTGTTTAGATTTGATTTCTACCACTAATAATTCGTATTGGTTGACGTCACTAAGTGCATCCGAAAAATTTTTCTTGGGTTGTTTATAATCTCTTTCAAAACCAACTCCATATCTTCTCATGCTCACGTAAATGAGTCAGAGAGTGGGATAAACAAGCAACAGTCTAAAGGGGTTCAGAATATAAGCTTTAGCTGTCAGCATATCTTTCTTGATAACTAACTGAAAGATTAAATGAACTTTTGGAATGGTATTAGCATTCGACTTGGCAATTTTGAACAGATGTATTATCATTGAGCCTATTATATCGAAAGTCGATATTTTCTTATCGAAATTGTCGAATTTTTTTATAAGTTTCTTAGAAGACATAGCTGGAAGTCTTACATAAAGAAAGAGATTATATCTTAAAGTGATTTAGAGATATAAATTAACTGTTAGGAATTTACAGATATTGAAGGTGAGGGAATAAAACATGATTTTTACTCGCATCAACCAGGAAAGCAGGCGCCATCACAGCAGACGAAATTTAATTTTTACTAAATAAAATATTAGGGAAAAATATTTTGCTCAATGGTCACTTAAGAAACAAATGTTTTACTATAAAAATGTGAAAGCCAATCGAAAAAAAACTAATTAAAATATAGCAAATTAAAACCAGTGCGGCATGGATCCGTACCACACACAGAGGCCGGTGATAAGGTAAGAAATTGAGGTCCATACCATGCACAGATGCCGGCATAGAGTGATTAAATACCAACCGGCCGTCCGATAGAGTGGTATTTAAATCTACCCCGTCGCTGAAGGGCTAATGCTGCTTATTACTCAGCACTCCTAAAAAAGTCTGAAACCAGTTCTAAGGAAGAAACGAACAGGTCTTCTGTCCAAAGGAATTTGTTTTCTCCATGGCAGCACCCAACCACATAAGAATAACTTGGCTGTGAATATACTGGCTGAATTGGGGTGGGACATTCTTCCCCATACTTCTTATAGTCCTGATTTGTCACCGTGTGACTTTCATCTGTTTACGCCACTGAAAGAGCACTTAGTAGGCAATAAATTCAGTTTGAATGGCGAGGTGAAAAATGCAGTCAACTGGTGTTGACATCAACCGAAAGATTCCTTTGAAACTGGAATACAAAAACTACTAGAACACTGGATCAAGTGTATTCTGAAGGAGAGAGAGCACATAAAAAAGTGACTATTATTATGGTGCTGGATACTTTACGATTTAATCATAAATAAAGTCCAGATCAAATTTGAACACCCCTTGTAGAATGAGATGCCAAATAGATTGCATCCTATTAAAACAAAGATTCAGGAACAGCATAAAAAATGCTAAGACATTACCAGGAGCAGACACTGAATGAGATCACATCCTTCTAATAGTCGACGTAACTACAAAGCTTAAACAAATAAGGAAAACGAGAAGAGAAAGACAGACTTGGGACCTAGAAAAACTGAAAGAAAAGAATGATGCATTCAGCATAAAGTTGGAAGATCGCCTTAGAAATTTGGAAAACAAACTGAAGACTGTGGATACAGAATGGGAGGAAATTAAAAATAGTATCAAAGATACCTTGAAAAAAGAGATTGGGAATCGAGAAGAAAATCAAAAAATAGTTAACAGTGAAGAAGGTAGAGCCAATTATAGATGCATAAAAATTGAGTTGAGAAGGGTAACAGATAAAGCTATGGAAGTTTGGATAAAATAAAAATGTAGGATATACAACAGACGGAGAAGATAGGACGATATGATGTACGCCAGGGCACTAGAGTTAGAAGACAAGAAGCCTAATGGAATTCATGATAAAGGAATTACGACTACGGATGAAAAATAGCCACAGAACCAACAGGTATGGAAAGAATACATTAAGGAACTATACAACAAGCAGGCAGGATCGGCACAAATAAAACTGGAAGAAGAGGATAACATTGAAGAAGATAACTTGGAACCAAGTATTATGAAAAGCAAAGTATAAAAGGCGATACTGGTACTGAAGAATGAAAAAGCTACAGGCAGCAATGGAATACTGGCAGAGGTACTTAAAGTCATGGGATCGGAAGGACTAAAAGTGATTACGAAACTAATTAACAAGATTTATGACTCGGGAGAGTGGCCTAAGGGATCTTAGATGTAACAATGATCCCTCTAATGAAGAAGCCAGAGGCAATGCAGTGTAAAGACTACCAAACGATAAGCCTACCGTCACACACTTCAAAGATCATCACGAGGATTCTTAATATAAGGCTAGAGAAAAAGGCTAAAGAAATGCTAGGGGGATGATCAATTCTGCTTCAGAAAAGGACGAGGATCCTGAGATGTTATCATTATCATTATTTATCAGTCAGAGAAAATGCTTGCAGAATGCAAGCACACCTACACTAGTCCCCCTTGTCAACGTATTGTAGTCTTCGATAATTTCACTAGTCTTCTTTGTCTACGTAACCTATGTGGCGATTGTAGTCTTCGATAATTTCCGGCCTCTGAGCATTTCCCCGCTCATCACTGAAATTTCCTTCTCCCGGTGGATCGTGAATAATGGTGTAAGTATAAAGACAATATATAAGGGCAAAGGGAGAATGAATATAAAAAAATCAACTTACCAAGGAAAGAATCGAGATTTTCACATCTCTATCAAGAAAAAAATTCTCGTCCCAACTAACGCTAACGAATGAATATATGTGTTCTAAAGATGCAGAAGAAAAAAGGGAGGAAGAAAATAATGGTAAGGGTTTCAAGAAACTTCTCCTATGCAAGGACATTTTTATTGCCCACACGTGGAGTGTGAAGTGAGTTACGGTTAGAGAGCAGCTGGGTTAAGTCTCTCTCCCTTACTCTTGGTGTAAGGTCTCCTCACCCCCAGTATTGGAACCTACGGCGTGTTTCCTCAACAAATCTTGAGAAGAGGCTTCTAGGATGATCCTCCAAAATTTTACACATCCAGGATGAATGCACCATCTGAGGTTAAACTAATAACATTTTACCAAAATTTGCTCGGCGGGTTGCATACCTTTTCTGCCAACGCACGTTACTGACCACTGCATATGCAGTACTCCTCAAAAAATAAATATTTTTAGAAATTTTGACATTTTCCCTGTTTAACATCATATTTAGGTCATAAATGTGAAGTCATATTGAATTTCTTCAATAAAAATTTTTTCCGTAATCCGGTAATTCGCAATAATTTTTTTCTGCAATGAACATGTTAAACTCCGGAGTTTGTGTCTCGATTGTAACTAATTTTGAAATGCAAAGAATTATACCTGACACTCATTCACGTGTTACCGCAATGGGGAAAGTGCTACTGAATTCAAAACCATTATCTTGAGGGAAAATATCCAATCCCTTAGAGCTGGGAGAGAGCCGTAAACCCTTCTCTAAGGGAAAGGAGGGAGAGGAAAAAGAGCCTTTACCCCCTCCTCCACTATCACTGTTGCCATATTGCTTGACAGCTCGTTCAAGATTAGTAGTTCACCAAAATTCCAGTCGAGCGGTTGTAAGGTGGTGCAGTTCTTTTGTCCAGGACTGTACCAGGACATCAAACATATCATATTTAAAGTGGGAAGCTCATTCATTCTAATTGATAACACAAAACTGATTACTCACCCATCTTCTTTCTTGATATAGCAAAGTAGAACTGGTCTGAGGCAGACAGGATGTCAGCTGTTTTAGACTTCATTTCTTGGAGACACACATCTGAAACAATGACAGAACCAAATCAGAAATCTTGCACCCCAGGATAAAAATTCTACACAAAATCTTCTAAATTTATTATTCATACATTTTTAAAAACACATCCTCATTTGCTGAGGTAAACTATTATTTTTACACTTAAAACACTGAATATATATTGATAACAAACCCTGAAGTCAACGTAACTAAACCTGATTCCTATTTACTAATTTTTTCCATTGATAATTACAAACTATAATCTAAGAATTGCTCTGAATCCTACAAAAATGCCATTTACAGCTCATTGGAATAAAATCCGTGAGATAAAAATTGAGATATCTGACATACAACGTTGCATAGTTTTAAATTAATCTTAATTAATATTAAGTGGAGTATAGCTCCATTACTATATATTTTGGATTCAATATTTGCTGTTAAACAAATCCTTTATTCCTAAAATGTTTAGCAACTCTTCAAAGAAAATAATACTTTACAATGATAAAATCATTCATTAAACATGTTATGAAGTAGCAAAAAGTTGTACTTAAAAACAAATTTAGAATAATTATTTGATTATACATAAAATATGATAAATATTACACTTATTATACAGATTGTAAGGAAATTTCAATTCAAGCACATTTTATCAAATATATATAATAATATACCTCCTTTATTGCTACATAAAACTATAGGATGAAACTTGAACTAGATTTTTGTCTAACCAATAATGAGAAAATTAATTTATAGTTAAAATTTGGAAATAGTAGAGAATTTGATCACTTTTAATAGGAATAAGAAGGTAATAAACAGAATCAATAATCAGCACAGGTATCAATCACATGAATTTCAAACATGTCAACTATGAATCAATGTCAAAAAGAGAAGTTATTTAAGATTTTCTTACCTTTGAAAAGATAAATCCTTGAGTGGTGAGATGTCACTGTGCAGTAAATGCTCCTTCACGGCGGCTGCATCACAAAATAGTAACAATACCTTTATTTTTCCATAAGATCAAAGTTACATGGGAAATTGTCAATAAGACAAACACAATCACAAAAGAAAATATGTCACAAGAAAAACAATAATACATAAAAACATCAGTCATACATTACATTAGCAAAAGAGGACAGTGAATAATTACATATACAAATTCATATCTCATTATATTACAGAACAAGAATGAACAATGGTATTAAGAGAATAGTTACTTAATGTCCAATAGCCACGCTGGCGATTACAAACAGGAAAGGATTCAAATATTAAATAACTTTCGATAAAAACTTCACAAATGGTGAAAGTCACTTTCTTAAATAATATAATTGCCACTACCACTTTGTTTTCAATCTCTGAGTCCATCAGTCCTTCGTATTTTGAGGATGAATTATAAAAATTCATTTCTATTTGACACAGCAAGTTTCACAGGTTACGGAAATAGGTAGTTTTGGTGGTCGTGCTCACCACACACTTTTGAGTAGAAATGTTGCACAAGATTCCATTGCCACTTTCACAGGATAAAACTAATCTGATTTTTACATATAATCTGGACATATTCATTTATGCAGAATCTGGATGATAGTCTGCGACAATTGCTGCTCTCTGCTGGTCTTCATGCTTGGGGACGAGATGGTGTACATGGAGAGAAAGATGAGACAGCAGTCTGGAGTGATCATTCTATAGTGGACTCTCCTTAGTGGTTGTAAGAGAAAGAGATGTTGGAGTTAATAATTTAATACAGTGGGAACTTCAACTTCCACCATTCAAGATAAAACCTAAATCATTATTTTTGAAACTAGTTTTATAAATATTTAGTTAGAATGAAGAAGTGAAAAACATTCTATACTCTTAACTATGTTATACCCCGAAATTCTAGGGTGTTACGTCACTGAAAAATCGGTTCTTTAGCACAGTGGTGTGCAAACTTTTCAGGCTGGGCTCCCCTTTTGATCCACATAAATGATGCCATCCTCCATTTTAATCGGAAAAATTGAATTGGAACATTTAATTTACCTTAATAATCGACTTCTAACAAAATTATTACACTTAAGGATTCCTAGTGAATGAACTAAAAATTATTCCAATTGATTAATAAATTATTTTTGTATTTGCATTTGTTTTCTTAATACCCTTTTCTCCAATATATACCTAACATTTCTTGATCCTACCTTTTCCCCTTATGATGCATTCTGCTTTTAACACATTTTTCCACAGTTGTTTCACTGTCATTGAGATGTAACCACTATACACCTTCACATTTCATGTTGTACTTTATTTACAGTTAGGCTTGTCAACTCTCACAGTTCGCAAAGTCCTCTGGGATAGGTCTACATCTCCAGAATTTTCCCGACTCCTGGATTCAGACAATTTCTCCCATCTTGGTTAAAATAACCTTGGCCCTTATTGGCTTTATACATTACATAGATGGTCCCGACATGCGACTCGTAGTGGTTGGCAGTGTTTGGGAATGGAAATTAAAAAATATTTTTAAGGTCCTCCAATTAAAAAAAACACCCCTGGGATACTATTCTTCTGTCGGTGGCATACGCCAGGCATAATATCAGAGTTAAAAATATTCACGCTTTAAAGTTTCTGTGTTACTTTGATACGTGTTAACATTTTTATTATCCAGAGCAACACAAATGAATTTATGAAAAGCATAGTTGACATTTTCGGAATTTTATAAATTTTTGGAATTAAAAATTTTTATTTTCGGAATTTTATTATTTTTTGGAAATTTTGAAATTAAAAAAATTGTAATTTTTGACATTAAAACATTGGACATTTTTAAATTTTTGATACTTTCGGAATTTTATAAATTTTTGACATTTTTTAAATTTAAAATAATTACTGAATTCTTAAAACCCTTAAAATCCCACCAATTTCAACCATTTTCAAAAATTTTAACAATTCTTAAAATTCCAAAAATATCAAAGCATTGAAAATTTCAATTTCATAAATTCTGAAAATGACAAAAATTTCAAAAAATTTTCTTTCCCTGAAAATTTCAAAAATTCTGCAGAAACCCATGTCCATGGCTAAATCCCCAAGAATTGTGATAGACTTTGTACATTTTCATGGTGAAATCACCCTCAAAATAACTTGTCTTGGTCTCTCCTATCTACTAAATTTCATTTGCTTACAACATAGGAACAGAAATTATTCATGGAATATAATTCATTGAAAAGGCTGTTATTTTGATGGAGGTCAATAGGGGAGTGGATGTAATTTTAAGATGACAACCATTCATCTAAACCAGTTATGTAACTTAAATTTATGGAAATAGTATAAAGTTTTTAATAGTAAAATTTGTTTTATTTTAACTTCAAATTATATCCATTCCCCTAACCATGGAGTATTACTGTAAGAGAACAAAGCTTAGTTTCTCTACTTCATGACTTATTTCCAATATAAGATGAAACTGATAAGCCGAAATGAGATACACCATTGAGTAATGCCTGCTAGACATGCACAATCCACTCCACTTGACTCTTTGGGGATAATTTAAAGCGCAGGCTTGTATGGTTTGGCAGCCTCAATTACATCGCTCAATTAAGGATTGGGAGTCGAGATGGGATTCTGCTTTGCTCCCTGCGTCATTGTGTATTTTCCACTTCCTTAAAGTTACATCAATGGAACACACTTATTTGGATCATACTTTTGAAATATACATACCAGTGTTTCCCAAAAGGTGTGCTGCAGCTGAGTGTTAGGTGTAATATTAATAATAATAGTGTTTATTTAACACTGCTATTCCTAATATATGAGTGAATACCAAATGAATAATTACAGAAAGCATGTAAATCAAACAATACATACGGAAAGCATGTAAGTCAAACACCAATACAAAAACAAAAATCAAATAACAGTAAAATGAAATATACATATATCTATGATGTGATATACATTACATCATAAATCCTGTACATATACCTTCCTTAAATACATTTGAATAACAAAAAAAATGCCTTACATCGTAACCCCTGTACATGATTCCTTCACTTTCCTCTTAAAAGACTTTATACTTGCACACTTTAAATCCATATTCAATGCATTATAACATATAATCCCTTTATAAAGGATAGATGACTGGGTTGCTTGTTTTTTATCTGAGGATACACGAAAACTATCCTTTGCCTTAGTATTGTATTCATGTATTTCCCTATTAGGTATTAAGATGTTTTCAAAATATTTCGCTATCATACTCTTTATTTTGTGACTAGCACCTGATATTCAATTAACTTTTCTAAAGTCATCCACCCTAATGCTCTCACTCAACATATCATCTATTTTAGTATATCTATCACATTTCAAAATGAGTCTCATACCTCTATTCTGCAATACCTGTAGTCTGACCTTATTTGTATTATTTCCTAGGTATATTACTGTACCGCAATAATAACAAGTTAGGAAAGTGTACAACGTATCACAAATGAGCGCGTTTCATGCAATGGAGTATTAGAAAGCAATTATATACCTGTACGTAAGGGAAATAGCGTTTTAAAGTTCTTTTCTTCATCATAAATAATCCATTTTCTCCCTATTTAAAAATATTACATGCACACGTAAGGAAATTAAACGTATGTTTGTGAGATTGTTTATGTTAGCAACAATGAAGAAGTAACCATGCAAGAAAATTTCTAAGTTCAACTCGAATTATGACATTTATGTTTGATTTTCTCGACAACAGCTACTCGTATGATAAAAATGTATAGGAAAAGAAATACTCCTCTTTACTAGTTCCACAAGTTTTATTCGAAAAATATTTTTATATGACTAATACTTTATGAGATATGACGGAAAGTTCAAATTTTGTCACCAGTCAAGTGGCACCCCTGATTGGCTTACATGATTCATTTTTGCAATTTTCTTATTACCTTTAATCGTAAGTCCTTAATATCAAATTTCAGGAAAATCCGTTAGGTAGAAGCCAAGAAAAAACATGCGGATGGATGGACAAAAATAGGCGCTCACGCTGGAAGCAAAATGCACCTAAAAATGAAGTAATACTATCCAGTTATACATTTAATGCAATGTAAACTTAAATATTTATTTATTCTTGAGATAAAATTTAATTTCTTAGCATTTTTTTTACAAACAAAATTTATTTGTTCATCAAATTTTAACCTTTATCTATCACAACCGCCAGATACTTAAAAGAGTCAACAACTTTCAATTCGCAATTATCCATTACAATCCTTACATTACCATTTATGAAACTTTGATACCGCAAACTAGAACCAATTAGCATCATATCTGATTTCTCAACATTGTTTTAATTTATTAACTTTAAACCAGTCACTTAGCACTAGCAACTCTTAACTCATAACATTAATTACTTCACTTACACTTTTCCCAGACAGATAAATTAAAGTGTCAACTGCAAACAGATGATATCGGCATTGATTCACATACTTTCCCAAATTGTTGTTATACGAAAGGAACCTTGCGGTATACCAATCTCCACCTTCCTTTTACTGGAAATACTATTCTCACATTTAACCACCTGATATCTATCATTTAAATAATTTTGAAACCATTTAAAGACTACCCCCCAAAACCATAACTCCTTAATTTAAATAACAGTCTTTCTCAATTCACTGTTTCAAAGGCTCTCTTCAAGTCTAAGAATACAGCACATATTTTATCATTATCAATACATCCTTTCCAATCATGCAGAGTATACTGTATAGCAGTTTCACAATTGTGTCCACTTCTGAAACATGACTGATACAAATCAATTATATCATTAGCGGTAATATATTCAACTAGCTGTTTATAAACTATCTTTTCTAATATCTTTTCTATTGCACATAGCATATTAATTGGTCAAAACTCTTCTGCATTTTTAGTTCCTTTAAACTTTCTACAGGGAACAATAGTGGCTATTTTCAGTAGCCTTGGCACAACCCCAGTTTCTAAAGAACTATTTATCAAATTAATCAAAAAGTTTGCTATTTCATCAAAATATAATTTTAAAAAAGCTACAATTAATTCATTGGGACAAGATTTATTAGCCAAATCTGTTAACACTAAACTTAAAGACTCTTTATCTATCAGTTTAAAATCATTAAGTTGACCATTTATCACTACCTGAAAAACCTTATCACAGCTAGGTATGGATTTAATTAAATCACAAATACTTTCTATAAAATATCGATTAAATTCTTCTGCTATCTCCAATTTATTTGTCATTTTTCTGTTCCCAACATATATTTCATTATAAACTTCAGCACTGTGAGTTCCTATTAAAGATTTCAACGACGTCCACATTAATTTAGGGTCATTACTGCAACAATCAATTTTTTGCTCATAATACTTAATTTTTTCCTCTCTTATTATACTTGTCACCATATTCCTACTCCTTTTATACTCCTCCCAATCATTTTCGTCTTTGGTTTCCCTATATGTCTTGTACCTGTTACTCCTTTCTTTAATTGCACTTAAAATCAAATCATTAAACCAATATTTACCCTGTCTGTACCTACTTTCAACTTTAGGCATAAATTCATTCATAACACGAAAAACACCAGAGTAAAAAATGTGATATCTTATATCCAAATTCAATTCCCTGTAGTCATAATCTACATTTCTAAGCTTGTCTTTATCGTTAACACTTTTAACTTTGGGTCTTATTAGAGAAGATTTTAAAACCATTTTACTTGGAATGAATATCTTTACAATTCAATTCATTTAATGCTGCTGGTCAATAAGACATAGCAATAAGACATAGCACCCGTCAGAAAAAAGACGTACACATAATACAAGAACATAAAAAAACACTATAATTTCCTGTAAATATTCAGTAATGCAATAATATGCCAGGTTTACTACATAACAGGAGAAACTCATCAACACTATAAACAGAGTGCTTTAACATAAAGGTCTTGAGTTGCATTTTAAATGATGCAATCGATTCAATATTTTTTAGTGCTGGTGGCAAACTATTATAATACTTAATGCCTTGATGATGAGGACCATTGCTGCAAAGAGCAGAATGTCTTTGTAAAACATGAATATCATCCTTTGACCTTGTGTTGTGGTTATGCAAACTAGAATTTAAGTCAAATAAGCTAATATTCTTTTTTACATACAAAATTATTTCATAAATATGTAACGCTGGTAGTGGCAAGATACCAAGGTCCTGAAAATGATCCCTGCAAGATTCACGGGAGTTCAATTTCAAAATAATTCGGATTGCTCTTTTTTGCAATCTGAAAATTAAAATACTATTAGAAGCGCCCCCCCAAAAGATGATGCCATAAGACAGACATGAATGAAAATTTGAAAAATAAACACACCTCAGAATATTTATACTGGTACTAAGTCTAAGAGTCTTAAGTTGAAAGATTACTATGGTCAGAGATCATATGAACCTTTAACACTTCACAGACACTTTCCCTGAGATTTGTAATGATTAGATCTATTAGGGCAGGGGTGCCCAACCTGCAGCAGGCGAAGCTCTTGTCAGTGGCACGCCTCCCGATTTTGAAAAAATAAAATGTATAGAAATAAATTTTTAAATGTCAACGTTAACATTCTAGGTTCTACAATGTAGTTCTTTGACAACAGTGTGTTGTGTGTGCGTTCGGCCACTTAAATCCCCCGAAATGAGACCGTATTATAAGAAAATTGTGTACACAAACCAGTCACTGTTTTCGAGACTGAGTTGGACTTCTCTTGTTTTCCAGGTAGTTATCTAAACATTTCAAAATAACTGCCCCACTCCTATATAGTATACAGGTATACCTCGCTTAACGAAGCTCCTTTATAACTAACAATAAGTCGGAATTCCGCAGTGAAAATTCAAAAATGTTGCGAATTAAGTGTTCGCGTGTTATACTGCTCAGATGGACGAGACAGAATCGATACTGGAGCTACTTACATTTCGAAGCTTCGCTAACATAGTATCATATGTTCACAAAATTACAGCTACTAAATTAAATGTTACTATATTCTCGACCTAAATCCATTAAGAACCATGAGAATGAGTTGGTCTGACTCTTTATCTCGAAGTAGCCAGTTCTGAGATCTTAAGAAACTTCTCTTTTTCGTATTGAAATGGGAAGTAGGTTAATATAACATTTTACTATTTTCTTATTGGAAAAAAGTCAATGTCAAACTTTAAACCAGCAACCGCAAGAGACAAAGGCAGGTCCATCTCCTCAGCAGGAATCGTGACTGATCCACCGTGGATCTCTTGCCGTCTTGACAACTAACAACATGAAAACGGAGTGAAGCCGCAGTAATAACGACATTTTATTAATTTATATTATTAACCAATTAAAATTGTGCATTTAGTATGTTATTAGTTCATATGCTTATATTATTATATATTTATATTATTTGATAAACTTTATAAAATTTCATTTCACTTTTGCCTGAAATCTTGGTTTAGTATATCATATTCATTTTAGATAGTATACTGTATTAATGCCCTTAAAAAAATTCCAACCCGCAGTCAAAAGGACCATCTTCGAAACAAGGTGCAATAGCTCCTTCCCTCCGCGTTGCCCCTGCCATCTAGACTAACACTAATGCAAAAATATTACGCATTAGGTGGCACGCGACACATTTTCAGTATAATATATGGCACCTTACCCTGTATTAGGGTATCACTATGAAAACATACGTGTGCGGTCTTTCACCATTTGTTTATATCCACCATCACTAACAACCTTTTTTAATGCCTTTACGTAAGTTTAAGATCGCCAGTTTAGATTAAAATCTTCTAGGACAACCTGTGCTTTAGCATCACTATCCATACTACCCATGAATTCACTAAAAAATTCCATAAATACCTTATGTGAGCTATTTGGGGAATGACAAACTCCAGTTAAATAGTAAGGTTTACCCATTAGAAAAACTTCAACCACTAACACCCAATAATTCCATTCAAACAGAATTATAATCTGAAATGGCACGTCACTCCTTACATAAAACATAACACCCCGTGTGCCGACTAGCACTATCAAGTCTAACCAGAATAAAGTCGGGAAATGTGGAAACTTATGCCTGTCGCATAAGGATCTTCTGATCAATCATTCTCACCTATTCAGAATAAAATCATTCACTGAAATTTCACTATCATTAATGTGAACACTGAAATAGCTTTGTTTTGCAGCAGAGTGCTGCGAAATTTTTCGTCTTTTAAAGTTTGCCACGCCTATGAAAATGTTGGGAACCACTGGTTTATACTCTTCATTTACCTAATAGTGTATCTATATAAAACCTACTCACCTGTGGTCCTCTCAAAAGATGAGCATGCAATTTTCCTCCAAAGATGCACGAGACAGCATGGCACGGAATTGGTCAGACCATGAAAAAGTATCCGAAATTTTCATTTTCTTCTGTTTTGGCAGATTTTCCTTTTCACTATCACATTCTGATATTTCACTATAATAGCCACTTTGACTAAAATTGAAGTTTTCATCATAATCTATTTCATCTTAAACTTCAAAACCTCGTACGTTCTAACACCGGCCACTTTATTAGGAGTCGTTCTTAATGTAGAAAGTGATAATATGCTGGCAAACCTAGAACTGGCAACAGCGCAGAGCAGCTACCAGACCAGGATAACATCGCTGCGGTAACAACTCACCCACGACATCTTGCGGAAATTCTACACATTATTTAAAATGAAAGTATCTTAAACAGGAGTATCGGGTTCGTTTACGTCTGTACATCTAATACTTGTATACTTGATATTTTCTTTTCCTGAAAGGCGTTTATATTCCTTTTTATAATATTTATACGAGCTAAATTGATTCTTATTAGGAAAAACTATGTTGTGATCAAGGCGCTATGTTTATATAAACTCATGAAAGTACTTATAAAATTACTCATCCGAGGCTTAATGAGATGCAATTAGCTGATTGATTATATCGCATTGTAAGTGGCAGTTCTCTTCACGAAGAATGAGTTCAAAATTTCCATTTCATTCGAATACTGAAAGAAAAGCTTTAAAAACCTGAGATATTTATAAAAGAAACGGGATAACTGCTAACCCTAATTTCAGTCCTCGACATCTCATAAAAATTGAGGAAGGACCTCCGGCAATCCATAATTTAAACTTTGTCAGAACTAAATCATTGTTTAAGCGAAATAAAAACACTCCTTAAATCTTTTTAGATTTATATTTCATTTCATAATCTTAAACACACTTCAGTTCTTTAACTCTAAAATTGCAGCAACTTGAAGTTAATTATTTTTATGTTCTGATATGAGAATTAGAGTATTAGAACCTGACAAATAGTTTGAATTCTCTCCTAGAATAGCATAGAATCAACAATTTTGACAGTAAATCACATTTTGTGTGTTATTGAAACTATCATTTCTTCATTATTAATTTCTGTTACATATTTCTTACTTCACCACACTCAATAGTACTTTAAGAACACAGTTGTTATCATGCTCTGTGTTATTTAAAATTTTAGGGAAAGCCAATTAAAAGTTAAAGGTTTTATTGAAATTGAAATAAAGAGTTCAAAATTTGTTCATATATACACACACACATATATATTTTAACAAACAGACACTTGGATTTTACTAGTAAGGTGTGCACTAATAATGGTTTTAGCGCTATAATATTTATTTCTTCTATGTAAATAAAAATCCTCTTTACAGCAAAATATATAAATTAAAAATGAAATAAATTCTATATCTACGAGTCTATCAATAAATTATTGTTATCACATCTTCAATATTGCCTTAACCCCTCAAGCATGTATTTAAATTACTAAATAGCGTAGCTTACGCTATGTTTTTCCTATACCGAAGTATAAAAACTAACAAAGGGACAGGAAATTGGTGATCCATTGAAAGATCACATATCGATGGTCTGCTGTGACACATATAGTCCCATGAAAGGCTACTTTATGCTGATAGAATCGCAATTTAAGCAATATCTGCATTTGGCGAGTATGTAATTGGGCTATCGGCTTAAGGGGTTAATACTATATACATGACCTTGCACATTTGCCCCTCCCCCTAGAATTACTGGTTGAAAAATAAGAGACATATCTTTCAGAATATATTTTATAAAATAAAATAAATATTATTGAAGTTGAACAGTTTACATAGGAACTCAGGGGCTGAATGCAGTCTTATCATTGGAATAGCTTCAAGCCGACCCTGGTTTTTATTCCCCTTGCTCCCACAATATGTTTCTGTGAATGCTGATGACAACTTAACATCTTTTACAATTTTGAAATTTCCTTAAGTTTGCCTTGGTTGAGCCAAATTGTCTAGCTATCCACTACTTTCATACTGTAATACATTAACTAATCTTGGTTATATGGCTAACATAAACAAAGAATTAAAACTTATTAGTAAACTTTACCAGCTATCATGATATAATATTTAATTTCCTTATTTTTGTCGAACAGTATATCACATTGCCACAAACCATGACAAGTTCTGTGTCCTAAGTTTAGACGCTTGTCTACTCCAAAAGCAATTCACAAATTTTTAAATTCAAATAAGTAAGATACACTTACTAAAGCAACAGGTGGAAGCACATTTTATTAAAAATTTTCAAAATTCTGTTTTGCCTCCCTAGTTGCAGAGGGGGAAACCCGCAATGTTGGAACGTAGACCTTCCCATTCATGAAAACTTCGCTCCTCTAGCTTCAGTAGTTTGGGTAAATACCATTTCAAAAGTCACCTAGAGGGAAAACTATGAATTACACGAAAAGTACAATTGCAGTGAACTTCAAGGATGGATAAGCGCCTTCTAATTCAAAAAGAATTTTCTAAATACCTCTTTAAAAAATGTTGATTGTCCAATGACAGATGGACAAAGTTCTGGCTTTTAAGAAAATGAGCTAAAAATTGTGATTATTGTGTGGAAAAGGATATTAATTTAAAATATTATTTGTTCTACCCTGTGTGGATAGCTAATATTCTTCTAGGCCAATGATGAATTCAATAATACCTCTTTAAATTAGTGATACTAACTTTTTAAATGACTATGTACTCATACAAGGAAAAAAATTGGAAATTTTCATAATCATCTATTTCATGGTACATACTAATGACTAAATGTTCTGATTACATGTGTGTTTTCTGGTGACTCGGCCTCTTGGGCTATTGTTACACCATATGTTCTGATATTAGCTAGTTTTACATTTGTAGGATGAACCCACAGCTGATATTTAGTTATAATATAATTCCACAAAAAAATATTGATTGCTCTTAGAGGTGATAAATCCATTATCCATGATGGCTGGTCATAAAAGTACTTACAATGTAGACTCAGCAGCATGTCAGTTTTCAAGTCATAATAACTCAGAATTCAAGGCTAATTTGGCATCAAAGACACACTAATTCTACACAGGATCTCCTCCTGATCGAAGCCAATTTAAACGGAAAATATAGTTAGGCTGTAAAAGGACCCATAAAGCCAAGATTTGAAAATAACCTTCAAAAATCACTCTCATGGCAGCAATATGATTTGAATAATACTTCAAAATTTAATATGTTACATAATTCTATGAATATGAATGAAAATACCGAAGAACAATTCAAACTATGCTCTTTTGATTGGAAATGCAGATTTGATATCTCCCCAAGTTTCAGAAAGTAAAACTTGCTTTCCTTATTAGAAAAACAAAATTTACAAGAAATGTTGATATAACTTGTTGAGAAAAGACAGAAAATTTGTTATATTTAATTAATACATATAACGGAACTAAAATGTGATGCAGTCTCACTTCACTGAACATGACCAATCTTTGATGATAGATGAAGCAGAACTAACAGTGACAAGCTGCTATTCTTGCTATCCTATATTATTGCGATCTCTTAAATGCGAAGTATGAGTGGAGGAGACGTAGGGGGAAGAGGTTATAAACAGCAATGCAAAACTCACCCATTAGGTCCCAGTAGCCATGCGATTGATTAGGGGCATTGCTGCCGGTAGATCTTCTCCCAAACAGAAATGTATCACAAAGTAGGACATTTTGCATCCTAATTATCATTAGAGTAGGACAGAGGACATTTTACCTCAAAGACTTAATGGAAGAAGTTTACATATCCTTATCTGGGACACTATTGCAACTTCATTTGTTTTTTGATGGCCAATTATGCTATTCGATAATTACACTCCTGGAAATAGAAATATCTTATAAACGAATTGTAAAACTTATGTCACATTTAAGCTCACTACAGTTTGATGTATAAATTAAATTAATTGATATAGAAAATCAAAGAATCATTTAAAGTCATCGAACGTTTACTTAATTTATAATTTAAATAAATACCCATGGTAAAATTAAAACATTTTATTTAGAGAGAGTTGCATCATACATTTATTAGCCTAAGGTATTATCTTCAGATATTAAACAGTGATGTAGAAACTAACAATACAAGATTTCTTTATGAAATAGAAATCACAGTTTAAGATAAACAACTGTAAATAACATTTCAACAGTAAATTCAACATAATTAATGAAGACTCAGTCATAACGTAATAAATCCTAAATTGGGAAACCTTTAGAACTTGTTTTGCATCTGATAACTGGAGGCGTTTTTAAAAATATGAATGGAATGATTTCTATACCCTTCAAGTTAAGCATATTTCCATTGGCACCCAGGAGGTAATGCTTAGGCCATCGTTGCTCATTCTTTAACATGGCGAGCTCGCTGGTTTACGCCAGCCCTACACCATGCTAACGCTTGCTAAACTTAAGTACTCTCATCTGTCTAGCTAAACAATGTAATCGATGACAAAATGATTCATACATACAACCATCACCCATCACACACACACACCACCACCACTACCCAAAGATGTGCGCGCGCACATCCATGCACTACCATGCACTACCATCATACACACATTCACACACCTAAATACTACTTCTACCTACAAATCAAACTTTGTCGCACCTACAAATCTAACTATGTCGCACCTGCTAAGTTTGTCGCACCTACTAAACTAAGGTTGACGAACCTACTAAGCAGAGTTTGCAGCCCCCACTCTCCTAACTAAGCAGCACCCCCCCTCCTAACTAAGCAGCCCCTTCCCTCCTAAGTAATCGGCACCTACGCTCCTAAGTCCACAGCTCCCACCCACTCGCGTAGTCCTCGCTTCCCTGCAAAAAAATCAGCATGGTAGTTTCAAGAATATTTAGCACATGCTCATTTATACTATATTCTAAAATTATGTATCCGTGAGGTTTAGCTTTCGTTATGATACGTAATTCTAAAATAACAGAACCGAGTAAATGCTTACAAAAAGAAATTACCACATGGCCACATACACTTCAGGTATTGCATATAGTGCCAGTTTTACCTATACCAAATTTAAAATGAACATTGCTACAGGTTTTATATGTATGAGAAAATTGTGAAGCCTAGTTGATTTACATCTTTTGAGGTTTTAAATCCCGAAGCAAAATTGAAAACAGAAACATTACCAACAATTTTCATCTTTGAAGTCTTTAAATTAAAATACAATTAAAAAATCATCTTCTGAAGAAATATTTTTATATTTCATTTCCGAATAAACGCATCACCAAGTCTCTGTTCGTGACGTTAAAGCGCGCCGAATTTTCCCCACACGCTACAGAAGAATCTGACTGCAGTACTATTCCTAAGTGGCAAATATATACTTAATCTGAAATTTCCCAATGGAGTGATCATGCTGAAATTGAACAACAGCTAAGTATCACAAACACAGTGCGATATATTCTATTCAACTTACTGACTGCAGAATAAGTACAGGTGATGCATTTATTTGAAAATGAACGGGTTGAAATAACAGGCAAAAGAATTCTAAATATATATTAATAATAAATAATATCCAACAGTTACGAAAGTTTTTTCAACGTTTAAACTGATGAAGTTGCCAAATTCGGAAGAAATATATTATTTGTCGTTATATCTAAGGGACATTTGAGTACCTGCATCGTCCAGACATTAGCAGAACCAAAATTGAATTTCACTCAAGATTAATGAAAAAAATACTTCCAACTTGAAGGGATGACGTAAATTCATATATATTAAGGAGCTATTGATCATTCGATATTTTAGTACGTGAAAACGTCGGGAAGTTCGTATCGCCAAAAAACATACTCGTACTTATAATCGGTTAATTTGAGAAAATTCAGTAAAATTAATCAAGACCTGAATATTTTATGGAAAAACACAAATATTCCCGTTCAAAGTCCTAGAGGTGGCAAGCCTACCAACAACAATAAACACTACATCTCAAAATGATACCGACTTAATTCAATTCGGTTCGAACGTATTTCTCGAATGATGTTCGTGATATCTTACACGAAATGACGTGTGCATTATAAATAAGGGAAATTGAGCTTACCGCGAGCGTCCATGTCTGTCCAGTGTGGCGTTGATGGTTATCTGCAATTAAGAGCAATCATTATATTAGCAATAAATATTTTAGAAATTTCCTAAAACGGTCTATTATTCTAACGCACGATTATAGGTATTTTATCCGTCAGCGTTTGTCTTTATGAGGAGAACTAAGGCCTCATACAGAACTATTACAAATAATTTTTAATTACCAATTCAACGTTAAGTAATAAAACATTGAATTGCCCAAGTAAAATGACTGATATACTTAAAAAATATTAAATTAAGAATTGATTATAAATAAACATTACCGTTGCACTTAGCAACTCAATGTAACACAAAATTTGGTTCAATATGTCTACTAATTTGTATCTTATGCATGGACATTAAAACTTAATCACGATATTAAAAAAGCACATAAATATAATAGATCAGGATATACTGTTTAAAGAATTGATATACTTAATTTTCACTTTAATTCTGGCAATAACACAACAATTTCTTCCGCTTCAACTCATGATAAGGCAGACGAATAAACCATAGACATATAAACTCATATTGGGTAAATCCAATATACGACAGAAAAAACTACAGTCGCCGTTAACGACGTCAGAGAAATAATATAATTTAGAAAAATTGCTAATTAATTATGATTATTCTTCTTAGGCATTTTATATGCCTGAGATCAAAATAAGACTACCATACCAACTGTGTCATCCCTCCAGTGAAACCATTAATTACCTCCACTAGGAGATAACCACGCCACACTGCGATGATACACCCTGTGTTGGAGAGGAGCTCTGTAAAAACAAATCACTATTAAAAAGGAGAAATTAATAAAAACAGTACAATTACATCTAAACATACTTACTCCTGCATGATGAATGGTGTCTGGGCGTCTTCGTTCTTCACTCTTCGTGCATTCGGAAAAGAAATGCACGTCTCCAGCATCACGTTTTCGTTCAGGGGGAAAGATATTAGCGGTACATACGTTTCGAAATTCGATTTAGCATTTATCGTGGAAAATAAACAATAATATGACATAGGATAATAATACATGTGTCAACTGCGTAAAACATCGATCGTGTGGAAATCGTATCGTGGTTTGGGATTTTGTGTGCACACAGGGTGGGAACCTTGGCCAAGGCAGGGGCCCCGGGAGGGAGGGAAGGAGGCAGGCAAGGGGTCGACCCAGCTGCCATGTCGTGCGTTAGATGGGGTGGAAAAACAGACGTAGATTACAAGTATGTATATATACAACCTTAAAATACTATTAATATAATATATAATGTAATATGTATAATATAGAAACGAAGTGTAGACATAATATAAAATTAACATTCAAACCGTAATTACCCGTTACCTATCCACAATCCACATTCGCACTCTGTCCTTTAGGACGGAGTACGATATGAACCGGCTGACCGACCGCGTAACACTGCATCGAGTCCCAGGGCAACAGGCACCTCCCGATAAGAAATATGGCGACATCTATCGTTGGGTGGTGGAAACTGTCGATATTCTTTTGGTATTCATTGCTTGGTCTATCACGTCTATGAAAATGTTATAAGGCGAACATTTTCGAAGCTCAAAAGAGTATTATATTATATATATTATTTTACCAATTTCCCTTTTGAGCAATTTTAAAATGGTTCGGTATGTTATAAAATGACGAAGAAATTAAGAGATTTTCTATTTAAATAGATAAGTATTGTACATAGATGTAAACTAGCCATAGGATTGTCATACATTTATTTTTATTATATTTGCCAAAATGCCTTTCCATAAATTAGCCAATTATCGTTAATTAGGCTGCTTCCAGCACAGGAGAAAATGCTGTAATTATTTTATATCAGTATCCCTTCTCGTCAGGAGAATCGTGCTTGCCATTTATTTGGTTATTCGTAGTCTTAATATTCGATTCTGAAATCATCCTTGTGAGCTGAAGGTAAGTGAAAAATTATAGTATTTAACATTCGCGCGCGCCTATATAACTTTGGACGTACCCCCGACCGAAAACGCTGATGATGGAAAGCGACTTTCATAAAATTCCAAGCTCATAATATATATATAAACAAATAAAAGATCCAGAGTGTGTGCCCGGTGTCAGAAGCATAGCTCCAAGGAAATTAAAGTCCTGATAATTTGCAAACATACTAAGGGGGTGTTCACCTGCGAGATATATATTTACTTTTGGTCTAAAAAATTATGTTCCAAGGTTCAGTCTTTGTTACGGGATGACGAGATTTGTTTACATAAAAAAAACAATGGCAGAAAAAAACCACCCACGGAAACTTCCTTTCCTCACAATAGTTTTTAAACGTTTAAATGTTAAACTTTAATAAGTTTTTGATATGATCAATGACGCAGGTTTTTGGTCTGTATTACAAAACTAAAGTAGGGTAAAACACACACAGTTTGTTAATAGATGGGAATGCGTTTAAGACATAATGAAAATATATTATTGTAAAACAATAAAATTTTGGTTATTGCAACCTATGCGGTTATATAATAAGCTGAAATTAGATAAAGAGAAGTGATTCATTGATAGCGACAAACGTTTACCATGCACCATTACACGTATGTATAATATATGGCTTTATGGTTTGATCTACCAATTTAAAATACGTATCAGTGCTACTCCAGCTTGCTAAAAACAACCCAAGATATTGCCTCATCACGTCAAACCAACCAAACAAGCAAACCAGGGGCGGATCCACCGGGGGGAAGGGCGATGGGAGCGGTCGCCCCCTCCTTGGATAACCCCATTGCACTCCACTGGGTGCTTTCTTAAATTCATTCAGCGCAAATATCCTCAATTATACGCCGCAGATTAGGTCTGTATAGCAAGAGAAAGAAGAATTATGGTAGGTGTAGGGATTTTCAAAATATAGGGCAGTTGGCAGGGGCGAATTCGATAGGTGGAGTAGCGATCGCGCGCCCCCTCCCCCATGAGAAGTTTCTGGATCCGCCCCTGATGTAAACAAAACGCGAACAACTCTTAAGTGAAGGGAAACTTATGAGGCAGATTACAGTAAAATCTCGATACAACGTATCTCTACGGAGTATGAATTTTTATACTGACAGTACGGTATACTGAATATACCCATAAGGATTACAGTATTTTTTCTGGAAGCATCTCAGTGGGGGATCGGCATTCTCCCAGGTCCCGCGCAAACCGAAACAGGCCATAATGAGTCTAACAATAGATATATATCCTACACCTTAAGATTATATCTCAATGCTATTGCGAAAACAAAGATCATCGGTTCTAAATTTGTCAGCTCGGAAAATTCCTTCTTTGGGATTTTGGCGGCATTCCACAGAACTTTCAGCACTAAAGACAATAGATGCCTTCAAAATTGGTGTAAACGACTTGAATGAGCAAGAATGAAATACTACGTTAAAACCACAAATATCTTTTTCGGGACCTCTGAATTTCATACGTAGGATTGAAAATTATTTCAAGTTGAAGTACCTACGTTATTTTGAAATATTTATACGGGAAAATTGACGGGGATTTAAAAAAGTACGTTAATTTGAAATGTAGGTAATTTGAAGTACGTTGTAACGAGATTTCATTGTAATACGGTACTCCGAAATTATTTCATTTTACCAGGTTATCCTGAAATGATATCTGTGCCCCTATTCCACTCATCTACGTATATGCAGCGCAATTTGAAAAAAACTTCGTCGGCTTCAAAGTCATATTTGGCTCTCGTCTTCATTATTGTATTTATTTGATCGCAATTACTGATACACTAGCATAAGTGCCCGTTGAATTTCAACGGGTTTAATGAATCGAAATTTTCGTCAATGCAACATGTAAAAATCGCAAGAATAAAGCTGTGCACTGTATTAACCATCGAATATTTCTATATTATGTCTGTTTTAATTAATTAACTAAAATCTCACAGAAATTCCTTGTGACTAAAATAGTACCTTTCTTTCTACTAAAATAGCCATTGTTATTAGTTTTAAAGGTACTTTCCTGTTAACGGGAATACCTCAAAAAATAAACACGTACTGTTCTGATATGTTGTGAGATTTTGTTTGTTAACAATGCGTAACAAATCTCGTTAAGATATTTACGTTGATCCCTTAATGATGCATTTGTGGAGCTTGCCGAAGAGCGAAGAAAAAGCTGTATCTTTGCTTGAAGACCATGGTATATTATCTAAAGGGCGAATGTGCAAGAAGGATCATATTATGAAACTTTACTTCTGCGACAGAATATTTTAGAAATGCAATGTGAAAGCCTTTCAGCGGAAGAATTCATGTGGCGACAACATAACAAAGAAATCGATATATTTCCAGCTATTTTAAATGCCATAAAGACATATTGACCCCCTAGTAACATAAATTTAGATTGTATTAGTAATTACGTTCCTTTTATTAATAAATAAGTTTCAAAAAGTGTAATTTTTAAGTAATTCCCCCGTTCTTACGCATTGTTAACAAACAGATACGTCGTAACATATCATAACAATACATGTTTATTTTTTGAGGTATTCCCGTTAACAGGAAAGTACCGTTTTAAATTGATTATAGCATTAGGATTTCAATTTCATTAATTAAACAGAATTCCGGTTCCAAAAAATTGGTTCAATCTTCAATTGCCTCTGATAATACTTTAAATATATTTTGGAATATAATGTACCTCAATATCGTTTATCGTTCGCTTAGCACTCTTGCCTTCTCAGTTTCCGAAACAACAACTTTCAATAGTTTTAAATTGATTTTTGCTTTGAAATATACTTGAGTCAATTCGGTACAACTTCCACTTTACATACTGTAAATTCCAAAGTAACTCCTTTTATAATAGGCAATGCTAGCCTAAAATTAATTCATTCTGTACCTAAAGTGAATAAATAAAGTTCTTTCTTTAAACTACAATAGCTACTGTTATTAGATTTAAATGGATTATAAGCCTTAGAACTTACTCTGTATTAAATAAGCACCAAAATTCCTTTTATAAAAACAAATCAATTCATTAAAAGATCCACTGTTGTTTCTTCGAAAATTGCCTGTTAACAGTTTTAAATGTCCTTTTAATTTTAATTGAATTTTAATTTATATTCGTTTCCAAACTTCCGTCATTGTTACGAAATTAATTCTATCTATCTATAGTTCACCCTGCAAGCCACCGCAATGGTGTGTGGCAGGGGGTGCAATAGCACCAAGGTAAAGCGCATAATAATGTATAGTATCACTCTACGTCGGCTGTTTTCTTTTCGTAACTTCTGTTCTGCTCAGCTATCGTTCTAGGGAAAAACGAGCCTTTATACCTCTCAGTCCTACAGGCTATCTCTCTTATTTTACGAGGATGGTCCATTCTACCAATATAAGTTGGCGCTCTTATTATTTCTTCGACATCGCTGGAGAATATATGCGTTCTAAATCTTTCAAGAAGTTTTAACCTAGAGCGTGATCGGCGCTCATCTAGTGATTCCCATCCTAAGTCCTGTATCAAGGCTGTAACACTATTGTTTCTATCGTAACAATTTTTGACGAATCTAGCGGCTTTTCGCTACACTCTTTCTAACTCTGAGATTGATCCTTTCACGTACGGATCCCATATGCTCGACGCGTACTCTAAAAGCGGTCTTACTAACGACTTTGACTTTTTCCTCACTTTTACCTACTGTGCGTTTGATGAATCCTAGTTTCTGTTTAGCCTTCCCGCATATATTTCGTATGTACATATCCCACGAGAGGTTCCTTGTTAAAGTAACGCCTAAGTATTTGACGGAATCGGCTAGTTTTAGCTGGACGCCTTCAACAGTGTAATTCGTCGTGTCAATGTTTTTGTTTCCCCAGAATCTCATAAAGGAACACTTTCCTAAGTTCAATTCTAACTGCCACTCTTTACACCACTCGAGAATTGCATTTAAGTCGTCAGAAAGTAATAATTGATCATTAGGACTGTTAATCTCTCTGTAAACTACTGTATCATCCGCGAATAACTTGATTTTACTTTTAATAACCTTATCTAAGTCGTTTATGTATAAAAGGAATAGTAGGGGGCCGATTACACTTCCCTGTGGAACGCCTGAGGCTACGCTGACTGAATCTGATTTAAATCCATCTATAACTACTATTTGTTCACGCTCATTAAGAAAGTCCCTGATCCACTCGATTATCTTTCGATTTATTCCACAGTCATTTAATTTCTTCACTAACTTACTGTGCGGGACTTTATCGAAAGCCTTCTTGAAGTCGAGGAAAACCGCATCTAACTGAGTCTTACGGTCTCCTGATCTTAGTATATCGTGAACGAACAGAGCGAGCTGTGTTTCACAAGATCTCGTCTTCCTGAAGCCATGCTGATATTTACTTAGCAAGTTCTGACTATCTAAGAAGTCCACCACGGAGCTAACGATAATGTGCTCGAGAACCTTGCAAGATAGGGAGGTAAGCGAAATTGGCCTGTAATTTTCTGTCTTCTTTTTTCCCACCTTTGTGTAACGGCGTTATAAAGGCTAATTTCCATTCCTTAGGTACAGCGCCATGACTAAGTGACTTATTGAAAACTATTTCGAGATAAGGTGCTATTTCCAGTGCTAACTCTTTGAATACTCTAGCTGGTATCTCTTCTGCACCCGGAGATTTATTTGACTTGATATTTTTAAGCTGTTGAGCTATCCCTTTCGCTAATATGACTATATCGTTCATTTTTTCCTTGCCTGGTTCGGGCGCCACGACCTTCGCTCTCACGTCTTCGGTAGTAAATACGCTCTGATAAAATTAGTTTAACAAATTTCCTTTATCTGTGCTATCGCTAACTACCTCTCCTTGGTCGTTTATTAACGGGGCTACGGTTGGGCGTCGACCTTGAACTTCTCTAACATATGACCAAAAGCATTTGGGATTTTCACTTAAATGTTCACTAAGAGTCTTTTTCTTGAAGTCTGTTAGTGCTTTGCGCATAACCTTTTTGGTCTTAGTCCGACAATCTCTGTACTTCAATGAAATTGAAATTACTTCCTCCGGTGACTTACAGTTATTGATGCGTTTAAATTTGGAGTGAAGCTTTCTTTGGTGTCTGAGGGCACATCTAACCTGCCGATTATACCACCTTGGTTCCCCATTATCGCTAATAAATTTACTTGGTATATCCGTATTAATACCAATTCTAATTTCTGATAGAAATGCTTTCCAAGTTTCCTCAACGTTTTTTGGGCTTGTCGATTTGCTGAAATCGCCGTAATCCTTGATGAGTTTCTCTTTGAAATCCTCAAAGTTAGCATTTTTATACATGTACACTTTTCGCTTAGGCTTGCGATATTTTGCGACAGTTATGTCCAAAAGTACTCGAACTGATTGGTGATCACTGATTCCTTCTTCAACAGTTACTTCGGAAACACGCTCGGGGATGTTAACTGCTAGTAAATCTAATATATTGTTCGCTCTCGTAGGTTTTTTGACTACCTGGATGAGGGAATGTTTATTGAAGATGTCTATTAGCGCTTCGCATGACTCGCGATTCCTACCGGATGGTATGAAGCTACAACTCTGCCAATTTATCGAGGGTAGATTGAAGTCTCCTCCTACTATGATAATGCTTTTACTATTCTTCTTCATTAGTGAATTTATTTGAACCTCTAGATCGTATATTTCTTCTGCGTTTGAAGCTGGCGGTCTATAATATGCACATACATGAATGTTTCCCAAACCTTCACTGTTTATAGTACACCAAGTGCTTTCAATATTGTTTTCAGCAAACTTGACCGGAGAACTTATTAGTGTATTATTCACTGCTATAAACACCCCTCCACCGCTCCTATTTGTCCTATCTCGTCTGTGAATAATATATCGTAAGGGGAAAATTTCACGGTCGTGAATATCCGAGGTTAGCCAACTCTCTGTGCCTATTACTATATCTGCCTCTGTTTGTTCTAGTAAATTCTGAAGTTCCGCAGCCTTATTCCTGATACTCCGGCAATTTAGAGTTAAAATTTTTAGTGTCACTTATGTCGAGGAATAACAATATAAATTCGTAGGCACGTATGGTTTACAAAGAATTTAATTTAAGAATGCTTTTTATCTCCAATTTTTCTAAAATGACACTGTTGATACTTAAAATTTTTCATATTTACGTTAATATACTTATTTTCCACAAAACACGCCAATCTCTCCCCTTCCTTCCTCTCTCTCTCTCGTATTCACTCGTATTTGCTCGTATTGAAGCACTCAAGGCACGTTTATTCCCAGAAGAATGTATACAATAATAGTAATTTGAGGTGTAACAATGATAATGGTCGACATCACGTTAAAATGGCGAGATTTCCACAAAATATGCATATTAAACGTTTAAAATGGAATATTTCGAACTGTGGGCGAAAAACGACGAACGGAATAAGAAACTTTATAACTTTTTCTTCAAAATGGTTCAAATCCGAAGGTCATCTGTTAATTTATTCTAATTTTAATTTCCAAATGAATAAAAGCCTGCAAGTCGAAAAATCGCGTTTTACATGTTAAGTAATGGGAAATACAAATGCCTCTCTTGGAGACGAACCAAGGAATTTTTTCGCGATTTAAATTCGTCATCACCTGAAAAGTGTTAATCAAGCATCCCTACCAAATTTACAGATTCTATCATTATTACTTCTCCAATTATTAGCGTTTGCATAGCGTGACCAACCAACCAACGAACGACGGCTATTATTATATAAAATACTGCAAGTCATGTTATTAACGAAGGCCACTTACGCTGATAAAACCATTAACGATTACCGCAAAGCGGATCGAATACAAAATTCAAAGATCAATTCTTGCCCATCGTGGTTTAAATCTCGGTGGAAGAGAAGAAAATTATTTTTTTGATCGTGAGAAATATAATGGGCATTCATTACTTCGACGAATGCACTTCAAATAGAAAATAAGAGAAATCGTGGAGATGTTGCTTGCGGTCGCATGATATTATCAGCTCATGTAATTTGCAAATTTACAATGGCCCACGCGACATATATTTCCAACTTATTTTTAATAGTGGAAAGCATTCGTAGGTGCGGTTGCTATGACGGGCCGAAATAGCTATCTAAATCAGAAGTTTTTTTAAGACATTATGTATTTTAGTCGAGGGGAAAAGCTATTTGAAAATATATTTGACTTTAAAACTTCTCAATGTAACAATTTTAATTAAATGTCATGTAAATTCATTGATTAGAATTAAAGGGTCGCTTTTGCGTAATCAGTTTGCGGGGCGTATAAAAACTAAGAGAACTACGCTAGATAATTTCGCGATTCGTTACCTAGCGATACTATTAAACTTTGGAGAGTGGCGAAATAGAATGTTCCGTTCAACTAAACAATTAAGATTGTTAACGAAATCGCAAGCGTTTCAATTAAAACTAAAGTTTTAAAATACCACGAAGACCGGTGAAATGAAAAAATACGGTGGATAATCCGCAGCCATAAAACACAGGCAAAGGATGTTTAGTCAATACCCGCCAGAAAACGTGGACTACATTCCATTCCTGAGCGTGAGCATTTTCCCACGAGCGACGGATAGAAGAAACAAGAATTTGTTAAGGGAGTGGGTTTGCGGGACAATAAGAAGGAATTTTGGAGGAAAAAGATAAGGGCTGCAAGATATTACTTAATTGGGCTTCGGATACGGTTAAGCAAGGTTAAGGCCAGGTCACACGTGCCGATGTGTCGGGCGCCTTCCGGAGATCCACCTCCCGGTCGAATTGGAATACGATAAAAATTAGGGGAATTTGACGTTGATCACGAGAGGGTCATTCGGTGGACAAATGACACGAGCTCATCGGACAAAGCGATACGCGTTTTTTGGAGAATAAACAAATTGAACACTTGAACTTTTTCCACTGTCTTAATTTTCGTATACAGATACGACCATGGTTTCACTACACAGTGCTCTGTGTTCAATTTGTTTCTTCTCTAAAGTAGTACCGATAAGATTAAAGAAATATATATTTCATTTCTTCGATTTTCCCTGATTCGGACACAATAAATTAGATCTCGCCCACCGAGCTCATTGTTAAACTTTATCGGACTTACTTACTTCATATATATAGTGACACTCTTCTAATAATCCGCACACATTATTTTAAACCATCGAGTAAAAGGCTTACATTTCAATCCATTAAAGCTCGAAATAATTTGTCATTCTAGTATCGACCACCGTACATAATAACTAATTTTATATCTAATATATAATATCTTAAATGAATTCTCTTTCAATGCGAAAGAATCACACGTAACAGACTTTCATTCGACATAATGAAAGTATGCCACGAAAGTTCGCTTTCACCTCCACGAAATATTTTGCTGCGAAGATGGATTTTCCGTCCTCCACTTCTTCTTCAGCCGTCCTCGCGAAAAAAAAACTCTCCTAGCTGAGAGGCCAAGGATTCAGTCAGGGGTATCGAGGGGTGATTTAGTGGTGGAGGAAAAAAGTGGTAGATGTAAAAGGTAGGGAATGCTTGCTCTGGTATTGAGACGGTCGCGAGCTTTCCGAGTAATTTCAGGTAACGGAAGAATCTTTTATCGTGTAGTCTGACAAGATACATATCCTCTTGAAAGTATTTGAATATTGAAACACTGGAGAAATCTGCGACATGAAATGACTTAACATTTCAATCATTGATCAATATCACATCGTTTCAAATACATCCAGTAAAAGTTTGCTAAGAGTAGATAATTACATATATCAATCGCAGCTGTCTTCAGTACTGATTCACATAATATCTATTCTATAACTTATTTATCCAAACTATGAATATGAAGTTCCAAAAATTATTTATTTTTTCCCATGTATGTGGTCAGATTAGAATAGGAGCTCATATTAAATTAGCTTTTCGTACCCGGCTTTGCCCGGGTGCATTTCGCGCTGAAATGTTTGGAAAGGGGACGTGTCCCAAGTAATAGATTTTCTAGTGGTTCAGCGGGTTCCATTATCATTGGTAACTTCACTTTACCATTAAAGCAACAAAGGCGGACACTTTCGGTTTTCTACTTTTTAGCTGTGCAAAATTGGCAAACTTTGTCCATTTTGCCTAAAACCCATTCAGCATCATTTTTTTTATTCTATTCGGGGACTATAGCGAAAAGCAGAGCGAACTTTCGAGCCCCATCTTTCTACTTGGTTCTCAATCCTAGCTTTCCTTTCTGCACTCTCTTGGCTAGACAATTGAGCGCGTCGCCGAGATGAGCGTATGCGTTGGATTTCAAGGCGAACTTCCCGGGCATTTGTCGTTTCGCGTGCTCGACGCTCTCTCTGCCTCTCATTAATAAAGGACTTTCTAATTGTTCTCGCCGTAAAGAAGATCGCTCTCGTTCGTTTTCTAAACGATTTTGGTATGAAATTGTAGATTCATTTTCTCTAAGACGACGACTTCGCCTTGCTGAACCGGACAATCGCCCAATTCCGGGCATTTCCTTAGAGGTACATGCACAAAATTTTATTAGTCAAAACAGCAATTTAAATTAAACAATAGAAATTTTAGTAACATCAACGATGTATGGTAGGTATATCAGAAGAAAAATGAGTCAAGTAAGAAGAATGTATTAAAAATTGTTCATTCGTACGTAAACGCATGAAATTCGTAGCTCGCGAGAGGAGAGCGCGTTAGGGGAGGGCGGAGATAGGAGGAAGATCCTAGTTCCTAAAGGTGTGGTTTCACTGGGGCGTCCGGCGGTCGCCTTCGACTGCTGACGCCCGACGTCCGCGTTTCTTTGGATAAATAGGCATATACACTTCCGCCTGAGAGCAAAAAAGTAACTTTTACAGACATCGCACGTAATATTTTTGCTCGTACTGTTATTTATGTGACAATTGCTATGGCTTCCGTAGCAGGAAGGTCGTACTTCGTTGATAATAAAAAAATCCGGGACGCCCGGTAAAAGGAAATGAGTGGCGGATACAGAAACCATAAGCAAAATTAAATCATAATAGATGCGAAAATCGGAGTGTTACACGATGTCTACGACATGTTACCAAGCGACACACACACACACCCTAATGCAGGTACCCTACTTCTTCCTCATTCTCTCATCTACTCCCTCTTCCATAATCTTTCGACTTCCATTGAATTTTTATTCTCCTCTTTAAATAATTTAGGGCGTTTAACAGACCTCCAGCGTAATGTTTAAAAAAATATATAATTCTTTTTCCCGTAACTTTTACATGCCAGAAGCTTTTTCGCATGTCTTAGAATTTAGCATCATATTCGTTCTTATAGGAAGATAACTAAGCGGCAAACCTGGCTTACATGTTTATATGAAGCGTCGTGTTGTTTAAGGATGCTTGATTAACATATTATAAGGTAATGACGACAATAAATCTCTAAAAAGTCCTGGGATGGACTCCAGGGAAGTCATTTCCATTTTTCGTAAGGTAACGTAAAAATCAATTGTTTGACGTACAGGCTTTTATTGTTTTGGAAATTAAAATTAGAAGGAATTAACCTACGGTCTTCGGATCTGAAACATTTTGAAGAAAAAATTTCAGTTTCTTATTCTGCTCATCTTTTTTTGCATACCGTTCAAAATCGCTCGTTATACGTTTAATTCACATATTTTGTGGAAATATTGCCATTTTAACGGAATGTTGCCTTGGCTACCAATTATATTGTTAGACCTCAAAATCCTATTGTTGTGGCAATCCTTATGGGTGTAAACGTGCACTTTTAATAAGAGATAGGGAGGGAGAGAGAGGGATGCTAATGCACGGGGAGATAGGGAGTGAGGCAGAGAGGGAAAGAGGGGAGGGAGAGACAGACGACTTTGAGGTTAAAACGGTGACTATATAGTTCCTTCTTACATTTAAGAGAGAGAGAGGAGCGTGGGGGAGAAGAGGAGAGAGTGGAAGGAGGGAGGAGAGTGAGGGATAGAAAAAGAGGGGAGGGAGACAACTATTTAAAGTTAACTAAAGATATCCCGTCATATTGATGGCCAATTACGCTAGTTATAATTACAAAAAAACAACAATTTTGGTTAAAGTGATTATTCAAATTAAACAACATGTATTAAAAATTGGTTTGGATTTGTTTTATGGGTACTCCTTGTTAAATAATTCATACATAAACATTTCATGAGGACATAATATTACAGAATATCATTACATACAATAATGTTACATAATGAAAATACATTGAATTCAACAACACATTACGTATAATAATACATTATGTACAAAAGTAATACAATAAATACCAAAATATGAGATAATTCACATTCTTACAATATAAAACAAATAACAGACAATAATAATATAGACATTTCATTATTCCTCCTGGATTGTGATGATACATCTTTCTCGGAGTCGTCAGGAAGTCCAGCAAAGGTCATCCCAGGAACAGAGTAACTCGGAAAGGAGTAAACACAAGAGTTAGCTATAGGTCACAAACCACTGAGACTTAGACAACAGAATCTTTAATAAGGAGTTCTTCTTTCTCATATTGCAGACATATCATGCAGTATTTTATTAAAACTTCATGCTGACACCATAAAAACAAAAAAAAAGATGAAGGAAAATAGCCATAACAAAGCAAAGGAAACTATCAGACACTGAAAAACATATCACTAGATTAGCATTTGAATATCTATAATATATAGACACTTCTTACACATGATATATCATATATATATATATATAGGAGGATACAAAATAATGAGGCACTTCCAGATGTGCAAGAAAGTTGAAATTTGGTGGGATTATAGGTTTTTGGTCACAACTGACGGAAAAAATCCAAAACTGTTGAAATTCCAATTTTGAGGGGCTATTTCGGCCCCTTTTTGCCCCATAAGATAATACGTAAATTGGTGTAGAGGTTTTTATATTTGCATTTTAAAATTATTTACTGTCAAGATACAAACTCAGGACTTTAACTATCGGATAGAATATAAATTGTAGTTTCTTATTTTTAAAGACAGACTTCAAATACGAGTAGAATTAACGTAAATTTATAGTTTTTATCGGAAAAATGTGGTAATTTTTCTGGGAGGCAACAATAGGCTGCCTAGGCAACGAGTTCAAAGCTTTCATATGGGTAAGGTTTTAATGGGAATCAAGAGGTTTACATTTTAATGCCATTAATGTTAAATACAACTAATGAAAGAACTCCGATATTGATATAATCCCCATTTTTGGGGCTGTTTTGACCCAGTACTGCTCTATGTGAGTGCAAAAAAGTTGAGGCTGCTCCATATGACCTAGAGACTTAAAATTTGGCAGGATTATAGAAATTTTGTTGCAACCGAAGATAAAATAAAATATTGCAAAAATTCCAATTTTTAGGGGCGGTTTCGCCCCATTTCCACCCCATACGAGTTTTAAAATTATAAGGCACTTCTTAATGAGATACATACTTGAAATTTGGCAGAATCATGGGTTTTTAGTTACAACAGTAGGAAGAAATCTGATAATGTAAAAATTCAAAATCTTCGGGGCTGTTTTGCCCATTATTGCCCCATACGAGTATTCAAATTATAAGGCACTTCTAAATGAAGTGTCATGTAATTGATCACAGAAATCTGTCAATAACGCCCAGCGATTGGACAAAGGAATCGGATGAGAGGGAAAGAAATCAATTTTACTTGTTGCTGTGTTTGGCTTGACATAACTACTAAAACATTTCCTCTTTGACACCAATTTCCAAGTTTGAGAAGGGGATGGCAATGGCTGGACTGACAAACTAGTGAAGGACTGTGAGGCAGGCAGGTTAGTTACAGGGTTGAGAGCAGGTGTATTAATATTGCGATGCAGAGAAGGCATGCTTGTTACGGGTTGCAACGCAAGCACGTTAGTCGTAGGATGCGTCACAGGCATGATAGTTAAAGGATGCAGAGAAGGCATGCCAACTACATGATGAAGCACAGACACATGCAGTTGTTGTCTTAACCTAAAGCATGAATTGACCACATTACCTATAAGGAATTTCACTCCTCTGGGAGAAAGGTGAAGGCCATCTCGTGACAGCAACTCCTTATATGGATCCGTACACTCAGCCTGGAACTTCAACCAGTTGTTGACAAATGTCACGTTGTCACAGCTGAAATATGAGCATAAATTTTAAGGTTTGACAATGAAAATCTTTAATGAAAAAATGTAAATAAAATAAGTAATAATATTACCTTTCAGCCAATTCCTTAAGAAGTTTATTCAGCCTCTGGATATTCTCATTCATTCCCTTGATTCTCCTGACTTCATGTGGAGAATACGGCTTAAAAAGGCTTGGACTCCTTTCAAGCACACTTGAGATGAACAACCGCACTCCAGGATTCATAACCAAAATTTGATCAATAAGTCTTCGATACTGCTGGCAAGCTTCCTCTGGTGTTTCACCTGTAAAAATTCATAAAATACCAATGAAGATAACTAATGCAGAGGTAAAAGGAAACAAATGAAATATTCCCACCTGGTTACTACAAAATATACTAAAACTCACCACAAATTAGGTTGTTGGTCCCAAGGTGAATAATGATATCATTGAAGAAAGTGGTAGCCAGCAGCATAGAATCGTCAACCTCTCCCCCACTCTCATCCCTGACCTGGGAAGAGGTGGGAATATTCATGGACATACTTCAACTGGGAATCGCCAATCAACAGCAGCCCAGGAGCCATTTCTACATGAAATAAAGAATTATACACCAACTGCAATACTATTCATGTGTGTGGGAGGTAAGTCAGCACATTACTCACAGAAATGTTTCATTGAGAAAATGGGATACTAATTGCAACAATAAATCTTCCTTAACTTGCACTTATGAAACTTACCACCAAACAAATGAAGAATCAGGTATAGCAAGAAAAGCCAGAAAATGGAGATGAGATCTGTAAATAAAGTGCAGTTATAAGGATATCTCTTACTCAAAGACAGACCAGAATGCATCAATATGTAGCAATCTTCATGAGAGTACATCCCAGCATCTTAATATATCAATAGACTTACCAGAAAATTACACCAAGATCCAGATGCCACAGAGAAATTTAGAGTTATAGAGAAGACCTGAGTACAATTTAGAGTGAAAGGTGGAAAATAATATTATATATTATTAAATGTAACATATTATTTATATATTATTATATATAACATACTATTTATATATTATTATATATCACATTATTTATATATTATTAAATATGTATATATATTGGAAACAAACTATACAATGATGCTTTAAATAATTATGTGAGATGAAAAATAAAGTTATCAATCAAAATACAAATGGTATTTAATATTTGGTGCATTTCCTCTACAAAATAATATTAAATATTACTCTTACTCAGATACAGACCAGAAAGCATCAACATGTAGCGATATTATTACACTTACCACAGCAAAAAGAACCAGAAATAGAAAAAGCTTCTCAGAAACACCAGGAGACTAAAACCAGGCTACGTTTTGTACATGTGAAGAAGAAAAAAACTACATTAGACATATATTACAAACATTTTGTAAAGCTATAATCCCGACCACCAAACCACATACAGCTGTAACTTTACTTACCACTAAGCACAAAAACGGCAAAAATCCAAAGAAAACCACCAAATCCAAACACCCCAAATTTGCGACTTCCAAATTTGCGTGCTTCGCAGTTTTGGACTTCTGCTGTCATCTTTGAAGTGAAGAGAAAAAGCACTAAACAAATTGATTTCCCCATCCGTGAGGTTTTTTTTAACACGCTGTGACCCCGTTTTCCGAAAATGTCTACCAAGATGAAAGCAAGTGATAATACAGAAAGCAGAAGCAAAAATAAGATGTTGACTTTAACCAGTTGAGTGGGTATGCCGTATATATTTGTCATGGCCTGTCATAATCTGTATGCCGTATATATCTGTCACACCATTTTTTGGGCCATCCGCTATGGGTATGCCGAAATAGTCCATCATGAAGCATCTCCAGTACCTATCAGTGTCCTTCTAGTACAGGTTAGAGCCCATAGATGGTGTTTTCTTCCTTTTGCCGAGAAAAAATATGCTTCGTACGAAAACCCTGCATGTATAATGTGGGGATGCCTATACATGTCCCTGCGGTAGTGAAAGCGGAGGTGTGATCTCTAATGCCTTTTTTGCATCCCCTTGTGAATTTTAACCAGTAGGACCACTTTCCTTGAACTGTATATGATATTTCTAGGCAACTGGAGCAATAAAATCCTCCTCTCCACTGCAATGTTTCATATGCAAAATATACGTGAAGAAATATTCTCAGAAGATTGAGAGGGATATTTGTGATATTATGGATAAAAGTGAAGCTTAAATGAGAAAATTGAGTAGTGAAATAAACATGCTAGTGGCCAGAGTGCGGCATCAGTGGGCAGGCAATATGCGATAAACTGTGCGGCTATGGCAGATTTAAATGCCACATTGTATTGATTCAAAACCACTTTTAGCAAACCTTTTCATCATTTATTGTTGTCAAAATAATGGAGAGTCGCGAACCTAACCCCCATTTTCTCATAAGGCCTTTGCTTCTATTTTCGTGGATTCCAAATTAGCAGTGTTTTCGGGGTTCTAGTGTATCTATATAATGATTATAAAGTATTTGAAGGGAGAAATATGAAATCGAAACAGCAAACCTCCTGAGTACCTACATATCAGGTTAATACAATCTCTTAGAGTTTAAGGTTATTATATCAGAATATTTAGTGTTTGGGAGCCTACCAGCCCCCCCATGCCTGTATATCTGTGTACATATCTAGAAATTGTTTTGAGTTTTTTTTATGTATTCTATAATTATAATGGTATGCAAAGAAAACATTTTAAAGTTTAAAAAGGCATAGTAATATTTTTTAGAATCAAAATAAAAGATAAAATATACAATAATTACTATATATAATAAATTGTACAATTCTAGTTCTCTTTATTTGATTAGCAGTGGCATATTTACCTATAGAGGGGTACCTAGAGCAGCAAATATTATGGGTGGCAATTTTTGGGAAATGATAATAATAAATATAAAAACTAAAGAATTTTTTATTAATAAAGAATGTATCTATAGATATTTTCAAAACATGAACATATTGCAGCAAAGTATTATGTATGAAGATGCAGCAGTAGCATAGCTATTGCTCGGGCGAAGCCGGCAAGTCCTCACTTTAGAGGGGCCCTCGTGCTTCACAAAAGATTGAATGTTGTGATCAAAATGTTGACACTGCTAGCATAAATATGTTTCATCATCATCATAGGTAGTCTGTCCGTTGACAGGTCTGTGATTATTCATGGTTAAACTTGGTTCTCCATATACTCCTATTTTTTGCAGTTTTCTTCATGTCTTGATAGCTCTCTTTCCCTTTCAAGTTGTCTACCAGCTGAAACCTTTTCCTACCTCTTTCTCTTTTTCCATATGTTTAAATGTTTATATAATAATTAAAATTTCATAATTAATAAACTAAGGGGGCGGCAATAAGTTTAATGCCTATATGTCTCATATCCTACAGACATATGGTGCTTATGGGCCTTTGTATGGTGCACAGTTTTACTTGAAAACACCAATGATCAATAGCATGTTCAGGATGGTACAATTCAAGTAGTGGCCCATTGAGTTATATCAGTAGGAGGTCATGTAACCCAGCATTTCTCAACCTTTTTGTTAATGTAGCCCACCTAAACTACAGAAAATCATCCGTGGCGCACCTAAACTATGAGAAAGTTTCTGCGGCCAGGGCTGCACCAAGGGTGTTTGGTGCCCGAGTGCAAAATAATTCTGTGGTGCCCCCCTCCCCTCCCCTCCCCCAAAGTGACTACTAGCCAATTCTAAAAAAAAGACCGCCACTGTCACCTACATAAATGTAAATGAAGACATCTGTTCATATTATGGACAGCCTCTAATTTAAAAATAATTTATCGATAGTGTTTACAGTTAAACTTTGCTGTTTGTTTAATATTGGCTTTTAATTGCCAATCAAGTGAATTGCTCAGCTCGATCTTAAAAGCATTTCGGAAAAGAGGCAAAGTTTTAAATGAACGACAAAAATGAAGATTCAAATATCTTGATGAGGAGGCACCCCCGACTAGTTGGCACCCGGGTGCCGTGCATCCCTTGCACCTCTGGTAGGTGCGACCCTGTCTGCGTCCCACCTATATGTGAGTATATAGACAGGAGAAAATTCCATATTATTAACTAATAGTTGTGGATTACTTAAAAAATGTAAAGCAATTTATTAAAATGTTCAAGCTGGAAGATATCAACTTATTGAAAATCATTCTTCTTGTGAGATAACTGTTTTCAGAATATGTATCTTCTAGCTTCAATTTCTGACAATACTGTGACATCATTCCATTCACTAAATATATTTCAATAAACTTTCTCAAGCAAATCTCTCGATATGAGATGGTGAAAGTGGCAAGCAAGGGTCTTTAACTCGGAATCACCAAAACATCTCATATCACTACCACTTGGCCACATAACAGTATCAAACACAGAACAGGGTGTAGTTACATTGAAATAAATAGTGCTGGAAAATCTTTCAATCAATACGTTTTAATTATTTTAGTTCTGTCTTATTGGAATTTTGATCTTGCCTCTGCTATTCCAGATAGCTGAACTCCTGGAAACTGCACTTTCATTGATGTGTTCTCAAGGACTTTGTTTTCCTTAAATCCCCCCATTATAACATGTAAGTGTATTGTTCGACTTTCGTACACATTTTCAGGAACGTATTATGTACAAAAGTAGGGGACTGCCTGCACTGTACTTTCAGTATATAGCATATACCCAACCCAACCCCCCCCCCCATAACATGTAAATCTATGTTCAACTTTCGTACACTCGATTTTTGTACACGTTTTCAGGAACGTATGTGTACGAAAGTAGGGGACTGCCTGTATACTAGAAAATTCGGAAACCCTGTGGAAAACAGGCTAAGATCGGCCTGCGCATTATACATGAACAGCAAGGTCTAACTTTCTGAAAAATTTCAGCTCCCTAGCTCGACCAAAAGCACATAAGCATTTGTCCATTTGTTCAACTTTTATGAATGTTTAATGGCCAAATAAATATATTTAAATTTCTATAATCCTGTTTTAGTTATTTTGCGAATTCTACCCTTAGAAAAAAATTTCAGCATTGTAACGCATTAACAAATACCTAAACAATTAAATATTTGTTTAAATTTTGAGATTTTTTGACGTCCAAAAAGATAAACATTTTTGTAATTTTCGATTTTTCTCGTCAGCTTTGCCACTAAACCAACTGATGAAGCAGATTCATTGCAAGCCTATCTAAAACTTCAATTTTATTCTCCAAACTCATCGCTTTTTTCGCCCTTTTTACCGACTTTTCTTTTATTTCAATCAGCATTCACTTTGGGGCCATGATTAGGCAATATTACAAAAAAACTATGAAAATAGCAAAATGCTTCAATGAAATAAACTTGAAGTTTCGTTCATAATACATTTACACCCATACGCCGAATTTGGACTTTCGTGCATCAGTGAAATGACGAATATTTCGAGTGCTGCTGGTTGCCAGCCACCAGGCCACCAGTTTCCACTGCGTCAGCATCTTTGTCTGTACAGGAGTGTTAATTTGTGCAGTTATTTAAATATTTTATTGCTTTTTGCCCTATCTCTCTATATTATAAAATCGACGATTATGTCTAAAAGGCCTCTGCTCAAAAAACTAAACATTTATACCAATTAGAGATTTTATAATATTTTTCGGCTCTCTGGGAACGGAACCCCCCCCCCATAACATGTAAATCTATGTTCGACATCCGTACACGTTTTCAGGAAGGTATTATGTACGGATATTGAGTACTGCCTGTACAAGGATGAGTTGGCTAATGACCGGGAATTTCTTGGCTATACAATCTTTGCTTGTAAAAGTGCAATTTGTTTTCATATTAAAAAGTTTAATTTTAATATAAAAAATTTGATGGTTATTAAATATTAATTTGCTGCTGGTTAATTTTTCGACGAACATATCGTAGAGAAAAAAATGTCATATATTATGTACACGTGTATAAAACATACCCTACTTTTTAGCCTTGGAAAAAAGTGCATCCTATACATAGGTTTATATGGTATAATGATCCATGGTATTAATCGAGCAACTCAACGGACTTATTAGGAACTAAAACATATTACTATCTTTGTAAACATCCCAAAATTGTAACCACTGGGAGTGGACATTAAATAAAGTGGAATAATGAAAATGCATTGTTGGAATTCATATTGCATATAATTTTAATGAATATATTAACAATTTCTACCCAGTTAATTATTAACAATGTATATTTAAGTGTTTGCACTATGAATGACCAACAATTATTCCAATTTGGGTATAATTGGGTTTGTGTCAGTACTGAATATAATAATAATCTTACCTTCAGCTTATGAGAGAGAGGCTGATTTTGGGAGCTGTTTCTCTGGAGAAATGTGAGTAATATTCTGAAAAATTAGGTAATTGATATACCATATATCTTCGAGTATAAGTCGAGAAATTTCTTCCTTTTTTAGGCCGAGCAAACCCTACTTTCGACTTATATTCAAGTCGCAAACTAGCCGGACATTTTTCTGGGTCAATAATTAAACATGACTGTCGAAAAACAACATTTGACTGACTTGAAGCGCATTAGTATGAAAAATTCATGCTAACTAGCAGAAAATGCGAAGGCGAATTATACATCATCACTGTACGTACGTAGTTTGAAAGGAAAACTTAAAATTTATATTTTATCTTTAAAAAACCTGCCCAAATGAGTGGATTGAAGAGAAGAATCAATTCAGTACTCAAGCGTTGGTTTTTTTATTTTGATCCTGAATTCAAATTGTTACACACCGTTCCATTTCTTCAACGACGGCATTTTGTTTTTTACTTATAATCACGGACTGAACAGAGCCTGCATTGCGAATATGATCCCCTATTTCTGATCTATGTATTATGTCCATTTTAGTTTCCATCGAAAGCACTCGACGTTTTTTTACCACTCTTAGCACTTTCACGAACAATTGTTTTCCATATTTCAAGGGTAATAAAAAACAATACGTATATAAACACGTATGGTTTCAAATACAAACGGCAAATGACGTGTTGACAAGTTTACGTGTTCTTACTGTGACTGATGTTCGTAAGTGCGTGAGGGTGTGTTCGTAAATGAAGTGCGAGGCGCAATTCATTGGTATGTGGAATGTTCATAAATACGAATTGTTTGTTTCTTGTATGTTCGTAAGTATAGGTTCACCTGTATATATATTAATTTTTTTGTAAATTACAAAATTATCTTATTTTCGTTTTCTTTGCTTCGACTTATATTCGAGTCTTGGATTTCAGACGCTTTTTTAGGCTAAAAAGTACATTTCGACTTATACTCAAATTGCCCTATACTCAAAGATATATGGCAATACCTGACACTATATATATATATGTATATAAAATATATTATATATATATAAAATATATTTTATATATACATATATTTTTTTTTTGAGTTGAGCTATTACAAAACATTCATTTTTGAAATAACATGTTTACAATTGTGGAAGTATTTCATTTTGTAATTATAACTTTTGGTTTTCTTCTAAACTGTTAGTGCTATGCCCATACTAAAACTCGTGCTGAAGTCAGAGGAGGTGGTAGAAAGCCATGGCCTCAGAAGGGTATGGGTAAGGCCAGGGCCGGCTCAAGACATTTTGGCGCCCCAAGCAGATTTCAGTTATGATGGCGCCCCATCTATACATAAATTTTACATTAAAATTCGGTAGTTTAGCAGTATAATAGGATATAATTATTTTGAAGTTTTGTGTATTTTTATGATTAAACAGTTTAATAAGAAAACAAGGTTTTATTCACAGAAAAATAAATTTCAAATGTCGCAAAGAAATTATAAATTGTGCGATACTTATTTCAGTGACAATGAGATTGATTGGAACTATTTCATCGACATACATATGCACAGATGGGGCTCAATCAAATCAGTCAAATTTTCTGGTGCAGTAAGTTTCATAAAGAAGGCACCGAAAAATTCAACATTGACACATTGCGTTATTCATAGACAAGCACGTGTTGCAAAACGCATAAATAAAGGCAGTGACGAACTTATCTAAAGCCAATTGTACAAATTGCTCTTTGAATGAAATAGAAAGGATGAAATTGAATCTTGTTTGAAAAATGCACTTGGGAGTCTGTGAATACTGCGAAGGAAGGATGCAGGGGAAAAGGAAGCGACGAAACGAATAGAATCAAGCCTTATCTTGGAAGTGATCTTAGAAAGACGTTCCAAAAAAAATGATTTAAAAAATGTAGGTCTGGATGAAAAGCGGGCTTTATCGTGAATAAATGAGACTTCAAATTTATGACTGATTACGAACTTCACGAGCAAGATGTACATCGTCTATTACTTGGAATCATTACAACAAAGGACAACTTTCGTTACAGAAGCAGCTTACGAATTTGTTACCAATTTAAAATTGAAAATTTAAAACGACCTTCAGGGTGAATTTCTTAAAAGGAAATAAAATTGCCCAATACTAGAGTTAATTATCACAAATTTTAAAGAGAAAAACCTCTACGTTAAACTGCTTATCAAAGGTTGGTTTAAGAAAGAGTATAATAGCAACAAACTTATTTGAATTAAACTAAAAAATAATTTACCCATACAACGTGAAAGATGTACCTATATAAAAAGATCGAATAAAAATATTTATAATCTAAATTCCTGGTTTAGAAAATCTTCGTTGATCGTAGACTAGGTATAGCTCCAACCTCAAGGTGAAACACCCGCTTTTATCATTGCGAAAAATAATATTTACACTAAATATTGACGTCTCTTCTTGAGTAAAGACAAAAACATATCAATTATGCCCAAGGAAAACTAACCTGCAATAACTTGATAACAGATTCTTCAAACGCTAAAAGACGCACACCACTCGACTGACGTTTCCACAACAATGGGCGTATTGGAACAAATGCGGACAAATACTTCTTTTTCGATGTCATCAATGCAAAATGCGAGGGAGGAGGAAATGTTGAAGGAGAAGGGGTTGAAAACAGTGGTGTGAGAATATGTACCCTGTCCTCACACACCCTAACACAGCGTAGCAATTACTAATAAGCAGTAAAAGAAACCCAAAAGATATGTATTTCGTCCTCAAACAAGAGCTGCAACCAATCAACCGGGAATTTCAAATGTGCCTGAATAAGTGCACGTGGAAACAAAGAGGAACCGCAGGAGGGAGGGTCTTTGGATATTCCGTATCCCCCTCGGACTTTGTAAAGATTTCCTTGCTCTTGGACACCCTTGCAAATGTCTACCGTTGACCAACTTCTGATGAGACTGCAGAGGCTAGTAAGGCGGGGGCGATGCCAAGGCATGACCTTTCTCCCTCCCCCCCTCCAACCTAATGGAATGCTTCTCTCTTCAGGCCTTTGGTACAAGGGATACATTGCACCCGGACAGAAACTCTCGGGGGCGGCAAATCACAGAGGGAACAGCTAAAAATATTAGGTGCGGCGAGAACTGCTTTCACCCGGTCGGCAAAGATCCCCAGCATGTAACAGCAATAAAATGTTAGAAAAACCACATCCAGCCATCTGTATTCGGTAGATTTCTCGGAAGCCGCTTTCGGAAATACTTTACTATTTGGAGTAGAGCTGCCCCTGAACATTCATTTCAAGTCACATGTTCACATTTATTCGCCAGCTGTAAACACTAAACATTTCAATGGAAAACCAAGTGAAAAACTAAATTAAGGTATTTTCCAAAAATTTTTGTCAAGAAAATTTGGCGCCCCTAAAATTCAGCGCCCCAAGCGGTCGCTTGGTCTGCTTGTATTGTTGGGCCGGCCCTGGGTAAGGCACGCCATGGAAGCATACGTTCACCTCTTTGGAAGGGTGGTGGTGTGGCTCATGGACCACGTTCTCCCACCACACATTTCTTTATGCTGCCATATTACTTGAGAGTTTTGGGTTTAACTACAACACTGTCGGTAAAACTTGCTCAGGTACTGTAATGTTCTTTTTTTACTTAAACAATGTTATTTTGCAAAACAAATACCTATAATGAAATTTCATTTTATTTTTTGCATTCATTGCTAAGTGAAAGCTTTTATTTCCATGAAATTTTATACATATTGTACATGTTTAGTGAATAGTACTTGTAAATTATGAAGCAACTTGAGTAATTGATAATCTTTAGGATGACCTGCATATTGTTGATTCTTTGGATATTCCTACTGAAGATCCCAAGTTTGTTGAAGATCTTTTGGAGAAGAGAAATTGGGGTCCTTCTGTGTTATTTGTGGATGAGTAAGTAGATTGTGAAATGGTTTTAAATTGGTAAATGGCTTGAAGCATATTGTTGGAATTCCTGTACAGGGAAATTGGTTACACTTTTAATTTCCGCTAATATATGTTGTTTTAATGATCAATTTGCAAAAGTTGTCACATAGGCTGAAATCTAGAAATTCTCAAGGGAGGTGGAGTTGGTGGCCATTAATTTGGAGCACCCCTTTTGCAATTACAGGAAAGCCTCGTTAATTCATAACTTAAGGGACCAAAAATTCATAACTTTGAATTAAACAGGTTCATATTATTCGATTTCACTTTGGTGCCAAAATTTGAAGTTGCAAGAGTTTTACTGTAATCCAAGTATTTTTGTTGGCCCTGTAGTCTTAGAGATGTGTTATTCCTCCAAAATTTCTTGCATTTACGATATATATTGTAGTTCGATAGTACATCCAAAGTGTCACCACCCAGCTGCTTCACTTCTTCAAGTTTCACTTTTATACCCTGATTTGTTAAGAAATATCATATAAAATAGGATGAGTTTTTTGCTTACATGATTGGAAGTCTGAATTATTCGTGTATTGATCTGGAGGAGACTTGCTTTTTTAGAGGGTCACATCCATTAGTTATCATGTACAGCTGTTTATAAGGGCAGTCCTGTTACTTTATTTTTAGACTTCCAATATCAAGTTATATGCCCATCTACCATCCAGCTCTCCACATCCCTTTGCAAGAATCTTTGTCCAATAATACTTATTACAGTATCTGGCACTCATGCAACTGGAATTCTCAAGCAACCGGGGTATCTTAATCTTGATTTTTTTATTACTTCTAGTTGGGAATGCTCCCTCTATAATTGGTGTTTTTGGCAATTTTTTGTTTACATCTAATTTGGAATGTTAACGCTAAAATTTGTGTTTTCGGCAGTCACAGTATGCAGTTGTGGATGTTTCTTGCACTTGGTGTTTATGTTAAATAAAATATTTTGCACGCCCTTTATAAATGCCTCCTAAAACTCCAATATGCACTATAGGTGATAAAAGGAAACAGGTTATGCTAACCTTAACCCAGAAACTTGATATAATAAAACGTTTTGAGAAAGTTGAGAACTGCAATGTTTTAATGAAAAAGTTCAATGTCGATATTTCCACTATTTATGACATTAAGACACAGATATCACAGTTAATGAAATTTGCTACGTCTTTTGAGACAACTAGAGGAAATGAATATCAGCACACTCTTCATAAGCTGAAACTTGAGCAATTGGATATTGCTATTTATGAATGGTTTTCTATAAAGCGCTCCGAGAAAGCACCTATTTATGAACCAATGTTGATCGAAAAGAGCCAAGATTTTTATAAACATATGGAGATTAATGAACCGTGTGCATTTTCAGATGGATGGCTAACACATTTTAAGATTAGGTATAGGATCAGACATCTAGATGTTTCGGGTGGTAAAAAATCGGCCGACCAAGGAGCTGCTGACAAATTTTGTGACTTTCTTGAAACATTAGTTAAGAAACATGGCCTAACTCCTGTTCAAATTTATAATACCGACTAGACTGGTTTATTTTGTCGATGTTACCACATTCAACTCTGGCCAGTTTAAGTGAGACTCACGCTGAACGCTTTAAAGAAAATAAAGATTGTGTTTACCTCTGTATCAGTTTGCCTCAAGAATTTATGCTAATACATTGTGTTGGTCTGGATAATTTCTCTCCTTTTCTCAGACAAGGAAACAATGTTTTTGCTGGAAAAGTCTAAAGGTTGGACCAAGTCAACCCTTACCTTGCGCTGTTATTAGAACAAAAGAGAAGCTAGTAGCAATAGTCATACGAGAAACTCAGTTGGATGTAATGTACTTAGTAAATATTAAAATATTTCAATTAAACGTGTTGAATACTTGTATATTTGTTTCATTACTTCCTTTAATGTCAAGGAATTATTTAAGAACAATTGTGAGTAGAATACCTAGTCAACAGGTTAGCAATTCCAGGGCGAATGTACAATTTGGCACCTGTTCCTTATTTTGGTATCCAAATGCTTTATTGAGGTCTATCCAATAAAACTCTCAAGCAACCGGGATATTCACTTAACCAGAAAACCCAATTCCCCTAGCATTCCGGATAACTGGGAATTTACTGTATATGGCTTGGCCAGTCCACATACTAATACACTTGATATTTATCTATTTATCAAGTTTGATTTTCATATTTATGTGGTTATCAATATGTTTATTTACATGCAGGAAAAATATTTTGGATTTGTTGTTTTAGAACAGTGCTTCTAAGCACAATAAGCCAATGATCAGCAGGAGTAGGAATAAAATTTGGGTGCTATAACATGTATGAGAAGTTCCTGTTATGTATATTGCACAGATTTTTAATATGAACTTTTTATTTTTCAGTTCCGATTTAATGCCAAAAAATGTTACATTAGCCACAGAAGCTTTTGCTCATATTAACTTGATGCCAGTATATGGTAAGGAAATATTGAAATTATTGAATAGTGCAAGTTTGATTAACAAAAAGACATTATTATCAACATTACCTTTCAGGATTGAATGTGCATAGTATGTTGAAACATGATACATTAGTTCTTACGCTAGCAGCTGTGAATGCCATTGAAGAAAAACTGCTCTACAGCTTGCATAGAAATGATGGAATTCATGCTCAGAAGAAATTCAGATTAAATCAGAATTGATAAAATATGATCTAATGAGCTAGAAAAAATAGACAATAATTGTGTGGAATTGTCCAAAAATTGCTAATTTAATTTCAATAAAGGTTTTTGTAAAAGTAAAATGTATTATTGTCATATATAACATTAAGAGTTTATATTTTGCATAGATTTGCTTTTATTGCTTCCATCAATGATTTAGGCTGGGTGCATACTGATATAACCGAACAAGGCAAAACTGTCTCAAGCTATGAAGAAAGGAAATGTGTCAACATGTTTCAAACACTGGAGCTTGCACACTGGTTAGGCGAAATGTAACGAAACAATTTGTACAGAAAACACTCACTTCATTTCAGGATGTTCTCATTCTGTGGGACTGGTTAGTGAAAAAGTCACTAACACTCAACACAATAACAATGCACTAATGTAATTAATGCAATTAAAATACACAAATGCATGGTATTTAAATACTAACCTGTTGCCTTCATCTCAGTCGCTATCTCATTCTACAATTTACCTGTTATTGCTCTGTTGCTGTGGTCTTTGGTGGTGAAGTCATAAATTGCACTTCTTTCATGTACAAGGGCCATGAGTTTATCAGCATCACAGTCCATGGCTTGAAAAATACTGAAACGTTTCGACAAAACAAAGGGACGAGAAATGGCATGACACGATTCATCCTGTTCTAACCAGCTTGGAGCAGATGTTTCGCTTTGCCTTATCAATGTGTGCACTCATTTACTTGTATTTAATTTTAGTCTTTTGAAACTGCTTGGAGCAGTTTCACCTTGTTTCGCTCTATCAGTGCGCACCCAGTCTTATACTTTTTACTTTCTCCATACATAGTATGGGGAAAGTACTGTGATCACGAAAAAAATCGACTTCAAGATTTCAATGGAAATACACGTGTTGTGGTCCCTAGAATACGTTTAGACTATTTTCTCGATGTTGTCTGTGTGTATGAGATAGGAATGTCTCGAAAAAGTGATAGTTTATTAGATATTTTGATCCCTAGAACATGTTTCGACTATTTTCGGAATGATGTCTGTGTGTGTGTGTAAGGATGTATTTGTGGGCACTCTAACTCAAAAAGTACTTGTCCTATTAACACCAAATTTCTTATATAACATTTTAGCATGAGCACAAAGAACTGATTAGTTTTTGGACAATACCGGTTAACCAGAAGTCGAGGTTTGCTCGAAACCTGATTTGGTTTTTGTGATATTTCTCCGTTAAAACATCATTATTATATATTCAGTTCTATACAAATGTTATAGATAACGTAATTTCCTACAACTTTCATTTGAAACAATTTTCCATAGCAGTTATTGTTTAGGAATTATTTATAAATAATCGGTTTTTAAGGTTTCCATCAAATATCTCCTTAAAAACGTCGTTATTGGTAATCTTCATGAGGACCAAAGTTGTAGAGAATAATATTTCTTCCAAGTTTTGTTTGAAACAAATTTTCTTAGGACCATCCATTTCGGAGATATTTTGCTTTTTCTTAATTTCCAGTATACAGCGCCACCACCATGTAGCGGTGAATTCTGTAAAATCAAAATATACCTAATTTACGGCAATAAGGACGACTGTATTGTTTTACAATATGACATAATAATTTTGCCTTAATGCTATTCATAATAATTTAAATATCTATACCCCAAATATGGAGAAAATCATGTGTTGGCCACATCAGATTTTTCCAAGTGTGAAGGAACGATAATGGATGTATTCCCATTGAAACTATACAAAGCTGTGAATGTTTCTGAACCCATTAAAGCCCAAATTATTTTTAGTTTAACAATGTAAACCTAGTGTTTGGACTCCATTGACCTCATATACAGGTAGTCTTTGATTAATATCATTATTGCATTCCTTAAAACATGATGTTAATCAAAATGGATTTTCCAATATACACAATGTTATACATTGTGGTTACGTTCTCAGACAACCAATAGTAAACACAGTTAATGGACAAAAAGTATAAAGTTGTATGTAATTTACCTGACATCAGATCTTTTACTTGTACCTCTGGGCTTTTAAATTTGAATAGTGATGGCATTAATTAGAGGGCTAAGTTTCTTCATCTGAAGATGAGGCAGCCTATTTTCAGAAATTTAAGAAGTCCTCGGAGTTTTTTTTCCTCTATTGTGAAGAACTGGTCCAGGGATAGTTGAAATGCTTTCTTTTTTCATCATAAATAAATCTTATTACTGCAGAGCTTTTTTCCCTGTTATGATAATTTTTGTCCAGCATGGTCATTCCAATGTCAAAACTTTGCTAATATCTTGATTGTTGTCTCAACATTAGTTTCTTCTTGAGCACCCACTTCAATCAGGTTTTCATTTAACAGTTCCTCATCATGGGAGATAAGCAACTCCTGTTCGTCCTTTGCCTCAAGATCATCAAATCCTTTCTTCTTGCCCATATCAACAATTTTGTCTCCTCAAAACCATGGGAATCATTAAACTTTATCCATTGGATTTAAATGTCCGAAGCTGCAGTCCTTAAGTGTCAGATTTATTTTGGGATATTTAAATAATTTTTGTGTGAAATATCGAAAAATCACATATTACATGAGCTTTTCGCCATAAAATGTTCAGCTAATAAGCATTTTATTGTAAAAATATCGAAGAATTACATGATTTTGTTTTCTAGAGGAAAGAAACATCGAAAAAACATATTGGCACACAAAATTGAAATAACACGAGCATGCAGATTTCTGACACTGCAAAATTTTTTTGCAGGCACCACTATAGCTTCACCGCGTAGAAAACGTCCTGTGCAGAAATTCCTGTGCATCCCCTCCGAGCAGGGGTATACCCCCACTCCTGCGATAACTCCCTCCCTCGTGAACGTCCCTAGTGGGAGCTTCACTTGCTCGCAGTTGCCAGCTTTTGCTGTTTGTTATTTTTCCGAAAAATTAAAAACGCCACTACTTTTCATAAGTGGAAAACAGGCCTATGGCCCACGTTTGAGGGAAACTGACAACACTGAGCTGCTTACAAGGGACTCTGCACTCAAGAGTGAGGGGAAGGGATAGCAGGGCTGGGAAGGTGTGGAGGTGGGGTAGGTAGCCTTAGCTCCGCCCACTGGTCGCCAAGAAGGTCGTTTTCTACGTGGTCAAGGTATAGTAAGAAAACATTTGCAAAAAAAGTGGTAATGCTTTCACTTTTTAAATAAAACAAAAAACAGTATCTCATCATAATTTTGAATTCTTTACATACATATAACATTTTAGATAATTTATAGTTTTTTCTTTTTTGGAAATGTCAATGTTGAGTGTCGCTATTTCAAATATTCAGCAGGATGATGGCGCAATAGTGATTCTGTGTGTGGAGCTGCATTCTACAATACAAGTGGAGGCCTCTTTATTTAATGAACATAAGTGATGACATGTTTGTCACCAAAAGTTTTGTCCTAAGCTTAGGTATGGTGAGGTTCATCATATGAAAACCTCTGTTGCACTTGCTGGTGCTACACAGTATTGTTGTAATAGCACTTGTCAGCATAGCAAGATACTGAAATAAATGTTTGCCTTAAAAGAATATTAAGGTTCATTTTTGTGAAAATATATTATCAGGATCTTAACTCCATTTAACAATATTGCTCTTAATGGGATAATTTGCTTCGACTTGGATTTCAGGAACCAGTTGTGTCCTAAGTACAAGGACTGCCTGTATATTTTTCCTGAAACATCTCAAAAATTGGGGTGCATCTTATAGCTTGAAAAGTCATTGAGAAATGTTGAATCAAAGAAAAGAAATTATTACTTTTATTACTTACATGGAACCTTTATTACAAATGTAAAGTTTTTTCTCCAGTTTCTGGCAAACTCTAAATGGGGGTTTAACTGTAGTTAATCTCAGCACTTTTATCTAGTTCTACTATGACAGCTTACATAGACTGGAGAAATAAAATATTCTATGTGCATATTATAGATGTTGATAAATCAAATTGTTTCATTCTATAAAATCTGGGTTTATATAGTATTTGAAAATTAGGTCTGGTTATTTTCTCTTAGGTTATTGTGTCTTATTTTTTCCTTTTAGTTCTTTAGAATCAGTTTTTCAAATTACCATTTCCTTTTATTATCAAATGAAAATAAGTTTTCTAAAATATATATACCGTATCTGCCTGAATAGAAGCTGACCCCAGATTTAAGCCAACCCCCCATAAATTTCCACAATTTTTTGGCAAAAACAAATTTTGTAGATTTTATGCTGAAGTGTGCCGGGCATTCATGCACAGCTTAGAATACATTATTCGAGATCGAATAAATGAGTGGGAAATGGTTTAGTTGTTGACATTTTGAAATATTACTCCAATTAATAATTTTGCGTTGTTGAATAATTCATATTCATTTAGTCACGGGAAATCCCATTTATGTACATAATTCATAGATACACAAAATGTGCTATGAAACTAAAATACAACTAAAAGTTTGACATCACTTCCAGGTTGGTTAAGGTACGTATGGATAAATAATCAAATATGTTACATCAAAAATAAATTATAAAGAGTACAAATTATGTTTAACATCATTCCGTTATAATATAAAGTGCAATCCACTTAATTTTTTGAACATTTGAGTTGAAAATGTCAATGGAATTGCATGGGAGATGTATATTACAAAGATGCTGCATTCTGTTTATTGGAGAATTATACAGAAAATTTTTAGTATAAATCTCTGTGAAAAATACATAATTACATCTTGTAGCATGATTGGGGATTCTTATTTGAATTAACGATAAGAGTTCAGAGCAATCTACTTTGTTATTAATCAAATTGAACAAAAAAATTATGTCAAATATAATTCGTCTCTGATATAAATCCTGCATATTAAGAAATACTAAAATATTATAATAATTTAACTCATTAATACCTTGGGCCATTTTATAATTGAAAAATCTTAGAAACTTATTCTGTACTTTTTCTATAGCATTGATATGTGATTTATAATATGGAGACCAGATTGTAGAAGCATATTCTACAAGTGGCCTAACTAGAGAACAATATAAAACTTTAAAAGAACCAATTTGCTGAAAATTGCTTGTATTCCTTATTACAAAACCAAGCATTTTCAAAGCTTTATTTCTAATATAATTTAAATGAGGAACAAAGGTAAGGGCAGAGTCAACAAGTTAGGAAAGCATACAACGTATCACAAATGGGGCGCGTTTCGTGCAATGGAGTATTAGAAAGCAATTATATACCTGTACGTAAGGGAAATAGCGTTTTAAAGTCCTTTTCTTCATCATAAATAATCCATTTTCTTCCTATTTAATAGTATTACATGCACACGTAAGGAAATTAAACGTTTGTTTGGGAGATTGTTTATGTTAGCAACAATGAAGAAGTAACCATGCAAGAAATTTTCTAAGTTCAACTCGATATAAGACTTTCTTGTTTGATTTTCTTGATAACGGCTACTCCTACGATAAAAATGTATAGGGATGGAAATACTCTCCTTTACCAGTTCTACAACTTTTATTTGAAAAATATTTTGATATGAACAATAGTTTACGAGATATGACGAAAATTTAATTTTTTGTCTCTAGTAAAGTGGTACCCCTGATTGGCTTACGTGATTCATTTTTGCGATTTTCTTATTATATTTGATTGAAAGTCCTTAATATCAAATTTCATAAAAATCCGTTCGGTAGAAGCCGAGAACGAACATGCGGACGGACCGACCGACGATAATAGGCGCTCACTCTGTAAGCGAAACGCGCCTAAAAATTACTCCTAAATCCTTCAAACTATTAACTCAATTAATCATTACATCATTCAGAATATAATCGTATACCATGGGTCTCTTGTTATGATGAAAAGTGATAATACTACATTACATTCATTTGCATTTTATTGTTCACACACCACTGTTGGATGGCATCGAGAGAGTTCTGTAAAATGAAACTCATCTATAGAATAAATAGTTTTAAATACCTTTAAGTCATCAGCAAATAATAGAAAATTAACACCATTTAAACAAATATGGATATGTATCATTTATAAAAATATTGAATAAAAAGGGACCCAAATGAGAGCCCTGTGGAACCCCAGAAAATACATCAATTTGATCAGAAAAAATGAGTGTACCTTAACAATCTGTTTTCTGCCAGTTAAATAACTAAAAAACCACCTTAAAATGATACCACCGAAACCTATTGCTTTTAATTTTTTAAATAAAATGAAATGATCAACACTATTAAATGCTTTAGCTAAGTCCATGTAAATGGAGTCAAGTTGTAAGTTTTTGTTCAATGATCTAAATATATTTTCTTCATAGATCGAAAGATTTGTTACTGTAGATTTACCCGAAATAAAACCACGCTGCTCAGAAATGAATAAATTCTTTACAAGTGGAAAAACTTGGGCAAATATTAATTTCTCAAAACACTTTGCAAAACAAGACTGTAATGAAATAGGCCTATAGGCTCCGTGCACGGGGACAACTAGTGCCGCGAGTGGCAAGTTTCAGCGTTAGAGCGAGGAGTGGATTCGTGAGACCAGTGTATTTCATTGCAGAGAAAGAGTGATTTTGTCTTTGTTAAGTGGTTAAGGCCAGGAAGGTCATAATTTTTCTCAAATTGCGCCGATTTATGTTTTTCTTTATGGATAATATTGGAATAAAAACCCCCTAAAATTTATAATTGTAAAAATTTTATAGGTTTTCATCATTTGTAGCAAATACCTCACATTTCTGCAAAATTTCATCTATGTGGCACCTCTAGAATTGCATTTATATAAATTTCATTGTTTAAATGTTATGAATTTTCAACAGCCACAATAATAAACTTTTCTGAAATTTTCAAATCTAATTGTAACTGAAACACAATTCCTTAATTTTCAGCTTTCTAGCTCGACCGTAGATATATAAAGATTAGTCAATTTTTTTTAACATTTATGAATTTTTAACGGCTGAATAAATTAACATTTTCAAATTTCTATAATTCCAATATCGTTATTTGTAAATCTACTGTCAGAAAAAATGTCAGCATTGTAGAACATTTAGAAGTACTTAAACCATGAAATGTTTGTTTAAAAGTTTATAATTTTTAACGGCCAATAAATAAAAATTATTGTAAATTTCGATTTTGAAATCCTGTCGATTTCTCCATGCCATCTACATCTATCTGGGATTTAAAAAAAATAAACTTTTATACTTACCTTATTATTATGAAAATACCACTGCATTCTGAGTAAGAGTCACAAAAACATTATTTGGGCATCAAACAATACTTTATTGCAAGAGTATTTCAACAAAAACTGTCTACTACTGAATTTCATCACATAAAAGTTGTACATCATCATTTCATTATTTAGAAAAATGTTCCCTTATGGTTGGCAGATAACAATTAAAGTAGAATTTTGCTAACACTGGCACTATCATCCTTAAAAAATTTACATTAATTTGCACCCTTATAACAACTGGCTTTTCTTGGCTATATACAAAAAAGTCACATTCAGTCAGCCTAGTTACATACATTTGTATTTGGCATTGAGTGTAGTAGACATGGGTTTCCTGTAGTCTAAGGACTCCATTTTTATCGAAAATTAAATATGGTACATTTATGGTACCATTGGACTCAATCACAGGTTTTTTTTTGCACTTGATAGGGCACTTTATTTCAATTAACCTTTTCAAGTTACCATTTACCTCAAATACAATACCATCAGGTGAAGCACACAACCATGGATGACTTGGTTTAATCACCACACCAATGCAGGCTACATTCTCATTTTGTAGAGTGCTGCGGTAGTAGTTAAGGGCCACCCTCTCATGTTCATTTCCATAAATCATATTTTTATGCTTTATTTGGTTACTTTTAAAGAAGGATTCTACCAGATTTTTTGCATTCTTTGTTCGCAAAATTTGATGAGCTTTAGTGGATGCAGAAATTCGCTTTGTTCTCACCTCATGCCATAACTCACTCAGGTTTTGGCTTACAGTCTTAATAATTACTTCTTTAATTTTTTCGGTGTTTAATGCAATATTTTCAAAATAAAACTGTATGTCATTTCCATGGGGGGCAAAATCAACTGCAATGGCCACATCAGAGTACCTTTCACATTGTAGTACCTTCTCAGCTATTGTATTTAAAGTCCTTTCCTCTGATATGTTCAGTGATAATTCCACCATGTCATTGAGCACATCTGTGGAAATTATTTGGGCCTCACTCTTTTGCTCTTCCTTAAAAGTCTCCAAGAAAGGGCAACTTGATTTCAATGAAGATGCCAAGCTCCACACATTTGCTGTATCCTCTTCTTGCAGTCTTCCATTTATGGAGATAGGAAACATTTCCTTAGCTTTCCTTCCCTTTGCATATTTTTCTTTGGCTGGAAAAGAAAATGGTTATTAAGCAGATGATAATGTGAATGTTTATTAACATGACCAGCTAATGCAAACACTTGAGATATTTTTTACAACCAATTTCTTTTAAATGAAATCAAATTTACAATAAGACCATGAAAAATGTATTTATAGCAAATTTATTCATGGTGGACTGTGAAATATTAAATGCTTCTGAATGACATTTGCTGGCTGTTTTTTACATTATAGGTTTCACACATTTGTGGTGAAATAGTCACTACATACTGTCATCAAGTAAATAAGTAGAGATTAAGTCCTACACATTCATGATTGGGTAGGTAGAGAAAAATTCACTACAGCAATCACAGATGAGTATTCAACAAATATCATTGACAGACAGTGGCACATCCTAGCCTAAGAAAAGCTACACCAGCAAGTCACAAATGAACTGCAAAGTAGGAGAAAAAATTTGATGCATTTTTGCAGGATGGGTAGTTAAGAATAATGGATTATTCATATTCACCATACTTTAAAATATGTTGAAATAAAGAAGGCTTTATAAAATGTTTTAATATTTTACTGAAAAATTAATAAAATGTACTTACACAATTGTAAATTGGTAGGTTTACCCCAAATTTGCAGCTCATCTGTCTTGCTCCTTCCTGTTGTGCAATTAATAAAGCAAACGACTGCTGCAATATGTTTACACATTTTTCCTTTTCCTGCCGGGCATTTGCAGTCACCATCTATGCTGCATCTGTAACTATCCAACTGTAATCATATAAAATAAATCTCTATAATGTCACAACAAATAGCAGAGAAAACAATTTCACTATTAAGCTAATAATTAATTAAAAGTATTCGTTGGTTAATTGAAGACTGTTGCATTTTATAAAATACAGGCAGAAGACTAAGATAATGCAGTTAGATTCTTACCGTCAATTTTACTTCATACGGTGGCAGGTTCACTGACGTCTGGCAGATGACCTTTGCTTTAATTTTGCTGAGACCACACTCGGGGCTTTTAATTTCGGTGACGTTCGTGACGTGGTTGCTCTGGAAGAGTTTTTTTCCTTTCAGCAATTGTGATGGTCTCTCGAAATGGTAGACTATGGGCTCAAACCCGTATTTTATCACGATGTCTGGATCGCACATTGCTCTTGCTCCGGTATCACGATGCTTATGGAAGCGCGTTTTGACAGCAACTAACTAAAAAGTAACTCAAACTCTCCTGGGAAAAGGCTTAGGAAAGTGGAATGATGGTATTCTCGGGAAATGAAAACAGGTACATTTTGAAGAATTGGGGGACGCTCGGGAAACCCAACATAGTCGTTATGAATTTCCTCGAATACATAAAAAGGCCGAGGCATTAGCGCGGGCACCCCATTGACGTCTACCAGTAAAGATAGCCCTGAGAAAGGGTGGCATGAAATCGTGGAATTTCACTGATAGAACTCTTTCACCCATTTCAAAGAAGAGAAAAACGTTTACATTCGTCAATTTTAACCAAGATTCTAGCGTATGCGATTATGCGTTCGAATGTGTCTTGGGTTTTTCTGTTATTCCTGATTCACATCTCTTTGGTTAGGAGTTATTAAAATGTTCCTTGGTTTTCTTTGACCGAGGAGACCCGAAAATCCGAGGCTCCGATTTCGCTTATTTAATATTGTGTACCCTATCTCAATCCCCTTTTCCTGTAAGACTCTGTGTTAAAAATTAGGGCAACTTTGTAAAGGCCATTTTTAATAGTGTTTGTAAGGTTGCGTTTACTGAGAAACGGGAATCAATTCTAAGCCTTTACTACGATTTTCATAATTTTGCATGTTGCAATGCTGCCCTGCAGTTGGGAAAGTAAGCTTGTTCTCAGCCAAAAAAATTGTGTTATACATTTCTCAAGAGCGATATGGCTACTTGAAACGTAGGTACACGAGTTCTTTTTTAACGAAGAATAAATCGCCTAATGGGGTTAAGTTCTGGAATATTCGCTTAACAGGAGATTAGATATTGCAATCTCAATTTTATTGTAAATACAAAACGATTTAGTGCAACATTTCATTGCATTTCCAAACGGAGTCATATATGAGGCGTTCGTTAAGGCCGGCAACGACTCATCGCACTAACGAGGATTTGGCCGCCAGGCATCTCTGACCGCAGACCCGTGCACGGAGCCTATAGTTTACAGTATTATGTTTATCATCTTTATTATATATAGGTACTACATGACATTTTCCATGTCAGGAAAAATTCCTTTAGATAGAGAAGAATTAAATATCAAATATAAAGGATAACATAAGCTATCAGCACACGATCTTATTAAACAAGAAGGAATGCAGCTGACATACTGTTGCTACAGAGCCAGCAGTTTCAACTGCAAATTCGGAATGAATCTCTGGCTGAAATGTGGCAAAACCTCTTGGAAGACGAGCAGTATCCTTCCCTGAAAGCTGTCGTTGCCAAATTGTTTTCGATGTTCGGGTCTATGTGGCTGTGCGAGTCAACGTTTTCTTCTGTGACTCAGCTAAAGTCGAAGTACCGATCTCACCTCGTTGATATGAATCTAGAAGCTGAACTAAGAATTGCGTTGTGTTCGAATTTTGAGTCACAGTTTCTTGAGATTGTGAGAGAAAATGAATGCCAAATCTCTCATTGAAGTAAATTTAGTGAAAATTTTCTGTGAAGTTGAGGCATTGTGTATATATTTGACTTTGAATGTCATTAGAGTTCTAAAATAAATTTATTTAGCGAAACATTTTTTAAATAATAGTTTTGCCATTTCTGTGGTTGACTGGCCACAGAAATTATCAGGAAAAAAAATTGGTTGCTCACCCGATCTAGATGATGTGGATGCTTCTAAAGGTAGTATTTAAAATTGATCTATTTTTTATTATGTTGGAGATTTCTGTTACTGCTTTTATTTATATGAATATCATAACTTTTTTACATAGCTTCTAAGATATATTGACTATTGTAAATGCTAGTTTCATTTCTTAGATTGTAAATTTTATCTATTATTGTTTTTTTGCATTTAATATTAAGGGTAGCAATGTAGAATTTCCAAAAAATGTTCACCTAGTGTTAAATGACTAATGAGTTATTTTAGATTGCATTTTTTAGGCAACTTTGGAAATAATTATGATTTCATAACCATGGCTATTATATCTTAGAATCATAGTTTCACCTTAAATTTTCAATTAAGAGATGGTAACTTCTGAGTATAAATGTTTGTACAGTGTACTCTTGATTATCCAGGCTAATGATGGGGAGAAGAAGCACGAAAAATTGGAAAACACAGATAATTCAAAATTTTAATTTATTTTTCACATTCTGTCGTATTACATGCTATTCAACCCGTTTTTGCACTTAATGATTCCCGACATTATTTAGCCGTACCATATTAGATAGGGAGGTAGCCATACCAGGGGTCTTTTTCTTTGCTTTCGCAGAAAGTACTGGGGAGGGTCCAGGTTTTTTCCTTGAGGAGAATACTGAAATAAGCTCGGTTGCTAGCTGGGAACGATACTCTATATGAGTAAAGGGCTTAAGTTTTGGATGAGCCCTTACAAAAGTCTCCCTATATAAAATGTAGCTATTTACTACAGCGGCATCTAAAAAGTAGTAAAACAGTTTCATCCACCAACGATGACTCTTCCAGGCAAGGCTGTAATTTGCCATATATTGATCAAAAAGATCTACACCTCCCATATATTTGTTGTAATTTTCTATATCCTCTGGGCAGTCTCTAGTCATTTTAGTCCCGTCTTTTTCTGTGCGAAGGACAGTGACAGTCTTTTCAGGATTATGCATAGATGATATCACAGCGACAGATTCTGACCCTCTATCTTTCCATTTCACAGTAGAAATATCCCCTAACTGGACAAAGTCGTACTTCCCTGTTTTTAATTGCCTATCAGATTTCAATTTATCGACAGGAAATCCTTTCCTGTTCATTCTAATTGTTCCACATACAAATGTCATTTTTTCAATAATTTTTCAGTAAGACTCATTGCGGAAAAAAAATTATTGAAATAAATCCCATAACCCTTATGTTGAAAACCTTTTGTCATTTCCATTACAACTCTTTCCCCCAAAGGACATTTGGAAGGCAGACCCTCAGTCTTGCCTTGATAAATTTGGAGGCCAAGAGCATAACCAGTCTCCGCACAACAAATTGCACAAATTTTAAATCCCCTTTTAATTGGTTTCATTGTTAAATACTGCTTCATAGAGGATCTGCCTTTAAATTTTACCATTGACTCATCCACAGAAAGCCAACGAGATGGATGAAAAAGTTTTGCAAAATTTCCATTTAGGTGGTCCACAAAAGGTCGCACTGAATAATTTATCAAAATGTGGTTCCCCTCTTTTTGGCATTTTTGAATTGTCATTTAGATGTAGACATCGTAAAATTTAAAAAAATCTTTTTAGCGGCATAATTTCTGATATCCTTGGCACATGAAAATTTTGATCATTAGACCAGTAGTTTCTCAGGCCAGGTAATTCATGGAATCCCATTATAACTAAACTGCCTAAAAATGCTAACAATTCCTGAAGTGAAATTTCTAATTTTTTCCTATTTTGTAAAGCATAATAGTTTGATTCTTGCATTATCGTTTCCAGAATAAACTCGTCGAAAAACAAACGAAAAATTTCTGATAGACTATCCAAATTGACTAATGCAAACAGAGGTCCAAAAGGTTCAAAAAAAAGAAAATTTTTTGAGTCTTGGGATCGGTACCTCTATTACCCCAAGTGAAACTCTCTTCCTCTGAAGAGGAATCGGTAAGGTACGTAGGAGAGACCGACCTACCGATTCCACTAGGCCCAGGAATCGGCGACATCTTTTTTTTTCTTTTCTCTTTCTTTATTTTAGCTTAAGACGTTTAGGTTAAGGATTATTCATTGAGGTAGTGTTGTTCATTCTCATATCCCTTTTTCTGTGGGCTTACTATCCTTTGTTAAAGTCTCTGGTGAAAGGCCCCTCCAGAGTGAAGAAATAACCTATCCTACTCCTTCCCTTAGGAGCAACACTTAGTATTAATTATGGTATTTTTTTGGTATTCCTAAGGTATTTATCATTAGTTGCCTTTCTCCTGGGTATTTCGGTATCTACCGTATCTGCCCGAATAGAAGCCGACCCCCCAAAAATTTCCACAATTTTTTGGCAAAAACGTAAATTTCGTAGATTTTATGCTGAAGTGTGCCAGACATTTATGCACATCTTAGAATACATTATTCGAGATCAAAGAAATGAGTGGGAAATGGTTTAGTTGTTGACATTTTGAAATAGTACTCCAATTAATAATTTTGCGTTGCTGAATAATGTTCCACATTCAGTGACATTAATTTCATTCATCTTCATTTTCACAAAAGGTTAAATATAGTAATAGCGATCTCACCAAGATAATTTTTCAATGAAATTAGCATTTACATTGCCTTAAGAAATTGCATTTTTATAATTATACACATTCCATGTAAAGTTTTACCGAAATTCAAACAGTTGAGCATACAAAGCCATCAATGCATTTTGCGTAATCGTCTGCAATCTATGCAAATAATGTGACCACTCAAATAATGTGAAAAACCCAGCCTTAAACGGTAAAGGACGGTGCGCACTAGATCGGCTCGGCACGGAACGAACTTATCGGCAAAAATAAAAACACACAGAACCAAATGGAATCCCGTGCATTCCTTTGGCCCGGCTCAGCCGGATCGGAGCGGCACCGGTTCATATTGCTGGGAAGGCAAAAAGTTCTGAAGGGGAATAGTCACATGATGTAGGGGAAGGCGGCTGTGGAAGGGGAAAGTTTAAGGGGGAGTGAAACAATTGAAGGGAGTTAATTAAATTAAAACATAAATATTCCTTAACCTTCCAAAGTATGTTTTAATTTAATTAATTCATCTCGCCGTAGTCTCCGACCTTCTTTAATTAATTGAAGGGAGCCTTGATCAAAAATAGCTGTTATTGTTACATAACATTTGAACATTTTACTGCATAGATCATATGAGTACAAATTTATAACATTATTTATTATTTTATCAAATACATAAACTAAATACATATCACAGTTGTTTATTCCTTGAGAACATGTCATTGAAAATTAAAAAGGCAATCAATTCAGGATAATGCAATGACTACAACATAAGTGATCGTGAGCTTCAGTAGTTGCTTAACTTGAATAAAAAAAAAGTCATTTTCTTGAGCTTTGTCCAGATGCCTGTGATGAAGGCTGTAATAATAATAAAGCTTCATAAAACGACCATAACAAATTACATTTAATAGTAAAATAATATGTTTAATCTCCACTTAACTAACTTTCTAGCCTAAACCTTTATTAAAAATGAGGCTAAATCTGACACACTTTGCAAAGTTGCATCAATTTCATCATGCAAATTGCTTTAGGAGTAAATGTTTACTGATTGCCATAATGAATAATCGAAGGATGCATTCAGACACTATTCATGTCATAGGTATCCAAGATATTCACAACTTAGGCTCTCAGCAGTATTATGCATCAGTCAAAGTAGATCTCCACTATGACAATTTAACCCTATCTGGTCCAACATTGATGTGAACTCAACACTGCATTTAGTTCTAGTGGTTCCAACCTCAAGGATGCATCGAAACTCAGTATTTTTAAAACAATAACATACTATATACTCATGTATAAGTCGATCACAACTTTTTAATGAATATTTTTGTTTTTTGAATATCTTGTGTCGACCCCACTTTTTCAGTTGTAGAACAAAATTTTTGTATTCAGTAAGTTCCATGAGAAGAATCCAAATGACATTGAAAGGTGTACAGAAGTCGAATGTACGGATGTCGAACATAGATTAACATGTTATAGGGGGGGTTCCGTTCCCAGAGAGCCAAAAAATACTATATAATCTCTAATTATTGTATAAATGTTTAGTTTTTGAGCAGGGGCCTTTTAGACACAATTGTCGATTTTATAATATACAGAGATAGGGTAAAATGCAATAAAATATTTAAATAATTGCACAAATAAACACTGCTGTACAGACAAAGATGCTGACGCAGTGGAAACTGGTAGCCTGGTGGCTGGCAACCAGCAGCACTTGAAATATTCGTTCGTCATTTCGCTGATGCACGAAAGTCTGAATTCGGCGTACGGAAGGCAGTTTACGGGTGTCAATGTATAATGTATGAAAGTGCAAGTTTTTTTCATTAAAGCATTTTGCTATTTTCATATTTTTTTTGTAATATTGCCTAATCATGGCCCCAGAGAGAGTGATGATTGAAATGAAAGAAAAGTTGGTAAAAAGGGTGAAAAAAGTGATGATTTTGGAGTAGAAAATTGAAGTTTTAGATAGGCTTGCACATAATGAATCTGTTTCATCAGTTGGTAAATTACTTGGTGTGACCAAGTCCACAATAAAATCGATGAGGAAAGTGCAGAAGCGATTAGAGCTAGTGTTGCAAGTGGTACTTCAACGAGTACAAAAGTGTCTTTTGTACCTAAGAATCCATACGTAGAGAAGGTTTTCAACCTGTGAATCGAGACTCAAACTCGCAAGAAAGTCTTGCTGAGTTCACTTGTCATTCGCGAGAAAGCCAAGCAACTGCACAATCATTATGTCTCAAACTGTTCCGCAGTCTGCTAACGGGATATCGCGAACGTCATCGAATCGTGTGTAGATCGGTTCCTTGCTCTTTAAAAAAATTTGGCGGTTATTCAGAATGCCACAGTACGTATTGTATTATTATATTTGTCCTTCTCCTTCACAATTGAACACACACTCGACCGGCTTAAGTCCAATGAGCGTCCGATTGAAACTAAAGATTCGCCGCTTTCGGAACGTCTAATTATTTCCATCTTTGTCTCAATCGTGTTCAGTTTATGAGTCCTACCTTTCTTTTCACTTGTATCAGCACTTTCAGTTTTCTGTTTCTCATTCGTGTTTACAAAATAATAGGTGTAAAATGCACAAACAAAGAAACACTGCTGTACGTACAAACAAAGATGGTAACGTTACCAAGACTGAATAATAATATTAATTTATTGATTATTAACCGATTTTACAGTGGTATTAATCTTGTCAAATTTCAGTACAATATTAAAGAACATTACACACAAATCTTACATTACATATAATATGTATACTATTACATAGCATACTTTAATTCGGTAATTTATTAAAAGTGTTGGCTTGGCTGACAGAGAGTGCCATTATGCGGTAGCTCGAAATGTTTGTTCGTCAGCTGATGTAAAAAAGTCGGTTTAGGAGCAAGAATTTATAATGTACGAAAGAGTGAATTGTACGGATGTTGAATGTACGGATGTCGAGGACTGCCTGTACAATCATTATAAACTTTATGAAATTTGAGGAAAATCATATCAGCAGTTTTTTAGAAAATTTAATTGTTAATAAAGTTGCCAAGAATAAACTAGCCTTATATTTTTTTGAGAAATATGAACTATGTAGTATTATTGTAGGCGTAAACTCAAGTAACTGTATGAAATTTGATCAAAATCATTGGAACCATTTATGAGAAAATCAAATTGTTGTTAAAGTATCTAGAATAAACTGCCCTTAATTACTGTGCCATGGCCACCATTTCTTCAAAGTTTCTATTCTGTATGATAAAATGCCTAAGTATGAGATTTCATTCATTTTCGTTCTACCATTTAGGCTCTTGAGCCATGAACAGACAGACACATGGCATGGCAAAAACCACTTTCGAATTTGAGTGCACCTAAAATGTATATTTTTTATCAAAATCTCGAAAATTGAAAATACAAGCAGAATTGTTTTTTGTTGTTATGGGTAAAAAAATATTAATGCACATCCTATTGTCAAGTTCAAATTATTGCACACAATATTCACCATTAAAATTGTTGGCGGCACTGGTGTTGCTCGCAATATTTATAAGAAAATTTGGTACTGATAACTTATACGTGCCACACTACGTAGTTCAATGTTTCCCCACTAGATGATGCTACTTATGCACGTCTTTGAGTTTCGGGTTACACTCTTGTTTCAGCGTAGACAGTTATTTCTGCTCTAATTGTTTGAATTTGTGCTGATTTCACTCTTTTTTCTGTTAATCTTTTATTTAAATTTATTTATTTTATTGATTTATAAATTTATCACTTGACATGATATCTAAAAGGAAATGTAATAGTGATAAGGCAAGTGAATCAAATAAAAGAGTGTTGTTCAACTATTAGCACTTACGTGAAACAGGAGAAAATTCTAGAACGTGATAAATTCACGTAATTTGATGGCTGGTTTGACAGATTTAAGAGTAGGGCAGGTTTGCATAACCTTAAATTAACTGGCGAGGCTGCAAGTCATTTTGTGCTTTTTAATAACTTTTATATTAATTTCGCTGCGATATATAGTTGTATGTATAGATAGATGTATGCAGGGATGTGCTGCAGACGGCCGGTGCGAGCGGAGATGTGAGAATGTATCCCCCGGATTATAACATGCAAGTTCATGGAAAAACGGCATTCGACATTCAACAATTCGACCACGTTTTCAGGAATGCATCCCTGTTGAATCTCGGGAGTCGCCTGTGTATTCCAGATAATCGGCTATACCCATTTCTCAAGCTTGCCAGATAAAAGGTTCTATACTGTACAACCCAGCAGCTGATCCTCGATCCACCAAATTTTTAGTATGTCAACCTCTCATACAAACCAATCAATACAATAATTGGTTAAAAAAATATACACTACAACAAAAAATGTGTCATCTTTAATTTAAATGATTAATAAATACAGACACTCCCTGGGTTACATAAGGAATGAGTTCGGGCACCCATATGCAACAAGAAATTTACTATGCATGCAATGGCAACACTTAATTAATTTGCGTAAAAGCTAAACACATGTTAAGAGATCGAGCAAATGTGCATGAGCGGTAGAACACACTGAGAACACCGCATCACAACCCTTGCCTTGTATTCTTCCTCCATGCACGTATGTACTTCCCGCTTGCTTACACAAACAACTAATGTAAACTTTCTGCATAACGAGAAATATTTTAGTGATTATGGGTCTGCTTATGTAAGTGTGGGTTTACGTAAGTCAGGATTACGTAACCCAGGGAGAGCCTGTATATAATTTAAAAAAAACATCATACCCGAGGATGAGGGTTATCTCCTAGCATTTTTTCCCTTACTAACCAACGAAGTTGCTTATGAGGTTCTTCACCTGGAACCTTCTGCTTGTTCCACTGACTTTGATACCACTGGTAACGGGTCACAGGATCATTTCTCAGTCTACAAGAGTTTTGATTTAATTGCCATGATCTTATAACTGCAAATCAAATCAAAACAATTAAAACAAAAATAAAAAAGAGAAAACATTAAATTAAATAATTGTTACTTACATGATTTAGACATCTTGTTATCAACAATTCCTCTATTTTGCATTCCAGGATCACGAGTAAAAGATTTTTTCTCATAATATTGTTTTCTCAGTTTTGGGTATTTGGGAGAATTAGTTGTCACTGTGCAAGTTGATGATGTCTCACATGATGTATATGATTCTTCACTAGTGCTATTGTAAAAAAGATAAATTTCAGCATTTCTAGGGAAAATGAGATGCATACTCAATGAGGCAATTGATGTTTTGGAAAGCCAAATTAAATTCAATAAAAAATATCTTATTACCTATTAGAATGGTAATGCATATTCTGACAATACATTTGCTTTTTTCTGTTACTTGGGAAATATTTTATAGGCATTATTAAATATTTTCTCATATCTCACATTTTTGTAATGTTTGGAATCCCTGATATTAAATATTAGAGTAGCATCCACCCTTTCAATATCTGACTAAATAATATTTCTTGTGCAATAACATGGAGATTTTAATGCCCACTGCATAAATATTTTAACTTTGATATGCAAGACTCTTGAATATCACATGGTTTACGTTCTATGAATGTACAGAGGAAGCTGAAACCACAATATTGAAAACTATAACATTACCTGAATAATGGAGTTAGGATCCAGGCTTTAGAGAAAATGTAAGGAATGATAGATAGCATCCTAAAATAAACACATCACAATTAAATAAGTTATGCCTTAAAACTAATGCCTTGGGCAAAAGGGATAAATCGTATTGAATGCGCTGTAGTCATCTTACGAAACGTTTTCCACCCGCCATGTTAGAGGTAAAATGAAGCCAAGTTTTCCCTTATACTTCAGAGCGATTCTTATAATCCAAAGGCCGTCTTAAATTCACAGTGATGTTCTGCTATGGTATGCTTTAGTAACATTTTTATCTTAGTGTCCCATCTTTTTTATGTGCACACATGGTAGTGATCTGTTGGTCAGGCAGGTAGTCACTGCTAAAAAATTTCTCAATTTTTTGTTAATTTATTTTACCTACTTACAGTTTTTGGTTTAATTGATACTTTTTATTTATAACACGTTTGGTTTTTAAGTAAATTAATTTGCAGTATTCAACAGACGCGTTTAAAATAAGGCTAATGTTTTTCAATTACCTGTGCATACATTTTACATGATGGGGAGGGGGAGCAGAGATTTAGGGGCCCCCTAATCATTCAAACCATACTGACAGAGGCGTATTATTTGCTGTGCCCCCCCCCCCCAGATTTTTCTGGTATGCCCTTGATGATAATATATAATATCATTAAATATTGCAGTAGCTCACTTGTAATGTACAGTCCCGGTAGAAAAAACTGGGACACCTTAACGTTCTCCTAGCGGCGAGTTGGGGAAGTTTCTGAAGAGTATAAACCGAATGACAACAATGCAGGAGAGAAGAGGAGATGAGAATGCGGAGGGGTAAAGGGCGGGAAAAGGAGCGATAAAGGAGGAGTAAAGGAGGGGAGGAAACTTACTACCTTAAGGCCTGCTCACACTAGGGAGAATCGTGGCGAAGAGAAGCGCGGCTATAAGAAAACTATTCTTACCGAAGAGTTAAATGGACCTGCTCACGCTAAAGCAGGGGGCCCACTAGCTCCATTCCGCTCGGACCAGCTCCGGTAGGTTCAGGCGAAAAAAATAAAAATGCGTGTAATTGCATGGAGCTCCGCCCACTACCTCCGTTCGGTTCGTTTCAGCACTTTCCGCTCCATTCGGCTCAGGCAAGAGTTCCAGACGGAGAATATTTTGACCGAAGTTGGAAGCTTTCCGAAGGCCGAGAGAAGGCGGAAATATTCGAGTGATCACGAAGTGAGGTTTGCGTCACCTTTGAGCACACATTCGGTGTTACGTATGTCTGGATAGACATTTTTTACCGACGAAACGTAAACACTAGAACTGGTTTGCCACAAACCAAGTGGCAGCCCTTCTAAAGTAAGTTCAAAAATATCACTTGTATTTATGGGATGGAAACGAAGATAATCTATATTAATATTATGGAGGATTTATGCCAGAAGCTAATTTCCTCCATGCCGAGGAGGTTGGCATTAGTTATAGAAAACGATGGAGGGTGGATTAATTATTAAAAATAAAGAATATTTCAAGCTGTATTTCCATTCGATACTAACGCAATTTCCATAGCAGCGCTAATGCACCGCCGAGCGTCTTTCTATGTTGCCACAATCAGGGATCAATATGTATACTAAAGTAATCCCTTGAAGTCATATCCATGCATGTGGATCATCCCAATAACAGACATGTTAGCGTGGTTATATCCATTTTTAAAGAGAGAGAATAAAAGTTGCGAAATTACGTTATGTGCTAATAATGCATTTGTGATAATAGCGATCATGAGTCAATGCCCGATTATTAAATATCAATTACACTTAGGGTATTTTACGGACACTAGCACAGTTGTTTTTATTTCACATCATTTGGATCACAACAAGACCTATTCGAAGGTCGCGCGCAGGCCTTCATGCTAGAATACGAACTCGTTTCACGTGGGGACTTGGCCTCACGCAAATTTTAGGTTGCTTAGCAGATTGACGAATACCGGTGGGACCCACCCTCCTACTCCTCCCCTCCTTTAACCCACCTCATTCCTCATCTCCTCTTCTCTCCTGCAAGGTTGTCATTCGGTTTGTACTCTTCAAAAACTTCCCCAACTTTCCGCTAGGAGAACGTTAAGGTGTCCCAGTTTTTTCTGCAGGACTGTACATAGGATATTTCTAGCTCCTCAGTAAAGCCTTCAGATGCATGGCTAACAGCATCATTCATGAAAAATTAATTTCAAATGAATGATGACACTCCCAGAAATTAAATGAGCAGAAAATCCAAAAAGAGCATTTAGACAAACAAAATAAAGATAGCATTTTCTTAGGGATGCTAAACAGAAGTGAAATGTAGTTTCATTCACAGAATAGTGAAACAAATCAGTAATCAAAACAGCGGAAACAAAATTTTGCCCATGAAAAAATGGAGATATTCGCTGGAAATATAATATTTTGAGGTTATGAGAATTTGCTGCTAAAATTCATGCCAATTGAATATGTGATGTTTGAAAAATTCTACTTTTCTCAGTGATTTTTCCTCCTATTGAGGATTTAGCATCATCCTGCATCTCTTAACTTTCTTGTACCTCAAGCAGTTCTTTTTTTGCAAAATTTATTGAAGTTAATTGAAATTTTATTAGATTTAATGACATGGAAATACTCACCAATTTCGCCCGGTGTCGCGCGTTTCTTTAACTTTCATATCAGCGCAATCCGAGGATAAGTTTTTGGAGCAAAAACTACTGTAAGATGTATCATCTATATAATATGAATTATGTGCAATACGATGCATGTCATTTAGACTTTTATTTTTTCTTTTATCGTACTTTATCAGCTTTTTCAAATCTGAAAAAAAAATTATTAATTGATAACGCCACAATAGAATTAAAAATGCACTTTATGTAATAGTAAAACTAGCCTCGAATGAAGTCTCTGAGTTGCTCTTCTGATACATTTTCGTATCCTAGTAAATTCAGATGATGCAAAACTTCTTCTGGATCACAGTTGAATGACATTGGCAAATGTGGGGTGAGACTATTTAAGATTGTAATAATTCGCAATCGTCCCTCACAATCTTGTCGTAGAAATTATAACTTATAATGTAACAAGGTTATAAAAGAAAACTAAAATGACCGAGTTACACGTTTCAAGAATACAAATCGACCGTCGATTCACAAAAGAAACAGTTAAAATTCAAATGAATGGTTTACAATTATGATACCAGAGGACTGCTAATCCTTCTGCATATGAGCGAGATGAACGAAGTTAGGCGAAATACCAGATTCATAACGGTCATAACCTGAGTCGATGCGAGTCGATGTTAGCGGAATGATATATGTTGTAAGTAGGGTTGCCAACCTCCGGCTTTCGGGCCGGAGATCTCCGGGTCATCGCCATAGTCTCCGGGTGAGTAGCACAAATCTCCGGTTCAATTTCGATTGCAGCGGAAAGCCCTTTTATGACTTTTTTGCGTTTTTTATAAATGATTCGAATTAAAATAGATTACACTTTAATTTCCATTGTATTTTGTTTTATACAAAAAACTTAAATTGATGATGCTCTTACAATTTCGTTAATTAGCGATATTTATCGCCATAGTCTCCGGGTGAGTAGCACAAATCTCCGGTTCAATTTCGATTGCAGCGGAAAGCCCTTTTATGACTTTTTATAAATGATTCGAATTAAAATAGATTACACTTTAATTTCCATTGTATTTTGTTTTATACAAAAAACTTAAATTGATGATGCTCTTACAATTTCGTTAATTAGCGATATTTAAAAATAAACGATTTTTAATCATATGTTCTAAAATCACGAGTGCCTTTCAGAATATTTACTATATTTATCATTACATTTAACTCCTCTTGGATTTCTTCTAAAGTATCCAGGTTTCAAGCAAACTCCGGTTCATAAAAATCTTTACGTAGGCAACCCGTAACAACATCTCTGGTTCATGACGTTGGCAACCCTAGTTGTAAGATATTATCGATATTATGCAGGTAAACATGTTGTATGTTCAACCAGCAGTTCTCTTTCTTTAACAAAATAATTAAAAATTTATCAAATTGCATGTAGTAGGTATAATGAAAATATAAAGGAAACGAATTTTGTATGTAGCGAATGGTATATTGGATCGTAGAAACGAAGTGGCTAACGTGATTTTTATTGAGCTACGTGATAAAAAGTAATTTTCCTATTCTGTATGTTGAATGTTCAGTATGTACCGTACTAAGTTGTAAGCGTTTATAGTAGACGTATAGTATTTCTTACAGGTAGTACGAAAGGAGCTAGTATAAGGATGTGGAAAATATATTTTGTAATACTTTGGTTGGCGAATATTGAAAACTTGCTCTGCAGGTAATGTGAAAATAGTTGTAAGCGAAATGAAAAGAGATCCGGTCATTCAGTAGTTGACCACCTTTCGGATTGTATCATTATGTTGACTAGTTTTTGTGATACTTTATTTTAATTAGGTGATAATGACATAATTACGGTTTTCATATGCTATAACATTATTTTTTAAAGAGAACCTTTTTAATGTGGCGCTTTAAATCAAATTTAAGAGAAAGTCACCACGACGAGTGGGATCTATTAATTTTTACCCAGAGTTGGCCTGCTACAGTGTGTCTTCAGTGGAAAGAAAGCGATGAAAATCATACTTGTTTATTACCAAAGTTAAAGAGAGCATGGAGTATTCATGGAATATGGTAAGCTATGGACTTGAAGTGTCATGATAGTACTTGACAAGTTGGGCGCATTGTTTATTTTGCCATTTATCTCAAGAGTAAAAGTATGTGTGTACATTTAGATCCACCATAAATTTGGTCACATTGTGAAATCTTAGTAATATAATATATGTAGGTTGCTTAAACGATATTAATAGTGTACGCAAAAAACTTTTAAAATTATTTGGAATGATAAATAAATAGTTAAAAAATATAATATCATAAATTGTCACCTTAAGGCATGAATCAAATACACACTATTGGTTATATGCTGTACCTTTAAGTTGAATGAGACGTGCATTTCAAATTCATAGGTATTTGTTTACTAATGTGGTAGAAGATGGAAAAGTATATAGTACACCAGTGCCAACAAGATGATGTTGTGCTATGTATATTTCTAAAGAAAAGAACTATGTAACTTCCATAAAAATCTAATTCCATGACAGGTTTGTGTGGATGTTACATAGTTATTCTTTTCGTTTGAAATATGATTATCACTTACCGCAAGATTGAGCCAAAATCTTTGGATTATATTCTATGAAGTTGTCCTTTCAAATATATAATTGCTTTTTCGTTTATATTTAAACAAGTTTTCTGCCCTATTACTAATGTATTTGTGTTTTCTTGATGGAAAAGTCAAACTATTCTATCTACATTCTAGTCCTGAGATTAGATTTCCGTTTTTAATAATTTCTAAAACTTAACCCTTTGAGTGCCACGTCAATTTTGGTGGGTATGTGCAAAAGCACCACACTTGTTTTGACGATTACAAATTTGGTCTACGTGAACAACAATATATCGTTGTTGGCATTTCTGGCATGAGAAGCAAATGACGATATATCATCGTGTGAAAGGGTTAAATTTCATCATTTCCTACACTTTCCCATATTTTTCTAATCACAAATGGGTCAAGTATTGGGGTTGGAAACCAACCAAAAATTGAAATTTAAGAATTATAACATTGACTAAATCTATTATCTTATTCGTGACCCAAATTACTCCTAAGGATATTGTTATTAAAGATAGATGGACTCCACAATGCCATACAAAACTAATAAAATTCTAGCATAAACTCTCACTCAGTCCAAACACACAAGGCTTACAGGTTTCTATGCCTCTCCTTTGACATCCATCAGCAACACACACCCCTTGTCCCAGGGTTCATGGTACATATTCTACACCTCTCCAGTTACCCATGCCAGCAACACCCTGGAGCCCCAGACACAAACAAGGGTTGGAGGGTTCTCACATCGCTCAGTTTCCCTGGGCAGAAACACACCAGACCCACATAATGCACCAAAAGACGAATATGTATTTCAGCTACCAAGTAGCCCTCTTAAGCGTCTTCTGGAGTATCAGAAGGTTGTTGGCGACTTCTGTATATATATCCGTGGTAACAGTTAACAGTAGATGGGCAGATTGATATCAACAAATCCCAACATAAGAACGAACTAATAATTAAAACTGCTCCATTCCATTTTCCCCTCTTTTCTCCCTAACTGACAATGTAAACACTACCATCACATCTTCCTCCATTCCATTCGTCTTTCTTTCCAACCATCTCCCTTCCCTCTCGACAGTTATTTACTTTAACTCAACCGCCCATCAACTTTTAACCATCACCGTGAATATATATACCGGAGTTGCCAACAATCTTCCGATTCTCCTTCAGAAGATGCTGAAGAGGGCTACTTGGTAGCCAAAATACATATCTTTTGGTGCACTGTGTGGGTCTGGGTGTGTTTCTGTCCACGGAAACTGGAGTGTTGTGAGAACCCACGAACCCTTGCTTGTGTCTGGTGTGTGTTGAGCTCCTGTGTATTGCTGGAGGGGCATTGAAGGCTGTGAACCCTGGGATTAGGGGTGTGTGACGGGGTCATGTGTGTCGCTGGCTGGGGTCACAGGAGGGGCGTGGAAACCCATAAACATTGTGTTTGTTTTGGAATTTAAATTAGTTTTGTATGGCATTGTAGAGTCACTCTATCTTTAATAACTTTAACTGCCATAGTACTCTACTAATTTGAACTTAAGGATATTGGCTAAAAATGTATCCAATTCCAAATGGCAGTTCTTTACTGTTTCCTACTACGTTAATGTTGTTTTGTGCAATATTAGGTCACTATTACTTAACTAGATGCATCACTGCACTCACTCCACATATCTTCTACTTATGTGAACATTTTTTCCTGGAGATGAAGAGGAACTGGACACTGGTTCATCTTCTCCCTTTTTGAAGTATAATGATCACAGATTTTTCATTCATCATCCCCTCCATCACCTTATTGTTTCATTTGCTCCATGTCTCGTGTTCAGTGCTGTGACTGTATTGTAACTGAATACTTTACATTCATCCTTGCCTTTTCAATCTTTCTCCATCTCCCCCTAATCCCTACAATTACTGAGCCAACCAGTAAGTATTCCTCATTCTTGTTTTTACTTTTTACCTACCCCTCCCTCTCACCCCAATCTTACTTATATGGTGCATATGCTCAGTCTCTGTGGCTTATGGCAGTGGTGTAACAATGCTTCACTGGGCCTGTGTGCCAATTCAGAAAGCAGGACATTAATGCTTTGAAAAATGATAATTATTTGTCACTAACTCACAAGTTAAACTCCAAGAATTAATCATAGTATTTATTACAATCTTAATAACACCTGTTTACATTGAGGATCTTGAGTTTATGGCTAATGAATTCAATGATGACTTGACCAGGAATTTATACATCTCTTTTCACCATTGACTTGACCCAATCCATGATCCAGGATAAGGCATTTTATGCTAAAGCAAAATTCCAAAATTGTGCCACCTACAAGAGATAAACCAGCTCACATGACAGCAGGGGTGGGGAAACATTTGACGAGATGGGCTGCATTAGCCATTGCAATTGCTTAGGTGGGCCGCATTAGGTCCACATCGGAAGTTGCTTGATAGAATGCAAAAGTTTCTATCTGTGAAAATTGATATTTAATAATATTTTATAGTTTAAACTTCACAAGAAAAAGTTTTCCTTTTTTAATTTTAACCAAAATTATGGGGATGCCAATTTTTCTCTACAGTGAAAATCTTTCTTATATACCTTCCTGTTAATTTTGGAAGTCATATTTTCAATACAGCCCGAGATTCGACCATTTGACATTCGACTAACTCGAGAATTCGACCGTTATAAATTACATATAACCTAAAGTCGACTTTCGACTGGTCGAAGCTCACATATACAACCAAGCCGATCGGTTAAATTTGTAACTACATATAATTACATAAGTTTCTGTGATGCCATTCAAAGAATCAATTGAATTTTCCATGAAACAAAAAGAAACATTTATAAGATGTACAGTAGAACCCCCGTTAACCGAGCCCCGGTCGATCGAGCCTCCGTGTTAACCGAGGTGGGTCTTTGCCAAGGTCATTCCCCATCATTTCGCTCGTTTGATTACATTGTCTCTAGTTAGTTTTTTTACCGTTTCAAATTGTCTCATTTCGCTGGTTTGTATACATTGTCTCTAGGTAGTTTCCTGTCCCTGTCTCAAAATGTCGCAAGCAGTGTTCGACCGTCTGCTGGCCTGTCAAGACCGTGTAAGCGTGCTTCGTTGTTTTTATTGTGTTTTCTTACGTGTTCATGTTTAAGTTATTTTTAGCTATGAGTGCTAAAAGAAAAAGAGTTATGCTCTCTTTAGAAACTAAACTAGAGGCAATCAGGCGAGTTGATAATGGTGAATCAATCAGAAAAGTTGCTGCTGATTTAGGCGTACGGAAAGTGACTGTTGGTGACTGGCGAAGAAAGAGGGGGGAAATCGAAAAATGGTGCTCTCAGAAGGTGAGTGGAAGTGTTGAAAACCCACGAAAAACAATGAAAAAGTGTGATTTTGAAAAAACATCAGAGGCCATTTTTTTATGGTTTACTCAAATGAGAGCTAAAGGGACTCTAGTAAGTGGTCCTATGTTGCAAGCCAAAGCTCTTGAATTTCATAACAGTTTCAAGGATGGTGAAGAAGAATTCACTGCTAGCTATGGACGGCTGGACCGTTGGAAGTGATGGTATGGGGTAAGGCAGCTATGCATAAGTGGGGAAAAATTATCTGGGGATTGTGAAGAAGTGACAAGATTCAAAGAAAATTTTTAAAAAGTGATCGAAAAAGAAGAGTTGACTTTAGACCAACTCTTTAACTGTGATGAAACTGGTTTGAATTATCGGATGCTCCCATCAAAAACTCTAGCAGCCCGAGATGAGGTCTGTGCCTGGTTACAAAAAAAAAAGGAGAGGGTAACTGTGCTAGCCTGCTGAAACTCATCAGGCAACCTAAAACTGAAACCCATGATCATAGGCAAGTTCAAAGATCCCAGTGCCTTTAAAAATCTTCATCTGCCAAACTTGCCTGTTTACTATAAACACCAAAAAAGTTCCTGGATGGATGTTATTCTGTTTAAAGACTGGTTTCATAATGAATTTGTCCCTATGTTGAAAAGTTTTTAAAGAAACAAAAACTTCCAAGAAAAGCTTTATTACTGTTTGATAATGCTCCATCTCACCCAGATGCTGAATCTTTGGTCAGTGGCAATATTAAAGCAATGTTTTTGCCCCCAAACGTCACCTCACTTGTCCAGCCGTTAGATCAGGGTGTACGCAAGAACCTCAAAAGAAATTACAGAAGGTCCCTACTGAAAGCACTCGTTGAAGGTGTGGAAGATTTTACAGTTGATGTGTGATGTATTTGGAGTGGCGTAAACCATTATTGAATAACTAGTGTAATGCCTGTTGAAATATCAGCAGAATAATTATAGATAGATTATTATTATTTTCATTTAAAATAATTAATATCACACTTTTGCATATGAAATATTTTGCCATATACAACATTTCTAGTGAATATTGTTGTTGACGGGCTAACTTTAGTTAAACTTGAAATAGTTGCTTCCCTTTGACAGAGAGATCTAGGATATTATAGTTATAATATTTAGCATTTTGACATTTACTTAAGATGAAAGACTTGACCTTCTGAGCACAGAGACTAATAAATTCATTTTGAGAAGAATAACTTAGCTTGAAGATGCTTTCCTTTTTTCACCTTAGTTACATGTTCATAAAGACCAAGATCATAATGGGACAAAAGCTCAATTAACCCAAAAACATTACCATTATGAACATAACTTATTCTGCTTGATTTGCCCTGAAAAGAGGCCTCTTTCTGCGAGTGTAATGATGACATCGAGGATTTTTTTGAGCAGTACTCTTCATTTATCCATTCCTGACTGAATGTTCTTCAATATCATATCACTGATGTAATGTTAGTGCATGACACTTCAAAAACTGCTGCATGGTCGTGCAGTTGCACAGCTTAGAGATATCACATCGTAAGCATAGTTGAAGTGGCCAGTTGACGATTCATTTTATAAACAGATCTCGAGTTTTGATTGCGTTCTGTTATTTCAAGCAGACCAATATGCTTCAATCTATTTCTATATATCTGTCAAGAAACAATGCATAAACATAAAAATTTGGATGGCTCATCTGGAGAGCCATTTATCGTGAGGAGATATGGAACATCTTATCAACATCACCTCTCTTTCATTTGACTTCCTTGGGTACTGGCCCCCCTAAGGCGCTGGCCCTGGTTATTTGCACTGGCTGCATCCCCCTCTCTTAGACAATGGGTGTGACTCCTTGGTTGGCTCTGATGCCCAGGTGTTCTGAACATTTCACGTGGACTTTATTTTATTTTCAGGAATCCTGTGATCATAGCCTAAGGATTGCAGAAGCAACTGCAAAGCTGCATTAAATCGAGGTAGATTTTTAATGACGTGGCCAAAAATTTATTACACTAAATCAGGGTAAAACGCTAGATCAAGGAACATTAATTTGAAGAAAATAATATATTTCTTAAATGGGTTTTTAGATGTGACTGCAAAAAACAAACTAAATGCAGGACTCTTAAATTGGGATTTCATTGTATATAAAATGTCGTGAGTACTAAAGCTGCTTCATATGTGCTTTTGCATCAAGTAATTTGAATGTTGCACAGTTTGCAAAGCATTATGCTCTTGGATGACTAATTGGGTTTCTTGTTTTTCAGTTACTGCAAATGACAATTTTGTCCATGTCACAAATATATGTAACTGTGAATAAGAAAAACTACAGCCAACCAGGGATTACTTTAATGTGTTTCTCTTGTTTTTAATTGCAGTAATAACTCTCACAGCATTGTTTGTTTCAGGCCAACCTTACTTGGAACTCATGGACCTTGGTATTGTAATTCTACATGGAAATTTGATGAAAAGAAAATAGTGCCTATTGAAAATGAGCTTAATCAGTACTGGACAAACATTCATAATGGTACAAGTCACTATGCATTGTGGGCACATGAGTGGGATAAGCATGGCACTTGTGCAGCCTCTTTGCCAACGTTAGATAGTGAGGAAAAATATTTTAAACAGGGTATTGAGTGGGCAAAGGAATATAATCTAGGAAACATATTATCTAAGGCTGGCATTGATCCAAATATGAAGCTATTAACTGTTCAAATGATAGCAGAGTCAGTCAAGAGATATATTAAGAAGGACCCTGCTATAGAATGCATAAGAGATTCAGTAAGTTATCATTCTGTAGTTGACAATGAGCTGTTCATATACATTTTAACATATTTTCTGAATTTCATTAATATGAGATGCAATTAAATATATTTGTGACATTTTTCTTTTCAGAAAACTGGACAAGAATATTTGATTGAGATAAGAATTTGTTTTGACAAAAAACTTGAGCTGATAGACTGTGATGGCATTAACATTAAGAAACAAGAAAACAATTTGGTGACAAGTTGCCCATTAGGGAAAACTGTTCTTTATCCAGATAGCGTTTCCATTTCAAGGGAACATTGGTATATCACAGCACTGAAAATCATAACCTTTTTGCAATGGTTCACTCTGTGATAATTTATCTTCTATGAGAAAATGTTTTATATTTTCATATAAAATTTATTTATAACATCTACAAGAAAATTATTAAAAATTCTTGCATGTTAAGAACAAATTAAGAGCAAAATAAATTTTCAGTATAAACCTACTATATTATAGTGAAACACCAGAGGTTGACTGTGAGAAATGTATGAGTTTGAAGTCTTGTAAATATTTCTCTTGATAAAATAAAGCTGTTGTAACACCGCTCTTGCATTAAAATGGAGATGGCGAAGTTCCAGTTTAGTTCGTTTTTGTCACAATGACAACTGCAGAAGGCACTAACCCTGTTCAATAAAATAACTAAAATTAAATCAGTTTTCACAATGTTGAATGAACAGTAACTGCATTCTCTTACCAAGAATATCCAAAGGCTTTTCATAATCATCGTCAGTGAAAACTTTCCTGGGAAAAGGTGTCATCAATGAAAATGGCCCATTTATGTCAGTTCTGTTCATTTCTACAAAAAGCCTCACAGCAGATAGTTGCTCCTTGGCTCCAAAAGTTTGAGTAAGAGCTTGACCATTTGTTAGTCGTATCTTATAAAAGAAATTAGATTAACATTAAATGAAGTCTCAGAATACCACAAAATGGTATTAAAAGCAAGAGATATATGATATACTAAAATAAGATAGTCATCCATATTTATTAACTCAAAATTTTAAAGCTTACTTGTAACTTTGTTTCAGTGTAGTTTCTTTGCGCAGGAGCTGGATTAGGAGTAGCAACTGGAACTGGAGCTGGTGCAGGTTGAGAATTTTCAACTGGTGCTGCTCCTTCCATTCCAAATTTCTTTCGCCTTGCAATCTTATCTTGTTCAATCTGATCCTTGACTCTTTGTCTTGCAATTTTCTCCTCCATCTTCTCTCGCTTTCTCAGTTCCACAATTTTTTTCATTTCTTCTTCCTCAACCCTGAGAATTATTTTATCATTTAGCAAAAAAATGTAACAAAACCTGCATAACATGAAAAACAACTTTTGATGATTCTATGTGAAACAGATATTAATAATATATTTTTAATGTAAATCACTAAATTAAATCCATATCCCTCAATATTCTTATGCTTGTTAATTTTTTATGCATAGATAGTTCAAATACAAGACATTTACCGTATTTTCTTTTCTGAAAATACATAAGCCAATGCGATTAGTGTATATCTTCAGTAAAGCAGATCTCCCAGGTTTCAAAACTTATGTTACAAATCAAATAACGACATTTATCAATTTTGTGAATAAAAGCAGAGTAGATGATTCTTGGACGGATATTTTGTGCATCATTCGCGAAGGGCTAAAAATGTATGGCCCAACCAAACCTGTTTGTAATCGCAAAGATCCGCGGTGGATGAAACCAAATCTTCGCGCCTTGCTTAAGAAACAAAGACGACATCACACGTGCACAAAGCACCTTAAACAAGTTGTTAGGGATCACGTGAACGAGTATTTAATATACAGGAACAGTCGTAAGTCTGCAAGAGACGAAGCGTGTAAGGAATTTGACGCCTACCGATCCACGAGCAAGCCGATTTTTGACCCCCTGTAAAACTACAGTTGCAGCCAAAATAAATGGTTTTTCTCTTCAGATGCTGAAAATAGATGTTCAGCTTGTTCTCTCAGTGCAAACCAGTTCTCTCTGTGAGGATGCAAACATAGCTCTTTTGGGACGCCAAGTTGGCACTTTTTCAAATTGTACCATGTTCAGAGCCGATTTTCTTTCACGTGAGATGCCTTTGAACCTTTGTACTGTGTGAGTTAAGAGTTCTCTGGCTCTAGTTTTCGGTGATATGTGTATCGGCCCTTTCAAAAATTTCCCGGCCCATCTGTGAGGCCAGAAAAATAGAGAAATCTCGAATTTTTTACCCGGATTTCAGAGGTGGCTAAGCGGTGTTTTTTTTACGCCTCAGACCCCTAAACCTATACATGCACTTATAGTGGCATCCTTACAGAATAAAATGACATCAAATTTATCTCTGTGCGATGGACGAGAGGGCGACACGAGTACATTTCCCAGAGGTCGACACAGCGCATGGGAGCTCAGCTGCGACGGATCTAGTGGAGAGGGAGGGCGTCGTAGGGAGAAACCCTTCTGCATTTTGGGAAGGTAGTCAGATGTACTAACGATCCTGAAAATTTGGTTCGATTCGAAGGACCCATCACTTACCGAGTCTGGACATTTAGCATGGAATGACCCTATTACTATATTTGACCTTTTGTGAAAATGAAGATGAATGAAATTATTGTCATTGACTGTGGAACATTATTCAACAACGCAAAATTATTAATTGGAGTAATATTTCAAAATGTCAACAACTAAACCATTTCCCACTCATTTCTTCGATCTCGAATAATGTATTCTAAGCCGTGCATGAATGCCCAGCACAATTCAGCATGAAATCTACGAAATTTATGTTTTTGCCAAAAAATTGTGGAAATTTTTGGGGGGGTCGGCTTAAATCCAGGGTCGGCTTCTATTCGGGCAGATACGGTAATACGAATTTTAATTTTTAGACCTGTTTTTTTTACCCATTATTGCAACAAATAGGGATAAAAATTATGATACACTTCTAATGAGCTAGACCAGGGATCGACAACCTATGGTGCATGTGCCAAGAGGTGGCACACGAAGAAATTTTAAGTGGCACGATATTTTAGAGAATAATTACGAAAAGTATGTATTTTTAAAAGAATTTTACTTTATTTCAATTTTATCTTGTATTCTAATGAGACCACATTATATTCAGGATTCCTTATAATATAAGAACCGCTTTTTGTAAGCGTTATGGAGTAAACGAATTTAATGGATTATGAATACTGATAAAGGGTGGCACCCAACAGAAAAACGTCGCCGACCCCCGAGCTAGACACTTGAAAATTATAGGTTTTTGGGCAAAATCAAAGGGAAAAATCCGACATTGTTAAAATTATAATTTATAGGGGTTGTTTTCACCCCATTATTGTAAGTGGGATGCAATGCTTGCAGACAGTGCCAGATACAGGCATGGGTGAACTGGGCAGCTGCCTGGGGCCCAGCATGAGAGGGGGCCCGGGATTGAAATGCTGGGCTCTGATATTTCTCATGTTCCTGGCCCTGTTTTATTCCACTATAAAAAAATGCCACAGTCTCTAAATGGAATTTAATGATATATAACACATCATAGCCTTAATTAGGAAGTAGTTAACATAAACTTTCAGAGAATAAATCCACTTATAAAAGAAGGGACCTTTGGACTATTAATTTTCCTTTGAACAATGAGAGATTGATAGATAAAACTTCCACTCAAAATGGTCCCCTGCACTGTCTGGCAGCCCTTTTCTTATAAAAACGAATACCTAACTGTCGATCCTTAATCTAGTGACAACCAGAGTCGTACAAGAAAATCTGGGGACCCTGCAACAAATAATGTGCCCCTCACACCTTTGAATATCTTAGACATTTTTTGGGTTCCTTAGCACTGTTGATATACAGTGATGATCTGGGAAAAAGTTAAGAACCGGCTCTCTAAAAAAAGGGAGTTTGGAAATTTGAATAATGGTGGCAGGACGCCTATATGCCAGGGGCGCCACATCACTCTAGTTTAGTAATACCGTTATGCTAGCTTAACAAGTGTTCGGTTCGTAATATATTCCATTTCATACACTGTCGGTAATTGACTATCAGATAGGGAAAAATGTACTTGAAAGGACAAAAATCAATAAATTTTCATATTTTCTAAAACTCGAACAACCGGCTTGCAAATTTTGAGAGAAATTAAGGTACTGTCCTGTTATACCCCCACAAATAAACTGTCCCATAAAAACATTATCACGTTGCTAGGGTCACGATTAACAATTGAGGGAACTACATTTAATTTGTAGATCGAGTTAATATCAGACCTGATTGGCCGGTCTCGACATTTACAAACCCAATCACCGGACAATGGGAAGGGATACTTTGGTTCTGGGCGAGGCAAAGGGCACGGTAGTGCCCGGAGACGACTACCCATTAAAACAAAGCGAGCCGAAGGCTCGTCAATATATCCTTTCAATGTTATATCCTCTTGACTGTTGCACCATAAATGGAAGGATATATTGACGAGCCTTCGGCTCGCTTTGTTTTAATGGGTAGCCGTCTCCGGGCGCTACCGTGCCCTTTGCCTCACCCGAGACCAAAGTATCCCTCCCCGTTGTCCGGTGATTGGGTTTGTAAATGTCGAGACCGGCCAATCAGGTCTGATATTTAAGTATCAATGCTTGGAAGTTCATCTCCACGTTACTATGTTTCTTATTTATTTAACGTTTCCTTAGCGATAACGTTTTTATGGGACAGTTTATTTGTGGAAATATAACAGGACAGTACCAAAATTAACAACAGGCTCTGCGAGCTGGCGGGATCTGGCTTCAGCTCATCACTGTTGGTACATTAATAAACAATGCCCCCTCAACAAACTACTGATATATTAAAAAATCGGTACAACATACATTGTACAAACTTTCTCATATACTAATCTGTCGTTTAGTTATCTTTAGAAAAATATGAACTACGTAGAATCATAAACATCAACTTAAATAACTATACGAAATTTGATGAAAAACATACGCCCAAAAGGGGAATGATTCGTAAATCTCGTCTCGACTACTATCCATTTACCAAGTTTCATCAAAATCTGAGATTCCAATAAGTGGCCCTCCCCTTGTAAGAAAAGCATGTAAATCGGTGTAGAGGTTTATATATTTGCTTTTTAAAGTTATTTCCTGTCAAGATTTGAACTCGGGATTTGAACTATCAGAAAGTTTAGAAATTGTAGTTTCTTATTTTTTAAGATGAATTCAAATAGGTGTAGAACTGATGTAAATTTTTAGTTTTTATCAGAAAAAAGTGGGAATTTTTCAGGATTCCAACAATCGACTGCCATGGCAACGAGCTTAATGCTTTTATATGGGTAGATAAGCTTTTAGTGGGAATCAGAGGGATATATTATAATGCCATTAATATTAAACTATGACTAATGGAAGAAATCCGATGTAAAAATTCGAAATTTTAGGGGCTCTTTTTTCCCCATTTTCCCCCACTATACAAGGGTAAAAATTATAAGGCACTTTAAATGAGCTAGAGCAAGGGTAGAGGACCTTTTCCATGTGGCGGGCTGCATATGTGGTGGCAAATCCTTCGGGGGCCAAAATTGGAAGTTGCCAATGCTTTGACAGGCCTGATTAGAGTTTAAATTGAAGTTACAGTGAGATTATAAGGTATTTGGATAAAAAAATATAAGTTTGTGTGTTAAATTTTACAGATATCTTTTGCACCACTGCTTTGTGGGCCACAGAAAATGCTCTTAGGGACCCATGGACTGAAGGTCCCCACTCCTGAGCTAGAGACTTGAAATTTGGCACAATTATAGGTTTTCGGTCACAGCAGAAGGAAAAATTTTAAATTGTAAAAATTCCTATTTTTATGGGATGTTTTGACCCATTTTTGCCACATACTAATTGTAAGATAAAAATTATAAGGCACTTATAAATGAGCAAGATACTTGAAATTTGGCACAATTATAGAATTTCAGTCATAACAACTGGGAAAAATCTCACGTTAATATTTTAATTCTTAACAAAAAGATTTGTGAAACAAATTTAAAATTCAGAACTACTTAATTATTGAAGAATCTGCATTAGCTACTACTATAGGAACCATAACTGATAGCTGGACTGCAACTTTTAGCAAAGTAGATATCTGATAAATTAGCTCAGATAGTTCAAGAAATACATAAACCCCAACTTATATATCATAGGGATTCCCAACCTTTTCGATGTGGCGTGCACAAAGTTGTATTGTAGAATATAAAGAGAGCACTACTATACTTTTGAAGAAATAGAAATGATCGTGAATAATATAAAACTGACGTCTAAGTCATTCTTAATGTTCTTAGATATGTGTAGAAAGAAATCAACCTAGCAAATCAAATTATTAGTTAAAAGTAGTGGGATTTGAAGCATCGCAGAAGAGCACAGTCAGGCTACCAAATAGCACCGATGCTTGCGAGCACCAGGTCGGGAACCTCTGCTATAATGGATAACAAGTTTAAAAAGATAAAATGTGCAACTTTATTTTAGGGTAGAGCAATAATGAGATTGTCTTTTCCTAGGACAATCAGGGGGGTGAGTGAATCTTAAAGAGCATGAACTAATATAAATATGTTAGTGCAATACACCCCTAATCACTGACGTTTTTAAGGCATTACGTGACAGTATGTAGATATTGACTATTGAATTGATATAAAACAACATAGGCAAGGTACATAGCTGAGAGATACGTTGCCAACGTCAAAATTTAGGAAGCTCCTTAGTTCTGTAGAATGTTATTTTCTATTTCTTCTGGAGTATACTAGCATTTTATTAAATATAACTTTAACATTTGAGTTTTAAATTAATACCTACTTATTGGGAAATAAACTTTGCCATGTTTTGCGGAATGCCATACCCTATTAATACTGGCCATGATAAGTCAAGCGAAATCCAAAGCATTACCTCACCTGCGCGTATAGTACCCTAATGTCCTTCAATAAAATGTATAGTTTTTCACGAACCTTTTTTTTGCGGCTACTATTTCCTTTCCGGATTTTATTCTTATTTTTTCTCTTTCCAGCGCATCCTTTTTCTCCTGTTCTTCCCTCTCCTTTCTTTTCTGCTTTAACTTTTCTTCAATTTTCTTTAACTGTTCCTTTTTCTCTTCTTCCGTCAAAGGCTTCTTTTCCTCGACAGATTCAGAAAAACTACTATGTCCAGATTTAGCTGCATGATATTCAACTTCTAACTGAGTAGCAAATAACTTATTACACCTAAAATAAAACATTAGCGTTAGAGATACTTTGAAGTCGAATACTAAGATTTATGCTGATAGATAAAGCTTACTCATCGCATTTCAATGATTTAGGTATGGCATCTGCTGAGGTGGAAGGAGTAGCTTCGTTTTGTTCATGTTCAGCAGACTCTGCGTTAGTTTCCTCTGTCATCACCTCACTGTGTTTTTCGTCTTTGGATAGACGTAATGTTAAGGATCCGGTATCAGCATCAGATTTAGGCTCACCAACTTGTTCGTTTCCATGAGCTAAAAGCCTAAAAATTAATTGTTTTAGTATACACTTAATATTTTGTGGCTGCAAACGCCCTCGAAGAAGGATAAGCTCACCATTCCATAGCAGGTTCTACACCCTGGTTGCCTGTAATTGCTAAAGCTCTCTCTCTGAAATGGTAAGTTATAGACAATTAAATTCACACACCGCTACATTTCCTCTGATAATTGTCAATAACTATATAACAATGTGATTCAATATATATATATATGCTTGGTGCATGGGCCATACAAACATTCTATCTCTCTTAAATCCCATGTCTTCTAAGAGTTTTATATCTTGAGAGGACATTACTTATAAAACTTTATTGCTTCACAACCTACAGTTAACACATTCGCCAATTTTATGTTTCGTAGAGCAACTAAGCGTACTTCAGAGCCACCTATTTCACTCAGACACAAGAGTGAAAGGAAAGAATTGAATAACATCTAAGCGTACGTACGTCGAGTTGGCCCGCTGGCCAAATACGATGATGTTTGGTACTATTTTATTGTTTATATTCGCTATAGCATTTATGAGTAATTGCCAAGGCAATAACATTTCAAATCAAAGATTATGCTTTGATCCTAAATGCTCAGGTAAGGCATGATCGTTTATCTAAGTGGATTATTGTAGTCGTTCGTGATAAATGTTACAGGCAGCTGGCCTGTCTCGAAAGTTGTTTTATTGCTTTCATAATCTGAATTCGAATCTGTTGTTAATCTTCTCCTATACCGTGAATTCATATTTCACTTTAACTGTTGGATTCGGCATAAATGTATTAATAAATTTTGCTCATCAGTTCCAATATCAAAAGCCTGGGGAATGGTAGAATACGTGAGAGGTCATGAGAAAACGTTGTCATTCCGCCGTGGTGCTATAATTACAGTCTTCAGTAAGTCAGCGGGATCTAGAGACGATCTATGGGGCGTTGAGGTACGGATTGAAGTTCTTTGAATAGTTCCTATTTTTAAAAACTCATATTTAATCATAATGCACTACGTCGTTTATTTCAGGTGAATGGAAAAAGAGGTTATGTTCCCAAATCCACGCTTAGGGAGTTTAAGATTTTCCATGGAGACAGCGATTTAAAACATATTGTGCCAACAACCTCAGATGTCTCGGAAAGCAAAACAGAAGGAAGCGCTGTAAAATCAAAAGACAAGGAAGACGAAGTCAAGATTGGCAATTCTGTAGTTGATGTCCAAAGAGATTCAGAATTATACGATGTGATTGATGGCACGACTATACTTTCTGATCCATTAGTGATTGTTACACCAACTGTCAGCTCTTTTGATACCGAATCCAAGGGAATGACAGAAGTACCGGTTGAATCAACTGTATCTTTCACTGCCACAACGAGCGATAACACCCCACAAAATTTGCTCCATTCTGAAATGTCACCTATTAGTGCCACTACTATGATAGGAAAACCTGAGACCGCTGAAACCAGCCTAGAAACTAGTGAAACACCCTCCAAACCTGATGGAGGGAATGTGGTGAACTCTGTAACGAATTTTATGTCGCATATCGTTTCTGGCAGAGATGAAAAGAATGCAGAAAGAGAGATTTCTTCTAATTCTCAAATTATAGAAAATGAGGACATTACACTTGATAAAACTGAAAATAGTGATGGCATTGATAAACCTGCGGTCGTGAGTGATGAAGATATTTTGAAAGATGAATTTAAGGTGATTGAAAACATGAAGCTAAAATTTGTTGATGAGAAAAGTGATGTAAAAGAGGAGACCAATGATGAAGAAGAGGATGATGAAGACGAAGATGGGGAGGATGATGGAGACGATGAAGAGGATGATGATGAAGAGGATGACGAGGTAAGGAGTGAGGACATTACACATGAAAATAGTGGAAAAGTTCTTGCTGGTGAAAGTCACAGTAGCCATTTGCATGAGAAAATTGCTGAAGACTTAGGAGATAAAGTGGAAGAGGCAAAAATTTCTGAAGACCTTGTAAATTCTGAAGTGGCAAGCAATACTGTGGGTGTTTCACCTAAGGATAGTTTAGATGAAGCTGCCCAAAACAATGACTATGTTTCTACTGCATCAACTGAGACAAAGATTAATGTAGTTAATGTTACTGGTGTCAACAAGGCAAACATAAGAGAGGATGCTGAAAATCTTTTGGGAGGACTTTCAGTGAACCAAGTTAATGAAAATCAAGATAATCCATCGTCATTTGAAGCTCATGATGCAGATAATAAAACTGTGTCACCAGTTGCACAAGGAAGTGCTGTACCAAAAATGAGTAAAGATAATGAGCAAATAGACAGAACTTCAGAGTTTCATTTTACTGATGATCCAAGTACTCCTGGTAAAATTTTGGTGAGTGCATCTGATGCATTAGAAAATAAGGCAAATAAGAAAGCAAAACATTCCTTGGGTTCTTTGGACAAACATGTTTTATTAATGCATTATAATCAAGAAGAAAATTTGGAAGAGAGAAAATTGAAAGAAAATGTATTGCCTGAGGCAACTGAGTCTAAGAGTATTGAAAATGGCTTATTAAAAGACAAGGAAGGTAAGACCACTTCAAAAGAAGACATGCCTTTTACATCCTCTCCATTATTAGGTTCAGGGGAAAAAACATCTTTTATTTCTGGGGATCTTGAGTTGGAGCTTGATAATTTTGCAAGCAGTCCTTCCAGCTTATCTTATGCATCAGATGAGGAACGTACAACTGCTAGCCCAATTTCCGATGATGCTTACAAAAAATCTGATGTTAGAGAAACAGACCCATCTGTTGCAGCTGATGAAAAGAGCATTTATCAAGGAGAACCTCCATTAGAGAGTTTAGATTTTAGTAAAGGTGAAAATATCCAAATTATTGAAGAGCAAAAGTCTAATTCTTATGATAAAAATGGTGAACTAGAGGTAACAAGAAAATCTGATCAGGACAATGATAAAGTGAAAGATGCTCAAAGTGTATTACCTGATATACTAAAGCCTCAAGAAGGTTTTTTTTCTACATTACTGAGTCCACTTAGTTTAGGGTATGGATTTTTATCAGGCATGATTTTTGGGCAAAATGGTTTAGGTGATAATTTTATTGAAGGTGTAAAAACCTTAGATGCAGATGCTGATAAATATGGTGAATCTGAAAGCTTACAACAGGAGCCCTTAAGAAATGAGGATCAAACATCTGTTGGAGGACATACATTTTTTGGGAGCAACTCTAACTGTAAGTTTTCGATTTGTTTTATATTCATGTGTTGCCTCATTTTATGAAGACATAAAGTCTATTTGACACTGATTTGGGCAAAATTATTAATTAACCCTCTCCAGTCAAAACGATGATGTAAATATCAATCGTTACTATGTATCTTTCAATATTCAAAACTCAAGAATTAGCATGTCACAGGATATTTTATGTATTTAATAAGCACTCCTTTTATATGCAAATTAGATTATGCTATTGCATTAAATTGGGTTGATATGAGAAATTTTGTTTAAAAAACCTTAAATTTCATGGTTAAAGCTTCTTTTTGGACAAATTCTGCAAGTAAATATTTCACATTTGATGGTAAGAATATGAAATTTCATTCTTTTCTCCGTTATTGGGTTCAAGTTCGAAATTCATACAATAAATTTTAAACAATTTTAAAATGCAAATTATAATTATGGTACACCCATTCCCATCTTACTTTGAGGAAAATAAAAAGGAAATAATTTTTCAGTTATAAAGGTTGATAAAATTGGTTTTAAAACCCTATCATCACCATTCATTCCTTATTGTGGTTAAAATGGCATTTTCCTCATGTTGCACATTCTGTAGTTTTAAAGTTATAAATTCACAAACATACACTTTCCTTTATAGTTGTGATTAAATGTTTAATAAAGTTTTGAATAGGATAAAACCTTTCATGATTTATTTTAACTATATGAACATGTTGTCTGAGCATGCCATTTGTGAAGTAATAGCATCCAACTAGAAATACTAATTTGACACGGAGAGGGTTGATGTATTTTGGGTTTGTTTTAAAATCTGTATTGTCTGTTCATCATCACAATAGGGATTTCATATGATTTTATATAACTCGTAGGCTTTTTGTCTGTGTATCTTTTCTTTGGTCTAGAGATTTTGTTTAACATACTAAATAATATTTTTAAGAAAGGCTGTTACTTGAGTATTTTACTGACAGGCCTTGGCTAGTGTTTATATTATGTCAATATCCTCCTTTCAAAATATTAATTACACGGAAGAAATTGCGTAGTGTCCATACAAACCTCAATCTCTCTCAAGAGCAATTTCCCACACTTCAGACCCATTAGAATGTAAAAAAAATGATTATAGTTATGGGAATCTTATATAATTGCATTTTGCCACTTTGGTTTTCAGCTTTTTCACTGATAAAAGCAAAGCAAATCTTTTCTAATTATAAAGAAACTAGTGTAATGCCCATTGAAATATCAACGGAAGAATTATAGATAGATAGATTATTATTATTTTCATTTAAAATAATTAATATCACACTTTTACATATGAAATATTTTGCCATATACAACATTTCTAATGAATATTCTGTTGTTGACGGGCTATCTTTAGTTAAACTTAAAATAGTTGCCTATCTTTCCCTCCCTTCCCCCCCCCCCTTCCCCCACCCCTCCCCCCTCCCCTCCCCCCTCTCACACCCTCTCTGCCTCACATCCTCTCCCCTCCTCCCTCTCTCCCCTCCCCCTCTTTCCCCCTCCCTCCTCTACTTCCCTTTCTCCCTCTCACTCCCGCCTCTCTCGTATTAAAAGCATTCAAAGCACGTTTATCCCCATAAGGATTGAATTAACAATATGATATAGAGGTCTAACAATGGAATTGGTAGGCAAGGCAACGTCCCCTTAAAATGGCAAGATTTCCTCAAACTGTGTGAATTAAACGTTTACATTGAGAAATTTCGAACTGTAGGTGGAAATAGATGAACAGAATAAGAAACTTTATAATGTTTTCTTGAAAATGGTTTATATTCGAAGATTGTAGGTCAATTCTTTCTAATTTTAACCTAAAATAGATTGAAAGCCTGCATGTCGAAATGTCCCTTTTTACGTGTTATCTTATGAGAAATGGAAATTATCTTCTGGAGTGAACCTGGGTCTTTGATCCCAAGTTTAATATGTTAAAACGTAATTTTATTACATCATAATGTTATCCCAAAAATCATATCAAATTCGGTTCATTAATTTGTGAGATATTAAGCTTCAAAGAGGGTTAGGATGACAGAGAGATCTGGGATATTATATTAGTAATAATAGTAAATAAATCTGATGTGTCCAGCACATGACTTTCTCCTTACAGATTAATGAATATGATTGCTCTCGACATCAGCGTCCTCAGGAATAATTATCAGCATTTACACTCATGAATAGTTTATTAAAATTTTTGAATGATTTTCACAGTGTAAAATACTTTGAATTACTTTTCACATTGAAAAAACACTAAATAAAATTGTTAGCTGTTGCTATGGATAACAAAATATCGATGCAAAATTAAAATTACCCTCGGCATTGCTATCGATAATTAGAAAATTTTATCATAGCTACGGAAACAGTGCTATCACTTTGCAATGTACTTAACATAAATTCAGAAGAAAAATCAAAATATCTCTTAAACTATTGGTTTATGAAAAAATTTTCAAACAGTACTTGTAGAAAATTGCATTCCATAATACTTTGATAATGGCAAATATTTACGAAAATTGTATTTTGAAGGAGATATTTGGAAAAAAATGAAAAAAAATGACAAGAATAAACCACCACTTCTGGTTGAGCAGTTTCAACTAAAACCTTTTCATATCTTCATCTGCTAATAAAAATCTTATGTATAAAGTTTTGTGTTTTGTGATTATTAGTTTATGAGTTAGAGCACCCACAAAATTTCTATGACATCGAGAAATTGGTCAGAATGTGTTCTAGGGACTTCAAAATTGTATTTCCGTTGTAATCTTGAATTATAATAATTTTCCAATTATAATACGCAACCTATATAATATGCACCCATGTTTTTACGAGTGAAATGTGAAAATTGTCTTATCACCATGTATAATATGCAACTCATTTTTTGTAGAAAGATCACTGTAATTTTTCACTTGGTTATTAGCAGTATCGAGACAGTTCTCGCCTTGCCGCCAAGCGAGATATGTGCGAGAGTGTTTACAAAAACTTCATGTCTATATAGTTTTAACTCTCACTTTAAAGATTGATACAATGTATAAAAACATTCTCAATGTCGCATTGTGTAATAATCTGGTCAGTTGGAATAACAGTTCTCACCTTGCCGCCAAGCGATGTATGTGTGAGAGTGTTTACAAAAACTTTACGTCTACATAATTTTGACTCTCACTTTAAAGGTCGATAAAGAAATGTTATCGAAATGCATTGAAAAGTAGGATTTATTGGTATCTCCAAAAGTACAAATTATTTCCTTACTAAAAAAAGTTGTATGCATATGTTACTATATATAATACGCACCCTATCTTTTTGACAGTTTTTCATGAAAAAAAATGCGTATTATAATCGGAAAATTATGGTAGATTGTTTCACGAATTCAATATTTTCTCCTATACTTCGTATGAAGAAAGTAATAATGCACTCATTATTACTGATGAATTTTCCTTTGCTTAAAACGAATAAATCGACAGATTGACAGGACTGCATGGACCTCTGATAATAAAAAACTCAGCCAATGCAGAACGTTGCCACATTGGGAAAATGTGAGAACTTTTGTGCGATATGTCATTAACAAAAGATGTCACATATTTTCCCAATGTCTACGTTTGTTATGTAGGCCTATATACTGTATATGACAATATGCACCTTAGCTGAATTTTGTGTTGAAATAAATAATAGTACAAACAGTTAACTCTGAAATAAATTGGTTTTATTATCAAAATAATCTAGTCATTAAGTTCAGTTTATATATGATACAATTGTATCAAATATGATGCTTTTCAATAGCCAGTATTCAAAATGATACTTTGCTACTTTTTTCTTATGTGCCTCAGGTAATATTGAGCTTAGGATAATCGAGACTGTACTGTATCTGTAATATATAGCTGCTTCTTGCATAGGATCTAGGAGGATACAAATTATGAGGCACTTACAGATGAGTTGGAGACTTGTAATTTGGTCACAACTAAAGGAAAAATCGGTACAACATACATTGTACAAACTTTCTCATATACTAATGCGTCGTTTAGTTATCTTTAGAAAATGAAAATCATATCAGCCTGTTTTTAGAAAATCCAATTTTTGTTCAAGTTGCCCAAGAATAAACTAGCCTTATATTCATTTTTTGAGAAATATGAAATATGTAGTATTATTGTAGATGTATACTCAAATAACTGTACGAAATTTGATCAAAATCAGAGCCATTTTTGAGAAAATCAAATTATTGCTAAAGTTGCCTAGAATAAACTAGCCTTATATTCATTTTTTGAGAAATTTGAACTAAACAGTATTATTGAAGACGTAGACTCAAGTACTTGTACGAAATTTGATCAAAATCGTTGTAGCTATTTTCAAGAAAATCAGATTGTTGTTAAAAATGCATAGAATAAACTACCCTTAATTATTGAGCAATGACAACCATTTCTACATATACTCTGCTCAGTATGATAAAACGCCTAAGTACGAGATTTCATTCATTTTCGCTCTACCGTTTAGACACCAGAGCCAGTAACAGACAGACGCCATTGCAAAAACCACTTTTTCGGATTCAGCGACACCTAAAACGTATATTTCCATAAAAATCTCGAGGTCGAATTTTCGCGATAACAATACTTTCTCGATACTTCGTATGAAAAAGTAAAAAACACCTAAATTCTAAAAATTCCAATTTTTCTAGACTGTTTTGACCCATTTTTGCTCCATACAAGGATAAAAATTATAAGGAACTTCTAGATGAGCTAGAGACTTAAAATTTGGCACAGTTATATATTTGGACAAAACAGATGCAAAAAGATTTGAAATTCTAAATTTCCAAATTTTAAAAAATGCAAGCACCATATACTAGTATTATAGATGCTTCTTACATAGGATACTGGAGGAGGATGCAAATGATAAGGCACTAAAGACTTGAAATTTGGCATGATTATAGGTTTTTGGTCACAGGCGAAGGAAAAAATCTGAAGATGTTTAAATTCCAATTTTTGGGAGTTGTTTTTATCCCATTATTATTATCAGTGCAAAGGTTTATATATTTGTTTTTTAAATTATTTCCCATCAGCATTTGAATGAGAGACTTGAACTGCAGGAAAGCTAAAAGATTGTATTTCTTTTGAAAACTTTTGCGGCATATTTCGACAGTGGAATATCTCCTTCACATCCATTGCAGGATGCATCCTCAAGTCCAGTCAGGTCAGTAGACTTGAGGATGCTTCCTGCAGTGGAAGTGAAACGTCGTCCAAGATAGGACCAGACAATGCAGCCGACATCCCAAAGAGTTATACTACTGCTAAAAGATTGTAGTTTCTTATTTATATAGAAGGAATTCAAATCCCTCTAGGTTTAATGGAGATTTTTAATTTTTATCGGAAAAAAGTGGGCATTTTTCTCTCTCTCTCCATCTGGAGACTACATGGACTTTCCCATTGAAGTGGCATTTCTTCCACCAAACACAGCTTCTGCCCTGCAACCCATAGATCAGGGCATAATAGCGACCTTCAAGGCCTATTACCTAGGGAAGACCTTTAGGCAACTCACCAAAGAGACTGATGGACAGAACAGACAAAGAATGTGGGACAGGTAGAAACTTTTCCACATAATAAAGGCCATCTGTAACATCGATGAGGTCTGGGATGAAGTTTCTCAGTCTTGTATGAAGGGAGCTTGGCAGTAACTGTACCTATAGAGTGTTCCATCTTTAAGTGTCAGTATTGGGTAAATGGCACGCGGTGTTGCCATGTCTCACTACCCTAACGCCAGCAAAAGTCTGATAATTTGAAATTTCCTTTATGTAACTTATTAAGTAAATGCTGTTGTCACAATTTTTGCCGTAATACACAATTTTCTAAACCAAAACAAAAATACTGCATAGTAAAATTTCTCTCGCTACGTACCGCAAGCATGTTGTACACGTGGCTGCTATAGTGCCCCAAACACTCCAGCGGTCCCAAAACCCTCATAAAAGTGAAAAAAGAAGTTTAAAAGAATAGAATCCCTTTGAAGTGCCCTTGTCTTCCGTATGTGCTCAGATTTATTTTTTCTGTCCTAGTGTTCAATTGTCTAAACCACGCTTAGGTAGTCCTTTATCTTGTGATGTAAAGTTACCTACCCTTGTGAAATTGTCAAAATAGTAGAAAAAAAAAATATTTTTAATGTTTTATAATTGGAAAAATCACTCGTGATAAAAATTGATAATTTTTTAACAAATAATTAATTAAAGAAAAAATTGAAATTTTATAAATTTACAAATGGCGTAATTCCGTTAATATTGTAAAATATCCATTACCAACTTCACAGAACATCATATCACAACAAATAGATCAAGAAAAGTCAAATTCAAATTATTTGAAAGAAAGGAATAATCCCCACCAGCTGAAAGATAAGAAAAATTAACTCTCCAGTTAAGGGGTTAAATGTTCTTCGACCTGTGGGATTAGTTTGATTTAAATGTGTTATGTGATTGAGGGGTTTATTATGTTAAATAACCTTTCCTTAACAACAGCAAGATATATTATGCCGTAAACTGCCTAAAAATTAAAAATATATTTTCCCAATCAAAAATTATTTCATTTGAAAGGCTATTGAAATCATAAATAAAAGTTTAAATAGTATATATTTAAAACAAATTACGAAAGGGTACAACGTATCACAAATGGGCGAGTTTCGTGCAATGGAGTATTAGAAAGAAATTATATACCTGTACGTAAGGGAAATAGCGTTTTAAAGTTCTTTTCTTCATCATAAATAATCCATTTTCTTCCTATTTAATAATATTACATGCACACATAAGGAAATTAAACGTTTGTTTGGGAGATTGTTTATGTTAGCAACAATGAAGTAACCATGCAAGGAATTTTCTAAGTTCAACTCGATATAAGACATTTTTGTTTGATTTTCTCGATAACGGCTACTCCTACGATAAAAATGTATAAGAAAAGAAATACTCTAATTTATTAGTTCTACAAGTTTTATTTGAAAAATATTTTGATATGAGCAATACTTTACGAAATATGACGAAAATTTAATTTTTTGTCACCAGTAAAGTGGTACCCCTGATTGGCGTACGTGATTCATTTTTGCGATTTTCTTATTATATTTGATTGAAAGTCCTTAATATCCAATTTCATGAAAATCCGTTTGGTAGAAGCCGAGAACGAACATGCGGATGGGCGGACCGACCGACCGACGATAATAGGCGCTCACACTGTAAGCGAAACGCGCCTAAAAATGCATAGTTTACTTTGTAAATAATGAATTAGCATTGTAGTTGTCATTTGCATTTTTTATGCATAACTTGATAAATATTTCGTTTAGAGAAAAATGTTTAGAATAAAAGTTGTGGGGCATTTTAAAATAGGTACTCATTTTATGTTCTAAGCTAATTCATGGAAAAAGCACCCTAACGATGTAAATTAGTATTTAACAAAATCATAGCATAGTTAATTGGATAAATGCGAGTTCGGAGGTAAACTGTGTTCACATCTTATTTTTGGATTAACTTCCTCGCATATACTAAGAGTAGATGTAATGTGATCAGAGGAAAATAGTTAAGCATGTTTGTATGAGAGTAATTGCTCACAAAATTCATAAGTAAAAACAAGAACTGGATTATTTTATGCTGATCACTATACATAATGGAAATTAAGTTGCAATTGAGGAAATTTTTACCTGCCTGACATTACAAATTCATTTGTTGTTTTTTTAATCTTGTAAATTTTCCTCTGAGACATGCCACATAGCTTGCTCATCCTACTAACAGCAGATGACAGGCTTTCATTAGACTCATTGAGGCAACTACTAAGAACATTCAGTATTGTTTGTTTTTCCGAACTCACCTTGCTTTCTTTTCCTCGTTGACACGTCCATTTTCTCACAAAAACCACAATATCAATATGAAAATACGTTCGGGGATAATCAACATGTGATGTACATACACAATATTTTTAAAAAGGGGACACTATAAACATAAAACCTGCAAACACAACGTATCTCTACATTTGAACCGTATTACACACCAGTTTGAAAACGTTTTGAAGAATTGTTAAAACAACTAATTTGCAATACACAATAAAACTGGCAAAATTTTTAAGTACTTTCCTGCAAACTTATGAGCAGATAAAACGACGAAAGCACAAGATAGTCCAACTGCTGAGTCGTAACTGAGGGAAGCGCAGGTGAGGGATTGGACCGCAATAAAACTTTTGCATTGTTCACCCTCCCCTTGGCAACCCAACCCACATCTGGGTGCACCAAAAATAACTTCAAACATTTACCCACAACTTTCTCGCTTAGACCATGAAAGTATCTTTATAAATAAAAAAGTTTCCCACAGACAAACTTTTTCAAGTCAGGCTGGAACACGCAAAAGGAACTTTTATAATTAAATGCAGAAAACAAATATTTAAAATCAATTTATTAAACTTTCAGTAGCACCATTACGATCCTTAAAAATTCCTGAACCTAATGCAAAAAACTGCATTACATTATTTTAAACAGAACGTATATATCATCGATTGAAAGAAACGTGACCGTAAAATGTCCATTTCAGGTCAAATATTGTTTATCGCATTTTGTAAAGCATATAATTTTTAGTTTTCATTTAAAAGTATATCATCAGATTCTGCGTTAAAAATAGCGCAATTAGACATTTTGAATTTTTATTTTAATGCAACTTTAAATTATTAGTGAGATTTGGCAATCCCGGTGTCATAGAGAGGGCGATTGGATTTTTAAGTCTGCAGAAGAGGGGAGAAACGATGCCGTTTGAAACTGTACTAAAACTTGAAGATGGAACGCTCTATAGAAATCCTGCAGGACTCCCCTGACTTTGAAGTGGAGCTACCCAATGCCATACAAGACATCAGTCACATCGCTACGTAGCAGGGATCTAGGAAGTTGGTCCTGATGACGTAGATGAGTTGTCAACCTCCCATGGCGTGTCCCTTACCAACAGTTAACTGCAGAAGCTGGACCGCTATACAGCTTCCATGGAAATGCAAGAGCCTGGGTCTATCCCTGTGACTAGCAAAATCATTTAAGAGGCACTTTCATCATACAATCAGTGCATGACTTAGTTGGAAGAGTATGACATTGACTTCACATTAGTGAGTTCCATGAAGAGGGGCTATGACATAATACTTGAATTTTTACTACAAATTTTGCATAATAAGCAAAAAAAGCCAATCAGTTGGCCCTGGACTCTTTATTTTAATACAGAGGCCCATAGATCCCCATAAGTGTCCCAGGAAAGATTTTTAGATTATATGATTTTATTATACATTAAGCTTTTCTGTCATATTGTTTACCATGTAATTTTATTGTTTCTCTTATAAACGTTAATGTGTTTCCATGGAATGTAGGTCCAAAAATATCATTTGTAAAATTATTTCCCTTTGGGTGCTTGAGGGTTGTAGTGCCCACTGTGAATGTGGTTTTTCACTCAGTTGTCAGTGACGCATCCTCTGTGTTAAGCGGGGGTCACCTTTACTTCAAAGGTGATAGCAAACATTAGGAGGTAGGTTCAACCTGTTCCATTTTATTGCCACAGTCTCAGAACTTTTGGCTCAGTCCTTGTACTTCCGCTGTGATATCATCCACTCCAGATGCTTTTCCATTCATCATAATTCTGATTATGTATCTTACCTTTTCTTGAAGGACATCTGGAGCCTCTTTGGTAGGCGTATTTCCTTCTTCATTTTCTTCATCATTTGCTAGAGTATCCTCATGCAACTTGGTGTAGAATTCTTGTACCTATTTTAGGATTAATTTCTTACTATGGGTTATGGAGTCTTCTTTTAGCATGAAAGCCATCAGCTGTCTTTCACCATTCGAGAGATGTTGCTTCATTTTCTTATAGCTTCTATTGATTTCTACCATTTGGTTTATTTCTGTGAAGTGGATCATTTCCTTAGGGTCGTTATTAATTTTCATTTTCCTTTTATCCGTCAGCAGTCTTGCTTTTTCAGTTAACTTTTTTTCTAGCTTTGTTTAAACCGTTCCACCTATATCTTCAGTGGTTTCCTTGAGTATCTCTATTAATTGTGATTCAACTTCTTGGTCGTCCAGAGCACCGAATGGATTTTGGAGCTGAAATTCTTCTTTTCGTTCCTTTAGCACTTAGGTGTTGATAAGGGACTTAGGCTTTTTTATAAGCTTCTTTCTTTCCAACATTGAATTGAACTTTATTCTGCATCTTACCAATCGATGGTTGAGGATGGAACAGTCTTCAGCCACATGCTTTTTATTGACTAGTATTTAGTCAATTTTGTTTTTGATGCCATTGAGTTCTTTCCAGGTCCATTTTCTATTAGGACTCTTTTTGAAGAAGGTGTTTATTATATATAGACTAGTTTAGCAAGGTCTACAAGCCTGTCTCTTTGTTTGTTTCTGTCTCCATAGCCCTATTTTCCAACTGCGCTGTCATCTTCCTTTTGTTCTCCTCTGTTGGCGTTGACCAAAGGATTTCACTAAACATAGTTTGATAACCTTGAAGAAAAAGAATAAATCAGACGAATGCCAGGATTATAGAACAACCAGCTTAATTTTTCATGCAGATATAGTTATTCTCAGAACTTTGAATGGGAGGATAGTAACAAAAGCTAATAACTATATAGTTATAGATCAGTTCAAGTTTCGGAAAGGTCGTGACACCAGGGATCCAATAAGGGTGATGAGGACATTGGTAGAAAGAAACATTGAATACAATCAGGTTATATTTGTAGATTTCGAAAAAGTCTTTTATAGTTTTATGGCCTAAGCTGATGAAGGCATTGAGGAATATATGGGTTGATTGAAGAGATAGGCATATAATCCATACATGAACCAGACTGTGCAAGTAAGAAAAGCAGAGGGAGAATCAGATTGGGTAATGCTAGAAATAGGCATGAGGCAGGACTGCCCACTCTGACCAGCATTGCTTAATATTTCTGCCAAATAAATGATAAGGGAGGAATGGGAGGATCTAGAAACAGGGATAAAAGTGGGAGGAAGTCTGGTTAAATCGGTTTGATATGCAGACGAAAAAGCATTGGTTAGTAATTCTGAAAAGGACCTTTAGATACTATTTAGTTATTTAAATGAAAATGCAAAGACATTCAGGATGAAAATTAATTCAAGGAAAATGAAAGTTAAGAGATTTTCCAAGAGTAGGGATACCCAGGCCAATGTTACAGTGGATGGGGAAAGGCTGGAGCAGATGTAATTTTTTACTTACTTAGGTAGTAGGGATGAAATAATACCGACAATTTCTAATACTGGTATTGGAACAGTTTTTTGCTGATACCGGTATTAATACCAGTATTGTGCCGAGAACAAAATATATATTAGTAAAAATAGTTCGCATATAATGACTCCATCACATTAACCATAAGATCAAATCTCACTCTAAAATACTTGAAACACTGTTTGGATGGTTATAAAAAATATGGTATACGATCAGACAGAAAAAAGTTAAAACATATTGATAGATAATAAAAAACACAAAATATTTAATAGGACTATAAATATCGACATCAACTTTAATTTTAATTCCATTTTACATAGTAATTTTGAAGCAATGGACAGAACATTTAACTAATACTTAAAGTCACAAACATTTTCATAGAAAGAAGTGACATTCATAACAAGTAAAGTAGGTAAACTGGTGTTTGAATCATAAACATAAATGTTTTATACCTCTCTGAAATGAAAATAAAATAGAATGAAAGAAATCAATGTCATTACGTATTTTATTTGCATCTCTTAACATGCAGAAAACTGGGAGGTGGTATGTACAATCCCTACCCAGGCATGGGATATTGAACAACATATTTCTTCTGGTATTTAAGTAGATACATAAAAATTTACTAATTCTTTAATTTTAACGTGAAAAAGAAAAATGAATATTTTCCAAAATTTAATAACAGAACGTTTATCAGATAATCCCAAATATCTATTTCTTATTTTGGTTTTTGAAGAAACATTTCAGAAAACAGAGAGCATCTAATGATTGTTCGGATAAATTAGATCGTTGTTTTGTGAGAAATAAGCCAGCAGCAGAAAAGGCTGTTTCTGCTTCTGCAGAAGTAGGTTTAATTCTACCCATTTCAGTAGACTATCCCAATAAAAGTAGGCTCTTTACTGACACCACTAATTTAATTTCCTGTAAAGAAGCGTTTATGCTGGCTTCCACGTAGATAACCGCCTTTGGAATTGAAGTAGCGAAAGCACAGCGAACAAATAATTAAAAACAGTGATATAAACTTAACTTACATAAATAAACGAAACCACTCTTGATTTCAAAATAAGGTTATAACTAGATAGTTGCCCTATACAGGATGTTTTTACCGCTCTTCAAAACGGTGACACCCATTCAAAAGAGGGGTATTTTTCAACCCCAGGATAAAAAACATTTTTTTTCCGAAAATAAAACTCTTCATACTCCACAAACAATAATGGAAAAGTAAGTAGAAAGGATAACACTACACAACATACATTTATAAGCCAAATTATATGTTTGATATGAAAGTAATGAGTCAATTTCTGGACCTGAGATTAAAAAATAACGCGCATCGGGACCGAAGGGTTCAGGAATGCATTTCAGGAGAACGAAACTATTTCCAATCGTTTTCTGTCATCGAACTAGGTAATATTATAAAACTCTCATACCGAACCATAAAAACTCACTTTTTGAAAGAATCCTCAATTTCATTGCTACATACTAACACAGGCAAGAAATACATTATTGGTAACTTGCCACTGTTCCCACAATGTACACTTTTAAGTACCGAAAACTCTGTATTGTAAATCGCAATATCGGTATTAGGTGTCTAATTCAATACCGGTATTAATACCGGTATTACAATATCGGTATTCATCCCTATTAGGTAGTATTCTCTCAAATGATGGAAGAAGTGTGAAAGAGATCAGGACAAGGATAGCAACAGCAAAAGAGGCATTTACAAGACAACGATAGTTGTTTACCAGCAGCTTGAATGAAGAGACTAAAAAGATGTTAGTGAAAATCCTGATATGGAGTGCAACATTATATGGGTGTGAGACATGGACAATGAGAAAAGAAGAAGTGAAGTAATTAGAGGCAGTTGAGATTTGGGTATGGCATAGATTGGAGAAAATCAGTTTCACAACCCTCTTTAACAACCTTTTGCAACCCCCAGAGGGTTGTAACTAAGGTTGGTTGGTAATGTCTGCAATAAACCATCATATTTTGTAAGCAAATTTTCTTGAAAATATTGACAGTGATGCCAGTGTTAATTTTGATCTTGTATCAATATTTTGTCCATAGCAACAAATGACAGTTTTGTTTAACTTTTTTCTATGTGAAAAATGACTCAATTTGCATTTTAAAAATTATTCAGTTTTTAAAAATTAATGAGTTTAATTGCTGTTAGTTATTTTTCACTCTTTTTACCAAGAGCAACTTGTGAGTACTATTGCAGTCCTCATAATATTACTCTAACGTTGTGTCTGCTGCTGCAGTTGTCAAGTCTGTTGCCACTTTTGGATGGGATAGGACTATATAACATGTAATGTATAATTAAGTGCTTCAATAAAGAATGCAATTTTAATTATGACTATTATTTTTCATTTATTCAATGTTCAAAAACCTATTAATTCTAAAATCCTATATAAGAATCCTCCTATTCAATTATCTACCAATTTGTCAATCTTGTGGGGGTGGCAAGTGATAATACCCTAATGCTGTGTCTGCTGGCGTTGATACTGATGTTGATCGAAAGCTAACAATCATTACATCACAACAGAGTAACAATATAAAACAATATAAACATTATTTTATGTCATATCAATTCCATCACCATTGAATAAGATCTTTTGTTGCCTTTGAATGTAATTCTCGCACTTCCAGCATGTTCTCACCCTTCTAGAAAATTCTAGTGCATAGATGTCAGAAGGTAACTACATTTTTTATTATCATGCAGCTGCCATGCAAGGCAAGCACAACTGCCTGTAGTTGGTGGCTTCACCTCCAACCATCCAGAGTTGGGCTGCAGACCCCCTAGTCATTAATTACCCTTATGGAGAAAGTCGTGCTGGATACATCAGATTTTTTCTTAATGTGGTGCACAGTCAACTTGCTGGTTATATAAAGTCTCCCACGTATGCCACAAACAAGCCTTTTCGTTATTGTTTAAATTTGTCTCCTTTCTGTTAAATTCACTTGCTTTACTCTTAGGTAGCATAACTGAGGACATTAGCAATCAATAAATATGGCAAAAATCGTGATCATTTTCAGAACAGAAGTAATGTGAGTGCAGAAGACTAATCACAAATGTGAATTTGGAGAAGGAGAGAAATTCCTGGCCAACTTCGGAATTTATTCTCCTCCATCTTCACATTTGTATTGTCTCAGTCTCCGCTGATGCTGACTTGGAATTCCTAGGCTTGGTCAGTTTTCTCATAAATATTGAGGTTTTACTGCAGTGGTGCCCAAACTACGGCCTGCAGGCCACATCTGGCCTGCCAAATTCCTTCATCCAGCCCGCAATGAGTTTAACAATCAAGGACACAATGTAACACAATAGAAAGTAGAAAATTATAAAGAGGAATATATTTTGTGTTTACCTTCCTACTCCTATAATAACTAAATGCATATAAAATAAATCAGTTAATTTCGACTTACAACTAAATCCTTAATTTCCTAAGTTATTCTTAAATTCTATTTTCGACTGGGTGTGGCCCACGAAGTGTGCAGCAATGGGTTATGTGGCCCTTGGGCCGAAAAGATTGGGCATCCCTGGTTTACTGTATTCTGATTAATGATAACTGTTAATGTGAATGTCAGTCGTTGATTCTATCATTCTTGCTTTGCTGTTTTCTTCTTGATTATTATACTTTTAATTCTGGTGTTGTAAAGTTCTCCATTACTTTTATTGCAATAAATGTTAATATTCTGTAACTGCAAAATTGTTTTGTGTTATATAATTATTTAATGTTTACAGCACATTGTGAAGCAGACTCTACTGATTCTCATTGTGAAAATATGTCTGCAATGTTGCCCTCAAGTGATATCACCGATCAAAATTCTGGAGAAGATTGGATGGAAGTTTTGAGTTTTTCTGTAAGTATTGAATTTCGTTTGATGAGTAATGTTTTTGACTAATTTTTCCTAGTTAACACATTCCGTGTGGATGACATCTTATGATGTCATGCAGAGGTTACACCACTGTCAGGTGACATCTTATGATGTCACGGTCTTCATAACGGTTTTTTCGTTTGCTGAGTCCGCTCGCAGTCTAGCAGATGCATTCTTTTACTACAGTCGAACTCCTCAGAGCCGGAACTCCAAAAGGCAACGAAAATTTTCCGGCTTTTGGAAGTTTTCTGTCTTTGAGGAGTTCATTATTCACACATTTTTCAAAATTGTTTTTATGTTCATATAAATTTTTATTTTATTCTTCATACATTTTTACAAATCACGGAAAAAATTTTATTTACACATTTATAATGTTTTCAAAAAATAACTTTTTATAAAAAAAGAAAAATATTTAGCTTTAGCTCCCAGGAGCTAAAGTGCAGCAAAGTTGAATGGAGAGGAAAAATTCTGTATGGGTCTCAGGATTTCCGGCTTATTGGAGTTTATATTACATTGAAATTAGGGTCATGTTTAAAAAACGTCCTGCTCTCATGGGTTTCCGGCTTAACAAGAGGAGTTTGATTGTACGATGCATTCAATTGATTGCTAGTGAAAGCAGCTGTTTCCAATTTCGCAGCTTTGATTTTTTTTAGGTGTGTTTCACCTCCAGTGTGAGCGCCTATTGTCGTCGATCTGTCCGTCCATCCGCATGTTTGTTCTTGGCTTCTACTAAACGGATTTTCGTGAAATTCGGTATTAGGACTTACATTCAAAGATAATAAGAAAATCGTAAAAATAAATCATGTAATTCAATTAGGGATACCACTTTACTGGTGATAAAAAATGAACTTTCCGTCATATCTTGTGAAGTATTGCTCATATCAAAATATTTTTCAAATAAAAATTCTAGAGCCAATAAATTAGAGTATTTCTTTTCCTGTACATTTTTATCGTAGGAGTAGCTGTTATCAAGAAAATCGAACAAGAATGACAAATCGAGTTGAACTTAGAAAAATTCTTGCATGGTTACTTCTTCATTGTTGCTAACATAAACAATCTCACAAACAAACGTTTAATTTCCTTACATGTGCACGCAATATTTTTAAATGTGAAGAAAATGGATTATTTATGACGAAGAAAAGAACTTTAAAATGCTATTTCCCTTACGTACAGGCACATATATAATTTCTTTCTAATACTCCATTGCATGAAATGCATCCATTTGTGATATGCTGTACACTTTCCTAACTTGTTTAGCCAGTTGTAAATAGTAGGTAGTAGCTCGTAATTATGTATGGAGAAAGTCATGTGTTGGACACATCAATGTATTTAAAGAAAGGATTCAAATTTAAGCTAATTTACTGTAAAATTTAGTTTTTAATCATAAAAAAGGTATTTTTATAGGTAGAAACAATGAAAAATGCTAAATGCCATTACAACGAGATCAGTGCTTTTAAATGGGAACTGATCTTTCTTGATGCTTGACGCAAAAATCATTTGGCATCCCTGTGCTATACCGAGCAACGCCAGGTAATTTTGATAGTATGTAGTTATAAAAAATGACGAAATGTATATTAAAGTTTCTTATTTATTACTATTTCCAATTTAAAGGGGGCTGTGAGAATTGAAAGTTAAAGCATCACTGGTTTATAGGGTAATCTCAATTTTCCATTATGAAGACAGATTCTAAAAGCAATGTGAGGTGGTCTTCATTACAGCCTATTTTGAACATTTAGCTTCTGTCATCAATGTATTTATTGTAAACTTTGTAATCATTTAATGTTTGATGTAAATTGTTAAACCTTAGGCAGGTGAGAGGACCAATAAGGCATTTTTCTTCTTTTCTTTCAATTTCATTTAACTGATGTACAGAAATGACTTATCAAGCTCAATATATTGCTAGAATACACTTGGTCATCAGTGAGATTATTCATTTGGTGCTGTTTCTTCAAATTCTTTCTTTTTTCAGATGGGCAACACATATTCTAGTTTGTTTGACATTCACGTGCCATCATACGGGGCTCTGATATATTCCATCATAACTGGTGTTGTAGTGTTATGTTTTTTTCTTGGCCACTATTTCATTGAGGTGAGTTTGCATTGATTGAAGAATTATGCATTTTTGCCAAATTGTTTATAATTGAAGATTATTTTCAATACTGAATACTTTTTTTTGAAGGGGAAGAGAAATGATGCAGTTTTGTTGGCCAAAATCAACTTCCTGGAAAAAGAACTTACGGTCTCATCCAAAGAGTGCCTTATCTTAAAGGAAAAATTGACAATTGCTGAGAGAAAGGTATTACTTGTCATTTGGCACCTAGTCAGGGATGACTAAACTGGCAGCTTGTGAGCCTCATGCAGCTCTTATCCCTTAAAGCATGCCTCTTCCAGAAAAAGAAACTCATTCGATTTTAGGGATGAGGAAACACTCTTCACTGCCAAAAAGATCACTGCAGTGTGGCTTTAACCTAGCAGACTCCTATTCTCTGTTGATTGTTTAAAATGATGTGACTTCATTTACTGTACATACATTTATCTGTGAAAGTTGCACAAATCTTGTGGTTTTTTAGCTTCTTAAGTTACTTGTGTGTGGCTCCAAGGTTCATTAGGTTAAGCCATCTCTGGTCTATGGAAAATTTAAAGCTTTCATTCATGTGTTAATATTTTCTATTTTAGTCTTCCAATTTTGATGATTCCACTGAGGTCATAAGCTCAATCAAGAATGAACTTGATAAAGTACAGGTATTTATAATTTTTTAAATTCTATATTACTTTGTAAATTAGGATTGTGGTAGTAGCTTTTAAACTCAGAGTTATATATACTGTTACTTTGGCTGTTTTGTATTTTTGTAGCTTTTATTTGAGGCATACCTTTAAAATATGTTCCAAATAGTATTTCATACATATTGCATAAAATAACAATTAATTAATGTATAAAAAAAGATGGGCAAATGTATGTAAATCAGAAGCATGCTACGGATAGGCATGATATATTCAAGTACTTTACTAGTAGTTCTTTAATCAAACATTGTAACAAATTTTTGTTTTCAACCCGCATGTAACACGTCTGTATTGTAAAACTGTTGACATCTTTCAATTTGAGAGGTATCAGAAATAAACTAAATCAGTGTAACAAAATGTGATAGTCAATCAGCATATAAAAGAAACCATCTAATTTTCCAGAATACACTTACAGTTTGAGAAGTGTAAGAGAGAATGACATTTGTAGCAAAATTGAAATAACTACATATTAGGACAGTATTTGATACTTTGTGACAAAAAAGAAAGTAATACGTAAATTTTATATTTTATGCCCACAAAACTTACAAAAAATAATTTTGCCAGAGTAAAATCTTTACACGTTTTAGCGTAAAATTGACCCAAATGCTACATTTAAATGAAAAATACATTGGTGCAGCAGACAGTTAGGAAAAATTTTTATGACAGTAAAATTGGTAAAACTTAGATGCTGTCAAGGCCCGCTCACACTAGCGAGAAACGCGGCGAAGCAAAGAAAAGCACAGCTATAAGAAAAATATTCTTAACGAAGAGTTAAATGGACCCGCTCACACTTAGACGCGGCGAAGGGAGCGGAAGCGAGGAGAAGCAGAAAGAATTTCTTTGGGAGAATATTTCTTCGCTTCGTCTGACGTCACGAGGCAAAGTTTTATGCAATCGGCAACCTTCGTGAAAGTTCGAGGGCATTCGTCATTTTTCCTTTTCATCTGGCAATCGCCAGCAGTCGCTGAGATGGGTATGCACAGGAGATCGGGAATCATCGTGAAGGTTCGAGCGCATTCGTAATAGGATCCGCCTAGTTGACATATTTTTCTTCGGCTTAGTGTGAGTCGGATCCTTCTTGTAGCCGCGCTTCGCTTCACCGCGTTTCTCCCTAGTGTGAGCGGGCCTTCACACTCCAACACTTTTGCGACCCACTTACAATAGCTCGCGACCCATAGGTTGGAAACCTCTGATCTAGGACATACATTTCTGTGATTGAAAATAGTGCCCCGAGGTTCAAGGCCTCATAAGATCATCTTACTCTTCTAATGGAAGGCAATGCAAATGGCAACAAGAAACTGAAGCCATTGCTTGTTTATGGAAACAAGAACCCACAGGCACTTAAAAATGTTGTTAAATCTCTGCTTCCTGTAACATGGAATTCACACCGCAAGGCCTGGATTACCAATCAGATTTTCCATCAATGGTTGTGGACTATTTGGTTCCAGCAGTGAAAAAGTATTGAGAGGAAGAAATTTCCCACATTAAGTTGCATAGGTGAAGTCTATGTTCTTATGGTCCTTAACCCTCCTATTTTACATTATTATTATGGGGAAAAATTAACTGTTATAAGTGGATTCACTGTATGTTGCACTTTTGTGGTCCCTAACTCCAATGTATAACGAGGACTGTCGTTAAACAGGAGAGGGAGTCCTATTTTGTCACTTGTGCAGCTTATGACCTACTTACACATCCACCCAACTTCATCCTGTCCACACACACAAAAATCTGATGTGTCCAGCACATGACTTTTTCCGTAGAATAATGAATTTTATTAAAATAGTACTTTTGAGTAGCTCTCAATGTCAGCATTCTCAAGAATAATTATCAGCAATTACATTTGTGCATAATTTTAAAAACTGAATAATTTTCACAGTAAAAAATACTTTAAATCACGCTTCACATTCAAAATACAATTAGTAAAAAATGTTATTTGTTGCTATGAATAACAGAATATCGATGTGCATCCTACTGCTTAATGCCAAGTAATTATCCAAAACAATCATGATTAAAATACTGTTGGCAGCACTGGGATCTATGTCAATATTTGCAAGAAAATTTGTTCACAAAATATAACGTTAGATAGCTTTGGGATACTTTTGATCCCAATTAAAATTACTCTTGGGTGTGTTGGCATCACTGTCAACAATTAGAATATTTTATCATAGCAATGGAAGCAACAAAATTCAGACAGTCAAAATATCTCTTAATTAATTTTATGAAAAAATATTTCCAACAAAACTTGGATAAAGTGATATTTTCTATAACTCATTTTTCAACAATCATGATCAGTCATGTTTCATGACCCTTAATGAGTCTTAGAGCTCTTAGAGTTAGTACATATATAATTTATGGGCTGATGGTTTTTGTAATCAGCTGCTTTTCTTTGTTTAACTTCATTGTTTTCCAGAATTTGAATTCTAATCTTATTTTTCTTTCTCCTGGAATTTGACTCCTTATATACTTGCGTGAACTACTTAAACACCTCTATTGCCCGACAAACTTGAGTAAAGAATGAAAAAGCTCAGCTGGAGAGAGAGTTGGAAGCAACAACAGAAGCAGGTCTTGAGATGGAGCTTATGGTATCTCAATTTCTGTCAAGTCAACACGACTCGAAAAGTTTAATGGAGAGTATAGAACAGCTGCAGATGCAAGCAAACCAGCAACAGAGCAAGATTTCAACCCTGGAAAACAGTCTCATTTCTAAAACTCAAGAGGTTAGTGCACTATATACATTTTGATCAGTCTTTTTTAAATTCACTACAAATAAGAATGAACAAGTGGAACTTTGGAGAATTCTCTCATTTCACATAAAAAATTTTATTTTTTGTAGTTTATTAGCAATGTGATATTATTTTATCTCAAAAGTACAAGTAAAATAGTATTGAAGTAGCAAAATATTATTTTTTAGAGATAATCACTTAATATCCTTATAGTCCTTAAATCTCCTGTTTGTGCATTGTTCTTATTTTTAGAAATATGCCAGACTAGTGCTACACATATTACTTCAGTATTTTTCATAGCTGTAAAATTCATTATCGCCTAACCTTTTCTATTAAGTATCCATTATACGTGTGTATTTGTATGTTCTTTGTTTTTATATCAATTTGATTGACCTGTCTAATTTAAAAAATATTTTCTTTTTTTCATTTTCTCCATTTGAATAACATAGGGACTAGTGCAGCTTATTTTTCATTTGAATTTTAAAATTACTTAGAAACATGGTACGAACTTGAGACTTGAATGGTTCTACGAAGAAAAGAACAAAGTTTATTTTTATTGAAGACAGAATCCAAATCCTGATCGAATTAGCATAAAAATGCATTTAGAATCAACAAAATACGCTATTTTATCAGTTTTATTACAATACCCATTATAAGCTACCATGGCAACTCCCATTGTCGCCGAAATTGAGAGTTAAATGCGTTTATAGGGGAAAAATTTTAACGTAATATAATTTGTCAATTTCTGTGTACGATTTTAATTTGTTTACATGGAAAGCAAATATTTGTTGTTTTTAATTGAATTATCTTCTAATCTAACATATAAAGGAGAATGTTTGTAAGTTTGTTCGCTTTGAATGCTTTTAATACGAGATAGGGAGGGAGAGAGATGGAAGGTAACAGAGGGGGTAGATGGAGAGACGGAATTAGAGAGAAGGGGTGGAGAGAGGGAGGGGGAGGGTAGGAGATGGAGGGGGAGGGAGGGAGAGGAAGAGAGGGGAGGGAGGGGGAGAAGGGAAGGAGAGGGTGGAAGGGAGGGGAAGGAGAGGGTGGAAGGGAGGGGAAGGAGTTTATACGTTATTTTCATAAGATTTTCTTCCTTCATTCATCTAAATAGGAAAATGCGGAGCGGTTTTCTTCATTTTTGCTTTATTCGATGGGTATAACTGTGTACTATCTTATTCTTGCGATGCTTACATGTTACACAGTCGAAGTTTTAGATTCACTAAATCCGTTGAAATTCAACGGGCACTCCTGCAAGTATTTTTATAATATTGAAACTAACTTTTAAATGATTTTTAAGTTTATTATTGTTACTCAAAATAAGCAGTTCTGTCATTAAAAGTTTACTATCAATTTTTACTTATAATTTTGCCAGAGTAAGTTGACATCTGATATCTCTGTTCACTGAATTCATTGAGAACCGCTGACACTCCTATAACATAAGAGGCGACTACCGAGGAGATTTTTGCTAGCATCAGCATAAAGAGATCACCCAATAAATTACGTCATGCTGGTAGGAGGGAGAAGATGCTTAACATGGGCGGGCCTTGTTTCATATAGGGGGAGTCGGCAAAGAGACTGACTTTAATTAAAATCTCACATCTCAACTTATTCTGATACAAATTAATTTTTTTCCCTCTGAAGTGGCCCAAAAATAGGAGTGCGAGTGGTACACGAGGATGTAGGTTACTCATGTAAATACGGAATCAGTCTTTAAATATTTTGCTGCTTCATGGGGTAACTTATGATATTATAAGATTACTTTGCAGACCATTAATGTCTACAGTGGTGGCTGATATCATCTGAAGCAATTGTTACCCAAGCTGTGTCTTAGACCCTTTCCAAAGTAAAATATTCGGCACCATATTTCCCAATTTCTGCTACACATCTCCATATGGATATCTGGAGTGCTAAAGTTCTTAAATCAACCCTGTGTTCAAAATTCCCTATATTTGAGGGGATTGCCATGGAATTATCTACATACAGTCTCAGTAACACTGTTCCTCATGCCTCTGCCCCTTTTCTCCTGAAGCCTTCTTTTTTATTTGGTGTAACCAGGGGTGGCCCGAGGAATTTTCGTGCCCCAGGTGAGATAGCACTCTAGCACCCCCCTCCGTAAATGTTTGTTGAGATAATTATGAAGTACAGTAAACCCTCGACATTCGCGTATTTAACGTTCGCAGTTTTCATTATTCACGGATAGTTTCTCTGCAAGCTTATTTTACGTTTCCAGCATATACACTTGTCCCGCCATAGTTATGGCGCAGAGGTGTACGTAATTTTGTTGTCTATATATTCACGCAAATGTGTAGCAAACGTTGTTATTCTTTTATCTTTAATTATATTACCATAATAGTAGTCGTAGGCAAACACACATTTTCATTACCATGGCTATGGGCTTTATTGGCTCCACTAAAAGACCTATCCTTTTATATAGGACTGAATAATCTATATTGCAATGACGTTTATTTGACATGTTTAAACATGAATTAACAGCGCAAATTATCAATCCATTGATTTCATTCAATACTTAAATAATTTGGAGAAAGTCATGTGTTGGACACATAAGATATTTTATATTTTCATCCCATCCCATGGTTTCCATTGGAAAAAAGGAGAATGTTCATAATCATTACAATTTACCAAAAACAGTTAATTTGAAACTTCTCACTACCAACTCCCCGTTGTCTCTGCGCAGAGGCTGAGGGTTGGTGTGCGGAGCACACGGGATGGGTCCCCCTAGTTTTATTTATAACATTGTTTCTTTGGAAAACTAATTTGATAATTTTTTTTGAGAAAATGATCAATGATTAATTTTTAAAATCACTGATTAACATGATTGAAAACGGAAGTGAATTTGCCGCAGACAGTAAAGGTGGCATCTGGATGTTTCACCTTTTTATTTTCTGCGTCGTCTAGGGATTTCTCATGCCCAAATATCCTTTACCCCCCTGCGCCTTCTTCCCACTCACCAAGGGACTTTTTTTTCCTGTATGTGGGCTTGAATTTCTCGGTAGGTCTTTTTCCGCTACAGGTATTTCCCCCTTCTTTAATCCTGTATTGAAGAATATTTATTTGAGTTTTCCACTACAAGGATAAGTCCTATGTTGCTAGTGCTTCAAAGGTGTTCAAAGCAAGAGCCTCGCTTTCACTTCAGCTTTAATTTTCATGTTTCTGATAATCGTCGTTGAGTTATATGTTTTTCATTATATTCTATTTTTATTTATTCTTAATATAAAATATTCATAGAGTTTATATTTATTTATTTTTGTTATAATAAGCATGCTTTTTACCTATATACCGTATTCACCCGAATCCAAGACGACCCTGAATCTAAGACGACCCCCCATTTTGATGATTCCAAAACAGAAAAAAGCTCAAATTGACCTTCATTACTACAAAAATTATAAATCTTGTGAAATATTTATTTTCTCTTATACTTTTCTTGAATGTCATTGTCTTTTAACATTTTAAAATCATAAGATCACATCACAAATAGAACCATTCAGGTTTTCAAACAAATTAAATGGTAGCATTCATTTTAAGATAACATTAAAAATAAAGTAAATACATTGAAAGAATATACTCATTTCAGGACAACAAAATAACATTTCAATCCAAGTGCTGCATAAAATCATTTTATTGTGTTAGTCATCATCACTGTCTATGCAAACTTCACTATTTTCCTCATGCTCACTATCTTTATCACTCTCAACTTCATCATCAGTCTCCCACAAAACATCATCCTCACTCCCATCCATGGCATTAGATAAGCAGCATTTCTTAAATCCTTTCACTATTACTTTTGCATTTATTTGTTGCCACGATGCCTTGATCCATTGGCAACTTCAGGTTTCTTAAGATTTCCTTTTGGTGTTAAAGTGTGAGTTCCACTCTGTAACCACTCAGAATACAAAACCTTTAAATTATTTTTAAAACACTTATTGACAGCAACATCTAAAACCTGAAGTTGCGATGTCATTCCTCCAGGTACTACAATAAGATCAATATTCATCGCACTCATTATGTTTTTAATTTCAGGAGATAAGTGTCCTTGAATGCATCCAGTGAAAGCATTGCTCTTTGTTTCAGTAAAGCTCCTGGCCGTCTATTCCACACCACATGTAACCAATCTCTCATTAGTTCTTTAGTCATCCACCCCTTTTCTTGACACCTATTATTCCACTTGGCAAATGTTTCTTAGGCATTGTTTTCCGCTTTAGAATCACATATGGTGGTAATTTAGTCCCATCTGCTAAAACTGCCAACATTACCGTGACTCGCATTTTTTCGTTGCCTGTAGTTTTAATTAGGACGGACTTCGCACCTTTTTCGTTCACAGTATAATTAGATGGCATGTAGAAGAAAACCGGAGTTTCATCGGCATTTCCTATTTTGCTCAAAAGGTAATTATTGGTTTTTCTAAGTCCAATTACGTATTTCTGGTAAGCGAGAAGTTTTTCAACATAGTCTTCTGACAATTTCTGACAAAGCGAAGTTCGTCGCCGTAAAGAAAAATTATTTCGTCGCCGTAAAGAAAAATTATTTCGTCGCATCATTCTCACGCACCAACTTCTGCTGGCCTTGAATTCTTGCAATGATATATTAAGTCCTCTAGTAATTTCATTAGCTTTAAGTATAATACTTTCAGTCGAAACAGGCATACCGTTCTTCCTCATGGTGCGCACAAACTTGACTACTTCTTCAATGCCATGAAATCGGCCTAATTTTGAACCACTGAGCGACTTCCTTGTGGCTTTGGCTTTTTCTAGTTCCTGTTTTGAGAGTTTCCATCGACGCACATTTGCCTCAGATACACCGAACTTTCTACTCGCATCACAGTTATTAGTTTTTTCGGCGTAATTTATCACGATCAGCTTAAAATTTGTATCTTAACTCCGTCTAATTCCTTTGTTAACTTTCCCTTTGCACTCGTGCCACGTACTTCAACATGATCTGTCTCTTTAACTTAAGGGTTGTGCATTTAAATCAAGAATGCACAACTCAAAATTACTGTCACGCTTAGTGAATCGCGGCGCGTCGTTTGAAAGGGGAATCCCAATGATTTCCGCTCTCATTTGTTTTGACATTTGACATCTGTGTTATGATCGTCGACGATGATTATTAGTCTAAATAATTATTATTCCCGTCATGTTTTTCTTATTGTTATTACTATTTGTTTATTTCACTTCTTTATGTACGTACTTGAATTTGCTGTTGTAAATTGTTTACTCTAATATACCATTTGTTGTAAAAACCATTGATTAAATGCTTAAATATACTTCGTATTCGAATGTAAGACGACTCTTGATATTTACAGCTGAAAATTTGGAAAAAAACGTCGTCTTAGAATCAGGTGAATACGGTATTACAAGTTGATCCTTGTTGATCATTAATGTTTGCCTTGATTTTCTTTAAAAAAAGGTCTACCTAACCCACTTTTTTTCATAAGGCTTTGGTCTTAACATTCGTGACTTTGACATTCGCGGCGATTACCAGGAACATATCTCCCACAAATGTCGAGGATTTACTGTACATATTAAATTATTCTTCGCTATGTAAAGATTATAGATAAAGTAAAAACAGAATAATTGCCATAAAGATTCCAGCCTCTTTGGCGATATAAATAAGTATCCAATATATATTCACTTGCAAGCAATGCATAGATAGATGGTCGGAATAGTGCCCCAAAGATTTTGGTGCCCTGGGCAGCCACCCAGTTCACCGGTACCTCGGGCCAGCCCTTAGTGTAACAGCAGAACACAGTCATACCCGTGTACCAAAAAAGCCATTAAATAATGAAGAAAGAAGAAGAATTATTTAAAATTTGCAATTTAAAAATTTTTATTATGATGTTTTCAGTTTTTGTTACTTGTTCTAATGTCTCCTATACACATTTATGTTACACAAATGTATTTCACATTTTCATTTTTTTTGTTATTACTTATTATAGAATGAAAATTTGGCCCAAGAATTGAGCTTAACAGAACAGAAGGTTCAAGAATTGGAAGAAGATTTGAAAAAGGTTAGTAAATATAGAGGAAGCCAATTTTACACCCCTGAGTTTACGGGACTATTTTGGCTATCCTTGTATACTTAATTTCCTCCACCGTGCTATTGTGGCTACATTTTGTATGTAAGTCCAAAGAACTGCTTTCATAAATCTGAAGTTTGAGAAGGAGAAAAATTCTGAACTTGACTGGGAATGCTGTAACACCAACCCGGCAAGTTGGAGACTCAGGTTTGATTCCCAGTCAAGTTCAGAATTTTTCTCCTTCTCAGACTTTACATTTGTGATCAGTCATATGCACTTACACATATAAAGTTACATAACCATCCATTCACTTTGTTATTTAACTGCTTTCATCATTTTGAAGTGAAAAATGAGGAGTGAAATAAAGAGTTTATTTTAATTGGCAGCACGTAGACATAAATGATTGCTCATGTCTGCGTTAAGCTGTTGCCTATCCATAATTACTTAATTTCCTGTTGTCATTCGTTGTCTCTTGACAGGCTTTTGCAAACTTAAATGAGAGAGATGAGGAGCATTGCAGACTATATGATGAATTGAAGAAAATGAGTGATAGCCAGAAAAAGCAGTATGAGGAGGTTTGTCTAGTCTTTTATTAACTTACATTCAACTATTGAAGTAAAATCTCTTTACCCATGAGATTTTGACATTAGAAAACAACATAAATTTTTATTACTTAAGCAGTTGAAAAACAACGTAAAATGAGGGGAAAAATAATGAATTTAGCATGATGGATTTGAATTTAATATATGACAATTTTCAGTTTTTTATGTAATATTGTTTTTCAACTGAGTAGTTCATGTCATTAAGTAGTAAAATGTAATTGCTTTTATGGTTCCTTAGTATCAAAGCTAGTTAAACTTTTGAGATCATCAGTAAAACCATATATGTTTTAAATTATAGAATTAAAATTGTAATTACTTTTGAGGATAATTTTTCCTATTTTGATTTAGGATCTTAAAAATAAAATTATTGAATATGAAATGGCTTTGACAAGATGTAAATCATTGGAGCTATCGCTGACTGAATTGAGGGATACACTTAATGTGAAAGAAAATGAAATAAGTGTTCTTCAAGAATGTCTTCAGAAACTAAAAATTTCCAATGGTGAAGACCCAGAAAAAGGTTGGTCTGTTTTATATGTAGTGTTTAGTTTAAAATTTTTAAAAATCAATAATAATAATAATACAAAAAATGCTTATGCTATTTCACTCTTCCTCTTGAAAACAACATGATAAACATGTATGAAACATATGTGAAAAATGTTGATTTTTATCTCCCAATGTAAAAATTGCTGAGTGAAATGAGGCCATGGGGTTGGGTCCACGTGAGCAGCCAAAGGGTAGATTCTAGTTGGAATATAAAGGAATGTGTTATGCCGTATGCAATTTCATTTGAATGACAGTAAAAATTGGCCATTAATTTCTTTTTAGAAGAAAGAAAATAAGCATTTATTGTCCTACCAATTTATTTGATAAAATTCCTAGTGATTAAACTTTTTGTATTTCATGTTATACTATCATATACAATGTTCATTTTAGCACAATATGTTTAAGTCTGTTATTAAATTACCAATGTAATTTCCCATCAGATATGCTTTTATGCAGGAGTTAAAGTATTAAATTGGAATAAAATTTACTATATAAAAAAATAATGAAACAACTTCTATATGCACCAAAAAATCTAAAATTCAAATAATTGAATGTTCTGGAAAATAAAAGTAATTATTGGAATATAAAAGTTGTGTTGTAAAGAAATATTAATGAAGATTAGTCATAAAAAATAATCAGTAATTCTATTAGAATTTGGTTATTTAAATAAATAACCTATAATAGCTACAACTTATTTAGTACAATATGAATAGCCCCAGATATAATGCTATGAATATCACCTGGTTCAATAATCTTAGGGAAAAAACTCTGAAAAAGAAACAAAACCTTGTTTTGGAACACTCTTTAACACAATATCAATGACTAATGGTATATTTACGTATTTCTGTTACCTTCTTATAATTTATCATAACCAAGGTGTTTTTTAAATTTCAAGATAGCATCGAAATTTCGTGAATATGTGGGCAGATACAATGCCTAATTTTTTATCATCAATTCTATGCAATTACTCAAAACAATGCAAATCACCTAGAGGATGAAAGACTTTTTCATTAAAAATTAATTTGTGGACTGATTCAGTGCGTATTAAAAAATCAAAGGCTGGAAAATGAAATTTTGTTCTTTTATATATTTATTATTGTATCAATCCTCGAACTCCTGTGAGGATTCTAAGTAATTTTTAAATTGCAAATGACTAATATGCTAAACTTATCCCTGTGTTAATCAAATGGAGAAAATGAACATTCTTAGAATGGAACCCATGACTTCAGTGTAGACAATGAACAGTTTAAAATGGTTAAGTTTAAGTAAATTCTGAAAGTATGTTTGTTATAGACTGAAAAATTTTCGAGTTAAGTGTTTTCTCATTCTCCCATTGAACTCTGTATAGTGTTTGGACAGAACATTAAACCTTTCATCTAATATAATAATTGTAATTAAAACAGTTTGCTCAATCATGTATCAGTTTTCACTAATACCAGCCTAAAATAAAATTTCAACTCCTAATTCTTGTGATAGTATATCCTAACAATTTTTAATCTATAAATGATAAAAAGTGTAATGATATAATAAAATACTACTATTATTGGAGTTGCCATCTTAGTGAAAAAAGTCAAATTTCAATTGTAAAATCTATTGAGAGGAATAAGCCTAATTTCTGCTTTGCCTCTGGCATACATTACCTCTACTTATTGAATTATTATAGCAATTTGCTTCATTTTAGCTGCTGTTCAACTTAAAGATATATTGGATGTTGGTAAACTTAAAGCTGAGTTGACTGGAGCAGTTAAAGAAAGAGATGCTTTGAAAGAAGAACTTCAAGGGGAAGAGGATGCTAGAAAATTACTTGAAGGTGATTTTGTTGTCATAACGTTAAGAGTTTTTATATATAATCAGTATGATTAATTATGATTAATTGCCAAATTAATTATTTCTATTGGACTAATCAAAGCTGGATCTTCATTGCAAAATATATTATATGAATTATTATTAAATTGTTATTAACAAGGTTTTATTGCACAGATATAAAGAAATTTACAGTATTATATTTCCACATTTCATGCAGATAAATATAATAATATAGGTATATAATTTCAAACGTTAATGTGTTGTAAAACATTAAGAATAGATGTAAATAGATAATCTACCAATAAACTTAACAAAATTTTGTGTTAAACATTGTGGAAAATAACAGTTTTAAAAATGATTTTTTACCACTCCAAATGATAATGAAAAATTTCTTAAATAATAAAATATAAAGCATAAATATTTTCATCAATACATGTACGTTTCTAAAAATTTATTTACAATTACAGTATTTGTTGCACTTTTTCTTAGTGTGACATGTCACAAATCATGGTATTATGCTTCCTCAAATAGCAATTGGAATATTTGCAAAAAACCTTTGTATAAGCATAGTAATATCCAAGATTTGAAAATAAATAATTTTAATAATATCCAATATGTAAAATTAAAAGAACATCTAATTACGAAGGCATGTGACAACAATTGTTATTATAGATTTACATAACATTATGTAATCTATTCAATCATATATTGCGATTATGCAAACAATAACTCCGCTATATATTTACTGAAAAGATCGACGATAATATGGGTAGAATATGTTGAAAATACTGGTTCTGCTAACGAAAACTGTGGATCGAATTTTTCTGGGCATTTTAGGCTGCTTAAAAGTTGTTGGCTTGTGTTTACTTTTCAAGATGTTTCTTTGTAAAGATAAAAAGGGAATGCCCCTTAGAAGAGGCTTAAAAATGTTCATGAGCTACGCATAGGGCATTCTAATCAAGCACAAAGGTTTCTAGAGTACTATAGGCACATCACAAGTGGTCTTGGATTTCAGACAGAGAGTAGTACTATAGGGAATTTCTGAATGCGCTAAAAGGTCAGAGAGGATGGAGGGAAGGAAATAATATCAGCTAAAAGATTTTTGAAGGTTGTGAGATAAATCTGAATTCTGCAGCTGAGGATAAAAAGAGCTTGTCCAGATATATCCGAATTATGCAGCCAAGGGGTATAGTTGGCTTATCAGTATATCCTAAAGATAAATACCTAGATGAGTGATAGTGGGGAAGAAAAAAGAAAAGGGCTGATATCTTTTAATTAGTTGCTTTCAATTCATAAATTTGTGATATCACTTTGATAACCTGCAAAGTTTCATTGACATTCAGAACTGGTATGTCAGAATGCTCTTCCATTTCTTCGTCTTCATCGTCTCTTTCCCTGCTACCCTACCATGACCTCCCTCATGATGTCTACATCCTTTTGAGCTTTTCTTGTCACATCCTGGTCGATTTCTGGATATGAATTGATGTCCTCACAACTTTTAAAATTTTCTAAATTAAAAAACCATTGTTATTTCATTAAGATTGATGTCTACTGTCTTGGTTTAAGAAAGATCGGCGTGGATGAAACAGTTAGTTGTTTCCAGTGTTACTTGTCTACATGCTTTGTCTTAATGTTCTAATGGTGTCCAATAACAAAATTTTTTGGTCTTCTTGGTTCTTGATGCATTCAATCATTCGAAGGAGAGTTAATTTTTAAATATGACATTTAAGGCTTCTAATTATTTTTGGTTCATTGGCTGAAGAACACTTGTAGCGTTAGAAGGCAGAAAAACAAGCTTAATGTTGATTAACTTTAAGAGTAGGGGAAAGTGCTCTTCGCTGGAGGGGAGGGAGCGATGTCATGAGCAGGCCATGTGGAAATTCTAGAGAAACGGTTGTTTAGTTATGTAACTGGCAGGTTATGTAAGGGGGAAAAAGGGGAGGATATTTCGCCTATAAGAAGAAGGATGGGTTTCTGGATGAATGCATGTAAGGAGAACGCTGTGAGGGGGAATGCTACTTGAGTTCCATCGACAAATGAGAAAGGTGCATCTTGTACGTGCAACTCGTTAAAGTGCTTCGAGTCAAAGTGCAAGGAGGAGAAGGTATCTTGAAAAAAATCAGCACAAGGGACACACACCAAAATCCCCTTTTTACTGAGTTAGTTGGGACCAAGTTCATTCTGTATAAAAGAATTTTCCATAAACCGGTAATGGGTAATGTACACACCCATAGAATTATTGTGAAATATGCAAAAATATGAATAATGTCAGAAAGTAAAGATTTTTTAATTAGAACGATAGTTTGAAATACTGCAGTACATAAAAAACTACATTATTGCACAGTTATTTGAAGTCCAATATTAGAGGCCAATTTTGAAATTATAGGAAAACAAATTCAAATTCTACCACCTAGTTTTTTTTTATACATAAAATGAGGATTTTGGTGCACCAAAATAAAAAGACGTCATCCCTACAAACTTCTCTGGACAGTTTTTTCAAGAGACAAGGGCCATCCAGATCCTCTGAAAATAGCCTTTGCAAGACAAGATGAGGATGTCCCATCCTCTTCTGTTTTACTTCAATAATTTCTCCAATTAAAAATTTCTACAAATCAATTAATCCAAGAGATTAAATGGCAAGTAAAAAAACTTCATTATAATTTTATTTTATTAAATCAAAATTTGTAATTATTTTAATATTTAATTTAGTTGCCTTCTATTTTAAGCTTAACTTGTAAAAAAAATCCTAATTATAATTGCAATAACATTTTTAGGTATTTCTGAGAATTCTTGAGCCTAGTGTCCTTGGTCAGGAACAAAACCCCTCATTTTAATATTGTCTCTATGGAAAATTATGATCCACTTTTCGTCAATCTGCTTTTGTCATGGTGTTCAGGAACATAACCTCACATAAAAGCAGGGCTGCTTGAATAATGTTAACATATTGTATATTTCATTAGTTATAAAATGTTTTCTTTTATAATATGAAATCCATAATTATTATATTAATGGTCATTTGAAGGTTTTAATCATGTGATTTTTTTTAGACCATGTCAAGGTCATCCGTGAAGAGGTTGAGAAGCTACGAAAGTGCCATGAAGCTGCTGAGAGGGAAAAAGTAGAAGCTCAAACTCGTCTTGAAGTCCTTTCTTCATATTTCAAAGAGAAGGAAACCCAACTGCAGAAGTAACAACCTTTGAACATTTTTATTTACATTCATTTAGCCATATTAAGTGATTCTTGAACATTAAAATGGGATTTTTCTATAGGGAGCTGGGAATACAAGAAGCAATGTGGCTCCAAAAACATACAGATGCATCTACTGTTATGCAACACCTGAAATCACTGGAAGAAGAGGTTGAAATTTGCCGGTAAGATTAATTACTTTGTAAAACATAAAAATATTTTCTTGCAACTCTTTATTGAGATGTCTTGCATGTAGCAAGGAATGAAAGCCAGTCATTCTGAGAGGTGAATGGAACGAAAAAGTGGTCGTGGAATCGGAAAAAGTATAGTGCTTTTGCCCTAAATAATTAATTTTTCCTTTTGTGTAATTTTTTACACTCGTATTAACCTGGATCTTACATTTAGAATTCAATTCAATCAGTTTTTTTTACAGTGTGTTTAAAAAACTTGTCACGTTAAAGGTTTAACTAAGAAAAGAACATAATCTACCATTTCAGGTATAGTTTTTGAAAATTATTTTTGCTGAAACTAAAATAAATAACTTTTAGTCATATTCTATTGGTATATTTTTTAAATTTGCTGTTAGAAAGGAGCAAATGGTTTTTTTTTGATAGAGTATATTAATAAGAATGATATTAATTCATTTATCCATCTTCTGTAATTTACAAATTACTGTTGATATTGATACTGAAGAATAGCTTCTTGAATTATTAGTTTTTGCAGGGCAGGTCTCTTTTGTGGTGACTATAGCCTAAACTGAAAATAAGATTTTATTTGCATGACGGTAACTCAAGATTGTTACGGAAATATACGTTTTAGGTGTTACTGAATCCGAAAAAGTGGTTTTTGCAATGCCGTCTGTCTGTCTGTCACTGGCTCTGGAGCCTAAACAGTAGAGCGAAAATGAATAAAATGTCGTACTTAGGCATTTTATCATACTGAGCAGAGTATATATAGAAATGGTTGACATTGCTCAATAATTAAGCGTAGTTTATTCTACGCATTTTTAACAACAATTCGATTTTCTCAAAAACAGCTTAACGATTTTGATCAAATTTCGTACCATGATTTTCTGCACATGTTATGTGATATTACTTTGAAAATTTTGTTTTATATACTTGTCAAAGTGTACATTAAAATTTTTTTTATGGTGTTTATGTAGCAGGGAGGAGAATCTTTCAAAAGTTCTTGTTGTAGAAGGTGCCAATGAGAAAACAACAATGGATATTTTTGGTGACATTCCTGAAAAACAAGGGTATCCTATGTATCTTAAATAATTTGTTATTCGCTAGCTAAGTAATTGGCTACTCTTATGGATTTCTGTAGTAAAATCTATTTGAAGTGATACTGTAGTTCATAAGGATCAAAAAACCTTAATAATTGGTATTTAGTTATAATCTCTAAACTCTTTTTGACATAATATCATGTGACTCAGTTGCCACTCTGCTTGGTTTTGGATGTAGAGTAAACTCCCAGTTATCTGGAATGCCCGGAGAATTGGGTTTTCCGGTTAAGTGAATATTCTGGTTGCATGATCTTAAAATGTGTTAGCCATCCATCTGAAAATGCACACAGTTCACTAATCTCCACTTGCTCATAAAAATCTTTGGCCTTTTCAATCAACATTGGTCCAGAAATTCTTCTAGTTGTCTCAGAAGACGTAATGAATTAATTAACTGGGATTTCTGTGCCTTAATGTCATAAACAGTGGAAGAGCCGATATTGAACTTCTTCATTAAAACATTGCGGTTCTCACTTTTCTCTAAACGTTTTATTATATCAAGTTTCTGGGTGAAGGTTAGCACAACCCGTTTCTTTATATTACATTTAGCGCATATTGGAGTTTTAGGAGGCATTTAAAAAGGGCGCGCGAAATATTTTATTTAACATAAACAGAGGTCAAGAAATATTCACAATTGTGTATTGCGACTGCTGAAAACACAAATTTTAGTGGTAACGTTCCGAATTAGATGTAATAAAAATTGCCCAAAATGCCAATTTTATCGTTAACATTCCCAACAAGATGTAATAAAAAGATCGAGAGGTAGGAGATGCCGGTTGCTTGAGAATTTTGGTTGCATGAGTGCCGGATAACTGGGAGTTTACTGTAAATAGTTTATGTTGATTATATAATACTCCTGGTTTGACTGAAATAAATCTTTCTTAGCTGTAATATGTGATTGTGGAGAGCTGTGATAAAAAAGGGATAACTGAGATGAAATCAACAAATGGAAATATTTATGGTATTTATTTCCTATAAGTAACAATGATCCCTCTAAAGAAGAAGCCAAAGTCAGTGCATTGTAAAGGCTAAAGAGTGATAAGTTTACTGTCTCATATGTTGAAGATCATCATAAAAATTTTCACTGAAAGGCTAGAGAAAAAAGCAGAAGAAATGTTAAGGGAAGATCAATTCGGCTTCAGAAAAGGACGAGGAACCAGAGATGCCATTGGTGTAGTAAGAATCATATCAGAAAGGGCAATAGAGTGCAGCCAAGATTGCAGAGTATGTTTCATGGACTGGCGGAAGGCCTTTGATAGAGTAAATTGGGTAGTGTTGATGAGGATATTACAGGATATATATGCAGATTGGAAAAAAATGAGGCTGATTAGGAACCTATACGTAAATAAAGTTGTTCCTAGAAATTATACATGCATTATGGCTAATAGGCCTGTTATTTTTATTGTAATTGCAAAAAAAATTCGATCTCGAGATTTTGATGGAAATATAAGTTTTAGGTGTACCTGAGTCCGAAAAAGTGGTTTATGCAATGCCGTCTGTCTGTAGGTATGTCTGTTCGTGGCTCTAAAGCAGAGGTTCCCAAACTGCGGTTCGCGAACCCCCAGGGGGTTCGCGAGATGTCTCAGAGGGTTCACAGCAAAAAAATCCATAATGGCGAGCAAAGGTTTTTGGTAAATCACTTAATTTGGTCCTTGTTGGCATTCAAGTTTTTAACAAATTCTATATAATTACTTTTATAAAAATGCAAAAAAATCCATTAGTTAAACAATATTTATATCAAACATTTATTTGAAGCACGAAAAGAATGTCTGGAGCTAAACCTATTTTTCAGCCTTATGAAGAAACATCATCATTCCCTTTTCGCTATGTAGAGGAGACTTCCTTATCAATGGAAACTGTATAGGTCTTCGTATTTGTAAGCAATAAATTGATAGAAGATCATTGTCTCCTTTAAACAATGCACAAATCGATATCATGGCGGATAATATAATTGTAATGCACTCTTAATGAAAGGGACAAGGACGAATGTTGAGACATAATATTGTACGCAAATTGTAAAAAAAAGTAAGTTTTGTACTTCTGGGCTTTGTTTTAAATCTCAAATTTTCATGATAATACTTCGTAATTTTAATATGCAAATAAAAATTACGCTGCTCCCCTTACTAATAATATGACCACAAGGTTACGAACACGCAAATAAGCAAAGGAAAATTATATATAAAAGGTGGATATAATGTTATAATAAATATTGTATACTTAAATTAATAAATATAAAAAACAGTTTACAATATATATTCTTTAATAATTTATACTCAGGTAAGAAAGACACTCCTTCAAAATTTTTATTTTTAGGAGGGGGTTCGCGATATTTGGAGCATTATAAAAAGGGGGTTCTCGTGGTCAAAAAGTTTGGGAAACACTGCTCTAGAGCCTAAACGGTAGAGTAAAAATGAATGAAACCTCATACTTAGGCATTTTATCGTACAGAATAGAAGCTATGAAGAAATGGTTGGCATTGATCTATAATTAAGGGAAGTTTATTCTATGCATTTTTAACAACAATTTGATTTTCTCAAAAACAGCTCTAACGATTTTGATCAAATTTCATACAGTTACTTAAGTTTACATCTTAAATAATACCACATAGTTTATATTTCTCAAAGAATGAATATAAGGCTAGTTTAGTCTAGGCAACTTTAACAACTGGATTTTCTTAAAAACGGCTACAACGATTTTGATCAAATTTTGTACAGTTACTCGAGTTTATGTCTGAAATAATACTACATATTTCATATTTCTCAAAGAATGAATATAAGGCTAGCTTATTCTTGGGCATCTTTAATAACAATTGGATTTTTGAAAAAATGGCTCGTACAATTTTCATGACTTTCATATAGTTATTTAAGTTCATGTTTATAACGATTCTACATAGTTCATATTTTTCAAAAGATAACTAAACGATGCATTAGTATATGAAAAAGTTTGTACAGTGTATGTTGTACCAATTTTTTAATTAAGAAAACTTGTTGGTGAGATAAATCATATTGCCTCATTAGAGAATTATTGAGCTTTTCTTATGGCCAAAAGCAAATTCAAGAATAAGCATTTCAATATCAAAGGAGCAAGAGCTTATCTTAGGTATCTGTAATAGGCATAGCATGGTTGTGAAAACCAGATGTGCCTTTCAGCTACATTGTAGCCATCTTCGGTGGTAATTCACCAAAAGTAGATACTTTTAGTATCCAATTGTGATGAATCACCACTGAAGACAGCTGCATTACACCCAAAATGCACATCTAGTTTTCATAACTTGTTGGAGGTATCTGATATAAGTACTTTTTAAATTTTCTATATTTAAGCGCTTGTTCTTGAATTAATTACAGTACTACTTTAATATTGGTATATTACTTACACTTCATATATGCTTTCATATTTTTTGTATGATTTTTAGAATTTTATCCCATCTGCTTATCATTTGAAAAGGTGTCAATTGATTTGACGTAACTTTTGCGTATAAATGCTTAATTTTATTTGTATTTTATAATACTATAAGCACTTTATCTAGCTCTTTGCATGCATATTATTTATTTAGTTACCACATATATTCTTTTAAAATTTATTTATTGCTAATTCAAAACCCAGGAGTGATTTTCTGGACACTATGTACCGTATCTGCCCGAATACAAGCCGATGTTTTTTGTCAAAATCTATCATGAAAATATCACCCCTCGACTTAAATGCGAGTCCAAGGAAAATTTGGGTTATGGTTAAATCTCAAAGTCTCTCACTGTCTTTGAGTACAAATGATAGTACTATATTTTTCGTAAAGTAAATATTTGACCTACGATGAATATATATAAAAATATCTTGGCGAGATCGCTTGCGTAAATTGACGATTACGCAAAATGCATTGACGGCTTTGAACGCTCAACTGTTTGAATTTCGGTAAAACTTTACATGGAACGTGTATAATTATAAAAATGCAGTTTCTTAAGGCAATGTATATGCTAATTTCATTGGAAATAGACTTGGCTGAAAAAATATCTTGGCGAGATCGCTTGCGTAAATTGACGATTACGCAAAATGCATTGACGGCTTTGAACGCTCAACTGTTTGAATTTCGGTAAAACTTTACATGGAACGTGTATAATTATAAAAATGCAGTTTCTTAAGGCAATGTATATGCTAATTTCATTGGAAATAGACTTGGCTGAAAAAATATCTTGGCGAGATCGCTTGCGTAAATTGACGATTACGCAAAATGCATTGACGGCTTTGAACGCTCAACTGTTTGAATTTCGGTAAAACTTTACATGGAACGTGTATAATTATAAAAATGCAGTTTCTTAAGGCAAAGTGTATGCTAATTTCATTGGAAATAGACTTGGCTGAAAAAATATCTTGGCGAGATCGCTTGCATAAATTGACGATTGCGCAAAATGCATTGACGGCTTTGAACGTTCAACTGTGATAATTTCGGTAAAACTTTACATGGAAGGTGTATAATTATAAAAATGCAGTTTCTTAAGGCAATGTATATGCTAATTTCATTGGAAATAAACTTGGATGAAAAAATATCTTGCGTAAATTGACGATTATGTAAAATGCGTTGACGGCTTTGAACGTTCAACTGTTTGAATTTCGGTAAAACTTTACATGGAACGTGTATAATTATAAAAATGCAATTTCTTAAGGCAATGTAAATGCTAATTTCATTGGATGAAAAAATATCTTGGCAAGATCACTGTTACTATATTTGACCTTTTGTGAAAATGAAGAGGAATGAAATTATTGTCACTGAATGTGGAGCATTATTCAGCAAGGCAAAATTATTAATTGGAGTAATATTTCAAAATGTCAACAACTAAACCATTTCCCACACATTTCTTCAATCTCGAATAATGTATTCTAAGATGTACATGAATGCCCGGCACACTTCAGTAAAAAATCTACGAAATTTACGTTTTTGTCAAAAAATTGTGGAAATTTTTGGGGGGTCGGCTTAAATCCGGGGTCGGCTTCTATTCGGGCAGATATGGTATTTCTGTGTATTTACATACAAGTGCGTATGTATGTTTGTGTATATGTGCATATACTCTCTCACTCAGTAGTAAAATTCCTTTTGTCTGACATGTTCGGGACCACAGATAGTGTGCTTGCTGCAATCCCGAGCCTATATTGTATCTGTGTTCTATTTATAAAAGACTATTCCAAAATGATGTATAGTTAACAGTCATTAATATTTTAACATTTTAGTCCATATTGTTTTTTGTTACAAGAAAACTTCATTAAATATTAGTTCTAAAATAAAACTGTAATGTCCCAATACAACTCACTCTCTCTTCATTTCATGGTTATTAGATGGGCCATTATTTGGCACCATTATAATATAATTCAAACATTTCACAGAAGTGATTTGTCAGAAAAACAATTGCATATGTAAGTACAGTGAATGATTGATTCATAGCACCACATATTACAGATAAAGATCACTAGTTACGGTCACGAGATGTCTGGCTTACTGTATTTACTTGAATATTTTGTCCTTTTTTTAAAAAAAATATCACGACTAAAAATAGGGTGCATGAAATATGGTTAGTAGAAGCAAATTTTCACAATATTATCATACCTATTCATATTACAGGTACCCAATTTCTATGAGAGTCTAGGTATCTGTATAGAGCTTTGTTTTTGATGACTGAATTTTTTCTTTTATAGTGTAAGAATAGTGTGTGTGAAATATGCATAACAGTTAATTTTTCTTAATTCCACATTGAAAAATAAGGATGGGTGAATTATGTGAGGATATATGATAATCTCTATCCAGAATTCAATTTTTATTATAATAGTTTGACATTACTTGAATATCGGGTCACTCAACTTGATTAAGCAATTAATGCATCTCAGATTAAATGTAATACAACTGGCAATATGACAAAACAACTTTTCCTGTAGCATAATTAAGTATTATCATTGGGAGTACCATACCATAGAGTATTACTGGATGCTGGGTAAAAGGAATTTTACTGTAGATAGATTTTTACTATTTTACAAGGATGATTAATTCTTAAACAAATCTATTTTCAGGTCACAAAATGAAACATTGAAAAAAGAAATATTAGACCAGGAAAGGGGATATAAAACACAAATAGCTACATTTGAGAAAAAAGCACATGAAAACTGGGTGAGTATACTTTTGAAAAGTAAAAATAAAAGTTAAAATGTTTTTATTTACATATTCAAATGATTTCTTTAGGTTGCAGCCAGACAAGCAGAACGGAAGCTTGATGAGTCAAAACAGGAAGCTGGTCAGTTGAGGAACAGGTAAACAGCACTTTCATTTGTATTTGGAAAATGTATTTTTATTAAATAATATTGTCATTGTATTTATCACAAAATAAAATTTAATGGATGTTAAGTGCTTCATTTTTGCATTAATATTTTTAGCATAATGCATCTCTTTTTATTACATTATTTATTATTTATATTGTAATAAGTATTATTTCATCTAGTGATTCAACCAAGTACTAATAGAAGTTCTTCCACCTACAGGTTAACCATGTTTGATAAAAATAACCCCCATACGACTTCTCAGAATGGCGATGATTCTAAACCTAACATGAGTAAGTGCATAGATACTTGTTTACATTTATTCAGAAAGTGGTCTTATGGAATCGTGCAGTAAACTTTAATTAAATGCTTATATTTCTCCATGATGTATGATAAGGATTTTGCATTAAATTTTATTATTTAAATTTTATGGAAAGTTATTAAAATAATCTTAATATTGCAAATTTTAATAGGCTTTTTTCCATAGAGAAAGAAGTGGCAGTACTAAATATGCATCACTGTAAAGGTCACAGGAATGGTCATCCTAACTTGTGAGGATTTTCATAAAATGTTCAGGCCGTTCTTGAAAATTATTTTAATATTTAATTTTTAAAAAAATATTTAAAACCTATTTTGCTGAGAAAGTTTAACTGAATAAATATAAATAATCAAATTTCACGTTTTATTAAATTATTATATTAGATCTGATGTGATATCACTGACAAATATTGCTGTTAACCAATATCTTTGTCATTTTTACTAAATGTAATTAACATTGTGACAAACAATCATTTTATGGAAACTTTTGATAATAACATTATGGTAAAGTAATCATGAACCATCATCTTGGATTTGTTTTCAGGAATTGAGTTGTTTGGTTTGAATAACTAATTGAGGAACTCAAGGCAAAATAAATTTAGTCTTTTGACATGGTCATTTGTTACCAAAGCTTCTTATGCTGAATTATTCTTCATAACTTTTCTCCGTAGTAAAGTGAGTTGTTGCTGTTACTCTTTCATTCAGTCTGTGGTTTTGCAAACATTCCTCAATTTTAGTGATAATTTATGGGTATTATATAAAATAGGCTGGTTGGATATTTTTTAAAATTCACTATATTATTCTTTTGGTTGTGCTTAACCTTAATCTACCACTATTACTTAACCAATTTGTTTCTACCATTGATTTTTAGTTACACAAGTCTCTGAGAATAAGGAAAACTACCTACATATGTCTACACTATTATCTCATTTTTATTATTAAGCTTATATGTATTTTAAGAACAATAGTTTTCCCAATTGGAGGAAGGATATTTACAAAAATTTGAAACTTTTTGATTCTTTGGTTGCTCCTTGAAGAGTAGTTGAAGGATTGATGCTACTAAAGTAACCTAATTGTAGCTTTGGATTAAATTTAATTACTACACCGTAAATGTTTACCCAAAATTTTACATTCAAAGTTGTCTTTCCAAGTTTAGCTTATTGCTTTTTACTAATTAGTATTCTAGGCATTTCCCTGATTACAGCTATTTTGTTGTTGAAATGCATGTAAGACCGGCAGTTATTAAGAGGCCATAAGAGATACATCATTCAGTAAATGTCCACTTTGTTAAAATTATGATGGAATAACTAACTAATTAACACTGGATAATCCATTGATTTGAACTTTAATTAATACTAGCAGAAATACCCGGCGTTGCCCGGAGAAATTTGATTCAAATCCAATTGGAATTCTAGATGATACATGGCATTTAAGAATTCACTCGGCCGCCATTTTGAATAAAACGGGCAAAGAGAAACAAAAACCACGTATGAATTATTTCTGGGAGCCCTCCACAATCGTACCAAATTTGATTCAAATCAATAGTAGGACTTGGGAAAATACGCATAGTTTAATCAGTCTCTGCTGTCCAATTACGGATAAGGAAGTAATTGTTTCTCACCTTTCTCACTGTGTATAAGATGTAGAGTTCAATAACTACTGAGGGTTTGACGGCTGGAGAATAGGTAAGCACATTGCCGTGATGAAGATTCCAACTCTTGTTACACCACAGTGCCTGCCATTTCATCCTCACACTCTCCCGCAATCGTTCCAAAACACCTTTGTAGAATTCTTGATTGATCGTTTGGCTCCTTGGAGTGTATTCACGATACCCGAGGAACAAAAAAAACTAGCAACATTGTCTTCACATTTGAGTGACTTTGCCTTGCTTTTTTGGGTCTTGGCGAACCCTTGCTCTTCCACTGCGAAGACTGAGCTTTCGTTTCGGGGTTATAGCCGTAGACCCAGGATTCATCACCTGTAATGATACGATCCATGAAATTTGGGTCATTTTCTGCACATTCTAAAAGTTTCTCACACTTCAAGGCGACGTTGTTTCTGGTCGGCAGTCAAAATTTTCGAGATGAATTTTGCAGACACGCTTCGCATTTCCAATTCTTGAGTTAAAATCGTTTGAACCGTGTAAAAGGTCAATCGACGATCGCTGCACATGAGATTTCGAACCCGGACGACGTTGTCATCGGTTATGGGGGTCAATGGACGACCAGAACGAGGATCGTCTTCGATCGATTCTCGGCCATCTTTAAATTTGGCATACCACTTAAAAATCGCTCTCTCACCAAGAGAATTGTCCCCGAAAGCCAATTTCAGCAGTTCAACGGTCTCCGTAGCTGATTTGCCTGTTTTGAGGCAAAATTTGATGCATACTCTTTGTTCCAATTTTTTGTCCACAAGTTAAAATACGGTGAAGCGACCAAACACGTGCTCACTCAATCGGTTACTACTTGGCATTGAAACAACAGAGGGAGAAGCGACGAACCGCGTTGTGTTCAGGACAAAACAAGCATTCTGTCCCCCCACCACCACCAATCTAACCTCACGCAGTAACCAGCAGCAGCGCTACTGTACGAACTTTTCAGTCACACCTCGTATACAACAGCATCTGCATGGCCAATTTTTCTTCCGTAATATTATTGTTTTCTGACTTTCAAATGACACAAATAACTAAATGAACAATCAACATCACAGCTACCTGTTAAAATGCATATTAATATTAAGATGAACTTTTTTAATTTAGGGTATTAGCCTCCAACATCAATCCAAAATTTAACAATTTCCAAATTTTTGTTTAGAATCCAAAGCTCTTCAGCTTGTTGGTGACAATCTCAACTGCCTTGGTAGTTGGCATGCTGCCATGAACACGTATCATGCCAAGTCTATAGTGTTTCTTTCCTAGTGCATGAATATTAAGGCACATATACCTTCTGTTTCTTTTAGAGGTCCACTCATCCAATGACAAGGAGAATCTCTTGTCTGAGTTTCTCCTTTGTTTTATTTCAACCATGACAAATGAATGTTTCAAGGAAAACAATCATTTTCCAATTTTTGTTTTTGATTAATTAATGATTAAATTTGGAAAATGATTAACTGATTAATCAGAACCATGGTCTAGTAAATGGTATCTGTTTTGAGACTTTTTTGTTAGTATAATACCTATGAATATGCTATTCTTGTAAAAATTATTCTATAATTTTAATTTCTTGCACTCTATAGATTAAAAGTATTGCTACTGGGCACATTTGTTACTCAAATTGGGAAATTTTTATGGACCTGGATCACATCGCAAGTCGTGTTAAACCAGGGAAATTTTTCATGCTATGTGAATAGTTTCCTTTATTGGTACATCGTGTTAAAGCAAATTTTGTGCTAAGTGAACTCATGTTAAGTGGGAACTACCTGTACTTATTGGTTATGGGGGTTTCAACAAGGTCATCTGCCATAAGAGAGGGTGTATAAATTGTTCACAGATAATGTTGTTGGACCAAATGTCCTGGTGCAGTATAGATACATAAAATGTGGGAACTGCTGTCCTAAGGCATGTTATAGAGGTTGAATTTTTCAATGTGTGAATGAGGAAAAAGGAAAGAAGACATTCGGCATGGATAGACAGCAAGTTTGGTGTTCCTGAAAGAGAAGTGGCTTCCATATTTTATAGGCCTTGCTAATTAGTCTGTAGATAGATTCTTCTGTAAAATATCTGATTCACTGCAAAAGTATATCGTAATGTAAAAGTATGTTCATTGAAGAACATCTTAATTTCTTCATATGTATTTGTTATTCATTTTGGGGCCTCAGGTCCTTAGTACCTCAATCATCACTCACTTGCTCCATTTTACTTCTGCTAGTAATTTTGCATTGCTCACTTTGTTACTCTTGCCTTTTCATATTATCATGACTGACTACTTTCTTTTGTTTCCTGAAAGACAATGTATTCTATTTTTTTCCTTTCCTTGCAAATTTTTATTCTTTTTTAGCATGTTTTTTTAAACAAATTTACTCTTATAGTTTCACTTTGGCTTGCCTGTGCAGTTGCTTAAATTAAAATTGTGATGAAATGGTAAACAATAGAGAGTTGAAACTTAGAGGGTAGGTTTGTGCACTGCTGCTATTTTTTCTTTATATTTGAGTTTTGAAAAATATACAAGTTCGGATTGAGGCTCATTTAAAATTTTGTTTTTTGAATATCTCCGAAAGTATAAAAGAGGAAAAGCTGAAAATTTGAGTGTAAATTTCTGCATTAATTATTAATATTCTGTAAAAATTGGAGAATAGTCCAACAAGAAAGTCATAATATATTTTGAAATTAGAAAATTTATTACACAGATTTATTGTTTGTTGTAAACAAAAACAATCTCTGTAGCAACTTAAACAAGGTCTACTACAAATACAAAAAATATGTTTAATTTCCCTTCTTGTGTACACAGAATGGAATAAATGAAAGGAAATGGATTATCTACGGCAAATAAATGAACTTAATTTGTCAATTTTTCTTTCGTAAGGGAAAAAGAATGGTTAATTGCTTTATTTATATCTCTGTGGGCATAAAAGATGGAAATCTATCTATATGTTTGCGTGTACATATCCACAGTGATCCCACTTATTCTTGAAAAGTGTTTTGAAAATTTTACTGAGGTGAATAGGGAAATGTTCAAAATTATAGAAAATTGTATGCGCTCAAAACTAAAGTAAACTAGGTTCTAGTGACCAAATATGAGATGGTATAATCACCTGAAAATTAAAAAAACACATTCATTTATCCACGTTCATAGTTAAAACTACTTGTTTGGATTGGTAACTTGTATGTTCTACATACAAAATGTCATATGGAGGCCTCACCCTTCCAATCCCTTCCCTCTTTAACCGTACTGCCAGCTCTTCCTCTCCAGCATTAGGTTGAAGTGTGAGGTAGGTAGAAAACTTTTTTAGTTGGTGTGTGTGTGTGTGTATATAAATATATACAGTAAAACCCCTAAATTCACGGCTTCCAAATTGGCATGCTTCACAGTTTTGCAATTTTGGACTACTGTTGTCATCTTTGATGTGAAGAGAAAAAGCATTAAACAAATGAATTTCCCCATCCGCGAGGTTTTTTTCATCACGCTGTGACCCCGTTTTCCAAAAATGTCTACCAAGAGGAAAGCAAGTGATAATACAGAAAGCAGAAGCAAAAAGAAGACGTTGACTTTAACCAGTTGAGTGGGTATGCCGTATATATTCGTCATGGCCTGTCGTAATCTGTATGCCGTATATATCCGTCACGCTGTTTTTCGAGCCATCCACTATGGGTATGCCGAAATAGTCCATCATGAAGCATCTCCGGTATCTAGCTGAGTCCTTCTAGTACAGGTTAGAGCCCATAGATGGTGTTTTCTTCCTTTTGCAGAGAAAAAAAAACCCTGCATGTGTAATGCAGGGATGCCTATACCTGCCCCTGCGGTAGTGAAAGCAGAGGTGTGACCTCTAGTGCCTTTTTTGCATCCCCTTTTGAATTTTAACCAGTAGGACCACTTTCCTTTAACTGTATAGGATATTTCTAGGCAACTGGACCAATAAAATCCTCCTCTCCATTGCAGTGAATGTTTCATATGCAAAACATACGTGAAGAAATATTCTCAGAAGATTGAGAGGGATATTTGTGATATTATGGATAAAAGTGAAGCTTAAGTGAGAAAACTGAGTTGTGAAATAAACATGCTAGTGGCCAGAGTGCGGCATCAGTGGGCAGGCAATATGCGATAATCTGTACGGCTACGGCAGATTTAAATGCCACATTGTATTGGCTCAAAACCACTTTTAGCCTACCTTTTCATCATTTATTGTCGTCAAAATAATGGAGAGCCGCGAACCTAACCCCCATTTTCTCATAAGGTCTTTGCTTCTATTTTCACGGATTCCAAATTCGCGGTTTTCGGGAACGTAACCCCCGCGAATTTGGGGGTTCTACTGTATATTGAGGGCATCTAGGTGTTGAAGGAAACCCAGTGAGCACTTACCAGAAGAAGAGCCGCTGGGGTGTCAGAGAGACACATTTGTGCTAAGGCAGTGTTTTTCAAGGTTTTTCGACTGACAAACCAGTTTTCCAATTTTTATCTTTGGCGAACCATAATAGTACACAAAAGTTGATTAATTATACTAAATTTTATTTTAAAATAATTATGACTACAAATAAATTCTCTGTAAAACAAAACAAAAGTAAATATATATTCATTTTCGAATCAAAAAATATATACGAAATAAAATTTGACTTTATTCAATTTCTGAATTTATTGTTAATGAGATAATTGGGCTCGTTTGTCATCACACATTTTTAAAAAATCTGAAAAAATAATTGATATCGCTCCAGTTAAATCTGCGTCAACTTCAAGCCTATTTATATACTAATTATTTATTCGAGTATACACCTAAAATCCCTTTTCACACAAATATGTGGTACAAAATGGTAATAAGTATGTATTTAATTGCACTCTTTGACAAGGTTTGATATTAATGAACCATAATTGATCGAACAAACGTTTACCCACGGCGGATAAGGCTTCATTGTTTTTATCTTTAGAGCTGCGTACCACTTTAATGTTTATGCGAACCACTTTTGGTTCGCTAACCCCTGGTTGAAAATCGCTGTGCTAAGGGATCATCCTGAAAGCTCTATCATCTATGTTTACAAATGTCTCTCTCCGACACCCCGACTCTCCTGGTAAGTGCCCACTGGGCTTCCTTCAACACCTAGTTGCCCTAAATATATGTATGCGTGTGTCACATGATATATGTATATCTATAACATATTGCTGCTTCTTACATAGGCGGATGTAAACTATAATGCACTTCCAGATGAGCTAGAAACTTGAAATTTGGCACGATTATAGGTTTTTAGTCACAACCAATGGAAAAATCTGAAATTGTAAAAATTCCAACTTCTTGGGGCTCTTTTGCCCCATTAATTCCCCTTACAAAAAGCACGTAAATTGGTGCAAAGACTTACAGATGAGCTAGAAACTTGAAAATTGGCACGATTATAGGTTTTTGATCACACCGTCAAATTAGGGAATTTTTTTCAAAGGTAGAGAAATTGTTCCTTTATTTGATGGTTCTACTTCAAGATGGGTTGCACTCATGGAGGTCCTTAAAGTGAGGTTGAAAAAACATGGCACAACACGGTCATCAAGAGCAAATGCTGTGAATTCATTGAGGTTACAATTGAAGCAAGTTTATAGGGTGTTAATAAAATTAAAGAATGAACATGAATGCACAGATGCTGAAGTTTTGCTATAACAGATCAATGTGCAATTTTTGTTTTATTTTGGGACGATTGCCTCCAGAAGATCAACCACCTCACTAAATCTCTTCAGGGTGCATATGTAACTGGATAGAGCTGTTGACATTATCCGCAATTTGGTACCAGACATAAAAAGTTCCAAGTCATGACTGGAAGAGTATATGGAAGAGGCAAAGAAATTTTGAGATGAAAAAGGAGTATCTGCTGCACTCCCGAAAATAAGAGGAAGAAAAAGGAAATTTCATGACACAATGGAAAATGAAGCACCCTCAATACCTGAAACAACAGTAAATCAGGTAATAAATTCTTTTCAAAGGCAACTGTCGGAATGATTTACATTTCTCTACAAAATTGATAATGGTTTTAAATTTTTAAGTTGTGCTTTACGTAATATGACTGAAGATGAAATGATAAATTTCTGTAAAAATGCTGCTAGTATAAAAACAATGTGGATGAACACAAGTTAATTGAAGAAGTTCATAGTTTGTAACATCACCTGCCTTCGATAAAAAGTGTAAAGATTACGCAGAAAGAAATATTGGAATTTCTTCATGAATATGAACTTTAAGTTCATTTCCTAATGTTGCAATTTTGCCGAGAATTTTCTTGACATTCGCCACAACAATTTCAAACTGGATAATGTTCTTTTACTAAACTGAAACTGATGAAAAATTACCTACGATCATCAATAAACCAAGTGAGACTTGATGGTCTAGCCATCTTATCTATTGAATATGACTGCTAAAAATATAAATTTCAATGACATAATATTTTTGCTGCAAGTAAAGCCCGACAAATAAGTATTTAAAGAAATGATTGTTTATTTTAGTTAAATACCCCTTTAAAATATGCACTTATCATTTTATTAGATCAACTTGGGGCACCAAAAAATCATTGCCCAGGGCCCCAGAAGAAGTGTATATATACACACGTGTGTGTGTGCACTGTATGTTTATATACATATATCATGAGACACTTGGTAACTTTTTGCTATAATTCTTAAGGGTAAATTTGTAATAAGCCTTTAGTAATTGCACTATTCACATTGTATCTATTGTATTTCTGTTTCTCATTATATGAGCATTGGCGTGTTGACATTTACTATATTGATTTTATTTTTTGATTTCACTAGAGTAGCCTGTTAAATTATAGTTTGTATGGAATTTTATTACTCAATCTCCCATGTTAAATTCCAGATTTTAATTTTGCAGCCTGTTACCTTTTAGGCTTTTTGTCCCCAGGTATGATGGACAGTAATGGAGAGCTGTCTGCTTCACCCCTGCACTTGGGCCTTGCTTCGAATAGCTCTGTGGACATGCTCCTCTCAGAGCCTCACTCCTTATTCTTGGATCCAAATTCTTCCCCACCTCACAGTGGAGGCAGCAGCCGCTTGCCCCCACCGCCACTCCTGCCCCCACCTCCGTTCCCTCCACTCCCTCCTCTCCCCCCTAGGTCTCCGTACCACCATCCCCTCTCCCCTCCCCTTCCCTTCATACCTCCCCCACCGCCCAATTCCGCTCTTTACCCCACTTCCATAGACGGCCACCGTCCACCTCCCCTTGGAAGAATGTCCTCTCCGCCTCCTCGTCCTTCTCCAAGCCACTCCCCTCACCTGCCCCCGTCTGAGTCAAGGTCCAGAGAGTTTCCATCCCCATACCGCGATCGTGGTGGTGGGGGTAGGTCGAAGTCGCCTCCATCTGGCATGTACCGTGGCATGCCTCTGGATGACCGAGGTCTGGTGGATGAGTGGAACGTGGGGAGGTATTGCACACCTCCACCCCACTCAACCGAGTTCCCCATACCTCCGTATCCTCGATCCCATTGGGAAGACGAGCCCCCACACCCAACACCCAGCTTCAGGCCCCTTCCTTCCCAAGTGGACCCCCTTAGGGAACACAAAGGTGTGATTTTTTCGTTCCATAGCCATTATGTTCTAGTTTGTATTGTGCATGACAAAAGGGTTTGAAAATTTTAAGGTATCTTTCGGTGTTTCATTGAAAACAAACTAGGAAATGGTGCAGAGAATTCATTCTTGAATTTAGTTTTAAAATTACATTTTCCTTAAAAATAAAATCAGTCTTTTTAATTTATTAGTGATAATATAATTGATTTATTTGAATCTGTGCTTGCATTTACTGCTATCATGTGCAAGTTTTTTATGCAATGTGACTACTTTTTAGTTTGCATCTTAATTCTGTCATTATTAAGATTATCGAAAGAAAGATTTAATGATGTATTATCACGTGACTTTGACATGAGGATTGCCTCAGTTAAAGAAAAAATTTCAAGCCCTTTTCAACAAGGAGCATCTTAACATTTACCATGGTTGCTGGCATAGGTGTTGGATGCATGATAATTTATTTATGCATGATAGGTATACTTTTTCTTTAATGCAATGCAATCAGGAAGGAAGAAGTTTTCCAAAATCCGTCGGTTTTGGAGTACTTTGGAATGTACACCAAGTGAGAATCATAACCAAACCAAATAAATTTTCTGCGGTAAAGTATATCTAATAATCTGCTTAACAGTGACTTAATTATTTGTTGAGTAGATGCTATAATTATGCATGTTGATTTTCATATAAATTTTTGGAAGTTTATCATTTAGTTTAAGTAGTATAAATAGTGTATTGATGTAATACATTTATTTTCTTGGTTACAGGTGGACTGCCTAAAGGTAGTCATTCAAATGAGTCTGACATGTTAGATAAGTCTAAAAGGCATGGAGGGAAATTGTAGCAGTGTTATATGTAATGCGTATAGAGGTATCTGATTCAAAGACAGTTTGATGCCAATTTTCAAGTTTTAGCCTGAAAAGTGATTAAATGCATTGGATAGATTCAGCAGAAAATGTGTTTACTACTTATGAACTTGAATTATTGAATTACAATCAATAAAATGGAAAGATATTTAATTGGCTGTGAAGCAAGATCCTCATAAATGGCTTTGTGCTATGTGTAACTGCAAAGGAAGTTTGTACCACTGTGGACATTGTATGGTTCTTATCAGAAATAAATGAGTTGTGATTTTATTGAAGTCATCATACTGCTGACATGTTTCATTCAAGAAATAATAGTGTGGAAACAATTCCAAAGTTTTAACAATAAATGATTGCAGATTATTTAAACTATGGATGCATTTAGATTTTATTTTTCACAGCAAATGATTCATTATTTGGCAGCAGTTGCGTTATAATCAATTACTTTTATTGGACAAAAAATTGGTAATATGGATGTTTAATAAATAATAATAACCTCTGATGTGGAAAGTTAATAATTTTCCTGTTTTTACCATTTACCCATAAATAAAAGTGAAATAAATTTTGTGAACGTTTTTTAATTTGGTGAAAGAATTGAAATAGTTAAATTAACTAATTCTTTGAGAATGAATGAATTTGGATAATTCTGTCCCTGTGTAGTGTCATTTGGATGAAAGAAGAGTTTTTATCTGTTATGAAACAGGCAATGTCTTTGATTGCTTGTTAAAATCAGTGCACTTATCTTTAGAACTGTTACTGAAACTGTTAAAGGTATATAACGTTTCAGAAAGGTTACAACAGCATAAAAGTCATTTGTTTGTTATTTATGATTTTATTTTCATTGGTTTCAAATTGTTTCTCTGTGCCTTGGATATTTTGTATTTGATTTTAAAGTTAATTGTTGTATGTGTTAAATATTATTTTATTTGATACAAATTTTTGTGAATGGTAATTTGCTGTTTAATAATGATGTTAATAAACACAAATTGTTGCATTAGTATGCTATTAATAAAGGCAATGCTGTTTAATTTTTTGTAATTTTTATAATTTATATATACAGTTGACCCCTGCCTGCCATGTCTGTCGGGCCGTAGCTTGTCAGGTGTCTTGGAGTGTGACTTATAGTTTGTTTTTTGCGACTGATCTGTAGGATACAAAAAAATCAGTCTTTTCATCTCCTATCATATTAGGTATTGTAAAACTTCATTTTTCATAAAATTTATCATAAGTTTCTCTAAGAAAATAATAGTGGTTTGGAATATTTTGATTATACAAGCCGAAATGCTCATAATGGTTTAGGATTAATGCTGGGTTGATGTTAAAAATTTTCTATTTTCTACCTGCAGCCTTTCAGCTCGTTAACATCCCAAAGTTGAGCGATGTACTGAGTACGTTAGGGGCAAACTTCATATGTGTCATCTGACGTACTCAGTATGTCGCAGATGAATTTCCTTAAATCAGCATAACCTAGATATATTTCAAAAGAGGAACCTTTGGCTTACCTATTTATCATAATTCTGCAATTTTTGTCTTTTTTATAACATTTAATATACATTAAAGTTTGTGATTGATTTTTCACATAGCTATGGAAATTGGGGAATTGCATCTTCTAAAAAACCCTTACCCAATACATTGTCAATGCGGCAAGTTTTGAGTCGAAGGCCATTCAAAAAAGTTTAGGTTCCAATATCCCAAGGCTGTGTTTGCAGTTGGAAGTGATGAGTGAGGAGGTGAAGTGAGATCTTGCCCGAGTGTGATCAAACTGATTGTAATATAATTATTTTTGAGAAAATCAGCTTGAACGCATAAAATAATTTGTTTACCAAGAAGGGCCATAGTATTAGAAGACCAATAGCTAGCTGCTTGGCGAAAACTAATATGTTCTGTTGCTACAGAAAAGACATTGACAGGGAATGAAAAGATTTAAAGACAGGAAAAAGAAATTCAATTCACTTGGAACCTATTCCAATTGAATCAGGTAAATGACAGCTACAACAATATAGAATTATAAAAATTACTTCATTAAACATTCCTTTATTCTGATTACAGATGATCAACTTGAATCTTCATCAGACTAAGGGCATAGATATATTCAAACTCAAAATACAACTTTAAACAAGACTAAAATACATTCACATCTTTATAAATGTCATCAAAACATAGAGTAGTAAAACATACAAGGATGTTATTTAAAGTAAAAAACATTGATTATAAAAATGCTTCTATGTTCTAAGAAATTTAGAGTGACAACAACATGACATTCATCAACTTCATAAGCCACAAATATTGTTTAATTATTTAATTTTTTTGAAGTTCTGCCACGTTCTTCAGGCACACTAAAAGAAATGAAAAATGAAATTAAGACGTTGCATAATTAAGCCTAAGTAGCACTGCTTTTGATTGTTTATTAATACTGAATAAATGTTGCATTATTTGCAGGAAAATGTTATTAAGAAAATGTACTAGCCATAAAATTTTCTAAGGAGGTATTTAATAATACTAACAAATTACTAGATAGAAAATTTCCCACTTTTAAAGCCATATAAATGTTGAGTGATCTAATCAAGTTAAACATAAATACAATACAACAACAGTGAGTGTTTTTATAGGCACAGTCAATAATGCTAATCATATGAAAATTCTTTGGCAATAACAAGTGCATTATTTTACTATAATGAGTATGGGATTCCATTGCCTTTTGTGGCATTAGTTTTCCTGAGAAATACTGTAAGCAACTAGATGTGGCAAGGGGAAAAATGGTACAGTTCTCACACCTGTTAGAATGGACAATAGCATAAAATGTTTCACTGTGAGGGGTGGTAAGGGCTTTTCCTTCCTTGTCAAGCAGATGTGAGAAATTGCCCTTCAGAGAGGGCTGTAAGGCTTCTATGCACTTCTTCATTTGTAAGTGGTATTTTGGAATGAGTTTATTGAATACAATATAAACACTACATGAGGACTGTAAGCAAAATATGCAAATGACAGGCTGCTTATAAAGGCAGTGTATGTTATCAAGTCGTTCCTCAAAGTATCGTTTTCCTGTATTGATCATTCTGAATTTCCAGATCCGACCCAACAATTTTTCTGATTCATCGATTTTTATATTGAATTTAAAACAGGCTCAAATATCAGGTCAAGAAGTGTCTCTCCTCCCTTCTCTACTATAGAGGTGAAAGGTATGTGACCCGCTGAGAGAGGGCTGTATGAACTGTGTGGACAAATCCCTCACATGATGACCATATGAGCAGTTTATTCCCTTTTAAGGAGTGTTCTTTTGATGCAAGTGGTGGGTTTTGTTTTGTTTCCTTTTTCCTCTAAGTTCACTTAATTTTGACGGTTACAAATTTTCACTGTTCAGAGGTAACTATGCATCATACAGGAAGCAATTAAAGACCCTTTATGAGAGACTGAAAATTATTGAGGAAGTGGAAAAAAATCCAAGTGAAAAAAGAATCACCGAAGAAGAGGAAGATGGGAAATGAATGAAAATACAGCAAGCTCTTCACTTGGTATCAACAATCGCTGGCTGTGGACAACATAATAAGGGAAAAAGCTGAGCAGATAGCCAAGAAAATTGGCATCAACAACTTCAGGGTGCCAAATTGCTTACACGATTCAAAGATCGTCATGGTCTCATGTACAAGAAGTTAGCAGGAGAAAGTACCGCCATTGACACGCAATGCATCTGCGGATGGAAGAGCTACCAAATCTACTAGAGGGCTACGAGCCTCACGATGTGTATAATGCTGATGAAACAGGCTTATTTTACAACTGCCTTCTGAAGCACACTCTCAATTTAAAGGACCAATCCTGCCATGGTGGAAGAGGTTCTAAAGAGTGTGTGTTCATGCACCAACAGTGATGGGAGTGACAAACGGGAGCCGATCGTGATCGAGAAAGCTTTAAAACAGGTATTTCAAGAACACAAAGAACACAAAAACTTTGCTAGTAAAATACTATGCAAATAATGCACGGATAAAAACACATTTTTACAGTGTTTTTATGGACTCTTGATGCCGACATGGGAGCTCAACATCAAAAAATATTATTATTTGTGGATAATTTTGCCGCCTACCCAGCAGATATGTAATTTCTGAAGAATGTGAAGGTACTGTTTTATCCTCAAAATTGCACCAGCGTATTGCACCACTGGATATGGGGTTCATAAACTGCCTCAAAATACATTACCAGAAGCAGTTGGTTCGAAAAACTGCTTTACTGATAGATTCGCGTAGAAATATAGACAAAGGTGCTTTAAAGATAAGACGTCCTTCTTTACGTCCTGCATCACATTCTAGCAGTTTGGCAGCAAGTCAAACAAACGATGACTTCAAATTACTTTAAAAGTGTACCTGAGTTATCAACCATGAAAAACATTCTGGAAGATGACACAGACACTTTCGATTACATCTGGAACCAGCTTAAGTTCCCAGTGCTGATTTTGATTCCTATGCTGGCATTGACAATGACATTCCCATGTGTGGTATTGCAAGTATTGACAACTTGTGTGACGCAAAGGAGAAAGTAGTAGAAGGGGGTGAAGAAGAGCAAGTGTCTATTACTACATTTTTGGAAGCACATTTTTGTTTTGAGACACTTAAAACATTTTTCTACGCACATCCCATTAACGAAAATGATAAATAAAATATCCGTAAAATGGAAACTACACTTAAAATGGCATGTTATAAAAACAAATGAGCATCTAAAATTTCTTTGCAAATAAATAAAATTAAGAATGTTTGTAGTTAACAAAATAAAATTCTGTAATTTTAATGTTTCCATATACTTCTTTTACCTTTAAACAAAATTTCTTTGTGGACCTAAATATATAGGTATATTTACATACACTGTTGTGTTATTTTTTATTCAAGTTTTCATGCTTTCCCACTTTCATCATTTTCCTGCATCGACTGTTTAGTTTTCATGGTCCCTTAAAAAATGATCGATCAAGGTATCATTGTATTGCATCTTCTAAGCATTATTGTATAATTTTACTTAACCATTTGGTGAAGTGTGACTCGACATTGGTAGCCCATACACCAGCTTGCAAGTGTCATTCAATATGGATTTTGGAGAGATAAAGTCATGGGATTAGTAAATATTTTTCTCTGCCTCACATGCACTAGCATTTTCTTTTGTCTTAGGAGCTCCCTAACCATAACAAGTCGACTTATCAGTATATCCGAAAGATATGAGGTATTACCCAAAAGTTCCCGGACTGGCTCAATAACCAAGTGATGACTTACCTTAATTACAGTTTGTTGTTGTACCCTTCAAAGTAGTCCTCTTGCGAGTTCAGACACCGAGTCCAGCATTTCTGCCATTGCTGGAAATATCGCTGGAAGTCTTTCTTCGAGATTGTGTTCAGCACTGTCTGCGATTCGGTCTGAATCTCGGAAATGTCTTCAAACATTCATCCTTTGAGCTACGATTTCATCTTAGAGAACAAGAAAAAATTGCAGGGAGCCAGGTCTAGAGAGTTATTATCTTTGACAAAAAGTTTGGGTCGTTTCTGACATGTTATTAAAGATTACAGTACACAGATACTTGGTTTTGATTCTGTTCATCACTGAGCACATGAGGCACAAATTTTGCTGCGATCCGCCACATGTTCAGATTTTCTGATAAAATTCACTGGCATGTTCCATAACATGCCCACTAAATTGGGATTAGTAAGACGTCTGCCTTCATGAATTAATGCACACACCTTTTCAATATTTTCATCACGTCTTGTGAATTTGCGCTATGTGAGGTTTTACTGTGTGTAAAATTCACAGTAGTAGAAATAAACTTCACGAGCCTTTATATTTAATTTTCAACTTAGAAAAAGGAAATAAGGATATCGTGGAAGGAGAAACTGATTTTATATAGGGACCGTGAACAAGCAAAACCTTTGTAACACAAGGTCCTCATATACACAAAGATAAGAGTTTATGCCAATAAATTATCTACAACCAGCTCCTGTCCCTCCTTTTCGTGCAGGGAATAGGAAAATATATAGAGATTACTTACTTATTAACTGCTAATGCATCTTCCTGACACCACCACCTCCTTCAATCACAATTCTCTACTGAATCAGTAGCCAATAAGGAAGGTTATAGTCTTCCAGAATAGAGTACAGGCGACTCCCGAGATTTGACAAATTCGAGATTTCGACATAGCCGATTGAATTGGGAACTACTTTACGCGGAGTGATTGGTCCCGACCAACCACGCGAGGTTTAGTTTTAGTGTAGACATAGTTATAACTGCTCTAATTGTTTGAATTTGTGCTGATTCTTTTTTCTGTTAATCTTTTATTTAAATTTATTTATTTTATTGATTCATTTATAAATTTATAACTTGACATGGCATCTAAAAGGAAATGTAATAGTGATAATGTGAATCAAATAAAAGTGCATAAGACTCATAGTTATGAAATGAAATTAAAAATTTTAAAGCGTGTTGAGAAAGGTGAAAGCCATACTGAAATCGCACGATCGTTGGAAATGTGTCATTCAACTATTAGCACTTAAGTGAAACAGAAGGAGAAAATTCTAAAATGTGATAAATTCATGTAAATTGATAACAACAATAAATAGTCCTAGGCGCGGTGTTGTGATTCCTAAAATGGAAAAACTTTTAAACTTTGGGTAGATGATCAGTCAGAAACACATTCCTATTAGTGAGACCTTGATTAGAGCAAAGGCTGCAGACGAACAAACAAACGACTCACGCAAGCCAGACCGGGTTGTCTGCAGCACAACTCTTCATACATCTATCTATACATACAACTATATATCGCAGCGAAATTAATACAAAGGTTTTTAAAAAGCACAAAATAACTTGCAGCCTCGCCAGTTAATTTAAGGTTATGCAAACCTGCCCTTCTCTTAAATCTGTCAAACCAACCATGACTTGCACTAAATGAAGGCTCATCAACAGAAATTTCATCCATCCTTTCCTTCAAATCATCATGGAGATCCTTAGCCTTTGCTCTAATCATGGTCTCATTAATAGGAATGTGTTTCTGACACTGATCATCTACCCAAAGTTTTAAAAGTTTTTCCATTTTAGGAATCACAACACCGCGCCTAGGACTGTTAAACGACACATTCCCAACGATCATACGATTTCAGTATGGCTGTCACCTTTCTCAACACGCTTTAAAATTTTGAATACTACTCATTCCTCCATTTCAATAACATGGGAATGGATGAGGCGAATTTGATTTAATTTAGATTTTTAAATTACGTAAAATAATCACACAAACAAAAATTTATTTTTTCCTTTTTAGTGCAAAAAATAAGTTATACATTTTAAATATTTATTAATTAATTTATTCATAATTTAATATTGTTGTATTAACATATTAGTAATATTATTTTGTCTTTATAGAACGTGAGGGGAGACTTTTTCCCGAGATGTGGGAACGTATCTCCCGATTATAACATGCAAGTATATGGAAAAACAGCGTTCGACATTCGACAATTCGAGATTCAACCACGTTTTCAGGAACGCATCCCCGTCGAAACTCATGAGTCACCTGTAGATGCCGATTATTATTATTATTACCAGTTATTTTTAACAGCTGTCTGTTGCAAACAAATGCAGATTCTAAAACCAAAAATTATTGTATCACAAAATTTCCTCATAATATGATCACACCTGCCGTCTATTATGATAAAAATGTTATCTGATCCCGCGATCAGCTGAAGGCAAGAAATGTCTCTTTGGACACTATTTTCAAAAACATAATACGAGGTGCTACCCAAAAGTTGAACGTCGCGTGGGAACCGGTTGTAGTACAGACTAGTGGCGCTCGGTAGTGCTGTATGTATCCTTTGTGAACCAGTGTGCGACGTGGCTTCGCGCTGAGTGCACGCATTCTTTTGTTCTACGCATTTTTATAACGTCGTGTTTGTGTCGTTTTGCGATATTTTTTCGTTGAAATGGTCGACGTGAAGGAGCAGCGTGTGTGCATCAAGTTTTGCTTCAAACTTGGCAAGAGTACGGCGAAAACTCACAAAATGCGTAAACAAGAATTTGGTGATGACGCTTTGGGTCAGACAAAAACCTACGACTGGTGTAACCGGTTTAAAAATGGCCGAACGTCAGTTGATGATGACACACGTTCTGGACGACCTTCAACCGGCACAACGCCAGAAAATGTTGAAAAAGTGCATGAGGCTATCCTCGAGGACCATAGGCGAACGATCCATGACGTTTGCAACATTGTGGGACAGTCATACGCAGTACCTGAGAATCTGGGGGGCCCCCCCGCAGCAAATAATACGAGGCCCCCTATGGATATCTTAAATACTTCCCAAGTGGAATTACTATATATATCTGTGTGTGCGTGTGCGTGCGTACATATATATATATACACACATGCATATACATACATACATATATATATATATATATATATATATATATATATATATATAATATACATATTATTTATATATATATATACATTTTACTTTCTAAAGCATAACATTATTAAAAATTATAATGTTTCTTTTATTAACTTTAACACATTAGGAAAAATTGTATAACATTTTATATTATGCATAGCAATCGTTTTAATTACATGGGGGGACAGGTAAATTAAGACATTCATTTCTCTGTTATAGAATATGGTTATTAACTCATAGTTATTGGTATAGCAGGGTTTGAAATAGTTGCCATTCGCTCCAGGAATTGCAGGCTCGATGCTCGGATGATGTCGATGATATATTACGGCTAAAAATATGGCAAGTATTACTTTGAAGAAGAAGACATGTCTGTCAGACCCACGTATTTATGATTTCAATGCACTTCAATGAGAACTCTTTCAGTTGGGACGTTGGAAGTAATAAAATTTCCAAGGGTAGGAGCCTGTTGTCCGTGATTTAACAAATAAAAATGTCTTTTACGATTAAAATATTGACATTTTGAGTACATTTTCGTAGGTCTCTTTGCTGAACGTCCAATAATTCTGATTATATTGGTATACAGTACTTTAGAATAAAATGCCTTAGAATATACCTTAAGATAATTTATTCTAAAAAGCGTTTTCTCCTCCTAACATTTTTCTCTGCAAAGTCCTCCACAAGCAAATCAATGTTCAATTGTCGAGCTCGATCCACTTCAATACTTAATACACTCAGTGCTGACAAACATTCCTGTATCATAGCACTTCTTAGATAACTTTAATAATTTTTAATTTTGAAAATGATCTTTCTGCACTTGCAACTGTTACTGGAAGAGTTAAAAAAAAGTTTCAACGCCACTGAAACATATGGAATGCTTGGCAATAGAAGATGATTTTTAATTATCAGTAGTTCTGCTAAGTCTTTCACTGATCCATTTTCAACTTCCAAGATATCTTTCTGTAGAACATTTCGCACTAAGAGAAACTGTTGTGGAAAATCAGGTGACAGATCATCAGCATATCTCTCTGCGAGGTTTTTAGCGGAAGTATAGAGTTGATCATCACTTATCTTTACAAGATTTACAGGATGCAAGAATTCAAACGTATTCAATATATCCGTCATGCTACTGAACCGGATTTTCAACTGACATATGGCGATATCGATATTTGTATAAAATACATTAATTTTAAAATTGTTCTCAGGATCAGTGAGACGTTCATCTTCATTTAAATCAACAAGAAACTTTTTTGTTCGAAGTTTACGTTTTTGCAAAAATCGACACTCAGTTCCCCATGAATTAGCCAGTGCTTCAGCGATTTCTTTCACTTTTGAAAAGTCATCTCGAAGGTTTTGTAGTGCCTGTGCGGCTTCACCTAAAATTTTTGTCGCCCCAAATAAGTCTGCATCGTAGGATTGAAAAACTTTCGACATTAAATTAGTCGTCTCTAATATTTTTGACTGAATTACAGTATGCAAAATAAATTCATAAGTTTCCATATACTTTTTTAAGGCATTAGCTTCATCTCTCTCATCTGATCTTTTGGATGTAATTGCCAAATTACTCAGAGCTTGCAAAATGTCCTTGTAACGAAAGCGAATAGCAAAGAGTGCATCATGCCTTGATGACCACCTGGTTGGACACAGTCTTTTTAAAGTTGGCGTGTTTTGCTTACATTCCTCACTTTTCTGTAAAAGTTCCCACCTTTTAATACTCTGACTAAAAAAAACATATACTCTCTGAATATGATCATAAATGAATTAACTTCGGGCGTTTTAGCAGCATCATTTAACACTAAATTTAAATTATGAGCTGCGCAATGAATATAACTTGCATTCCTTTCAATTTTCCGAATTCGTTCTTGAACGCCAGAATAAATGCCACTTATGACTTTAACTCCATCATATCCTTGACCACGGCATTTATTGATAGAAATACTCTTACTTTCAATAGTTTGTATTATTTCCGTCGTCAAACCTTCAGCACTTCCGTCAGAAACACGCACAAATCCAAGAAAACTTTCATTGATTTTCAGTTTTACTGGTGATCCATTGACATCGGAATTAATGGTAACATAACGAAAAATCATGCTGAGTTGCTCATGTTTTGATGCATCTTGAGTTGTGTCCAATATAATCGAATAAAATGAAGAATTTTGAATTTCTGAAATAATTTCGTTCTCAATTTTTTATGACAACATATGTATTAATTCATTCTGTATTCCGGGGCTCAAATATGTAATCTTCTTTTTGTTGCCGTCACTTTCATGGATTAATTTGGATAATATTGGATCGTATTTAGCTAACAATTCAATGATGGCAAAAAAATTTCCTCTACCTGATTCACCAAGTTGTTCGCGGTGTCCCCTAAAGGCAAGATTAGATGAGGCCAAAGTAAGCGTAACGTCAACAATCCTTTTTAAAACGTCTTTCCAAAAGGTTTTTTCTTTTCTTAAATGAGAATCTAACAGAAAATCGATGGTTGAGTCATTTTCCCATTGGGAATAGGTTACACATGCTTGTAAGTGGCAATAAGATAGCTCATGATCTTTAATTTTTTTTGATAATCCTTGCAAGTCATTAACTCCTTTAGCCCATGCTGAGTTGTAATATTGTAATACTTCGATTCTCTATCTCCGAAAAGCCAGCAAGGCTCACAATAAGCAATGTTCAACAATTTAGAATAACACAACCGAAGGCGAGGTATTTTTTGTCCACTGGGTGTTTTCTTATCGTAACAATCAGAGGAAAAGCACCTGTTTCTCTCATCACGTGGAAACGGACCATCTGGTTTACAGGGTCCATAATTTATTATGCTTTTTTTCAAATTCATGTTAGTAATCTCAATACGATGATGTCCACAATCAGTGGGGTTAGTTAAACTTAAGTCAAAAATAACTTTTTCTTCATCACTAACAAGAGCTTTAGTAGAAGATTCACCCTCTTCATTATTTACATTAGCACTTTGATTCTCATTAGCATTTGGATCTTTGCGAGTACTGCCGTATTCTTTAGTAATGTTTGCGTCACTTGAAAAATCTTCGTTATTCTTTTCATTGTCAACTGCACTTGTAGAGGCACCTTCTTGGTTTGCCGTCATAGAAGTCTAAAGATTGTACTTTAATATAAGAAGTAAGTTTAGGTAGTTTTTTGGCAAAATCTTCTTTCTCTTTCTTTTTTCTCCTTTTAATAGCACCTCTAAGAAACGCTCGTTTTCCTAAGCTCGACATACTGGGGTTATCAATTTCTGAAAAAAAAACAAAAATTTCAATAACCCCACATAGAATCAATAACAATACTCATAACTTTTAAAAGAAACTCACTGAATTTTAAAATTGAGGAAAACGTGATAGATAGCATACAGAATATTTCGCATAGTTTTCTCTATTTTGGCACGAAAAAGCAAATTTTGAGACCACGAAAGAAATATTTTGATGATAAATGCGAACCGCTAAACAGCGAAAGATAAATCCATGAAATATGAAGTCATCCCGTACCTCCCAAATATCTCGCTAAATACTCATAAGAGCAAAAAATGCTTTTCAAAAATAATAAGAAAATTCTCGGACACATATTTCCAGTAACTCGTAAGGTTTAGGATAAATTCTTAAAAATTCAGGAAGAATTCCAAAAACCATACATCAAATTGTATGTGAAATATTACGTACGCTTTCATGTATAAGTTACTCTACATATTGCATCACATCATACTACTTAAGCTTCACATTATTATGCAAAATATTCGTGATTTTACTTACAGTTATAGCTGCAATCAGATCCTCCAAATTCCCGTGGATATCCTTTACAGCGTGGACTGTTAAATAATTACACCTCACCTCCAAAGAATGTTAATCCCGAATGATACATTCTTTACTGTTCCCCTATAGGTCCGATCATCACTGCACAGGATTCTTGCTTCACTTAACAAGTAAACACACACAAATAAGCGCAATAACCCTCTAAAGAACCGATCACCACGTAAAAGACTGAAACTTGCTTCCGCACAGTGAAAAGGTTTCCTTAGACTAAATTCTTCGGAGCGAAACAAGAATACTTCCTACGGAAACCGAGCCCTCTTACTATTGAGTGACAGGATTTTAATTATCTTCGAATCAACTTGCTCGTAAACACTACTGGGAAATTTCAACACAATGTGTGTTATGTTACACAGTGTTAGTTCTCGCTAGTTATTGCCCCGACTGCGATGTTTCAGACGCAGGCACCATAGAGTCTGGGTCCGATTAGAGTGAACGCAACAGAATGTTTACGTAGAGACCAGACTCGCCGCTTCAAAGACACAAAATGAAGAAAGCATAGCTCAAACTTCTTCCATAAACACTCTCACGTATGCTGAGTACAGTTGGTCTTATTGTCTTTCAGAAGGGTGAAAAAGATGGAGAAGAATCTCAAGAGAGAAAGTCTTCTTTCGCTAAGTCAAGTGACCGGCTAGATGGATGCAAAGAAAAGAGGTTATAAAGATCTGGTAAACTTTAATTTTCCTCTTCTTTATGAGGCTCCCTTTCAGACGAGGCCTCCATATCGAAGTCCCCCAGCTATTGCGCCTCAGGTGCCAGTGCATAAATCACTATCTGCGTCAGTACGGTTTGGATAATTGGAGGCCCCCTAAATCTCGAGGCCCCCCCGCATTGTGGGGGTTGCGGGGGCTACCAGTACGTCCCTGGTCATACGGGACATGCCAGGGCATTATGTCGGACGAACTCAACATGAGGTAGATTGCTGCAAAATTCGTGCCAAGGCTGCTGACCCAGACTTCCTTTCTAAGGTCGTAACTGGTGACGAAAGTTGGGTTTATGGGTACGACCTTGAAACAAAACAGCAATCGTCCCAGTTGAAGAGTCCATCTTCACCCCGACCGAAGAGAGCGTGGCAAGTCAAAAGCAATGTTAAGTCAACGCTGATCTGCTTTTTTGACATTGATGGGATTATCCAAAAGGAATTTGTCCCTCCAGGTCAGGCCGTCAATGCGAAGTTCTACTGCGACATCCTGAGGTGGCTTAGGCAGGACATGAGGTGAAAGCGGCCAGAGAAATGGTGCAGGAACAACTGGGTGCTCCATCATGACAATGCGCCCACGCACACCGTTCTGGCTGTGCAGCAGTTTTTGGCCTCCAAAAACATGGCGGCCATCCCCCACCCTTCTTACTCGCCTGATTTAGCCCCCTGTGACTTCTTCTTCTTCCCCAAGATGAAAATCAAGTTGAAGGGGCGAAGATTTGACACCGTAGAGGAGATCCAGGCCGAATCGCAGGAGGTGCTGAAGACGCTGACACAAAAGGACTTCCAGGATAGCTTCCGATCGTGGCAGAAACGTTGGGATCGTTGTGTATGCTCCCAAGGGGACTACTTTGAAGGGGACGGTGGCGATTAGGACTTTGGACAAGTCTACTTTTTTTCCAGATACATTTCGGGAACTTTTGGGTAGCACCTCGTATGATGCACAAAACCTAGCAAAGAGCACGCATTCAGATTTGTTTTTTTTAAAGAAAGCGAATTTCATCCAGACTGTTCGATTTAAATATTTAAACAGGTGCTATTTTGTTTCAAGATAGCAGGTGAAAATAAAAATAGTTAACACTATGTTGTTAAAGGGTCGTCTTTAAATAAATACGTATTCATTTTTAGATTCCATACATTTGAGATTCTGTCCTTTTGGGAGTGTGGGTTTTAACTAGGATTTTTAATTATAATAATTTAATCTATTTTAAATTAATGTATATTAAACTTGATTTTTCTCTTGTAATCATTATTACTGTATTATTATTGATTATTAATATTATTACTTTCTTCTGTTACCCATTTTCTTTACAAGATTTGCAACAAAAAAATAAGTTTTTTCGTAGCTTTGGGGTTTTGGTTCATATAACGAAATACTGGACCAAATTTTTTTTTATAACTTCAAAACTTCGTAAAATGGGGCAATGTAAATCAAGGTCTATATGTATTTATTAAATTCATGTTAAATTAGATTGAAAATAATCACAAAAATAAAATATTTACCTAAGTGTCTTTGGATCATTCATCAGAATCACTACTGTAATATTTGAGGGTGAACGTCTCAATTTCCTAAAAAGAAATAAAACAATTGTTACATCCTTTTTGTTGGGCAGTTTCTGTTAAAATGGTCATGAATTACTTAAACATCAATATATTCCATTAAAAGGGTTGCTTATATAAATTAAGGCACCATACTTACTTCTGAAACTGTATCATTGGTTTCAATCATTAGATTTTGCTGAAAGAAAAATGAATATTTATGAAAACATTAAAAACAACTGAAATTCAAATTTTATTGAAAGATAACGCATTTACCTAAATACAGGCGACTCCCGAGATTCGACCGTTCGAGATTCGACCAACTCAAGAATTCGACCGGTCGAAGCCCGCTTATTCGACCCAGCTGATCGGTCGGTCGAATTAGGAACTAGTTTACGCGAAGTAATTGTCAGCCCGCCCAACCACGCGAGGTTTAGTTTCAATCTAGACATCGTTATTTCTGCTCTAATTGTTTGAATTTGTGCTGATTTCACTTGTTTTTAGGCGCGTTTGACATTCGACTGTTCAAGATTCGACCGCATTTTCAGGATCGTATCCCGGTCGAACCTCGGGAGTCACCTGTATAATAAAAGATTTTTCTTATTTCAGCACTTGAAAAACAAAGAGTCATCTTATACAGTGGGTTCCACTTATTAGAATCAAGTTGGGAAACCATTATTTGATTCAATTAACAGGCTGATTCAATTATACGGAGGTTGAGTATTTTAGGTACCGTATTCACCTGAATCTAAGACGACCTTTTTTTCCAAATTTTCAGCTGTAAATATCAAGAGTCGTCTTACATTCGAATACGAAGTATATTTAAGCATTTAATCAATGGTTTTTACAACAAATGGTATATTAGAGTAAACAATTCACAACAGCAAATTCAAGTACGTACATAAAGACGTGAAACAAACAAATAGTAATAACAATAAGAGAAACATGACGGGAATAATAATTATTTAGACATAATCATCGTCGACGATCATAACACAGACGACGTACTTTCATCTTCCACGTAATGGCAACCACAATGTCAAAACAAATGAGAGCGGAAATCATTGGGATTCCCCTTTCAAACGACGCACCGCGATACACTAAGTGTGACAGTAATTTTGAGTTGTGCATTCTTGATTTAAATGCACAACCCTTAAGTTAAAATGACAGATCATGTTGAAGTACGTGGCACGAGTGCAAAGGGAAAGTTAACAAAGGAATTAGACGGAGCTAAGATACAAATTTTAAGCTGATCGTGATAAATTACGCCGAAAAAACTAATAACTGTGATGCGAGTAGAAAGTTCGGTGTATCTGAGGCAAATGTGCGTCGATGGAAACTCTCAAAACAGGAACTAGAAAAAGCCAAAGCCACAAGGAAGTCGCTCAGTGGTCCAAAATTAGGCCGATTTCATGGCATTGAAGAAGAACTAGTCAAGTTTGTGCGCACCATGAGGAAGAACGGTATGCCTGTTTCGACTTAAAGTATTATACTTAAAGCTAATGAAATTACTAGAGGACTTAATATATCATTGCAAGAATTCAAGGCCAGCAGAAGTTGGTGCGTGAGAATGATGCGACGAAATAATTTTTCTTTACAGCGACGAACTTCGCTGTGTCAGAAATTGTCAGAAGACTATGTTGAAAAACTTCTCGCTTACCAGAAATACGTAATTGGACTTAGAAAAACCAATAATTACCTTTTGAGCCAAATAGGAAATGCCGATGAAACTCCGGTTTTCTTCTACATGCCATCTAATTATACTGTGAACGAAAAAGGTGCGAAGTCCGTCCTAATTAAAACTACAGGCAATGAAAAAATGCGAGTCACGGTAATGTTGGCGGTTTTAGCAGATGGGACTAAGTTACCACCATATGTGATTCTAAAGCGGAAAACAATGCCTAAGAAACATTTGCCAAGTGGAATAATAGGTGTCAAGAAAAGGGGTGGATGACTAAAGAACTAATGAGAGATTGGTTACATGTGGTGTGGAATAGACGGCCAGGAGCTTTACTGAAACAAAGAGCAATGCTTTCACTGGATGCATTCAAGGACACTTATCTCCTGAAATTAAAAACAATGAGTGCGATGAATATTGATCTTATTGTAATACCTGGAGGAATGACATCGCAACTTCAAGTTTTAGATGTTGCTGTCAATAAGTGTTTTAAAAATAATTTAAAGGTTTTGTATTCTGAGTGGTTACAAAGTAGAACTCACACTTTAACACCAAAAGGAAATCTTAAGAAACCTGAAGTTGCAATGCTCTGCCAATGGATCAAGGCATCGTGGCAACAAATAAATGCAAAAGTAATAGTGAAAGGATTTAAGAAATGCTGCTTATCTAATGCCATGGATGGGAGTGAGGATGATGTTTTGTGGGAGACTGATGATGAAGTTGAGAGTGATAAAGATAGTGAGCATGAGGAAAATAGTGAAGGTTGCATAGACAGTGATGATGACTAACACAATAAAATGATTTTATGCAGCACTTGGATTGAAATGTTTTTTTGTTGTCCTGAAATGAGTATATTCTTTCAATGTATTTACTTTATTTTTAATGTTATCTTAAAATGAATGCTACCATTTAATTTGTTTGAAAACCTGAATGGTTCTATTTGTGATGTGATCTTATGATTTTAAAATGTTAAGAAAGAAAAAAAAGAAAGAAAGAAAGAAAAGAAAAGTATAAGAGAAAATAAATATTTCACAAGATTTATAATTTTTGTAGTCATGAAGGTCAATTTGAGCTTTTTTCTCTTTTGGAATTCAATTTTTTCACGAATACAATACTTTCTCTTACGCTACATATGGAGAAAGTAATAATAGAGAATGAAATGAAGAAACACGGCAACCCTTGAGTAAACGAAGATACCTTGAGCTGGGTGCTATGGCTAAAATTTTAAGAAAAACATACTCGATGGCTTATCATGAGCAACACTGCAGTTCCTTGGCATCAATAGTTTCACTTAAGAAAATGCAAAATTTTCACGTTTGAAACAAATGCGTGGAAATTCTCTATTGCCACCGGAAAGGTATGGCAGGGCTTGAAAGAATCAGAAAAAAGGGCTGGGAGCAAAGGTGACTTATAGAAAATCATAAGAAGAAAGTTCTCCAGTTTTAGAGACATGACGTGTTGGAATTATCCGGGCAATGCCGGGTACTTAAGCTAATCAAGAATGGTTCGCTTTAATTTGGTCGATCATCAAGGGCTGTTAATGATATCCAAACAAGTTGCCCAATGAAAAAGTATTACCGTATATACCTGAATATAAGACCAGGTTGTTCCAATTTTTATGACCGAAAAATCGCTAGTCGTCTTATAATTGCGCGGCGAGTAACAGTTTGATTGACAGAGGAACTGAAGCCAGAGATAGCTGGAGATGGGAAGAAGTGAATAGCTATAATCGAAATATTCGATTGAAATCTATTCGAATACAAATACTCTCCTGAATTTTATCCTATACATAATGCGCGTAGTGAAGCTGCGTGCGTCCGTGCGTATGAAGCCTCGCGTAATTATATCGGCGTATTTCTCGAGAACTGTTCGTCGTAAAGATATGCGGTAAATGGCGTTTTGTTTCTACTGGCTAGGAGGTCCCTGGAAAAATATTTTCGTTTGCTAAAGTGTCCCGGGTTCGAATCCAGGAGACATATTTTCACATAAGTTTACACGGGATTTTCGATTTTTCAGAGTGCAAGGTTTTTTTCCTTCATTCATTAAAATACGTAAATATGGACTTTTTCGAAATTTTGCGGATTTTTCGTACTCATTTCGGGCATTGCCAAGAAGACTCATTATTGCCTCCGATTCATTTAAGGTCAATTAAACCTTCAAATAGATGAAAGAAAAGTGTTATTGTTATCTTCTCTTCATTGATAATCTAAATAAACACTTGCATTGATGTCGCCTTTATAGTAGGCCCTGTAAGAAGTTAAAAGCAGTCGTTGATAGACACTTGAAGAAAAGCAACTGTATATGCCAACTAACACTACAGTTGATAACAAAGGGGCAAAGTCAGTGATAGTTACAACCACTGGAAATGAAAAACTAATGGTCACAATAATGTTATCGGTATTAGCTGATAGGACAAAATTGCAACCCTTCATAATATTCAAGAGGAAGAATCTACCAAAAGAAAAACTACCACCAGGTATCAATTAAAGATGCAATGAAAAAGGCTGGATGACTAGTGACTTGATGATTAAGTGTCTGAGTGAAGTGCGGGATAAACGACCTGGTGCTCTTTTAAAGATGAGATCAATGCTAGTTCTTCATGGCTTTCGAGGACATCTTAAGGATGATGTGAAATCCAAAATATCACACCTCAACACTGATCTGGTGATCATACCAGGAGGCTTGACCTCCCAACTACAAGTGCTCAATGTGGTCGTCAATAAGCCCTTTAATGATCATCTTAAGCGCATTTATGGGGAATGGTTGCTGTCAGGGAATTGCTCTCTGATTCCAGCAGGTAAAATGAAAAAACCAACAGAGGCTCTACTGGGAAATGGATTAAGACTGCATGGGGCAGTATCTCACCAGCAGCAATAGTCTATGGATTTAAGATGTGTTGTGTTTCTAACAGTTTGGATGGATCAGAAGATGACATTCTGTGGGAGTAAGAAGATGATGCAGCTATTGGAGATTCCTCCAGTAGTGAAAGTGAAAATAACAATTAAAATGTGCTAATGAGAAATAATTTGCATGAGAGATTCTAATGTTCCAAAATATTCAATCGAAAATTCCAATCAAAGTTGCTTATTTCAATTGGTTCAATGTTCATTAATCAATGGTATAATAAACCTCTGTCACTGTGTGCATAATACATTTTTTCCTTTTATTAGGAGTTCAAAATGGGGGTCGTCTTATAATCGGATATATACGGTATATGATATAGCTTTTGGGGACTACAAGAAACTTATATAATAAGTCGTCCATGCTATAATGGAACATGCCTCCACTTGGCTGATCTTTTGCAAAGCATTTATTATACTCATAATTTCGTTTGAGACTTCAGTTATTACCTATCAAATGGCTAATAATAAATACTTTGCAGCAATGATGTGATATGATCAGCATTTTCAGTGCAATGGTCAATTTTTCAATATGAGCATTGTAAAGTGATGATTTTCATGAAAATTTCAGAATCCGCTACCATTCCTATTTTGGACATCTCTTCAGTGACATTATACGATTTCAAGGAAGTAATGGATGCCATTGCTACAAAAAAGCATGGGAATTCAAGCAGCAGTGGTGCCTAAACTGTAACTAAACAAAAAATCTGATGTGTCCAGCACAATTTTCTCCATACAGAGTAATGAATATGATTGCCCTTGAAATCAGCATCCTCAAGAATAATTAGCAGCAAGTACATATGTGAATAATTATTATGCACTAAATAATTTTCTCATTGAAAAACAATAAATAAACAAAATTGTTATCTGTTGCAATGGATAATAAACTATCAATGTGGAATTAAAATTAGCCTTGGCAATGTATGCATCGCTATCAACAATTAGAAAATTTTACCATAGCAGTGGAAGCAATGGAATCATTTAGTGATGTATTAACATAAATTCAGACAAAACGCTATCAACAATTAGAAAATTTTACCATAGCAATGGAAACAATGGAATCATTTAGCGACGTATTAACATAAATTCAGACAAAAAAATATCTCTAAAACAGTTTTTTTGAAAAAATGTTTCAAACAAAACTTTTAGAAAATTATATTCTCTACAACTTTTATAATTACAAATATGTATTTATGTAAACTGAGTTTTAAAGGAGATGTTTGGAAAAACGGAAAAACGACAAGAATAAACCACCCCTTCCAGTTGACTAGTTTCAGCCAAAACCTTTTGCTAAAAAATCTTAAATAGAAAGTTTTGTGCTGATCTGATTGTTAGTTTTTTAGTTAGAGCACCAATAAAATTCTAGTCACACACAATCACATCATCATGAAAAGTCAAAACGTACTCAGGGGACCTCAAAATGTGTATTTCCATTGAAATCTCGATTTCAATTTTTTTCATGTAAATAATACTTTCTGCTATACAGTAGAATCCCCAAATTCGCGGGGGTTACGTTCCCGAAAACACCACGTATTTTGGAATCTGCTAAAATAGAAGCGAAGGCCTTATGAGAAAATGGGGATTAGGTTCGCGGCTCTCCATTATTTTGACAACAATAAATGATGAAAAGGTAGGCTAAAAGTGCTTTTTCTTCACGTATGTTTTGCATATGAAACATTCACTGCAATGGAGAGGATTTTATTGGTCCAGTTGCCTAGAAATATCCTATACAGTTTGAGGAAAGTGGTCCTACTGGTAAAAATTCACAAGAGGATGCGAAAAAGGCACTAGAGATCACACCTCCTCTTTCACTACCGCAGGGACAGGTATAGGCATCCCCGCATTATACATGCAGGGTATTTTTTCTCGGCAAAAGGAAGAAAACACCATCTATGGGCTCTAACCTGTACTAGAAGGACACATCTAGATACCGGAGATGCTTCATGATAGACTATTTTGGCATATCCATAGTGGATGGCTTGAAAAACAGCATGACGGATATATACGGCATACAGATTATGACAGGCCATGACGAATATATACGGCATACCCACTCAACTGGTTATAGTCAACATCTTATTTTTGCTTCTGCTTTCTGTATTATCACTTGCTTTCCTCTTGGGAGACATTTTCGGAGAACGGGGTCACAGTATGATAAAAAAACCTCGCGCATGGGGAAATTAACTTGATTAGCGCTTTTTCTCTTCACTTCAAAGATGACAGCAGTAGTCCAAAACCATGAAACTGCAAAGCACGCAAATTTCGAAGCTGCAAATTTGGGGATTTTACTGTACTAAGTATGGAGAAAGTGAAAAACTATTACACAATTTGGCATGGTGTAGAAGTGCTTGCAAAAGGTCTAGCCTAAAAAAAAAGACAAGTTAGGAAAGTGTACAACGTATCACAAATGGGCGCATTTCGTGCAATGGAGTATTAGAAAGCAATTATATAACTGTACGTAAGGGAAATAGCGTTTTAAAGTCCTTTTCTTCATCATAAATAATCCAGTTTCTTCCTATTTAATAGTATTACATGCACACGTAAGGAAATTAAACGTTGGTTTGTTAGATTGTTTATGTTAGCAACAATGAAGAAGTAACCATGCAAGAAAATTTCTAAGTTCAACTCGATATAAGACTTTCTTGTTTGATTTTCTCGATTACGGCTACTCCTACGATAAAAATGTATAGGAAAGGAAACACTCTACTTTATCAGTTCTACAACTTTTATTTGAAAAATATTTTGATATGAGCAATACTTTACGAGATATGATGAAAATTTAATTTTTTGTCACCAGTAAAGTGGTACCCCTGATTGGCGTACGTGATTCATTTTTACGATTTTCTTATCATATTTGATTGAAAGTCCTTAATATCAAATTTCATAAAAATCCATTTGGTAGAAGCCGAGACCGAACATACGGACGGATGATAATAGGCGCTCACGCTGTAAGCTAAACGTGCCTAAAAATTAAGTTGATAAAGACCACTGATGGTAAGTACTTCTACAAGTTTGTAGTCTCAATTTTTTGCAAAGATTGCTGTGAATGACATGACTGAAACTGTTACTAACATGTTTGTAATATAATATCTAATGTTTAAAGTTAAGGAAAGACATTTTGATTAGGAAGTGAAAAATCTAAATTTATTCTGAAAAAATGAAGTTTAATGGAGCCTACCTGTACATCCTCCTCATCACTTTTGGATTTCTCATGATTATTCTTCCAGTTGATGTTAGATGCAGTCAACATTGAAAAGTTACGAAGTTCGATGATACGTTGCTTCTCTTCATCTACAACAGAAAAGAATATTTATTTTTGGCCAAGAAAAATACTCCATTTCAAGTGTCAGTTACAATTAAGGCACTAACTACAATTTAATTTTTGTAAAGTTACATTTATTACCTTAATTAAACATTTTTAATACACATTTTCCCTTAAAACTATTACATATACAAAATATTTGACTTTGAGTAAATGTATTTATACATAGTATAAATAATCTAAAATAAAAAGATAACATAAAATATACTCACATGATAAAGTAGGATTTTTTTCTGTTGTAAGTAATGTTATTGGCTTGCTCAAGTCATTTTCAACTGTGGCAATCAATTTTCCACATCTAACCCAACCTACAATGCCTTCCTCTTCTGATTGCACCTATGAATATATGCATCACAAAAAAGGAAAATCCAGTGTTAGTTGTAGTTTTATTGAGCAACAGATAGTTTCCTGAAAATTTCGTGTTAGTAAAATTCATGCAAAACAGTCAAAAATACGTTATGTCAGTGAAGAGTCTACATGGATGTGAAAACTAAAGTGTAATATTAACAAAAATATGCTATTAACCTGAAAAAACAAATTCAATAAAAAGTCACCTCTATGAAGCATCTGCCTGAGTGTAATGGCACACATCTCTCTCATCTAGGACCCACCTTGATAAGTTTGGAAAAAAGACAAATTGTTTTAAAAAATATACAGGCAGTCCTCGACTTTCGTACATTCGACTTCCGTGCAATTCGCTCTTTCGTACATTGTAAATTCTCCCCCCTAAACTGCCTTTTGTAAGCCGAACAACGCCGAATTCAGACTTCCGTTCGTCAGCTGACGATCAAACATTTCAAGCTATCGCATAATGGCGCTGTCTGTCAGCCAACCCAACACTTTTAATAAATTAAAGTATGCTACTTAATAATATATGTATTGTATGTAATGTAAGATTTGTGTGTAATGTTTTTTAATATTGTACTGAAATTTGACAAGATTAATACCACTGTAAAGTCGGTTAATAATCAATAAATTATTATTATTATTCAGTCTCGGCAACGTTACCATCTTTGTTTGTACGTACAGCAGTGTTTCTTTGTTTGTGCATTTTACACCTATTATTTTGTAAACACGAATGAGAAACAGAAAACTGAAAGTGCTAATACAAGTGAAAAGAAACGTAGGACTCATAAACTGAACACGATTGAGACAAAGATGGAAATAATTAGGTGTGCCGAAAGCTGCGAATCTTTAGCTTCAATCGGATGCTCATTGGACTTAAGCCGGTCGAGTGTGTGTTCAATTGTGAAGGAGAAGAACAAACATAATAATACAATACGTACTGTGGCATTCTGAATAAACGCCACATTTTTTTAAAGAGCAAGGAACCGATCTACACATGCTTCGATGATGTTGGCAATATCCCATTAGCAGACCGCGAAACAATTTGAGACATAATGATTGTGCAGTAGCTTGGCTTTCTCGTGAATGACAATTGAACTCAGCGGGACTTTCTTGATCACTTCTTCACTTTTCTTAATCGATCTTATTGAGGACTCGTTCACACCAAGTAATTTACCAACTGATGAAGCAAATTCATTATGCGCAAGCCTATCTAAAACTTCAATTTTCTTCACCAAACGTCACTTTTTTGCCCTTTTTACCAACTTTTCTTTCATGTCAATAGATGGATATATACTAGAAGATTTATTGGCCGATTGAAACGATTTATCTGCAGAATTATAGAAATATGAGCACACTCTCACGGCATCTCAATTCCAATTGTTAGGTTTTTGACGTTGTCATAAGTATATGTCAAAGTTTGAAATAGCCCTCTGATACCCATTAAAAGCTTACCCATATAAAAGCATTGAGCTCATTGCCATGGTAACTGATTGTTCAGACAGAAAAATTACCAACTTTTTTCGATAAAAACTATAAATTTATGCTAAATCTACATGGATTTGAATTTTGTCATTAAATATATAAAACTACAATCCCTTAGTTAAATTTCTGAGTTGAAATCTTGATGGGAAATAATTTGAAAAAATATATAAACCTCTGCACCAATTTACATGCTTTTCTTATGGGGCAATAATGGGGTAAAAGCAACTCCTAAAAATTGAAGTTTTAACTATTTTGTATCGTGCAAAATTTCAAGTCTCTAGCTCATCAAGAAGTGCCTTATAATTTTTATTTATTATTTTTTTCTTATGCAACAATAATGGGGCATAACATACCATAAAATTTGGAATATTTAGAATTTTGGATTTTTTCCATCAGCTGCGACCAAAAACCTATAATCGTGCTAAATTTCAAGTTCCTAGCTCATCTGGAAGTGCCTCATAATTTGTATCCTCCTACATAAATGTGTATATCAGGGGCGCATATTCAGGGTGTGCTAGGTGTGCGATGCACACCCACTGAATATCATGATATATATTATGAAAACCGTCAGTATGCTGGCAACTATGAAATGCATTTGTGCCGAAAAAGTTCTGCACACAAAAATTCGTTCACTGGAAGATCTCTAGCAAAGTCACATGATGTCACCGCACACTTCTTACCCCTCTGAAGTGCTGAATAGAATAGTGGTGCAGTGGAGAGAGACTGGGGTTACGCATAGTACGATCTGAGTCTGCACACTTCTACCCTCGAGAAGCCTTGGGCAGCGGAGAGATACTTGGGTTATGTGTTTTAGTTTATCCCCTGGAAGGTGTGCACTAAATGAACAGCTCTTAGGAGGGATTGGGTGTTTGGTCAACAGCCAGCAAGCTGTTGAGTGAATATGGCAATGTATTAATAAGCATTCTTTTCTTCTATTAAGGTTTCTATTATATTAGTTTTCTGCTCATGTTTATTTAAATTTTTATCTGTTACTTTTTGACAATTTTTGAAATATTTACCCATTTACAATGGGAATAATGTTGAAATTTTACTAAGTGTACCATTTTCAATTAGGATTGCCAACTGGCCAGTTTTTGACCTGCCTGGCCACTTTTTGACTGGCCTGGCTATTTTTTTAATCATGGAGGTCGATTGCTGATTTCATCTTCAAAGAGACTGGTTTTTTTGTAATACTAATGAAGGTAAAGTAGGATGTATAATCTGCCTAATATATAAAAGGCTTAATGTCACTTTGTGTATTATGCTTTTTATTAACGTGTTTCAACAAACTTTCCAACTAGGTAAAAAATTAAAATTTGTCAGGCATAATTGATTCATATGTGAAAAAGCAATGATGAAAAAAATCCTGCAAAAATACGTGGGTTCAACTTCTGGAGGTAATTTCTAATTCCCATAAGATAAAGGGTAAAAAATTATTTTTCGACGTACAGGCTTTCATTCATTTGGAATTTAAAATTACTCAGAAACTAGCTACGAAATCAAGACTTTGATGGTCCTGCAGCGATGTTCCCCGCAACTGCGCACTTATATGCAGCCAGCTTTCGTAATCGCCGAAGAGAATCGCAAAAGGCTCTCCTCGCTTTTGGCTCGGCCCCAGAGCTACTCGCCTTATATAGCACAAATTTCACCCCTATTTCCCATTCCTCCCTTTTTCCTATGGTTATATAATCTACTCAAGCAGTTAACCAATACGAAATCAAGAAGATTCACACTACCCACCGAACTTCCCCTCACCTGCTGACGTCATGTGACCGTCGGAGGCAGAAGGGTATTCCCAGAGACAGAGTGCTGAACGTAGGTCGCCATATGAGAGAGACAGCTGACATGTTGGGCTATGAGAGTGCAGAGCGGGTTGCTGTTCAAGACGAAAGAAGAAGCCACTACACGACAGAACGAGAAGAGAGTTTTCCTCATAGAGAGTGTGTGCCGAACTATTCCTGTGAAGACTGAACACCAGTTGTAACTATAAACAATACTACCGAAGTGATTTAAGTTTACGAGACAAGTTACGTCTCAAGTCTGTTTGCCTTGGTTCTGTCATTTGTACCTAATAATATATACGACACTATTGATGTAATTTAAATTACGAGACAAGTTGCGTCTCAACGCTATTTGCTTTTCTGTTCGTTATAATTTGTACTAAATACAGCAATTAGTTAGATATTGATGAGGCATTCTAATTGGGTCGCCACAGTTCTATGCCTAAAAGATAAAGAGTTATTGCTATTGAAGACAAAACTCGAATCCATGCAGAATTAGAGTAAAAGCAATTGACCATTTTTTCATCTCTCTTCACAATATCCATTTTTTCTTCTAAAATAGTGCTACGTCACTTCTTAGCAGCACTAGCACTTTTACTCTGACTGTGATGCTTATCAGCGATGATTGCAAGGGCAACACTTAGGTTAATTTGTGCAAAAGCAAAACACACATTACAAGTTTATATAATTCTCCAGAGGCTGCCTTTGGTACAGAAAATAATTTTCTATATTCGGTAGTCGTTCTACTTAAATTTAAACATATTTTTTCAATGTTTTTGTCATTTTCTATTTACAAAAATGTTAAGTGAACATATCTTTTTATTCAAATTAAGATTTGAAATTATTTAATGCATTTGTTCATTGCTTTTAGATTTAAAAGTGCTAAAAAGTCCTTCAAAGCATGAAATATTTTGAAGCACGGTACAGTGTAAAGACCTCTTTGTTTCTTTTCTGATTACATGAATATATATGTGAAGAAATAAAATTTATACTAACAAGAAAACAACTGCAATTTATAAGGTAAATAACATTTTTATTTTTAATCAAAATATATTTTTTAAAGCTATAATTATGCAAGCTAGCATTGTTTTTAAGTCTTTTCAGCAATATTTTTATAGTGAACATCTGCTTTATGGAAAAATATTTTTAAAACCTGAAAAATTACATAATTTTAGTGGTGCGTCTAATATATGGGAGTATAATGTAAAATGAAAAATACGGTATATATTAGTGATGCACCGAAGTTTGGCTTCGGCCTCGGTATTCAGCCAAAATCTGCTATTCGGCCTCGGCTTCTGGATGGCCGAATAGCCGAATACAATTTTTTTTTGATAAAACGAAAAATGATAATGACATACTAGAAGAAAGCTGAAAACACTAAATAAAAGCATAATACATTGAGTTGTTCCCAATACAATTCACATATCTCGGATTCAGCCTGACAATTATGTGCTACTCGTTTTTATGGCCTACAACGTATAATATATTAGTGTGTTCCAATATATGGACAATTCGTTTATTTAGAATACTCCTTATTAGTTGGAATTTTTTATGTTTTACTGTACTGTTTAAGTAGCAGACAACCTCTAACATCTGGTTCACATTTTTGCATGACGTAATATGATATATAAACAGTAGCGCCATCGTGCCACAACCAAAATGACACATTATCAACTGAGTTTTTGTTTCATTTTTGAATTTCATAAGTGCAGACATTTTTATATAACAGAATATATAATAAACTTAACAGGGCTGCGATTCTTTGTATATATCTTCATATTAACAAAGAATTTAAATAGATTTCTATAGAAAACATAGTGTTCATTAGTTGGTACTTCAGGTTGGTAGTGTTTTAAGAATGATTTCAGAAATTCCCCAGGAGGAATATTCTTGCGATTGTAACTTACTTTCACAGTCAACATTGGGGATGTGTGCACACCTTGTTTTCGAAGCGAGCGACCAGAACCGCCGTTGTGGCAAATAGTTTGTATTTCAGCGTTTTATTTGTAGTTTTATTGCCGTTTTAAGTTGTGTTCTTACACTGTTATGGAAATGAACGAAAATTTAATTTCCGAGATCCAAAAGAGTTCCAACTCATAGAATTAAAAAAAAAAATATTTTAATCATTTTTGACTGATTACCAAGGCCGAAGCCGATATTCGGTGCATCACTAATTTATGCTAATGGAGATATTTGGCCTTGGCCGAATACTGATTTTAATATTCGGCCATTCGGTATTTGGCCAAAATGAGTACCGTATATACTCGTGTATAGTACGAGTTTTTACTACCAAATTTTTATTGCAAAAATTGGGGATCATACTATACACGAGTAATGCATTTCAGGATTTAAAATTCATGTATCTTCACGGGCATTTTCGGTGAAGTTATGCCACCTGCACGCATTCTAATTGTAGGCTAACCTTAACAGTGGGGTCCTTTATCGTTGTTATGTTGCTTCGTGAAGAGTAGAATCTTTTTCATATATACAGCTTCAAATTCACAAATACTTGATATAAGTGACGATTTACAGGCACTTCCTTTCTTGAATTTTATGTATGTACATCTTTGTTTGCGTCTTTTTACAAGGGATGGATTGGAACGAGTTGGACTAAAAGTATTGTAGACGACGTAACTTTATGGAATTTCGACATCTTGGAAAAAAGAAATTACTTTGTAATATTCAACAGTCTTTATTGTTTCTTCAATCACACACCGATCGGTTTCCACTACAAAGTCATTCTAAAGGTGTTACGTCGGTTAGTAACACCATTAGAATGATTTTGTAGTGGAAACCGGTCGGTGTGTGATTGAAGAAACAATAAAGACTGTGGAATATTACAAAGTAATTTAATTTTATCCGTTATCCCTACCTATTAAATAGATGAGCGAGTGGAACCATTACATACGCGGAACGTAATCAAGACGTACTAGAATTGAAACGATTTTATTTCACCTTGTGCAATCATGATTCATATCACTTTTTATTAAATGTTTTAGGAGTAAGATACTTAACTTATCTGAATTTTAGTGTACTCGCAAGAAATACTATTTACGACATTTACGGTCTATTCTATGGTGGTGTGGAAAATCAAGGTTGTTCGATATATCTCGCTTGTAACCATCGAGCTATCGAAACAAAATATATCGACCATGGTGGAAAGCTGGGGTCGTACTATAAACGAGATATATGAAAAAATCAGGTTTGTTTACAAAAAAATCAGGGGTCGTACTATACATGGAGTCGGCATATACACGAGTATATACGGTATTCGGTGCATCTCTAGCATATATACATTCTTATGGAAGAGAAAAGATAAATAAGGATATCAAGGGCTACTAGGTGTTTAGCGAGGGAAGCCCAGTGAACACTTACCAATAGGAGAGCTGCTGGGGCCATTCAACACCCAGTTGCCCTTGATACACAAACATGATCATTCTATTGGTTCAATACTGAATTACATGTTACAAAAGGAAAATTATGACTTACCAGCACATTCTTGGCCCTCAAAATATAACCAGAATGTAAAGGAGGCACATTGAGGATATCTGATACCAAGTTAAGGAGAAATTTCTCTCCAAAATTACTTTCATCCTCCAGGTAGATCTTAAGATGATTATTAGAGTCATCCTGTTGGGACCCTGGCTGTTAAAATGCAAAAAAATATTCTATTTCAAATCTAAAGCATTAAAATATGACAATGAATTGTTAAGTGTTTAAGTTTTGTAATTAACTATAATCCTTAATGTAAGCACAAAGCAAAAATTACATTCTCTTACAAATGGATAGTTTTTATTCCATTAAAATAATCAAATTTATGGTAATTCTATCATCTAAGTGAGCCTTACCTTTACAGAAACAATGACACCAATTAAGTTAATGCACCTGGACGATGAGGTAATGCATACCAATTTAGTATACATCATTTTTGTATTGTCTAAATCCTACAAAGAATTTAATCCAATTAACAACATACCAAATTATTATAATTACACAACAGATGTTATGGCATATGCAACTTAAAGGATTATAATGCCTCATGAGCTTTCTTACAGGATATGTAGATTCGTCACCATCTATTGAGCCCTCCAACTCTTCTAAAGCATGATTATTTCTAGAAACTATAGGTGTGGAAGACGGGAGTAGTGACTCACGTCTTTTCTCTAAATCTTGGTTGGTATTTGATACATAATCCTTCAAAATGAATTTTATGATTGTAGAAGGAAATGCAAAAAATAAAGAATAAACAATTTATTAATGCTGGAGCTAAATTTAGTTTTAATTTAATTTTTGATAAAATTTTATAGTTTAAACAACACAAACATGCCATTTGTTTTATTTAAGTTATCTATACCTTTATTTTCATCAGTTGTACTAATTTGTTACTTTCTTCTGGAGTGGAATTTTCTTTATTCTTTCGGCCAACAGCGACTTGATACTCATACTTATGCTCCAAAAGATGCAAAAAATTAATTAAACAGCTTTTAGAGATTTCTGGATTATGAATGACAACAAAATCACCTACATTTGCTGGCATACTTGATATTTCACCATAACCAAACAGAGCAAATGCATTCCCAACTTCTTCATTTGGAAGAACTGAAATTAATAAGAAAGAATTACCTCATAACTTAAATAAAATTTAATGAAAAAACAGAAAATGAAACCACTCATTTAAAAATATTAAAAAATACACGTATTCAAGATTAATCACTTGCCTTCGCGTAAGATATACTTTTTAAGGCACAGCGCATCATTCCTCTTTTTCTTCTCAATAATCCGACCCTGAAATTAATCCGCAGATGAAGTATGATTAATTAGTGAAATGAAAATTAATATTCAGCACAAATAAAATACTCCATCATTCATTTAGCACAGTTACAATTCCTCCAAAGAGTGTACTTTCCAAAAGCATCATTCATTCATTCATCTTTACTCTCCATGAGATCATACAGACATATGATATTGGACTCGTCATACAAATAATATAAAAAACATCATAGGCATAACATAAATCACTAGTAAAAAATAAAGTAAATAAATAATAAAGCACAGCAGAAAAAAAACAAATAGAGCAAGATATATCAATTGGATTCCAAGTATTCCCCCACGCTATAGAAGCAGTCTTGTACTAGATATTCAGATAATACAGATTTGAAATGCTTCATATTGGTAATAGTTTTAATCTTATCAGGAAGATGGTTAAATAATTTAATAGCCACTGTTTTTGGACCTTGTTGATGGAGTTTGAGGTGTGTGTACCCAACATGAAGGTTTGTGCAAGTTCTTGTGTTATGGTGATGGTAAGCATTGTGTTTTGGGAAAAAAGATTCGATTTAGCCAACTGGATAAGACTGTAAATGTAAATGCAGGGCACAGTGAGTATTTTTAACTTACTGAAGGTTTCTCTACAAGAGGCTTTATAAGGCAAATTGGCCATACAATGAATTATTTTCTTTGTAATCTAAAAACTTTTGATTGGGTATTAGATCCCCAAAAGATGATACCGTATATTACCCTGGAATAAAAGACACCAAAATAAGCCATCTTCAAAAGAGCAGGGCTTACAGTTTTCCTTAAAACTGACATAAGATAAAAGACGGAGGAAAGTTTATTTAGTAAATAGTTGATGTGGTTGTTCCAGGTAAGAGTGGAATCAATGTACAAACCAAGACATTTGACATCATCTGTAGCTGAAATGTCATTGTTGTTATATTTGAAGGAGAAGTCATTGTTTGAGAGTGATGGGGAGAATATCATTGTGTTTTGGCTGCATTTAAAATTTGATGATTACATTCACACCAATTGTGAATTTGGGACATTATTCTTATGATAGTGGGAGTAACAGCTAAGCTACTTAAAAAGATACTAATGTCATCTGCGAACATAGTTAGTTTAAAGAGTTCGGTAAGTTTAATGGTTTGTGAGAGTTCATTGATAAAAATAATGAATAATAGGAGACCAAGGACTGATCCTTGAGGAACTCCACAAAAGGTTTTGATGACTGAGGATGAGTAGCATCGACCATCATGGGAAATTAAAATAAATTGAGATATATTAGACAGATAGGTAGATAACCAGTTAAGGCCTACACCCCTTATTCCTAAGGTTTGGCATTTACTGAGTCAAGTTTTGTGATCCACCAGGTCAAAAGCTTTACTAAGGTCAAAAAATAAACCTGTTACTTTATTATTTTTGTTAAGTTCCTCCTGGGTGAAATTAATCAGTTCAAAGACAGCTTTCTCAGTTGATTTACCAGGCCTAAAGCCAAATTGAATTAGAAGGTTATGTTTTTCCAGAAAGTCGGTAAGTCTTTTACTATAGACATACTCAAAGATTTTAGAGAGTTCAGGGAGCAGTGATATAGGCCTGTAATTCGCAGGATGGTTTTTATTGCCTTTGCCTTTATAGGTAGGGATTACTTTTGAAACTTTCAGGACGTCAGGGAATATTCAACGCCACCGTTAACCAAACAAACTAGAAAATAAATATGGTGGAGTCTGAGAGACCCCATGCCTGTACTTGAGGGTTAAGATTGAAAAAGGGTATGAGGCAATAAGGTACTATGTCTCCTAAATTATTGACAGAAGTACAAGAGTAAGTACTCAAAATGCTAGCCTGAGAAGAAAAACGTGTTAATTTAAATGGAGAACATATGAGTCACCTATACATTGCTCATGACATCATACTGTTCACAAGAAGCTCAGTAGAGCTCTGTAGAAGATCTGAGGAGCTGAGCTGGAAAGCCAAATAGCTGGACTTAAGATGAATCTTAATAAAACAAAAGTCATGTATGTACAACTTCACACATACTGAAAAGATATATATTAATGGAACTGAACTTGAAGATGTGAAAAGCTACATTTACTAGGGCCAACATATCACTACCGATGGATCACTTCTTGGATAAATAAATTGGAGTGAAAAGGGCATGGTGTAATTTTGGTAGGAATTCAAGCATCTTCAAATCAAATATCCCAGTATTTCTAAGATTTTATGACCAATGCGTTCTGCATATTCTGATCCACGGAAGTGAAACACAAACCATGAACGCCTGAGTAGACCAGCCCCTGCAAACAACACAGGAGCATGGATAGATGTATGTTAGGTATCACCCTAAGAGAATGAAAACAGAAGACGGGTTTTTGTGACGTAATTAGAGTAAAGGCACTAAAGTGGAAGTGGGGTGGAGGACATTGCTAGAAGAAATTATCAGAGTTGAAAAAATGATCATAGTTGGACGTCAAGTGTCATAGGACTGAGCCCAAGAAACACTAAGATATCGAAAAGAAGACCTAAATACAGATGGAACACAGACACTTGGTAACCTTAGAGGATGGAAGTAGATGATAGAGAAAACTGGAGGAGTTTAAAAGCGCTCTTCATCCTCCAATGAAATGAAAAAGGCTGATGAAGATGATTACGTAAATAACGGAGTGATCATATTTTTCTTGAAAGTAATGATATTATGCAATGCAATCCACTTACTTTAGAAATAAAAAGCAAAAGTAAAATTATGAAGTTAATATTTTAAATGGAAATGCTATAAGTACCTTTCAAACTTACAATAACATAATTACTCTCAGGCTTTTCCGATAATACGTCAGATATGGAATGATGCTGTCCCTCACAATTCTTCTTCACCTCTGTCAAAGCATCATGATCAGAAGTTCCAATTTCAAATTGTAACTCCAACACTGATACTGGTTCACCCATAACTACGTGCTGTGAAAGAATTAAGATCGGCTACTCAAATAAACTCCCTCCATTACATCGAAACACGATTACCAACATAATGAATTTTTAGGTATATCCGCTATATCTAATGGCTTCAGGCAGTGTTGCCAATACCGTGGGATTTTCCCACGATGTAGGGAAATTTCGGGTTAAATCTCGGCTCCGTGGGAAAAAGGTAACTTCTTAAAATACTGCTCGAAATGTGGGAAATTTTCCTATTACCGAATTTACTAAAATAAAATAAATTTTAAAATTTATTAACGCATTTTATTTTTTGCTTTCAAGTCTTTCAATTTTCGTTCATTTATTTATTATAAAAAGCAATTAACCCAATTAATAACTCAGTAATGACGCATTAAAATGTATAATAGTTCACTAATGGAATATACACATATATACACACATAAATACAGAAATATACATATACAGACATATATACATATCCAGATATAAATACATATAGACATAAATACATATGACACAAATATACATACACATATACAGGGTTGGACTGGCCCGGCGGGACACCGGGACATTTCCCTGTGGGGCCGGGTCGATCGGCTGACAAAACCATAATTTTATCATTTTAGTATCCGTGAATTGAGATATGGAAGAACAAATTATTATGTCTGTCTTTAACTAAATTTCCTGCTGGTTCCCTTTCCAATTCTTTACCATATCTCCTTCCTCTCTCCCCTTTCCTCATCGCTTCTCTCGCTCTACCTGCTCCCCTCCCTCCCCCTTTGTGTACTCGCCTTCAAGTCCAGGGATGTCCCTGCACGCCGGGGTCTTCCCCAACTCCGTAGTGAGTAAACAAAGGAGGTTGGTCGAGATTGAAGTAGCCTTTCTCGAATAGTGTGTGACAGAATAAACAAGTCTAAGAAGTATGGGATAACAGTAATCCCTTTCTCACAGCCAGAAATTCACTGGTATTGGCTGGCCGAATTTTCCCTCTTCTTATCCTCATCACCCCTCGCCGTTATTCTACTAATTTCTAGATACGCCCTAATTTGCTTGCTGTCAGCTCTCGAAAAAGGTGACGATGACGTCAATCATTTTCTCACGCTATCTTGTCTTATTACTTCATCGTTCAGTCCAACTTACTCGGAGGTGGTAGTTCAATCCAGTAGTTGATAATTTCATTCTGGTGATCGCGAATAAAATATTATGGTGCGTAACTTCTTATTGCACTTATTGTTATAACAAATATCAACATCACACACATTATTGTTTTTCAATTTTAAAAGTTCCCTTTCATAATTTTCTTCCTCTTCAACCAAGAAAGTATAAAATGTCGCAGCCGTTGTATTTCTCAAGGGGCTCACCTTCTATTACACGCTTCATGTAGTGAATGTGTGGCTACTTCCCTGTACTTCATTGTTAACTCTTGACGTGTTATCTGATTCAACGCGTCACAGTATATATTTTACAATTATTAATAAATATCTATCAATTTTAGGGTTTGGTTAGATATTTCCTGACTAAAATTCCGTGAGAAAAGTTTGAGATTTTAATCCGTGACATTTCCGCATTTAATTTAGGCTTTCGCTGACGGCAAATTTTTTCATTTATAGAAGATCCTGCTAATGCTAATCCGAAGCATCCATGCCCAAAGCGAGATTCGAACCCGCGACCTTTGGGTTTGAAGGCAGACGCACTACCAGTCTAACCCGGCCGACTTCAAAGTATTAAACCACAACTTCCACTTTAAAATTTCTTAAAATATAAGATGTAGGTATATATTACGTATTTACTCCGTATACTTCTGTGGCTGCCGAATAAGCATGGCGTTTTTTGTTATGTAAGCCATTTGCATTGTCTAGATGTTTTGGTGTACTTCTACAATTTCCAGTTTTATCGCTTTTTATTATTTAAAAAATTACCCATCCATTGAATATGGCATCAAAATAAATACCTAAAAGCAAGGAACAGGAGAGAAAAGATTGGTTTAACGCTAACACAAAAGCTGGAACTGATCAAACGAATTGAAAAAGGAAAAAATAGAGCAGCCATAGCAAAAGAATTCAACATCGGATCTTCCACGCTCTACGATATCAAGGCTCATAAGGCTAAATTAATGAAATTTGCATCATCTTCTGAGACGAGTAAATCAATTAATAAACATCATACGCTTCATAAGCCAAAAATTGAGGAACTGGATAAAATATTACATGACTGGTTTTCACAGTAATGTTCTGAAGAATTAAATAATTTCGTCCTTTTCTAATAGAGTAAATAAAGATAAATAAGAAAGATAAATAAGAAAGATATAATCCAATAAATTTAATTTTGGGAACAGGTTCACAGCCGTAATCCCCAAACTTCCTGGACGACCTAAACTTTTCAATAGTCTTTTTGTTTTGCATGTAAGCATAGCAACGTATTAAATAAGAATGGGTAAATAGTGTCTATATCTAACTACGTGTGGAAGAATTAAAATTGAAAATGCAAACCCCATGCATAGTTATGTTTGGGGAGTACTATAGTGAACCTTAGCCCAATTTTGTTTGGTTATTGCTAAATTTGCGATGTCAAAATCGAAAATCGCTCCCATAACCGGATATTTCTCCTAACCGGCTTTCCACATTCCCCATGATAGCCGGATAACACAGCTTTTACTGTATTTGCAGTGAGTCGACTTCAATGCCGTACTTACATATGCAAAGAGATGCTTATCAACTTCGCGGCATGTAAAATGTTCGACTGCTATTACGTACGATTTATTAAATGGTCAATTAATATTATTATTAAGGTCATTCATTTACATAAACATTTCACATTTTTACTATCAATTTCAAAACAAAGGGAGCGTGGAAATTCATATGGAAGGGGTAGATGGAGGAAGGGGACCTCTACGAACAAGTGCGCGGTAAACGGGTGGAAAGTATTCATTACTTATCGCTCTGCTCGCCAAAATTCGTTATATATGGGGCATTTTTTTGCTACGGGACCAAACATTTGTTCGTTACAACCGAGAATTCGTAAAAGGCGTGTTCGTTACATCCGAGAAATTTAACCAATGCCCTTATGAGAAGTTCAAGGGACCGAGACATTTCTTCGTTATAGCCGAGATTTCGTTTTAGGCGTGATCGTTATAAACGAGTTTTACTGTATATACATACATAGTGATGAAATTTGTATACTTATAAAAATTGAGGAAATATACAAAATTGAATGCAAACACGTCTACATTTAACCCTTATCATTTATTCCTGCTCTGATTTAAAAACCTCACTGCCCAAAACAATCTCATTTTTACAAAACATTTGAGTAGTTCTTCTTTTGACTCTGAACAAGGTAGACATAATCCCTTTTATGATTCAGTATTCCTCAAAATACATTTCAAATGCATGGAAACATTATTTTCTAGCATTACAGTGCTGAAATGTCTTTGGAATAAATTCTCCCAGCTTTTAATGATTTCAAAAATATCATTGCTGGGCAACAACAAATTGCCAAAATCTTGCCCTAGTTGCTCATGACCTTTCAAGTAACTAAATACTCGGTGCTTCTGTGGAAGGACTCTACTATCAGAGCTGCAGAGCACTGATTGCTTACAGACCAACCAATTATGCCGTTTTAAAAAAACTTGACATATAAATCCTTCTACATAGTAAATGACATTCATTTCATCTACACCTGGATTTTCAATCTCAGAATCTTCAATGTCATCAGCAGCAGTACCTGTTAACTGTATTGTTGACATTTCAGGCGATTTACAAAGGAAATTACTAATTTTGACCAGCATTTTCTCAATATCTCCTTCACAGTTACTGTTATTGGAGAGTTTAGGAAGGGAAGTCAACATCAAATGTTTAAAATTTCCAAATTGAACTGCTGCAGGGCCATTCCACGTCAAAACGGTACAAGGTTGGACCTCGATGTCTCAGAATTTGACGCAATTTGCAGGGCGTACTTACCTCAGCACCAAACGAAGCCGTGCCAAGCCGTTTTGCGAAAATGTAATTTTTACAGGAATTACAGAGACCTGAAAATTCCAGGTTTTTCTCTGCATGGCGACAGTTTTTACCAAATATCTCAAAAACCGTTAGAGGTAGAGATGTGCGGTTGCACTCATTCGAAAGAGGAGATTGAGGCGCTTTGAAGGCATATGCCACAGTTGCTGTCTCTCAAAATTTAGTTTGTTTTGTTCAATGTTCAAAGTTGAACAGCATATTGAGCCGCCAAATATTTTTGGCTGATTTTTTTTATATGTGATGTACCGTTCATAGGTCCTCATGTGCGCCAAGTATGGTGAGTGTGTTTTTCCATTTAAGGAAGAAAAAAAATATTTTCGATCGGTGCACACCGGTGGATGACGCGCCCGCCTGTCCTGTTGCCTATCCCAGACGCCCAAACTGCTTTCTCGTGGATGAGGGTAATATTCACTCAGTGATTCTTAAACGTTCTCTATTTACTTTTTGTCTTTCGTAAAATTAAATCATTTCGTAAGTTCCTTTGTTCATTTATTTTTTGTTTATTATTGTGGTCTTGCTGGTTTTACTTACAGTTTTCGTTTTGAAGAAATCGTCACGAAACTTCGTATAGGTATATAATTTTACCCTGCAGGTAACACAGGCTATATGGCGATAAAAATTGCGAAGAAAGAAACACAAAGTGCGGCATAGAGTTCTTCACAGCAAACAATTTTTAAAACTACGTAAGTAACTTAAATAGTCAGACGTAGATTTTCCACAAATTGTGATTTTCAAACCTTTGAAGATATCGTCACAAAACTTCGCATAGGTAAATAATGTTATAACATAGGCTATATGGCAATAAAAATTTTGGGGGGGGGGGGGGGGAGAGGCTGTTTAAATCAATAATTATTTTCCCATAAGTTTACACGTAATTTTCGATTTTTCAGAGTGCAAGATTTTCTTCTTTCACTCCTCTAAATAGGTAATTACGAACAAGTTTTCTTCATTCTTGCTTTATTCGATGGTTAAAACTGTACTATCATATTCTTACGATGTTGACATGTTACACGGTCAAAGTTTTAGATTCAATAAATCCGTGGAAATTCAACGGGCAGTTCTGCTAGTCTATTATAACATATTTTGAAGGGTGTGTTTGTTGGTTTGTTCATGGAACTCCTAAACGATGAAAGCTAGAATAACCAAATTTGGTACGATTCTTACTTACATCCTAACTTACGTTAGTGTTTGGTCAACCGGGATTACTCATTGCTGCCTGATGCTGCCAATATAGGGGATTAACATTTTTCCATAAGATAACACGCATGAATCCATTTATTTGACTTGTAAGGTATTCTTCCTTCAAGCTTAAAAATAGGTAAATATGGACCGATTTTTTTCGTTTTTGTTTTATTCGACGAATAAAACTCTATACTATCTTATTCATGCGAAGTTTACATGTTACACGTCGAAGTTATCAGAAATACGCTATGTAAACATTTCATAGGCATAATTACAAAGAAATGAAGCTGGATTTGACGAAAGTGATATGATAGGAAATAAAATTATCGTTATATTTGAATGCAATACGTTCGGAAACGGATTGTTACAAGCAAATATGATTAATTGTTAAGAAAAGCTAATTGTAATTTTAAAAGTATCTACTATATATTTTAAATAGTTTGTATGTTGTGCTGTAGTAGCTTCACTAAATCCGTTGAAATTATGGTTGAAATTCAACGGGAAATTCTGCTAGTAAGAGTATAAACAAATATAAACACAAAATAAAAATGTTTATAGAGAAGCATAATATTCTTTTCATTTGTCTCTTATTATTTATTATAGTGTTTATTTTTGTAATTTGAGTAATTTGGTACGACATCGGAATATTTGCTATCATTTATAGGAATTGTGTTATTGTTGGTTGTTAGGACTAAGGCAAAGAAAGAGCGTTTGTTCGAAATGTGGGGATTACCCACTCAAGAAAGAAATCACGAGCTGCTTTATTATAGACACTGTGTTTGTTATATTTTTATAGATAGTATTTTCTGGACTAACACTATCCTATAATCACCTTCGGATTAATACACGGCCTTGGATCCCCCTGATAGTAGCGCCACAAACGGCAACTTTGGGAACCGCGCAGTGCTGAGGATTGTAGTTGTAACCACTGTTGCCAACGGTAGCGAAATTCTGCTACGCGTAGCGGTATTTGAGCTTATGTGAGACGTAGCGGCGGCGATTCAAAAATTGCTAAAAAGTAGCGACTTTTGAAATATTATATTGAAATAAAAAAAATAGTTTTAATTTTCGTGTCAACTTCGCAGATTTTTATTTAACATTATATACATTACGCAGTTTTCTATTTTGTAGTGTAGTGGCGACAATGTATGACTGTTTTATCTGGCCTACAGGCGACGCGGTTCCCTCAACTCGGGGAATCCCAGGTTGGGCCAGGTTCTATTCAGTTTATTTCTCACTCCGGTCTATATATTATGTACAATTCATATCAATATGAGTGCCGTAAGGAATTGTTTCCATGAATTTATAACGCTATTTAACGAGTTGTATAAGAGTTTGTTTAAGGAAGGTAAAATCTATCGACTACAGTGAACGAGACAACAAAAATAAGGCATTTGAGGTATAAACGGAGAAATTAAAAGAAGCGGACAAGGAGACAAACGAAGATTCGGTAATTTTCTTCAATATAATGTTATAAGTATTGTGATAGGGTATTTAGTTTACCCATAATTTTATTTTTATTTGTTTTACTATCCAGATGGTTAAAAAATTGATTTCTTAAGAGGGACATTCCGCCAAGAGCTTAAGAAAATTACAATACCTGGACAAAATCAATTTTCACCGATTTTTCCCCTGCAAGTTAAAGCAACTAGGTACGTATTAAATATTAATATTTGGTGTTATTGAAATAGCTAAAACATCCTCTCTATGTAAGTACTGATCGTAACTTATACAGTATTTACAGCAGCCCTAAATGGATAAAAAACATTGTGAGTGAAGATGAGTCGAATTCGGACCTGGAAAGTGGTTCTACTCCAAAAAGGAAAATGGCAGACCGAGGGGAGCTTTCTAAAGGAAAAAGTACATGCAGAAGGCAACTATTTTCCAAAAGTTGGTTAAAAGAAGAAATTTTTTGAAATTGGTTGGAGCCTGTACCATGGAAGAATGCCTGTACCCTCAGACACAACTAAAGCGAAGTATAGGGCATGCAATGTAGTTTAAGGGAGCAAAAGAAGTGATTTGATAAAACATTCTTCCAGCCAGAGGCATCTTACAAATGTTAAAAGTTTGGACAAGACAGTAGATATTACTAAAGTATTTAAATATGCAAATGAGCGAAAGGATCATGTCGTGGCTGACATTAGGTTCAGTTTACTAGTGGCCACACATAATTTTAGCTTCAATTCCATTGGCCATATAATAGAAGTAGCGAAGCTTAATTTTAAGGATTCCGCTATTGCTAAAAATGTTAAACAAAATCGCACTAAATGTACAAGTATTGTTAAAAACGTTTTATCAGCCGCAATTAAGGAACAATTACGTGAGGAATTAAAAGATACCAATTTTTCAATACTTGTAGATGAAAGTACTGATATAAGTAACATCAGATTACTGTGTATTTTAATTAGATACAATTATAATTCAGAATTAAAAACACAGCTTTTAGACTTAGTTAAAATAGATTCTGACGAGGTCACAGCCAGAGGTCTGTATTCACTTTTTGTAAAATGCATGAAAGATTTTGGCCTAGATATTAAAAATATAGTCGGGTATTGTTCAGACAATGCCAGTGTAATGATGGGAAAGAAAGTCTTTTAAAAATTATCTTTTAAATGATAACTCTGATATTGTTGTAAATGGTTGCATTTGTCATTCGGCGCATCTAATTGCAGCAGCTGCCTCACGAGAAATACCTGGCAATATTGAAGGTTTTTTACAAAATATTTCAAATTACTTTTCGCGAAGCCCAAAACGTCAGTGTATTTTAGAAGAATTTCAGAAATATATGCATACTTCTAAATTAAAAATCATCAGCCCCAGTCAAACCAGATGGTTAGCATTATCAAATTGTGTTAATCGAATATTGGAGCAATGGGATGTGCTTTATAAGCTTTTTAGGCTAGCTTCCTTTGAGGATAAAAATCCAGTTGGAAATTTAATATTTGCTGAAATGCAAAATCCATACGTAAAGGTATATTTTTATTTCTTTAAGCACGTCCTGCCCTTATTTAATCAGTTCAATGCTATGTTCCAATCCAAAAAAGTTCTCGTAGATGTTTTATATACAGAATGCAGGAGGTTTCCACGATTGTTATGTACAAATTTTGTCAAACCCTGTTATTTTAGTGATGATGAAAAATTAGATAATTTAAATATATTTGATCCTCACATACTGCTTTCTATCAATGAAGTGAAAGTTGGAGCAGGAACTATGGAGTTATTGAAGTACTGTGATAAAAATGATAATGAGCAATTTAAACTTACCTGTGTAAAATTTTATCAAAAGGCAGTCAGTGACTCAATTAAAAGATTTCCAATTAAGGATTCTTTTTACAAAAATTTACGTTTTTGGTACCACAAAATGCTCTTAACGAAAGTTTAACGTGCGATATTACACAAATACTAAACAATTTCAAAAAAAAAATTGACAATAAAAGGTAGCTCTGAATTAAATATGCTACAAGCATATTTTTCAAAAGAAAAGTAATCTCTTAAACTGTGAAAAATACATTGAATTTTGGACCAAAATAAGCAAATTTAAAAATTTTAACGGTTACTATATTTTTGCAAATATAGGAAATTTAGCATTATTAGTATTAACCCTGCCCCATGGTAATGCTGATGTGGAAAGAGTGTTTTCTATGATGTCCGTTATTAAATTTAAAAAAAGAAATCGTCTTTTGCCTGACACGTTGAGTGACTTACTAAGAATAGAGTTGGATTTAGTTAACCAACAAAAGTGTTGCATGGACTACCCTATGAATGACGAACATATAAAAAAGTTTAATAAATTTATGTATAGCTTTAAAAATCAAGATGTTGCTGTCAGTGTTGATTCATCGGAGGAAGACTCTGATTAAAATAAAAAAGTGAATTTTCAATATATAATTTTTTTGTTCTTACGTTGTGATCCTTCGATGACTCGTGCTAACTTATCGGATCTATATTAATAAAAAGTTTGAAGTACTTAATAGGTCATGTTGATAAATATAATCTGAGTAATAAATTACTACTTTTATTTACTTATTTTTTATCTATCCTTGGTATTTCTTCATATGTGGTTTATTTTTGGTTCGTGATTGAGAAGGAACTGTCACAGAAGACAAAGGTATTGTTATCTACACATCAGGTGCTGAATATTCATATTACAAGGTTATTCAGGTAAAGCATAATAGTCTATAATTTTCTCATTTTATTACGTTTCAATTCCATATATGTATTTTCCAGAATTTTTAATAACTCTCTTTTTATTATGTAAAACTATGATGTTGGTAATTAAAAAGGTCGGAAACTACGGCGAGATCGATTAATGAAAACATAAATACTCCTTAACAGTACTTTTATATTTTAATTATGATATTGGTGTTACCGAATATCGATGTTGCGGATTAAGTAGTTCTTTCAAATGCAGTGTTTTTTGAGCGTCATCTGTTTGGTATGAGGTGCCTTGGAATGCCGCATAAATGTGTAGCGGTGCAATCATGTTAACTTCGATTTGCAAAATGTTTAATTGCGTTAGTGTTCAATTTATTTATCTCCGCCTAGCGTTAATTTTCAAGTATATGTTGTACCTATTGTTGGTGGATAGTTTGATTTTCTTCAGTTAACATTTTTGTGAGATTATTCACTTTAAGTTTAAAAGTTATTATTGCTGCGACCCAAATTTGTTATTTCAGTAAATAAGAGGTCGTTTTCAATTACTTTTCAAGAGGCATTCAATAAATTAGATAAATTCATTGAGACTCTGTATCAGAATTAGATTACCCTGCAAATTTGATACAATTATTGCTGAGAAGTATTTTCCAATGGCTCATCATTTTAGTGACAATGTGCATACAAAGTCTTTCACTCCGAGGGAGTATCAGGTGACAGCAATACGCAATTTAATTAAAATATTATTTTAATTATAACGAATAATTTTCTAGGAGTTCCTTAAGCAGTTAGCAATTTCACCGCACGACTACAGTTACTGTATTGTCAGAATTATCCTTTCTTATAATCTTTGTAGACTGAAACTGTTTTATTTCAGGTGGAGTTGCTGGATGCTGCGAAAGAGAGAAATATTATAGTATGTCTTGGGACTGAATCTGGTAAATCTTTTATTGCTATGAAATTGATTCAGGAAATGGCAAATGATACACGAAGGTAATAAAATAAATCTTTAATACTCCTTAGAAAATGTAATATGTAGTTAATAATTTATTCACCCTATAAAGCTCTCTGTTGAAGTTAGCGTTATTTTCAAAATGTATGAACCACCTGTAAAATTTGATAATTGCCCAATATTAAGTAATAGTATCAGGTAGAGCAGACATTACATAGAAGGTATTATATACATTGCCATTTTGATGGAAACTATGTCTTGAAAACTTACTAATAAGCATCCAAAATAATAGCACTTCATGACATCGTCTTTGAGTTTCTGTTCTGGCTTCGTTTTTGTGGATTTAAAGTGAATGCATAGTATAGAGAAATATTTCCAGATTAATTCAGATTGAATAGTGTTAATTTATATCCTCTGCTCTTTACCTTAAACATTAATTTCATTGTATTACTTGATAGGGTTTCATATGAGAATACTTGCAAGGCAGAGGCATTCTTTACAAATGATGTAAACGTTTCACAAAGAACAATGTTAATGCCCTAATATAATGTCGGAATTCTTCTAAATGATACAACAAAGGGAGGTCAAAGAATAATAACAGTTATTCCATTTATTTCTACAACTTTGTCTTTTTTGATATGTCTAACATTTTTCTGGGAGATATGAGAGAAATTTTATTTTTTGTTAAGAGAAAGGTGGTATCCTTGCTTGGGTTACAAGAACCATTTATATCATTTTCTTTTTGACATTTACCCAAAAAGTCCTTAGTACCAAACATCATGAATATCTACTTAATAGATGAAAGATGCAGACATAAGGATGTGGCTTCATCATAAGGCAGTCATCTTTTTACTTTTTGTAAAGAATGCTTAATAATCTATATCAGCAATACTCATGTCAGTTGAGTTTTTAAACAGGCCAAATTGTTTCATTTTTAGGCGTGTTTCACTTTGTCAAGGGAGGCGTGAACCAAATAAGTTTGAGAACCACTGCCCTAGCGGAAGGAATTGAATTGAACTATATGATCATATGACTTGAGTGCATAGTCCGACAATATTAATCACTAAAAGAATACGTCAAACTTTAGTATACATAGAAATGTAAATATTTACAGATAATTATTCAGTTAACTGCATATGGGAAGTGTTTCTAACGATTTATTCAAAGCATGTGAGTCTTCATTTCGTCGTTTGAATGCTGAAATCATACATTTTAGTAAGTAGAACCATTACTACTAGCTTTTCGTACCCGGCTTCGCCCGGGTGCATTTCGGACTTCAAATAGTTATACTTTTTCCCGCTTAGAAGACAGCGTGAGAAAATGATACATACTAAAACTTCTCCTCTCCTTTCTGTAAACTACATTAGGAGTCTTGAAATAAAGTGGAAAGAACACGAAACGAACCAATACGAAAACTACCAAAACCACCATGAAAAAAGAAATGAATTAAACGCTAACCAATACCCGGTAGAAAAGGATGTAAACCGACAAATAAATAATCGTGGAACATAAATTAAGAGTACAACCAAAGAATATAAGTTCAATGTAAAAACCACCAAGAAAAAAGAAATGAATTAAACTGTAACCAATAGCCGGCATAAAAGGTGTAAACCGACAAATAGGTAATCAAGGAACAAAAATCAAGAGCACAACCAAAGAATATAAACATAGACTACAAAATGAACAACTAAGAACGAAAACAAACAAAGAACAAAAAATGGACACGAAACGAAAGCAAATGAAAACAACAAATTAACCAAAACCAACCAACGAATAATCTCCTAAAGCTCAATATATCTGATGATGGCGACTGACGCTTTCTATTCAGTTGCTAAATAAACAACCAACAATCACAAAATAGCGTGTCGTAGTGATGAGTAAATATTGATTACGCGGAATATGAGTTTGTATGTCAACATAATAACAGGAGAAACTAAATAAGAATACCTATTATTACTCTAAATAGATATAAAATTATTGATCTTAATTGTGTTTTCCATCGTAATTAATTGAATAATAGATTGAGATATTCGAACGAATCGATTTTAAATAATGTAGTAAAATGTTTTACTTTTCTAACGTAATTAATTACGCAGACACGAATTCTTAATTTTAGTTCAGAAGACATAATAAAGTTCAACAAAAGTATTATTCAAATAAAATCTTTCGAAATTCAGTGCGTTACGTGTTCAAAATGTTAATCTAATTTAGTTCTCGTATTAAAATAACAATTATTCAAGAGTGAACCTTATTTCCAATTGATAAAACTCTTTTAATTCAAAACGATATTATATATTACAAAAAAGTATCTAATTATTATTGAAACGCAAAATGGATGAGCATATGAAAAAACTTGCTATTTCTACGTTTACGATATGTTTATAGTTCAAACGTAATTTGTTTACATCGGTTGCTAAGTATATCCAAATGCTGAGCAATAATGAAAAATAAGATTTTCCCTTCAATTCGTCTTATTTGATCTGTAAGCCCCTCTTTTAAAAAATTATTCCAAAAGAGGAGATAATTTACCACAAAAAAGTCTGCGAGAGCATATGTCTGCGATATATATGTAAGGAGTTAAAAAATTCGAGAAATTTACGAAAAAATTTTAAATGGAAATCCCATATAAACGAAAATATTTTATTATAATTAAATAGTACACCGAATCGGTTTAAAAACCTTACTACACCACCGTACACATGATAACGGTTATTATGACACCTTCCTCTTTTTTCTGCGTGTTGTAGTTTCTGAGCCTTAGCAGAACATACATACATACAAACACCTTACTTTATAGATATGTATAGATAATGCAGTGGCGGAGCATGGGTTCAAGGGATGTGTTAGCCTAACCCCAAACCCCCCTTCCCCTTCCGTAATCACAATTCATGTAATATTACCGAAGCATGTGATAATCCACGTTTTTAATTTCACATTCCAAGTTCATTTTATTTATAATATCTTTTTAAAAGTTGAATTACTCGAAAACTACTGAAGGTAAAACATTGAAACAAAAACTAAAATAAAGGTAAGATAACAAATATAACTCTAGTGCGGTGTTTCCCAAACTTTTTGACCGCGCGAACCCCTTTTTATAATGATCCAGATATCGCGAACCCCCTCCTAGGTATAAAATAGTATAGGTATATAATTTTACCCTGTGGGTAACATAGGCTATATGGATGGCGATAACAAATTTTGGGGGAGGGAGAGCTTAAATGAATAATTATTTTCCCATAGGTTTACACGTAATTTTTGATTTTTCACAGTGCAAGATTTTCTTCCTTCATTTATCTAAATAGGTAAATACGGAGCAGTTTTCTTCATTTTTGCTTTACTGTATACTATGTTATTCTTGCGATGTCTACATGTTACACGGTCGAAGTTTTAGATTCACTAAATCCGTTGAAATTCAACGGGCACTCCAGCTAGTAAATCAATAAAATAAATAAATTTAAATGAAAGATTAACAGAAAAAAGAGTGAAATCAGCACAAATTCAAACAATTAGAGCAGATATAACTATGTGTACACTAAAACTAAATCTCGTGTCGTTGGTCGGGACCAATTACTCTGCAAAAATTGCTCCACGTAAAGTAGTTCCCAATTCGATCGGCTGTGTCAAAATCTCGAATTTGTTGAATCTCGAACGGTCAAATCTCAGGAGTCGCCTGTATACTTAATCGCAGCAGCAACTGATTCAGCTGTTGCAGCTTCGACTGTTATCTTAAGGTTGTGGAATCCATTACATCCTTTAAAACATTTAAATCATCCTACACTTGCAACAGAGGATGACATTTTTGGATTTTCAAATGAGCTTTTCACCTTAGCCTGAATGATCATGGTGGATAGAAACATAGCACGTTGGTTTTGATGCTCTAGTCACTGAGCAAGCATCCTCTCCGACTTCTCTATAAGACATACCCTAAATTGTGTGATCTTACTAGCTGTAATCCTTGTTGCACATTTACAACTCCCCTTAATTTTATCAGTGTGGTTCTTAAGGTTGATTAGGAGATGCCCATGGTATTGGCTATTTCAACCGTGCATGTGTTACGTTCATACCTTTAATGACATAGTTTCTCGTTATGGGTATTAGATTTCCTTAGCTTCTTTAGCCACCTTTAGCATTCCTATCGCTGCTCATACTTTTTTTGTAATGATCACTTTTATAAATAAAATAAAATGTCACTCGGGCTATGTACTGCATGGCCTGCAACTGCAGAGGGACTGAGGATGTCCAACTCATGCGGCACGAAGCTCATTAGTTCACAGATGTTTTAGTTGTTTGCACCACACATCATCTTAGATTGTTTCATGCAACAATTATTTTCTCATTGGGAAAAATTTTTCTTATCGAGTGAAATTTTTCTCATTGGAATGAAATCACCTTATATTATAGTAAAATCGTGTAAGCGAAGGATGGCTGTATTTTGAAGTATGTTAAGTTCTTTTCATTTCAAACGTGATTTAATATGTTATCAGTCTGGGAACTTCTGGGTCACACCTTTTAGTATAAATTTCTTTCTTTGATACTGGTTAAATATTTTGCTCACAGTCATGACTGCCTATGTTTCATGTATATTTAAAGGTACACATGAATGATAAGGGTTAAACAAATTGTAATTTAATTATATTAATATATCTTAATGTGTTTCATTAATAAAATAGGGCATTTGGATGCAGGAGAGATGGAGGACGTGGGGGCAAACGTACATTATTCTTAGTGGAGCAGAAGAAAAAAGCTAACAAGATTTCACTTGGCCTTATGAACCTTACAGACCTTACTGTTAGTAATATTTGGCGTAGCGAGTCAAGCTTGATTGAATGGAGCGATGGACATTGGATGCAGGAGGCACGATCACATCAGGTGAGGAGGAATGATTAAAATCTCTATAGAGACATACTATGGAGAATCTGTTTGACTAAGTTGTAGAATAGGACATTTCCACAGTAAACCACAAGTAATGCATTTTATTAATTAATGCTTTAAGATACTCTGCATTTTTATTAACAATTATGAAGTACCAATTTCTTTTAAATTGTTATGAAAATATCATTGGAAAATCTTGCAATTTAATTTGCAAGCAATATCTTCTGTGAATTGTGTCATTAGTCATAACATATTAATCATTTCTTATCCTTTGCTTTATTGTCTTTTTATTTCTCATAACTTCTGTTATAGATGTAATGTGATCTCCATTTTTCATAGTTCCGTTGCTTTAGAATGAAAATGTTGTTCTGTTGAACTAGTTAAATTAGTTAGTTTGTAATTAATAGAGAGAAGTTTTTGTAGGGCCTTTCATTCGACATAGAACTCAGCATGTGAAAAAAATTCTGATAAATCTCACTGTATAAAAAAAATTTTCAAAAAAAGCTTCTAAAAATTTGCATAAAATTAAATGAAAATTGCAATTATTCTGACAGGAAACAAGAAAGGATTATTTTACTAGTTCCATTTGCTTTAAGCAATTAAGACACCAAGCTGGAAGGTTTCTGGCCAGATACATCATTGCCTGTTATCTTTTTCTGCTTAGACTATTTGCTTTAGTGTTTTCTATCAATTAATATCGTCTTTCAGTAGTTTGTTTCTTTCTCTATTTGATGACTTGTATTGCAATTCAATATATATTGCAACACAAGTGTGTGGGACATCACATTAATGTACAGTATAGAACCTTTTATCCAGATTCCAGTTATCTGGAAATCCAGTTTACTGGCTATTTAAAAAAATGCATTTTTCCAAAATTTGTTAGGAGAAAGAAATTTAAATTTAAAGCCTTGCTAGTAATTACCTGGCTCACTACCGTCTATTGGATGCACTTCAGTCAACAAGTAAACACATAATTTGGTAGAGAACAAGGAATTTATATTGGAAAGTACCTGATTACCTGAGCCAACTAGGAAAATTGTGGGGCCAGGTGCAAAGTGTGCACATACAAATTATTTGCAGTGTTTTCATGTCTAACAATTATTTCTCTAGGTTCTGGTGATGAGCAGTCAAATGTGCTATACTATACTGAAACGTGGAATTTTAAGCTTAAAGTATGTAAACCTGCTGATAATGGACCAGTGTCATCGAGCAATTCAAGGCCATCCCTATACTAAGGTATTCAGTTTTACTATTTATTAAATTCTTCATCTCATCTAACAAACACTTAATGGTAATTGCCTCCCTTTTATTTTGTTTTTTAAACCATTGGCATGTGATTTTTCTTGTTAGATGTGGTACCCAAAATGGATATTTTTCTTGGTTCTGATCTGGTGAATAATTTGATAGACATTAAACTAATCACCATAGAGAAATTGCACAAAATGTAATATTAAAAAATAAAATAATTCACAATGTAGATGAAGGCACTTACCACGTTTACTCGATTGTATGCCAACCCCCATTTTTTCAACATTCAAAACATAAAAAAATCGTTATTGATCAACTGGATATTTTTCTTCTAAGTTAATGTGCTCTTTTAGAAAATGTCTCTAGATTTGTTTTTTTATTGTTGGCAAGTTTTGCAATGCAAATTTAACATGAAGGTAAACCATCTGAACTCATATTGAAATGAGTAAGATATTTGGTCCGTTCATTTTCAAACTCTTCGTGTTCATCTTCAATTCTTCTTATTTTTTTTAAACCTTCTCAACTTAGGATGTAACAGAAAATTTAGTTAATTTAAATAAACTCTGAAAACAATTGAAATGCATCACATTTAATCTTAAAAGTCGTAAATCTATAAAGAGAAATATTTTGAGAAGCCATCTAAAATTCGAGTAAGTTAGCGTAAAATGCTTCACCTGAGTTGAAATGAAATGCCCAATTGAGCATTTTAAAAACATAATCCTAGTGCAGGAAAGTAAAAGGAGTAAGAAAGTTTGTTAGTAGCAGAAGTACTTATGAAAAATAAGGATGCAGAAGAGGAGACAACCTAATTGTTCACTCTGATGGAATCCTGCACCAAATGTTTACAGAAAATTTGTGTTGAAAATGAGTTTCATTTGAATTCTCCAAGGCCCATGATTATTCCATCCCTAGTGAACATCACCTTGTCGATAAACAAAATTCGTGGAATCAGCTGATCATTTTGAATGATCCAGTTGCAGAATTCCATACGTGCAGGATAATCTTCAGGCTGAAGAGCTTGCACATCCTGATGGTGAAATGGATAATAACCGTAACGGTTAAGAGTTCTCCATACACTCATTTGTGGCATGTGGGTCTGTTCAGATATTCTACAAACACTGGTGGTTGGACTATTATTCACCAACTCGAGTATGAACTTCTCCTCACCTACTGTTTGTGTATGGGAAGCTCAGTCTTTGGCTTCAGAAATGCACCTTTTTCTCGTAAATACCTGTGCACGTGTGAAAACACTCGCCAATCTGGTGTTTGCCGAATTGGGAATCGCTTCTAGTATTCTCAGACAGCTTCTTTCTAGCTACTATCGCACGACCTTGTGTAGACCTGTGTGCTCAGCAATGTTGCTAATGGTTGACGGATATATATATATATATATATATATATATATATATATATATATATACATACATACATACATACATATACACACACACACAGGTAATCTCCTAATCTCCGATTTACGTCGAGGATGCATTCCTAGAAACGACGATGTATATTGAAACGACATAAATCGGAAATGATTTTCCCGTAGACTTAGCATTATAAAGGTGGGTGCGGTCCCAGAATCAAATTTTCGGGCTCGCTATTCTAAATTAAGCATCACTTGAATGCATATTAGAGACAAAACTTAGGTAAAAGACTTATTATGAAAACAGTAATAAAAGTATACTCTACGCTAATGAAAAATGATTGAAAGACATGTGACTTCCCAGTATGCTTATAAAAAATGATTCTCCTGTAGACTTAGCATTTTAAAGGGAGAAGCATTCCCGGAATAAAATTTTCGAACTCTCAAAACTAACGTAAGCGTCAATTGAATGCATATTAGAATTACAAAAAAGAAAGGATTTTGTATGGAGACGTAATAGAATAAAAATATAGACAATTAGCATTTATTTACCTGTATCATACACGTTTTAAAAAGTCTATGATGGAAGTTTGAGCAGCCTTTTGCTTCTTCTCTTAATACAGCTCCTTATAGCAGCACAAAAGTTCAATCAATCCTCGGTTTAATTTGCCGCTTCGTTCAATGTTTGGGTCATCTTCAACGAGGATTGCCATTCCCTTCTCGAAGAAGCTGAAGGCTTCAGACATACTCCTCGTTGTCAGCTGTTTCAGTTGCGGTGTTGACTCCATTTCCTCTTCCTCCTGCTCTACTGCCTTCAATTGCTCCAACTCGATCAGGTCCTCGTTGGTCAGGTCTCACCCATGCGACTCCAGCAACTCCACTACATCGTCTTGGTCCACTTCTTCAAATCTAATCTCCTTTGCCAGTGTCACAATATGCTGTTGGATTCCGCAAACATCGGTGCAGCCCTGGACATCTTGAACACACTTTGGCCAAATCTTTCGCCATACACCATTCATCGTAGCCTGAGTGACCTCCGCCCATGACGACCCAATGTTGTCTACCGCCTTCTTAATATTATAGCCTCTCCAGAACTCCCGAACTGATGGTTTGTCCTCCCCATCAGTCTCGGTGATCAGCTGTTGCATGGTCCGCCGGAGATAATATGCCTTGAACGTCGCTATCACCCCTTGGTCCATAGGCTGTAACAAGGAGGTCGTATTTGGTGGCATAAATACGACTCGTATGTTGTCAGCCAGATCTTCAGTGTTAACAGGATGTCCAGGGGCGTTGTCTAAAATAAGCAAGACCCTGCTGTGAAGATTTTGTTCCTTGCAATAATTCTCGACAAAGGGTGAGAAGAATGACGTAACCCAATCCTGGAACAACGACATCATCACTCTTTTGTTAGATCACCAAATTACAGGGAGATGAGCCTTGTTGTACCCTTTCATTGCCCTCGGATTTTCTGAATGATAAACCAAGAGAGGTTTCAACTTGGCATCTCCTTCTGCGTTGCCACCGAGTAGAAGGGTGAGGCGATCTTTTGCAGCTTTGAAACCCGAGGCAGTTTTCTCCTCCCTCGAAATGTACGTGCGGGATGGCATTTTCTTCCAATATAAGCCCGTCTCATCAACGTTGAAAACTTGTTTGGGAGAATAGTCACCTTCCTCAATCAGTTTCTTGAGTTCAGCTGGGAAACTTGCTGCTGCAACATTATCTGCACTGGCCGCCTCCCCTGTCAGACGAAGATTGTGAAAGTTTGCACGAATCTTAAACCTCCGAAACCAACCACTGCTTGCTTTAAATTCAGTCTCAACATCACGAGATGAACCTTCACCACCATCACGTTGCTTCAAGTCCTGAAAGAGCGACTTGGCTTTCTCCTGAATCAGAGACATACTCATGGGCACATTTCGCTTATTCATATCCTCTAACCACACAGTTAACAATCTCTCGATGTTCTCCAAAATACCATCTCTCCCCTTCGTAATACGAAATGCACTTCCGGGGTTCACATTTTTAGCGCTAGTTTTAATTTTTTCGTTGCTATTTACAATAGTTCTGACTGTTGTTGGAGGGAGGTTAAGTGCACGGCCAATGTCAACAGCATGCTCCCCACGCTCATAACGATTCACAACATCTAACTTAACTTTACGGGTCTTCTTGGCAGGTGTACTTGAAGATGAATTTATTGTGGAACGCTTACCACTCATAGTTAAGGGTAAAGGCTTACGCAAAAAAATGAGAAAAAATATCACTGCACACAGACTGCACGACCAACGCGAGAGAATGACAATTACATTAGGGTCTCAAAGTACATACGCGAAGTCAGTGTACGCGAACCCTGCTCATATGTGACTGGCCCCCTGATTTGTACGTTTTATGATGGCAGTCGGTGACGCATGAGAGGGGAAGGGAAGGAATGGAAAGGGGAAGCACTGAGGCGAAGGTGAGCGTCATAGCGGATACGCAGTATCAGTTTTACGATAATTTTACTTTAATAGTATGTATCGGCTTTACATATGTATACATTGTATGTACAAATTGTTTTCTATAGGAGAACCCCAACTTAGGCGAATTCACGCTTACCCTCGTGTACTTTGAGACCCTACTGTAGTAGATTGAGACTAAAATTTAACCCAAATATTTTTATAAGTGATCACATCCGAAGCTATTGAGGGGCAAAACTTTCTCCAATAGTAATACTTTGTCATGTTCATGGTTGCAAGACGAGACAAGGTGACATTTTTGGCGATAGACTCAAAACGACCGTGCGGTGCAATGTTGCTGTTCTTTCGAGTTGCAAGACGAGATGGGGTGATGTTTATGGCGCTCGACTCAAAACGACGTTATATCGGAGAGGAACGACGTTAAACAAAAAACTCTTCACCTGTTAGGTAACGACGTTATAGCGAAACAACGCAAATCGGAACGACGTAAATCGGAGGTTACCTGTATACACACACACACACACATATACACACACATATATATATATATATATATATACATACACTCTGAAGAATATGTGAGATGGTTTTCAAAGAAAATATACCAGAATTAGAATATACTAACAAAAAACCAACAACAAAATATATACAACCGTATGTTACATCATTCAACATCTAAAACTGGCCTGACCCATTATTATTATCATTATTATTTAATCACAAAAATATTGCTGTGACTCAATATTTTACTATTTCTTATGTGATTGCAACAGCAGCTCAGATAGTGAGACATTTTATTGAATGTGTTTGCTAATCTATATTATATTATACAAAACTTTGGCATCATTCTGTGTAAACTTATGACATCATAGTGATGTAACCCACTATTAATCTTATATAAAAGGCCAGGCTTTATCCCTTCTCTGTGGGGGCAAGTATAGAAATATACCTGGCAAGAGGGGACTATGGTCAGTTTTTGAAGCACAATACATACTCCCAGCCAGGGTTTCCTACCTTTGCTTGGATTGAAGGCAACCCTCTTAGCAGGAGGTATGAGTTCAGGTCAAAGAAGGCTGCCTCAATTTTATTTCAGAATAATCGATCAAGATATGTATTTTTTGATGAATTATTCGTATTCCCTGTAAAAAACTACACCAAAATAGATTTTGATTTGAGCTCCTGCGGTATTTTTTTAAGAAACCGAGCTCCAGCTATATCAGATGAGCTTGAAATTTGGCACAGTTGTATGTTCAACTTATTATTTGATTATTTAATTGTCTTAAAATCCTTTTTCTTGTCTTTATTAGTAAAATGGAGGATGAAAAAGAAAAAGAAAGGAATACATGAAATTATATCGCGAAAGAATTAACTTGATTTTTTAATTTTTAAATGAATATCACTAATACAGGGGCAGCCCCTAGCTCTAAGTTAATTGTATAACATCTGATGAATTTGTAAGTATTCAGCCAAATTTGAATTAAGACATTGCTTATATTCTTCAGAAGCCTTCAAATAACCTTTTTGAATGCAATGTATCAATTATCAATCTTTTTAATCCAAACTTAGATTATGTCAGAGTTCTATCAAAAGCTACCTCAGAAGCGGAGGCCAAGGATTTTAGGTCTGACTGCTCCATTGCTTCTACTGATGGGATGCCCAGTTCCTGAAGGAGAGGAACTCAAGAAAGCACCACACCCAGCATACCTGGAGGCTCGACTAGAAAGGCTTGAAATAACTTTGGATTGCACAGCTGAAACAGCCAGTGACATCGTTTCCTTACTCAGGTGATCATTGCAATTGCTGGAGTAAATAACTTGCTGATTTTTATGGAAAATTATTTGCCATCATCACATTTTTGCTTGGCAGTAGTATAATTGGACATTAGGCTAATACTCTTAGGATCTCTCAATTAGTGTGCTTCCAATTCTCTCTAGATTTTCCTAATTTAAAAATCTCTAGTGCTTGTGCTCTGGTATGGCTGCATACTTTTTTATCTTCACCTGAATTTTTGATGGATATATACTGTATTTATGCATGTAATTGTCACACTTTTTATGCCAATTTCTAAGTCTCACAATGGCAACTGTTACAGGGGAAATTATTTATCAGATTAAATTTGTCACAAATTTGTGACTTATGTCCATTCCACTTGTTTTGTACCAGTAAGTTTTCATTATTCCAGTGGATAGCAGCAGAATGAAGCTTATGCCATATTCTTTACATACATACATGATCTTAAAATTGGCCCATCATTTAATACAAACACAAGATGGTTGTATGTACTGCATCGCTTATCAACCATGATCTCAAGGGCAACACGTTAATTTGCGCAGAAGCGAAACACACGTTACGACATCAAGCAAATGTGGTAGAACATACTGAGCAAATAGCGATGGGCATACTCGAATTGTTCGATTATTATCATAATCGGAATATCTCGATTATGAGCATAATTGAAAAATGTGTAATCAGTTATTTCTCAACGATTAATAATCAAATGATGAACACAACGATCATTAAACGTGCCAAGTATTCGATTATCCATCAATGATTAATAATCATAAATAGTCATTCTATACAACGATTATTAATCGTGAGCTGTGTAGAGCAATTAATAATCATACAGTTCAATTATAGACATTGAATGGCATTGAACGAGTGAACAAAATATTATTTCAATTATTCACATTTCTGGATTTTCACTCGATTGATGACTGATCCAAATTGATGAAGTATCTAGTTTGATTATTTCACTCGATTGGCAGCCTGTTAACTTTAACAAATATATTCACTATTTTGATATTTGATATTACATAAGTATATGATGTTCTGCGATTATTATATGATTGTATTTTAGTGTCAAGTTTCATTTTTCCAAATAATTTTGATCTTTGAGCTGTCTTGATAAATCAGTTGCTGACCTTTGAGCTTGAGTTCCGAGGTTTGGATCCCTGATGAATTCACAGATTTTTTCTCAAGGGTAGGTACATTATGTAGCATTACTGCAGCACGTGAACATTTCATGAATCTGATTATGCCCCAAAATCTTTCACGTTCCGATTATCTAAAATCATCCAATTATGACAAAAAATCGCTCATATTCCGATTATTATTCGATTATCTAAAATCATCTGATTGTGACCAAAAATTGCTCATATTCCGAATGATCATCCAATTATTAAAATCATATTACAAAAGATTATCTAAGTCATTTGATTATGCCCATTGCTAATTACAACCCACACCATGCATTTGACAAAAACATGGAAGTAAATGACTCATTAATGTGTTGTTAATGTGATGTTTTGGCAATCTGTTGGAAGTACCTAACATTTACATGATATCTACAAAGTCACATTGTGACTGTTCGTTGAAATTTATTGTCATTTACAATAGATATACCTTTGTTGATTATTTAAAAATATATAATAGTATTATATATAGAAAAATGTCTAATTTTTACTTTCTCATATACAGTAAAACCTCTATCTAGTGAACCTCCGTTTATCGTAAACCTCCGTATTTCGTAATATCTTTTGGGTCCCGCCAAAACTGTATGTTACGGTATAGACAAACCTCTTAATATCGTACCTCCGTATTTTCGTAATTCTCCGTATATCGTAATGGGAAAATGCACCCCTGATAAAAAACAACCTCCCTATAGTAAAATAATGTATTCCTGTTTACGGATAAAATAATTAAGCTAGTTTGCAATGAAAATTTGCATGTGAATAACCAAAAGAAATCAGTCGATGGTATATGCATACGTACGTACAAGGTTATCCCGTTGAAGCAACCACCGTAGTGGCCTCTCGAAAAAGTCGCCAAAATATTATCATAATGCAACAAATATGCACAATTTAAGTTGAAGTTAGGTTGCGTAGCTTATTACCTATGCCAGGCCCTACGAGTTCAACTCGCTCAGATTTACGGTCCCCTTCTAAAAGGAAACAACGGCAAGCACCAATAGTCAATTCTTCCGTGATTCTTAAGTTAGACATCACTGCTACTTATGTACGTATCAATTTTAATCACTCGTGAAAAGTGTCACGAGAATATTATTACAATATTGCAAAGATATATCATTTAAACGTAAATTAATTCTCGATCCTCAGCTAACACACCATTGCTACGTATTTATTAATTTTCACGGCCTTTGAAAAGAGCCCTGAAAATATGACTACAGTGTTGCAAAGGCATTTAATTGTCAATTCTTTCGTGATTCTCATGTTACTTTTACTGCCTCTGAAAAACCCACGAATATATAATTGTAACATTGCAAAGACAATATTTAAGTCAATTCTTTCGCGGTCCTGAGGTTAACAACGCACCACTGCTACGTACGTATCACTTTTTACCACATCTGAAAAGAACCATGAATACATGTAATGTTAATAGACATAATATTTACGATAGGTACTGCTTCTGCTTCGAAGATTTCTCGCCTGGTGAATCCCCTCACACGTCCCGGTTTATCCCCTCATGCAGGCGTCCAGCTATACGCCGTTATGCGTCAAGTTTCTATGAACGTGTAGTGCTTATGTTTGCCTAATACGAGGAGCTTGTCAAAATTACTGGTTATACCACATTGATTTGTTTCATTAAGCTATAGTGGATACATAATCTACAAATACGTGTTTTTTAACGTTAATTTTGTCCTTAATCACGTGAGTATATTATTTATTATATCACAACTTTCGTGTAATTATTAATGCATTAATTAAAAATTAAAGTTTGTTAGGTGTATAACAATATACTTCATTATGCCTTGTATAATATTAAGTGCAATATTTACAAATAATACACAAGTAATTAATGAATATGTTTATGAATAAATTAATTTTAGACCCATAATGGACATGGTCAATCATAGAAAAAGACGGCTGCTGAAAATAGAAACGAAGTTAGCAATTTTCCAAGCCATTGATGAGGGGAAAAGAAAAATAGATGTGGCAGAAACGTTTGGCATACCACCGTCGACTCTAACATCTATTTTAAATAAACGTAAAGAAACTGAAGTAGCAGCACATCAAGGTTTCATCAATAAAAGATCTCGGGCAGTGAAAAATGAAGAATTAGATAAATGTGTGTTTGATTGGTTGATGGAAGCTAGAGCCAGAAGCATACCTATATCTGGGCCTATTCTACAACAGAAGGCTAGGGAAATGGCATTGAAAATGGGAATAGATGACTTTCAAGGGTCAAATGGATGGATACAGAAGTTTAAAGTGTGCTGGAACCTAAGAACTTTAAAAATGTGTGGGGAAGAAGCTTCTGTAAGTACAATTGTGGTAGAAGAGTGGAAAAACACTCTGCAAACAATTTTAGTGAGTTATGATCCTAAAGACATTTTCAATGCAGATGAAGCTGGATTTTTTTAATAACTTACTCCCAGATAGAACTATTCCAGTTAAAGGAGAACCCTGCCATGGAGGGAAAAAAAGCAAGGAGAGATTTACAGTGCTTTTCTGTACCAATGCAGACGGCACTGAGAAATTAGAGCCACTTGTGATTGGGAAATATAAAAAACCCAGATGTTTTAAGAATATAAAAAAAAACTTCCCTGTTTATACAGAAATTCTAAAAAGTCATGGATAACTGCAGCTTTATTTAGCGAGTGGCTAAGCATGCTTGATGCAAAGATGGGCATAAAGAACAGAAAAATAGTTCTTTTTCTGGATCAGTGCACTGCTCATAAAGTTGTGGGGATCGTGTTGCGACATGTTAAAATAATGTATTTTCCTCCAAATACCACAAGTAAACTGCAACCATTAGATCAGGGCATAATTTCTAGTGTTAAGAGAAATTACAGACAGCAGTTGGTGCTCTATATTTTAAGAAATGTGGATGAAACAAATGATCTTACAAAATGTAAATGGAATATATTGCAGGCCATGCATAGGCTCTGCCTATCAAGGAATTATGTTCAATCATCCTCTATTAATAAATGCTTCATAAAGGCAGGATTTATGAGGACAACATATCAGGAAGATGAAGTATCAGATGATGAACCTTTGGAATGGGATGAAATCAATAAAATAATTCATCTTCAAACATCATTTAATGATTTTGTTAATGTTGACACTTCCCTATTAACTTGTGCACCAACTGAGGGAGAAATGGTAGAAGAAGTGGAGATAGAAGTTGAAAGGGAGACTATAGCAGAGACTAATAAGGAAGAAGAAGAAAATGATGAAGAGGAAATAATTCCATCTCCAAAAAAGAGTGAAGTGCAAGAGGCTTTGAGTGTGCTAGAAAGATTTTTTATGAATATGAAGGATTGCAGTGGTGATAATCTCTTGCTACTAAATAAAATAGAAAATGTTGTATCCAATGAATTTAAGAAAAAGATGACACAGACTGAAATTACCAGCTTTTTTCCAGTAAACAATAGGTAGAGTACATATTTATTTTTTGTTCAGTTAGGTTGGTATTTATATTATAAATATATTAAATTTATGTTGTGTATATATAAATATACTAATATAGTAATTAAAAAGACAATAATACTTTTAATTACCAGTTGTGCATTTATGAATAATAATATGAAGGTCTTACGGTAAACCTCTTTATAGTGAACCTCCATTCATCAAAATGCGTAAAAATCTGGTCCCTTCCATTTCGATATATAGAGGTTTTACTGTATGTAGTACAGGTGAACTCCACTTAACTCGGCCCCGACCAACGCGAATTCGTTATAACGCAGATTTTATTTCAAAATAAATTTTTTTTTAAATATAGATTTCTTATGCACAGTGTGACCACAGTCTAATATCTTATGATTTTTTAAATTTCACACATCAAATTTCATCAAGTATCCTAAATATTGTGGGAGCAGACAAATTCTTCGAAAATCAATTCTTCGAAAATCAGTTCTTCGAATGACAAATTCTTCGAAAATTGACAAGATTTCGGAAAGATATTAAAATATATAGAAAAATCTTAACTTAAACAAAAATTAAGTTATCGATAAACTTTTTCTGATTTCAAAAGTATTTATTTACCTTATTAACCGCTTCATCGATTATCGTGAAGATATTCGGCAAATGAGATCGTATGTAAATATTTTTACACTACTTTTCACTACAATTTTCCTATGTAAGCTTCACGTTTTCAAATTCTCGTGATTTTATTTTTACCAGTCTTGTATTTTTACTAGATAATAGTTTTATTTAAGTTTTATTATAATAGCATTTAATGGGATCAGAATGCATGATTATTACTCATTTAATAAGATGGTTTAAATATGAAGCAAAATGAATTCTTTTATTAATTAAAATTAATTAAAATTATAATTAAAAAAATCAACTTACTGTGAAGGCGAAGGTTCCCGAGTTTAATTAAAGAATTACATTGGATCACAATTGAAATTTCCACATAATTCTATTACATATTGGAAATCAAATTGTGATACAATTTAAAAAATTACATTTAATAGCTTACAATGTAAAGATACGAACTAAACTTTTATTAATGCCTTGTACATTCACTTCAGTTTGAAAATAAGTTTTGGGTGGAAAGGTATCACTATGGCATTGAATTTTGTTATGAGTGAGAAAGGAAAACATAAACTGCTGCTTGATGGACATTTGTTTTACAAAGACAAGCAAGTTGAAGAAAAAATTTATTGGAAGTGTGAAAGATTTCAAACTACCAAGTGTGGAGCGAGAGTTATAACGAAAGCTCAAACTATTTTGAATAAGAGGTGCGAATTTAAAGGATGCTAGCCACGTAGATGTAGACAGAGTAATGGCAGCCATCCGTGAAAGGGCAAAAAACACCCACAAAACACCAACCTACGTAGTGTCTTCCATGTCAGTTGGAGTCAGTCAAGCTGCTGCTACGAGACTACCCTCTGTACCGAACATTAAACGTACTATCAGAAATGTTCGTAAAATAGAAGATGCTGGACCAGCTATTCCAATTTCCCGTCGTGATATTGTGCTTCAAGAAGAGTACAAGCAGACTGAAGGAGGAGAAGAGTTTCTTCTATATGATTCTGGACCTCTAGACGACCGCATTTTAATATTTTCCACTAGGAAAAATTTAAAATTTCTTAGTCGTTCCAGAAAATGGTATTCTGATGGAACCTTTAAGACTGTACCACCTCTAATTCAGCAGCTTTATACCATCCATGGGTTAGAAGCTAACAACTCCATTCCTTTGGTGTATGCTCTTCTACCAGACAAGAAGGAAGAAACATATACCCGTCTTCTGAGAAAAGTTAAGGAATTCGAGCCAGCTTCTGACCCTCTCTCTTTTTTGACCGACTTTGAAATGTCAATGATTAATGCAGTGAAGAGTGTATTTCCTCTTGCTAATCACCGTGGATGCTTCTTCCATTTTTGCCAGAGCATTTTGCGTAGAATTCAAACAAATGGTTTAAAGGAATTATATGAGAATGACGCGGAATTTTTTCTAAAGCTCCGTATGCTTCTGGCTGTAGCTTTTGTTCCCACTGCAGAGGTTGTGAACTCTTTTGAAACTGTGCAACAGCGACGTTTTTCCAGAAGAAGCACAATCAATTATTGATTACTTTGAGGACACGTGGATTGGGCGTCCGGATCATCGTTTGGGTCGGCATCCTCCAATTTATAAGCATCAAATGTGGAACTGTTACGAAAGCGTGCTTAATGGACTGTCAAAAACAACTAACAATATTGAAGGATGGCACCGAGGATTCCAGCAACAAATCGATGGGAGTCATCCTAGCATCTGGATGTTCATTTGTGGAATCAAGAAGGAACGGAGCCTGAATGAACTACGCTTAGAGCAGTACACCAGTGGCCAGGAACCACTGCGTCAGCGGAGAAAATATCGGGACAGTGCAGAAAGATTGAGGCAAGTTGTTGCTGATTGGGATGAAACTATAAACATTTGTGATTATTTGCGTGCTGTTGCACATAATATTGGATATTGATAAGCCGATAAAATGTAGCATTTCCTTCTGGTACGATAAAGTGTAGTTATAAAGGTAGCATAAATTATATTTTTATAATGAATTAGAAACAAAAATAATTTTCATATGTGAACCCAAAACGTGTTGTCTCTAATTCTTTATAACGTGTTACTCTGTGTGAAAATAAATAAAATGTGTCCTGTGAATAACTATTTTAATGATTTGAAATATTTACCAAAGTTAATTAACCTTGCCTGACTTTTTCATTCTTTCAAAATACCAAATAATAAATGCTCTAGCCGACAAAAAAGGGAACCATAATCAATTTTACTTTTAAATATACTTTAATAAAATAACAATCTTCACAATAATTTATATTTCTTTATATAACTATTGAAAGAAAAATAGTGATACATAATCGCTCTGACAACATCTCATTTGCCGAATATATTCACGATAATCGAGGAAGTGGTTAACAAGGTTTTGAAATCAGAAAAAGTTTATCGATAACTTAATTTTTGTTTAACAAGGAGAGTAGGGAGGCTAGTACCCTCGGATTTTGTTCAAATTTCACATGGTGATAGCTGATGTGTTCCGATTTAACGTGTAACTTGCCGTTTGTGTGAATAGGCCTTGGTTGTCGAGATATCGCAGTTTGAATTTCGGCCGATTTCCGCGTGCGCGTTAAGACTCGTGAAAGTCGTTGCTAGGATAAGTACGCCGTAGCTGAGTTGGTAAGGCGTTGGGCTAGTAACCCAGACGTCCGGGGTTCGAGTCCCGGTTGTGGAATTTTTCGTTTTTGATTTTTATCTTTTTTAATCCTGAAAAAATGTACAATTCCCATTATTAATTTATTACGACTGTAAAAATTTAAATTGTACTATTTTTCTCGATTATAAGAATATATTTTTTATCTTATAGTTGCGATTCAGCAATCTTTTTAAATAAATTCTTACACTTTTTATTGCTACAAAATAATTTGCATCATTATTTTGTATTATACATCAATTCCTTATAAATTAATTATTCAGATTCTTCTTTTGAAAAAGCAGGACGCACACGCTGGGAGAAATTTTTCCTGTAGTTTTGGAAGTCGATCCAAGTACTTCAAAAATTGAAGATCCAGTAAAGATAATTCCGCTGGGTTGTATGCCTTTCTGCCAACCGCGCGACGTCTATTTTTACAGGCAAATCAAAAATTTCATAAAGCGCCTGCAAAACAGTACGTATTTATTGCGAGAGAATAGTCCGATTAATACAAGAGACGACGCATTGAAAATTCACTCCATTCATCACCAGTTGCGTGCACCCATTTTCGAAGACATGATTAAATATGCGTGGTTTGCGTCAAAATTAACGACGAGAAGGAGTGTTTTTATGAACGTAAATGAAGTTTGTTTCCACGATAGCCTGCGTAAGAGGAAATGTGAATGCGAAAATGTTGCGTTTGTTGTGTGTTCCTGGTGCCAGGAACGTTTGTGCTTTGTTTTTATGACAGTTTTCATCCCCCACTTTGCCGGCACACATGACAGATTTTTTTCAAAAGAAGAATCTGAATAATTAATTTATAAGGAATTGATGTATGATACAAAATAATGATGCAAATTATTTTGTAGCAATAAAAAGTGTAAGAATTTATTTAAAAAGATTGCTGAATCGCAACTATAAGATAAAAAATATATTCTTATAATCGAGAAAAATAGTACAATTTAAATTTTTACAGTCGTAATAAATTAATAATGGGAATTGTACATTTTTTCAGGATTAAAAAAGATAAAAATCAAAAACGAAAAATTCCACAACCGGGACTCGAACCCCGGACGTCTGGGTTACTAGCCCAACGCCTTACCAACTCAGCTACGGCGTACTTATCCTAGCAACGACTTTCACGAGTCTTAACGCGCACGCGGAAATCGGCCGAAATTCAAACTGCGATATCTCGACAACCAAGGCCTATTCACACAAACGGCAAGTTACACGTTAAATCGGAACACATCAGCTATCACCATGTGAAATTTGAACAAAATCCGAGGGTACTAGCCTCCCTACTCTCCTTGTAAGTTAAGATTTTTCTATATATTTTATTATCTTTCCGAAATCTTGTCAATTTTCGAAGAATTTGTCATTCGAAGAACTGCTCGTTCGAAGAACTGAATTTCGAAGAATTAATTTTCGTAGAATTGATTTTAGAAGAATTTACCTAGAACCAAATATTGTGGTATTTCAGCAGTGTTGAATAATATTGCATCATCTGGTGCCCAATTTCACTCTTTTCTCTGTAAATTCCACGGGTCTAACAAAAAATATATCTCCTAAGGCGGAAAACATCTGAAAAACGGAAATAAAAATATGATTCATGCTTCATGTTTCTTTGGCATCATTGGATCGTAAAGAATGTTTTTAATGATTTATATTTTTTAAATCTATAATTTTCGTCAATTACTTTATTACAATTATAATTTACCATATTAATATGTCATTATAAATAATAATAAAACAATAATGCTACACATCAAAAAATTATATAATTTTAATCTACATATGAAAAAACATGGTACCTATGAGCGGAGGGATCTTAATATTTGAATGCATGCAATGTATAATAGTATATAATCAGTGATGAGCTTGAAAAAAATTAAGAACCGGCTCTAAAAAAAAAGGGGGTTAGGAAATTTGAAAACGGTGGATGGAGGCCAGGGGCACCATATCGATCTTATTTTAGTAATACCATTCCGCTAGCTTAACAAGTGTTCGGTTCGTAATATATTCCATTCATACACTGTCGGTAATTGACTTTCAAATAGGGCAAAATGTACTTGAAAGGACAAAATCAATAAATTTTCATATTTTCTAAAAATTTAACAACCGGCTCGCAAATTCTGAGAAAAATTAACAACAGGCTCACGCAAGCTGGTGGGAGCCGGCTTCAGCTCATCACTGTATATAATGATATATAAATTGCAGAAACCCAACACGCACTACTATGGGTTTGATCTATAAGCGGAGCTGCAAGAGCATCGTCGATCAGTGAATGACTTTGTTGGAGCACAGTGACTTCACACGAGTGAGTGCTGTGAAGCGGGGCTGCAATGGACAATTTGAATGCTACCGACAAGTTTTATGTAATAAGCGAGAAAAAGCTAAGCAGTTGATCCTGGACTCTTTTTGAAATAAAACTTCGTAGGTGTTCTGAGAAATATTTTGAAATTATGTACGTCTACCGCTAAAAAGCTTTTTGTTTTACTGTTTACAAGGTAATTTTATAGTTTGTTTAGTAATTTACGTACTAAAAGACCAGTAGAAATATGTTTTACATTGAATGTGGGTCCATAAATACCAATTGGGAAGTTATTTCCCTCTGGGTGCCTAAAGGTTATGGTGCCCCGGCAAACGCTGATTTTCGCTTAACTCGGAGACCTCAGGAAAGCATCCCCCATGTTAAGCGGGGCTCACCTGTATACTGAAAAAACATTGTAATTGCAAAAAAATTCGCTCGATAATTTTACGGAAATACAATAAACTCCCAGTTATCTGGTATGCTCGGAGAATTGGGTTTTCCGGTTAAGTGAATATTTCGGTTGCTTGAGAGTTTTATTGGATAGGTGTCATTAAGCATTTTGGTACCAAAATAAGGAACAGATGCAGAATGTACATTCACCTTGGAATTGCTAGCTTGTAGACTAGGTATTCTACTCAAAATTGTTCTTAAATATTTCCTTGACATTAAAGGAAGTAATGAAACTCAAACATACAAGTATTCAACATTTTTAATTGGAATATTTTAAGATTTACTAAGTACATTACATCCAACGGAGTTTCTCGTATGACTATCACTACTAGATTCTCTTTTGTTGTAATAACAACCCGAGGTAAGGGTTAACTTCGTCCAACCTTTGGGATTTATGACAAAAAATATTGTTTCCTTGTCCGAGAAAAGAAGAGAAATTATCCACACCCAGCACAATGTATTAGCAGAAATTCTTGAGGGAAATTGATACATAGGTAAACAGTTAAGCAGTCTTTATTTTCTTTAAAACCTTCAGCGTGAGTCTCACTTAAATTAGCTAGAGTTGAATGTGGTAAGCATCGCCAAAATAAACTGGTCTCGTCGGCATTATAAATTTGATCAAGGGTTAGGCCATGTTCCTTAACTAATGTTTCAAGAAAGTCACAAAATTTGTCGGCAGTTCCTTGGTCAGCTGATTTTTTATCACCCGAAACATCTAGACATCTGATCCTATGCCTAATCTTAAAACATGTTAGCCATCCATCTGAAAATGCACACAGTTCACTAATCTCCATTTGTTTATAAAAATCTTGGGCCTTTTCAATCAACATTGGTTCAAGAATAGGTGCTTTCTCGGAATGCTTTATAGAAAACCATTTATAAAAGCAATATCCTATTGCTCAAGTTTCAGCTTACAAAGTGTGCGCCGATGTTCATTTCCTCTAGTTGTCTCAGAAGACGTAACGAATTTCATTAACCGCTTAACTGCGTCAACTGCTTATAAGCATCGAGCTTCCTAACCACTGGTTGCGTGAACCGCTTGTAAGCGGCGGGCTGTTCTAATAGGTAGTGACATCTATGCAGTAGTGGACTTAACTTTTTGAGCCACGGAACTTTTTTTTTCCTTCCAAAACTCTTTCAGTCGTTCACTGTCACTCGCTGCGTATACCTAGATCGTTTTACGATGGCAGTGCGCAGAAGATACTTTCACGGTAGGACGAGTCCATTCTTGAGTCGGGACCGCCTATAGGGGACACCGTGTTTAGCCTTGGGCAATAGATGCGTGAACCTATACTCGTCTGAACCAAAATTTGAAGGCTGTGTGCGGAGATGCCACTACGACTTACTGGGCGACATTTTATGGGCAATAATCTGGGTACAAAAAATCAACCGCGTTCCAGGAAGTGGCGTGTTGTGTGTTTGGCAAAAAAAAGAAAAGAGAGACTTTATCATTGCAAGCAATGTAACGTCCCACTTTGTGTGGTTGTTTTGAAATTTATCATACTAATAAAAATTATTTAAATTATTGTAAATTTGAGTGATTTTGTTTGTTACAGTGAAATAAATGCAAAATAATAACTTCTTCTGTGAATTTCTCTTGTATTTTGTCAAAATTTTCAAAGTTGCTAAAATTCCATTTTTCTAAAAAAATTCCCTAACGACTGGAAATTTAATGCTCGGTTAAGGGGTTAACTGTAATTTCTGTGTCTTAATGTCATAAATAGTGGAAGAACCGACATTGAACTCTTTCATTAAAACATTGCAGTTCTCAACTTTCTCGAAATGTTTTATTATATCAAGTTTCTGAGTTAAGGTTAGCACAACCTGTTTCCTTTTATTACCTTTAGCGCATATTGCAGTTTTAGGAGGCATTTAAAAAGGGCGTGCGAAATATTTTATTTAACATAAACACTGAGTGCAAGAAACATCCACAATTGCATATTGTGACTGCCGAAGATGCAAATTTTAGCGGTAATTAGATGTAAACAAAAAATTGCCGAACATGCCAATTTTAGAGGGAACATTCCAAACTAGAAGTAATAAAAAACATCAAGATGCAAGATAACTCATGTTGCATGAGTGCTGGATAACGGGGAGTTGACTGTATACGGTTTAGGTGTATCTGAGTCTGAAAAGGTGGTTTTTTACATGCCGTTTGTCTGTCTGTTCACGGTTCTAGGGCCTAAATGGTAGAACAAAAATGAATAAAATCATCGTACTTAGGCATTTTATCATACAGAATAGAAACTATGGAGAAATGGTTGACTTGCACAGTAATTAAGGGTGCTTTATTCTAGGCCACTTTAACAACAATTTGATTTTCTCAGAAACGGCTCTAACAAGATTGATAAAATTTCTTACAGTTACTTGAGTTTACACCTGCGATAATACTACATAGCTGATATTTCTTTTAAAAAATATATGGCTAGTGTATTCTTAGGTAACTTTAATCACAATTGGATTTTCTAAAAAAACGGCTCACGATTTTCATCAAATTTCATATAGTTATGTAAGTTGCTATTTATAATGATTCTACGTAGTTCATATTTTTTCAAAGGATAACTAAACGATGCATTAGTATATGAGAAAGTTTGTACAATGTATATTGTACCGATTTTTTGGTGCGTTTCGCTTTCAGCATGAGCGCCTATTATCGTCGGTCTGTCCGTTCACCCATCCACATGTTCGTTCTTGGCTTCTACTGAACAGATTTTCATGAAATTTGATATTAAAGACTTACAATCAAATATAATAAGAAAATCGCAGAAATGAATCACACTCCAATCAGTGGTACCGCTTTAATGGTGACAAAAAATTAAATTTTCGTCATATCTCATAAAGTATTGGTCATATCAAAATATTTTTCAAATAAAAGTTGTAGAACTGGTAAAGAAGAGTATTTCCTTTCCTATACATTTTTATCATAGGAGTAGCTGTTATTGAGAAAATAAAACAAAAGTCTTAATTCGAGTTAAACTTAGAAATTTTCTAGCATGGTTACTTCATTGTTGGTAACATAAACATTCTCGCAAACGTTTAATTTCCTTATGTGTGCATGTAATATTATTAAATAGGGAGAAAATGGATTATTTATGACGAAAAAAAGAACTTTAAAATGCTATTTCTCTTACGTATAGGTATATCATTCTTTCTAATACTCCACTGCACGAAACACGCCCATTTGTGATACATTGTACACTTTCCTAACTTGTTTTGTATGGTGCACCTATGTATTAATTGTATACAAAGGCACATGGTAATTTTATGCAATTTGTCCATTCGGTGTCAAACCAGGTAAAAGTGAATCATTCCACCACATTTGTGAAAGTTTGTCCCATGTTAGGGTACTGTGTTACAGTGAATTCACATTAAGGGAAGTTACATTTGTACACCTGTCTGTGGACCATCTACTTCATTGTTTCAAGAGATATTTGGAAAATTCTTTTTGAATAAGGTAGCTCTTGTTAAACTATGAATCAGCTACTGATTGGGTTTTCCAAGTATTTCATACATTTTCTTCTAAGTGGCATCAAATTTGAAAAATTCAAATTTTGTAATGGTATTGTAGCCAAACAAATAAAGCTAGAGAAGTGAAGTTTCCATGGATGAGAAGGTCTAGTGAGGATCTATATCCTAATGGTCTGCGTTGTCCCCTTCCCAAAGGAGGAGGCAAACCAGAATCCTGAAAAAAAATTTAAGTAAATGTGCTTTCACCTCTTGCTTTACTGAGGGTATATTAGATGTTTAAATTTATTTTTTCATCATAAGATGAACTTGATTACTTTCTATTGAATAGTCATTCCTAACTTTGATGGTAAACTTTATAGGGAACATTGCTTTGTACGTCTTTTTATGAAATGTTATATAAAGGTTTCTCTTCATTTGCAAGGTACTGTCCCCGTCCAAGAGAACTTGTGGTTGAGTGGTCATTGGCAAAAGTTAGTGATCCTGTTGGCATTGCCTTAACTAGAAGCATCGAGTCTGAATTAACTGCTGCATGGGATTTCCTGCAAGACCACAGGTAAAAATAAAAATTATACTCATTTTTTATATTAGCGATTAAAATTTAGATAGATGAAATCTGAACAACAAATGAAATAAGTATGATGGGATAAGGGTAGTGGATGTAGCATATTCAGGCATTTTGCCTGAATATCGATTTTTTATGAATACTTGAGGCTCTGCCCCTATGTGCATCAACATTACCCTTTACTCACGCCATGGCCTTCAGCACTATGATTCTTCTGCATAGCGTCCTTGAGATAAGCAAAATTTAAGTAATCAGAAATGAGAAACGCATGTATCCTTTTTATCAGACCAACAATTCATTTATTAAGCTTAACCCATTCAACGAGGCACCGAAAATCCGAGTTCTTTGCCGGTGACTGAATTCAGTTTTCTTACATCTCCAGTAGAATTTAGTGCAAGAAATGGAGATATGAAAAAATTTAACGAAAAAATGCAAAAATAGATTTTTAACGATTTTTTAAAGTACTTACCGATAAAACAAGTTATTACAGAAAAAATATGCAAATCGTCGAAAAAAGTAATAATATAGAAATGAATTTTCCTAAAATATAAAACAACCTGGAAATAAAAGAAAACAACCTTTAATCGATAATAAAACGACTAATTTTCATTCACTGACGGTAATTTGAATCGATTACTTACTGACAAATTATTAGAGGAAAAACACGCAAATCGTCGAAAAAAATTAACGATGTACAAATGAATTTTCTTATAATATAAAAAGGAACTGGAAAGAAAATAAAATTACCTTTAATTCATAACAAAACTAATTCTCAATCTCTAAAGGAAAATCAGAGTGAGTACGTACCCAAAAAAAGAAAAAGTCGAAAATCCGAAGAAAATCTACCAATTGCAAAACGGACTTTCCTCAAGCGCTTGTTAGGGTCAAACTGATGGCTGGAGACCAGGGCATCGAACCGTAATTTTCTTCGCTCCGGTTTTCGTTCCGGTTCACTCAAAACACAAAATTTCGGTTCGGTTCCGGTTTCGTTCCGGCAAGCGTCAGTGAACCGGTTCGAACCGGTTTTTTTCGCTCCGACTTTAAAATATTTTTAGGAAACTTTCAAGAATTGATTTATTAATTAAGTAATTATCTTATTAAATCAAATACATCTTCACTTAAAAATAGTGATATTTAAAAAACATAATCAAAACACGAAAATAAATTATTTAAATGTGAATATTTAGTATGTATCTTATTTATTTAAGATTATATTTTGAATTGAAAATTTACAAACCATACATGCGCCGCAAATGATTTCAACGTATCAGGAAAGTATAAAGTAAATTATAAATGAGCACATTTTCTGCGATAGAGTATTCTAAACTTATTACATTATGCAAAGCATTCATCTCATTTTCTAATTTACTGTGCTTCGTCCTTAGTACTAAATTTTATCAAAATCCGCTGAATAGCTACGGAAAAAAATTGCATCCTGATAGAAGGACGGACAGACCGAAGCTAATATGCACTAAAGCTGGAATGCCTAATAATGAATTATTAATATTTTTATTTACAAATCGTGCGGTAAAATAAGAGATCGCGTTATCTCAATAGTGCCAGTAAGTTGAGTAAGATATTATGTTATTTTAATTAACAATTTGTAGATCACGTTCACTGCTCGTATTATAGTAAAAACTGTAATTGCACGGCTTAATTTTTTCATTCAAAGATTAATTAAATGGATGAAAAAATCTATAAAATATCTATGAGGAAGAAGCCCGCAGAAATTGAGGGTCCGAGAATTCAGAAAGGCTGAGAAATGTTTATTAACACGATACAAATTTACGATGACTGAACATTTTAAATCACTTACGTAGTGTGAGAATGTTAAACTTCATTATTTCATGAAATTGAAATGATAAGTACCATTTCGAAAAATTATTACTAAGCGAAAGCATGTGATTTTCACCCGGCAGCAAATAAAAAACATCTACGTACATCTACATATTACCCTGCAATCAAACATGCAATCAAGAAGAAAATAAGACACTTATTCGGCCTGTCGTGAACTTTCTTCAGGCGGAGTCTCTAATGTGGGTTTCTGCAGTCGGCAAAATATTCCACTAAAAATAACAAATTCGCATTCATATTTGATTTTTCTTCAGTTTTAAGCAACCAATACGAATATGTGTGCTCATTTTAAGATGCATTCTATAAAATAAATAGAAATTTACTAATCTGTAACAAAGGATAACCGAAGTAAGAATATCTCAAAACCACGACTGCGGAGCGATCCTTCCTGGATAAGTTTTAGAGAATGACTACCAGAATACAAGGGTTCAGCGGATTTGGAGAGGGAGGGAAAGTATATGGGGACATTAACCTCCAACTTTAAGGAAAATCCAAGTTAAGAATCGGGAAATATTTTTGCCGGGAATACACACTACGGGGTATGCTCGGGGGGAGGATAGCAAGACAATTAGAGGCTGTCTTCAAAGTACCGCCCAAGTTCCTTTCCAGTAGCCTCGTTTAACAGGTAATCTCAGCAGGATGTATTGTAGACCCTCTCTCTATGCATTGAGATGCACATGGAAAATCCCACTATTGAGCCAAGAGATATTATCACAAAGACACATCCTTCCCAAGGCTGAAGAGAATGTGTTCTCAAGAAAAACCCAACCCTTTTCTTATTCGGTTTCTAAACGTGAGGCTTTCAGAAAGACTCAAACTAAAGCAAAAGGAAAAACCCTTCTTTCGCTCCCACTTTTTATATGAACCGAAAAATATGGAACGAAATAAATTACGGTTTTCGGTTTCGGTTCGGGTTCAGGAAAATATTTTTTTCGGTTCGGGTTCGGTTTCACTCCAGGAAAAATAACGGTTTTTTCCGGTTTCGGTTTTCGGTTCGGTTCCGGTTCGATGCCCTGCTGGAGACGCATAGGAAACTGATTCCGCTGGCGGTCCCTTACCCAGACCGCTACAACCAGATGTAGCGCTATGACTGGAATTCCAGTCATGCCGCCATTCCATTGAACCACCATGACTGGAATTCCAGTCATGCCGCATGGAATGGGTTAACTAGTATAAAAGCCCATCAGTATGACGGGCTATCTTTAGTTAAGCTTAAAATAGTTCTCTCCCTCCCTTCCTCTCTCTCTCTCCCTCTCTCCCCCTCTCTCCCCCCCCTCTCCCCCCCCCTCCCCCCCCCCCTCTCCCCCCCTCTCTCTCCCCTCCCCCCCTCTCTCCCTCCCCCCTCTCTCTCTCCCTCTCTCTCTCCCCCCTCTCTCTCCCCCCCCCCTCCCCCCCCTCTCTCTCTCCCTCTCTCTCTCCCTCTCCCTCTCTCTCTCCCTCTCTCTCTCCCCCTCTCTCTCCCTCCCTCTCTCTCTTCCTCCCTCTCTCTCCCTCCCTCCCTCTCTTCCTCCCTCTCTCTCCCTCTCTCTCCCTCCCTCTTCCTCCCTCCCTTCCTCCCTCTCTCCCTCCCTCTCCCTTTCTTCCTCTCCCTCCCTCTCTCCCTCCCTCTCTCCCTCCCTCTCTCCCCCCCTCTTTCTCCCCCTCTTTCTCCCCCTCTTTCTCCCCCTCTTTCTCCCCCTCTTTCTCCCCCTCTTTCTCCCCCCTCTTTCTCCCCCCCTCTTTCTCCCCCTCTCTCCCCCTCCCTCTCTTCCTCACTCTCTCCCTCCCTCATAAGAAGGGATTATATAGTTTCAATTTCACCCACAATAATCAGTAATGTTGTTTGTCTGTCTGGCCTCCCTCCCTCTGTCCCACACCCTCCCCCCTCAAGCTCCTTCTCTCCTCCTCCCTCTGACCTCCTCCCTCTCACCCCCCCCCCCTCTACCTCTTTCTCCTCCCTCTCTCTCATATTAAAATCATTCAAAGCACGTTTATGCCCATAAGGATTGAAATAACAATATGATATCGAGGTCTAACAATGGAATTTGTAGACAAGGCAACATCCCGTTAAAATGGCAAGATGTCCTCAAACTGTGTGCATTAAACATTTAAATTGAGCGATTTCGAACTGTAGGCTGAAAAAAATGAACAATATAAAACTTTGTAATGGTTTCTTCAAAATGGTTCATATCTGAAGATTGTAGGTCATTTCTTTCTGGTTTTAATCTCAAAAAGAATGAAAGCCTGCACTTCGAAATGTCAATTTTTACGTTACCTTATGGAAAATGGAAATGTCTTCCTTGGAGTCAACCCCAGGACTTTCTTCAAGATTTTTTTTGCCATCACCTTAAAATATGTGAATAGAGCATTCCTGCCAGATTTGGAGTTTCTACATCTTTTCTTTATCGAGTTATTATATGATCACCAACCATCCAACGAACTAACCGACACTTGTCTATTATCATAAGAGATTGTGAATTATTTATTTAACTGGTCCCAAAAACAGCATAATTACCAAATTACATTCTCCATCCATCTCTCCCTCTCCTTCCATCTCTCCCTCTCCTTCCATCTCTCCCTCTCCTTCCATCTCTCCCTCTCCTTCCATCTTTCCCTCTTTTTCCATCCCTCTTTCTCTTTCATCCCTCCCTATATAATATACCATGTTTTCCTGACCGTAAGACACTTTTTTCCTTAGAAAATGAAGCCTAAAATTCTGCTGCATCTTATGGTACGAAGGTATAGTAAGACAACATCTTTCTATACACACGGATTACTTTGAGGAGGAAAAGGAAGCAGAATATCAAAGGTATCTTTACATTTTATGGTATTACAATGTAGCAAAGTCTGAGAAAACATGCTACGGTCAATTGAGCTGCATGGTACAACATAAATAGGACTGTTATATGTATTGTTACCAAGCCTGCATTCATCTCGTTTCCAACCTGTTTATTCATAGAATGTGTTTCAGACACACAGTGCGGTAATCGGTTTATCTTTTTTTTTGTAAATTCATTATCTAAACATGATGGGTGTAAAACAAAGGAAATTTTTGTACACTGTGAACTTCAAATTAAACGTAATAAATTATGCTATAGAAATGGAAACAGAGCAGCTGAAAGACAATACAGACCTCCGCCAACCAAGACAAGTTAGGAAAGTGTATCACAAATGGGTGCGTTTCGTGCAATGGAGTATTAGAAAGAAATTATATATCTGTACGTAAGGGAAATTGTGTTTTAAAGTTCTTAGCTTCATCATAAATAATCCATTTTCTTCCTATTTAAAAATTTTGCATGCATACGTAAGGAAATTAAACGTTTGTTTGTGAGATTGTTTATGTTAGCAACAATGAAGTAACCATACAAGTATTTTTCTAAGTTCAACTCGATTTAAGACTTTCTTGTTCGATTTTCTTGATAATGGCTACTCCTACGATAAAATGTATAGAAAAAGAAATACTCTAATTTATTAGTTCTACAGTTTTTATTTGAAAATATTTTGATATGAGCAATACTTTACGAGATATGACGGAAAGTTGATTTTTTATCACCAGTAAAGTGGTACCCCTGATTGGCATACGATTCATTTTTTCGATTTTCGTATTATTTTTGTTTGTAAGTCCGTAATATCAAATTTCATGAAAATCCGTTCTGTAGAAGCCGAGAACGAACATGAGGATGGATGGATGGACGGACAGACCTACGATAATAGGCGCTCACGCTGGAAGCGAAACGCGCCTAGAAATGATACATGAATGGGGGAAGCAAAAGGAAGAATTACAGAAATTGGACAAGAGTAAATATCCTTTTTGTGGTCATGCTGCAAAATGGCCACAGCTGGAAGAAGAGATGAAAAACTGAATTACAAACTCAGGAAAGATCAAATTTCCATGTCTACGAAAATGACCGTTTTTGAAGCAAGAAGATTTGTGGTCTCTTTTGGCATTACTGATTTTGCTGGGACAATTTCTTGGTGCTATAGTTTCATGAAGAGGCATGACATAAGTATGCATACTACAACTAGGATAGCACAAAAGATGTTGGCCGAGTATGAAACTAAGTATAGTTAACTGTTTCAGACGTAACTTGATGGAATTTGTACATATTGTTGAAATAAAAAATACTTGGTAATTCCACATAAACATTTATTTTTGTATGACCTAGGTTTCATTGCTATGCAACACCATCAGGTGAAGTAAACACATAGCCGATTGCAATTTATAGTTATAGGTACCATGAGTGAGTGATTTGGGGAGGGTAGTTAGAGGGATGGTGGTGCAAGCGATCATTGGAGGAAACTTAGGTTCATGGGAAGGGGGGGGGGGAGAGAATGAAAAGCATTGAGTTAAGTGAAGGGGGGTAAGGAGATATGGAAAAACAATGAGGATAATTGGGCAGAATAATTAGATTAATGGAAGGTCTAGAAGTGGGGAATGAAAAAAATACAAAATATCATTTACCACTTCACAGTTTTTTATGCTATACTCTGCATAATTTCTAATTGTTCCAGAATATCAAGCCCTTTCCTTTATAGTATAGGATTTTAGGAATAAAGTCACTGTTGTGTCCATGTTCAATTAGATATTGGTGAAAAGAGGTCATGTTATTTTGTATGAAGCAAGGACGATGTTCTTTAATTCTTTCTTTGAATTTCCATCCTGTCTGACCTAAATAAACCACCATGTAATTTATAAATTCCACTTTTTTCTAAATTCTCAATCCTGTCTTTAGCTTGGTATAGAAGGTTATTTAGATAGATCAAATTTCAATAACCTTTTATGCTGAACTCCATTTTCTCCCTTACTTTATGAACTTGCTGTTCATGGTTTTGCAGTTCGTGGGCTATCCAGGAATGTAAACAGCGAAGGATACCTGTGCAGTGCTGTGGCATTTCTATAAAAAATTTCAAATGCTCACCTGACTTAGTAACTATTTCTTTCCATTGCACAATGTTTCTAAATCATAACAACTTAGGAAAGTGTACAACGTATCATAAATGGGCGCGTTTCGTGCAACGGAGTATTAGAAAGAAATTATATACCTGTATGTGAGAAAATAGCGTTTTAAAGTTCTTATATTCTTAAAAAATAATCCATTTTCTTCCTATTTAATAATATTGCATGCACGTGTTAGGAAATTAAACGTTTGTTTGTGAGATTGTTTATGATAGCAACAATGAAGAAGTAACCATGCAATAAACTCAATTTAAGACATTCTCATTTGATTTTCTGGATAACAGCTACTCCTACGATAAAAATGTATAGGAAATAAAATACTCTTCTTTACAAGTTCTACAACTTTTATTTGAAAAATATTTTGATATGAGCAATACTTTACAAGATATGACGAAAATTTAATTTTTTGTCACCAGTAAAGTGGTACCCCTGATTGAGGTACGTGATTCATTTTTGCGATTTTCTTCTTATATTTGATTGTAAGTCCTTAATATCAAATTTCATGAAAACCCGTTCGGTAGAAGCCGAGAACGAACATGCGGACGGACAGACGGACCGATGATAATAGGCGCTCATGCTGGAAGCGAAATGCGCCTAAAAATGAATGAATGTCATTGAAATATTAATTGGCAGAATCACATCAATGGGCATTCCCAGTTCCACGATAATTTTATTATACTTTTATTTTACCTTAAATGTTAGTGATTTTGTAGATATACTTAATGAATCTCTTGTCCCCAAGGTATGACCCAATGGAGATATACCAGGATGCAGAGTTTGCTGAAGAGCTCTCAGGAATACCAGATCCCAAAAATGACCCAATAGCTGTATTGAAGGACTTTTTGCATATACTTAGAACTCTGGGTGAGAACATGGTTTGCATCTATTTTTCGTCATCTTGTTGGATATAAAGTTTAAATTGTCCTTTTTCCAAAATTGATATTCTTGAACTCCTTTTATCTTAGGGCCATGGTGTGCAGACCGAGCTGCACTTTTGCTTCTTATCCAACTGGATAAGTTGAAAGTGAAGACTCCATATGAGCGTCACTTCCTGCTGTTATGCATGATGACTACTATTATGGTCAAGATAAGGTAATGGGCAGCACATTTAACAGCATCTCTTCTGACGCATAAGTTGTTTATAAAATAAACTGAGCATAGTATGACTGATATCATAACAGGCAAGAAATTGACAAAAAAGCATTTTAAAGAATAGCACATTTCAATTGCAGCACTTGAAAAATGAAATATGGCTAAATGCAATAGAGAGAACAACGACAAACTAAACTTAAAATGTAATGAGAGTGAGAATAAAAGATCAGACTCCAAAAATGTAAATGTGGAAATAATTCGACTCCCCGCACATGACCATGAATAATCCACCCCCATAGATGATTGGGCTCCGGATAATTGGCACCCTACTGTACATAAAAAAAGCCACCCAGTAACTATTGTCTAGTTATGATTAATAATATCCACATATTATTAATCAAGTTAACTGCAATGTTCATCAATTTAACTGTTTAGGTGTAACTTTGTAGAATAATTCCATTATTAGAAATAACATAATACACTTTACCACTATTTTATTTGCTTACGACCATGGTTTTAACATGACATGTCATCCTAAGGTGAGGACAGAAATACAGATTTAAGTAAATTCAGCGGTGAGTAGTGAGAGGTAGATAGGAAAGATGGAAATTGGAGGAATGGGAGGAGGGAATGGAAAGTTAAGAGAGAGGAAAAATCTGGTATTGGGTGGATAGAGGAGAGGGAGGGGGGTGGGAGCTGAGTGATGGTTGGCAGACGAATGATAAAAGGTTAACTAACACATTCACTTTCTCGATACACATGTGCATCAAGCAAGCAGCCATGGCATGGATATGCATTGCACTTGTGAGAGGTCTCCTATACCATAAGATCCACTGACTTTGTGTTGAGGGATATGTCCCTAAGAGAGGCACTTAGTGAAGGTTTAGTCCTTGAGTGAGAAGCATTGGTTTTCTTTTTATTGTGTTTTTGAACCAGGCTTCGTGAGCAGTCTGCAAACCAGATTTTAAATGTGTTATGTTTTTTACTATATTTCTATTATTTTTTTGCAAAATTTAACATCATTATTTTTAAATGACACAATTTATATCTGTATGTACGAACAGGTTGCATTCCAAAAGTTCGTTCTTAAGTCTTTTGGTTGGAACTCGGAACCATAGACATTATTTTATAAATGGTGGTCAGTTTCCAAAGTCAGTCCACAAAAGCCTATTTAACCCTTAATTAAACTGAACTATTGTACATTTGCAATGAATAATAATAGAAAAATGCTATTTTAAAGTTTAGTTGTTTTTCATTATCCTCTCGATCATCGAATGAGCAAGTAACTTAGAGCTTAGAGTGTAATGGATTATTGTGTCGAACAACATCCCACGGAGGGTTGACAACATGCTCCACCGTCTCAAGTAATTCCCGAGAGAAAAGTCTGATTCATACATGCGAGTTGGCACTTGTATTCCTGATTTGTTAATACCTTATGAAGCTTTGTTCGTAAGTACAGGTGTTTGTAAGTACGGGTGTTCATAAGTCAAGGGCCTACTGTACTCCTTTCTCACTTTTTTGAATTTTTCGGGTAGTTTTGAAAAAATATTACCATGTTTGGTACAGGTGTCTTAACGTGGCCGCACTACCAATTTCCCTTCATAAATAAATAAAGAGTAGCGAAAAACGCAGTGTCACGTGCACTCGGGGAATTCTCGTACCGCTGGAAATGAAAACGTAGAAACATCGCCGATGCATCGAGTAATGCACACAGTGCCACGTACTGGTGGAAATTGGAAATTCTAAATAGGCAGACCATGGTGCATAAGTAGTGCCATCTAGCAGGAAAACGTAGAACTCGGTAGTGTAGCTGCGTTAAGACATCTGTACCCCAGGTTTTTATTGGAGTTGGATTAGTTAGGAAGCTGTTTACACGTAATTTTTTGGTGTTTTTATACTATAAAAATTAGAATGTTGTTGAATATAATAGGTATAAAGTGTTACTGTAAATTCATAATATAGACAATAACAGTGGCACTGAAAATCACTTCCGCTTGTTCTAAGGCATAAAGTCTTCATCCGTTGTTTCCACAACATCATTGCTGATAGCTATTTGTTTAGCAATATTTAGTTTCTTTTGAAAACCACTTCCCGAAAGGGGGATACTGTATATACCCAAATATAAGACGACTCTGATTATAAGACGACCCCCCATTTTGTACTCCTAATAAAAGGAAAAAATTTATTTTGCACACAATGACAGAGGTTACCTTATAAATGTATTTATTTATTGTTTTCTTAAAGTTTTACATTAAATCTGTGGGTTTTAACATTTTTAAAACACAAAAATATTAAACAAAAATTTTGAAGTTATTACGTAAAACAAATAATAAGAAAAGAAATTCAGGGAACAAAGTTAAAAGCATATATACTAATAATGAGAATATAAACACAGTATTTGAACATCTATAGTGAATATAACAACTGAATATAACAATGAAATGTAGCGATATAAAGTTATTATTCAATTTAAAAAAAATAATTTATCAGTAGTAACACGAAAATAAACGCTAGTCCAAGGACTATTTTTTATAAAGTGAATGTAACGTTAAAAAGAAATAAATAAAAATAAACTATTTACAATTCTGTTATCAAATTTATAATTAGGGATAAATTATCTTTTATAACAATCATTGCACTCTTGTAATTTAGTTATAAAGCTGTGTTTCCCACAAACAGACTTCTTGCAGGAAGAACATACGTCAGAGGATTTATTAGTACATTTTCCAGCCAGGCATTGTCGTCTCTTTCTCGTCGCTTGAGGAGCTTCTTCATTTGTATCTGACTCTTCTTGACATGGTTTACTTTTCAAATGCTCTTCCCTCAATTCTTCTGATAGCTGTTGGATGAATTCTCTACGGCTGATTTTCTTGCCCGTAACTTTCTTATAAAGAATCCATACATTGATTGCAGAGAAGTCCAAAATACTGTAAAACACATGAAGAGGCCAGCGACGAGAGGCTGCCTTGACAGAGTACTTGCGCACTATTTGATCGATTATATCTATTCCATATTTTGTCTTATTGTAAAATGAGACACTTTCTGGTAATTTCTTAACATCAGATCCAATTGCAATATCTGGATGAAGTGAGCTCAAGAGAAGAACCTTCTTCTTCTTTCCTTGGTAAGCCGTCAGAGTAATATCTTCATGTTTCAAAACCCTTGTATCAAACAATTGTTGTCCTAGCTTAGATTTCACAGAATTGGGGACCTCTCTTCTGAAATGATTGAGAGTTCCCACTAACAATAAGCTGGTATTCTTCGCCCTTAGTTTTTTTGCTAAACTCTAGGAAGTAAAAAAGTTATCCGTTGTAACATTACGGCCTTTATTGATATAAGGATCCAAAAGCTTTAGGTCAACATTTTCTCCTACAGACTGTCCAGTAGGGCGCTGTTCATCTTTCCCAAGATGTGGAAAAGCATTCAATAAATACTTGGAGTCTACGTGTACAGCTAACCAAAACTTTATACCAAACTTATCGGGCTTGTTTGACATGTATTTCGTAAACTTGCATCTGGCCTTAGTAGGGAAAAGTCACTCATCAGCACATAGATTTTGTCCAGATTTATATTGAGATTGACAGTTTTCTATAATACGGTCCCATATAACAGAGATCAGAGCAAACTTGTCAGATTTTAAACATTCTGATCGCAACCGTCTGTCATCAAATCGAATATATTTTAAGATATCTCTAAATTTATTTCATGGCATCGTGTCCTTGAAGAATGAAAACTAACTCTATCCCTTTGGCACAATACATACCTCTAACGTAGATGCAAGCAATAAACACTTCAAGCTCAGGGAGACTAATTCTCCATTGATCGCCTTTCAAAACCCTTTTTGCATCCAACTCTATGCCTGATTGTACATGTTTTATTATAAATGTATCAATGAACAATCGCCAAGAACTAACTGGACTGTCACAAGATATTTCCCGTTTAGTGTAAGAAGAGGGTCCAGGATTCTCCCGTAAGATATTGTGGGTTGGTAAGCGGCCTGGAGACAAATAGTTATTTGTCATTACCTGCCATTTTGATCCATCCTTAGCTGTCTCAAATACAACAGAATCCACATCCTGACACTGATCAATTTCATCACATTCACTTTTATCACTAAACGCGTCACTTTCACTATCTGATTGTTCTTGAACTTGCACTGGCTCGTCTTCGTTGTCAAGTCCCTCGATTTCATCTCCCTCAGAATCTTCATCCAATAATTTGTGTAACAATCTCAGCAATTCAGAGTCAGACTGTATTGGACGGGACATATTTACACAACTAATGCTGAATATAAACTGAAAGAAAAGGAAGATATGAGAAACATTGTTGAGAGAGTTCTTAGAAATTCACCGATGTTGTTTACTGACTGGCTTCTATGAAACTAATTATTCGATTTGCTTGGAACTTTTCTTGGAAATATTTTCATTCCTTGTGCTTTTCAATAATATTATTAACAAAAACAAAACAACATAATCATAATAAAAAATACATTTCTATTACTGAAATCGCCCAATAATTACAATGATAGATAAATATTTGTAAGTAAATTTTATAAAGTCAGTGGTTATGGCTAGCAAAATTTATATTTTCTTTATTTTAAATATAAATTTATTGAGTATCTGACTACCAAGAATGAGCTTCAAAAGCAGTGTTTTTATTATACACTCATAAGTACCTATAAATTAACTTAAAATTGATTTAACCAATGTATTTAACCCTCCAAGGACTGACGGCTCCATTTGGGAATGGCTTCAGCCCTTTGTTCTAGGAGACCTAATGATGCCCTAGCTATCTGAAAAAGGTCGTAATATGCTATTTCTGGATGTTGGAGGTCTGAGATTTAGTTTGGTTCCAACCTTAGAGCAATTAGGCTCAGTGAAGTATTTTTTGCGATTTTTCAAAAGAAGGACAATTTTCGAGATGGACCCTGCTGTCTGGTAAGTACTATATCTCTTGGTCTTTTACAGTTTCAGCGGTTTTGTTGCTTGATACTTTTAATATAATGTTGCTGCTCTCTATTAATGTCAAAAATTGCAGAATTGATTACTTCCCATGGTCACAATTGCATTGTTTATTGCAGCGTTCCCATGTGGGAACGTCAGTCCTTCCCACTGCTATGTTCCTTTTTTTTGATGACGTTCAAGAAATATTATATAACGTATTTTTTCGAACATATAGCGATGTACTTTTCTAATAACTAATTTATTAAAGTAGAATTTGCATTGCATTTAATTGCTAGTTATTCTAATGCACCGTAAAATCTTAACGTTTCGTAAAATAAAACGTAAAAATCACGCATTTTCATAAGATATTAGATAAATGTAACACTGTAGATGTGTGAGCGGACACATTATATTGTATTCGAAATAATTGTTTCTACTTGAAATGCAGTGAAATAGATTTACAAATTTAGATGCGTAAATACATCGAAGACGGGAACAGACTTAGGTCAGTTATCGCCGATCTTCACGTTCGTGTTCTGCAGCCGTAACTTCTCGATATTCAATGAATTGAAACTGCGGATCACTCTATTCCTTTTCTTTACCAGGTATATCTTTACAAATAATTAATTTGTGTAGAAGTATGTAATGCGTTTACAATTTATAAATAATCCCATATGTAATATATATAGAAAAACCTAAAAAAATCTCTTGTATTCTTTTCTACGTTTTTCTCTAGAAAAGCTTAGAAAACGTGAAGCGTTTCGTTATAAATGGACAAATGCGGTGTATCACGAATTCCTTTTGTGGGAACAGAAATGTTTTACAAATTTGATTTTTCAAGTATAAGAGGGCGTAAATGGTGGCGGCCAATTTTTACTTGGCTCTTAGACGTAGCAATAAACAATGTGTGGATTTTGAAAAAAAATCCTCGGAGCCGAGGACGAAGCTGGAGTTTCGAAGAGAAATAGCTCAGGTGTACCTAACGCAATACAAAACGCCTGGAGGACAAAAGGTGGTTCTACTGAAGTAATAAGATATGATAGGTTGGCGCATTATATAACAGAAATTCCAGGAAAAAGAGGAGGCGATGTGCAAATGGGGAATGTTCATCACGCGGAAGAACCATGTGCAAGAAGTGCGATGTGGGACTTTCTGTAAAATGTTTTAAAAATTATCATATGAAGTAATTTGAAAATAATATAATTTAAAGTATATAAATTGTTAAATAAATCAAGATTTCTTTGAAAAGTAATGTTTATTCATTTTTTTATATTTCTCGAAATAGTAGTAGTGGGAAGGACTGACGTTCCAATATGCGAACGGGCGTTTTTGAAGACCCCGTGATTATTATAATTTAAAAAATATTTTTTCCTTATACAAATAGTCCATCTGAAAAAAAAAACTACTAAAAATAAGATTTTTGAAAAAAAAAATTCTCGTCCTTGGAGGGTTAAGGTACTGGTCAAACTGACCACTGTCGGCATTTCTAGGTATTGCTGTTCATAACTCCGCAACCACTTATCAGAAAAATATCATCTTTGGTGAAATATTGTATTTAATAGACAGAAAAAGTCACAAAATTTCAGCCTCCTATAATCAAAATTGTGGAATTGCAAAAGATTTTGTTCTAGTGTTAAACAAACTATAAAATTACCTAGTAAACAGTAAAACAAAAAGCTTTTTAGCGGTAAACATATAATTACAAAATATTTCTCAGAACACCTACGAAATTTTATTAAAAAAAGAGTCCAGGGTCGACTGGTTAGCTTTTTTTCACTTATTACGCAAAACTTGTCGGAAGCATTCAAATTGATTCAAATAATCCATCGCAGCCCCGCTTCATGGCACTCACTCGTGTGAAGTCACTGTGCTCCAACAAAGTCATTCACTGATCGACGATGCTCTTGCAGCTCCGCTTATAGATCAAACCCATAGTAGTGCGTGTTGGGTTTCTGCAATTTATATATCATTATATACAGTGATGAGCTGAAGCCGGCTCCCACCAGCTTGCGTGAGCCTGTTGTTAATTTTTCTCAGAATTTGCGAGCCGGTTGTTAAATTTTTAGAAAATATGAAAATTTATTGATTTTGCCCTTTCAAATACATTTTGTCCTATCTGAAAGTCAATTACAGACAGTGTATGAAATGGACTATATTACGAACCGAACACTTGTTAAGCTAGCGGAATGGTATTACTAAAATAAGAGCGATATGGTGCCCCTGGCATATAGGCCTCCATCCACCGTTATTCAAATTTCCTAGCCCCCCTTTTTTACTTTCTCATACGAAGTATCAAGAAAGTATTGTTTTCGCAAAAAAATTCGACCTCGAGATTTTTACGGAAATACACGTTTTAGGTGCCGTCTGTGTGTCTGTCTGTTACTGGCTCTGGAGCCTAGACGGTAGAGAGAAAATGAATGATATCTCGTACTTAGGCATTTTATCATACTGAGCAGAGTATACATAGAAATGGTTCACATTGATCAATAATCGAGAGTAGTTTATTCTATGCATTTTTAACAACAATACGATTTTCTCGAAAACGGCTCTAACGATTTTGATCAAATTTCGTACAGTTACTTGAGTTTACGTCTTCAATAATACTGTATAGTTCGTATTTCTCAAAAAATGAATATAAGGCTAGTTTATTCTAGGCAATTTTAACAATAATTCGATTTTCTCAAAAACGGCTCTAACGATTTTGATCAAATTTCATACAGTTACTTGAGTTTACATCTACAATAATACTACGTATTTCATTTTTCTCAATGAATGAATATAAGGCTAGTTTATTCTTGGGCAACTTTAACAAACATTGGATTTTCTAAAAACAGGCTCATACGATTTTCATTTTCTAAAGATAACTAAACGACGCATTAGTACCCATATATGAGAAAGTTTGTACAATGTATGTTGTACCGATTTTTTTTAGAGCCGGTTCTTAGTTTTTTTCAAGCTCATCACTGATTACATACTATTATACATTGCATGCATTCAAACATTAAGATCCCTCCGCTCATAGGTACCACATGTTTTTTCATATGTAGATTAAAATTATATAATTTTTTGATGTGTAGCATTATTGTTTTATTATTATTTATAATGACATGTTAATATGGTAAATTAAAATTGTAATAAAGTAATTGACAAAAATTATAGATTTAAAAAATATAAATCATCAAAAACATTCTTTACGATCCAATGATGCCAAAGAAACATGAAGCCTGAATCATATTTTTATTTCCGTTTTTCAGATGTTTTCTGCCTTAGGAGATATGTTTTTTGTTAGACTCGTGGAATTTACAGGGAAAAGAGTGAAATTGGGCACCAGACGATGCAATATTATTCAACACTGCTGAAATATCACAATATTTAGGATACTTGATGAAATTTGATTAGTGTGAAATTTAAAAAATCATAAGATATTAGACTGGGGTCACACTGTGCATAAGATATCTATATTTTAAAAAAAAATTTATTTTGAAATAAAATCCGTGTTTTAACTAATCCGTGCTGGCCAAGGCCCCGTTAAGCGGGGCTCACTTGTATTTAAATCTTTGATACGCAATAGTTAATTATTATTCATACAAATATGAAGAAGGCATTTATTTATTGATCTATTCCAACTGCTTTATATGTTATTGATCTGGTGAATCATACCCGTAACCCAGAGAGCCAGCAACCCTGGTTGTTGCACTAATGAATTATAAAAAATTTATTTGTCTCATTTGGCATAATTTTAAAAATAACACAAATCTGTAAAAGTTTGAAATTTTTTGAAATTTTACTTCAGTTCAAACCTTGGTTGGTAATTATTCGTTTTAGTTCTCCCTTCGTTTAGGATGTGAAAAGTTGTTATTCTAATGTATTTCGATGTATTCTGTTTGAATCTGACCTACTTGTCCTTGGGGAAACCAATATTTTGCACTTAAAACATTAAAACCTACTAAGAAAATGAGAAATTGTCAAAAAAACTTTTTATTTACAAGTAACCGAGGATATTGGCAAGCCTTCGACTTGCTTTCTTTTTAGATTATAATGCTCCTTATATTGGGTGTAGCCATCTGTGCGCTATTGCGCCCTTCGCCTTGCTGGAACGAAACTATCCCTCCCCATTTTGTCTGGTGATCGGGTGGGTAAATGTCGCCACAGCAGATCAGCATTCCATGACTAATGGTTAACTGGAACGGTTTGTTTAATGTGAACCATTCAATTGTTAGTAACATGGCTTGTTTGTATTTTTAGTAATTTTTTTTCCATAAAATAATAATTTATTGCTTACATAAAATATACAATAATGGGAAATTAATATGGATGAGTGGTTGATGGGACTCCTCACCAGAAGGCCCACATGTCACCTTCCCCTCCCAATCTCATTATGATACACAGTAGGGTCCTGCAGAGCCTTTTAAAGACTCGTCTGCAGGTACCCATAGAAAAAAAATACATTTCGTGGAGGTACATAACATCATAAGCAGCAAGATTGCATCCCTACATATGTCATTTTGTTAACATTTTGTCATATCAAGTCAGGCAACCACTACACAGCACATCTGACAATCACATCAAATGTTAACACCAACGAATCATAGTGGCACACCACCAGGGGAGGATTGGGCCACCGGAACACCAGGCAAAGTTCTGGTGGGCCGATGCTGCTCCTGGGCCAGGGCTGCCTGAGTGGTTGCTGCCTCGACCAGAAGCTGTTGCTATTCTGTATTCTAAAGTAGTGTTTCTCAAACTATGGGCCGCGGCCTCATAGGGGGCCACAATATTATTTTAGTTGTTAGGTGGGCCGATATCCGAGTATTTGCCTGGGCCGATTTTTGCTCCAAATCCGCCCCTGCACACCACCATAACATCTCTCCACAACAAATTACAATATCTCAACACTACTGATAGCACTAGTAATATTGTTAGTAATAATAATAATAATTGTTAGTAATAAGCAGAACTGGCATTGAAGTAAGCAAAAGTGGTGGAAAATGTCGATGTTATTACCATTTCATGTTTCCATAAATATTTCCACATATATTAGTTTCCCATGGTCAGGAATAGCATCATTGGCAAAGATTTGACTTACTTATAATAGGTAGGAACATTGCATTTCAAAATGCGAGAGAGAATTAAAATGAATAATAACCCCTCTGTTTACTAATGAGGCTTTTCTGTTTGTAATAGTTACTGATAAAATATACTATAAGCCCTTTGATAGTTTCTTAGTCAAATGTTAAATAGCATTATAAATACATAAGCAAAATAAACTTTCACTGCTGTTATGTTTGCAAAACAAATGTTTTTGTCCAAAATTTGGATTCTAAAGCATCTAATCATAAAAAAAATTAAATTCAGAAGCAACTTTGATAGTTGCAACACTAATGGATTTTATGAATCGAGTTTTTTATTGGTTGTGTTGATGTAATTTCATAAAAGACCACGCGTTTTTGAAAGTTCAAAATTGAGGTTTCATTTCAAATCAAGCTGACAATGAGTCCATACGCGTCATGGAACACCAATATCAACGAGCATATGGCAGGGCGTGCTGTGCATCGGAACTTGAAATATTACAAAGTGAAATACGATAAGTAATCATTTTTTCCAAAATTCACAATTAAAACATTTTTATAGCATAGAATGTCAGAATATAAATAACGATTATAAAATCATGAAATACAAAAAATAATGAATAGAAAATGAAAAAGAACTGCCAGTATATAACCTCTAAACCCACATCCTCTGCACGCGAGTCAGAGTCACTAAACACTACGCTACGGCGGCTTGTTGCACAAGGGACTTTGTAGTAGGCCCATATAATATGCCGCACACACTGTTTTCCACATTATTCACAAACCCTTGAGAGGCGCGGCTTCTCACTTTGTAATATTTCAAGTTACAATGCACAGCACGCCCTGCCACATGCTCGTTGATATCGGTGTTCCATGACGCGTATGGACTCCTTGTGAGTCAAGTTTTAAATTAAAATTCAACTCTGCTCAAAATATCAAACAATTCTCACATATCTAGTTAAAATGCTTTCTCAATTTAACTAGCATATCTTTCCTTTTACTGGTAGTGTATGCCTTGATTTCCAGTATACCTGAGTCATCACTCTTGTATGCTAATATTATAATAACATTGATTTTGCAAAGGCATACAATTACTAAATGTTAATTCATGTATGATATAGCTCAACATGTTATGTGGCCCAAAAACTTTGGTGAATAAACCAACTTAATATAGACATCATAATATTTATTACCGTATTTTCCTGTTGATAACACGCACTTAGTAGATACAGTGCATCACAGTGTTTTTAATGCCCATTAAAATTATAGATAATGTATAGTTGAAAATTTTCTGCAGATTGGTAATTAGAGGTTCTGTGAATAAATAAATATGATAAGGGTAGGTTCTCAGGAACCCTATGGTTTTCTTAGGTGCTATCTGTAATGCTTCTGATATATTTCTCTTTGTCTATTTGTTTTTCAGTTTGATTCTCTTTTTTTTATTATAATATTTTTGATTAGGTACTTTGTATTTGGCATGATCTGATACTTAAAGTTGCACCTCCAGACGGGCATATGCCTTGGAGGACCAGGATGACTAGTACAGTTAATTTTACTTTTGGTGTTTTTTTCGTGATTTTACTCGTATGTATTTTGTTGTATGTATTATGTATGTAAATTTTGATGTAGGTTTTTGATATAGGGTTTTTGATAAATTAAATAGGGTAAAATTATAATTTCAAAAAATAAAATAAAAAAAATTAACAACAGAATCAACCGATTTCTGTCTTTCTGGCTTTGTCAAGTCTTTTATCAAAAAAATAACAATATAAGGCTTCCTTTTTTCTGATTTTATCTTAAGTGGCACATGCCATACTTCATTATTAAATAAAAAGTCCATGGAAAACAAAATTAAATCAAGACAGAAATCATACACTGTGCAATTTAAATTAGAAGTGGTGAAACTAGCCCAAGTAAAAGGGAATCAGGAAGCTCGAAGAAAATTTAACAGGAGAATCCAGTGTTTGAGAATGGAGAAAAAGTATAGTGGATTTGAAAAGTTTACATTGGAGAAAATGTGCAGTGCGATGCAGAAAGTGCTTATGGCCAGAACTGGAAAATTATAAGTGTTGTTTTAGAAAGGTCTAAAGGTTATAGAATTTCAAATACTCAAGTTTTACTCGAAGCTAAACAAATTGCGCACAAAGAAAATACGAGGGTGAATCAAAAAGTTCCCGGAATGATCTCATAAAAATAGAATAAACCCAAAACAAGCATTTATTTTTCATTATATCCACCATCTAGCTCTAAACACTTCTCCATACATTGTCTCCATCATTTTAGCTCATTTTTTTCAAAATTTGGATTGTTTGATTGAAGCCAGTTCCAAACTACTTGTTTAACCTCAGATATCGATTCCCAGCAAACTCTTTGATGTGATCTTTTAATTTTGGTAAAAGAAAAAGTCCGAAGGAGCCAAGTCGGACTATAGGGTGGATGAGAAAGCAGTTCCCAATGCAATTCTCAAAGCACAACTCTTGAAACCATGGGCGAATGTGCTGGAACATTTTCGTGGTGAAAAAAAATTCGACGATGCAGTTTTTCAGGCCATTTTGTCACAAGAGCAGCGTTCAATTTCCGTAAGACCTGTTCATAACAACTTCCTGTTACTGTCCATTGTCCTTAGAGAAACTAGACTAATATCACGCCTTCATAATCCCAAAAAATTGTTGCCATAACATTCTTGCCTGACTGTTCATCCTTGAACTTGGTTGGTCCACTTGACTCCCTTGGTAACCGTTGTTTGGACTGAATCTTGCTTTCTGGATCGCACTGATAAATCCAGGTTTCATCACCATTCACTAATTTGTAGAAGGAATCTTCAGGATTGGCATCAATTCGGTTGAGAAACTTAACTGCATGATTAGCCCTTTGAGTCTTGTGTTCAGCGTGCAACGCTTTTGGCACCCATCAAGCAGAAAGCTTGCTCAATCCTAAACGATCTGTTATAATTGATTAAGCTAAGCCATATGAGATATCCAAACGTGTGGCTGTCATTTGCACTGACACTCGTCAATCTTCTTCCTCAATCGATTGGACGGCAAACACAGTTTTCTCGTTCGTTGACATTGATGGTCTCCCACTCCCTTGGTCATCTTCAGTGTTTTCTTGTCCATCCTTAAACCATTTCACCCATTCATAAAATGTTTTTTCCTTTGGTGCATCATTCCAACAAACTTTCTGCAAATCCCGAATGATGGCAGTCGGTTCTCAACAAAGTTTTGTGAAAAACTTCATATTCACACGGATCTCAAATTCCAAATTGTCCATGCTCACGAATCAATGGGTTAAAAAAAGTTGAGGTTATTTTATACCAAATGAATGAATTCTTACCAAATATTGCCTGTTTATAGCTAAGATCATGCTAACTTCAGACAACTATGGTATGTTATTGTTTGAACTCAAGTACGGTGCTATCGACATCGTTCCAGGAACTTTTTGATTCACCCTCATATTAACAAATTCAAAGCTTACCCATCTTGGGTATTTAGATTTACAAAAGAAACAATTCAAATGTACATTTTTCGACAAGTATCGTACAACAATTACCACTGGACTGGAAAGCAAAACTGGCAAAATTTAGATAGTTTTTTAAAAGAAAACTTGTATAATTTTGCATTCTGGAAATATAGATGAGTTTACTGTGAGTTTCTATCTCCCAAGTGCAAGGACTGTCAATAAAGAAGTGTCGATTGCAACAACTGGAGGTGAAAATTTAAATTTTACCGTGGTGTTTTGTACAACTGGTTCAAAACTTCCACTCATGGTGATCTACAAAAGAAAAACCGTTCCTAAAGGATCCTTTCTGAAAGATATTTTTGTCACTGCAAATGATAAAGGTTGGATGAATCAGGGTATAATGAAGACCTGGTTGGGAAATTTGTGAAGAAATAGAAAATGCATTTTTAATCCAAAATCCCTACTAATGATGGATTCATACAGAGCACACATGACACCTGAAATAAAACAAATGCTTAGTAAATATTCAAAATTAGCAATTATTCCAGAGGGTTAACAAAAATACTTCAAGCGCTTGATTTAACAGTAAATAAATAATTCAAAGCTAAGTTGTGGGTTAGTTTTGAGGAATGGGTGATGGGTGGCAATCATGCTTATAGCAAATCTGGGAAAATTAAAAGATCGTCTTGTGAAGAAATATCCAAGTGGATTGTTGAAAGTTGGGGAGCTGTTACAACCACGTTTCAGAAACAGTTTCCTGAAATTACAAAGCAATTCATGACAACAGAAGATCCAGAATTTGAAGAAGATATAGATTTTACTTATGAAAATGAAGTTGTAGATGTAGCAGAAGAAATAATGTATGCTATTGACTCCTTTAATATTAAGTCAGATGATTTTTGTGGCTTTGAATAATTTGTTTTTACAGAATTCAATAAATCTTTATTAACAACTTAAATTTTTCTTAGTTTTTATAAGTAAATATGTGCCAACTCCCAAATAATGTTGAATAACTAGAGAACAGCTTAATTTATTTTAACCATTATATCAGATTTAGAGATAGACACCTCAAAGAGACTTTTAGTTATTTATCATGTATAAAAATTGATCTTGTTCGAGTATAGAAGTGTTTATACAGCGTTGGAAGAGATGGATGTTTTTACATTTAAAAATTACTTAGTCAAAACTAAGGATTATAATCGGACTGCTTCAACGAACAAAAACTTTTTCTGACTGCTGACTTTTAATTATGAGTTAAATCTGTCAAGAAATAGTTTTAGAATTTTATGTTTTTAGTGGTGAAAAGTCTTTACTCATCATGTAATTTCCAACAATTACATACTTTTGGGCTTTTAAAAAGAATGGGAGAAAATATTGTGTATTTGTTGTCAAAATAAATAAGGTCTCAAAGTATCATGGTACTAGGCATAAATAAATTATTGTCACTTTTAAGATATTCACTTCTTTTCATGTTTAATGCGCACATGCATTTTTTCTAGATTTTGAACTTTTTTGTATAGATAACTCACTCATTATCTACCGGAAAATACGGTATTGGAAATAATAGCCATAAAACCATGCATGGTGAAGCGAGAATGAAAACTAAACTAACTTGCTTCAAGTTACTCTTAATTAATTTATAAAAGATAAAAATGCTTTTAATACTACACCTCTTAAATAAAAGTTGTAATTCTCATGCGTTTCATGTTTATATATAAATATAGTTCTTATTCTTCTGCAAGAATTTAACTTAATTTTACCCATGTTTTACTCTTTTACTTTAGGGGAATCTGCGATCTCACATTTCAGGAGTACAAAGAATGTGAAAGGATTTACAAATTCTCTACCCCCAAAGTACTTCGTTTTCTTGAAATACTTCGAGAATTTTTGCCTCCCGTTGTATCTGAAAGAATGGATACCATTCCAAAAGTCCAAAGCAAGGAGGACATTAAAGATGCCAAAGACATAGATAGTATTAGCAAGACAGATTCACCATTAAAACAACAAAATAAAGATGGCCAAATTTGTTTAAGTGAAACTAAAAATGAACCTAACACAGATACATTTGAAAGAGTTTCCCAAACTGCTGATGGTTTGGCTTCAGATTTGTCTGTTTCTAATGAAGCATTGCAACTTAATGTAATAAGAGAAATTGATAGTCAGATAGTTAGCAGTCATGAAGAGTATAAGTTAAATGAAGAAATATCAAAGAAAAATTTCAAGTGCAATGTATCTCATGATGGTGGCTGTGTTTCAAAAAGTGGGAACAATTTTGGTTCTAATACTATTGAAGGACTTGAAAAATATTGCAAATTTAACGCACTTAATACTGACTGTAACTTTTCATCAGTTGACGTAAAAAATCTACCAAGTGCAGAAGTAAACATAATGTCAGGTAACTTTAATAAACCAAATCTAAATTCTACAGAGAATTTATTGCGTGGAATTAAAGAATGTCGTTTAAGTCTAGGTGATGCCACAGGATTTGTAAATAAGGAAGCTTCTGTTTGGGACCACAGGGGAAGGGGGCGCAGGTGGGGAGGTTTTAGGGGCAGGGGAAGGGGCAGCAGAGGTAGTGGAAGAGGCCAGGGTCCCTCGAACTGGACTAGAAGTGGGCTTGATTTACCCGTATCTGATTCACTGTGTGGTATTGTGTTTGTGGATGGTCGTTTTACTGCCAAGATACTTTATCATCTGTTGAATGATCTGAGAAGAGCTGACCCTCAGTTTGCTTCTCTGGCTGCACAGTATACGGTAGGATGCTCTATGCCGGTAGCAGGGGATAGCAGTTCCTCTTTGGATCCTAGAGAGGCTGAAGCTGAGTACAGAAAACAAGAAGAAGTACTTAAGAGGTAATGTTTCATAGGTCCATCTGTAGTCCCTAGTAACTGTGTTGTAAAGTTAAATACTACTTTTGGGTCAGATCTGACCCCAATCAAATTTTAGCTTTTTACAGTTTCAGGCAAACTTTTTTCTTTTCATATTATAAATGCATTTCATTGCCAAAATGTAATTTTCATGCATGTGATGGAATTTAAGGTTTCATTTGGATAGTTACTCATGTAAATCTAAAGAAAGTTGTATGGCAAACTATAATTTCCTATTCTTTATTTATTACATTTTACTTATATTTAAAGGCATGTGAATAGTAATAATGTTAATCTCTTCTGAGGCTCAATATAGAAAGCTATGAAAATAATAATAAGATGATTCTAAAATTGAATAGAGGAGTTATAGAAAACTAGATTATAATACAAAGCTATAAAATACTCAGTTAATGGAAAAACTACTTTTACTCCGACAGTTCAGTTTGCTTACAACACTGGCATAAAATTGTAAGATCCATATGGATTTAGCAAGCATAATTACCTCATTTTTTATGCATTTAGGGTGTTTTACAGTCTTTTTTCTGTTACACATATAGCACCTTTTTTGTTTATTGCTTCATATTATGTAATTACTATAGTAATGCCCGTTGAAATATCAGCAGAAGAATTATAGATAGATAGATTATTATTATTTTCATTTAAAATAATTAATGTCACACTTTACATATGAAATATTTTGTCATATACAACATTTCTAGTGAATATTCTGTTGTTGACGGGCTATCTTTAGTTAAACTTAAAATAGTTACCTCACTTTCCCTACCTCCCTCCCTCTCATACCCTCTCTCCCTCTCACACCCTCTCTCCCTCTCATACACCCTCTCCATTTCACACCCTCTCTCCCTCTCACACACCCTCTCCATTTCACACCCTCTCTCCCTCTCACACACCCTCTCCCTCTCACGCCCTCTCTCCCTCTAACACCCTCTCTCCCTCTCACACCCTCTCTCTCCCTCCCTCCCTTCCTCCCCCTCTTTCCCCCTCCCTCTCCTCCCCTCTCTCTCCTCCCCTCTCTCTCCTCCTCTCATATTAAAAGCATTCAAAGCACGTTTATACCCATAAGGATTGAATTAACAATATGATATAGACGTCTAACAATGGAATTGGTAGGCAAGGCAACGCTTATACGTTTAGTGATATATGTGAATAAATGTGGTTCTAAGGTTTTAGTACACTCATGGACAGACGGACATACAAACATGCATCATACTAACAATTTATAAGAATCCTAATAAACCCCACCTGCCTACCAAATTTCTAATCTCTATCTGAAGACTATTCAGAGATATTGCCAATTTCTTAAAAACGCTGTCACAGACAGACGAAAAATGACGAAATTAATTTTTTTCTGTCCTTTTATCAAAATGCACCTACGTACCAAATTTCATCATTCTAGCTCTTACCGTTCTCCTGAAATAGTGTTAACAGATGGACGGGGATGCATAAAAACGTTTTTTTATTATATCATAATGCTATCCTGAAAATTTCATCAAATTCAGTCCATTCGTAACCGAGATATTAAGCTTCAAAAAGCATTACAAACAAACTAACTGCCATTGCCTTTTATTATGGGAGATTGCATGAAATACAGTACAACCTTTTTAATTCATTTCCCATAGTCTGGGAACTCCTGTGGTTTGGAAAAAATCATGGAATTTTTTTTCGATGCTATCGCTTTGATACAATTTATTAATTGCAACCTAAAAAAATCAATATACAGTAAAACCTCTACCTTACGAACTCTCATAGAACAAAGAACTCCATATAATGAAAATTATCACCAGTCTCGAAAAATTCACTAATAAAACTACATAGAAAATCTCTATATTACAAACCTCTGATAATTATAAAACCTCCAAATTACGAAATGAAAGTCACACCTGTTCCACTCCATATAGTGAAATTCAAAAAAACGAATATTGTACACGCTGTTGTAAGGCAGAAATCAATGCCATCTATGTGGGTGTTAATGCTGTTATTACGAGCTCACCTGAATGATTCGAAGTGTAGTATTTGTTGTAATTTCAAGCATTTCTAGTGATAAGGTAGACCTCATCTTTCGCAGCATTATCTTTCGTGTATTTCAACCTTTCGTTGTTCTGCATTTGCAAGCAGTTGTATCTTTCGTGGTCTCATGTTTCACACTTTCACAGAGAAAAATCAAGGAAAAGGCTATGCGAAATTTTTTATAAGTGGAAAAAATCACCATTTCCTCACATTTTCTCCCATAATCAGAGCTGAAAAATATTGTTGCATTATTCTAATATGTAAAAATATTTACATAAGTGCATTAATGTAATATATATGCTTAATTTAAACAAGTTAGGAAAGTATATAACGTATCACAAATGGATGCGTTTCGTGCAATGGAGTATTAGAAAGAAATTATATACATGTACGTAAGGGAAATAGTGTTTTGAAGTTCTTTTCTTCATCATAAATAATCCATTTTCTTCCTATTTAATAATATTACATGCACACGTAAGGAAATTAAATGTTTGTTTGTGAGATTGTATATGTTAGCAACAATGAAGTAACCATGCAAGAAATTTTCTAAGTTCAACTCGAATTAAGACTTTCTTGTTTGATTTTCTTGATAGCGGTTACTCCTACGATAAAAATGTATAGGAAAAGAAATACTCTTTTTTGCTAGTTCTACAAGTTTTATTTGAAAAATATTTTGAACAATACTTGACGGGATATGACGTTCATTTTTTGTCACCAGTAAAGTTGCACCCCTGATTGGCGTACGTGATTCATTTGTGCGATTTTCGTATTATATTTGATTGAAAATCCTTAACATCAAATTTCATGAAAATCCGTTAAGTAGAAGCTGAGAACAAACATGCATACGGACAGACCAACGATAATAGGCACTCATGCTGGAAGCAAAACATGCCTAAAAATTAGTTACACATGTCTGATATATACTTTCAAATATTTTTAGGATGCAATCCTCCCACACTTTTGTGCCCCTTCACACATGAAAAGTTGCAAACTATAAGCTGGTATCATCATTCAGGAGCTTTCTTTCTTTTTGATGACAGGGAAATCCAGAGGGAAAAACATCAGGGATGGCAAACCTTTTTGATGCTGTGTGTCCAAAAAGGGAGGGGGGGGGAGCAGTAAAATTTTTGCATGTCACGGAGTTCATCTCTATATTTATTAAGTTTTTAATAATGGTTTTAACTATAATCCATTATGTTTAAGCTATTATCCATCTTGTTCTACATAAATTGCTGATGTTACAAAATCATTAGTTAAAAAATGAAGAGCATAAAATATTTTTATATTAATAAATATTAATATACAGTAAAAGCCCATTCTAATGGCACCCACGGGACCAAAGTCGTGCCGCTATAATGAATGGTGTTGCAAAATCACATTCCAATTACTTTGAGGGCATATTTGGTATCTTTTAACGTTCTTCTTCCTTATAAGATATTGTATATCTTGTTCTTCATTATCTAATATACTATTTTTGTCGGAATTATTATGGTGTAATAAATCTATCTAACTATATATTAATTTTACATTGACGTCTGTCAACATTTGTGTAAAACTTATATCGGCGTATTTCCCGAGAACCGTTCGTCGTAAAGATATGCGGTAAACGGCATTTTGTTTCTACTGGCTATGAGGTCCCTGTAAAAATATTTTCATTTGCTAAAGTGTCCCCAGTTCGAATCCAGGAGACATTTTCCCATATGTTTACACAGGATTTTCGATTTTTCAGAGTACAAGCTTTTTTCCTTCATTCACCAAAATACGTAAATATGGACCGATTTTCTTCGTTTTGACATTATTCGTCGGCTAAAACTCGATACTATTTTATTCTTGCAATGTTTACATGTTACACAGTCTACGTTTTCAGAAATATGCATTCTTTTTCGAAATTTTGTGGATTTTTCGTACTCATTCCGGACATTGCAAAGGGGACTCTCATTGTTGCCTCCGATTCATTTAATGCCAATTAAACCTTCAAATAGACGAAAGAAAAGCGTTATTTGCATTAACTGTTGTTTGAGCATCAAAATTAATGAAGCATAGCAACGTAAATATTTGACAATTATTCTGTTAACTGCCTATGGGAAGCATTTCTAACGATTTAATCAAAGGAATTGAATCTTCATTTCATCGTTTGTGTTGGAGAGTTAGATTGAGAGAAGCCTTTTCAGTCCATCCTCTCCATCCCAAGTAGTCTCATGCATTTATTATTATTTCTTGTATATTAAGTCGATCCTCCTTTTATTGATGATGTCTTCATAGAAAGGCTGGTTTTCGATGAGATTGGATAATAGTTCCTTCTGTACAGAAATGTTGGCTAGTGATGAAAGTCTCTCTTGTGATGTCATGTTTCTTGTGTAAGTTTTCAATCTCTTCAGACAGGAGAAGCTTCTTTCAACAGAAATGCTTGTAGAAGGTATGGTCAGAACTAAGCAGAACAGTTTATAAGTTTCCTCAAAAATATCCTTATCTTCTTGCAGTACCTTAAGAATTTTTTCTGTTGTTAAGTTTCTGTAGGATTCATCAGCATACAAGAGACAAAGTTCGTTCTTCAAACATTGAATTTTGGTGAATATATGTGGGTAGGATTGCTGTAAATTTTGAAGAGCTGTAGAAGGAAAATCTTTAGCATAATCTTCAAATTTTCTTGCTTAAGCAAGGCTAAGAAATTTCAGTCTGTTACAGTCTTGAAATCTCATTTGCATTTCCATCAGAATGTTGTCCAAAATTTCGTAATATAAAATTCTGCAATTAAGAAAAACCTCATCCTCTGATGAAGCAGCATGTTTCGTCAATCTTTTACTTTTCTCAAACAGTGTAGAAAAATGCTGTTCGTTTCTTTTATTATTTATCAAGTCACAAGTTATCTTTACCTTAGTGGCACAATAATTAATGTCTAAAGATTTTTTCTGCAGAACGTCGAAAAGAACATCAGTCAAAGCAAAAATATCATTGAACACAATGGCCAAAAACGTGACTTCAAAATTGTTCATATCATTTAGAAATCCTTTACACAGACGAATAGATTTGTCGTCTGATGCTTCGTCATTCATAATTAATTCGAACATATGTTTTAGTTTGTCCCAATCTTCAATAAAGACCCGAAGAAGTCTGGAATTGGCCGACCAGTGAGTTTCAGCCACAGTTGGAATTCGTCTAGCGGCCACGGATTCAATTGTATGTGTTCGTTTTGCCGAATGATGGAAAAACGAAGGAATTCCACTAACCGTTGCAAAAAATATACGACACTTAGATATTTTCTTAAAACTTTGCTGTAGTACCAAGTTTAGGCGATGGGCCGTACAATGTACAAAAACAGCTTGAGGCGCCTTGTCTTTAATTCTCTTTTGAAGACCATTTAAATGTCCGGACATTACACTTGCACCATCATAGCACTACGCAACTAATTTATTTTCATAGCAAAATTCTTTTAAAATGCCGTCTAGCAGATCAAACAAATTTTCAGAAGATCTACCAGCACTAACACAGTAAAATCCTAAAAACCGTTCAACCAGTGTACCATCTGAATTCACGTACCTGATAATGACAGAGCATTGTGACTTCTGAAATATATCTGTGGTATCAACTGGAATTGAAAAAAATGCTGTATTGTTAATTTCCATTTTCACATGGTCTTGTATGTACTCCGAAATGCATTCAATTAGTTCATTTTGTATTGTTTTTGAATTACCACTGAAAACAGTTTTAATTTTGCTGTAATGGTTTTGAATTTCTAAAGAACTTCTGGATATTAACAAAGCCAACAGTTCCTTAAAATTTCCACAATTTAAGGAAGAAGTAGTTTCGTCGTGTCCCCTAAACGCAAGTTCTTGTTTACTCAAATACATCAATCACTAGTTGCAGGAATTGTCGATTTAAAGGGACATTTTCATTAAATTGGTGAGTCAACAGTCGCACATTTTCCTTGAGAGCATCAGCAATTGTATTTCTGCCTTTTTCAAAAGTTTTAAAATGTAATTTGCACTTCCGCAGATTCTTCGTGTTTGTGTAGAGAACGAGTTATATTTTGAAAATCTCCAAATCCCTGTTTATTCCAAACCTTACTTTTAGTACTAAATAGAAGGCAAGGCCAACAAAATAATTTCTGCAAATTTCGGCTACTGCATAACCATATAAAGTCCGTAAACCAAGATTTTTGAAAAGTAATTTGGTAAGATTTTCCACTTTTCTTAATTTCCTTTTTGAGGCACATATCAAGTAAATATATAGGTTGTCCAGAATTTAAAACGTCCTATTTGTCTTCATCCTTCTATCTGCAAAACAGTGTTTCTAACAAATTACAAATAATGTCATTAACAGGATACATAGCGTTATTAAATGTACTCACATGACAGTTTAAAATGATTAAATCGTTTGTGGAATTCAACAATGAATTTAGAATCCGCTCGCCTGCTTACAAGTGAAAAACACACACTAGATTTCGCAGCACTTCACATGGCGCAAAAATAGCATAGTGGAGGCAGGCCGCATGACGTCACATTGTCATGGCAACCGCACACAGGTGACGGAAAACTTTCAACCAAGGTCAAGTTCTTCACTTCGCTCGCATGATCCAAATGACGGCCGAGGCTGGCAGTCAATCCAGCCACACGAACTGACTGAACGTGCATAAGTAAAATCAAAATGCAATGTTCCATCTTTGCGATATATTAAAATAATTAATATAAAGTAAACAGTTATTTAAAATAAACATGTATTTTTCAATTAAAATAGGTGAAGTGGCACTTCACTTACTTCACCTGAATAGCCACCACTAACTTATGATGATCATTATATAATTTTTGTATTTTTTCTAGTTTCCTGTCAGGTAATAAGTATAAATGTAGAATAATATACAGAGGTTCATTCTATATGTACGATCAATTATTAGAAAGTGTAATGCATTACAGTTAGACTAATCACAGTCTTATTTTTCAGGTTTCGTACTCATGAATGTAATCTATTGATTGGTCCAACTGGGTGGGCGTTGGAGGATGGTGGACTAGAACTTCCTCGGTGCAACTTAGTGCTACGATTTGATCATGAATCAGTCTCTACTGAAATTATATCCTTACCTAGTAATCAGAGCACTGTTCAGACATTGTCAATCATTGATAATGACATAGAAAAAACTCACAATTCTGTTTTGCAAGACATAAGAGTAAGTGTATCATCATCAACAGAGCAGAAACAAAATAGTAGTGATACAGTAAAGGAATTTAAGGAGGATGAAGCATCCAGGATAAATCAGGAAAATTTAATCATTTCTGTTTCGTCTGAATTAAAAAGAACAAATTTAAATTCACTTAGTTCCAAGATCTCTTATGGAACTGAGGGAATGGAAAATATGCTGCAAGGGAAAAATGCTTTGGCTTTAGAGACAAGTAGTGATAATTGTGTTGCCCCGGCTGTAAGGAATAATGAGATAATTTCACCTAATAACGTAATTAATGAACTTAACAGCACTGTAGGCAGTTACTTAAATTGCATGGAAAATGGAGCAGTCATTGAGCCATTATCAGAGGATAAGAATGTTATAAAGGCTGTTACCAGATTGCATGAATATGACATGACAGAGCAACTGGAGGAAGAAGTGGTACAAAGGATTCCAGTTTCTTACCACTCATATGCAAGATCACGTGCTCGAGCCAGAGCACCAGATGCGCATCACATAATTATGGCAGCAGAAGGAGAGGAAGCTCACAGGGTCGTTGATAGCCTTGCCCACTTTATGCAGATTGAAGAGGTAATTACATTAATGCTAGTTGATTTTTTGTTTTGATTCTAATTATCTACTGTGTGCCATAAATTGATTGATACATATTTTCTGCCAAATAAGACTTCCAGATTCTTCAGCCCGTTTTTCAGTAAAAAATTTCAACACCTTTATGTATGCTAGCTTTTTTAAATACAGCTGTGTAGATATTTGAAATAACCATGTAAAACAAAAAGAATTTCTGAAAAGCTGATAAAAAGTTCTGCCTTGATGGGAAATTGAAACCAGCTCTTCTGCTTGCCAGGCAGATATTGTGACACTGAATAGAATAGAATAGAAATTTATTGGTTCTGTAGCTTCATTACAACTAATCATGGTATTGTCATTATAAACAATATAAATACATATAATTAAAGTAGGGCATGCAAACACAAAGGAAAAATAGAAAAATTAAGTATATATCTAAATAGATATTACATAATATATCCTGAAATCACACTCAAAATATTGTTGTGTTGAATAAAAATTACATAATGCATTTTTAAAGGAATTAACATTTTCAATATTTTTATAGCACTTGGCAGGTGATTACAAATCTTGGACACTATACCAGGGATGGCAAATACGGGGCATGCATGCCAGAATTGGCACGCTTAAGCTTGTATTTTCTGTATAAAGAAAAAAATTCTTATGGTTCACGGTACTTTCTTGGCATGTGTCTCAAAAATCATTTGTCATCCCTTCTCTATACCTAGGGCTCTTTATATACTGGGAAATGTTATGTTATATGAAATGAACATTTGCTTTTGTTCTTTTATTGTGACTGGAAGTTTTTGTTTTTCACTAATAAAGTGTGGATATTTTTTTACAAAAATGGCACAACAACACCCCACCTCTACTGTTTTTCCTGCAAAAGTTGTTTAAAAGTGTCTAGCCTTAGATATTGTTAATTCTTAGTAGTTCCTTCTATTTAAAGCCATGTTCAGAGGTAGTGAAAACATTGGAGAACTTTCTCCAAGCAACAACTCAATTTCAGTTTGTTATTTATAAATTGCACATTTAAGTGATTAATACTAATTTTAGGAGAGACACTCACTACATCCTAGTCACATTTTATTGGGCTTTGAAGTACTGGACTGCCGTTAGTTTTCATTTTTTCACTATAATTGTTTAGGATTTTCCACTGTTTGAAGCATTTTCACTGCATGCACTTTTGTCAACATCTGAAGGCAGATTGGTAATACCATTACTTTTAACTTCATCAACAGATAGGTTTACAGTACCAGTATTTTCTGGTACTGATTTATGAGGAAATTAAATTTTTTTATTAGTGCATTGAGTGGCCAAGTTTTAGCATCGCTTAATACATCCACATATTTATAACTTGTACTTATTTTAAAGGAAGCATTGTCACCTTTAGCATTCAATTTAATTACACTTATGTCACTACTGTTTTTATTTCTTAAGTGAGAAATTACCTCCTCAGTATTCGTTAATGGATCTAGTCGCCAAACATGTAAGTGTGCCTACCTTTGCTTCGCTTTCAAAAGGCAGTTCATGTTGGTTGCGGCAGGTCCGATTATTCCCCTGTTTTGTCGTTGTTTTCTACGAACTGTAGTAAAATCATCATCCTTATTTGTAGGAGGAGGAAAATTTTCACTTATGCATTTTGTACTGTTTCCTTCTTCATTAACTGGTGATATATCATCATGTTCTGACTGAGAAACGATTGTGGTTGGGTTCACTTTATCACTCAAATTGGATAATTTTTCACTTTTCTTTTCTAAGGATTATTTCCAGTTCAGTAATTGTTTCATTCATTTTCACGTATGAAGACTTGAGTAAACTCACATGATTTTTAATCTTGTCCAAGATCATAGCTCTCATTTGTACAGAATTCACATGTCCAGTGAATCAATTTCTTCCCATTTATCAACAATAATTCCATTTCAGTAAGATCAGTACATATTAAATGAAAAGAACTTCCACGTTTTTCTTTGAAAGTTACTAGAGTATATATTAGTGTTAAAGGAGTGGCAAATACTCGATCTCATAATGGCATCCATCTTCAGCACAGTACTGAATAAATCAGTAAATTTGGTCACTTTAGTTATAAACTAATAAGGGCTTCAACCTGTGATCCCCAGTAGTATTTGCACTCCTTAGAAGCCTTGAATCCTGGAGCAGATGTAGCTACTATCAGGCATCCTCTTCTAAAATAACCCAGTCTCATCCAAATTGTACACTTGTTGAGCACAGTAGCCCCCTCATTGACGATATCCTCTAATTGTGCAGGGAAGGTTTCAGCTGTCTCAACATCAGCACTAGCTGCCTCGCCTTTCTTCTTAATACAGTGGTACTTATTTCTTTCTACATAGGAACTTGTAAAGCCAACCTTTGCTTGCACAGAAACCCTTATCTGACAATCTGACGGGATAACTCGTTTGCACTTTTTCATAAATCGTCAGTGCCTTTTCTCTAATAACTACAGCAGTAACACTAGTCTGATCTTTACCTCATGTTCATTGCACCAAAAGAGAAGTAAACGTTCCATATGAATCATATGCTCACTTCTATGACTGCTACTATAAGTTTGAGAGCCACTTATCGAAGCACCAAATGCTTCAGACTTGACACATTCTTCAGTTCAACTTTGTTCTTTAAAATTGTCCTTACCATGGATTCGCTAAGCCCCAAAGCACGACTGATGTAGCTGGGACCTTCATCACTTTCTGATCTTTGAATTATATCTAATTTAACTTATAAAGTAATTACTTTCCACTATTTCTATTCACTATCATCACCTGCACTTAATTTTGACCTTCTTGATGCCACTTTGTAAGGGATCACTAATATTTTGAAGGATGTGGATGGGCCTTAAGGCTTTGCATAAACCAAAACGAGTCACACAAACTCCAATCGTTGTCCTAATGGAAAATGGTGCATAAAGTGGAATTGCATAAACTAAAGTCGAGTAAACCGTGGCAGTGGTGTATCCGTGAGTCATGGAAATGTCTGTTTTTTGTTAAAAAATCTGTGAAATTGGATAAAATCCATGAAAATGGCAGTCCTGCACTAGTGTAATTAGATATTGGTATTCTTGAGGAAGCTATACTGTACAACAGTGTTTCTTAAACTGGGGTTCACGGACCCCCGTGGATCCCCAGAAGTAGTCCAGGGGTCCGCGAATAATGTTCAATTAATAATTATAACAATAAAAAATAATAAAATGTGCAACATAATGCTGTTTCAAGCGCACACAGGATTCCAAGTATACATTACTTTTAGAGAAAATGGTGCTACAGAGCGATGGTGATTTTCTAAAATTGTAGAAAAAATAAATATTCTATTAGCTATAAATATAGATATACAGGATAATTCTGAACTCTACTGACAAAATTATAGGGGTAGTAGGGGGTTCATATAGAGCACGAAACACCTTGTCCCAGCTTCCAGAACTGCTTAACCCTCTTAGTGCCACGCAAATTTTGGGGGGTAGAGCCAGAAGTGCCAGGGGCAATTCCTGAAGTTTGTATTACCTTAGGAAAATTATCATTGTGAAATTATTTCTTAAGATAAAATATTAATATTTTCAGCAATTGTAAAAAAACACTCTAATCTTCAAAAAAATATATTTTATTTTTTTAATGATAAATTTATTATATAAAAACTAATGTTATTGCATATCATGTTGCAACAAAAAGGAAAAAATAGTTTGTTACCAAATATTTCCATTTGAATTTCATTATACAGCATTAAAACTTATAAATTATGAAACCTACATTAGTAAAGAATATAATTAGCAAAAATCTGTAAGGAATACAAAAAATTATATTAAATACAGATATTTTCCTGGAAGTTTGCATCTGGTGCAAATAACCGACTGGACTTAAAATTTGTGTTAATAAAATTATACTTAATGTAATAAGTTAATTTCTGCAGGATTATTAAATAATGATACATTATTCAAAACCATAATTTGTCAATCAATCGAACATAAAATTATTAATTAAAAACAAAAGTTATTACACATCTCGTTGCAACAAAAAATATCAAAAAATTTACGTTTGAATTTCATTATACACATTAAAACTAAAGAATATAATTAGCAAAAATCAGCAAGGAATAGAAAAAATACTATAGAATTATTTCAGTGAATGTCTGCATATGTTAGTTAGTAACAAATAACTCCTGAAAAAGTACACTTAACATTTGCGTTTTGACAAACAAACACTATGCACTCCCTTTTCACATTTTACGCACACTGTGCGATACCTCATTCTCTTTCCATCACATTTTCCACTACATATAACGCAGTATTTTTTTTCCTGCCTGGAAGTTTCCTTAGTCCAAATTCCGAATCTGTTTCTCTAGTAGAAGGTACACTTGAGCCCTTCTTTCCTTACCACTTTATCTCAAGACCCTCAATAATGCTCGAGTTTCTTTTTTATGAGGGTTCAGGGATCATCCATATGTGCATTTCTCGCAAGACTCACATCTGGAGTATTATATAATTTTTGCCTTTGACCCATTGATGATTTTTTACGCTTTCCGAAGTGAAGTGCTGCCTAGCATTTTGCATTGATAATGCCCACAAAGGTGAAAATATTGCATCTTTTCTGAAAGTGCTTTCTAGATGTGGCATATTCATTTATGTTTCCCTATCTCATTGTAAGACACCACTGAGGACTTTGAACTGTTTACACGCCTCCTCTCTTGGAGGTTTTCTTGTTACCCTTGGCATGCGAAGGCAACCTCTCAGACAGTCCTTTTTTCCGAGTTGGAATGGATGCTCTCGCACTGTTGAATGTAGTCTGTCTCACCAGCTCTGATTCCGTTCGTTTCTCCCTGCAAGCCTACCCAGGCTTCGAAACCCACCTCCTCACTCTTCCAACCCTCCCTATCATTCCCCTCTCCTGCTACCCCTCAAGCAATGGGTACCAACATACTCGGAACTTTCAGCTCCGGCCTATGTGTGACGTGGCCGAGCCGTGTCGCTAGACTTTTTGAAATGACTGTACATTTTCCAGTAACTAGGCAGGGTTTGATACAAATATTCACGATATTCACCCGTCAAACGAGCAGGAAGGATTTGTGGCCAGATGAGGTAATCGTTCAATATCCTGCGCCAGACATTGACGGGAAATCGATGTTGGTGTGCTCTGACAGTTGTCACATGAGGGTTTTCCTCCTGCCACATGTGCATGTTATGTGAGTTAAAGATGCCATCTCTCGCAAATTTGGCCTCATCAGTGAACAACTCGTTGCTGACAAAGAAGGGGTCTGCAAGAGTGTGCTGGAGGTACCACTGGCAGAAAGCTACACGGCATGGATAGTCATTGGCATTCAATGCTTGCACTTTTCCATACAAAAGCTGCTGCTTGTGTATCACTCACCACACAAGCGACTGACTGGCCTCAACAGTGTGCACAATTCTGTGAGTGCTGGTGAAAGGTTCGGCACAATCAAGTCCAACATTTCTTCCTCCAAATCCGGTGAGCAAGGAAGATTTCATCCCCTGCATTCAGGCTGCCTGTGATGAAATTAGGAACATGCCTGGTATCTTTGAATGTGTTTGGCAATCAATGTCAGGTCGTTGCGCATTGTGTTGTGAGATTCGAGGGTGCCATTTTGAACAGCTTCTGTGGTCGCTGAGCATGGTGTAAGGCTAATAAAAACCTGCATTACACAAAGAGCCAGTTATATTAACTTTTCCTTCTTGTACCTCACAACAAAGGGACGCCAACACATCACATACCTTTGACTTACTGCACGACCGCGTTGTCTACCTCATGTCTCGGAGGTTAAGCAGCTCCGGAAGCTGGGACAAGGCATTTCCTGCTCTATACAAACCTCCCTACTACCCCTATAATTTTGTCGGTAGAGTTCAGAATCACCCTGTATAGTTTGGGGGCCCGCAAAAAATATTTGAATGAAAAGGGGTCCTCAGATTGCTAAAGTTTAAGAAACGCTGCTCTAGAACATTGATTTCCAACCTTTTCAATGTGGCAAGCACCAAGTTTTATCCTAGAATATCAAGCGAGCAGCACTATATTTTTGAAAAATTAGGAATTATCATGAGTAAAGTCAAACCAACATCTAAGTTATTCTTAATGATCTTGAATACATTTGGAAAGAAAGCATACCAAGTAAATAAAATTGTTGGGTCTAAGAAACAGGAGATTAATCCCTCAAGCCTGTCTAACGTAAATATATGTTGAGCATCATTTGTAGCTTTGTTTATTTTTTCATTTCATTCATATCCTAAAGGCTAAGCCTTGTCGACGCAACCATTCACTTCTCTCTTCTACTGCTCTCTTCAGCTTTTCATATCCATCACATCCCAGGACTTAATAATTATATATTATTCGTCAAGTTTTATTGTATTTCTTAGTATTTCTTATTTTTTCTAACAAGTTGAAATTTTGTGAATACACTTTTTTTGCCACGCGAATAGTTTTATTTCTTCCTTTGGAAAATCACAAAGAAATGCTGATGCTACTCCTACCTTTGAGTGAAGACCCTGCCTAGTGAAAAGAATGCTTTAGCCTGCGTATTTTTTTTGTCTGCCAACCAAGAGTTTGGGTTTATGCTTCAGTGTATATTGAAAGAGGTCTGTTCACAAAACGAAGAATGAGAAAGGCCACTTCAAAGAGACCTATGACTCAATATCTTGAAGTAAAGGAATAGATGATGTATCTTGCTTCTCTTAGCTATTGAGTTAGTCATGCATATGCATTTACCATGAATGGAGCATACTTTTTTGAGATTTCTCTGTGGGTGTTATATCAGAATAAGAGTAAATGCCAATAAAAAAATCATTATGAACGGTAGATTGAAGTTATAACAGTTTTCTTATAGTAAATTTCATGCTGAGTCTGATTATGCATGCATAAACATTCTGAAAAATCGGGAAATACCTTTAAAGTTTAAAAATATTTTTAACAGTTTTTTAAAAATTTTGCGTATATCTTCCTTCCTTATACAGATAACGTTATATTTCAGCTTCTATTGAATAAAAATGGACAATTTTTTGTGTCTCCTGTAATGATTCCTAATAACAACAAAGTAACTTAAAAATAAATTAGAATTATTAACTGCCTTTAAAAAAAATGACAATCATAACATTTATCTAAAATTTTCAGTTAAGACATGTAAAAATTGACCTGTGGGAAACTTTTCCCCAATTTGGTTTAGAGGGTACATTCAGTAAATGAAATGTTCATAATATTTTAAATATATCTTTGAAAAGATTCCATGTCAATAACTTCTTTAGTTTTCACAATATTGATGAATAAATGAAAGTGCAGGCATGTGCTGGATAGGTAAGAGATCGGTGTGCCATCATTTCTCTTCAGCAAAGAGTCTGTACTTAATTTCTGATAGTATAAATGTTATAGTTTAAAAATATCGTTTTGCATAAATTCTTTAAAATGATAAAAATCTAATAAAAAGGTGAAAAGTTATGAGTTTTTATATGATTTTTGCGAATTTTGCACCTGCATTTCCAGTTTTTAAAAATCTCCTTTGGGCTTGAGGGGTTAAACACTAGAAAAGAAAAGTCAGGCTGTCGAAGAGCACCATCAGGCTTCCAAAGAGCACTGGTCTCTTGAGCACCAGTTTGGGAACCCCTGCCCTACAGCAACTCATAAGTACTATTGCATAAGATTCTTTTTCCAGTGTTGCACCTGTGTTTAGAGGCTGAACAGAATGTGATATAATTGGCATAAACTATTATCTGTCATTTTTAAATGCCCAAGTGCAGGGTCCTGCTGCTGGATTTAATTTGGGGTACCTAAAGTATTTTTGTTAATGGATAAATCTCATATCTTATGTACTATTGGTGATAAAATGTTCAAATAAAAACCAATTTATAGTAAAAACAATGAAGAATTACATGACTCTGTTTTCTAGAGAAAAAAACAGTACAACAATACTATAAAAAATATTATTATTAGGAAAATTTCACTTTCCTTAGCATACTACCATTCTAGTTGGAAAACTAAAAGCCTGTACAGACTTGGAAACAATCGCTGGAAACTTTATATCCCGACTGTTGGCCGACTGTATCTTGAATGTGTCCCGGCGACGAGAGACATATTCCTGGAGTGGGGGATACAATCGGTCGACTGTTTGTCAGCAAAACATCAAACAAAATCGGCTGTTGCTTGTTTCCGACCAGAAATGGAAAACATCGTTCAGTCTATACATGTCAACAGTTGTTTCTCAAGCATAAGAGGAAGTGGATCTGGTATGTACATTTAATAAAAAGATAGCAGCACAATAATTGGTATCAGCTTTAATTATTCTTGGAGCTACCATTTGAAGAATCGCCACAAAATCGGTAGCTGACATCCTGACGAAATTACGAAAACCACTTCCTACTTCCAATTTCAAATCAGACATCAGCCGTTGTCTAAAAATTTTCTTTTTCACTGTCTTTTTTGTTTTTTACTACAAATAACAATAAATGCGGCACTAACACCAGTGGCAATTTCTGCCCATTCCATATTGGATACTAAATCAGTGTGGAAGTGACACGTTGTATCCTGACAATCGGCTGACTCCGTCTCCACTGTTGGCCGATTGCATCCCAACTGTCGGCCGACAGTCAGGATACAAAGTCTCCAGTGATTGTTTCCCAGTCTGTACATACCTTAAATAAGATGGCTCACAAAACACAGATGCCTAAATGGAAGAAGAAAATAAAGGGAGAGCGTTATGGGGCTGGAGATCCCGCATGGGATTATATTTACGGCTTCTCAAGTGTGAAAGCAGGTGTGAGAGCCGGGGACTAGATCTAGTGTCTTTGTACTGTTTGTCTGAGGCCTCCCTTTCCCTTTTCACCTTCAGCATTATTGCCTCTGCCTGCCATGACTTCATTCTTGTGGGGAGGTCTTTTCCCATGTCCCTGATTGTATGGTAAATATGACATCTGTAAGCACTCTCAGAACTAAGGGGAGCCTCTATGGTCCACTCGGCAGCCAGCGAATACATTTGCCGGAACTTATATATTCTACACCGCTGATAAAGGTTAACAATAGAAATTTACCATAGTCACTGTTTTACAATTTTCACCCAAGGCAAGAGTTATGGTTGATATAGTATTTTTTGCATTCCGCGTTCAAATGCCACTACTTCATGTAATAGTTGCATTTGTTTTTATATTCTATAGATGTAGTTGCTTTTTTATTAAATTTCATAATTTGTTGTTGTTACCTTAATATATTTTGTATATCTATAATCACTGCAAATTCAGATGCTGCTTCGCCGCTGTAAAAATCGTGAACCACCTGAAGAGGAAGAAGTAGAAGCTGACGGAATTGCTCTTCAAGGTGAAACTTATTGTCCAGCATCATTGGCATCTTACTCAGCCAAGGCACCGAGATGGGGTAGCCAAATAAGGGGGCCACAGCAGTGGAACAGTCTTGGTGCTAAAGATGATGCTAAAGGAGAAAAAGCTTGTGTGTCTCTTTCTACAGCAATTTCTTTAGTCAACAGGTTAGAAAACTATAGAACAGTAATCAGTTTGCTTAATCTGTTGTTTTTATTTTTATATATTTATATATTTTCATTTTAATTGATAAGGGAATCATATTAGAATATATTCTATGGCAAAATTCTTTGTGAAAATTATTATATCTAAATTGAGTTAATAACTTATTCAGTTCTTTAGTAAATACTTCATATATTATTTAAATTGCCATATACCATCTCTCTAATCAAATTAATACTTTTAAAGCTTAAGTGGTCACCTGGGATCTTTTAGACTGCATGTTTTTCGTTTTCTTAATTTTATAACCTCATATTTAATTCTCATCCCAGACCTCCTCAAGTTTATTATCTAATGACTTATAAATCTATGGATCTCTTTGTGTGGGCATTTATTGTTTTTTATAAGGGTTTTCCATGCTTCGCATTGCTTTCTCTCCGCCAGTGCTGCACAATATAAAAGACCAAATTCTCTTGTTTGCCCTTAGTTATGACATCAGTTGTTATTTTCACAGCAAAATTCATGGGTAAGCATTTGCTTACCACACCCTTACTGAAAACATCCCTCTAAAAAAACTTCGACAGTGCAGATCATGGCAAATTAGATTTTTCGTTACAAGATGGATAAAAACTAACATCACAGCTAAAAAGAGCATACAAAGAAACAGACATTATGAAAAAGCAGGAGAAATATTCTGCTTTGACCTGGAATTGAACTACCACTGAACTACCAAATCAAACTAATCCTCTTATTTCAGAATATGATATTTCAAGCTTGCCAAACTAGTATCAGCTTTCCCCAACAAATGTCCTCCATGAGGAATACACAAAGAAAAGCCATTTAGGTACATCCTAAAGGTGAGATGACCGGACATGAATGGAAGAGCTGATATAAATTTTATGCAGGCAGGCACATTTCAACTCATGATAAATACCCTATTCTGAAGACTCTGGCTGCCAATTGTTGATGTTTCATTGTTGTTGGCATCATCAATGTCAAGTTTTACACAATTGCTAACTGATGAAGATGTCTTTGGGTTCCCATCAAATTGCTTCATTAACCGTCCCTCAGGTGCATGGTTACTGCTTATCACACTTTGCTGACATCCCTGAGGAAGTATTTCAATTTTTCCTCAAGTTTTAAAAGAATTTCTCACTATGAAGGCATCTGCTAAGGGGTACTACTGTTTTAATAAATTATATTATTTGTTTATTTTATTTTCTAAAAAAATGTTTCAGGTCAAATTAGAAATCAATTTTTTTTATGCTCAGGTATTGTGCAAAGCTTCCCAGTGATACCTTCACAAGGCTGACTCCATTGTGGTCACTCAAGGAAATAACTGGAACAGGAGAAGAGGAGCACACTTATATATGTGCTCTCAGACTTCCAATCAACTCTCCAGTTAAGCAGGATATATTGGTGAGACATTTGTTAATACAGCCTAATATTTTACCAATCAGTTTTCATGGATAAAATATTGAATGATCCAAATTAGTTACGTAATTCACAAATCATAGGGTGGTACTGAAAGAATTCCTGACTTTTTTATTACAAAAAACAATAATGACATAACTTTTATATTTTGTTTATAAAATAACTAATATAAGTGCTCGTCAAAAATGACTGGATGTTCGACTATTGTGAAATAAAATTGAGGCAGTCTTCTTTGACCTGAAATCATACCTCCTGCAGAGAGGGTTGCCTTCGATCCGAGCAAAGGTTTGAAACCCTTGCCGCGAGTATCTATTGTGCTTCAAAAGCTGACCTTCATCCCCACTTGTCAGGTATATTTATGTTTTCCAGAGCATGACGGAGTGACAAAAGGACAAAGGGACAGAATAAGACTTTTATATATTACTGATACATTAAAACATTTTGTTATTATATTATAATGCTATCCTGAAAATTTCGTCAAATTCAGTTCAGTCATTCGCGAGATATTACAGCTTCAAAGAGCATTACATGACAAAGGAACAATGTGACACTCACTGTCTTTTATATATGTTTTATGATTCTCTAGTGAAAAGGATTCTCGTGATCTTAAAATTTTGTTTAAAGCATTAAATAGAATTAAAAAATTTATCCTCCCAATATGTTATTTACACCTCAACCTATTGTAAAATGTTCACTTTTCATCATTGATTTCCACTTTATTTGACAGAATAAGCAATGGTGAAATCAGTCAACCATCATACTAGAATCCCAAATAAAACTTTTGCCAGAATTATGAAATGCAAACTAACTTTTTAATATACATGTGAGCCCCGCTTAACGTGGGGGATGAGTTCCTGAGGTCTCCGCGTTAAGCGAAAATCTGCGTTTGCCAGGGCACCATAACCCTTGGGCAACCAGAGGGAAATAACATCCCAAAAGGTATTTTTCGACCCACATTCAATGTAAAACATATTTCTACCGGGCTTTTAGAACGTAATTTATTAAACAAACTATAAAATTACCTAGTAAACAGTAAGACAAAAAAGCTTTTTAGCGGTAAACGTACATAATTTCAAAATATTTCTCAGAACACCTATGAAGTTTTATTTAAAAAGGAGTCCAGGGTCGAATGCTTAGCTTTTTTTGCTTATTACGTAAAACTTGGTAGCATTTAAATAGTCCATCGCAGCCCTGCTTCATGGCACTCACTCGTGTGAAGTCACCGTGCTCCTCCAACAAAGTCATGTACTGATTGACGATGCTCTTGCAGATCCGCTTATGGATCAAACACATAGTAGTGCGTGTTGGGTTTTCTGCAATTTATATATCATTATATACAGTGATGAACTGAAGCTGGCTCTTGCCGGCTTGCTCAAGCCCGTTGCTAATTTTTTTCAGAATTTGCAAGCCGGTTGTTAAATTTTTAGAAAATATGAAAATTTATTGATTTTGTCCTTTCAAGTACATTTTGCTCTATCTGAAAGTCAATTACCGACAGTGTATGAAATGGAATATATTACGAACCGAACACTTGTTAAGCTAGTGGAATGGTATTACTAAACTAGAGCAATATGGTGGCCCTGGCATATTGGCCTCCATCCACCATTATTCAACACCGGCTCACTGTGTGCAGGGACCTCCAGGAACAGGTCAGAAACGACTGAAACTTCCTTTCCATGGTCATCACTGGTAATGAAAGCTGGGTTTATGGCTACGATCCAGAAACCAAACAGCAGCCATCCCAGTGCTGCTCCTTCAAGTCTGCAATTTCCCTTCTCTCAAAAATCGCAGAACACCAGTAACACTAATGCACAAAAACGGTAATGAAAAAAAAACACTTGTGTGTATCAACGTGACACTTGGCACACTGCTTCACAATGAAGCTCTTTAGTGCTACCTAGCAGTCCAAGTCCGTACTACATCCGGTTAGCGCTCCTCGCGGCCAGTCCGGTTACTTTTTGAACAGACCTCGTATATACCGTCAATAGATGGCAATACGGTTGTATGACTAATTCAGTCTTGTTTTCATTACCTTTTATCTGCCCTTTCTTAAATGAAACCAATGATTTAATAATTCAAACTGCATTTTTAGGAACAGGTTGCACTTAGGTTTTAAAATTCATAAAATTCCTCGTATTCTTCATCTGACCCAAAGAGTTCATGAAATTCATCATGAGCAACTTTAGTACTGTCAACATCATAAGGATCCCACTTTGGATCAGATGTTAAAGATTTGAATTCATTATCGTTTTTCCACAAGAAATTACTGTAATTTTCTGTATATACCATATTTAATCGATTGTAAGCCGACCTTTTATTACCTTTTTACCATCTCAGAAATCGCCACTCAGCTTAGAATCGGGGGCAAAAAAAGTAGTCAATGAATTTATGTCCGTAGTTACATTATAACATATATCTTTAAATATATGCAAAAAAAGAATCAAATTGACTGAACACTTACAAAGAAATAAATTATGTAAATAATACGTGGCGTCTCAAAGTCGTAAAAGAACGCTGCGATAGCGCTCGTATGAGTAAGGAGCTAACACTGAAACATGATAGGTGGAGGAGGGAGGGCAGGGGAGGGAAAATGCTTCAATTCACGAGTAAAATGAAACGTGTTAGCTCCTTATGCATACGAATGCTATCGCTGCGTTCTTTAAGACTTTGACGCACCACGTATTATTTACATAATTTATTCCCGAGATATTATTATCTATATTAAGATCCCGCGAGGTCAAATTACTTTTTTCGTAGAAGTTGTTATGAATAAGTGAATAAAATATATTTTATGTCACTGTAATTTTAGTTAATACTTTAGTTAATACTTTAACCCTCTCAAATCCTGAGATGTGGGGCACCTGCTGGGATTAAAAGTCTGGAGAAATTCAAGATGGCCACCAAATGGGAAACATTAAATAAAACAATTATACATTAATCTCCACAAATATATATTTTGAAAAATCTCCAAAGTAGAAGAATTACTGGGAGACATATTAGATTGTTCAGGGTCCAAAAAAATAGCGAATTTCGATCGAATATTTTTTAAAAAATCTTCGTATACAAAGTTAAGAAAAATCTGCCAATTATGATCTAAATCTCTTGTTTATATGGTATACTACGTCATTTCTGAGAGAGAAGCCATCCAGTCAACGTTTTCAGAGGTAAATTTGAAAGCGTATTTTCCAGGCGGTCCCGCGTTCGGGAGTATGAAAATTTACAGGCATTCTCGGGCAGTCCGGTTGCAAGAGGGTTAAAATCAAATTTTTTTTCTTGCGTGGCCTTGTAAAAAGTGGGGGTCGGCTTACAATCGGTGTCGGCTTACAATCGATTAAATACGGTAATATGCATTTTTTCACGAATAATCGACAAAAAGTTAGGGTCTGTATTATACATGGTAACAAATGCATATAACTTTTTCCAGTCGGTAAATAATTGATATTTTTGGATGCATTTTTAATAATAAATCTTACATGTCATTGTATTGCAATATCACTGCTTTAAAATATTTTTTAAACAAAAACAGTACTAAACATTTAATCAATTCAACTCATTGTCATCATTAAAGTCTCTGAATTATTTATCACTGTCCTCAGATAATTCGTTGGCAACCTTGTGTTCTCTCTCATAGTCTGCGTGAATGGCCCTGAAAGTCTTCTTCATCCTCGCTATCCACCTCGGTGAAATCCTCATTCTGTATGATGTCTTCAGAACCATCCATGATGTTTGTGAGGCAATACCTTTAAAAACCTCGTTCATATTGTAAACTCAGGGGTGTGCTGTTAAATGTATAACAGGATTTCTGCTCCTGGCAGTTAGGCATTCCACCCAGCATCAAATTCGTGACCTTTTATCTGATCTTTGCAGAAATTACAAGGAATTTCAATAAAAAAAACAATCTATGGTAAATAAAAATTACATTTTTATTTTTTAACTCTTAACTGGTACGGTGAGATTTTTTTCCCTAAGTGGTATGGTGCTGGTCAAATTGACCAATCACATTGTCATTATTGCTAATAGAATGAGATACCTAGTTAAAATTAGATTGTATTATGCTGTGAATATAAAAATTATTTATTTTAATAAACTTTTACAAAACAAGTAAAAAATTATTCAGCATGGAGGCTACAAATAGTTTTTTGTATTACAAAGCCAAGGTTTCGACTTGAATTTTTCGGATACTGTATACAACTTTATAAAGACAAATATACTTACAATTATTACCCTGAGAAGAAGCTTAACTAAATAACTGTTAGAGCAAAATCTAAGGAACATGATTAAATTTCACAAAAAATTCCAAAGCCGTTTTACTCAACTTTTTCAATGCAGATAGTGCAGACCCTCTTTGCACAGACGTTGCATATTGATCCCTCACATTTGTGATAAAACTGATTTGTCTTCCTGTTCAGTTTAGAAGGGCATATTTAGCAAAACTTACTTTTTTCTCCTTGTATTGGTTCTGGACATTCTTTAGAAGGAAGGGGTACCTGAAGAATGCTGCTAATAGAGTGCCGAAGTTGCAATGGCAATTTCTCGTTATATATGTGGCGAATCATGTTAGGCTACACCAGCTGCATAGCAAGATTTTTGATGAATGATAAATGATTCGCTTTATCTGCATGCCTCTTTGAGTGAAACGGGACGTAAGCATTGACACCAGAAATGTTCAGAATTGAGCAAATGAGCACCATAGGCCGGTGCCTGGTTCTTCTGCTTACAGAATATGTGGCACATTTTTGATCGAGTCTATCCACACTTCCTTTAGAGGAGTTATAAAATGCAGCTTTCCCTGTGTCTTCATCATTTTCTATGGAGTGGTGCATGCTTGAGACCAAAATTACACTCCAATTTTTTTAGGAACATACGAAATCAAAGTCGCATTCTTAGTAAAGCCATATAAACTTGATTTCTCATCTCTCAACCTTTTTGGAGGAAACTCAGCAGGGGTCTCCTTTTTACCTTTCCTCATTGTCCCAGCATATGTAAGTCCTTTTGCCCCTAATTTTTCAGAAAACATGAAGTAAGCTTACATACAAAAAGTTACGCAACTGGTACGGTGCTGGTCAAAATGACCCAACTCCTCCATTCCTTAGGAAATAAACATGATCAAGGTCAAACTACTACTGCAACCAATACCCCTTTGTAACCTAGGAAGGTACTAGGAAGAAGAGTACTCTGGCTGGAAAATTTTTAACTTGACATAGAAAAGATTGAACGGGGCAGCGAATTGAGCAGCACCATACCAGTTAAGGGTTAAATATCATTAATGACTAATATATCAAGGGTCGTGGCTTCGAATAAGCACATTTCATGTATAATTGTTTGGCGTCTTTCAGATAATAAATTGCTGCATAACACGATCCAGAAAGCATCCTTAAACTTTTGGCATTCCATTATTATCAGACTGTGATAAATAACCTCTGGATAATGTGTAATGCTTAGCTAAAAAAACTGGCTAGCTGAGCCGCAAAAACTTGAACAAACATCTCGTGCAAGCCGGATGAAGCTGGCTGCAGCACACCCCTGTGTAAACTCTCTCACATATATCTCGCTTGGCAACAAGGCGAGAACTGTCTCAATACTGCTAATAACCAAGTGAAAAATTACAGTGATCTTTTTACAAAAAATGAGGTGCATATTATACATGGTACATATTATAATCGGAAAATTATGGTATCTTCCTTCCCATCCATGGAATTCGATATTCAGCATTTTTTTAATGTCTTGATGATGGTTTCTGCTTTAATATCATCCTACAATTTTATAACCATGATCATTAGGTAGTATCGTTAATTGAATTATAGGAAACTTTATTTAGTTGGTCAAACTCTCCAAGAATAACAGTTTCTTATTGATTGAAATTAAAACGTCTGTCACATGGAAGACTCAAGAAGAATAGCATGGACTCTAAACAATATTTATATATTTTTATTGTTATGTTTATGACAAATTTTCACTTTATGCTCATAATGTGGAAACCTTGACTGGTCACACTGTAAAGACTCCTGTCATATTGTTAATCATGTAATGTTATTGTTTCTCTTATGAATGAATATAAAATCTGGTGGTAATGTGTTTCCATTGAATGTGGGCTCAAAAATACCATCTGTAAAGTTATTTCCCTTTGGGTGCTTTAGGGTTGTCGTATCCCTGACTAACGTGGATATTTTCTTAATGCGGAATTCTCTGGAACGTGTCCTCCGTGTTAAGCGGGGTTCACTTGTAGGTGCCTTGGCAGCATTTAATATCAGCCCAAAATCGCTTTTGGGGTCGACAACTTTTGAGGTAGGGTCATCGTAAAATTTTTTATTTTTTTATAATTTATTGAAAATTACAAAGTACAAGAAACTATAAAATTTATATAATACAAAATAGAAAACTTTTGTACATATATTTAAACAAAAAAAATTCCAATTATTCTAAAATATATGAGTACAAAATGAATTTAAAATTGCAAAATTAAGATTGGAATAATAATTTACAATGTTAACATAGATTACCATTAGCATAGAGAGATAAAAGAATAAAGGCAAAATTTTTTGGTCCCCCAAAGTCATGAACTTGTCTGGAGGTTCCAAATTTACAGTTATCTGGTCGGTCACAATTTCCAAGTTAAGACTTTTATCAACCAATTTTTAACATTTGTTTTTGCAGCTTTTGTGGTATTTAAATTACATAAATCCTGTGGCAGTTTATTAAATAGGGTTGGGACATACACAGCCAGTTGCCTTCTATTATTATTATTAAAATATTTAGGTACTTCAAATTTATAAGGGTTTTTAAGGTTTACATCATATGGAATTGATCTTGGTATCTTGTATGCATTTGAAAAATAATACCCAAGAATGGCTACATACTGTCTTAGTTTATTAACTGGTATTACGTTATATTTTACACAATTGTTTTAAGTCCCTATGTATGTCATTATTATCCATTAGTCTTAGAATTCTCTTTTGGTTTTGAATTAACCTTTTCATAAGCAAATTCGTAGCATCACCCCAAACTATAACTCCATATCTCAAAATACTCGATAAACATCATAAACCATGATTTTTATACCAACAGGTAGTAAATGTCTAAAATTGTAAAATGATATGCAATTTTCCTCAATTTAGCATTTAGTTTCAGGTAGTGTAGATCAAACCTAAAGTGTTGACAAAGAACAATGCCGAGATATTTATATTTATCAGTTTGAGACAGGGCAGGACACCCACAGCATCGGTCAGATCTATTATGAAGGCACATATGTTCATGAAGTATTAGAGATAAATCCATTCCTTTAGAAGATCTATTTGAAATATACATGACTTGTGATTTTCTAACACTTATTACCATATTATTATCATGTGACCATATATTCAATTGATCAAGATCAGTCTGCATGAAACTTCTAGCTTTACATGCTTCGATATGTGTAGAGATCAGAACAACATCATCAGCATATAATATAATTTTACAATTCTGTATCACATTGGTTAGATCATTTATATATATATATATATATAGTAAATAATATTGGACCCATTATAGATCCTTGTGGAACCCCACATTGTACTTCACAGGATTGACTATATACATTATCAATACAAACAATCAAGTGGTGCTCTGTTAGATAACTTTCGAACCACTTCAATAAAGTGCCACGTATACCAATATTTTCTAATTTCCTTAATAATAACTTAATATTAATTGAATCAAACACCTTCTTAAAATCAATAAAGGCTACAATGATATGTTTATTTTTATCAATGGCAGCATTAATGAAATTTGAAAAATCAAACAGAGCACTATTAGTCCCTTTGTTCTTTAGGAACCCATGTTGATTTACAGAAATGATTTCAATATCTCAATACCTCTTACCAACTTTCTGTTCCAAAATGTTAACTTTCATTGATAAATCTTCAATAATTACGTATTTTTTCATTATAGTTTCTTTTAATTCATTAATGGTATCCTTAAATTCTTTAATCATTTCAAAAATGGATTTTATGTCATTTTTAAAAGTGTCATAATCATCACTTAAATAATTTAAGGATTTCTTTACTTCATTAAATTCAGAGGTTAAGTTATTTATTGCACCAACAAGATTTAACTTAGCATCTGCGTCACTCACAGTTTCTTCATTACCGCCTGTCGTAGCTGTCTCTCTGCAAACACTGTATTGCCATTCTTCCTTCTTCTTTGAAAATTTTGTCTTCCAGGTATTCTCAGATAGCCCAGAGCACTTTCCAAAGCATAATACAGCTTCACACCCATAACATTTTATATAATATCCATCGTTTGGTAGCTGGTTATTGCACTTGGAGCACTTTGACATCTTGATATTCAGTTGTTGAAGCAAGTTCAAGGAAATATGTAAACAACCTAGGTGGCACTAATATCACTATAGGATATAGCAAATTGTGAAAAAATAGTGAAGGAAACTTTTTTTAAAAGGAGATAACAGCACAGTGAGCCCAGAAAAAACGTCTCCAACAATGCCACGGGATCACCAAGTATTAATAAGTGTAATGTCACACACAAAACAACCGAAACAAAGGCAAAAACCATCGAAATCTCAGAATAATCGGCTAGCTCTAGTGAACATGACTGACCATTACTTGAACACGAGTTATTGTGTACAGTCATATAAGACGCAGCCTGATTTTTAGCCCAAATTTTTCGGAAAAAAGTGTATGTTATATGCATGTAAATACCTTACAGTATTTTATATTTGAAATATGTAACCTCATTTTGATTGTTTAAATAGTTGATAATACTTTTAATTTTTTTAATTTGAAAATAATATACAATAATGTGTTTCAATTTCAATGAGGATGGTTACTTCATAGCCAAGATTTGCATCTTGTTTTTCTGATTCTTGGCTATCAGAGCTGTCTTCATTATCAATTCAATTCACTATCAAAAGGAGACAGAGAAAATGGTTAGGACAGACTCCAGAGAAAGTATTGCAGAATTGCTCTGTCAGGCGAAATGTGCTTGTGGTTTTGGACCATTAAAGGGCATTATGAGAAGATAAATGGAGATGACTCTCTTTATAGTTGTGAACCTACTGAAATTCATATATACTTTATTAATCAAATTTTCCGTAACTGGGATAATGATGCTGAACTACATTCAATTGTTTCATTGTTTTCAGGGTCATCCAATGCCTAGCAGAGCACTGGCTCGTCGCTCTGCTGCTTTAGAAGCATGTAAAGTACTCCACCAGGCTAGAGAACTAGATGATGATTTGATGCCTGTGGGCAAAGAAAGTTTCCGTGCAGAAGTGGAATCCGAGGAGGAAGAGGAGGATGAGGAGGAAGAGGAAGAGGAGGAGGAAGATGATGAAGAAGAAAATATTAAGTCTGACCAAGATGATTCTGCTGCAAAGATGGAATCTTCAGCGAAGGATGTATCTGGTTCACTTAAAGTTGCAGAAAAGGAAACGTCTCTTGAAAAGAAGGAACCAGATAATTTTAATACAAAGATTAACCTAGAAGTTTTGGAGAATAACCATCAACTTGAAATTGAATGTGAATGTATGATCAGAGCTGTCAAAAATGAAAGTGAACTTACTATAAAAGATATTGAAGATGTTAAGATGGAGGATTCCATAATAAAAGAAAATGCAGAAGAGTACAAGGAAACAGCAATAGAAAAGGATGAAAGATGTATACTTACAGTGAAAAGTAATCCAGGAGTTAAGAGATCCTTTGTAGAAATGGATGAGAAGTTGGAAAAGGAAGTGATTAGGGAGGCGAATGAAGAGATCCTCACTGCACAGAATATTAATGAAAGCAAAAGATTTGTACAAACTTTTGGCTGTGATAAGGAAACTAAATCAGAATTGAATAACACAACTAACTATATGAATGATGTTGATAAAAATAATTTTAGTCTAGTTGAGCACGAAAGGGGTAATAGTTTGGCTAGTGTGATCCACCTAAAGGGGGTAGTGGAAAATGGTTTGGTTAAATGTAACAGCTGCGAGTATTCTTCTGATAGGAATTTGAAATCAATCGACTTGGGGCCTTATAATAATAAAAAAAACAAAATTGTTGTTCATACTGAAGTGATTGCAGAGATGGCAGGTAAAGGAGATGTAACGAAAGACACGAAGGAAATTATTTCATCAGAAGTCAAAGTTAAGGAAATGAAGGAACACAAGCATAAAATTAGAAAAAAGCGGGAAGAAGAAGATTTGGAAGAAGAGGGTGAAGATGAAGTTACCATTGGTGAGGTAACAATTGGAAACTTTGGTCTTGATAGACCACGCCCGGGCACAACCAAAAGACGACAATATTATTACAAACGCACAGCAGATGCTCTTACAGATTGTCGTCCTTTACCAATGTACCCTGCTTACTTGTACAACATTGGAATGAAGCTAGTTTGCCCTTTACCTGATGAGCAAAACACGAGAGGGCGCAGAATTCACCCACCGGAAGACTCACCTCGTGGTTTTGGTATTCTTACCCTCAAGGAGATTCCCAAGGTAAGATAAGTTGCTGTTGTCATCCTTACACTTTTACTTTCTACATATGCAGTATAGGAGTAAATATTGTTTTCATGAAAAAAAAATAGAATTGAAAATTTTAATGGAAATAAACATTTTAAGGTCCTCGAAGTACATTTTCACTATTTCTGATTTCTGTCTGTGATAGGAATTTTGTGGGCACTATAACTCAAAAACTAATAATCAGATCAGCAAAAAACTTTATATTTGAGAATTTTATTAGTAAATCACTGCTTTTTTTCTAAAAATGAGTTAGTTTTTTGCCAACGAGAAGGTGGATATATAGTAAATGTTACTTCAGAAACATCATTTACATCGCTAAGTGATACCATTGTTTCATTTGCTATGTTGAAATTTTGTAATTGTTGATAGTGTTGCTTATGCTGCCAAAGGTAATTTTTTGTATAGATATTTTGTTATCCATAGAAACGGTTAACAATTTTCTTTACTTATTATTTTTTAAAAATAAAGACTATTGAAAATGTTTATAAATTATTCATGAGTGTAATTACTTATAATTATCATGCTGATGTCGAGGGCAATAATCATATTCATTGCTCTGTATGGAGAAAGACATGTGTTAACCACATCTTTGGACTTCATATTTAAAAGATATGGACTCTGCCGTAGAGTTCTGTGAAATTGTGGCAAGCCCTGCATATGCTAGTATTTATCTAAATAAAGTTTCACATTTTCTCCAAACAGATTTGCCCATTTCCAATATTCACTAGATCTGGTGAAGTACGCATTTGCTTGGAACCATGTGGATCAGCATGTCCTGGAAAACCTTTAATTGTAAGCAGTTCATTTGATTCACCAATTGGAGTGGACCTAAAGCATAAATTTAATGTGAGTTATATATTTTATTAAGTGCTGATGCTGTATTTGTCTTTATGAAGTTTGAATGTTGGATATTTAGGCAAACATTTTCATTAAAGTTAATTCATAGTTAACATATATCGTGGCTTTTAAGGTGACCTTTAAAGCTTAAAATATATTTTTCAAAATTAGGATTGACTTATATGCTGTAGATAAAAATAGTAACTTAAAATTCTAAGTTAAAGACATTTAAAATGACTAAATTACCTTCTTTAGAGGGCTTTCACCATGTTGGGCCAAGTGACTCACTCAAACTTTTTACTTTCTCCTTACGTAGTATGGGAAAGTATTGTGATCACGAAAAAAATTGACTGAGATTTCAACGGAAATACACGTTTTGAGGTCCCTAGAACACGTTTAAACTATTTTCGGAATGATGTCTGTGTGTGTATAAAATATAACTATTTGGGACCATTCTAGCAATGATGTTGAACGCAACCTTCTTCCAGTACTTCACGGTTCTTCTCTCGTCAACGTAGGCATACAACATCGTATCTGACGTATCAGTTCCTCCCATCAATTTGTTATACAATGCACAGGCAAGAACAGGTCTTGACCGGCAATAGATTTTTTCTCCCAGAGAGAATTTGTTATGGAATTTCTGAGGTAGATGTTTCCTATTCCTCCTTACAGTACCAGTGATGTAGGTACCCCTTTTATATAGATCTCGTACCAAAGAAACTGACATAAAAAAATTGTCAACAAAAACATGGTACCCCTTCTGTAAATAATTACCTATTTTTAGCAACTTCAACACCACAGAGTATCCAAGCCCATGTTTTGTGATAGCATCCCTTTCTGTTTTAGACCTGGCACCTCTGTAGGTGAAGAATCCTAGACAGTATTTTGAAACTGATCACATAACATCCACAATTTTATACCCCACCGGTGGTGTTTATTTGGGAGGTATTGCAGCAACGTTGTCCTATTTTTTGTCCCGACCAGGCTCTCATTGATACTCAATTCTTCGTGTGGTGTGTAATGGTGCCTAAATATATTGTTGGCATAGTCAACGAGGGGTTGGAACCTGCAACATGGTTCATATTCAGGTTCTGCTGGGGCTACACATTTTTCATTGTCCACCAAATGAAAAAATTTCAGAATGTGATGAAAGCGATGGGCTGAAAACATTTTTCCAAACCAAGCTATTGCCTGTGATGAGCGAGTGCACCAATATGATGCCATTGTGGGCCTTTTTATTACTTTCTCCATATGTAGTATAGGGAAGGTATTGTGATCACGGAAAAAATCGACTTCGTGATTTCAACGGAAATACACATTTTGAGGTCACTTGAACACGTTTAGACTATTTTCGGAATGATGTGTGTGTGTGTGTATGGATGGATGTATGTATGTATGTATGTATGTATGTGATTGTGGGCACTCTAACTCATAAAGTACTTGTCATATTAATACCAAATTTCATATATAACACTTTAGCATGAGCACAAAGAACTGATTAGTTTTTGGACAATAACGGTTAATCGGAAGTCGAGGTTTATTCGAAACCCGATTCGGTTTTTGCGATATTTCTCCGATAATACGTCATTATTGTATACATTGACCATTACAAAAAATGTAGAAAATATAATTTCCTACATTTTTATTTCAAACAATTTTCCATAGCAGTTATTGTTTAGGAATTATTTATAAAAAATAATCAGTTTTTTCGGTTTCCGTCAAATATCTCCTTAAAAATGTCATTATTCATAATCTTCGTGAGGACCAAAGTTGTAGAGAATAATATTTCATCCAAGTTTTGTTTTAACCCTAAACCGGGCAAGATAATTTACTGATGCAACCGGGCAACGTGAGCCTCTGAGGCTCACATTCATAAAGTCTTCTGAATGCGTTAAAAAAAACAGCAAACATTCTATTACAATTCATTTATTATAAAAATCATGTGAAAAAGTTGTTAACAAACGTTTGCCTATAAAAATATTCAATAATGCTGGAGTTTTTATTTCGTTTCACACTTATCACAAGCAATAATTTTCGAGCTGTGCTCATTACAAATGTTTTTTTACATTTTCGGCAAAACTGTTTTTGCATCCTGTTTTCAGCATATTGATTGGGATTGAGAAACAGAAATGCATATTACAAATAGGAATAGGTACTTACGAAGTCAATGAAGGAATCGCAGCGTAATACAATTCTTGATGAATGTTGGTTTCGTTCGAATAGCTTGGACACCTGCAGGCTGCACAAACTAACACCACAACGTTGTTGGGCAAAACTCACCGACGCAATGAGATACACATACGAATTTCAGTAGAAATAGGAATGAAGGAAGGAATAGGAAGGAAATTGAAACCCACAGATACTTCACGAGATAAGATGACTGACGTGACAAACAGCAACAACAAAAGGAGACTGAGCCTTGCAGGGTCAAGTTGCCTGGGAATGTGACATATCAGGTAATATTTTTTTTGCCAAAAATTATGACTTAATAGATTTCCGTAACAGTATATTTAGATAAAGGTATTGTAGAAGAAGTCATAAAGTTACAGCGTTCCAGCACATTATCTTAAGCAAATATTGAAAAAAGAGTGACGTGATGAGCCTCAAAGGCTCACCTTGCCCGGTTTAGGGTTAAACCAATTTTCGCAGAATCATCCATTTCAGAGATATTTTGCTTATTCATAAATTTCCAGTGTACAGCTCCACCACCATGTAGCGGTGAATTCTGTAAACATATTCAAAATATAATTTATGGTAATAGGGACGACTGTATTCTTTTACGATACGAAATAATAATTTTGTCTTATTCATAATAATTTAAATATCTATACCCCAAATATGGAGAAAGTCACGTGTTGGCCACATCAGATGTTTATTCCCATGTTTAGAATACATGACAGAAACCCCTTCATCTCAGGAATAGTGACATCTTTCCATTTCTTGTGTTGCGGAGATAAGTTGCCACCGCTCTTGTTAAAATATTGTTGGGTATAGCGGTTGGTTTCTCTTATCATTAAAGTAAGAATAAAATTATTGAAAAACAGGAGAAAATATGAAAACAGAGGAGAATCTGTTGGAGTCATATGCTTTGGGCCTGTCAGCTCATGATGTTGGTTAGGAAGAGAGAGGGGTTCCTCGGGTGCCAGGATGTCACTATAGTCTTCATCCTCCATTTCTGAATCATCACTATTAGTCATAGAGTCCCGCGATGGTCCAGGATCATGTATATTGTCATCACTATCTGATTCGAAGTCACTTCCAGAAGAAAACACTATACTGTCACTAACATTATCGTCTAAATACTCCAAAACGTCACTGTTATCCAAAGGTTTAACACGAGAATTTGGGCCAGGCATTGTCTTGGGTTATAAAGTACAAAAGTTTTATATTTAACACTTGAACTAAAAATAACTCAAACATGAAAGAACTAAATATAAAGGTTTAAATTATATTTTAAAACAGTAACTCTACCATGATCACTGAGATTTTAATTCAACAAAAACGCGGTAGAACACCAATTGAAAACCAAGACGGACATTAGATTTTCTTTGTTTCAAAAAAATATTTCTAAGTGACAAATAACAAAATCTTTTGAGAAAAAGCTCAACTAATGCTTCAACTTTGGTCTCACTTCATCATTATGCCATCTAGCATCAAAAACATTTACTAACACGAGTTTGAAAATGGTAACGATAGATCGGTACCTTGAGAGTTTTCACACAAAGATGGGGTAACGATAGGTCAGTACCTTGAGAGCAAAAGGGTTAAAACCTTGACAAATATGTACATTGCAATATGAAAATGTAAAATTAATCTAATAAAACTAAATGTTGAGTTATTGGCGACATTCTCATGGTTTCAGATGAGTCTGCCACCTGAGCAACATTTTCGAAAACTGCACTAAGCGATCTTGGTCCCACATAGTTTAATCACGTTAGAGTTGAGAGCACGAACGAAAGCGGGTGGCAACTGTATGCACAAAGGCAAGGAGTGTCATGCGCTTTCTCTCGCTCCTTCACTTGGCCAATCAGCGTCAGTCAGTTACAGCGGTTCTTGGCTTGCGGTACGTACATTTCTGTGTTTATTTGTTTTACGATTGAGATTTAAATACTACCATCTTGTGGTGTTTGAAAATGGAGGGCGAAGGAAGTAAACGCAAGGTTTTGCACAAACAAGCAAGAGAAATAGTATATAAAGTGTACCAGTAGTTTAAAAACGAGTCGGCGCATGCAGACGAAGCAACACATAATGCTGGTTACAATGTTGCCAACTGTCAAGACCAAATGGTGAGCGCTTGTGGCATATGTTAAATTCATGCATTGTTTTCCAAGCGTAAGCTTATCCAAGCTAGCAGTTTGGCAACAATGTAACTTGTATATCTCTCTCTTTGTGCAGTGATCTCGACTCATCTGCCTTCGTTCATGCTCTCAAATATAGTGCGATTTCATGCTCTGTGATCTCACTTACGGCAGTGGTTACCTGTACTCTTACATTTCATCATTAAAAAAATGTGTATTGTAACTACAAAAATGATCATATTTATCCATGTGTTAAGCAATTTCAGTTTGACTTGATTTCCTACTCTAAATACTGGCTAATATATGCAGGTTGTACCAAATGTCATCAGTGGAAGCCTGCTACCAGATCCTCAGCAGATCTTACTTACAGAAGAACAACTATCAAAAGCTCTAGCATTTCTTAATTACACTTTTGCTGGAGTTTTAAGGCTTCAGAGATATCTCATGGCCTTTGATCCAGTAGCATCGGAGAACTCGTACTTAATTGTACCAACAATGGCGAAAAAAAGAACTGTGAAAGGTAATTTAAAACTTGTACGATGAAAAACTTGTCATTGTTTGTTTTTTCAATCTGTAACTCATTTAACCATTCATTGCTATCACTGTTTACTTTAGACCCTGTACTTAATATCTCTTTAACCCTGCGGTACTGCGTGAATTTTTCGAATGTCAATACTTGCACGGGGTGTTCCTGACATCCCACATGTATTTTTGCTAAAAGATATTTATCGTCAATATTTGATAAATTTTTATTAGGTATGTTTTTTTACTGTTTGTGATTATTTATAACTTATCTTTAGCAAAGTACAAGATAATTTAGGATTATAAATATATTTTGTAAGAAAAAGAGTTTGAGAATAATTTCATGAAACTTTTCTGATGTCGATAGGTGAAGTAATGGTTGATAGATGTTCAGAATAAATTCATTATAACGTCAGTGCTGTAATGTTAATGCCACCCACTTTTACGAAGCATACAAATTTTTGAATAACATTTTTTGTCAAGGAGTGCAATTTTAAGTAAAAGTGTGTATACACTAAAAATATTTTTTACGTAATTTTATTCCAAAACTAGCAGAAATCCCCGGCGTTGCCCAGGGAAATTTGGATCAAATCTGATCGAAATTCTAGATGATGCATGGTATTTAAGAATTCACTCAGCCGCCGTTTTGAATAAATGCAGAGAGAAACAAAAACCATGTATGAATTATTTCTGGGAGCCCTCTACAATCGTACCAAATTTGATTCAAATCAATAGTAGGACTTGGGAAAATCCGAGTAGTTTAATGTTTAAATCGACCGCCATTTTGAATGAAGCAGACATACAAACACTAAAACCCCGTGTCGACCTTCTCCTTAGTGCCCCCTACAACCATGCCAAATTTGGTTGGAATCGGTTGATTGTGGGCATGCATAAAGGAGCTGACAGAAAATGGGTTGCCATTAGCATTAGCATACAAAGTTATTTTGCTTTTTGTACAATTAATATAAAACATTTAGGATTAAAAAGTAGCCTATAGCCTTTCTATTTGTGAACAAAGTATCTGTTGAAAGTTTGATTACTCTTAACTTTAACGGTGTGGAAATGTATAGATGCACAAATAAACAAACAAACTTTTATAAATATATAGGAGATAGGTATTAAATCCAGAAATGCTAAATGCAAATAATTGAGGGGTGTGAGGCAAAAACATGGTAACCCACAAACTTATCTATTTGTAGTTAGGTTGCGTATAGAAAAGAAAAAAACTTCAGTTATGATTTTGGAAATTTGTTTATCGTTTGTTGTAGTTCATATTTTGTAACTTGAGTTTATTTACGATTTATCTTACGGGTGCCCCCCCTCCCCGTGGTCTCATTTTGCTCATCTACAAACTTGATCTTATACTTGTATTGAAAGTGACAAATATCAAATTTGAACTTCCTAAGTTAATTTACTTGAGAGTTATCGTCAAAAAACCAAATCGATGCCTCCTCATACCCCCACTTAAAATTTTTTTTGAGATACACCACATAGCGTATATTTTAAGCTGGACCAGTCTAAAGATATGCTGCAAGTTTCATAAAAATTTGACCAGCCATTTTTGCATGATGTGGTATCAAACAAACAGACAGACAAACAGACAACAATTGTGCAAACTGGTTCAAACGTCTTCTTGTGATGCAAAAAACACAAAATAAGTAAAACCCCGTCAAAAAAACAAATGTACAGACAGAGGTTACAATTTTATTTATATAGATGATATATCCTGAAGCATGGTGATGCACATAATCCTGCATTCACTCCTTGCATTGGTATCATGTTTTCTTCTTAGCACAAACCATACTACTTCTTGTAGCATTCTGCTTCTTTTCTGTAGTGGGCACCATGGGCGTCGGCAGGGGAGGGGGGCAGTTGTCCCCCCTGAAAATGAGTAAAAACCTAAATATTTTATTAGACACTAGCAGAAGTGCCCGTTGAATTTCAACGGATTTAGTGAATCTAAAACTTCGACCGTATAACATCTAAACATCGAAAGAATAAAATAATAAGTTGTAACCTCATGGCCGCCCGTGTGTAAGTCTCTCATTGGCCTCCCCTGTGCAAGTCTCTCATTTACCACCATTTTTAAGTGTTCTTAACAAAAATAAAAAAAGCCTTATGGTTTGATAAATTTCCATAGCCAATAAATATGAAAGAATATATGGCATATAATATAATCCGCATTACTGTTAAAAATACTATACGTGTCTGACGATAAATCAGCTGCCCCCGTTGTTTGACCGCCTGTGTGCATCGCACAGTTGCACATATGGACAGTTGTAACCATGGAATAAAGCAAAAACGAAGAAAATCGATCCATAATTCGATATTTCGATGAATGAAGGAAAAAAACTTGCATTCTGAAAAATCGAAAATTACGTGTAAACTTATAGGAAATAATTATTGAATTAAGCACCCCTTCCCCCAAATTTTTTCTCGCCATATATCTTACGTTACTCGCAGGGTAAAATTATATACCTATGCGAAGTTTTGGACGAAACCTTCAACGGTGTGGATTTCTATAGCCGGCAAAAAAACAGAATTTCACTTTTATATACATAGGTCATATCACTTTCGCCAAACCCAGCTTCATTTCTTGTGTAGTTATGCCTTTCTGAAATGTTCACTTTTATGTCTTGTAAGCAAGAACACCTGTGAACGTATATTTGTCTATGATTGAACACTGACTCTGAAAAATGTACACCAGATCTATGGGCCTATTTACGTTAATAAACATTTAAAATGTAGAATATAATGATTTTACTTATGAGAAAGGTAAGATTCCAGTATTCAATAGACGAAATAAGGTTCAGTTACTTTGGTCAATGCTTCCCACAGGCTGTTTCCTGAATAATTATCAGTGTCTATTTACGTTTCTATGTATAAAGATAAATGTCCTGCTTTCTATCTGTCACAAAAGTACAATAGGATGAGTTTAACAATTAAAGAACACAATGTAACATAAAAAGAAAATAGAAAATTAAAAAAACAATATACTTTGTGTTTACCTCTCTAATTCCATAATGGATAAATAACAAATTAGATAATTTCGACTCACAACTAAATCCTTAATTTCCTTAAGTCGTTCTTAACGTCTATTTTTGACGGTGTGGCCCGCGAAGAGGGTGGAATTGAGCTATGTAGCCCGTGATGTTTGCAGAAATGGATCATGTGGCCTTCGGGCCGAAAAGTTTGAGCACCACTTGTATATACTGTCATCGGTAATATCAGTCCAGTAGAGCAGGTTGGCTCTCCTTATGCTTCAGGATTTAATGGGAAAACCCTCATGACTGCAGAACTAGTCAGCGAATCGATAGCCAGGTATTCAGTAAAGAACGAGTGAAGGCAATAAGGTCCCTTTTGGTGGTGTCAGGAAGATGCAGTAGCAGTTAATAAGCATGTAATCTCTTTATATATTTTCCTATTCCCTGGGCGAAAAGGAGGGGCATATTGTTTGATTCAAACACGACTTTAACTTGTAGCTCTGATACTTAGCCACTGTTGCGCATTAGGTTTTAACTTTTTCTTTGGAAATGCCATTAGAGTTTGGTACCACTTTCTTCTTCAGCAGTACTGCATTTTGTCGTAATAGGGCTCATTTCTGTGATTCCCTATGGCTCGTTCGTTACCAGCTGTCAGTAGCGGAATCCTGACGTATGCTTGGTTTTTAATAAAATAGTTTGATGGATTATTGACAAGTGCTCTCATGAAACTTTTCAGTGATTATATTATTTTGTGAACATATAAGTCAGGCATGTCAAACTCATGGGAGCATTGGGGCCATTTTCAGCTCAAGTCCACGGATTAAGGGCCGCAGGTTGGATTTTATTTTCTTTTTTCCTAGTTTGCTGTCTGGTATACTCAAGAACTGTAGATATAGTTATTTACAACAATTTATTAACAATAATTTATTAACATTAATTCATTATTCACAAATAAAATGTAACTTTATCCAAATTTATGAATACATTGTTTGTAAACTATGGTAAAATTTGTCTTAAATTTGCTCTTTATTAGAGGTCTAATATCGTTTTTTTCAACACAAGTTTTTCATAATCCGGACGCAGTAGTGGGTCGAAACAACTTTCATCATTGATGATAGATGTTCATCAGTCAACCTTGATCTTTGCTGGCTTTTGTTGCTTTTACGTAGAGGAAACAGTTGCTCACAGAGGTATGCGCTGCCAAACATAGATATTATTTTGGCAGAAAATCTGTGCATTTCTGCAAACTGGCCGGCAAAAACGAATAAAATTCCAGCGCTCTCACCTCATTAAACTTATTTTTTAGAATTTCATCGCACTACAATTCTATCAGTTCCAATTGAATGCTTTCGACTGCTTTTTCAGGATCGAAAGTGAATGGAGAAGTAAATAAGGAAAATTCACTTTCTTGAGATTTAAAATCTCTAAATCTCTCCTCAAATTCAGTCTGCGATGATTCAATTTTCACCGAATATTTTAAAAAATCCAAATTCAAACTCGATTTCTTAATTTCAGCCCTGCAGTGGAAATGAGCCAATTTATTCGCTTTCAGTTGGGATTCCCATATGCGTAACTTACAATTGGTTCAAAATGCTCGTACCTGATCGTACATACTCGTTACCAGTTGTTGTTTTCCCTGACGTTTCAAATTAAGCTCATTTAAATGTCCCGTCATGTCAACTAGAAATGCCAAATCTTGGATCCATTCCACTTCTTGCAGCTTAGTTGTGTCTTGTTCTTTCATATCCAAAAATAAAACTTTCTTCTTGCAAAGCAAAAAAAAATCTTTGGAGAACTTTGTGACAAGATAGCCAATGAATTTCCATATAATAAGTAAGGTCTTCATATTCGCTTTCAATCTCTATTAAAGATGAGGAAAACTGACGAAGATTCATTGCACGCATGTGAATAAAGTTCACTGGTTTCATAACTTCCCTCAAAACATGGTCCATTTTCAAAACTTTTGTACACAGTACTTCCTGATGTATGATGCAGTGAAAGTATTTTAGATCGGTATTGAGCTCTTTTTCGGCTAATTCTCTTCTCAATAACCCCAAAACGCCGTTATTATGTTAAATTACATTATATTAAAAATGAAAAATATGTCATTGAAAATGAAAAACAAGTTAAAACTATAAAAATTAATTTTAAAAACTAACCTTTATGTCAGTCCAACCAAGGAAATCATAAAAAAATTAAACTAGCACTTGTAAAACAAGTCATTCTCACGCATATAAGATAAATTGACCATTATAATCTCTCGTAGCCATGTTTTTGATGGTCGAATCAGTAAGCTGGTCGATCAGTCAGGAAAAAACTCTGTCAAATTTAACAATACGAGTACCTTCACTAATAAATCAGTACGATTCTGATAAAAGTTGATTATAACTGATACCTAAATATTTACCTTTGTTCTTTGGTTTCTTATAAAAAATACTGGCTTAGCTTTAGTATTGTACTCTATGAATTTTAAGGGTCCAAACTGATAGTACCATAGCTGGTCCAAAATACTTCAAAGTATCTTTAATATCGTCCAAACACAACTGCTTTATACAGCATAATGAAAAGAGAACACGAGAGTAAATCCTAAACACATGGCAACAAAAGAGAATTACGCACGCTCTTATTGATTTTAAATTAGAATTCAATTATAGAGTGAATTAGAATTTTACATTGTTAGATTAGTAATTAAATTACATTAAAGTTTTATATTCACAGATGTACCTCGCTTATAGTTAGAAATTTATTTTAATTAGATTAGGAAATAAGGAAGAGTTAAAGCGGAATCTTCATTAACCAGTCATTTTTGCATAACTTAAATGAGCCACTTGTTCTCTATTTCTAATAAAATATACTGCAAATATCCACCAGAACTATTAAAGGGCCGCATTGCATTGGATTTTAAAATCCCATCGGGGGCCGCAGAATTTCGAAGACAGGGCCGCATGTTTGACATGCCTGATATAAGGTGTGGTAATAATTTAAAAATTTAAAATCTTTTTAAATTAAGTTCTTTCCTTATACCTATAGGAATGGAAAAAAATCTAACGGGAAGAGAACTCGTAAGTTCAGTGAACTTTTGGCAAAAGATTTTCCTTTTTTGAAAAAAAAAACTAAAATAGAAGATACTGTTAGGTTGCGATGAATGTAACAGTGAGTTTTCTGTCTCCCATGGTGGAAGATGTGATATCACAAAACATTTAGCAAGAGAAAAGCATAAGAGAGCCTTAAGTAATGTCGCTTCCTGCTCTAACTTAGAGGATTTCTTCCGAAAAACTAATTTCACTGAAAAGGTAAGACAATTAACAACAGCAGAAGGACTATTTTCGTTCCATGTAATTAACCATAATCAAAGTTTTAGGTCAATGGATTGTACATCCAAAATCATCCAAAAAAAACTGTTCGAAAAAAGTTTACATGCGCCAGAACATTTGTTTTCGTTTGTTAAAGTTGGATATTTTAAATATATTATAAAAATGCAATATGTATATTGGACGTTAATCGTTTCCTGAAAATTAAGGTGACTAAAAGATTAATACATATTTGTTATTTGTGTCGAAGTATTTAGCCGATCGGAGTGGATTTTAACCAGTGTTCAGAATGAACCGGAACGCTGCTCCGGCTCGTCACACGTGCTGATGATACCGTTCCGTTTTGTCAGACGTATAAATACCGTCCCTTATAATCAGCGTTCCGTTTCGTAAAAATTTCCATTCTACTACCAATACAAGCATTCCAATTCGTAACATTTTCCATTTCAAGCACAGATTTTAACCTGCTTCAAGGGAAAGGCCAATCATCACGAGCGGAATAAATTAGTCATTTAAAGTATACTTTAAGTCAATTTCAAGAGGATATTCAGTACAGTGATAATATAATTCATAGTGATTCATTGGTGTGCATTTGTGGTCAGATAGGGGCCGGTTAAGTAAAACTTTCCCGGGTTGGAAAAAATTGTTTTTTTTGTGTTTTGCCCCACCTTGAAAAATTTTCTGCCGACACCCTTGGTGGGCACATATACAGGAAAATGTCTTTCTACCAGGGGCAGTCAGCCTTTGCAAGCAACACAAGCACTGCTTGCCTAGTGAAACTACAACACAACAACTTTTTAAATTACCACAAAAACCTGTTTATAGGATGCACCCTCATAGGATGCAGAGAGGTTTTCTGTGACAAATTCTGAGAATTCTGTTTTTGTATATAGGATTCAGGAAGGTTTCTTTAAATTCTATGAATATTCAATAAATTACCATAAACGATTCATATTCATTCTATTGGATGTTTTCTGTAGAATATACTTTTTACTCATTGTCAGCATGAGCTGATGAGTGAATTTACCAAATGATTTGTAATATGTGATTTTAAAAATGTACGTCCTTTGTATTTTAATAAGCATGGAAAAACTGATGTTGAAACTACATATTAAAGGATACAGTAAAACTTTGGCAAACAACGTAGAAGAAGATAAATTGTAGCAAATTTTTGTGATTCCTACCTAATTGAAATTTATTATTTCTCCAGTTTCATCCCTTAATATCTATACCAGGGTTTTCCATACTGTGCTCCATGGAACCCAAGGATTCTGCAGAAGTTAAATGAGGTTTCCTAACAGAGACCTGATACGTTCTTCTTTCTCTTATTTACAGCAGGAAACGTGAGCCTGACTTGTAAACTCTGAGATGAATAAGCTATATAAATAAACATTATAATGATTTTAAAATTAATTTTATTGTGATTAGGCTTACCATCTGTTAGGGTTCTGTGAGAAAAAATGTTTGAATATAAAGGTTCCATGGCTTCACAAAGTTTGGGAACCTCTGATCTATACTATTATATATTTTGAAAACACAACACCTTTTAAATCCAAGAACAATTGATTCTGATGAGATGCTGTTTCATGCAATCTTTAGTCATTGTGCAAGTTGCTCCTCAGTTGGTTTTTTTATCAATTATTTTTTCAGTATAATCAGTGGGGAGTCATTGTGCCATTGTTGTTCTTCAACAAAGAGAGAATACATTTTGCCTCATAAATCTGGTAATCCAACCAACAATTGCCTTGAAATGCAGTTGTGATACCTTGAACAATGTTGCTATTTCCAAGGCCTTCATCTGTATAACCTCCCATGTAACTGGCAGGCTATTGTTGCATTTTTTGCTTACAAATGCCACTACCTGCTCTTCTATTACTGTGTATCACCCTGCTTTCCGTGTTGAACTGGCACACTTTAGTTTTTCTTTCGATTTTCTCCTATAGCGGCACATTTGCTTCAGTAACGTCATGTTTTTGTGCAGCTATGCAATTGTTTGTTTCTTCTGCATGTTTTATCTCCATGAGTTTGAAGTCCTTGTCGTAACTATTACACATTAATTTTGATATTTGTGATGATGTAAAAGCTGTACTCTCAACATAATCATCCATATTTTACCGTAAAAAATGGAATTACTTACGAGTTCAATACATTAAAATGTTTTTTTATTATATCATACTGCTATCCTGAAAATTTCATCATATTCGGTCCTGTCATTTGCGAGATATTAAGCTTCAAAAAGCATTACACATAACATTAGCTACAGACTAACAATAAGGCTTTTATTTATATGATTCTCAGCATTTTTTTATTCAGAATTTGAATGTATGTTTATTCAGTATACTTGTCATTTTCATGCATGTTATTGCTGGGTTAAAATTTTAATAAAATTAGTGTTGATTCAAAAAAGGATTATCTATCTCATCTTATGGCTGATGAGTGATTATTTAGATGGCTCCAATCATCTTCATTCATCATCTCTTACAGAATTACGAAGTGTTACCTAAAAGTTCCCGGACTGGCTCAATAACCAGGCATAAGCTTACCTTAATTACAGATCATTGTTGTCTCCTTTTGAGTTAAGACACAGAGTCCAGCGTTTCTGCCATTGCTGGAAACACCGCATGAAGTCTTCCTTTGAGATGGCGTTCAGCACTCTCTGCGATTTTGTCTGAATCTCAGAAACGTCTTCAAATTTCCATCCTTTGAGCTGCGATTTCATCTTAGAGAACAAGAAAAAATCGCAGGGAGCCAGGTCTGGAGAGTACACAGGGTGGGAGACCACTGCCATGTTGCTCTTGGCGAGAAATTGTTACTCAGAGAAAGCAGTGCATGCAGGGGCATTGCCGTGATGAATCAGCTAGTCCTTAGTATGCCAATTTTCTGGTCATTTTCGCAAACATCTTCCCTTAAACGCCTTAGGATCCCTATATAAAACTGTTGATTGACTGTTTGACCTGCAGGAATGAATTCATTATGCACAGCTTCTTCACAGTCAAAGAAAACAATGAACATGGTCTTGGTGTTTGAATGGACCTGCCTGTCCTTTTAATGCACTTTTCCACTGAGAAGACTGCTGTTTGGTTTCAGGATTGTATCCATATACCCAACTTTCATCTCCTGTTATTATCTTTGACAAGAAGTTTGGGTCGCTTCTGATATGGTCTTGAAGATCACGGCACACAGACACTCGGATTCAGACAAAATCGCAGACAGTGCTGAACACCATCTCAAAGGAGGATTTCCAGTGGTGTTTCCAGCAATGGCAGAAATGCTGGACACTGTGTCTTAACTCAAAAGGGGACAACAACGATCTGTAATTAAGGTAAGCTTATGCCTGGTTATTGAGCGAGTCCGGGAACTTTTAGGTAACACTTCGTATAATGGTTTAAGACAGATTGGATATGAAAGAGAAGGTTAATTTTGATAAAAAATAATGTAGGCTTCTTGTAAAGCATTTTTTCTTCGTGGTCTCTTTTCAGAGGAATCTAATGAAGAAATGTGCAAAAAAAATTTGAGGGAGGAACCTGTTGAAGTTGATTGGGAGTTTGTAGACCTAATTTATGGTTGCAAAGGAGAATCTAAGCCTGTGCCTGTTAGTGAAGAAGAACGGAAATCATTTGAATTTGAAGCTTCTCTTTACCATGATGCAGTTGTGATGCCGTGGTACAGGAATCAGGACCAGCCACAGGTTTGGAATGACTTTCTTATTCTACATCTTTGTTGAATATTCTCCTATCGTAGTTCTAATTTGTTTAGGCAGCTTTTCTTCTTTCAAGTCACTTATATATTTAAATTGAGTCTAACCTTGATTATTAATTTTGAGAGAATTTTGTGCAAAACAACAGCTTAAATTATAATTTTAACATTTTCAACAGCAGTATTTTTATTTTTCTTATCATATGGTTTGATATTATTAGATCTCGGATAGTTTGTTTACCTTTGGTGATTTTCTCAACACGTTTGATTAGCTGCGGCAAGAGAATTCATCATCAAAACATGCTGAGTTGGATGGTTTATTCTTGTAAGATCTCATTAGAGCGATGGTTAGCATGTCAGGCACCCAATGTTGTGGGTTTGTCTCCTGCTGAGGACATGGTTATATATGACTTTTTTATTGTTGTTGCACTTATTGGTAATGGTAGTTTATGAGATAGTTAAATCAATAATTATAATTATCTGTATGTATGGAGAAAGAAAAAGGCTTGAATGTTACACTAAAGTGCTTATATTTTTAATTTTTTTTGTACAGTGTCCTCGATTAACATAGTTAATTCGTTCTTGAAATTCATGAAGTTGAACAAAACATTAAATGAATCAATTCCCATAAGAACCCATGTTGTTCAATTTACCGTATTTGCCGGCGTATAGGACGCAGCGGCGTATAAGACATTTTTATATATTATATATTATACACATTTTTAAGGAAAAAAATTTTCTACATTTTTTCATGAATTTCCATAATGATTTACTGTACTAATTTTATAGTTATTTATGTCCATAAAAAATGTAACTAGGGAACATTGTAGTTAGGTACCTTTTAATCAGAATTCTCAAAACCCAAAAATACGAGGAAATGATGATTGGCTTGGAGAATACTAGGATTACGCACATATTAGAGATGGCTTGGGAAATCCCAAAATTACGTGCATATTAGAGATGGCTCGGGAGTGAACGTATTGAAACATTTATTTCTTCCTATTCAATTATTGTGATTCTTTTTACATACATTTAAAGTAGATTATTTACTTATATATTAATGTACTTATATCTAGAATTATAATGTAACTACAGATGCTAATGCATTGATTACTTTACTTTTTCATTCATTGATTTTTAAGGCCCGATTCTAAGCCGAGTGGCAATTTTTAAGGAGGTAAAAAAGTAAATAAAGGTTGGCTTACAATCAATTAAATATGGTAAATTCCTCAATAAATCCATTTAAAGTTAAGATTTTTTTTTCTGTTGGTATATTTTTAGCATTTCTATTTTCTCAAATATCTCCTGTTAGTGTAATTATTCCTTTCAGACTTTAAAACATAATTAGGTTTTTTTCACCCAACACAGGTATTTATGTGATAATTGTTAGCATAAGTACTTTAAGGTTAAACATTCTGCAGGATATTTAGCACTAAATAGATTAAGTGAAAAGTAGTAAAATAAGGAATGCCTGTAAACAGTAAATGATACTAGATTTCAATAACAGATGTGAGTGAAGGCATTGATATATTTTTGAAAGATGTAGACTTTTGATAATTAAATCAAAAGTTGAATTTTGATATAACTCATTTGCAGATGAATGATTCTCTCAGTTTAGAAATTGTTACCCATGATTAGTGGATGTATTTTTAAAAAGTTTTATTTTTATTTACTCACATGTCTGTTTTGTTGCAGTATTTTTATGTGGCTGAGATATGCACCCATCTTTCCCCCAAGTCCTCATTCCCAGGTTCAGAGTATAGAACATTTGAAGAGTATTACTTTAAAAAGTATGCCATCCAAATCTGCAACCGTGAGCAGCCTCTTTTGGATGTTGACCATACATCAGCGAGGCTCAACTTTCTAACTCCAAGGTAAATTGTGTCATAGCTAATCTCTTAAGATTGCATTTTTCCATGACAACTAAAAATCTATTCATGGATAACATGACATTTTTTTGTATCCACTTTTATACATCTGTAATATTATCTGTTACTACTGTAATAAAAGGCTGATTACGATTAAATACTCAAAACAATAGAACAGTTATATTAAGATGTGTTATAAACCATTTTGATAAAATTTGTAAGGCATTAGTTGTGTCTACTTACTTGAATATAAGATGACTCTGAATATTAGACATTTATTATTAGAACTTTCACTAAATAGTAAGTTCCTTTTATTTGTCTCCTCATTGTTCATTGTTTTCTTGATTCATCATTTGAAAATAAATTGTTTGTGCAATTTAAAAAAATATTAATTCAAAGAAAGCAAATCTACTCATTGTAAAACAGTATTTGCTAACCTGACTCTCCTTCATGGATGAAAACTCAAAAGGGGATTGGAAATTAAAACCCTAACTGGTTTAATATTCACTAAACACTGTCTTATAAGTAAAATATGTGGCTGAGTGAAAGTGGAGGGGAAGCTTCATTTTAGGTTGTGACTAACACAGGCCTTGCCCTTACTCAATTAATATATAGGTTGATTACATTATAACATATTAGGAGGGGGTCATCTGTGAAACTGGCCATGAAAATAAAGTGGAAATATACATAGTAAGTTTGCTTTATTTTGCTGTTCATGCATCATTTAGAAAATGTTTATTTATAATTATAGATGGTAAGAAAGAAATAAGAATAAATCAATAATTCAGGAAGGTTTTAATACATTATCGTAGAAGAAACTTTTTTGCAGTATAAGGTAGATGCTTAATCTTATCAACTTATATACAGTAAGACTTGTTTATTATGTATTTGAGGGGACCGACTCATTGCTTCGATATAAGCGTGACTTCGTTATGTACGGGAAACACGGTTTTTGGCCTATACATCCCATATAACATGTAGACACATACAGTAAAAGCTGTGCTATCCAGCTATTTAGAAACTGGCCACCCTTAGATACCTGCAATTACACAAATACGATTCATTTTGTATTTTTTTCTTTTTTTATGAATTTTTGTATAAATTGTATTTGTGTAATACCACAACTTCCATTTTAAAATTTCTGCTAAGTAAGCATGGCATTTTTGTTTACGTAAGCCATTTGCATTGTCTAGATGTTTTGGTGTACTTATACAATTTCCAGTTTTATCGCTTTTCATTATAAAAAAATGACCCATCCATTGAATATGGCATCAAAGTCCCCGAGTTACGTGGATCCGTAGATACATGGATACATGACAATCTATCAGCGCGCTCTATTTTTAGTTCAACTGCCACTTAATAGATGGTGGTACTAGTACAGTAATCGCTCGGTATACGAGCAATCGGTTTACGAGTTTTCGCTTATACGAGATGAACAAATTAATACCTGATTTTCAATTTACGAGCCAATTTTCGCTTATAATACGATCTCCTTCCTCTCGCAAACCGATCGTTTTTCCCGGCACCTATTCTAGGCTTTCGTCGGTTCCCGAATCTTCTCGAATGCGCAGGACGTCACGGCATTCCAACTTTAATGATGTAACTATTGTTTATAAAATTTATAAGATGTGTTGTATTGGGAAATTAATTTTCTTTTTCAGTTTTCGAGGAACAAATTAAACCCGTAAACCGAGGGATTACTGTACGTTGACGCACAGCTGATGGCGTCGCTTTTGCCATTTAGATTTATTATCCCGTGGGTGGAAGTTGTGTCTCATTACTCTACTGCTCTTCATAAACAAACTATAATCCCTCATCACATAAGCACCACTTTTTTAGCTTTAATTATCCATTGAAATGAACGTATATGTCAAAAAATGTATTGTATTTAACCATTGTTGGAATTACGGGGTTTTCAACTTACACGGCAACCTTCGGGACAAATGAACTGCATAAGTAGAAGACTTACTGTACAGTCAACCTCGGTTATACCGGCCTTGGTTATAATGGTCTTCGGTTATAACGGATTTTTTCTCACTCCCCGATCGTTTCGCTATTCTATATAACAGTAACTACTTCGGATATACGAGCCTCAGTTATAACGGATCTTCAGTTATGATGGATTTCTTCAGCATTCCATAACAGTAAATTTTCCTCGGCTATAACGTTTTTTTTTTACAAAATAATATACAATTCGAGGAAAAATGATCCGATACGTGTCTATAACACATTAAACATTATTGTATCCGGTATAGTATACAATATTACTCGGTAAACAGGAATATTAAAAATAAATGCCATTCTATATTATAACCAATTTATATATTAAATTTTAGTTGAGATTGCTAGAAGAAAGTCCAAATGTTTTTTGAGTTTGGAAATCGTTTGAGTCAGAGCACAAAAACAAAGTAGCGGATGAGACATCTGGTGGGATGTCAGATGATGACTATTTGTTGAGAACAAATAACTCAGCGGCTCTTCCCACCAAAATAAAACTAGAGTAACAACCTTTCTGCATTTCAACCTCCGGATCAATTGTGCATAGAGTTCAAAATCTCAAAGCGTCATGATTGACGCTTTGAGTCCACGTGGATGAGACTTATGCAAAAAACCATTCACTTCATTCCTAATTGGACCTTCCGGACCTCCTTCGAGTCTTCGCGCCCCAGTAAGAGATCTTCTCTTTCCATTCTTCTTATCTTAGGAACCAATAATCGGGTAATTTAAAACTTGAAACTTCATTATCACAGCAAACTTGTATGCCAGTGACTAGCTGCTTATGAAGAAACAGTTCCATTTGAGTTCGATATTCTCGATTCAATACGTCTTTTGCGTCATGCTTGGTTCATGATAAAGGCAGAAACTATTGTTAATTGTTACAAAACAGTGGGATTTGCTAATGATGTAACAGATGAAGTTGATTGCTCTATGGCGCTGTATTTCTATTCCTGATGGAGTCAACTTTTTTGAGTATGCCTCTACTGATGACAATTTTGCCCTCAATAAAGTTGTTTGGCTGTCTGTCTGTCTCCCTCCCTCCCTCCATCTCTCTCCTTCCCTCTTTCTCCCATCCTCTTTCCCCCTCCCTCTTTTTCCCTCCCTCTTTCTCCCTCCCTCTTTCTCCCTCCCTCTTTCTCCCTCCTTTCCTCCCCTTACTCCCCCTCTCTCTCTTCACCCCTTCCCCCTCATTCCCTCTTTCCACCCCTCCCCCTCATTCCCTCTTTCCACCCCCTCCCCCTCATTCCCTTCCCCCTTTCCTCCCTCTCTCCCCCTCCATTAATATCCTTCTCTCTCCCTCCCTATCTTGTATTCAAAGCACACTTACACCCATAAGGAATGATATAACAATAGGATTTTGAGGTCTAAAGCCGGGTACACACTTGAGCAGAACCTTGTCGCGAGCCTCGTTGCGAACAAGTCCATGTTCGGGTTGATGTTCGCTGAAAGTTTGTAGGGGCCCACTCTGCCGAACAACGTCGCGAACAAGGTCATGTTCGTTTGCTGTTTTCCCTTCGTAAGGCTGCAAGTAAAGAAGTCATCTTCTTTTTGCACTCATTAACACTTTTTTTCCACCTCCGATGCTATCTCCATCCATGCATCAAACTTTTTTATTTTATTGAAATGCAACGCATGCTGCAGATCCCGCAACAACTCTTTACACCTATAAGCTTCTATTAACTGTAAAGTTTTATCCTGTGTCCACTCCATGTTCACTCTGTGGCGAGAACAACCAGACTGAGGAGTTGAGTGAATTATGGAAGTGTTTCACTGGAGTGAGAGACAATGTTCGTGGAAAAGTCCAAACTGAAGAACCTCGTCACGAACATCCCTTTGATGTGACGCCAAAATACCGACAACTGGTAGGATGCTACGAACCTCGTGCCGAACACAAAATGTTCGCCTTAATGTTTGGGGCGGCGTTCGCCACGCCGTCCACACTATGTTCGCGTTGAGGCTCGCGACAAGGTTCTGCTCAAGTGTGTACCCGGCTTAACAATATACATAATTGGTAGCCAAGGCAACATCCTGTTAAAATGGCAAGATTTCCACAAAATATACAAAATAAACGTTTAACATGAGTGGTTTCGAACTGTAGGCGGAAAAAGATGAAGAGAATAAGAAACATTGTAATTTTTTCTTCAAAATGGTTCAGATCCAAAGATTGTAGGTTAATTCCTTCTGATTTTAATTTCCAAAACAATAAAATCCTGCAGGCCAAAAAATTGATTTTTACGTGTTACCTTACAGAAAATGGAAATGTCTTCTTTGGAGTCAAACCCAGGACTTTTTTGAGATTTATTTTTGTCATTACCTTAAAATATGTTAATCGAGCATTCCTGCCAAATTTCGAGATTCTATCTCGATTCTTTCTTGAGTTAATACCATAATTCGTTCCCAGAGGCACGGCCTATAGAATAGTGTGACCAACCAACAGACCTGGGCTATTATATTATAAAATTATGGTCATCAATTTACGTAATAATTTCACATTTTTAATGTCAATTTCAAAACAAAGGGAATGTGGAAATTCTTATGGAAGGGTTAGAGGGAGGAAGGGGAGGAGGTCTGCACAGTTTCCAGACACCTCTACCCCACAAGTGCGCGGTAAACAGGGGCAGAAACTATTCATTACTTATCGCTCCGCTCGCCAACATTCGTTATATATGTGGCATTTTTTGGCCACGGGACCAAACATTTGTTCGTTACAGCCGAGAATTTGTAAAATGTGTGTTCGTTAAATCCGAGAAATTTATCCAATGCCCTTATGGAGAAGTTCAAGTGACCGAGACATTTCTTCGTTATAACTGAGATTTTGTTTTAGGCGTGATTGTTATAAACAAGTTTTACTGTATTAATTAAGTAAGGTGTATGTCAGTCATACCCCAAAGTGAAGCTTCCCCTCCACTTCCCCTCAGCCACGCTTGAAGGGAAGTGGAGAGGAAGGGGGTGCTCAGATCGTGTGGGCTGTAGCAAGCCGGGTGGTAATGTCGGCGGCATGTGGACGATGCGAGGGTGGCACGCAGGTAGCGGGAGGAGGGCCTTGATCCTCAGTGCGTGGCAGTGAGGATGGTGGCATACTGTCGAAGGTGCCCGAGGGAGTCGGGGGCGCACAGGTAAGGTAGCGGAGGGCCTTCTTACCATAATACTCCAACAGAGCTCCAATTTTGGAGCTGTACAGGCAGCTAGTCTTATAATATAAAGAGAGAGCTGTCTGTCCATATGCCCAGATATACCGTAAATACCTGAATACGAGCCAATGTTTTTTTGACTAAAATCGGACATGAAAAAGTCTGCCCTTGGCTTAAATTTGGATTCGGTAGTAACTGAAAATGAATACAATAATTTAAACTCTGAATTTTATTTATCATTAAGAATAGTAATTTGTAGTTTAGGTGGAAATTTTATACTCTTTCCTGGAGTTACCAAGGCGACTCGCATTGTTGCCTCCGATTCAGTTAGTGTCAATTAAGCCTTCAAATAGACAAAATAATTGCATTATTTCCTTAGCCGTTTTGTTTAAGCAATGAAATTATTGTTGTAGCAACATCTATCTTTATGCATAGCATCGTAAATAGTTACTGATAATTATTCAGGAAACTGTGTGTGGGAAGCGAACCACAGCATTGATTGAGGAAAGCATTACGTGTGGAAACCATCATTAAAGAGGATCAATGATTTACTTACAAAGACATTGAGGCAGTGTTGAACATTATTTCACCAAATGTTTCCACCATCTTACATGATCAACTCCGTGTGAGAAAGGTTTTATGTTGAGAAGTGCCTTAATTTGACAGAAGCCCAAAAATAAACACAAGAGGAATGGTGCCATGGAATGCTTGAATGCTTTGTCTCTTGCTGTTTCATTGGTTCACTTAAAAACACTTCTCATGAAATTTTTTCAGTCAAAATCAAGGTCCTGTACAATCCAAGTTTTAACAAAACAGAAATACACATACAGTGAACTCCCAATTATCCGTGTGCAGATTATCCATGTTGTCTCTCTTCTTATGGCTCGATATTTTATTAATACTCTTATTGCAATGCTTTAAAAGAAATTCATCACTGCGGGACCGCAATATTTTCATATTCTCATTATATCAATGTCTAAATAATTATATTATATGAAGAAACAGCAAGTTTGTAGATATATTGTTTTTTTATGATTGGGAGTTTCACGAAAATCACTTGGGGAGAAAGCATGCAACCTTAGTCGATCAGCTGTGTACTTCTGCCATCTTGATTTTTTCGGTTCATTTTATTATGATTTGATTTTATTATGATTCGATTTTAAGTAGTCATTTGCCAACTTCAGCTGTGTGCTAGCTCACTGAGCTACATGGTTTTTATAGCGATAAACATTTATCTTATCCCACGTTAAAATGACAAAAAAACGGAAGAAAATTGTTTGTACTATACCAGCCCCTCAACATTCGCGAGGGATACATTCCCAATAACCTCGCGAATGTTGAAATTCGCAAATAAGAATTTTGCTCTGATTATACAACCCAAACTTAATATTCAACATTCACACTGCTTTGTGCTCAATACTAAACCTAAAATTAAAGTTCGTAGGCTAAAACTAAACTTACAAAAAAACTAGGAAACAGTTAAAACAAAATGAAAACGTATTAATACGTAGTACGTATTATATAGTATACTAGTGAATGTGTGCTTGCATTCTGCATGCATTTTCTCTCACCCTAAATTAAAAAGTATGAGCCGACAAATAATTTTTAAACGCAACAGTTTACACCTTCTTGCCGATTTACGTGTTTTTCCTTTTGGTCAACATTGGGGTAAAAACAACCCCTAAAATGTATAATTATAAAACATTTATAGGGTTTTAGCATTTCTTAGGAATACCTCACATTTATACAAAATTTCATCGATATAGCACTTCTAGAAGTGCATTTCTATGAATTACATTGTTTAAATTTTATGAATTTTTAACAGCCACAATATAAAACTTTTGTGAAATTTTCAATGTTATTTACCACCGGAACATTATTTCCTAACATTGTTAAAAATTTCAGCTGTTTGGCTCTAACAAAAGTACAGAAACATTAGTCAGTTTGTTTAAAATTTAAGAATTAATTACGGCCAAATGAATAATAATTTTCAAATTTCTATAATCCCATTTTTATTATTTGGCAAATTCTACAAATAGAAAAAATTTCATCTTCATAGCCCATTTAGAAGTACCTAAACCATGAAATGTTAGTAAAATTGTTTATAATTTTTAACGGCCAAGAAAATAAACATTGTTGCAATTTTGCAATTATTCCTCTGATTATTTTTTTCGATTCACCTAGTTATTAAATTTCAGCTCTCCAACTACTGTAGTTTGGGCCAGACATTAGTATCCTCCTATATCGTATATCCTCCTCTGTAAGAAGAATGCTTATAGAATGATATTCTTTGATCTCTTTATACTTTATTCACTTTTAACATATGATTTTCTTTTTGAAAACATGGTTAAGTAAAAATTGTAATTATTAAATTAAAAATTACAGTAATAAGTAAATCAAAGCGCAAAAGCTGATGAAAAGTATGTAAGAGCGACACAGTCTGAGCGAAATGCAGGCAAGAATGAAAATGCCCGGGAGGTGGGGAATGGTGGTGGCATAGCGTTCGACTCGGTGGCACAGTTTTGTAACTTTGAATGTATATACATAGTGCATACTATGTAACAGAATGATTCCAATTTTTGGAATTATAGCTTATTGTAGGTAGGACGTTATGAGTTGCATTTTTGAAAGGTTAACATCTACTATCCTCAAGTATTTATATGGTTAATGCCAACTCTTAGATTCTACTTGCATCAATTAATACCTTATTGATTACAACAATTCTAAGCGCTTTTATTGCAAGATTAGTAATATTTTGGATAGTCACTTACACAGCTTATGGGATTGTTGACTGTCTAATTTTAATTTTATAACCTGAGAACAGTTGCCTTTTTGAAATAATGAAATTTTATGGCTACCTCGCGAATACCTGAACTCGCGAATGCTGAACTCGCGGATGTTGAGGGGCTGGTGTATTAGAAAAAACTCAAATTAATTGAGACACTTGAAAAAGGAGAATGTGTGAATAAATTGGCTGAGGAATATGATACTGGCATACAGACCATTCGTGATATAAAGAAAAACAAAACTAAGTGTTATGCTGTGGAAATGTGGCAGGCAATAACAAGTTGAAACTTACTGTGATAGGCAAGGTAAAAAATCCTTGTTCATTCAAATGCAATAATTTGCCTGTCAATTACTTCAGCCAGATGGACAGAAATATATTCACTGATTGGTTTCACAGCAAGCTTGTGCCTGATATTCGCATTATCCGTGTTTTTTTATTATTCCTGTTTCCTCTTACATCCATTAGGCTGGATAATCGGGAGTTCACTGCATTTTCCCTTTCTATTAAAAAATCTGTTGATTATTTTCTGCCTCAGGTATGTCAACCGTAAGGGTGTTGCACTGCCTACTAGCAGTGAGGAGACAAAGAGGGCTAAGAGAGAATCATTGGAGCAGAAGCAGATATTGGTCCCGGAATTGTGCTCTCGGCATCCCTTTCCTGCCTCCTTGTGGCGAAAGGCAGTGTGCCTTCCATGCATCCTCTATCGCCTAAATGCTCTACTCCTTGCAGATCAGCTACGTGCAAGAGTTGCTCGAGAAATTGGGTTGGGTCTGGAAAAGGTACCCAAAGGTAAGTTTTTATGCTCACTACATACATTCACGTCCCATTCTTTGATATATATTTTTTCTTAGAGATATCTTCAATTTGAAATTAACATCTTAAGACAAAAACTTGTATTTAAATAAAATGTGTTGTAAGTTTAATAAAGAAAATTATATGCTGTTATTATAATGAAAATGAAAAATGAAGTGAGGAAATGACTATAAACAATTTTAATGAAAGTCGTGATAAAACTGGATTGCCTTTTGCAGCCTATATTGCAAACTGGTTTTGATAATTCGTTTTGCTACATTCTGCTTTAACGTTTTAATCTATATTAGCAGTTTGTGTGTGCTCATAAGGTGAAAAATGGGCATCGCAATGATAATGGCCAACAAGAGCTTTAATAAAAAGGAGAATATAATCTAATTTTTTTTACTTTCTCCATACATAGTATAAGAGAAAGTATTGTATTCATTAAAAAATTGTTTTAGAGATTTCAGTGGATATACACGTTTTGAGGTCTTCTGAGTACATTTTTACTATTTTCTCGATGATGTCTGTGTGTATGTGGTAGAAATTTTGTGGGCATTCTAGCTCAAAAGTGTTTTCCATTTCAGTACCAAATTTCAGATATATGTAATATTGTCATCATAGGGACAAGAGCTGAATAGTTTTTGGACAATATAGGTTAATCAGAAGTTGAGGTTTTTCCTTTTTTTTCTTAATATCTCCTTTACAACTTACAAGGGGAGTCCACGACATTCATATCGCCGATTTTCTTCAAATTTGCACGGTTGGTAGCAGGCTATGAATAATGGAAGTATGTCAAGTAAGAAAATGCAACTCTTTCTCGTTCTCGAGAAAAACAATCTTAAAATGTTAAAAAATTCGTATGGCTTGATATTAACAATAGATATCATCTTACACAACGAATCTACGGTAGACTAGTTGCTAACGAGTCGAACCACGGTCGCAGACGTTATCTATCTGCCATGGTTCAAACCCCATTTATTGCAATTTTTTTCGAGGTATTTTTCTTTTTTTTCTTTAAATTCACTCTGATTTTTCAAAAGAACATTAACCATTTTAATTAGTGCTTTTTTCGAAGTAATTATGGAAAGAGGTAATAATTAAAACAGACTACAACTAACTTATGTGGCCATCATAATGGTTTGGGGTAGAAATGGTATTCAGGATTGAGGAAAATGCAGGAAAACATAGATGCAGCTATGATTTGGGTTATATGTATATAGGAGGGGAATTGATAGGATAAAGGTTTGAGGTGGGGAAATGGTAGAGGACCAGGTTTAACGTGAAGAGGAACAGCTGTTTGGATGATACCTGTCGTAAAAAGCAGGCAAAACAGAAACAATGCCGACACCACAAGCTAACTGCAAATGTGCATTTCCTGCGATGGCAGCAATTCTTTTGAAGTTTTAAGGGGAAGCAGACATCATTTATGTTTAAAAAGTATTTTCTTTCATCACTCAATTTTGAGGCGTACCAAGCATATTTAATGATGTCATAAAAATTGGCGCACTCATTTGGTGATGGACGAGCGCATGAATTTTAATCGAGTCTTCCCGTGATGCTATATCCCGTTGTTCCTCCAACAGCAGTGACCACTTCTGCAGACGTTTATGAAATTCACCCTAAGCAGTCCACTTTTGCTGAATACTCAGCCAAAGGGAGAACCAAAGAATAATATTGGAGGAGGCTAAAGTTCTCACTAGGGAGAATTTTTACTTCCTGCATATAATTTGAGAGAATATCAAAATATTGGGTTGTAACATAAGTAATTTCATTTTTTTTACAATGTAAACAATTCAATATAAAAGAATAAAAAAGTATCATGACTATAATTTCTACAAAAATAAATGTGTGGAAATGTCAGAAGGGAGGTGAAAGGAGGGAGGATTAGGACAGTGAGATAGAGGAGCAGATAGAGGGAGAGGCATCCATGAAGGAAGTGAAGGAGGAACTCAATAAGAAAAGTGAAGGAGAAATATCTGCGAATAGGAGGAAATGGATGGGAGGACCTGGTGAACAGTTGGAGGAAGATTCAGGGCAAAAACCAGTAAAAAAGGTTGGGGAGAATGGTGAAACCAATACTCAGAAAATGGAGGAAGGCAAATGAATGGTAAGAGGGTAAGGGTAGAAACCTGACACAAACCATATAAATGCTAGACAGAAGACTCCTTCAACTCTTCATCCCTGAAGAAGGTCGCAAGCATTGGGATTCAAACATCAGGTTACCATGTGCCAACCTCTGCAGCTGCTACCAGGAGCCACAGCCAGCTCTACAGAACCACACTGCAGACATTTACATCAGAAACAGATAATGTCTGTTAATCTGATCTGTCACATTTTTATGCACTCTCCACACATAGCGTTTACATGTTTCAGACACTACAATTTGAAACATTTCCTCGCCAATCTTAGGGGTTATTTTCCTGACTTAACCTACAGTTGACAAAACCATGGTCATGTAAAATTGGGGGTTAGGAGAAATGATCCCTGAGAGACATACCTGAAGTCCTACGATGTACAGTTCATTGCATAAAAATATGTATACAGTGTAAAATACACGGCATATAAATATGTATTCTGTACTTCCAAAAACATGTTTATTATATAAAAATACAGTAGAATCCCGATTATCCGACCTAATCGGGACTGAGAGGACGTCGGATAATCAAAAATGTCGGATAATATGGAAGGTTAATGAAAATAATTACATAATAACAAAATATATATTTTTCATTTTTTATTTATTATAAACACAATAAGAAAGAATGTAAACACAAAAGAAATAAAAGATACACTGTATAAAAAATACAGATGAAAAAATGATTTTTTTGCATATAAACACAATAAGAAAGAATATAAACTCAAATAAGAAATAAAAGATACACACTATAATAAATACATAAATGAAAAATATATGAATGGTTATTTTGAAAAACTTGTAATAGATAACTGTTTGAAATTCTTCCTTTTCTTTATGGCAAGATCTTGCCAATGCCTGAAGAATAGCATGTCCGTAGCGGTCGCCTCTTCTTGTTGTTCAGCATAAGTTCTATAGCTTTCAATCCGTCACTATGACTAATTTTGGGAACATTTTCTGCTTCTTCACTATCATCATCTGAATTATTTTCGCCAACACGATCCACAGCATTTACTATGTCGTTATCGGTCAACTCTTGTTCCTCATCTTGATGCATCCATTCTCTTATGTCATCGTTATTCGCCTCTTCACAGCCTGGGATTGACCGTAATAAAGGAACAAAGTCATCGCGCATTTCTTCTTCTATTTTCTTTGCTGATGTGCTTGTGCTTTCACTTTGGTTTTCTCCATCAAGTAATTTTCTCCATGAAAACATTGCTGTTTTTTGTTGAACTTCCTCCCAAGCTTTCAGCCACCCATAAACAACATCATTGAGGTTTATTTTCTTCAAATATTCTACTATTTCTTTCCCATCGTCGAGCACCTGCACCAATGAAGTAAGATGTGTACTCCGATATTTCCTCTTAAATGTTTCCAGAACACCTTGGTCCATGGGTTGACATAATGGAGTGACATTTGGTGGTAAAAACATCACCCTTATATCCCCACTTTTTAGTTCATTAGAATGAGCAGGCGCATTATAAACAATAAGAATTGCTTTTCTTTCAAGATTTTTTGATTTAAGAAAATTGTCTACTGAAGGGACAAATTGTGTGAAAAACCAGTTCTGGAAAATTTCAGAGTCCATCCAAGCACTTTTGTGGTTATTGTACCAAACTGGGAGCGCTGTTGGAGCAATGTTTTTAAATGCATGGGGTTTTTTTGGTTTTCCAATCATCACCGGTTTTCATTTACGATTGCCTGAAGCATTACAACAGGCAAGGATTGTTATTCGTTCCATGCTGTTTTTGTATCTAGGAGCGGATCTTTCTTCTCAAGCAGTCAGTGTTTTGGCTGGGAGCATTTTATAATTCAGACCAGTTTCATCACAGTTATATATTTGGTCCGTAGACAGACCTTCATTCTTTATTAGAAGTTTAAGTTCTTTGTGTTTTTATAATGATTCGGAATCTGCAGATAACATTTCTCTGCAGATGTGTAACTGTCTCACTCCATAGTGTTTCTTCCATCGATCTAACCAACCAACACTAGCTGTAAAATCTGCATCACCTTCATTAACCCCTCAACGCCGAGTGACATGTCCTGCACGTCCAAGAAGAACTACGTATGTCGCCGAGCGACATATCCTGCACGTCCGAGGTAGTGCTTGCTTTCTTTACTGTTTAACTCACTTAATATATCATACATCTATAAAACCATAATATATTTTGAAAAAGGAAACTTTGGGCTTTCCTGTAATGCATGTCAAATAATTTTACTATTGTTTCTATATTTTATAATCTACGTCAAAGTTTGCGATGAAATTTTCATTTTTGTGCAGAAAATACGGAGCGTCACCACCTTTTATTGTCTATTGACGCAAGGGATATTCATAAATCTTAATAACCTTTATATATTTTGAAAGAGGAAGCTTTGACCTTTCTAGTAATGCATATCTTGTAATTTTAATATAGTTTTTATAATCTATGTTAAAGTTTGCAATGAAATTTTCGTTTTTGCCCCGAAAATTTGCTAATTACGCAAGGGAGATTCGTCAATCTGAATAAGATATATGTATTTTGATAGAGGAAGCTTTGGCCTTTTTAGTAATGCACGACCTGTAATTTTACTATTCTTCTAACGTTTTATAATCAACGTGAAAGTTTGCGGTGAGATTGTCGTTTTTGCGCAGGAATTTGGAGCGCAACCACATACTTTTGTCTAAATACATAAGGCATATTCGTCTATCTGAATAAGCTATACATACTTTGATAGAGGAAGCTTTGGCCTCTTCAGTAATGCACGACCTGTAATTTTTCTATTTTTCTAACATTTTATAATCAACATGAAAATTTGCAATGAAATTCTCATTTTCCCACAAAATTACGTTTTCTCTGCCTTGTGAGAAAAGTGTTCGCCTGCTTGAGCTATGAAAGAAATATGTCTCCTATATACTAGGTACACACAACCTACTTGAGATGCTTCTAAAAATCGCTTTTCAATCACCAAGAATGCTTTCCTCTTCGGCGATCCTTCAACGACTGATATCAGACTTTGTTCCTCGCAGCCAAAGAAAGCACCTTTCGATTTCCACACAGCGCTTGGACTTTTCCTTCCTCTCCACAGTTAAAAAAATCATTCTCTTGCCAACATCGGCTCTCTCTGTGATTTGCTGTATTTTACTTCACGAGTTTCACTTCCCTTACCAGAAAACGTTCCCCTACCTCCTAGTAGCTGATAGGCATCTCTCAAGAATATTATGCCCGAACCTCAGAAAGAAGTCCTATGGCAGAGTGTGGAGAGAGGGTGAGGTCGCTGCCAAGCAGTACCGAGGCCACGCGAAGACGAAGTGAAGGGGCTTGTTCTGCTTTTTTTAATTTTTGCAGTGTTTACCTATTAAGTCCTCTCGTCCTCCAGAAACACGAAGCGACGCGTTAAAATGAAAGGCTAACTCAAAACCGTAACATGTCTGATACTTTAGTGGATAAATAAGTATGTTTTATCGATATTTAATACAGTGAAACCTCGATTCTGCACTCTCCGACTTTACGTTTTTTCCGATTTTGCGCACTTTTTGTCTGGTCCCGGCCGAACGCTCATAAGAACAATGTAAAATTTTATCCGATTTTACGTTTCCTCGAATTTACATTTCCCCCGAATCTGCGTCGCATTTTTCGAGTCCTGATAACGGAAATTGGCCCAATTTTAATTAAGTTTTCAATTTTCTATTTCGGAAAATACGAAGAAGCACCGGCGGTGCTCCGTTCATATTCGAGGTTAAAAATAGGCTTTATTCAATAGTTTTAGTCGTAACTTTGTCAAACTCATGTTTAAATAGGCGTATGGTTACATAAGAAATGTTTGCAACCCCACGTGGCAATACATTTATCGGCCAATCGAATAAATGAACACATTTCTTGTTCACCGTTACGCTTGCGTAGTTGCAGCCATTTGTTTTTGTAGGAAGTTTATATAAACACGACGCTAGACGTTTATTATCCGTATTTACTCATTTAACCCGCGCACTCCTATTTTTGGGCCGGTTCGGAGGGGAAAAAATAATTTGAGCCAGAATAAGTTTTTTTTTAAGTCACCGATTCCCACTCCCCGAAACAAGTTCCGCTCAGGTTAAGCATCTACTATGTGACGCAATTTATTGGATGATGTCTTTATGACAATACTAGCAGAAATCTCCTCGCCGATAGTCGTCTTTTGTTAACCCCTTAACTGTTTTTGTTGTAATATTACGCAACTTCGTCTCCACTTCGCTGTTTTTGACGTAACATAACGCACCGATGCGGAGTTTCACGAACTATTTGTTCAACTATAAACGGGAACTTCCCTACGTGGATGGTGAATTTTTTCATGTATCGTCTCCTGAGTAAATATTGTAAGGTTAGGAACAAACAAGTCCAAACACTTGAGAGATGGGGATTTCTGCCTTCCTTTCGAACGATGAAATCTTTCATTCGCAGCGTAACTTCACCACTCCGAATTCCTTGAAGTGGATGAGGGAAAAGGACCAAACTTGAACCTACCTATTCTCAAGTTGGAAAACCCTATAGTTATCAGTTAGTCAGCGTATTCTTTCCGCCTACTTTTGCGAGTTTTTGCCTGCAGTGTGGGCGTAACTTACACGTTTGCTTGGTCGCATAAATACACGTATACTTCGTAGAATTTGACGTCTTTTACGAATATAAACGTAGACGCAAGCATATTGCAGAGAATTTACTATCGATACAATTTATATACCCTGTACAGAAATCCTCGTTTAAGACACTCACCCTTTTCCCCCGGCGTTTCGGGAAAAAATGTGCACAGGGTACACGAGTAAATACGGTTAACACGTTAATCCATTTATGTATCGATCATTTTAGTAGGAAGTCGACGACATCTACACGACGCTTGGCATTTTTTATAAACTTGGCAATCCATTAATTAATTTTTGGCATGAAATATGAATAATAAAGCAAAACGGAAAGTATTTACGATAAGTGATAAAATTAATATCTTAGCTCAACTTGATGCGCATGTTGGAACACACCAAACTTTTTGACTTGTTAAAGAAATAAAATGTTATATAAGTTAGTTTATTTGCAATTTCATTGTTATTGTGTTCAAATATGTATATTTTACCAAAGTTACGATATAAAGCAACCCACAGTATTTACGATAAGTGATAAAATTAATATCTTAGCTCAACTTGATGCGCATGTTGGAACACACCAAACTTCTTCACTGGTTAAAGAAATAAAATGTTATATTAGTTAGTTTATTTGCAATTTCATTGTTATTGTGTTCAAATATGTACATTTTACCAAAGTTACGATATAAAGTAGCCCACATTTTACTTTATGTTACATAATCTTCATTTCCCCAATTTTACACCTTCCTTGATTTCACGTTTATTTCAGGCGGTCCCTTCAATGGTGTAAAATCGAGGTTTCAGTGTATTATGGAAAACTACATAAAACTGCATTAAAATCAATTTTTGACATAAATATACATTTTTTATTGATTACAATAGTAATAAATGCAATTTATGGACAATATATTAATAATACACAGTTTTTGTCTTTCTTATTCTGTTCATCTTCTTCCGCCTACAGTTCAAAACCGCACATGTTAAACGTGCATGTAGACGAGGAAACGGTCACGCTCGGATATGATTCATGGTATCTTTTCAAAGACTTTGCTTACAAGAGATATGTTTATGATGCTATACTGTAAATTTCATGCTGAATCCAATTACGCATGTGTACATTTTCTAAAACAATCAGGAAAGGACTTATGAGCTAATATGTAACTTTTAAAAGTTTTACATATTCTGTGTCTAAAATCTCATGATAAATACAACTCCATATCTCCGCTTCTAATGAACGAAATGTATCCAATTTTTCTATTTGACTTATGTAATGATTAAGAATGATGACTGCGTAACTAAAACGTTTATATTATTAATGAAATGCCTTTAAAAAAATCATAAATACAATACAATAGATAGGTACATTCAGCAAATGATATTTATTAATGTTTAAATGTTTCTTTGAATAAGATTTCATGTCAATACCTTTGATAGTTCACGCTATGCTGAAAGTTATATAAACCGCGAACGCACACCATAACATTAAGCGATTACTGTTCATTCACTTCTATGTAGCAATGTTTGTGTGTGACGCATGGTGTTTTAAACGATACTGTTTAAAAATTTCATCTTTTATGTAACTACATAAAACATTTCATGAAAAAACATTGAAAACATCAAAAGTTATGATTTTTAAAAGTTTTTTGCAACTTTTTTGTTTTTTTCAAAAAACTCCTTCGTCCGCTGAGGCGGGAATTATTAAAAAGTCCTCCGTCGTAGAGGGGTTAAAGGTCTTTTGGAACATTAGTGCCTTTTCTTGTAAAAGAGGTCCAGTTATTGGTACGCCTTTATCTCTTTGTTGTATGAATCACAAAAATAAAGTCTCGTTCACTTTTTCGTACTCACATTTTTTCATTGTTTTTCTTAATTTTAAACAATCATCGGATGCTCTGGATGAACACCGCCTTTCTATTTCACTTCTTTTCCCTTTCCAGTTGCCAACAGTAACACGACCAACACCAAAATCTTGTGCCACTTTTTGCATTGTTTCGCCTTTTATCTAATCTTTGCAATGCTTCAAGTTTTTTTCCATGGAAATGACTACTTTCTTTCATTTTTCATTCTGTTTCTCATTAGACATGATTATGAAAAAAGGGAAGCACTTTTTGTAAATAAAGTTTTAACTTGCAAATCAACATCCGCATGAGACACTAAATCGACAAATTATACGTACTACAAGTAGTACAGATGAGATACTTGAGGGTAAAAGTGGCTTTGGTTTATTAGCGGCACTAGTTTCACAGTCCTGAAGGTCGTACAGAACACCATTCAAACCGTTTCATACTGCAGTAGTTTCACTCTAAGACTGCACACGGATGTGCAGAAGGTAGGAGAAGAGTGAAATGGATGGGATAGGTGGTGGGAAGTGCAGCGTCACTAGCCAACGAGCTGCTTGGGACAAAGTGAAAGTTTGCTTTTGTCTTTCCACCCTCACCCCATTACAGTGTTGCAATTCTTGGTCTACAGTAGTTCCGAAAATTTCGTGCCTAACGAGAAAAAAGAGACGTCGGGTAACACGGAATGTCGGATAATCGAAGGTCAGATAATCGGGATTCTACTGTACTAAAGAAAATACATTAAAGTACAAAGAAGTGCTGTACATTAAAAATATAATGGCAGAGCAGTCCCTGCTGATGCAGTCTGCCTGGCCTTGCACTTCAAAGAACTCTGGTAAAGCCAATGCTTTCATAAAATCCCTCTTACCTAGGGTGACCAGACATACTGGAAATTCCAGGACAGTCCCAGATTTTGACTCAACATCCCTCTATCCTGAAAAACTTCTTTGGGACAACTATTTGTCCCGGATTGCTCATTTCTGTTATGCAAAATATCAACATCAGCAATTTTAATAAATGTATTTAAATGTAATCACATAATATTAGACAATTTCACCTAAGACATCGAAAATGAACTGTGTAATAAAATTTTCATCGTGGTTTGAACCTTCTTGTTCAAAAATACTCGCCTCTGACAGCATTCTCTTCATCTGACTCTGTCACAATTTTGTCTCCTTCTGTGTCTCCTATGTCACATTGTATCAACTTGTATTAGATTATTTCGATCCTGTTACTTACAACTTTGCTACTGAGACTGAACAGGTCAGTTACAACTTGTAATGCATAGCGGATGTGGGCTACTAGTAGAGGCATGCATATTTCATAAAAGGCTCGGTCGAGCGGCGAGCAGACAAGTGGCGAGCGGACGAGCGAGAGCAGTCGTTCGCTCGAGTACACTCGAGCGCTCGGGTGTCTTTAGTGCCTTGTCGGTAGTGGGTAGTTTGCACATCGGACATCACTATATATCGCATTACTGCATAAACACAACATTGCAAGTGCAACATTGTCATCCCAATGACATTGTATGCGACGTATCGCAACATTCTTACTGCTAGTCTTTCCCATGATGATCGGCGGTGTATGTATTGTTCAGGGCTTCGTATTTTGATTTAATGCAGTGGGCATTGTATCATTCTGGAATACATCTCTTTATTAATTTTTGAATGGATACCATTACATTATAAAATTTTATTCTTCATTTTTTTATTTTTCAGTTTTTTCACATATACACAGTAAGGGTTGAAGAACTGAAAGAGTTTTGTTATTTAGTTAGTGTTGAATATACAAATTTGCAAGGACACTCCAAAACGAGATGGCTAACATTACTTCCATGTGTGGAAAAGATTATTGCGCTGTATGATGCATTGATATGCTATTTCATGTCCTTAGAAAGATGTCCGACCCTGATAAAAACGTTTTTGACAATCCGCTCTCATTTTTTTGGCTTATTTCATTTCAAGTCAACTTAAACTGTTCTATATTATTATTTTGGAGATAGAGAAATAAGACATTTCCAGCACAGAAATTATGGTAATACCGTATCTCCCCGTATAGAAGCCGACCCCTCAAAAATTTCTACAATTTTTTGGAAAAAACGTAAATTTCATAGATTTTATACTGAAGTGTGCCGAGCATTCATGCACAGCTTAGAATACATTATTCGAGATCAAAGAAATGAGTGGGAAATGGTTTAGTTGTTGACATTTTGAAATAGTACTCCAATTAATAATTTTGCGTTGTTGAGTAATGTTCCACATTCTGTGACAATTTCATTCATCATCATTTTCACAAAAGCTCAAATATAGTAATAGCGATCTCACCAAGATAATTTTTCATCCAAGTATATTTCCAATGAAATTAGCATTTACATTGCCTTGAGAAATTGCATTTTTATAATTATACACGTACCGTGTAAAGTTTTACCGAAATTCAAACAGTTGAGCATACAAAGCCGTCAACGCATTTTGTGTAATCGTGTGCATTGTCAATGTACACAAATAATGTGAAAAACCCAGCTTTAAATGGTAACAAAGCACAGGTAGTGCTAAATTCAATATTTTAGCCTTTATAATTTATTCATTAATATTCATCGTAGGTCAAATATTTACTTTACGAAAAATATAGTACTATCATTTGAACGCGACGGCAATGAGAGACGTGCTGCCATCTATGGGTGACTTCGAGATTTAACCATAACCCAAATTTTCCTCAGACTCGCTTTTAAGCCAATGGGTGATTTTTTCATGATAGATGTTGACAAAAAACATTGGCTTGTATTCGGGCAGATACGGTAATTGACAGCTTCATTGAAAAATTACAAACCCATAAATCAGAAAGGTTTTTAACAAATGTAACTAAAAATATTCTTTTTGAAATGAGTGATAGAGGACACATTAGTGTTAATGACTTCTACCAATTATTCAAATTCTTCTTTGAGACTTGCATATAATATACAAAATGATGGTTCTGTAATTACCTGGAATTTAAACCTTCACTTGGATTTTGCTCAAGGAAAAACCCAGTTGGGAAGTGGTAGAGACTACCAACACTTGAAGAGTAATAATCCAAATATTTCTGTTGACGAAAATAATTTATTTGATGAACTGGAAAGCATTCGAAAAATTTGTTTTTGGGGAAATTGAAAAATGGGCAGAAAATAAAACACTGGTCACAGAAAAATGGGTTTCATTATTTGTGCATTTTAAAAAAAGAAGGTATTCCATGCTATAATATTAAACTCATAGTTGAATTAGCACTGGCACTACCTGGAAACAATGCACCTGTCGGAAGAATTTTTCCATTAACAAATCGAAGTACAAAACAAAATGTGGTCCCGAGTTTTTCCGGCTGTGTCCCTGTTATGTTCTGGATTTTCTTCTTCGTGTCCCGGTTTTGATCCCTAAAAATCTGGTCACCCTACTCTAACCTATATCTCATGACTAACTCTTAGTATTACCAGGAGCTAAAAATCATCTTTCCTGTGTCACTCCTAGTAAAGACTAGTTACTACATAGTGTCTTCAGTAACATAAATTTTAATATTTTAGTAAATTTGGCCAACTAGACATGTCTGCATAGAGATCCATGGTTACTCCAGACTGGATACTGCAGTTTGCAGAACTTAGTACAATTTTCAACCGTGAATACTCAAAATCGCTGTTGACAAGTGACTACTGTATTTCGTTTTTATGACCTTCTTATAACAATCCCTGTATCTTTCTCTGATTTTTTATTTTTGGACGACTTTGCCTTAGAGTTTAACAGCTTTGAATGAATAACACAAAATTGTGAGATATGAGCAAAATGCTTCATCTGTAGCATTTTGTGCATAAGGTCTTTTATATGAAGTTTAATCTAATAATATCATTGGATTTAACTCATATCTCATTTGCATATGGTAATTTATCTTATACAAAATGAATAGTTCTTCCAACTTGTTTGAAAATGAATTGTTATTAAAGTATCCAATTCTTTTCTTGCAGATTTTGATTGGCCGCCATTGGATTTTGGCTGGAGCCTTGCAGATGTACTGAAGAAGTCAAAAGAAACGGAGAACCAGAATTTGGATCCAAAGAAAGGTTTAAAATCGGGAAAAAGTGGCAGTAAAATGGACGTTAATAACGAAGAAAAGAGCAATGATGACAATGATGAAAGTGATGGAGTTGAAGGAGATGATAGGAAAAGGGTAAAGAAGAAAGGCCTAAAAAGGAAGAAGAAGAAGAAGAAGAAAAATGATGACGAGAGTTTTAGTGGAGAGGAGGGGAGAAGCGATGAGGATGAAGCCAATGATGATGATGATGATAGTGAAAAGAATGAGGGAGAAGACTGGATGGAAATAGGGACCTGGTCAAATGAAATGGCAGTTCAGAGCACTTCAGGCTCTATCCCACCTCTTCCAGAAAATGTCACCATGGTTGAGGAAGGATGTAAAGAGGGCTGGGGCACAGCAGTGGTAGCAAGTGCAGGTGAGGAGCATATCAGATATGGATCTCCTAGCATCTGGAAGGGAAGCAGTGGGCCGGTGGAAGTATTCCGTGGACTGGAGCATGATCTGGAAGGACTTGAAACTACAGATTCCAGTGGTGATGATGAAGATGATGATGCTCCAGAAGATGAGGAAGGTGTTGAAGAGGCCATTTTAATACCTGAAGAAGAAGTTGAAGATCGTGGACACCATCCCAGAGGGAAGCTTCGCATACAGTTTAAGAGTGATTATTTAGCTGAAGCAGTAGAAGTTCTTGATGAGAGCATTGATGACAGATGTCTACTGAAAATTGTAGCAGAGTCTTCTGAGGATGAAGATGAAGTAGAAATGGGTGAAGAGGAAGATTCCAGTTGGTTATTGGAAGAAGAAGATGAAACAGATGAGAGGCAGGTTGTGGAGAAATATGTGCAACAATTTGATTATGCTGTAATGAAAAACAGGAAAATGATAGAGAATAGTGGAATGTTGCTGCACTCTAGTGAAGGATTTTCCTTGAGTGCCAAATTGGAAAGGGCATCCCTAAAGACAGAACAGGTTTCGCAAGATGTCTTATATTGCCCTGTTTCTTTATCATCACCTGTAAGACAAGTAGATACAGTTTTCAAGGATCAGGACACATCAGAAAGCCTTGTGACTAACACGACCACAGAAGATTGTGACTACATCTCCCTCACATCCCTTTCTGATGATGATGAGGATATATTCTTAGATGTGCAATGTGGGGATGAGCAGCGTTTTGTTTGTGAGATGGAAGATGCAAGAGATATTTATGCCCAAAGAACTTTAGAGAATGACAGCAGAGCAACCTCACCCTGTTCTTCTCACTCTTCTGCATGTTCCTGTTGCTCATCATGCTCATCGTGCTCTTCACCTTTCTGGTCCTCAGAAGAGGATATTCAGGAAGAAACCTCACAAGATGATGTGGCTGGTTTAGGCCTAGAGGTTCATCCTCCAGAGTCCTTTGAAATGAACCAAAGCTTCAGCTTTGATGCACAACCTCCTCTTGAAGGTCATCCTGGGCCTTCTCCACCTCTTCTCCTCCAAGCATTGACTATGTCCAATGCCAATGATGGAATTAATCTGGAACGGCTTGAAACTATTGGTGATTCATTCCTCAAATATGCAATCACTGCATATTTATACTGTACCCATCATTCCATTCATGAAGGAAAATTAAGCCATCTCAGGTCTAAGCAGGTAATAAATACTTTTTCAATTATTGAAAAATCTACCTCTTATAAAAACAAATAGCTACACATATTAATATTTTGAATTTGTCATTGTATGATTTATTCATGAAATTTTCATTTTTAATTCAAAAATATATTTTACAATGGCAAGTTCAGGCAGTCATGAGCCTTACATCAGGTTAGGTTCCTAAAAAAGGTGCCATAAGTTGAAACAACTTAAGTCAAAAGTGATTTTACCATATAAACAGCAATATAACAGGAGGTTACATTCCTGAATAAGGATTTTTAAAATGCAATTTTTGTTAGATATGAACAAAAAACGCATGTTTATCCAACTACCAATCACATATTAAGAACATACAATAATATAAAAAGTTCTTCATAGTACATACGAGGTGCTACCCAAAAGTTCCCGAAATGTATCTGAAAAAAAAGTAGACTTGTCCAAAGTTCTAATCGCCACTGTCCCCTTCAAAGTAGTCCCCTTGGGAGTGTACACAATGATCCCAATGTTTCTGCCACTATCGGAAGCTGTCCTGGAAGTCCTTTTGTGTCAGTGTCTTCAACACCTCCTGCGATTTGACCTGGATCTCTACTGTGTCAAATCTTCGCCCCTTCAACTTGATTTTCATCTTGGGGAAGAGGAAGAATCACAGGGGGCTAAATCAGGCGAGTAAGGGGGGTGGGGGACGGCCGCCATGTTTTTGGAGGCCAAAAACTACTTCACAGCAGGAGCGGTGTGTGCGGGTGCATTGTCGTGATGGAGCACCCAGTTGTTCCTGCGCCATTTCTCTGGCAGCTTTCGCCTCATGTCCTCCCTAAGCCGCCTCTGGACGTCTCAGTAGAACTTCGCATTGACGGTCTGACCTGGAGGGACGAATTCCTTGTGGATAATGTCAATGTCGAAGAAGCAGATCAGCATTGACTTAACATTGCTTTTGACTTGCCGCACTTTCTTTGGTCAGGGTGAAGATGGACTCTTCCACTGGGACGATTGCTGTTTTGTTTCAGGGTCTTACCCATAAACCCAACTTTCGTCACCAGTTATGACCTTAGAAAGGAAGTCTGGGTCATTTCTGACCTGCTCCTGAAGTTCCATGCAGACTTCCAGCTGATGTTGCTTCTGGTCATCAGACAGCAGCCTTGGCATGAATTTTGCAGCAATCCGTCTCATGTTGAGTTCGTCCGACAAAATGTGCTGGCATGTCCCTTATGACTGTCCTACAATGTTGCAAACATCATGGATCATTCGCCTACAGTCCTCAAGGATAGCCTCATGCGCTTTTGCAACATTTTCAGGTGTTGTGCCGGTTGAAGGTCGTCCAGAACGTGTGTCATCATCAACTGACATTCGGCCGTTTTTAAACCGGTTAAGCCAGTCGTAAGTTTGTGTCTGACCAAAGCGTCATCACCAAATGCTTGTTTAAGCATTTTGTGAGTTTCCGCCGCACTCTTGCCAAGTTTGAAGCAAAACTTGATGAACACACACTGCTCCTTCACGTCCACCATTTCAACCAAAAAAAATTGCAAAACGACACAAACACTACATTATAAAAACGCGTAGGACAAAAGAATGCGTGCATTCAGTGCGAAGCAACGTCGCATACTGGTTCACAAAGGATACATGCAGTACTACCGAGCGCCACTAGTCTGTACTACAACGGGTTCCCGCGCTACGTTCAACTTTGAGGAACTTTTGGGTAGCACCTCGTACATACTTGCCATTAAATAGGTGGAGATTATTTTTCGGGGAGACTTAGGGTGAGTTGATGGTTTTTTAAAGAATGAATCCAGGGAAATTTGTTTAACTACCCTCTTCTTCTCATTGTAAATTTCCCTGTAGCAAGCAAAGGAATTGTATATCATGTTTTTGGTCTTGGTGCTATGTTCCATGTCAAGATCCATTTTCTCAAATATTGCCGTGGTGGCTTCCAAATGTTTAAAGGCCTCACTCAACATCGTGGTTGTCATGGTGCTTTGTGAAAGACTCTCTTAAACTGGGATGCCATCTTCAGCTTTCCTTTGCTCCTCAAGATAAATGAGATATTCATTGTTAAGTTCCTGGGAGTGAGAGAAAGCAATTCCTGATCATCTGCTTCAACTTCTGGCTGGAGCAGTGACTTCATCCACTTGTTTTGAAATCTCTGGCAATCAGAGATGACTTTGGGTTTAATTTTCTCCAGATGCCGTTCATGTTCGATTTTTTTAACCTCATTCCAAGATTTTTCGGTGTTCTTCACTGCATTTAGAACGTTGAATCCCTTCCAAAATTCCTTCAGGGATGGTCCACCTTCCTGGTCCATTGCCTGGACAAAGGTTCTTCTACCGTTAAAAGAAGCAGTCACCCCTTGGTTCATTGGCTGGATTAATGATGTGGTGTTAGGGGGCAAGAACACAACCTTAGTGTTGGGGTTTGCGTCAGTAAGGTATGGAGGATGTCCAGGAGTAACAATGCTTTAAACGCCCTGTTATTCTGTTGACAATAACTCTGAACAGATGGCATAAAATAGTCGGTGAACCATTTATGAAAAAGAACCCCAGTTGTCCCACCTTTTTTATTGGATTTCCAGATAACAGGAAGCCTCCCTTTAATATACCATCAGCGTGATAATTGAGCATAGGTTTGTGCCGGAATTCACCCACAGCATTGGAACCAAGCAAAATTGTTATTAAATCCTTTCCTGCTTTAAAACCAGGCATTGATTTTTCTTCCTGGGCGATATACCGTATCTGCCCGAATAGAAGCCGATGTTTTTTGTCAAAATCTATCATGAAAAAATCACCCCTCGGCTTAAATGCGAGTCTGAGGAAAATTTGGGTTATGGTTAAATCTCGTAGTCGCCCATAGATGGCAGCATGTATCTCATTGCCGTCGCGTTCAAATGATAGTACAGGCAGACCTCGTCTTTCGCGGCTTTATCTTTCGCGTGTTTCGATCTTTCGAGGTTCCGCATTTGCGACTAGTTTTGTCTTTCGCGGTCTTATGTTTCGCTCTTTCACGGAAAAAATCACTGAAAAGGTTGCGCGAAATTTTCTATATATGGAATGAATCACGTTTTCCTCACATTTTCTCTCATAGTCAGGCCTGAAAAATATTGTTACGTTATTCTGATATGTAAAAGTATTTGTGTAATTTAAAGAAATAGATACGTGTATCTATTTTTTTCAAGTATATATATATATATATATATAAGACACGTGTATGTGTCTTATATATACTTTTAAATATTTTTCGGATGCAATCCTCCCACAGTTTTGTGTCCCTTTGCACGTGAAAAGTTACAGAATATAAGCTGGCATCACCGTTCAGGAGCCTTCTTTCTTTATTACGACAGGGAAGTCCCCAAGGGGAAAGACTCAAGTCTTGGCCCTTCCGATTCAGGATCATTGGGTTATTTGCTCAGTTTTGACATAGTGCTTAATCCTTGCATTTTGCGCATCATTTATTATTGGTGGAGTTTCGCGGAGTTTTTCAGGAATGTAACCCCCAAGAAAGACGCGGTCTGCTGTATTTGGAGAATAATCCCCTGCAAGTTAGGCAATATCCATTCATTTTTTCCTCGATTATACTACGGAACTTAAATAGGACTTTGTTTTCTGATACTTTTTTGTCTTATTTTAACTTGTTTAAGTCTCACTTTCATTGAAGTTAATTTTTCCATCTCTTTCTCTAATTTTCTGCAGTCACCAATACAGAGGACAAATGATCCATTTTTGATGGGATGGGAACCAAACCCTGTATTTCCCATTATCTTAATTACTTCTCTTTCGTGATTTCATCTTTCGCAGTGTTTTCAGGAACGTAACCCCCGCGAAAGATGAGGTCTGCCTATGCTATATTTTTAGTAAAGTGAATATTAATGAATAAATTATAAAGGCTAGAATATTGAATTTAGCAATAGCTGTGCTTTGTTACCGTTTAACATGTTCACCCCAGCGTGACTCACCGATGAGTCACACTGAGTTTTCCTACAGGGTGGCATGGGTCACTGGTGAGTCACGACACCTGCTCATTTTTACGTCAATTCATGTGAATCCGGCTCATGGTTGAGTGTTTCTGTTATCCGTCCCGCCACATGAAAGGTATCAAAAATTTTTCTTGGACTTTCCAAAATATAGTAATATCTCTCTTATCAAAGGGATTTATTTGAGAAAAATCTGATGTGGCCAACTCATGACTTTCTCCATAATTCGTTGTCGTAATTAGTATTCGCGGGTAAATTACTAGAAAATTGAATATGATTCCGTTTAAATATTGGATTCGATTTTTTCATTAAATCAATACTCTTTATGTTAGTCTGGTTCAACAATGCACATTAAAAAAATAGTATACAAGATTCGTATGTAAATTACGAAAAAATTGAGTATCTCCTTAATTATTGATTCTGAAAAATATCTTTTCAAACAAAAGTTGTAGTAATTAACTTTATCTATAACTTTGCTTATAACAATATATAAATATGCCCGCCTGATCGAATGTAATCTAAAATAAGCCCCCGGGGTGAACGTGTTAAGGCTGGGTTTTTCACATTATTTGATTGGTCATATTATTTGCGTAGATTGACTATGCAGACGATTATGCAAAATGTGTTGATGGCTTTGTATGCTCAACTGTTTGAATTTCGGTAAAACTTTACATGGTACATGTATAATTATAAAAATGCAATTTCTTAAGGCAATGTAAATGCTAATTTCATTGGAAATATACTTGGATGAAAAATTATCTTGGTGAGATCGCTATTACTATATTTGAGCTTTTGTGAAAATGAAGATGAATGAAATTATTGTCACTGAATGTGGAACATTATTCAATAATGCAAAATTATTAATTGGAGTAATATTTCAAAATGTCAACAACTAAACCATTTCCCACTCATTTCTTTGATCTCGAATAATGTATTCTAAGCCATGCATGAATGCCCGGCGGTATACCGTCAACTCGACACAGTCAATTCGTTGCACGTCAATTCGTTGCACGTCAATTCGTCGCAAGACAACTCGTCGCACGTCAGTTCGTCGCACGACAATTCGTCGCATGACAGCAATGCACGATGAGTTTGTCCTGTGACGAATTGACGTGCGATGAGTTTGTCCTGCGACGAATTGACTCGCGCAACGAATTGACTCGCGTGATGAATTGACTGCGACGAGTTGTTGTAGAACCAATGCCCGGCACACTTCAGCATAAAATCTACGAAATTTACGTTTTTGCTAAAAAATTGTGGAAATTTTAGGGGGGTCGGCTTCTCTTCGGGCAGATACGGTAGGTTTGTGAAGGCATCTTCTTTCAAAAGGGCCCAGTCTCATTGACATTGAAGACTTGCCTGGAACAATAACCTCCCTCTTCAATTATATCTGCCAGTATCTTGACGAATTTTTCGGCAGCATCTTCATCAGCACTAGCAGTTTCACCTTTCAGCCTAATGTTATGCAAGTTATACTTGACTTTAAACTGCATAAGCAGCCATTACTTGCACAGATACTTTCGCCCTTGGATCCTTCATCTTCATTCTTTCACAGTCTCAAAAATACTCAAAGGCTTCATTTGAATGGTGGAAAGGCTGAATTTGATCTTGAATCCATGTAATTAGAAGTCCATCTCGGCCACAAGTCCTGCATGTTGCCTTATAATTGTCGATTGCAGTGGGGCTGCACTTTCAATTTCAGCACTGATTCTGGTCTTTTCTTTTAGGATCGTTTGCACAGTTATGCCAGTAAGGTCAAATTGCCTTCCAATTTCAAACTTCAACAAACCTTATTCACTAAATTTTATCACTTTATCCTTCACTTCTAAGGTAATTACTTTTCTGCTACGTATCTTTTGATCACCATCTTTAGAGTACTCACTTTTCCAGCCATTTTTTAAGGATTAAATAAATAAAAAGTTCTTAAAAATCAATAGTAAAATGACTAAAAGGAGCACAGAGATGTAAACTCGAAGCACATTGTCAGGCAGACTGGCTGTAGGGATCTATGAACACTCATTTATATTTGGAGTAACCTTACTGACTGGGCAACGTATCTTACATTGTGCCAAAGGAATTGTTGGTTATTAATTTCAGAAGAGCAGCGATTAAAAGTTGGACGATAAAGGGAGCTTGAATTTACCATGAACTGCAATGTCACAAAGGAGGAAGGGAACAGGTTTTGAGTTAGAAAGCCCACGACATTCCTATTGAACACAGACACACACAAGCCTCATCATGAACAAACACTTCCAAAAAATATTAGGATTACTTTAAAACATGTATTTCCACTTTGATATCGAATAAAACTTTTTCCATGAAAATTTTATGACATGATACTAACACTGGTTTCTATTATGGTGTATTAAATCACACAATATCACTTATGTAGGAGCTGTGTCACTGTAGGGACGTAACTAGACTTTTATTCTTGGAGGGGCCAAAGAGGACCAATGAAAATTGAGGGAGGGCCCAGGATAATTTCCATATTTTAAAAATAAACAAAAGAATGGAAACATCTTGCTAGATTTTAATAGCGGAATATCTCTTTTTCGTAAGCATGGAATACTTTTAGATTAACAGATCGTTTTTCATTGAACAGTTCATGAAAAGCTGATAAACAAAGCAATAAATGCGCTTTGCTTCATTTTAATTGAGAAATATGGAAATTAATATAAAATACAATGCCAGTTAACGACATTTTATATAGGGTTTTCATTTTACCACAGAGATAGACAGAATATATTGTATAAATTAAATATATTTTTTGAATTTTTATTTTCTTATATCGCTGATTATGTTGATTAGAGTCTAATCAACAATATAATTATGAGTGTAAAATACAATAATACATAAATTGATATACCACACTGGCTGGAATATGATGCAGTTTTTCTCTGGGATTAAAACAAAATATTTATTTTCCCATTATATTTCTGGTGATTTTATTTGAAAATTTCTTAGATAACTACTGTGTGGCGCGATAATGCAACATTGGAATTACAAAAATGTCAGTATCTTTTAAGCATAATTACAGAAATTTACAATAATTACTGTCATCAGCTGCTTTAGATTAATATATTATAACTCATAATAAAATTTAAGCTTTTTTTGGAAATGTCATTGTAAAAATTACGTATTTCATAACGCGTTCATTTGCGACAGTTTGTGATATTTAATTTGGTGTAAAAGTGTCAACCCTTACAAAAGTGAATGTTGAATCTGGTGCCCTTGAGTAAGAAGATCCTTCTTAGACCACTAGCTATCCAATCCCTTTGCACCGCCAGACAATCTGGCCCTTTTCGGAAGTTAAAAGAAGGTGAATTATGTATTTTCAAAGGTGTGACATCAATGCTCATGGGGGAATGGCTAAACGGACAGAACTGCAGAATATTCCACAAATCTGAAACAAAGACAGAAATTCCATTCTCTTGCCCTTTACCCATAAGCCCTCATAGGAAAATATTCCCGTGTTCATCCACAAGTGGAGCTAGATTTGAGACCTTTGAATCAGATGTTTTACAAGTACTCTCCTCAGAAAAGGATTGGAATGGGAAGCATCGGTTTTGAACGTGGGTGTAGGTGCTTGCTTTTATCCCTATTACTTTCCGAATAAAGATGTCATATAAGTGTTGCTCAGCTATTGAAGTGTAGAGTGGTCGGCCCCCGTTGAGACCATTTTCATGGAAAGGTGGAACCCCAGGAATTAACTCAACCCAGCTTAGGTGTGGAGGGAAATTTTACGATTTTTCCGTCTACCTTTAACTCTTTTGGTATACGAGGCTAAAAGCTCTAAAATACGAGGGTGGAAAGCAGTAAGCATGCTTCTTCATTGATACAGGCTTGAGAGATTTTAAATAATAAGATGATAATTGATGATCGGAAAAGAGTCCTTATAAACTCTGGCGTTACCTCAGATGGTATGCCGTATGCAATATGCTGATGACATTCAGTGGAGGCTGGGGGGGGGCCAAGAGCTTTGAGGGGGGCCAAGGCTCCCCCCTGGTCCCCCCTTAGTTACGTCTCTGTGTCACCATCATGATGTAAGTAATGTCCAACTGCCGTAAGTAATAACATGGTGTTAATTGACAACTGCTGTAAGTGTGGATTGACATAATTCGAACTGATTTAAGTCGAGGACTGCCTGTACTACGTTTTCACACTCATTTATTTCAGTTAATAAATTTTGTTTCAGCCTTATGGTATTGATCCTGATGTTCTTTGGAAAGAGAATATTGTCATAGTAAATGTACATTAAAACAATATTTGACTCCATCAGCTTTGAGTGTTGACAATATTTTTTGTTAACCCAGAATAATTTGTGACCTCAAATACGACACTGAAAATAATGACATGATTCTAAATATTTTTGATGAGTTAAGCAAAGAAGTCTTAGAAATTTGGTACTGTCTGTAGTGGTTTAATATGTATCATAAATTCCATGTTGATGATCTATTCATGTGGTTCAACATAGATGACGTTGATGGTCAGCTCTGACAGAAGAAAAACAATAAATGATCAGGAAGCTAAAAAAAAGACATGCAACTACGTTAGATAATTCTATAAGATTCAGAAGAGGAATGTGGTTTGCTTTGATGTAATTCTATAAGATTCAGAAGAGGAATGTGGTTTGCTTTGATGTGGTTAATCCAAATCGGGCTATAGCTGAAAATCTCTTCTATTAGTTATTACATCATTTACTTCAATAAAATGACAATTGAGCTGAAAAACTCATTAATTTACATGGAAGATATGTTCTGACAACAACTGTTTCTATAATAAACTATTTAACATAATTTTCTTACTCTCCTAAAAAAAGTTTTGTCCCTCTCTCACCCTTGGACCACTCTGGTCAGAGGGGAAGTATGGTTAATAAATGGAGAGGATGGAGTCCTGTGATCACATGCGTCAAGCTTGCTCTCACCAGGATTTTGTTTGGTGGTTGTTTCAGTTGTCTTGTTGAGCCACTGTTTAGCTGCCTTGATAGGCAATTTTGTATAACTAAAAGGGGTAATATAAATTCAAGAATGAAAAGTCTTTTGAATGGAATGCATCATGACTTTTAACTTGATAATCAATGGCAAAATCACAATCTTTGAAAGTTTTCCTTTAAAAACGTTTTTCATCTCATTCATTGAAAGAGAATTGCCTGTTTTTCTATTTTTGTTTTTATCTAATGTTGATGTTTTTAAATTATAAGTGTTTTGATACAACTCATCATTTTGTTACAAAAGGTAAGCAATGTTAACCTTTACCGGCTGGGCAGACGTAAGCGGCTGGGAGAGAGCATGATTGCAGCCAAATTCGAGCCTCATGACAATTGGCTTCCTCCCTGTTATCATGTTCCGCTCCACCTGGAGAGAGCGCTCATCCGAGCTGGCCTTCCCCCTTCTCATTGGAATGGTGCAGAAGTGCCATCCTTAGCATCGTTGTCTCCTGCTCAGATAGGCCGTGTTGTGAGGGAAAAGGGACGGCGTATGATGCTAAAGTCGCTTGTCGAGCAGGAAACTTTGAAATTGTCTGGTCCTTTAAGGACTCTGGAGGGTAAAGGTTACCAGGCACTTGGATTTGAAGGGAATCTTGACATTGATTTGGAAAAAGGTGCAAAAGTAGAGATGCAAAGAAGTGGTAATTTTGGAAGGTTTACCTCAAATGTTCAGGGTGGTATGAAGCCAACAGTTTGGGATCATGGATCCAGAAAAAAAGGTTTTGAACAGAGTAGTAATTTTTCTTCTGGAATGGAGGGAGTGTTTTCTAAAGATTCTATCCCAGTGACTTCAAGCCGTGCATCTGGTGATGATCATGTGGAAGAACTGCCTTGCTTTGTTCCATATAATCTAGTCACGCAGCAAAGCATCCCTGACAAAAGTGTGGCAGATTGCGTCGAGGCCTTAATTGGAGCTTATCTCATCGCCTGTGGTCCAAGAGGTGCCCTGTTATTCATGGCTTGGCTTGGCATTCGCGTTCTTCCATCCCAGAAGATAATTGTAGGTAGTCCAAAAGATTTATTGGTGAATGATAAAGGAGAGAGACCAGTTGGTTGCATGCCTCCTAAAGAAGTTGTTGGGCAAAAAGGCGATCTATACCAGGTAATTAGGTGTAACAAATCAAAGAGCTGTTCTGCATTAGATTAATTACAAGTAATATTAAGTTTTCTTAAATTTTCTACCCTCTTTTACAACTCCCTTAACCAATCCTACTTCTTCATCATTCAGGATTTACAGTTCATTCCTCTTTCATTCTTTACCATGTCATTACAGTAATTCACTCCAGTTGTATCACTTGTATCAGTTCTATGCTTCAATGAAACCATTCGTAAAGCAACGTATAGTTTTTATTCTTAAGTCTAATTTAATTGCTTTGTTCATTTGTTTTTGCATAAAATTGTAACATTTAATTTTTCTCATCCTTGGTATCATAAATTGTAGAAGACTCAATATTAAATTATGACATTGAAGCATTGCAAGTAACAAAATCAATTTTTTGTGACAATGTTAGTAAAACTCCCTTTCCCAGCTAACTATTGTTATTTGATGACACTATAAAATAATAAAAACAATTTACACAGCACTGAATCATAAAAAAATACTTGCACATGTGTACACAGTACACAAATCACGCACAGCGTAACACACTGAATACTACATTTACAGTTCACTATATACAGTAAAACCTCGTTATTTCGAAGTTCAAGTGACCAAAAAATTACAACTTCGAAGTATCCAGGTTCAAAATAAACGAACTTTCATAAAAATTGAACTTTATTACAACCAGCTACTTGGGAGGAAAACTGCAACACAGAATCTTATCTATCCATTCTACAAATGAATTGGCCTTACAAGTTAGTATACACGGCGAATTCGAACAGAGCTGAAGTGAACACTTAGCTTGCGATTCACGAAGACCATCACATGTGAAAAAATGTTCCAGTGAATTTCCCGAATTTCCCAGTACATTTCAAGTTACTCTTTTGTGCTGCGAAGAAAAGATGTTCAACCAAGCGCTGAAAGATTATCACTCACCTTTACTCCATACTGCTGCATATATATTACATTGTGCTCTTCTTGTATGACATTATGGTGAAACCAGTGATGAGCTGAAGCCGGCTACCGCTGGCTCATGTGAGCCGGTTGTTAAATTTTTAGAAAATATGAAAATTTATTGATTTTATCCTTTCAAGTACATTTTGCCCCATCTGATAGTCAATTACTGACAGTGTATGAAATAGAATATATTACAAACCAAACACTTCTTAAGCTAGCTGAACGGTATTACTAAACTAGTGAGATATGGTGCCCCTGGCATGTAGGCATCCTGCCATCCTTATCGAAATTTCCTTTTTTTTGGACGGTTCTTAATATTTTTTCCAGCTCATCACTGTATAAAAGCACTAGGTCTTTGTTTTTGGCTCATCACTTATTCTCAGGCAAAACAAAGGCATGATCTTTTTAGAGACGACATTCGGTATAACTTCGTGCAATGTTATTAAAAGATTGGTTTAGTAACTGAAATCAATATTACACGGTATTTTCTGGAGCATATCACTTTCTCATGAGAAAAACCTTGCTTTGGGAGAGCATGAGGATTGAGATAATTGGAATTCTTGCAACTTCTATTCATTTCAGCTTGGTTCTCAAATTTTGCTATCTGATTGATGATTGAGAATGTAATCATTCACAGTGTTGCAAGAATAAGATGATTCATGTATTTTAATCATCTATGGTTTTTATTTCACGTTGACTATTAAATAGGGTGACCATATTCCAACGAGCTGAAAACAGGGCATTTCCCATCGTTGTAAAAAAAAAATGGGACAAAATTTTTGCATGATTTTTTTAATAGTAGATATATGTTACTATATCAAAAGGGAATCCGACTAGTGTTGCAAGACGAAATTCAGAAGAGAATAAGTTAAGGGAAAACTAGGGCAGGATATTATAAACGGAGGCCAGGTTTGCCACCTCAAATTTATCAATGATCCTGAGATTTCCCAATTTACAGATTTAGATACACCTAAATTTTTGGCCATTTTAGCGACTGTCTCACCTTCTCACATTTTGAAATATTTGGATTTTTTGATTGGTAATGGTTGTTCTTTTCTTACATGTATGGATCTGTGAATCATTGGATTCATTTTCCTGCAAATTAATTTCATTTTCATAGTTAATGGTTATTTTTCTTTTACTTGAACGTATAACTTTATCATTAGAGTCATTTACCTTTGAATTAATTTCATTTTCCTCGCTAATTTCCATACTTACAATATGCTTGATATGTTCTGTCTGGCTTTGTTTATAACTACCGATATTTTGTCTATAGCTACCGATAACCCTGTAAATTAAATGCACTGTCTTGCTTATTTAAGCATCGAATTGACGGGCAGTATTCTATTTTACCAACAAGTAATTTCACTCTACTCCTGGTAATTAGAGTGCGTCACAGTGTAATGGTCATTCTTTGTTAAAGTTTTCATAATGCAGTTCTACAATAAATAACTTATGAGCTTGGTCTCTTGGAGAAAGTTAGTTCGTGATTCGATAGATGGGTGGACATCTTTCGGCACGGTTGAACGTCTTTTCTTCTGAATTGCAGCATAAAGGATTAACTTGAAATGTACTGGAAAATCACTTGAAACTATTTTTCACATGATGTGGTGTTTGTGAATCGTGAACTAAGTGTTCACTTCAGTTCTGTTCAAGTTCGCCATGTATTCTAACTTGTAAACAGAGTCGGTCAAGCACTGAAGGAATGCGAATATCAATTGAGGCCCCACGATATTAATATTTATAGTAATAAGGAACGATTTATGAAACCCCACTTTAATATTATAACTTTTGTGGGGTTTCTTTATTGGTAATCAGTTTGCGTGATTTTTAGTAAGAGTTTTTGCAAAATTAACACTTGATACTTGAATAATTGAGAACTTCTGGGTCGTCCATTATTCGGGGGCCTGGATGCTTTGCATCCACTGCATCCCCCCTTTGGCCGGCCCTGCTTATAAAGCCAAATCATTTGTAGAATGGATAGATAAGATTCTGTATTGCGATTTTGCTGCCCAAGTAGTGGATGGTAAGAAAGTTTGATTTTTATGAAAGTTCATATATTTCGAACCTGGATACTTTGAAGTCATAGTTTTTTGGTCCCTTGAACTTAGAAATAACGACATTTTACTGTATAGCCTCTGAAAATTGAAATTTCAACAATTTCGGATTTTTTCCCTTGGTTGTGATCAAAAACGTATAATCGGGACACATTTCAAGTCTCTACCATATATGAAAGTGCCTCATAATTTGTATACTCATATATCCTCCTATATATCATTCTATAAGCACTCTTCTTACAGAGGAGGATATAGGATATATATAGGATATAGGAGGATACTAATGTCTGGCCCAAACTATAATAGTTGGAGAGCTAAAATTTTATGCGTATGTGAATAGAAAAAAATAATCGGAGGAATAATTGCAACATTGCAAAAATGTGCATTATTTTGGCAGCTAAAAATTATAAACTATTTTACTAACATTTCTTGGTTTAGGTACTTCTAAATGTGCTATGAAGCTGAAATTTTTTCTAGAAGTAGAAGTTGCCAAATAATGAAAACAGGAATATAGAATTTTGAAAATTTTTATTCGTTCGGACGTAATAAATTCTTAAATGTTTAACAAAATGACTAATGTTTATGGACTTTCTGAAGATCCAGGAAGCTGAAACTTTTAACAGAGTTAGGAAATAATGTTCCGGTGGTAAATAACATAGAAAATTTTAGAAATATATATTGTTGTGGCTGTTAAAAATTATTAAATTTTAAACAATGAAATTCATATAAATGCACTTCTAGAGGTCCTACATTGATGAAATTTCGAATAAATGTGAGGTATTCGTAACAAATGATAAAAACCTATAAATGATTTATAATTATAAATTTTAGGGGTTATTTTTACCCCAATATTTTCAAAACAGAAAAACACGTAATTTGGAGCCGAGATGCAACCTTAAACGTTGAAAATTATTTTTCGGCTTTTATTTTTCTTTTAAGGTGAGGGAAAATGCTTGCAGAATGCAAGCACACATTCACTTGTGTGTGTGTATATATATATATATATATATATATATATATATATATATATATATATATATATATATATATACGCATACATATATATATAATTATTATATAGATAACAAATTGGAACAAGATGCAAGAAATATGTGTAAGATTGGAAATTTGAAAACCTAAAAGGGTGAATGAGAATAAAGAGGATTGCCATCCTAGGATTGAGTGAAGTAAGATGAGATGTAGAGGAAAAAATTCTTGGTAGCTTTCTCTGGATGAAAGGTGAAAAATTAGTAGTCATAATGTCAAAGAAGAAAATGATTAAGAAGTATAACTAATGCAATAGCACTGATAGCATAATGACAGTAAAGCTAGTCTTTCAAGTGATCAAAATTATTATGCAAGTTTATATGCAAACAAAATCACGAAGAAAAATTTCTAAAGCAAAATATATGCCTCTTTTCTTAGGAATAAACTTCCTTCATCTTGTTTAAAGATTATTATATTTCTTGCTCAACCAATGTTATCATTATTGATAAAAAGCATGATAAATTAATATATTTTGATTTAAAGGTGTTAATACATTTAATATTTATTTCCATGATGTTTAAGGTAAGTAATGTTCAGTTTACATTTTTATTATACTGCATTATTTTTATTGTGTATATTTGTTGAAATTAACATATTTGTTACTGCTAATAAAAATTTTTTGCATTCTCAATACAGGTAAGTTATGGAACCTTGTTGGCACCACCTCCACCTCTAGTTCTGTCATCTTGTTTTGAAATTAGTGATCAGAAAGATGAAAACTTGAAAAAAATGTCAGTGCATCCTTGTAATATTCTCTGCAAGCACTGTTTGAAGGTCAAAAGAAGGATAGACAGTCAATCATCCAAGAAACTCAGAGGAACAAATAAGAAGAATTTGGATATAAAAAATGGAATAGTATCTGATAAAAATCGAATCAATAATACAAAAAGAGGAGGGAATGAGTTAGAATTGAAACCAGCAGTGAAAAAGGAGTTGAAGACACTTTTAGGAGGTTTAAATGAATTTGAGAAACATATTGGCTATTACTTCCGAGATCGTTCTCTTCTACTCCAAGCTCTTACACATGCATCATACTCACCAAATCGGCTGACGGACTGTTACCAGAGACTGGAGTTCCTGGGGGATGCTGTGCTAGGTATGTTTCTGCTTTTAAATTTTTCGATATAGAATCCTAGTTTTAATCATTAATCTTTTTTCAGTTGATATATCATTGACAGAAAAGCTGGACATTACTGTTTTTATATAAGACTAGCTGCCCATACAGCTTCAAAATCAGAGCTCTGTTGGAGTGTTATGGTAAGAAGGCCCTCTACTGCCCAACCCGCGTGCCCCATACCCGATGCCTGCCGCCACGCACTGAGGTCCAAAGCCCTATTCCAGCTACACACGTGCTTTCCCCCCTCTTACACCCTGTACATCTGCTTCCCCTCAAGCGTGGCTGGGTGAAAGTGGAGGGGAAACTTTGCTTCGGATTGTGACTGACATAGGCCTTCCCTTATTCAATTAATATATACAGTGGAATCCCCATTTAACGTTTGCGTCAGGGACAAGTTTTTTTGTACCTTAAATCGAGTTATACATTAAATGGGGGTTATCTAAAATTGAAAGACTAAGCGGCAGTTCATTAATGTCAAATATGTTTTTTAGTTAAAACACAAATATTAAGTGTATAGATTAATTACGATCAATTTTTTCATTCGTAAAATTTCACAGAACAAAGATGGTTGAGAATAATACCAACTGTAAGTCCTCTGGCGAAGGTGATTCTTCTAGCTGATGGTTTTTTTGCAAAATTAATGGTCATTTCATGGCTGTGACCTTCATTGCACCTCCTAGCAGTGAATTTGCGATCTTTAATTTTTCCGAGACAAAATTTCTTAAAACTTTTAAGCAAATAAACACAATTGAAGCGCTCCTATATATGAGGAATCAACCAAGCGTTCAGATCCTTTCAGTTTTTTAAGTTCGCATGCTATAACGAATACATGATATAATTGGGCTCATATGGGTTATATAAGATAATACAGTAAAACCCTGTTATAACGCGGGTTTCGGGAGACAGAATGTACACTCGCATTATCGGCAACCTGCGGTATTTCGGAAAATAGTTTTTTATAACGTGAAAGTACATGCTTTATAACAAATTTAATTGCAAAATACTGTAAAAACTGATATCATATTTTGATTTAAATGCATACCTTACTTTAATCGGTGTTTTTAATCAGAATCACTTTTTTCACTCTCCGGCACTGATGGACATGCAACCATTTTTCTTGGAGGAGAACTGCTTTCGGAAGACGAGACATCAACCGTAGAAGCGGCATATTCATAATAACTACTATCTGAATCATCACTACTAGAAGAACTACGATTAGAGTCATCTAGAATCTCAGGAATGTCTTCCTGTTGATCACATAAAGAATCTCTTCCAAATGATGCCATAGGAAGTTTAGGAAGTTGGCATTTTCATCCTAGGAAAATAAAGTGCCCATAGATACTCAAAATATGGGGGGAAGGTTCTTAGGAGCACGCAAGAAGAAGGATAACACCATCTTGTGGTTAGAAAGAAAACTAGATGAAATAGATCGAGGATTGATCTAATCGACGCTGGCATTTTTTGCAAGGAAATGGAGCGTCAATCTAATCGACGTTAGCACTTTAAGGGTTAAGTTGATTTTTTTTGTGAAGCATCTTTTTACAGTCATTTTGTACTACAGTTTTACTGTGTATTTATTTTATGTCATGGACTTTGTGAGTGCAAAAAACATTATTTCATTAATTACTTTATTGTATTGCAGGTAGATGACACTTAGAAAAATGTTGGTTTTCATATCCATAATAGTGTACATTATACGTAGTCATTTTGGATTAGAGAAAATATAAAACAGCAGTAAAAGAATGGAAGTACAATAGATAGAAACCAACTGGAATAATTCAAACTGAGCACAGCCAAGTGCATGTAGAGCCTTAACCATGAAAGGATTATGTCACATTCAAGGCATCTTAATTTGTTATAAATACAGTACAAGGAAGGAGCGATGTTAGTCAATCTTTACCTTTGATAAATTACACTTTCTATTAAATTGATAAATAAAAGTTTTTTGGCTTTGTGTTTGTGTTAATTTCTTTAAATAGGAGAGCCACACTTTTCTACAATGCTGAGTTGGCAAATTCATTTTAAGTAAAATTGGTCATTTGTCATTATCATAGGGATATGCAATTATTGTTCATTTGAGGCAATAAATGAATGTGATTTAATTTGTGTGAGGTATACATTCCAATTCCATTTAATGATACTGAATAATGCTAAATTATATATATCAATACACAGGGTGTCCATTTCATCTCTCCGGTATTTTAAGAAGCTATATTTTTTAAACCAATGCAGATATCATAGAAAAAGAAAAACAATAAAAATGTATAACTAAAGAAGTTTAAAATCTGAGGCTAATAAACATCTGTGTATGCTCCTTTTGTCGCACGGCAGATTTATAGTCGATAATCAATTTCGGCCAGGCTGCTTTGTTGGCAAGGCACTACCCGTTTCTTTAAACTTTTGATACCATTGCCTGATCGTTTTATCCATGTGAGGATCTCTGTTGTACGTCTGTCTGAATTCTCTTTGATTTAAATTCAGCAAACCACAGAACGCACTGTGCTTTCACTTGTGGAGTCTCCATTGCACTCGGGCACAATGACACGTAGGTCAGACAGTGGTGTGCTGTGCAGACAACGATGCACACAACCATGTTGCCTACTCCATACCTAAAACTGTTTGAGATAGGCTTCAATTTGCAGTTAGACTTTTTCGATATTTCTAATTGTTAAAAAAATATAGCTTCTAAAATACCGGAGAAATTAAATGGATATAAAATATATATTTGCACCATTTCAGAAGAAGTTTTTAAATGATATGTCCTTTGACAGATTACCTAATAACAAGGCATCTCTATGAAGACCCACGCCAGCACTCTCCTGGGGCTCTCACAGACTTGCGTTCTGCCTTGGTCAATAATACCATTTTTGCATCATTAGCAGTGCGGCATGGCTTCCATCGCTTCTTTCTTCACCTGTCTCCTGGTCTCCACTCTGTGGTAGAGCGCTTTGTTCGAATGCAAGCCAACAATGGTCATGCAATTTGTGAGGAGGTATGTATACTATACAGTTATAGGTGTCACTCTGTGGGACATGCTTTCTTTGTATCCTTGTAAGAATTTATCGTATTTGCATGACCAGTTTTGCTGTGTTCTATTACAATAAGGTGAATGGCAATAGAAGAAAAAGGTGGAAGGTAAAGAAAGAAGAGAACAAAAAATAACTGCTACTGGTCAATTAGTGGAGGAAGGGATGTGAAAAGACGACAGAAATATATGTTCTGATATTTTTAATCTCTCTCTAACAGACACTTAAGCTAAATTCACCTTAATGGTAAAATATAAGAATCCTTCCCTGCAAACCTTCAAAATTCCTCTCTTGGGACAAGTTGAAACTCTATCAACCTTTTACCTGTCCATCATTGTTTCCTGACCAAGAATCCTGCCTTGTGCTTCGTGAAATATCTATAAGCAGAAGAACACTGCTTTTGAGCAGGACACCTTGGAGCATCTATCAACTCCTCCACAGTGTCCTTCACCAATGAATACCTATTTACTTCTCACTTAATCTTATAGAAAGATACTTAGTCCATTACAATAGACTTCCCCAACCACTATGGCACCTTACATTCTGTCCCAGCATTTTCCTGGCCTTCCCCTTGCTTTTAAGTTTAATTTAATTCTTTTTCGTTCATTTCTGTAAATTTTGTTGACAATTACACTAGTCCTATATTATAATTTGCTTGGTTATGTGTAATGTTTAATTCCATGTGGCCTGTGGAGGTATATGAACCACCAGCGGTATAAGATACCAGGGTATACTTTTTCACTATCATGGAGTGAGAGAGAATGAGAGGGAGAGAGGGAAAAGAATGGGGTAGAGGGAGAAAAAGAGTAGGGAAGAATGGGAAGAGTTTTAATTTAATTATTTAGTCATGCCTACCTGTCATTTTTGATGGGCATTTTCGCTAGTATAAAATAAATGGCTACCAAATTGATATTTATAATTTTATTCTAAAAATTAAACATCCTTTTACTAAGATATTACTTTTTGAATAAGTTGTCAAAATGCATGCTTCTTAGATAATATTTTTTTCTTATGTAGTATTACCTGATAGAAGAGGAGGAATGCGAGGAAGCTGAGGATGTTGAAGTCCCTAAGGCACTGGGAGACGTGTTTGAGTCAGTCGCTGGGGCAATTTTCCTTGACTCAGGGATGTCTTTAGATGCTGTCTGGAAAGTGTACTATCGTATGATGAAAGCAGAAATAGGTTAGTAAACTATTGTTCGTATATTTAATTACTCTAATGAAAATTATGAACTAATTTTATTAACCAATTAACTGATGGGTTTTTTCGAAATTAGTCAAAAAATAGGTATTTTTATTTCAGTAAAACCTAGCCAATACCATAATAAGCTCAACAAAATTAATACTTTAAACATTTGAATGACTATAACCATTAATTTTATACAAAATTATTGATATAAGTTTTTAAGGAACTTCAATGTTTTCATTAAAAAAATATAAATGCTTAAATTTTCACCACTGAGAAACAAAATTTTTATGGGTATAGTTAACATTATATTTTATTGGATAAAAAAACCTCTCTAAAACTCCTTTCACTTTCTTCGTTTGCAAGTTTTGCTTTTTTAATTTTAGATTCCACCATTATACAAGGGAAGAATTAAAGGAAATAGAACAGTAGTTAATCAAAACCAAAATCAATAAATAAGAACACCATTAGGTTCTCTACTCTGATCACTATATACTTTGACTTCACGCAGTAATCAGCCATGCTGTACTGGCACATAACGTTGAAAAACTCACCCGCCGCCTTTGAGAAGAAATAGGATACTCTAAATGTAGCAAACTTCTCGATTCCACATGGGCACAAAACTGAAGTTCTAATAAAAGCAACATTGTCGCCATTTCGTCTCTAATTATTCATCCATATATACTATGTATTGAATTGCTTCAGATATTGTAGTCATGTCTCTATCCTCGATACAGACATTTACTTCTTTTTTCATCTCAGCGGTGTGCCATAGGTTTGCCATCACTGTTCTAGAACTTCCAGACCTATTCTATAGCTCTGTAAATACTAAAAAGGGGGCGTTTGTTTTGTCAATTGCCATTCATCTGTTGACTTGACTGTTAGCCTAAAAATTATTGTAATTCGTTTTCTTTTGAGAGCTAATTGATAAGCAAATAACTTGTCTCGGTGAGTGGGTAAGAGTAACAGGTAACTTAATATATTTTCTGTAATATTATTTATTTTGCTTTATAAACTTAATTGTATTTATTTTATTTTAAAAAATACATAGTAAGCATATAATTATCCTTCTGTTACCTTCCTATTCACATTTAACCTAACGCCTTGGCTTAACTCACATAAGTGTGACTTAACTTTAACAGTTTGTATTTTTGAATTTTAATTTTTCAATTTATATGATGACTGTTAGGATACTAGTCTAGAAATTTCGTTTTCTTTTTAGAGTTAATTGTAAAGAAAATTGCTCATCTCAGACTGTGTGTGGGTAACTTAAATATATTTTCTATAAATTCATTTCTTTTGGTTTATAAACTTTTTTGTATTTATTTTTATTTTTTGTTATATATATGTACGAGGTGTGATTGAAAAGTTCGTACAGTAGCGCAATAATTAGGAAGGGGGGTACTTACACGCTATTCGAATTTGTCCCCTTCAAAGTAGTCCCCCTGAGACTGCACATACCGACTCCAGCGATTTTTCCACTTTTGGAAACATTCTTTGAAATTTTCTTTCTCTTCAGTGTTTGTAGGATGTTTTCCGAATTTTCCTGAATGACTTCGATAGCATCAAATCGTTTTCCTTTTAGCTGCAATTTTAGTTTTGGGAAAAGGAAGAAGTCACAGGGGGCCTAAATCCGGCGAATACGGGGGTTGTGGGAGTACGGGAATTTGAAATTTCTCCAGAAGCTTGGTTACAGAGAGCGCGCAGTGGGCCGGCGTGTTGTAGACATGCGTCGCATTTCCAATTCTTTGGTTAAAATCGTTTGAACCGTGTAAAAGGTCAAATTTAGTTCACTAGCCATCTCCCTGATTGTCAATCGACGATCGCTGCACACAAGATTTCGAACCCGGACGACATTGTAATCGGTTGTGGAGGTCGATGGATGACCAGAACGAGGATCATCTTCGATCGATTCTCGGCCATCTTTAAATTTGGCATACCATTTAAAAATCGCTCTCATGCCAAGAGAATTGTCCCCGAAAGACAATTTCAGCAGTTCAAAGGTCTCCGTAGCCGATTTGCCTGTTTTGAGGCAAAATTTGATGCATACTCTTTGTTCCAGTTTTTCGTCCACGAGTTAAAATCCGGTGAAGTGACCAAACACGTGCTCACTCAATCAGTTACTACTCGTCACTGAAACAACGGAGGGAGAAGCGACGAACGGCGTTGTGTTCAGGACAAAACAAGCATTCTGTCTCCCCACCACCACCAATCTAACTTCACGCAGTAACCGGCAGTGGCGCTACTGTACAAACTTTTCAATCACACCTCGTATATCTATAATTTTTCCCTCAGATTCTTTGTTAAAATGCCTAAAAGTCAGAGTAGTCGTGTCTATGAGTTTTTCTGCCTTGATAAGGAGAAGGGAGTGTACAAATGTGCTCTGGAGAACGAGTATGGTGAAGCTTGTATCACTGTGGTAAAAGTTGCTGCAAGATGGAATGTATGTGGGAATCTGAAGCAGCACTTAGAGAGAAGTCACCAAGACAAGTGGAAACTGGTCAAGATATCGGATGAGCAGGGGTCTTTTGCAGCAAAGAAGCAGAAAGTGGAGAAACAGAAGCAGACTTCCCTTGAGTCTCACTTCAAGCACGTGTCAGTTACAGTAAAAATGACAAAAGAGACTTTCAAGATGGAGCTTATACAAATGGTCATGTCTGGTGTGGCGCTGCGTGTATTTGAAAATCGTGGCTTTGTAACATTAAACGGTGAAATGACTCGTAAGCTTGGATTAAGTCTTTCCCACGACTCTGTCCATGGTTATATCCTGGAAAAGGCTAAGAGGAGGCGTAGAGGAGAAACTTAAAGCCGACCTGATGGGTAAACTCGTTTACATAAAAAACGATGCTACTATGCGTCAACTGCAAAACTTCGTCGGCGTCAATGTCCAATACTATGACGAAATTGAGGGAAGAGGCATAGTTAAAACTTTAGCTGTTGTTGATACAGGAAGGGAACACTCCTGCCAACACATTTGCAGTTTGTTGGACTTAACTCTGCAGAGATTCGGCATCCCATAGGATAATGTCCTTTACTTGGTCTGACAACGCGAGAACTATGACCAAATCTGTTGAAAGACTCAATGAACAAGTGAAAGCAGGATCAGACGATGAAGTCGACGTTAGTGACAGTGAGCATGATGACGAAAACGGAGGTAACAGTACCAAGGATGAAGAAGTAATGGGCATTCATGTTAACCACATGAGATGCACACCCTTCAACTGGCCATCAGAGATGGTCACCGTCAACCTAACTGCACGAAGCTACTCACCAAGGTTCGTTTTGTGATGCACAAACTATGGGCGCCAAATCTCCTGGCTGTGCTTGAAAAGCGAACAAAGAAACGTCCGATCCTGGACATGGCCACGAGGTGGGGTTCCACTTTCCAAATGATTAAGTGCTTTTTGGAACTTCAAGAAGTGATTCAAGATCTTGGGATGGTGTCTCCGGATCTACATCTCTCAGATGCTATATGGGTACAGTTGCAGCAACTAAAGGATCTGCTAGAAGCCCCATATATCACTATGATCTGCCTTCAGGAGGAGGCTTTGACTCCTGGGATCTTCATGAAGGGATGGTGTGCCCTCAAATGGTCATTGCAGCAAATCGGCTGCCGTATCGCTGAAGATATAGTTGAATCAATGGAGAAACATGAGGAGGCTCTGCTGGGGAATAAGATCTTCCTCGCTGTGGTGTTTGTGGATCCCCACTACAGGATATTGCTTTCCCCACAACAAACACTTCTGGCGAATGAAGGGATTCAAGAAGTGGCAACAAAATTGCAGTTTTCCTCATCCTCACTACAAATAGCTGAGGACTCAGCTAATTCAGAATCTATTGTGACAGCTGAGGAGAATGCAACTGGCAAAGAAGAGGATGAGTTTGAGAAGGAGCTTGATCAGTTAGAAATGAGGCGATCTTCCCTTAGAATGCAGCAGGTGAGCGCAGTGGAGCAGTTAACTACAGAGATGGAGCATAGTATCGACTAGATGATTGAGAAGGGAAGGCTAAAGAGTCCGTCCATCTGGCCTCTGTTAGATTCATTTGACGAGCTCCTAAGAGGGGCATCAAGAATTTTAAGCCTGTAACACAAGTGTCAGTAGAACGTTTGTTCTCATCAATGCGTTTTATCCTTAGCGACATAAGGTCATCCATAAAACAGGATCTGTTGGAAGCAATATTATTCCTACCTACAAACAACAGCTAGCAGGTTGTTCACTAACTTTATATCATATTTTAAGAACAATATAGTTTTGGTGTATAAATTTTATCAAAATAAAAGTATAAAATTGTTTTTATTTTCATTTTTAATGTCTATAAATAGCGTGTATCACGAGCACAATAACCAAACTCGAACTCAATAAGATAATTGAACTCAAACTCAATAAGATAATTGAACTGGAAAATATTTCAACTGAGTTTGCACCCCTGTACAGGATACGCTTAACTAAGAACGCTATGTATATTAACTTAATGTATAATATCCAAAAACCGAAATTTTCCCAATTCCGAAATACTGTCTTTCCCGAGGATTTTGGATAAAGGGTGCTCGACCTATATATGGAATTTATTGATAAGTCTAGTAATTTGAATGTTTCCTCTTAATGCTGATGTGAATAATTTAGGAGACTTATCTACTTTTTTCATTCACTTATATTACATTTAAATACAAAATGTCTCAAAAGTTCCTGAATTGGTTTTAAAATAAAATTGGAGGTTTTTAGGCAATTTCTATTATATAAGCATAAAGAAGACTGAATTTCCAACTTCCATGAAAGTTTTGACATGTACAGTCCTGTCACGGCACATGCTTCCCTGTTAATGTCTGCCCCTCTTGTCTTAGTCAGCTGATGCTTTAAACTGGGCAAAAATGCAACAGAGAATCATGACCTGTTGCAACAAGCTCAAGGTCATCTAGCTTTATCACATTGATGTCTTTTTGAATGGTATGGTCATTTTTGCAATGGAAGGGAGAGTGTTAAAGCAGTTCTGACAGACCTCATGAACATTATTCCCAAAAATGACTTCCAAAGTTTCTCCGACTTTCAGTGGTGCCAGTAGTGGTACATTGATGCAGGGGGAGATTACTTTGAAGGGAAAAGCACCAATAGCATATATTTATCTTCCATTTTTATAACATCAGTCCTGGAACGTTGGAACATAGCTTGTACGAGACTTCATGTGTTGCATATAAATCTCTCAGATTTCACATCTGCTCACAACTACTACACCCCATTTATAAACCAATAAAAAAAACCTTTTGTATGGTAGCATGCCAGATGCCCCCAAAGAGAAAGAGAGAGAGAGATTTAAGTGTGGCCCTATATTGATGAATATGAATTTATGTCAGGAGATCTAGAACATTTCTCTTGCCTCACTGATTTTCTATGAAATGTTTCCATGCATGGATAAATTGCAGAATTGACCATCTGTATTTCTTTGATAGGTATTATATGAGGTATGTATGTTTATCATACAAACTTTTATTACTAACGTCATAAAAGTGGATTACTTTATTTTAAAATTATGGTAAGAGTTGTTCAAAAAGTTATTCTCAATTAATAACCTGTTTCAAGTGACAAATCTTATCCATTCATCTCTTTACAAACTGCTCTAAAAAATTTATGTGATTGCTACATATATTTTCTGTAGTCCATTTGCTACTTTGTGTAAAGTAACATCAAATTTATTATGTTTATTTCAATTCTAGAACAATTCAGCACTAATGTTCCCAAGTCCCCAATCCGAGAACTTCTTGAGATGGAACCTGAAACTGCTAAATTTGGGTAATGTATTATTGCTAGATATATTTTTTGCAGTTGTAATTTAAGGCACAAAATTAATTTGGAATTTAGATAACATTGAAATATGTTATATCAAAGTAAATATTAATTGCCCTTGGAATTCCTTTTTTGGTGCTTTTTTATAAAAAAATCATTTATGTACAGTAAAACCTCTTGTGTAATAAAATTGAAGGGGCCTAAATTTTGTTGTTTAGTATGGAAAATTTCTATGTATAGAGGTTTTTCAAGAGCATCATACTTACTAGTGCATATATGTGTTATTATTGGTTTTAATTGATGTCAGCACTAACATTTTTTGCAAAAAGATTCCCCAAAATTCACATTTATTTATTTTCAGAAACAATATAAATGCAAATTATGTATTATTATTTCTGTGACACTGATAAATTTTCATAAGAGAAATCATAATACAGTAGAGTGCCAATTATCCTAGGTCGGTGGGACCGCACCGACCTTGGATAATCAAAAACTTGGATAATATGGAATGTTTGCGCAATTACATGGCTATGATGGTGAGGAATACACCTTGCCATAACGTAATTGTCATATGCAAGGGGTGAGACTGTTTTTGGCATTAAGTGGGAAACACAATTTTGCTGTCTTGTGCTCCTCGGGAGGGAAATGTCCTCTCCAGAACGAATGCCTTTTTCCCCCTTTTCTCCAGACTCGTTCTCTCTCACTGCCCTTCTTCCCCTCACGAATGACTCTCCACCTCTCTCATTTTAGTACCTTCCTCCCCTTCTCAATGCCAAGGTCTATTGGGAAGGAAATAATAAAGGTAAGGGAAGGTATGCCTGGGAATTAAAAAAAAAGGATACTGCACCAACACGGAATGATTATCAGGAAAATACATGACGACTTTTGTGTAATTTATCATTAATGAAAGCCATCATATTTTCCTCATGTTTGCATTCAATATTTAGGCATATATGATGCATATAACAACACATACATTAATTGTACTGTGTTGAAATAAATAAAAGTTGGAAGAGGGTAGGTATATTAGATTCGTTGAAAGAAGGGATGGGATATGAGAATTTTAAGAGAAAGACTTTGGATAGCCAGGATTTGGCGGTGTGTGCCTAAAACCTACCAGAAGGAAGGCGTGTAACTTGGGGGAGTACAGGTCCATGCAGTGCGTGGGGGCTCCAAGTTTTTTGGTGACCCTCAAAAATACTTAAAATTTTCCCCATCGTCTGCTGCAAGTAGTAATGTCCTTATGGGAATGAAAGATTTCATCGCTCGAAATGAAGACGAAAATACCCTTCTCAAGTGTTTGGAGTTGTTTGGTTCTATCCTTATAATGTTAGAATTATAGAAGTTCCACTGTATTTTTGGAATTGAAATGTATAAGAAATCTATAAAAATCAAAACAATATAATATTACATATTTTTTATATAAATTGGGGCTCCAAAAACTTGACTTGCGTGAGGGCCCCAAAACCATAGTTACACCCCTGCCAGAAGGTAGAATTACTTTGTATTGTATTGTACAAACAGAATACTATTACTTAGCTACTTTTTATCTCATGCACCTCGGGTAATATGGAACCTCAGATAGTCGAGACTCAGATAATTGGGACTCTAGTGTATTGTATGTGCAATGGCAGCTTATGAAGTCTATCACCTCTGAGCTAATGAGCCTAACTATTTAGGTAACTTTATTGCTGTTATTAAGTAAAAGAGTAAACAATCTCACAGCAGTTAATCAATGATTTACAAAGATTGTAGTATGCAAAAGACTTTTTGTGTATGATGCTTAGCAATGAGAAAATTTTTGTCTTTTGGCTTGCAAAAATTTTGGATTGTACAGTGAGTTTTCAGTTTATCTCATCCCATCTTATTACTTTCACCATACGTAGTATGGGAAAGTATTGTGATCATGAAAAAAATTGACTTTGAGATTTCAACAGAAATACACGTTTTGATGTCCCTAAAACACGTTTAGACTATTTTCGGAATGATGTCAGTTTGTGTATGTGATTACATTACCAAATTTCATATATAACACTTTAGCGTGAGCACAAAGAACTGATTAGCTTTTGGACAATAACGGTTAACCGGAAGTCGAGGTTTATTCGAAACCCGATTCGGTTTTTGCGATATTTTTCCATTAAAACATCATTATTGTATGTACAATTCTATACAAATGTTATAGAGAATGTAATTTCCTACAACTTTCATTTCAAACAATTTTCCATAGCAGTTATCAAATATCTCCTTAAAAACATCGTAATTGGTCATCTTCGTAAGGACCAAAGTTGTAGAGAATAACATTTTCTCCAACTTTTGTTTGAAACAAATTTTTGTAGAACCATCCATTTCGGAGATATTTTGCTTTTTCTTAATTTCCAGTATACAGCGCCACCACCATGTAGCGGTGAATTCTGTAAACATATTCAAAATAAGTATACCTAATTTACGGCAATAAGGACGACTGTATTCTTTTACTATACGAAATAATAACTTTGCCTTAAAATGCTATTCATAATAATGTAAATAACTGTACCCCAAATATGGAAAAAGTCGTTTTGACCACATCAGATTTTTGTTGTAATATTACACAACTTCGTTCCCACTTCACGTTTTTTGACGTAATATTACACACCGATGCAGAACTTCATGTACTATTTGTTCATCTATGAACGGGAACTTCTCTACTTGGATGGGGTTTTTTCGTGTATCATCTCATGAATAAATATTGGAAGGTTAGGAGCAAACAAGTTCAAACACTTGAGATGGGGATTTCTGTCTTCCTTTCGAACAATGAAATCTTTCATTCGCACAAAATTTCACCACTCCAAATTCCTTGAAGTGGATGAGGGAAAAGGACCAAACTTGTGCCTGCCTATTCTCCAGCCGGCAAACCCTCAGTAGTTATTGAACTATAGTTATCAGTTAGTCAGCATATTCTTTCTGCCTACTTTTGCAAGTTTATGCCTGCAGCACGAGCGTAACCTAAACGTTTGCTTGGTCGCATAAATACACATATACTTAGTAGACTTTGATGTCTTTTGCGAGTATCAACATAGATGCAAGCATATTGCAGAGAATTTACTCACAATTTAACCATATGTTGTGATTTTCAGGAACGCATCCTAGATGTAAGTTGGGGTATTACTGTACTTGTATGTAATTTGTCCTCTTTTATGTACAACTCATGTTTTTATATTCACTCACCCATTTATTAAATATTGTACTTTATTTTTATTGTATTTTCATTTTCTTCTTTTTGGGTAGGTTTTCCTATTCACTATCACATTCTAATATTTCACTGTAACAGCCATCTTCCCTTTTAACTAAAACTGAAGTTTTCATCAGAATCTATTTCATGTATAACCATCAAAATATCTTCATCATGCATGTTCATAGTAATGCCAGCCATTTTGTTAGAAATGGATACAAAAACACATGAAAAATGGTACTTTTTACTTTGAACTATCTGAAAAACAAGATGACCAGGGCAATAAAATATCTACTTAAATATAAAAGAAAGCATTTAAACTGATTTTGAGGAAATTAAAAACGGTTGATGTCAGAAATGACAACACAAAGTAGAACTCGAGTATACAAGAGCGCAGCAGTGAAAGGTTTAAGAATCTTGCTTCAATTCATTAAGTGTATGGGAAATTTGGCTTTGTTTTGCAACATCATATTTTCTGGGAGAGCATTCATGTGGGTTCCCAATGTAGTATTTTTGAGGAATTTCTCTGTTTTTCCTGTTTAGTAGTCATATTTTATTTATTCTTCTTTAATATGATGATGGAAAGCAACTCACCTTTATTTGTCTCTCTCTAAATCAGGAAACCTGAAAAACTTGCTGATGGGCGGCGTGTGAGAGTGACAGTGGAGGTGTTTGGGAAAGGAACGTTTAAAGGAATTGGTCGTAATTATAGAATTGCAAAATGTACAGCAGCCAAATGTGCTCTTCGTCAGCTTAAGAAAAGAGGTCTTCTTTTTCCAAGAAAAAATTGAAAACATCCATTCTAGGTTTTATTTTGTTAATACAGTGTATGATAAAGATAAATTTCAGAATCAATGTGTCGAATATGAATTAAATTTTAAGTAATTTTTGGTAAAGTTGAAGTATGCATGAAACATATCTTTAGGTTCATACATTGATTGGTTTGCAGTGACACGTACTTGTGAATTTCCATCACATTTTAGTGCTTTTTTCAACCTCCCAACTTTGTTCTGTTTGGGTCATTTTTAAATATTCATGTTGTTTCAAGGTATCCAGATCGTTTTAACAAAGTATTTTTGAAATAAAGACATAAGAATGAGACACTTATTACTGATGGAAGCTTCATTAGTTGTATTATTACCTGTGTTCTTTTTGTTACTATGTATAGAAAATCATATCTAAAATCAGGCAGTTCACATGTGAAGGTGATGAAAAATTGGACAATAAATTAGTGTTATTCTTTTAGATAGATTGTTCAAATGCTGGAGATACAGCAATAAAGCACAACTTATTTGGCATTTGTTCCATTGTTGATCTTGTTTTTAATGCTTACTGTAATAAATTTTCATTCCACAGCATTTAAAATGCACCAGAAATCTTAGTAATTTCTCACTCAGTGTGAAATTTTTGGTACAGTAGTCATCGTTTTTCAGTATATTTTTAATAATGAACAAATAAAAGGCAGAAAATTATCCTTTTGGTGTTCGGTCAATATATGAATATTTTTATTCTCTGCTGAGCAGTTTGCATTCAATAAAAGTATTGCTGCTCATGATGCCAATGATTTAGGAAATGTTTTTCTATTTTGTAATATGTTTAAGATGAGGTCTGAAAAGTTGCTCCAAACATTTTTTACAATCTATATATTAAATTTAAATACAATGTATAGAATAAAACAATTATAGATTTAGTTAATTTACAAGAAAACCCTTAACGACTTGGTACACTTAAGCCACCTTTTAGACAAAGAGCCTAATGAATTAATATGTTTTCAATTGCAATCTGTATCTAATATAGCTAAGCATTTTATCATTTTGAGGTCTTCAACTTAATTAAAATGTATTCCAAGAAAATGGCAATTCATGGTGCCAAACAAATGACAATCTATGATGCCCTTTATGGACTATATATTGGTTAAATGACTGCTGTCCACTTTAAATTGGCAATATCTTTGCTTATTTTTAAAGACAGATAGAGATTACTGTGTGAAGAAGATAACATGAACATTGTATATTGCCAGGGTTGCCAGATTTCAGATTGCAATATCGGGAATCCTGGATTCGAAACCGAGACTTTATGAAAATGAGAATAGTTTCTAGGGGCTTTCTTAGCTTGTAGAAACAAAACGCAGTTTACCGCATATCTCTACGACGAACGGCTTTTGAGATACAGGGTGGGACGTACGGTATATATTGTATTGTGTGACATATATATATCTCGGTGTTTATTCCTTTATTATATAAAAGATATTTATGATGAATTTTTTGTCCAATTGTTGTTTTCAATCACTTTATTATGCGTATTTAGCGTTGCCGAAACAAGCAAATATACAAATACTTCCTGACCAGAACTTTGTTTACAGTGGCGATGTGCTTGAACTTGTTACCACTTGCATATAATTTATTGTATGATATTTCTCCATAATTTAAGAAATAAAAACAATGTTTTTTTAGAATATTTTTCTAGATTAAACAGAAATCGGGAATTTTGGTTATTATATCGGGACGTGAGAATTTTCCTTAGATATTGGGAAATTCCTGGCGAAATCGGGACGTCTGGCAACCCTGTATATTGCAGTACTCTGATTCATCATAGTGTTCGGCAATTCAGTTATAAATAATCATTTATTATATTATCATCTATGAGTTGTCTCTTGTTGTGAGGAAGTATAATTTTTCATTTAGGTTAGGTCTGTTTCTTAAAAGCCAAACTGTCTTTTCTTAAGCTCTGAAATCAAGGGCTTGATTTCAGAACTTAAGAAAAGATTTTGGATTCACAACTTTTATATTTTAAAAATTTTGTTTATGAAGACTCTGTCTGCTAACATTACTTACTTTTTATTTCTGAACTGAAGAAAGTTGACATATCTCATTTTGAACCATAATTTTTTGAGAATAGTCAACCACATTTATATTTCTTATGTTTGTAGGTATATCTTAAGACATTACCAATCAAAGTTCATTTTGATATTTCTAGTGATTTGTTTTGAAAAATATTCACAGAAACTTCTGGAAAACTCTTTACATCCTATTATTGCCAGTACAAGTTATTAATAAGTCAAGATGGTATGATTTGAATAATGTTGATCTCATTGGCTGTATTCATGTTAGCTACAGTTATGTTATGACTTATGAATTCAATTGAAATGATGATGGTAAAAATTAGCAAGCTGTGCTAGTAGATGTTTAAATAACTCAGCATAGGGGTCATCATGCCCCACTTGCCTAAAGATGTTTTTCTTTGTTTGTTGTTTTAGTCATTACAGTAATGCCACCATATTTGTAGATTATGTATTTGTTCAACTTAGTTGTCCCTGATTAGTTTTCATTATATTTATTCTTTTTATAGTTCTTTATTCAATAGTGCTCATATGTGTTAGCATTTCTAATAAGTTTAAAAATCTTTCCTCATCTTGCATTTGAAATTAAGCTATACAATCAGTTTTCATTTGTAAAGCAATTGCTATTTGACCTTTGCCATTAAAAACTTTTGATTAATGTTTTCCTCCAAAATCTAAATTATCATTATAGGGAATGAACAAGTATAAATATATTTATTGGATCAGGGAAAAATAACAAATGTTAGATACTTGGAAAAATTATTATTATTTTTCAGGTATAGCTATGTTAATGTGAAACCTTTTGGGAAATCTGCCTGTCTTTGTTATAAATTAACTTTCCAATTGTGTCATAAATATTTATTCTAGAATTTGAAGTATTTTAATAATTATAAACATTTTATTATCAAAGTGCATTATTCATATGAATATATTAAGGATTTTTTATTATTTAAAAATCACAGAAATATGTATTGGATGAAAACATGGCATTTTTCTTATAAAATTCCATTATTCCTTGCCTCTTTCTCTCTACCAGAATTCCATCCCAATCCGTTCACTTATAAAATACAGGATTGACTAACATGTTATGCTGTTCATGAAATTGCTACAAGCAGGCTGTATTAATTGTGATTTTCATATACGTTTGCCATCTCATTTTCCAATCCAGTGTTTCATTCAAATGAAATGAATTATCAGTTTTTCATTCACATTTAGAATTGATAATTATGGATGAATATGAACTTTTTCAGTTTGTTTTAGTTGAAAAAGAGTAGGATAGCTCTCTAGTTGCTATAAAAAATTTGTTATTTTTCTATGTTTCCTGTCACAATTCACAGGGTAGTTTTGATATTCAAAAATCCAGCAATTTTCCAAGTTAAAATGCTTTGAATGCATGAGTTTTTTATTGATATGTAAATATAGCTTTTTTTGGTGTAACAGAGCAATATCCCTTCCTTGTCCTTTAAAATTTTGAAAGTACTCCGTTTTCTTAGATAATAAAGTGTAATGTTAACAGCTAATACTTCCTATCACAACTATAATTTTTTTAAAAGATAGTTTATCAACATTATTTTCATGTTAATTTATTTTTTAATTGGCTATATTTTTGGGTCGTTATCTTAAATTTGAGTTTATCTTGGATTCAGTTAGATATGGTAGTATTTTTTGTTTGATGTACTCAAATTTACACATTGTTTATAAAATGTCCCTTTCAGCTTAGGATATGTGTAAACAATTTTCTTCCTATTAAATGTCAGAAATTCTCAAGTAACCCTTTTATGCTTACAATTGAAATAATGATTATATTAGATAAATTAACTTTTAATGTTAGTTACTGTTTTACTTGCATATAAGCCACACTTTTTCTCTGTATTTTACTTTAAAAATATAGATGTAGGTTATATATTAGTAGAAAATTTAGAAATGATGAAAATGTGAGACCATCTTTAAATTTTACTAGGGCTTTGGTAAATGGTTCAGTACTCAGTATTTGACTTATACAATTATTACGTAATCATTGCAACAAATAACAAAGGGAAAGAAATTTCATTGTTATTATTACCACTGATGGAGCTATAAACATTTCAAGTTTTACCTGCAATTAAATTGGGAATCGCCATGAGCTCTCGAGAAAGATGCCAAGGCATTGTCACTGTTTAGTTGAATTATCTGACAGTTCAATTGGGGAGGCATTTTGGTGATGTTGCTTTCAGTTTGGAGGTTGTTTTGGTTTCTCTATTTATTAAAGAATTTTTGGGAAAAGGAAGATAGGCTGTGCATAAAAACACGTATCGGCACTCAGAATGCAGTCATACAAAAAGCTGCCAAATGAAGAAGTTAATAATACAATGTACGATGAAGTCTTGTATCCCTTAATTCTGCATTTTACGTGTGCAGTATGCTTAGATAATATATTGGGCATCCTGTGATTTTCTTTCTTTTGTATTTTTTTGGCTGTATTGATCTTTGTATCCTGCTATATGAATATATTGCAGGTTGATTCCAGGTAATTCACTGAAATAATTTATTACTATAAAGATAAATGATATTTATGAATTTCTGTGCACAGTAAATGGTATTTTTGTGATTTTAATTTTTCTGCATGTTTAAGCCGTAATCACAAAATGTTTCCTTATTCATTGGTATTCCCTAGTTCACTGTATGTGTTTTAGAAATTGCCTTGTAAAAACATAGGTTGCGGCTTATATTCAGGAACTTTTTTTTACCTAGTTCCAGTAGTGGAAAAAAAGGTTGCGGCTTATATGTAAGTAAATGCTGTATATCTTATAATTAACAGCCAATTTTAGAGATTGCAGCAAAGTTTAAATGTTGAAAGAATTCCTATTTAACCACAAATTACAATATTTTGAGATTTACAATTTTAAGTTTTTTCTTTCAAAGGAATATAATAATTTTTTCCTCCTATTTTATTTTGCATACAAGTTTTTATTTGTATTATCATTTCACATCTCTTTTTCCTTCCTTGCAGTTCTATAAGTACAGGCGACTCCCGAGATTCGACCATTTGAGATTCGACCAACTCGAGAATTCGACCGGTCAAATCGACCCAGCCGATCGATCGGTCGAATTATAAACTAGTTTACGCGAAGTAATTTTCGGCCTGTCCGACCACAAGAGGTTTAGTTTCAGTCTAGACATAATTATTTCTGCTCTAATTGTTTGAATTTGTGCTGATTCAACATTCAACGGTTCGAGATTCGACCATGTTTACAGGACTGCATCCCTGTCGAATCTCAGGAGTCTCCTGTACTGGAATTAATGGTTAGGTAGAAATTCTTTCTACATGGTTCATCATTTTCTTCAAAAGTGTAAATTATAGTATTTGGGACAGCTCTATGGCTGAATACAATGGGAAATTGATTATAAAAGTTTTCTCTATTTCACCATTCGTCATTTATGTAATTTTTGTACTTTTAATTTATATTAGTTGCCCACTATTTCATAACACCATTTTGTTTCTGCATTTGCCTCATGAATCTTGAATATAAATGATCTGGTTTAATTGTTATTGTTAAAATGTTAACTGTGATATCTTAACAAAAGGAACAATCACTAATGTTTGACTGGCTGAGGAAGTAATTGGTTTAGGCTATAAAGGTTCCTACTAAAACATTTTTTCAGATGTAATCTACTTCCTTCTGCTCATACCTCATAGAATTCACATACAAGCAATGCCATTCATTATGTACTGGATATTTGGACAAATGAATAGTACATAATCATATTATTTTTTAATTTGTATTTTTGTTTCTAGTACATATATGGGTAGCTTTAATTTTGATCAGATATTGTAAAATTATGGTTTGAGATGTAGGTGTGATAAATAATTGACGTCAATGGTTACAATTACATAAAATAATTTTCCCTGCAAGAGTTAGTGTCTGATTGAAAATGGCTTCTAATGTAATAATTTGTCAAAACTTGAGTTTGTGTTTTGTGACTCATTGACTCTGTTGTCATGTCCTTTGAAGGTTAACAAATATTTGAGATAACTCTCTACATCAGTTTAAACCTTGTGGTATGGAGATTAATTTGTTCCAGGAAGCAGTTATTTACACTGATCCTATTTTATCTGATATATACATAGAAGCTGAATCAAACTTCTGTGGAAGTTAATGTAAGATATTTTATAAAAACCTGGCAATGTGTAATTTTATTCGCTAAAGAGGATGATGCTAAGGTTAATGTTTAAGGATTCTGTAAATGCTAGCAAAGTGGTAACGGTGATATTCATCTAGGTTGTTATCTTAAGCATTGATCGTATTCACTCAGACTATCAGTTGAGCCAATATAAATTAAGGTACTTTCCTGTTAACGGGAATATCTCCGGGACCCTTCGCAGGACCTGGTACTTACGTATTGTCCCCATGCCATACTTACATACAACATTAACAGAAACAAACCCAATCACCGGACAAGAAACTGATTGGCCTGTCTCAACATTTACAAACCCAATCTCCGGACAACGTGGAGGGTTTCTTTGGTTCCGGGCGAGGTGAAGGGCGCGGTAGCCATTACAACAAAGCGAGCCAAAGGCTCGTCAATATATCCTTTCAATGTTATATCCTCTTGACTGTTGTGCCGCAAATTGAGAGGATATATCGACGAGCCTTCGGCTCACTTTGTTGTAATGGGTAGTCGTCTCCGGGCGCTACTGCACCCTTCGCCTCGCCCGGAACCAAAGAAACCCTCCACGTTGTCCGGAGATTGGGTTTGTAAATGTCAAGACTGGCCAATCAGTTTCTGTTAATGTTGTTTTTAAAATAAAGTATCATAAATCCAACAATACATCAAAATATCCTTTCAATGTTATATCCTCTCAAACAATCATAACAATTCATGTTCATTTTTTAAGGTATTCCTGTTAACAGGAAAGTACCAAAATTAAATTCTGAATTTTTTAACGATAAGAAAATAAAGGATAATTTCTGTAGCCATGAAACAATTGAGTAAACCATATGATAATTTGCTCTTAAAAATAGCTATCTGTAGCTATCAAGCAGTTGGCTTACTATTTTATTACTATAAGAATTTTCTAAATCATTTGATTCAAGCTTGTTTGCTGATACGAATCCGTAAGATCAGCAAATAAGCTTTATCAAGCATACAATTTAGGAAATTCTTAATTATGTATGTGCACACACATAATATACATGCATATATATATATATAGACTTCGATTTAATGCCGCCATTTGTCCATCACTGACATTGACGCCAAAGATGGGGTGGCAGTAAATCGAGCTTGCTCTATGTAATCATAAGATAGAAGTTTTGTTCAAAATACTCATGGATGGAATGAAGGTGTGGCACTATATAGGAGGGCACTAAATCATAGCGTGTTTGGGTGTGTGTATACTTGTGGAAGAGGAAAGGTAAATAAAGATATTGAGGGCAGCTAAGTGTTGAAGGAAACCCAATGAGCACTTACGAAAAGGAGAGCTGCTGGGATGTTGGTGAGACATTTGCAGAAGTTGATGGAGCTGACGAAGGGATCATCCTGAAAGCTCCATCAAGGTCTGCAAATGTGTCTCTCTGACATCCCAGCAGCTCTCCTTTTGGTAAGTGCTCACTGGGTTTTCTTCAACACCTAGTTGCCATCAATATATATGTATATGTATATATATTAGAGATGTTGGTCTTCTTACGACACCTAGTTGGCACTCATATGTTCTTTTAAAAAAGTAAATATATTTATTTATTTTAGGAAGAGGAAATGTAAAGTAAGATATGTGTCCACCAAGTGTTGCAAGAAGCACAGTGGAAACTTACCATTTGGAGAGCCACTGGGGGTGTCAGAGGGTTATACCTGAAGAAACATAGGTTGAGAGGTTTTTGGGTAGTAGTATCCTTCAGCTGCATAGCTGTCCACTGAATGGTAAGTGTCCACTTGGCTTCTTGAGACATCTATTTGCCATATATATATATCTTTGTGTATGAGGTTTCATAATCAGTGTTAAGGAAGTATGAGGATGTGTTGAACCATGACTTCAACCAAATTTTATTGTTTAAAATTATGTCGGCAGAGCATGTTATGTACATATGACAGCAGTACATCTTTTTCTTATTTTTGCCTTAACTCTCCTTTGATATACCACACACAAGATTTTATTCTTATGTGCACTTTTTACATTTTTGTGTTGCACCATCTCTAAATGCATTTTTCCATTCATCTGTCATCTTCAATTTCATTAAACAATTTTGCCAGTTGGCAAGTCATTGTTATGCAATTTATTAAAATAAAAAAATACTTGTGTATTAATGTACAATTGTTACGAACTATCCCATCCTTAGTCCTTCATATGTGTTGGGATTATGGGAAAAAACCCAGCACCTGACCCTTTGTAATGTCAGATGTTTGTTGGTTTTACCATTATTACTTGACGAGGCAGAAGGAATTAAGGTTTGTAAAGTGTCATGATAGGTTTGATTGTTGTGTATTAGTGGTGCTCATTTAAATCAATGCAAGTGGGGTTATTTGTCAAATGTTATTCCTTGTCCTGCACTCCTCTGAGGAGCTTTTAGGACATAAGTACAGTATACATTCCATAATATTATTTAGAGCATGATGAGTGGTTTTGTGAAAACCTTCCTCAAACAGACATCTAGCAAAGGTTTGGTGTCGGTTTTGAACTGCACATGCATGCTAGTAATGGATATACACATTTCCAAATTTTGTGAATGAATGTAATTATTTATTGTAAAAAAAGTTTCTTCACTCTTCAGTAATTTTTTATTTAGATCTTCCATATTATATTTTATATATTTCCAAGTAAATCTATTACCTGGTTTTTATAACAGTTATACTAAGCCAATATTTTGGTAATAGAGTAAAAAATAGTCATAATTGTAACAGCAATAATCAAATGTCACAGGTCAATTGTATGCAATTTATTAGACTAAATAAAACTATATGTAATAGGTTTGAATGTAATTCATTTGTCTCTCTGATATTTCTGCTCTGTGTGTGAAATGAGAAGAAATATGCACAATTCATACATGCATTGTAGAGGCATTCTTCCCAAATCATGGTAAATTACTAATTCTAAAACTTTTCTTGGAAGCCCTATTGATATGGCTAGAAATTTTGCAATGAAATATAATGGAAAGCTCATGTTTTATTCGTAGAAAGGTGGCATTCTTCTTATGTTAATGTGGAACTGCTGCTTGCATTATTTGAGCCATCATAGCCTTATTTCCATTTGCCCAAAAAGTCCTTTGTACCATACTTCATGACAATCCACTCAATAGTTTCTGAGATGAAACATGCAGACAGGCATGACCTTGCCTTAATGCAGGGTTTCTCAAACTTTTTTGGCCACATACCCCCTAGGACCCAATCAATCAATTAAAGTACCCCCTTATAAATAATACAAGTATTACACAAAATACACATTTAAAAATCAACGAGTTTACATATAATAAATAGCACTTATTGAGATGAATGTGGCTGTTTTCCAAGACATAAAGAAACATTCGTTTACTCGATTGAAGAAAGCCTCAACTCTAAGTCAGGTTCGACATGCAATTTTTTGTCAATTAAACTCTGGCGAAAATCCAGATTCGCACATGCACGTTGTTGAGAAAGAAATGAATATTTTTATTGCTCTTTTAGCCACTTCTCCATACTCGTTCAATAATTTTACCCAGAAAGCAATCAAAGATTCCTTTGAGAATTTAATTTCAAGTCATCCTCGGTAGAAATAGCCATGAGGTGTTTTGCTCTTTTCCTGTTACATGTGGAATCAAAAAATCCCATAAAATGGATTGCGTCCACTTCTGGAAAATATTCTTGTAATTTTTCCTTGAGTTCTTCCAAATGTTCCTTTCTATATGACAAATCCAAACAGAGGAATAGAAACTTGTACGTATTTCACATTTGCCATTTTGGTTTCACCTAATTTTATGACTTAATCCGTAACACGTCTTGTCCCTTGGTCAGTGAAAGCAAACAAAATACTTAAGCCACCACCATCAGTGATAAGGCTGCAGTTTACTATTATTTATGCATTCAATGTTTTTAGAGACCAAATATGCTATATTTATATGCGCACACACTGAAGAAATTTGTTGTAAAACAACATCCAAGTGAAAAAAGCTGATTTGGAGTGTCCAGTGTCGTAATATCAATAATTACATAAATTTTCTAAAGTACCCCCTAGTGCCTTTAAAACTACCCCCAGGGGTACGTGCACCCCACTTTGGGAAACCCTTCCTTAATGCATTCATATTTTTACCCTTTGTACAAAAACACTTGTAAAGAGTGAAAGGATTAGAAATTAGAAGAGGATTGAAAGAGAGAGAAAAGAGTATGTTTATAATTAATTTGAGATGTACAAAACTGCTAATCTTAGTAAATAAGTTTAGTTAAGAACTACAGCAAACCCTCATTAGTACAAACTCACCTAATACTAACATCCTGTTTACGTGAAACATTGCTGCACTGAAACAATGGTTTTCTCTCACTCCTAGAATGAGAACACGAAATATTAGGATGGGCCCTTGAGTGTCAAGAAAGTGATATTTTTTATTTGATCTTTGCACCCCAAGAAAAATCACTGGCCAGACAATTCAAGTTTCTTCCTCTTACCAAGCAGACAAAAAAATATTTGTCTGCATCCCTCTGTCTTCCTCTTTTGAGTTATGTAAGTGCTCAAAATGGATAGTGGAAGTTGCAAAAGAAGTCAAACTTCAATTACACTCCAAATGAAAATACTAGAGGATGTGAAATGGATTCCAAAAGCAAGAATTACGGATAAATAAAAATTCTGAAGTTGGCACTTTCCACAGTTATAAAAATACACAGTAGATAGAACAAGCTGGAGCTGGAAGACCAATAAAAATGGCAGCTTCATTTGCTGATATGTGGAAAAACATGTTTTATTTAGAATTGTAACCATAAAATTCTTTATAAACTTCGTAATATAATTATGACATTAAGTAATTTATCCAATGATTACCTTAAAAATGTAAACTTTCTAACTAAAGTCATTTGCTCAATCTTAATTTGAAGGCACCTCCCAAAGCTTTTTCAAAAATTTCTCCTGCAGTGTTATTGGTGACATTAAAGAATAGTTAAGTGTTATTGGTGACATTAAAGAATAGTTAAATTTTAACATTCTGTCTATAACCGTTTTCTCAGAATCTTAATATAAAATATTTGAAGGCACCTCCTGCCACCCACCGTTTTTTCAAGAATATTCTTTGGCAGCGTAATCAATTGCATCATAAATCACCTCAGTCTTATATCACTTACCTCTTCCTTGTATTTTCATTTAATTGATTAGACAGAGAGAGTGAAAACATAAGCGCATTTATAAAATAAAACTCTCTCAAGGCACAAGAAAAAGAACCAACTGTTATTCCAAATAAGACTTAAAGGTTAATTGATTGGTATGTGGAGTTGAAAAGAAAAAGGGCAAGCAAACACGCATTGACTGCTGCAAGAAGCCTAGCATAACGTCTCTTCTTTGAAGAAAATCCCCCTTTATAGAAGTGAAGTATTAAAAAAGTGTGTTGTTTGCTCAATGAATGGAATATAAAAAGAGACTTGCTACCCAGTGGCGGATTTGGAAATTTCCCACCTCTAGGCCAAATTATTTTTCCAGCCCCTTTATGGCAATTTTTTCCTAAAAAAATGTATTCAGTTTGTCTGTCTGTCCATCTGCAGGTCGTCATAGTATCATTCATCAAAAGCATGTGTAATATTATTTTTTCATTCCTTCCCTCAAATGTTTTTATAGCCACCCTGAAATCTCACCTACCCGAGGCCATTGCCTATTTTGGCCTTATTACAAATCTGCTAATGATCCTACCCAGTGCTTGAGGTGGAAGAAAAAAAGAAGTATGGTATGCCATGATTTTGAATGATGAAATCTCCAAATCCCCCCTTTGCTCGCTGTTTCTTCGTTCCTACCATGTACTTATTGGATTTAGATTAGTTTAATGGGAATATGCTTTGAATATGAGTTTAATGAATATATTTTATAAGGGATGTATGTTTGGTTTTTAATAACAAATTAAGAAAATTAGTTGAATAACTCAATAAAAAATAAACTTGGCTGAAATTCCCAGAGATTAAAAATGGCTGAGGTGTAGTGTTAAAGAGAGAGAGACAACCAGAAATAGTATTTTAGTAATATAAATAAAAAAATATAAATCACATGAATACTGCGTTCGATTTATTTGTATTAAATTCATATCTTCGGTCATTTCGAGTAAGTTTTAATCTTATTTTCGATATTTAAGCCTTTATTTAAGTGCATATGTGTGGAAATTACCGAGGATAACAATATTGGTAACCATGGAATCTTATTATTGAAATGTTAAAAATTTACCAAAACTTGAGTATAAATTCAAAATAGGAGCAAATTCGAATGAGATTGAGTATTTGATGCTAAGAATAAGAATCCTCATTCATTTTGGTGTGTTTTAGTGCAAATTTCGTGTCGATAACTTAATTTAAATATATTTTAAAGAGTAAAAGAATGAAAGCCTTCAAATCAAAAAGGTGAGTTTTACGTGTTATCTTATGGGAAACGACATTCATCCTCTGGAGTTGAACCCGTGACCTTTTTCAAAATTTTTTTAGTCATAACGTAAAGATTCATCAACACCGAAATCCTGAGAAATTTCAGGCTTCTAAGTTTATTTCTAATCGAGTTATTAACAAAATTAGAGCATTACGCATGACCATGATATGATGACCATTATGATTTTATAATATAGAGCAGGGGTGGCCAACCTGCGGCACGCATGCCACTAGCGGCACGCGAAGCTCTTGTTAGTGGCACGCCTCCTGATTTTGAAAAAATAAAATAAAATGTATAGAAATAAATTGAAAAATGTCAACGTTAACATTCTAGGTTCTACAAAGCTGTTCTTTGACAACAGACTGAGTATTGTGTGTGTGCAGCTAATTTAATCCAACGGAATGAGAACGTATTATAAGAAAATTGAGTATACAAACTAGTCACTGTTTTCGAGACTGAGTTGGCCTTCTCTTGTTTTCTAGGTAGTTATCTAAACATTTCAAAATAACTTCCCCAATCTTATACGTATATATAGTATACAGGTATAAATGAATTAACGGAGCCTCTGGGAACGAAGCTCCTTTATAACGAAGTCGGAAATTCCACAGTGAAAATTCAAAAAATTCGAAAATGTTGCGAATTAGTGTTTGCTTGTTATATGGCTGCTCAGATGGACGAGACAGAATTGATACTGGTGCTACTTACATTTCAAAGCTTCAATAACATAGTATCATATGTTCACAAAATTTCAGCTACTATATTAGAATGTTACTATATTCTCGCCCTAGATCCTTTAAGAACCATGAGAATGAGTTGGTCTGACTCTTTATCTTGAATTAGCCAGTTTAAGTAACCTCTATTTTTCATATTGAAATGGGGCGTAGGTTAATTTAACATTTTTACTATTTTCTGATAGGGATAAAGTCAATGTCAAACTTTAAACCAGCATCCGCAAAAGACACAGGCAGGTCCATCTTCTCAGCAAGAATTGTGACTGATCCACCGTGTATCTCTTGCTGTCTCGACAACTAACAACATGAAAACGGAGGAGTAGAGCTGCAGTAATAACGACATTTTATTAATTTATATTATTAACCAATTAAAATTGTACCTTTAGTATGTTATTAGTTCATATGTTTTGAAAGCAGCTGATAAACTTTTTAAAATGTCATTTCACTTTTGCCAGAAATCTTGGTTTAGTATATCATATTCATTTTTGATAGTATTAATGACCTTAAAAACATTCCAACCGGCAGTCAAAAGGGCCATCTTCGATGCCTGCATTGCCCCAGTCACTTAGACTAACACTAATGCAAAAATACGCATAGGTGGCATGGGACACATTTTCAGCATAATATGTGGTTGGCCACCCCTGATATAGAGAGATAAGTTATATATGGGACTGTTGTTTGGTATATATGTAACTTTAGGCTGGTTTAACATACATAGGAGTAAAATATGGACTATATATGTATTATATTACTTATCAAAATTAATATGTTCTGTGTTAAATTACATCATGGTAGGCTAAGGGTTAACCGGATATGAACCCCTTTACTAATATACCGATGGAAAAGCACCATCTTTTGCTTGCCTGTATTATGCAACCCTAAAATATTTCAGATTTGATATTTTTTGATACCTCAAAAGGTATTCAAGGCCAAAGACATTTCACTGTGTGCAAGTCTTCCAATTGTGATTGGAAACCAAACTTGAAAATTTCCAACGCCAAGGCATTAGTGTTAATGAATTCACAAGGTAGCAATATGATTTAACATCTACTATGGTTTCTGACCATCTTAAAAAGAACTGGTATGCCATACCGCCCCATACCATCCAGGGGTGTGCTGCCAAATATATAGTCGCGATTATCGCCGCCCCTGGCAGTTAGGCATCCCATCCATCATAGATTTCGTGACTTTTTTTGCAGCCATTAGATCGCGTTACCTGATCTTTGGGGGAATTAGAACGGATTTCAATAAAAAAATAATAATCTCTATCTCTATATATTGGCCGATTTTCACGAAACTTTCACTGAAAGATTCAGCAGTATCTCCAATAGGTTTTAGGCTTAATTTTATTCTTCTAACATAAGCCGTTTCAAAGTTATGGCGATTTTTCCGTGAACACCCATTTTCCGTCAGCGAGAAAAGCAACTCCAGGCAATGTTCACGTGTGCCACTTACTGCGCTATCTACTTCTTCCCGGTGGCGATCTTAGGAACTAGGATCTTCCTCCTATCCCCGCCTTCCCCTCTCACGCTCTCCTCTCGCCTCCGCAAACACCCATTTTCCTGCGCTACTTTATGATGTTCAAGAGGGGCGGGTGGTGGGAGGGGTACTGAGCTACGAATTTCATGCGTTTACGTACGAGTGAACACTTTTTAATACATTCTTCTTACTTGCCTAACTTTTCTTCTGATATACCTACCATACATCATTGATGTCACTAAAATTTCTATTCTTTAATTTAAATTACCATTTTGACTAATAAAATTTTGTGCATATACCTTTAAGAAAATGCCCGGAATTGGGCGATTGTCCGGTTCAGCAAGGCGGAGTCGTCGTTTTAGAGAAAATGGATTTACAACTTCACACCAAAATCGTCTAGAAAATGAACGAGAGCGATCTTCTTTATGGCGAGAACAATTAGAAAATCCCAATTGGTCCCTTATTAATGAGAGGGAGAGAGAGCGTCGAGCACGCGAAACGACAAATGCCTGGGAAGCTCACCTTGAAAGTCAGCGGCTTCACTGTGGGGTTCAATGGGCAAATCGATTTGAAAGAGGACATATTTGAGCACTAACAACAGTGGCACTCGTATCCAGATTCTTTCAGATACCATCAACAAGAAGGAAGCAGGGAATGTATGGTAGGTGCGGGACCATTATGGACAGAAACAAACGGATTTTAAAAACATCAAATTTGATGGCGTGTGTGAGATCAGTATGCAATGTCCAACAGCTTCCAATGGCTTCTCATGAAAATTTGTACTATGGAGAATAAAAGCAGGGCTAATAGGAAGTGAAACAATAAACTTCGAAAAATATATTTTTTTCTGCCTTTTTCCGATTCTGACCCACTGTGCAGTGGTGTATTGGGGCCAGAACGGCATTCCGGTACTTTTTCTTGAGCCGGTTCGCATACCACCTCTATTACACACCACCAATTTGACATTAAATAAATATTTGTTTTTACTTTATTGGTGAAATAAATAGGAAATGAGCAAATTTAGGAGAAATTTAAGAAAAACATAACCAAGCCCTTGCCTAAGGTGACCAGACGTCCTGCTTTTTGACAATCTGTCCCGCTGCCCACCCCGATCCAGAAATGTCCCGCTTTTTAACAGTCATGAAAGAAAAGTAGGAACAATCGCTATCGATAATCATCGTTTCATTATCAATCGTCGAAGCCCCGGAAATACAGACATTCTGTCTTCTCTAATGCAGCATTTACCTAGTATGTAATGCAAATTAACTTTGTAACTCACCTCACCGTCTCACTGATCTAGAGGGCATAATTGTTTGATCATGTCACAGTGCAAACTAGTATGTCTCATTCGTCATTCCTCTAGTGACTTTTCTTTTATTTGGAGAATACCCGCTGTGTTGTTTCCTGTTACTATAAAAGTTCACCCTCTTGAAGAAACACTTACTGGCTGCTGTTACACAGAACACATGTGCCCTTGGAGAGATTTTCCTTCTTCAGACAACCTTTCAAGGGCGGCACGTTAAAAAGGCATTTTATAATTTTTTTCAATATATTTTATGTTTTTCTAATAATAAAATTTTTTGAGTTTCCAAATAATTTTCTCTAAATATTTATCTTTATTTTAGGGATGATATAAAAAAATTCTTAAGGAACATTTGTGAGTCCCTAGCTTTTATGGACCCAGCGCACATGCGCCATGGTTAATCCAGCACAGCCCCAGATGTGTAGAAACAAGCTTTTCAAAAGTTGGGAGACTTTGTTTATTTAGTATCACCCTCTGATTTAACAAGGTATGGTTGACTGCTAGAAGAAATACTGTTTGAGAAAGTGATTCCATTGATGACCTAAGATATTCTGTGCAAGAAGGAGAATTAAAATCTATTGTGTTGTTAATATGTTCTAGTGTAGAAGTTAATGTGTACATTAGTTAAGTCTGTGCGAAAATAAAGAAACTCTGCGTAACAGTCATTAGACATGTCGGCTGCAGTCGCGCAAATAACAATAAAAATACGTGATTATAACGATCTATTTTATACCACGAGATTTTTGATTACTCTGTGGCCCTTGTAGTCCAACAAACTATTACTGCCACAAAGGGTTTAACTAATCAACATCAATAAAATTTTGTGTTTAAATAAAGTCACATGTGTTAATTTATAATGAAGATTTAAATCTTAATAAAAATTAGTGATATATAAAAACCGTGAAAATGAGTAAAAAACATAAACAAACAATGTTAAATTCGTTTTTTAATAAAAAACTTAAATTAGAAAAATCACAAGAACTTATTAGTGATAGTACAATACCAAACAATGAGTGTGAAGCAGAAACATTACCATCTACGAGTAATCCTACTTCTGAGAGTGTTGCAGTGTTTAATAAGAAAAGTGAATGTGAAAATAATGCATTTAAGTCTTTATGGCCAAAAATTTGAACTTCCGATATGTGGGAGGATAAAAAGAAGTCTTACATGTGGCTTGTCTGTGATTCTGAAAAAATAGAATGTTCAACCTACTCTAATGTAAAAAATCTAGGTTCATTAAAATTGCAGGGAGCAAGTATTTCAAAGGAATGGAGTTCTGTTTCAATATTTTATAACGGAAATATACAATCAGTGCAACTGACATCTCTAAGAAAAAAAATTTTTGAACATTCAAAATCACACTCCCATATCAGTGCCCAAAAAATTCTTCAGGTTTCTAAAACGCAAATTATTGAAAAAATTGTAGATCGTCTAAATGAATCGGAAGTTAATGCTACTGAAAAAAATTCTAAAGCTGCATATTATATTGCAAAACATAATAAACCATATTCTGATCATTTTGATTTATTACAATTACAGGAATTAAATGGTTCACAGATTCCACATGGTTTACTTTCTCGATTAAGTGCTACCAATATAATTGATCATATAGCGCAAGAAATGAAATCTGGAGTCTGCAAACGGATTATCGAAATAAATGGAAAAATATCTGTTCTCATTGAAGAATCTACCACCCTTATTGTTAGTAGAAAATCGTCATTAATAGTGTATTTAAAATGCAAGACCGATAAGTTAAAAGATCCACATTTTTTGTTTTTAGAAATAATTGAATTGCCTGACTAAACGGTCAGTAGTATTACTGAAAATCTTCTTAATTGTCTTAGCTCATATGAATTTGACAATATTTACTAAAAATGTAATTTCATTGCTTTCACATGTGATGGAGCTGGCGTAATGTTAGAAAAGAAGTCCGTGGTAGCTCAACGACTACTGCAAAAATACCCAAACGTTGTTTGGCATTGCCTAAACCATCGTTTGGAATTGACAATTGGTGATGCAATATCGGAAGTGCACGGTGTAAACCATTTTCAAATATTTATGGACAAGCTCTACCCTTTGTAGAGTCAATCTCCGAAAAATCAAAGAGAAATTGAAGAGTGCGCGACTAGTCTTGGTGCAGAGGTAAAAATTGTCCGTGTCTTAGGAGTAAGATGGGTTGCAAGTTCATTTAAAACTGTGTCAGCTGTTGTGCAAAACCATGCATCACTCTGCAATCACTTTAAGTTTGGTAATACAGATAAAAATCGAAGTAAAACTGAGCAATGCACATTCAATGGACTTTATAAGCGTATATCATCAAAGCAATTTCTCCTAGATTTAGCACTTATGTATGACATACTTTTTGAATTATCCCTTCTTTCCGAGTCGTTACAAAAATGAGAAATTATGATCGTTCATGCAGACAAGCTAATTCGTCGAACAATTCGTTTTTTAGAGTCAATGAAAGACGGTAAAATGGGCAAATAACTATTCGAAGCTGAAAATGCTGCAAAAGAAATGAAATTTTTATCAGTAGCTCTCACAGATAATAATAAAATTGTTTCAATTAATAAAGATCAATTTTTAACAAGCATCATATCCAATATGAATCGTCGTTTATTCTCAGCTTCATCAAATCTTTCTGAAACAGATAATTTTCAGTCAAATATAATTCATGAACTTTGTGTCCTGGAAGCAAGTGAGTGGCCAGCTGATAGAGATCTAGGCTTAGGAGAAATTGAAATAGAATCACTTAGCAAGTTTGTCATTTAAAAAAACTCTAAATGCATATAGAGACTTCCTTGATAACAGTGGATGACTTATCCCAGCAGATTTCCGTGATTTGATACAATGTTCGAAAATGATACCAGTTAGTTCTTCTGAATGTGAGTGAGTTTTTAGTAGTATGAATTTAATCATAACAGAAACGAGGTCCAGACTGTTAATAAAGCATATATCAAATCTCATGTTCATAAAACTTCACGGTCCTCCAATACAAGATTGGAAGCCAGAAGATTATGTACGTAAGTGGCTTAGGTGTCATCGTTCAGCAATTGTCAACCAAACAAAAATAGCAAAGCCTAAAGACATTGTTGCAGATCAAGTTTGGCAGTTCCTTTAGGTTTAGGTTCATCAGGACAAATCTGGAATCTCTGTATCGAATTAGGTATTATGTGATATTAATTTAGTAAGTTTCTAGTTATATGTGTATTTTAATAGATGCAATAAAGTTACAATAAAAATGTTATTTGTGCAATAATTAACAAATAATAATTGTTGTGCTATGTAAATAATTAAATACATTAATCAAATATTATGTCATATTTTATTGTATATATTACAATAGAGTTCACTAGCTTCGCTCCAAGCGCTATGTGTTTATTTAATAAAAACCATGTTTTGTTTTACAAGTGCCCTTGGAAAAAATGCCATAAAATATGTTAAAATGGCATAAAGAGATTCTTTATGCCATTTTAACAATTTTATAATTTTATACAATTTAGCAATTTTATAGAATTTAAGAATTGATGACATGACATGTGATTGTTAGTGACTGACATAATAAATGACGATCTAACAATAATAGTATAGATAGATATAGATTTGTAATTAGATTCTCCCTACTTTCCTGTCCAGCTACTGTACTGGGACTTTTATTTTTAGCAATACAACACTGCTTGGGACACATCCCCTTTCCAAACATTTCAGTCCGAAATGCACCCAGACAAAGCTGGGTACAAAAAGCTAGTATTGAAAATAAAAATAAAAAATTTTATTTTAAATGTTTAAATATCATTAATGACTAATAAATCAAGGGTGGTGACTTCGAATAAGCATATACACTATTGTTTGGCATCTTTCAGATAATAAATTTCTGCATAACACGATTTAGAAAGTGCCCTTAAACTTTTGGCGTCCCATTATTGTTAGACTGTGATGCTTCACTAACCTCAGGATAATGTGGAATGCTTAGCTCAACAACCAGCTCATCGAGCATAAAAAAATTTAACAAACGCATCTCATACAAGGGCAAGCCAAAGCAGAGGTTTTCAACCAGTGGTACACGTACTCCTAGGAGTGCATCAAGAGTTTTGAAGGGGTATGCAAAAGTGTAAAAGGTCCCCACCATACTTTACCCCATCAAGCATTCCTTTACTTCCTCCAACTCCATCGTCATCTGTTACAATTAACTAGATTCTTTGTTATCAAACCAAATTTATTCTTAAATATTTCAACATTTTTTGGTAAGGGTTTGAAGAGCTCTTCAGGTAACATGTTCCAATCCCTGATTCTCCTATTAAGAAAAGAATATTTGGCAACATTTGTTTTTTGAGGCCTCAATTTAATTTTAAACTTGTGTCCATTTTTCCCAATAAACTGACTTCTCTATGCTGCTCCTTAGCTCTTCCCATGCCTTATTTTCACCAAATACCTGGAATATACTCCATAATCTATTAACCCTCCTCCTGTTCTCAAGCATTTCCCAACCTAAAATTTTAGTCATTTCGGTTACACTATCTCTCTTGTTGAATCTTCCTAAGGTACGCTGCCTTTCTTTGCACTTCATTTTGCATAAAAATTGTAGCTAATGTATTCTGTCAACTTTATTTGTCTATTTTGCAGAAACAGGTTTTGTTTGATTAATGTGATACATCAGCAGATGTTTAGTAAATCATTGAAGTCTGCCCTCTTAATTATATTAAACAGTTTTTTTTAATTTGCTTATTCATTTGGTCTGACCCACTAACTCCTTCTAAACGAAAGCAGATAGAAACTTCATTTTTTGGCCAATTGATTTATTTAGTATTTTGTCTTGTTGTGCATGTTTTCTTGTGGAGGTCAGCCTGTCCATGTGCTAACTCCTACAAGATAGCAGCCAGTGACTTCATTTTCTTATCAATTGATTTTACCTTGTTGTGCACATTTTCTTGTGGAAGTACAGTACATCTGTCTGTCTAAATATTTTATAATATTATTTCAGACTAATCATGCTATCATAGATGCATTTTAACATTCTGTATTAACAAATTTTTTTGAAAAAACCACCATTTACTGTCTGCTCATCTTTTGCATAAGTACATGCAGTAGCACATTTAGGCATAGGCGCACTAGGCACATGCCTAGGGGCCCCAGTACACAATTTTCTAGCAATAACGGCCCCATAATACTACAGTGCCTAGGGGCCTCAACTGATATAAACGAGCCACTGTGTATAAGGGGGAATATAAAAATGTCCAGCCTCCTGATTAATCTGGACATGGATAATAGGAGTTCTACTGTATTTGTTATTAGTTATTCACCTTGAACCTCGAAAATTCTCAACTCTGGAAGTCAGTGATGTAGTTTTCCTTTTTATGGCTTTATTTTCTTTACTGTATTACCTACTTGCTTTGTTTCACCAGTTATTTATTTTTATTTTTCACAAGCTCATAAACAGCACTTTACAACCTTTTACAACGTGCGTAATAACAATAACAAAGACAAACACATATGACCATGCCCTAGGCAGGCATGATTCGAACCCGCGACCGTGGTATTGGGAGCTAGATATGCTAACCACACCTCTACCAAGGCCAGCTATGTAGTTCCTATTGTTGCACTGACCATGCCACCAGGCACACAGCCTAACTGCCTTTTAAATGTAATGAATTAATAAATCTTATAAATTTTTATTGAAAAAATAAATTTGAAATCAAGTTTTGAACTATTTGTTATTCTTGACTCAAATATTAAATATTGGTGTAATATTCCAATTGGCTGGGCTGTTCCTAGGGTATGGCAAATCGGGGCAGTCGCCCCGGGCCCCATGTCAAAAGGGGCTATGCAGCAAGACGAAGATAGCTGCTAAGCGTGGACAACACTCATGGTAACCCGAAATCTGCCTTTATCTCATGATTCAATCCTGCCCACTGAACTAAAAGTATTCAATGTCTATCCTTTCAAAGCTTCTAGTTAACATCTTTTGCTTACAGTGTAAATGTAAACAGACTTCCTTTATTTAACCTTCCAAAAACACACTGGGTTCCCAGGGACCCGTGTTTCGTTCCGGAGTTCGTGGAAGGCTAAGTGTGCACCCGGTACGTTTTGGACTTTATAAATTCAGTTGGTACCCTATCTGCCTTATCACATGTGCCTGAGCACCAGTGGCAATCTGATCATCCACAGTAAACATTCAAAATAGAGTTGGGGTCCATTGGACCCCAGTGTGTCATTCGTGTTACTCATTTCTATAAAAATATTTTTTTTGTTGGCGTACATTTTTTGTTGTAAGCATCATATTTCCACCTCTGATATCTAATTGTGTCTTTGTTTATTGTATTTAGTTTGGTTTTGAAACTAGCTACTTCTTTGTCTTTGTAGATCAGGCTCTCATGTCACTGACAACGCATTTTGAACAAATGGAAGAGAATACAGGTAATTTTGCGTTCTTATATGATTTTTAAAAAACTTAGAGAATTAACAGAAGACAAAATGAAAAAAGTGTATAAATTTGAAGAACATATTGAGTGATAAAGATTAACACGACATCTACACTACAGACCTTTTCTCAGAAATGCGTGTGCTTTGACAGTTGATCCCCCAAGGAATGAAAAATGCATTTGAAATCTTTACGTCTCTTAAGTCTTTAAATGGCTCATTCCCAATTACAGAGATAGCATAGAGAATTTTGTTAACTAATCCAGTCACAGTGGCATCAGCAGAGCAAAGTTTTCAAAACTTAAAATAATAAAACAACTATCTTAGGACAGCAATGTCCCAAAAGAGATTGAGTGGATTGGCTATGCCTCAGATTTAGATTACAATGATCAGATAGCAGAGTTTGCTGCAAGAAAGTTGAGGAAGTTGAATTTCTGAAAGTAGGTAGAGTAATAAACAATGAGTTTTTATTCTACCTTAGTATTAAGTTGACCCCACTGATTATATGTTGCCATTCAATTGAGATTTCTGTATGTTTATATTCATATCAAAATTGCAGGTAGACATTCAGTTTTCTAGAGCCATTTGTGACAATAATGAACATAGATCATTATGAATCAGGCATAAATGATCAAATTATTGTTGGTTTTCCTAACAAAGGACTTGTTTTTGTTCTTGAACATCAGAAGTGATTCCTCGTTTAATAAACACAATAAGAAATATATGTATGTTTAAATTATACAATAAAATATACAATATTTTTTACAATTGTTTAGTGCACGAATTATACCTTGATGAATTTAGATTGCAAATGCTGATCACCCCACACCTGCCTAGGGAAGGTCCTGCCAATTGGGTTGCCTTTGTTCTTCAATTAGCAGGGACATCTGTCCTCCACCCTGCCACACATCTTTTAGCATTTTCGTATCGTCGGCCCTTTAGTATTTCTGCCCTTTGGGTCTTGCCTATCTGCCAGCCCTTTGACCGCCTTTGACCCAGAACCCCAAAAGTGTGAAGGTAATATTAGCATAACACACGTTAAATTCTCACTTTCAAAAGCCAGAGTTAAAACGCAAACGTTAAAAATCAATAACCCAATAAGGAAAAAGTATTGGCAGCGGTGGGATTCGAACCCACGCCCTTTCGGACTGGTGCCTAAAACCAGCGCCTTAGACCGCTCGGCCACGCTACCATGTGCGGAGGTTGGGAAGATTTCGTAGTTTTATTGGAAGTTCACTATTATTTTATTTTTATCTACGTTAAATTTTTATTCGGCAAACTGTGAAAAATGTTTTTTATTCCACAAGGAAAATGTTTCCTTTAAGGAATGGGAGTTACATGTGCGGTTGTCAACGTTCGGATGTCTTAATATCGTAACTATCGATTGTCAACGAGTTGTCACCATGGAGGATTGTTGACGTACAAACATTCGGTAATGTAGTAAATTTATTCGTTTATAATTGTTTCACACTATGTCTGCTTTAGAAAAACTGAAGAATGAACTTGTTAAATACGGGCAGCAGCATCTTCTTCAGTTTTGGGACGACCTCAACGAAGAGGAAAGAAATGAGTTCGTTGAAGATTTATCAGAGATTGATTTCGAAGATGTTATTAGTCTCTTTCGTAAGGCCATGGAAATGCCGAAAGAGGAACAGGGAAAGGTTGTTTTTCAAGTATCTTAATTTTGAAGTTTCCGTTGTTTTAATTAATTCATCCAGTAAAGAATTGACTGTACACCGGTTATCAGCTACCAGCGCATTTTTACCATTTATAAGCATGTGTACGCTGATGTTTTTTATTAAGAATACGATTGTTTTTAGTCAGATGAACGTTTGAAACCAATACCAGCGGACTGGCGCGGTTCAATTACAAAATCAAGTCAAGCCACCCTGAAAAATTATGAAGAGAGTGGACTTAAACAAATAGCGAAAGGAAAAGTGGCAGTTCTTTTACTCGCAGGTGGTCAGGGTACTCGATTAGGTGTGCCATATCCAAAAGGTATTAACGATTTAACGGTTATACTATTATCTACATACTGTGTTCAGAATTTCAGTTATTGTTACTCAGATTAATAACATTAACCTTGTTAGCTTCGCGTAGGCTGTATTTTCACTTGATGTATATGTAACATTTTAAATATTGATAAGGTGACCGGGGAACTCGGTTTTCCGGGAACTGCTCTGAGTTTCAGTGTCATGTTCCAGTTATATTGAAGTGCTTTTTCTAATGCATTTTTATGTATGAAATGCATTTATGCATTTGTAATGGCCTTTATGTTTATTTAAATGGGAATGTATATTTGTTAGACACATTATTAGTTACTCGTAGTCAAATTCCATTATAAGTTCTTACATATATCAATACTATTATTTAAGATTATTTTTATTATACTTTGTTAATGACAAATCTTCCAACATATACAGTATTCCAAAAAATAATCTCTTGGATTATCACAGTATTGTGTCTTATTAGCTATATTATTACTATGGTGTTGTTATGAAATTTTCTTTTTTATTTTATGATAACTAGGGATGTATGATGTTGGATTGCCCTCCCGAAAAACTCTGTATCAACTTCAAGCAGAACGAATCCAATGCCTTGAGAGATTGGCATGGGAGCAAGCAAGAAAAGAAAATGAATTTATGCAACCGAAGCAAGGATTGATTCCTTGGCTTGTAATGACCAGTGAACACACTAAAGAAGCAACCCAGGATTTCTTTGCTGAGAATAATTATTTCGGCCTTTGTGCAGAGAATGTGATAATTTTTGAACAGGGGATGCTGCCATGTTTTACTGAATCAGGAAAAATAATTTTGGAGTCCTGCAACAGGTTTGTAGTGTTTAATGTAAATTACAATTCATATTTTTCTTTTGTAATATTTGGTTTTGAAAAACAACATCCTGGTCCAGGATTGGCATAATGGGTTATGTAAGGTATGTTGTGCTTAGGAGCCCAAAAATGGTTCCACCCTGTCCACTCTTAAGTTTTGTTAACTTATATACAGGTGTGTTACTTCAAACTTATAATAAAGAATATTACGTTGTTAGTACAGTAATCTCTCAGTTATCCGACACTTGGGCAACCGGAATTCTCAAGCTACCTGCATCTCTTGCCTTTCAGTTTTTTATTACATCTAATTTGGAATGTTCCAGCTAAAATGGGTGTTTTCGGCAATTTTTTGCTTACATCTAATTCGGAATGCTACCGCTAAAATTGGTGTTTTTGGCAGTCGCAATATGCAATTGTAAATGATTCTTGGACTCAGTGTTTATGTTAAATAAAATATCTCGCACACCCTTTTTAAATGCCTCCTAAAACTCCAATATGCACTAAAGGTGATAAAAGGAAACAGATTGTGCTAACCTTAACCCAGAAACGTGATATAACAAAACGTTTAGAGAAAGTTGAGAACTGCAATAGTTAGTTAGTTATTTATTAACTGCAAAAAAGCAAAACTTAATAGTATGGCTTTTAAGTCAATTTGATTGAATGTTGTAATTTAAAAATATTTTACTTTGTATTTTTCCCCACTTTATCTTTATTATACTAGTTCAAATCTCTGCTGTGGGGGGCTGTCAGACTGATTTATTTGGGATATTTAAATGCTATATTTTAATTTTTGAGTAAATTATCATATCTCAGTAACTAATAATGGTATAACCTTCAAATAATAATTATCTTATAGAAAAAATATTGACGTTACGTAGTTAAAGTTACTTGCTCAACAAATTCATAGTAAAACTACATTTTTATGGTAATATACTGGTGGTAAGCATCCTCACAAACCTTGGTCACACACTATTCTTCAGCCACTTGTTACTCTACCTCATCCTCTTCATTAAACTCATCATATGTATCAGAATCACTATCGCAATAGTACTCTTCTGTCTTCCCCATTTTCCTTTTTGAGGCCATTGCATATGAAATTACTTTATAATAAACTTACTTTATGTCGCACAAGTCAAGCACTGGCCGACAGCTAAATGATATTGACTTAGGAAGATCCTAACACCACGCAACAGGATAAAAAGAAAAGACAAAAGAACATGAGATAAACCCAGGGTCAGGAGGATGAAGTATGTAAATGAAGATGGAAAAACAAAATCCAGAAGCATTCTCACAAATTGGACCTCTGCTTAGTCAACCTTTCAAGTGGTAAACAAACTCGATCTCGATGATAAGCTTAGCAAGGCACACTACCTCTATATGGTGGTGAATAATCATCTCTGAAGAGTGTGTTCAAGAGAGAAACCCAGGTGTCCAGGTGCTGGTTGGGAGATGATGAATAATCATCTCTGAAGAGTGTGTTCAAGAGGGAAACCCGGGTGTCCGAAAAATTAAGCCTCTCAACAAACATGAGAGTATATTTAAAAGAGGATGATAAAGCCGGTGAATTTGTAGAATTTCTTGCTCTACCCCGCGTAACATATGCTGATCTAGCAGATCTTAAAGGTTCTTAATTAAACATTCAAGCATTTATTTATTTTTTGAACATATTTTTTAATCAAAGATTTCTCTAAAGACACAATTGTTAATTTCTGGGTTCTTTCCTGACACTACAGTAAGCGAATGAAACGATCTGACTCTTGATAGAGGAACATATAAATTGCCCATGACTAAAAACAGGCTTAGGTATGTAAAGGCATTTTATCAAATGTTTGGCCTTGTGACTTATTGATTGTCGTTGAAAATTAATTGAAAGAAATCCGTGTAAACAATATGTGGGTACAGCTCCAGCCGGAATGCCTCCTCATGAACTGAAGCTTAAAGTAGGAGCCGTTATCATGCTCCTTAGAAACCTAATGGCATTGAGAGGACTATGCAATGGTACAAGACACTGTTACTCGAATACAAACACACATAATCAAAGCAAAAGTGATCGGCGCAGCAAACTCAGACACGGTACTTATTCCAAGAATCTCACTCATTCCATCAGACACAAATTTACCATTCAGTTTCAAACAAAAAGCAATTCCCCATACGATTGGCTTTATATATATATATATAGATTGTTGCAAATAGGTCATGGAAATATTCCATATATATACATATAAGGTTTATGTCACTCTGTGTGAAGTGCTGCTTTTAACAAACTTCTTGACATTATAGAGCAGGCCTTTTAGTTGAGTAGCACGAATAGTGTATATGTGGAAATATTTATAAATCTTTACTGCAATGGTTTCTATATCAATTAGTAGAACATCAACTGCATTTTGGATGCAGTTGTGTACTACGTGTGCTGCACAGCCAATTCCAATATCGATAAAACGTTGTTTTCACCCTTTATTTTCACCCCTCCGAAATTTGTGTTGCAATTATCACCACAAAATCCTACAATTTTATTCATAAGATGATGTTTTTTTATTGAAGAAACGAGGTAATCAGTCAATATTTCTTATGTTTCTCCATAGACTGCATTAAAGTCAAGCAATTTTACCTTTAAACTAGCCTATGGAAGAAACTAGCGCACTAATACTGCAATGATTTTTATGTCCTTTTTGTTGGAAGCATCAATTGTAACACTCACAACGTTGGATTTATCTAACTCTTCATGTAACTCTTGAATGCACATTGGTGTGATTACATTTAAAACTACAGCTTCACATTTTGTTTGAGTAACACCAAATTTAGAAAGCACACATTTACGAATAGCACTGCCATTGATTCATACTTATTTTCCGGGACAAAATAGTAAACCTGCCGAGACAAGACCTAAAAACCAGGACAATCCTGGTCAAACCAGGACGTTTGGTAACCCTAATTATATCTCATTATTTGGTAACAAGAAAATTCTGAATCCTGTTATAGCAATTGTTAACCTTCCTGTACATAAAATTTTAAGAATTACACAGTATTTTCGAATCAATTCTTTATAGTGTAAAAATGTATGTGATGTTTCACTATACCGTGAAGTAATTTTTACTTAATTTTACTTGTGATAATTTCATCTTTCCCAGCATTATAACACCGTAAACAAGTTGAAGAAATAATTAACTTCTGAATTTGGTTTAAACTTATTGTTAGTAACTCAAAATGCTGTATAAAATGACTACTTGTAATGGATGATAAGCTGAGATTTCACTTGTTGTTAACTTACTTCACTCATCAAATACTGCTATAGCAACTTGTTACATTTTCTAGGTTGATTGAGAACTCTTGATTTCATGCATTCTTAAGCCAGTTTTATTTTCCAATTTAATAATTACTTTCTGAGTGTATTTCTATTTTATAAAAAAATTTTTGACTTTTAGTAGATATTTTAAAGTTGTATGAATGATAAAATTTTTTGATCATTTTAATTGTTACTACCTGTTTATTTGAACTACTCATGTTTTTTTAGCGTTGTATTATTCTTGTAGAATATAATTCACTTTTGTATATTATCAGGGTAGCCAAGGCTCCTGATGGTAATGGTGGTCTTTACCGAGCCCTGAAGGATAATAATATCCTGTCCAAGATGGAATCTAGGGGTGTTGAGTATATTCATGTGTATGGTGTCGATAACTTACTTGTGCGAGTTGGTGATCCAGTGTTTTTGGGTTATTGCCTTGCCAAAGGGGCAGACTGTGGTGCAAAGGCTGTTGAAAAAGCATTCCCAACTGAAGCTGTGGGAGTTTTCTGTGTCTGTGATGGACATTACCAGGTATAGTTTTTCTTTAGCATTATAAATGTTGTAGTGTTTCTATCTGTAACAGTTAAATTAAAATTTTCTTTTTATTTAAAAATATCATACCTTTCACCCACTAGAAGCTGATTTTAAGGAATAAAAATTGAAACTTGTGGTACTTTTTCCACAATTTAATATCGGTTGACAATTCACACAACCATACAATAGCTTACTTTATATACAGGTGACTCCTGAGATTTGACAGGGATGCGTTCCTGAAAATATGGTCGAATCTCAAATTGTCGAATGTTGAATGCCGTTTTTCCATATACTTGTATGTTATAATCGGGAGATACGTTCCCGCATCTCGGGAAATTGTCTCCCCTCACGTTCTATAAAGATAAAATAACTTTACTAATATGTTAATACAACAATATTAAATTATGAATAAATTAAATAATAAATATTTTAAACGTATAACTTATTTTTTGCACTAAAAAGGAAAAAATAAATTTTTGTTTTGAACTTCAAAGATAGATGTATGCAATATGTTCTGCAGATGGCCCAGTCCGACTCGCACGAGCCAGACAACATACCTGCATACATCTATCTATACATACAACTATTTATCGCAGCAAAATTAATATAAAAGTTATTAAAAAGCACAAAATTTCATCCATCCTTTCCTTCAAATCATCATAGAGAGATCCTTAGCCTTTGCTCTAATTATGGTCCTACTAATAGGAATGTGTCTCTGACACTGATCATCTACCCAAAGTTTTTCCATTTTAGGAATCACAACACCGCGCCTAGGACTGTTTATTGTTGTTATCAAATTACCTGAATTTATTGCATGTTCTAGAATTTTCTCCTTCTGTTTCACATAAGTGCTAATAGTTGAACGACATTCCCAACGATCGTGCAATTTCAGTATGGCTTTCACCTATCTCAACACGCTTTAAAATTTCTAATTTCATTTCATAACTATGAGTCTTATGCACTCTTTTATTTGATTCACTTGCATTATCACTATTACATTTTCTTTTAGATATCATGTCAAGTGATAAATTTATAAATAAATCAATAAAATGAATAAATTTAAATAAAAGATTAACAAAAAAATCGGTACAACATACATTGTACAAACTTTCTCATATACGTACTAATGCGTCGTTTAGTTATCTTTAGAAAATGAAAATCGTATGAGCCTGTTTTTAGAAAATCCAATTTTTGTTAAAGTTGCCCAAGAATAAACTAGCCTTATATTCATTTGTTGGGAAAAATGAAATACTTAGTATTATTGTAAATGTATACTCAAGTAACTGTACGAAATCTGATCAAAATCGTTAGAGCCGTTTTTGAGAAAATCGAATTGTTGTTAAAGTGGCCTAGAATAAACTAGCCTTATATTCATTTTTTGAGAAATATGAACTATACAGTATTATTGAGGATGTAAACTTAAGTAACTGTACGAAATTTGATCAAAATCGTTAGAGCCGTTTCTGAGAAAATCGAATTATTGTTAAAGTTGCCTAGAATAAACTAGCCTTATATTCATTTTTTGAGAAATATGAACTATACAGTATTATTGAAGACGTAAACTCAAGTGACTGTGCAAAATTTGATCAAAATCGTTAGAGCCGTTTTCGAGAAAATCGGATTGTTGTTAAAAATGCGCAGAATAAACGTCTTAATTATTGATCAATGTCAACCATTTCTATGTATACTCTGCTCAGTATGATAAAATGCCTAAATACGAGATTTCATTCATTTTCGTTCGACCGTCTAGGCTCCAGCGCCAGTAACAGACAGACAGACAGACGGCATTGCGAAAACCACTTTTTTGGATTCAGCGACACCTAAAACACGTATTTCCGTAAAAATCTCGAGGTCGAATTTTTTCGCGAATACAATACTTTCTCGATACTTCGTATGAGAAAGTAAAAAAGAATGAAATCAGCACAAATTCAAACAGCAGAAATAACTGTGTCTACACTGAAACTAAACCTTGTGTGGTTGGTCGTGATGAAAATTACTTCGCATAAACTAGTTCCAAATTCGATGAGTCGAATAAGCTGGTTTCGGTGAGTCGAATAAGCAAGTTTCGATGGGTCGAAATCTTGAATTTGTCATATCTCGAACTGTCGAATCTCAGGAGTCGCCTGTATTGTACATTATAGGACTTAAAGTATGTCTCTCAGGGATCACTCTCTCTAACCCCCAATTTCCCATAAGCCATTGCCCTCACCAACCGCGGTCAATACAAGAACGTATCCCCTGTGGTTGGTGAGAGACTACTGTAATTAATTCACTTGCTCGTATCTTATTTCATCATCTTATATCTTATTTGAAAATCCAAATAGGTATAGATATCAACATGACATAAACATTCATTTATTTCTATACTAAAATAAGATTTGTTATTCATTTAAGAAACCTATGTTCTATTTATTTAAAAGAGGATTTGTTAAAATCTCATAAACATTTATTTTTAAATTTTATTGTAAATAGTTTCTTTTGTTCACATTAAATCAATCGTCTGTGTAAGAGCTTACTGTATCTTTATGTTTTGCTGAAGACCCACCAAACTTTATTCGAAAATTGAAAATGTTTTCTTTAAAGGCCTCGTTTTCTGCTTTTTAGTACATTTTAACATATATAAAGTTGGTAGATTAAAAAAATGCTTTTTTGTATATATTTATTCTGTTTGTAGTTTGATTTTTATGTCAATATGTAAGTTTTCATATTATGCTGAAAGAGATAGCTGCATATTTGAGGGAAATTGGAAGAGAGTATGTGAAGTTTCTTAATGTTAGTATTTTATTAATGTATACCCTTCCTTTATGACATGCAATTACATTAGTAAGGTTATAAGACTCTTGGTTTTTAAAATGGTAAAATAAAAAATCTTTATATCAGTAATGCAGTGAAGTGCTGCTTTTGAGCTAATAAATTAATAATTAATGGCCATGGCATATACCTGTTTCTGCTGTATAAATTGTTTTTTTAAATACAGTATGTACTTGTGTAACCCGTGCCCTCATGTACCATGTGCAACCCTGTTTTTGGGCCAGTTTGGAGGGAAAAAAATAAAATCGTGCTGGAATAAGTTGACATCTACGGCGGTGGAAAATTAGAAAAGTAAAAAATCAAGAAAGTGCAGGGATTCCCCGTAGGTGCATTCTCTCCTGGGTTGAAGGAGCATCAGTGGCTCACGATGAATTCAGCGAACAGATACCAGATGCCAACTTATTCCGGCAAAAGTATAGATAGAAATTGATAGTAAATTTTTAATGACAGAACTGCTTATTTTGAGTAACAATAATAAACGCAAAACTCATTTAAAAGGTACAACTTTAATATTATAAAAATATTACATCATCTTAATCTTGAAGATGCACCACTGGCAGTATAAACTGCACATTTAAACCCTAAACGTTTACTTGGTCATATAGACACGCATATACTTTTTAGAATTTTTTGTCTTCTGCGAGTATAAACTTAGATGCATGTAGCAGTGAATTTACTCTCAAAACTCGCAATTTTTTAAACTTGAGTCAGAAATCTTCATGTATGACAGTCCCTTTCTTACTTTCTCATATACAAAGTATATTGAGAAAGTATTGTTATCGTGAAAAAATTCAACCTCGAGATTTTGAGGGAAATATATGTTTTAGGTGTACCTGAGTCCGAAAAAGTGGTTTTTGCAATGCCGTTAGTCTGTTATTGGCTCTAGAGCCTAAACGCTAGAGCAAAAATGAATGAAATCTCGTATTTAGGCATTTTATCATACAGAATAGAAGCTACGAAGACATGGTTGACAATGATCAATAATTAAGGGAAGTTTATTTTATGCAGTTTTAACAACAATTTGATTTTCTCAAAAACGGCTCTTAACAATTTTTATCAAATTTCATAGTTACTTGAGTTTACGTCTTCAATAATACTACATAGTTCATATTTCTCAAAAAATGAATAAGGCTAGTTTATTCTAGGCATATTTAACAACTGTGATTTTCTTAAAAACGGCTACAATGATTTTGATCAAATTTCGTTCAGTTTTTTGAAAAAAGGTACGCAGGGGACAGGAGTAAATATGGTAATTAGGTTTATTTTGCAAATTAAACCATATACTTTGTGTCATGAGTTAATACATAACTAAATTACTTGTTGTCTGGTAAATGAATAGTATCCTTGGCAGCCAACCTGTTAAATAAATAAACCAATAATTTAGATAGATCATCAGTGTTATGATATTTTATCTAATTAATTGACGTTTATCAATTACCAACAAGCAGGAGTGGATTACTGAATTTGCTGCCCGTAGGCACTATAAACTTTTTTTTTCTTTTTAAATAAAACATTTTTGAGTCCATTTACCTTCTATAATTCATTTCTATTTGCAATTCAACATAGTTCGGTATTATTATTAAGTATTAAGGTATATTTTTTAAATACTGACCTTAGAAATAGGTCACCCTAGGCAAGTGCCTAAAGTGCCTATCCGTAAATGAGGCCCTTCCAACAAGTGAATGCATTCAAATGTCATTGTACCCATATTTATAATTATGTAACCTTGTATAAAGGTGGGATGTTGCAAAACTGTCTTTATATTTGAAAGGGTGATGCCCCTACAGAAGTGTTAGGAACAACTGGATTAGATATTCCAGCCAGCTCCCGTAGTCATGATACATTATTTAACTCGCTGTGCATTTCAGCCTCAAATAGCCATTCTTAGTGATAGTTTATCCATCATTGAGTTCTATAAAAATACTGCTTTATATTTAAATATTTAATCACTTTATGACTGCTTAATTGGAGACTTAACACTAGAACAGTCTCAGAGGTCAGAATGACTACTCAAACAAACAGCAGCAATATAAGCAACAGAATATTATCAAATTAACATATCACTTTTATTGAATAAAGAATTACACAAATACACAATAAAAACTTAATTTTGTCATTAAATATAACTTCTTAGATTCTGAGTTGTCCACACAAAACATTGATAAAATCTTTGCTATTCATTTACCACAAACTACCTTTTTACATAACATGCAAACTTGCACTGATTTGTTTCTGTTATACCTAGATATCTGGCACTGGCATCTTTTTCATCTTTCACTACCACTTTGACCACCAGAATTTCCCTCATCTCTCATATCGTCATCACCATGAGGAGCTGCTGCTGCTATATGAATAGATCTCAGTCTGTTTCATGTAATTCTCTTTGAGCTCTTTGGCAAGTGTTATAGACTCTTATCCTTGTTATATCTCTGAATAACATGCAGGCATTGATTGCTGCCTGATCCTATATCTTATAGAATACATGCCCTGGCCAAGGACAGGATGTTGCTTTTGTTGTGTAGAGGTGTGCCATCTGGTCTAAGGCATGAATGCCACATTTCATAGAGTTATAAAACTATAATGTTTCTAGAAGTTTCTTCCTATTATGCCCAATGTTTACAGGTGGATGCAATGTGCTCATAATGATAACATTTTTCTTCACTCCACCCTGATAAACTGTTAGTGTACAGTTATCATTCCTGTTGAGGACACTTGCTGCATGCACTCTTTACTAATGCTGGAACTTCCCTTCTAGCTCAATTTACTGTGCCCACTATACTTACACTTTTTTCTCTTGGTTTTTTGTACAACTTTAGAGGAGTGAAAAAATTATATGTTGTTACATACCTGCCATTATCCAAAAAGGGTTCAAGCAGGTGAAGCACAACATTTTCAGAAAGTTTCATCACCTGGTCTTTATTAATTTTTTCTGAGATAAGCATTTAGGAGGTATTTCGATGTCAACTGCAAGCCAGAGCTTAAAGCCAAACTTTAGGTATATTACCGATCAAAATGACCACTCTGGCCGTTCTAGGTATTACTTGTTATATGTCTGGTGCTAATGTTGTACTCGTCTAAAAGATTATGTACAGATAAAGAACCTTTATTTATGAAAAGTCATAAAATTGCAGGATATTTGGTGCACATTCGCAAACACGTCAACACGAGAAATATCGCTAGCTGTCAAATTGACCGCTTTGGCCATTCTACTGTTAAGTTGGATGTTTTTGTATTTTTTAAAATGTGTTCCAAAAAATAGAAATTCCCTTCTATGCAAAATAAGTTTGCAGTAATTTGTGGTAGTAAACCTATATAATTCCCTGCTTAATTTTTTATTGTTCTTTCTGGTATGTTTGAATATATTTTAACTATTTGATATGTGTTTGTAAACCACCAATTATATCACTTCAAAATAATGAAATACTGTTGTTTTTTGTGTTTAATATAACAAAATTTTAATATGCTGCTTCTTGTCAAAAGGTTGTTGAATATAGTGAGATCTCTCTGGAAACTGCTCAGAGAAGAAATAAAGATGGTATGCTTACGTTTGGAGCTGGTAATATCTGCAATCATTTCTTTACCACAAAATTCCTTTGGGAAGTGATTGAGAAGCATGAATCATCCCTAAGGTGTGTTGCTTATTAATTTTTTGTTATAGGATTTTTAATTTTTGAGATATTTGTAATTCTGAATAAACTTATTAAATTTTGTATTTTTAGTGTAAAGAATATTTCTATACTCAAAATTAATGAGTTTTGCATGTTTTTTGTACTATCTTTATTGTGAGGAAATTGTTGGATTTGAATTTTGGTTATCTGATGTTATGTCATGGACATACCATAAAAACCAGTGTATAGGATGCAGGGAGGTTTTCGGCATCAAATTCTTGGAATATTCAATAAATCACCATGAAAGATTTGTATTCATTCTATTGGATGACTTCCATTGAATATAATTTTTACTCAGTATGAGCTGACAAGTGAATTTACTGAATGATTTGTAATGTGAGATTTAAAAAATGTACGTCATTTGTATTTTAATATGCATGGTAATGCCAATGTCGAAACTACATAATAAGGATATAGTAAAACACTTTGGCAAACAACATAGAAGATAAAATGTAGCAAATTATCGTAACTCCCACCTAATTGAAATTAAAAACTCTAAAAATTTCTACAATCGCCTGTGAAACATGCAGTGAAAATAAAATGCCTGTATGGCTGATGGGACAAAACTGCCTCTGTATGTCATTTTTAAAAGAAAAACATAATGAAAGGCAAATTTCTGTGGCATCATTGCCTGAATGCAACAGCAAGGTTGGTTTGATGAAAACATCACCAGTGACTGGACCAAGTGTATTTGGAAAAGACCTGGTGGAATGCGTCAAAGATCTCTCTTGGTCGTAGATGCATTCTGATGCCCCACACGTCCCAAAGTATTAAAGAAACTTCTTGAAATTAAAACAAATTTGGTGATTATTCCATGGGGAATGCAATCGATCCTGCAGCCTATAGATATTATTGTTAACAAGCCATTTAAATCGGCAATGAAGAAGAAGTGGGCCGGTTGAATGGCACACACACATTCACCAAAGGGGGACTCATTTGTATAGTAAATATCAAAACGATCTGTCAGTGGATCGTGTAAGCATGGAATGACTTCCTCTCAGAAATGATAATTAATGTTGCATAACTAAAACTTTAGATGGAACTGAAGACAACGTATTATGGGAAGATGGTGACAGCAACATTGAATGAATCTGAAACTTAAGAAATGGAAGAAGTTAATGCCGAGTTCCACATTACCGAAGACGACGATTTCTTGGATTTTAAGAAAATTGGTACTAAAAGTTTGATTTGTTTTGTTGCTTGAAATATTTTTTAATGGACGGGCTTGCTTGATTTTTAAATTTTAGGTATCAGGTGTTTCATTTTCATTGAAGACTCTGTACAGAAATAACGCAAAATGTTTAGTATGCATGTGCAAGAATGAGTCGGCTAATGACCGGGAATTTCTTGGTTATACAGTTTTTGTTTGTAAAAGTGCAATTAGTTTTCATATTAAAAAGTTTAATTTTAATATAAAAACTTCGATGGTTAATAAATATTAGTTTGCTGCTGTTTAATTTTCATTTTTTGATGTACATTTCTTAGAGAAAAAACTTCAAATATTATGTAACCATGTATAAAACACACCCTACTCTTTAGCATCAAATTTCGAAAGAAAGTGCATCCTATACATGGGTTTTTATGGTATTATTGTTCTGAAATTATAAGAATACTAGCAGAAATGCCCGGCTTCGCTCGGGAAAGAGTTTTCTTTTAAGTGGCAAACGATTTTTATTGCTTGGGGCAAACGTTCCTCATTTCTTAATTATGCAAGCGATGTTTACATTATCATTTACTATTTTATGTATTGTATTGTAAAGTTGTACCATTAATATAATTACGCATTAACGTCTTACTTAATATTCACATGGATAGATGCACCGAAGCCTTTAAGGCAGCGATAAAATTATGTGGATTATGTCAATACTATTAGCCAAAACGTAAACAATAAACAACATCTTGGTTACCGAACAAATGTAAGTAGATATACAGATTTATGTTGCGATAAATCTCTCAATGTTAATGTTAAAAGATAACAATGTTCAAATATTCCTTAAAAATCATTTGACTCACTTTAAAAGTACTCATAGACTATATTTAGGCATGAATCCATTGTACCCTTTATCTTGGCGTTAGCTATTCTTCCTCTACAGTGTGCCACGGCGTGGATTTTCCTTGCATTAATCTTTATGTGGATAACTCTAACTTTGAAGAGGACAACAATTACGAAATTTAGCTTTGTTGCTGCCTGGAAAATGGTCATCTAAACCGATAAATTTTGCGCTTAAAGGAAAATTTTGAGTGATTTAGCATGTAATACGACAAAACATGAACAGAATAATATATTCAGTTTCGTGCGTAAAATAAGTCATTTCCCGTGATCGTAAGTTAATATTTAGGTATATTTATATCCACATCAGTGAAGGACTGCATGGCATTTTGGGGTTTCTCCACACCATTTCCCATGCATTCTTATGGAAATAATATTTTGTTGACCCCATGGGGTATAAGAGACTCCACGGTCTGCAAACCTAGACCAAGTTCTTCCTTTGGTCCATACGACAGCCCATGAAACTTTTGAATTTGATAGCTTCAACCATCTAAAAACGTATAAAGAACATACACACACACACTAAAATATTTATAAGATTACCTACTCAGAACAAAGTAACTACTAATCCAACCAAAATAATCCAAGAACAACTTGTGGACATAACAGAAGCCGACTCATGCATAGTCACCAAGGCAAAGAGGCCTAGACAGTAGTGCCGCGGTAAGCCACATACCTTTATCAGTTTTTCGGAAATATCTCAGAAAATATGGGTCCTACAGCAAAATTGTATAGGACATGAAATATTCTAAATTTTATTTCCAGCAATATTTTCAGAGTATTTTTGCACTAAAGTTTATGGTAAGCGAGATATTCACAATTATAGCATTTGCCCCCTCCCAAAACCCCCCTGAAAAAAGGGTGGTTGATATGAGGTATGTCCTAAATTCTAAGGTAGACCCAGTGTAACTTACGTACAAAGTTCCATAAATTTCCCTTCAGCCGTTTTGATGTCCGTCGATAACAAACAGACAGACAGAAGGACAGACTGACATGAAACGTAAAAACCATGCCAATAATCTTGTGGTGATGAGAAATGAATAAGCAAAGCACCAAAAACTTGTAAATCTCAAAGGACAGACGTGACCTTGATTTCAATTTTATTTATATAGATAGATGTATGGTATTTGTTTCTTTTGTGATTGATGAAACTTTAATAAGTCAATATAATGAAGGACATTTTTGTCATTAAAAGGCTGCATGTAGCAAGACGTAAGATCACAACTGCCTGGGCTGGTAATCCTGGCCCTCAAGGAGGACCATTGGTTGGTCTAAAATTGGAAAAATTTGTGTTCGATGTTTTCCGATGGTCTCAGCGTTTTGCTACCTGGGAGGTACGACGAGAAGATGAATTTAGTGCCTTGAAAAATGCAGATGGTGCCCCTGGAATGGAGCCAATGGCTGACACACCAACCTCAGCTCGAAGAGCATACTTTTCTCTACATTTACGTTGGATTCTTGCAGCTGGTGGCAAGTGAGTTGCATGGTTTCATTTGGCCAAATCTTGATTTTAGAAAGTTTTCACTTGGTGAAGTCATACAGGGAGAGAGAATCTGTGAAGAGGCCCACTTTTTTTAAAATTCTAGATGTCATCTTTTTCCAGCAAGAACGTATTTTTTGGGTGATAAGACGCACTTTTTTTCCAAAAAAATGACTCCCAAAATCAGCCTGCATCTTATAGGCTGAAGCAGGGGTGTGCTGCCAAACTTTTATGAATTTTTATGGCCAAGTAAATAAACATTTAATTTTCTATAATCCCATTTTGGTTATTTTGCAAATTCTCCCATTAGAAAAAAGTTCAGCATTGTAGAACACTTTAAAAATACTTAAACAATGAAATATTTGTTTAAATTTTAGGATTTTTAGCGGCCAAAAAATAAAATTTTTGCAATTTTCGATTTTTCTCGTCAGTTTTTTCACTAGACCTACCTAAACACCAAATTTCAAGTTTCTAGCTCATGTGAAAGTGCCTCATAATTTGTATCCTCCCCTCCTATATGCTATGTCAGAAGCGTCTATATCTTAGAAGAGATATTTATGGCTTTAATATTTTTCTCTAAACATAGATTTCAAATTACTGAATTCTTTGAGTAAAATCATATTAATTCATAATATTAATGTAATATACTGGCATACAATATTGAAAGAAGCCTCACCCATTATTCTTGTGTGATAACAATATTTTTAATGTTTCATTGTATCTTCTGTTAGATTTTTGGATGATGGAGGCCATCCCATCACAGAAGAGTCTGCACTGAGCCAGGCCCTTCCATGCGAAGTCTCTCCGTTAGTCTCTTATGCTGGTGAAGGTCTCAAAAGCTTAGTGGATGGAAAGTGCTTTAAACTTCCTCTTCTGTTAGTAGCATCACAGGAAGAAAAACCTGCTAATGATATGCTCAAGAACAACTATGTAGGCATTAATAACCTTATAAAGAAAAATTTGAAATGATGTTTCCTGTGCAATTGTGATTTTTCAGAAAGTGCAATTTAGTTTCAGTGGTGAGTGAATGTTTTTATATTGAGATTTATGAATGCTTGCCTCAACACCTTTTGGCTCAAAAGAAAGTTTTTTGCAAATGTACTTGGAAAAAATTGTTTGAGACTACAAAAAGAACTGGATAAACAAACTCGAGGGTCCATATTACGTATAGTGGCAACATTTGGCAAGCATGAAGCTACAAGGTTTTGGGAAACACTTGTTTTGTGTTATGTATATTTCTTTATTTTAGATTTGTAGATCTGGTAGTCAAGTGTGAAAAAATGCATATTTTTCTGCTTTTCTTGTTACACGTTCCACTGCCGCAAAATTTGAGTTTTTATTTAGTCTTTGGTGTATTGAAATATATAGCTAAGGGAATCAATTAGTCTTGCCTTGTAAATATAATTGTCTGGCTTGGGAAAATGTATGGTGTGCATATGTCGTATATATGTATGTATATATAGATACACACCATTGATTTTAGTGAAGTTTATATTATACTACAATATGGTTCTTTTTATAAAATTCATGTTTTCAGTGAGTCATCTGTTTGGTGCTACCATTAATATATTTCCTGATTTACAAAAATTTGTCTTAATTATCTGGACATTGTCCTATTTTTCTTTCTTTTTATACCATGGTGGTATTTTAAAATGTTTTACATGGTCAAATTTATGTTGACATTACTCCTTATAGAGTTAGCATTTTGAGGTATCATAACATACAGCATTTATTTACAATCTTTTTTGGTGTTCATGTATTAGAAAGGGACTATAAAATGTGTTTGTTATTTTTTAATAGTTTCTTTTATCAAATAGCCCTTTCATTTAATAGAAAAAAGTAAGTCCATGGAAGTTTGCTGCTTAAAGTTGTTTAAAATATCCTGTGAATTGCTGAGATATCTTTCTGATAGGTCATTTATATGAGGTACAGTTATGTCATTTACATTTTGTTTTTTAAAATACTGTACCTGCATCTTTATGACTAATTTAAGAGTTTACAATCATATCTGATTTCATTAGCTGGGGGAAAATTCATAAATTATGAATGGCAATAGTATTAAGGAACAGGTATGGAGAAAACTATTAGCCCAATAGATATAGTGGAACTTCCGTAACTTGAATTTCAAGGGAAACCAAAACATAATTGAGCTGTAGAAAATTTGAGGTATGGAAATACATTTTCTCTTTTCTCTCTTAGTTGAATTTATAAAAGGTTTATACCCTTAGGCAGGGCAGTGTCCTGCAACTTTGCTGCCTGAGGGGGCATAAAATATGGTACCACCTTAATTTTTAATGAGTAATTTTAAATATATATTAATTGGAAAATAGTATATATTTAAAAACAGTAAAAAATTAAATATTATAATCAATTATAATAACTAGTCAAATACCCGTTACTACGTAACTTTAAATCAAAAGCCATTTAAAAAATCATGAATTTTCTTTATTAATTTTCATATATTTCTTTATAAACTACATTGTTTAGTACATCAGAATGTTTTGTTTTTATTTTGATATTTCTATCATTTCCTGTCTTTTGAATCATTGTATGACAGGAGAAATTTGCTCCTTGAAATATTTTTTTGTGTTAATCTGCGTTTTGTGTTAACATTGTTACTTTCTTGCCTTTCTTCAAAGGTCATGTTATGTCTAATTACTGTACGTGCTCTTGAAGTTTTAGCTCTTTCATGTTGCCTCTGCTCTATTGTTAAATTTTCACGTCGCTTTCTCTGTGCTTCCGTTCGAACCATTTTCCTGTTTTCTGGAGTTAAGTTACGACGTCTTTTTTCCCGTTGACGTAGAAGATCCAGTATTATCCATCTCTCCCCAAAAGTTTTAAATATCAAAAGTATCAAAAATTTAAATTTTAAATCAAAACAAAAGAATTTTGATACTGTGCTTACCGGCATTACTATTATAATTATTAGAAATAAATATGTTTTATTATACCTGTGTGTATCTTGAATACTCTTTTCCAAATTGTGCTCTTAAATACTTTGACTGAACCAATAACAATCATGTAATCTGTTACGTGTCCACTTTGATATGCTGTTTTGTTTTACCTATTTGTTATTCAGTGTTGCTAGTGACTTGTTTATTTATTTATTTATTCTGTCACCATGCTTCTGGTTGCTATTTGGCTTCGGACATCAATCGACAAATTATATTATGATAATTAAAACTGCATTTATTAACATTCCAGTTATATTTTAGTTTTCATGTAATTTGCATTGTAAAATGTTTATTTATACAGGTATAATGCTCCTGATGTAAGGTCTTATATCAGGAGCATTTTTAATGTTGGTGCGTTGCACCAATAGGCCCCTCATATTGCGAGCCCGAAAGTAATTCACGGATGATGAGACCCGCATGTTGATTCTTGCTCGTATGCTTGCCTTTGTCTTCATAACTAATAAGCGATTCTTCTTCTATTTATACATTCAGCATCTTATGCTAAATAAAATCAGTAATGTAAATTAAAATTTTTAAAATGAAAATTCGAATTTTTATAGCAGATAAGTAGAAACATGGCCTCCCAAAAAATTGCTCTGAGTAGTTCAAAATCTTAAAAACGCCCTTGCCTTATATGCAAAAAAGGCTTTAACCCAAACAAAATAAATAAAAATACTCTATACTTTCATACATTTAAAAAAATTATAACCCAGCAAAGATTGCATATTTAAATACAGACCCACAGACAGATCACTTTTTCAGACTCTGGTTCACCTGAAACATTTTTCCATCAAAATCTCGACGTCGAATTTTTTTGCGATTACAATACTTTCTCAATATACTTTGTATATGAGAAAGTAAAAGGTCATATGGCCCAGACTGGGGATATAACCCCCCCATTAGGGGTGCCAAAAAGATGCATTGCCCCTGGCAACCGAAGACCCTAGCTATGCCACTAATTACAGTTACACACTCATAAAGTTAGTAGCTTTTCTCATTTTTTCATCTAAATTAAGTTGAAAACAGCCTTTTAAATCCAAATCATCAAGTTTTGAAACTTTTTACTGAAAGGGTATAATTGTGACATTAGGTTTATTATATTATTATTTATTTATTTACAAGTGGAAACTTTACGTTGGTGCATACTTTGTTTTCACTGCTACATTTCCTTTTTTATTTTTGTTTACGTTATATGAAGGAATAGTTGTTTGTTACTATACAATTAAATTTTATTTATACAATCCCCAGTAAACCATGGAACCAAAACCAAAGAAGTCAGGTGCTTATTATAGGAAAAAGGAGAAAAAGGCAGGTGATAAGGAACCTGCCAAATTGTACAGAAAATGGACAACAAAAGCTGCAAGCGGTGAGAGTATCACATCTTGTTCTCAAGCCAGGTTTACATGGGGATAGTAAAATGCGATAGTTACTATCACGGTAGCTACTATCGCAATGCTGTCATGTATACTGTGTGACAGTCACGGTCACTCTGTTGTGGCAGCACTGTCTCACTATCAGGCCTGACTAGATAGTCGACAGTGCTGCAATGGCAGTAGTAGTGACTATCATATTAACTTCCGCCGTGTAAACTGACGTGTCTCTCTGTCACGACAATTGATATTGTTTTTGTGTTTTTGCAATGCACATTGTGAGTTCCATATTGAGTTTACAAATCATGTCTGGTTTTGATACGTTGAGTTTTCTTGAACATTATCAACAGCATCCGTGCTTGTGGGACAAGAGGCATCCTGATTTTAAAAATAGACAGAGAAGAGATGTTGTCGAAGAGGCTTTGCTTCCAGTTTCTGGTCCACAACACCAAGTAAGTATCCACTGGCCTCCTCCTATCCCTCTCAACTAATAGTTGCAATCCTATAGGAGGGAGCCAGTGGACACTTACTTGGTGTTGTGAATGTCCATGGCGATAGAGGAAGGCTGTTTATATATATATATATATATATATATATATATATAAAATAAGTAAGGATATTTAGGGCAACTAGGTGTTGAAGGAAACCCAGTGAACACTTACCAGAAGTAGAGCCGCTGGGGTGTTGGAGAGAGACATTTGTAGAGGTTAGAGCTTTCGGGATGATCCCTTCGTCAGCACAAGAGAGACACAACACCTAGTTGCCCTAAAAATATATATATAAATATAAATAATATATATATATAATATATATATATATTATTATATATATGTATATATATATTATATTATATATATTTATATATATATGTGTGTGTATATGTATACACACACGTGTGTGTATATATGTATAAATACTAAGGAAGAGGGAAGGTAAGTAAGGATATTTTGGGCAACTAGGTGTTGAAGGAAACCCAGTGAACACTTACCGGAATTAGAGCTGCTGGGGTGTTGGAGAGACACATTTGTAGAGGTTAGAGCTTTCGGGATGATCCCTTCGTCAGCACAAGAGAGACAAATATATATATATGTATATGTATATATATATGTGTGTATGTGTATATATATATATATATATATATATATATATATATATATATATATATATATATACACACACACATACATACATATACATATATACACACATATATATGTGTGTGTATACATATACACATATATATATACATACACACACACACACACATATCTATAATATATAGACGCTTCTTACACATGATATATATATATATATAGGAGGATACAAAATTATGAGGCACTTCCAGATGTGCCAGAAACTTCAAATTTGGTAGGATTATAGGTTTTTGGTCAAAACCTAAGGAAAAAATCCGAAACTGGCGAATTTCCTATTTTGAGGGGCTATTTTGGCCCCTTTTTGCCCCATTTTTTGCCCATAAGAAAACGTAAATTGGTGCAGAGGTTTTTATATTTGCATTTTAAAATTACTTCGCATCAAGACTTAAACTGTCGGATAGGATATAAATTGTAGTTTCTTCTTTTTGAAGACAGAATTCAAATCCGAATAGAATTAGCATAAATTTATAGTTTTTATCGCAAAAAAGTGGTAATTTTTCTGGGTCTAACAATAGGCTTCCTAGGCAACAGTCTTAATGCTTTCATATGGGTAAGCTTTTAATGGGAATCAGAGGCTTATATTTTAATGCCTTTAATGTTAAACTATGCCTAATGGAGGAAATCCTATATTGTAATAATCCTCATTTTTGGAGCTCTTTTGCCCCAGTATTGCTCCATACGACTACAGAAATGATGAGGTAGCTCCATATAACCCAAAGACTTAAAATTTGGCCTGGTTATAAAACCTTTATTGCAACTGAAGATAAAATAAAACTGCGAAAATTCCAAATTTTAAGGGCGGTTTTGCCCTATTTATGACCCATACCAGTGTGAAAATAATACGGCAATTCTTAATAAGATGTGAAATTTTGCAGAATTATGGATTTTTAGTTACAACAGAAAGAAGAAATTCGTTACCATGAAAATTCGAAATCTTAGCCACTGTTTTGCCAAATAATTGTCCTATGCAACGAGTAAAATTATAATGCACTTCTAAATGAGCTAGAAAGTTGAAATTTGATACGGATATATGATTTTGCACAAAATTGATTGGGAATAATTTGAAATTGTAAAAAGGCTAAACATAAAAAATGCTTGCAGAATGCAAGCACACATTAACTAGTATATATATATATAGAGGATTGCAACTAGTAGTTGAGAGGGATAGAAATACAATTGGGTTCAAGTTATATGGTAAGTTGTTTGTTCCAAAGATCTATTTTCCATCTTCTAACATAACTTATTGATTTTATGGGAGTTTTCCGTGTCTGTTTATTTTGTTCTCTTTTCGGCCGGCAGACGACTGGTAAATGCTTTGTGGGTACCATGGCACCCGCGATCGCTGTGTTGCCGACCCCTGCCCTAGAGCCTAAACGGTAGAACGAAAATGAATGAAATCTCGTAATTAGGCATCTTATTGTACAGAGTAGAAGCTCTGATGAAATGGTTGACATTGCTCAATAATTAAGGGAAGTTTATTCTATGCATTTTTAATAGCAATTTGATTTTCTCAAAAATGGCTCTAACGATTTTGATCAAATTTTGCAGTTACTTGAATTTATCCTCAATAATACCAAATGGTTCATATTTCTCAAAAAATTAATATAAGGCTAGTTTATTCTAGGCAACTTTAACAATAATGATTTTCTCAAAAACGGCTTGAACGATTTTGATCAAATTTCTTACCGTTACTTTAGTTTACCTCTGCAATAATACTACATACTTCATATTTCTAAAAAAATGAATATACATCTAGTTTATTCTTGGGCAACTTTAACAACAATTGGATTTTGTTAAAAACGGTTTGTACGATTTTCATCAAATATTGTATAGTTATTTAAGTTGATGTTTATAATAATTCTGCATAGTTCATATTTTTCTAAAGACAACTATGCATTCGTATATGAGAACGTTTGTACAATGGATTTTGTACCGATTTTTCTGGGAATATATCACAAAAACAATGCCAACTCGTCTGCATTGTACACCTGTTCTGTTGTTAAAACCTCTTTAAATAAATAAGAAATATAGTAACATGGAGATGAACTTCCAAGCATTGGTACTTAAATATCAGACCTGATTGGCCGGTCTCAACATTTACAAACCTAATCACCGGACAATGGGGACGGATACTTTGGTCCCGGGCGAGGCGAAGGGCGTGGTAGCGCCCGGAGACGACTATCCATTAAAACAAAGTGAGCCGAAGGCTCATCAATATATCCTTCCATTTACGGCACAACAGTTAAGAGGATATAACATCGAAAGGATATATTGACAAGTCTTCGGCTCGCTTTGTTTTAATGCATAGTCGTCTCCGGGCGCTACCGCGCCCTTTGCCTCGCCCGGAACCAAAGTATCCCTCAATTCCCAGAGCCAACAGTATCCCCATCACCGACATTAAACAGTGAAATTGCAAGCGAAACTTCAATTTCATTTTCTTCGTCTGACTTTCCCCCTCTTTTATCTCAGTATTCCACAAGTACACCAATGAAGAGTGTCACAGATAGTTGCAGCACTCCAAGAGAAACACCAAATTCAATTCTGCACTCAGAGTTGTCGACCTCTGGAGATATTTCAATACATGAAGCTGTAAGTCCTCGTAAAAGAAAATTAATGTACCAGTTGAGTGAGAAAGATAATTTTTTGTATAGTGCGAGGAAAAAGATTAAAATTCTGCAACAAAAGGTAAGAAGGCAATCAAACAAGATTCAAAGTGATAAAGAAATCATAGCACGTTTAGTTAAAGATAAAATGATCACAGAATCTGCTGCAGGAATTTTAAAAACTTCACTTCCAACTGATGTAGGATGTTTATTAGACAGAACCTTGAAAAAAGCAGATAAGTACTGTAGTGCCTACGACACAAATTTGAGATAATTTGCACTAACACTTCATTATTACTCGCCGAAAGCACATGAATTTGTAAGGTCAAAATTTAATAATGCCTTGTCAAGTACCCGGACAATCTGAGCATGGTACATGAAAGTTAATTGTGAACCAGACCTCAGTAAAGAATGTTTTGATGCAATAAGGAGCAAAGTAAAAAATGCTAATAGCAAGAGTGTAGTGCCTCTTGTGTGTCTCTCTATTGATGACATGAGTTTGAAAGAACATCTACAATTTGATGGTAAAAAAGTAATAGGTTACATTGATCTTGGAACAGAGATAGAAAATGATCGCTTGCCCCAGCCAAAATGGTGTATGTTATTATGTGCACAGCAATTAATGACACATGGAAAATTCCTTGTGGTTATTTTTTTATTGACTCACTTTCAGGAAAGGAATGAGCACATCTCATATTAACAGCTGTTGAAAAATTAGACGAGATTGGTGTGCGAGTAACAGCAGTTACTTTTGATGGAGCTGCAAGTAATATAAGTATGGCTAATGCTTTAGGGGCGGACTTATCAAATATGGACAATTTAAGAAGTAATTTTCGGCACCCAACTCAGCCAGGAGTACAGATACTCGTCCTGCTTGATGACTGTCATGTGATTAAGCTTGTTCGCAATTGCATTGCAGAAAAACAAATAATATATAGTAGGGATGGAGTTATTAAGTGCTCATACTTTGAGGCCTTATTTAACTTGCAAACAAAGGAAAGGCTGCGGTTAGTCAACAAATTAAGCTCCAGACATATTCAGTGGAAAAAGCATAAAATGCATGTTCATCCAGCAGTTCAGACATTAAGTCAGTCTGTCACCGACGCTCTAGCTTACTGTAATAATGTTTTAAAGTTAGATTTCTTTCTTGGCTGTGAAGCTACCGTAAATATTATACAGTACATGAATAAAATATTTCTTGCTTAACTCCTCAAGTAAATTTGGTAAAGGCTTTAAGGTGCCTTTAGGTAGTTCTAATGAACATGTTTGGCATCCATTCATTACGGATGCACTTTCTTATATTGAGTCATTGTCTGTTAATGCACAATCTGATACCTCAATTCTTACCTCAAACAGGAGAGTTGGGTTCTTAAGTCTTAAAGTTTGTTTTATGGGCATAAAAGATTTTTTTGATGTATACATTAAAAATGAATCTTTAGAGTACTGCTAACTTATAAATTAAGCCAGGACCATGTTGAGTTGTTTTTTGGGCTTATAAGGCAATGTGGAGGTTGGAATAATAATCCATCATGCTTACAGTTTAAATCTGCATATAAGAGACTCGTTGTAAGAAATGATTTGAAATTTAATAGCACAGGTAATTGTGTACAACAAGGAGAAATTCATATGTTGCATGTCAGTAGCAACTGTGAGGCAAGGAGCGCACAGTTTGTAAATGAAGAAGACAGTGATGAATTTTTATGTTTGCAATCAAACACACGAAATGAGGATCATGATTATGTCCCTGCAATAAGTTCACTCACTTTATATTCAGAAAGTGTTATTGAATATATTTCTGTATATTTGTAAAAGATATTCTCCCTTTCATCTGCTGTGATTCATGTCGAAATTCTCTCCAGAGCACAGACAATTTCTTTCCACTCGTAATGTTTAAAAATCAAGGTGACCTTTGCAATCCATAAAAAGATGTAGTTAAAATATGCAAATTAACAGAACAATGTTTTCGTGAAAGTGAATCACATAATTTAAATTCTGTGTTAAATCGTATAATCCCTAAAAAAATTGCAAGAAAAGCAATTGAGCTTGGAATTTTTGCATCACTGCAGGCTCATACATTAGACCTCAATCCTTTCGACACTCATATAAATAGACTTGTGCAGGCTATTTCTATAACTTATTTAAAAATTCGCATTCATCATGTAACCCGAGAAATGAACAGACTTGTTCTGGATCATAGGTCTACCTACCATAGATTGGCAATTTTTAAGCATCTTTAAATTTGTTTATTGTACCGTAAATATATTTTATTTTGTGTAACGCATTGTGTGAATAATGTAAAAATGTATTTAGTGTAGGTGTACTTTGTAAATATGCGATAAAAATTTGTTTAGGAATTTTTTGTAAAATTTTATTTTAATTTTAGTATTTAATTGTAATTTTTTTGTCGGTGACTAAAAGAAATCATAAAAAAATCACGTGTCAGTAAATAATTTTTATTATAATTTTTCTTTCCTCTCAATTAAAAACATTGTGTGAGAATAATAGGAAAAAGATGCAAAGGTATAAAAATCAAAGCCATTAGGTTTATTTCAACAAATATAAAAATGCCAATTTATTCACATCCTGTCTATCTTTAAGAAGTAATGGCATAATTTTCTTGAAACGCATTCATTCAATACGAAAACATCTACTGTATGACAGCAATGACCGTTATAATCGCATTATATAAGGGGTCCGTAATGATTCTGTGATAGGAGCAAAGATGGCGCCGCCTAGCAGACGACGTAGCTTCACTGAGAGTGGGGCTATTGCCAGGCTGAATGTATATCTGTACGCGTAATGTTGGGGAACGCACGATCATTATCATTGTAGCCCGTATTGAAGTAGAAAAGCGTTATGGTTTCGCCGGGAAAAAATTAAAACCGAACCCGCACGACTGTGCAGGGTAGAGTGGAAAGGGATAGAACCACTATTAAAGTCCCTGAGCTGCTGAGATTGAACTGAAAAGACAATCAGGCAGTTTCGCCAACGGCCGGTATTCATGTCCAACAAAATATTAATGAGTTTAAGTTTCGACTTTCTGTATGTAAAATAATTAAAAGGAAAAGATGTACGTCTTTCAATAAATTGAAACCTAAACGCTGATATTACTAAATCCTTGGCATCGATGCACCGCTAGGTAATCATCGATGTTTTTTATCAATTAGTAGGAAACTATTACGTACTAGAGGTAGAAAATGGACGCTTAACAGTATCTTTATCCCAAATTTATTTTATCATTAGGTATCTCTTTCCCGCCATAGAATTCAATTTGTATATCTATTGGAAGTTTTTTCTTCCGGGAAGTATTTTACTGTGGTGCCTGTATTGTTAATAATCAATGAGGATACTTCTGAGAGTTGTATTTTAAAGAATTCTATTTATGTGCATCATGCCGTTGCTACCTTAAGTTTGCCAAAATAGATTAATTTCCTTATTAAATCGATGTGTAGGTTTTCGATGTCGCACTGTAATCGATTGTGTATGCGATTGCGGCAGAGAAGAAACTTAGTTGGTAAATAAAACCGTGAATAAAATGATCAATCCAAAGCTGATGTACACATTTCGTGGATGGGTTGCATTTGTGGCATTTATGGATGTGGGAACGGCAGTGCGCTGTTATATAGAGAAACGTACTTTTTTCGGTGATGGTCTTTACATGTCTGGTAATGCACTTGCTGTTAATGCGGCTAAATTGGAAGACCATAAAATTTAGTGTTTTCTTAACGTGTGACTACAGTTTATCGTTTATCTTCTCCTTCAGAAGAAACTTCTCTTCCCAGAGTTCTTGGAGCGTTCTCTGTACTCAAAGCGTTGATTCTAATACACTGCACCTTATTTATCCATTATAGACCGTAAGTTTAAATTTTCTTAGATAATTAAGAATGAAATATTCTTATTGGCGATTTCTTTTACTCATTGTAACAAAATCATGGATCATGTTGTTTTATTGTTTCAGCATCATCAGCTTAGGCGTTTGTTGCCTTCTACTAACCATAATTTTGTATTTATCAGAGTCTCTGTACTTTGGCACGGCCGTTTTCGGTTTCTATGTTCTCTTCCCATGTGTTTTAAATGGTAAGTTAGATTTTTAATGCCATAAATGGGAATTGTCATCAAAATTTTACTGCATTGTAAATAACTGCAATATTTAAGGACAGTAACATTCATTCTTTAATTATCATGTTAAGTCATAGTTAAAATATTTTTATTAAACGAATTTCAGTGTTCATGGCTGTACTGAAAACTAATGATAATTTTAAAAATTAATGTTTTTTTTTATTTCTCCAAACAGCAGGAAAATATTCAAACTTGATCCTGTTTTGTAACTTATTTATTGTTTTATGAGTTCAAATTCTATTTATGTGACTTTTTCATGTTTAACTGAAATTTAAGCTACAGGTTTTAATTACTTTTGTTTTAGCTCTTACTACGATTGGGCTAATTATCACACCACGTTTTTTGGATCCCCCAATTGTTGTTGAAGATGAAAATACTGAGCTTCTTCGACAGGCAGTTGCTTTCAGAAGAAGAAGGGGGAAAAAAAATAATTAATTTCATGTTCATTTTGAATGTGGAGTGCTCACATTTTATAAGATTATCAGTACATACTTGATAGTTACTTCTCAAGCTGACTTTTTATAGTCAGTTAAATTTTGAAATATTTCGAATTTCTAGTCATGTTTAGCCTTTGAGAAGTTATTGAAACATTAACATGAATGGTAAATATTAATGTTTCAAATATTATAAGATCTCATCTTTTGAAAGCTTTAAATTTTATATGTTCAGCCCCTGTGATATGAAATAAAAATGTCATTAAATATGTGTGTTATTAATGAATTTGAAGGTTTGAATTTGTCCTTCAAGGCAATTCGCTAAATTTTCTTCCCTTAATAGTATAGCTATTCTTGACTGCCTCTGAATTCTGGAGTTTTTGTTTTGGTTAGTTTGTCATAATCCCTTCCTTATTTTATTATATAGTAATGACAAAAATAAGGTGGGCCCCTATTTAAATTAGGCATTGTTTATTTTTAGTTACAAAGTAATCTCTATTACAACCATTACGATACTTTATTAATACTTTACGGACTTTAGGCTTACAATTAGGGGAATGATTGAGGAGCCACTGTAATAGGTTATTTTTGACCATAGCAGTGTGTTCTTCTCTTTATGCTGTTATTGCAGCATAACAACCAAATTTAGCCAACAGAAATCCATTAGAAGTGATTTGGGATTTGTGTTATTTGCTCACTCTGTGTATCTATTTCTATGAAGGTGATTGTGAAGTAATGCTAAGTTTTCATATTTTTATATCCTTAAGATCAGGGATTCCAAAAATTTGTGAAGCCATGGATCTCGCACATTTTAATATTTTTTTCATCGAAAAACTAACTTCAGTGGTAAGCCAAATGGCAATCAAATAAATTTTATGGTCATTGTAATTTTTGTTTACATAGTTTGTTTTGAAAATATAAAGTTATTTTTAATTTACAAAAGTTAGCCACAGTTTAGAAATCAATAAGAAATAAATGTTAGTTATTTTAAGCCCATATTTATAATAGAATTTTAATATTTTACGAAATAAATTTTCAGTGACTTGAATGTGATTGATTTTCCTTGGACAGTAGTTTGATATCTGAAGCAATTATTGTTAATTGCAAGCTCAGCTTCTGCATCAAGCCTATTCCTCTGTTTGTTTTTTATGTGTGTGTTTTAGGCTAATCAACCTCTTGGACAATTATTGCCGTAACTCCTTCCCTACTGGAATAATATGAAAGGGAGGAGGGAATCCTGGTGTCAGTACTCTTTTACAAAGAGCACCAAGGGGGCCAACTGCTTAATATCTCTTCCAAAGGATGGAGTGTTGCCTTGCATGATCTCCTCAAACCGCACAAGTAGGGACGATCCCAGGTTTGAAAAATCCAACCGTCGCTGGTTTTGAACCCGGAACTGCTGTGTGGAAGGCCAATGTTCCAGTCACTCCAGCACTGCCACCATCCTTTCATTTCTTTTTTGCTGCCACAGATAAAGAGAATGATCTCTCACAGAGATATATTGCTGCAAAAGGCATAAGATATTTCAAAGAAATTTTGAAAACAAACTGAAGTCTGTGGATACAGAATGGAATGAAATTAAAGCCATTATCAAAGATACTTTGAATAAAGAAATAGGAAAACTAGAGAAGAAAGTCGGAAAACCACTGATCACTAAGGATGTGGTGGAGAAAATGGATGAGAGGAGAAGATGGAAAAACGTTAACAGTGAAGAAGATATAGTCAAATATAGCTGTATAAACAATTGAGTTGAGAAGGGTAACAAATTAAGCCAGAGAAAATTGGATAAAAAATGTGATGAAATAAAACAGATGAAGAAGTTAGGATGGTAAGATATGATGCATGCTAAGGCCCTGGCATTAGAAAATAAGAAGCCTAATTGTATTTGTGGTTAAGGAATTATGAATAAGGATGGAAAAATAGTCAGAACCAAAGGACATAGGTATGGGAAGAAGGAACGAGCATGCAGGATCGGCACAAATAGAACTGGAAGAAAATGACAACATTGAAAAAGAGAACTTGGGACCAAATATTATGAAAAGTGAAGTAGAAAAAGCTATACTGGAACTGAAGGAAAAGCTACAGGCGGCGATGGAATACTGGCAGATGTACTTAATGTCATGGGATCGGAAGGACTAAAAGTGATTACGAAATTAATTAACAATATTTATGGCTTGGGAGAGTGGCCTCAGGATTTCTTAGATGTAACAATGATCCCTCTAAAGAAGAAGCCAAAAGAAATGCAGTGTATAGACAACAGAACGATAAGCCTACTGTCATACACTTGGAAGATCATCACGAGGATTCTTAATAAAAGACTAGAGAAAAAGGCCAAAGAAATACTAGGGCAGGGATGGGGAACCACTGACACGTGTCACAACGTGACATGCCAATGACTTTTGCCTGACACACAAGAGAAATTGAAGCTCTTAAGTTCTATAATTTAAATGTGAAGATAGAGAAGGAGAAAAATTCTGAATTTGGCCAGGAATCGAACCTGGGTCTCCCACTCGCTGGGTAGGTGCTTTAACCAACTTAGCTCTCAAGCCAGTCTAATTCTCCATTCTCGAATTGGGGTATTTATGGAGAAGAATGGGCTAACTCAGTTCGAGAATCTCCATTCTCAAACTGAGTAAGCCTTTTCTTCACCGTACTTCTGCTTTTGAAGAATTGTTTGTCAAATCTAGTACCAGATATCGCCTTGACTTTGATTTAACTGATGCATGTGTAGGATTAAAAGCCACTAAGTATACTTTCCACGAATCGATGCTTTAGCATTGACCAGACAACAAGTGTCACATTGATAAAAATAAGTACCTATGTAACAAAAATAACCCATTTTGTTAGCAGTTATATTCATGAATATATTTCATTTTATAATTTTTATTTTTGTTTTGGTTTGTATTTCATTTGTATTAAATTTGTATTACATTTTATTATAATCATTATTACATTAGATTAAAATAAAGTCCATTTATGATCATTATTATTATTATTATTCTGATGTGGCACGCTCTTTCAAAAAGGTTTGCCATCCCTGTACTAGGAGAAGATCAATTCAGCTTCAGAGAACCAGAGATGCTATCAGTCTAGTGAGAATCATATCAGAAAGGGCAGTAAAGTATAGCCAAGATTCCCGAGTATGTTTTGTCGATTGGCAGAAGGCCTTTGATTAAGTAAATTGGGTGATGTTGATGATATTAAAGGATATAGGTGTATTGTCAAAATAAAAAGGATTTACTGTGTAATTCCACAAAAATTGTTTAAAAAAAATGACCTAGGTTTAATTGCTGTGCAACATCATCAGGTGAAGCCGGTAGCAATTAATAATTATGGGTACCATGGATGGGTGATTTGGGGGAGGGTAGTTAAAGGGATGGTTGAGCAAGTGATCATTGGAGGGATGTATGTTCATTGGAAGGGAGAGGGGGGGGAGGAGATAGAAAACTGTTGAGTTAATTGAAGTCCAGTAAGGAGGTATGGAAAAACAGTGGGGATAATTGGGCAGAATAATTAGATTAACAGGTCAAGAAGTGAGGAATGAAAAGGATACAAAATATCATTTACCACTTCACAGTTATTTGATGCTGCATTCTGTATAATTTCTAATTGTTCCAGAATATCAAGCTTGGATTCCTTTCTTTCATAATGTTGGATCTTGGGAATAAAGTCGCTGTTGTGTCTATGTTCAATTTGATGTTTGGTGAAAAAAGAGGTTGTGTTATTATTTAAGAAGCAAGAATGATGTTCTTTAATTCTTTCTTTCAATTTCCATAGTGTTTGACCTAAATAAACTGCCGTACAATCTCCACAATGTAATTTATAAATTCCACTTTTTTCTAAATTCTCAATCCTGTCTTTAGTATGGCATAGAAGATTATTTGAATTTAATTTATTGTAAAAAGTGGCTTTAAATTTATTTTTAGGAATTAAACTATTAATTTTGATAGATACATTTCCAAGAAATAACAGTTTTCACCATTGTGGTTTCAATTCATCAACAGGAGGTGTGCCGTATATGTTTTATGGTTAGTTGGGATCGTTTTCTCTCATATAATCTCAATCTACCTGGGTAACCTTTGTTGACTGCCATCTATGTAATAATCTGAAGTTCTTTCTTGATGTTGGAATCGAGCAAAGGTATGTTTAAAAACCTGGAATGAAATGCAGCAAATTTTTGAGAAAAATTGTCGAGTTGGAATGGATAATTTGGTTGGTGTACGAGTCTTTCTTGAAAATCCTATTTTTTAAGATAAACTTTTGTGGAATTACCAAATAAATGTTTTTTATTTCGACAATATGAAGAAATTCCATCAAGTTACGCTTGAGACTGTTAATGATATAGATGTAGATTGATCAGGAATCTATGTAAATCAAGTTGTAAATGTCAGGCTGGAGAATGCTGACACGAGCGGAGTAAATATCAGTAGAGGAGTAAGACGGCTGTGGAGTGGGGGGAATCGTGGTGTAGTGGTGCGGGCGCTGGTCTGCTATGCTTTGCAAACTCAGTGTGAACTGGTTTGACTGCCCTCCCTATTTGCATGGTTATGAGGAGAACACAAATCAGAGCCCCGTCCTTCAGAAGGGATGTAAAGCCATTTGTCCCCTTGTTGTTTCTCGTTAAGAGTAGGCTAATGCCGGCACCGGGTCTCTCTCCTCCCTTGCTTTATGATTTAGACTGAGTAACCTACTAGCGCTGGAGTCGTTTGAAATCACAAGATCCACCAATTGGACAGGTCTGTTGCTGATTGCTTATCCTATTCAATATATATGGAGAACAGCTAATCCAAGAAGTGTTAGAAGTAAGGTGACCATATGTACTGATTTGGTCAGGACAGTACAGGTTTGGGAGCAATTGTCCCAGTGTCCCGAAAGACTGAACGGAACTCCTCTTTTTACTGGTTTTGAGATTCTGCTTTAAAGGTTTCATTAATTTCCTCAAACCACACAAGTAAACACAGAGAACAAATTTAATAGGTGAGTTAAATTGAGATACAAACTAGTAACATGAACAGTTCCATAATTAAAGGAATGAAATTTATTTTTTTATCACTAAGTTTAAATCCATGTTGAGTTAACGTAAAAATTTATTTTTAATCAGAAAAGGAGCATTTTCCGGTTTTTAACGATTAAAAATATGAAGCGAAAGTATCCTGAGTGTGTCAGTACACTGCATGTACCTCCTAGTGGTAGGATGCGGGCAACAGATTGCTGGCTTGCAAGGTAGTCTCTAATAGGGATCCTAGCTTGTACAGAATAGCATAAGCTTGCTTGGGATAATACTGAGCTTCGGTTGTGTTTGTGGCAGTCTGGCCAAAATGTGCCAATACTGACCAGTAATATGCCTTACCGTTAGCAGGGAATGCTGCGTCAGCACGGGTATGATTAAGGCTGGTAACCTAGTCTAATTTACCATTACTATACCCGTTTTCTACTCTTATGAAGCTTGACCTTGGTGCAGCGAATAGCCAATCAGAGCGTCTTCCCCTTCCACCATCATTTGAAGTTTTCGAGAGGCGCGGGAAAGTAGTACACACTTGCCAGATATCTGCTCTTGAAGAAAGTTGCATGCGAACGCTAAGGCATAAACGTGGTAGATCTGGCAACACAGTCGAGCTCGGAGCGATGTGAACAGCACGATGGCGAGAGACAGAATGACTTTCTCCCCTCTTCATTGACAGTCTCTCGAGCTTTCATTGGCTGCAGCAGTAAGCGTACAACTAGGATTTTCAAGGTCAAGCTTCATAAGAGTAGAAAATGGGTATAACAAAGCTATACGAAAAGCCTTGGATGACCAAAGTCATGGTGGGTGGCAGAGGTCAAAACTGGTTGGCCCATCATTAGACAACTTACACGAGTGGAAGTTAGGCATGTGGAATGTTAGAGGAGTGTATGGCAAAGAACATGAGTTGGTGAATGAAATGAATGTACAAGGATTGGATGTGCTGTGTGTATGTGAGACAAAAAGGAAGGGGAGTGATGCTGTGGTAATGAATGATGGTAGTTTGGCTCTGTGGTCTGGTGTGGATGTATGTACATAAGGGAGTCAAGGAGTTGGTTTGATTCTGAATGAAAGAGCTAAAATGTATGTGAGAAAGTATGAATTTGTGTCACCCAGATTGTGGGTTCGTATGAAAGTAGGAATTCATATAATTCTGTTGGTTGCATGTTATGCTCCTGTGGATAGTGAGAGTGAAACAGAGATGAGTTTTGGGAGAAATTGAGAGGTGTTGAATAATTGTGATGCAGGTGAAAGAATAATTGTACTCGGTGATATGAATGGGTGGATAGGTGTCAGACGGGAGGGCACTGAGAAAGTGGTTGGCCCCTTCGGTGACCCCAGAGTAAATGATAATGGTGAGAGTTTGATTGGAACTTGCATGTTTGTTTCAAATACATGGTATAAGCATAAGAACATCCACATGTATACATGGCAGAGGGGTGACTCAAAAAGTATGATTGATTTAGTTCTGTATGATGAAAGACTGAGAAATCTGGTGAAAGATACAAGGGTGATGAGAGGAACTGAATGTGGGACAGACCATTTTTTGGTTGTCTCTAGAGTGGATCTTGGAAGGAAGTGGACCTGGAGGAAGAGTAAGGGTGTGAAACAGACTAGAGTGAAAGTAGAGAGATTGCAAGAGTGTGAGGTAAAGATCAAGTATATGAATGTGTTGGAATGTAAATTAACTGCCCAGCAGACTGAATGGGAAGAGGATATAAGGAAAGGAAATGTGGAAGATGCTTGGAATAGACTGAAAGAGAATGTTACACAGTGTGCTTCAGAGGTGTGTGGAATGACTTTAGTGGGCTGTATGAAAAAGGATGCTTGGTGGAATGAAACAGTGAGTGAAACAGTTAATGAGAAGAAGGAGGCATATAAGAGGATGATTGCTGCAAGGAATGATAATGAAAGAAGGATTCTGCATGATGATTACAGGAAGAAAAATAAGGCTGCTAAGAATGCAGATAAGGAAAGCAAAGAACGAGTACGTTTGAATGAGGCTGTAAAGATGCAGAATGATTTTGAAGGGAATAAGAAGTTATTCTGGAAGTGGATAAAAAGGGTGAGACAGGGCAGCAACAATGGAATGAATGGGATTGTAAATAAGGAAACAGTGTGGAATGAACGTGAAGTGACAATGTTGGAAGGAGTATTTTGAAGACTTGTATGGAGGTAGTTCTGAAGAGTCTGGCATCCAAAGTGATACTGACTGTATGAATGTGTCCAGTAAAGACAGAGTTGACAAACGTGAGATTAAGGCATGTGTGAAAATGTTGAGGAATGGGAAGGCTGCAGGCGTGGATGGAATTACGGGTGAAATGCTGAAATATGGATGTAGCTTACTTATGAGTTGGATGAGTGATTTATTTAATTTGTGTGCTAACATTTCAGTTGTACCAGATGATTGGAAGAATGCCATCATTGTTCCTTTGTACAAAGGGAAGGGTAGTAAAGTAGAATGTAAGAATTACAGAGCTATTAGTTTATTGAGTATACCTGGGAAAGTGTTTGTTAAAGTAGTTATTGAAAAGGTTAGAATGGCTACTATGAGTAAAATTTGGAGGGTACAGTGTGGTTTCATGCCAGGTAGGGGGTGTTCTGATCAGATTTTTGCTCTCCAACAAGTAATCGAGAAGTGTATGAATGTGAGAAAGAAAGTGTATTGTGCATTTGTGGATTTGGAGAAGGCCTATGACAGAGTCAATAGAAATGACCTGTGGAATGTTCTGGCAGAGTATGGAGTGATTGACTTTAGTGAATGCAGTGAGAGCAGTCTACTCAGGAAGTAAGGCTCACGTAAGAATAAATGGTGTGCTGAGTGACTGGTTTAAGATTGAAAGTGGTGTTTGGCAAGGGTGTGTGATGTCTCCTTGGTTGTTTAATGTGTTTATGGATAAATGTGTGAGGGAAGCCTGTGCAAATACGAATGGTCTGAGGATTGGAGAAGTGAATGTGCGGGTGCTGTTGTATGCTGATGATGCTGTGTTGATATCTGAGACGCTGAATGAGTTGCAAAGAACGTTAGATAGTATGACTGAAGTTACAGAGAGAATGGATCTGAAGATCAATGTGTCAAAAACGAAGGTTGTTATGTTTGATAGAATGAATGAATTGAATGACTGTAGGCTGTGTGTAAATGGTGAAGTTGTTGTACAGGTGGATGTGTTTGTGTACTTGGGAAGAATGTTTTCTAAGAATGGAAGAATAGATGGAGAGATAGAAAGGCGTGTGAATGCGGGTAGAAAAGTGGTGGGTAGCATGTGGTCAGTACTAAATTGTGAAGAAGTGTCTAAAGAAGTAAAAATGGCTGTGTATAGAAGTGTGCTTGTACCCACCTTGTTGTATGGTAGCGAAACGTGGGTGTGTCAGGAGAAATACATGAGTAAGGTGAATGCAGTTGGAATGGGTTATATGAGGAGCATGTGTGGGAAAACCAGGAGAGACATTGTCAGGAATACTTGGGTGATGAATGAATGTGGAATGAAAGAAACTTTAAGAGGTCAGTATGAAAGGGGTGTGCTGCGATAGTTTGGGCATGTGGAGAGAATGGATGAGAACCGGGTGACTAAATTGATATATGATGGTAGAGTATGCGGATCAAAAGGGAGAGGAAGACCAAGAAAAAGCTGGCTGAATGTGGTGGAGGAGACTCTCAAGAAAAGAGAGATCAGAAGTTTAAGGAATGGAAGACGATGTATGAAACGATGCATGGATGTGTTTGAAGCGAAAGAAGTATGTAAGGATAGAAAGGTGTGGAGAAATATTGTGAATGGTAGATGCATTTAGCTCGCTTACGCCGTAAGGGAACAGCATGATTGGTATGTATGTAAAAATATGAAGCACCAGAGAAAAGAATGGGAATTCATAATCTATACTTTAGTGCTGTTCATTTAAATCAGCGACGTAAGCATACAGTGTCATAATCTTAACACACAAAATTACCTATTTATTAAAAAAACATTTAATTTATTAATTAATATACATTTCATATATTTATTAAATGAATATTAAATTAGTTTGAAAATAATTGATAAGCGAAGCGAGCTGACAGACAGGGTTCCCCATGAGGGACCGAGTTCTAACTACTTATTTATAAAAAACCTTCATGTAGTCCTTTCGACCTTCACATTTCTGGATGTAACAATTTTTTAAAACTTCTAGGTTTTTCCAAGTTAAATTCTCTAATAATACTAAATGATTTCTTTTTGTCTTAAATTTATTTTACAAATTTAGTTGTCCTGCGCCGAGCTTCTTATAATTCCATCTTGAAGATTTAATCATTCTTCCCCCAAACTACAGATTTGATTTGTAATTTTCCAAACAAATATGCCCTCTTTCCCTTCTCATAACTGAAGTCATCACTAATCAAACTTTGAAGTTTGGTCGAAATTGGGCCAGTAGTTATCTTATAGGCAATAATACTCACTCATATAGGTACATACTATAATTATCTGAAATCGGTGTTTCAGTTGTTTGTTTGTTGTTCCTCGGTAAAAGATGGGGATTTTAAAGATTTGGTTCTGGAAAACAGTGAATTGATAAGGAGGGGAGGATTTATTGTCACATTGTTGTACATTGTAACTGATCGTTCTGTTGCAATGTTGACGTTTTAACTCTGTCATACTTCGTTTCTCATTCTTTTTATTAAGCTGAAATTTCATGTGTTCTACTAGGTTGAGGGAAATAATAGGTGAAAACCTGTGCATCATTTAAAATCATTCCATAAGAAGTTGCTGGAGATATTACTGACTAAGAATAAAGATCCTATAAAGGATTTTGATCGAAGGTTTTCACAGCATTGACATTTGATGATGTTATCAGCTTTCAGTTTCAGCTGCATCGGTCACAGCATGTTCCGGACGCAGCTGAAACCGAAAGCTGATAATATCATCCTATAAAGGAATCTTTTTAGCTTAGAGACTTCTGGTTTTGATCGAATTAATTTCTTTGGCTCGGTTGATTCTTCCAAAACTGAATTTCCATGGAGTTTTATTTATGTTTTAAATCTTTCAACTCGTTCTTTGAATAAGAATTCGTATGTGATATCATTGAGTAAATTTGTAAAACAAAGGTATGGATTGTTGTGTCATATTTGATTTGGTAGTCAGTACTGCTTGACAGTTTCCATTTGACCTATTCTGGTTTAAATTACTTTTCTTCTGGGCATTAGCATCAATTGAACGTTGGCATCCCTAAAAATAGTGAGATGTTTTTCAGGAGGAAATTTTGTAAATTCAACTAATTGTGTGTATTTCAGATTTGAATGAATGTGCAATTGATGAAACTTAAAATGTGTGATTGTTAAAACTTAATTGAAAATATGCAATTGTAAATTTTCATTTAATATGTGCAGTTAAAAATATACATAGTAAATAATTAAACATTTCCCATTTCATTCTTTATTTTTCAAGTTCTTTTATAATACTGATTTCATGTTTACAAATAGTTGTTACTTCATTTGCATTGTATGTTTATTTAAACTAATTACTCCACCATTCACTGGAGGATGTGAGGGGAAGAGAGAGACTTCCTAAGTACTTATATATATAGCAGCAGAAAAGTTTGCTTTTTCAGGAAATGTACGAGTGAAATCGTATAGAACTCCATAAGACGAAGGTATCTAACCCATAAATGTATTGGAGGGAGCAGCCTAACTCCTGTTGGATGCCGAAAATTGCATACACACCAGGGTCAAATGGAGTTTGTTCTGTTTTGTCTGATCTGAAATCTGGTCACCTTAGTTAGAAGGCATAGGAGATTTCAAAATTGGAGGAAGGATTATAAGAACAGTAAAATATGTGGATGATCAAGTACTTCTAGCAAGAAAGGAAATGGAACTCCAGAAAATGGTAAATAGACTGGTAATAACAGGTAGAAAATACGGTATGGAAATTAATACAGAAAAATCTAAGGTCCTGCGAATATCGGGTAAAGAAGGAAACTCAAACATAAGTAATGGGGGAAAGCCAGTAGAACGAGTTTCAGACTATATATACCTTGGAAGCATCATAGCGACAGAAACAAAATGAACCGATGAAATATAGAATAGCAAAAGCCACTTTCAGAAGAAAGAAACTCCACAACGCAAGATAGTACACCCATCGGAGTGACCAATGCACTCAGTGCACCTATTGGCCAAAATTGGAAGTTCTTGGGGGGGCAGAATGGCGCATACAAGTAGCAGCAAAATGTTGAACTCAGTAGTGGGAATCGTTTATTCCCTAAGTACCAAAATTTGAAAACTGAAGATTTTTGTGGCTTAAATCGAGGAATACCTCAAATGGGGTGGTCTAAAAATGAAACACAAAATGATATTCAACTAAAAATTATCACTTTCAATGTCAAAATCAACATGTATAACCAAATTTACAATATAAAATATACAAATTATAATAGAAATGTGCAGTTGCGAAATGTGAAAAGAAAGAAAGATAAGTATGTTAAAATCTAAGTTCTACATTACATCTATCACGCAAATAGCTAACTGTGAAAAGTATACATACATACCAAGTAAGTTACTTCTTGAAATAAACTAGAAGGGAAGTTTGCTTTGTTGAGTACTTTGCACGAATAAAGAATAGCTACCTTTCCACTTGGGAAGTTGTATTATGGCATTGTCAAGTTGGAATGAGCACATGACCTCAAACCCAGTAACTGCTTCTTCAAATGTTCGAATTAGTTTTTCCTCATCCTCAGCTTCTTCTCTTTCTGCTTCTTTATCTTCATCTTCTCTACTGCTTCACACATTGGTTCTACAGTTTACATTGCTGTAGTCACAACATTCACATCACAGTTTACATAGCAAAGTTTATGACAGAATTTCTTCATCTTCTTTCTCTTCTTCGGTTATCTGAGATACAGCATTGAAGTTGAATCCTGCTTTTTTAAAGCAGTTGGCAATAGTTGTGGAAATCACTGTATCCCATGATGCCACTATCATGTATAATGCATGTAGGACAGTAAGCTTGAGTTGTGCCTTTCTTTCCAATGCAGCAATTGCCTTCTGCACCAATACTTTTCTGTACTTGCCTTCATTGAGTGTACATTACCAAGCTCAGTGGGCTGCAATTTACTGGTGAAGTTTGTTGGAAGGAAAATCACCTTGATATTCCTGAGAAAACTTGTGGATGGGATGGACACAGCAATATTTTTATACCTACACCTCCCATCCTGGCATCAAAACCTTTCAGAAAATCTAGAAAAATTTGAGGTCATCCATGATCTAGTGTTGCTTGTATACTTGCATGGCAGAGTAGAAATATTTTTGAAGCACCTTGAATTTGCGAGTTGATCTATTAACAAGGGCTTCAACTTGTCCGAACCATTTGAATTTGCACAAAGCAAAACCTTTAGTCATTCTTGACTCTTATTCCCACCTTGGCAAACTTACCCTCTCATATTTAAGCTTTTGTCAGGAAGCAGCAACTAGAAGAGGCCCATTTCATCTGCATTGTAGATATCCTCGGACTCGTATCCCTGAATGAGAGCAGGTAGGCTATCTTTCTAGCGATCCACAGAATCTTCACACATTCCCACTTTCACCACATACACTTTTGCATATGATATCATGCCTATTCTAAATAGCCAAACCACCCATTGGAGGCTTTAAAGTTGTCAATTTTCAGTCACAGGGCAATTTCAGTTGTCTTTTCCTGCAAGATGAGCATATTTTCTGACCGCATCTACTGGATGCACTGCAGCAATACATACTGTTTCCAGTTTTTAATTTGGAGAAAGCTTCGTGCTTCATGTTGTTGGTTTGTATGTTAATTCATTTTGAGTTTTTGTCTTTCTCAATCACAAAGTTTAAAGAGAAACTTTTGTGTTCTTTTTTTACATTCAAAACAGTTGTGTCTTATATCTCATCATCATTTGTTTGCTTCTGCAGTTTTAGGTGTGTACACACTAAAAATGTTTTTTACTTAATTTTATTTTTATCTTTTTCCTCTTATAACTGTTATTAATAATGCATTTTTAACATGTGAAATAATTATTAAATATATGGAATTTAATAAATTTGGAATAATTGCTGCTATGCAGGATAAATGTATAATGAAAAATGGTCCTTTTCAGTTACATCCCTCTTCTTATTATTTACTAATTATGTTATAGTTTCCAACAAGATTAGTAAATAAACAATCAAATAATGATTATAATGATAGACAGTGTACAACATCTTAATTTTTAATTTTGTATGTGGTCTATGTTATCCCAGACCTCTTTTGAAAAATAATTTTTTGAGATAACCCTTTCACGCAAAATGAAAGCTAGCAAACCCATGACTGATCTGCCTGTGGTGACATTTACCCACCTGATCACCGGGCAATGGGGAGGGATAGTTTCGTTCCAGAGAGGTGAAGGGTGCAGTAGCACCCGGGGAGGGCTGCACTCGATATAAAAGGCATTATAATCTAAAAAGAAACTGAGCCAAAGGCTCGCCAATATCCTCGGTTACTTGCAATATTTACATAGCGATCCCATGAGAATAACACTACTTATAGACTGCATATTGGAAGAATACCGTAAATTCTCTATTAAATGAATTAAATTCATTTTCATTATGAATTACGATGGGTTTACAAAGAAATATAAATATTATTTAAAGGTTCTTTGTATAATAAAGTATGATAATTATTTGATTGTTTATTAAATATCTCGGCAACATAATTAGTAAATAATCAGAGGGGGGGATATAACCAGTGGTGTCACCCAAAATATTTATCAACGGGTTCGCTTAAAAAAAATCCTTGAAAATGTATAACAGGGTTTTCCGTCACAATAATAATTTTTATGATAATAATTTAAAAAATATATTTTGAAATGAACAAGTAACTTTATAATTAAGTTACTCTTTGGACAATACTCGAAAATGTATTGTTTTTTGTTTTAAACAGTATTTATTAAAATTTTAAAAGTGGCATATGGAAATACAAAAAGCGGCATATGGAAATGGAAAATCCTGTATTAAAATTTAAAAAATTGAAAAGTAATTTACCCCGTTCATAGCAAACTCCAAATTCTTTTCTGATTTTCGTTGTATTCATTGTCTTTCTTTTTCCTGATTCTTGTGTCGTCGGCTGTGTGTTTACCTTTACGAAGCTAGGATTTTACAAATGGGGTTGGATCCCAGTCCGGAATTGGCTTTCCGATCATTCATATCAACATGAAATGTGCAATATTTTCAACAAGCAGCGAGTTTCTTTTATCTGTTGCAATAATATTCATTAAGCTGAAAGCTTTTCAGCTTCAGCTGAATTGACTGTAATTACTTTCGTTATTTTTTTGGCTTCTTGAATTTTTTCTGTCAAATGGTAATGGTTTCTCATCAGATCTCTCCCATCTACCAAGTCCCGGAAATCATTTATTGGGTTGGTAAATTTTATTAAAGAGCTCAATTCTTTTGTTTTTCTCCGTCGGTCCAAGGAGCCATTGTAACCTCTTTTGTCAAGGTATCAGGATAATAAACTGAATAAAGATAGTAATTTGATGTAGTTTTCATTAGAATCATTTAATAACCGGCTTTTCATGCTTTCAATAATGGCTTCCAACAATCTGTTCCTTGGTAATGACTGAAATTTTATATTAACGGCAAAGTTGATCTTTTTATATTGCACACTTTTTATTATTGTTGGTATTAGTATTTCATATTTTCCTTTTTGTGTCAACATTATTGCTAAGGCTCTTATGCATCGTCTTATTAGATGATCAGCTTTTGTTATTGACACATCTTACCCTTGTAAAGCAAGTGAGAGCAATGCCAGTTCATCCAATATATCTATCATTAAAGCAAGATCCTGCAAGAATCCAAGATTTTCCAATCTTTTTTTCATTGCAGTATTTCCAGTTTTGTCAAAGTGATCATATATTACTGGATAGGCTTGCCGTACAGCTTTTGTTGCTCTAGCACTACATGCAGCCCATCGTGGCCCTAGAACACGGCCAATTTTAATTATTTCAACATTTAAATTGTTAGCTATGTGTAAGTGGTTGCCCCTCCGGGCCCCATTCCCCTCCCTTATTCGCAGCTTGTGCCAGCGTAGCGCTGGAAGATGAGTACTGCGCATTCCTGACCGCCCACTTCCTACCACTCGCTTCCTGCCTCCTCCCTGGGAACCCTGGAGTCAGCAGTCCCAGGAAGGTTCTATCTGGAGTTTGGACTCCCTGGCTCTCGTGATGTGCAAGATGCAGTAAGGAAGGGAACCAATGAAGTTCTGCCATCCGGATGGTCACGTGGGGATGCCACTAAGGGGGACCGCGAATATTATGGTAATGTGCGGTGGTGAGGGGGCAGTCGGGGGTTGTCAGTCGCACTCGGGGGTTGTGAGTTGGAGTTGGTAGACGATGGTCGGCAGTCGTGGAGTGTGAAATGTAACCATGGGGAACAATAAAGAATAACCTTTTGTTGGAAGTCTAGCTCTTTTATTGGTGGATCCCTGTCAGATCTCCCCCGAAGGGGGCTCCGAACCCACGGAGGTGTTACATATGCTTGATAATTCCATCTGGTTTTTGTTTGAAGTATGGTACATGCAATAAATTTTCTCCAAAAATACTTTGAAATGACTGACTTGTGCTACTTCCTTTATGCCATCATCCAGAGCGAGTTGAATTCTATGGCTCAAACAGTGCCATATTATTGGTCCTGGAAATTTTTCAATCGGGCAGCAACACCAGATTTTCGTCCAAGGATTGTGCTTGCTCCATCTGAGCACAATCTAATTAAATTTTCTTTTAAATATTGTTCATTCATACCATTATTTTCCAGTGTTGAAAGTAAGACTTCAAAAATTGTCTTTGAATCTGTTGAATTAATTTCTTTTAGATCTACAAAAATGTAACAAGGTTCTTCTGCTTGAAAAATACTGCAACGTATAAAAATTGCCAATGCACTTTTCTTAGAAATAGTGCTTGCTTCATCAATGACAGTACATATTTTCGAATTCTGTCTCACAATATTTTGGAAAATTTGGTTTCGTAGTTCAAATGAAATGTGTTTTGCAATTTCTAATGCTGCTTGCCTAGAATGTAATGAAAATCCAAAGTTTACACCGTTTTTTATTTGCAGTTCAATTTCATCAGAAATATCCATCATTGGTCGGTTCCGTTTTATTAAACTGTAAACAGTATTAAATACTTTTACAGTTGAAGAAATATATCTGTCATTACATTTATCTATAGAATTGCTAATCATGTTAGTTTCAGATGTTTCAACTATTTGTACTGCTTTGTTGTGAGCTGATGAAACTGCATGCATCTTTACCTTTTTGCGAATTGATGCCTGTTTAATTTGTTTTGTTGATCCACGAGCTACAACGTTAGAACTTTTCCATTCTGAGGCTAAATGAATGTGTTTATTTTTTTTGATGCCTAATGATGACAATTTCGAACATATTTTGCAACCTACTGTGTTTTTACTTTCTCCATACGTAGTATAGGGAAAGTATTGTATTATGTTTACTATAATGACGTATTATCGGAGAAATATCACAAAAACCGAATCGGGTTTCGAATACACCTCATTTTCCGGTTAACCGGTATTGTCCAAAAACTAATCAGCTCTTCATGCTCATACCAAATTGTTATATATGAAATATGGCAGGAACTTTTAGAGTTAGAATGCCCGCAATCACATACAATCAAAGTCGATTTTTACTTTCTCCATACATAGTGTGGAAAAGTATTGTGATCACGAAAAAAATCGACTTCGAGATTTCAATGGAAATACACGTTTTGAGGTCCCTAGAACATGTTTTTCTGAATGATGTCTGTGTGTGTGTGCATGTGTGTATGTATGTGAATGCTCTAACTCAAAAGGTACTTGCCATATTGTTACCAGACTTCATATAGTATAACACTTTAGCATGAGCTCAAAGAACTGATTAGTTTTTGGACAATACCAGTTAACCGGAAGTCGAGGTTTATTCGAAACACGATTCAGTTTTTGTGATATATATTATTGTGTATACAATTCTATACAAAGGTTATAGAGTATGTAATTTCCTACAACTTTCATTTGAAACAATTTTCCATAGCAGTTATTGTTTAGGAATTATTTATAAATAATTGGTTTTTTCGTTTTCCATCAAATATCTCATTTAAAACGTCGTAATTGGTCATCTTTGTGAGGACCAAAGTTGTAGAGAATAATATTTCTTCCAAGTTTTGTTTGAAACAAATTTTCGTAACCATCCATTTCGGAGATATTTTTCTTATTCGTAAATTTCCAGTATACAGCGCCACCACCATGTGGCGGTGAATTCTGTAAACATATTCAAAATATAATATACAGTAATGATGGCTGTATTCTTTTACGATACGAAATAATAATTTTGCCTTATAATGCTATTCATAATAATTTAAATATCTATACCCCAAATATGGAGAAAGTCGCTTGTTGGCCACATCAGATTTTTTGTTTCTGACAATCAATCAGTGCATAGCATATGCATGTCACTTGTTATGCCAAATTTAAATGGCATGTTTCAAATACGTTTTGAGCTCCCTGCATTGTTCTAATTTCTAATTTTTTTTAAGTTATCAAAAGGATCAGGGGAACAAAAAAAATTAATAACGGGTTCGGGGGAACAAAACATTTTTAGCAACGGGTTCTACCGAACCCGTGCCAACCCGTAGGGCAGGGGTCGCCAATGGTGGCGGGTTACTGTTGGCAATAATTAAAGGGTCGCAGGCACCAAAGAAAAATGCATTTAATAAGGTTTTCACATTTAAAGATATAAATTTGAAAATGTAATATATCCTTTATCATACATGCATACATATTATTATATATACTAGTATAAGTGCCCATAAAAAATAATGGGTGTGATCGATTATTCTGAAATATAATTGAGGCAGCCTTCTTTGGCCTGAAATCATACCTCCTGCTGAGAGGGTTGCCTTCGATCCCAGAGAGTATCTATTGTGCTTCAAAATACCAGGTATATTTATGTTTTTGGAGCATAACAGAGGGAATGATGAAAGGACAAATGGACAGAATAAGGTTTTTATATATTTCCAATACATTAAAACGGTGGGTTATTAAATCATAATGGTATCCTGAAAATTTCATCGAATTCGGTTCAGTCGTTTGCGAGATATTACCCTTCAAAAAGCATTACATAACAAAGGGACACTGTCTTTTATATATGTTTTATGATTATATACACATATTATTATATCCAAATGTCATCTATAATGGATGGCGTAAGATTGAGTAGTGGAGGCTCACTTTAAGCTATTTTTCGGAAGAACATAATTCATCGCTATTAGATATATGGCAATATAGTTTCAATCTTAACCCTTCGGCTGCCATGAGGATCCTCGCTTTACAGGTGCCGTGAAGAACACACTTCTTACATCAGTCACAATGCATGTCAATCATATTCTCCTTTTGATAGCTTCTCATTCATGCATTGACACGATGTCAGCGGCTTGCAAAAGATGCATTCTATATGTTTACGTGATTCTTTTTCACCAATTAGACTTATGGATCGTAAATTTGATACCTTCTTATCGAAATGATGTCAGCGACTTTTGTTTACATTTTAGTTGCTTACAAGATTATAGCTCATCAGTTTGACTCATGGAATCAGTATCACTTACAACGACTGTATATGTTATAACCTCAGACAATGTTTCATTATACATAGTAATACAATGTTCATCTCATGGAAAAAGCTTCGCTACTATTATTTGAGTTGCTCAATGCTGAAGTGAACCAAGTCCATTGACGGTCATTCCGAGATATTGGCTTTTTTAGTAGATTCCGCATAGCTAATTTCCTGACCTTTTTCTGAAAGATAACTATATACTGGGTGTTACATCAGTCCATAAGCTAACTTATAGTTGAAAGTTTTGATAGATTTAACGTTATTAATAAAAATTAGAGAAATTATTAATAAAACTTCTGGACTTGGTTCACTTCATCCCTGAAGCTGATTCTATAAATTTGGACTTGATCCTCTTCATACATTCGAATGAAGGGAAAAGAAAAAATTATTCTCAGAAGAGTTATAAATTTAATTTATTTAAGTTATAAATTTAATTGATTTGATGTTTATTCTAGTGTATATACATCACAATAAAATTTATTTAATCATCATATACATATTCATTGTTCATTTCATCATCTTCATTATTTTGAAGGCAATGAGTAGCATGTTCTTCTTGAGACCTAGTAGACACAGGGATTGGTAGATTCTTGTAATAATTATGGTAAGCTGGAGGTATATATGGCAATAATGATAACATATCATCCTTTTTCAGTTTGGTGACAGGTTTTCTTGTTGGGTAAAGTAATTGCAAGTGAACATTGTTAAGTGAAGAGAACATCCTTCCTGGTGATCTTCTTTTTTGTATATAAATTTCCTGGAACTCACCTAATTCATTAATGGTGTTTTAAATTTTTATGCGGAATGGTGAACCCCGCTGAAAACGCAACCATTGAATATGAAGCCAATTTACAGGCCTTCCCTCAGTGTCAGTCTTCCTCAAGGTAACTGCTTCTTGTAAAGCCTTGATTGAGAGGAACTCATCTCTTTTCATCTCTGTAACCTCAAATGTGGGAGGTTTTTGTTTTGATGTTTTAACAGTATCAATGTACTCACCAGGATGGAATATATGACTTCTTTTGTGGATAGCTTTTTCAACTAATGCAAAGTCACTGTCATTTGGCAAGAATGAATGACCTGAAACCATGAATTTTAAGTCAATAGTGTTTGCTGAGATTGCTGACCAATTTACCAATTTCAATAGAAATAGAGCCACTTCTGAATTTCTATTTTGTCCAGTACATACATCAGAGTACAGGACTATGTGCTCATAGTGAGAGGCGTGTTGTGTTTAGAAAGAACTGCTGCAATATCCTGAGAACCTCGACCTCCTCCTGTTTCATCCTACATATACATGAATGCTTTGCCTGCGTTAAATGAATGAACTCCGCAGTTATAAATATACATGTTTCTTTTATAATAGGCAATAGAAACAGTAAGCTTAGGGAAAGGTAGAGCCTTCTGAAGATCAAATGTGCAGATATAACTACTGTCTGAAGCCGCATCTTTATCTTTCTTCAGAGACATCCTAGCTGCTTCAGCCTTCCTCAGATGTAACTCTGTTTTAGCGTTAAGACGAGCCTTTGCTTGTATGTTTTCTTCAGCATTTATTTTATTTTTTAAGTAGTCACATTGATGACAAGTATCTGACTGTGGATGTTTAAAATGCAAATTGAACTTTTCTGTAAAAATTTTATGATAAAATTTAAGTTTAACGGGCACTGTGTTTTCACTGGTGCATTTTTCCATGTAAAGGTCATACATTTTATGAATGTTTAGGTCTGGATGTAAATATTTTGTTAGGATTTTGATGTCTACTATAATGGCTTTGATATCTGGGAAAGGAATTTATGTGTGTTAGAACATCTGAATCATCTATTTTTGTAGAAGGAATATTTTTTCCATGTTTATCAGCAATGTAGTTGATATCATCTTTTCTTAAGCACCGAAAAAGTCTACCTCAACTAATCCCAAATGTGGTCAAAAATATCTTCTTACAAACTTCATAGCTATCTGTGTTCGAATTTAGAAAATAGTGACACGAATACGATTTTGTATGTCCGGTCCCATCTCCAGGTCATGATCTTGCAACTGGTTTACTTTGAACCAGCCCTTTGAGATAAGTATTTTGGTGATTGAAATCCCCTAATTTTCAAAATGATGCAAACAATTTTTTTCTCGTGTCATTGTTAACCTTCTCATTGCACTTTCGGCGACATCCACCTGCAAAATCTTCAACAAACTTTTTTTCTTCTATCAATTTCTCTTTCTGTGAAATGTAGGACTTCCCAGAGTTGTGCCGAACTTTTCTAATAGTCTTTTTCCACTGCTTCTAATTCCTCTTTCTTTTGCGTCCAGTAACATTGTTATCTTCTAAAAAAATCATGACTATTATGCTATTTTCGGTAAAAATAAACTATTTATAATACAATATTTATGAAACGTTGTGATTTACCAATTTCAATAACTGATGTGCTGGAGCAAGATGTTCCAGGTAAATTAGCTTCAGTTGATTTAATTTCTGCAAATAATAATTACTGATTCAGTTTTGATCAAGAAAAATTGTCTATAAAATATTACCAGTGGATGAAAGTAAAGATAAACAGGTATTTGCCAGGTTTTTCGGTTGATATGCAAGTGGATAACCCATTGGCATGTCCTTGGATTGGTACATTAATTGGTTTTGATGTCTTCCTTTTATTTACAATATCTGTTGAGATGAAATTGAAATTGTAATAAAGACATACAGTAATCATACTATGAATAAACAAAACAATATTATAATAATGAGAAAAAAAATAGGTTAAACTCACCAGATTCATATTCGCTAAAAGACTCTTCATCACATGAAGGAATATATTCATCACTGCTTTCAAATGACAAATCTGAATCCATTATCATGTTAAAATATCAGTGAAATGGTTTAATAATAAGAAATAACTCAGCTGTTAATCAGAAACGACTATAATACACTCAGTCATAATGAAAGCAAACACTCTTTGGACTTGGTTCACTATAGCTGTGACGTACATGCTATTATTATCAGAGAAGAAGTGAATTGCTGCCATCTGTCGGAGTTTTATGCAACTATGGACTTGGTTAACTTCATCTCTGAATAATACTAATTTTAGTAGATTGTTTTCCTATAAAAAGTGAACCAAGTCCAATTTTGGACTTGGTTCACTTCAGCATTGAACCACTCATTTTAAAATATGAGAATTTTTTACACAGGCACCTGAAAATCCTATCGCGGGCATACGATTGGCGACCCCTGCTGTAGGGTGACACCACTGGATATAACCTAAAAGAACCCAAAAAATTTGCGTTTTATCTACCTGATGAACTTTTCACTGAATAATGTTTTTGTTTTAAGAAAACTTCAGACGATGTGAGAGTATGGAACTCAAAATTCAAAATTTTGTTATACCAAAATTTTGGAAATGAGAACAATTATAACTTAAACAAAAACTTGCATATATACTTCCACGAAAGAGAATGAATGTATATTCAATATAATAAGATACAAATGTTGTTTACTTTGGTTACTATGAAAATAATTTCCATCGCCTCCTCTCTCCCTCTTGTAATAAAAGCACTCAAAGCACATTTATACCCATAAGAATTGAAATAACAATATGATATCAAGTACTAACAATGGAATTGGTAGGCCATACAACATACCGTTAAAATGACAAGATTTCCTCAAACTGTGTGAATTAAATGTTAAAATTGTCTGATTTCTAACTGTAGGCAGAAAAAGGTGAACAGAATAAGAAACTTCATGTTTCCTTCAAAATGACTCTTATCCGAAGTTTATAGGTCAATTCTTTCCATTTACTTTCTCCATACTTAGTATAGGGAAAGTATTGTGATCACGAAAAAAATCGAATTCGAGATTTCAACAGAAATACACGTTTTGAGATCTCTAGAACACGTTTAGACTATTTATGGAGTGATGTGTGTGTGTGGATGGATGGAGGGAAGAATGTATGTACATATGTGTGTGATTGTGGTCGCTCTAACTCAAAAAGTACTTGTCATATTGATACGAAATTTCATATCTAACACTTTAGCATGAGCACAAAGAACTGATTAGTTTTTGGACAATAACGGATAACCGGAAGTCGAGGTTTATTCGAAACTCGATTCGGTTTTTGCGATATTTCTTCGTTAAAACATCATTATTGTATATACAATTCTATACAAAGGTTATAGAGAATGTAATTTCCTACAACTTGCATTTGAAACAATTTTCCTTAGCCGTTATTGTTTAGGAGTTATTTATAAATAACCGGTTTTTCGGTTCCCGTTAATATCTCCTTAAAAACATCGTTATAGGTAATCTTCGTAAGGACCAAAGTTGTAGAGAATAATATTTCTTCCAAGTTTTGTTTGCAACAAATTTTCGTAGAACCATCCATTTCGGATATACTTCGCTTTATCTTAATACCAGTATACAGCGCCAACACCATGTAGCGGTGAATTCTGTAAACATTCAAAATATACGTAATTTACGTCAACAAGGACGTGTCTTCTTTTACGATACGAAATAATAATTTTGCCTCGTAATATTATTCATAATAATTTAAATATCTATACCCCAAATATGGAGAAAGTCATGTGCTGGCCACATCAGATTTTATAATTCATGTGTCTTCCGTCTCGTGTTCTCTATCGCCTCCTATATGACCGAATCAATGCAAAATACGGAAATTCAGACTGACACGTACATACAAATGTACACCGTTTACATTGTTATCCTTCTTTAATTAAACCAGGGTGCTCAACTAATAAAGAATGATCATTCAGTTATATTAAAATTTATTAATGGCATGAATGACATGAATTTGGCACGCCACTTGTGCAAACCCTTCCCTAGACCCTTAATTTCCCACTGTAGAAGCCAGGTCGCTTACTTATGTGCAAGAAATTAATTCACATTATTGTCTCCGCCCTCCTAATTCTGCCGCGATAGGTGGTCTCCTGGTTTACGTAAAGGTTGAACCTGCCTTTCTCCAGGAGCCTCGACTTTCCGAGCGTTTTTGGCCAGAGCTTGTGGAATAGTTCCTATGAGCCTCTCGTCACGTTCCTGAAATGGAACAGGTATAACATTTTATCGGGTACGTCACAATGGCTCGGGCACGTTTACCTGGGTTGGTTCTAGCAAGCGAAAGTTAACTACCCACTGAAAATCAACCTTCGCACACGCGCCGCGAGCGTCTTTTTTTTTGCCGCCATCTTAGCCAGTCAGTCAAACTTTACCTTCCTAGACGGGCGGACGCGTTCTTTCTCTATAGTTCCGATAAAGTACACCTTTTTCGGAAGTGACGGATTTTTGTATTCCTGAGGATAAATTCATAATCTGGGACCTCATCAGCGGACCTTAGTGCTTACTGGAAAAGTGTTTGTGAGCAGAAGTTGCCAGATTCGTACCCCGTTGGAATCTTCAAAGGTAAGAGGTTATTTCATATAAATTCCCCTAAAGTTGCATGACTTCATTTCATTTTAAACGTTTTCATGGCGCTGTGGATTAGATCCCTTTATTTAATGGATGGGAATTATAATGTAGTGTAGAAATTTATATTTTCGTCGAAGTTAAATGTGTCACATTTCAATGGGAAGGGAGAAGCTATTAAGGTGGTTCCACCGTGACTGAAGGGTTTTAGGAGAAGGAAAATACTTTGTTATTAATTTACGAACAGGTGCAAAAAAATTACTTCAACCTTTCTAGTAGATAGAATATTAAATTTATTTGTGAGAGTATTAACAAACAATATAATATTAATTACGTGTAATTATTGGTTAGCATAATAATTTTCGCAAAGACTGAAGTTTGACTCATATTTCTTCAAGCCATGTTGACGAAAAAATTAGTTTTTCTTACAAATAAATGATTCCATAAGTGTTATTAACTATATAAATATAAAATATTCTTATTACAAGTCTATTTTTAGTTTGGAAATACGTATTTTATTTTATAATATATGTATAGCAGCAGGCGAAATCCTTAAATTTGGCAACATTGTATACAAAGATTGTATATGGCATCAACTTCCGGTTTCCGTGAGCGTTAGTTGTTTACTGCGATAGTTTGTGGGTTTGTGGACACATTGCCACTTAAAAAAAAAATTTTCTTGGACAGGTGTCATATAAACAGAGTTACTTGGTCAAACAATTTACGAATGATGATTGTGAAAATGCACACAATGCATTATATGATGTGCATACAATCGTTAAATAAATTGTTACATACAATCGTTAAATAAATTGCTAGATACATTGAAAGTAGATCAGAAGGCAATTTTATCTAATGCTGTATCATATGAGGATGACATTAATTTAAAGAGTAACAAAATGAAAATTTTAGAAGCTAAAAATACCCTCCAGCCATTGAAAGGTAATATTATATCTGCTACTATATAAAATCATAATTTTTCATAACTCTTGATGATATCATAAAAATATATAATGAAAGTGGAGAAGAGGGTCTCAAACTAATTTTCTGTGAAGATGTTGGTGGTAAACCTAGAATTACAAAAAATAAAAAAAATTATCTATTTTCAGTTTTTTGATAAATTTGCAATCTGTATTTTAAACATACTCTTTTGTTATGCATTTAGTACACATGCAATGTGATGCATTATAGTTGCCTTTATATCAATGATATCTTGAATGTGATTGTTGACAGTTATTAATACACTTTAGTGTTTATAATTTTGATTTTCTTTCATATGTGGTATTTATGCCAAATCTGGTTTTATTTTATCTGACCTAAATTTGAATGTGTCTTCTGAAAAGGTTTTTGAGTGTTGTGCTGCCATTTTAAAGTCAAATAGTGTAAGATATGCTTTACTTTGTGTTTATCGCTCTCCAAGTGGTTCCTTTAGAGATTTTCTCTGCTTTCAATGAAGCTGTTCAATACATACTTGGTAAAAAGATGGACAAATTCATAATCTGTGCTGATCTCAATGTAAATCAGCTTAACAATACAAAAGAAAAAAATGATTTACTTAATATGTTATCCAGTATTGGCCTCTTATGTTCTCAATAGGGAACCTACTCCTGTTTCCTTTCAATCCTGTTCTCTTATTGATTTGATAATATAAAACTTGTCAGTGAATGATATCTTCTGTAAAACTATATATACTGAATTTTGGAATCTGGTAATACATTATATATTTTCTTCCCATTTAAACATTAAATTGCTCAAATAAGAATGAATTTCTTTTAGGACAATGAATTTTGGAACTTTACTAGATGATTTGCCTTATGGAGTGCAAAATTTGTATGGTTTCAATAGGAGAGTGGTTAGAGAAGGGAGGTGAGTAGCAAATTAAATAGAAAAATAAACAAATTAAAGAATATAAAGGATTTGGTATATAAAAAGTAGATATAATTAAAATAGAGGTATGGAATTGGGCAGAGTTGAAATTGATGAAATGTAGATAGGGTTAAAGAGGAATTAAAAGAATGGAGAATAATTAATTAAATAAAGGAAACTGAAATTACAAATATTATAAAAGTGATAAAAAGACAAGAAATTAAAGTAAGATTAAATTTTTTCCATTTTGTATATTGATATTTTGAGTTTGATTTCGAACGTTGTTCAAGAGCTAATTTGTTATGTTATGGGTAAGTTCTGTCGTCCTTCTCATTTTATAACATTTAAAACAAAATGACGAACAATAATAATGTTTTGTACTAAGTGTCTAAATGAAAACTAATACATGCGAAACAGATAACTAGCTCTCTAACAATTTCTAATGCTTTCCTTTTCGTATAAACGAGAATTTCTAAATGCGACGTATATGTCACGTTAGACAGAATGAGATTAAAATTAAAACTTTTATTTCGTTTTTGAAATTCATGAGTATCTCGATAGTGAAGATAAGTTCTTCAAGAAACTCGTTATTAAGCAGCAAAAGTACATTTAGCAGACTAAAGTTCTAGCCGGAAATACTGCTACAGCATAGTTGCCACATTTACTTGAGCAAAGGTGCCATTTTAAGCAAATGGCGAGAATTTTGAAATAAACTGAATTTCAGGCAATGATATCTCAAAAACGAGTTCGGGTAGAAGCGTATATTTTTCCATGAAACAAATTAAATAGCACTGATTATTTTAATGAAGTATTTTTAAAGGCGGCGTTGGATTCCCTTCACCCTCAAATAAATATTTTTATACTTGTCGGTGAGGATCTACTCATAAGGGGCCATGTTAAATATGTCATTTTTAAGGACGATTTACAGAAAATTTAGCTCGGTAAGATCAGGTTTTTTTAAACCGAGCGTTCAGGAATGCATAACGTGATTTTCAGAGTTTTCTTGGATAATTAACTTTATGGAGGAACCACCTTAAGCGATCTGGGTTTCATCTTCGCAATCCCATTCATGTAAATATTCTGATCAAAAAGAGACGCGCATTAAAAGCTATCAGTAGCTTTTATTCCGAGCATTCATTACAAAGTAGCTGAGGTTATTGCCCACAAACACCAGTTCCGGTTAAACTTCTTCGAGGTACCAATAAATCGTATTTAATGGACCTAAAGGTATATTCGATCATCTTAAAAATATGTTCGCTTACGCTACTAAACAGGCGTCGTTTTGAGTTATTAGTTTTACAAAAGTGTGTTAAAATCTGGATGAGTAGAATGCCTCCTTCCAGGCTTTACACCAGAGCTTCCCAACGCGGTGTAGAGAATAATATTTCTTCCAAGTTTTGTTTGAAACAAATTTTCGTAGACCATCCATTTCGAAGATATTTTGCTTTTTCTAGTATACAGCGCCACCTCTATTTAGCGGTGAATTCTTTAAACATATTCAAAATATACCTAATTTATGCAATAACGACGACTATTCTTTTACGATACGAAATAATAATTTTGCCTTATAATTCTATTCATAATAATTTATATATCTATACCCCAAATATGGAGAAAGTCATATGTTGGCCACATCAGATTTTTTTAATCTAAGAAATCTGATATGGCCAACATGACTCTCCAGATTTGGGGTATAGATATTTAAATTATTATGAATATCATTATAAGGCAAAATTATTATTTCGTATCGTAAAAGAATACAGTCGTACTTATTACCGTATATTATATTTTGAATATGTTTACAGAATTCACCGCCACATGGTGGTGGTGCTGTATACTGGAAATTAAGAAAAAGCAAAATATCTCCGAAATGGATGGTTCTACGAAAATTAGTTTCAAACATAACTTGGAAGAAATATTATTCTCTACAACTTTGGTCCTTACGAAGATTACCAATAACGACGTTTTTAAGGAGATATTTGACGGAAACCGAAAAACCGATTATTTATAAATAATTCCTGAACAATAACTGCTGTGGAACATTGTTTCCAATGAAAGTTGTGAAAAATTACATTCTATATAACCCTTGTATCGAATTGTATACACAGTAATGATGTTTTAAAGGAGATGTTTCGCCAAAACAGAATCGGGTTTCGAATAAACTTCGATTTCCGGTTATCCGGTATTGTCTAAAAACTAATCAGCTCTTTGTGCTTATACCAAAGTATTAAGTATATATCCAATTTGGTAATGATATGGGAAGTAATTTTCGAGTTAGAGCGCACACACACGCAGACATCATTCCGAAAATAGTCTAAACGTGTTCTAGGGACCTCATAACGTGTATTTCCGTTGAAATCTCGTGATCACAATACTTTCCCAAACTACGTATGGAGAAAGTAAAAATCGACTTCGATTGTGTGTATGTGATTGTGGGCGCTCTAACTCGAAAAGTTACTGCCATATTTCATATATAACAATTTGGTATGAGCACGAAGAGCTGATTAGTTTGGACAATACCGGTTAACCGGAAGTTGAGGTTTATTCGAAACCCGATTCGGTTTTTGCGATATTTCTCCGATAATACGTCATTATAGTATACATCGACCATTACAAAAAATGGAGATAATGTAATTTCCTACAACTTTCACTTGAAACAATTTTCCATAGCAGTAATTGTTTTGGAATTATTTATAAATAATCGGTGTTTTCTGTTTTCATCGAATATGTTCTTTAAAACGGTGTTATTTATAATCTTTATAAATGCCAAAATTATAGAGAAAAATATTCCTTCCTACTTTCGTTTGAAACATTTCTTCGTAGATATTTAAGTAATTCGTAAAATTCCAGTTCACAGCGACACAATCGTCGGAGAAATTGGAAGTATTTTTCTACCCAATAATGGTACTTAAAAAGGATGACTGTATTCTTATTTCACAGAAATAATAATTTTAGCTAATAACTTAACTTTGAAATATATATATTTTCGAAATAATTGATCTATTATAAATGTTTCGCGTCGTCAATGTTTACTCTTTGCTATAACATGCAATTTCGTATTTGCTTTTTTTTGTTTACATTGCAACTGAATTCAAAGCGTCAGTCGCTACTTTAAAATTACGCCTAGGATAAAATATTTCTAAAATGCGTACGACGATTGCGAACGCCTGCTTACACTTACGTATTTGAGAAAATTACTGTGGATTCCTCCATACCTACTACCGCTGAGGAAAGAATAAAAAAGTGAATAGATTGAACAGTTAGAATAATAAAAAGATTTTTATCCATTTGCGTCATCTCGATGATAAGGAAATATCAGTCTTCGGCGAAGTCGCGCTCAATAGGTAGAGCCAACATGCGAGGGGAGGAAGTATTGAAACGACTTTTTGTAAAGGATTCATTCCGATATATATATAGTATTTTTTAACGATTTTCCGATACTTCTGATATGGTGATCGGACAAAATTCGTTTCCGTTCGTTTCGAAGAGTTCCATTCCGTTTCGTTCCGAGCTCTGCCACAAAATCCCTCTAGCTCTTACAGCCGTGCATTTCCCCATTCCTCAGAAGACCCCTACCCCCTACTTCTGCCTGCTCAGTGTTGTCATTTTAGCAGAAGAGTCTTCGCTACAAATAGTTTCCGCAGTGACCGCTGTCGAACGCCATGAGGTGTTGCGTTAATTTTGTCCAGCACTGTACATGTGCTGAGGAGATTTTTCGGTTGGTGTTTTTTTGTTCTTTACACTTTGTTTCGATTTGTGTTCTTGTTTGTGTTTTATGTTCTTTGTTCATTTATTTGCCGGTTTGCACCTTTTTTCACCGGCAATTGGTTAGTGTGTGATTCATTTGGTTTTGTTTTTCAAATGTTTGCTTTAGCACTCCATTTGTGTAAACAGTTGTTATTGCAAAAATTATAGATTGTGTAATTTTCTACAAGTTTTGTTTGAAACAATTTTTCATAAAACCGATAGTTTAAGAGATATCTTGATTTATATTCTAAATTTATGTTACATACGTCGCTAAGTGATACCATTGTTTCCGCTGTCGTGATACAATTTTCTAATTGCTGATAGCGTTGCGTTCGCTGCCAAGGATCATTTCAATTGCACATCGAAATTTTGTTATCCGTAGAAAAAGTTAACGATTTTCTTTACGTATTGTTTTTTTAATGAAGGCTATTGAAAATGTTTTAAAATTATTCTCGAGTGTAATCGCTGTTAATTATTTCTGAGAACACCGATGTCGAGAGCAATCATATTCATTGCTCTCTGTATATGAAGAAAGTCATGCGTTGGCCACATCAGATTTTTTCATTAAAACAACACTTTCTCTATACTACGTATATGGAGAAAGTAAAAAGAATGAAAGCCTGCACCTCGTCGAGAAGTCGATTTTTACGTGTTGTTTTACGGGAAATGTCTTCCAGGAAACTGTATTCTTACGCTTACCACGGCGTTGGAACTTTCCAGAAGCAATTTGAAATCACCGAATCCTGCCGTAATTAGAAATAGCAGCCTCCTCCTCTCGAAGGACTCCTCCACCTTCTGCCTCGATGGCCATTATGATTCCAATCGAGCCTCTCCTCTCTGGGGTACACGCCTCCAATTCCAGCACGAGTGCTGACCAAACACCTCTCTTCCCTTGATGAGCCATTCTTCTCCGAATCCCCGTTTCTCCCGAACTCGCTGTTTCTCGGCGCAGTGAAACGGAGAAACACCCTCCGCCCCCAACACCCCCCGCCCTCACCTTCCGCCTCACCACCTGGCCCGCCCCCGCTCTCTCTCTCTCTATACATTCCAGAATAGCAAAGCATCGCGCGATAAAGAAAAATCTGACTTGGCCAACACATGACTTTCTCCATATTTGGGGTATAGATATTTAAATTATTATGAATAGCATTATGAGGCAAAATTATTATTTCGTATCGTAAAAGAATACAGTCGTCCTTATTGCCGTAAATTACGTATATTTTGAATATTTTTACAGAATTCACCGCTACATGGTGCTGGCGCTGTATACTGGTATTAAGATAAAGCGAAATATCTCCGAAGTGGATGATTCTACGAAAATTTGTTGCAAACAAAACTTGGAAGAAATATTATTTTCTACAACTTCGGTCCTTACGAAGATTACCAATAACGATGTTTTTAAGGAGATATTTGACGGAAACCGAAAACCGGTTATTTATAAATAACTCCTAAACAATAACTCCCATAGAAAATTGTTTCAAATAAAAGTTGTAGGAAATTACATTATCTATAACATTTGTGTAGAATTGTATATACAATAATGATGTTTTAACGAAGAAATATCGCAAAAACCGAATGTGGTTCGAATAAACCTCGACTTCCGGTTAACCGATATTGTCCAAAAACTAATCAGTTCTTTGTGCTCATACTAAAGTTTTATATATGAAATTTAGTATTAATATGACAAGTACGTTTTGAGTTAGAGCGCCCACAATCACATACACACGCACACACACACACTCGCACACACAGACATCATTCCGAAATTAGTCTAAACGTGTTCTAGGGACCTCAAAACGTGTATTTCCGTTGAAATCTCGAAGTCGATTTTTTTCATGATCACAATACTTTCCCATTACTTCGTATTGAGAAAGTAAAAATCAGGGCCATAGAAAGTAGTGACGACTCTATTCAACCATTAGTACCTATTTCTGTTTAAGAGATGGAGAAAATGACTTCTGCCTGGAGAATTTTGCTTAAATATGTTTGGCTTGTTTGTTTTGATTATCGCATTGTTTTGGATCGTAAGATCACTTTAATACGTCGCTGAGTGATACCATTGCTTCCGCTGCTATGATACAATTTTCTAATCGCTGATAGCGTTCTCCATCATGCATGTCTGTGTGAGAGATAGGAATTTTGTGTACGCTCCAGCTACAAAAACTAATGATACGGTCAGCAGAAAAATTTATATTTAAGAATTTTATTAGCAGTTCAAGGTCTGAAAAGGTTTTGTATGAAACTAGTGAAACGGTGGTTTACTCATTTCATTTTTTGAAATATCTCCTTTAAAACTTAAATTATGGAGATATTTGTCATCACCAAAGTTTTATAAAATATAATTTTCTACAAGTGTTGTTTTTATAAAATTTATTGTTTAAGAGATATTTTGATTTTCGTCTGTGTTTATGTTAAGTACGTTGCTAAGTGATGCCATTGTTTCCGTTGCTACGAATTTTTTTTCTAATTGTTGGTAGCGGTGCGTACGCTGCAAAGGTTAATTTTAATTGCGCCTCGATATTTTGTTATCCATAGCAATAGCTAACAATTTTGTTTATTTATTCTATTTTCAATGTATAGATTATTGAAAATGTTTAAAAATTATTTACGATTCTAATCAGACTAATAATAAAAAACTAACGTCCATTTGTGTGTAAGGCTCTTTTGAAACGTGGAAGCTAAGCTGTCTGTCCATGTCACCTCTCTAAGCGCAAGGATTTTTCCCTTTATTCATCAAAATACGTAAATGTGGACCAATTCTTTTCGTTTTTGCTTTATTTGACGGCTAAAGCTATATACTATCGAATTATTCCAATTTTTACGGTCGAAAATTTCAGAAATACGCTTTATTTTTCCGAAATTTGTGGATTTTTCGTACTCTTTAAGGGCGTTGCCAAGGTGACCCGCATTGTTGCCTCCGATTCAATTAAGGACGATTTAGCCTTCAAACAGACGAAAGAATAGCGTTATTCGCATCGCACTTTTGTTTAAGCATCGAAATTATTGTTGTAACACGTCAATCTTCATACATAGAAACGTAAATAGTTACTGATAATTAATCAGGAACGACGTGCAGGAAGCGGTAATATGGATTGACAAAGTAATTGAATATTCTTTCATTATTTGAATAGGTACTGAAATCTTACATTTTTGTTGTAAGTAAAATCATTATACATATTCTACATTTTTATGTTTATTAACCCAAATAGGCCCACGTATCTGGTGGGAATACAATTTTAGAAACACGTGCTAAAATAAGTTGTCGAAATAGGGAAAATAAATTTATAAAAGTTTACTGTTTTTGGTAAAATTGTATTTACCTGATATTTACCGTTCAAACAAGAGACATTTTCGGCAACTTTAACAGCAGAAACAAAAATTTCAAATCTCGAAATGAAAGTAAACTCAAATATCCACGCTAAATAGTAGTTGTCAAAGTAAACAAACTTATCGGCATTAAAAATTTCGTGGTACTCTGCTTACCGTTTTAATTACATAAGTAGAAAGGGGGTGGAGGTAAGGAGGGAGAGAGGAAAAAGGAATCGCTTTTAGTTTTCGACGTCGCTGTTTCGTAATTGTCGTATCAATGAGTTGCCTTAGTTTTCCAAAGTTAAGTATAAATTAAATTAAGTGAAAAATATTTTTAGTGTATACACACTTTTCACTTAAAATTGCACTCAAAGATAGAAAATAATTTTTTTCTGGACAAAATATATTATTAAAAAATTTGTATGCTTCGGAAAAGTGGGTGGCATTAATATGAGTATATGTTAAGTAAGTGGTCAACAATAAGAACTAATTTATGAGGAAGATGAAATATAATAATTAGAACAGAAAAAATCCACTTTTACGAAGCATACAAATTTTTGAATAATATTTTTTGTCTAGGAAAAAATTATTTCCTATCTTTGAGTGCAATCTTAAGTAAAAGTGTGTATACACTAAAAATGGTTTTTTACTTAATTTTATTTTTACCTTTTTCGTCTTATTGCTGTTATTAATAATGCATTTTTTTACTAGCATGAGAAATAATTATGGAATATACAATTTAATAAATTTGGAATAATTGTTGCAATACAGGACAAATGCGTAACGAAAGATTTACGTTTTATCTGACTGATGAACTTTTCATAAAATGATATTTTTGATTTAACTGAACTTCAGACTACGTGATAGTATGGAACTCAAAATTATGTTACCATACCGAAATTTCCGAAGTGAGAAATATTATAATTTAAACTTAAAATAATTGCATATGTTCTTCCACGAAAGGGAATGAATGTATATTCAATATAATAATTTACGAATGTTGTTTACTTTGGTTGCTATGAAAATAATTTCCCCCGCTTTCCTTCTCTCTCCCTCCTCCCCTCCATCCATCCAATAACTTACTTGATCCGCTTCAATCAGGTTTCCGAAAATCACACAGCACGGCCACAGCACAAATTACCGAAGATATTTTCCGCGCCATGGAAAGAAGAGGGATCACTATAATGGCACTGCTTGACTTTAGTAAGGCCTTTGACTCCATAGACACGTACATCCTACTTACGAAACTTCGCCTCCTAAATTTCTTCGAGTCCTCATTGAAATGGCTTCATTCGTACCTAAACGACCGTTTTCAAAAAGTTCTCTCCGACAACTCTTCTTCCAATTGGGTTCAGGTCGGAAGAGGTGTTCCCCAAGGATCAATTCTCGGCCCTTTGTTATTCTCCCTTTACAGTAATCATATCTCCACTGAAATATCCTTCTGCAAATACCACCTGTTCGCTGACGACCTCCAAATACAATACATCCACTCTCCTGCAACCAACTTAAAGCGTGCTTTTAACCTTATGAACAAAGACCTTGCCTCACTTGATGGGTGGAGTACACAAAACTTTCTTCAAATAAATTCATCGAGGAATCAGTTTATCACCATCGGCTATCCGAAACTTCTCCCATCCAAAAATTCGATAACTTTCCACCGCTTTCGATAGATTACCAAATCGTAAATCCCATAAAATCAGTCACTAATCTTGGCATAATTATACATGAATCCTTCTCCTGGTCTGATCAAGTAACCAAAATCTGTAAAAATGTCAACAGTTCACTTCATTCCCTCACGCGCCTAAAAAACTCAATACCTTTTTCTCTGAGAAAACATCTAGTCTCTGCACTTCTCATACACCATTTCGACTACTGTGACCAAGACCTTACTGAAGAACTTGCTACCAAACTTCAACGCACCCATTACGCCTGCGTAAGATTTATATGCGACCTCAAAAAAAGGGACCATGTCTGAAGCTCCTTTAACAAACTATCATGGGTTAAACTTGAGGCAAGAAGACGTCTTCATCTTTTCTCACTATTTTTCACCATAAAATCCAACCTTAACCTGTCATCGCAATTTTCAGTCATGAACAGCGTGCATAGCATTTACACATGGAGGAACAGCCAACCAAATCCTCTTGAGGACAGACTCTGAACTCTCAACATAAACTTGCTATATCCCTTACATAAACCTTTGGAATTCTCTTCACTGGAGAGAAATCTACATTAAATCTTTTCGTGTCACTGCATGCAGACTCAGGAATGTTCTATCTCCATACAGACAAAACTCTCCAACTGTAGTATCCTCCTTCAAGAAACCTTACTTCAGGTTACTCCTTTCTCATATGCCAAGAGTAAACGAGGCAACACAGACCATCGCATTATCACAACACAAGCGCATATTTACGACAGAATGTGTATAATTAATCTTTTTACTTTCTCCATACGTAGTAATGGGAAAGTATTGTATTCATGAAAAAAATCGACTTCGAGATTTCAACGGAAATACACGTTTTGAGGTCCCTAGAACACGTTTAGACTATTTACGGAATGATGTCTGTGTGTGTACGTGTGTGTGTGTGTATGTTATTGTGGGTGCTCTAACTCAAAAAGTACGTGCTATATCGTTACCAAACTTCATATCTAACACTCTTACATAAGCACAAAGAACTGATTAGTTTTTGGATAATAACGGATAACCGGAAGTCGAGGTTTATTCGAAGCCCGATTCGGTTTTTGCGATATTTCTTCGTTAAAACATCATTATTGTATATACAATTCTATACAAAAGTTATAGAGAATGTCATTTCCTACAGTTTTTATTTGAAACAATTTTCTATAGGAGTTATTTATAAATAACCGATTTTTCGGTTTCCGTCAAATATCTCCTTAAAACATCGTTATAGGTAATCTTCGTAAGGACCAAAGTTGTAGAGAATAATATTTCTTCCAAGTTTTGTTTGAAACAATTTTTCGTAGGACCATCCATTTCGTAGATATTTCGCTTTATCTTAATACCAGTATACAGCGCCAACACCATGTAGCGGTGAATTCTGTAAACATATTCAAAATATACATAATTTACGGCAACAAGGATGAGTCTTCTTTTACGATACGAAATAATAATTTTGCCTCATAATGTTATCATAATAATTTAAATATCTATACCCCAAATATGGAGAAAGTCATGTGTTGGCCACATCAAATTTTTTTCTTCCAGGAAACAGTGGTTCCCAAATTTTCTATGCATAATTTGTTGTAATGTAGCTTACTGTAAAGATTATTTTCTCCCTTTTTTGCCTCCGTTTTTTAAATGTATATTCTTAATTTGCACATTATTTAAAAATTTTGTGTGAATATGTTGTATAGGTTGATTATGTATATTTATATGTTCTACGTATGCCTCTGTTACTTCTTTCCTTTTATTTGTTGGTACTCAAATCCTTTATTCTTTTCTTCTTCAATTTTTTTCCTTCTGTATCTGTTTAGGGATTTTTCGCGTTATTTTTACACCTCCCTCCTCTTCGTAGGTGTTTTTCCGCAGTGGGACTTTTTTCTGTGTTAAACAAAGCGATTACACAGTTTTTTCCGACCCACAAAACTAACATTATTCTATGGTAATTCTTTATGTTCAACTAACAAAATTTGTCCGTCCGTCCGCATCTCGTAAAATATTGCTTATATCACAATATTTTTCAAATAAAAGTTGGAGAACTAGTAAAGAAGAGTATTTCCTTTCCTATATATTTTTATCGTAGGAGTTGCCGTTATCTAGAAAATCGAACAAGAATGTCTTAAATCGAGTTGAACTTAGAAATTATCTTGCATGGTTACTTCTTCATTATTGCTAACATAAACAATCTCAGAAACAAACGTTTAATTTACCTACGTGTGCATACACTATTTTTAAATAGGAAGAAAATGGATTATTTATATAATTTCTCCATTGCACGAAACGCGCCCATTTGTGATATGTTTTACACTTTCCTAACCTGTTATAGCTAGCGTTGATGTGTGACAAATAAATAAATATGATGGGAAGTTAAGTAAAAGTGTGTAATTAAGAAACAATGCATTATAACAATGTACGTATTTTCATAAAACTGATCAAATGACGTATTTTTCTGATTTTAAACGCATTTTTACGCTAATTCTATCAGGATTCGGATTCTGTCTTCAATAAAAATAAACTTTCTTCTTTCCTTCATAGAACCATCCAAGTCTCAAGTTCGTACCATATTTCTAAGTAATTTTAAAATTCAAATGAAAAATAAGCTGCATTCATCCCTATTTTATTCATATGCATAACATGAAAAGAGAGAATATTTTAAAAATTAGAATTCCAATCATATCGGTTTAAAAACCTGACTATACCACTTAATCCTTTATTCCGGTTAAAATGACAGTTGCTGAGTACCTAATAGAAAATCATACATACATATAAACACTTTGCTTTATAGATATCTACAGATGTATAGAATATCGGTCGAATGTTTGTGACGATCAACTATTTAGAAGCACAAACCAGGAGAGACGTTGAGTGGATGTGGTTTGAGGTCTCCGTTCTTTCTCGGTGGAGCAAGAAAGAGGAAAGGGGGCAGAATAGAATCGATCATCACTGGAAAGGAAATGTTTGGTCAGCACTTGGGCAACTGCCACGAATATGGGAGTTAAAAGGATGGGAAGAAAGAAGGAGTTGCTCACCAAGGAAAAGTGATGGGTCGGGAAGAAAATCAAGGAGGGATGTTGGTTGGAGGGGAGAAAATTGATGCGCGGAGGAGGAGGGAGAGATAAGGAGGGGGAGGGGAGACGGCGACCATGAAGAAATTATAGTGACGTCACATTGCCGGAGTTCAGTGTAGTCTTGTCTCTGTCTCGAGTCATTGTGACTCGTGAACTTTGCCGAATCAGTTTTTCGAGGCATTTTATGCCCAGCTACTGCGCGCAATTTCATGGCATCAATCACCTTTTACGTATTACTAGCAGAAATACCCGGCGTTGCCCGGGGAAATTTGGTTAAGATCCGATCGGGTTTATAGATGATGCGTGGTGTTTAATTCAATCGGCCACCGTTTTGAATAAACTGGCAGAGAGAAACAAAAACCGCTTATGAATTATTTCTGGGAGCTCTCCACAATCGTACCAAATTTGATTCAAATCAATAGCAGGATTCGGGAAAATACGCGTAGTTTATTGTTTAAATCGGCCGCCAATTCGAATCAAACAGAGAGGCGGAAACGAAATCCCGCGATCACCTTTCTCTTGCTGTTCCCTATAATCGTACCAAATTTCGTCGGAATCGCCTTAGAAATAGGAGCGTGCATAAAGGAAGAGTCAAACAATTGGCCGCCATTTTGAATCAAGCGAACAGACTGACACTAAAACCACGGATTAACCTTCCCCTTGGTGCTCCCTACAATCGTGCGAAATTAGGTAGGAATTAGTTGAGAAATGTGTTTGCATAAAGGAACAGACAGACAGACTTACTAAAATATAGCGGAGATTACTAGAGATGCCCGCATTTCAAATTGGAAATGTTGCCAGTATTTTTTTAATAATATACAGAGAGGGACTTGAAAGATTTATTGAATATTATTTTTTTAAATTTCATATCTACAATACTTCAGTACTTAGTGTAAATGCCCATCAATATGCCGGTAAAGAAAATTATATTGCCATATCCCACTCCCTCCCTCCCTCCGACCCTCTCCCCCCCCTACCTCTCCCTCCCTCTCACTCTCTCTGCCTCTCTACCTGGAAGCGAAACGTGCCTAATAATACCTACTGGACCTACAATTGCCATGAATATACGCAAGCGGTACTTTCTACGTGAGGGTTAGAATTTGACGGCTGAATATTTTAGGTGTCTATCGCGGTTAGGTTGGTTAAACTCAGGTGGCCGTATTCGTAGTTTTATTAGTCAGCTACTAAGGCTTACTAAATCCCCTTAGTAGCGCACTGCTATATACGCCGTATTCATAGCTGCCTACTAGGGATGATTTGCTTAGAAATTGACTATGATAGTCAGCCTTAGTCACTCGCCTCCGGTGTTTAAGCGCGTGACTAGTGTGCCTTTCGCTCCAGCTTTCGAAGTGTAGTTCAGGAGATCGTTGAATTTGAGTCTTTTTTTTAGGTATTATATTGTTAATTAATTTAGTTTGTTCTTAAGTTATTTCTATAGGAATGTTTTATATTTTTGTGTAGTTCATTATTTCGTCAAATTAGTTTAATTTTGTTTAATGGTAGAGTAGGCCAATTTATTGTTTTATTCTTTCTTATAAAAGGTAGTTATTGTATTCTTAATTAATTTATTCCGAGTTTTATCATTTTAGTTATTTAGTTTTGCTTTCATTCTTTATTTTTCTATTTTGTTTTAATTTTAATCGCTAACGAAATTTGTACGTATTGCTTAGAGTTTTTGTGTAGTTATTTTTGTTATAATCACTTTCATACTACATAGTTTAATAGTTGTTAGTATATTTCTAGTTCTTTTTATATAAATAGGTGTATTATAGTTTTAAATTTAATGATATTTTATATGGCCGGGTCAGATTTTGAGGAATATGAAGAAGCGCTAGAGTTGATGGAATTATAGGAATGTAGATATAATTGCGATAGGAAAGTATACATGGAGCGTCAGGATCCATTCAGGAAATATTTACGATTTCTGCAGTGTTGCCGGTGTTAAGGTTTGAGTGCTCTATCACGTAAATTGGGTTTCTTTGCGCAAAATATGACGTCATTTGATATTTTTCGTTCGAATCGCGCGCTGCACGTACAAGTTGGATTAGCTAATGCTTATTGGCCGTTCGCTACTTCAAGGCCAGACGACATAAGAGTAGAAAAGGGTTATGGTAAGTAGGCTTTAGTCAAGCGTAAAAATAAAAATCTATGGATACGGCCGAGGAACTTTTTTTTACGTCGGTGCAGTCGGTGCAACGAACCGACGCACAGTGGTCCGGATCGCGAAAAACAAGGACAAATGTCAAATTTTTGTCCCACGGAAACAAAAATGACATCTTACAGGTTTTTCGATACACTGGGTTCAATTTCACAGTTATTTTTTATCGAAAATCAAAGCATTAAGGGTGTATTCGGGGAAGGAGGTTCTTTCAAAAATTCAGAAATTCGACATGAATATCGTCAAACGATAAAAATTTAATTGTTGTTGCACCTACAAATGCAAATCCATAATATTGTGTAATTGGTTTCGTAAATACAGTCATTTTGGTTGTTTGTGCTTTAATCCTAAATTTTTTAACCAAAAAATAAATAGCTCTAAACTCAACAATAACAAACATGCTTAATAAATACCATGTATCTCTTCACATTATGGGACGGTTGAAACTTAAATAAAAAGAACAGGTAATCGGTTAATGATTGCATGCATATATTAACATATTAAATACATCGCAATGTTACATAAACAAAATTACGGTGCATCGACTATAGACAGAAAAAATGAAAAATATAGTAATTATTACCCAAGTACACATTTACATGGTATTTATATATAATACATATTTACATTAAATACGCACATATAATATATATGTACATAAATATAGTACATATTACATATAATACATTTTTACACACTACATATTTACATGTAATACATATTTACATATAAAACATTTACATATGATACATATTTAAATATTTTATTCCATGTGGAATGTTAAAATCCCGCCTCAGATTCCTCTGTATCAGATCCGACCTTGTCCTTGTCCACTGATTCCTCGGATTCTTTTAAATAAAAGTTCACGGACCTCTTGAGGCAAGGATTTTTCTAGTGCAGTACCCAATGTACTTATTAGTGGATCGGAGCTTAGTAGGAGTCTCCGAAAGACGTCTTCATTTGTATGGAGTCGTCTACCGTGTGAAAGTAAAGGGAGTAAAACATTCGACTCTACTAATCCTAACCCCCCTCCCAAAGGCCTGACATGCGGGCGAAATACGCGCCCTCTCGGTCGCTTTGTGTTTGGAGGAAAAGGAAAAAGCAAACGCCCTGTTTTTCCCAGTTACATATCATATAAGTAATCATATTCAATTTCATAATTTTGAAGCTCAATAGAAAATTTCTCCAAAGTAAAACCGGGATCTCTCTAGTATGTTTATAATTATTTGCATAAGTAATTAAAAAATATAAAAGTTTTGGTTTCAAAATTCATAGAATTTCTTCAGAGAAGAGAGCGAAGAGAAGAATTCTCAAAAAATATTAATTAAAGCATTTAAACATTTGGCAGAGGAACAACTATTGTACCGCAACATGCCTTTCCGTGGTTCATATACGGCGCAGACCCATCTTCACGTACGTGGTAGAGAGACATTTTAATCCTTCTCAACCGCGGTTAGGCAAGTTTAGGCAGATGATTTCTACATTATTATATTCCTAATACTGTACACTATACCTGACATAAAAATCACCATGGCACTTTGTGGCACTTTTTACATAATGCAACATATGTACGAAATTTCCTTGAAATGTTATTTGCAGTTCACGAGCTCCTACAAGGAGCACGGCAATTACTGAAAGACAGTTACGCATATTTTTTGCTAGTAATACATCCCTATTACTAATGTGCAGAGTCATTTTGCCAATTATCAGTATGTACTGTAGCCAAAAAATGGTTAAATTGATGTATTTTTCGAAGAAAATAAAAAACAAGATTTTCATGCAGTACAACGTGACTTTGAAGTGATACACTCAGCCTCATAATAGATTCTACGGAAAACTAAGTGTTTTGCATGATGCTCCAGACCTTCTACGACATAACTTGGGTATCCTAAGAATTTTTCAAGAAAGTCGAAAAATCGACTTTTGTCCGCCTTTTTTTGGATCCGGATCACTGTGCGACGGGCCCCTCATATTGCGGGTCCCAAAGTAATTCAGGAATGGCGAGATTGATTGATTCTTGCTCAGATGCTTGTCTTTGTGTTCATAACCATCGGAGTCGCTGCCAATAAGCGATTCTTCTTATATTTATGCATTCGGTGTTTTACGTTAAATGAAATCAATAACGCAAATTAAAAATTTGAAATTGAAAATTCGAATTTTTATAGCAGATCAGTTCAAATTGTACAGAGTAGTTCCAAGTCTTGAAAACGCCCCTAGTTAAACTGAGAGTGAATATATGCCTATTCTTTGGGACATCCTGACCTAGCCACCGCGATCCTTCCAGTTTGGAAACCACTGGTACATGGTATCGTCACAAATTTCATTTAAGCAAATGCGCAGGTAGAAATCAAAGTGAAACTATAGGTGCATTTAAAATAAACGCTCTGAAATGGTGGATGCGAATTCAGAGTACGAATAATTGTTAATGGGTGAGAGTGTTCGTTGGCCAAGTCGTGCACTTCCGTTAAAACACTTTTCTGACTTCTTATAAGAGATTTGTTTGTTCACGAATGAGATCTTATGTGAAGTTGCTTTCAAAATTCATGTTATTTGCAGATCTGTCTTTGCATTTAGTATCATCTGAACAGTAATTGCAAGATCATGGGAAAGGCATGTTTGGTTTGGTTTCGTTTTGCCAGATTCAAAATTATCACTATGCAAGACTATACCCTTTTGTACGCTTAAATGTATGTCAATTAATTCCATATTATCATAAGTATACAGGCAAATTTATTAAGGTATAAGTGCACGGTACGTCAGAAGTTGTTTCGGACATTTTACATTTTTTGATGTGCTGGCTAATGAAAGTATTTTTGACATCCCTGGCAACCAAATGCGAAAAAATACTTTGAACCGCGACTGAAATGACTATCTCGACAAAGATTTTGGCCGTTATCTCATAGACATTTCTTCCATCGACTCAAGTGATTTTCTGCTCTTTTCGGAACCCATAAAGATGCAAACGCGCATCCCATTCATAAAACGAGTGTAATTTTAGTTAAAAGAAAGTGGAACGGCGAGAGCCGAAGGGCACGAAGCCAATAGTGTCCCACGGACACACAGCAAAGTTTTTTTAAATTTCCATTAGTTTGCTAGGTGGCAGTAGCATCGGCCTCGAGTTAAACTTCCCAGAACCACATATTTCTCGCTTTCTAATTTGTATGTTACCTGTATGAGCAGCAATTGAAAATTAACTTTTATTAACTACTGGAAGAAAACACCTAAGTTACAGTGCCAAATTACCCCGCTACTCCACTTCTTATTTATTTAAACCAGCTCCTAAATTGCCGTTGACGGCTATATTTCCAATGAACTCAAGACAGACGGACGGACCCCAAAATAAAAGAGGTCCGTGTCTGTCACCACCAACTACTATCACTAAAATGTTAGCTTTCCATCTTTTATCGTTGCTTCAAAATTTTGAGCACGGACGAACAAAGCGAAAACGAGCGATTACAAAAAAAAGCGCTAAAAACAACAATGGTATATGAGATCGCACTTCGGTTTCAACGTGATCATTAAGTACACTTCACTATATAGGTGAAGCTTAAAGAATACACGATAGAGAGATATTTTCATACTATCGTGTACTTACGGTCGTGTATTTTGTTTGATTAATAACCTAAAGGGAAAAAGAAAAATCCAAATCAACGCGGTAGAGCCTGTTTCGTTTCGAGAGAACGCCACCTCGTGGTCGGAGCCCAATGCGCCGGCGTCACCGCTTCGGAAGCGCTCGTCTCTACTCGACGAAAACGAAGATCGGGAACCATGCGAAAAAAATGACGGTCGGCACCCGCGCGCCTCCGGCCGCAGTTCGGCGCCGGCAACGAATCGCGGCGGACGCCATACGACGGTGTATATCGAGTGCGGGAGCGCGATAAGGAGTTCGCGCATCGGTCGCTCAGAGGACGCCACCGGTCCCCCTTTCGGAACGTCTCCGAGTCGAGCGGAGTCGGTGAGACGCGTGGATGGCACGTGAATCGAGTGCGACGCTTTCAAAGTGCTCGGAAAAGTGACGCATTTTGCGAGGAATTTAAAAGGGCGGGTAACGGAACGCGTGAGGAGTGCATCTCATCGAACGTGGGATTTAATTAACCTTCGCCGCGGAATCGGTTCGGCGTCGTGTTAGGAGCAACGGACGGGCGAAGCCCCCGAAACTAACCAGAGGACGACGCTACCTGCGGCAAAGCGAACGAGAGGTAAGCACCTCCCCCCCTCCTTCGCCCTCCTCTTCCCCCCCTCCCCCCGAGAAGAAGTCGTCGAAACGTCGTTTGTTCGAGAGATTTTGGCGTGCGCGGATGGGCCGGTCGCGAGCTGCGATCTTTCGGACGCGCCCCTCGCACGTAATCGCCGTTACCTTTTGGTATCTGTCTGCACGCGTGAAAGCTCCTTTCAATCATAATTTATTTATTTATTTATTGATCGTGAGTTCTGATGGTAAGGAGGAACAAATTTTACAACAGTTTCGGTGGAATAAATTCCTTCTTGTTCAACAATGTTGATTTACTAAACGTTATTAAGAACTTTTGTAAAAGTTATGTGGCTTTCAACCTTACACTTTTAATTATCTTTCGCCATATAAATTTTACAAAAGTTCTTCAAAAGTTGTTCCAAGGGAGGAGACCCCATCGGATCTGCGTCGATGGGCCCATCGGACCCCTCTCGAGCGTAGGCGGAAGGCCCCCGTTCTCGGATCACTCCATGTGCTGATTCGTCCGATGTATGTATAGAGAAATCGAAAGTATTTGTTTTATGACGATATATGTCATTATTGTCATCATCTTATGTTTCGAGTCATGTGACCTTAAGATTCCAAACGAGTAAAAGCAAGTGTGGTTTTTTTAGCGAATGTGAATTAAGCGATCGCTTAGGACGGGGAAATATATACTTCTTCCGTTTTTCGCGTAAAAATTTCGAGTTATATTAAATTTAGTTGCGAGCATCCTTTTGCCGATTTATACTTAAATGTTGCCAGGTGGCGTTCACACAATTAAAAAAGTAATCAAGACACCGCATAACGAATTGCTCTTATCTTTGCTAGCACGGAAAAGATCAAACACAAGAATCATCGCAGCGAATTTTTCAATGCTGCCGTAATTTGACAGTAAATGTGCAGTTTGAAAGAAATGTCGATCTGGGCAAGTGCTTCGATTTGTTTTCCTTCGCAACAGATTTAAATATAGAGAGACGACATAGGAAATACCGAAGGACGAGTCGCTTTGATTCCCCCTCTCGAAGTGACATCGAATTTCGCTAGACTTTCTTTTTTAAATTTTGTGTTCGAATGACACTTTTACCCCATAAAAACAGGAAATCCTTCGTCAGCGTGGAAACAGGAATACCCGTACACGAGGAAATATCCGACCGAAAACGTCCGCAACGACTCCGCCCCATTATATCCCGACCCCATTATATCCCGACCCCCGCATCCCAAAGTGCAACGGCGAGCCGCTCTCCGCGCTCCCGGGCAGACGTTCGGCGCATCGCCCGCCGAAATCGCTTCGTGGCGGATGTACGTGTATCGTTTAAAGAGGAGCGTAGCTACCAAATAGTGGCATCGGAAAGCATGGCGACCTGGTATTTCTTTAAATATGCTGAGATGGGTCATCTTTGAAAGAAAATTATGAATGCGTTGTCGGATAAACAATAAGTACTTACCTATAATGTCCATCGAAAAAAGGGATGGATTAGAGCAGTAGTCAGCAAAGTTTTTAATAAAACGGCCACATGAGACTTCATGTACGACTCTAGGAGTATGTTTTGTGATTTTTTTGATTCTGTAATATGCCACACGCCTATATTAAAAGTATTTTGCATCCAACAGTCGAAAAATATTGTTTAGACATAAAGTGTTTAATGAAAACTCATTTAGGCAAAGATACAAAACTTAAAGAAATTGATGGGGTAATGCAGGCCGGATGAAATAGCCGCGCGGGCCGGACGAGGCCCGCGGGCTGTAGTTTGGAAACCCCTGGATCAGAGAAAATGAGTTTATTGTCGATGTGCTGTGGGTCATATTAAATGTTAACGTAAACCCCGAGGTTATTAATTATTACTTGGAACTTACCGATTCTGAGAAACGGAACGTGCAAATTAAGGAGTTCTTGTGAAATTCTAATCACTGTGAGTATCCGAAATTTCAGTTTATTTATTATTGCACGACCTATTCGTATTTTCCTTTGACGTTGGTTTTTTTGTTCGTTTCGGGATCTCGTCTTGCGCGCGCCTTTTACATCGACTCATCCAACGCGCTTTCACTTATATCGTCTGTGTTCAATGAAGCGGGAACAGATACAGCTATAGCGGCGTCCGCAAAAATAAAAACAGCCATCGATGACTTATTTGACGTAATCTGTATCCGCTCCCACGTAATGTCTTCGCCGTAAATATGCACAATGGCTGGAAACTATTTTGAGTTTTTTTTTGGCGGGACTTCCGTAATAAGAATGGCTATCTCGATAATTTCGCACGGCGCGGTTTATGTTGTGTCGTAGTGGTCGTTATAGAGCAGCTATTCTCAAATTCGGCCACCAGGAAATTCCGGTGCGGCCACCACTAACTTCTCTGTCATACAAGGGATCCTCAACCCAGTAATTCAAACCTTCTAGAGATTTTTTTCAATTAACAGTCGGAATGATTAGTCTCTGTATATACAAAGGAAAGGCTAATTGACTTTTAACAGCTGGGCGAGAACGTATCATAACTTATTAGAAGAATGCTATGCATCCATTCGTTATTCCTCTCTCTCTCTTGGGGTGGCAATAAGAAGTTTTGGTCCTTTTAGAAAACAAACAAATGTTTTACTCACCAAGCTAGAGGGAATCGCTGTAGGAAAATCATTCGTAAAGGAGCGCGTCTGAAAGTAGGGTGTATTTTCGCCTCACATTTGGATAGCTCCGTGTTGTTCTCTGTGAGCTTCGTTTTCATAGTTTTCACTCATTTTATCATAAATATTTGATTAACTAGCAAGTGCGTCTGTCTTTTGATAATAATGTTATAATAAGTGTGATTATAATTGCAAATATTCAGTTCAATAAATCGCCAGATACAGCAACCAGGCTTAACCATAGTCGATACCGTTTATATAATTGAGAAACTTCAAAACACGGTGTTAGACATTAGTTTACATGTGAAAGAAGATGATGTGTGAAAGAACATTTAGTGCAATTCATTTCCTAAAAAGTAAATACCGAAACAAACTAAAGTACGAGCATCTTGAAGCTGATCTGACGGGTGTGGATGAATTTCCGTTTAATAAACTCCCTTCACTATATGAGGTATGTACATTAATGAGTTATTTCATACTTATAAAACAATTTTGATCTTACATGATTCTGAAGAATTACATACTAAAATTAAAAAAAAATACAAGTGCGGTCACCGGACGTTCACCGTGCCACTGTACACGTGCGACCACAATATTTTCCATGAGAACCCCCGTTCTAGAGCGTTCGGCGCACGCCTTTCTCAGCGCTTCTCGTGGATTCTCGCTTTCTGACATTCCCCGAACCCCGATCATTGCGGATGGCCGACGAGCGAGCGAACGACGCGAGGGATGGGCGATTGAGGAAACGTAAATGCAGGGACGGTCTGACGAATTAAGGCGAATGGGGCGATACATAAATTCCCATCTTGCTGTTCTCCATGGTGAAAAATGGAAAAATTAAGATTTGTTAGTGGGAATGGTTTCGAAGGCCTGCATGATATGCCAAATGAAGGCTATTGGACTAACAAACAAAAAAGAATTAAAAACGGAATTTTTCGGAGCACAATGACGAGCATTGACTATATTATCAATATATTAATACGGAGAGGGCGATTTCGTTACTCATTCACGACTTCCCTTGAGTTCAACCGATTCTCATCAAACGAAGCCCATTTTCTTCATCCTTTATTAGTTTAGATTTTCCAACAAATTTCCGATTTCAAATCAGTTAAGCATAAAAACGAGCTTATGGAAAGAAACCGCGAAAGGGAAGTTTGAAAACTCTGCCTCTTCTATCTCCAATGTTTTTCCTCAGTCGCCTCTTGACTTCACACGAGTGCACATCGTCTACGTTGTTGTTTTTACATTGCTGCTGTTCTGTCAAAGTTCCTTCTGATTGCAAAAGTAGTTTTTGTTCTTAATTTTAAAGTAAATTGGTATGCCAAAGTATGCAGTAATTTTTTTACACTCTATTTTTCTTTACTTCTACGCTTCCTTATTTGTGTACGTATATTTGTAATGGATCATCCTAGGCAGACAGGAAGGCCGCACTGTTACCGAGAGAAGAGAACGTTGCAGATTTACGGTTTACAGCAACACTGAAAGTTACGTTGTGCTCTAACCAAACCAGTGTATCTAACTCCTCGCAGCCTTGGAAATTTGCCTCCTAAATGTGATAAGTGCCTTGCATTGCATTTTCCCTGTGATAAAGTATCTGGACACTTCAGCTTATGTTGGCAAAATGGTAAAGTCCTGTTACCTGCCACCACGATGCATATAACGTTATAAAGCAGCTCGATGTTGGAAATTATGACCTTTTAAAAAATTTCTTAAAAATGTAAGGCGATGCGATGACTTTTATTTCTTTTGGTCCCAACATAAAATTACCATAAGGGCATGGCCCCTATCCGTTTAAAATTCGGGGATATATTCACCATAGTATCAGCTCACTCTGCCCTGCTAATGATCAAAGGTGCCTCACATGGACAGTTGTATTTACATTCTCGATCTGGCCGCAGCTGATGCTGTTAAGTTGCAAAGACCAGAGAACATAGCTTTAAAATATGATATTTTAGATCTGCTAATTAGGGTTCTAGAGAATGTAAATCCTTACGTTCACAGTTATAAATACACGAGAGAAAAAATTGTTGAAGGAAGAGAAACTGCTCAAGTCAGAATAGTCAACCGCTCATTAACATTGTGATGAGATTTCATCATGAACCCAACCAGTATGCAAGAAGGTATAATAATCCGAGCGTTTCCGAAATCGCTGCTGGTATTTTAATCGTCTGATGGTGCACCACCTTCAAATAGGTTTATTGCGGTTTATCCGAAATGTGACCAACTGCAAAACTGACTACGACAGCATGCATGTCGACCCCATGGCTTATACGCTCATCTGGCCATGTGGAGAGCTTGCTTGCGACGTAATGGTGTCCGTAGAACTGCTGTCCGCAATATTTTAACCATGAATATGTATGTTATAAGATGGCGATAAGAGGTATGAATCACCTGCGAATTTTAACCATGGGTCTAGGACAGTTCGCCGCAGGGATAGTTCGCCGCGAGACCGAATTTACTTTTCTTATTATAAGATATGGGATTTCAAAAGTTTAAACCAAATAAATGAGGTTGGTTATAATGCAAGAAATATGCCATTTGGAAATGTTTTTGACATGGCATTAACTTTATTTTATCCTTTTAAAATGTGGTCATAAAAATGTTTCTACGACAACTCGTCCAGGTCAGTTAGTCGCGCGTCAAATCGTCGTGCGTCAATTCGTCGTGCGTCAATTCGTCGTGCGTCAATTCGTCGCTGGACGAACTCATCGCGCGTCAGTTCGTCGCGAGACAATTTGGAAGGCGAGACACAACGATTGGTGTACTACAGGGGGAGATACTTTCCCACGCCAAAGTTTTCTTTATACTGTAAACTCCCTGTTATGCGGCACTCATGCCGGAATTCTCAATCAACCGGCATCTCCTGCCTATCGATTTTTTATTACATCTAGTTCGAAATGTTACCGATAAAATGTGCGTTTTCGGCAATTTTTTGTTTACGTCTAATTCGGAATGTTACCGTTAAAATTTCCTGCCTATCGATTTTTTATTACATCTAGTTCGAAATGTTACTGATAAAATTGGCGTTTTCGACAATTTTTTGTTTACATCTAATTCGGAATGTTACCGCTAAAATTTGCGTTTTCAGCAGTCGCATTACACAATTGTGGATGTTTCTTGAACTCGGTGTTTTTGTTAAATATAATATTTCGCGCACCCTTTTTAAATGCCTCCTAAAACTCCAATATGCGCTAAAGGTAATAAAAGGAAACGGGTTGTGCTGATATTAACCCAGAAACTTGATATAATAAAACGTTTAGAGAAAAGTGAGAACCGCAATGTTTTAATGAAAGAGTTGAATGTCGAGTCTTCCACTATTTGTGACATTAAGGCACAGAAATCACAGTTAATGAAATTCGTTAAGTCTTCTGAGACAACTAGAAGAGTTGAATATCGGCGCACTCTTCATAAGTCGAAACTTGAGCAATTGGATATTGGTATTTATGAATGTTTTTCTATGAATCTTTCCGAGGGAGCCCCTATTTCTGGACCAATGTTGTTCGAAAAGGCCAAAGATTTTTACGGACAAATGGAGATTAGTGAACCGTGTGCGTTTTCAAGATGGATGGCTTTTCTCGGGTAAGGAAACAATTTTTTTGTTGGAAAATCCTAAAGTTTGGAGGAAGTTAACCCTTACCTCGCGTTTTTATTAGAAAAAAAGAGAAGTTAATAGCGATAGACATACGAGAGATTCGATAGGATGTAATGCAGTTATTAAATATTGCAATTAAACGTGTTGAATACTTGTACATTTGAGTTTCATTACTTCCTTGAATGACATGGAATTATTTAAGAACAATTGAGTCGAGTACCTAGGCTAAAGGTTAGCAATTCCAAGGTGAATGTATAATTCGGCATATGTTTCTCATTTTGGTATCCAAATGCTTCGTTGAAGGCTATCCAATAAAACTCCATAGCAACCGGAATTAAACGGAAAACCCAATTCCCCGGGCATTCCGGATAACTGGGAGTTTATTGTATTTCGATAATACCAGGATGAATCGGGATTATCTTTGCCGACTATGCCAGGCGAGATACTATGGTTGGTGTACGGCAGAGGATGACACATTTCTACACCAACATTTTTATTTCGGTGTTAGCCAGATGAATCGGAATTATATTTGCGAACTACGCAAGGCGGTACACCGTGGTTGGTGTAGTTAATAAATTTAATAAAGAAAAGGAACATTTTGGTATTGTGAAAACGTATATATTTACAATTAAGCTCCAAAAAAGACATCTGCCTCGCGCACACATTTTGTTGGCCCTCAAAGATATTCATAAGCTCAGAGAAACAGAAGATATTGATAAAGTTGTTTGCCCAGAAATTTCAGACTCACTTGATGATCTCGAACTGTATAACCTGGTTAAAGCCCATACGATGCATGGTCATTGTGGTACCCTTAATCGTCCATGTGTTTGTATGAAAGACTTAGAAAAACCTCCCAAAAGAGTTTGTACAGCAAACAAGAGAATACGTAAATGGTTACCTCTTATACACAAGAAGAAACTATGGTCGATTTTTAATTCCTAATTTTCTTTGCTATAAATTGACTTGAATTTGAAAAAAATGAACAAAACCATACATTTAAAAAACCTATAAATTTTTTTAACCTGTCATATGGGAGGGGAAGTTGCGACGGAGAAATGTTAATCAAGTTTTGGAAGTTGTTAATTTTAATTTATTTAAAAAATCTATATCATATCATATTTGACGGGCAATTAATCTATCAATATTTAACCATTCATGACAATTAAATAGTCTTTTTTATTGAAAAATGTAAAATACGTAAAAAAGGTTGGCATTTTGTAATTTGGAAAGACGATGAATGGTGCAATACGAAGTGAGTCTGTCACGGAGGACAGTGGCTTGATCAACATCTGCGAGTAGCACAAGTGAGCATGAACCACTTCTTCATTGCCAAAACATTCGAGCGACTTCTCTATCGATGACATTCGCGCGACACGAGTGAATGAAACCTGAGCACGCAATGTTCGCGCGAACCTCTTAAAAATCAGTCCACTTGACATTCTTCCCGTCTTCCAGTTCCCGAAATACCAGTCAAAAGAGTGCATGCAAACGCATAATCAACGGATTAATCGGCTCCGATTTAGTGCGCGTCTGTCTCGCGTCGCTGTACTACGTCCATCGGCCTCGGCTCCCCTGCCGACCACGAATAGAATAGGATGGGAGAGAGAGTGGAGGGAGAGAAGGGAAGAGTAAAGAGAGGGGGAGGGAAGGGGGGGAAGTGGGGGGGGGGGAAGTGAGGACTTTCGTCTTCGTTTCAGCGACGGTTAAATCGCGACCGCAGTTTCGTTCGTCTACGATAAAATTTGATTAGGATATTTAAAGAATGCATCAACGATGTCGAACGAAAGGTCGCTGAGCTACTTTTATGAAGCTGGAATCGTGTTTCCAACTGGAGAGTCATTTTTAGACGCGTTTCGCTTGCAGCGTGAGCGCCCATTGTCGTCGGTCTGTCCGTCCGTCCGTCCGCATGTTCGTTCTCGGCTTCTAAGGAACGGATTTTCATGAAATTTGATATTAAAGACGTACAATCAAATATAATAAGAAAATCGCAAAAATAAATCACGTAAGCCAATCAGGGGTACCACTTTACCGCTGACAAAAAAGTAAATTTTCGTCATATCTCGTAAAATATTGCTTATATCGAAATATTTTTCAAATAAAAGTTGGAGAACTGGTAAAGAAGAGTATTTCCTTTCCTATATATTTTTATCGTAGGAGTTGCCGTTATCTAGAAAATCGAACAAGAATGTCTTAAATCGAGTTGAACTTAGAAATTATCTTGCATGGTTACTTCTTCATTGTTGCTAACATAAACAATCTCACAAACAAACGTTTAATTTACCTACGTATGCATACACTATTTTTAAATAGGAAGAAAATGGATTATTTATGATGAAGAAAAGAACTTTAAAACGCTATTTCCCTCACGTACAGGTATATAATTTCTCCATTGCACGAAACGCACCCATTTGTGATACGTTGTAAACTTTCCTAACTTGTTTAAACTAATTCTCTATTTATAGTCTATTCATTTATTCTTTATATGGAATTTTCTATTTCTTAATCGTCCAAATCCTTCCAAATTACGGTGAATCTCAAACAATTTATAATGTTCACAAAACATGAAAATCCCGGTTATGGTACGAGCTAAAGGCTATAAATATTGTGCGATTAATCAATTAAACGTCGGATGTGAAACACCACAAATATGTTGTTGCTGCCAATGATAGATGTCGTGTAGGTATTTAAAACTTAAACGTCGTGAAAGTAAATTGCAGCCCCCTCCAAACTGTCTTTTTTGTCTCTCCTTTTAAACACTGGCTAGCTGAATTTTAGATTTATGAATACCAGGAAAATCATCTTACGCGCACAGTGAACGCATTGCAACCTTGAGAAATAAAACTGATTCAACGAAGTTGGAAATTTATCGTGGCAACTTCAACGCATTATTTCGATTTAGGATACAATCCATGCTGTTTAGCCGATGGCCGGCGAAGAGGGAGGAGATAGGGTTTCGGAGGGAGAGAGAGAGAGGAAAGCTGGTGTTTATCCGAGCGAGATATCGCTGGATAGTGGAAGGGGAGCGTCAGAGGGAGTTTAGAAGGGGAGAATAAAGGGGACAGGAGGGCGATTGGGAAATCCGCATGCGTCGCTTTAGTAATAATGGCGATTCCCCGTGCATCTCTCTCACAAAAGAGGCTCTTTTAAGGGGGAGAGGGGAAGAGGAGGGGGAGAGGGGAGGGGGGAGGGGAGGGGGGTTAGAACCAAGGAGAGACATCACTCGCGAAGTAATCCTGGCCCTTTTAACGGCCGATTGCGTCCCCGGGGGCATTTCTTTCAATGCGCAGACACGAAGGGAGATAATCGCCGAAGATATTGAAAGGGAACTAAGGATATATTCAGTAGCGGAAGAGAGGAGGGAGGTGTGAAGGAAGGGAAGGGGGAGGGGATGGGGGTGTGAAGAGAGAGGGGGGGGAGGGGTTACGGAGGGAGGTGTGAAGGGAGTGAGGGAGGGTCGTCCGCAGCACCCAGTCGTGTCTCTCTCTTCTGCGGCGAAAGAAATCCTGTCTATATTTTTTTAATGAGTGGATGGAGAATATGCTCGATGTAAGTGACCGAAGGCGATGGATGGGCGGAAAGGAGAGGGTGTTTGGGGAGGTGGGGGAGAGGGGGAAAGAGGGAGGGGGGAAGAGGAGGGGGAGGGGGGAGGTTGAGCATGAATAGGAGGAGAGAGATTGAAACGAGGGCTTGGGAATAATTTATGTGAAGAGTTCCTTTATTTGAAAACGAGAAACTCGAAGGGAAGCGAGTCGTCTTGATGAGAACATGCGTTTCTTCGAGAATAATGACGCAGAGAGCATTATTTTGGAGCCACAATTAACGCTTCTCTGCGTTTAATGACTGTTTTTGTGCTTCTGTCTCATCCTCATGCGAGAGTTTAGAAGCGGATGAATAAATACGTCATTGTGCATAAATTAAAGGCGACGATAAATAGTGTTTATATTTTATTTCAAATGTGGTAATAGGAATTTTGACGTAGTGATGCGTCTGCAGAATGCCACTGTACAGTTCATAAAATGCCCCTATGAAATCCTCCTACCGTTTTTGGCCATCATTATTTTACTATGCTAGGTTTACCTTATTAGCTTCACGGTTTACATTGCTAAAGTTAATGTTTTAACTGACCTTAAATCAGTCTATTCAACCGTTAGAGCAGCTGAAATAATCATTTCCAGATAAACTGGTCAACTCTTCAGCTTTAACCTTTAACATAAGCCCACTTATCGGTGTGTTTATGCTCCTTTGCTGCGAAAAATGTAATCAAAGCCTCACCTAAGAGGCACTGCTTGGGTCTCCAGTCCCTATCGCACTTTGATTCGAATTATCCAGTAACGCAGAGTTACCAATTACCTAGTTATTGATAATTTTTTTCTTCACAAAACCTGTGTCCCAGTATCCAATTAGAACCCACATTACTTAAATTTAAAAAATAATTAAAGTAAAATAACAAAAAATTAACGAAAATTTGATCCCGCAAAAGGGATAGTGGCGATTATTGGGTTAAAAACACTGTAGTGATAACGGGAATGTGTAATTTCATCCTCGGTCAGGAGGTAACTGAAGGGTCGCTAATCCGTACTGTATAATTTCATCCCCGCCTCTTCGGTGGAGGCTCGACCCAGACACCCTAAGCAGATCCCTCGTCCCCTGCTATCTGCGAGGATTTTCCCACACATCATAGATATAGTACTGATATATTGTTTTAAGGATGGGCAATCCCTATTTCTTCTGGATTTGATACTACATAGGTGTATAAGGAAAGGTTCATTTGCGTGGACAAGTCAGTTTGTGATAATCACTCCTTGTTCATAATTTATTATCATTACACAATGAAATATATGTAACGCAAAACACTACTAAAAGTGTAAACGTGAATGTATCATCAGATACAAAACGGACGAAGGCTTCGTAGAGTCAAAAATAAAATTATATTTAAATGGTGATATACAAAGGATTAATTATATTAAGTTGGTTTCATACCCATTTGTCTATAATTTATAGTCAAAATCATTACTTCCTCACTATTTTATCGCGTGCTTTGGTTTATTTCTTCTGGCATATACGTACGTTTCTAGCGTAATTGTTTTTCTAGTCTGTAGCTCAATGTGATATTTTTATTTCCTAGTCTGGACAAGTTTTCTTTAAAACGCATTTATTTAATGTTATGTTCATGTAAGTTGATATTTCATTGATTTATTTATATTTTGGACAGGTTTTATATTTCTGTACTACTTAATTTGAGCATTTGTCATGCTTTAGTATGCTTAACTTTATAATAAACAAATTTATTTTATCTGAATTGTTTACCTTCTTCATCATTCCTGAAAATCAGCAATAATTAGATGCCATACTTAAAGTTAATTCGAGATAGGGAACCCCCGGCCCGAGAACGCCCTGCGGGGGAAATTACACGGTTTCAAGGGGCTACCTGGCGAACCCTTCCAGGGGATTAGGACGCGCCCCTAACCAGGGACGAAATTACCATCGCCCGTCATAACTGCTCTCAATACAATCCCGTCCCAAAAACCGGGCTTCAAGATTAGATGTGAGCGTAAATATCTTAGTATTTATCGTAGAATTACGTTTAAAAGACGCTCTTAATAAGCACATTCACCCGATTTTGATGCTTAAGTCACTATCGCACTAAGTTGACAAAATAAAATAGTTGGAATTTTATTGCAAAAGACGTGGTCGTCTAGTGCCCTCCCCTGCTGCGAGGATAGAGGTACTTGAGTTCGGATTTGGGTCTGGCTCTCGAGATTCAGGTCTGCGATGCGGTCAGAATTTGAGATGGTCCCAGTTAGTCGACACTAGCCTTTTTAACATTTTACTTTTTATTATTAAAAACTGTAATATAACTTTAACCCTTTAAGGGTCACACAATCTGAGGGCACTTTTACATAGTCTAATTGTGGCTAAATATTTAGCATTATTTTTCAAGATAACTATAAAGTTATTTTCAAAATACGTTTCTGTGAACATTGTGAAGCATTGTCAATATTATTTATAAAAATCTATGCCAATTTAGCCGCAAAATAAACAAATTAAACATTCGGTGACAAAAAAGCGCTGGCTAAATATTTAGCCACCAACCCTTAAGGGGTTAAGTAAATTTTCATAATAATTTTATTAAAAATATTTTAAAATGTAACATTAGGGTCCAATACTTCTTTATAAGCAATACTTTTGGTTTTTCCTTTTCCTTTCCTTTTTTCAGATCAGCCAAACGGGGACAAACACGTTTTGCCCCTGGCGTGCAGGCAATTTCAAGGAAGTGGGGTGAATGCTAGTATAGTTCGTATTCGTAGATCATTGGGTAAATACATTTCCAAAAACGTATTATGAAAACAGTTAAAATATATTACCAACACTCATTTTGGAAAAATTAATTTTATTGGAAAAATGCATTTACCAGAAGAAATTAAATGAATGAAAGTAAGTGTGTCAAAAAGACTGTGGATATCCCTTTCTCCTTTATAGGCTACATATTCTTAGCTCACTCCTCCGACAACTTCTTACCTTTTGGAATGATTTCAAATTATATAAAGGTTTTTTCATCTCTCATTCCCTTCAAACCATGTGGAAAACACGGAAATTCCGCGGAATAAAAAGATCAGAAATAAAAATGGCAAATTTAGAAGAATGGTGGAATCAAAACGTCGAGATTATGACAGGCCAAATCGCTACCATGTAGCCACTGCGCTATGCATCATATCCTCGTTACTCTCCCTGCCACAGGCCGACGCGAACAAGCTGACGGTTGGAAATCCTCATCTATTACCGGTACTTTTTCCTATGCGAGCGGTTCTACCAATCTCTCGACGATATGCCGTAAGCACTCTCATCTAAGCGTCTAGATCATATACCGCAGCATTCCGGCTAATCTACTATAATATATTTTGAAGCGTGTGTTTGTGTTTGTATGTTTGTGTATTTGTGTGTTTGTTCATGGAACTGAACTACTCCTAAACGATAAAAGCTAGAATAACCAAATTTGCTACGATTTTGCCTTACATCCTAACTTAGTGAATGGTCAAGGTTTGGTCAACCGGGATTAATCAGTGCTGCCAATATAGGGGATTAACATTTTTCCATAAGATAACACGTATGAATCCATTTCTTGACTTGAAAGGTATTCTTCCTTCAGGCATTAAAATACGTAAATATGTACCATTTTTTTCATTTTTGCTTTATTCGACGAATAAAACTCTATACTATCTTATTCCTGCGAAGTTTACATGTTACACAGTCGAAGTTTTCAGAAATACGTTATTTGATTCGAAATTTTGTGGATTTTTCGTACTCTTTCCGGGCGTTGCCAAAGAGACTCTCATTCTTGTCTCCGATTCAATTAGTGCCAATTAAACATTCAAATTGAAAGTTTAGCGTTATTCGATTTGCACTTTTGTTTAAGCAACGAAACGATCGATGTTTATGGATAGCAACGTAAATAGATACTGATTATTATTCAGGAAGCGTTTGTTGGTGAAAGTAATTGAACCTTCTTTCATCTATTGAATACTGGAATCTTACATTTTTTGTAAGTAAAATCATTATATTTTACATTATAATGTTTATTAACGTAAATAGGCTCACGTATCTGGTGTACATTTAGCAGTCTTCAATCATGGACAACTGTACGTTGCTTTTTCACGGATTTCTTGCTTACAAGACATAAATGTAAACATTTCATAGGCATAATTATACAAGAAATGAAGCTGGATTTGGCGGAAGTGATATGATAGGAAATAAAATTATCGTTATATTTGAATGCAATAGGCTCGGAAACGGATTGTTACAAGGAAATATGATTAATTGTTAAGAAAACCTAATTGTAATTTAGAAAGTACCTACTATATAGGTATTTTAAAGATTTTTTTGTATGTTGTGCTGTAGTGGCTTCACTAAATCCGTTGAAATTCAACGGGAAATCCTGCTAGTCTTTTATAATTAAATGAACAAAAAGGTGTTGTGAAATCTCCCGTTGGTTAATTGTCTCTCTCTCTCCCTTCCTACCCTTCCCCGTCACTCCCTCCCCCTCTCGCCGCTACCCTACCTCCTTCCCTCCCATTCTCACTCCCTTTCTCTCAAAAGACCCATAATTTATTTTTAATAATCCTATATATAATTTTGGAAGTGTCCGTCCGTCCGTGCCCCCCTGTATTTCAAAAGCCGTTCGTTGTAGAGATATGCGGTAAACTGCGTTTTGTTTCTACGAGCTGGGAGGTCTCTTAGAAAACTATTATCATTTTCATAAAGTTCCGGGTTCGAATCCAGGAGACAATTATATCTTCCCATAAGTTTATTAATTCTTAAGAAAAGCTAATTGTAGGTTTAAAAGTATCTACTATATATTTTGAAGAGTTTTTATGTTGTGCTGTAGTGGCTTCACTAAATCCGTTGAAATTCAACGGGAAATTCTGCTAGTTATGTATAAATGATAGGACGGTATTATCTACATATAGTTACTTAGCTTAGCTGACCATTATTAAATCTATTCCCTATTTTCACCTGTGCGGATTGATGGAATAAACTCTCTGAAGAAAAAATCCTAAAACCGGTACAAATGAGGGTTTTTGTTTAGTCTTTCGGGACACCGTGGCAATCGCTCCAGAAGCTTTACCGTCACGGCTAAACCGGTTCGTATGGTCACATTACTATTATGGCATATATAAATAGTTTATTCGTGCGAAAATCGATTCTTTCAGCATTGTATTTCACAATGTGCTGGTTTAAAATAACAATAACATTTACAACAACAAAGCAAATCGGTTCTATATAATTTCTAATTTCTATCATTATAATCGAATTTCATTGTTAATTTACATTTCATTGTTAAGAAAATAGCGTCGGTCGTAATATGCAATAAAGGTGTTTCCAGTCACCTGCTAGTCATATAGGCAATTGGTTGTTCGCCACTGTGAATCGCAGGAGTATCTACAAGTATCTATTAATAATCTGTCGACCTCCGTCACGCTAAGAGGCCTTTTTATTTGTTGACCGGCCAGACAATCAGAGAGCGGGATTTCATTGTTGAGAAATGCAAACTGTTTACCTAGGTTACGTTATCTGTTACATATGGCGAGCGGATAATATTAAAACAATTTTAAAGTATACGAAATTTAAGTTTTTTGTTATATTATTAAATTAATATTGCAACTTTAATAACTACTGAGAACATTTGTCGTCTTCATACGTTTCAAATGTAAAAGCTATGATATATCTATTTTTGTTTATCTATTTTGCTAAACGCGAAATTTTCATTCGTTCTTTCGAGACCTTTTATAGTAAGTACAGGACATTTAAATATGTGTCATTAAATTAGAAAATTAAGTTTAGGTACAGTCAATTTTCTATGTGTTGAAGTTGCAGTAGTAAAATTCATAACAGAGGATTTTAACTTAGAAAATGCAGGAAAATAGTAAATTAATATAACAACTTTAACAAGTATTGAGAATGGAATACAAACTGTTTATCTCTGTTACGTTATCTGTTTACCTAAAGCGATCGGATAATATTAAAATTGTTTTTAACTAAGTATACTGTGATGCCCCTTTTTTTACGCGTCCTCACGTAAATTAAGAACAGCACACCTCACAGGGTTATCAAATGGGATAACGTCAAAAATAAGAAAAAAACCGTTTGTTGGGCGCCAGAGCTAAAGAAACTATAATGTCCTAATACTAATACAGGTAATACAATAAATGCATAAGAAAAAATCGGTACAGCATACATTGTACAAACTTTCTCATACACTAATCGTCGTTTAGTTATCTTTAGAAAATGAAAATCGTATGAGCCTGTTTTTAGGAAATCCAACTTTTGTTAAAGTTGCCCAAGAATAAACTAGCCTTATATTCATTCATTGAGAAAAATGAAATACGTAGTATTACTGTAGATGTATACTCAAGTAACTGTACGAAATTTGATCAAAATCGTTAGAGCCGTTTTTGAGAAAATCGAATTGTTGTTAAAGTTGCCTAGAATAAACTAGCCTTATATTCATTTTTTGAGAAATATGAACTATACAGTATTATTGAAGACGTAAACTCAAGTAACTGTACGAAATTTGATCAAAATCGTTATAGTCGTTTTTGAGAAAATTGGATTGTTATTAAAAATGCGTAGAATAAACTACTCTTAATTATTGAGCAATATCAACCATTTCTATGTATACTCTGCTCAGTGTGATAAAATGCCTAAGTACGAGATTTCATCATTTTCGCTCTACCGTCTAGGCTCCAGAACCAGTAACAAACAGACAGACGGCATTGCGAAAACCACTTTTTCGAATTCAGCGACACCTAAAACGTATATTTCCGTAAAAATCTCGAGGTCGACTTTTTCGCGATAGCAATACTTCGTATGAGAAAGCAAAAATGTAAGCACTTAATTCCTTTTAATATTTTTTTATATAGGAGCCACTGCGACCCTTGCGTTTATACCAAATGCACGATCTCTGTGTATGAGAGGTTGCCTACATACACGGGGTACATACCCTCTTGCGAAATAATTTTTTTAAATTTCATTTTTACTTTCTCATATACGACGATATTAGACGATTATAAACCAAAGAGATTATTATTGTCTATTAATTGTTTAGATTTTAAATATAGTTTAATGAAACTAGAGCTTGGATCTTAACTCTAGAACTATATCCATATTTTTACATTCTCATATACGAAGTATATTGAGTATTGAGTATTGTAATCGCGAAAGAAATCGATCTCGAGATTTTAATTGAAATATACGTTTTAGGTGTACCTGAGTCCGAAAATGTGGTTTTCGCAATGCCGCCTGTCTGTCTGTTATTGGCTCGAGAGCCTAAACTGTAGAGCGAAAATGAATGAAATCTCGCACTTAGGCATTTTATCATACAGAATAGAAGCTATAAAGAAATGGTTGACATTGCAAAATAATTAAGGACAGTTTATTCTACGCATTTTTAACAACAATTCGATTTTCTCAAAAAGGCTCTAACGATTTTGATCAAGTTTCGTACAGTTACTTGAGCTAACGTCATCAATAATAATATATAGTTCATATTTTTCAAAAATGAACATAAGGCCAGTTTATTCTTGGCAACTTTAACAACAATTTGATTTTCTCAAAAAAGGCTAATACGATTTTCAAATTTCGTAGTTACTTGAGTTGATGTCTGCATTATACTCCATAGTTCATATTTCTCAAAAACAATGTCTAGTTTATTCTTGCGAATTTTAAACAACATTAAAATTTTATAAATAACGGCTCATACGACTCTCATCAAATTTCATATAGTTATTTAAGCTGATTTTTATAATGATTCTACATAGTTCATATTTTGCAAAAAATAACTAAACGTCGCATTAGTATATGAGAAAGTTTATACAATGTATATTGTATCAATTTGTTAATGCTAACAATAAGACCATAGAGATGGCGCGTCGATCAATTGTCCAAACGAAAGAGGACATCGATCGTAACTTCTTTCCGAAAGCCCCAAACCTCGATCTTAAACAGGAACCCATTTATAAGAAGTGGAATGTTGACCACAAAGATTTGATAAATAAGGAAATATCTAGTGAGGTGCATATAAAAGTACACACACACGCACGCGCACGCACGCACACACGCACACTTACATAAAAATGGATATACTACTCGTAATATAGAGGTTATGTTAAACATTTTACGAAATAAATCTTTTATAAAGAAAAAAAGAAGACAATTATATAAATGTTGGAATAGATTCTGGAACGTTTATACTAAGAAAACGCAGTGACTGCTTGAAACAGTTTATAAGACTATATAAAAAGCTACAGTTTTGGAAAATAAATATATATACTTTTAATTAAGTCTTATAAATCGAATTAAACTTTTATTTTATGTTTTTACAATTTTTTAATGAGGCGTATTAATGACTTATACCAAATTTGAGGTCGAAACGAACCATTTTTTCAAAAAAATTCTGGCTCGGTTTGCGGTCTAGTTAAAAATTAATCGCCGGTTTCGATTCGATTTGCGGTTCAGCAAAATGACTGCGGTTCGGTTTTCAGCTCTGCTTATATTACTGCTGTGTGGTTCAATAGCATTTTGTTTATCCCGTTCTGTTCTGTTGTTTAGTGAACTTTTTCTTCTACAAACTTTTATTATTTTTAAAAATACTATCTGTCGTGTGACCGCGTGTATTAGATTCGTGTACTGGTACCAAATTGACAATTCTAATCCTGATAATTTTTTTTCAGTTGAAGTTGTACATCATACATACTTCCATAATGGCGCATTCTCCGTAAAGTTTCTTTACATTGGTCTTATTACTACAATGTTCTATCTGCGTATTAAAATCAACAGTCGACACAAGTTGCCGAGAAAGTGGGTTTGTATTACCCGTTTATTATTGTTTTTCGTCACGTGTTAAAATAAGTATGGTGTATGCGTATAAAACACGCCTATATCACTCCACGGTGACTGATAATAGTTACAGACAGCGGGGAAAGTGTGCGGGACTATTTTATTAAGACCAGTATGTTAAATCGGTACTTTGAGAATTACTTCACCATCGACAACTGTCATTTCATTGAATTCCCTACGCGTATAGATTCAAATTTGAGCGATAGTGATGTACCGGGTACCCGGAAATTACCCGGTGCCCGGCATACCCGGCCATATTTTCAGTACCCGGAAATTACTCGGACCCGGCAGCGGGCGCTGGGACCTGGTGCCGGGTGCTGGGTCCCTCATGAGCAAAAAAGGATAACATTAAAAACAAATTAAATGGAATTTAATATTTTATCTTTGCTTTTTAGCCTGCAAGTAACATTCAGAGAAACGATATTTTAATTATAATAAACTTTTAAAAAACCGATTACTCTAAGAAAAGTTAAACTGAACCATGAAATAACATTTTACATAATATGCATAACTAGTGTAATGCCCGTTGAAATATCAACGAAAGAATTATAGATAGATTGATTATTAATATTTGCATTTAAAATAATTATTAGCACACTTTTACATATGAAATATTTCGTCATATATTACATTTCTAGTGAATATTCTGTTGTAGTTTAGTAAATGCCTTTGGTTTTATTTTCGCCTATAAAATTCTGTTATTCTTCCCCCACCTTGTTCTCGTCAATGGTGCATATAAATGTCGGTGTGCAAAGACCGGGAAATAATTATATGTATACATATATAACGTAGGGAATATAATTAAATTTCGTGCACTTAACATTATGATTGTTTTAAAATTGTACTCTGTACTTACGAAGAAAGAAAGCTTACTCGAATCCTCAATAATGTTCTCCGTCGTTACGTATTACATATTTAAAATAAAACTCTTTAAAATATTTAAATTAAAAACTATCCAATTAATCAATCAGCGGAATAATTTCTTTGAATATTATCTGAACCAAAACAAATCAATTTATTTCAACATTGTAAACTTTTCCCTTGACGATTGAATGGATTGTTGTATTGGAGATCCATATTAACAAAAAAATAAACTAATTGTTTATCGTAGAAACCATTACAATATTTTTAATTGATTTTTGCTTTGAAATATACTTGAGTCAGTTCAGTACAACTTCCAATTTACATACTGTAAATTCCAAAGTAACTCCTTTTTATAATATGCAATGCTAGCCTAAAATTAATTCATTCTGTAAAGTGAATAAATAAAGTTCTTTCTTTAAACTATAATAGCCACTGTTATTAGATTTAAATGGATTATAAACCTTAGAACTTACTCTGTATTAAATAAGCACCAAAATTCCTTTTATAAAAACAAATCAAGTCATTAAAAGATCCACTGTTATTTCTTCGAAAATTGCCTGTTAATAGTTTTAAATGTCCTTTTAATTTTAATTAAATTTTAATTTATATTCGTTTCCAAACTTTGGCCATTGTTACGAAATTAATTCGAGGAATAACAATATAAATTCGTAAGCACGTACGGTTTACAAAGAATTTAATTTAAGAATGCTTTTAATTTCCAATTTTTCTAAAATAACACTGTTGATACTTAAAATTTTTTATATTTACGGTAATATACTTATTTTCCACAAAACACGCAAATCTCTCCCCCTCCTTCCTCTCTCTCTCTCGTATTGAAGCACTCAAGGCACGCTTATTCCCAGAAGGATGTACATATATACAATAATAGTAATTTGAGGTGTAACAATGATAGTGGTCGACATAGCAACATCACGTTAAAATGTCGAGGTTTTCACAAAATATGCAAATTAAACCTTTAACATGGAATGTTTCGAACTGTGGGCGAAAAAAGACGAAGGGAATAAGAAACTTTATAAATATTTCTTCAAAATGGTTCAAATCCGAAGGTCGTCTGTTAATTTCTTCTAATTTTAATTTCCAAATGAATAAATACCTGCACGTCGAAAAATCGCGTTTTACATGTTAAGTAATGTGAAATGGAAATGCCTCTCTTGGTGACGAACCAAGGAATTTTTTCGCGATTTAAATTAGTCATTCTCTGAATAAGTGTTAATCGAGCATTCCTACCAAATTTAGAGATTCTATCGTTATTATTTCTCAAGTTATTAGCGTTTGCATAGCGTGACCAACCAGCCAACCAACAGACGATGGCTTTTATTATATTAAATTATACTTAACAACCGGTTAACAGTACCAGATTGTAAAATCTTATAAACTTTATAAAATCTTCTTAGGTAAAGAATGAAATAAATGTGCAGTCAAAATTTTAATAATTAAATTTCAACAATGGGAGATTATGATGAAGAAACAATAGTTTCCACATTTCGCGGAAGGAGTTGATTCCTCCGCTCTTCGTACATGATTCCCGCCTCGCTAAACATCCTTTCACTGGGTATGCTGCTTGGAGGCAGTGGCGGATCCAGCATGCGGACGGACGCACCGACGATAATAAGCGCTCACGCTGGAAGCGAAACGCGCCTAAAAACTTGCACCAATCGATAGGGTATCAGAAAATGTTCGCCTACGACGATTTACGGTAATATAATTAAAGATGCGCCGCTATACATATATATATATATGCATAGTATAAATGTTCTTACACATATGTAGTTAAAATTTCTACTACGGATATATCTTTTGTACCTTCCATGGAGGTCTGGAACGCATCTTTACTAGTATTATAATGTAAATGTAAGGCTCAGTATCCATAAATTCGGTAATCCGAATGTTTTCGCGGAACACTTATCTCGCGGAGACTAGGGGGAGTAGGGTACTTTGCACTTCATTGGCTTAGCCTAAGCTATTACTATAACGATGATTAATAATAATCTGCATATACGATTAACTTCTACCTGGAGCTGGTAACATTTTTTGCCTTGATATTATTAATACATTGAGGTTATAATTGCAAACTCTGTTTTGAATAGTGGACCAGCGGATCGGTATTTTTGACGGACATTCCTTTTTAGTTAGACGCACCGACACATCTTTATCTATCTATATCTACAGTTCACCCTGCAAGCCACCGCAATGGTGTGTGGCAGGGGGTGCAATAGCGCCAAGGGAAAGCGCATAATAATGAATATTATCACTCTACGTCGGCTGACTTCTTATCGTAACTTCTGTTCTGCTCAGCTATCGTTCTAGGGAAAAACGAGCCTTTGTACCTCTCAGTCCTACAGGCTATCTCTCTTATTTTACGAGGATGGTCCATTCTACCAATATAAGTTGGCGCTCTTATTATTTCTTCGACGTCGCTGGAGAATATATGCGTTCTAAATCTTTCAAGAAGTTTTAACCTAGAGCGTGATCAGTTAGTGATTCCCATCCTAAGTCCTGTATCAAGCCTGTAACACTTTTGTTTCTATCGTAACAATTTTTGACGAATCTAGCGGCTTTTCGCTGCATTCTTTCTAACTCCGAGATTGATCCTTTCTCGTACGGATCCCATATGCTCGACGCGTACTCTAATACATCTACATAATACCCTGCAAATCACCAGACTGGTGGGTGGCAGGGAGTGCAGCACACCAAAACCTACATGATAACGTCCCTCGTGGGGATCACTCCTATTATGATCCCGTATGGTCCTTGGGATAAACGAGCCCTGATATCGCTCGGTCCTACAGTCGATCTCTCGTACTTTATCCTCGTGATCGTGCCTGCCCATGTACGTAGGTGCCTCTAATATTCCTGAGACCTCCTCCTCTGAGAGAACTTCCGACCTAAATTTCTCCAGAAGCCTTAACCTAGCGCTAATTCTGCGGTCTTCTAGCGATATCCAATTCAACTCCTTCAAGAGTGACGGTCTTACTAACGAGAAGTAACATGTCTGTTTGAATTTTCCTCACTTTTACCTACTATGCGTTTCATGAATCCTAGTTTCAGTTTAGCCTTCCCGCATATATTTCGTACGTGCATATCCCATGAGAGGTTGCTTGTTAAAGTAACGCCTAAGTATCTGACGGAATCGGCTAGTGTTAGTTGGACGCCTTCAACAGTGTAATTCGTCGCGTCGATGTTTTTGTTTCCCCAGAATATCATAAAGGAACACTTTCCTAAGTTCAATTCTAACTGCCACTCTTTACACCACTCGATAATTGCATTTAAGTCGTTAGAAAGTTATAATTGATCATTAGGACTGTTAATCTCTCTGTAAACTACTGTATTATCCGCGAGTAACCCTTTTGTTAAATTATTCGCCGAAAAAACTCTGAATGTTGAAGTTACGATAAATTATCATTTGGATCTTGTTAATCCTTATCGTATGCCATTTAAATTCCGTCTAACATCCAATTTACTCGGGATATTTAAATATTACTAGCGTTGCCCGGGACCAGATGGAAAACAGCATTTATTGAATTAAGCACCTCCCAGTTTTTTATCGCTATATAGCCTATGCTACTCGCAGGGTAAAATTATATACCTAGGCGAAGTTTCGTGACGATATTTTCTAAGGTGTGGATTTGTACAGCGGGAAAACAAAAACAGAATTGCAAATTTATAATAGAGAAGATAGATCGTGTATAAGTGCCTATTGAATTTCAACGGTTTTAGTGAATCCACTTTTACTGAAAATTTTAGGGCGTATGCAAGATATACAAATACATTATAGTCTACGATATATATATATATATATATTTAGGGCAACTAGGTGTTGAAGGAAACCCAGTGAGCACTTACCGGAAGGAGAGCCGCTGGGGTGTTGGAGAGACACAAATGTCTCTCTCCAACACCCCAGCGGCTCTCTTTCCGGTAAGTGCTCACTGGCTTTCCTTCAGCACCTAGTTGCCCTAAATATCCTCATTTATGTTTGTTTTTTATATAAATCCATATTTTTCCTTTCTGCATATACGTAGTATAGAGAAAGTATTGTTTTCGTGAAAAAATTCGAATTCGAGATTTCAACAGAAACACGCTAGCTAGCGCTGAAGCATGTAAGTTGAACTGTTTCTATCGCCGTATTTATTTGATTTTAGTTGACAACTTACGTATGGAGAAAGTCATGGGTTGGACACATCAATTTATTAAAGATATCGGCACGAAACTTCGCATAGGTATATAATTTTACCCTGCTGGTAACATATGCTATATAGCCATTAGAAATTTTGGGCGGAAGGGGGTGTTTATTTCAATAATTATTTTCCCATAAGTTTATACGTAATTTTCCATTTTTTAGTGTGTAGGGTATTTTCTCTTAATTCATCTAAATACCTAAATATAGATCGATTTTATTCGTTTTTACTTTATAACTGTATACTATCTTATTCTAGCGAGGTTTAGATGTTACACGGTCGAAGGTTACTGAAATGCGCATTCTCTTTCGAACTTTTGTTTGTTTTTTGTATTCTTTTAAACAAAAGTGCGAAGCGAATAACGCTATTCTTTCGTTATTTGAAGGCTTCATTGACGCTAATTGAATCGGAGGTAACACTGGTGGTCGCCTTCGCAACTCCCGGAAATAGTACGAAACAGAGAGGAAATATACATATCATAATTCATTTGATTTGACAAATGTTACATCCTCAACCTAACCTAAAAAAAAAACCCTAGCGTACTCAACAACCCTACGCGCTACCACATCCGGTGCCTCGGCAGTGTAGTGAACCCCAGAGCCGGCCTCAGGTCAACGAAGTCCACTCCATTGCCCCTACAGAAGTCCCACAGCCTACGGTTCAGCCCCACCACACGGCTCCAAACCATAGAACCGCATTCCGTCCGAGGGACAATGCTGCAGATAGAAAGCCGCACACACGAGCAACCTCAGAGGCCAGGTTCTTAAAAAAAGCATAAAACCTCCTCGGACCCGCGCTTCGAGGCGTCGTTAGTCCCAACACCACCCGAAACGAGGAACAACCCGTGCCCGAAACCGACGACGCCCTGAACTCCTTTGTTTAACTTCTATATTTTCATATATAATTATTTGTATGAGTGTGTTAGCAATGATTCTCGCTATGATTTAGTTATTAGATAATTCCTGTTATTGTGACCGCTACACTCTTTTTCATATCCGCCTTCGTTTTCGTACTTTTCCGATTCGAGATATTCTCTTCCTGTTTTCGTTTTTCATAACTTCATTCTAATTTCCGATGTTTTTACGACGATCGATGGCGATGCAGGTCAGCGCTGAGCGTTATCGGCGTTTAAGCTCCGCCCTCTGACCTTCGAAAGTTTAATTCGTTCATTTTTTAAAATTTGTACCTAAAAGGCGATTTCGCGGCATTTTAAAATGGACGTTTCGAAGATGACAAATGGAACACACACGCAGGGGCGGCCCGAGGAATTTTGGCGCCCCGGGCGAGATAGCACTCCAACGCCCCCCTCCGTAAATGTTTGTTGAGATATTTGCAGAATATAGGTTAATTTATTCAAGGCTCTGTAAAACTTATTGATAATGAATAAATAAAAGGAATCATCATGATTCTAACCTGTTTCACGATATAAATTGGTCTCCAATATTTATTCACTTGCAAGTAATGCATAGACAGATGATCTGGATAGCGCCCCCAACAATTAGGCGCCCCGGGCAACCGCCCGGCTCGCCCGTACCTCGGGCCGGCCCTGCACGTACGGCTTTGGGTTCGAACCCACGGCACTTGAAGTCATTCGCGGTAATCATAATAGCTTTAATATACTACTTCGATGTATGTAAATTTGAAGTACATGTCAGCTCATACTAGGTAGGTGGTCACTTGGATGCATTTCCTGGTGACGCCAATCTCATTATTGCTCTGGGCCGCGCAGCCAATGATTGACCAATCCTTAAAAAAAAACTTGCTTGAAAATATTACGCCTAAAGTGATTGGTGGATTATGATGATGCCCATAAACTGTCGCACCTGAGTGCTTGGAGCTGCAGATTCCCATATTCCCAATTAATTTACCATTTTTAGAGTAGTTATTCGTTAGGTTATGCAAGTTTCAAAAGTAAGATCCAGTTCGCCTTATGGTTGGATGCGATAGCCACAAAAGTTATATGAAAATTTAGTTGTTTTTGTATTTCTTGATTTTACAAAGAGCATATAATTGTAAAGCTGATTGAACTCTTCTTCGAGTTGAAAATCGCATGTTTCAGTTAGAAGCAGAGTTTTGTTAGCACAGCCATAACAGCGTCATTAATAAAAAAATATCTAATTTCACCGTGGCTTCATGAGAAGAGGAAAATCTCCAAAAGCTTTACAATACTCCTTTATGAGTATGAGTATTCCTATAAATATTATTATGGTATATCGGTATGAACTCCTCTTTTCCCGATTTGATTTAGTGGTAAAAATAGTAGTAAAGAAGAAGAATAACGGATCTCCAAACTGATTTTAAAAGAACCTATCTCGAACAGAGAACATATTTACACCGTAGGCCGCGGGACTTCTGTAAGAGCAAAGGAGTGGACTTTGGTTGACCTTGTTTATGTTATTATATTCGTAATCAAGCGCCAAGGTGCCTACAGAAAAACTTCCAGGTGCCACGGTGAAATAAAGTCTTATTATGTAAAATATGCGTATGTCTATTCATATGTTGAACTCGAAATCTTAGGAACGTTATTGCTATATTACTCCAAGTTGCGACAATCGGGTGGGCTAAATACCAAGACAAGTGTCACATTATTTATGTATACATGTAAAACCGTTAATAAATGCATTTTTCTAAGATTTAATTTGCCCACCAGCGAAAAAAAGATTGATAACTCATTCTATATTCATTTAGCTTTAAAGATCCGTATTTAACTCAAGGCGATTTATTCTTGAATCATGAATATGAATGAAATTCCATTTTAAATAACTCATGCAAAATTATAATGGTAATGAACATTAAAAATATTTTCCTGGGATCTGATTTTTACTTGCGAATTGTGGCTGCATTAACGATTGAGGAACTTCTCCGTAATATTATAAGGAAAAATTATAACCGTGCTATTGAAATGGACAGAGGAAGCGATACTGAAAAGGAAGCCTCGTTTTAGCATTGTGATCAGTCTGAAAGGAACACATTGAGATGAATCTTTAAATTTCGATTTTAAATTTCAATGTACAGCAATCCAAATTGAATGCGGAATATGAAAAACCAATCGGCCTTTATATTTGTGTTTTGACGGACAATTAACTCCGGATGTCCTCCCCATCGTTCAGAAACCTATCAATGACCTTTCAAACTGAATATAAAAACGTAATTTTAGAGGAAAGTTGCCCCATAATAAAGCCTTTGGGTTATCTAATAGAACTCGTTAACATTCTAAAATATCCGTCCACGAAATGCTATCACAAAAGGCGAAATCATCGATTACTGTAAACGCGCGTAAAGTGAAAGTTGGGAAATGAAAGAGAGAGGGGAAGGGAGGAGAAGGGGAGAGAGATGGAGAAAGGGATGGAGGGGGAAGGAGAAAGAGGGAGAAGAGGAAAGGAAGAGAACGGAAAGAAGTGAGGAAGATGACAGAGGGAACAAGATGTGGTCAGTGAAGTGGTGAGGCGTATGGGAGATTCAGAAAGAGGGTATAAGAATCAGAAAGAGGATGGGAGAATCAGAAATAGGGTGTAAGAATCTGAAAGAGGGTGTAATAACCAGAAAGAGGGTGTAAGAATCAGAAAGAGGATGGGAGAACCAGAAAGAGGATTGCAGAATCAGAAAGAGGGGAGCGGTGAAAATTGGGTTAGTGCCTCCGCGAATGTGTGGGACGCCGCACCACCTCCAGCAAAGCCTATCGACGTTTCTGAGCTGGAAGCGGTCCAGGAACATCTTAAATGAGAGAGGGAGAGAGAGAGGGAGAGGGGGAGGGAGAGAGAGGGAGAGAGAGAGAGGGAGAGAGAGAGAGGGAGAGAGAGAGAGGGAGAGAGAGAGGGAGGGAGGGAGAGAGAGGGGGAGAGTGAGAGAGGGGGAGAGAGTGAGAAAGGGGGAGAGGGAGAGAGAGAGAGAGAGAGAGGGAGAGAGAGAGGGAGCGAGAGAAAGGGAGAGAGAGGGGGAGAGAGGGGGGAGAGAGGGGGGGAGAGAGAGGGGGAGAGAGAGGGGGGAGGGGGAGAGAGAGGGGGGAGGGAGAGAGGGAGGGAGAGAGAGAGGGAGGGAGAGAGAGAGGGAGGGAGAGAGAGAGGGAGGGAGAGAGAGAGGGAGGTAGAGGGGGAGGGAGAGAGAGAGAGGGAGGGAGAGAGAGAGAGAGAGGGAGAGAGAGCAGTAGGAAGAGAAGGAAGCGAGAGTAGGGATAAGGAACGCTATCGAGGTAGAGAAAGAGAGATGGATAAGGGAATAGGAGGGAAGAGAAGGGGGCGAGGTTTAGCTGAGAGAGAGAGGTAAGGGATTTTTGGATAGGTTGAGCGAGCAATCTCTTAAAGAGAAAGGAGTTTATGGCGCGACTGCCGGATGGGGGAGGGTGTAAGTAGAAGACAGAGAAATTATGTAAAAGGGAGGAGACCAAGGGGAGAGAGAGGGATGGAGGGAGGGGAGAGGAAAAGAAACGAGAACGGTTAGGAGTTTGGTTCGTTTTTTGAGGGAAGGAAGGAGGAGTAAGGAGGGAGGATGGTAGTGTTGAGGGGGGGAAAAGGGCCGAGATTAAAGAGTTGAAGTGGTTTGGAGTGAAACTTCAAAGGGACTCTGTCTCTCCTTACCTATTCTCAGTCTTTGTTCCTTCTTTTTGTTTTTATTTTAAAAAAGGTTTTGGTTACCTCCTTCCAATGATTCTGCGAAAAGGCCCTCGAGTTAAAAATGAAGGCATTGTGAGGGGGTGGGGAGAGGCGAAGAAGAATCCTCTTTTAAGGAGGGGAGAGAGAGAGGGAGGAAGTGCAGCGGGGCAGAATGGATGGAGGAAATAGGGCGAAAAAAAGGAAGTGTAGCTTTGATTTTGTTTTCTCCCCAAGAAAGACGAAAAGCGGCGAAAGGACTATGATGCGAATGACTTTTCATTTTTTTTTATTCTGGCGAGGCATCAAAGGAAACGAAGCGGAAGTCGGCTCGATAGGTCACTTAAGTGGGAGAAGGTTAAAGAATGGCTCTGAAGGGGGTCGGCGGTTGGAGGGAGGGAGTTGAGGGAGAGGGGGTAAGTGGGAGGAGGATAGGTGGAGGGGGTTAGAGGAGGCGGTTAGGGGGAGGGGGAAAGAGGGAGGGTGATAGTGGGTGGGGATAAGTGGGAGGAAAATAGGGGGAGGGGGAAAGAGGGAGGGGGTAGGCGGAGAGTGTAGGAGTGAGGTAGTAGGAGAGAGGGAGTAGGGCAGACAAACAAACAACTTGATTAAGGGCGAAATTGAAACTATATAGTCCCTTCTTACATTTAACCCTACGTAACAGCTACAAAGGAGCATTAAAAAATAATACTAATCTTATATATATTTATGAAAGTTTGTTTGTTTTTTTATTTGTGCATCTATACATTTCCACACCGTTAAAGCTAGAGTAATCAAACTTTCAACAGATACTTTCTTCACAAATAGGAAGGCCGTAGGCTAATTTTTAATCCTTAATGTTTTATATAAAAATATAATATTAACCTCGAGCCCTCAAATAAAGCGAACTATATATATATATGCCGCAGGTTGACCCCCCCCTGGTCTAAGTTGTCACCAGTAATGCGCGAAACAGCGTCATATTTTAAAATATTAGGTCTCTTTTGGGAGGCAGGCAGGGATGCGTTCGCTTATTGTGTTCCATTTGATTCACCTGAAATTTACAAACGAATGTTATTAACAAATATCGCGCGGATATTCGACCCAATTGGTGGCCTTGCTCCGGTACATTTAAGGCTAAATGCATTTGGTAATCCCATTGGACCTTCAAATTAGGTTGGGATGAGCCTCTGCCTGAGGGAGTTTCAGAAAAGTGACCTTATATATATATATATATATATATATATATATATATATATATAATCTCACAATCAGAGTCACGCCTTGTCTCAATTACGTGTTCCTCGGTGCATCATAATTTGTGGGAAGGCGGAATATAAAATTCTCGGTTTTTCTGACGCTAGTGAGCTTGGCTACAGGGAAGTTGTATATTTACGTCTGTATCCTCGACTGGTAGTATTTATATTTATTGTCTTACAGCCAAGTCGAAGGTCGCCCCAGTGAAGACTATTACAATACCGCGATAGAAATTATTGGGCGCGCTGCGTGCGACTGCTTGTGAGAGTGCTTAATGTTTTTGAGGTAAGACTTAACATTACTCGCTCGTTGTCATGGACTGATTCGCGAGTGGTTCTTTCTTGGCTAAACGCCTCCGTATTTATTAAAGGCTTTTGTCGCTAATGGAATTTCGAAATTCATTGAACATTTTCCGTACCATGTGCGGCGTCACGTGTGACTTCCAAACTTAACCCGGCGGACGGTATTTCGTGAGGTCTTTCGCCGAGTTAGCCTTTGAAGGCCACTTCATGTTGGCAAGGACCACAATTTATTTCATTGCCGGAGTCTCTCAGTGGCCTTCTAGCGATTTTCAGTTGTTGGAGGTGGTCAATTTACCCTATGTGAAAATGTCTCAACCTACTTTCAATTTCATTCACACGTGTCCCACTCAATTGGTTTGAGAGGATTTCTTCCTTTGTAGGATTGGTTCTAGTTACCGCTAATATATTTTGAGATTTTCAGAAGCATTGAAAGGTGTGCTTTACCCTCACAACTCTCTAGTTTTCAGCCGAGAGTGATCTTCGGCGCTAGAGCGATTGGTTTAATAACCCAATTAGTTTATTTTGCTGATGAGTTAGAGACGCTAATAAAAGGGGAACTCGTCCTCCAATGGCGTTCTGTCGTTTGCGCCCATTTTTAGACTCAAATGGATCGTTAAGGGTTGGCGGTAGACTTACAGTATGCTAAGTTGCACTTTTCGGCGCTACATCCTCTTTTGTTGCCTAAACATTGTCATTGATCAAAATTAATTACAAACCATTACCATTTTATTCCCAACTCGAGAAGTAATGAAGATAGAAACTCGAAATTTGGCAGGGATGCTTGATTAACGCTTTTTCAGGTGATGACGAATTTAAATCGCGAAAACATTCCTTGGCTCGACTCCAAGGGAGGCATTTCCATTTCCCATTACTTAACATGTAAAACGCGATTTTTCGACGTGCAACCTCTTATTCATTTGGAAATTAAAATTAGAAGGAATTAATCTACGACCTTCGGAGTTGAACCATTTTGAAGAAAAATTTATAAATTTTCTTATTCTGTTCATCTTTTTTCACCCACAGTTCGAAGTATTCCATGTTAAACGTTTAATTTACATATTTTATGCAAGAGCCGTCGAGACCATTCTTTCCCGATAATTTTTGGATTATTCCAGTTAGAAATGTTATTCGCTCTCAGTTATCCAGGTGTGTGGTGTGTTGCCGCTACCGTGGCTGTACGCAGCAACCCATATTGTCCAATTTGCCACCAAATAGAATTACTCCTCAACGCCCTTTTCTTGTAGCTGGAATAGGTTATGGGGGGTACCGACGAAAGTGATTTTGTGGAGGACCTTGTTGTGACTTCAAATGACTACCAGCGCCAGTAGGCTTTTCAGTCTAAATCACAAAGCAAGGGAGGAGAGAGAAACTCGGTGTCGGCATTAGCCTACTCTTAACGAGAAGCACCAAGGGGGCCAACGGCTTTGCGTCCCTTCCGAAGGACGGAGCGCTGATTTGTGTGTTCTTTCCTCTAAACACGCAAATAGGGGACCGATAAATCTCTGAAAAAAATCCTCTCGCAGGATTCGTACCCGGTTCGCACCGGTTATGCTCAGCGTAGCAGGCCAACGCTCTCGTCGCTAACAGACGAAATGAGGCTCTTTCTAAGGCATATATATATATATGCCTATTTATAGGGGAGGGAAGGAGGGGAAGGATGTAGGGGAGGAAAGGAGGGGAAGAAAGGGGGGAGGTAAGGGGGGATATGAGGAGAGGGAGAGGAAAGGAGGGCAAGTGAAAGTCCGGAAGTGAGGAGAGGAGGAGGGAACGAGGAAGGAAAGGAGGAGGGGGAGGGAAGGAAGCGTATCGAGTCGAATGGGGAGTAAAGGTTAATGCGCGGGGGGAAGGGAGAACGGAGCGGTTCATTCATCGTCTGATCCATGACTACTTTGCACACGATCGGCGCTGTTTGCATTCAAGAGTTCTGAAATGCGTATTTAATTCGGTCAATCTATCACTTATTTTTTTTACTCGTAACTTAAGAGGCATGGTTACTATGATACGTATTGTTTACATTTTCTCAAAATGTTTTGTTTGCAGGAAGAGCAAGATGCTTAGAGTAACTTTATCTTGGTGAGCTTCGATATTCTGAAACATTCTTCGTTAATCTTATTCCTCCTAATTCGTTCGTTTCGAGCTATTTCAACTTTCAGCAGAATATCCGCCGACGTTGCTCAGGAATTAAGTGATTTGTCACGCCGTCGAATGTGTTTTCGATATAAGCACAGATTAAAAACCAACGAGGGAATATAATTCGCCGTTTCTCTTTATATGAGCTTGCGGAATCTCTTAAGTTGTAACGACGAAAAATTGCTTTCCGCACTAAAAGCTTCAATTTCCGCAGTGGATGGAATTAAAAAAAAAAAACAAGAACCCAAGTTTTGATCGGAGAATCAAACGAGCGAATGCACAAAAGATGCAATTACCCGGAAGGGCAACAAAAAGGTCACGTAGTGCGACAGCCTAACGAAGCCGCAAAGGAGGTGGCGTGTGTGTGTGTGAGGGCGATGCCGGGGTGAAGGGAATACGCTTTGTCACGGCGGTTTCTACGCCCCATGAATATCAGCCGCCGCTGAAACGGCGATTTTACCGTATTTCATATGGCATTTAACGGGATCTGTAGTATCGTTAATATGAGCCTTTTATTATAACATTTTTTACGTGGCTTGCCTCGCGCTGGACTTATTAAAATGTCGATTAAACGCGAAGCAAGTGTATCGCTAGTGTTACTCGTCGTCAGGCAACGGTCGCGTCCAAACCCACCAACAAAGAACGCCGACGCGGCAAAAGAATTCCTTTATAATCTACACGACTTCTGCTCTCAGAAGAGATTTAATGAAACTTGTATTTTTAGCACAGACGACACTCCATAAATAACGCGTTCCTCAGAGGGTATTTTATAACACCATCGATTCTGCCCACCTTTAAAAAAAAAAAAGACCTGCTTACACGAATTTCCCGTTAAGCTTCCGTCCTGACTCTTGAAATCAAAGAGCAAAGAGGTGTGAGGGAGACCTTTTTGAAAACGGGAAATGATAGCTTTTGAAATTTCCTTAATAGCATTCGAAGATTAAACAGCAGCAAGGTTGAGCCGACCATTAGATTTAATGAACGTTACTGAAAACACTCGAAAAAAAAAGTTTTTCTCCTATCGCTATGCGTGATAAACTTCACATAAACCCTTTTGATACGCCCTCTGAAAATGTAATGAAGCGCGTGGCTCGTTACCGGCGAAGTAATTTAATAAAATTTGTTTTTGCTTCGAACGTCGGTTTGAAATTTTCCCTTTAAAAATTGAAGTAGCCAAGAATGTGCCCAGTTCGAAGGATTTATATATATATTCACTATAATTACGGATTTTGAAAAGATAGAAAGGAAGAGACCCATATGACGAAGAGTTTTCTGGAATAATAAGTGGAATCAATCAAACTGTTGTAACATTTCGTCGAATTCGCAGAATTATTTAATGGCTGAACCCGTATGTGTCATCATTCCTTTAACAACTTTGGTACGTATCAACGTATATATTAATTGAGTAAGGGCAAGGCCTGTGTCAGTCACGACCCGAAGCGAAGCTTTCCCTCCAATTTTCTCCCAGCCATGCTTGAGGGTAAGTGGAAGGGTAGGAGATGCGCGGGGTGCGAGGGGGGTGGGGGAGGGGGCACGCGGGTAGCTGGAATAGGGGTTTGAGCCTTAATGGGCGGCGGCGGCGGGCGTCGGGGGCACGTGGGTTGGGTACGGAGGGCCTTCTTACAATAATACTCCAACATAGGTCCGATTTCGGAGCTGTACGGGCAGCTAGTCTTATATTATCATAAAATCACAAAATTCACAGTACCGACTAACGGATACAAAGCGGATTTTGGGCAAGTATAATTATATGCGATTTAGGAGGAGTGGAGATGGTAGGAGGGAAAGATGAGGGGAGGTGGTAGGAAGGGGATAGGGGGAGGTGGTAGGAAGGGGATAGGGGAGGTGGTAGGAAGGGGGATAGGAGTGGAGGGAGGTGGTATTTTTTCTCACAGAAAACGGATTTAAAAAAAAATTTGTGTGACTGTAAACTTTTCTCTGGCTTGTAACGCCTATAACTAGTTAACATTTGTTGTTTACCCATACTAACTCAAATAGAAAAATCGTCCTATTTGAAGTTTTCTTCGCAAATTGCGCTGCTGAGATTTGAGACGTGGGGGATTGATCTTTCATAGTTAATGTTTTAGCATCCAAATGTTCATTTTCCGAATTGAATTTTTAGATATTCGCATGTCACACTGTTTATTCTAAAGCCAACAGTTAACCATGAACATCCATAAAATTACCACATTTTTTCTTCTCTTATTAAACTTTTCCTTTTATTTTGCTAGTAATATTTTTACTAATCGTCTTATTGACGAACTGAAGGGAATTTGAAATTTGATCTCTTGAAATATGCGTAAATTGAGATTATCTGTTTTTCTATGTGGTAGGTAATACCGCCGCTTATTCGATCACAAGAGACACGTTTGTTAGTCCCATTAATTTGTAAATCCACTCACAAATGTTCGACATTCTATCTTTTATGCCTTCGTAGATATATAAAATAATAATTTGTGCTGATTCTGTATATTTCTCAAAACTCAACAACTCTAAAGAAAAACAAACTGCAGCAATTCAGAAATACACATTCCAAATTTCAATTCTCTGTCGTAAACGGTTTCCTATTTAAGCACGTGAGTACACGGACGTCAAAGCTAAATTTTAAGCGCATTAAATAAAACACGCTAAAAAATTGGTTATTTATATTAGTCCAAGTAGCTGAAGTATCTAGCGTTGGCCGGGTTAATCCGATAGATTTCATTTATGACAAATCGTTAATTACCTACCCTGTGCGCCGCAAAATTCTCTTGGACCCTTTCCTTTTTTTTATCGTTTTTTTTTTGTTTTTTCGAACTCGCAATTAATGCAAGGTTAATTTTTATCTTTAATTACGGGTGCATGGTTCACGTTTTAATACATTTCCATTTTAGATGCCTTTCCTTTTGTACTACCACTTAATTATTTTGTTGCTGAAAGCTTTTATGTGACGTGTTGTTTTCACATTATGAGCAAGTATACATGCAAGTTCTGTACAGTTTCAAGTCTTGAAGACGCAACATAATGTTAGCCTTGAGAAAAGCAAGGCTTCTTCTGTTATATACGGCTTTGCTCTTCCTTTATTTATTTACGTATTTAAAAATGTGAACGTTGCAATTAGGAACATGTCCAGGTGGCAACGTGTTACAGTATATGACAAATATATTGCAGTATATAATAAATATAAGTGACCATAAACCTGCATATCGACGATGGCATAGGCGATCACAAAATAGTACCTAATTGCCGACTTCAAATATTACTCCTGCGACAATAAAGAAGCCAACGGTCTTACAATTAGTCTATATATTCGGTAATGCGGATCTCTCAGGCTTCAAAACTTATGTTACAAACCAAATAACGACGTTTATCAATTTTGCGAGCAAATTTTGCGCATCATTCGCGAAGGGATAAAAACCTTTGTCCCAACCAAACCCGTTCGTGATCTCAAACATACGCGGTTGATAAGACCGAAACTTCGCGCCTTACTCAAGAAACAAAGACGGCATCACACGCGCGTAAAGCACCTTAAGCAAATTGATAAGGATAAGGCGAACGAGCATCTCTCTATTCTAAAAAAAAAATATCTTGTGGGGCCAAAACATGACTTTCTTCATACGGAGCAATGAATATAATTACTCTCGACGTCAGAAATAATTATTAGCGATTACAATTTTTAAACATTTTCAATAGTCTTTATTTAAAAAAACAATAAGTAAAGAAATTTGTTAACTTTTTCTATGGATATCAAAATGTCGATGCGCAATTAACAAAACCCTTGGCAGCGTACGCAACGCTATCAGCGATTAGAAAAGTGTATCATAGCAGCGGAAACAATGGTATCACTTAGCGACGTATTTAACATAATTGTAGAAGAAAAATCAAGATATCTCTTAAACTGTCGGTTTTATGAAAAACCATACTTGTAGAAAATGACATTATCTACAACTATTTACAAAAATCGAATTTTAAAGGAGATATTTGAAAAAAATACGGAAAACTATTAGAATAAACACTTCCTGTGGACCAGTTTCAGCCAAATTTTCAAATATTCATTTGCTAATATAAATCTTAAGTATAAAGTTTTCTGCTGATCTGATTATTTGTTACTATATATCCTGAAATTTTGGTGTTTGTAGTTTACTTAATGTTTGAGTTATTTTGAACACGGCCAGACAGACAGACGGATGAACCGAATACATAAGCTCTTTTTTTAATAAAAAAAAGCGCCAAAAATGGCTTATTGTGAAAGACGGGATTTAAAATTCAAAAAATGTACATTTACAAATGTTTTGTATTTAGAAATTCTGTGGAAATGTTTTTTTTTGATGGAGTTGAAGTAATGAGAAGAAAATATGATGTTTTGAAAGTTTTGGAAGAAATTAATACAAACTAGTAGCCCGTTGCAACTTCGCCAGCAATTTTATAAAAAACACGGAATGTATAAAATATTATAACCATTTATTTTTTAATATTCAAATTTTCCATATATAAGAAAAACATTTATTTATTAGTATCATATATGGCATTATAAATATCAATGATATAAATTTAACTTTTAAGCTAAAACTTCTCTATAAACAACATTTAATGTTGTTGTATGTGGGTAATTGGGCACAGTTTCTTTCAAAAAAACACCAACTGCTTCTAAAGTTTGTCCTTGTGCTTTATTTATTGTGAGCCCAAAAGCTGATTTCATGGGAGATTGACTTCTCTGCCACTCGAATGGAAAATCAGTATTGGTTGGTTGTAGTGTTATACGGGGAATAAAATAAATTTCAACCGTTTGGCATACTTTTACTTTAAGAAGTCTATTATTACTTTAAATAGAGTTACCTTTGTTCAAATTAAATATTTTCAAAGATGTAACATATAAGAACACCAATTTTGAATTTGCGCAGGTTGATGCAAGGTTTCATAATCTCCAAGATTATTTCCGAGAAATTTTTTTTTATTTTGTGTTGGACCAAAATATTTCTTCAATAATGGAGAGGTTTCAGTTACTTAAAAACCACAGTGAATATTTTAGTTTCTTGTATAACTTGAGTGAATGAACAAAAGAAATTAATTAATTTAACGAAAGACAGAAAGGTAAATACATAACCTTTAAGAAATATTTGGACAAACTAAGTCTAATTATTTGAGTTACTTACGTTGTTTTAAAAGCGGTTTGCTATGTAGAATACAACGGCAGACAAAAGTATTACTAAAACGTAATAATATAAATAGTAGAAACGCCTATCGATAATACAGTCTATCTTTAATTGTTTATATTGTTGCCTTCCTCCATCTCTCTCCCTCTCACTCTCCCCTCTCCCCCCTCTCTTTCCTCTTCCTCCCCCTCTCTCGTTTTAAAGCGTTCAAAGTGCATTTATATTCCCGTAAGGATTGATATAATAATCAGATTTTTTCGAACTATGGGTGAAAAAAGATGAACAGAATAAGAAACTTTATAAATTTTTCTTCAAAATGGTTCAACTCCGAAGGTCGTAGATTAATTCCTTCTAATTTTAATTTCCAAATGAATAAGAGGTTGCACGTCGAAAAATCGCGTTTTACATGTTAAGTAATGGGAAATGGAAATGCCTCCCTTGGAGTCGAGCCAAGAAATTTTTTCAGGATTTAAATTCGTCATTCTCTGAATAAGTGTTAATCAAGCATCCCTGCCAAATTTCGAGTTTCTATCTTCATTACTTCTCGAGTTATTAGCTTTATGAATCTTAGCGTGACGGACACTAAGCAATTTATTATAGAGACTAGTATAATGCCCGTTGAAATATCAACGGAAGAATTATATATAGATAGATTATTAATATTTTCATTTAAAATAATTAATATCACACTTTTACATATGAAATATTTTGCCATATACAACATTTTTAGTGAATATTCTGTTGTTGACGGGCTATCTTTAGTTAAACTTAAAATAGTTGCCTCTTTTTCCCTCCCTCTCCCCCCTCTCACACCCTCTCAAACCCTCTCTCCCTCCCCCTTCTCATTTCTCCCCTCCCCCTCATTTCTCCCCCTCCCCCCTCTACTTCTCTCTCCCCCCCCCCTCTCGTATTAAAAGCATTCAAAGCACGTTTATACCCATAAGGATTGAATTAACAATATGATATAGAGGTCTAACAATAGTTTGTTACTCATTCTCATTAGCTCTCTGAATTGCCATTATTTGAGCATAACGTTCATTGTGTCTCCTGTTGGAAGCTCTTTCACGATCCTGTGTTCTCCTTGCTTCTATTTGCTCATTCGATTGTCGAGCTCTACGTCTTGCTTGTGCTTCTCTGTTTTGTCGTCGACGTCTTTGCAGTGGTGTTTCTTCTTGCACACTCTGGTTATCCATTTTATAATATCTCAAAAAAGAACGAAAAATAAATTTATTAGGTTTTAAAAATAGAATATTAGAAGAATATACAATATAAACGCATATACTTGTTCTTAATTGATATATGTAAGAAATAAACGCATGAATAATCGTTCTCCGCTGGCTTTTTTTGCTATTTCACTTTTTCAACTTAAACTTAAAAGTTTTAAACTCTAATATTCCAAACAATGTCTTCTTTAGCAACGGAATAATTAACTTAAAATTCTAAATTCGTTAAACAAATAGAACTATTTATACAAAGTTTATAAACATTGAAGTCAATCTATTCTCAAGAAATGGTTCATATAGTATGGTAGTTTAACTCACTTCAATATGAGGTATTTCATGAATAATCGAAGTTTTTCAATACATAATATTTCTCTTCAAGTGTTTCTTCACTGTCACTAATTATCCTAAGTAAATATTGAAATAAACAGTTTAATAAACTACTCTTTTTCACTATGAGCATCAAATACATTTTCATTATCATTCTTTCAAAATAATAATAACGTACGAATGTTGTTTACTTCAATTCCCTCTTCTCTCTCACGTAATGAAAATATTCAAGTCACGCTTATAGGTGTGAGGTTAGATACAAAAATAGATTATATTTGCTAACTTTCAGAATAAAAATCATTTACGTTAATAGCAATGAAAATAATACCTATCCTTCCGCCTCTCGCATATTAAAAGTATTGTGTCGGAGTGTTTCTTTCGGAATGAACCAAATAATAATAATTCGTAATAAACATAGAGTACGCTGTTCGTCGTAATTTCTCATAGTGATTCGCTGGCGGCCATCTTGCTGACAGACACGCAGACATTGTAAACTATTATAGTAGATTACGCACAATTGCATCGATTGAAATCCTTTGTTTTATAGGTACTAGTTGTTCAATACTATACTGAGTGAACTTTTTCTGGATTTAGTTTTAGTCCGCATGATAACGGTATGATTTCGTTTTGGAAAATTCAGAGGAAATTAAATAATAAATAAAATAAAATAAAATAATAAATTAAATTAATAGTAGTAAAGATATTTTTGATTAAATTAAAAAGGAAAAAAACGGAGATTTGTGATTTCTCGAAATATTACTTAAATTTATAGTATTGGAACAGGTTTCCTAGGTGATTGTATGAGCGATAAAGGAGTCGAATCGAAATTATTGATGTTGTGTGAACCGAAACGGAAACAATTCAGTTCAATAGATTCTTTCAGTGTGTCGCGTTTGCGCAGCCCTAAGGACCAAACGTTTCGACAAATCTTCTCAAATCACGAATTTATTTAGGATATTACCCCGAATAGGCTCCCAATCAACCATATAGCACAGTAGTTTTAGAAGAACTTCAATTCACTAAATAAATGTCAGCGTGGATTTTGTTTAAAACAATTAATTTAGGAGGTAATATCATAAAAATAAGCCTAAAAAATTAGTTATTTAGTTCAGTGACATCACAACGTATCTAGTTGTACGCCCAGTTATATTGAAGGTCTACACTCTCCAACAGAAGCAGAACTGTTGCCTCGAGCCGAACCGCTTCGGAAATCTATATTAATATAAGCGATGACATTATTTTAGGGACCAAAAGGCATTAAAATTTTGTGCAATGTCAGTCGCACCTGGTTTTTCATTCGCCTAAATATATTGGCGATTTCGATAATCGGAATAAGATCGACTGTCACAAAGACTATTTATCGAACTCTGTGTTCGTCGCTATCCCATTTCCCGATTTTCCGTTGTAATTGACGAGTAGCGATCTTTTCGGCTACTTTTTTTGAAATCGATATGCCCAAATTTGAGTTTCGAACGTCAATTTCAGGTGAAGGAAAAAATGGAGGCGTGGTGTTTCGTTTGAAAAACTCTTCTGTCTCTCTCATATGTATATATATATTATACGAACAACTTTTAATTCGCTCCTTTTTCGAGGGACGTCATTTCAAAATTTTTCTATTCAGTCCGTTTCACGTTTTAAGATGGGGTTAATTTACTCATTTTTTACGATAAGTTTGAGGAAATTGCTCGCGATAAAAAAATCAGTCGATTCCAATGCCTTTTTCACCCGTTGAGAACTCTTTTTATGAAAGGATCGCACGTCATGAGCACTCTTGACTTCGTCGGGGGAGAGAGAGAGAGAGAGAGAGAGAGGCCAAGAATGAAATCCTGCATGCGACAGGCGGGATATCTTTACCTCTCATAAAAAAGAACGTTTCATGTTATTTTTTCGAGATCGAAGCGATTGGAAAAAGTATACCAATTGTGATCACCTGTAATTCCCAGTTGGAGGAAGAGAATATTTTGTTCCCCACTCGCATTCTTCTACCCAAGTGAACGGACGCTCTCTGGTGTCCTGTCATCGAAACGGTCGAAAAGGGAAGCGGAGCAGAGGAATACGAACGCGAATCGAAGTTTTGAACTCGTTTTCGAATGTAGAAACATTCGAAAACGAGTTCAAAACTTTAATTACGTAAACGTCATTTATAACACACAGAAAACGCGAAAAAGTTTTAATTTTCGTTCAGCTCTACAATTAATAACGATCAGTTTCAATGAACCAACTCATCTAGTTGACAGTAAGTTATGGATGGCAATTTAAAGAAGCGCTTGCTAGAAACCTATGTTTCCATGAAAACCGCATAAAATACAAAGACTGGATAACATTGAACGTTTTATAAACATCAACCACTATTATTGAATCAACAGTGTAATTGCCCGTCAAATATGACGGATATGCGCGAAATTTTTTAAATTTAAAATGAAATTGAAAGTAAAAATAAATGAAACCAATATTTATTTGCATTTAAAAGTTAACAAAAATATAAAATTAGCATGAAATATAAATTGTTTTTTGCAAATAAAAGAGTCGTGACAATAAACTATTAATGAAGAGGTATTCGTTAAAAATTATACTACACAATTTAAACATTCCCAAAACTATTTCAACTTTACAGAACATTCAATTATGAGAATTTAAAATTCATTTACACTTTTTATTTTAGACAAAATGTGATTTCACTCAAATAAATTAAATTTTTGTTTTAGTCAAAGATTAAAGAATTATATAGGTACTTACAGAAAACGTCCTTAAAGAAATTATGAAATTCAGCTATTTTTGGCTCCCCTATCATTAACTAAATATAAATGAATAATTGAATATTTGTTTATTTTTTGGTTATCACCATTTTATTTATCGTAAACGAGGCAATGCCTAAATTTCAAAACATTGTCGCAATTTCTCGAGTATGTGCACAGATGCGATTGAATTTATAATCCCAGTTAATCATATGAAATTACACGAAATTGGCAACAATGCAAATTAACTTGAGTACGAAAGATTTTCGCGTAAAAATTCGATGAATTTTAGCAGGAAAATGAAATGTCGTTCTGTCAGTCGTTGTTTGATTGAAGCCAATTCCTACGATGAATTTAAGTAGTTTCAGTAGTACATATGCTGCACCTGTCTTATTGTTAGTCAAATGTATAAAATAAATACTCTTGGAATTGCGAAGAAGGAAGGCTTTTGTTATGCTCGTTAATTTTAGGTATGGATACAATGGGGATTAATATAAATTCCATTTTATTTATTTATCTTTTATCGTCTAATTTGTAAAGCCTAACTAGTTATAAAAGGGTGTCCCATTTTTCCTGGAAAAGAAATCGATCGAAATCGCTTCAGATACTTGCAGAGAATTCCCTTCCTTTTGCTTTCTCCCCAAAAATGGAGGGAGTGGAATCAAGGGTTGGGAAATGGCACGCGTAAACCATGTTCGAATCAATACGAAACTTCCTCTTTCGCGTAAGACCTTCCTTTTCCCCATGCTTCCTCCAAACAATCTCTTACCTCGTCTGTTAAGCCATACTTAACTGCCACAACCCTTTCTTCTCTCTCTCTCTCGCCCCTTTATTTAGCCTCTTCCAATCTCTTCCCGTTATTCTCTTCTTACCTTCACTTCCGGTGCCTCCTTTCCTCAATTCTCCTCCTCCCCCCCTTCGCTTCTTCCTTTCTACCAGCCTCTCCTACTTCTTCCTTGTAATTTCTCCTCTTGCATTTCGAATTAAACATGGCGTTCGGTAGCGACCGTGAATTTCTCCAAACCTTTTCTCACTCCTTGCAGAGCAACGATGGAGACTGAAGAAAACGGTGGATTGCACTCCTTTGGACGTAATGGTAAAAAAAAGGGATCTGGTGGGCTGGGTCGGACAAAGCGGTACGCAAAACACGCAAGTGCGTGGGGCCCAGAGGACAAGGGGGCCCGCAGTGGGCAGAAATCTGTTACTTGTTTCCCTTTATTCTTTTGTATAAAATTCCACGCCTTTCTTAGCAAAACGCTTTCTTACTTTATCAGTAATTCCAATTACAGGCAGTCCTCGCACTTACGACATAATTGGATCCTGAAAGTCGCGTAGTAGGCCGAAGCACATTTTCCCGTATGAGCGATGTTAAAAATTTGAATTACGTTCCTGTCCCAACGGCCATATAATATATTTTTATAAAATGACCCATAATATTGTACTCAGGCAAAGATAAACATAAATATAACTTGTTGTAGACTAGACAAATCTTTTTATTTTAATCGGGTTACAATAATGACTCCTAAAAACTTGACCGAAGGAATAAAGTATGCACTTATAAAAATTGGAGATTATAATGTTGCCGTTTTAGGTGATTGTCACCACGGACGTGCAAGGGATATCAAAGGCCCGACCGATGTCGGCAGTGGCCTCACTTTTTTTCTGAGCGCTAAATTACGTCAATCTTCGTTTCCATTGTTATGGTTCTACGTTTCTTAGAACCAGAAACACCTCCAGCACTTGAATTTCTCTTATCAGACATTTTTAAGGGTAACTAAAGATTTAAAAAGTAATGCAAACGGTGTGCAGCTTTCCACAAGCGCAGTGGCGTCGTAACATAGACTTAATGACTCGTAAATGGAGGACCGACACTCTAAAAATAACCTTTCTTATTTCGTTTTCCAGGGATTTAACCATTTAGCTGCCGAAGTCGGATTTGTCCCACGTGCATAAAAAAACGTTTCACCGATGCTACTTCCTTCCCTTACACCTCCGTAAGTCTAAATCATACACGGAATCACTCTGTAGAAGGGATTTAAGTAGACAGTGCCTTGACGGATTTTCATGTGAAATCGCGTTAAATTCCATTGTCGTTGCTTGCCGCGTATGTACACTCATTTCCAAAAGTCAAGCGACACGGCTCGGTCACGCCACACATAGTCCGGAGCTGATAGTTCCGAGTATGTTGGTACCCATTGCTAGAGGGGAAGCAGGAGAGGGGCATGATAGTGAGGTGGAAGAGTGAGGAGGTGAGTTTCGAAGCCTGGGTTGGCGTGCTGGAAGAAATGAACGGAATCAGAGCCGATGAGACAAAACCCATTCAACAGTGCGAGGGCATCCAATCCAACTCGGAAAAAAGGACTGTCTCGGTGGTTGCCTTCGCATGCCAAGGGTAACAAGAAAACCTCCGAGAGAAGGAGGCATGTAAAAGGTTCGAAGTCCACAGTGATGTCTTACAATGGGATGGGGAAACATAAATGAATATGCCGCGGCTAGAAAGCACTTTCGGAAAAGATGCAATATTTTCATCTTTGTGAGCTTTATTAATGCGAAATGCTAGGCTGCACTTCACCTCGGAGAGCGTAAAAAATCATCAATGGGTCAAGGGCAAAAATTATATAATACTCCATAAATTAGGATAACAAGAAGGAGAGTTGTTGATTTAGTGGAGATCCTGAATGAGCATCTTCTGCCTTATGTCTGACAGATAGTGCCAGACGGCGAAGACGTGGTAGTAATACAAGATAATTCGTCGTTAGCTACGGCCGGTGTAACTCGACAATTTTTTTGACCAGAACTGGAATATCAACGTTCTGCCCTGGCCAGCTCGCTCGCCGGAATAAAATTTTTATTCCAATGTACTGTATCACTCAAGCGTCAAGACATTGTCAGCACGAGAATTGCTTTTTCGGGAGAACATTAGGAAATATTTACATCCTTTATCCAATCAGTTTTACCAAAACTCTAATAAATGGCAATTTATCACATGTAGCACTTTTCTCACAGATAGTGGATACATTTTATATTGACTTTATTTAAATTTTCGAATAAAAATTTTATTCTAGCAGCATTTAATAGGCAATGAAAGATTATTTAGTGTTTTATTTTAGTATTTAGTGAAGTCGCAGCCTGAGTCGATCACTCCTTGCATTCGACGGTTAATGAACCGTACTAAATTTTCACATATTTGTGGCCGTCGTCCGATTGAGCCCCAGAGTTCCATAACACTCTCTTCAAGTGCGGCTGCCGTCCTCAACTTTCCTTCCGTCCACTCATTCACCATTATACCCCATAAGTTCTCAATGGGATTCATATCCGGAAAACGAGCTGGCCAGGGCAGAACATTCATAATCCACTCTGGTCAAAAAAATTATCGAGTTACACCGGTCGTATCTAACGATGAATTAATTATCTTGTATTACTACCACGTCTTCGCCGTCTGGCACTATCTGTCTGACATAAGGCAGAAGATGCTCATTCAGGATCTCCACTAAATCAAGAGCTCTCATTTTTGTTATCCTAATTTATGGAGTATTATATAATTTTTGCCCTTGACCCAGTGATGATTTTTTACGCTTTCCGAAGTGAAGTGCAGCCTAGATTTTCGCATTAATAACGCTCACAAAGATGAAAATATTGCATCTTTTCCGCAAGTGCTTTCTAGACGCGGAATATTCTTCATGTTCCCCTCTCTTCGAACCGTTTACACGCCTCCTCCTCTCGGAGGTTTTCTTGTTACCCTTGGCATGCGAAGGCAACCTCTCAGAGAGTCCTTTTTTCCGAGTTGGATTGGATGCTCTCGCACTGTTGAATGGCGTTTGTCTCACCGGCTCTGATTCCGTTCGTTTCTCCCTGCAAGCCTACCCAGGCTTCGAAACCCACCTCCTCATTCTTCCACCCCTCCCTATCATTCCCCTCTCCTGCTTCCCCTCAAGCAGTGGATACCAACATACTCGGAACTTTCAGCTCCGGCCTATGTGTGGCGTGACCGAGCCGTGTCGCTTGACTTTTGGAAATGACTGTACATTGTAGCCTGAATCTATCTTAAGACGTTAAACGTCGTTTCAGCCCGGTTGGCGGCCGACCGTCTTAACCGTGGAGCGGCGCCTTAAGTCCGGAGCACGTTCCTTATTTAGTAAATGTCGTAAGTCCGAAGCGTCGTAAGCTACTGTTGGAACAACTTGGTGCACCTCCAAGTCCATTTTCATGTCTCGTCGTAGAAAAAGAGAGAGATGGGAAGGAGGAGGGAGAGATGGAATGTCCGTCTCGAACTGAATACGAAAATATCAATGACGGATGATTTTATTTCGACCATTATTTCAGTGTTTCGTAATCGTGACGCATTGGGGCAATTTTGGAGGGTTAACCTGTAAAGTCCAGGGTTCGATTCCAGAGGATAATTTACATTTCCCATAACATAAGGCGTAAAAATAATTTTTTCGACGTGCAAGCTTTTGTCCTTTTGCAAATTTAAATTGAAAAAACTACACAGAGAATCTTCGAATCTGTACTGTTTCATTGGAAAATGAATAAACTTTTAATCGTCGATTTTCGAATGTGGATTGAATCCGTCTACAATTTGGTTTTTGAAGCGAAACTTTTAACGTTTGTTGAGCTGAAATCCTTTCGTCGTCAATGGCAACCATTATGTTGCTGTTAAGCGAAATTGCAGACATTGCATTGTATTTTATAACACGGGAATTTAGTTCATTTGTTACTTTCTAAGACTTCGTTAAAAGATTAAGGTGGAGGAACGAACTGCGGGGGAGAAAGGTAGGGGGGGGGGGGGGGGGAATAAAAAAAGGACGAATAAGAAATACGTGCTGTGAATGAATGGGTCTCTAAATTAATCCGGCCAAATCTTAGGCCGGGGCTCAGGACGAGTGTTTTGCGTGGGGCCCTTGAACCGCTTAATCCGGCCCTGCTGGTGGGACTCTCTTGCATTCAGACTACAGGAAGAAATACCGGTATTCACGCGGCACCTCGCATTAACATCCAAACCAAAAGGCCGCCCTAGTCAAGACTCTGATTACCATCCCGATCCAGGAGACCCTCAGTGAAGAGCAAAACTATATTATCGATGCTCTCATAAATAATGGATATTAATTATCCTTCATAAGGAGAAATATAAACGACAGTAGGACATCAGAAGATTGCCCTAAACTTGTGGCGTATGACAATCTCCTATATATTTATGAAAGTTTGTTTCTCTGTTTGTTTGTTTATTTGTTTGTTTATTTGTGCATCTGTACATTTCCACACCGTTAAAGCTAGAGTAATCAAACTTTCAACAGATACTTTCTTCAGAAATAGGAAGGCCGTAGGCTACTTTTTAATCCTCAATGTTTTATATTAATTGTATGAAAAGCAAAATAACTTTGTATGCTAATTTTTTATATAATTTTAAAAATATTTTCTTGATTTGAAAAATTTGAATTAGTTTAAAGTTGGTGCTAATACGTTTTATCAGCTAACACAACCAAAAACATTGTTTACAGCGAAGCACTGAAATAAAACAGTTTTCGTTATAACATTTTTTTGTGTTTTTTCCCCTGGCAACGCTGGGTACTGTAGCTAGTATATCATATGTTGCCGCCACGACAGAAAGTTTCGCCGGAATTCTGAAAAAGGAAAACATAGCCGTAAGGTCTACACCCGCTCAACACTGAATGTGTCCACGAAATACCCTGCCCCTGTGGCCAAGTAAATGTTCTACAAACAGGAGGCTCAATCCTGTGCAGCATCGAAAGGGCCATTAAAAAGTCAAGTGGAGAGAGTCGGCCGTGGCGGAACACAGAACCATGGGTGGCGATGTAAAATTCTAGACAACCAATGTTTATTTCCACCGAATTATCTGGGAAGCAATTGAAATAGGAAAACATCCCTATAACTTCAATCGCGATAACGGCTACCGGATAAGCGGCACTCGGAGGAGACTCTTTGGGAACAAGACATACAACGCGGTGGAGCCACAAAGAAAATGTTTGGGGAGAGGGAGGGGGGAACGCAAGAAAGGAGTGGTGAGGTAGAACTCCCTTTCATGGAAAGAACAGCGAGCACCGATACCAATCGTTGAAGGAGAGGATTCGCTATTATACAGGCCAAACGAGAGAGATAAGGAAGAGGAAATTGGCAAATAAAAAAAGTGTAAGGGAAACCGGGAGAACCACGACTGGTGAAGGAAAGGTGAGAAGACGGCCAATGCTGAGTCAGGGAAGAATGAAGGTCGGGGGGAGGGCAAAGGCTGCCACATGAAGGCGGAGGCTTATGAAATAAATACAGTGAAACCTCACATAGCGCGAATTCACAGGACGCGAATTCGCTAAGACGTGGTATACATTTCCCTACCAAACCACAGAAGACGCGGTTTGACAAGTCAAAACCAAAGTTAACATTTAAATTTCTCTTAAACTATAAGTGATTTTAAAGAAAAATACCGACAAATTGATTCATGTAATTGGTTTACCTTGTAAAAATATTGCGTCGAGAGATTCGTATGTGTGCTTCTATTGTTGTGCAGAGCTCCGCAACCGGTACGCCGCGGTAAAGCCCTTGATGTGCCGCGGTATATATATATTTTCCGTTATAAGCAAGGGAAGGATATTACTGCATTTTAGTACCCTCCAGCTACGACCACAGAAAATACATTTTTAATAAACAGCGATACTGTATGGCGAAATTTGCTACACTGTTTCAGTTACTTGAAGCTGCAGCATAATTACTTCATGGGGAACCTAAGTCATACGGAACAGTTTCCGGTAAAGCGATCTCCACAGTTATTATAATTTATTCTTACCTTAATGTCAGTGAAAGTAAACCGTATTTACTCGTATAATTCACGCCCTTTTTTTCATACTTTCGTGACCAAAACTTTGGGTGCGTGAAATTATTATATTGTTTTTTCTTAATTCCACATCGAGAAAAAAGGTTGCGTGAACTGCGTGATGGCGTGGATTATGTAAGTAAATACGGTATTATTTTACGTGTTTAAATGCCGGTAAAAAAATTATTCTAAAAAAATGTAGAAATTATGAGATCCAAGAACCTGCACCGACGAAGATGTTCCAAAAATCACTCCACCCCGAAGATGCAATCTGCAACGAGTGCGAAACTTCGGGAGAAAATCACACCCAAGACGCAGCTGCAACCGAAAGCCATGTATTACAACGACGCTGTGATTGCCTTCACTTGACGTTTCTCTCGCACTTATTTTTCGATGCAATTTTCCTCAGAAAACCATCTTTGTGTGCAGTACAGTCGGCCTCTGTTGCTTATAATGGACGCTGTTGTTTGGCTGAGAAATGCTCGTCACGTTTTCTACGTGTACGGATGCGCGCATACGTTCAAACCTACATATGTATCTACTCTCCCTCCTTACCTCCCTCCCCCCTCCATCACTCCCTCCCTCCCCCCCATTCCATTCTCCACGCACCCATCCCACCCGATTCCACCCTATCGTACCTCAATCTCTGCGCCCTCTTCCCACCTCGCCTCCACTTCCCTCTCCATGATTTCCATGCCTCACTCGGCCCGGGACCGTGACGTCAGCTCAAGGGTTATCCGCCCACCCCTTCACCTCCGCCAACTGCTCGCTTTCTTGCCCCTCCCTCCCTCGCCGCATTATCCTATCTCTCTTGCTCCGGCATCTCCCTCCATTCGCCTCTCTCTCTCTCCCTCTGCAATTCGCCTTGGAGATGTATTTTTCGCTGCTAGGGAATCAGGCAAAAGTTTTTGGAGGTGATACACAAACACATTCGTGTGCGAAAGGAAAAGATGATATTGAGAAGTGGGGGGGGGGGGGGGGTAGGAAGGTGGGGGTAAAAGAAAAGAGTGAACATCGCAAAGGGTTCCTCCCTCTCTCTTTCTCTATCTCTCTCGCCCTTTTAAGCGTGCGCTCTCTAAAAGCGGTAACGTCTTATTCCTTTTCTCGCGTTAATGCTCATAGAGGGAAATATGACAAATTCGATATATTAGCTTTCGCAAATCTTATTTCTGACCATCTTTTACGATCAAATTTCAAATGGTTGCGTTTATTTTTATATTATATGTATGCGAAATTAGAAGTGTCATGTTTTAATCGATTGATGTGTTTTGCTATACTTTTCAACGTAAGATGTATAAAACTTCTGTTTATATATATATATATATATGTATGTGTGTGTGTGTGTCTTGTGCTGACGAGGGGATCATCCCGAAAGCTCCAATAACTTCTACAAATGTGTCTCTCCAACGCCCCAGCGGCTCTCCTTCCGGTAAGTGCTCACTTGGTTTCCTTCAACACCTAGTTGTACTAAATATTCTCATTTACCTTTCCTCTTCCGTATATATATAGATATATATTTAGGGCAACTAGGTGTTGAAGGAAACCCAGTGAGCACTTACCGGAAGGAGAGCCGCTGGGGTGTTGGAGAGACACATTTGTAGAAGTTATTGGAGCTTTCGGGATGATCCCTTCATCAGCACAAGAGAGTTATATATATGTATATATATATATATATATATATATATATATATATATATATCATCATCATCATCATCATCAGCCTTTTTCAGTCCACTGACGGACGAAGGCCTCCCCCAGACTCTTCCAGTTTTCCCTGTCAACTGCCTCCCTCCTCCAAGTTTGCCCCAAGAACTTAACAAGCTCTCTGTCCCACCTGTCTTTCGGTCTTCTTTTTGGTCTCTTGATGTTTCTTGGGATCCATTCGATGACACTGGACGTCCAACGCTGGTCATTTCTTCTAGCAATGTGGCCCACCCACTGCCATTTTAACACCTTCACTCTTCTAATCACGTCACAGACTCCCGTCTTCTTTCTTACCCAGTCGTTCCTCTTGCGGTCTCTTCGGGTGATCCCTAACATGCATCTCTCCATGCCCCTCTGTGTTGTTTGCAGGCGCTGTATCATTCTGGCATTCATGGTCCATGTTTCACAACCATATGTCAGAACAGGCAGAACACATTGGTCATACAGTCTCCTTTTTAGGAAGACTGGAATATTTGATTTAAAGATGTTCGCATTCTTGCCAAAAGCACTCCATGCCATCTTCACTCTCCGGTTGATTTCTCCAAGAAGCGAACCATCAGTAGTGATGAGTTGACGTAAGTAAACATAGCTGGTTACTTCTCCAAGTTCTGCTCCGTTGATATGTATCTTCTCAGAATTTGTGAAGGAGTTGTACATAACCTTTGTTTTATTAAGATTCATCTTAAGTCCAGCTTCTCGGCTTGCTTGCTCAAGCTCTTCAGTTCTTCTAAGGAGCTCTTCTGGGCTTCCTGCGAACAGTATGATATCATCTGCAAAGCGCAGGTGACTCAGATATTCTCCATTTACCTTTATGCCTTTTTCCTCCCAGTCTAGCCTTTTGAATACTTCCTCTAGAGCTGCTGTAAATAACTTAGGGGACATAGTATCTCCTTGTCTCACTCCCTTTTCGGCCTTAAAGGCACTCGTCTCTTCATGCAGCTGGACAGATGTTGTCGCATTTTCGTAGATATTCTTGATCAAGGTTATGTACGTTTCTTCTACTCCTTGTTTCTGTAGTGCACGTAACACCGACGAAGTTCGGACAGAGTCGAATGCTTTCTCGTAGTCGATAAAGCACATACATAGAGGTAATTCATACTCGTTGGTCCGACTGATTACCTCTCTCACGACTTGGATGTGGTCCATCGTGCTATATATATATATATATATATATATATATATATATATATATATATATATAAGAATAAGTTCCATATTATAAAAACCTTGGAAGAATTATAATAAGAGATAAAAATGTGCTGATAAGCTTAGAGCAGCGAAAGCAAAATTTGCTGTCAGGATAAAGAAACTTGTGCTAACAGGAAAATAAAGGAAGATTAGGAAATTCTATGTAGTCTCGCTTTTTATGGAACAGAAACATGGACGGACACTAAAGGGAAATGATAGAAAACTTTTGGAATGCTTCGAAATGTGAACATGGAGAAGAATGCTGAAGATAAAATGGACAGATAGGATGAAGTTCGCTTTATTTGAGGGCGCGAGGCTAACATTATATTTTTATTTCAAAATGACGCATATTAACAAAATGTTAAAATATTTAGCATCAGCATACAAAGTTATTTTGCTTTTTGTACAATTAATATAAAACATTTGGGATTAAAAAGTAGCCTACGGTCTTCCTATTTGTGAGGAAAGTATCTGTTGGAAGTTTGATTACTCTAGCTTTAACAGTGTTGAAATGTATAGATGCACAAACTAACAAACAAACTTTCATAAATATATATAAGATTTCACTTTTAGTCGTCTCACTCATGCTGCTGTGCCACAGTTTAACAAAATTACAAGACGAATGCCGCAACGCACGCGATTCGACACGTTTCCTGTAGACAGAACGAAGGAATTTATCTCAGGCTGAGAATCCAGTTTTTGGGTCTTCCAAGGAAGAGCGCTTGCGCCGTATCGCGGCTCCTCCTCGCTCTATCTCGACATCCTCAAGAAAACAGTGCAGAATAAGTAGCGACTGTTAATATAGAGGACGGATCTCAGCGGCAGCTTTTTTCTACCGATTGTTCGCGGACCAAAAGTGATTCGCGTAAACGTTAAAGTGGTTCGCAGCTCTAAAGATAAAAACAGTGAAGCCTTATCCGCCGTGAGCAAACGCTTGTTCGATCATATACACACAACGATGCTTTGTAGAACTATTTGAATGAGAAAATAAGAAAAGAAAGATTTACTAATTCAGTATCGAAATTCTTTCACGATACAAACGATACATAATTTAGTTACAAAATAGAAGTCATCAAAAAGAAGGTGGTCACTTTTTGATCAAATTTCTTATAAATATTTATAATATGATGTTTGCTTTCGCTCGGTAGCTATAAATATTACGTAGCATACATTTTCTCAAGCTTATCTCGGGAGGCACAGAGACAAATCATAAAAATTATAAAGGCAAACCATCTAATTTTCTTTACGAAAAAGTGAAAAATTTAGCAAAGGGTAATCACATATCGACAATTTGGTTAAAAGATATTCAGGTAATGCCAACGACGATCTTTTAGTCTCGTACAAAGGGTGCTATCGAATTCCTAAATGTGGAGAATCACACACATAATTGAATGTATGGCCAATGAGGATGGTGCAAAATGTCTCGAACAGATTCCACTATCGGACAGCACAGTATCACGATGGATAAACGACATCTCAAATTACATTCAAACTGAACTTATACAGAGATTGAAAAAAGTCCATTTTTCAGCCTACAGATGGACGAATCAACTGACGTTTCCAATCAAGCTGCGCTCTTGGTGTTTATTCATTTAATTTACGAGGGAAGAATTGTAGAAGACATTTTATTTTGTCGCACATTAAAAAATCTCGCCACAGGAGAAGAGATATTTACTTTGTGCGATAGGTACTTATTTAAATGAAAATGAGATTAATTGGAACTATTGCATCGATATACATATGCACAGATGGGGCTCAATCAATGGTTGTCAAACTTCCTGGTGCTGTAAGTTTAATAAAGAAGGCATCAAAAAATGCAGCATTGCAACAAATTGCCTCATTCATAGACAAAAGCGTGTTGACAAAATGTTTCCCATCCAAAACCATGGAAAACGAATGGATTCCAAATCTATTCAATGAAGTAGCAATTGAAAATGCATATTGTTAATGAAAAAATAACTTTTAATTAACATTGCAAACGATTCTAGATTAAAACCTCAGTTCGAGAAATGAACATTAGATCATTAAAGATGAGTATCCAACCTTGTCAAAGAGTGCAATTAAATATTTGTTGCCATTTTGTACCACAAATTTATGAGAAAAGGGATTTTCGGTGTTTATTCGAATAAAAAATAAGTGCATATAGAAATAGGCTTGAAATTGAAGCAGATTTAATTGTAGCCTTATTAAATATTTCGCCAGATTTAAAAAAAATATATGTAATGAGATGCAAGCCCAAGCATCTCATTAATAATAAAATTAGAAATGGAATAAAGTGAAATTTTCTTTCATATATATTTTTTGTTTTGAAAATGCGTATTTACTTTTGTTTTGTTTTGCAAAGAATTTGTTTGTCGTATACTCCTTTAAAAATAAAATTTATTATAATTAAACAACTTTTGTGTAATATTAACTATATGGTTCGCTAAGGGAAAAAATTGGAAAATGGTTCGTCAGTTGAAAAACATTGAAAAACGCTGCTCTACGCCGTAGGACTTCTGAAACGGCTTCCGTTGCCTAAAAGTTTCAAGTCGAAGCCCCCCCCCCCCCCCCCCCCCCCCCCCTCCTCCTCCTTACGGTCTTCCATCGAGAGCGAGTGAAAGGGCTTTTGTCGGCGTTTGTTATAACATGAAAGAAAATCGTCTGCGCAATATCCGTCGTTTTGGTTCGAAATCGAAATTGAATGGTATTATTCCTTATATAGGTGGACATTAAGGGACTCTGGGACCCTGGAGCACATTTTTTCGAAGACCCCTCCCTCTCACCACAGCACAAAACGTCTGGGGCCTCCGTGGGTCACATCCAATCCCGGGGCAAAGGCGCAACTACACCACTGCGCCCCGGTTAATCCGGTATTCGTGGACACTAAGAATGCCGTTTCGCCAAAGTTACGATTTTAACGAGAATACAATATTATAAATAACCAGCGAGTAAGATATTCTTATGTGGCCGGCAGAAAAAATGTTTACGCGATAATTTTCAAGGAGGGATAAGTTTGAATATACTGTCAATCCATTATCTTGTGCGACTTATGTTAATCCAAATGTATAGAAATAATTTGCCAAAGCAACCAAAATAGGGAGATTCTTGAGTTGAAATTTTGATTTTTATTTTCAGTGAGCGGCAGCCTCGATAAAGTTAATCATGTGTTGACCATTTTCTACCATATTTAAGGAAGTGTTGTCAACTTCCTCGGTAACTTATGGCGTAGTGACGCCAAGAAGAGGTTCTTGTAAATCTGGTTTTCGTTAGACAGAGAGACATAATCGGATCGCTGTGTTTTGATGTTTTATGGTGTGAGTTCGTTCATAATATATAGTTTAGCTTAAAATACTCCATTTCACGCAAAACATGTCTATTTGTGATAGAATGAATGTACACCTCTTTGACTCGTTCAATAATCCTGTAGAATTTTCAAGATAAGGAACAGTTGTAATTGGCGTTATTTATAGAAACATAACTGTGTGTAAATTGTAGGAATGAATGATCCGAAGATCTTTATGCGACAGGCATAAGCTGTAATGATGGAAAATGTGGAAACAGGTGAATAAAATCTGCTATGACCGGGAATCGAACCCGGGACTTCCATTTTTCGGGCGTATATTCTACCACTGACGTACCGTAGCAGACTAATTCTCCTGTTTCAGGAAGGGAATATTTTCTTAGGTTGCTAGTATCAACCAGAACATTCTCACCATTTGAGAGGGTAGGGGTTTTCTTCGATGTACGTATCTCATTGTGGACATCCGTTGGGGTTGGTGGAAGAACCGAGTACGATTCCCGGTCATAGCAGTTTTTCACCTGTTTCCACGTTTCCCATAACTGTGTGTATATATCTATAACATATAACTGCTTCTTACGGTACTTTCCTGTTAACGGGAATACCTTAAAAAATGAACATGTATTATGATTGTTTGAGAGAATATAACATTGAAAGGATATTTTGACGTATTGTTGGATTTACGATATTTTATTTTAAAAACAACATTAACAGAAACTGATTGGCCGGTCTCGACATTTATAAACCCAATCTCCGGACAACGTGGAGGGTTTCTTTGGTTCCGGGCGAGGCGAAGGGCGCGGTAGTGCCCGGAGACGACTACCCATTACAACAAAGCGAGCCGAAGTTTCGTCGATATATCCTCTCAATTTCCGGCACAACAGTCAAGAGGATATAACATTGAGAGAATATATTGACGAACCTTCGGCTCGCTTTGTTGTAATGGGTAGTCGTCTCCGGGCGCTACCGCGCCCTTCGCCTCTCCCGGAACCAAAGAAACCCTCCACGTTGTCCGGAGATTGGGTTTGTAAATGTCGAGACAGGCCAATCAGTTTCTTGTCCCGTGATTGGGTTTGTTTCTGTTAATGTTGTACGTAAGTATGGCATGGGGGTAATACGTAAGTACCAGGTCCTGCGAAGGGTCCTGGAGGTATTCCCGTTAACAGGAAAGTACTCTTCTTACATATTCTGTAATATATAACTGCTTGTTACATCTATAGATATCTATAAAGAAAAGTGTTTGTATGTGTGCATGTTTTTTTATAGCTCAATAACTACAGCACGTAGAAACAAGAGTAGTGTCATTTTAACCGAAATAAAGAGTTTAGTGATGTACTCAGGTTTTTATACCGATTTGATTGACCCTTCTATTTTTTTTAAATATTTTCTTTTTCCATTTTCTTCATTTGAATAACATAGGGATGAGTGCAGCTTATTCTTCATTTGAAATTTAAAATTACTTAGAAACATGATACGAGCTTGAGACTTAGATAGTTTTATGCATGAAAGAACAAAGTTCATCCTTATTGAAGATAGAATCCGATTCCTGACCGAATTAGCGTAAAAATTTGTTTAGAATCAGAAAAATTCGTGATTTTATCAGTTTTATGACAATGCCAATTATAAGCTGCCATGACAACTCCTATTGTCTCAGAAGGTGAGAGTCCAATGCATATGGAGAAATTTTTAACATGAAATCGTTTTTCAATTTCTTTGTACGATTTTGCTTTGTTTGCATAGCAACCAAATATTTGTTGATTTTAATTGAAATATTACTAATAAATAGTTTTTAAGGATATTTTCGTGTGGCATAGTTCTGTAATGCAAACTGTTTTTAAAACTACGTAAGTATCTTATATAATTAGACAGATTTTCCACAAATTGTGTTTGGATAAATCATTGTTTTTAAATTATTGTTGATATAAACAATTTTCTTGTAACAGAACTCATGGATGAGAGAATCGAGCTGATAGTCAGAGGGTAATCTTCACTCTTAAACGTTCTCTATTTACTTTTTTGTCTTTCGTTAAATTAATTAATTTCGTATGTTCCTTTATTCATCCGTTTTCTGTTGATTATTGTTTTGAGGAAGAGCTTAATTCAATAATTATTTTTCCATAAGTTTACACGTTATTTTCGATTTTTCACAGCACAAGATTTTCTTCCTTCTAAATTTTGCCTTATTTAATAGTTAAAACTGTGTACTACCTTATTCTTGCGATGTTTACATGTTGCTCGGTCTAAGTTTTAGATTCACTGAATCCGTTGAAATTCAACGGGAACTTCTGCTAGTATCATAAAACATATATAAAACTTTGCCCCTTTGTCATGTAATGCTTTTTGAAGCTTAATATTGCGCAAATGACTGGACCGGATTTGATGAAATTTTGAGAATAGCATTATGATATAATAACAAAACGTTTTAATGTATCGGTAATATATAAAAGCCTTATTCTGTCCCTTTGTCTTTTTGTCACTCCCTCTGTCACGCTCTTAAATACAGAAATATACCAGGAAAGAAGGGACTAAGGTCAGCTTTTGAAGCACAATAGGTATTCGCGGCGAGGGTTTCGAAGCAGGCTGACTCAATTTTATTTCAGAATAATCGATCATCCCCGTCATTTTTGACGGGCACTTATACTAGTTCTATAGTAATAGCTTCTCCTTACATAGGATATAGGAGGATACAAATTATGAGGCACTTCCAGATGCGCTAGAGACCTGAAATTTGGCACGATTATAGGGTTTTGGTCACAGTCAAGGGAAAAAATCCGACATTTTAAAAATTCTTAATTTTAGGGGCATTTTTTGCAGCAGCGAGGGGTGAAGTGAGGTTGGAAGAATGAGAAAACATTACGATCGGAGAGAAGGAGAGGAAGTCTCTAGTCAAATTTAACGAGCACACTTTTTTTAAAGAAAGGAAGGGATCGGGATGTAGCGTGGAAAAGAGATGGGAAATGGCTGAACTAAGAGAGAGAGAGAGAGAGATATGCAGAGATGAAGTGGGATATTTGAAACAAGGCGGAAGGATGGGTGATAGAGGGAAGAGGAGGGAATATCGAAAGGGAGAGAGAAAGTCGGCGATTGGGAAGGAAGTTTGGTTGGTAGAGGTTTTTTTATGGTTGGGAGAGAGTTAGGGAGCAGGTGGAGGGAGTGAGGAATATTATGGGGACCATGTTGGAAACGAGGGCGTTAAGAGAATGGAGAGGGTGTAGAGGAGATATAGAGATAGAAAGATATTGATACTTATTTTGCATTGAGAGGGAGAATCGGATTGGAGGAGGAGGAGGATCATGTGACTTCGACATTTGGAAACAGAAATCGATGGATCTTTCCTCGGTGTTTCTTGAAAATTCTTACGGCTGTCGTATTTTTTTTGTGTTATTCGGTGTAATGAGGAATCAGAGAGCTCTTACGGAGAATTTCGTAATTCTATCGAATATCGGTTAATGAGACAAAGAAATGAGTTGTAAAGCATTCAAAATGGTTTAGCATTTCTAACACTCGGGTCGCATCTGCCAAAAGATATAAAATGTAACAAAGGACAACATATAGTTGGGGAATGAATGGAGGAAGAAAGAGAGGGGAGATGGAGCTAGATAGGGGGGGGGGGGGGGGAGAGAGGAACAGGGCTGGCCCTAGAAACTGCGGGGCCCAATTAGAAAACTTTTGGCGGGGCCCCTACATCTAAAAGGCGTAGTTTCCTGCATTATGAGAACATCAGATGACCTCTCATGAGACCACTTGGGTATGGATGAGACTATGGATAAATCTAAGAACAATCGTCACCAATAGATAGTTTGGAGCCCCTACACCAGTGATGGCGAACCTATGACACGCGTGCCATAAGTGGCACGCAAGACGATTTTGGTTGGCACGCCAAAGAAAGGCGAAAACCAATGAAAGCATTTATCGTACTGATTTATTGCAGCAAAAACATTTGTGTTATTTAGTTAACTATTGTAAACTTAGTTTTATGGTTACAAGTTTCAATCTCTTATGTATTGGTACGAATTTGATTTTGTTGGCACGCTAAGAAAATCAAGGACTTATTTGTGGCACGCGAGGCGGAAAAGGTTCGACAATTTCAGTAATATTGGCACGTGGGCAATAGAAGGTTCGCCATCACTGCCCTACACCATTGCGGGGCCCGATTGGGTCCAATAGGTACAATTGGCCGAAGGCCGGCCCTGGAGAGGAAGGGGGGGACACATTCAGTGGAGGAGGAGGGAGGGAGGGAGGGAAGGAGAGGAGGAAAGATAGGGTATAAAGTGAGAGGAGGAGGAGGTTGGATGGGGTGGGGGTGGGGGGGAGGGAGAGTGGAGGGTTAATGGGGAGGAGGAGGGAGAATGCAGTTTGAAATCGTCTGTCAGACGCATAGAACATCCGGCGTCCTGTACGTAGGTTGTCCCGGCTGATCCCTAATCCGACCCGTCCTGGAATACTGCTGCGCTGTCGGGGACCCTTTCGAGGAGGGCCTTACTAGGGGAATGGGACTTTTAGCCGCAGCCACCTCGCCGCGGCCGCCTCGCCGCAGCCATCTCGCCGCGAAGGTACATTTCGCCGCGGCCATCTCGCCGCGAGGACTTCTCTCGCCGTGATTGATTAAAAATTAACGGAAAATCACGTTGAATATTCCATATTAGTTTTATTTTACATTATACGTGTATTTTTAAGTAGGTATATATGAAAATCTCACGGCCTATGCGAACAATGTTCAGTTTTCTTTCTGTCTTCACGTCTTTGTCTGATTTTCGTCCTTTTAGTAATAATAAGTGTTTAACATAATATTAATATTAAACGTGCTGATTATCCTATGCTATTAACATATCGATCTACCGTAGCAACAAAACTCTGACAATCGCGAAGAACCTTAATCTCTTATCCATCGCTAATTTGATAAAAATGCTTTGGGTGCGATTCGTCTAACATGTAACTATACACTATTAAATTGAGTAAATTGAGATAAAGCGAAAAGAAGATTTCGACAAACCAAAAAGAAGCGTTGAGTTTTCAAATACGAGTGCCCAAATATGGAGTTTTGAAGTGATAAAAACTATGAATTGTTTTCATGCTTGCTTCGTACTTTCTCATATACGAAGTATATTGAGAAAGTATTGTTATCGCGAAAAAAATCGACCTCGATATTTTTACGGAAATACACGTTTTAGGTGTTGCTGAATCCGAACAAGTGGTTTTCGCAATGCCGTCTGTCTGTCTATCTGTCTGTTACTGGCTCTGGAGCCTAAACGGCAGACGTTGAAGAGTAGAAGAATTGATTACAAAAGGAAGCTTTTTGAAAAATTCGAAAGCTCCGAATTCGTTGAAGACGTACGCGGCATAGTCGTCCCCATCGGTGTTAGTGAACGTAATGTTAGATCAGAGTACAGGAGAAAATATGTCGAAACAAATCGCTAGAACAGAGAAATACTACAGATCCTTTTTCCCAGACGCGATAAGACAGTCCAAGAGAGGAATTAGTTAGAGTTCACTTGGTGTTGTGACACCCCCTGCCAAACGCTTGTAGCGGCTTGCAGGGTATTGATGTAAATGTAGACGGTAAAGCGAAAATGAATGGAATCACGTACTTAAGCATTTTATCATACTGAGCAGAGACTATGATGAAATGGTTGACATTGATCAGTAATTAAGGGAAGTTTATTCTACGCGTTTTTAAGAACAATTTGATTTTCTCAAAAACGGCTCTAACGATTTTGATCAAATTTCGTACAGTTACTTGAGTTTACGTCTTCAATAATACTACATAGTTCATATTTATTCTAGACAACTTTAACAATAATTTGATTTTCTTAAAATACGAAGTTGCCGCTTCGTTAATATGTGATTCACTTTGGAATACAAGTGGGTATTCTAGCTTTGCACATTCCACGTTCTTCACAACGCCAAAATTTCTCACGCTCATCGCTACTTAACCGCACAAACACATACACAAAACCTTCCACTAATAGTTTCTCCTTTCCACGGATAGACAGAATAATTTCCATTTTAAGGGATTAGTAAAAGTTAGAAAAACTTTCGGAATGTTATGGTAAAGTGAATAAAAATGTTCACTGAGCAAGTTAGCAAGGATCCACAGACGATATCACACCGTGAATGGGAACTCGGAGGACGGATGTTTACCATACGGTAGCAAAGATAAGACTGCCATAATCATGGTCGATCTTAGGCTATAGCTCGATTGTTAAGCGAAAGGCCGAATTGTCCTACCTTCCATGGTCATCGACACCCTCACGCTCCCATACCCTGTCGCCATGGGGTCCAAACCCCACCCAAATTCACTAATCCTCAAGTCCCTTGGTTCGTTCCACAAATTTGACATTAAGATAATATCTAACGACTTCCAGAAATTCCATGGGGAAATTTACTCATTTGAGAATTCCGTGAATCTTATGAATGCCTAGTGGGAGTAGTTTTATTTTCTAGTTCAGTTCCTCGTGCAGGTGGTCAATAGAGGAGGAAGCTTCTTTGATACAAAGTATAACAACTACTGAAATATATTTTTAAGGAAACCTTTATTTATCATTTTATACATGCAAAATATAATAGTTAATAATTATTTTGATATTTATTAGTCACTTGCTTCAGTGCTATCACTTTCATTCTCCGAATTTATATTAACAAGTATTTCTTCAATTCCGTTCATTACACATTCTCTTTGAATGTACTCATTTTCTGTATTTTTTCTGGCATACTGTTCTCCACTCATTTTCACCTATTAAATTACGTTTCTCCTCCACTAACTCCTGCGTCGTCGCCTGCTATTGTAAAACGATCGAGCTATAACCACGGCAAATTATGTATGAATCTCATCGAGAGAATTTTTTGAAGCCATTAGTGCATCTCAATAAGTCGATTTTAAAAAATAGGGTATCCTCTCAGAAAGAAAAATTTATTCAAATGGTAATTATACAAAAACCTTGTTTTTGTGCTTTTTGATAGGCAAACTCATGCAATAATTTTCAAAAGTTTAAGACAACTTCTCTACATTAATGGCCGCCAGTCAACCATTCCTATGACTGCTGATATCAAGCACGTACACAATATAGGAAGTCTAATTTGGATTATACCCCTAGTTCCATTATAAACTCAAATGATACAGAAAATAATTTCTTCAGAATACGAATAAAATGTACTGAATAGACGCTTTAATAAAGTTTTCTAGATCAAAAGAGGAGATAATAATTTGCGTAAAAGCACATTTTATAATTATATGCATTTCAAAAATGAATGTAACTCATGATGATCATTCATGCGAGTTGACTTAAAGAATTTAATTTTACAGTCAAGATAACCTAATAAAAAAGAATTTCGGAATATTTAATTGGTTATTCTGAATTTTAGTGTTTCGTTTCTAGTTTAACTCACAAACGTTTACCATAAAAATTCCCTTAAACACTCGACTTACTAAAATTCAAAGACTTTCTCTCAGTTTATCAATACATACTGATGTTTTTCAACTTGGACTCGCTTCTAGAAAAGTAAAAACATTAAACTATTACACACTATACATTTTATATGCTTTGTATATCATTTGTATTGCAGATAATACCATAGGTAAAAATTACAATTCGGAAGTAAACTTTTATCTATCTTCTCTAAAAATTCAACTCTGGAATGCACTTAAAAACATCCAGCGCAAAAAGTCCCCGCGGCGAGACGGCTGCGGCGAAATGTCTCGCGGCGAGACGGCTGCGGCGAAAGGTCTTCGCGGCGAGACGGCCGCGGCGAGGTGGCCGCGGCGAGATGGCCGCGTCGAGATGTCCTAGACCCCTTACTAGGGAGCTCGAAATGGTCCAGCGTAGAGTGACTAGATCAGTGATGGCGAACCTTCTATTGCCCACGTGCCAATATTACTGAAATTGTCGAACCTTTTCTGCCTCGCGTGCCACAAATAAGTCCTTGATTTTCTTAGCGTGCCAACAAAATCAAATTCCTGACCAATACATAAGAGATTGAAACTTGTAACCATAAAACTAATGTTTACAATAGTTAACTAAGTAACACAAATGTTTTTTGGGCGCTAAATCAGTACGATAAATTATTTGATTGGTATTCATTCACCTTTCGTTGGCGTGCCAACCAAAACCGTCTGGCGTGCCACTTATGGCACGCGTGCCATAGGGTCGCCATCACTGGACTAGATTTATAATGGAAGAATATCGATATGATGCGAGTGCATCTGAAATCTTGAGGGACCTGAAATGGCAGACGTTGAATAGTAGAAGAATTGAGTACAAAAGGAAACTATTTGAAAAGCTTGAAAGCTCTGAATTCGTTGAAGACGTACGCGGCATAGTCGTACCCATCGGTGTTAGTGAGGAGCGTAATGTTAGATCAGAGAATACGAGGAAATATGTCGAAACAATCGCTAGAACCGAGAAATACTGCAGATCTTTTTTCCCAGACGCGATAACACGGGCCAACAGAGGCATGAGAGATCATTTGGTGCTCTGACACCTCCTACCAAACGCTTCTGACGGCTCGCAGTGTATTCATGTAAATGTAAATGTCATGTAAATAAATTCGTAATCCTTCTTAGGTGTCGATGAGAATGGCCTAACGAAGACATAATGCAAAATAAACAGCGTCCCAGTTTTATTTTATATTTCGTAACGCAGAGTACCTAATGGTTCGGTCGAAATCCTCGCATCGCATGCGGGAGAGGTTTCGGGTGAGCGTCGGGGGAAGTAAATGTTGTGGGCGGTGAAGTCTTCGGGGGTAGATATGGGAAATATTTATCCTAGCAATCACCATTTAATTTGCATCGAAAATTACGGATATCCATTGAGTTTTCCCATTCACTATTACTGGGCGAGGTTAAAATCGCTATGTTTTCAATATTATTTTTATGTAGTTATTGAATGCGTGGTATTTTGTTAAAATTTGGTTTAAAATAATCTATAAGAATGTGCCTCTCCAATTGATAATTACGATATTATTCCTTTTCGCAGAAATCCTGTTATCTAAACGGGCCTTCTAACTTCGCGGGACCAGTAAGCTGGTTGCTGCTAATAATCGACGCACGCTAAAACAAGGTGAGTTTCACACGCAGCCTTAATTATGCAAACCTGTGAGAGCGTGTTCTTCCAATTTGTACCGTTCGACCTATTTCGCGGAATAAGCTCGATAAAACGAATTTAAGGTACATGCGATATAGTCGCACGGGCGGGAAGGCGCGCAGACACTCTTCGGTGTCGTATTCCTATGTAATCGTCGGTTGGATCGCGTTCGATGTTTTATCGTGGATAGAAACAGCGAGAATCGTGTTTTGACAAGGCACTTGGGATAACAAATATTGCTTCTTCCTCTGACCCTTTACCCCTCCCTCCCCCAACCCTTCCCCATTCCTCCCCCTCCCCTTCCCCCTCCATCCTGTAATAAATTCGCGGCGCATATTTCCACATATATACGCGACATTTCTACGCTGTTTTAAGTTTAACAATAACTTGATTACGATAAAAATGAAATTTATGTACACTTATTTCGGAGAAATGACGTTTTTTTACGGACTAAGAGTAAAAATCGAATCGAAATTTCAAGTACTTGAATGTTCTGGAAAAAATATTGTTTAGGGGAAAACAAAGTTGTGTAGCATAAAGGTTAACGAATAAATCTCCATTAATATTTCCTATATATGGCCATAACTGTTTTTACTTTCTAGAGCTTACAACTGTGTGATTATAGTATTTATTGTTTACTTTTTATTAAATATAAAATTTGATTTTCTTAATTTCTTATTTAAATTTTATTTTAAGTTGCTACTTAACTCAAGCACACCCGTCATTTTTTTGATGGGCATTTACATTACTATTACAATGTTGACGGAGTAACACCTCTTAAAGAAACATCAATTATCTATACAAAGTGTTTTTAAAATGTAAGTTTTCGTTACATTAAAATATGCTACACGATAATCACTCAACCATTCAGGTACATTTATAGAAACAAAAACAGCAGATAGTGCGTATCCTCGCAGTCTGAAGAAGACATGCTGGGTGACATGTGTTTGTTCTACCAATTGGCACGTCGGAGACTTGATATTTATTTAATAATACGCAACAACCTCACACGTTCTTCTAAACCAGGGGTGCCCATTACGTCGCTCGCGGGCGACCGGTCGCCTTTTAGGAAGAATGGATTCACCCGCGGAGGCGCCAAGGCGCTAGAAAAATCTGGAAAATGAAATATTGTGTTGCAAAGTGATATAGAGTGAAAGCAAGATATAACGATTCAAATTTTTTGAAACTTGTTTCATCTGCAAAGTTTTCAAATAAAAGATCTGATGTGGCCAACATAAGACTTTCTCCATATATGGGCTATAGTTATTTAAATTATTGTGAATAGCATTATAAGGCAAAATTATTATTTCGTATCGTAAAAGAATACAGTCGTCCATATTGCCGTAAATTATATTTTGAATATGTTTACAGAATTCACCGCTACATGGTGGTGGGGCTATATGCTGGAAATTAGGAAAAAGTTAAATATCTCCGAAATGGATGGTTCTACGTAAAATTGTTTATAACAAAACATGGAAGAAATATTATTCTCTACAACTTTGATCCTCACGAAGATTACCAATAACAACTTTTTAAAGGAGATATTTGACGGAAACCGAAAAAACCGATTATTTATAAATAATTCCTAAACAATAACTGCTATGGAAAATTGTTCCAAATAAACGTTGTAGGAAATTACATTCTCTATAACATTTGTACAGAATTGTATGTACAATAATGATGTTTTAACGGAGAAATATCGCAATTACCAAATCGCGTTTCGAATAAACCTCGACTTTCGGTTAACCGTTATTGTCCAAAAACTAATTAGTTCTTTGAGCTCATGCTAAAGTGTTATATTTGCAATTTGGTAACGATATGGCAAGTACTTCTTGAGTTAGAGCGCCCACAATCACATACACACGCACGCACGCACACACACACGCAGACATCATTCATAAAATAGTCTAAACGTGTTCTAGGGACATCAAAATGTGTATTTCCGTTAAAATCTCGATGTCGATTTTTTTCGTGATCACAATACTTTCCCATACTACGTATGGATAAAGTAAAAACAACGTGAGTGGAGAGGGGAGGAAGGGAGGATAGGGTAGGGGTAGATATGGAGGGGAAGGGGTAAGGGGAGAGGAGGGAGGGGGGTAAATGGAGCCGTGAACCGCTGAATGGTGTAAAGCAGGGGTCCCCAACCTGTACGTTGACAAGGGCGCCTTCGGTTTAACATTGTCCTCTCTCCCCCTCCCCTTCCACTCAACACTTATAGCTCGTAGCTGTAATTTTTAGTCTATTCTAAAAAACCGTTTTTTATTAAACATAAAAATGTACGTGCTTTCCTCAGCATATTGTCTGACGCGATTTTTCAACGTTCTCGAATAAAAAAATTGCCCTGTATAATACGAACATATAGCCTTTCGAATATTCTCTATAATAAAAACGTCGTTCTGTATGGAACGCAAGATCTAATTAGACCACTTGAAAATATGTTTTGTCGGTTAGCTATTACTGAACGTATTCTATCACAATATATTTTTGGTAGTTGTTAATATTCGAGTGGCGCATTTATTTGTTAATGTAAATATCATATCTACCTATTATTTTCCCTACGTTATATATGTATAAATATAATTATTTCCCTGTCTTTGCACACGGACAATTATATGTAGCATTGACGAGAACAAGGTGGGAGAAGAATATCAGAATTTTATGGCCGAAAATAAAAACCAAAGGCATTCACTAAACGACAACAGAGTATTCACTAGAAATGTAGTATATGACGAAATATTTCATATGTAATAGTGTGCTATTAATTATTTTAAATGCAAATATTAATAATCAATCTATCAAGAACTCTTCCGTTGATATTTCGACGAGAATTACACTAGTTTTATAAGAAAAGTACTAACCGGTGTTTTTAATAAATCCATGAACAGAGAAATGTGACTAGAGGGCAAACATGAAGTGACATTCCTTAATCAACAAGGAAGAAAAGAATGATGACTGTTCACAAAAGGGGTGAGATAGGTGCTATTTTAAATTATAAAATATCCTTAAAATAAATATAAAAACAAAACTTAGGCAAAATAATTGTAATACCTTAAGCCCATAACTTTTCCAGTAGGCACTAAGGTCCGCTGATGAGGTCCCAGATTATGAATTTATCTCCAGGAATGCAAAAATCGGTCACTTCCGAACAAGGTGGACTTAATCGGCACTATAGAGGAAGAACACGGCCGCCCGTCTAGGAAGGCGAAGTTTGACTGACGGGCTAAGATGGCGGCAAAAAAAAAAAAAACGCTCGCGGCGCATGTGCGAAGGTGTATTTTCAGTGGGTAGATAACTATCGCCTGCTCGAAATAGAACCAACCTAGGTAACAGGGCCCGAGACATTGTGACGTACCCGATAAAATGTTCCTATACCTATTCCATTTCAGGAACGCGACGACAGGCTCATAGGAACTATTCTACAAGCTCTGGCCAAAATGGCTCCGGAAGTCGAGGCTCCTGTAGAAAGGCAGGTTCAACCTTTATGTAAACCAGGAGACCACCTATCGCGGCAGAATTAGGAGGGCGGAGACAATAATCTGAATCAATTTCTCGCACTTAAGTACTGTATACAGTGGGAAATGAAAGGTTTAGAGAATGGGTTGCACAAGTGGCGTGCCAAATTCTCGTCAATATATGGCCTCGCGTGCCAGTAATAAATTTTAATAAAATTGAATGATTGTTTTTTATTAGTTGAGCACCCTGGTTTAATTAAAGAAGGATCACAATGTAAACGGTGTACATTTGTACGTATCAGTCTGAATTTCCGTATTTTGCATTCATTCAGTTACATATGCGGCGATAGAGTACACGAGACGGAAGGCACATGAATTATATAAAACAGTGTTACAGAATTAGAAGCAGAGTTTATAGATGAATAATTACTCTTACTGTAAAATATAACGTTAGTTCTAAATACTTGTAATAAATATATAGAATATGACTTATTTATCTTCTTTGTCATTTCTTCTTTCGCTTGACATTCAAAATCACCTCGTGTGTAACTTTTGGCATGCGTGCCATAGGCTACCGACCCCTGGTCTATAGCAGTGGTGTCCAATATAATTTTCATGCTTGCCACAATTGTGACAAATGCAATACAGTTTTTTCCACATTATACAAAATGCAATGTTGTATTTATAAATAGGACTTTATACGAGAGCGCTAGAGTGATATACTGTAATATATTTTTTATTATTTATTATTTTTTAAAAAATATGACATTTTACATTATTTTTATACAACTACTATATTATTACAGTGTAGTACAGTGTGTTTCGCTTTATGTGATCATACTGCGTTACATTTAAATGATTATAGCAAGCGGCTGATAGCATTAAACGGCAAATTTTCTTAAATTAGATCTGGTTTTGGAATACCGCGTTTGATTACAATAACCGGCTGAAAAGAATAACCAGTGATAATAATATGCGGCAACTACTTTAGTAGAGTAAGCAGAGAATCAATTCACCTCACGTCAATAGTCGATACGCCACATGTGGCGAGCGTATTGGACACCACTGACATAGAGCCACTGTTAAACATAACTGTTGAATGTAGAAATTTATTCTTGCTAATCGCGTCATTCGTTTTCGAAAGTTAGTAATGAGAAGGGGAGGGGGACCAAGGTTGGTAGTGAAAGCAGGACGAGGGGGAAGGTTGGAGGTTCGCCTGAGGAGGTTAATACCTTGGAACGGTCCTGTCCTCGGTTAAAGAGTCAAAAGCGGCCATACACTTGTAGACTATTCCTGAGTCATTCAGAGCGATAAGAATTAAGTCGATGCTCGCTACCTACCAATTCAGAAGCGACCACAACCTTTTAAGACTGCTAAAACTACCTTCAAAGGTCTTTCGGAGCTCTCGGAACTACTTCGAGGTACAGTGGGGCCTGCATATATTAAAGAAAACCTGATGTGGCCAACACATGACTTTCTCCATATTTGGGGTATAGTTATTTAAATTATCATGAATAGCATTATAAGGCAAAATTATTATTTCGTATCGTAAAAGAATACAGTCGTCCTTATTCCCGTAAATTAGGTATATTTTGAATGTTTACATAATTCACCGCTACATGATGGTGGCGCTGTATACTGGAAATTAAGAAAAAGCAAAATATCTCCGAGATGGATGGTTCTACGAAAATTCGTTTCAAACAAAACATGCAAGCAATATTATTGTCTACAACTTCGATCCTTAGGAAGATTACCAGTAACGTTTTTAAAAAGAAATTGACGGAAACCAAAAAAACCGATTATTTTTTATAAATGATTCCTAAACAATAACTGCTATGGAAAATTGTTTCAAATAAAAGTTGTAGGAAATTACATTCTCTATAACATTTGTATAGAATTGTATATATAATAATAGTACAAAGTTCAGCGATAACGACAAAAGGCAAGTCCCAACTCGTCAAAACAAATACGAGAAAAAAAATCTGATGTGGAAAACACATGACTTTCTCCATATTTGGGGTATAGATATTTAAATTATTATGAATAAGACAAAATTATTATTTCGTATCGTAAAAGAATACAGTTGTCCTTATTTCCGTAAATTATATTTTGAATATGTTAACAGAATTCACCGCTACATGGTGGTGGCCCTGCATACTGAAAATTACGAAAAAGTTAAATATCTCCGAAATGGATGGTTCTACGTAAATTTGTTTCTAACAAAACTTGGAAGAAATATTATTCTCTACAACTTTGGCCCTCACGAAGATTACTAATAACGACGTGTTTAAGGAGATATTTGAAAGAAACCAAAAAAACCGATTATTTTTAAATAATTCCTAAAGAATAACTGCTATGGAAAATTGTTTCTGATGAAAGTTGTAGGAAATTACATTCTCTATAACTTTTATATAGAATTGTATATACAATAATGATGTATTATCATGGAAATATCACAATAATCGAATCGGGTTTCGAATAATATCGTTACAAACTTCATGTATAAGACCTTAGCATAAGCACCAAGGATTGATTTGTTTTTGGACAATAACGGTTCACCGGAAGTCGAGGTTTATTCGAAAGCCAGAGCTTGTAGAATAGTTCCTACGAGCCTGTCGTCGCGTTCCTGAAAGGGAATAGGTTTAGGAACATTTATCGGGTAAGTCGCGATGTCTCGGGCCCGGTTACCTGGGTTGGTTCTATTGCGAGCAAGAGATAGTTATTCACCCACTGAAAGTCAACCTTCGCGCATGCGCCGCGAGCGTTTTTTTTTTTGCCGCCATCTTAGCCCGTCAGTCAAACTTCGCCTTCCTAGACGGGCGGCCGTGTTCTTCCTCTATAGTGCCGATTAAGTCCACCTTGTTCGGAAGTGACCGATTTTTGCATTCCTGGAGATAAATTCATAATCTGGGACCTCATCAGTGGACCTTAGTGCCTACTGGAAAAGTTTTTGTGAGCAGAAGTTGCCAGATTCGTACGCCGTTGGAATCATAAAGGTAAGAAGTCATTTCATCTAAATTCTCCTAAAGTGTAATGATGTAGTTGCATGACTTCATTTAATTGGTAAACGTTTTCATGGTGCTGTGGATTAGATCCTTTTTTCGATGCATGGGAATTATAATGTAGTGTAGAAATTTATATTTTCGTGGAAGTTAAATGTGTCACATTTCAATGGGAAAGGAGAAGCCATTAAGCGACCTGGGTTTCATCTTCGCAATCCCATTCATGCAAATATTCTGATTAAAAAGATACGCGCATTAAAAGCTATCAGTAGCTTTTATGCCGAGCATTGAGTACAGTAGTAGCTGAGGCTATTGCCCACAAACACCAGTTCCGGTTTAAGCTTCTTCGAGGTACCTATCAATCGTATTTAAAGGACCTAAACGTATATTCGATCATCCTAAAAATATGTTCGCGTACCTACAAAACAGGTGTCGTTTTGAGTTCTTAGTTTTAGAAAAGTGTGATAAAATCTGGATGAGTAGAATGCCTCCTTCCAGGCTTTACACCAAGGCTTCCCAACTTGAAATTTATATATGTTAACGTTTAGTACTTCCTCTTTCAAAAGGCGTATAAATTATATGGGGTCACCAGGCTCTAAAGCGAGATATTTCAATTCAAAAACGAGTCGTTTCCGTGACTGAAAGCATTGCCGTAAACGGACGTTCATTGTAATGCATTCACTTATGATTTTTTTTCTAAAACTCGGCCCGAGCGAAATGTATTAAAAACTGATATAATGTGCTTTAAAGATTAATAAACAGAATATATTTTCCTTCGCCTCCATATCTACCCCTACCCTATCCTCCCTTCCTCCCCTCTCCATCACGTTGTTTTTACTTTATCCATATTAATTATGGGAAAGTATTGTGAACACGAAAAAAATCAACTTCGAGATTTTAACGGAAACACACGTTTTGATGTCCCTAGAACACGTTTAGACTATTTTAAGAATGATGTCTGTGTGTGTGTGCGAGTGGATGTGATTGTGGGCACTCTAACTCAAGAAGTACTTGCCATATCGTTACCAAATTTCAAATATAACACTTTAGCATGAGTTCAAAGAACTGATTAGTTTTTGGACAAGAACGGTTAACCGGAAGTCGAGGTTTATTCGAAATCCGATTAGGTGTTTGTGATAATTCTCCGTTAAGACATCATTATTGTGTATACCATTCTATACAAATGTCATAGAGAATGTAATTTCCTACAACTTTTATTTGGAACAATTTTCGATAGCAATTATTGTTTAGGAATTATTTATTAATAATCGGTGCTTTAGGTTTCTGTCAAATATCTCCTTAAAAACGTCGTAATTGGTAATCTTCCTGAGGACTAAAGCTGTAGAGAATAATATTTCTCCCAAGTTTTGTTTGAAACAAATTTTCGTAGAAGCATCCATTTAGGAGATATGTTGCTTTTTCTTAATTTCTAGTATACAGGGCCACAGCCGTGTAGCGGTGAATTCTGTAAACATTCAAAATATACTAAATTTAAGGCATAAGGACGAGTATTCTTTTACGATACGAAATAATAATTTTGCCTTATAATGCAATTCATAATAATTTAAATAACTATACCCCAAATATAGAGAAAGTCATGTGTTGGCCATATCAGATTTTTTAATATGAACCTAATTAAATCTAAGGCCAAAAACGCACTCACCAATGAACATCTTAAAGATTGTTTACGCTTCTTAGTTTCGAGTTATATGCACTGTAAACGCGCCCATAATCGTTTAAGTAAATAATAAATTTAAATTAATTTGGCAATTATATATTTAATAGATCTTCCTAAATGGTGTAAAAAATGATTTCTTTACGGTTGTTTTTGCGTTTAACTGAAGTGACAATACTCTGGAATATATGTTTAAAAAAGTGAGCAGCCCAGAAGTCCATTTGCAATGAAAGTAGCCATTGGCATATAAATGTTTGGGCCCCACTAAATGTAAACTATTATGAGTGGCAGGCGACGCGATGCGAAAAAAATCTAATGTGGCCAACACATGACTTTCTCCGTATTTGAGGTATACATATTTAAATTATTATGAATAGCATTATGAGCAGCACCGGCTTCAGACGGTAGGCAAGTGAGGCAATCGCCTCAGGGCGCACTATCGAGGGGGGCGGCCTGATGCCGTTTGTGGTCACAATGACGCCCCTCTCTCTCTCTCCCAACTTCGGTCTTACAGCAGAAGCGGCCACCCAGATCATAGAGACATATTTGCGAAAAATGGAGGGAAGTATAAAGCAAAACAAAGGCATCATGTGCGGGTCGGATCCGCGAGGTAGTTTTTACAAGCTTTCCCTTTCCTTTGTCTCCGAGGGTGAAGGAAAAAAGGGATGTTTTCAAGAAAGTGGGAGGAGGGGATTTTCCACATTGGTCCCATCGGGATATTTGACCTAAAAGGAAATGCGGCATCCCTGATTCCAGCGATTCTGTTTCCCTCTTATTTATATTATGAAGACAGAATTTTCCCCTTTCCACTCTCTGAGAATCCAGGAAACGGCACGATTTGCACGTGAGTTGAGAAAATATTTTAAAGCACTCTTTCGAATGTTTCTAAAGGAAAAGAATAATTGGAGGACAGGAACCGCTGTACCGTCTTTGACGGCTATTTCTGTATGGAAATTCCATGACCACCGGCATACGCCTTTTATCTGAATGGGAGGACACGTATGCGAAGATCATAAATGCTACTGCTGGCAGTCTTTCTTTCTTTTTGAATGTTTTAGATTTTATGACCTTACGGGTGGCTAGAAAGAAATCTTACCGACGCGTCGGCAAACATCGCGACGTTCCCAAGAAAACTTTCTGACACGTGTTTTACACATTGGTGTCTTCACCCTCTCTCCTTTTTCTCTTAAAATTTCTCGAAAAAGAAATTACTTCAAGACCCTCAGATTTTCTTAGTTTGTGGATGAAGTAACATCGCAGAGAGAGCGAGTCGTGTCGTATTTTTGCAGTAACAGTGTGCATTTTGCATAAAAATTAATAGGAATGGTTAGTATTTTAACTCGTGAAACATTTTAATTATTTGTTTTTAATTTCTTTGATTTCGCTTTTGGAGTTTTTGTGAGAGAAACTGTTTTAATTTTGGTAGAAGAATATCCTAACGATCCAGATCTTCTCATCACTACGTGGAACATCTTCACTCACAACATTGTCAGTACATCGTCTTCCATTGGAGAGGTTAATTTGAATTTAATGAATTGTTACTGTTTATATTAAACTTCTTTTAGTAATCTGATTTATTTCGAGAGATTTACTTCAATTATTTCTTGGTGTATTGTGAAATTTCTCCGAATAATTAGTATTATTAATATTAGCTGATGTCGGCATTTTCGCCTTGTCATAATGACCCCTATGTTACTGATGATTATTCAAGTCTAAATCTCAAAAGTTGAAAAAATAAACCCAAATATTTAGGATGATCGTTTTTCGGATAAATTTCCCACCCCGCTATTCGCTAAACTCTTTGTTGTGAGGAAACCCTACCGGCGTCTATAACTGGAAAGACCTTACTGAATATAAATATCGCTGCTCTCAGTTTCAGAGCAACTCCCATGAATTCTCCTCCATACTACCCCTACTAAATTACACCTTTTCATTGCTTTACTTTTTGGTTTGCCAAAACAAAGGGGGAAGGTGTGAGTCTAATTTTTATATAATTCTTATATCGAAAGTGAATTCTTATAGTTGCGTAGTTATGTTATAGTCGGAATTAATAATGTTACTATTTCTTGATACTTCGAATTAAGTACGGTTGATGGTAAAATTAAAATTTTTAACTTATTATAATTTTCTTGTTGGATTTTATTCGTTTATCTAGCCCAGTGGTCTTCAACCTTTTTTGAGTCCCAGCCCACTTTTACCATACGTTGTCCTTTGAAATAAGTTCACCGCCCACCCAGTGGCGTAGTGAGGGTTTCTGGCATCCGGGGCAAAGAATTTTGCGCCCCCAGTAGCAAAGCGATTTACGGAGGTATGGTAACCCTAATACTAGTGGGATTGACGTTAGATGAGATTACCGAATACGGTCTCAGTGGTAATAACAGTGTTTAAAAATTTATGATTTTATATATTTAATAAAATTAAACTTAAACGCTTCGCTGCTTCTGCGAGAGACTCCGACCACCCTCATGGGCCTTACGATTTTACCGCAGCATGGATACATTGTCGCTAGCATAGTATGATATAATACTATAGTTAACGACAAACGAACTGTAATAGTTGTACATAAAATTGTTGTACAGAATATGTGTGCATATCATTAAGCTTTTTTATAGAATGTTATTTTTCAGTGTAAAAATTAGAATAGCATTTGATGAGTTCTTTAACGCCCACTAAAAATCCAAAAACGCCCACTGGTGGGCGCTATTGCCAACCTTGAAGACCACTGATCTAGCCCTTAGATAATAATCATTACTTGTATTTAGTATCTCCATTATTGTACGATAAATTCTATAAATCTTTTCCCCAGTACTCACAGTAGCTAGTTCTTTTCTCCTGTAAGGATTTTCAGGAAGATAGGTATAATTAAATAAGTGAGAAAATTTCAAATTTTCAGATCTAAGATATCAAAATAGTGAATAACATTTTGTTTTTGTGGATATTACTATTAGTTGCTGTGCCTATGACCATAACTTAAGAATTCTCGATGAGCGAATTGTTTCTCTTTAACTTTGTTAAAATGATAGAAATGACAAACGTGCGACGCACATTTCCTACAGAAACTTCAATCAAGTGCCTTATTCCTAGCGTCTCTAATTCGGAATGGCTTAAATCTGACGTCTACAGTAGTTTTTTGTTTCATCTCATTTTAACGTGAAGTCCCCACTGCGATTTGCATTGTTGGATTGCACTGTTGCACTCTATTCAAATCGAGTCGAAAAAACGCCTAAATTGCATTTCACATTTAAACACTAGCGGATATTTTCTTATGAGAAATAGTTCAACATAGTGCTAACATTTCATTCTATTTAATTAAGCAATTAGTTTTCTATGTATGCATTTAAAACCTTTTCATTTATATGTCTTCATTTTAATACGAGTTTTACATATTCCGACCTAATTATGTGGCTCGATGTATTAACCTTTTCTTTAAGAGTACGCAATTTTGTAATTTGATATATTTTTTCTACTGGATATTAAATATGTTCATAGCATCACTAACTTACATCAGATTTATATTCAATTTTTCACTGGCAAAATAAGATTATATTTTCTTCCCTCTGTCTGTCTGTTCTTTCTTATTCAGTTTTGATCCAATGGATGAATACGAATCCACTGTAAATTTAAATATGCGGTAGCCTTACAAATATTGTTGTTTAATGGACGCTCGTACAATAATGGATTTTGTTTAATATAAAATTAGTATTATTATCATTTTTATATTATAAACTAGCAGAATTTCCTGTTGAATTTCAACGGATTTAGCGAAGCTACTACAGCACAACATACAACCTCTTTAAAATACCTATATATTTTGTGATAATTTTAGATATTAATGGTTCAAAAAAGTGTGAATTGTTGATCATTACGGGACATGAGGGTGGGAGGGGGGCGGCCAAAAACTTCCTGCCTCAGGGCGGCCAAAAGTCTGAAGCCGGCCCTGATTATGAGGCAAATTTGTCATTTCGTATCGTAAAAGTATACAGTCATCCTTATTGCCGTAAATTAGGTATATTTTGAATATGTTTACAGAATTCACCGCTATATAGCGGTGGCGCTGTAAACTGAAAAAGGTTAAATATCTCCGAAATGGATGGTTCTACGAAAATTTGTTTCAAACAAAACTTGGGAGAAATATTATTCTCTACAACTTTGGTCCTCGCGAAGATGACCAATTACGACGTTTTTAAGGAGATATTTGACGGAAACCGAAAAAACCGATTACTTATAAATAATTCCTAAACAATAACTGCTATGGAAAATTGTTTCAAATGAAAATTTTGCCCATCTCTTTGGAAAGCTGAGAAAAAAGTCGGGCTTTCAGTGGCCTGCTCTTGACAAAATTGATTTTAACAGCTTCATTAAGTACTTACTTTTGATCTGCATGCACCTCCTGGGTAGCGAGTGCTTCCCTGTGTATACAGCAATGGGTCGACTTTGCTTCCGGTGCAACGGCTTCAATGCGTACAACAACTCCTTTCTTTGAACCGATCATGGCTCTGGCTCCATCCGTGCTTATCACAACACATCGACTCCAATCCAAGTGACTGTCTTTGATGAAGTCATCAATAACTTTTAAAATGTCTTCCCCTGTTTTACGTGTCGGCAAAGGTTGGCAGAACAAAATATCATCAAGGACTTCCCCATTCAGCTCACATCTGACAAACAGCAATAGATTACATGAATTCACAATATCGGTGGATTCATCGACTTGCAGTGCATAGTAACGACGTTTTCGGCCAAATCTGAGATTCTACGATGAACAGTCTTAAATCGCTTTGCTTGCTTCATCTCCAAGCGTCACTTTCGCCACTACTTTGGCCGCAGGTTTTACTGGCGTCTCGCCCCAATTACTTCAGCAGCTCCGGACATTGCAATGATTATGGTGAACGGTGCTCATAGGTGTGATTTTACAATTGAAAATGCAGGAAAAAGTGACTGGGAGCATGATCTGGACTGCCTATAGGTAGGGCGAAGGATTTCCGGGTCTTAAAATAAATATCCTTCGAGGAGTAATTATAGGATTTTATTTTTTCCAGAATCGGGAAAAAATCGGGTTTAAAAAATGAAAACTAATTTTTTAATTTTAGATTTTTATTTTTATAATTAACGTACATCATCATCATCATCATTATCATCAGAAAGTGTTTCTTCTTTCAGCACGAAATTACAGTTCAGAAACGAACGATTTCCCACAACCGCTTTCTTCTTTCAACTGAAATTTCCATTTCCCAAATCAAATAATTTTTCACTCATTATATTACGGAGGCTTTTACTAAAATTCCGAGACTTATACTAATATTATAACGGATCACGTAATTCAGTGTGAAATATATTTATTTAAAATTATTACTAAAAATACTAACATTAGGAATTATATAATAAATGAATTAAAAGAATAAATGAATTAAAAGAAAAATTTTACCATCGGAATATTTAACACGAAATTTGGATAACGCCAAATGTTTGCGCTCGTCCCTCAGATTTCGTGTAAACTGGTTTCCTCTGTATTTCCGTTATTCGATAATATGTTTTCCTAAATAGGATTGCCTTGAATATTTGATTGTATTTGAAATATTAAATGTTAATTGCTTGATTTCTTTCATATGGTTATCGCATTAGTTGGAGCATTTTACGATTGACATTTAGAGTGAATGGAATTCGTAGATGGCGTGTTCTGTGTTTTAAGGGGAATTGGTAATAGCTACACGCGTCGGAGGAACATTAAAATTGACATGTATCGTCATAAAACGCTCCAGAATTAATTATTCGCTTTAGGCTGCTTCACATCTTTGCTTTCGGTTATGTCTCAGTGCGACGAAAGCTGTTCATTATAAATCCTTCATCAACTAGCACGGAACTTTTCTATCGAGTATAATTCTATTAATTCGACAAATAAACGGCCAGCCATTACGCTCTTACGCCATTTTTCGTGAAATTAAGAAGCGACCGTATTTGCGGATGAGGCTTCACTTCCTTAAACTCCCTTCTATCTGAAGAAACGCTCATTCGTCACAAACATAAGGAATCTCTCATTTTTACTTTCTGCGTACGCGTAGTATAGACAAAGTGTTGTTTTCATGAAAAAAATCGATTTCGAGATTTCAACGGAGATATTGAGGTCCCTAGAACACGTTTTGACTATTTTCTCGTGATGTCTGTACCTATGTGATAAGAATTTTGTGGTCGCTCTAGCTCAAAAACTAATTATCAAATCAGCACAAAACTTTATATTTAAGATTTTTATTAGCAAATGAAGATTTGAAAAGGTTTTGGCTGAAACTGGTCCACAGGAAGTGGATGTTTATTGTACTCGTTTTGTTTTTCTCCAGTATCTCCTCTCAGACTCAATGGCCATAAATAGTTGTAATTATAAAAGTTGTAGATAATGTGATATTTTACAAGTTTTGTTTGAAACATTTTTTCAAAACAGATATTTTAAGAGTTATTTAGATTTTTCTTCTAAATTTGTTAAATGCGTAGCTAAAATATATGATATGATAAAATTTTCTAATTGTTGATAGCGTCGCCAACGCTGTCAAGGGCCATTTTAAATGCGCATCGACATTTTTTCCATAGAAAAATCTAGCAATTTTCTTTACTTTTTTTAGATAGAGACAATTGAATTTTTTTTTAAAATTATTATTAATCGCTGATAATTATTTCTGAGAACGCTGACGTCGAGAGTAATCATATTCATTGCTCTGTATGGAGAAAGTCATGTGTTGGCCGCCACAGATTTTATCTGGATTAGACGAGAGGTTTTAGAGGAAAGTATCTTATGGATAAATGACTCGATTTCGTGTGCTTATGCGTGCGTGTAAGTGCGTTTACCTCGTCATGTGAATGTTCTCGTAAGCGCAGTCGTGCATATAAATGTGCGCGTCAACTTTGGGACGAAACAGTTTCGATAAATAAAACAGTGGAAATTCTCTACGATTTATAAAAGAGCACGAAAGGACTGCTCTAGAGAAAGATATATTTTGCTTTCCTCGAAAAGTAGCTTCCGTTGAATTTGTGTCAGTTTTATCAGCAAAACACGTCATGGTTGTTATAACCGAAGAGAAACGTGGAAAAGTTCCAATGAAGGACGGGACAATTTGGGGTTCAAGAAGAGGAATGCCAGAGCGACTGCCAGATATAAAGAGATAAAGAGCCGGGTCTGGAGAAGAGCAGTATGGGCAAATAAAGAGATTAGATTAGATATCGTTTTTATTTGGGGCGAAGTCCCATCTTCCACCTAGATAGAAAGGGGTAGAGAAAGAAAGAGGGAGAGAGAGGGAGAGGGAGGGGGGGGGGGGGAGAGAGAGAAGGGGGGAGGGCGAAAGGAGGGATCTGTTTAATGAAAAGTGTACGTACGCATGAGAACGACTTTGTTTTTCGGGAGAATAGTCCGTTCATATTCTCTCTCTCTTTCATAGGAAGTGTAAGAGGCTTTTTACTTGCAAAACAAGTATACTTATATACGCAGCCACATACACATGCACTTGCATACAAATTATCTTGCATAGTACATAGTATATACAGGCATACATACATGTGCCATATAAAGCGTAGGGGAATATTGATGAGGCGAGACGCTTCACGAAGCTGGCAGGATGGATGGAAGGGTAGGCTTCGACCTTAATTACTAAGGGATCTACTTTAGATCTTTCTCTCATCACAAGACAGCGGATCGGATGGAAGGCAAGGAAATAAGACGGAGAGAGGCGGCGGCTTGTTATAGGGTAAAAGTTTGTAAACAACCTTCTCTTCGTTGGAGTGATTAATAAACTAGGTATTCCTCCGCTGACAGATTTAGGGCGATCAATTTTTTTTTTTTGGGGGGAGGGGGAGAAGGTGTGTGTGTGTGTGTGCCGAAAGGAGCGAAGCGATTGGCTGAAGGAAACAAAATGAAAATTCGGATTTTCTTGGGCTTGCATTTAAGAGTAGGGTAACCAACCGCTCTCGGAAGAATTCGAAGTTAAATTAAAAAGCGAAACAGTCATCAAGTTCGGAAATTGAAATATGATGCTATTACAGTGATTTTATGCCGAACGCAGGTGCGTTTCCGTCGCAGTTTATTGGTCGGCAGCTGCCTCTAGAAGTTGGAGGATATCTATCGGAAAACTCACTACATGAAAAATACAAAACGGATGTTTATGTTCTGGAACGATAAATTAATCATTTTCCGTTTAATTCGCCGAGGCCCTCGTTGCATTTATAACAGTCTTTTATCTTAAAATTCTAAGCACGAGGATCTACTTAGTTGGGCCTTTAAACGCTCGTATGAACACTTAACTGTTGCGTGTTTTGGGGGAAGTTCAAATGAGCGTGAAACTTACTTAAACTAATTATTTTCTGATATCGTAAGAGCGTAAAAGTTTAACACGAGTTCCAAATTCTTAAGGTATGGGATTTTCAAGATGTGTTGTTCTGTGGAACTCTGCGAAGCTTGGAGGGGTTCCGTGAGAGGACGGAAGGTGATTTCCTTACATCCCTCAAGCATCACCTCTTGGTGCTTGGAAAAATACTTTTTGTATGAGAGGTTTGTGGCTTCAGAAACCTTGAAAACCCGTAGTATCAGGGAACGGAAATATTATATTTATTACGTTGGTTATGTAATACGCTCCGATGTAATTTTGCCTCGGAGCTGCCTTTAGAATCTAATAAATAAATGCGTCTTCGGTGTTAATCCATTCGAACGCAAGGTTACAAACGATTTATAGTACATTGAAGTAATTCAAAAATAAAAAGTTGATGATATAGTGTATGTGGTACCAAAACCAGTAAATTTCACTGTTAAAACAAATTTTTGCATGTAAATATAAAGAAAACCCGACGTAAATTAAAGTATGACATTATAAAACGTTTAACACGTTAGTAAGAGTCGTTTAGCTGCTAAAAATATTCACGATCATCAATTAATAAAGTTAAATTTCATAGTAACATTTTTACCAATAGAATTGGTTCTTTTAAATTTTTATGTACATATTTATACTATTTATTTAGGGAAAAGAGAAAGGTTTTGTCTTATAAATTGAATTTTTATTTTGGATCAGTAATTTAAATAAAATAAAAATAACTATATATTCAAAAAGTATCTCATTACTTATTTAAACGTGCACGAAGCCCTATGCGGCCCACGATGTAAGTTGGCTTATTACACGATGCAGCCCGAATTCAAAAGTATTTCTATAAAATACTTTAAAATAATCTAATACATTTAAGAAATATATTAAATTACATGCAAATATATCCCCAGTTAATTTTTCATTCACATTTGAAGCATTATAACCATTTGGGATTCAAATCAATGTCCTTAACATGGAATGCAACCCGCGGACAATTTAATAATTAGACAAACTTATTATATATTTTATGTGGGCAGGAATTCATAACGCCCCGAATATGGCGATACTGGAATAGTAGACAAGTATTACGGACTCGAAAAAGAGTATAATTAGACCAGCGATTAAAAAATTTAATGCATTTGCAGAATAGCTGACAATATCAACAAGTTAGGAAAGTGTACAACGTATCACAAATGGGCGCGTTTCGTGCAGTGGAGTATTAGAAAGAAATGATATACCTATACGTAAGGGTAATAGCGTTTTAAAGTTCATTTCTTCATCATAAATAATCGATTTTCTTCCTATTTTAAAATATTACATGCACACATAATGAAATTAAACGTTTGTTTGTGAGATTATGTTAACAACAATGAAGAAGTAACCATGCAAGAAATTTTCAAAGTTCCAATCGAATTAAGACATTCTGGTTTGATTTTCTTAATAACGGCTACTCCTACGATAATAATGTATAGGAAAAGAAATACTCTTCTTTACTAGTTCTGCAAGTTTTATTCGAAAAATATTTTGATATAAGCAATACTTTACGAGATATGACGGAAAGTTCAGTTTTGTCACCTGTAAAGTGGTACCCCTGATTGTCTTGCGCCATTAATTTTTGCGATTTTCTTATCATCTTTGATTTTAAGCCCTTAATATCAAATTTCATGAAAATCCGTTGGGTAGAAGCCGAGAACGAACATGCGGACGGACGGGCAGACAGACGGACGGACAGACCGACGAAGACAGGCGCTCACGCTGGAGGCGAAACGCCTAAAAATTAAAATATCATAATTAGTCATCGAAATTGTTACACGTTGTTTACTATCAAACGGCTGCAGAAAATAAGTAAATATATTATGGGCACATTCTAGCTAACTGAATACTTACGCTCTTGTCCCCTTCTACGCCTCTCCTCTTTCCAACTAGTCTCCTTCCCCTCCTCTTTCCACCGAGAGACAGGATAAGAAAGAACACATTCCGTCTGCTTCATCCTCGAAACCTTGAGAAGCGTACCGTATGGACGCATATAGTGACCATATTTCGCCAGCTTGTTTATCCTCTCTTCTTGCAGTTTACCACACTATTCTCTCCAGCGCATGCTCGCAATGAATGCGTTAAGATAAAAAGCTTGCATCCTCTCTCGTCGCCTTCCTATTCTCTCTTCTTCTCGCACTTCACCAGTGGCGATGAAGCACTCCCAATTTCTACTTTCTCATACGAAGTATCGAGAAAATATTGTTATCGCGAAAAAATTCGACCTCGAGATTTTTACGGAAATATACGTTTTAGGTGTCGCTGAATCCGAAAAAGTGGTTTTCGCAATGCCGTCTGTCTGTCTGTTACTAGCTCTGAAGCCTAGACGGTATAGCGAAAATGTATGAAATCTCGTACTTAGGCATTTTATCATACTGAGCAGAGTATACATAGAAATGGTTGACATTGCTCAATCATTAACAGTGGTTTATTCTACGCATTTTTAACAACAATCCGATTTTCTCAAAAACAGCTCTAACGATTCTGATCAAATTTCGTACAGTTAATTGAGTTTACGTCTTCAGTAATACTGTATAGTTCATATTTCTCAAAAAATGAATATAAGGCTAGTTTATTCTAGGCAACTTTAACAATAATTCGATTTTCTCAAAAACGGCTCTAACGATTTTGATCAAATTTAGTACAGTTACTTGAGTTTACGTCTTCAGTAATAATGTATAGTTTATATTTCTCAACAAGTTAGGAAAGTGTACAACGTATCACAAATGGGCGCGTTTCGTTCAATGGAGTGTTAGAAAGAAATCATATACCTGTACGTAAGGGAAATAGCGTTTAAAGTTCTTTTCTTCATCGTAAATAATCCATTTTCTTCCTATTTTAAAATTGTGCATGCACACGTAAGGAAATTAAACGTTTGTTTGGGAGATTGTTTATCTTAGCAACAATGAAGTAACCATGCAAGTAATTTTCAAAGTTCAACTCGAATTAGACATTCTGTTTGATTTTCTTGATAACGGCAACTCCTACGATAAAAATATATAGGAAAAGAAATACTCTACTTTACCAGTTATACAACTTTTATTTGAAAAATTTTTTGATATGAGCAATACTTTACGAGATATGACGAAAATTTAATTTTTTGTCACCATTAAAGTGGTACCCCTGATTGGCGTAGTTATTCATTTTTGCGTTTTCGTATTATATCTCATTGCAAGTCCTTAATGTCAAATTTTATGAAAAACCGTACAGTAGAAGCCGAGAACGAACATGCGGACGGACGGACCGACCGACGATAATAGGCGCTCATGCTGTAAGCGAAACGCGCCTAAAAATGAATTCAAAATTAAGCAATTAATTTAAAACTTTAAAAAACATTTTTAAAAACCCAGCAATATTAATTTATTTACCAATATTATTATTAAAATATTATAAATATCTGTTTGACAAACCGATCGATACTGACACTGATATGCTGGCCGTCAAGTGGTGGTGTGGTGTCAACTATTCCGTGCGTAGTACTGACTTTTGTTAGACACATCAATATTGCTGTTTTTTTAAAATGTTTTTTGAGTGTGTCCTGACTTTTGGCCCACCCTGTACATACGCCACCAAGGCATGTCTTAGCGACCTACACTGCTGCTGCATTAGACATTCACTTCTTAAACAATAAACGCGAGCGTGAGAAAAATATTAGGATTGCCGGCATGGATAAGGGGTGGAGAGCCTATCTGTCTCCCAATTACAGGGTGGCGGGTTCGAATCCTGCCGAGGACGTCGTATGCTAGCGTTACTATGCTCGTTTCAATATGCCGGTAACGGTTTTTTATTATATAGTTGCGATAAATAAAGAGAAAAACGCATTGGAACGAAAATGTCAGAGGCGATTTTTATGATATTTGGCGAAAACGGAAATAAATAGGAACGCGGAAGGCATTCGAACGTGATAGTTGCGGAACGCGATATAGATGGCGACATTACAAAAACTCTGGTGCCGAAGGGGAATGAATAGGTGGGGGGAGACAGACGGAGCGATAGAGAGATAGGGAGGAGGATGCCGCGAGTGCACGCGTATCCCTCGCTTCTCTGTTTCAATCAACCTACAAAACGACCCAGAATGCATCATTTCGCTCGCGACCATCACCTCGCCTCTCCCCTGAGTCTGCCGCCCCCAACCCTCGTTCGAATGCACCCCCCTCCCTCCTCCTCCCCATCGTAAAACCCTCCCCCAACTCCCAACTCACTATATCCCTCCTCTTGGAGCTCTGGGAATTCACGGGCGGTGGCTCTGGTCCCGGGTAAAGCTCACGGTGTCAATGTCGGCGAGTGTTTTTTTCCTCGCTTATTGGGTCACATCCTGCAAAACTATGAGCCACACCTCTTGCCGCTCCTCTTCTTTTTCCCTCTCCCTCTCTTTTTTTTTACCACGCCGTCCGCATTCAATAAAGTCGGCCGAGTCGAGTTTCCGCACCGTTCGATTTTCGTTTCATTTTTGCGCTTCTTGCCGTTCAGCGAAGAAAAAAGCACCCTCAGAAAACGAAAGCGGAAATATGGGATCCTTATTCCGCGCTGCACGAATGTGTGACGGATGTTGATTCCAATCTGAAATGAAATCGGTTACGTTAATACGAAAAGTGAATTCGGCTCCGATGAGAATCACGGGGAAAAATCGCTACAACATACACTGTACAAACTTTCTCATATACGTACTAATGCGTCGTTTAGTTATCTTTATAAAATGAAAATCGTATGAGCCTGTTTTTAGGAAATCCAACTTTTGTTGCCCAAGAATAAACTAGCCTTATATTCATTCATTGAGAGAAATGAAATACGTAGTATTACTGTAGATGTATACTCAAGTAACTGTACGAAATTTGATCAAAATCGTTAGAGCCGTTTTTGAGGAAATCGAATTATTGTTAAAGTTGCCAAGAATAAACTATACTTATATTCATTTTTTGAGAAATATGAACTATACAGTATTACGAAGACGTAAACTCAATTAACTGTACGAAATTTGATCAGAATCGTTAGAGCTGTTTTTGAGAAAATCGGATTGTTGTTAAAAATGCGTAGAATAAACTACTCTTAATGATTGAGCAATGTCAACCATTTCTATGTATACTCTGCTCAGTATGATAAAATGCCTAAGTACGAGATTTCATTCTTTTCGTTCTATCGTCTAGGCTCCAGAGCCAGTAACAGACAGACAGACGGGATTGCGAAAACCACTTTTTCGGATTCAGCGACACCTAAAACGTGTATTTCCGTAAAAATCTCGAGGTCGAATTTTTTCGCGAAAACAATACTTTCTCGATACTTCGTATGAGAAAGTAAAAATGAAAGAATTTCATCACGATGGCCCGATGTCGTCCGATACGGTATTGTTCTAAATATCTGTTTTTTTCCCGAGAAACGTTCCATTCTCTAATATTTTGGAAGGCCATACTATCGGTTCGTAGATAAATCTCGATAAGTAATGTTCCCTGCACGCGTTTCACTCTTAGGAGCGATCTGAGTTATTTATATTTATCGCGTAGTGGCGAGGGCGTTGGGTTGTTACGCTGAGCATACTCGGTGCGAATCCTGCGAAAGTAGGATTTTTTCAAGATTTTTTAGAGAAAATCTCTGCTCCGTCCTTCGTAAGGGACGTAAAGCCATTGCCCCCCTTGGTGCTTCTCGATAAGAGTAGGCTAATGCCGGTACCGGGTTTCTCTCCTCACTTGCTTTGTGATTTAGACTGATAAGCCTACTGGCGCTGGGGTCGTCGTTTGAAGTCACAAGATTTCAATTCAATTCCGTTCGCATCGCAGAATATGCTGTCTAAAAAAAAACACGCTCGCATGTAAATTCATTGAATGTGCTTCCAGAACGCCATCCTTTCCCAAGCCGAAAATGGCAAGGAATCTGGTAGCAACATAGTAGGCAGAGGCTGTTAGATCGAGCTGAGAGGAGTTTTCCCTGAATTCAAGAATTTCCTTCCTCGGCACAGTCCGCTTTGATCAATCAGATTTTTTCACCTGTTTCCACATTTCCCATCATTACAGCTCATGCCTGTCTTATAAGCGTCTTCGGATCATTCATTCCATCACTTTATAACATAGGAATTCTCACCATTTGAGAGGGTAGGGGTTTTCGTCGATGCATCTCATTGAGGATATTCCCGTTCTGAAACAGGAGAATTAGTCTGCTACGATAGTTCAGTGATAGAATATCCGTCCGGAAAGTGAAAGACCCGGGTTCGGTTTCCGGTCGTATTAGACTTTTCGCCCGTTTCCCCATTTCTTATTATTATTATTTTTAAGTCGAATGCATTAGTTTAGTATGGGAGTGTATGACATTTTTATCCATAATCACACTTCCTTGTACAAAACATTTTTGTTTTTGTTTGCTATTTCTGATTGGTACGGCAAATGGTATGTTCTGTGGGTGACATAACCTCGAAGCAGCAAAGACTGCACGAGATAGGGAAAGTCCAACCGTGCAGTTCGATTTATGCGTATACATATGTACGTATGCATTATTCAACCGTTTCTTGTTGAATCGTTGGTATATAAATATTCGTAAATACTCGCACACGCGTGCATTACCTTTGTCTCTAATATCATGCGGTTTCACACAAATATGATCAATTTATTTCATCCCTATTTATGAATTTGCATTTACACACATACACCAGAATATTTATTTATTCCGTACAAGCCTCGAGGTTGACGATAATTAATGGGAAGAAAAGAAGAAAAATTTTCGTACCTTGTCATTTTTTTCAGCTGTTTTATAACCTGGCCAAGTCGCCGGGCGAATTATATTCACGCGGCGCTTTAGCCGCTCCTATTTTGTACTCGTAAAACTTTGTTATCCTCAAGGGAAATTTGCATGATCATATTCTAAAAAAAAATCCAGTTGAAGCTTAAAGTAAATTCTTATTTAACGCAGCGGGTAGAAAAACTTACCTGGTCGAGGGATACAGTTTTATTGAAACTGAAAAATCTGAGGAAGAGTATAAATATAACGGAGACGCAATAATGCACGCGCAGAAAACATGCGCGCGGAAATTCTCGCGGAATAATTATGCGCATTCATTCGTTCACGTGATAAACTCTTACGTAATGGAGTTCAAAATTAAAAAAAAAGGGGTCTTTCATCTCACCACTAAAAGACGGAATGAAAGAGCGAAACGCAGCGAACGGAAAGCGCTATAGAATGTGAATTACGAGTCACACCGGTCCATTAAATGCTTAGACTAAAAGCTTCTAACGCTGCAATTATTATTATTTTATTTATTTTAATAAGTAGCTGTTCAAACGTAAAAACTATTGCCGAAAAGAAAATGTTTTACATAGACTATGTATCGCCTTTTGCGCTGTATCCATGCACAAATCCGTGATGATTCGTGGTTTAACCTGGTTCTGTACATATTCTTGGGTCTTGATGGTTCCCTTTCTCTTGCAAGTTGTCTTTCTCTTTTTCCTTCCAGTTTTACTTCTGCTATAATACGTCTCTAATCATACCCTCTCTCTCTCTATCATAACCAGTTCACCTTCCTCTTTCTTATATTCTGTATCAAGTGGTGCGCATACTTTTCAGGCCGCGTCCCAGTTTAGATCCACGTAAAGGATGGCACCTGCCATTTCAATCGGATAAATTTTGAATTATGTTGACGTCACACACAAAAAATAAATTCATATTAGCTCAGTAACACGGCATCACTGGCGTTATTATAACACGGATTCGCTACAGCACGGTTTGCTTTTTTACCACAAAAAATTCGCATCAACGCGGTTTGGTCGGACTTGGGTTTTGGGATAAATTGACATTTCTGGCATGTTACAATGCAGAGGGTGACTTAAAGCTTAAACTCTTACATAGGGTACCGCTCCGAACATCTTGAAGAATAAACAAATTAAAAACTTAGAACTTTTTTCACACTTTCTTATTTTAATAAACAGAAACGACCATGGTTTCACTATACAGCAGCATCATCATCAGTTTATTAAAATAAAAAAGTGTGAATAAAAGTACAAAGTTTTTAATTTGTCTATTCTCCAAGATGGGTAAATTCCACAAAATAACGCATCAAACCACGGATTTTGCTCCGAAAATCCCCGAGCCTTAATAGGTCTTCTTCATGAACCTTACCCGTTCATCGGAGATCCAATAAAAAGGCATGAATAACTATCAAATTATTTGGAGATTGGTTTGATGTTTTTGTCACGAGGTGGAGCGATATTGCAATGAGTTCTGTACATGAATATGCATAAGAAAGATAGGTTTCGGAATTTTAGTTGTGGATGAGGACGCACGATAGGGTATGGAACGAAACTCCCATTTCACTATGTAATATAGGGTTCACATAACGCGGATTCACATTACACGGTGCTTTTCCAGATCGCATCTCCCTTGTTATAGAAGGGCCAGCTGTATAAGTAAGGAAAGACAATTGATAATGATAAACTGTATTAAAATAAATATAAAATATATTTTAAACTTAAAAATTGATTAACAAAGTACTTGATGAGCCTGCTTGCCAGCTGCAAGGTCAACCATCATGGTTGTAACTTCAGACACAGATATTCTAAGTTCTGGTTCCACATTTACAAGTGAACGCTGTTTATTTTTCAATAGAAATAATTTGGAGAATGTTGCTTCACACAGATATGTTGAAACAAATGGTAGGAGCACATCTATAGCCTCTTCATAAATCTCGGGATATTCTTCGTTCCTTGACATCCAAAACTCTGAAAGAAATTTCTTTTCGAATTCTATTTTTAAAAGAGAATCATTTGCCTAATCTATGAACTTCTCTTGATCGGCAATGACATGTAGGGAGTTTTTGAAACTAACATCAAAAGGATTTCTGTTCCAATCAAGATCTTCTGCTTGCAAGTCTAAAAACTTCTATGAGAGATTATTATGTAAGTATCAGGATGTGTTAATATGACAGTATCGATTTCACTTCTATTAACATTCCAACAAATTGGCTGAGATTAACATTACAACAAATTGGCTGAGACAATGAACAACAAACCCAGCCCAAAATTAATCGTGTAATATGATTTACCACGTAGTGCATTTTCTCGTCACTTCAGGCGCTACTGTAGCTGGTGGTCTAATATGCAAGTTGTACCATTTTTTCAAAAATGTAGATTAGATAAGGTAGCTCAGATATAAGAGGCATTTTTGGCTGTGGAAAGTTTCAGCTAGAGATTATGCTCCAAAAGGAAAAGGTAAAGTTCGTCTTTAAGCTCAAAAACACGACGAAGAATCTTTCCCCGCGTTATCCATCTGGCTTCAGAATGCAAAGGAAGGTTATCATATTTCGAGCCCATTTAATTACAAAAGATGTAAGATAATCTAAACTGTAAGTGTCTGGGTTTCACAAAGTTAACTATTTTCACGACATCATGAAGAACTTCATCCAATTGGGGTTCTAGTTTTTTTTGCAATGAGACCTTGACGGTGACGCATACGGTGCGGGGAACAGACTCTTCTGGCTTTTATGCGAGGAAAATTCGCTTTTAATTGCCTCAGGGAGCGGTCATTCTTTATTTTAGAATGAAATATACTGCGAGCTCCGTGTGACAAAATGATTTACGTCGGTAAAACTAAGTCGAGAAATGCCAAAACTAATTTTGTAAGGAAATTTACGTTTCTTCTTTGGTAAAAGTATTAATATTTTAATCGAAACACATATATGTTAACATTAACATTTATTTTTCATGACATACTATGCATATATTGCGTATTTGAAACGAAACTCTTATTAAAATATCGCACCACCGAAAATATTAAACAAGTTAGGAAAGTGTACGCCGTATCACAAATGGGCGCGTTTCGTGCAATGGACTATTAGAAAGAAATTCTATACCTGCACGTAAGGGAAACTGCGTTTTAAAGTTCTTTTCTTCATCATCAATAATCCATTTTCTTCCTTTTTTAAAATATTGCATGCACACTTAATGAAATTAAACGTTTGTTTGTGAGATTGTTATGTTAGCAACAATGAAGAAGTAACCATGCAAGTAACTTTCAAAGTTCAACTCGAATTAAGACATTCTTGTTTGATTTTCTCGGTAACGGCTACTCCTAAGATAAAACTGTATAGGAAAAGAAATACTCTACTAGCTCTAAAAGTTTTATTTGAAAAATATTTTGATATGCTCAATACTTTACGAGATATGACGAAAATTTAATTTTGTGTCACCAGTAAAGTGGTACCCCTGATTGACTCCTGTGGTTCATTTTTGCGATTTTCTTATTATCTTAGATCGTAAGTCCTTAATACCAAATTTCATGAAAATCCGTTTGGTAGAAGCCGAGAACGAACCCGCCGGCTGACGGACAGACCGACGACAATAGGCGCTCACGCTGGAAGCGAAACGCGCCTAAAATAGAGACTTTATTTCATTCCTGTATCGATTTCGATAAATATTAGACAATACCAATACTTTCGCAAGTTATTATAATTTTTTTTTATTTTTATACTCCGCTTGTTAAGTAATACTGTCGGGTGCTGGTGCCTCGACAACTACTCGTGCGTTAAGGATGTTCGTAAGGGTGGAATTCAATGTAACGCTAGCACCCCTTTCAGTCACCGAATAGAACAGAACTGAAGGAAACGGAATCTATTTTTGGTGAGGTAGTTTTACTAAAGGAATTCCATAAAAAAATAGCCTTAGACCGAAATCAAAATGGATAAAACAACAACGTCGAAAGAAGGATAAAAGGATCCGATATTGGAAAGCACCTTTGTCGGCCTCTCTCCATCATAGGGTCAAGCGGAAATCCCAGTCCCCTGTGTCCCCTTCTACCTATCAAATTTCCCCCTTCTCCCCACCCCTCCTCCTCCTTCCCCCCTCCTCCCTCCCCTCTCTCGCCTCCTTCCTCTCCCTATCCTCCTCCAGTAAGGTTGCCAGACGGATTATACGGGATTGTCTCGTATTTCATTGACTTGTCCCCCGTTGTCCCGGAAAGGTCTATCGGGACATAGGAAATGTCCCTTTTACGTCATCCTAGCATGCTGAATTTAAAAAAAAGGTAATTAAGGCATGTTACTTTGGATTGTACTGTAACCCGCTCAGTTTATTGGGTCATTCACCAATTATGCCTGCCAGTTTACCCTTTCCTATAGGTACTTGTAACATTCATTGTCAGTAGTAAAAATAAAAAACTTACCCTGACGTAGGGAAAAGCAGCATTGCTCCCTCCTGAAAATAGAATGTTATAATGGTCGGTGAACTGAAATCTGGGTCAACAGAAGGTTTCTAACATTTTTTTTACAAAGTTGCAGGTGGAAACAAAAGTCGCGCATTGATTCATTTTGTTTCGAGTTTTGGTTCCAAATAAGCGGCTCGTAGCGCTTCGCTCCCATATGAGTGTTTTCCTTGCCCAATGAAAAATTAATTTGTAAAATTTTAAAATAAATATGTCAGTTAATGTTTCAATTAATATTACAGTGTTAAATGCCAATATAAACTTTATAAATATAAGTCAACGTTCATTAATAATTTATCTTTTTATTATCCCCTTTCAAAATTGTTTCTTCCGTGCATATTTTGAATTCAGGGATTAATTTAACAGAATATGCATATAACTTTATATTGTTTTTCTTGATTTTGTATTACTTAAAATAAAGATTGACGCTATAAATAGCTTTAGCGCAAAAGAATAGAGATTGTTTCGGATTTTTTTAAACGTCCCGTATTTGTCCCGTATTTTATTGAAGAATTTCGTCAATTGTCCCGTATCTTCAACACTAAAATCTGGCAACCCTGTCCTCTCGCCATCCTAGAATCCTTTCTCCCTTCCCATTGCCTTTTTCTTAAAACCATTCCAAAGTCGTGTGCGTCGAGCATTCGTATGAAATGGAATTTGTGCCATTATGAAATACCGAATCACTTTCAGATGTAAATATCGAGGCTTTGACCGTTATGTTTCGATCGCTTCACAGAATGTTGGCATTTGCTTCGTATGGATGTTTCTTATGTCAACCTTTCTAATTAACACAACTGAAATTAGCCAACCACCGTTGGAATCGGTGCAAAGTCCATTAGGCCCCACTGCCTGCCCGTCCACCTCCCTCCCCTACACCCCTCCTGCGCCACCCACCTCAAATCCACCTCCCATTCGACCTCCAAATCTACCTCCCATTCGACCCCCAATTCCTCACTCACCACACTCTCCCCCACTTCACTCATCCCCCATTCCAGTCCCTCTCCACCCCTAATTCCATCCCAACTACACCTCCCCCACTCCACTCCCTACATTCCAGCCTCCCCCCCCCCCCCCCAATCTTCCACCCCAAGGGAAGAGGTGAGGAAGCAGGGCGAGTGAGGAGGGATATAATGGAGCGTGGGTTAGAGAGGAAGAGGCGAACGAAGTGCTGCTTAACGCATCGAATGAGGTCACTTATTATTTTAATGTTACTAGCTGTACCCGCGAAATGTTTGCGCGGTTTTTCCAATTAATTTAGAAAAATCAAGAAGTGTGTGAAATAAGTTGATCTCAATAATTCACATTTGACTTTAATAATACATTTCCCCGGTATAGGATTTTAATATATGTACTTGGTTCCCAATGTAAGATTCGCTGGTTCGAATCTCGCTGATGGTATGGCTGTATGTGCGTACTGACAATTTGTTATGCGAAGTCAGTTAGAAATCTGTATTTAAAAAGTCATATTATAGAGGAAATTAATGCTACAGTAATTGATCGCGAACTTTTATTTTTTTAATTTTCTTTGATTCTTTTTATTGAAGTATATGTCCTTTCTTTTTTATATAAAAATCAATGTAAACGTTAATTAGGATATCGACGAAGAGAAGATAACCATGTAATGTCTTCAAAAATAACGTACGTCCCTATTCTCATCTAATTTTAAATTTATGCGTGAGCCTATTTGCGTTAATAAGCATTACAGTTGTATAATATAATAATTTTACTTACAAAAAGGTAAGATTCCAGCATTCAAACGATGAAATGAAGATTCAACTGCTTTGATTAAATCGTTAGATATGCTTCCCATACATAGTTAACTGAATAATTATCCGTAAGTATTTACTTTGTTATGTACAGCAATAATTTCGATGCTTAAACTAAAGCGCGAAGCGAATAACGCTATTCTTTCACCTATTTGAAGGTTTAATTGACACTAATTGAATCGGAGGCAACAATGATGGTCGCCTTGGCAACGCCCAGAAAGTGTACGAAATATCCACAAATATTAAAAAACAATTGCATATTTCTGAAAGTTTCGACCATGTAACATGTAAACATTGCAAGAGTAAGATAGTGTATAATTTTATTCGTCGAATGAGGCAAAAATGAAGAAAATCTGTCCATATTTACGTATTTTTATGAATGAAGGAAGAAAACCTTGCACTCTGAAAAATCGAAAATCCCGTGTATACTTATGGGAAAATATAATTGTTTCCTGGATTCGAACCCGGGTCTTTATGAAAATGAAAATAGTTTTCCTGGGACCTCCAGTAGAAACAAAATGCCGCTTACCGCATATCTCTATGACGATTGGTTCTCGAGATACAAATGTGGACAGATGGACGGACGGACACTTGTAAAATTAGATATAGGATGAATAGTTATACAGTAAAATCTCGATAAACATGAATTTTTATAATTTATACTGAAAGTACTGTATACTGAAAATACCGATAATGAGTACGGTATTTTCTCTGAAAGCATCTCTGAAGGTCCGGCGCGAACTGAAATAGGCGAGAATGAGTGCGTAACAGGAGAGATAATTCCTACTAAAAAGTCTAGATACCCGAGTTTGAGGCGCTATATCTCGAAAACAGCCCCACCGATTTTAATGGGATGAAAATTCGGGTGGAGCATTCATTTCTACGTTAATAGATGTACATTTTAAACATTTTGTTTATATTTAAATATTTCCTTCACTGGGTGGAACTCCATCATGAATTAAATGATAAAAAATCACTTGGTATAAGTTCCACTTTATTAAAATAGATACTCTCACCTGATGATGACTAGACATTAGTCGAAACCGGTCGTAACTATTTTAATAAAGTGGAACTTATACCAAGTGATTTTTTCTCATTTTATATCGAGATATATTTGAAAAAGGCACGGTTTTTAGCCCTCTTGACCCGATATGACTATTTTGAATGTTTATAACTCGGAAGTCCTACAATGTATCAACTTGAAATTTTAATAGCATTTGCCTAAAACTATTGGAAATTAGAATCCGGAAGCGTTATTTTATAAATGCAAATTTAATATCCGATTTTGTTAAAATTCCGAACTTCGGCTATCTTCGTCATTCCTGGGTTGTTTTCAAAGTTTGAGGTTTTGAGGATAAAAGCATTGATAAGCGTTATCAAGTTTACAAGTCTGTGTCGGATTGTCTTGGTATAAGCTTGGTATCTGTGAAAAGAATAGGTGCGAAGCATAGGGAAAGTGTAAAAGAAAATTCATTTGGTGATACTCCCACGCCCAAAAAAAGACTGATTTTGAGTTTGATAGGCCGCCCGAAGATTTTTAATGATCAGTTTACTATGGGCGTGATTCGAAGAACGGTTCATGACTTTTATTTGCAGAAAATGTTTTCCACTCTCAAGAAAGTGAAACAGAAATTGCAGGAATCCATGCCAGATTTTCCGGAGAGGTCCATCAGTAAGTCTAGATCTATTCTTTTGAATCTTGGGTTTGGATATATAGGAAATTAAACAAGAAGCCGATCTTAATGGAGTCTGCCAGCGTTGCAGAAAATCGGCACAATTTCTTGCGAAGAATTCGATTTTTAAGGAATAGTGGATATAAAATATTTTACACAGACGAAACTTGGTGCTCCCAAAATCACTTTATAACACAAACGGGCACGTTTTTCACTCGGATCGGCGTCCTTCTAAGATTTGATTCCGTATTAGACCATTTTTTTTGTGGATGTATTGTACGAAAATATAGCGCCCTCTAAAAGTATGTAAAATTTCGGCGATTATGACAAACTCGCATAAATTATTTTTCTATTTTTTATTGGACGTAGAAGGTTAAGGAAATGATATTATTATAAAATATTATATCCATTATTAACTATAAAAACAGATGCTAAACTAATTTAAATTACTGAAGTGGCTAAAAGTATCAAAAACAGTGACACAAAAGAAAAGTATCCGCCAATAATAAAAACATTCACATGACCGGGCGTGCAATGGATGTGTAGGTGGCAGCAGCGCGTGTTACTGCCCTCCAGTTTTGCTATAAAAATAGGCGGGGCGTAGCTACAAGCCGGAGGCAAAATGTAGATGAAATAAAATTCGGTATCGTTTTGGGAACTAATTTTCTGATGTTTTTAGTTACATATTAGTAATGTTGGCTTTCGTCCGGTGACAACGGTACCTCAAAACTTCGAAAACAACCCAGGAGTGACGAAGATAGCCGGAAGTTCGGAAATCTAGCAAAATCGGGTATTAATGTAGCATTTATAAAATAAAGCTTCCGGATTCTTATTTACGATAGTTCTAGGTAAATTCCTTTAAAATAGAAAGTTGATAAATTGTAGGACTTCCGAGTTATAAACATTCAAAATAGTCATATCGGTTCAAAAGGGCTAAAAATCGTGCTTTTTTCAAATATAGCTCAAAATAAAATATTTAAATATAAACAAAATGTTTAAAATGTACATAAATTAACGTGGAGATGAATGCTCTACCCGTTACTTTTCATTCCATTAAAATTGGTGGGGCTGTTTTCGAGATATAGCGCCTCAAACTCGGGTATCAGTACTTTTAGCAAGGACAGTAGAACTTAAGATTTTATCTCAAGGCTATTGTGAAAATATGAAATATATAAATATTTTTCAGTTCGGAAAATCACTTCTTTTTTGATATGTTTGCGGAGTTCTTTTCATACCAAAGACAAAAGATGCCTTCAAAATTGGTGTTAACGACTTGAATGAGTTAGAATTGGTGTAGTTGAGTCATTTACGGATGAAAGCATGCGTTAAAACCACAAAAATCTTCTTTCGGGGCCTATTATTTTCCTGCATTAAGTTGAAGTACGTTATTTTGAAATATTTATACGGAGAAATTGACGGGAATTCAAAAAAAGGTACGTTAATTTGACACATTCGAAATTGTGAAGTAAGTTGTAAGGAGATGTCACTGTATTGCGTTTTTTCTTTTTTTTAAAACTTCCCTATACTGTAAAAATTTATGGTAATTTCTTCTGGCATAGTTGTCATTTGCACTAAGTCTATCTTTTGCTCTTTCATGTTTCATCTTTATGATCATCATTTCCTCGCATGCAATTCATTTCTAGTCGAAACATAATATTAATTTTCGAAAATCATTCGTCTTGCATTTGTTTCCGGTCAACTACGTTTTATTTCTTCCATTAGAACTGTTTTTTATCAGGTCGATGATGATGTAAGCGGAGGAAGTTTACCGCGAAAATAAAAAATGCACCTAGGTAGAATAGAGCAGAAGATGAGACAGGAGTGGAGAATCAATTGGAAAATAGAGGAAATGCTCAAATGGAAATGGACTCCATGAGATGCGGCGCTTTTGAGGGAGTGGCATAAAGGGTCGCTTCGTGTGGGAATCGAGCACAGCGAGGACGGATAGCAGGCGAGGCGAGGGTTTGAGGGGGAAGAGGCGAGGCGGGGGAGGTTTAGGGGGGGAAGAGAGATTCTTCATCTTTCCGCGCCCCCAGAACAGAATCCGGAGGCGTGAAAAACGGGGATTCCAGCCGTCAGTTCCCGTGGAAGGCGTTATGTTTCCTCTCTTGACCCGCTTATCGGCCGAGCGGCGCCGCCACAGGACGGTTGGTGTGTGTTTGTTTGTGTGTGCACCATGGTGGAGCCGTCGCTTTCTCTTTTATTTACTTGTATAAGTGCCCGTCAAAAATGACGGGGAGTGATTTGGTTTATTGGCACGGTATACATTAAATAAAAATGTATTCAGTGGGTATAAATTCGGACAATGCACGTACAGAGTTGGTTAGCATTTTTAAATTGTAGAATTTTTACAATTTCTTATTTTTCCCATCGGTTTTGTCCAAAAACATATAACTGACAAATTTCAAGCTCATCTGTTATAGCTGGAACTCGGTTTTCTTAAAAAATACCGCAGGAACGCAAATAAAAATCTATTTTGATGTAGTTTTTCACAGAGAATGCGAATAATTCATCAAAAAATACATATCGTGATCGATTATTCTGAAATAAAATTGAGGCAGTCTTCTTTGACCTGAAATCATACCTCCTGCTGAGAGGGTTGCCTTCGATCCGAGCGAAGGTTCGAAACCCTCGCCGCGAGTATCTATTGTACTTCAAAAGCTGACTTTAGTCCCCTCTTGGCAGGTATATTTCTGTTTTTCGGAGTGTGACAGAGGGAGTGACAGAGGGACAGAATAAATCTTTTATATATTACCGATTTACAATATTTTGAATGTGAAAATCGTCACGATTTTTCGACTTGATCGCGAATAGGATTCTATACGCTCCTTCGAAGGCCGTCATGTCTGCAGGAGACGCGTTACTTGCCATCTCCCTCGGGTTTCGTGCGTAAAACGAATAGTTATCGAGCCGAAGTTCACAACCGAAGAAATCTGTTCCGTTGGATTTCAGCTATTATGCCGGAAACCTTTTATCAATATTGATTTTAAAAAAATGATCTTCTTTGTCCGATCGAAAATCCCACGAGACGTGACCAGCGATACGCTGCGTGTCTGCCGATTCTAATGCTCGGGTTCGAATCCTGATTTGGGAATGGATGCGTATGAGTGCCTTGTACATTTTTCAAAGAAGCTCTTACAAATTGCCTAGAAAGGTCTTTTTGAAGTCTATGAAAACAAATACAATCCAAGTAGTTCTGCACCTCGTGGAGAATTTTTGTTAAATTATAAATTAGAAAACATCTGCCGTATCAGAGACTAAAATTCGAATCTTCCACTTTATCGTCGGTTTTTCCACTACTGAGGTATTGTGGCGAACTAATTCCCCTTTTTCAGAAGTGGAATTTTCTTAGTTAGAGCCGGTATAGCCAGTCTGATGTCCTTCATGAGGTACGCACTTCACAGTGCGTTGGTCCCGACCAGGAAAAATTCCACGTTCTGAAAAAAGAGAACTATTTTACAGCGATGGCTCCGTGGTAGAATATCCGCAAGGTAAATAGAAGGCCCGGTTCTATTTCCAGTCGTGGAAGAAATGTTTCTCATGATGTCCTATTTTTTTCCATATTCCATCATATGCTTCTCTCATAGGTTCAGTACTTTCCATCAGATGGCGCTGCAGTAAAGTTTATATATGAAAATTAGAAATGCGGTAATTTTAGTAGTTGGTCGAATAATAACGCATATACTATGCAATAAAAATCCCAAGTGATACGTATGAAACAAAGTTACACACCTAACTATAGACTTTGATTCTTACTGTAGTAACTTTGGATTTGTTTTTCGACATCGAAACACTAGCTTAATATTAACTTTATTTCATATTTGATTAGATTTGGTACCCTAGACCTACTATGCTCCTAGCTTTATTCCGAATAGCTCATTAACGCACTTCTACCATGATCGTTATAACATTGACATGCCTCCGAATGTATTCGTATTCAGACTCATTTCCTAATACAGCGCAAGGAAATATTGAAGGATCAATATACGTCTTTATTATTTTTCAAAACATATACAACGTCACCCTAAAAACTAGTTATATTGGTAAAATTTAAAATAGCCATATAATAGCCATCGAATCTAAAATAAGAAATTCAGATTTAAAACCAGATCTTTGAATTGGGAAACGGCAGTAAGGGTCGTTTTTCTTTGCCGAAAAAGCGATTAACAACAACGCACAAGAGAAAGTCATATATGCAAATATACTGTGTGGAAACAGAGAGACGCAATGAGATCGCATCAAGTCCCGAACTACTGTGCCCGGAGAGAGCGGGCTGAGATAGGCGGTCGTCTTGGCGACGTCTTTTTTAACCAGGCCGGGACATTTTTATTAGCGAAATCTGCGAGAGTAACAATGGCAGGGAGGAGTAAACAAGGTTCGGGACAAAGTAGGAATCGATTCGTCGGAGAGGAAGGCAGCTCTCTCGGGAAAGGGATTCGGGTTGGGGAGAGGGGGGGGAGGGGAGAGGGGTTAGGGGAGGGGGTGGAGGGAAGGGAAGGGAAACTGTGAGTGTGTCGTGGAGGGGATAGAAAAAAAGAGAGTTGTTTTCCTGTACAATGAGAGATAGAAGTTGTGACAAGAGCCGTGAAGGAAAAAAAATCTCCTTTTGTTTGCGCTCCGAGAGGAATAGAGAGAAAAATTAACCACCAATGGAATTTCAGGAAATTAACTTAGGCAATTATGTGAGCGCCATTTTGAATGCATCGGATAATTTAAGGTAGAGAATTTTTTTGTATTTTTAACTTTTCTGTGTCATCTTTTGGAGAACATTTGCTATTCTTACGGCTGGTTTTAGTTCTTGACCTATTCCGAATTGTAAATCAGCCAATTTTCTCAGTTGTTTTGAATGACTACTAAGAAAAAAGTGGAAGAGCCAAGGGAAAGGATTAAAAAACATCCGATATAAAAACCTGTGCTACGTTGTGCTAAAATAAGACGTTTGTTGGCCTAATTTAAATCTATTGTAACCGTCTATGTAAACACCCTTATAAATACCTTATCTACAATTTCGTTGCTTTAAAATAAAATGTCTTTAATAGAGTTTAGAAAGAAGAATTTTCGTCTCCCATAGGTATAAAATGCATATTAGCATAACTCTCATACCTATTGCATTCTATAAATTAAAAGAATTTCGCGCAAAAATGGCGCCGGTACTGCTATAGTACCCATGGAAAACAACAAAACACTGATACAGAGGTTCACTAATAAAGTCTGTGTCACCTTTTGTTTGTGCGGCAGCGTTCCGGACTTGTGTAATTGATCGGGTGTTACGGTGCTTTGGAAACTCCGCAAATGAAAGCTCAGTGTATGCTCTGGTTGGCCGAATTTATATCTTTACGCAAAGAGGATAGAGATCCACTCGCAGACAAAACAATCAGGGATTGAAACAAGATGCTTAAATATTACGGGTAGTATTTTTCCCACAATACAAACAGGTGTAGAAGGAGCAACGCAGTCTTTTTTATGCAGCTCGAGAATGTCGTATGTAAGGGAATGCAGCTGATAATTACCAATGCGCAAATCAACAGTGAACTCAGTTTTACACAAAAACTTTTGCTCTTGCATGTTTACAAAGTGCAGCTTCTTCAAACGTTACAGCGACAATGCTGCTGATGCATTCAATGCTTCCTAGGCGATGGATGAGAGGCCGAAATCCCTTTGCTATCGATATCGAGGAGGGTGGAGTAAGCAGGAAAGGGGTGGTTTTAAGGAGGAAGGGAGGAGAAGGTTATGTGTTGGATGATCCCGTTGCCGTAACCCATATCATGTTAAAATTCAGAATCTCATTAGTCAGAAATATCGTCATCATCGTAGGTAGTTTGTTCGTAGACAGGTCCGTTATTATTCTAGGTTAAACTTGGTTCTCCATATACTCCTATTTTCCGCAGTCTTCTCCATGTCTTGTGATAGCTCTCTTTTCCTTTCAAGTCGTATTATCAGCTGAAACCTCTTCCTGCCTCTTTCTCTTTTTCCGTCCAGTTTTCCTTCTAGCACTTCTTTAATCATGTCCAATCCAGTTCGCCTTCCTCTTTCTGACAGTCTGTATAATCATTCGCTCCTCTCCTATTCTTCGTAGCACATCGTTTTTCACCTTATTTGTCCATTTTATCTTCAGCATTCTTCTCCATGTCCACATTTCGAAGCTTTCCAAGTATTTAATATCATTTTTCCTTATCGTCCATGTTTCTGCCCCATACAAAGATATACTCCATACATAGGATTTTATCAACCTCTTGCGGATTTCCTGCTTTATATTTCCCGTTAGCAGGAGTTTCTTTCTTCTGAGAGCATCTTTTGCTTTCTCTGTTCTAGACCTGATTTCATCGGTACAGATTGCTTCTCTCGTTATGATGTTTCCAAGGTATTTATAGTCTGAAACTTGTTCTAATGAATTTCCTCCAATAGTTATATTCAAATTTTCTTCTTTACTTGATATCCGCATTAGCATGGATTTTTCTGTATTTATTTCCATACCATATCTTCTACCTGTTATTACTAGTCTATTTATCGTTTTATGGAGTTCCTTTTCATCCTTCCTTATGTACAGTTCCTTAATGTATCCTTCCCATACCCGTGCTACATCCTTTGGTTCTGTGACTATTTTTTCATCCTTATTCATAATTCCTTAACTGCGAATTCCATTAGGCTTCTTATCTTCTAATTCCAGTCCCCTAGCGTACATCATATCGTACCGTCCTAACTTCTCCATCAGTTGTATTTCATCACATTTTTCTTTTATCCAATTTTTCCTAGCTTTATATGTAACCCTTCTCAACTCATTCTTCTTCTTCTTTTTGAAGAATAAAAAAATCTGATGTGGCCAACACATGACTTTCTCCATATTAGGGGTTAGGATATTTAAATTATTATAAATAGAATTATAAGGCAAAATTATTATTTCGTATCGTAAAAGAATACAGTCATCCTTATTTCCGTACATTATATTTTGAATATGTTTACAGAATTCACCGCTACATGGTGGTGGCGCTGCATACAGAAAATTACGAAAAAGTTAAATATCTCCGAAATGGATGGTTCTACGTAAATTTGTTTCTAACAAAACATGGAATAAATATTATTATCTACAACTTTGGTCCTCACTAAGATTACCAATAACAAGGTTTTTAAGGAGATATTTGACGGAAACCGAAAATTCTGATGTGGCCAACACATGACTTTCTCCATATTTGGGGTATACTTATTTGAATTATTATGAATAGAATTATAAGGCAAAATTATTATTTCGTATCGTAAAAGAATACAGTTGTCCTTATTGCCGTAAATTAGGTATATTTTGAATATGTTTACAGAATTCACCGCTACATGGTGGTGGCGCTGTATACTGGAAATTTACGAATAAGCAAAATATCTGCGAAATGGATGGTTCTACGAAAATTTGTTTCAAACAAAACTTGGAAGAAATATTATTCTCTACAATTTTGGTCCTCACGAAGATTACCAATAAGGACGTTTTTAAGGAGATATTTGACGGAAACCGAAAGCGCCGATTATTTATAAATAATTCCTAAACAATAACTGCTATGGAAAATTGTTTCAAATGAAAGTTGTAGGAAATTACACTCTCTATAACATTTATATAGAATTGTATATACAATAATGATATTTTAACGGAGAAATATCGCAAAAACCGAATCGGGTTTCGAATAAACTTCGACTTCCGGTTAACCGTTATTGTCCAAAAACTAATCAGTTCCTTGTGCTCATACAAAAATGTTATAGGTATATGAAATTTGGTATTAATATGACAAGTACGTTTTGAGTTAGAGCGCCCACAATCACATACATCCACACACGCATACATCATTCCGAAAATAGTCTAAAAATGTTCTAGGCACCTCAATACGTGTGTTTCCGTTGAAATATCGAAGTCGATTTTTTTCGTGATCACAATACTTTCCCTATACTACGTATGGAGAAAGTAAAAATAAGATTTTTGACCCTCAGTAGTCAGGCCCGGTATTTATTGGTATTTATTTTGCGTGTACATCAATGAGGAGTAACAAAAAGGTTTTATGCTTTGATATACCCACAGAGTGATAGTTTTCATGAATGTAACATTTAAAAAAACTGCTATTTACTAGCAGCATTACTGCTATAATCTTTCATTGTTATAAATATTTTAAATTCATGATATCAATCGTTGACGTACAATTCTCGTACTCGCGTGTTGCTTCATCATAGTACTACCACCCATTTGAAATTGAGAGAGATGTTGAGAGATGTGTTTTCTAAGAGACTCTTGAGACTCATGTATGCTCCGTTTGAGGAAAACTTCTTATCAAACGGGAGAAAACAGAGGAAAAGTTCCTTTGGTCTCTGCGAATGAAAGGACGGTGAAGTCCTTAAGATTTAAAATTGACGTAGTCAAATAATTTCTGAAAGCGTACTCGAAAAGGAATGAAAGTTCTTGAGTTGAAAGCGGTTTTCATATTCTACAATTTAAAGACATATATTCCGTCTTGACACAGGTACAAACACACAATCCCCACTTAATATGTAAGATTCCTTTAATTCTTTGCGTACTCCACACCGGAAGGTTTTTCAAATAGATATCTACGAGAGACGAAAAATTAAGAGCATGGAAGGGAAGGAGAAGAGACAGAATAAATAAAAACACGATATACATTGAAGCAGAGCGCACTTCAAAGGAATTCTCTTATGAATGAATAAACCTTAACACGAAGGTGGAAAAAGGTAGAGAAAGAGAGAGTGGGAGATAGAGAGGTCGGAGGGGGAGGAGGGGGGAGAGAGGGGGAAGAGCAGGAGAGAGAATATTGGTATTTTTAAAATAGATAAGCGTCTTTATTCGGGCGAAATTTAGATGATAAGTTTCACCCTTACATTTAAGTGGAGTATGAGAGTGGGGAGAGAAGGGGAGGAGGGTGGGGGAGAAGAGGGAAAGGAGTCGGAGAGAGGAAGAGAAGGGGGCAAGGTGGGAGAGAGAAGTGGATAGTGGGAGATAAGGGGGGAAAGTGGGGGGAATTGGTGAAATTAGTCTGAGAGAGAAGTGGAGAAAGGGAGAGAAGAGTGAGAGAGAAGGAGAGAGAGAAGTGGATAGTGGGAGAGAAAGGGGACGGTGGGAGAGAAGGGGGAAAATGTGTCGGAGAGAGAAGTGGAGAGACGGAGAGAAGGGGGGAGGGTTGGAGAGAAGGGGGACGGTGGGAGAGAAGGGGGGAAATGTGTCGGAGAGAGGGAGAGAAGGGGAGGGTGGGAGAGACGGAGAGAGTGGGAGAGAGAAGGCAGAGCGGGAGGCTCCTCATACCCTAGCGACGAACCCATTCCTATTGCGGACGTGTAGTTCTGGGAAAGGGTGAGGTGGGTGGGGTCCCTCCGAATTCTATCCAAAAGACACCGCCAATGTTCGTCCTCCAAACTACACGAAACGCTTGCTCTATGGCCTTACGGCGTTTGAACTCAAACAGAATTCCTCAAAGAAAGGCGGAGAGGATACGAGACAAAGGCAAGAAGGCATATGGAGGGAAAAGGAGAAAAAATAGAGGATGAGTAGGAGGAGATATAAGGCGCGAGGAAGAGAGGAGGATGAGGGAGAGTTGAGAGATGTCTGTAAGAAACGTAGGAAGGATGAAAGTTGGACGATGCTTGAAGAGAGAGAGATCTCGAGAGCAGTGGAAGGGGAGAGAGGATGTGTTGGGCGGGGGTTAAAGGGAAGGGAGGGGGTTAGAGGGAGGGGTAAGGATTACGCTGCAATTACTCAAGTGAGGTGTGTTTTAAGCCATACTTGCAATGAATTATCTTTTAGTAAGACTAAAAACCTAAAATAAATTTTAAGAAATCACTTTTTTACGTCATACAACTTTTATGTTTATGACATTAAAACTGTACAGATAAATTAAATAAAAAACTTTTTTAGTTTCTACAAATTTTATATTAAAGGCACTAAAAACTAAAAATAAATTAAATTTTGTCATGGGTTAGTGTCGTCTGTTGTGATAGATTCTCCAATATCCATATTAATAACATATTTAGTGTTAGGAAACCAATTAACGCAATTTGAACGCATCTTAATATAAAAGTGTGTGGCTAATCAGCTGATCGTAAATCTACAGAAATGTTTGATGTTTGGGATGTTGATGTTTGTTATTACGTTTTCCATGCTGTAGTATTTAATTTCTTGATCCATCAGATCAGCTTTGCAAATGCCACACAACATTTCTATTAAGATGAGTTCAAATTTCGTTAATTGGTATCCTTCCATAGATTTAGAAAGCATTGTAATCGCGAAAAAAGTCGATCTTGAGAGTTTGGTAGAAATATATGGTGTAGTCCAAAAAGCTGGTTTTCGCCATGCCGTCTGTGTGTCTGCCTGTTCGCTGCTCTAGAGCCTAAACGATAGATCGAAAATGAATGAAATCTCGTAAATAGGCATTTCATCATACATAATAGAAACTATTAAGAAATGGTTGACATTGCAAAATAATTAAGGGCAGTTTATTCTGGGCAACTTTAACAACAATTTGATTTTCTCCAAAACGGCTCCAACGATTTTGATCAAATTTCGTTCAATTACTTTTATTTACATCTGCAATAATACTACATGCTTCAGATTTCCCAAAAAAGTAATATAAGACTAGTTTATCCTTGGGCATCTTTAATAACAATTGGATTTTATAAAAAACGGCTCATACAATTTTCATCTAATTTCTTATAGTTATTTAAGTTGATGTTTACAATGATTCTACATAGTTCGTATTTTAAAAAATCGGTACAACATACATTGTACAAACTTTCTCATATACCAATGCGTCGTTTAGTTACATTTGAAAAATATAAACTATGTAGAATCGTTATAAACATCAACTTAAATAACTATAAGAAATTTGATGAAAATCGTATGGTCTTTAACAATAATTTGATTTTCTCAAAAGCGGCTGGAACGATTTTGATAAAATTTCGTACCGTTTCTTACGTATATGTCTGCAATAATACTACATACTTCATATATCTCAAAAAATGAAGATAAGGCTAGTTTATTCTTGGGAAACTTTAATAACAATTGGATTTTCTAAGAAACGGCTCATACGATTTTCATATAATTTCCTATAGTTATTTAAGTTGATGTTTATAACGATTCTACTTATTGTTAGTTAATATTTTTCAAAAGATACTAAACGATGCATTCGTATATGAGGAAGTTGGTACAATGTTTGCTGTACCGATTTTTCATACTTTCCCTCATTCTTCCTCTCTTATCTTTCAATCTCTCTCTCTTTCTCCCCCTCTCTCCAGCCAATAAAATCGTTTGTCTGTCTCTCCCTCCCTCCCCCCCTCTCTCTTATTCTCTCCCCCTCTCTCTTTCCCTCCCGCTCTCTCTATATCTCTCCAGCCCTCTCTATCTCCCCCTCTCTCTTTCTTTCATCTCTCTATCTCTTCCCATTCTCTCTCTCGCCCTCTCTCTCCCCTCCCCCTCTCTCTACATCTCTCTCTCCCCCTCTCCCTCTATCTCCCCCTCTCTCTTTCTTTCATCTCTCTATCTCTTCCCATTCTCTCTCTCGCCCTCTCTCTCCCCTCCCCCTCTCTCTACATCTCTCTCTCCCCCTCTCCCTCTATCTCCCCCTCTCTCTTTCTTTCATCTCTCTATCTCTTCCCATTCTCTCTCTCCGCCTCTCTCCCCCTCTCTCTCCCCCTCTCTCCCCCCTCCCCTCTCTCTCCATTTGTGCTCTCTTTCTATTCATAGCTATAAATGCTCCTCTCTCCGCTCGCACACATCCACTTTCCTTTCTCCCTAGAATCTCTCTTCCATTCAGCCTCCCTTTTACTCACATCTCGCACTTCGAAATCTCTTATTTTCATTTTTATAATGACTGGCAGTCTAAATGACGAGCTATTAATCACCAACGCCCTCTTTCCGAGAATTCCCGCCTCATTCTTTCTTTCTCCTCTCGCAGTTTTCTCTCGTTCTCTCCATTCATTCCCAATCGAAAGACATCGTATTATTCTCATTCTTCACCATTCATTCCATTTTGTTTTCGTTCCGTCAATCCGTTCATCCTACATTCATTCTCTCTCTCCCACTCATTCTTCACACCTATTTCCTTTCCACTTTTCCTTTGATGTCGCTCTCTCTCTCTCTGTTTACTCTTCTCGTCCTCAAGAATCTCCAACCCGACCATTTCCTTGCATGGCTTTCCCGTCCGACCACCGCGCATCGCCAACCCCCTTTTGGTAGCAACTAGATCGATTTTCTCCAACGCTCTCTCCCGGCTCGGGAGGGAAAAAGCCCTTTTTGGCGGCAAGGTGACCGCCGGTTTGACTGAGGGAACAGATGTGGGAGGTGCTGGAGGTTCGGTTCAGGGAAGAGAGAGAAGGAGAGAGGGAGAGAGGAAGGAAAAGAGAAGAGAAGGAGATGGAGAATAGTAGAGAAAGGGAGAGAGAGAAGAGTAAAAAGGGAGATGTAGAAGGGGAGAATGGGAAGGGGAGAGAGGGTAGTTGAGTGGCATCCGAATGTGGTGTTTTTTGGAGAGATGAAAGGTAAGTGTACCTACGTAGGGAAGTCGCACTCTAGTAGATGCGGAGGCGAAGACCGTTGGTAAGCAGATGAAGTGATTAGAATGAGGAAGTTCCTTTAGGTTGAATGCAACGGAAAGGAATGCGGGAAATACGTTTTCCACGAGGAAAAACAAGGAGATGTGGAGGATGATAGGGGAAGCGGAAGTGAGGTCTGAGGAAGAAGGGTAATTAATGGGCAGTTTTGGTAGAAGGGGTTAATTAGGTCGGAGGAGGAGGTATAGGAGGCTACTTTTAAATACGACGCTTCGCAGAGCATTGTTCCTTATTCGAAAGCCTTGATTGAAGTAATAATGTTAAAAAAGGCACCTATGAGATTTCTCTTGAACTGAAATGCATTTTCATCATAAACGATCCATGACTTATTGAATTACGGAAATACTTCAGGAAATTATTAAATAAAACATAAAGAACCAATCGATATATAAATACACTCGATATTAAATGAAGAATAGTTTAACCAATCTTCAATCTCAGGGCCTATTCTGAAATGGGTCACTTTCCTTAATTTTAAATGATATATCTGTTATAGAAAAAGGTTTTGCAATGGCGAATAGACTTATGATTCCTTGTCAAAATGACAGAAAAGCATAAAGCGACAGAATGAGACCAATCCGAGGGAAAATTTCAGCAAATCCGAACGATTTGACAGTTAGGGAAATCAAATCCCGGGAGAGTATTTTCTGCAATCTACGAAACTATGATGAAGTCATCTGCGAAATATAATACAGAAAATTTCATTATTATCATTTTATATTTCCGTCCCTTTATTTGGTAAAATGTTATCGCTATATTTTTAATGTTATTCCTTTAAGAAACTTAAAGTAACTCTCGGTTGACGACATTTACATTGACATGAATACCCTGAAAGCCGCCAGAAGCGTTTGGCAGGTAGTGTCTTATCACGTCTGAGAAAAAAGATCTGCAGTAATTCTCAGTTCTAGCGATTGTTTCGACATATTTTCTCGTATTCTCTGATCTAACATTACGCTCCTCACTAACACCGATGGGTACGAGTATGCAGCGTACGTCTTCAACGAATTCAGAGCTTTTAAACCTTTCAGATAATGTCCTTTTGTACTCAATTCTTCCACTCTTCAAAGTCTGCCAGTTCAGGTCACTCAAGATCTCTGATACACTCGCATCACACCGATATTCTCCCTTTACGAATCTAGCCGCTCTACGCTGGACTATTTCGAGCTCCCTAGTTAGACCTTCCTCGAAAGGGTCCCAGACGGCGCAACGGTATTCCACGACGGGTCGGATTAGGGAAAGTATGCGATTTCCTTCACATTCGAGGGGCATCTCCGCAGGACTCTTAGACTCTAGAGGAAAGCCCTTGAACCCTGTTTGCCGATGCAGGACGGTTTTGATATGCTCTCTACTAGACAAGTTGCTACTGAATGTGACTCCTATTAGGTATTTGTAGCTATTGGCGTATTTCAGCTTTAATCCAGATATTTCGTATGGGTAACAGATGAAATTCATGGAACGTTTGGAATTCATTTCTCTATATTCAGATGAAGTTGCCAATCTTTACACCACTTCGTAATAGCCTGAAGGTCTCTTTGCAAAGTCTCCTGGTCGTTTACTGTGTTGATTTCACCATACATAAAGGTGTTATCAGCGATGAGTCTGACTTTACACTATATTATCTGCTAAATCATTTATATATATATATATATATATATATATATATATATATATATATATATATATATATATATATATGTATCAAGATTAACAGCGGCCCAATTACACTTCCCTGAGGCACGCCGGAAGTCACTTTCACGACGTCTGTTGTAACTCCATCGAGAACTACTCTCTGGGTTCTATCGAAAAGGAAGGAGGCGATCCAATTTACAATTTTCTCGTTAATTGAATAAGCTCTTAATTTTTGAACTATTTTCACATGAGAAAGGGTGTCGAAGGCTTTCCTAAAGTCTACAAATACTGCATCAACTCCTATTCCTTTATCCGCTGCTTTCACAATATCATGTGTGAGTAGAGCTAACTGAGTCTCGCATGACCTGCCTCTCCGGAAACCATGCTGGTTTCTATTAAGCGCATCTTTCGTTTCGAGAAATCGCATTATTGAGCTACCGATAAAGTGCTCAAAAACCTTACAGAAGATTGACGTCAACGATATAGGGCGGTAGTTCTCCTCTTTTAATTTACTTCCCGTTTTGTGTACAGGTGTAACGTGCGCTGTTTTCCAAGTCAAAGGAACTACTCCCTCATCCAGAGATTTTCGTTCGCTGGCGTGTTTATAATGAACGCAGATATGGCTTTCTGCCCTGGCGATTTTCTTTTATGTACCTGATTTAGCTATTTAACGATACTGCTTTAAGATATTTCTATGTCGCTCATATTTGAATCTATACGAATAGGGGATTCAATGAAATGACCGCTGTCGATTGTGAAACAATTTTCGAAGCACTGATTTAAGAGTCGCGCACACTTTCTCCGTTGTCTGTAACTAAATGAGATACTGTGGTCTGACCTCCTAGAACTTCTCGTACGTACGACCAAAATTATGTTGATTCCTTTTTCAGTGAATCTGAGAGTATCTTGGATTGGTAGGCGTCAAATTCCTTACGCGCTTCATCTCTTGCAAACTTACGACTGTTTCTGTATATTAAATACTCGTTCGCGTGATCCCTACCAACTTGCTTAAGGTGCTTTATGCACGTGTGATGCCGTCTTTGTTTATTGAGCAAGGCGCGAAGGCACTGTTTCGGAGGGGCGGAAGCGGGCGATTGCATGTAACTGCCAAATTTGCCAAAATGTATCACGTATAAACTTGGAAACAAAGAAGCACGAATCCCGTTTCGGCGCACGTACGTTATGACAGAGCACACTAGTTCGACCGCCCTTCATATTGGGGGGGGAAGCTTCTGGTTTTCTCGGGAATCCTCTGCCATACAGCTGCATCCTAGCTGTACTTGCGGGCAAACACAGTGCTTATCCTCGCTTTCGAGGGACATCGAAGGCAGGATCAAGAGCATCTAAGCACCTACTGGCTTCGCGAACTAACAAACTCGAACTTTTATGACATTTTGGTTTATTTATTTCCGAGGTTATAATAGTGTAAAAATTGATTTCAATAGCGACGTACCCCGATACTTTCATTGGTACTAATAAAAGCCCACGTTTGTCCGTCCGTTTGTCTGTTGGTTGGTCACGCGTCTGGTGAAGAATTATGGTTTAACGCGAATAACTCGAGAAAAAAATCGAGTTATAGAAACTCTAAATTTGGCAGGAACGTTCGATTCACATATTTTAAGGTGATGACGAAAAAAGAATTTCCAAAAAAAAGTGATCAGCGGATCTAGAGTATTTACTTTTAATTTTACGAAGGGAAATCAAAATTTCAAGCTGTATAACTGCCTTGAATTTGAAGAAAGTTGTCAGCGAAGAGTGACCCAAATCAATAATATCTTTTCTTTATCTGAGCTGTCAAGTTTTGAAGATTGTTTGCTGAAAACTTTATTAAGTGTGTAGAGCGAATATTGAGGAAGTTGAATTTCATTTTGTCCTACATCAAGGAGTGTACGACGAACGGTTGTTGAGATACAAAATTAAGTGAAGGATTGGGCACACGTAGGTTTTTTATGTATAGATGATACCATTTTTACGTTGCTATGATAATAAACTTTTCTATTTGTTGATGGCGATGCGTATGTTGCCAAGGGTAATTTTAATTGCCCATCGATATTTTGTTGTCCATATAAACAGCCAAGAATTTTGTTTACTTATCGTATTACCATTGGACGAATCCTATCACGACGCGTTATAATTTATCTCAAATCAATTAATATGCGCACATATAAAATATTTACTCTAGTCCTACTTAAAATGCATTATTTAGATAACAAGGCCATCGATCCAATGGACCCGAAACGATCGCACCCGTAAAATGCTCTCTTCGCTCCTCGTTCAAAGGACATAGTACTTCGGAATGATGTTCGCAATTCAGGAAAAAGCCACGTGGCCAATATTTCAGTATGAATTCCCGAGCATTTATTCCTACTCGCGCTCCAATTGCCGCTTTCGCGTGTTCGCTCCACTTCTTAAAATTTCCTCTGTTCTTCATTTCCCCTCCCTCCCCTTCCCCTAACCACCCACCCCTCCTTCCCCTCTTTCTACTCGCATTTCAAACCATGTACCTGATCTAAAAACGGAATCGCCTCTTTTTTCTCATCCACTCCCTTTTATTTTCTGTTCCACTCTTCCGTTGTTCTCTCCCCTTCTCCCCCTTCCACCTCCTCCCCTCCTACTTCTCCCCCATTCCACCTTCTCCTTCCCCCTCCTTCACCTCTCCCCCTTATCCTCCCCTCCCCTTTCTTCCCCCTCCCCCTTCCACTTTCTTCCCCTTCTGCACTTATCCTCCCTTCCACCTTCTCCCCTCCTCCTCCACCTCCATCCCCTTCCACCTTCTTCCCTCCCCCTTCTCCACCCCTCCCCCTTATCCACCTCTCCCCCTTCTCCACTCCTACCCCTTCTCCCTCCTCCCCAGACCTCCATCCCTCCCATTTCTCCACTCTATTCTCCATCCCCTCCAATTTCCCCCCTCCCCTCCTCCTCCCCCTCCATAGCCCAGCTCCATCCTTTTTTCGTCCCTTTTCATTAAAAGAGGACACGATTCCTCTCTCAAATTTGCCTCAGTTCGGTTTTTTCATTTTGTGTGATCTCAATGTAATTGGGCTTTCCCTCTGCTTCGCTTCGTGAGTCTGATTTCGCGCCTCACTTTAATGTTTCTGCAAAAGGGAGAGGAAATGTCTCAGGATATAACGTTGGATTAGTTTTCGGAGCTTTTAAAGTTTTAAGAGGTGTTTTTTTTAACGATGCGAGTACAGTTTGGTGTTTGGGTGTATGTCGTCAGATATGATTGTTTTTTCACTCTCATGAAAAATTAACCGAATGGAATATTGAAGAATGTGAAGTGCTATTACTCGAAAACTATTGACGAAAATCACGGAATTTTTTTCCCGCTTCTCATAGTTCGCGTTGTAGGCTCATGTAAAGAGAGAAAAAGTTTCTTTTCTAGATCAAGAGACAAAATTGTTTCAATGTCTGGAAATTTGCGCGTCAGTTGCTTCCGGTTTTAAATTTTTAATGAAGTGTTTAATTAAATGAATTTGAAAGATGTTAAAAATTATAAGAAAACAAAATAATTTCGGAAACTGAAGGGAAACGTTCACCTTTTTAGCAACTTTTATAGTAACTTACCGCGATATATATATATATATATATATATATATATATATATATATATATATATATATATATAAGTATATATGTAAATAAGTTTTAAGGCACCGGAAATAATGTCTAATAACTCATAAATAAATTTGAAAGATGTTAAAAATTATAAGAAAAAATAATTTCGGAAACTGAAGGGAAACGTTCACCTTTTTAACAACTTTTATAGTAACTTCCCGCGATATATATATATATATATATATATATATATATATAAGTATATATGTAGATAAGTTTTAAGGCACCGGAAATAATGTCTAATAACTCATGAACGGCTGCTTGCATTTTAGTCATTCTTTCAATTTTAAAGAGTTCCACACATAAAGACTCAGTGTAATCGCCGTACAATATAATGACCCTAGTTCGATTCCAGGGACGTTTAATTCCCCCAAATGGATAACATGGGCGGAACCTTCTCAAATTTTTATCTCCTAAAGTATAAGTCGTAATTATTATATGCCCTTGGGGACTTTTTTTTGCTGCAAACGTTGTCCTCTATCTGACTAAATTTATTAATTGATACCTTACGGATCATACGTATCGCAGGGAGAGTAAAGTATGGATTTCTCATTGTTGGATCGACGGAAATGGCGTCTCTTGACTGTGGTGCCGTGAATGGCAAACGGCCACATACCTAACTACGTCCTACGTACGTACGTCCGACTCTTGAAGAATTTATGCCAATGTTTGGAGAAAAAGAAAATACCGTAAAATTTAATAATTTACAGTAAAATTATTGAATGAAACCGTTGAGTTCGGTTGGTGTTTCATCTTTACTCTATACACTTCCTAAAAGTTGTTAAAATAAAAAAAAAGTTGTTTGCTATAGGTATACACTTGTTTTGCAATTGCAAAATTTAGGTTGGATTATAATATCAATTTGTTTCCTTTCGTTATTTTCGCCTTCATCGTCCAAATTATTTTGATATAACATCTCCCCTGTCTTCTTATTCATCGTTTTTAAAATAAACATCATGCTTAGTTCTCATTGCTTTTCATTCTCATGTCTTCTTTTTTTTCTAGCACAGAGAATGTATTTGTTGAACGAAAGAGCCGATATAATTTTTAAGGCAGGGGCAAAATAACAGGACAGGAAAAAAGGTGGAGTAGACATAATTTTTTCCAACGTTCCGGAGTCCTGTGGGGGGTATAAACCTCAATGACCAGTCAATTTGGATAATATTATGAATGCTTGCACGTATGAAGTCCTTTTTACTTTCTCCATCTACGTAATGTGGAGAATGTATTTTTTTCATGGAAAAAATCGATTTCGAAATTTCAACGGAAGCTTTGGGGTCCCTAGAACACGGTTTGACTGTTTTCTCGATGATGATGTAGAAATTTTGTGGGAGCTCAAACTCAAACATTAATTATCAAATCAGCACAAAACTTTTTGCTTGAGATTTTTATTAGTAAACCAGAGTAATGCCCGTCAAGAATGACGGTAGGAAAGATACGATCTTTCAAACTATTTAGGGAGATCATATTAACATGAGAAACAGCGGTCTTGAAAATCGTTTCCCCCTCCCTCCCTCACCCTTCTCCCTCCCCCTCTCTCTCCCCATCTCTCCCCCATCCCTCTCCCTCTCCCCCACTCTCTCTCCCTCTATCTCGTATTAAAAGCAATCAAAGCAAGTTTATACCCATAAGGATTGAAATAACAATATGATATAGAGGTCTAACAATGGAATAGGTAGACAAGGCAACATCCCGTTAAAAATGGCAAAATTTCCTCAAACTGTGTGAATTAAACGTTTACATTGAGAAATTTCGTACTGTAGGGGGTAAAATACGAACAGAATAAGAAACTTTGTAATGTTTTCTTTAAAATGGTTCACATCCAAAGTTTGTACATCAATTATTTCTAATTTTAATCTAAAAAAGAATAAAAACCTGCATGTCGAAATGTCCATTTTTACGTGTTACCTTGTAGGAAATGGAAATTATTCCCTGGAGTCGAACCTGGGTATTTGATCTCGAGTTTGATACATTAAAACTTTTTCTTGTTATATCGTAATGCTATCCTGAAAATTTCATCAAATTCGGTTCAATCGTTTGCGAGATATTAAGCTTCAAAAAGCACTACATGACAAAGTGACACTGTGACACTTTTATTATCGTAGATGAAGATTTGAAAAGGTTTTAGCTGTAACTGATGAACCGAAAGTGAATGTTTATTCTGGTCTGTTTTCCGTTTTATCCCACTATCTCTTTTCAGACTCAATTGTCATAAATAGTTATAATTATAAAAATGTATATAATGTAATTTCCTGCAAGTATTTTAAGAAATATATTTTCACAAAACCGATAGTTTAAGAGATATTTTGACTTTTTTAAATAAATTTATGTTAAATACGTCGCTAAGTGATACCATTGTCTCAGTTGCTATGTTGAAATTTCTAATTGTTGATAGCGTCGCCAACGCTGCCAAAGGTCATTTTAAATGCGCATCGACATTTTTATCCTTAGAAAAATCTAGCAATTTTCTTTACTTGTTTTTTTTTAAAGAAAGGCTATTGAAAATGTTTTAAAAAATGATCACGAGTGTAATCGTTGATAATTATTTCTGATGGCGCTGATGTCTAGAGGAAGCACATTCATTGCTCTGTGTGAAGAGAGTCATGTGTTGGCCACATCAGATTTTTTATTGGAATATTACTTTTATTATTTATGTATTATCGCATCTCCGATCAAAATATACCACGACCTTCTAAAAGCGTGATATCTGCTTAACTAGTTTGAGGCAGGAAATTGGATTTTATCTTTCAAATCGGGGCCTTCCGTTCCCCTAAGGTCCGAAAACATTTCCTGTTAAATTCGCACGCCTCATTCGCATTCCCCACGTGCGCCATCGCATCAACTCCCGCCAACACATTCCCGAACACTGATAAAATCAAAAGAACCGACACGTGTTTACTTTTAGAATTTACATTCGGCGAATTAGCACCGAAGACGGCTGAAGGGCCGGCAGCCAAAATACGTACGCACCTTGGTTTTCGTAGTTTCGTCGTAGCTATTGGTGACACCGGAGGTAGCTACTTTTTTTTAATTAAAAAAAATGTTTAATGCATGAGAATCACTTCTTTGCGTTACGCTTTCGCCGCCCTCCTACTTTCTTCCAACTTTTCTCATTCTATCTTTCTCTCTATATGTATTTACTCCCCATCTTCCCTCCGATTCGCAGGATAAATGTTTTTTAATTACAGAGAAAACTTTGGGAAACAATTTATTTCACATAATTCTCCCCCAAATTCCTCATTTGCCAATTTGACTTTATCAAGGATCCATTAAAAACCCGAAATCTCCATTTAGTTCGTGTCCATGGTTACGTAAGTAAGTCCGTTGGTTATTTAACCGAGATAAATTCGTTTTTGCGACTCACGTCTTCTATTTTTTTTCTCTTCTAATAGTTTCTGTTAAATTTTTATTATCTCTCGCCTCTTCCTTCCTCTCTCTCTCTCTCTTTACTTCTCTCTTTCTGAGAAATATCTATCCCTCGCCTTCCACCGTATTTATCTATTTCTGTTGTTTCTTTAACATCCCACGCTTATCTTATAACCTCCCTTTCTCCCTCCATTCCTCCCTCCCTCACCCCCTTCCTTCCTCCCTCTCTCCCTTCTGTCCTCTTTGCCTTTCCCATTCTCTCTCCCTTCCTTCCTCCCTCCCTCTCTCCCTCACTCCCTCCATCCCTCTTTCCTTTCCTCCCTCCCTGTCTCCTTTCCTATTTCACTCCCTCTCTTCTTTTTTTACGTTCTCATACGAAGTATCGAGAAAGTATTGTTTTCGCGAAAAAATTCGACCTCGAGATTTTTACGGAAATACACGTTTTAGGTGTCGCTGAATCCGAAAAAGTGGTTTTTGCAATGCCCTCTGTCTGTCTGTCGGTCTGTATGTCGGTCTGTATGTCGGTCTGTATGTCGGTCTGTATGTCTGTCTGTCTGTCAGTCTGCCTGTCTGTCTGTTACTGGCTCTGGAGCCTAGACGGTAGAACGAAAATTAATGAAATCTCGTACTGAGCAGAGTATGATGAATAATTAAGAGTAGTTTATTCTACGCATTTTTAAAAACAATCCGATTTTCTCGAAAACGGCTCTAACGATTTTGATCAAATTTCGTACAGTTACTTGAGTTTACGTCTTCAATAATACTGTATAGTTCATATTTCTCAAAAAATGAATATAAGGCTAGTTTATTCTAGGCAATTTTAACAATAATTGGATTTTCTCAATAACGGCTCTAACGATTTTGATCAAATTTCGTACAGTTACTTGAGTACACATCTACAATAATACTGTGTATTTTATTTTTCTCAATGAATGAATATAAGGCTAGTTTATTCTTGGGCAACTTTAACAAAAAGTGGATTTTCTAAAAACAGGCTCACACGATTTTCATTTTCTAAAGATAACGAAACGACGCATTAGTACCTATATGAGAAAGTTTGTACAATTTATGTTGTACCGATTTTTTTTGCTTCCACTCCTTCAGTTCTTGTATACCGTGACGCCAAGTGAGTGTGTTAAACGTGGCCAGGCCGTGAAGCGTGACCAGAGCTCCATTTCATGTTGAGACTGTAAGGATCTATTCCATCCCTTCGCTTCCCCCATTCAATGTTCGAAGATGATTTGAAGACGTTGGACGACCTCCGGAAGTCATGGATTTGTGGGACCTGCCTAGCCCAGATCCGGTCCTTTCGCGGTGACGATACACCTATCCAATCTGCCCACCTTGTTTTACCGAGTGAATAAATCGGTGTAATTTTACGTAAATCTGCTTCAGGGGGTCAAGGAAATACACGACGAACAGCGTGCATTCAGAACATTTATTGCCACGTGGCAAGACAAGATCGGTGGGCAAACCCAATCTAATGCTTTAATTAACACAACGTTCCCCAAATAAATGGAAGACTTAATGACCTATTTGTTGAAAATGTCTCACTTAAAAACCTACTTACTGAATATGATTCTCGCTTAAACAGTATCGAGCAAGATCAAATAAGAAATGTTGTGAGATTCATGGTATTCCGTTTATAGAAGTCCTTAGTCTGTAAAACTGGGCTTGCTCTCGGCATTAAAGTGGACATCAATGACATTGACTACGCCTTTAGGATAAAATCGCGTCCGTCCTCACTTTCCAGTGGAGCCACTAGGTCCTCTCCAATCCTCATTCGTTTTGTAGGAGCTTTGCTCCTCGACTGGCTTCGTTCATGCTCGACGAACAAAACGAAATCTTTTCCTTCTGCATATTAATACGGAGCATGGTCCTCACAACTCCCCTATTTACGTGAATGAGTGTCTGACTCGATTCAATAGGAAGTAATACGCACTCGCAAGGAAAGATGGAAAACTAAAATTTTTATGGGTGTGGAACGGTAGAGTTTATGCGAGAAAAAGTGAAGATTGTGAGCTCATTGTTGCCGAAGAAGATTACATAGGATAAGGTGCCCTGTTTACGTTTGACTGATGAGCCATAATCTGATGAAATTCGTATATCCCTTGTAAACTGCCAATCCCTGCTATGTCATATAGATGTATTCAGATATTTTTTTAATATTTTCAATCTGCCGATATCATGTGTATGACTGAAACTTGGCTTAAGCCAAACGTCTTTGACGCGATGGTCAGGCTACCAGAATTCAATCTAATGAGGCATGACACGGTTGGTAAAAATTGATGTTGGGGTCGGCGCTTTCATCCACCTTCCACTTAAATTCTCTATTTCGGCCACTTCTCTTTCAATTTACTGTTCAAGACCTGAATCTGTCATAATTGAAGTTGCAGGGTTATAATCCACTATATTAATATTTTGCATTTTTATCGACCTCCTTAAGTCATCGCTGATTTTTAAAATAGCTTCTCGAACTTCAGTCCAACCTATAATACTGTTCTAATTCTCGGCGACATTAATGCGGATATGTTCTGAGAAAGCTTTGATAGCTCTTACCTGAGAAATTTCCTCTACTGAAACAACCTCGATTTTGTCCCATCTAACGCAACTCACCATACATTAAAAAGCCACACACTACACGATTTCTGTATAGTCGACGAGCTAGATAAAGTCTCGTCCCATTCTCAAACTCTGGTTCCCTTCCTTTCTGCTCACGATCAAATACTCATATCATATAAGTTCGAATTTTCTCATCCCCCCCGCTAGCTCCTTTTATTTACTTAAGACTTAAGAAACTTTGATGCTGTAAGTTTTCAAGAGGATCTGTTTGCCTTGCATTGGAGTAATGTTTTCAGTTCCACTTCAATGTACTCCAAAAGATAAACGTTCAACTCTTACCTCCTGGAATGCATTAATTCTCATTCCCCCAAACGTACCTCCTACCCTAAGCGCCCTTCTGTTCCGTGAGATATGAGAAAACATATGAAGAAAAGAAATGGACTTCATTGTAACTTTATTCGCACAAAAATCCTAGTATCTATAAACTTTTTAAAATATCTCGGAATGAAGTTCAAATGCTGATAACCGAATCAAAGCGTCTCCACTATTTTCTCACGTCTGACTGACAATGAGCCAAATCAGGTATGGTGTGAACTGAGGCATCTTGGTCTCTTTCGACAGAGAGACAATTCCATTGCACTAAACTTGACAGTTGACCTACTAAACAATTATTTTATTTCATTCTCCATCTCTTCTCCCGCAAACAATGTTGTCCCTCTCCTTATCAGTTCTATTGATCCTATCTCCCCCTTTAACGATGTTAACTTTTATTTCCAGGACATCACTCCTAATATCTTAAGCAAATTCCTATTCCACTCAAAATCCTACACCAGGGTTATCGGCCATATCTCTGTCAGTTTCATAAAAAAATAACTTCTGGCAACATTTCCGGTTATCCTAGAATTCTTCAATCATTCAGTATTGTCTTTCGAACACCCCACTATTTGGAAATCATCATTAGTTCGACCGGTTAAAAAAGGTGAAAAATACCTCCCCTCCTTCAAATTATCGTCCCATCTCAATTTATGTGGGATCTCTAAATCCTTAGAGCGTATTGTTTACCAACAAGTATGTAACTGATCATCTCCCTCTAAAAAAAACACTATTTATCTGGGTTTCGTAAGGGCTTTAGCACAGAGTCCGCTCTGCTTAAAGTAACGGAAGATAAAATAATGGTCTCTATCCTAACGCTATTTGATTTTAACAAGGCCTTTGATCGGGTGAACCATGCCAAACATCTTCAAAAAGTGAGAAAATTAAACTTCTCTGGTTCTCCGTTAAGTTGGTTTAATTTATAATTGAAGATCCGCCGTCTGTCAGTTCAGGATTCAAATGGCCATTTATCCCGGTGGGTCTCAGTCCTCCATGGTGTCCCCTAAGGCTCTGTCCTGGGTCCACTTTTGTTTTCCCTATATATTCCCGATCTCCCCAAATGCATTACTCATTGCAAATATATGTTATACCTACGCCGACGACCTCTCAAATTTATTGCCACTGTCATCCTTGCGAACTACAATAAACCGCCTTTAAAGTTAGTGACGATGTAGCCACAATTTCCGAGTGGACTAATAAAACTTTTATTAGCTTAAATGACAGTATCACTAAATCAATTATAGTTGGTACCTCAAGGTTAATAAATAAAATTAACTTTGATCTTATTCCGAAAGTTAAAGAGCCCATGACTCAATTATAAAATTCTCAAACGATAGTGGGAACTTAGATGTTACACTGAGTAATAACTTATCGTGGCGTGATCGTATCAATTACATTTATGATAAAAGTAAACATGATGTTGTATCAGACTAAAGTGAACAAACATTTTCTTCCAATCACCACCAGGAAGCGGTTGGTAACTTATTTAATATTTCCTAGTCTAGACTACTGCTGTTTTGTTTACAGTCACCTCACAGAAGAACTTAATTTTAAGCTTCAGCGGATCTTAAATACGTGCGTTCGCTTTATATTTAGCCTACAAAAAGATGAACATTTAACTCCTTATCTTAAAAAAGTTAAGTTGCCTAAACGTAAATTCAAGTCGCAAATATTTTCTGGGATAATTTTTATTCTCCACTTTTAAAAATAAACTGCATGTGTATATCCTGGACATGCTGCCCAAAAGACGGTCTCACAGTGCCATGGCTACAAGAATTGACCCTTAAAACTTACGTAATTCCCCAGTCACCGGAATTCGATATTCCAAAACTCGTTTGTTGTCTCAAGGTCGAACCTTTGGAATACCTTGCCGTCTGACCAAATATGTTCTCCCTCACTGTCTATATATAAGAACCAAAATGTATAGCATATTGCTTCATGAAACTTAAAATTCGTGTCTAGTTTGTCCCTGTTAATATCTTTTATGTTATTTATTTTTTTCTGGGATGATTTATATATGTATGTTTATGTAAACGTATGTATGTATATATACCAAATGTGTGTGTGTATATATATATATATATTTTTTTTTGTTGATACATTCGTTCCCGCACTCTTTATTGAGATGCGTTATGTTGACATCATGTCCTATGGGACCTTGTCCCGGAATGATAAATTTGTATCAATCACGCAATCAGTTCTTTCCTATCCTCGCCCTCTCTCTTCCCACTCTTCATCTCCCTCTCTCTCTTCCCTCTATTCGTCTCTCTCTCCTCATCTCTCTCTCTCTCTTTCTCTTCACATTTCTCCCTCTCATCTTCTCTCCCTCTCACTCTTTTCTCCCTCATCTCTACCTCCCTCTCCTCATCTCTACCTCCCTCTTTTCTCTTTCCTCGTCTCTAATTTTATTATTGTTTGCCTATCGCTTAAAGGAAGATGAAACCTAATTTGCATGAGCTTTGGAAGGGGTGTACCTACTGATTCGTTGATCAAAAGAAATCGGATTCATTAAATGACAGGAAATCAGTATGCGCAGGAAAATGAATTCCGAGGTAGGAAACACTCCCAGGTAATTTTGACGCGAACACCGTTGTCCCTGATCCGTTTTCTAGATGAGAATGAATGAATGAATGTTTTTTTTTTACCTTTTATCTGCAGATAAATTATATTCCAACTAGCGAAATCTCCCGCCTTGGTATAGCATTTGTGATCAGTTCCCATTTTAAAGCATTTGTGTCGTTTCCGTGGCATTTAACATTTTCCGTTGTAAAAAACCTATAAAAATACATTTTCCTTGATGAAAAACTTAAATCGACTAACAATAAGATTCGGTTTCTGTCATTGAAAAGTGTACATTTGGTTTTTTCGGCATAATCCCTGTTTTTATTTCGCATCTTCATTCTATGTAACTTAAAATTGCAAAATAATTAAAGCCTGCACGTCAAGCAATCGATTTTCACGCGTTATCTCATGAAAAAAATGCTAATTCTCTCTATAGGCTGAATTGACTACTCCTAGTTGACCAAACCTTGACCATTCACAAAGTTAAGATGCAAATAAGAACCTTACCAAATTTGGCCGTTCTAGATCTTATAATAGTTCGGGCGTGCAGAATAAGACACAAACATTCGGAAATATACATACATATATAGATTATTTTCTGTACATTTTGATTTTTTGATACTCTCGCATATCGTTTATTCTCCGAATTTTCTTCATCAAAATCTGATATAGCAATTAAAAAAGCGGCTGTTGTGTGTGACATCGCATGAAGCTGGAGAATGAGAAAATACATTGATTCTAAAAATAGGACATTAATTTCCTTTTTCGGGAAACTCAATTCTCAGGAGTAGAGAGCGTCGTCGTCCAATATTTCTCATTCCGAGGGCCGTTCTCCGTTTCGATTATCCCCGTGATATTTTTGTTCTTTATCTTATATTTCGCGGAAAAATTGCGTCTCCCACCTTAAGCTGGTACTTTAAAGCAGATTTTCCTCTACAAATGATCTGTGTGTGGACAGGTAGTGCCAATGCTATATCTCGTTAACATTAACCTGAAAACTTAGTTGTTTTGACGGAAGTTAATGAAAATGCATAGGGAGAGTGTTTTTGCTCGAGTACCGTGAATTAAATGGAAGTATGTTTCCAGAATAGCATATTCGTGGATACAAACGTTGTTTAATCGATGCGGTCCTTTCAGTCGCTTGAAATTTGTAAAGATGAATATTATTCCCCTCCTCTATCCATTCATGTTTCCCATTCAATGTATAGGCCATAAATAATGCTAATGCATTACTGCTCAGTGTAGAGTAACTTTAGACTCTTTTTCTTTAAACTCAGCATCTGACGCAACTATAGCGGTTCCTGCTGCTTCGAACGCCGAATTACGTAATTCCTCGAATAACGCGATAGTTACGTTTGTGAAAACTTGCGCGCTAAGCGAAAACGTGTTAGGTGGAGTCAATATTCCTATTAAAATGTGTAATGGAAAACAGGGGGGTTGCGTTTTCGGTCTTCGTTTCACACACACAATTTGTCGCGAATAACATTTTCTACGATCTTTTTAACATACGTAATTTACATAAATTACGTTTTGAGGAAGATACTTTGGGGAAAATGGCAATAGTTATAGGGATGAACTCCCACTTCCGGCAAACTGATCGTTGATATAATGCGCGAATCGTGATTATATTATCACCGTAGCGTTGTATTGGTGTTACGTCCTATTCGCATGAAATAATATTTTGTATTACTTTGCGAAAATGCTACGGTATGTAAAAATTACACACCCCTATTAAAAGGACATTACTACTCTGTGGTTTACTCAACTAATAAAAATAGTCGACTGTAGATTGTAAGCATCAATTCGCCACGAATTAACTGCCCATTCGCCACAAGCGGGGAGTGGAGATGAGGGTGGACACCACTGATTTACATCAACTTAACGGCACTCTGCGAAGGACTAGTCTGCCACTCGACTTTTTGCGCGCTATATCGGGGATGGCCGCTTTATGTGAAAAATGTTCACTAAAACATAATTCGCTTTATTGCGAAAACGCGCTATGCGGGCGCGCGTTATACGAGGAATTACTGTCTTGTTACCTTTATATTATCTGTACTACGAAGAATAGGAGAGGAGTGAACGATTATACAGAGTTTCAGAAAGAGGAAGGCGAACTGGATTGGGCATTGCATGAGGGGAGAGAGAGCATGATTAAAGAAGTACTAGAAGAGAAACTGGATGGAAAAAGAGAAAGAGGTAGGAAAAGGTGTCAGCTGATAGACAGCTTGAAAGGGAAAGACATGAAGAAGACTGCGGAAAATAGGAGTATGTGGAGGACCAAGTTTAACCATGAATAATCACGGACCTGTCTACGGACAAACTACCTATGATGATGATGATTATCTGTAGGTATACTATTTTATCCCGCGCTGCGTTTTTTGCAACGACGGTACCTTACGGCGGCTGCTTTTAGGTAAAAAGGGAATGTGCCTTGTCCTACCATCTTGTGGGTATTGGAGATGACTAAATCTGTTTATTTCGGAAGGATGTCAAATGTTAGGTAATCGATCAAGTCATTAAATCTTGTTTTACTATTCGTTCGTATGAGTTTCTTTTTAAATAGATTTCATCACATCCCACCGTACTAACAACAGTTCAAGGCCGGGAAAAGAACTTTCTTAGGTCAGGTCAGGCGACGCAGAAAACATCTAACGTACTCTTTACGTCACGTTCGAAATCTTCTCTTAAAAAACTCGATTAAGGACTCGGAATTCGGCCTCATAGGATAGTCCAAACTGCTAGAGATAACTTTTAGGTAGGTTTTGCCGCTCACCGGTTTGGTGAGTTACAGGGTAACATGTAGATGTAGACGTAGATCCGGTTCGTACCGCTTTTCCGCCTCTCTTCACTTAGCGATCTGAAGGATCCTATCTCTTCCATTTCGCCCTCCTCCCACCCCTCGTCCCCCCTCTCCCCTAATCTCCCCCCTCGCCCTCCACCCTCGCCCTCCTCAATTTCCCTCCCCCTCGCCTTTCCCCCTCTCCCTCCCCAATCATCACCCTCCTCTCCCTCGCCCTCTCCCCTCATCTCCCCCCCTCTCGCCCTTGCCCCTTTCACGTGCCTCTAACACTTTAATTAATCCTCGGTCAAAGGCCTTGGGTGACCGAGGAAGCTTCTGCTAATTGCGTTAGCGTCGTCCGATGGCCGAAGGGAGACGGAGGAGGGCGAAGGGACACACACAAGGTTCGCGAGGTAAAGTGACGTGCGAGATAAAGAGAGAAAGTGCGACGAAGAGGAGAGAGACATGACGCTGCTGCTGGTTTTGTTGGGAAGACCGGCAGCAAGCGTCGAATGAAACTGCGATTTCCTCAAGTACTTGGAGCTGCCGAAATTACTTCTTTCGCTTACGAATAAGCAATTGCCCTCGTCTATGAACGCGAAATGACGAAACAGATTAACTTTAAACCGAACCAATGAAACAAACTCTTAAATGTTGACACGAAAATATCGAGGTATACTTTTCGCAAGCTTAACTTCAAAACACGATAACTAAACATTAAGAAATTGAACCAGAAATAGTACGGTGTTTCAGAGTTTATAATCCAGCTCACCAATCCACAACGACAACGCCACAACACGCTGTCCGACGTAGATTCCGTCATATCCCAACGCGAACATTCACTCGTCGCCACGCTTACCAAAGGTGACGAGATGGGCGCCGCAGCGCCAACGGACGGTGGAGTAAACATCCCGGTTACCCTTTGCTTAGGTTCTAACTTCGAATACTTCCGCATTACCCAATTGTCAGTATTTCATTTTCATTTACAAATGGCTGTATTTTAGTGAAAAACGAATAAAATACATTTTGTGATTTCCCCGCGACGTTCGTACTATTTTTTTTTGGAGCCGATGGTTCTTCTGATGCTGTCTACAAATGCTCCATTTTCAGGAATGTTCCTTTTAGTATATCTTTCCAAAGAAATTTTTCTATTTTATATATTATGATTGGTTTTATTCATAGCGATAAGTATGATAGTTGTCAGATACCGATAATTATCAAGAGTGTTTGGTGTAGATTGGGTAAAGATGGCTCCAAATAGGTATTCTTATGATCGCTGGTGTAGATTATATTTTAAACTAGCAGAAATTCCCGGCGTTGCCCGGGGAAATTTGGTTCAAATCCGATTGGAATTCTAGATGATTAATGGTATTTAAGAATTCACTCGGCCGCCGTTTTGAATAAAACGGGAAGAGAGAAACAAAAACCGATTACGAATTATTCCTGGGAGCCCTCCACAATCGTACCAAATTTGATTCAAATCAATAATAGTAGGACTTGGGAAAATACACGTCCCCGCCGTCCAATTACGGATAAGGAAGTAGACGCTTCCCACCTTTCTCACTGTGTATAAGATGTGGAGTTACCTGTTCTTTGAGAACAGGAAGTTTATGAGAACAGTTATTTTATTGAACAGTTTAGGCATCAGAAGTTCGAAAAGAACTGTCCCGTTCTTTCTAGTTGGCAATGCATTAGCATACAAAGTTATTTTGCTTTTTATACAATTAATATAAAACATTTCGGATTAAAAAGTAGCCTACGACCTCCCTATTTGTGAAGAAGGTATTTGTTGAAAGTTTGATTATTCAAGCTTTAACGGTTTGGAAATGTATAGATGCACATACAAATCAACTTTCATAAATATATAGGAGATTGATCTTATACTTGTATTGAAAGTGACAAATATCTAATTTGAACTTCCTAAGTTAATTTACTCGAGAGTTATCGTCGAAAAACTAAATCGATGCCCCTCCAAACCCCAACAAATTTTTTTTTGAGTTACACCACACCTACTATAATATATTTTGAAGGGTGTGTTTGTTGGTTTGTTGGATTGTTCATGGAACTCCTCCTAGACGATAAAATCTAGAATAACCAAATTTGGTACGATTCTTCCTTACATACTAACTTAGTGAATGGTCAAGGTTTTGTTTCTGTCCGTCACTTTGATTCGAAATGGCGAACGATTTAATTATCGAACTTCACATATTTTGCTGCGTCCTGCAACTGAAATACAGGGATGAGTGTAGACTACTTTGAATTTGCACTTTAAAATTACTTAAAATCACGGTACGAACTTGAGACTTGAATACTTCTTTGCGGGAAAGGACAAAGTTTATTTTTATTGAAGATAGATTCCGAATTGTGGTTTAATTCACGTAGAAATGCGGTTAGAATCAATAAAATGTGTGATTTTATCAGTTTTATTACAATACCAATTATAAGCTACCATGACAACTCCGATTGTCGCCGAAATTGAATTCCAATGTATTTATATTGAGACTATATAGTCCCTTCTTACATTTAAAAGAGAGAGGGAGGGAGCGAGGGGGAGGGAGGCGGAGAAGGGAAGGAGAGGGTGGAAGGGAGGGGGAGGGAGTTTATACGTTATTTTCGATTTTTCACAGTGCAAGATTTTCTTGCATCATTCATCTAAATAGGAAAATGCGGAGAGGTTTTCTTCATTTTTGCTTTATTCGACGGTTATAACTGTGTACTATCTTATTCTTGCGATGCGTATGTTTTAGATTCACTAAATCCGTTGAAATTCAACGGGCACTCCAGCTAGTAGCCTATATTTAATACTGGACCAGTCTAAAGATACGCTGCAAGTTTCATAAAAATTCGACCAGTCGTTTTTGCGTGGTGCGGTAACAAACAAACAAACAGACAGACTTTTTCCTAAAATATTTACCCAAATTGTTTAACTAAAATATTTCTTATTTATACTTCTTCGATGTAATCACCCGTTAGCTTGAAATCAGCGACTTCTCTTACGGGTACCCCCCCCCCCCCCCTCAAACCCCTCCTCCCCTTGGTCTGATTTTGATCGTCTATAAACTTGATCTTATACTTATATTGAAAGTGACAAATATCAAATTTGAACTTCATAAGTTAATATACTCCGAAGTTATCGTCGAAAAACCAAATCGATGCCCCCCAAACCCCCAATTAAATTTTTTTTTAGATACACCACATAGTCTATATTTTAAGTTGGACCATTCTAAAGATACGCTGCAAGTTTCATAAAAATTCGACCAGCCGTTTTTGCATGATGCGGTAACAAACAAACAGACAGACAGACAACAATTCTGTAAACTGGTTCAAACGTCTTCTTGTGATGCAAAACACAAAAAAAGTTAAACCCCGACAAAAAAACAAATGTACAGACAGAGGTTACAATTTTATTTATATAGATTTCGATAAGCAACTGTCAAAACTTAGGGTGATTAATCAAGATGGAATCATTATAGTAAACTTGCCCTTAATTGATTGGGAGAACCTATGTTTCGAATCTAAAGGTAAAGAACGCGAATTCTGTGTGGCATTAATCGAAACATTCTTCGAGCACTCTCTGTTTCAATTAGTCAGAAAGCCTATTCTAAATTTATTAGCAACCAACGTCTCAGAGAGGATAAACAAAGTCTACATTGAGGATGGAATAAGTGATCGTCTCGCCGTGTACGCGGAGCTTAAGTTAAAGATCGAGAGACACTCTTGAGCCTCAAATAGAGATTTATATATTTGGCGAGGCAGAATTTCAAAGCCTCAGGTCGCGCCTAAGAATTTTTACCTAGCATCCGTAATACGACTGAACGATCAGGTACTGAGTCATAATGGACAACCTTTAAGGATATAATTCTAGAGGGTGTCGATAGCTATATTCCAATTAAAATGACGATCGACAATAAATAGCATCGTTGGTTTAATAAGGAAGTTAGGAATGCTCGTAGGCGTCAGAGAATAAGCCATGCGAAAATAAGAAATATATCTTATACAGCATCCGACGTGCATAGAGCAGCTTAAGTTCAGAAGTATAAAAGGGGTCCAAAGTCGAAGAGGCGTCAGAGCCACGTTAAAGCGACGGATGTTATGGAAGGGCCGCATAGTAATTACAATTGTTTAACGATGGCTAGATTTCGTAAAAACTAATTTTACCTGGAAGATTGGACGTCATTTTTCGTCATTAAAAGTAACACTTTAGAAAACGCGTGGTTTTGGGCATTTTGAGAAACGTAGGAATGAACGCTTTTAACAGCGGCTTCCGCAAAATGGTGTGTAAATCAACGTATATTGGCACGTTTCTGTACGGCTTTCTTGTATCTTTTCTAATTTTACAAATATGCCGATTCGTGCAATAATTTTTTATTTAACTACAAAACGTCCCGATTTTTTATGTAACGATATTTCTCCGTATTTTTATAGAAATAACTAAAGTGATAAATTTCGTTAATTATTCACGAGCTCACTTCGTTTCAGGTGAATGCTCAGCACAATTTTTCTAGCAGTTTCAATCTAGCCTGCAGTCCACGTTCGTCTAACGAAGACCTTTTCAGATTTCCCATAAAGGACATGATGCTTTGTTTGCTGTCGTACTTTCTCTTTACGAATCTAACTGCTCTGCGCTGCAACTTTTCTATTTCATTAATGTGTCTTTTTTCCTAAGAATCTCACACAGCTGGCGCATATTCGACCTGCGGTCGAACCAAGGATAAATAACATAATTCCTTCACTTTTTCCTAGCTATTTCGAAATATCCTCCCTATAAAGGCCAGATTTTTGTTAGCGGCCTCATCTGTTTACATTAGTCGTGAAATGCAATGATATCAGTTAAAGGCAAGGGAAAAATTTATTGGTTGTATTCAACGAAAGGGAGCGCGTTTCGTGAAACGTAGATATGGTAGGCAAGTAAGCGTCACGAGCCTAAGGCTATAGTCGTCCATTGGATGCGTGTTCGTCCGAAATCAATTCGTCAGAAAACGTGCTAACCATTTCGTACAATTTCGGACGATGAGGGAGTGTCCACTGCCTGCAGTTTACGCGCGAATGGCATTTTCACTTACCAAGATGGAACGTTCTGAACTATTATTTTAGAAAATTCTTTCCTCGTTAAACGTGTGATGGCCAAACGAAGAACAATTTGGGCGATTTTATTAAAAAGAAATTCACTATGGGAATTTCATCACTTATTTAAGGATCTAAAAGATGATGAGGCGAAGTTTTTTTCGTATGAATCAAGAAACATTTCAATAAAAACAGAAAAAAAGCAAAGTTCCGGGAGGTTTCTAGGAGGAGGCTATCAACAGATTCAAAATCGCACGAATACTTGCGAAAATCCCAACGGAATGGGATCGTTCGCACTTCGCAACTACTCGTCCGAAAACGCATGTATGAAATGGCGTCTAGTGCACGACCTTCAATATATTTCAATTAGATGGGACTGTTGGCGCGTTTACGCACGTTTTCTGACGAATTGAGTTCGGACGAACACGCATCCAATGGACGATTAGCCTAATAGAGGAGATTGGATGGGAGTCTCTGGAGAAATGGCTAGAAAGGTCTAGGCATAGGTTATTGCAGAGATAGGAAGACTTTAATGATGGATTATCAGGTGTAATTAAGAGCCCAAGTTACGTAGGGATACTTCTTCCCTAAGACGATAAAGGAGCACAACAAGAAAATAAGATGATAGGTCGGAGATAATCTCCCCCTGCCACACACCAATTGCGGTGGCTTGCAGGGTATTTATTCAGATTCTGAAGCGTCCGTCCGTCCCCTTTTTATCTCTTGAACAGATTGTCAAGGAGAAATACTGTTAACGCAATTTTGTTTCTATCAACTAGGAGACCCACGGAATCGTTTGCGGAAGTGTCCTGGGTTCGACTCCAGGAGACAATTATATTTTCCCATAAGTTTACACGGGAATTTCGATTTTTCCGAATGCAAGGTTTTTCCTTCATTCATCAGAATCCGTAAATATGGACCGATTTCCTTCATTGTTACTTTATTCCACGGTTAAAGTTATACAGCATCTTATTCTTGAAACGTTTACATGGTACACGGTGGAAGCTTTCTGAAATACTCAATTGCTTTATAATTTTTTCGTACTCTTTCCGGGCGTTGCCAAGGCGACCATCATTGTTGCTTCCGATTCAGTTAGCGTCAATTAAACCTTGTAATAGACGAAATAAAAGTGTTATTCGCTTCGCACTTTCGTTTAAGCATCGAAATTATTGCTGTAGAAACGTAATACTTTATAAATAGCAACGTAAATATTTACGGATAATTATTAAGTTACTTGGATTGGGAAGGGTTTCTAACGATTGATCAAAGCAATTGAATTTTATTTCATCGTTTGAATGCTGGAATGTTACCTTTTTATAAGTAAAACTATTATATCATACATCTATAATGCTTATTAACGTAAATAGGCTCACGCATAAATTTAAAATTAGACGAGAATAGGGACGTACGTTATTTTTTTTAAACATATTGAAAGTTACATGGTTATCTTCTCTTCGTCGATAATCTATATATAAACCGTTGCGTTGATTGTTATACAAAAAAGAAAGGACATATATTTCAATTAAAATGAACAAAGAAAATTATAGACGAAAGTGCGCGATCAATTACTGTGTAGCATTAATTTCATCTCTAATATGACTTATAATATGCAGATTTCCGAATGACTTCGCAGGACCTTTTGCGAGCACCACTAGTAAGGTGTTAAATAGTTAATTGAAGGAGAACCCTAAAGCGTTTTAGTCCTATGCAAAGGAGGTCCGGGGTAAAGGCCCTACCGCACTATCCCTGCGTGATGACTGGATTTCCGTTATTCGTGATAGCGTAGAGAAAGCCAGCCTGCTACACGGACATTTAGTGCAATCATTTACAACCGTGAACGATCAATGTGTATATTACGCACCCGCTTTGAAGAACGACCTGATTGCCCCGACATAGCACTTTCTGAGGGGGGGGGGGGGATAGCAAGGCGATGAAGTACGATTAGAGCTAACAAATCCCCGGGCCCCGATGGAATTCCTGTTCGTGTTTTCAAATAATTAGCCGAAGATGTATCACCATTTCTTGGAATAATATTCGACGAATCTGTTTACCGCGGAGAGGTCCCGAAGGACAGGAAGTTAGCGCAGGTAACTCCAATTCATAAGGGCGGCGACAAAGAGAACCCATAAATCTACAGACCGATTTCCCTAACTTCAATATCGTGCAAGATGCTTGAGCACATAATCGTTAGGAACTTAATGCGATTTATTGATAGCACAGTAATCCCCCGGTATCCGCGAGTTCCGTATCACGTGTGCGCGAGCTGTACTCTATATCCTGTAACCCAGCATCCGCAAGCAAGGTCCGCGAAGCTCTCGAACAGGTAGGTTACTAATAAAGTACGCAGAAACGCGAGGTTATTGTAATATACATATTTTAGTTTCTTCTCCCAGGTCAAATACACCGATTACAATAATTTGTCCTATACAATAACATTTCTTTCATAAGAATGGGCTAAAAACAATGGTGATAATGGTACATGGTTATAAACCCTCCCAGACTGTAATTAAAAATATTTAATCCCACAACATTTTGTTGTATTATTTAAAAAATAATTATAAAATGATCTATTTTTTAAAGGCGCGTAGAGGTAGCTTATCCCTAAAATTATAATGTAAATATAGTGCCCGGTATTCGACAATTCGCGAATAACGGGGGAGAGGTGTAATTAGACTATTGTGACCACGGCTTGCGATACTCGGTCGATCTATTTGTGAATTACCTTTTGAGAAGCGGAGAAAATAATAGCCTGTTCGATGCCGTCTTCTTAGATTTTAGGAAAGCCTTCGATAAGGCATCTCGCAAGAATTTTATGACTAAATTAGAAACCTTAAGTGTTAATTCCAAAATTATTAACTGGATCCGTGAATTTTTAAATCATATGAAGCTGAAGGTTGTTATACATGGGAGGCCCTCGAGCTTAGTGGAGTTCGACTCTGGTATTGTACAGAGTAGCGTGCTTGGTCCGTTATTATCTCTTATTTATATAGACTATACCAGCTCAGTAGTTAGAAGTAAAACTAGACTTTTCGCGGGAGACACCGTCCTTTATAGAGAAATAACCATTTCGATCAGTGTCTTCAAATGATTTAGAAGCTATTTCAGCGTGGTGTAAGGAATGACAGCTAGAAGTAAACCAAAAGAGAAGCTGCGTTATCAATTTTTGGAGAACCAAAAATAGCTCGCTATATGTTTACTATTCGTTTGAAGAAGTGAGAATTCCAGTTTCAGATTCGGTTAAATATTTAGGAGAGACACCCACAGTCGCAGAGTGATATGTGCCGCTAACAAAAAGCTGGCCTTTATAGGGAGGATATTTCGAAATAGCTAGGAAAAAGTGAAGCAATTATGTTATTTATCCTTGGTTCGACCGCAGGTCGAATATGCGTCAGCTGTGTGAGATTCTTAGGAAAAAAGACACATTAATGAAATAGAAAAGTTGCAGCGCAGAGCAGTTCGATTCGTAAAGAGAAAGTACAACAAACAGAGCATCATGTCCTTTATAGTAAATCAGAAATGGTCTTTGTTAGACGAACGTGGACTGCAGGCTAGATTGAAACTGCTAGAAAAATTGTGCTGAGTATTCACCTGAAACGAAGTGAGCTCGTGAATAATTAACTAAATTTATCACTTTAGTTATATCTATAAAAATTCGGAGAGATATTGTTACATAAAAAATCGGGACGTTGTTTAGTTAAATAAAAAATTGTTGCACGAATCGGCATATTTGTAAAATTAGAAAAGATACAGGTACAGAAACGTGGCATTCTACGTCGATTTACACACCGTTTTGCGGAAGCCGCTGTTAAAAGCGTTCACTCCTACGTTTCTCAAAAACTCTCCTCCAAATTCTAACGCGAAAACGCACTGACGCATTCCCAGGCAAAGAATTCTTCCCGATTAACGCACGTACACGCGCAAGCACGCAGCCTTCGATTTTAATTTTCCTTTCCCCAAAACTCATCTCGCATTAAGAGAGAGACTCCATCCATCATTGTCCTCCAGGCGAGCGCTCCCTCCCTCCGCCCCCGGCCCCTCAACCAGTCGATCGCCATCGACCGGTCGATCTTTGGCCCTTTTAAAGTCGATCGCTGAATCTTGCCTCAGCCCTATTACTTTTTCCATATACGTAGTATAGAGAAAGTATTGTTTTCATGAAAAGAATGGAATTCGTGATTTCAACGGAAATGCACGTTTTGAGGTCCCCTGAACACGTTTTGACCGTTTTCTCGATGGTGTCTGTGTGCGTGTGTGTGTCCGTATGTGTATGACAGAAATTTTATGTGCGCACTAACTCAAAAACTATTCATCAGATCAGTATGAAATTCTATATTTATAATTTTATATATATTCTTAAGATTTAAAAAGATTTTCATAACAATCAGTAAACCGGAAGTATCGGTCCCTATCGCCGTATTTAATTGATTTTAGTTGACAACTTACGTATGGATAAAGTCATGTGTTGGGCATATCAATTTATTATTGAATCAAGTGAAAAATGTTAGCCAATATAGATTTTGAACTTACAGTTGGAACTTTTTTTTATCGAGCTATCCAGGCGATTTTATAATTGTTCATAAATTAAGAGCAATTGGAATGCATACATCAAATAATACAGATATCTCTCGATATCAGCTCTTACAGCGAAACGCGAGAGTATCGTTTTTTGTCGATCCTCTGAGTATGCTTAAGTGTAGCTCGATTCGTGGCGTTCCAGTCCTGAATTATTGCAAAAGGCAAACGTTTGAGGCTAACTGCGACTTTATAGGTAATTTGATTAACTAATTCAAGTTATGTTTTGGTTGATTTATTGTCTCTATATGTATTTATTCAATGGCCGTTTTCTTCAACTTCTAATAGCTTACGACTTGATAATACATTGAATTATTCGGGCGGTTAAAATTTTCATCAATTTTATTTTTACTAAAATATTTTCTTATACAGAACGAACAGAACTCGAATAAAAAGTTGTTTTAAATTAAATTGGTTGGACGCGTTAAGCAGGATATATCATTTTATGACGTGATTTCGATGTCTCTAAAAGATGAGGAGAAATTTGCGAGGATCTCCCCCCCCCCCCCCCCCCCCCCTCTGCTCCACAGTATTTCTGGTATCAAGGCTCACTCCGCTGGATCGATCCTCGTTGAATTTAAAAACGAATAGTATATCTTGGGTGCTGATAGGTTGGAGAATCCTGATCTACGCCTCTCCAGTAAAGATGGAGGGAGGATAGGACATGACAGCCTGCTCGTGCGGGACTGAGGATACAAATCCAAGTTTTCTTTTGCGATCTCATATTGATTTAAAACGGTTTGCCAACCTATTAAAAATGATATTGCCGGTAGAGATTCCTTCTGGAGGCCGCATTGGAAATTGCCAATGCTTCGGCTGTCCGCACTCAAGTTGAAATCGGAAGTTATCCAGGGAATGAAAATCAATTTTTAATGTTTTATTATCATAATTATAATAAAAATATTGAATTTCTGTGTTAAATTACACGAATATCTTTTTCTCAGGCCGCACAAAACGCACTCGGGGGCCGCATACGCCTCGCGAGCCGAGCGTTTCCCACCTCTGGTTCAAAGTATGGCGGTAGATTTCCATTAGGTGTTATCGCGTCAAAATGATGAACTTTGCATCTCTAACCCCTTTTAAACATAAATCGGATATCATAAGACATTTGATTCGATTCCAGGTTGGTTTATTTTCTCAGTTTGACTAACACGGATACGAGTGTAGCATATTATTGATTTGCATTTTAATATTACTTAAAGCATAGTACGATCTCAAGATTGGAACGGTTCCAGGCTTGAAGGAACAAAGTTTATGTTTTTGAAGAAAAATTTCCAATCCTTTAGGATTTGGTGCAAAAATGTGCATAGAATCAGAAAAAACGTCATTTTTCAGTTTTTTTAAATAATGAGAAATGAATAAGTTACCACGAAAGCTCTCTCATTGTCGCTGCATTTTGAGAGTACACTGATTTTCTGAAATTATGTGTATATCCTTACTTTCTGAATGGGTTTTCCGTTCGTCCTTTGTTTTTTCGATTATACATCTACTATAACCTGGAAGGTTTTTTTTACAATTCACGTAATGCAATTTTATACTTTGATTATTTACCGTTCGTCTATTTTATGTCAGTACGTAAGACTTTATATATTTAGGGCAACTAGGTGGTGAAGGAAACCCAGCGAGCACTTACCAGAAGGAGAGGGCCTCTGGGGAGTCGGAGAGATACATTTGTAGACGCTGTTGGAGCTTTCGGGATGATCACTTCGTCAGCGCGCGTCTAAAAAGATGTGGCGATTTTTTGAGGTTCTAGTGATAGGAAGAGAGCAAAAGAGATTGGGAAGGAGGATAGTGAAAGGGAGGAGAAAGGGAGTTGTGAAGTTAGGGATGGAGAAAGAGAGGGGGAGATAGTGGGAGGGAGATAGGAGAAAGGAAGAAGGGAAAGAGTTAGGGATTATGGGAAGAATAATGGGATAGAGAGAGAGAGAGAGGGAACAGAATGAGAGGAAAATTGAAATTGCAGATCAATTAGGCAATATCTATACTTTGCGCCGAAAGTCATAATATTTTTCAAAAATCTATCTGGAAATTAATTTCTCTATAAGATGTTCAAAATTTTCCTTCTCGAGAATGACCTTGAAGGAAAACAAGAGTTTAAAAGCAAAAAATCGTTCGGAATTTTAACGTAGACGGTATGTCATAATTCGCGAAGTAAAGTATTCTAGCAAATAACCGAAACAGCCGAAATTACAAATTGGGGAACGGTAACAGGGGCATTCTGCGCAGAAACGTGCGAACTGGAAGAGGACGAGGCAAAGAGTGGAAGTGAAGAGAAATTATAGGAAAAAGGGGGGAGGGGAGAACTTGTGAGAGGGTGGGCTGTCTTATAATTAGCGTGGAAAATGCCATTACGGAAAGGATAAGCCGTTTGGAAAGGGTTCTCCCAAGGGGATGCTGGGCAGAGGGGAGGACGTTAAGCTATGGAAGTGAAGGGGAAGGGAAGGGGGAGGGGTGGAAGAAGGTGGTGGGTGGGGGAGAGGGGTGAAACGGAAAGAGAGTGGAGGAATACAAATGCATGGAAGTTGATATGGGACGGTGGTCGATGTGTTGGCGGAGTGTGTGTGTTGGTGGGGTTTTCTGGGGCAAAATTTGAGAGGTCGTGAGAGAGAAAAAAATAAAAGAGGGAGTGAACTTGTATGTGTATAAGAGAGGGAGAGGGGAGGGTGGCGCGGGGTAATATATATATAGAGAGAGAGAGGAAGAGTCTCTGAAATACAAGTGAGGTAATGGGAGAACGGAGGGGAATGTTGGAGTTGTAGGTTTAGGTGGATGAGAGGTTAGTGAGGTTTGAAAGATTTCAAAAGGGAAAAAAAGGGACGAAGGAGAGGGCGGGGAGGGGGGGGGGGGAGTTAAAGCGGGGTGGAAAGTGGATGCGGGGAAAGGGGGAGCGAGCAGAGTTTCAAAGAACACCGCCCTCTATCGATGTTGAACGGAGGCTTATGAGATGGGCCAACTTGAAAGGGTTATGAAATTGTGGTGGGGGGGATAGGATACGGAGTCTCGCTGTTTTTTTTTAATGTTGTAACTTGAACATGGAAAGGTTTAAATAAATGTTACACATCTACTTCTGGTTTGTTTAATATGTATGTAAATTATCTTACCAAATTATAGGTCACTTAATACCGCCGGCGATGACATTTAATATTATCTATTATGAAAGCACGATTTCAAATTCCATATTTATTGCACAGGATTGAAGTTTTTGCAAATTAAAAGAAATAAAAAGAGTGAAAATTATTTAAGAGTAATAATGAAAGCGCAAGAATTGAAAATTGCTTTTTAATTCTGTCTCCGATAACATATATGTACACATAAGAGCATACTAGTGTAGTTTACCGTTAGAAGTGACATATGAGCATGAATGAAGTTTTATTTTAAATATGTTTAGTTCAAGTTGTACAATTTCGTTAAGTTTTAGCGCAAAATAACTGCGCACATAGCCAACATAAAACTGACAAAATTAAAGCTAGTTCAATAGTATTTATCAATTCGATGATTTAGACGTTGGTTCGAGCTAGTTACATCGTATTAAAGCCCGTTTGCTTTAGACGCAACACAAAAATGCGGTTGAAAATAAAATCGAAAGCTCATTTACCATCTAAAAAAACAAAATTGTTGATGGGAATTTAAAATCCGAATTTCGATGAACACGATAGGAAAGATGCACGGTTCATGATAATCATGTCAAAAAAGAAAAGCATCACTGCCTTATTATCATCTCTATATACTATTAATATATATATATATAAATAAGACGTGGTGCCAAGGAAATATTGAATTTCTGATTTATCGATATATATTCCAATCAGTTGTGATTAATCGAACAATGAAAAATTATTTAAAACACACCAAACCTGAATTAAGTAATTGTAATGTAATCATTAGGTTCACGATCATTCCCTCGTAAATTATCCATCTATTTTTGCTTACAAACGGTGTGTGTGTGCTTAAATAAGGGAAAATAAACGTATTTATCTTCATTTCTACGTCCTAAATAATCCATTACCTTCCATTCACTAAACAGAGTATGCGGACGAAAGGAAACTAAACGAATTTACATAATTATAGCGTTGTTTATTTCAGTTGCGACGAAGTTTCCTTTTGTTAAAAAAACGTGTTATAAATTTTCGAGTTCAAAGTGATTTAAAACTCTTCAAGGACAAGCACTCAAAAAAAAATGTTTCTCCAATAGCCACAACAAGGTTATAAAAAGTATGAAGACGGAGAAGGAGAAAAATTCTGAACTTGACCGGGAATCGAACCCGGGTCTTTCCAACTTTGAATTGAATGTTATTCTGCATCTTACCAATCGATGATCGCTTCCAGTTTCAGAATGGTTGAGGACGGAGCAGAATTCAAACACGTGCTTCTTATTGAATTTCGTTTTTGGTGCCCTTGGGTCCCTTCCATGTTCATTCTCTATTGGGACTCTTGTTGAAGAAGGTGTTCATTATATATCGACTGCTACATTCAGCAAAGTCTAAAATTCGGTCTCCTCGTTCGTTTCTGTCTCCATAGCCCCATTTTCGAACTGCTCTGTCGTCTTCATTTCTTTCTCCTACCTTGGCATTGAAATCACCCATGACCACTTCTAGATGGCAGTTTCCTTTGTCATGCCGTTATCCAACTTCTTGGTAAAAATCTTCCACTTCCTCATCCGAGTATGATGAAGTTAGATATTAGAATTAATAATCTAAACTATAGGTATAAAAGACAGTGTCACTGTCACTTTGTGTGTAATGCTTTTTGAAGCTTAATATCTCGCAAACGACTGAACCGAATTTGATGAAATTTTCAGGATAGCATTATGATATAAGAAAAAAACGTTTAAATTATAGAACTCGAGATCAAAGACCCGGGCTCGACTCCAGGATATAATTTCCATTTCCAATAAGATGACTCGTAATTTCAGGTAAAAATGAACTTTTCGACGCGCAGGCTTTCATTTTTTTAAGATTAAAATTAGAAAGAAATGACCTACAAACTTTGGATATGAGCCATTTTAAAGAAAACATTATAAAGGTTCTTATTCTGTTCGTCTTTTCCGTCTACAGTTCGAAATCGCTCAATTTAAACGTTTAATTCACACAGTTTGAGGAAATCTAGCCATTTTAAGAGGATGTTGCCTTGACTACCAGTTCCATTGTTAGACTTCGATATCATATTGTTATTTCAATCCTTATTGGTGAAAACGTGCTTTGATTGCTTTTAATACGAGAGGGAGGGAGGGTGAGAGAGGGAGGTAGAGGAAAGGAGAGGGAGGACTTTCGATACAATTTATGTTTCTGATGCCAATTTGATCACCATAAATTGCTTGAACGATCGAATATTTAATCCTGTCATATTTGACGTGCTATACACTAGTCTCTCTGTATTATAATATCGTAATGGTCATCATCATCATGGTCATGCGTAACGCTCTAATTTTGTGAATAACTCGATTAGAAATAAACTTAGAAGCCTGATATTTCTCAGGATTTCAGTGTTGATGAATCTTTACGCATGACTAAAGAAATTTCGAAAAAGGTCACGGGTTCGACTCCAGAGGATGAATGTCGTTTTCAATAAGATAACACGTAAAAATCACCTTTTTGGTTTGAAGGTTTTCATTCTTTTACTCCTTAAAATATCGTAAAATTAAGTTATCGACACGAAATTTGCACTAAAACACGCCAAAATGAATCAGGATTCTTATTCTTACCGTCAAATACTCAATATCATTCGAATTCTCTCATATTTTGAATTTATACTCTAATTTGGTAATTTTTTTAACATTTCAAAAATAAGATTCCATGGTTACCAATATTGTTGTCCTCGGTAATTTCCGTGCATATTCACTTAAATAAAGGCTTAAAGATCTAAAATAAGATTAAAACTTGCTCGAAATGACCGAAGATATGAATTTAATGCAAATAAATCCAACGCAGAATTCATGTTATTTATATTTTTTATCTATATTACTAAAATCCTATTTCTGGTTGTCTCTCTTTAACGATCTGTACCTCAGCCATTTTTAATCTCCGGGCATTTCAACCCACTAAGTTAATTTTTATCGATTTATTCAACCAATTTTCTTAATTTGTTAATAAAAACCAAAGATACATCCCTTATAAAATATATTCATTAAACTCATATTCAAAACATATTCCCGTTAAACTAATCTAAATCCAATAGGTACATGGTAGGAACGAATAAACAGCGAGCAAAGGGTGGGGTGGGGATTGGCGAGTGTCGGCGAGCAGGGGGGCTACCCCATAGTAATTCAAATTTTTTTCTCCTTTACATGATATTCGCATTAACTTGGATTTTTCTGTGTTTATTTCCATACCGTATTTTCTACCTGTTATCACAACACCGTAAAAAGATATAATTGCGTGTAAAAAAAATGAGGAGTAGAGGGAAGGGAAAGAGAAAGGGGAGTTTGGAGAGGGCTTCGATGGGAGGGGAGAGAAGCGAGGACAGACAGATAGGAACTGCTTTATCAAGGGCGAAATTGAGAGTGAATATTGCCTTATATTACATTTAACCCCTTTGGCGATAAGATGTTAGTTACATATTAATTACAGGGAAAGAGGGAAGGGGAGGACGGAGAGTGGAGGATAGAAAGAGATGGGAGAGAGAAAAATGGAGCAAAGGAGAGAGGCGAATCAGGATAAAGGCGATATCGGTTTGCTTCATTTTGCCGATTTTTTCTCTCTCCGTGGAATTAAAAGAATGGAGGAGAATGTTAGGAAAGAGGACGAGGGCTATGGGGGGGAGACGGGGGGGGGGGGGGGTGGGAGGGTGGAGGAGGAGGAAGGTACTATTAAAAAATAAATTATTCCTCACTAATCCTGTGAAATATCCCTTGAATTTTGGAGAAGAATGTAAAGGAGAGGATTGCGGAATGGGGGAAGGGGAGAAAAGTGTAGGTGAGCCGAGAAGGGATCTTGGTAAATATTAGAGGAAGATTTAATGTATGTAGGATGGCCAAAGGGGGAGGGGAGGGGGGAGAGAGAGGGGAGAGAGGGGGGGAGGGGGGAGAGGGGGAGGAGGGATTTGAGAAGAGTATGAGGGGGGTCATTTATGGGATATAATGGGATAAAAATGTGAAGTAAATTAGGGCGAATGGAAGGGAAAAATATTGGATGGATTAAGAAATGACGGATCAAATGGAGGAGTGGTGGGCAAAGAAAGGGACGAGAAGGGACGCAATTTCCATCCCGAGCTATTCATTAAAAAAAAAAAAAGGAGGAGAGCGTTGCTAAAGGCAGGGAGGGGGATTGGAGGAGGGGCAGAGAGAGAGGTATTTGATGAGATATTCTCATAGGCATTAGTCTGTGACGCTTTGCTCTTTATAAATACATTTTCTCTGTGTTTACGATTGTCTGAATATAATAGAATGTCTTACTGTGTTTGAATCCTATTTTTTTTTCACTTTCTCACATGCGAAGTATATTGAGGAAGTATTGTTATCGCGAAAAAATTCGACGAGGTTTTGACGGAAATATACGTTTTAGGTGTACCTGATTCCGAAAAAAGTGGTTTTCGCAATGCCCTCTGTCTGTGGGTCTGTCTGCTCGCGGCTCTAGATCCTAAACGATAGAGCAAAACTGATTGAAACCTCGTAATTCGGAATTTTATCATACAGAATAGAAACTATGAAGAAATGGTTGAAATTGCACAATAATTAAGGGCAGTTTATTCTAGAAAAATTTAACAACAGTTAAATTTTCTCATAAACGGATTTAACAATTTTGATCAAATTTCGTACAGTTACTTGAGTTGACGACTTAAATAATACCAAATAGTTCATATTTCTTTAAAAAATGAATTAAGGCTAGTTTATTCTTGGACAACTTTAACAACAATTGGATTTTCGAAAAAACGGCTCATACGATTTTCATCAAATTTCGTATAGTTATTTAAGTTGATGTTTATAATAATTCTGCACAGTTCATATTTTTTTAAAGATTAGTATATGAGAAAGTTTGTACAATGTATACTGTACCGATTTTTCTTAGAAGGAAGCACGCTATATTGGTACGAATCTTTTGTTAATATTTCTATGCTTCGATTATGGAAGTTGTAAAATTTAATGCATATCATTTGAAAAATCTTAAGATAATTATTTGCGAGTTAGCTTTCCTATTGGGATATCTCCTCATGGCTGAAATCATATGAGTTTATATAAATTAAAACATAAATACTCCTTAACTGTGAGAATATTTAGAGCTAAAATAAACAATAAACAATAAAAAAGGGGGTTTAAAAAATAATAATAAAAATTTTGGGTTAAAAAAAACGGGTAAGAAAGGAATCTATGAAAAGAAAAACAAAAGTAACACTTACAGGTTTTACGGAGGAAGAAAACCTCGCAGGTAGCCTGGTGTCAGCCGTCCATGCATTCATATCCTTCCCCAAAGGAAAAAAAAAACTTTTTCCTTCATGAGAACAATCACTCAAACACGCACTCAAACAACAAAAGGAAAAGGAAATAAAAGAGCGACCTTTTTTAATTATATATGAGTTGAACAAGATAGAAAGATAACTTTTATGCGTGAGTGCATAAAATTAAACACAAATGTGAAGATAGAGAAGGAGAAAAATTTTGAACTTGACCGGGAATCGAACTGGGTTCGCCGGGTTCGATCTTCACATTCATATGAGTTTGCTGTATTTTAACGTCTAATTTGCTTAAGGAACAAACAAAACAATTGATTGATAGCCATCCGTGTCAAAATGTTCATAAAATATCTAATAATATATAATAATAAATGCTTACAAGAAAGTGAAATTGGAAATTAGAAGTTTAACTATTAGAATTTCCGAAGCAGCTGACAGCAGCTCCTCAGTTCTTCTACGGAGTTCTTCTGAGCTCCCTGCGAACAGTATGATGTCATCTGCAAAGCGCAGGTGACTCAGATGTCCTCCATTTACCTTTATGCCTTTATCTTCCCAGTCTAGCGTTTTGAATAATTCTTCTAGAGCTACAGTGAATAAATTAGGGGGCATAGTATCTCCTTGTCTCACTCCCTTTTCGGTCTTAAAGGCACTCGTTTCTTCATGCAGCTGGACAGATGTTGTCTCATTTCCGTAGATATTCTTGATCAAGGTTATGCACGTTTCTTCTACTCCTTGTTTCTTCAGTGCACAGTGAGCTGAATGCAACATTGGTAGTGATTTATGTTTAAATTAGGCCCATACATCTTTTAGTGATGTTGTAAGCGTTTATTTACAATTCATGCAGGCTATTATTACCACAATCTATAACATTCTTTGGAAAGTTCTCTTTCAGAATATTTTTGCTTTGGAATATGGCCATTGGTGGAATATTACCTCCAACGGCCGTAACTTTTAATCGATGTTTTATGCTCTCTCGTCTTTCCAGCTGCTCACGATTATATTCCACATCATTATTACAGAAACACACCATATATTCATGGAGGGGTCTTTTTAACTAAGTATTTTATTTTATTCTGTTATCTTTATTTCACTTTTTCGAGATATGTTAATCTCAATTCTGAGATAAAGTAGGGGTGTTTTCCGCTGTGCCTCAGTGAGGACATCTAGTGTGCTAAGGTTTACCGAGTTAGCCCTTTCTTCAACGTAAATACCCCAACTCGAGATTGGAGAATTAGACTGGCTTGATAGCTTAGTTGGTTAAAGCACCTATCCGGCAAGCGGGAGTTTTGGAGTTCTGGGTTCGAGTCCAGGTCAAGTTCAGAATTTTTCTCTTTCTCTATCTTTACATTAGTTTAATGTATTTTATATAATTTTTTGTAATTTCCTGAAGCGGAAGATTGTTTTTAAGCATATTTAAATACCCTCCCCGGAAGGGAATTCAAGACCTTAAGAAAATCGATCAACCGCTTTCGATCGTAGGGAACATTTTAAGATTACAGTCGATGCCTTAAAGAGGGCGGGACGAAGGAGGAGGAGGAACAACTTGCGAAAACAAAAACGGAAAGATTGCGATGAAATAGTAAGAGGCTCGCTTAAAGATTCATAATCTATTGGGAGCATGGGAATAATGCTGTTAGTAAGATAAACATCCCCGGGCCACGAGTAACAAAGTTCGCGCACAAGTTAAAGCGGTAGAGAGCGTCTGGAAAAGGGACCGGGGAAAAGCGAATCCTTGGTTTTAATTTCACTACTCTTGAATAAGAAGGAGATTAAGGGTTGAATATATCGCCACATTAATATGCAGCGAATTATGCAGATGGAGAGGAGTTGACGGGAAGTGAGTTTGAGGACGAGAGAGGGGATAGCGTCTTGCAGCAGGTGAAGGAGGAGATATTTCAACAGGAGGAGGAGAAGGCAGTGAGGATGAGGAATAGGGGATAGGGAAGAAGAACCCTTGGGATGGGATAGGGAAAATGGGATACGTAGTAGAGGAGAGGGAATAGAGGAGAGAATAGAGGGGGGGGGGGTAGACAAACAACTTTATTCAGGAGGAGATTGAGACTAAACAACCTCTTCTTCCATTTAACCCTTTGTCAGAAAACACCTTACAAAAATACAGGGTGTCTAAAAAAATACACACATTTTAATAAGGAAAAAATAAACATTGCATTATTCAGAAAAGGTCGACATTTCGTATGTGCAGAAGCAATTGTTTTTGGCACATGGTGAACTATAACAGATGTTCAAAATGACCGCCGTTAACTTCTAGGCACTGTTGGCAACTGAGTGACAAATGTTCACTAAGGTATTCGCTGAGATGGCTGCGCACAACTGCTCAATTTCATGCCTTAGTTCTTGGAGTGTTGCTGGTTTTGTACTGTACACTGAATACTACAGGTAATCCCATAAGTAAAAGTCAAGTGGAGTTAAATCAGGCGAAAGTGGGAGGTACTTAACACTTCCTCTTCTGCCTATCCACCGGTCTGGGAAATTGTCAGCAAGATATGTATGGAAATGTGGGGGTGCCTCGTCTTGTTGGTATTAAATTTCCTCATCTTAATACAGCTGATGAATGGCGGGCACAATGAATACCTCAAGCATGTTGAGGTACTCACCACTGTCCCTTCAAAGAAATATGATCCCACAACACCCTTTGATGGCACACCACACCAGACTAAATCCTGGTAAATTCATTGTCTTGTAAACATGAATGTTCGGATTCTTAGAAGACCAGTACACGCAGTTATGTCAGTTCACTGTACCATAGAGTTTGAATGTTGCCTTATCAGACCAAACAATCATGTCCACAATCTGTGCATCCTCGTCCACTATCCTCTGAAACAATTCACAAAACTCAGTTCTGCGATCAGGATCGTCTTCAACCATTGCACATAACAGCCTCGGTACATAACACTTCCAATTAGCAGCTTTGAGATTCCGGTGTACATTTGCCCTGCTGATCCTTACATATTTTCTGGTGATCGTGTGAATTGCTGTAACACCACAGCAGAATTTTCCCCACTCGTTGATAAACGAGGTCTCCCAGATCGTTGCAAGCACACGTCTTGCACAGTACCGTCGGTCACAAATTTATCACGTTCATGGTAATTTATTCATCATAAATTTTCCATTCTTTTTCACTTGCAAAAGAAAAATTAACATATTAGGTTCGTTTATTCGCCGTAGATAATCCATTTTCTTTCATTTATCACGCTCTGCGTGCACAAGAAAGGAAATTAAATATCCTAGATGCCCGTTGCCGCAATTGCGGCAAGTGAGTTTCGGCAAGTTCTAGGTTCCTATTGTAAAACATAAATTTTCACGCTGATCCGGAATAAACGTAACCCATCGCCTAACGTTCTTTGCCATTTAGATTATCTATGAAGAGAAGGTAACCGTGTAACTTTCAATATCTTAAAAAAATAACGTGCGTCCCTATTCTCATCTAATTCTTAATTTATGCGTGTTAGTCGTGTTGGAGGCTCGGTTGCAAATTCACGTCTCCACTGTCTTTTCACTTCACACGTGTTCTCGAATTTCCGGTACCACTTCAAAATTCTCGAACGTCCACCATGAATACGTGATTAGATATTCTTTATTAAAATGTGTAGGCATTTTTTTTGAGACACCCTGTAGAGATGGTTTTACAAAATATGGCGTGTAAAAAAAGATACCGTGTCAAGTAACTCAAGCTGCATAAGAAAAGAGAAGGATACTCCTTTGTGGGGAAAACCAAGAAATGATTTGAATACGTACCAGGGGGAGTGAAGGGGGAGGGGGAGAGAGTGTGGGGAGTAGAGGAGAGGGAAGGGGGAGAGGAGAGGAAAGAGGGAGGAGAGTGGAAAAGGAGGGTAAAGGAAAAGGAGGAATGAAAGGGTGAGAAAGAAGATAGGGAGGAGAGGATAGTGAATATATAAGAGGAGAGATATGAGGTGGGGGGGGGGAGAGAGAGGATAAGGAAGGTGGAGGAAAGGGCAGAGGGGAGGATAGAGGTAAGTGGTAAGGGATGAGAGAAGGGGCGAGCTAAGTGCAGGAGGAGGAGGAGTTTAGAGAGATGGTTGTGGAGGGGAGGAGTATACGATATGAAAGAGGGACGTGGAGTGATGGGGAGGGAAGAGAGTGGGGCGAGTGGAATGGAGGGAAAGAGGGGGATGATGGTGGAGGGTAGAGTCGATGCGGGAGGTGGAGATAGTGGACGCGAACGAAGGATTGATAACAAGAAAGTCTTACAATTATAGAGATAAGGGAATCAGTGATACGAGATATGGAAACGGAAGAAAGTAGGGGCGAAATAAAGGCCAGGTGGATGAAAATGGAGGGAGGGGGGAGAGAGGGAGAGAGGGGGTGGGGAGAAATTCGGAATTCGATGAGAGAGAGAGAGGGCGTGTGGCTTGGGAAAGGGACGAAGTGAGCTTCGTTGAGAGAGAGAGAGAGAGAGAGCTTGATGGGGCTTCTGTTTTTAATTGAGGCTGGATACAGGAGAGGGCGGACAAATAAAGTGGAGGAGTTTGGTTGGAGTAGTAAGGCGCGTGGGAAAGAGCCTTGGCTATTCATCACTCTTTACGAAATTTACGAGGCGCTAGTATGGCTTATTAGAAGAAGTCTAAACGAATCCTAATTTATTTGCAGAAATATGATGCGCTCGGAAAGGACGGTCGTCATGACCGTAGTATGGAGACTGGAACTTTTATAAACCATATGGTCCACTTCGTCAATTGTATGTTCGCTGGAAATTGTAATAATGAACACTAAGGGCCTCCCTGCTGGCCAATGGCCACAAACCCCGCCGCTCTTCATTTCTCCCTGTCAACGATTGATGTTAAAAAAAAAATTAAAGAAATAACCTCATCGAAAAAAAAGCGATTCGCAAATGTTTTAACCAATTTTAAGTCTACCCAAAGATACATCGGTGAAATAACCCTTAATTATGTTTACATGTTACACGGTCGAAGTTTTCAGAAATACGCATTCATTTTCGAAATTTTACGGATTTTTCGTACTCATTCCGGGCGTTGCCAAGGAGACTCATTGTTGCCTCCGATTCACTCAATGCCATTTAAACCTTCAAATATAATAAAGAAAAGCGTTACTTGCTTCGAACTGTTGTTTGAGTATCGAAATTAATGAAGCATAACAACGTAAATATTTAAGCTTAATTATCCTGTTGACTCCGTATGGGAAGCGTTTCCAACGATTTAATGGAAGCAATTGAATCTTCGTTTCATCGTTTTAATGCTGAAATCCTACCTTTTTGTAAGTATAACCATCATATTACACATCTATAATGCTTATTAACGCAAACAGGCTAACGCATCAATTAAAAATTAGATGAGAATAGGGACGCACGTTATGTTTTTAACGCATTATATGGTTATCTTCTCTTCATCGATAATTATCAATTATCGTTGATAATTACAATTTAAATAAACGGTTGCATTGACGTCACCTTTATTATAGGTCCTGTAAGAAGTTAAAAAGTCGTTGATTATCAAAGACTGTTTTTAACTTCTTTCCTTCAAGTGCCTATCAACGGTTGATAGCCACTTGAAGGAAAGCAACTGTTTGTGAGTTCGTCTATAAGGGTGCAACGATAATCATTGGAACTAAGGTGAGGTAGGTTTTAAAAAATTTCCCCTTTGAATATATCGCGATATTAAACAAGCAATGAGTAACTCTGTGACATTGTGATCACGTAATTGCTCTAATATATTGCTGTAAAATCGCATAAAATTAAAAAATTCGAAGGGGTAGACCAGTGGAAAGGAGAGCTGTTAGCCCAGCTACAACTGCCAGAGAAAGGAAGATGAGCCATAGATCAAAGGAAGAGTATTGTAGGAAAGAGAGAGAAAGAGATGCGGAAGCTCATAAAATTGCCCGTGAAGATGAGGAGCGGAGAGTACAAGAAAGACAAAGAAATAGGGAAACACGTCAAATGAATAGGGAAAGGAGATCTAACCTAGGGCCGAACTATTTAGATTATTTGCAAGCGTAGCTGCAACGGGTTGCTAGTATAAGAAATAATAGTCCAAATTCATTGTGAAAAATCGTAGGCACAGTGTTGTTGTATACAGTCGATGGTGAAATTGTAAACATCAGTACATAGGGACATATACATGAAATAAAGATATAACATACATAAACATACATAAAGTTGCATGCAAAAATGTAGCAAGTTCACAATTACATACATTGAGAGATATCCGATTTCCTGTAAAAAGAATCTTAAGATTCATTAACGCAGCCATGACGTATAAAGAAATTAGGATAATTTTGAGCAGAGTGAATTAAAATATTTAAAAATAAAGATCTGTAGAGACGATGCGGTTACGAGGACAGACGGTAGTGATTTCCACAATCTACATGTAACGTAGAAGAATTTATTGCTGGGTCTCGGTCCTGCGATGTGGGATTCAGTATTTGTTGGAACTGCGTATTGACTTCACAGGAGAAAATTTGGAATATAATTACTATGAGGTTTGACGAGTTTTAGTTTGATAAAGTAACGAGAGGAAGTTAGCCATCTTCGATCTCCTAGACTGCAAGATGAATAAGCTATATAAATAATCATTACAATGATTATGAAGTTAATTTTATTGCGATTAGCCTTACCATCTCTTAGTTAGGGTTCCACGAGAAAAAATATTTACGTGGCTTCAAAAAGTTTGAGGTATCCCTATTCTAGACGAAGCCAATATAATTTATGGAGTCATAAACGTGGTCGCTCTTTGGATGGTCACAAATGATTATGACACAGGCATTTTGAGTCCCCCGTAATTTTAAGTATAACTCATTGAATAGATCTCGGCAGAACGTATGGCAGTAATCTAACTGAGGAAGAACAAGAGCGGGAATAAGTAGCTTGCGTAGAAAGTAATTGGTGATATTTTTAATTCTTTTAAGGGAGTGAAGTGAGCTGTTGGCAGTTTGACTTATTTTGGTTGCCTATATGGTCAGTCCAGGTCAACGTGTTGTCTATTGCTAAGCCGAGATTTGTTGCAGTTCTTCGGAAAGGAATGATAGATTTATTGTCGAAATTGAGGGAAGTATATGTAATTGAGACATAAGTTCAATTTATTATTATTGGGATACCCAATTGAATTTTCGTAGGATTTATTTTTATGAAATTTACGTCAATCTAGCTGGATAAAGAAGTGAGATCATGGTTCATTTTATCAATGGAAATCATTGGTGCGTGAGTGCATATAGACTTGGAGATCATCCGCAGCATAATAAGGATGGCATTCTCTCAATGGCCACGGCCGCGGTTCTTCGAAATTCACGAAAAATAATGGGACCTGTAAATCGTAGCGTCATTGAGAATTGCTTTAGGATCCTTCTGCTGGGATCGATATTCGTCCTGATCATTTATCTTCCTATTTATGACGGTGTCGTTTCCAAAGAATAATTTTCCCTCGAGTTCCGGAGAAGATACATCAAAAGAATGACTAAGATAAACAGCGCTTTTTCCCTCTTATGTTAGGCGTTTTCTTGATTTACTGCTGTCTACTACAATTTCTCGCACCAGCGGAAAGTGTTCCCATACCGCTCGGCAGAGACTATTTATTTATATAAGTTTGCTGCGACTCTGATCTACATGATTCGTTTTGGCAGTGTCAAAGGCTGTTAATGTCACCGCTGACTATTTCTCCTAGTTTCCGCGTTTCATTCACCACGTAAGCGTTTTTAGAACCGATTCTATACAAACGTAGACATCGGCAAATAACTCCTGTTATTTCAACGGTTTCACTTAAACAAATTATAAGCCTTCATTTAAGTTCCTCCGTTCGAGTTCTGCGCTTATGAAGCCGATTCTTCTACGCCTCCATGCTGTGTTGGAATAAGCTCAAATACTAATTAGCCGATTTGTTCAAGCGTAAATCTTTAGACAGCTGTATTATCGTTACATTTCGCTCACCAGTTGGATTGACTTTTTGACTCGTGTCAAAACAATCCCGATTTTTTATTTTGTTCGATGAGAATCACAGTTCGATCTGTATCTCTCCAAACTCACCAAACCGACGGTCCAATTACTCTTTGATTCATTCTGACCCTTCCGAATTTCGCTCCTTTTTAATTTTCGGTTCAATTGGCGGAACTTATTTTTTTTAGGTTCTCGTGTTTTCCCTGTTACAATTTTCTTCTTTAATTTTACCGATTAGATTTCTCCCAACCGTTCTGTGATGAACCCTTCTCAGTCATAATATTTTCACAGCACCAAATCCCGCTTTTCCTCACGGGATATTCTCTGCTTAACTTACAGTGCAATAGAAATGACTCTAGCAATTAACGAACGCGTCATTCATAGTTTAGCTTATACTTACCTTATGTCTGACAATGCTCTGATACGGCGCTGCTATATCGATCCATCTCTCTTTCAGTTTTCCCGAGAGCTTAGAAGTCCTCCGCTGCCAATGGTTAAATATTCCATTACGTTTCGATAAATTTAGCAAAAAACCGATCACATACAAATCATGCAGAATAAAGAAATAAATTGAAAATGTTTAAACTAAAAGTATGCTAAATTATGATTCTCGGTTGTGCTAAACCTTTGTAAAAATTCCTGACTGGCAGGCAACTGTCGTAACCTTTTTTTCGAAAACTTGACGTTTTAAAAATAAGTTATAATAACCAATTCGCACCAGTGTTAGTTTTTTAAAAACATTTTTTCAAACGTCGAAATTTCCAGAGTTACCGTTTTCATTAAAGGCATAGGAATCCCTCTCCTTTAAATTGTTTAAAGCTCTCTGAACACGAAACGCGTAATTACAGACAAATTATTGTATTACACTTTGATGACTGTCGCACAGTGTACTTAGAAATAATTTATCTTGAAATTAAACATTCTTCGTTTGATAGAGTGCATGAAAACATTTGAAGCTGTGAAAAAATCGCTTTCAAGGAATTAGACTTTCTGTGGGATAAGTATACTTCAGTATTTATGAACATATATATTTACGGGGCTAAAATACGTAATTTTGGCATTTTTTCGGGTTTTAAGCGAATTTACGGTTGAAAATAAATGCAACGAAATAATTATCTGAAATATCTCTGTACTACTGCTTGCGAAGACCTTCGCATGCCTATTGCATTCGCTCAATAATTGAGGAATTTAATTTGGAGAACATCATTTGTTGGGAGCGCTTTCAATTAATAGCGGAAATTAAGGGTACTTTCTAGAACGATCGGACGAGGGAACACTTGGTGAATTAAAGACGGAAATTATCCATTACTCGAAGGAAGGATCCTGTGCAGAAATTAATGAAAACCAGATCTTTTTTGTAAGAGGGCGTGCTTTTTAAGGATAGGTACATTCTACCTTCGGCAGTGCTCGTGTAGGAAATTTAGAGCACGCTGTGTTGATTGCCCATTCTGAAATATGGGTCAGAGCAAGAGAATAGGGGAGAGAGAGAGGGAGACGGGGGGGGGGGGGGGGGGGGGGGAGGCACGGGAGCGTTGTTCGAGGAGGGGGAAGGAAAATGTTTTGCGAAGGAAACAATTTCATTATTCGAGGAACTAGAATTAGGTGAACAAATTTAGGCCCATGGATTTGTAGTGGACTGTGAGAATAGAAATATGGTAATTGTAATTCTTGTGTTCCGATGGCCTCCGGATAAAGTGTTTTAAATGAGAATGTGGATTCATTAATACGATTAATGCGTAATTTAGTTTATATTTTACAGCGAACATGAAATGTACTGCTATTAAACGCATGGTCGTAAATGGAACTATGAATATATGCCTAGATAACAATGTTGGATATTAATACTTAAAACGAAACCGGTTAAAATCGTACGACCTGAAAAATCTCACTGGCGTTTCAGCACCTACCTAGTAGTCTACCACTAACATAAGAAGGCAGCATTTTCGTGTCTTTATTTAGGTAACATTTCTATGTTTTACATATTCTTCCACATTAATCGTGCATGTGGTTGTACATCGAAATATCAACTTATTTACGTATCTGAAAAGCAATAATTTGGTAAAATGCGCAGAAGTTTATATTAAATTTGGAATAAATTAATATTTCTTTAACTAATAAGTTGCTGGGTCCATGTTTTAGTCGTTCATTTTGTTAATCCATGAAAATGGATAAATTGGCGCTTTTTTATTTACCGTCACATATTAGGCCACTAGAGCCTTGTTTAATTTAGTTTTGAGCGCAGTCAACTCTGTATTTTAATTGTGAACGCTTCCCTTATGCGCCCCTGTAAAGCTTTAAAAAAATTTTCAAGAATAAGCGGCATTGCTGTGACTATGTACACGCAAACATTTAACTTTCCTTCTTTTATACCTACGTATTTATAAGTAAAACAATAGATAATTAATTTTCAAAACACCTCACTTGAGTAATTGTAACGTATTCTTTGCGTTAAAGTTCATTTCTTCATCGTATATTATCAAATTTTTTCACTTAGAAAGCGCTTTGTGCGCACGAAAGAAAAATTAATGTATTTACTTACGCATCTTCGTCGTAAGACATCCTTTCAACTACTAGTTACTGCTTGCACAAGAAGGTCGATTAAAAGTATTTATATTTGTAATAGATCTCGTTTACGTCTGTTGCTACGAAGATTGTTTTCGTTGACAACAAACGATAAATCCATGCAAGAAATTTTCCAATTTCAAAATAAACTTCGACTTTCTTGTTGGATTTTTCTTAAACTTTTCAAGAATAAGTGGCATCACTGTGAAAATGTACACTAAAAATTTAGCTTTCCATCTTTTATAAATTCGGAGATGTAAGTAATACGTTAGAAAATTATTTTTAACATTCCTCACTTGAGTAATTGGAACGAAATTTTTACGTTAATGGTAATTTATTCATCATAAATTTTCCATTCTTTTTCACTTGCAAAAGAAAAATTAACATATTAGGTTCATTTATTCGCCGTAGATAATCCATTTTCTTTCATTTATCACGCTCTGCGTGCACAAGAAAGGAAATTAAACATCCTAGATGCCCGTTGCCGCAATTGCGGCAAGTGAGTTTCGGCAAGTTCTAGGTTCCTATTGTAAAACATAAATTTTCACGCTGCTCCGGAATAAACAGCCCATCGCCTAACGTTCTTTGCCATTTAGATTATCTATGAAGAGAAGATAACCGTGTAACTTTCAATATCTTAAAAAAATAACGTGCGTCCCTATTCTCATCTAATTTTTAATTTATGCGTGAGCCTATTTGCGTTAATAAGCATTACAGATGTATAATATAATGATTTTACTTACACATAGGTAAGATCCCAGCATTCAAACGATGAAACGAAGATTCAATTGCTTTGATTAAATCGTTAGAAACGCTTCCCATACGCAGTCAACGGAATATTTATTCTAAATATTTACGTTGATGTGCTTCATTAATTTCGATGCTGAAACAACAGTTCGAAGCGAATAACGCTTTTCTTTCTTTTATTTGAAGGTTTAATTGGCATTAAATGAATCGGAGGCAACAATGAGAGTCTCCTTGGCAACGCCCGGAATGAATACGAAAAATCCGCAAATTTTCGAAAAGGATTGCGTATTTCTGAAAGCCTCGACCGTGTAACATGTATGCATCGTAAGAATAGGGTAGTATAGAGTTCTACTCGTCGAATAAAGCAAAAACGAAGGAATTCGGTCCATATTTCGATAAAGTTCCGCACATTAAGTTAATGAAGAAATTAAATGACTGTGGAATTAATCGAAAGATAATTGAATAGATCAGGGACTTTCTTAATGAGCGCGAACAAATAGTAGTTATAGATGGATTCAAATGAGATTCAGTCAGCGAAGCCTCAGGCGTTCCACAGGGAAGTGTAATCGGCCCCCTACTATTCCTTTTATATATAAACAACTTAGATAAGTTTATTAAAAGTAAAATCAAGTTATTCGCGGATGATACAGTAGTTTACAGAGAGATTCACAGTCCTAATGATCAATTATTACTTTCTAACGACTTAAATGCAATTTTCGAGTGGTGTAAAGAGTGGCAGTTAGAATTGAACTTAGGAAAGTGTTCCTTTATGAGATTCTGGGGAAACAAAAACATCGACGCGACGAATTACACTGTTGAAGGCGTCCAACTAAAACTAGTCGATTCCGTCTAATACTTAGGCGTTACTTTAACAAGCAACCTGTCATGGGATATGCACATACGAAATATATGCGGGAAGGCTACACAGAAACTAGGATTCATCAAACGCATAGTAGGTAAAAGTGAGGAAAAAGTCTTAGAGACATGTTACTTCTCGTTAGTAAGACCGCTATTAGAGTACGCGTCGAGCATATGGGATCCGTACGAGAAAGGATCAATCTCAGAGTTAGAAAGAGTGCAGCGAAAAGCCGCTAGATTCGTCAAAAATTGTTACAATAGAAACGGAAGTGTTACAGGCTTGATACAGGACTTAGGATGGGAATCACTAACTGAGCGCCGATCACGCTCTAGGTTAAAACTTCTTGAAAGATTTAGAACGCATATATTCTCCAGCGATGTCGAAGAAATAATAAGAGCGCCAACTTATATTGGTAGAATGGACCATCCTCGTAAAATAAGAGAGATAGCCTGTAGGACTGAGAGGTAGAAAGGCTCGTTTTTCCCTAGAACGATAGCTGAGCAGAACAGAAGTTACGAAAAGAAATCAGCCGACGTAGAGTGATACTATACATTATTATGCGCTTTCCCTTGGTGCTATTGCACCCCCTGCCATACACCATTGCGGTGGCTTGCAGGGGAAACTGTAGATATAGATATATTTACGTATTTTGATGAATGAAGGAAAATACCGTGTAAACTTATGAGAAAATATAATTGTCTCCTGGTTTCGAACCCGGAACTTGATGAAAATAATTTTCTAGTGACCTAGTTTGTAGAAACAAAACGCCGTTTACCGCATATCTCTACGACAAACGGCTTTTGAGATACAGGGGGACGGACGGACACTTCTAAAATAATATATAAGATTTACGTTTTTGTAGTAGACCTTGTTTACTTCAGTTGCTATGAAGATTGTTTTCGTTGACAACGATTGATAAATTCGCATAAGACATTTTCTGATTTCAAAATAAATTAAGACTTTCTTGTTGGATTTTCTCAAACTATTGAAAACGCGTTAACAATAAGTAAAGAAAAATGTTAGCTGTTTTTATGGAGAACAAAATGTCGATGTGAAATTAAAATTACCCTTAGCAGCCTATGCAACGCTATCAACAATTAGAAATTTTGTATGAAAATAGTCAAAACGTACTCAGGGGACCCAAAAACGTGTATTTCCGTTGACATCTCGAATTCGATTTGTTTCACGAATACGATACCTTTTCTTATACTACGAATGGAGAAAGCGAAAATAAAGAGAATCAAAGCACTTCTTCATACACATACCAGGTTAGAATTGTGTACGATTTCTTTATTTTGAAATCTTCCTTGAATTGGGCCTTGTGAGATCTTCATTTTTACGTATTTGAATGAACGTTCACGCGAAAAAGCAACATATAACTGGCTAAGTGTAAAAGCTAATCGAGGTAAATAAATTCCTATTTTTATTTTAATAAACATTTTGAATGTAGAATAACTAATTTGATTTTACTTACAAAAAATATAATACTCCTGTATTCAAATGATTAAAGAATATTTAATTGCTTTGGGTAATCGTTATAAACGCTTCACACATGCAGTTTCCTGAATAATTATCAATAACTATTTACGTTGCTATGCATAAAGATTTACGTTGCTACAACAATAATTTCGATGCTTAAACAAAAAACCGAAGCGAATAACGCTATTCTTTTGTATAATCGAATGCATTATTGACCCTAATTAAATCTAAGGCATTAATGATAGTTGCGTCTGCAACGCCCGGAATGAATACGAAAAATCCACAAAATTTGGAAAAAGAATGCGTATTTCTGAATATTTGGATAGTGTAACATTTAAACATCGCAAAAATAAGATGGCATACAGTTTTAGGTGGTAACAAGTTATGAAAGTGTACAGCGTATCACAAATGGGCGCGTTTCGTGCAATGAACTATTAGAAAGAAACGATATACCTGTACGTAAGGGAAATAGCGTTTTAAAATTCTTTTCTTCATCATAAATAATCCATTTTCTTCGTATTAAAAAAAATTGCATGCACACGTAAGGAAATTAAACGTTTGTTTGTGAGATTGTTTATGTTAGCAACAACGAAGTAACCATGCAAGAAAATTTCTAAGTTCAACTCGAATTAAGACATTCATTCTTGTTTGATTTTCTCGATAACGGATACTCCTACGATAAAAATATATAGGAAAAGAATACTCTACTTTACTAGCTCTAAAAGTTTTATTTGAAAAATATTTTGATATGCGCAATACTTTACGAGATATGACGGAAAGTTCATTTTTATCACCCGTAAAGTAGTACCCCTGATTGGCTTTCGTCATTCATTTTTGCTATTTTCTATTATCTTAAGTGCTTAATATTAAATTTCATGGAAATCCGTTCGGAAGAAGTCGAGAACGAATATACGGACCGACCAACTGACGGACGGACGGACAGACCGACGACAATAGGCGCTCACGCTGGAAGCGAAACGTGCCTAAAAAGGAAGAAAATCTGTCTGTATTTAGATATTTTGATGAACGAAGGAAGAAATCCTTGCGCTCTGAAAAATGAAGAACCCCGCGTAAACTTATGGGAATGCATAATCTTCACCTGGAGCCGAACTTGGGACTTTTTTCGGGGGTGTTTTATTTTTCCATCCCATGATTTATTGAGGTTTAAGTTTATTGAAAATTTCAGCTCTAAATTTTCTTTGGAAATATAGTAAAATAGTGTGACATTCAGTCAGATAGGCAGTCATTAATATATCCGGATACACAGACAGACAGCTACATTTTTATAATAAAAAGATGATAACTTAATTTAGTCTATTTTTATGTGCTCTTTCACTCCGAAATTTAATATAATGTGAATATTTAACATACTATGTACCTTTATCAGAAAAATAAAATGTGAAAACTTAAACCTTTTTCTTTTCTTTCAGGTGAGTTTGGCATCTTAATGTTGAAACCATAAAAGGTAAACTATGAAATTTAATAAATAGACGAAAGATGGAAGTCTCAACCGAAGGTATATCTTGTGAAAGTAATATCTTGTGAAACTAATTTCTGTATCTCAAAATCTTTATATTAATCTGCTTATGATCTATTCAATACATTTTTCCGAAGCAGAAAAATTACATGTTAGTGTTATGTACTAGCAAGCCCGTTGCAGTTTCACTGACTAATTTTTTCTCTAATTACTTTTGCCTTGTCGCTTAATTTACGTCAAAATATTCTTAGCATTTTGAAGTCGTCGTTCAGGCTCTGTTTGTGGTGCACGTCGTATTCGCTGTTGTTCTGTTTTACGGGCTCGTCGTTCCTCTACATTTTGTGTGGAAGGCGTTGTCGCGTAGAAAAATGATTTGTAGACGCCATCTATTACATAAAGTATGTTTACTGTATTAGTTCCAAATGTATATATATATTTATTTATTTATATACACACACAGTGCTTTTTTCTAAAAAATAAGTGTCGGTACTCTCACCCCCCCATCCACCTCTTCCTGCACCGTCTCCCCATGAAGACGTACCGAAATTAGACGTGGGTCAACATCTCCCTGATAAAAGGTGTCGGTACACCTATATATATATATATATGTATACTAGTGAATGTGTGCTTGCTTTCTGCATTTATCTAATCTTATTATAAAGAGCAAGAGCCGACAAATAAATTTAAACGCAAAAATGCACCAATTTCAATGCTTTTCTTATGGGAAATAATCTCAAATTTAAGGCTGCCTGGATTCGAACCGACGACACCCACGCAGGAGTTTCCTCAAATAATATGGAGATATTCTCATGACATCTACAGACCCTGTAAATATCAACTCTTTATTCCTCTTATTTTCGTCTATATGTAGGAATTTTTTTCCATGCTTTCTTATGGGAGATATACTGGGTCGTCTGGAGTCGAACCCAGGACACTTGCGGAAAAAATGATAACGGTTCCCTATAGATATCGTGGATATCTTACAACCTTCCAAGATTCAAATCCCTATCTCATTGGAAAGTGCACGAAATTAATTTTCAAATATGCCGCAATGATATTCTTATAGTAAAATCTGATGTGGCCAACACATGAATTTCTCCATGTTTGGGGTATAGATATTTAAATTACTATGAATAGCATTATGAGGAAAAATTATTATTTCGTATCGTAAAAGAATACAATCGTCCTTATTGCCGTAAATTATATTTTGAATATGTTTACAGCAGAGCTGCAAACCACTTCAAAATTTGGGAGTGGTTCGGTTCGCGGTTCGGTTCTAAATTTTTGAAAGTGGTTCGGTTCATGGTTCGGTTCAGACGGGAATTTTGATAAGTGGTTCGGTTCAGTTCAACTAAATTAATCATCTGAAATACTCTTCAGAAATAATATATCGAACATAAACGTTACACATTCAGTATCAATCTGTAAGTAAATCAGTCAGCAGTCATTATTATTTTAAATGAAAAAAGTATTTATTAAAAGAAAGGAAAAATTTATATTTTAAATATATTAAAATCCCATCATCATCTTCATTTATTTATATTTTTAAAAGATGGTATTTTTGATCTTAACATGATATTTTTGTGGATAACATTAGTAGCAGAGAGGAAAGAGATAGGCACTCTTTCCTTTGAAGCAAACCCGCAGGTTTTTCCAATGGAAATTCCTGGTCTTTTCGTTGGTCCGTACTTTGTGGATTGATATCGAACCGAAACCGAACCAGTTTTGCAAGAAATTACGGTTCGGTTTTCGGCTCATTGAAAAATTATACAGTGGTTTCGGTTCGGTTCGTGGTTCAGCAAAATGACTGCGGTTCGGTTCGGTTTGCAGCTCTGGTTCAAAGATATAATAATTTTAGACATCACATAATGAGAATAATAAAAACCGCACTTAATAAAATGTAAATGTTTCCCGTCAGCTGTGTATCAAAGAAATAATAATTTTAGGAACATCCCATAATGATAGTAATAAAAACCGCACGTAAGAAAATATAAATATTCCACGTCAGCTATGTATCAAAGAAATAATAATTTTAGACATAGCATAATGAGAGTAATAAAAACCGCACGTAATAAAATTAAATATTCCCCTTTTAAAATCATTACTTGAGGAAGACAAAATGAATGCTAAATAGATTGTTAATATAATGTGCTTTAATGATTTTACACGCCTATTAAAAAGAAATATAGAACACATACTTGTTTTCCTTCAGTAGAGAACACAAGTTGAAATATTGATAGTAGCACATAGACCAACATAGACTGTGTAAATTGGTACGTAGTTTGTTGAAATTACGTTGCTACGAGTGTTATTCTATGATGGGCAACAATTGGAAAAAAACATTTTCTGCTCCCATTGCCTTATATTTGAGGTATGTTTTTTCAAATTTATTCCGATAGAGGAGAACATTTGCCACAAAAAAGTCCGCGGGAGCACATGATTACGACTAACAGTTTCGGAGATAAATAAATTGATGTGCCAACACATGACTTTCTCCATACGTAAGTTGTCAACTAAAATCAACTAATTACGACGATAGGAAGAGTTCAACTTACACGCTTCAGCGCTAGCGATTCAATTGTTGTCACTATCACGCGCGCGAGCTGCCCACTAACGGTCAATTTGGAAGAAAATTGAATATCTCTTGAAATATTACTCTTATGAAAATTTAATTCAAACGAAAGTTGTAGAAAAAATAATATTTACAACATTATGTATATATATATATATACCTATATAAAATTGGAAGGGTTTTTCGATTCTGCATTTTTCCTGCGAAGACGGTAAACCGCACGTATGTGTTGGTTATCACTGAATTCGTATTGAAACGGGGAATGTGCTAACGTGGCCCTTTTTTCAATTAATGTCTTGTGAAACGATTAATTATTTAAAAACATCTTATTTTGGCGCGTTTAAGGGGTTGTCATTCTGCATTTTTCATAGGGCTGAAATTTTCAGAGATTGTAGATGGAATGGGGAAACCACCAGAAAAAATCGAAAACCTCACCCAAGTGTCCTGGGTTCGACTCCAACAATTCCTAAAAATCCGTTTTTCCCATTTAAAATGCATTGTGCCATATTCGAAAATTAATTTCGGGTACTTCCCGGTAAGTTACAGAAATGAAATTTGGTACATTCGCAGGTACGGTGGGTTACTACAATAATTGGAAGAGAACATTTCGTAAGGTGCTCTCAGTTCGATTCCAGACCGTCCGGAATATTCCCCGTTTAATTACACGCAAAAAAATTTAAACCACCATAGTGTATACCATATCGAATAGAGAGCTGACATTTTTTGGATTCGTGTAAAGTATAGAGTCCACTGTAAAAACACCGAGACGTTTCACTTCGGTGTCCCGGACTCGACTAGAAAAATTCCTAAATTTCCGAAAATTCGCCGCGCGCGTTTACGATTTTTTCTTAAAATGTCAACGACGATAACGAACACATGGCTGTACTCACATTGTTGAGGAAATTACGACATATTGCTCCATATCTCCACTCGCTGAAGAACTTAACAGAATGTGAATAACTGCAGCTGTTAGTGAAATAAAAGATTATGTATCCTTACCCGACGAAAATATTTACATCGGTGTAAAGGAAAATTGAGTCTCAATCGAATTTACGTTCTATTAGAGATACACTCAAAGCGTCTCCTATGAAATGTAGACGAAGGATTAAATAGCACCTGAAGGATTCATTCCAATATCTTACTTCGTTCTCGAGATATGCGAATTTATATTTGGATAATGAGAAAGCGCGGTATATTTTTCGTGTTCTTTTGCCTTTCTTAATATTCAATATTTAACTTCATTCTAAGCAAATGGAATGAATTCGTGAAAACGTTAACTGTCTACATTAAATTTGTTGAAACATTAGCATTTTTAACAGAAGCGAAAGCTATTTATTTAACAAAACGCTCATACTATGACTTCCGCGAGCTTGAAGTGACGCCTTGGCGAATGGTCTCCCCATTATATGAACGCTGACGGTTATTTCCCGTCCTGTCTCTCTCTCACCGGATATTTTTCGATATTTTAAACCCGGGCAACGCCGGCCACTTCAGCTAGTGTGTGTGTGTGTGTATATATATATATATAAATAATATATAGATATATTTAGGGCAACTAGGTGTTGAAGGAAACCCAGTGAACACTTACCGGAAGGAGAGCCGCTGGGGTGTTGGAGAGACACATTTGTAGAGGTTAGAACTTTCGAGATGATCCCTTCGTCAACACAAGAGAGACACAACTGATATGCATATATCTGGTAAGTGTTCACTGGGTTTCCTTCAACACCTAGTTGCCTTCCTTACTTACCTTTCCTCTTCCGTAATGTATATATATATATACATATATACACAGTTTGTCCTTAAAGTCATGGCGCAGTTACAAATGGCTGTAATGTTGCAACCAAACAATGTAGAAATACAGAAGAGGTGCCAAATGAAAGAGCAATTGTCATAGTTTTATCTCTGTCCTTAGTGAAGTTCAATGTATGCTCCGTTGGTAGCTCGGCAGACATCTAGTCGGTACTCCATTTCCTGCCACACACGACCGAGGACATCAGGAGTGACAGATGCCGTAGCATCTCTGATCTGTTGCTTTAACTGCTGAAGGTCATTAATCGTTTCTCCATTGTAAACCGTTTGCTTGACGTAGTCCCAGAGGTAAAAGTCAAGATGTGTGAGGTCTGGGGTGCGTGGTGGCCATTGTTTCCATCGTTTTCTCCCAATCCGCCTGCGTGGAAAATGCTTTTCAAGGAATTCCCGTACGATTGTGGAAAAATGTGGAGGGGCACCATCGTTTTGGAAGATGACATTGTTGCCGCCAATTTGGCGAATGTTATTCTTGTATGGTTGTTCTTCATTAAACACACGACGATATTCACGTTGCACACTACTCACAGACTCAAATTTTGCGAGCCGTAACATGCACTGTACCTTTCTTTGCACTGACAGCATCGTTACTGACACCGTGGCGATTGACTGTGGCGTAACCTTGGCTACTTCCACTGCGCATACACAACATACAGGGACAAAACTATGACAGTTGCTCTTTCATTTGGCGCCACTTTCGTTTTTCTACATTGTTTGTTTGCACCATTATAGCCATTTGTAACAGCACCATGACTTTACGGACACACGTTATACATACATACATAAATGCATACATTTTTATTAACATATATATATATATATATATATGTTAACAAAAATTCAGTTTTAAGCGAAATATTTAAGAAAAACTAAAATTTCACAGGAGTAAACTGCTACTCCCGTCTGACCGATTGTTATCAAAATCTTTTTAAATCTTAAGAATGTATATAAAATCACAAATATAGAATTTCATGCTGATCTGATGAACAGTTTTTGAGTTAGAGCGCACACAAAATTTCTGTCACACATACGGACACACACATACACACAGACATCATCAAAAAACGGTCAAAACGTGTTCAGGAGACCTCAAAACGTGTATTTCCGTGGTGGTGGTGAGAAAACTATCACAAAAATTAATGTATTTAAAATTATCGGTATAAATTAGTATCATTTTATCTATATTTTGGTGAAAGTTTAATCTAAATTGGCATAACCGTTTTCCACTTATTGGCTTTGCTTCACAGTTGTTTGTTTGTTCCCATGGTTATTATTTGGCCTCACGAACAACGGAATTAATTATATAGATTCCAAAATCATCAGCGATTGCATTTCACAAGAAATTAAATCAACAGAGTCAAAGCGTTCGCAAATTACTAATATCCAATTTATTGACACGAGTAAAGTTAAGGTTAATACTGTTGGTAGATTCAAGTCGCTCAAAGGGCCAAACTGTCACTCATCAAATTATGGGTCGTATTGCTGTTAGAATAGACCATTAGAATAGTGTTAACTATAGGAAGGTGCTTGTTTTGAAACCGAATCTCCTCCAAATGAACGCTTTTAATCATTGATCTAACACAGGCGTCTCAAACTCGCGGCCCGCGGGCCACATGAGGCTCGCGCGATGCATTTGTGCGGCCCGCGAAGCAATTCACTTTATACTACGCGACCCGAACTCAAATCTATTTCTTAAAAAATATTTCACGCAAATACTTCTAAATAATCTACGAAGTGTATTAAATCATTTCAATTTATACCAGCCTGCACGATTGAGTTAATAAAGAATGTTTATCCCATTGCCAGCGAGTTTCTTGCCTATCAGAATGACTTAACCCTCGACGCCAAATCTAGCATTTTTGTAATGACTGAGCGTAAGACGCGTAATAGAGCGATTCCTCTCTTGCGGAAAGAGAGAGAGAGAATATAATACGAAGAATACGAAAATATGTGAAGACCGGGAAAGTAACGAATGCGGCCCGCGGATCGTCAGAGAGCCGTCATGCGGCCCGCACACCAATGTGAGTTTGAGACCCCTGATCTAACAGAAGTGTACTTCTCGTATGTGTCTTCGAATGTGGCTGTTTCAACGATGTAGAGTATTCTCGACGTAAGGAGAATGTTAAAATCACGTTATATTTGTTGATCGTTAATCCTTATATAGGAGTCACAGGTTCGAGTCCTGCCGAGGCCATGGTCGTATGTGCTAGTCAATAAATCTATTACTACGCCTATAAATGTAGACACCTTTTCCTGTTCAGTGTATTATTGTTATCATTAGGGTCTGTCCGTCCGCATGTTCGTTTTCGGCTTCTACCTAACGGATTTTCGTGAAATTCGATATTAAGGACTTAAAGTAAAAGATAATAAGAAAATCACATAAATGAATCACATATGCCAATCGGGGGTACCACTTTACCGGTGACAAAAATGAACTTTTCGTAATCGCTCGTAAAGTATTGGTCATATAAAAAGTTTCCAAATAAAACTTGTAGAAGTAGTAACATAAATCAGTTTACGTATTCATTCTGGAATTCTATAAAAGAGTCGATTGAGTGCCAAGCTAAAGCAAGGGACATTACTTGATTTTATGCGTAACACTGAACCAAATACATATTTCAAATTCATCTACGATTGAGGATAAAAATAACCACTTTACTTGTCGAAAAGTCTTTTTCGACATTGGCAGTCATAAAATCAAAATAAAGACAGCTCTTTATGGGCGCCAAATTAGACGGAAGTGAATTTCTTTTTCTCTATTATAAATTATAAATTTCAGGTAAATAAAAGTTTCGGATGGAGCATTTTGCAGGGCCGTGTTCAGAGCCCGTACAAGTGTGCAACTACAAGGGTGGCCAAAATTATGGGCGGCAAAGCGGACGAAAAAAATATTAGTAATAATTTGAAAATTAAGTCACAAAACTAAGCGTGACTACTTTTTAAATATTGATATTCATTAAAATTACAATTTGATATTTGATATCATGTTGTAACAACCTTGTAAACTTTTTTTATCTTTCATGTCTATTAACAGAACGTGTACTTAAGGCGGCTGGCCGTGTGGCGTAATTTGTTACATCATTCTGTGAGAAGTTTCCATTTTGCTCAGGGCCAGCCATAGACAAATAAGTTATCGGCTCCTTTGGAAAATTAACTTTATTATTAGAACGAGCTGTATTTTGATTTTTATAGCAAACGCATACGTTGTCTATTGACCATCGGCAGTCCCGTGCCGTTATATTTGCCCAAGCACGTGCGTGTACGTGATTCGAATTTCTTCATTTGTCCCATTGCGTTAATGGCGTTGTATACATCTTCACGACAGAATTTTTTAAAAATTTTACTTAGATTTAATTGCTCTCTATATCGATTTTCAACTATTTAAAAATGTTTTCAGATGACTAACGCCACGAGAGATAGAAAAAAAACACATCTGGAGCCTTGTATCGCGAACGAAAAACTAAGCAGGCAAATGGACAAGCAAAGCAAATGAAATAACCTAGATTTCACCGAAATCAAGATCCAGGTGCAAATTTGTCGTTTCATAGATTTTGTTGTATAACATACTTATTGAGATTAAGTGTGCTATTACGTAACTTCAGGAAGACATCAACATGCATGCATGCTACCCATACAACGAGAGGGGTGGTGGGAGTGGGAGGTGGATGGTTAGAAGAAAGTTTGGAAGAGGAGAGGGGGTGGTGGGAGGGGAAAGAAAGGGGGGGAGATTTATAAAGAATTGTTATTCGGATAGAGAGGATGCTGTTTTATATTTTTTAGGCTTTCTACGAGATAGTTTCCTCCTCAAGGTATTTTTAGCATTCATCACTTCTCTGAATCGACACGAGACATTGGCAGTTGCTCCTCGACAGCAATCTTCACTTTTTATATCTCTACTATTTTTCTGCTTCTTTTTTATGCGTGAGAAAAATATTCTCGTCCTTTCTATTCATTTTCATTGTTTACCTTCCCAAGGAGAGTTTTATCTTCATCTTTTCCAGTTCATTTCACGAACATCTTTAATTTATGCCCATGATATTCGTGCCCATATATATTTTCTGTCCTGGGAAATTGAACAACAAAGCTCTCGGTGTGCACGAAGCTTAGTTTTCTTGCGCAATTCTTGTGATTGCATATATTCCTGACTCGTTTTAGGTTTCATAGCAGCGGAAAACATCCGTATTTTGAAGTGAGATTTATCTTTTCATTTCTCCTTTACTCCTGACTTGCTGATAAATCTTTTAAAGTTTTGCTCAATTTCCTGCATACGTCTCTCTCTCTCTAGGAGCCGTGGCGTAGTGGTGAGGGCGCAGGCCTGCTATGCCGAGCAGTCTTGATGCGAACCGGATACGCATCCTGCAAAAGTAGGATTTTTTCAGAGGTTGCGCGACCCACCATTCGCGTGGTAAAGAGGGAGAACACGCAAATCAGCGCTCCGTCCTTCGGAAGGGACGTCGGTACCCTTGGTGCTTCTCGTTAAGAGTAGGCTAATGCCGGCACCGGGTTTCTCTCCTCAATTGCTCTGCGATTTAAATTGAGAAGCCTACTAGCGCTGGAATAATTTGAAGTCACTAGGTTCCCTCCAATTCTTATTCTATATAGATTACTACTGGAAGCGCAATTGTGGAACACACTCGGAGAAATGTCCTCCTGAGTTAGCTTGTTGGAGAATATATCTACCAAGCCTCAGCGGCAGCATCGAAACCAATACCTTTGGAAATTTTTTAAATTCGCGACAACTTTCATGAATCTCTTTAAAATTCAGAAATTATTTCCTTCGTATTACATCACTTTCCCTCTCCTATAACATCACGATTCATTTTCATTGCCAATTAACTAGAAACGTGCTAAGAAACAACAATACAATTATGTCCATCGCTGGTCACCGTGTGACTGTAGCGTTCATTACTATCAACGCTGCCATGGTTGCACCTTCATTAGCAAAAGGCCCATCCTCGCCCACCATCTATGGATTTTTATATTTCCCTCTCTCCTTCTCATTCCCCTTTTCATTCTCTTTGTCTCCGGGAGCGTAATTCCGATGATGTCCGCATCCTTCCGTTACCATAATCCCACATTCTCCTTCCTCTTCCTATTATCCCTGAACTCTTCCAAACTTATCTTCAGTCGCTTCTTCTTCTTTTTCTTCTCTCCCTCTTTTGTCCTCCCTTCGGACCTATCTCAACTTTTTTACGCCATTCCCTCCTTTTTTTTATCTCCCTCCCCCCTTCCCCCCTCGCACGTTAAGGAAATAACTTTCCACTTAGAAATATCTCCCAAGCGCATTAGTCTTGCTCTTTGCCTGCGACCCCTCTCCTCACTCCTTCCTTCCACGCCCTCTCTCCTTCCTCCACTCCCTCTCTCCTTCCTTCCACGCCCTCTCTCCTTCCTCCATGCTAGGCTTAAATGTAAGAAGGGACTATATAGTCTCAATTTCGTCTTAAATAAAGTCGTTTGTCTGTCTGTCTCATCTTCCTCCACGCCCTCTCTTTCTCCACACACCATACCCCATTCCCCCTCTCCTTCCTCCACGCCCTCTCTCCTCCCTCCACGCCATCTCCTCTTCCCCCTTTCCCCCCTCCACACACCATCTCCCCTTCCCTCTTTCCCCCTCTCCTTACTCCACGTCCTTTTGAATTCACCTCTTCTATTTTACCTCCTCTAATTTCGCCCCCGTCTGCGCCCATCATAAGCGTACATACGTATGTGTTGTCTGCTTTTAAATAACTCATAGCGATTTATCGAATGACCTCGTCTTATCACGTCTTTTCCTGTTATTCAATAGCCTTTAATATTTCTTCACTTTCGGAGCACCAAAAGAGGCGAGACCTCTTTTTTTTTGAGCTAATGCGTTTACGAAAAATAATTACAATTTTTCCGTATCCTTTCTCTCCTCTTTCTACCCACTTTTTTTCGCAAAACCCCGAAAATAATACTCTGATAGTAAAAATGTGGGATCATTGATTTTAATGAAAACGTATTTTCGCTTTATTACTTAACACAACTAACTATCCATCTCCTTCTCCCCCCCTCTCCATAACTCTTTGATGAATTTTCTCCTATTTTTTGTTCCATTTCTCTCGCCAAAAAATATTTCTCTTTCGCTCTCCACAAACATTCCCACTCCGGCCTACGCCCAATTTCCTCTCATTTACGCATTAACGCCTCTTTCCATTCGCCTTGGGCTCTCTTCTCCGCTTCAACCTAAACTTGTCCGTCTCTCTCTCTCTCTTTTCGTCCGTTTGAAATATTTCCACGTAATCGCTAGGATTAAGCGCGATAATTTCCTTTAATTGGGGATCTCGTCTTGCCATGCGTGTATTTCGTGTTCAACGCCGTGCATCTATCCCTACCTCCTTCATTTTCCTCCATTATGACCGATCGAAACGTTTTTTTTTTTAAGTGTAGCAGCATCGCCAATTCCTGCATCCTACACAATCCTATGGTCACTCTTACGTTAATGTTTATAAGAAAACTTTCGGTATACAATTGATTAACATGCTAGTGCAATATATAATAAGATATAGATTTAGGCAGTTCTTGTCCGCTCGCCTACTTCCCGTCCGCCACATCGCCTCCTCTTTACTCTCTCTCTCTCCAGAATTTCTTTCCCTATATGAATCCAATTCCCTTCCATCTTTCCTCACTCTTTCTTTTACCACCATTCCTGCCTTTCAAGATATCCTTCTCAATCTCTTTGAATTCATCTACCGTCTCTCTTATCTCTCTCCCTTCTTTCTCCCCTTCCAGTACTACTCGTGGATTCCTCTCTCTTTCTTCATCCCTCTAGTTTGCCTCCTTTCAACCCTCTCTCCTCTCTCCCCCCTCCCACCTCCCACCTCCCTTTCTCCCCTTCCAACCCTCTCTCCCCCCTCCCTTTCCCCTCCCCCTCCCTTTCCCCCCTCCCACCTCCCTTTCTTCCTCCCGCCCCCCTTTCCATCTCCGCAACCCTCTTCCTTTCTGCCTCACCTCCTAAAACTCTCCAAATATCTCTCTTTCTCTTCGACGCTTTTTTCTGCTGTCTTACTTTTCTTCCTCTCTCTCTCTCTGTTCCTCTCTATCTCCCTCTCTCCCTCTCTTCCTTTCCACCCTCCTCCGACATTTCGTGGGAAGCGCTTCTGCTTCAACTCCTCTAGTCGTCTTCGATCTCACATCTAAAGTTTCCACTCTTTGTGCTCCTCGAGACTTCGAATGAGTTCTTGAGTGAAACATTTACAACGATTTTCTTTCACGGCTGAGCATGAGTGATTACTTCGCCATTAAACCTACTGAGGCAAATTTTTGTGCCGATGAAACCATAGGCTGGAAAAATTCCTCTAAAATGAAAATTCATTCATTCGATTTTCATGCTCATCTTCTTATTAGGCGCGGTGGGAGAATAATAGATCGCGACGGCAGAGTGAAGATGTTTCTTCGCATTCACTCATTGGTTGTCTTAACGACACCATTAAATCCTGTTGAATACCTATAAATTCCTAAAAATTTGATTTTTGACCTGACATTATATGGTAAAAAAAACTTAAAAGTGTTAGAAATTACAAAAAATGTTTTTAAGGTGTCTTCAAAGTTAGAGATCTTTTTCTATTAACAAATACGGAGAAAAAATTAGAACCCGCTTGAAATATATAAACTGAAATTTAATTGAGACAGAATTAAAACATGAACTCGGATCATAATATTTGGAAATTGATGCAAAACGTTTCTATATGTTTGCATTCTGCAAGAATTTCAGCCACCTATATATAATCGTGTTAAATTTAATTCCTCTCTCTAATCTGGATGTGCCTAATAATGTGTATCAATTTATGGGGCAATAATGGGGCAAAAACAACCCGTCAAAATTGGAAATGTAACAATTTCGAATTTTTTCTTTTGGTTGTGATCAATAACTTAAAATCGTGCCATATTTAAAGTCTTTAGCTCATTTGGAAGTGCCTGATAATTTATATCCTCCTCCTCCTATGCAAGAAGCAGCTGTATATTGTAGACATATGATGGATCATTCTATTAACCATACTGCCAGAAAAATAATCTTATTTCGTCACCTTCAGCTGAATACGCTAAGTATTGTTCAGAAAATTGGTTTATTTATGAAAAATCGAGAAAATTTCGTATTAAATTATCAATTTTATACGTATACATATCTCATTGTTGTCTAATCTTAGTTGGTGTCTAATGTGCTGGAGATGACTGCGAAAATCAGAGCCGGGACTACTGTCGGCGCCAAAAGTATGTAGACTCGAGTTTGTGGCTAAATATCTCGAAAAAGGCTTCATGGATTATAATGAGAGTCATAGACTTTTTCAGCCTGTTTAATTCTGCGTTGAGTAATGACAGTTTTAATTTTTTGGTTTCTTAAAGTTTACGTTTTCTGGGTGAGAATGAAAAATGACCCCGTTTTTAGAGCTCTGAGACGGAAGGCGTCTCTTTGCCGGTTCATAATTTCAAAACGGTTCGTCCGATTGCAGTTAAATTATAGTGTAGTGTGTATCATACTCTTATTATTATGCAAGGAATATTTAAAATCTCTATCTTGATTCGTTTACGATAATTTATTTAATTTATGAGACCGTCGTATCTTCGCAAGTATTATACTTTATGACATGGTACACACACCGTTGGCTTCATCTTGTTCTCTGTATTACGAATCAGTTGATTTCATAAACCTGAAATAATCAGAATATTTTATAGTGATTTTTATAATATTGAAAGCGAGTGAGGGTGGGCGAGAGGCTTGAGCACATACAGCGCGCAGCATTGCTGATATTCACCCAGGCTATTACCATTTTCCATCAGCTTTTCTTATGAGGGCTTTGGATCTCCAGGGGCAGTTTTAAAAATGGTTTTTATTTCATGGCTTTATTAACTTACAAGTGCTCTAGCCACAGATCAGTGCGATACTATCACTTAATGTATATCAAGTAATATACAGTCTTATGCGGTATCTCACGCTCTGCAACAGTTTTTGTCTTCCTTTCTCAGAAAGGCGCAAATTCTAGAAATTTTATACCGAATGGGTCTAAGAAACGCATCTTGGATCGTAAGGTTTGACTACCAAACGGCGGCGTGACCGCCACTACCCCCCTAGCTTTGGATACGTAATTTTTGACTCTCTTTGTACGATGACGATCTTCTCGCGTGCGCTTGCAACGGCCCCTTGGGGTCGGCGGCTGCCTAACTAGCCTATGCCTAAAAACGGCCCTGCTTATAATATTTTTTACTTTCTCCATACGTAGTAATGGGAAAGTATTGTGTTCATGAAAAAAAATCGACTTCGAGATTTCAACGAAAATACACGTTTTAAGGTCCCTAGAACACGTTTAGACTATTTCCGATTTTTCGAATAATTGATAGATAATCTTCCCAATGTCTCTCTTTCTCTTTCTGTCTCTACCTCCTCCCCTCTCCGTCCCTCTCTCCCTCCCCCTCTCTCCGTCCCTCTCTCCCTTCCCCTCTCTCCGTCCCTTCTTCTCTCCCTTCCCCTCTCTCCGTCCCTTCCTCTCTCCCTCCCTCTCCTCCCTCTTCGTCTATAAATGTGGTATCTTTACGGAATGAAACTCTTATCACGATATTGCGTCGAATTGTTATTAATATTTAAAGTTGCTGTGATGTGAATTACTAGTTATGTATGTACTTTGAATTGTAAGCTATTCTAAGTTTAAGGACGCATTGTGAGCGTTAGACGGTGTAAGGCGAGCAGTGACCGTGAGCGTTTTAGGCCGCCTTCCATATAAGGACGTCTTACGTAATATGATATTCCGCAGGTTATGTAATCTGTGCAAAGCGAGAGAGTAATGGGAATTGTTTTGGCGTATTTGAAGTATTTTTTACTTTACCAGAAACAGTGCTTTGGTATTCTCTTACGCTTCCTTTCTTCCCTCTCTCTCTCTGTTCCTCTCCCGCCCTCTCTCTCCCTCTCTCTCTTCCTCTTTCTGAAGAAACATGCCAATTACATTACGATCGTGTCCGTAATGAATTGTCTAGAGCAGTGTTGCCCAGCCTTTTCTACATGGCGGGCCGCATCGGTGGTTGAGAATCCTTCGGCGGGCCGCATTGGAAGTTGCCAGTTCTTTCGCTGGCCGGATTAGAGTTTAATTCGAAAGTTATCTATATATTCTGAGGTTCCAATTAAGTGAAAATATAGGATTAACGAGGTTTTTTATGGTAAACATACCGATTTTAAAAGAATTGTATGCCAGATTTTCATAAAAATGTATGAATTTGTGTGTTAAATTTTTCGGGTTGCTTTTTCATCATGGCTTCACGGGCCGCACAAAAACCCTTCACGGGCCACATCCACTGGTCTAGAGGGCCGAATACGGCCAACGAGAAGTATTCCTACGGTCCGCGAATCTATGATAACAAACTATTGAAACGTTGATATATTTTAAAAAATGAGAATACCAGAAATATAATACAGTAAAATTCCATTACAACGCACCTCACTATACCGCGGGTTTAGTCACGTCCCCCAAAATGATTGCAATATTTGTCTTCGTAAACAAACTTGTTTCAAATTTTACCGCGATTTCTTTTCTTCGTAAACAACTTTGCTCTAATTTTACCGATTTATTTTCTTCGTAATCAACTTGGTTCAAATTTTACCGCGAATTATTTTCTTCGTAAACAATTTGTTTCAAATTTTACCGCGATTCATTTTCTTCGTAAACGCCATCAGCTGTCGCGCCAAAAGAAAATATCGGACTATTTTAAAAACACTGATTAAAGAATGGTATCCATTTAAATCAAGATACGATATCATTTTTTATAGTATTTTGCAATTAAATTTGTTATGAAGCATATACTTTCACGTTTTTACTTTCTCCATACGTAGTAATGGGAAAGTATTGTGATCACGAAAAAAATCGACTTCGATATTTCAACGGAAATGCATGTTTAGAGGTCTCTAGAACACGTTTAGACTATTTTCGAAATGATGTCTGTGTGTGTGTGTATGTGATTGTGGGCGCTTTAACTCAAAAAGTACTTGCCATATCGTTACCAAACTTCACATATAACACTTTAGCATGAGCACAAAGAAGTGATTAGTTTTTGGACAGTAACGGTTAAACGGAAGTCTTGGTTTATTCGAAACCCGATTCGGTTTTTGCGGTATTTCTATATAATTATTGTATATACAATTCTGTACAAAAGTTATAGAGAATGTAATTTCCTACAACTTTCATTTGAAACAATTTTCCATAGCAGTTATTGTTTAGGAATTATTTATAAAAAATAATCGGTTTTTTTGGTTTCCGTCAAATATCTTCTTAAAAACATCGTTATTGGTAATCTTCCCGAGGACCAAAGTTGTAGAGAATAATATTTCTTCCAAGTTTTGTTTGAAACAAATTTTCGTAGAATAATCCATTTCAGAGATATTTAACTTATTCGTAATTTCCAGTATACAGCACCACCACCATGTAGCGGTGAATTCTGTAAACATATTCAAAATATACGTAATTTACGGCAGTAAGGACGACTGTATTCTTTTACGATACGAAATGATAATTTTGCCTCATAATGCTATTCATAATAATTTAAATATCTATACCCCAGATATGGAGAAAGTTGGCCACATCAGATTCGGTTCTGCCCACCGGGAAAATTCCTAGTGTCCCTTCCATTTTCGCAAATAGTAGTTGGAAGGGTGGGGTGGACACCCGCGGTGAGAACTTGCCCTGGACGTTCGCCCACGTCGCCCTTGCCTAGGATCGGTCTTGTGTGCAACCAATCCATGAGAATGTCGAAATAACGGTTATGGTTTTTCCGATTTTTGTCACACCAATTTTTAAAATTTAGTTAACGTTTTTCGTTACGTTATTCAAAAATAATTTCTTTATTTCGTTACGTTACGCATAACGTTTTCCATCACTGGATAAAACAAAATCCTAAGAATAACTTACGATTTGAAATTTGGTGTGTCCCGCCGATGCATTCGCGAGCTTTAATCCGGACCGACGAACACAGGACGCAAACTACTGTTATCTCTGCACTGCTCCGAATAGTGTTTGAGTACTTCGAATGTGGGTGACCAAGTCGGTTTTGATTGGCTATTGCTTCTATTTGGATAAGTGCTGCAATATCGTTCCCACGGGAAAATAAGAATGGAATTCATTGGGATATTTTTTTTGCGAGGGGGTGGGTCTGAAATGTTAGAGAAATTAAATCTCCATGTCGTTGAGTTCGGAAAACTTTTCTCTTTTAATTCTCTGGTGGTCGTCGCCATATAATTTCATTTCCAGTCAAAGAAATACAGAGAAACACCATTTGATACGCTTATTTATAAATTCGAAGGGAGCGATTTTGTTATGTCAGTAAAATAAAATATAGGTTAAGACTAAAAAGAAATTGCACCCAGAGAAAATATATTAAAGCTTCTAGGTGGGACTCCACTTATTCCATGCCACCAGGTTTATTAAAAAAATTAAAATTCTCTCACAAACCACCTCCAAAAGTAATTTTAAGGTATATTTATTTCAAGGTCTCATATTGCCCCACGCATTTCGTCGATTTTTAAATGTCTCATATTACACCAAACGGTTTCTATGGAATAATTCCAAGATATGAAAAATAGAAATATTTTAAAAATCACCGTGAGAAGGAATTTTAAGACCCGATTCAGAGAAAATGAGGCATGGAATAAATTATTTTTCCTCGCCTCTCCATCCCCACTCCTCTCCCACACCACCCCACCCCCGCTCCTCACCACATGATGCGTGGGACTGAGTGTGATTTAAGCCGCTGGAACGCCTTCCGTTACTTTCATTTTATCAGGTGTATGATAAAACTTCAATTTTGCGCCCCCTTACGAAGCTGCGCCCTGATCATATGCCTTAATTAATCCCAAAGCTCTTGAATCTGTGATTACGAACTTTTCTGTTTACGTTTTACGATTCGTCTTTCGCGAATTTTGGGACCAGAAGGGGGGTGCATATGTACCCTTGCATCTCCCTGGCTGCGCCCCTGTCATCATCAGTAAAGGGTCCAAGGATAGGCCCGTGATCATTTGTTAAACTTAGTTCTCCATGTTGGTCTGTCTCGCGCTACCTCCTTCATTTCCTGAAAGCAATCCTTCCCTTTCAAGTCATATAACAGCTGAAACCTCTTACTTCCTATTTCCCTTTTACCTTCAAACTTTCCTTCAATTTTTGTTTGTTTTTGTGTTGGTGTCTGAACCATTAAGCTTGATTCACACTATGGCTCACGCTCAGCTCATGGGACGTTCACGCTCCACTCAAATATAGTTTAATGGTTTTGGTCCTGTGTGTTCACACTAGAGGTCACGCTGCACCTAAGGGGCGCTCAAAAGTGCGCGGCTAAAGTCGGCGAGAATATTTGAGCGTTTAGCGGAGCGTGATCGTCCATGTCCCACCTAGTGTGCACGCCAGGTGGGATGGGGACCGAAGGTTCAGTTGTTTCCACTTGAACATCTTACATTCAGAATTTTTCCCCAACCGATTAAAAAACTTGTATTTATTTTAACATCAGTTCTTTTTTTTTACTTTTTTATGTACCTCTTGTGTTTTCCAAAATGTATTTCATCAAAGTTGATCCTGATGTTACCTTTTCATCTACATTTTTGGTTATGTATGCACAGCTTTGTCAATACAAAATATTGATCAATACAAAATATTGATTATCACAAGAGTTAATTACTTACCTTAAGCAAACAGCTAGTTCCTCCCCCGGTGTAATAGCCTCACGAAATTTAGTTCTTGGATTTTGTAAATCATTTTCTACTTTCGAAAGTAAAATTTCATATTTATTCCGTGGCATACGAAAGTATTGGTAAATCTGGTTTCATCACCAATTAAATGTGGGAAGTGTGAAAAATTCTCCTTCGAGTTTTCGATGTAATATAAACTCGGATTCACCCAAATTCTTCTCCGTTTAGACAATCTCTCTCTCTCATATTCTTTGTCCAAAAGTAACGCTATTAATGCGAAATTCTTATTATTTTAATGTTTGAACATTTTCAAGACTGGTACACACTAAGAAACACTGTATCACTACAACCACAAACACAACTGTGTCTCAAGAGCGATGTGAGCCATCCCTTGAGCGTGATCTTCCCTTGAGCTGAACGTTTAATTTGAAAAATTGCATAAATCTCTTGAATGTGGTTGTCCGTTGAGCTGATCGTGAGCTTACCCATAGTGTGAATCAAGCTTTAGGGTGTGCCCAGGGACATCCCGTAGTTTCGCCATGGTAGTCGCAAATCTTCATTGTTAAAAACCCAAAAATTTCATGTTTTTTACTGTTTAAATCAAGATTTCACGCGAATAAATCCGCGATAGTTGTGTGAAGCGTGTCACGCAGAATATCTTGCTTCCTTTAATAGGTTTCGAATATTAGAAGGGATGTTGAACTAAAAATGTTTTCTTGGGCAACTTTAACAAAAATTGGATTTTCTAAAAACCGGCTCATACGATTTTCATTTTCTAAAGAAAACTAAACGACGCATTAGTATATGAGAAAGCTGTACAATGTATGTTGTACCGATTTTTTCTCTCTCTGTTTCGTTTGACACTTTATTTATATTACGGAGTATATTCTCTTAACAGGTTTGTTGGTGTAATTACAATACTCATTCATATTAGTGGATATAGAGAAATATATTTCATATAGAGCGAAACTTCGATTTTAGGATTTTACGTTTCCCTCGATTTTACGCTTTTTTTAAATTTCGTTTCCCGCGATTAATCCACGAGAATAAAATTAAATTCTTACGGAATTTTCGTTTCCGTGAATTTACATTTTCTCCGAACTTGCGGCAGACATCTAATATAGGTACATATATACGTACATAATATATCTACGTACGCCATGTTACGTTCATAGGAGTTAAATTACCAACATAATCTTTTATTGAATTATTTATTCTCCTCAATTAATTTGCAATTAATTGGCAGGACGTGACATTTTTCAAAGCCCTTTTCATTGTCATTCATGCACTCCAAGGATAAGAAACTGCAACGAAGCATATGTCAAGACGTAAAGCCAATGAAAGTGAATTTTTGTGTTGAGCAATGATATTGAAAATTATTATAGGTTAAAAGGAATGGAGGAAAATCTTATATGCATATCCTATACTAAGAATGGAGTAAGTAAAAGAACTGCAGAATTAGATTAAGAAAGCTTTTTTTTTTAGAATTTTCACGTAAATTTGCGGAATCTTCGGCGACCTCTACCTCCAAAACATAAAACCAGACATCATTCAAAATTTATTTAAAACGCACATCATCTCAGTTAATCTCTTGCTTATCTCTTTTAAAAAGTCAATTGGTCGTATTTACTCTTTCCCATAGTAACGGACCCGTATAGATAGTTCTTGAAGGTTTTTTTTTTGTTAAATCTGGCCAAAGTGCAAACGGAGGGATACCAAAATTAATAGGGTCCATGTCTGTTGCGGAAAATATTTGTTAAAATTAACTCTATGCGATTCTTTGAGAAATAGCCATACGGAGATAAATTTATGCTAATAAATCTTTTTATTAGTCATATTACGATATTTATACAATTATTTGGTATAGCCGTAGTTATATGTGTAATATCCTTCTCGGGATAGTGAATTTTAAGATCCTCTATTTTACGTTTACCTCGATATTACGGCTACCGTGGATAATATACGCTTTTTATTATGTTAATTGGGCGGTCAAAGGTCATATTCCAAACTCAATCTCTTTGCTGAACAAATTTTTATATCGCTCAATTTTCTCAAGTATGAAATAGGATTTATCAGAAAAGAAAAAAACGGAAATGACCTCTTCCATTTCCCTCCCCTCCTCCCTCCTCCCTAATCCCCTCCTCCTCCCTTCCCCTCATTCCCATCCTCCCCTACTAATCCCTTCTGTCGCTTCTCTCTCTCTCTTGCTCCTACCCCTTTCCTCTTCCTCTCCCCTCCCCTCTCTTCCCCTCCCCTCCTCCCTAATATAACCCTCCCATCTTCCCCCTACTCCCCTTCTCTCTCCTCCCCAAGAGGTAAACACTTTTTTCTAGCATTATAGACGCATGCGTTACAAATGAATCAATAATCTCGATCCATCAAATGTATTAATACTTTTCAAAATAAAAACAGAACAAAACTTCCTTCCGAGAATGAATGCCATCTATCTAAAAAAAAAAAAACTACAGGTGAAATGAGCCCCATTTACAATAAAAAAGAATTTATGTCAGGTTAAACTTCGAAGTCATAAAAATAATTTTAATAACGGTGGAGAAGTACACACAAATATAGAATTAAAAATGAATGATTTCACAAATAATTAAGACTCCTAAGTAACCGAGATACAATGTTTTGGGCAAAATGTATTTATGCGCACAATAACTCTTTGCCGACATTAGGTTGGTATCGTTTCATATTTATAATAAAAACAGTTTTTAATGGTTTATACGAATTTTAAAAGATGAAAATATCTATCGCGGATTTTTTTAGATTAGATCACCTCGGGATTAGTCACATTAGAATTTCAACATTCGTTGACGTTTTTTTTGTGACAATTGAACTATCGTACAGTGTTAATGCCATAAATTCTAGAATGTGTTCTTATTAAAAGAAACAACCGTGTAGGTAAAATGAAGACAGCTACGTTGCAGGTGAAATACGCTAGCGGGTGCTGAACTGTTCTAAATCAGAAATACTCAACTAACAAAATTGAATGAATTGAAGCTCAAGACTTACAGGGTAATTATTATTTGTCCATTTAACTAAACTAAAATGTAAATCATAATTGGGCTTATAGTTTTATCACTTATCTTTAATAATCACCTTTTGATTATTTGTCATCTTAGATTCTATTTCGAAAGGCATTTCGGTTAAAAAATTGTACTATATAAATTATAAACGAAGGAGAATATACCGCCCAAAAATGAAAATTTTAAGCAGATATTAATATTACAGTATTAATATTAAATTTCATTAAAAATGATGCTTGTTAACCTGTTAGTTACGTCAAAGACAGGACTTCTCGAATTATGATAATTCGGGAAAAAATTCCGTGACCTTTAAATAAAAATGAGATCCTTCGGTTCCAACATTGGCCGTGGATGGCTCGCACAGAGCCCCAGTCTGACACCTCTGAATCGCCGCAGCTAACGTTCGAGAGATCGATTCTGCTTCCAATCGAAATGGAAAGTCATTTGATTTACGCTGTCCCAAAATCCTCTAGCACCTCCGCCCGGGGAATGCCACCGTTCACACTATATATTCTCCCCTCTTGCACCCGCCCTCTCCTTCTGCCCCTCCTTCCACCCCTGCACCCGCTCTCTCCTCCTGCACCCGCCTTCCCCATATGCCTCCCCTCCAGCTCTGCACCCGCCTTCCCCTCCCCTCCCTCCCACCCCTGCACCCGCTCTCTCCTACTGCACCCGCTCTCCCCTACTACTCCCGCCCTTCCCTTCTGCCTCCCTTCCGCCCTTGCACTCGCCCTCCCCTCCTGCACCCGTCCTCCCCTCCTGCACCCGCAAGACCGTCACACCTTCTACACCCTCGCCATTGCATAGAATGATTAACGCGTCGCGGAACCTGGTAATGGTAGCGCCACCATCATTACGAACAGAAGGAAAGCATTTTTTATTACTCCTTCATTGCATTGATCGAAATGAGGGAGTGTGGGATGGCCGAGGACCCGATATAGGAACACATTCACGCACCACCTCTCTCCCCCCCACCCAATCCCCAATAAATGCTAAACTAATTATGGGTGCGGCATAAACAGCGTGAACCAGCGGCAGTTAGCTGGGAACTTTCGTAAACCCGGAAAAAACACTCCTCCGTGCGGAGAGGGACTGCAGATACGAATGACATTAAGTCGAGAAGACATATTTCAAGAAGAGACCGGCGCTCTGGAGGTCAAACTACATCTGGAACGGGAGAAAGGTCGAAAGGAAGAAGGAGAGGGAATTTCGCAAGGAAGAGAGGCGAAGGAGAGAAGAGGAGAGGAGGAATCTCTCAGAGCATCTCTCAGAGGATCTCTCTCATCCTCCTCCTCCCAGGCACCGCCTCCTCACTCCCAGAAGGCCTCGAAGGCTCCAAAGATATAAGGCTCGGAGGGGGAATGCAGGAAATGTGGGATGTTGACAAGGGAAAAGGAACGGATATATACTACAGGAGAAAAGGAAAGCGGAGAAGTGGAAGGAAGGTGGAAAGGAAAAAAAAGAGGTAGCGAGCGAAGAAATTGTGTGTGAGGGACGTTTTCTCGTGATCAAACCTCCGCTCATTCTCTCTCTCTCTCCTCATCTTCCTTTAGGTTTCTAAACCTCTTTCTACATTCTCCACTGCTTCTCACTCTAATCTCTCTCTCTTCCACTCACCCCTCTCATCTCCCCCAATTTCTCCCCCTCCTTCCCCCTCTCCTTCCCCCCTCCTTCCCCTCCCCTCTCCTTCCCCTAACCATTTCTCCCTCTCTCTTCCCTTTCATCTATCCTCATGTTTCATCCCTCGCTTCCTGGCATTCCTTTACCTTTATCGTTCGTCTTCCATTTCCACGGGATGCTTCCGTTCGAGATGAAATGCTTTTCTCATTTTTCTCTTTCCACACACCTTTCCCGCTCTCTCGCCTTTATCTCTCTATCTTTTACGTGTAACCCCTTTTTACCTATCTGTGGAAGTCGCTCCTTTTACTTTGTGCTTCTCTCTGCTCAGTTTTATTTCTTTTGTCCACAGCAGCGTTTCCCAAACTTATTTGACCACGGAACACTTTTTAAATTATAACATATTTGACGGAACACCAACAGGAGCTCGTTAGATATATAACGCGCGCTTGGATTAAAGTAGACAGCAAAAAGATGGTCTCACAGACGAATTAATTGCTGCAAGAAATGATCAAAATTTGATTCATATGCGTTTTTTTACTTTATAACAGAACAAAAAACAATAACAACAAATTAGAGAAATTCAACCGTGTTTGTTTTATTAAGAAGAAAAAGAACAAAGATAAAGTAAAACATCTTTCATTTTACATTTTTGTTATAAAATATGACACAAAAGAACATTTTTTAAATGAGAACAGTGTTTTAGTGTCTTTTTATCACATATCCGCTTAATATTAGGAACGATGTTGCTGAGTCGGATCCTCATATCAGGTGCAGCATCTGTTCCTATATTTATTTTGTTTTCGTTGCAGCGTAATATGAAAATCCCGTTTCGCGCAGATAGCAAAGGGAAGAAGAACACGAGCTGCACGTTTTGCAATATTCGGGTACTCGGGAATTAGGCTGCTCCAAAAATCATTTAGCGAAAGTTCGTTAAAGTTTTGTTTCAGTTCGAGTCAGACGTCATACCAATCAGACTCTCATAATCCTGCGCTACTAATGCGACTGGTTTGACGGTAATTGTAAATGGATTTCGAACCCAAGCATTATCGTCGTTTTTTAGAGAGAAATATTTTAGCAGAGTAGAGTGCAAGTCCCTTAGGTGCTGTACAATGGCATTGCAAATATCTTTATCGACTGCAGAATTAACTTCAATAAAAAAGTCACTGAGTGTAGGAAAACAATCGAAGTTGTTTTATTCTACGGACGAGGCCCAAAATTCCAGTTTCCTTAACAATGACGAAATTTTATCAAATGCTGTAAAAATGGTCACATTCTTTCCTTCCATGGACAGATTCACCTCATTTAATTTCGTAAAAATATCTGCAAGTTACGCAAGCCTCAGCAGCCAAGAGGAATTTGTCAAACAATCAGATAGTCGAAACGTGGAATCCATGAAAACCAATAGTTCACGACGTATCTCAAAAAGTCTTACAAGAAATTTACCTCGCGAAAGCCACCTCACCTCTGTATGTAGAAGAAATAATGTGTGCTGAGCACCCATTTCTTCGCACAACATTTTAAATAGTCTGGATTGAAGTGGTCGAGCTTTAATATAATTGATGATTTGTACTGACTGTTCTAGCACATTTTTCAGAGACGTAGGCATTTTTTAACTGCTAGTGCATGTCTTTGTAACACGCAATGACTACTGGTGCTTTCTGGTTCCGCACTTTTGATCCGCGTTACAGCTCCTACTATTTTTCCGACTATTGCCTTGGCACCATCGCTACATACATGGACACATTTTCCCCATTGAATTGCATGTTTTTGCATAAAATTGTTGGTGCAGTTGAATATTTCTTCACCGGTAGCGTTACTTTGCAAAGATTCACGTAAGAGCAGGTCCTCTTCAATACTTGTCAAACCTATAACGGACAAACACAAGCAACACAGCAAGCTCTGATACGTCAGTTGATTCATCTAGTTGCAATGAATACCCATCGCAAATTTTAATTAGGCAAACTAGCTCTTCTTCGATGTCAGCAGCAAGATCCTTAATTAGACGAACAACAGTATTGTTTGAGAGCTGTACTGCGTCTACTTTTTTACTGTATTGCTCATCAAACATGCATATTACTATATCTTTCGCACAAGGCTTGATAAGCGATTCTCCAATCGTGTGAGTTCTTCGGCGAGCGCTATGCGGTAACTTACTTTGTATAATGCCTCTGTTGCGTTTTCATTGTCTGACTTGGCAATTTTATACATCGAGAGTTTACTATTTTCAAGCGAATCAAGATGTCGCTTGTAAAAACTTACATCTTTGTCTTTATATGCAGCATAGTTAGTTTCCAAATGCCGTCGAAGCTTAGTAGGGGCTAAAGAGCTGTTAGATAATGTTTTGTTGCACAACACGCACTGAGCATCAGGAGCATCTTTATTCCCAATGGAAGTAAATCCAAAAGACAAATAACTTTCTTTTCGGTTTCTTAATACCTGATTCGAATTTGTTGGAATTGGACATTAATTGTTCCATCTTGGACAGCTCATCTCCAGATTTTTTAGGAACCGAGGGCTGCGATTGTTCATCTTCATTTTGAAATATTCCTACTTTTTGCTTGTTTGATTCAAACACAGTTTGAATACCACAAGACTCTGCTTTTCGTTTAAAACTTCCTTCTTTCAGCCACAGATCCATGGGGAATGAGTTTGTGTAGTATAAATGTTTAATATAGAATAAACATTGAATAATATCACAAATATATGTTGAAATTATAAGACAAGATACGTAGCATAGACCAGCGATCATCGAATAGACTGGTGGCGCCCAACCTTTTCTACGTGGCGGGCCACATCGGTGGCTGCGAACCCTTCGGCGGGCCACATTGGAAGTAGCCAATTATTCGGCGGGCCACATTGGAAGTAGCCAATTATTCGGCGGGCCAAGTTAGAGTTTAAATTGGATGTTACCTACATATTCTGTGGCCATTTTAGTGAAAATCAAGTCTAAGTGGGATTTTTACGGTAAAAACTCGAATGTTAAAAAGATTGTTATCAAAAATGTCATAAAATGCATGAATTGTATGCTAAATTTTTTGGATTGTTTTTCCATCATGGCTTCGCGTGCCACATAAAAACCCTTCGCGGGCCACATCCGGCACACGGGCTGTCGGGCGCTACTGGAATAGACGACATACATAAACGTGACGGTTAGTTGGTAAATGCTGCCTATTCATCAATGCGCAGATCGAACGTCATGCACTCATGCAACAGATTATCTCTCATGCGACTTCCTGGCGTTCTCGGGTATGGCACACCATTTCTTAAAGACAGACTATCGCATAATAATAAGAACAACTATATAAATGTGTTTAGTATTTTTCTTACATATATATTTTTTAATAAATTTTAGTAGGAAAAATATTGCTAGCATCGATTTTTTTTCGCGGAACACCTATTAACATCTCGCGGAACACCACCCTGGCAGTACACCAATCTTCCTAAAAAAACTCTATTATAGTATTTGAACTTTCTGTTTATATATAGTATACAAGCACAATTTCCGGTTAAATTTCAACGGATTTAGTGAAGCTACTACAGCCCAACATAAAAACTCTTAAAAATATATAGTAGATACTTTTAAACTTACAATTAGCTTTTCTTAACGATTAATCATATTTACTTGTAACAATCCGTTTCCGAGCCTATTGCATTCTAATATAACGATAATTTTATTTTCTATCATATTACTTTCGCCAAATCCAGCTTCATTTCTTGTGTAATTATGCCTATGAGTTGTTTACATTTATGTCTTGTAAACTAGAAAGCCGTGAAAAAGCAACGTACAGTTTTCCATGATTGAACACTGACTGGTAAATGTACACCAGATACGTGAGCTTATTTACATTAATAAATATTATCATGTAGAATATAATGATTTTACCTACAAAAAATGTAAGATTCCAGTATTCAATAGACGAAAGAAGGTTCAATTACTTTCATCAATCGTTATAAACGCTTCCTGAATAATAATCAGTATCTATTTACGTTGCTATCCATAAACATCGATCGTTTCGTTGCTTAAACAAAAGTGCGAAGCGAATAACGCTAAACTTTCGTCTATTTATAAGCTTCATTGAAGCTAATTGAATCGAAGGTAACAATGACGGCCGCCTTTGCAACGCCCGAGAAGGATACGAAAAATCGACAAAATTTCGAAACAAATAACGTATTTCGGAATACTTCCACCGTGTAACATGTAAACTTCACAGGAATAAGATAGTGTTGTGTTTTCTTCGTCGAATAAAGCAAAATTGAAAAAAATCGGTCAATATTTACGTATCTTTATGCTTGAAGGAAAAATTCCTTGCAAGTCAAGAAATGGATTCATACGTGTTATCTTATGGAAAAAAGTTAATCCCCTATATTGGCAGCACTGATTAATGCCGGTTGACCAAAACTTGACCATTCACTAAGTGAGGATATAAGGAAATATCGTACCAAATTTGATTATTCTAGCTTTTATCGTTTAGGGGGAGTTCCATGAACAATCCAACAAATACACCCTTCAAAATATATTATAGGAGACTAGCTGGAGTGCCCGTTGAATTTCAACGGATTTAGTGAATCTAAAACTTCGACCGTGTAACATGTAAACATCGCAAGAATAACATAGTACACAATAAAGCAAAAATGAAGAAAACTGCTCCGCATTTACCTATTTAGATGAATGAAGGAAGAAAATCTTGCACTGTGAAAAATCGAAAATTACGTGCAAACGTACGGGAAAATAATTATTGATTTAAGCTCTCCCTCCCCCGAAATTTGTTATCGCCATCCATGTAGCCTATGTTACCTACAGGGTACAATTTATATACCTACGCGAAGTTTCGTGACGATTTCTTCAAAACGAAAACTTTAAGTAAAACCAGCAAGACCACAATAATCAACAGAAAATAAATGTACCAAGGAACTTACGAAATGATTTAATTTTACGAAAGACAAAAAAGTAAATAGAGAACGTTTAAGAATCACAGAGTGAATACTACCCTCAGACCATTAGCTCGATTCTTTCATCCACGAGTTCTGTTACAAGAAAATTGTTTACATCAACAATACTTTGGAAACAATGAAACGATTTATCCAATCACAATTTATGGAAAATCTAAGTGTAATTATTTAAGTTACTTACGTAATTTTAAAAACATCTTTCTTTGGAGAACTCTACGCCACACGAAAATATCATTAAAAACTATTTATTAGTAAAATTTCAATTATAATCAGCAGATATTAGGTTGTCATGTAAACAAAGCAAACTCGCACACAGAAATTGAAAAACAATATTACGTTAAATTCCCATATAAATGCATTGGACTCTCAATTTCGGCGACAATGGGAGTTGTCATGGTAGCTTATAATGGGTATTGTAATAAAACTGATAAAATCACGTATTTTATTGATTCTAAATGCATTTTTATGCTAATTCGATCAGGATTCGGATTCTATCTTCAATGAAAATAAACTTTGTTCTTCTCTTCATATGATTAAATTTAAATTTGATTCCGTGTTAAATTCAATCATATTTGAAGTTTAATTGCTATTTACGTATCATTTTTTAACTTATTATGAAATAACTAGTGTAATGCCCGATGAAATATCAATGGGAGAATTATAGATAGATTGATTATTAATATTTACATTTAAAATAATTATTAGCACACTTTTACATATGAAATATTTCGTCATATATTACATTTCTAGTGAATATTCTGTTGTCGTTTAGTAAATGCCTTTGGTTTTTATTTTCGGCTATAAAATTCTGTTATTCTTCTCCCACCTTGTTCTCGTCAATGCTGCATATAAATGTCGGTGTGCAAAGACCGGAAAATAATTATATGTATACATATAAAACGTAGGGAAAATAATTAAATTTCGTGCACTTAACATTATGATTGTTTTAAAATTGTACTCTGTACTTGCGAAGAAAGAAAACTTAAAAAAATTGTTTATCGTAGAAACCGTTACAACAGTTTTAAAGTGATTTTTGCTTTGAAATATGTATACTTGAATCAATTCAGTACAACTTCCACTTTACATACTGTAAATTCCAAAGTAACTCCTTTTATAATAGGCAGTGCTAGCCTAAAATTAATTCATTCTGTAAAGTGAATAAATAAAGTTCTTCCTTTAAACTATAATAGCCACTGTTATAAGATTGAAATGGATTATAAACCTTAGAACTTACTCTGTATTAAATAAGCACCAAAATTCCTTTTATAAAAACAAATCAATTCATTAAAAGAATCACTGTTGTTTCTTCGACAATTACCTCTTAACAATTTTAAATGTCCTTTTAATTTTAATTGAATTTTAATTTATATTCGTTTCCAAACTTCAGCCATTGTTACGAAATTAATTCGAGGAATAACAATATAAATTCGTAAGCACGTATGGTTTACAAAGAATTTAATTTAAGAATGCTTTTTATTTCCAATTTTTCTAAAGTGACACTGTTTATACTTAAAAAATTTTATATTTACGTTAATATACTTATTTTCCACAAAACACGCCAATCTCTCCCCTTCCTTTCTCTCTCTCTCTCGTATTGATGCACTCAAGGCACGCTTATTCCCAGAAGGATGTATACAATAATAGTAATTTGAGGTGTAACAATGGTCGACATAGCAACATCACGTTAAAATGGCGAGATTTCCACAAAATATGCAAATTAAATGTTTAACATGGAATATTTCGAACTGTGGGCGAAAAAAGACGAACGGAATAAGAAACTTTATAAATTTTTCTTCAAAATAGTTCAAATCCGAAGGTCGTATGTTAATTTCTTCTGATTTTAATTTCCAAATGAATAAAAACCTGCACGTCGAAAAATCGCGTTTTACATGTAAAGTAATAGGAAATGGAAATGCCTCTCTTGGAGACGCACCAAGGAATTTTTTCGCGATTTAAATTCGTCATTCTCTGAATAAGTGTTAATCAAGCATCCCTACCAAATTTCGAGTTTCTATCATTATTATTTCTCGAATTATAGGCGTTTGCCGAGAACGAACATGCGATCGGACGGACAGACGGACCGGCGACAATAGGCGCTCACGCTGGAGGCAAAACGCGCCTAAAAACCCAAAATTAGAATTTTAACGATGTAGGATTTTCCCTTTGGTTGTGACAAAAAATCTATAATCTTGCAAATTTCAATCTAAAAGCATCTTATAATTTTTATCATAGTATGGGGTAATAATAGTGAAAAACAGTCAGTAAAAAGTAAAAGTTTTATACTTTCGGTTTCTTTCATACGGTTTTCACCAAAAACCTATAATCTTAGCAAATTCAAGTCTCCAGTTCATCTGGAAGTGACTCATAGTTTTTATCCTCGTATGGAATAATAATGGGGCAAAAAAGCTCCTAAAATTGGAATTCTTAAAATATCGGATTTTTCCATCGGTTAGGACAAAAACTCTGTAGTCATGTCAAGTTTCAAGTCTATGGCTCATCTTGATGTTCCTTTTAGCCTCGTTAAGAGGCAAACATGGAGAAAAACATAAAAAATTGGAATTTTTTAGTATCGGATTTTTTCCATCGGTTTTGACCGAAAACCTCTAATCTTGCAACATTTCAAGTCTATAGCTTATATAAAAGTTCATCATAATTTTTATCCTCGAATGGGGCAATGATGGCCAAAATTAGAAAATTTTCCGTCGGTCGTGGCCAAAATCCTATGTTCGTGCCAAATTTCAAGTCACTAGTTTATCTAAAAGTTCCTCATAATTCTTATTCTCGTGTGGGGCAAAAAATGGGGCAAAACAGCACCTAAAAACTGCAGTTTTTGGAATTTCGGTGTTGTTTCATAGGTTGTATGCAAATACCTCTACTTATGCCAAATTTGAAGCACTCAGCTCGTTTAGAAACGCCTTGTAATTTTTATCCTCGTATGGGGCAAACATGGGGCAATGCAGGCCCTAAGATTTAGAATTTTTACAATTTCGGATTTTTTTCATCTGTTGTGACAAAAAACCTATAGTCGGGCCTAATTTAAAGTTTCTATCTCATGTGGAAGTTCCTTATAATTTTTATCCTAATATGGGCGAAACAGCCCCTAATATTTCGCATTGTAGGGCTTGATCGATTTGTGTTGCTACCCGTAACCTGTCACCGTAAACTCTTATGTTATGTATGGAGTAGTTCCCAAATTCAGGTGCCAACTACTTTGATTATGAAATCTCTTTGAAATTTTATGTTCAATAAATTCCCTTTCTCAAAAGTGAACAATCACTCCTTTCTCATTTCGCAATGAAGCCAAAGAAGGGTTACTGCCTTGAACTTCTACAACGTAGGAACAGATCTATTTATGATCCTTCTTCAAACAGTTGTTACCTTGGATCGCGCTTCCTTTTATTTTAGCTTAAGTACCTCACTTTGCTCAGTCGCGAGGTTTGGTCATATATTAATTCAGTGGATGGCGAGCAAAAGGGGTGAGTCCAAATTCTGAAACGATTATCATACAAGCCATAAATTTTGTAGCAAATATATTTTTAAGATTAGGTAAAAATTGCATCCGATTCAACATTAATCTAATTGTAAGTATATAATGGAGATTTTTTGGAGATGATAATAAACATTTTACTCGAGAGTATTCATTTCTTTAGTTCCTTCCTGTCCGCCGGCCGTAGAATTTACTGTACGTGGCATTTATTTCTTGCGTCTCTTCTGATTCTACTGTCTTGGTTCCTTAAAATAACGCCTGAATTTCTCTGCTATATTCTTCTAAGAATAATTCCCTCTTTAAAGAGTCACAGCGGTGTTTTATTAACAACTTTTATATTAACATATCGCGATATATGTAGGTATATACGTATGTAGGTAAGTTTTAAGACATCATAAATAATGTCTAATAACTCGAGAACGGCTGCATGTATTTTAGCCATTCTTTCAATTTTTAATAGTGCCACACATAAAGACTCTTATGTGTATTCACTGTGCACAATAACGACCCGAGTTCGATTCCAGGGACGTTTAATTCATTCAATTGGATAACATGAGCGGGACATTCTTGAATTTTTAGCTCCTAAACTATAAGTCGTAATTATATGCTCTCGTGAACTTCTTTGCTGCAGATGTTGCCCTCTAATAGACTAAATTTATTAATAGATACCTCAAAGATAATATAAGGGAAAGGGAGAGTAAAATATGGATTTCTTAAATTTAGCCTTGACGGAAATGTCTTCTCTTGACTGTGGCGCCGCAAGTAACAACGGCCACATACCGAACCACGTCCTACTATAGACCCTTGTAAATGATTCCGACTCTTGAATAATTCGCCGGACTTAGGAGTGGGGTGGTTAGCGCGTCTTGCTCCTATTGCTGTGGTCGCGGGTTCGAATCCTGCCGTAGAGCATGGTCGCATACGTTTGTTATTGTTATTACGCTAATTGCAAAGGCCGTAAAGTTCTGTTTATGAGTTTGTGAAAAATAAATTTTAAAAAATAAAAACATTCACGAATGTTTGGAGGCAAAGAAAAGACCGTAAAATTTTTAATTGAAATTAAAATCATGGAATCAAACCGTTGGATTGGGTTGGTGTGTCATCTTTACTCTATACACTTAATAAAAGTTGTTAATTAAAAAAGTTGTTTTATTATATGTAATTGTTTTTAGATTAGATTCCTTCGTTTTCTCCTTGCCAGTTTAAGGAGAGTAATATAGGAATTTTGGTGTGGTGGTGGTCTTTCGTATTCTCCTCATCTACTGTCCATCATATCATCGTTCCACTCATTCTTTCTTTGCATCGGAGGAATTTTAATCCTTCATTTTTCTTTATTCATAAATATTCTTTATCGCTTTAACCAAGGACCGAGGTCCCTTGTCCACCCTCTCTCTCTCTCTCTTTCTCTCACTCATTCATTCTCTCTCTCTCTCTCTCCAATTCCGCTTCAGGGTGATATCATAAAGCTCTTTCGCTTTCCCCTCTTACTTGAGGCGTCCGTTTTATTTATCCGTCCACAGTCGCCTGAAAATCTTTTCCAAACTAATAGTCCCATTTTAATTTATAAACCGGCGTTTCTCAACAGCCAGTTCGCGGTCAATTATTTGCCTGTCCGCCACATTCCGTTTTTCTCATAAAATGTGGATGATGGGCGTCACTCTTTTTTATGATATATGCGTGTGTGTTTTAGGTTAGAAAATGGCTATGAAAGTGTAGAATTGTCACATAAAATTTTTCTTGTTGGAATATTAAGTTTACCCATAAACATTTGCTTATAAAAATCAACTTTTATACTGGCACTTGTTTTCATAAGGCTCGTTAAATAAACAAAATTTCACTAAAAAATCTAAAGCATGGGTTATTTCACAATGAAATTGAATATTGTTATTTTTAACCTTGTGAATTCAGTTATACGTGAAACTTCTCCAAAAGGATGAATTTGTAGCGAAAAACTCCCATCTACGTAATACCCTGCAAATCACCAGATTGGTGGGTGGCAGGGGGTGATTCTATTCAAATATATCGCGAGAGAAGTTATGTAAATAACTGTTATTTTTGCTTGAAGGACAGTCCCATATGCCCAACGGATTATATTCGATTAAGAAAATTTCAAATTGCACGGTCCAAAAAAGCACACTCGAGTAACAGAACTCGGTTGAGCAAAAAAAAAACAAAAACAAAACAAGGGCATTTATTTCGCACAAACGGCCATGCATCATCTTCTTCGAACTTACTTTTCAGAACCTATAAATAACTCAATTCAAGAATGAATCTCCGAAATGAGTTACCGACTGCGTAGAAGTTCCGTATCGTCCTCAATTAATCCAAGAGTAGTAATGTAGCTGCTGGTGCCACCTCGTGTCGCATTCTCTCTCTCTCACTCACTTCCATCCGTTTCCTCCTCTTAACAAAATCTCCCTCTCTTCACTTCGAAAACTTCCTCCATGTCCTTTTAACCTCGCACTGCGCACGACCGAATCTACATCCTCTCTCTCTCTCTCTCTTTCTCTCTCCTTTTGACTCCGCACGGACCAACTTCGTCCTACACGTTCGCCTTCCAGCTAGGCTACACCCTCCCTCTCCCCCTCTAAGCGACCCCTTCCGTCCATCCCAAACCATCTTTCCCATTACCCTAACGAGATATCTCTCTCTCTCCCCCTTTGGGAACCGCGAGGACCTTCCCTCCCTCCATTTTAATCCCTGTCCTTCTACCCTCCCAGAGTAGCTGTCGTACCAACCGTTCCTCCTCTCCCCTTCGACCCCCAGGTAACCCCCTTTCGGTCTCACTCGCTACCACCATACAAGGTCACCACTCTCTCATAAGTTTATCGGATCGAAGTGATGCCTTCTCGTCATAACTATAACGGAATTCGGAGGTGTGTTTGTGTGTGTGTGTTTGTGTGTTTCGGCTTCTATTTCTGCCTTATTTGCGTATGATCCATATTCGATACAGGGCCCCGGGGAAAGTTTCGTCAGGGAGAACATCCTACGCAGCACTTCAAAGCACGTTTATTATTGTTTTTGAAGCCGAATAGTCGCGAATAAAAAAGCCGAACTAAACCATCGCCAACCGCTTTTAATCCTAGAAATTTCAATTTTGTCTTAATAACACGTCGTGCATACCAAGGGGGGGGACTGATAAAAATAAATCATTTTCACTGTTATTAAAAAGAAATAAAAATAAAATATAGCCGATGCTGCATGGCGCACTACTTGGCGCAACTCCATAAAAAAATTCACTTGTATAAAAAGACGGCATTTAAAACCGAGGACACTTCAATTTTCACAGTAATACTAATTGAGGCGACCGGTGGTTTTTAGCTATTGATAATCATCGTAAGGTTATCTGATAACAAAATGATGGCTCTTTTGCACTTTGTTTTTGGCTCGTCTGTTTTTGTGCGTGTGTGAACAAAGGGTTCCTGGCGTGGAGTAAATTCCCCTAAACCAGCGTTTTATAAATTTTTCATGGTTATTAGGAGGTTTCTCCATTCATTATCGCTGGAACCAATCGTGTACCGATTAATACTATGGAAATTGTGAAAGTTTTTTGTTAAAAAATTTGTATTTTATTCAGAAAAATAGGCAAAAGTATGAAGTTTATGCATCGTAATTGAAAAACATAAAAATATTCAGTTTCATAAACACTGTAAATTCGTCGTTAAGGAAAGGCTTGTGCGGCTAACCAGACGAAAGGTTGCCTAAAACAGAAACATTATTCTACTAATGGAACACTGTGATTCGCATAATCGAGCGGCCGTGGATTTGAAGTGTTCTATTTCTGCCGGCAAACAGGGCGAGATAAACTCAACCACCTTAAAAGGCCATGCCAAAAGTGGTTCGTTAAGATATTATCTCTGTGAGACTAAGAGGAACATATCTACGGCAGAGATGAATAAATGGAACGTCCTGGTTACCAAGGGAAACAGTTTGTGCAAGAATGCTCTGACGCCATAAAAAATTGAATTCCAAATGCGGGTTTGCAAACGAAAGTGTAGTTGAAATCGAAAATAAAACACCGAATTTTGACGACTGGGTTCAGCTGTGCTTTGAAATCGCCGGCATAACACTTTTCGAAGATTTTGCTGACGTTGGTAGCAACTTCCGGACAATGAATGGATGTAGTGGATATTCTTGCAAAAAGCTCCCAGAGCATATTCGATGCACTGCTAGAGAGAAGAGGATAGAGAGACTCCTTGTAGCTATACGTCCGCAAAGAAGACTTCTACATCTACATCTACATCTACATGATACCCTGCAAATCACCAGACTGGTGGGTGGCAGGGGGTGCAGCACATCGTGGGTTTGCCCCCTTCCACAAAATGGGAGACAACAACCAGAAATATGGAGGTTTTTAAGAAAACGACCGTCCACCTCTTTCTCTAACAAGAGTATATTACTTGTTTTTAGGCGCGTTTCGCTTCCAGCATAAGCGCCTGTTAGCGTCGGTCTTTCCGTCCGTCCGTCCGTTCGTATATTCGTTATCGTCTTCTACCGAACGGATTTCCATGAAAATTGATATTAAAGTCTCGTTTACATGGTGAAAGTACGACGCGAGAGTAGCTCTCATGATATTAACTCTAACGGTACTACCGTCGTGTAGACGGCGCGATAGTCACTATCGCCCTATCGTGAGAGAACTATCGCACTATCACTACGTCATAGTCTCTCGCGAGAGTAATACGAACTATTACGGCAACTCTCACCGTCTGTACGCGACTATCACGCCAACACGATAGTTGATAGATGCAGGTGGACGTAGGTGGTTCTCGTATCTGTTGCTGTTCTTTTTTTTTTTTTTTGAAAATGTCTGCTTTTGATATCTTTCAGTTTTTAGAATCGTATCAAAACCTTCCTTGCTTATGGGACGAAAGCCACCCGGACTATAAAATTCGGCAAAAAAGAGATGCCGTGGAAGTTTTATTACTTCTTTCGGGATTTTCTGATATAAAAGAGCTGCGAAAAAAAATAAGAAATGTTAAATGCACTCACAATGAAGAGGTAACAAAAATGAAATCGCCCATAAGAACTGGCACGGGGACAAGGTCTTTTTCTCATTCTTTCCTTCCTTGCTTTTACAGCTATAATTTCCCCAACAACGCGAATTCATCAGTCGTTGAGACTCCATGACTATTCTTCGTGAGCACTCACACTCGAGTCGTAGTTCACGTGTAAACACTCTCACGTTAGTGAACTATCTCAAACTCTCGCGAGAATTGCTACCGCGTTACACTCCCACCGTGTAAACGAGACTTTAGGACTTAAAGTCGAAGACAATAAGAAAATCATATAAATGAATCACGTAACACAATCAGGAATACTCTTTAACTGGTGACAAAATATGAACTTTCCGTCATATCTCGTAAAGTATTAGTCATGCCACAATAGTTTTCAAATAAAACATGTAGAACTAGTAGAGTATTTCTTTTCCTTTAAATTTTTATCGTAGAAGAAGTAGCCGTTGTCAAGAAAATGAAACAAGAATGTCTTAATTCGAGTTGAAAATTTCTTGCATGGTTACTTCTTCATTGTTGCTAACATAAACAATCTCACAAACAAACGCTTAATTTACTTACGTGTGCATGCACTATTTTTAAATAGGAAGAAATAGGATTATTGATGATGAAGAAAAGAACTTTAAAACGCTATTTCCCATACGTACAGGTATATAATTTCTTTCTAGTACTCCATTGCACTAAATGCGCCCATTTGTGATACGTTGTACACTTTCCTAACTGTTTTCTTCTTTAAGTCATATGCAGTGGAACCACCAATGCTATATTCCTCGCAAAGTCTCTTCACTGAAGTACCTTTTTCAAGTTTTCTTAGTAATTCCACTTTTTCTTCAATCGTGAGATTTTTCTGTTTAAGTTTCATAACACCACTTATGGGTTGTCTTCTTTTTTTGAAGTCATATCAAAGTAAAATTTAACAAAAGTACTAACTGCATTAACGAAAAACAATTGCTAACTTAAACAATCTCACAAAAATAGTTTAATTTCCTTACGTGTGCATGCAATATTTTTAAATAGGAAGAAAATGGATTATTTATGCTGAAGAAAAGAACTTTAAAACGCTATTTCCCTTACGAACAGGTATATCATTTCTTTCAAATACTTCCTTGCACCCTCATTTGTGATACGGTGTACACTTTCCTAACTTGTTTTATGACCTTACTAGCGGAATGCCCGTTGAATTTCAACGGATTTAGTGAATCTAAAAAATATTTTGTTGCCATGTAAACAAAGCAAACTCGCACACAAATTGATAAACGATTTTACGTTAAAAATTATACTCTCAATTTCGGCGACAATGGGAATTGTCGTGGTAACTTATCCTATATATTAATACAGACGCTTAAACGTGTTGGAATATACCTAACATCGCCCGTTTTTTCCCATGGTTAGCTTTATGTAGCCTTTTCTCGAGTTTCGTAATTTAAGAACGTCGCTATTACCATTATTGAAGGACCTCGACAACATATACAGAATGATAAATTGATAACATCAAATATTGTATTTAAAGAACTAATCTAAAAAGTAACAAAAATATCCAAATAAAGTTTTATTTATTAAACATTTTGTCTTTATGTACGAATTATTCACACGGGTACAGCTAGTAATTGGTATTTTAATAAAACTGATAAAATCATGTATTTTTCTGTATCTAAACACATTTTTACGCTAATTCTATTCAGGATTTGGATTCTATCTTCAATAAAAATGAACTTTGTTCTTTACTTCATAGAACCATTCAAGTCTCAAGTTCGTTCCATATTTGTAAGTAATTTTAAAATTCAAATGAAAAATAAGCTGCATTCATCCCTATGTTATTCAAATGGAGAAAATGAAAATATTTTTAAAAATTAGACAGGTCAATCAAATCGGTATGAAAACCTTACTAAACCACCGCACCGTACTCATTATTCCGGTTAAAATGATACCTTTCTTTTGTTTCTACGTGCTGTAGTTTCTGAGCTATGAGAAACATACATATATACATACAAACACTTTTCTTTATAGATAACTATAGATCGAGAGATAGATAGACTATAGATAGTTTCGCTTTGAAGTCTGTTTTTACTTTCTTAAATTAAAATTGTGACGAAATCGTAGACGATTGACCGCTGAATCTTGGAGGGTATATTTCTGTACTGCTTTTCTTTTTCTTAAGATTTGAGTTTTGAAAAATACAAAAGTTCGGGTTGGGGCCCATTCAAATATTTCTTTTTGGATATTTTCGAAGATGTAAAAGTTTGAAATCTGAAAATTGGAAAGTAAATTACCGCATCCATGCCACTTATTCTTGAAAATTTTGTGAAAACTCCAACAAGAAAGTCATAATTTATGTTGAATTTATTATACGGCTTTATTGTTGTCAACAAAAGCAATTTTCGTAGCAACCCAAGTAAACAAGGTGTGTAAACACGTGAATTTTCCTTTCGTGCGCACATGGCGCTCTTTTATGAGTGAAAAGAATGGATAATTTACGAAAAAGGAATGAATTTGAACGTAAATATTTCGTCACCATTACTGAAGTTAATTATGTTTTAAATAATTTTCAATTGTTTTTCTTATATCTCTGAAGGTACAAAATGGAAGTCTGAAATGTCAAGTGCGTTTCCACATATATGGCATTTATTCTAGAAAAGTTTTTAATGATTTACAGAGGTGGATATTAAAACGTTCAAAATATCAAAGAGCAAATTACATAAGACGCCATTTTAAGAATACTAAAATAAAAACATTCCCCTGCAGACCAATATATCTTGTACATTTTGCATCTCTAATAATATTCAATACATTAATTATATAATTACATTTTCAGATCTACGTAATTTCACTTTTGTTTCGATAAATTAATTAACTGATCTCACATAAATGCATTTTACAGCAGCTAATGTAAATAAACAATTATGCTATTAAGCGTAAGTAAAATTACACAGTTCTAAAATTTCATTCCATTAAATATTTTGTCGTTTTTATTTAATTCCAATTGTTTTTGAAGAGATGTTAACGTGATATGCTGATTAACATTTTAATGGTAAAATGCATTGATGTGAGATTAGTTAATTAGTTTTTCGAAACAAAAGTGTAATTATATAGGTCTGAAAATGGGAACTTGTACAGTTTACTCCCACCAAAAAAGCTAAATTCAATGCCAGCTCCGCTTATTACTAACATTTTTATTATTACTGACAATATTAGTATTATTATTAGCAATACAAACAAGCTATGTTAGTAACAATTGAACGGTTCACATTAAATAAACCGTTCCAGTTATCCGTTAGTGTGCAAACCCATGACTGTTTTGCCCGTGGCGACATTTACCCACCCGATCACCGGCCAATGGAGAGGGATATATTCGTTCCAGCGAGGCGAAGGGCGCGGTGGCGCCCGGAGACTACTACTAAAATAAACACAAAGCGAGCCGAAGTCTCGCCATTTTCCTCTGTTACTTGTAAATAAAAATCATTTTTTGCGTGGGGTAAACTGTACAAGTGTCTGAAAATGTATTTATATAATTAATGAACGGAAATTATTAAAGATGCAAAATGTACAAGATAAGTTGGTCTGCAGGGGAATTTTTTTATTTTAGTTTTCTAAAAAAAAAGCGTCTTGCGTAATTTGCTCTGCAATTCTTTCCTCACTTGTTCAATGTAGGATTAGGAAAATAGTTGTCAGATGTAAGAATTTTATACTTTATAATATTGAAGGCCGTGGTAGCGATAGTATCCGCATTTAATAATATATTCCTGTTCATCTCACAGTGTCCTCGTTCCGCCTCCTAACAAACCCTTCACCAAAGGATACCAAATCACCCCAAAAACCCTTTCGACGACCAATTACGCCTCAACTTCCTCTACAATCCCTTTTCACCCAAGGATAGAATGGCAAAATAAAACCTTTTCCTCCCTTTCCTACCGCCGCCGCCGCCTGCCGTCTGCCACCTGTCCCTTCCCATCCCGAACAAGGAGCGTGTCATCAGACTACTTGGACCTGTCCCTTGTGAGCCTGGACCCTGTGTCTCCTCCCCCCCTCCAGCCTCCTCTCAACCTCTCCTAGGCGCCCTTTTACGCGCACCTCAACTCCCCACTTTAGCGTGTACAACGCTCTCAACTCTTTAAGCCATCCTTCCGATTTTCCCTTGCCTCGTCCCTTCCTCCAATCCTATCTTGGGAACCCCAACAGCCAATTAGGGGAGTGGGCTACTCTCTCTCTCTCTCTCTCTTCCATCCTTTCTCCTTCTCTTTCTCTCTCTCCTCTCCCTTATCTTACCACGATACTTTTGAAAGTATTTATTTTGCCACAAATGCTTTTTATTATCGGCAATGCTAATTCGCTTCACTGGCACGTAGCCATATATTATATTCATCTTCCATTCCTCCTTTGGGCATTTCTACTTCTCCTATGCTATAGCATTTCTGCTCTAATATCTCAACGCATCTATACTTATATTACCCCACGCTTCATTTGGCCGGTGGATGGAAGAGATTTCAGTCCACTAAAAAAATATCTCGCCATACTCGCCTGCAGGTATTAACATTTACATGAATATCCTGCAACCCTCCAAAGGCGTTTGGCAGGGGATGTCACTTCACCAACATAAACTCTTTAACTAATGCCTGTCTTATCGCGTCTGATAAAAATGATCTGTATATATAGTATTTCTCGGTTATAGTATTTCGACGTATTTTGAGATACACTCTGATATAACCTTACTCTCGGAAACACCGATGAGTACGTCTTCGACGAATTTGGGGATATTAAACTTTTCAAATAGTCCCTGCTTGTATTCCATTCTTCTATTCTTCATTTTCAATAATTTCATGTCTCCCAATATATCTGATATAGAACCGATACTATCCCTTTCCAAACACACAGTATAACGTCTTAATATCGTCTATAACCCTTCAAAATAGGTTTGGGTTATTCCGGAAGCACTTTCAGCAAAACAAATTATGAGGCTTTGAAGAAACGCTTCGATGAGGATCATGGTATTATTTCGTAGCTCCTCTTCGCTGAATTCTTCCTAACTTATGTTTTGGTTGTTCTCGTGTGTCTTCCGTAGACTTTTAAAGAGTATTTTAGTTGAGATATAATCAAATGTAGGCAATATTTTATCGGGATATCGAACGTTACTAATTTCTATGTGATATCAAGCGTTTGGTTCTTGTCTTTCCAAAAATTGATAACTTTTCAGTATTTCTAGTTAACTTCCATTCATTTCATATCGCCTCAACGTAATAGGGACGGATGGTCATGGGAGCCATTTATCTCTATCTACAAAGGGGACTCTTTGGTCAGTTGCGCTTCGCACTTCATCTACGTGCTAGCCGTAAATTCACCTTATTGGTGGATGGAAGGGGGTGCAGTGAATCAAAATTCCCTAGTTCACCTATGTTACCTCTTCCTAGTATGTTCTATTGTCGCCCTAGGGAAAAGCGATCCTCTGTATCGCTCCTCCATGCAATCGATCTCGCAGGTCTTATCCACGCTGTCCTACCTTCCGAGATATGTCGGACTTCTGATAAGATCTTCTCTCTCATTCGCCAGTGCCTCCCACACATATTTATCTAGCAAATTAAATCTAGCCTTCTAACGAAGCACATTTCAGATATTCTGTTAATGACGTTACGCTTTGTTTGCAATCGTAATTTCTCTTTACGAATCTAGCTGCTCTGCGCTGTACCTTTTCTGTCTCTTTATTGAGTCCATTTTCGTAAGGATCCCACACAGCTGACGCATATTCGACCTGCGGTCGAACCAAGGATAAATAATATAATTCCTTCATTTTTCCGAGCTATTTCGATCTATTCTCCCTATAAAGACTGTCTTTTTGTTAGCGGCACCTTTCACTCTGCGAATGTGGGTGTCACACGAGAGATCCCGATGGATCGTAACTCCTAAATATTAAACCGAATCTAAAATTGGAATTATTACTCCTTTGAACGAATAGTTAAAATCTAACGAGCTATTTTTGGCCATCTAGAAATTGACGACGCAGTTTCACTTTTGGTTTATTTCTAACAGCCATTCTTTACATCACGATTCTAAATCATTTAGGAGATGATGATGATCTTCCGGGTTGTTTATTTCTCTATAAATGACGGTGTCGTTCTCGAAAAGCCTAGTTTTACTTCTGAGCTTATGTCGTTTATATAAATAAGGAATAATAACGGACCAAGCACACTACCCTGTGGAATGCCAAAGACCACCTCTGCTAAGCTCGAGGACTTCCCACGTATAACAGCTTTCTGCTTCCTATAATTTAATAATTCAAGGATCCAGCAAATAGTTTTGAAATTAAGGCCTAAGGTTTCTAATTTAGTCATTAAGTTCTTGCGAGATACCTTATCGAAGGCTTTCCTAAAATCTAGGAATCGTCTGAGTTATACACAAATAGACCTAGCTGGGTATCGCAAGACCTAACCTTCCTGAAATCGTGTTTTCAATCGTCTAACAATGAATTGCTGTAACGAAAACGCATTATGTTGCTAACAAGGATGTGATAAAGTATCTTGCATGATATTTAGGTTAGGGAAATCGGTCTTTAGTTTTCTGGGTTCTCTTTGTCGCCGCCCTTATGAATTGGAGTTGCGTGTGCCAACTTCTAGTCCTTCTGGACCTCTCCGTGGGAAATAGATTCCTCGAATATTATTCCAAGAAATGGTGATACATCTTCGGCTAATTATCTGAAAACAAGAACAGGAATTTCTTCGCGGCCCGGGGATTTGTTAGGTCTAATCGCACTTAATCGCCTTGCTATTCCCCCCCTCAAAAAGTGCTATGTCGGCAATCAGGTTGTTCCTCATAGCCGGTGCATAATATGCGCATTGATCGTTGACGGCGCATGATATTTCTCAATTTTGCTTGGAACTCTTTTATACTTCTGAACTTAGCTGCTCTATGCACGTCGGATGCTGTATAAGATATATTTCTTATTTTCGCGTGGCTTATTCTCTGACGCCTACGAGCATTCCTAACTTCCTTATTAAACCAACGATGCTATTTATTGTCGATCGTCATTTTAATTGGAATATAGCTATCGACACCCTCTAGAATTATATCCTTAAATATTGTCCATTATGACTCAGCACCTGATCGTTCAGTCGTATTACGGATGCTAGGTAAAAATTCTTAGGCGCGACCTGAGACTTTGAAATTCTGCCTCGCCAAATATATAAATCTCTATTTGAGGCTCAGAGTGTCTCTCGGTCTTTAACTTAAGCTCCGCGTACGCGGCCAGACGATCACTTATTCCATCCTCAATGTTTACTTTGTTTATCCTCTCTGAGACGTTGGTTGGTAATAAATTTACAATTGGCTTTCTGACTAATTGAAACAGAGAGTGCTCGAAGAATGTTTCGATTAATGCCACACAGAATTCGCGTTCTTTACCTTTAGATTCGAAACATAGGTCCTCCCAATCAATTAAGGGCAAGTTTACTATAATGATTCCATCTTGATTAATCACCCTAAGTTTTGACAGCTGCTTCTCGAAATTTAAAATATAATCTACACCTGCTTTAGGTGGCCTGTAAAACGATCATAAGAACACCTATTTGGAGCCTTCTTTACCCATTCTACACGAAACACTCTCGATATCCTCGGTACGCATCGGAATCTGACAGATATCACACTTATCGCTGACCGCAGTGAAAACCCATTCGCCCGATCTATTAAAGCGAACTTTTCTATAGACATGGTAATCGCCTGGAAATATCTCACGACACGGAATCTCATCAGAGAGCCAACTTTCTGTTCCTATCACGACTTCGGCGTTCAGACTGCGAATACTACATATGCTCGGATACGGAAAATTTCCTACGGATGCTGCGGAATTTCATTACGACGACATTTAATTTCTCACTATCACTTCGCTTAGTAACCTCAGCCTTTCCTCTCGTTTCCCTTTTAAGATTACACGCATTATCTTTACAAATACTTCTACGATTGGTAGGCATTTTATTTAATTTAGAATCGCTTCTCGGCGTACTTTTTACGGAACATTTATCGATGAATGATCTTGGCAGCAGGGCCGGTATGGTTATATGGTATGCAGGGTATCTGAATAAATACCCTGCAAGCCACCGCAATTGATGTGTGGCAGAGGGTGATTATCTCCGGCCTATCATATTATTCTCCTATTATGCTCTATTAATCTATTAGGGAAGAAAGATCCCTTGTATCTGTCAGTCCTAAAATAAGTTTCTCGAATCTTGTTAGTGTGATCGTGGCGTCCTACGTAAGTTGAGCTCTTAATTACGACTAATAATTCATCATTAAAATATTCCTATCTAAATCTCTGCAATGGCCGATGCCTAGACCTTTCTTGCCGTTCCTCCAGAGACTCCAAGCTCTTCTGTTAGGCTCGAGACGCCTACCATATCTACGTTTCACGAAACGCGCTCCCTTTCGTTGAATTTGCTCTAACTCCGGAATAAGGCCCATCTCATAAGGGTCCCATACGCTACACATTCACTACGCATTGGGGACCCCAAATTTTCATTGAACTATAATTAATCGTCATCGAATACTGGCACTATATATATATATATATATATATATATATATATATATATATATATTATTTTGATAAAGATAAATGGGCTACATTTAGATGTCAGATGCGATAACGAAAATTACTATTCGATGTCCACAAACTAAATTCTCTGTTGTTATGAAAGGTAGAAATTATGTGACGTCTATATTTACATTTTGTAACGGCCAAACTTTGTCAAGTGATGCGTCACTGAGTGGGTCCAGTTTCGGATGTTATGTGACAGCAGAGGGTAAAATTCCTTGCCCTTAGTTGTGATTGGCCCTTCATCGAAGAATCATCGATAGTTTCGTGTATTCAGCGCCCAGCTAACAAGTAGGTATTTATATTTCATAAAATAAGACTCAACAAGTCAATAGCTTTCTATCACTTCCATATTTCCTGTCAATTTATTGCCTCTGTTTTCTGTTAATGACAAACAGGGTTGGATTCATAAACTTTCTATAAAAGGGGAGCGAATACCCCTTCCTCCTATAGAATCCTCCTCTACATTCGACCCTTTATTCTGCTAATTCCTACCACTGTCAGAATATTTCTTTACGGACATAATCTGCGACAGAGAATCGATGAATTTGGCGTGGAAAGTGTTTAAGTAAACATCGAATGGAAATCAATGGAAATATCCGATGAGAGGTGGGGGGGGGGAATCTCCCTCCCCCTGAATCCGTCACCGACAATAGGTTTACATACAGCATGTCGTTTCAGTTCGTGAGGAACTTGAATATTATTTGAAATCCTGAGATTCGAATGAAATCGTAATTTTTTTCCATCGAGATCCTGAAAATATTTTAGCTATGTAAATTAATTTTGCACCATTCGGAATTATATTGCAGTTAAAGGTTGATAGAAAACTTTAAATTGATTATCACCATGGCAGCGGTTATGATTTTATGACATTTATATAGTAAACGTTGCCTAATTAATGAGACGCGCGTTTGTTTTCTCTTTCTCGCGGATTTCATGAGGAGGAAATGATAAAGGAGATGATGGAGTAGGATATTTACGTACTACAGGAGCAAAGTGTAGACATGGAAGTATATGCAGCGAGGAGCAGCGAAAGTGCAGGGTGCATGGTGGTGCAGTGGCTGGCTAAGAATAGGTCGGAAAGTAAATGGTGCTGGGACAAATTAGTGCGCTGAATATGTTTCAGAGAATAGCTAGGTTATTTTGCGGATGTAGTATGCTGCAGGAGCATGCTGGCGTGGGAAGGTAGCTGCTGGGGAAAGTTAGTGTAGGGAGGGAAGTGCATGTTTATGGAGCGAGAAAGTGGTGTTTGGTGTTGGTGTTTGTGCCGAAAGGGCAAAATATTGGCGGAAGGAGGAACATATTAGAAGGATAAAATAACGAGAATATAAGTATAAGATTAATGGAAAACGGTGTGTGACGGAAGGCAAGAACGTGATAATATTTTCCGACGAGTTATTTGAACAAGTTAGGAAAGTGTACAACGTATCACAAATGGGCGCGTTTCGTAAAATGGAGTATTAGAAAGCAATTATATACCTGTACGTAAGGGAAATAGCGTTTTAAAGTTCTTTTCTTCATCATAAATAATCCATTTTCTTCATATTTAATAATATTACATGCACGCGTAAGGAAATGAAACGTTTGTTTGTGAGATTGTTTATGTTAGCAACAATGAAGTAACCATGCAAGAAATTTTCCATGTTCAGCTCGATATAAGACTTTCTTGTTTGATTTTCTCGATAACGGCTACTCCTATGATAAAAATATATAGTAAAGGAAATACTTTAATTTACCAGTTCTACAACTTTTATTTGAAAAATATTTTGATATGAGCAATACTTTACGAGATATGACGAAAATTTAATTTTTTGTCCCCAGTAAAGTGGTACCCCTGATGGGCGTACGTAATTAATTTTTGCGATTTTCTTATTATATTTGATTGAAAGTCCTTAATATCAAATTTCATGAAAATCCGTTCAGTAGAAGCCGAGAACGAACATGCGGCCGACGATAATAGGCGCTCACGCTGTAAGCGAAATGCGCCTAAAAAATGGACGAAGGATGTTCTAGGACAGGAAACTTGATTATAGTGAAGATGATGCATTAGAAAGAAAAGATTTTTTCAAATAAGTTTTAAATCGCGTTGTTTAAAATAAATAGAGCTATTTCTCGATTCGTCTCTCTGCCTATCCGGCTTTTCGCCTTGCTATGACACAAATTTCAATTGTGAAGAAAGAGGAGAAAAATTCTGAACTTGACCGGAAATCGAACCGAATCCATGTCTGTCACTTGCCGGTTAGGTGTTTTAACCGACTAATCTACCGAGTTAGCCTAATTTTCCATTCTCGAATTGGGGTATTTACGGTGGAGAAAGGGGTAACTCAGTTTGTAAACCTTATCACCCTAGGTGTCCTCGCTGAGGCACAGCGGAAAACACCCCTACTTTATCACATTCTGGGATTAATCAAATTTCCATTCCTGAAACTCCCGAAAAAAACGAACCTCGTTTATTTTGTGCGATTTGATTACCCAAAGGGATTTATTAAGTTTAAGTATATTTCATTCTCGCTAAGACGTACTTCGTCACATTGTAAATATCCATTAACTGCCCGTGTGTTACTCCAAATGTCCAACTAATGCATTGAATATTTATTTTGATCGTTCCGTAAAACAGGCAAGTTTTATTGGAAGAGACTAAAGAGGGCTGTTTTGGCATTTTGTTGCTTCGATTTGGTTTTCTCTAAATGCTCTTATTATGTATCATTCAATTCATGCGTCGATTAGCTATATGCTATTTTAATTTTAAAAAGCAATTTTCGTAGGATTTCAAGATTTATAGAAAATCGCGATTTAAATTTTCTGTTGCCTGTCTGAATCTCAATATAATATTCCGTGATATTAAGTTGTGTATTAACTTGAATTTTAAAATTAAATTAAAAGGAAAAAAGATTATTTCAAAAATAAATAAAATTAACGCAAAAAAGTTTTTTTTGCATAAAAGGACCTATTACTCTAAAGTGCTCTCTAAAGTACAAAATAAATCTTTAAAAATATTTTCAAATGTTTACAAAATTGAAGTCTTTAAAATTTTATCTGAATACATCTGTAATTATTCGGAATGAATGCTCTTTTTATGCAAAAAAAACGTTTTTGCTTTAATTTAATTTTTGCCGCTGGAAAAGATGGCCTCATTCAAAGGGCGTCCTCAGAAAATTTACCATGAAACCTTTTTCGTAATTCATTTAATAGCATAGATATTACAACCCTTTTAGGTTTTATGATTTCCACTTTTAAATACTTTGCATTAATGGTTACTTTATGTCTATCTCCTTTGCTTTTAAAAGTAATAGTTAATTATAATAATTACTATTTTAAGCATTACCTAAAGATGAAAAGAAGGAAGTTGAATATTTTTTATTAATGATTTTCTTTTGCATATTTTGGGGATCTTCTTATACTCGAGGACGTCTTAGATTTAACTAATTACAATGTTAACAAGTTAGGAAAGTGTACAACGTATCACAAATGGGCGCGTTTCGTGCAATGGAGTATTAGAAAGCAATTATATACCTGTACGTAAGGGAAATAGCGTTTTAAAGTTCTTTTCTTCATCATAAATAATCCATTTTCTTCCTATTTAATAATATTACATGCACACGTAGGGAAATGAAACGTTTGTTTGTGAGATTGTTTATGTTAGCAACAATGAAGTAACCATGCAAGAAATTTTCCAAGTTCAACTCGATATAAGACTTTCTTACTTGATTATCTCGATAACGTCTACTTCTACGATAACAATGTATAGGAAAGGAAATACTCTTATTTACCAGTTCTACAACTTTTATTTGAAAAATATTTTGATTTGAGCAATACTTTACGAGATACGACGAAAATTTAATTTTTTGTCCCCAGTAAAGTGGTACCCCTGATTGGCGTACGTAATTAATTTATGCGATTTTCTTATTATATTTGATTGAAAGTCCTTAATATCAAATTTCATGAAAATCCGTTCAGTAGAAGCCGAGAACGAACATGCGGACGGACGGACGGACGGACGAACAGACGGACCGACCGACGATAATAGGCGCTCACGCTGTAAGCGAAACGCGCCTAAAAATCGGGCCTTAAAAGCCGAGAGCTAATGTTCGAACCCTCGATCGCCAATTGCGTCCTTGGAAAGTGCTTCACTCTGCTACCTGTCACACGACTTTCCTCCTGCAATTGCAATCGCAGCAAACGGTTTTATTTCGCAAGTTGCGTGATTATGTAGCAGAAGTGGGTTTAATATTGTGGCCAAACGGAAGATCTCCATGACCACGGTATTTAATCGTAATACCATTTCGAACGTGCGTTTGACTCTTCACTGAGTAATCCCTTCAAATTCGTTATCCCTTAATTAATACGTATGCCCCTTTTAATACGAAATTCAATCAACTTTGGTGAAAATTTGACTTTTAGTTTTAACATTTTTCCGTTGTCCTAAGTAATACATCGATTTCCTAGATATTGACCCAAGCGTTTCTAATACAAGCGATACAAGGATTTGAAAAATATCGAAAATAATTCGACGACGATCCTATTCTATAAACAAAGATTTCCTGACGCTCTTCGATTTTATATCGATTGTAGCTCAGGCGCTATCAGCCAACATACGTAGTTAACTCTTCTGGGAATCCTGGGCTTTTCCCTCCTCCCCTTCCCCGCTATGGTCCCTCCTCCCGCTCCCCTTCCTCCCCTCCAACTTCCCCTCCCACTTTCCCTTCTCCCCCTACCGCTCACCCCTATCCCACGTGGGTCCCTTTTTAGGCACGTTTCGCCTCCAGCGTGAGCGCCTATTGTCGTCGGTCTGTCTGTCCGTCCGTCCGTCCGTCCGCATGTTCTTTATCGGCTTCTACCGAACGGATTTTCATAAAATTTTATATTAGGGTCTTACAATCAAAGATAATAAGAAAATCGCAAAAATAGATCACGTACACCAATCAGGAATACCACTTTACTGGTGACAAAAAATGAAATTTTCGTCATATCTCGTGAAATATCAGTCATATCAAAATATTTTTCAAACAGAAGTTGTAGAACTAGTAAAGAAGAGTATTTCCTTTCCTATATCTTTTTATCGTAGGAGTAACCGTTATTGATAAAATCGAACAAGAATGTTTTAAATCGAGTTGAACTTGGAAAATTTCTTGCAAGGTTACTTCTTCATTGTTGCTAACATAAACACTCTCACAAACAGACGTTTAATTTCCTTACGTGTGCATGCAATATTTTTAAATAGGAAGAAAATGGATTATTTATTAGGAAGAAAATGGATTATTAATGACGAAGAAAAAAACCTTAAAACGCTATTTCCCTTACGTACAGGTACATATATAATTTATTTCTAATACTCCATTTCACGAAACGCGCCCATTTGTGATACGCTGTACTCTTTCCTAACTTGTTTATAGTCCATTACAGGAAACGTGCCCATTTGTGATACGTTGTACACTTTCCCAACTTGTTTTTTTAAACACATCAGGAGATTCTGTGCGCGATTCAGGCTACATAAATTTAAAGAGGAAATCCATCCACGAATCAGCTAAAAGCTAACATTTTTCCTTCCACTCCAGATTGTCTAATAGCGGAACGAAAGGAAACTCCCTGTACTCTCCCCCACCTCTCTCTGTCCTCTTCCCCCCCTCCATCTCCCACACCTCTCCCTGCCCTCTTGTGTAAGAATGTACCTTATGGTATAAATTTCGTCCGAATAAAGACGTTTATATATCTATCTCTCTATCTCTCTCTCCCCCCTCCATCTCCCACACCTCTTCCTCTTTCCTCCCTCCCCCTCTCTCCTCCCTCCCCTCCCATCTCCCCTTCCTCTCTCTCATCCCCTTCCACGTAAGCCTTTCTCTTCACAGGCCATTTTCCTCCGAAATCGGTCTGCGGTTTATCGTCCTTCGTATGATCCAACACGTCACTCCCGTCATTCGCCACCCCTTGTCTCCCTTTTATCGCCCACTCCTCGCTCTCCACTCCCCCCCCCTCCCCCCTCCCCCCTCCCTCCCTCTCTCTCTCTTCGCCCTATCCTCGAAATCCTTCCGTGTGTCGTGTCGACTAATTATGACTTGACGGACAGTGGTCGCTCGCCTGCTATGGAGAGGAGATTTTCAGTCCATGCGCTACTCCCCACAAACCCTACTCCTCCTCCACCACCCTTCCTCCCCCACCCTCTCTCTTCCCCCCTTTCCCTCCATTCTTATTTCGCTTATTTCCTCCCCCCTGTCTCAATGCATCCTTACTACGCCATCGTGTGACTAAGGCCTCTTTTTTAAACCGTCCACTGCGCCTCAGTAAGCCTTACGAAACAAATACAAAATTTTTCCTCTTATTCCTCGCTTCTCGTTTCGTTCACCCCTTTCGCCTTTTTATTCTCTTTATTTTTTTTAACTTAATTTTTCTGACAGGTTTCTCGCGAAAAAATAACGTCCGTTGGGTCGACGGCTTACTGCCGCGTTTTCCATTGTGCCGCCGCGCACCGCCCTCTTTTCATCCATCTTTTACTCTCTTTCGTTCGCAAAGCTGTCAGGAGCCGTGTTAAAAGTTCGTGGTCGAGAGAAGTATAAAAAAGGCGAGTTAAAAAAAAATCTTTTTTTGTTATTTAATTTTTGATAAAGTTTTTCCATTCAGAAGCAAAAAGATCAGAAACAGAGTTTTCATTTTGTACCTCAACGCAGTTGTCACCGATAGCTTTTTATTCTTAAAACAATGTTTGGTTTTCTAATTTCTAGTCTAACGATACTCGTTTTATCTAATTGACATGGCTTGTTAGAAATATATTAGTATTCGTTGATTAGGATTCACATGCATTAATATTTTTCAAATTAATCTTTGTCTTCTCCGCACGTATTACTACAAGAGAAAGTATTGCATTCGTGAAAAAATCGAACTCAAGATTTTAGTGGAAATACACGTTTTGAGGTTCCCTGAGTACGTTTTCACTACATTTTCGTTGATTTGTGTGTATGTGATAGAAATTTGTGGACACTCTTAAGCCAAAAACTGATGGACAGATCAGAACAAAACGTTACACGTAAGATATTTTTATTAATAATCCAGCGTCTGAAAATATTTGGCTGAAACTGGTCAACCGGAAGTGATTCTTGTAATCTTTCCGTTTTCACCCTAAATATTTCCATTAGAACTTAATTTACTTAAAACGCGTGGGCTTATGAATATAGGTACGTTTTAACTTATTATTTAATAAATTACACAATACCGTATAATTACATACATTACAAAGTTTCTAAAGAATTTTAAAGTTTGGAATTCTAAATAAACTTTAATTGATGAAATAAAATTTTCATTGCGCCATCAAATGATGCTTTCATTTTTAAGATCTATTTTCTACTTTGCGGAGTATTTTCAAAGCAACTCCATGGTACACAAACTTTTTTAAGGAAGATATACTTGAAGATCTCACCCACATTAAAAACTCAGCGATTTCGACCCTTAGTTGTTGAAAGAAAACTACGCAAAAAATAAACCCAGTCTCCGCATTAAAAATCACGCCATCCTCACAAATAGTACTTCCACCAAAAATCTCAAATAGGCTTTTGTGGACTTGCTTTGGAAAAATACCACAATTTATAAAATATTGCTTATGGTTCCGAGTTCCGAACAAAGGACTTAACGAACGAACCAGTTATAAGATATTGCCTATTGTTCCGAGTTCCGAACAAAGGACTTAACGAAGAAACCATTTATAAAATATTGCCTATGGTTCCGAGTTCCGAACAAAAGACTTAACGAAGAAACCATTTATAAAATATTGCCTATGGTTCCGAGTTCCGAACAAAAGACTTAACGAAGAAACCATTTATAAAATGACTATGGTTCCAAGTTTCGAACAAAAGACTTAACGAACTAACTTTTGGAAGGCAACCCGTAAGTCGAGGACTTACAGTATGTCGTTTAATAATAACAATTATAGAAAGAACTGAATAATTCTTGTGGTATTTAATACTTTAGAAGCTATCGCTTAATAATATAATTCTACCCTGCTAGATAATGCGAACGAGCACCTAAAAACAAGTTCTCATCATTCTATTTGTTTGAAATGGTATACTTTTGCGATTTATTTGCAATAAATCTTATGTTAACGCATATTTGATTTAAAATCATATCTAATGAAATAAAATGTGTTCCAGGCTTAATTAGGGCGCTCCGTATTTCAGCAGCGTGCGAGGACCTCGTTTCAGCCAGTCAATAAGAAAGGGGAGAAAGCCATAAATTGATTCACACGGATTTCCAACAGACAGAGGAAGGAAAAGAGAGAGAGAGAGAGGATGAGGGAAAGATAGGACAAGAGAACAGAGAGAGGGAAAGAGAGAGAGAGAGAGAGATCGCCGTAACAAACGTCCACTAAGAGTTGGAGTATCGTCCGATAATGCTAAACAATCTCTCATTTAATTGGGTTTTAACGCCTCGAAATGTTTCCATCCCAGAAGGACGTATCAGAGAGAGAGAGAGAGATTTAGGGACGAGGTACCCATATATAACGCCTCAGATCTCTGCAGAAATCGCCCTCTGAGATCGTATAGTGTATGGGAAAGTTTACGACTCCGTGTCCGCTCCCCCCTTTGCCTCCTGTGCTATTCGAGTCGCTTCTTCTCCTCCCTCCTCCTTCCTCCTCCTTCCTCCAATACACGGACTACTAGTAGTGTATCGCTTTCGGCCGCGTGTCTCTCCTAAGGGAGTGGCGCCGGCCGTGTGGCGTGTTTGTGAAACGGCGGCGGTCACGGGGTTAACAGCTCGACATTAGTCGGGGGAGGAGAGGGGTGGAAAGGGGAGGAGAAAGGTGGATGTAGGAGAGAGGTGGAGGGAGGATGAAGGTGGATGTAGGAGAAAGGTAAATGGAGGAGAAAGGTGGAGGTAGGAGAAAGGTGGATGTAGGAGAAAGGTAAACGGAGGATGAAGGTGGAGGCAGGAGAAAGGTGGAGGGAGGATAAAGGTGTATGTAGGGGAAAGGTGGATGTAGGAGAAAGGTGGAGGGAGGGAAAAAAGTGGATGTAGAAAGGGGGTGGAGGTAGGAGAAAGGTGGATGTAGAAAGGGGATGTAGAAAGGTGGATGTAGGAAATATGTGGAGGTAAGACAAAGGTGGAGGTTTGAAAGGAGGAGAATGGTGGGGAGGGGAGGGGAGGGAGGAACGGGTGGGAGGGATGCTGTACAACGGCTGTATTTGCGATCGTAAATTCGCGGTCCTCTCATATAAATCGTCATTTTGTGCTAAGTGGGATAGAGCGTCCGAGAAAGGCAAAAGGTTCGCTGGAATGGCTTTAGCGGTTTAATGCGAGGAAATGATGTAGGATTTCTCATCCGGAGGGAAACCTATTCGCGGCATTAGGTGAGAAAAGAGTATTGGAAAATATGCGGAAACGAAATGAATAGCGATGCGGAAAGGCTCCAGCAGCCAAAGGAACGCGTTTCGTATTGCGCTTATGTTAGTATTGAAATAGGATATGGTCTCTTTATGAATTATAATAGTTTGTTAAAATAGATAGTGACGGGAATGAAACAGGTTTGCATGAGTAAGAACAAATTGAAATTGTATTATATTAAAGGAATCTCTAATATGGGATTAATCTACTCTGAATGTTCATCCCAATTCATTTATTTATCACTGTGTTAAGGTATTTCGTTTACTACAAAGGTATGTTACTGATGATGATTACTCTTACGACCACGACTTCATTTATTAATAACGAACACATAGTGATGAACGTCTATCAAATGACGGATATAGACTTGATAAATTCAATAATTATTTATTTCGGGATGCGGTAACTTTCCCGGATGCTCACTTTTCAGAAACGACCATTTTCCAGAAAATAACATACCCTGTAAATTTAGGTGTAATATGGGTTTCATTTGAAAAATTGAAACATAAATCAGAATTTTTGATTGAAATGCAACGAAATAATTAGAAAGATATTTTTAATATTTCATAAAAGTTTATTGTAAAGAACGTAAGCTATGAACCTTCATGTAAATTAACAGAATGCCACGTATTGTGGGCATCAACAGTTAGCAAGTCTCCTGTTCTTCACCCATCTTGATATAGATACAGCCGTAATGCTTTTTAGGCGCGTTTCGCTTACAGCGTGAGCTCCTATTATCGTCGGTCGGTCCGTCCGTCCGTCTGTCTGTCTGTCCGTCCGCATGTTCGTTCTCGGCTTCTACTGAACGGATTTTCATGAAATTTGATATTAAGGACTTTCAATCAAATATAATAAGAAAATCGCAAAAATTAATTACGTACGCCAATCAGGGGTACCACTTTACTGGGGACAAAAAATTAAATTTTCGTCATATCTCGTAAAGTATTGCTCAAATCAAAATATTTTTCAAATAAAAGTTGTAGAACTGGTAAAGAAAAGTATTTCCTTTCCTATACATTTTTATCGTAGAAGTAGCCGTTATCGAGAAAATCAAACAAAAACCTCTTAAATCGAGTTGAACTTGGAAAATTTCTTGCATGGTTACTTCTTCATTGTTGCTAACATAAACAATCTCCCAAACAAACGTTTAATTTCCCTACGTGTGCATGTAATATTATTAAATAGGAAGAAAATTGATTATTTATGATGAAGAAAAGAACTTGAAAACGCTATTTCCCTTAAGTACAGGTATACTATAATTTCTTTCTAATACTCCATTGCACGAAACGCGCCCATTTGTGATACGATGTACGCTTTCCTAACTTGTTTTTCTCTTTTTCTGGCTTCTATCGTGATGGAAATTTGATTTTGGGTTTGGTTGTGATTTTCGGGAAAATGGCCATTCCGGAAATTGATTTTCTGGAAGGTGTACCAAAAGCAATTATTTCGTTTCATTCTGTCTCATACTTAAAATTGCATAAGTTGAGAAAGCGTAATTCATTAATTTTGATATTTGTTCTAACTTTTGAAATCCTTGAATAAAGTCTTCATATACGAATTACAATAAAGTCTGATTTCAAAGTATAAATAAGGTAGCTCATGGGTTAATAAATGTTTTAATATTTATATTTAGATATGTTGTGTGACTTTCAATTAAAATACAAGAGAGGTTTTTAATATGAATATAATAATTAATCGGGACAGTTTTCTCGAGTTTTTACAATTGGATAGAAGACATACCTTAAATTTCTTTTTGGATACCCAGTTAATCTCTTAGCCCTCCAGCAATCTGCAGTTTGCATTATTGCAGAATATTTTCTATTCAGACCCTACATTGCGCGTGCGTGGTCAATAGTGCAAAACCTTTCAATCCTAAAATAAAATAAATCTGAGAGCGCAAACATATTGTTTTTTATACTCATCCATGAATTTACTTGGAAAATTTGCCAGAAGTTGAAAACTGATTACTTTTTTATCCGAATTATACAGTAGAAATAAATGGTTTTAGGGATTTTTTACCGGCGAAGTTATAATAACAAACAGGAAAAAATATAAGATTCTTCAACTGTTTCGCCCTGTTATTAAATTATTAAATTCACTTGCAATTTTTCAGCAAATGTTTATCATCTGCAGTGGCGCATTATCCTATCGGCGCTCATCTAGGGCCCCAGATTTCTAGGGGTCTCATTTCAGTTGCTTTAGCGTGAGGTATTGAAAAGAGTTGTAGTCACTCATCGCGGGCAATATGCAGTCGAAAATAGAATAGAAAAATAATTTAAATAAACTAAAGCGTTTAGCTATGGGTCAACGTTACATGATTTGTTTAAAATGTATAATTATCTATTTTGGAAATGGGGGTAAAGGCAAAATATATTGTTTTTATAATTTTCTATTTTCATTTTACGTTCCATTCATTGGCGCATTATGGTATGCGCTACCCTAGGGCCTCTTTTCTAGGGGTTCCAGATGTCAGTTACTTTATGGTATGATTATCAAAAGTTGACAAAAACATTAGAAAAACATATAAAAGTAAATAACGATTTTGATCAAATTTCGTACCGTTACTTGAGTATACGTCTGAAATAATACTACATAGTTCATATGTCTAAAAAATTAATAAAAGGCTAGTTTATTCTTGGGAAACATTAATAACTATTGGATTTTCTAAAAAACGGCTCAGAAGATTTCATCAAATTCTGTAGAGTTATTTAAATTGATGTTTATAATAATTGTACATAGTTCATATTTCTCAAAAGATAACTAATCGACGCATTAGTATATGAGAAAGTTCGTACAATGTATGTTGTACCGATTTTTATTTTATGTATATGTCCTTATGTACTGTTTACAATTTCACCATCGACTGTATACAACAACACTGTGCCTAAGATTTTTCACAATGAATTCGGACTATTATTTCTTATACTAGCAGCCCGTTGCAGCTACGCTTGCAAATAATCTAAATAGTTCGGCCCTATGTTAGATCTTCTTTGTTCCCTATTCATTTGACGTGTTTCCCTATTTCTTTGTCTTTCTTGTACTCTCCGTTCCTCATCTACACGAGCAATCCCGTGTGCCTCCGCATCCCTCTCTCTTTCTTGCCTTCTCCGCTCCTCATCTTCAAGGACAATCCCACGAGTTCCCGCATCTCTTTCTCTCCCTTTCCCTCGACACTCTTCCTTTGATCTCTGGCTCCACTTCCTTTCTCTGGCAGCTGTAGCTGTGCTAATAGCTCTCCTTTTCACTGGTCTATCCCCTTCGCATTATTTAATTTTCTGCGATTTTACAGTAATATATTTGAGCAATCACGTGATCACAGTGTCACAGAGTTACTCAATGCTAGTCTAATATCGCGGTATATTCAAAGGGGAAATTTTTTAAAACCTGCCTTACCTTAGTTCCAATGATTATCGGTGCACTCTTGTAGACGAACTCACAAACAGTCGCTTTCCTTCAAGTGTCTATCAACGACTGCTTTTAACTTCTTACAGGACCTATTATAAAGGTGACATCAATGCAACCGTTTATTTAGATTACCAATGAAGAGAAGATAACAACAACGTGTTTACAAAATAACGTATCCCTATTCTCATCTAATTTTTAATTTATGCGTGAGTCTATTTGCGCTAACAAGGATTATAGATGTGTAATATGATGGTTCTACGTACAAAAAGGTAAGATTCCAGCATTCAAACTATGAAATGAAGATTCAATTGCTTTAAATCGTTAGAAACGTTTCCTATACGCAGTCAACAGAATAATTATCCTTAAATATTTACGTTGCCATGCTTCATTAATTTCGATACTCAAACAACAGTTCGAAGCGAATATCGCTTTCCTTTCGTCTATTTGAAGGTTTAATTGGCATTAAATGAATCGGAGGCAACAATGAGAGTCTCCTTGGCAACGCCCGGAATGAGTACCAAAAAATCCGCAAAATTTCGAAAAAGAATGCGTATTTCTGAAAACTTCTACGTGTGACATGTAAACATCGCAAGGATAAAATAGTATAGGCTTTTAACCGTCGAATAAATCAAAAACGAAGAAAATCGGCCCATATTTACTTATTTTGATGAATGAAAGAAAAAACCTTGCACTCTGAAAAATCGAAAATCCCGTGTAAACTTATCTATACGCCAAACGGTTCTCGAGATAGAGGGGGGGAGGTGAACAGACGGGCACTTGAGAATTATTATACATATATAGATTTTTGCTTTACGAATGTTGCTGTTCTGTGTTGAATTCTTTCTAACTCAAGTATCTGCCCCTTTTCATACGGATCCGGTATACTGGAAGTGTAATCGAATTGAGATCGGACCAAAGATAAATAACACGTTTCTCGCACCTGTTCTGTGCTGCTACTAACTATTTTGCCTACGAAGCCCAATTTCTTATTGGCTGCGCCTACGACCCTTCGATTATGCACATTCCTCGATAGATCACGACAAATGGTGACTCCTAAACCCCTAACATGGGGTGACGCAGACAAGAAAAGGTTTAGAACCACTGTTCCATAATCTTCCATCCCTCCCTATTGTCCTCCACCTCACCCCTCTGTCGCATATTTCTCCCAATGATCTATTAGCAGGCAAAGAGATACCCATTCTACTTTCCTCCATCGATTATTTTCGCAATGCAATTCCGATTTCCATTCCTTCGTGGAAGGAGGATGTCTCACAGAAACCAATCTATAAAACATTTATCTTCTTCCTATCCGACGCGGCCATTTGACTCCTTTCTTTTCATCATCAGTCATCCATTTTACCACTTCCATCTCACACCCCTCCATTTTCTCTTTCCTTTGTTATTTACATCCCTGTTTCTTTCCTTGGTTATTCGTATTTTTGCATTGAAGTTGACTCTCTTCTTCTCGCTCGCTACTACTCCGTATTTAAAATTCCGTCAATTTATCAATTTTATTATTATTTTAAATTGTCCCAAGAATCTATTTTAGCTGTTGATAACCATATTTTATTTATTGACTTGTTTCTCTTGATACTCGCGTTGGAAAAGTGTATAAGTGCAGAGCAGAAAGGTTCGTGAAACAAATCTACGACCGGATGCATGCTGCCACTTCAATGTTAAGGAATTTCAAATGTTTATAGTTAGATTAGCCTCGACTGGACGCTAGATTATTGCTGTTCAGAAATAACTTTCAAGTTTGGTTACGCATGGTACAGTAATTTGTTGGTAGTCAAATGTTTAGCTAGGCATGTGTGGAAACACTGTAAAGTGGATCAGCCGTAACTGTTTGTGTACCTCGTGTACCCTTAGTTAAAAATGGCTGCTGTCCTAGACATGTGGTCCTCAGGCGAATTTCGTGCTGTGAGCCGCTGCTTAAACGCCTAAAATATTTCCGCTGCAGAAATTCACCGGAACTAGTTGAACTTTATGGAGAAAACGTTTTAAGTCAACAAAGTGAATCTAGGTGGTGTAAATATTTAGGTAGGGAAGGCAGAGCAACAACCGTTGAAATCATTGAACGAATGTAGACAGAGTAATTACAATTCATGAACTTCAAGTAGAAATTCGTTATCTCCCTTGGAACCGTATCCACCATTATTCATTTGGTTCAACAAAGTTATGCGCGCTTTGGGTTCCCAATATGTTAATGAATAACCACAAGACTAAAGGACCCTATAGCTTATTTAACGGGCATATAATACGCTTGATAGATTAGTGTGTTAAAGCACCTATCCGAAAAGTGGGAGATCTGGGTTCGATTATCGGTCAAGTATAGAAGTATTCTCCTTTTCAAATTTCTGTTAAGCTTCATGCTCTCATTCATAACAACTCAATTACTCAATATTCCATCCTGTTAACTTAGATGAGATTTTTATTAAGTATTAAAAATTATCGTTTCGAGCACAGTGTATCTTTTTTAATTGAATGAAGATTATTTGAAACTTTCACGAAATAACATGTCCCATTAAATTAAAACATGATTTCTATATCTCGTAATTAACGTTGCAAGTTTTCCCTCAAAGAACCGTTTCTGCATGGCGTATGGAGTACCACTATTTGTTGGATTTTTGCAAATGACGGCCGAAAGTTTCTCTCAGACCAATCAGAGTTCTCCTCGCGCCCATATGCTTTTAACATTTCGCCAAATAAAGATCGTTACAAAATCATTTGTGCAAATAGTAAATATCTAGCGGAATGCGTTTTAGCTGAGCGAATGGCGGGCGATGTATTCCCATGCCGAGGCTCGGCGATCGAATTAATTGGACCGTCCCAGGTTGCCCTTCAGGGGAAAGGTTCGCACGCTATATAAATTCTAATGAACTCTGACGAATGCCTATTTACTCGCAAACACTAATTAAGTCAAACAAATATTGCCATTGAGATTTTAGGAATGTTATTGTTGCAGATGAGCCTCTGTCACCTGAGATTCCGGATCTGCTTAATCTATAAATTGTATGGCTAAATGTTGACAGTGAGAGTAAGAAAATACAGCGCGATACCTCTCTCACGCCTTCGCAAACGATCCTCGGCCGTTAGAATTATTTGGATACAACACGTTTTGATTAACTTCCGCGAACGACGCTCAAGATTCAGTTCTCGGTCACCGTCGGCAACAGGATGTCTCGCTCACCAAGCGCACGCTCTTCTTTTTTATTCCAACATAAATAGTTACATGGTATCACACTCTTTTTATCTTGATCATAGGAACCTCTCGCATAGGACCGAAAACACCAGGCAAGGAATGCCATCGAATTTGTGCCGAATGAAAAGTAACCGGTGTTTCATAATTATTTCCATCGATATTTACCGCTGATTTTCTACCGAAACGGCGAAAAAGCTTTGGCGTCAGCCTCTGCGGCGGCACAGCGCATTCAAGGAATTCCATTCGGTAGATCGATTTTCCATGCCATACGAGGGAGGAGCTAGGAAGTCACTTTGCTTCATCGTGGATGGTGCTATTAGCAGTAATATATACTCGCCTTCTTGCCTTGTCAATTGAAGGTAGGTTTAAATCTCTCCCAATTGTAATGGCCCACTCTTTATTTTTCGAACTTAGCACTGCTTCTTGTTTCTCGAGATTATGAATAACTTCTAAACTTGAATTTGGAGGCCTATAAATGGCGCATATATTTACTATTGTATAGTCGCTTCCTCTCACACTGCCCCAGATACTTTCAACTACGACGTCACTAATCCGTAATGGAAAACTGTCGTATGCTTTGTTGACTGCTGTAAATACTCCACCTCCCGACCGGACGCTACGATCTTTTCTAAAAAAAACTCGATAGTCTTGAGGGAAATATCTCCTGACTTGCGATCTCGTCCGTGGGCCAACTCTCAGTACCGATCGCGACATCGGCGTGTAGACTGCGAATGATATGCTCAAAGTCGGCAATTTTCCTACGGATGCTGCGGCAGTTCAATACGACGACATTTAATTTCTCACTATCGCTTCTCATATTTACCTCAGCCTTTCCACTCGTATTCATTATAAGAATACATGTATGCTCCTTACAAACACTCCTACGACTGGTTGGAATCGAATTTAATTTCGTCTCGCGTTTTATTTCACTATTTTTATCGAAATCCAAAAAGTAAACACTACTGATATCGCGGATCTCAGCGCCTTCAGAATAATCATCGCTACTTAAAGCTAACCTATTTGCAGTACTACACGGATTTCTCATAATATATTATTCTCTCTTACTCTCTCGATGAATCCCATTCCCGTAAGACGCTGACATTCTAATATACTCTCTGGCTTACGAAAGCCATACTATTCTCGAAGATGCGCTATACATTGGGACTCCTCGGGCCTGTAATGAACAGTAATGTTATGATGTACTTTGATTCAATGACTGGGATAAACAATTTGATACATTCGCTTGATCCTGCCCGCGTATGTTGTTCGAATAAAGATTTTGGAAATGAATATAAATAAAAAAAATCTAGGGACTCCACTAGCCAACTCCACGGCGGGCTCCTAGCCATTTTTATTAAATCCTTCTTCCAACCAACACAACCATTTTTCTGGAAATATTTTTCCAACCCAACTCCACTTAATTTAGGAAACACAATTTTCCTTCGCACATAACAAAAGATTAGCGAAAATCCCAGTCATTTTACGAGGGGGCGCTTTTTCCACTCCTACCCTTATATCTCAACAATCATTGGTTCAATTTGAACAGGACTTCTTTAATTCGATAGAATATACATAAAGTGTAGAGTAAGTCTCTAATTTTTAAAGTCATTTGAATCGTAGAGTTAATAGGAATTTTTAAAAAGTACCCTTTCATACTTTAACTACGGATTAAAATATTTTTAAAAAACTATTAAAGATACAAAGTAAAATTTTCATTTTTCACGCTCTATCTAACTAACAAAACTGCAATGCACCACGATGACCGTTTCTCGAGTTATTAGCGAAAATGGAATTTCCATTTCTTTGCGGTATTTAAACCAAAATATTTTGGGTTTTCGGATTTTTCCTGTTAATTATGCACTAAGACCTATGTTTGTTCCTAATTTTAAGTCTCTGCGTCAAGAAAAAGTACCTTAGAATTTTGTTAGAATGTTGACCGTCAGCGAGTCGTCCTAGATAAAAGGCACGCGTGCTTGTGACAGATTTTCACTTTACGAGATGAAAGGAAAAAATACTCCTGAACCAAACTCCATGAAAAAAAAAGAAAACATTAAAAACATTTTCAAACTAAAAAGTCAATTCCTTCCTTATAACCGATATTTTAAATGTAATAGTTAAAAATAAAATAAAATAAAAATAACATTAAAAGCGAATAAAATTTTACCGTTTTAACATTTTGTATTCAATAAATGGACTCTTTTACGTAACCTAAGTTCGAACTTGCATTTGAAACCTGTCACTTTGAAATCGATTAGCATTCATTTGTCACCGAAAAATCCGGAAATCGAGATGATGATAGGATGTGCGACGGGCTTATGAAACTATCTCCTCCAGATTTATCATTTATCTCGATTTGACCGTAATGCATTTTTAGTCGATTAGCGAGCCGATGATTAGAATCGAAATTGACGCTAATAAATTGGAAGATTCGCAGTGTAAATGCGTTTTCGGGAAATTAATTCGATTCTTCGTTTTAGCGAAGCATAAAAGCAGCTACTTCAGAATTGTCGATAAAATAAATTCCTGGCGCTAGGAATAATTGCTGTAAGAATTGATAAAACGGAAATCCGAGGTTAATGCGTAAGAGTGTTGGGAACGACTAGAGAGGCGAAATGGAAGATGCAAACAACAGAGAGAACATCCACGTCTAAAAGCAAAATAAATTTAATTATTCGCTAAAGCCGGTTATTCAGTTTTTAGGTCTTTAGCGTGCAATGTTAATTTCTGTGAAGCTGCAGGTAGCGCAGTCGCGGAAGGATTCTGGCGCATATATTTATATAGTTTCGTTGTTCCCATTATATGCAGTACTTGTTCTATCTAGGTTACTCTGTGTATAAAAGACGATTATCTATCTCTCTATATGGTGGTGCTTTCTTCCAAGACCGTTTCCTCGCTCTTATTACGGGATGAATTTGCGTTGAAATTTATTTAACGTGTAGGTTAGTATTAGAAAGGGCAATAAGAAGAAGAGATAGGAATACGAGGAAATGGGCATAGAGAAAATGACAGGATATGTTCGCTAATAATGAAGAAACATTTACAATGATATTTTAAATTGTTTATTGTATCAGTGACGCAGAAATTACAGAGAGTGATTCCAATGTATGCGGAAATTAGTTACTTATTGTAGATGTTGTTGTTGGAATAAGCAATTTGGAGGGACTCCCTATACTATAATATAGGTAGGTCCGAAAGATGGAAGGGACGATACAGACAGACAGACAAACGACTTTATTTAGGGCGAAATTGAGACTGTGAAGTCCCTTCTTACAGAAGAATCCCTAGCCCTAAATTTTTATTGCTATCTGAAAAATAAAACTTTTAATGTAAATAAATTACCATACTTGGCCGAAATTTATATTGCTATTTGAAAAATAAAATATTTAATGTAAATAATTTTACATACCTAGCATAATTTCCCGTTAAAATTTAACGGGAGGATTATGGTCATTCGAATCATTCAGAAAGCGAAACGTTTCAAATATAATACATCCGAATACTCTAAATAATTGCTTGTAGTTCCGCGTAAGTTGCTGTCTTTGCGACGCTTGTTCAGGTGTTTGTCGTGTGAGATATCGCTGCAGACGTTCTCTAATTTCATAATGTTGTCGTGAATCCTGATTTGCTGTCATTCAACCAATGAAAACGCAGAATAAGCGTTTATGACTAACCAAGCAAATTATATTAGATCGATATTTAGCACTGCTTGAGTAATTGTACGTTTTTAAAACTGAGTTTTTATACCCATATCATGTCACACACCGCGCGAGAGCTAGAGCCCATCTTGAACTGACTGAGGGCTGTGCTTAGCAAGGGGCACGAGGAAGGAAAAAAATAAAGGAAAAATCTTAGACGTAAAGACAGAGAGAGGCCTCATAACGAAAGCAGAAGGTATGAGCTCGTAAGATAAGTGATGGAGAGGTCGTAAATTAGAGATAGAAAGACAACATAGCTTAATGAATAATGTGGTCGCACACGCTTGAGGCATGGATTTCAGCGGACACAAACGGTATGTCTCACAGGCTGGAGGGGTTAATATTCTTTAATCTGTAAGAGGGTTATTAAATCTACCGCAAAAATATAAAAGTAGATAAAATATAGATTACTGCTGTACACACCACTTGTTTTTGAGTTAGATGTCCCGTTTCTGCACTTTTCGCTCAGCAAACACGTTAATTATGTGATACATATTGTTCCTCAGAAGACACGCTATCTCATTCTCAATAGAGAGTTAGCTCAATCCACTTAGTCTTTCCTGTCCCATAGTATGTACTTCTCAAATAAGTCTTAATAATTTTAAGTTTCGAAAATGCACGTTCTGAACTTACGAGAGTGACCGGAATCGTTAGAAATAGCATTACCGCCGTACAATGGTCTGGAAAGCCGGTGGATAGCTCAGCATTTTCAAAGAGTAGCAGATTAGCTACTTCTTTCACAGTTGAAAGTTTAGCGATGTCACTTTTAAAGCAGGACCGAAATGAAATCAGCTACTAATTAGGCTATTATCGCCAACCTTTTCACTTCCCGATATTTTATCAAAGCACACCCAATGTAGAATCCCGCTGTACAAGCTTAGTTACAGTATTTGGATGTTTACCACGTTTTTCAAGTTCTTCGTTTTTTCTTTTTTCGTTTTTGGACCAGCTCAAATTAAAGAAGCCATTTGGAGAAACGTGAGGCACTGAAGCCTTAAAGGGAAAAGAGGTTTTTCACACCGGATACTGAAAGCACAATTTGGGGTATATAAGCTGGAGTGCAATAACCGCCCAACTACCTGCAAAACCTCGGTGTAAAGTACATTGTTTTCGTTTCATAGAGGCTTAGATGGTTCACATTTATTAAAATTTCTTCTTGAACACAATCATTTATCTGATGTTGCCCCAAAATACTTCACCTAAAAAAAACAAGGGGTAGAGGTTTTAATGGCCTCTAGCAATTGGATATCTTTCCGCATTCTCGTAACGGTAAACACGAGTTAGTGTCCCTCCCACTGCCCAATTTGTATCCCTCCGCCCATTGAGCCTTAATTAACCCCAACCCACAGCGTCCCAACTCTTAGCTTTCTTTTTTTCACACTTGGTTGCTTTCTGTCTCTCCCTCCCTCTCTTTTTCTCTCTCTGTATTTCTCTCTCTCTTTATCCCAATATATGTATATTCCCTAAATGTAACAGCTTCTTCGCCTGATAATGTGGCGCTAAGCTCCAAAACCTATGTCGTATTTTCATATATTTTTATGTGGAATTTAAACAAGTTCCTTTATAGTTCCGCCAATGTATGGCTAGTCAATTATAAGCATAAATACATTTAAATTTTAATGTAATATCGAAAAAGTTGATATGGGTGTAATAAATGGAGCACGAGGAAAGAAGATGTTATTAGCAGATATTAGTAGCTTTTGGTTTGTGTTTGTGGTGTAAAAGTGAAAAGCGTACTAAGTCTACAAGAAATGAAAGGTGTGGAATACTTTAGAATAATATAAGGGAAATTCAGTTGAATTTATTAGGCGGGGAATGAAGAGAATCAGCGAGAGGACTTCTGAAAAGGTCGAGGAAGGAAAGATTCTAGGATTTGGGAGAATGGATTGGGAAAGATAAATTAAGTGAAAGGTTTAGTTTGAAGACAAACTCGCATGGAGCGGGCCTCTTTAACTAGATTTGTTTATACGATTAATAATATGTAGACGAACAAATCTTAAATATAAATTCCAGAATATCCGTCCGTCCGTAGATCTGGAACGCTTGGTGATTGGTGAAATTCTGATTTCTCGAATTCTGATTGGCCGAAAATATAAACGCTTTGTGATGGAGAAAATATTGTTCAAAAAGTTTCCATTTCAAATAATAAAATTGCAGCATGAAAAATTGACAGCAAAGCATTTGTTTTGCTTTAAGTAATTCTTTATGGATGGAGTTTTAAGTTGGAATAATGTCAATCCATTGTTGATTATTTATAGCAACACTTTCACTATTTACTGATTGATGTGAGTGAATTCGTCTATTTCAGTCAATCGAAGTAATTTGTGATTTATTAATTCTTCTTTGCTGAGCCTTACTACAATAATATTCTATCGAACAATTGTTTTCGATGAACTTATATTTGTAAAAGAATAGTCTGAGAACTAAAAAGGCATGGTAATTTATTTACATTAAAAGTTTTATTTTTCAGATGGTAGTATAAATTTAGTGCAAGGGCTGTGTAGGTTAGGTCGGACCTATATTATAGTATAGGTATAAGCAAAGTATAGGTTGGGTCCTAACCTATACTTTGTCTATAGATACCTATACTATAATATAGGTCCGAAAGATAGAAGGGACGATACGTAAGAACAGCCCTAGCCCTCAATTTATACTATCATCTGAAAAATAAAACTTTTAAAGTAAATAAATTACCATACCTTTCGCCAAATTCAGCTTCATTTCTTGTGCAATTATTCCTTTCTGAAATGTTTGCTTTTATGTCTTATAAGCAAGAAACCCGTGAAAAGGCAACGTATAACTGTTATTACAATACGTTGCGTTTTCACGAGTTTCTTGCTTACAAGGCATAAAAGCAAACATTTCAGAAAGGCACAATCAGACAAGAAACGAAGCTGAATTTGGCGAAAGTGATATGATAGAAAATAAAATTATCGTAATATTTGAATTTAATACGCTTGAAAACGGATTGTTTACAAAGAAATTTGGTGGATTGTTAAGGAAAGTATTCTTTATATGTAGGTGATTTTCAGTTTTTCGTACACTAAAATGTTTTTGTCGCATACGCCCTAGAATTGGCAGCGAAAGTAGAATCACTAAATCCGTTGAAACTCACCGTGCGCTTCCACTAGTAGAAATATATACAGAAATGCGTATGCGTTTATTTATTTGTTTTAGGTAGTTCATAGACAAACGTTGACGACCTTTAAAAGGAACCTTTTTCGTACTCATACGCGTGATAAATAAGGCGCGGGATTCTCTCAGCGTGCAGTTGGTAGGACTTAATGGACCAATTATTTCCAGCACACCGTGCGCACTCTCCTTTTCCATCAATCCTCTTAAGACGGCTAGCTTTTCCGCCTCTAGGATAGAAAGGCTACATTTTTATTAGGGGGCCATTCGGAAGAAAGAATGCGAAACCATCGCAAACCATGCAAGCGAAAAAACAAACGCTTTTCTGTTTTTCCTAAGAAAATGACTCTCCATTCGAAACATGGGATATTTTCCAAGCAAAGCTCTCTCTCTGTCTCTTCCCCCTCATTCTCTCCAACTCCCTCTTTCCTCTTCCCTCCCTCTTCTCCCCCCCCCTCTCCATCTCTCTCCCCATTTTATCTTACCATCCCTCTTTTCCCCCTCCATGCCTCTTTATCCTTTCCATTTCCCATCTCACGGCTTCACTCGGCGCCGTTTCCTTTTCACTCCTTTTCGTATGAACCCGACTCATTTCAGTAAACCTTTCGACTTTCGCTTCATTTTGCTTCGTCTCTTTTTCTCCACGTCCGCCTCCTTTGAAACTCGTGTACGCCTGTTTAGATAAGAGGAAAATTATTCTGCTTTGCCAAGTGCGAGCCTTTGATTAGAATTTTATTTTTGATTTTGCATGTGTTTCCAGGTTATCATTATTAAACCCGCTAAGAATGGGGGAGTGGAAGAAATTAATTTATGATAGTATGTATCTCGATGTTGACGGTCCTTGGTGCTTATCTACTAAAGATATCCATTGCCACATTCTATATTGCACGTGTCCGAATGCAATGCTGGAATTTTAGAATAATTAGATTTAAATGATATGTTGACGTATTCGTGGGCTTTGGTGCCGCTTGTAGATTTACTTCACGTGCCTTTTATTGTTTCATTTTCTGTCAAAAGCATGACATGGTTGCGTGAATGAAGCATTAAATTGGCATTACAATAATTCAAGATGTGGATTTTAGTTAAGCGTTCATTTAAAATAACAACTTAAAAAATCTGATGTGGCCAACACATGACTTTCTCCGTATTTGGGGTATGGATATTTAAATTATTATTAATAGCATTATAAGGCAAAATTATTATTTCGTATCGTTAAAGAATACAGTCGTCCTTATTGCCGTATATTAGGTATATTTTGAATATGTTTACAGAATTCTCCGCTACATGGTGGCGGCGCTGTGTACTGGAAATTAAGAAAAAGCAAAATATCTCCGAAATGGATGGTTCTACGAACATTTGTTTCAAACAAAATTTGCAAGAAATATTATTCTCTACAACTTTGGTCCTCACGAAGATTACCAATAACGACGAAAGCACCGATTATTTATAAATAATTCCTAAACAATAACTGCTATGGAAAATTAATTCAAATGAAAGTTGTAGAAAATTATATTTTCTATAATATTTCTATGAAGTTGTATATACAATAATGATATTTTAACGGAGAAATATCGCAAAAACCGAATCGGGTTTCGAATAAACCTCGACTTCCGGTAAACCGGTATCATCCAAAAACTAATCAGTTCTTTCTGCTCATGCTAAAGTGTTATATATGAAGTTTGGTAACGATATGGCAAGTACTTTTTGAGTTTGAGCGCCCACAATCATATACACACGCACACACACACACGGACATCATTCCGAAAATAGTCTAAACGCGTTCTAGGGCCCTCAAAACGTGTATTTCCGTTGAAATCTCGAAATCGATTTTTTTCATGAAACTATACTTTCTCTATACTACGTATATGGAGAAAGTAAAAATCCAAGACTCATTGTCGAAGTGTTAATAGTGATGCTAGTTGTGGGTATTTGAGAGAAATATCGGTATTTGTAACGTATGAAATATCGGAAGTTAGTATAGATACTTATCGATTCGGGTCGTCGAAATATCTATACTCTTGAAATATCGAATGTTACAAAGAACACTAATTGAAAGCAAAATGCAAAGGTATTTGTATATTTGCATTTTTAGCGCATTTTATGGATGGCATCGGACGGGAGAACTGTTCCAATGGTGTAATTGTGTTTTTATGGGCCTTCGAAACATTGTTTGTAAACATTCGTAATGCATTACTGACAACGAAAACGCTATTTACAAGAAACTTTAACACGAAAATACCTAATTCACGGAAAAGCCTCATAGTGCTATTTCAAAAGTGAAACTTTTTCGAGAAGTGACCCTTTGGTTTCTAAGAGGCCACAGGGAGTATAATCCCTCGCGACGATCCTCCAGACCTTGTCCACGGAAGCCAGGCAAGAGCTCACGAGGTGACGGCAGTAAATTAAACTGCAGATGGGGAGGAGAGGGTGGGGGAGGGGGAAGACGAGGTGGAGGCGAGGGGGGCGGAGGAGGAGAGGGGGGAGAGAAGGGGGGAGAAGGAGGAGGAGAGGGTGATGGGAAGAGACGAGGGGGGCTGCGTCTGAAGGGACGGTGATGGGGAAGCCTCTCCGAGATATACGCGGAATTACTAATAGGAATGTATACGTGCTTACGCGATTTCAAATAAAACTTTGGAGGGAACGTGCGGGCGTGATGCCCTTAAATCATAAGAGATATTCTGATGGTTCACATCGGAAGACATTTCTTTTGAGATGAGACAGATGGGAAAGGAGAAATCCTTCATCAAGATAATTTGTTTTGTAAAGGAAATATTTATTAACAACTATTTCGAAACTTCCATAAATACCAGCCTAAAATTGACGTGTTAAAAATTTTATACGTAGTTTTTAAGAAAAGTGCTTTTAAAATTCACTCCGGAAATAATTTTTAATTAATTAAAGGGAACAAAAATAATTACCCTTAACCTAGAACGAAATACTATTTCAAAGATGCAATACATCGGAAACGTCATCATTTTGAATAATTTCGTCTAAATTTTGTGAAAGGATTACCGAATAACATTTTATATTTGTAGTAAAAGAACGCTGTTATTATTTATTTCCTTTACGTTTTTTACTTAGAAAATTTTCCATTTTCCCTAGAAAAGTGCTAATAAATATTTACTCATCATAAAAAATTTCTGAAGAAGGATGTGTGAAAATTTTTGGAGCGTATTCACAATTGCGAATAGTGAGTGGCTCTCGCACTCTGCCTGTCATCACGAGTTATTTATTTACGCGAGAGTATCTCATTGCGCCCGCAACCGCGCTGTATACTCTCACGTTTTATTAGTCTGTCTCGATTGCTAATTAAGTTAGCAGTGAATTTTTACTCGCAACGGTTCGAAAATGAAACTGTAAATTTTCCCGATGAAACAAAATATTTTTATTTTGGGAGGCAACTGATTTCATCTTAGGAGCCATAATCGGACAAATCAATGTTCCTTGGCACTTGACAAATTACTCTTGTAAACATTCGTATTTGTAAAATTCCTTAACGGACTGAGATAATGTTGGATTTGAAAAGGAAAAAGATCGCTCCTTATAAACCAGTGGAAGCGCAAGGGGAAAATGGTTTTCTCATGGGAATCAGAATGTTGTTTTTATGTGGAATGTTATTTTTGCGACTGATTTATATTTCCGGTAAAAGATAAACGCAGAAGGAAAAAAATATGACCGTTATTTTTAAATTCGCCAGTAACTGTGAGAGAGCTTTTATCAAGAGTTGTTTTTATTTAGGTTTCCAATTTGACGTGTCCGTTATTTCTTTTAAATTTCGTTGTAATGTTTATTGACGATTCATTTTATAAGAGGTATCGCTCGCAGATATACAATGAAATAAAATTTTGAGAAATAAAATGCTTAGACATTCGATTTAAATTATGTATTACTGGTAGACGGTGCTTGGATTCTGCAAGCATTTTTAAAATGTGCAATTATTACAATTTCGTATTTTTCCCATCGGTTTTGTCCAAAAACATATAACTGTGCCAAATTTCAAGTTCATCTGAAGGTGCCTTATAATTTTTATCCTCGTATGGAGCAGTAATGGGGCGAGACAGCCCTAAAAATTTGAATTTTTTAGTATTTCGGAGTTTTTCCTCGGTTTTGACAAAAAACCTCAAATGGTGCCGAATTTCTAAGTCATCTGGAACGGTCTCATAATTATTATCCTCGTATGGGGCAATAATGGGGCAAAATAGCCCTTAAAATTTGGAATTTTTACAATTTCGGATTTTATCTATCGGTTGTAACAAAAAATCTATACATCTTCCAAATTTCAAGTCTGTAGCTCATCTGGTAATGCCTTGTAATTGTTAACCTAGGATGGGCCCCAAAAAGTTGGAAGTTTTATAATATCGTATTTTTTCCGTTGGTTGTAACCAAACATATACAGTCTATCCAAATTTCAACTCCCTAGCTCTTCTGAACATGTCTTATAAAATAAACCTCTTATGGGGCAATAATGGGGCAAAATGGCCCCTTAAAAATAGAAAGTTTTATAATATGGGATTTTATCCATAGATTGTGACCAAAAACCTATACCAGTCTTGCCAAATTTGAAGTCTCTAGCTCATCTGAAAATACCCCATAATTTTTATCCTCTTGCGGGTCAAAATAACCCAGAAAAATTGGAATTCATGTATTATCAGATTTTATCCATCGGTTTTAACCGAAAACCTCTAATCACGCCACATTTCAAGTATGTAGCTCATATGGAACTGCCTCATAATTTCTGTCCTCGTATGGGGCAAAACAACTCCAAAAATGGAGATTATATCAGTGTCGGATTTCTTTCATTGGTCCTAGTTTAACATTAATGGCATTATTATAATATAAGCCTCTGATTTCCATTAAAAGCATGAACCACATAAAAGCATTGAGCTCTTTGCCACGACAGCCGATTTTTCGATCCCAGAAAAATTATCACTTTTTCCCTATAAAAACTATACATTTACCCTAATTCTACTCGGATTTTAATTCTGTCTTCAAAAATAAGAAACTACAATTTGTATCCTTTCCGATAGTTTAAGTCTCGAGTTCGAATGTTGAAGGAAAATAATTTTAAAAAGCAACTATAAAAACCTCTACACTGATTTACGTGCCTTTCTTGTGGGGCAAAAAAGTGTCAAAAAAGGGCAAAAATAGCCCCTCAAAATTGTAATTTCAATAATATTGGATTTTTTCCTTCGGTAGTGGCAAGAAAACTATAATCGTGCCAAGCTTCAAGTTTTTATCTCATCTGGAAGTGCCTCATAATTTTGTTTCCTCATCCTATATCCTACGCCAGAAGCATCTATATATTATAAGAAATGTTGTAAACGTTTTAGTTGTAACAAATTTACAAAGCTTAAAAATATAGTTTGGTTATTTTTTTTATAAATCGATGAAAATGATTCAGAATTATGAAAGCACAAATAACCTGGTAACAGTTTGCAAGGTCATTCCACGGACAAGAAAGTTTGTTTCTTTAAATTTTGAAGTCAGGGTCGGCGCGGAAAATTTTGCATTCGTGGACAAGCCTCTTGGTCTCCCCTGGAGTCCTGGAAGGTGATAGCCCACTCCAAAAACCGCTTCTGTTTGCAGTAACATGTACGGTCTAAATAATACGCGCGCAAAATGTGATATCTTAGCTTAATAAAGATGGAACTTTACGAATTTATGTTCTTGCAATCCAAAATAAATGTAATTTATAGAAATTCTATGATAAGTAATATGATCGTAAATACTAGAACGGTGTTTTGACTTCGAAAATTAAGGAATATATTTTTGATTAGGTGATGTATTAATTGAAGCTGGTATTATAATAATTTAATGTGATTTAAAACGAAAGAAATAAAAATATACAATACAATATAAAAATGTAAAAAGTAAATATTTACTTATATGTATTTGTTATCTACAATTTCAATGACCATGTTCACATTCCGGCGTCAGTGATTTCATTCGCAGAATGTATGTTCCTACTTTTTAGAATCTACTAATCACCTCTGAAGACAGCTGCATTGTAAATAAAATGCGCATGTGGTATTTCAAAACTTTCTTATTTTTATTGGAGATACCTAGGAAAAGTATTTACTTTTGATTTTTTATATTTAACTTAATTTTAAAATTAGTTTTAGCCTTAAGACGAGCTCCTTAATCCTCTTTTGAATGAGAAAGAATTAAATTTAAATATTTTGTGAGCCGCTTTGTTGTTACGTCACCAAAAAAATGTATGTGTAGCTTAAAACTACCTAAGAGTTAAAAAAAACAATATCGTAATTAGTAGCTGCATTTTTGTTCCTTTATAGCGAAAAATGAGTTTAAATTTCCGGCAATGAATTTTCAAAAGTAGGAATAGCCTCCAAAGCGAGTAATTTGTTTCGAATGTTTCCCGGCAGTCACCGTGTCATCTGCGGAGGGCAACTCCGCTTCGAGTCGGGGCAAGCCAGGACGTCGGTCGAGGGACTTAATTTCCCGTGGGATTCCCTGGCGAGGTCTCCCCGGAGTCGACGCCAAGGAAGAGGAGCTGGCAGCGGAGCCTAAGGTGAGTGCTGCCATCTGCCGTCGAGAGCGGACCAATGAGAGCCGCCCTCGCAACATCTGGGGAAACTATTTTTACTGACGTAGTCACATTATGGCACTGTGTTGTTTTTGAGAATGACCCAGAAAGTTTAATAATTGGGAAAAGGCGCTAAAAGTTTCCGGTGATTTTTTTCAAATTCCTAATATTTAGAATTAATTTTTGCTAGACTAATTGGATGCTTGGTACTTTAGGACGAGCTCCTGCTGAATTTTTCTTCGTAATTCCTCTAACTCTTTCAGGTGATGAGGCGAACACGTTAAGGCAGAATAAAATCATTGAGAGACTTCGGAAAACTAACCTTTGCTGAAATATACGGGGTTTCCAGACGTGGCTATTTTTATTGGCTACGTAAAAATAGGAATTTAGACAACATTATGATAAATATTAAACTGTATAAAATTTTATTTCTGTCCGTGAGGAAAGCAGTTATCCGTTAGAAGATTTATGTTTGAACAGGGTGACTTATCTGTAACAACTTTTTTGTCGACAGAATTTATTTTTAATTCCGAGTTCTTGTAGGACCCTATCTAATCACCAAATTAAAAATCTGATGATAAAGCACAGGTTAATTCTGATATCCTGGTTCCGATAAAGATTCCTTAAATTCCTAAAAATATCAAAAATATATTTTTCGATAGGACTTACTTGACAAACCATAATGGTTCTCCTAATAAAATTTATAATACGGTAAATAGATATAAGATGCAATGCTCTTTTGTCCAATATTAGCTTTTTAATGTATTTAGTAGATTTGTAGTCTCCACTGATTCATTTGTAATAGATTTCAGTTCAGCTCGCTTTATCGAGAGTCCTGCAAAATGATGGTTTAAGTACGGTACTACTATTAGCAACTTTTCTGCTTATAAGTGATTAAAACCATCAGCAGAAGCACCAATGTACATATACATCATAATTATGTTTCCTTTTTATTAGTTACTGTGAATTTGGCACCAGCACTTTGTTAACGATTGCGTTTGATTTAGTTCTAGCTGGTGAAATTTGGAAGCGATTCTAAAATCAGCATGTAATTTGTCATGTGGCTCATTTGTGCAATCCGTTGACTAGTAACTCAGGTGATGGAAAACTGTGTGAAAGTTTAATATGGCCTCACAGGCAGAAAATAATTTCATCCTACTTGCTTCTTACCTGCGCGTCTAATTTGTGATTTTCGCTGCCGTTAGCACATACCGAAATCGTCATTATCTCTTTAACCATATTATAACCGAGCGCAGTTGCCTCACTTATTTTTGTGTTTAACTTATAGTTGCAATACCCTTTCTTTATGTTAAAAATTTTTGGCACCCCGTAAGACAATTTACAGGACGAAAGTAGCCCTCGACATAAAAACAGTTAGGGAACTTCTGTTATATACCTTCGGAGATATAAGTAAAACACATAGCGAGAGAATAGGAACCGATTCCAATGGTCAGGTGAAAAGTTTGCGAATTATGATTTCATGACGATATGTTTGACATTATTATACAATGGCACGATAAGTAAATAATCCGCTAAGGGTGAATTCTAAACACCAAAGCAATGGATTGCATTGTGTGTGAGTTAGTTTGTGGGATTAATTTATTGGGTGATTTTTTTTAATGCAGTTAGTTTAATATTGATTGAATTATAAAATCTCCTGGTAAAAAAGGTACATTTAACAGAAAATATAATCGTGTTAAATTACGTGATTTGATCGTATCCATATTTGATGACAAATATTAATAAATTAATCCCTCGCGGGTTTAAACATGCCCGAAAATTATCAAAATAGGAAATGCATAAGAGAAATGGAAAATATGGGTCCCAATAGTCACGAGATTCGTTAAAACTGAGCCAAATTCCTGCTCGGGCAGAAGAAACTGGATTTCAAGAAAAAGATTATTTTGGATAGTATTGCCCCACAAACCACCGGGGTTATGTTTCTGACTTAACCAGAGGTTAATAAATCCGCGGTAGGCGAGGGCCAAGTCTCATAAAAATATCGAGTTTCACATCTCAAGGTTAAAAATCAGTATACTATACTTCAGAAAGAATGTTTATTGTAAAAATGCCAAAAATATACGTTCAAAGTACAAATAAGTGTATAATTGTTATTAAAAAATCCTTATAAATATTTAAAACAATGTGTAAAATATGCAAAAATAATTCATTGAGTGTTTGAATGCGAAAGTGGAAATGCGGAAATGAGTTTTGCGATTAAAGCTTATAACAAGTTAGGAAAGCGTACAACGTATCACAAATGGGCGCGTTTCGTGCAATGGAGTATTAGAAAGCAATTATATACCTGTACGTAAGGGAAATAGCGTTTTAAAGTCCTTTTCTTCATCATAAATAATCCATTTTCTTCCTATTTAATAGTATTACATGCACACGTAAGGAAATTAAACGTTTGTTTGTGAGATTGTTTATGATAGCAACAATGAAGAAGTAACCATGCAAGAAATTTTCCTAATTCGTCGAATTAAGACATTCTCATTTGATTTTATCGATAACGGCTACTCCTACGATGAAAATATATAGAAAAGGAAATACTCTACTTTACCAGTTCTACAACTTTTATTTGAAAAATATTTTGATATGAACAATAGTTTACGAGATATGACGAAAATTTAATTTTTTGTCTCTAGTAAAGTGGTACCCCTGATTGGCGTACGTGATTCATTTTTGCGATTTTCTTATTATATTTGATTGAAAGTCCTTAATATCAAATTTCATACAAATCCGTTTGGTAGAAGCCGAGAACGAACATGCGGACGGACGGACGATAATAGGCGCTCACGCTGTAAGCGAAACGCGCCTAAAAACGACTGATTTGAAAATCCAACGATGGGGAATAGTATTAAGGATTGGCTAACCTTCGATTTCACTCGTGACTTCGAGAAATGCGAAAATATCATTCTAAAGGTCTTGCGAAGTTTTTTTTTTTAACGGCGTTTATATCGTTCTTAATGAAAGGTTGGTGATTCGTATCATTAAGAATATTTGGAAATGGCTAACGTATGCGGTTAAAAATATTGAGTAGTGTTTACAACTTTTCATGTACTCTTGTTTATGCAAAAATATTTTCGACAATTTTCAACTGCAAAATTTATAATAAGACATTACCTTATCGACGATACATATACCGACCACCGTAGACAAAAATTTCAATTTTGCGTTCGCTCGTTTCCTTATAATTCTGTAAAATTCTTTACTATTAAATAGTGATCTATACGTGACGCAGTGGTTATCAATTTTTGAAATGGTTCAGAGAACTGCTGCTTGAGCGAAAGAATACGTTTGCACAGAATGAATAGTCAGTGCTAAAAATGATAAGATTTTGGATGTCTACGACTCTCACTTGATGATTGCGAATAATGAAAACCACAATGCTTGGAATAGAAAAAAAACCATTCAGTTAAAGTTTATAGACCATGGAATAAAATTATCAAGTTGAAATAAGAGACAAGTAACGCAATTTCTTATGGTGTAGATAAAATGAGGAATATGGAGACGCGTGTGCGCACACACACACACACACACCGACAAACATTGTGACGTCTAACCTCAGGAAAAGGAAAAGATAAAGGGAAGAATAAGAGAAGGCGAGTCAGAGAGCGAGGCGGAGGATAATGGCCTACGGGAGATATAAATAAAGTTTGCATTTGGAAGAGAGAAAGCGACACGAGGAGGATGAGGCCGTGAGGAGTCGAGGGGAGCGAGCATCGATGGGTTTCTGCAATAGGCGAGTGAGATGTGAAAATGGTTGTGCTAATAGAGTGTATATGTTGTGTTGGGGCGAGAATGAGGTGGCGGATGTGGAAGGTTAGAAAGGGAGAAGAAACACCCTGGAAACGGAGGGAAGAGGGAGGGAAGGAAGGAAGGGGGGAGGGGGACACTGGGGATATAGATGGAGGGGGAGAGGGAGGAGGAAAGAAGCACCGCAATGTCTCCGCTCAATAACTCTTCCCCCTTCACACCCCTGTCCTCCTCCTTTCTCTCTCTCATCCGCACCGTATATTCCAGCCCTTTTAACGCACCTTTCCGAATACCGAAATGTTCTCGAAGGAAAGCGCGATTTTCAGAGAGAGAGAAAGAGAGAATGGCAAAACGTGTCTTCCCTTCCTCCATCCTAATCCCATTTCAGTGTCTCTTCCTTATCCTCATTCGCATTCCGTGACTTTAGGATTGAGCTGCCGCCTTCTTCTTCGTCCAACACATATACGGAACCCTCAGATATATTTCTACAAGAATGAATAAAAATTCAGATTTCAAATGTTCCGTTGGCCCGCGGGGTACGGGAATCTTTTACCCTCATTCTCCCGTTCCAAAAGGAGAAGGAAAGAACTTCTCTACCCCTATATTCTTCTTCTTCTTTTCTCTCTCTCTCTCTCCCCCTTTATCAGTCCATTTTCCAACCTACTTCCCTCTCCGTCCTCTTGCCCTTCTTTCTCCTTCCCTCTCCCTTCCCTCTCTCCCTCTTCTCTCCCCCCTTCCTTCACTCTCCCTCCCATTCCTACCCTCTCTTTTCTTCCCTCTCTCCTCTCTCCCTCCCCCTCCTTCCCTCTCTCTCTCTCTCTCCTTCCCTCCCCCTCATTCCCTCTCTCTCTCCTTCCCTCTCTCTCTCTCTCCTTCCCTCTACCTCATTTCCCATCCTTCCTCTCTCCCTTCCCCTCATTTCTGATTAATTTCTCTTTATTTTATTAATTCCTTTTACTGTCCGCATGCTTTTCGCGTCTTCCCTGCTCTTTTATCTCTTCCTTCCTCTTATTATTTACTCTCTTTTTTCCCTATTTTGTTTGTGCGCCCCGTTTATTAATTCCTTTTATTTGGATTCTCACTTTTAATTCTCTCTCTGAACTTTGTCTCAAATCCCAAGTCTTAATTATAATTTACTATAAACAAGTTAAGTGTTATCCATGAACATAGCAAACATCAGCGCTTTCTTCTATTATTAAATTCTTCAATATTTAATGGTGTATTACTCTATTTCCCATTAACTTAATTGATGAACTGAGGAGAATTTGGGATTTGATCACCCGTTGTATGCGCACATTATTATCTTTTATGTTATTATAAGCCACATATTCGGTAAGTAGAGCCTCGTTTGTAAGTGGCGTCAATGTGAAAATGCATTTTCAAAATGTCAGCTTTCCATATTGTATGCCTTCGGGGATATGCCCCGTATAATTTTCATAACCTAAAATCTAAAGAAAATCAAAAGGCAGCGGTGTAGAAATCCACATTCCAAATTTAAGCTCTCTTTCGTTTAGGGTATCGTCACAATTTCAATGAAGGCAAAAGTGAAATTATAAGCCTATTAGACAACGTGATATCAAGCAAATTCGTGGCTATAAGATTTTTTAAATTTTTGGGTGATATTTATATTTAAAATTAATTAATTCAAGGCTATTCCACATTTCAACTATTTCAGATATTTCTGATGCTCTGGCGTTTCTATCCACCAAGTTTAAGATTTTTATCTTTTACAAGCGCGTGCCGCACGCACGCTCGTACTGCAAAATTAGTATGTAGGAGAGTTGACATTCTTTTAATGTTGTCTCAAATTCTAAAAGTGCTGCAAAGTTAGATTATTTCCCTTATAAACTATGTATTCGAGAATATTTGATGTTAAACCTGGCAAGTAACATTTGAACTAGGAAAATTTCGTTGAGAATGCGGAATGATTCTGTTTATGATAATCATGAATTGTAAGTAAAACTATAAAATTAATATTCGTGATGAAGGAAAAGGTTGAAGAGAAAAGAGTGGACTATGGCAAAGGGAGATTGTGTGAATAATATTTCAGAAAAAAGGAAGAAATTCTTTAAAAACACTATAACTGAACTTTGATTAAGTCAACATATTTAGTACATCCGTTTATTAGGATAAATGCGTTAGTGTGGCATAAATGTATTTTTCGCAAGAAATAAACGCGCATGATGACCCCTTAAATGTATGCAATAAGAGGAACAACTCTATAAGAAATTTGCCTAAGTATTAGGATATCACATCAGAGATAATTATCTATGTCAAGGGTACCCAAACTTTTTATTGAAAGGGCCACATTAGGCTTTTTGTACGACAGCGCGGGCCACTTGAGACTTTTCAAATGACTGATCGGGCCGTGTGAAAACTTCAAAGAGCAAGTTTCGAGGGGTGGGTGGTTATCGAGAAGCTTCACCGTTACAAATTATGTCGAAGGGGGGAGACGGTTGGGTTGGGTAAGGCAGGCGGGCCGTAGTTTGGGGACCCCTGATCTATCTAGAGCAGGGTTGTCCAATCTTTTTGCGAAGGAGGCCACATTTCAAATTTTTCCTCACTCTCTGGCCAGTGAGCAAATTTTATAAAGGTAAGTAATATTGTCATTTTTTTTATCACATTAGGCCATGGAGACATCTTGTATATAGTTAATGCTATTATTATTTTAAAGATATTTTTCATGATTTAAAAATATTGAAAAATAAAAACAACTTTGTTTTTATATATACATTTGATGATTTTATTTCCTCCGCCAATTCTAATCCAGCTATATCTACTTCTTTTCTGCTTTCGTCCTTCAGAGCAAAATGTAAAATTTCACAATTTTTTAAAAGATGATCGTCGTTGGTATTTTCCAAATTGTAAATAAAGCCAAATAGTTCGTTATATTTTGTTAACAGTTCAAATCTTGCCTGAATTGATGAAACGTGCGTCTACGATTACGTAAAAAAGTTGATAGATTTTGTTCTGCTTTCCCATCTTGTTTCACTTACTCACTGTGAGGATAAATTTGGAATATGATTTTCAAGTACTTGCCAACGATATGCCGAAGCAGAAAAAATACATACCGTATTAACCCGAATATAAGGCGAGGTTTTTTTCAAAAATTGCCATTCAGGAAAGTGGGGGTCGCCTTATATTCGGGTCCTTAAGTATGAAGAAGTTACAAAGAACTCTTACGCATTCAAAGTCTCCAATTCTTTTGAAAATGTATGCATACACACGTCTGTAGAATAGAAATACTCACTAGAAACTGTTCTGTATCCCAAATACGCCCGATTGTTTTTCATTTCTCGTCAAATAGATACTATGATTAAATTTTCTGTTTTCCGACCGATTCTCTGACGATTGTATCTCAGCGCGAGTTTTCCTTAAACAGCTCAGCGATCAGATAAAAAACGTACACATGGGTTCCTGAACGAATAAAATAAACTGATTCTTTCACAATGTATACATTTGTATGTTTCAAAAATTTTATACAAACATAACAAAGTAGTATAAGGGAAATTTTTAGATACTTTGTCCATAACATTAAAATACTTTTCCATAGGTCTTACGGCTGGGACTCTCAGTATTCCGCCCGCATTCGGGTTATTTCGCTTAGGCTACGACGCAATGTCGCCAAGTTGCCAATTTCGCTCACTTGAACGGTAGCCGTGGACGAGTGAAGTTCTATGCTCCGATAGATTGGCCAAAAGCTTTTTTTTGGATTTTCTCATTGGGAAAATAAGGAGTTGCCTTACTATATTCGGGCTAATACGGTATTTCTTGAACATTGCTAAAAAAATCAACCGTATGGTGCGATATTTTGGCAGCATCGTTGGCAACTAAGTTTAAACTATGCGCAGAACATGGAATAAACATGGCTCGTGGGTTAATGTTTAAAATCCTTTTTTGGAGTCCTATATGTATGTATATATTAGAGCCATTATCGTAACTTGACCTCTTATACTATGAATATCTAAGTTCAGTTTTTTCAATTCTTCCAATAAAAAATTTAATAAGCCTTTTACTGTGGCATTCAAAATTGGATAAAATCCAATGAAATGCTCACGAATTTCAACTTTACAGGAACTTAAAGAAACAAATCGAATGATCATTGTAAGCTGTTCAGTATGACTTGAGTCTGGCATAGAATCTAAAATAATTGAAAAATATTTAGATTGTGTAATCATATCTAAAATGTTGATGTTTATTTTGTCTCCCATTATTGAAATAATTTCATTCCGAAAAATTCTGTTTTTTCGAGCTTATTGTATTCGTCTTATAAGTTCTAGTATGACTTCATTAAATTTGGAAACCAATTCGACAGCTTTTAAAAAATTTTCATTGTTAGAATAATACAAATTATTCGATGAACCACGAAAAGCAAGACAACGACCAGCTAGAAACTGAATGATGGCATCAGTGCGCACCAGTTTTTCTTTTCCAATCACAAGTCGCTGATGGGTTCCATCAATATTTGTTGCCTTGGTTAAATTTCTGCCAACACACTCATTTTTTATAATTTTTCAAGATGGCTTGTACTTCTTTCATGTCTTGACAACGTGAAAGAGAGGTGTTGCCAGTCCGAAAGTCCTTTTTCCGTTAATTTTATTTTGGTGACACCAAAAACTTTGCAACAAAAAACAGAAGACAATTTCTTTTAATTGAATAAACTAACCAATCACGATTTAGCCAAGAGAATTGTTAAAAGAAATACTTGATCTTGGACTCTCCGGAGTGTTGCCTAATGTCACGATCGCATTGCGAATTTTCCTTAGTTTTCCTGCATCAGTGGCTTCGTATGAACGCATTTTTAGCATGATAAAGCAAATAAAGAATTACCATTGTTCTACAGTGGGACAAGAGCGCTTGGTTGGGCTCGCAATGGCAATGCTTAATATAAACTATGACATTGTTCAAAAATTAGATTTTTCATCAATTATCAAAATATTTGCAGGAACTAAAGCTAGAAAGGCATTCCTGAATTAAAAAATATTTAGTATATTATTACATTCCTGAAATAAAATGTATTTGCATATATTATTAGTATATCTAATTATTCATTTTATTCAACCTTCCATCCATAGAAATAAGTTGAATAGGGAATGGGAAAATAAATATAAAATACTAATTTCTAAACTTTTTCTTGCAGGACATTCAAGTATTACGTTACCCAACTTTCCCAATTTTTAATAACCGATGTAATCGTGGGTAACCCTAAGATTTCTCTCAGTACTCTGGGTTATGTAACACAAAGAATTATTCATTTTGTGCTCAATTTTTTTCATAGAACAGTGTTTATCGACCTTTTAGGTTTGGTGGACTCTGTCAATTATCTTATTTTTCGGATCCTTTTGTAATCTTTTATTATCCACACTAGTTTCTTTCCATTAAAAAAGTAACTATTGTTCGATTACACATTGTTTATTTTATGGTGTAGGAATTTAGGTATTACAGTTTCATAAAATTTCATTCTATTAATAAAATGAAAGTTTTCTGAATCGTCACTTTATCGCAAAGTTCATCATCCGATCCTAACTGAATTCCACGGACCCCTGGTCATAGGTGAATCCAAGGGAGGGAGGTAAAGGGGTGAGGGGCCTCAAATCTGGAAGCCGCCCGGGTCTCTCTGAGGCTCTTTGAGGGCCTGCATACATACACACATATAAATTACATTTATCAGTGAACAGAGATCTTGAATATTTAACCCACCTCTCTTATATTGATGCTACGTGTGTCACGATATCAATTTCTGCCGTTGCTACAAATGATCGTTCGTTCTACGACTGGTTTATGAGTTCTGTAATAACGGTCGTGGCGCTCACAACCTAAATTGATTGTGATTGGCTTATGTACACATAGATTCTGGTAGGTGACCTAAAATCATTCTCTCGGTGTGATCAAATATGAGACAACTAATACCATTCTCACTGTATACTCAAATATCAACCCCCTTGGTCTTCAATTTTCCCCCGGATTTTGTTGATCCTTTAAAACCAGAATAATATCTGATTCACCAAACAACTGATTGAACTCAGTCTCCGATCGAAACGTAAACAAGTTTGAATTGCCAATTAAAGTTTGATAAATTCCCAGAGGATACTCTGTTTGTTTGTCAATTTGGGTGACTGCAAAGGAGGGATTATGTCACCGATCAAAGACACCGGTTTATTTTCGTTTGTATTAACTGAAAAAAATAATGGTATACATTTCAATTTTCACGCTTCTGCTCAAGAGAATTTGTCGTGCGGAAAAAAATTTGATTTTTTCGAAAACAAAACACCAACTATCAACCCACTTGTGCTTTTGTAGGTTCATTCAATTAAGATGGAACCTGAGAATTTTTAAATAGGTTATAACACTCAGACTTAAAATTTTGAAACAATACACACGTCCTCCCTCCCATGAAATTCCTTTGTTATCATTGCCTCTCGACTCCCTGGCAATCAAATAGCGTGGAGAAGATACACGAGGTTTGGTACTGTCGGTACGCACCTGCTTTAAATATTGGTATATTAAAAGGGATAATATGGTTCTATTTGTGAAAGCCGATTTTATCTGAACAAGTTATGAAAAGGTGGCGGGCCGTATAAATACCTTTGGTGGGCCGGATTCTGGCTCGCGGACCGTATATTGGACAACCCTGATGAAGAGATAACATTCCAGAAAAGTTCTGTATTGCGAATTACATGGTGTCGTCCAAAAGTTTCTGAACTGATTGTTATTGTGGACTTTGTTGTAATAATGCGCCGTTTCGGTCCTATAAAACTTGTCCCTTAGCTTTTGCTGTCGAAGACTGTACATATCAGGTCAACGTTATGTTGGTTAAGTGATATACTAGATTTTCTTAATAGGTTTGTATTTTTTTGCCGCCGTCGTAGAAAGAGAGGCGAAATTTAGAAGCCTTCGGTAGAAATTCAATGAAACACTAAGAACAGAAGGTCACGAATGTCTACATCGACAAACACAATACATAGAGTTCTTCTTTATTTTGAGTTGTTTCACTTCGACTTTGTTCCGGAGGGTGACAGGAAGCTTAAGTGACACTCGAAGAGGCACAGTTTGTTGGAAGAGGTCAAATCTTCGGCCGGATCTCTGGTTTCTTCACAAGGCACCATCGCAAGGTGCTATCCCACCAGGGAATACATGGCAACATTTAAAATTACTAAGCTTGATCATACGCCGTATTCATCCGACTTCACCCCATATCACTATGTCTCCCGCGAAGTCGATGATCACTATTTGAAAGGGCGACGATTTGTCAATGGCGACACCGAGGAACAACACAAAACAAGATTTATAAAAATGTTTTCAGGAGTGGTGACGCCGTAGGAAAATGGGAACGGTTCAGCAAAGAGAATGATATTACTGATATTGTGTTAAGACCTTTTAATACCTGTGATTTTATAAGTATTCCTACTTTGGAACTTTTGGATCACACCTCGTAGAAAGTGCGCGTCTGCGTGTTTAGAGAGATACAGAGAAGGATTTATGTTAAACATAAACATTATTTTTGGAGTGATTTTAATTTATAATATTAATACGCTTCGCAGTTGTAAGAGTTCTTTCTATTTCTACGTGTTGCACCACAATTCAGAAAATTGGTGGATGGCAGGGGATCCTATGCACCAATTAGTCCCTAACAGTTTTCTCTCGCAAATTTTACTATCCTATTATGACATCTGAATGAACTGGAAAACGAGTCTTGATGCCCCTTCGTCTTACGTCGAAAAACATGCCTTTTCCACGAGAGATCGTCACCGACATTCAGCAGATTCAAACACTCGGTTTAAATATTTCATACTCAATACTTGTCGATTGGCATTTACCCTTCCTGAAATTTCATACGGAACATTTACGTTGTTGCATCTCTAATTAATTTAACCGCCCTGATATAGCTTTTAAGTCTTTCTGCAGAGAATGGCGGTCATCCTGATTGTTTATAAGACGGTGTCGTCAACGGAGAGTCTGAATTTTTCACGAACTACCGATCAGTTACAGTTGATGTGCGTAAATGCGTTTCAACACATCCTATTGATTTTTACATTTGCATTGACGTCGAGGGAAATGGTTTTTCAAAATTATCACATTAATTTATTTGCGAACGAAATCTTCCTAAGACATAGAATATGGCGATAAGTTGCCTTTTTTGTGGTGATACAATAATTTACCCATGGTTCTATTTTCTCTCTATTTGTTCTCTCATTTCGAACCAACCAGCTAACACTGTTCATTTTCTCCTTTTTTACATTTGTAATTTTCAGCACGTGTTCATGTTTATTTTCAAATAGTCGATCTTACGCATTTTATCGTAGTTTTCTTACATTTAAATAATTTTTTTTTCGAATAATATCCCCTTTCCCTTTTTTTTTTTCGAAATTCAGCCTTTGATAAAGGTCATCCTCAGGACCCTCCCGAGGTATTTTGGCTTCCCGGATTAAAATGTGCTCCAGGTCCCTTCAATACATATTTATGAGAATATTTTAAACTTATTTGTTTCTCCGTAAAAGTCGTCGAAAGTAAAAATAAAGAAAAAACATCCAGATTCAAGAATCTTCTCCAATATACATTTCGGACCAAAATTCATAAATACTTGCAAGTAATGAACAGGGAAGATACACGGGAAAGTATCTGGCACCCCCCCCCCCCCCAGTCAGTTGCCTACAATTTCCGTTTGTGTTCTGAAGTACTTTATGTATGAAATGAACTTTCACGATCGCATTTCCCATCCTAAAATTCCTTGCTCCTTCTTCCATTGAAATTCACCAAACACTTTTCACTAGACACATAATACATGTATACATTATATTGGAAATGTTCAAATTATAGGTACAATAACCTTCTGTTTAACTTAAAGTCACCATTTAATAATTAACTATTTCTGTATTTTTGACTCCTTACATTTCTGCCACTCCTTGTTTCATTATGAATCACTCCCTTTTCATTCCCACTATATAGACAGCACTTCCCTCCAAATGTCTCTCTAATTCTTCCTATCGTACTCCTCCATTCCCTCCTCCCCTCACTATCATCCTCTCATATCTCTAACACTGCCTCGCTCCCGCTATCTCCCCTCCTCTCCATCTCTCTTTTCTACCTCCTCTCCAACTTTTCCTCCCTCTCCCTCCATCTCCCCCTCTCCCACTCTTTCTCTCTCTCTCCCTACTCCCCCTTCTCCCATTTACCTACCTTTCCCACTCTCCCTCCCTTCCTTCCATCTACCCATCCCTTCTCCCCCCTCTCTCTCTCCCTTTCACCTACCTCTCCCACTCATTCTCCCTTCCATTAGCTCTGCCTTTATTCCCCTTCTTCCCTTTCTTCCTGTCAGAACATGTACGTGAGAGAGAGAGAAAAATGCGCTGCATCCATCTTTCCAGTCCGTGCCTTTCTGTTCGCCTCGTCTGCCTTTTCTCCCATTCCTCCCTCCGTTCCCTCTCACCCACTCCTTATTTCCTCCTCTCCTCCTCCTCACCTCCTCCTCCTCCTCCTACATCCCTTATCTCATCTCTGAACACTCTCTCCGCATCCTAACAATCTCCTTGCAGCAGTACCTCTACACCCTGCAAATCTCTTCCCATCTCTTCTCACTTCTCTTCACCTTCCTCTTTAAAAAAAAAAGGAAACCTCTTTTATTCTATGGAACGCCCTTTCCTCCTTCAGCTCGACCGCTCCTCATCAACTCCCCGCTATCCAAAGATAACTCATAATGGGCTCTTTGGTGCAAGTCCACTTAAAATCGTGGAGTGGGTTATAACCCTCCTCCTCTTCCTCCTCCGCCCTCCCCCCTCCCTCTTCTGCTTACATTACTCCCTCCCCGTGCCGCTTCCCTACACCGTTCCCACTTTTTCCTCTTCTTTTCCGTGGCTTCCGGCGTTTTCCGGGGGATCCTTGAGAGATAGACGCGTGCTCCGCAATGGACTCCCTGAATGAACCCATTAACGTCGGAGTCTTTTGGGAGGCGAAGAGGGGCAGTGAGAGATAGGTTGGGGCGAGTGGGAAAAATGGAGGGCGAAAGATAGAGGTAAAAAAAAGAGGGGGTAAGAGAGGGAATAATGGAAGGTGGGGAAAGCCAATGAGGATGCTATCTGGGATATATGGAGGGGGGAGAGGAGGAGGCGAAAAGAAACCGGAGGGTGCGGTGGGACGTTTTCGGATAGGAAGGTCCACCGAGGAGTTGAGGGAGGAGGGCGGTATACTGGGGGAGGAGAGGGGAAGGCGGCGCCTGTAGGATGGAGGAATCTAAAGACGGATAGAGGATAAACCGAGGAAGTATAAATGTGGGAGATGCTGCGAAATGGAGCGATGAGCGAGAGGAAATGGATTAAGCAGTGTGACGTGGGATGGGGGAAGGGGGAAGGGGGAGGGAGAGGGGGAGAGAGAGTTTCGGAGGGAGTTAGAGGCAGAAAAGGAGAAGTTGGGGTGATTGGAGAGATATGACGGAATGGCGAGGAAATGAGGGGGGGGGGGGGCAGGAATGGAGTAGAGGCGGCGATGGAGGTCGGAATGGGAACGGACGTGAGGGGAAGACGTGTAAGGAATGGGAAGTTGGTCCAGAGCAAGAAGGAGCGGGATAGGGAGGAATTGCGATGAGGGATTAGGGGTGGCAGGAGAAAGATGGAAGAGAGAGAGAGGAAGGGGAGAAAGATGGAAGAGAGATAGATGGAGGATAGAGGAGAGAGATGGGGGAGAGGAACGGGAGAGAGATGGAGGAGAGAGATAGGGAGAGAGAGGGTAGAGAGATGGAGGAGAGGAAGAGGGAGAAGATAGAGATGTAGGAGAGAGAGAGATGGAGAAGAGAGAGTAGGAGAGAGAGAGAGAGTAGGAGAGAGAGAGGCGAGAGAGCGGTGAGAGTGAGAGGATAGAGGGAGACGGAGGAGGGTGGAAGTAAGTGAAGATACGTGAATGGCTTGGTACTTGTCGAGCACGGAGAAATGGAAGAGATCTATGGGTCGGTTTTGGAGAAGCTCTGAAAATGATAGCGACGGGAGGAGAGGTGGTTTTTTTTTCGGAGAGGGAGGAGGGTGGAGGGAAGGAGGGAGGGAGGAATAGGGTAGAGGTGAGAGGGGGAGAGGGAAGCAGAGGGTAGGAGGGATGTGTGTGTGTGTGTGGAGGACGCCCTCGGACGCTCGACTCGACGGCCTGCATCATTATATGGCCTCCGTTGAGGCTTCCATGGAGTGCGAGAAGGTAGCGACGGGGGGAAGGCGTTTTCCGTTATAATGGAGTCTCCATCCCCGACTCGTTTTCTTTTTGTTTTGATGCTGAGAGAGGAACTTTCCTTGCACCTTGTCTGAAAATACGCATTCAAGCAGATAACGAGTTTTTGAATTTTCTGCGGGAATTATTTTTTGAATGATGTGCTTTGTTTATTCGGTGTTCTGGAGAGGAGAGATGCGGCTTATTATTTCAGACGCTGTTTTAAATATCGTCGATTCATTACTTTGTCGATTGATATTTTACACCTGTAAGGAGCGTTCGACGAAAAATACAGTTGATCTTCCTTTCTCAAAATGAATTATTTCTTGAGTCATACATAATTTCCAATCGTTATTCATAAAATTCTTTTCTTTAAATCCAAAAACATTTCTCTAGGATATAATTTTTTGCCACATTACAAGGAAAAGCTAGATTAACGTATCTTGTAAAGTAAGCTTCTTTGTTTGTTTGAGAAAAGGATACTATCAGCGTATGTAGGCTAACATATGACCGGAATTAAAATTATAGATATTAATTTATTAACATTATAATACATTTTAAATTGAATTTGATTCTCCATATACTCCTATTTTCCGCAGTCTTCTTCATCTCTTGATAGCTCTCTCTCCCTTTCAATTCGTCTATCAGCTGAAACCAGTATATATATATATATATATATATAATAGGTGTTGGAGGGAGTCCAGTGGACTCTTACCAAAATTGGAGGGCCGCTAAGGGAGCTGAAGACATAGGAAAAACTTAAATTCAGGAAAATAACACAAATTCGGAAGCGATACACACACACACACACATCTCATCGGCGAGATTAGAGAAAAGCGCCATTAAAATCTTACCATGGCAAGCATGGATCTTACTTGTCTCCGTGTCATAGGATTTCTGCAAAGAAGGAGAATTTTCATAACTACGAATGATCGACATAAATGAAACTACTCGACCGATTGGCCATTTTTCTTTCCATCTTTTAAAACTACTGCGTATGATACCGGAAGCGAAATCGAATTGTCGCATCGCAGCTTTTATTTATAATTATCATATGACATATCGAGATTTTTCTCGCAACGGAATGTATTTACGCGGCATCTGCGATCGAATATTCGGTGACAAGTTTGGTCGGCGGATTTTCGTCCCATCTCTCAACATTTGTCTTTGCCAAACAAACACTCCTCACTCCCAATTTACCTCCCGTTTCGCCCAATCACTCTCTCTCTCTCTCCTTCTCTCTCTCCATTCTGTACTTCACGAGAAATAAGTTGGCCTCCCAAATGTTTACGCCCACAAAGTAGAGGGGGAGCTACGATGTCGGATTTACGCTTACAGTCCAAGCCCAGAAAGAATCTGCGCACAATACTCATAAGCGTGCAACCCAGGGGCTACTGAATGAGAAAACGAAGCGACGCCACTAAGGCACGGTATGAAACCGTCGCAAGGCTCTTGATAGGCCCAAGCCTGAAAAGTACCCTTCTAATGCTCCCACCCTCCACTTCCTCAAGAGGCCAACTTGCTATAAACTTTATCGCGTGACACAAGCACTGCCGTCCACGCTACGCTAAAACGAACCATAAAACGCCCCCCCGAAGTGAAAGTGAAAGTGAGGGCGAAAGTGACGAGCGGGTAGCGGCGCCTCGAAGTGAAAGTCTCAAACTATTCGAGAACACTGGAAAAGCGAAATGGAAATCATTGGCGAGTGTCGCTCCCTCGTGAGTGTTTGAAGGACATTTGAAGCACGACTCGGCTTACGAGATTTGATTCCGTTTTTAAGGGTGCGTCCTGAGGCACGTGCGCTGGAGGAGCCTCTGGAGAAGCGGTTACCTATTACTGGAACGGTGGCGTGCGAGTGAACTCGATCGGTTGGTCACGTGAGAACGCTTTAAAAAACATTCTTGTCTCTCGTGCGAAAAACTGGTTTTTGCGTTTGTTGGATCCGCTCTTAGCTCATTATTGCGGTCGTATCCTATATATTTTCATAATAAAAACCCAAGTCCATCAGTTTCTATGTTTGTTTGGATCGCTATAGTTGGATCTCTTGGCGGTGAATTTTTGCTAACAAATCGATAATTTAAAGTTAGATTTCGACGAATTTTTCCCAAAATATAGTGGGGTTTACATATTGTACCTTTTAAATATGTATGTCGTCGTATATCGTGAGATCACAGGCCACGTTCGAGAATCGTTTATTCCCTCCATTTGTGTGACACGGATTTGAGTACAGCATATAAATCATTTGCATTTTAAAACTGCATAAAAAATGGGATGAATAAAACGATCGAATGCTTGAAAAACCAAAATTTATTTTTTGCTAGAGTTAGTTGAATTAGCATAAAATAGAAAAGGCATGTCAAACTGGCGGCCCTCGAACCGAATGCGGCCCCTTCTGTGCCCGAATTCTAATTTTTTCAATAATTCGTTCGAGAATTCGTGTAAATACGTTCATTTTGTGAATAGGAGATGACTATTTCTTAGTTATTGAGGTAAAATATGGCGCCGTTGGATCTTTGCGAAACAGAGATCCAATATTCAGGAAAAAGCCTATTTTTCCATCTCTCGCTCTCATTAAACAATTTGTAATCCCAATGCGGCCATTCCATGACATCAGTTGCGTTAAGGAAGTCCACTTTTGGTTCTCCAATCGCATTCATTTACCGCGTTTGACATATTCTTATAGCCTATCTTATTAAAATTTCCCGAAAACTGCTTTTAAAACCGGAAATTTGCCATACTTGCGCGTCTCACCGCTTCGCTAACGGCAATAAAGAGCAGGTATTTGGTGCGTCGGAGAAGAGATTCCGAAGGAGCCACATGCGGCTCGCATTCTACATGCGTCTCTAATCACGAGGATGAGAGGTGGAAAGGAATTCAATAAATTCAATTTTATGCCAGGGAAAGGGATTGCACTACGAACCGTAATTCATGATGTTCATCGATGGCGGTGCGTCGGCGACCACAATGCCAATGATTGCGGTTTGGGAAGCACGCAGAGTGACTCGTGGTTATAAATACGCAAACATTCTTCAGTCGAGTGTTGAAGCCTCGTCCAAGAACGCAGAATGAGCGCCGGTCTATAGCATTTAATTTTAAGAATTTTACGACAAATATGTCTTATTGATCTTCATTCATCACATGCATGTTTTTTCTTTCTCCATACGAAGTAATGGGAGAGTATTGTGATCACGAAAAAAATCGACTTCGAGATTTCAACGGAAATACACGTTTTGAGGTCCCTAGAACACGTTTAGACTATTTTCGGAATGATGTCTGTGTGTGTGTGATTGCGGGCGCTCTAACTCAAAAAGTACTTGCCATATCCTTACTAAACTTCATATATAATACTTTTGCATGAGCACAAAGAACTGATCAGTTTTTGGACAATAACGGTTAACCGGAAGTTGAGGTTTATTCGAAACCCGATTCGGTTTTTGCGACATTTCTCCGTTAACACATCATTTTTGTATATACAATTCTATACAAATGTTATAGATAATATAATTTCCTACAGTTTTTATTTGAAACAATTTTCTATGGGAGTTATTGGTTAGGAGTTATTTATAAATAACCGGTTTTTCGGTTTCCGTCAAATATATCCTTAAAAACGTCGTTATTGGTAATCTTCGTGAGGACCAAAGTTGTAGAGAATAATATTTCTTCCAAGTTTTGTTTGAAACAAATTTTCGTAGAACCATCCATTTCGGAGATATTTAACTTTTTCTTAATACCAGTACACAGCGCCAGCACCATGTAGCGGTGAATTCTGTAAACATAGTAAAAATATACCTAATTTACGGCAATAAGGACGACTGTATACTTTTACGATACGAAATAATAATTTTGCCTCATAATGCTATTCATAATAATTTAAATATCTCTACTCCAAATATGGAGAAAGTCGTGTGTTGGCCACATCAGATTTTTTAAAGCTGTCCTCAAGTAATTCATTTTCATTATTAACAGAAAAATACGCATTCGTTTTGCTTGAGTTAACTTAAGAAACGGAGTAAAACAACTCCATCGCAATTTTTTCAATCGCAATTGAAAGTTTAAAAATAAGATGATGCAATCAGAAATATTACAGCTAATTTCGTTTTACTTTTTCGTCTATACAAAGTATTTCCTCAAAATTTGTGTTTGGGAGTAAATGAATAGGATCGCTAAATATTTAAGCCGAGGAGCGATTGTATTTATAAGGAGAAGGAATTCATTTGGTGAAATTTGAAATCGGCTTAAATTAAAAAGATTAACTCTACAGAGTGCCATTTAAATGTGAAATGAGGTTGATTTTGGTGTTCGGACATCGTGTAATCTTATGATAAAACAGAATAACATGAAAAGTTTCTTTGGATAGCGTTGTCGATACAATTCGGCGCAGGGAATCTTTCAGAGCCAATTATTTGACGATAATGATGTTAGTGATAAGAAAATAACCCTCTCCTCACTTAAAGCATTCGAAAGCATGGCAATTTCAAATAGAGACAAAGGACTGCGATTAATAATAATATGTATTCAATAAGGGCAATAAGTAACGGCCATCAAAATAAACTTGTAAAAGCCACGCGTCTCTACATTTCTATCTCTTTCTCTTATAAAATGAAATGGACGGGGAATATATCCGCAAAACAATTCCGAGAATGGCTCGAATTACGAACATGAACAGAAAATCATATCTTTGTTCTAAGAGAAAGAGAGATGGCGCAAAAAATGAGGTTATGGCGTCGCCATGTTGGACGGAACGGGCTTCCAGGTATCCACGTGTACGCTTTTGAATTATCACTGAAAAAGAGCGAGGAAACATGACGTTTGCAGCTGTTAAGGGTGGGATGGATGTTGTTGTTACGATGGCATGTAGAGGAGAACGGAGGAGCCTCTTTGTGTCTCGCTTACGGCAGTTATTCTCCGAGATGAGAAAAAGAATAGCTTTAGGGTCTCGTCGAACAATTTTCGATTTTATTGTTCCGAGACGGAGTAAAATGGAGAGGTCTTTTAAAAGAGATGATGTTACAAAACATATTGGGCCTTTTGGATAAACTGCATAACACACACACATAGGGTGGCCCAAAATTCGGGACACTTATTAGGTTAACACTTATTTGACAACAAGTTAAATTTAAATCTTCTTTTCCATGAACAATAAGAAGTCGATATCGCTTGTATTTTGTTAATTTTCGTTCCATTTGTTATCTTTAACTCAAATAGAAAATTGCTCTAAATAATTAAAATAATAATGGTGATGAATAATTAATATCTACTAGGGGCCCCTGTGTTAGTGATATTCATCTAAAAATTAAAAAATCGTCAAGTTAATTTCTGATCAGTGATGGCAAATGAAAAAAATATGTTTCGTTATGTTCATCGTTACGGTAAAAAAAAAACGATATCGTTTTTCGTTACACTCGAATTTAAATTTCGTTTTTCGTTACATTGAATGTTATAACGAAAACTTTTAGTTTACATTAATGAAATCGAGCTAATTGCCTTTTTTAAATATATACATAAATGTTTTTATATTGTGTTTGCAACCTAGATAAGGATTTACACAAATAGTAATTGAATTAAAGTGCGGATCAGTATTTAAAAAATATATTTCTGATTGAAGAAACATCCTCTGCAACATTAATGACAACAGAAAACAATCCTTAGGAAGTGATATTTGACAAAAACCGAAAAATGTCATGAGTAAACTCCTCTCATTCGGTTTGCCATATGGCCGGCCTAGTTTAAGCGTCAAGCGTCAAAACAAATAAAAATATTTATAATCGTAGGGTTGAATCGTCGATTGCGCATATCGAACGACCTGCATGCCAAATTTCAGATTCCCATCTCATCTGTATCAGCGCTAGTTTACGAGGCGGAGGGACGTCACCGTATAGGCAATTCTTCATCTCCTTAACAATGCGTTTCACGAAAAAGTTTTACACAGAAGTTTTAGAACATACAATTTTTAATGATTTGACAATGATCAGGCGCGGACTGGCAATTTTTTTCGGCCCGGAAAAAGTTTTCTTGACCGGTCTCCTTGCCTACCACAAATCCACGTCAATGAAACACTTTAAGCCGTATTATCCATATACTGAATATATTCTTCAAATTAACTTAAAGTGTGTTGAAAATGAGACTTACTTATTCCGCGTGATTGGCCTTTCCCTTTATGAAGGTAGAAATCTACTCCGACAGGCTAAATACTTTGGTACAAATAACAAATATGTATTAAACTTTAATTCGCCATAATTTTCAGGAAACGATTATCGTTCAATATAAATATAATAACGGATGATTTACGATGAAGAAATTAACTTTAACGTAAAGATTACCTTACAATTGCTCAAGTGAAATATGTTACAAATAATTATCCATTTAAGACGCATGTTATCGAAAAAATTAAATGAACTTATAAAATGTGAATTAAATATAAAAATGGATGAATGATTACTTCAAACGCATTTTATATTCTTCCGAATAAATGAAAACTCTACGTATTTAGAGTATCGATAATTCTAATGTTTATAAATTTTATTTACTATTAATGTATTAATTACATTGTGCATTGTATTTATTTAAGCATCACGTTGTTATAACAGTATTGCTGTACAATGACAATTCTCGGCCTTAAAGTTCGGCCCACCTGGAAAATTCCCGGTTTCCCTTTCATTTTCGCAAATAGTACTTGGACACCCGCGGTGAGAAGTTGCCCTGGACGTTCGCCCACGTCGCCCTTGCCTAGGACCGGTCTTGTGTGCAACCAATCCATGAGAATATCGAAATAACGGTTACGGTTTTTCCGTTTTTCGTTACACCAATTTTTAAAATTTCGTTATCGTTTTTCGTTACGTTATTCAAAAATAACTTCTTTATTTCGTTACGTTACGCGTAACGCTTTCCATCACTGTTTCTGATATTATTTTTTACCTTTACATTTTATTATTGTAAAATTTCTGTATGAATGACATTGTCTGTTGTATGCCCATTATTTGTTTCATTGATCTCTCGTCATTATTACACAAAATTACCAAGAAGTCTAGTAGAGTTAAACAGCAAAAGTATTTTTTCCATAGAATTTCCTTTGGGTGTTGCATTGGTCTATGCGTGTTCAAAAATTTCTTGAAGTTTACGGTAGCTACGGGCATAGGGACATACATAATTTAAGATAGAATTTATAATAATCATATTATCGCGAAGACATTGTTTATTTGCGGGATTAATCATTCGAAATGCAACGGAAATATCCGAATCGTAAACATGATGCAGCATACATATATAAGCCCTACGGTTAAATAAAACAATTAAAATCTTACGTACGTTCTTCGTACTCGCTTTGAATCGACAACAGTCACGACATTAAACAAGTATTGGGTATAAAAATAAATTTTTATAAATAACTTTTATATTTTAACGTTTATTATACTCGTTACTTCAAATTTGGTGAAATTACCTGCTTAAGTTACCTTTTACTGGTGTAGGTAAATAATCGGTACTATTACACAATCATTATGGGCGTAAACGTGCTTTGATTGCTTTTAATACGAGAGAGAGAGAGGGAGGAAAGGGACAAATGGAGGAATGGGTGAGAGAGGGAAATGACTTTCAATACAATTAATGTTTCTGATGCCAATTTGATATCCATAAATAGCTTGAACGATCGAATCTTTACTCCCGTTGATATTTCAATGGGCATTTAGCTAGTAAGGTTTTATAGGAGAAATATAAGACTCTGATTCCCATTAAAAACTTACCCATATGAAAGCATTAAGCCTGTTACCAAGGTAGTTGATTGTTGGACCCAGAAAAATTACCACTTTTTTCCGATAAAAACTATAAATTTACGCTAATTCTACTCGGATTGAAATTCTGTCTTCAAAAATAAGAAACTAAAATTTATATCCTACCCGATAGTTTAAGTCTCGAGTTTGTATCTTTACGGGAAATAATTTTAATGTGCAAATATAAAAACCTCTACAACAATTTACATGTTTTCTTATAGGCCAAAAATGGGGCAAAAAGGGGCCAAAATAGCCCCTCAAAGTGGGAATTTCGAAAGTTTCGGATTTTTTCCTTCGGCTGTGATAAAAAACCTATAATCCTACCAAATTTCGTTTCTAGCACATCTGGAAATGCCTCAATTTTGTATCCTGCCAAAGTGGTTACAAACCGCTATATATATATAAGGGTAGCAACAAGGTGTTGGAGGAAGCCCCCCCAGCGGCTCTTCATTCTAGGTAAGTGTCCACTGGGCTTCCTCCAACACCTTGTTGCTACCCTTATTATTACCTTTCCTTTTCCTTAAGTATTTATACATCGTATCTTCTTCTCAATTGTTCTTCACAGTTGTTTTTTCTAATTGTTGTCTCACCTTCACTCAAGAATTCTCTCCTGTCGCCTTTTTCTTTCATTCTTCCCTTCCACCATGGATATAACCCATCTCCGTTATCACCTCCGTAGGCACATTTCCCTCAATTGTCAGATCGAATTCCTTAATTCCTGTCTTCAGCTAGGCCTCTCTCCCAAATCTCTCACTATCAGAATTCCCCTCTCAGGCCTCCCTCCCCCAATCCGTGCATCCCTTGCCCTCACCTATCACCTCACTTCGCTCAACATTATTCGATCCACCATACTTCAATACATCACACTCTCCAATGTCCATTTTGCAAAATGCAAAACTCTTGTCCTCCATCTTTGCAAATCCCCAAACTCCGTATCCGACCTCAACGCCGCTCTCCTTCAAGCGACGAAAGATCTCACATCGAACCAAAGCAGACTACTCCGCAAGCTTTCCCTTATGTGCGTTCGGCACCTCCAACTTGGTTTACCCCTACCATTTTTACCATCTGGTGAGGTCATCAACCCTCCCCCTCCACTTATAGGCCAAAAGCCCTGCCTTGCGGACCTCTTGGGTTTTCCCACCCCACCTCCACTCCGTACTCCACAAAGGGTCCCCTCTGTCTCAAATTTTAAACATATGAAGCGCTCCGATTCCCTTTCTGTTCCCCCCACCACCCCCACCTCTTCCAAACCAGACGACATTGTAAACCTTTCCTCCCACGAACTCACTCCTGCTGAGACAGCACTCCTTTCCCGCGGCCTCTCGTTCTGTCCCACCACCAAATTCGATCATTTCCGCCTCCTCGCCGACGTCCAGGCCTTTGCTCGCACGCTCCGCCTAAAAACCAACCCTCCCAAAGGGGACCCTTCTCCTTCTGCTCACCCAAACCTCCCCGCCGGCCTCCCACAGACCTTTTCCATTTTCAAACCCCCTTCCCAATATATCCCACCCGCCCTTCCCTCCCAACACCCGGTAGAACACTATCTTAATTATATTCTTCGCAGAATCTCCCAGCCCAACTTTCCCGACCTTCTTGACCACAAAGACAATCTTACCAGACGTGAAAGACATGCCATCTCTACACTTAAACACAACAGAAATATTATTATCCTCCCCGCGGACAAGGGCACCACCACGGTTGTGTTGGATCGCGCCCAATACAATGAAGAAGCCAAGCGCCAGCTCTCCGACGAAACCTTCTATCTCCCCCTCACCTCCAACCCCACAAGCCTCCACTCCTCCCAAATTTCCTCCCATCTTCATTCCGCAGGAAAACAGGAAGGCCTCACCGACTCTGCCATCGCCCTGATGATCCCCAAGAATCCCCGTACCCCCACCTTCTACCTTCTTCCTAAAATTCATAAACCTAACACCCCTGGCCGTCCCATTGTTGCCAGTTTCAACTCCCCCACGGAGCGCATATCCGCATTCGTGGACTTTCACCTACAGCCTCTCGTCCGACTACTGCCATCCTTTATCCAAGACACCAACCACTTCCTCCAACGCCTTAAGCACCTCCCTTCTCCCCTCCCACCCAACACCATTTTGGCTACCATTGACGTTTGCTCCCTCTACACCAATATTCCCCATGATGACGGACTTTCTGCCCTCAGAAAATTACTTGACACAAGACCTGACAAAAGACCGTCCTCCCATTTCCTATTGCACTTGGCAGAAATGGTGCTGAAAAAGAACAACTTCTCTTTCGGAGGGCACCATTATCTCCAAATTAAGGGTACAGCAATGGGCACTCGAATGGCGCCCTCTTATGCCAATTGCTACCTAGGGGAATGGGAGACTCATTTCCTCAACACACCTCTCAAACCACTATTGTGGCTGAGATTCATTGACGACATCTTTTTCATCTGGACCAATGGACCTGACTCCCTCCAATCCTTCTTGTTACGCCTCTCCTCTCACCCCACGCTTTCCTTCACCTACCATACCTCCACCACTAACATCACCTTTCTGGACGTCGACCTTTCCATCCAAGACGGAAAAATCCGCACCGGCGTCCACATCAAACCCACCAATAGCCTTCAATACCTCCACTTCGAAAGCTGCCATCCCCTACACACCAAAACCTCGATCCCATATGCCCTAGCCCGCCGAGGATGGAGGATTTGCTCAGACAGGAGGTCTCTCTCAATATATTACTCCATCCTCGAAGATGCCCTCCTCAAACGCGGTTACCCACCGGGCCTGATCCGTGACCAGATCCGGAGGGTAATCACACCGGTAACCACCAAACACCACCCTCACACTCCTCCTACTCCTCCTATTCCCGATCTTACCCCTTCTCTTACCCTTACCACCCTCTTCCACCCCGGGATTCACGAGGTCCTCAAGGAAATCCTTCACGCTGCCCACCCAATTCTTACTTCCACCTCCCACCAACCCCCCTTTACTAATTCCCCCATTCTCTCCTTCCGCCGGCCTCCTAATTTGGGAAACATCCTGTGGAAGAAAGAACCCCCCACTCCCAACCCTCCATCCGCTGCAGGATCTCAACCCTGCGGCAAACCCCGTTGTCTCACATGCCTCATCCACCCACCCTCATTTTCATTTACCAGCCCCTCCTCCAACATCACCTACCCCATCCCCTCCAGAAGTAATTGCACGACGAGGAACGTCATTTACCTCCTCACCTGCACACTGTGTCCTGCTTTTTATGTTGGCCTCACCAGCAACCCCCTCAACATTAGAATCAATGGCCACCGGAACAGCGTAAACACTAACCGTCCCCTTCCGGTGGCTTCTCACGCCAATTCACACCAGGCCACCTTCAATAATTGCTTCACTGTAAGGATTATCCGTGCCTTACCGGATGATACCTCCGCTCCCCTACTTCGACAGTGGGAGTTGGCCTACATCTTTCTCCTTAACTCTTTCTCCCCACCTGGTCTTAACCTCCGATAACCCTATTGGCCGTCCCTCCTACCCGTCTCCTCCTATCCCCGAACTTCTCTCATTACCCCTCCCCCCTCCCCATATCCCCCCAGTGTGTCACTTCAAACAGTATATGTTTCTCCGTCGCTGAAGAAGGGCATCAGCCCGAAAGCTCCATTTTTGTGTAGTTTTTGTTCTTTTGTGTTTTTCGTGTGTCCTCAGCACCCCCAGCGGCTCTTCATTCTAGGTAAGTGTCCACTGGGCTTCCTCCAACACCTTGTTGCTACCCTTATTATTACCTTTCCTTTTCCTTAAGTATTTATATATATATATATATATATATATATATATATATATATATGTCAGAAAACACTACACCACCCTCCAACTTCCTCCTCGGGGAGGCACACCCGAAATAACACAACACGTCCAAGGGACTCCAACTTTATTTAAACCCGAATTACACCAGCATTCTGCTCTCCAGCAGAAGCTCTTCCACGAGCCAACACACGGCCCACACTACCACGAGTCCCGTCACACACTCTTCTCTCTCGCGTCACGTGATCTCTTAGTACTCTCCTTCTCCGTCCCGCTTCTGGTAGCACTTCTCGTGGCGGTCGTCCTCGCTTGCGTAACAGTCGGCCTTTCCTGACATCGGGGCCGTCCTCGGTCCCGGTCCGGTCTGCCTCCGGTTGAACTGCTCCTCTGGCGCTCGCGCCGTTCTCCATCCGCTTCTCGTCTTCTTTCCCTCTGCTGTCCGCGGCCTGGTCGTCATCTCCCTCGTCCTGGCTCTCGTCGGTCTGGTCGTCATCTCCTACTTCGCCTTGGGGGGGCTTACACCAGGGTTTCATTCGGTCTGCACTAAACACGGAATTGAACGCTCGCTGAGTCCTCTTTGCCCCTGGTATATCCATGAGAGAATACCTATCTCGCGCTAGCACTTCTGAGACAAGATACGGACCCTTAAATTTCGGAGCTAATTTTCGCGAACACCCTGTCGCTTGCGCTTCTCGTTCTACGATGACTAAATCTCCCTTTTGGTACACTCTCGGCACCTTATGTCTTTGATCGTAACGCTCCTTCTGTTTTTTCTGCGTCTCTGATATCTTTACTAACGCTTTTTCCCTTGCTTCGCCTAAGGTCTCTCTAGTCTCATCGAGTTCGCTTTCTTGCAACGCCAATATAACACGGTTTTGCAATGAATTCCTTGGGTTATAAGCAAACAATAGCTCATAAGCGCTCTTCTCAGTAGTTTTATTTGACATAGAATTCATGGCGAATTGGATGTTTCTCAAATTCGTATCCCAGTCGCCTCCATCCTCTTGTGCATACATAGTGGATATGGCGTTTGTAATGGATGCGTTTGATCGCTCTACTTGTCCATTTGCTCGAGGGGTAGCAGTCGCATTCTTTATATGCTTTATCTGGTTTCTTTCGCATAATTCTTCAAATTCCTTCGCTGTAAATGCCGTACCTCGATCTGTAATTAAACGCTCAGGACACCCAAATAAGCTCGTAATCTCACTGATAGCTTCGCACACTGGTTTGGTTTTTGTGGTTTTCACTGCCTTTAGTAGGATGAACTTTGTAAAGTTGTCTTGATACACGAGAACATACTCGTTGCCCCTTTTACTCCTTGGGAATGGCCCTAAGTGGTCCACGTGAACTGTGTGAAATGGGATGGCTACACGCTCTAAACTGTGCAACTGCCCCTCTTTTTTACCTCCCGGTCTCTTATGATAAGCACACTCAATGCAAGCTGCAATATATTTCTTTACCCTTCTTCTCATCTTCGGAAACCAAAAATATCTCTTCACGTGTTCTAGGGTTTTCTCTTCTGCGTAATGTCCCATGTCATCATGACTTCCCTTTAGAATGCGCCAAATAGAGTTCTTAGGCACAACCCAACGGACCCCACCGTCTACCTTTCTACAGACACGGTTGTCTTTCAGCACATAGTCTGTGTGGATCTGCCTATCCTCATTGGCGACCGCAGGTTGCTGTAAGGTACGATGTATTTTCTGGATAGCTACATCCTGCAGCTGCATCGTTAGTAACCAATCATCCTGATTTATTCGCAACGTGAAGATTTTCAAGTCTGATGTATCCGGTTCCTCGGAATCTCCCACGGGATTTCGACTGAGAGCATCAACGTGACCCATGTTGCGTCCTGGTCGGTACTCGATCGTGAAATCATACTCTTGTAATCGAAGCCACCACCTCGCTATCCGCGGTAACAATTCTTTCTTGGACATGGTGGTCTTTAAAGCATTACAGTCAGTAACAACTTTGAAGGGTCTGTTCAATAAATACATTCGAAATTTGTCTACGGCTTCAACTACTGCCAACGCTTCTAGCTCATAACTGTGATAGTTCTTCTCTAGATCTGTCGTCTGTCGGCTATAATATGCCACAGGTTTTTGAGATTCTCCTTCTCGACGCTGTAAGATAATCCCCGCTAGTCCATTCTTACTGGCGTCAGTGTGAACTTCATGTTCGGCATTTACATCAAACAACGCAAGTGCCGGACGCTCGATTAATCTTTTCTTCAGCTCTTGAAATGCGTTTTCTTGTTTCTCCGTCCACTCGAATACCGTATCTCTCTTCGTCAAGAGCGTTAACGGCTTGCTTAACGTAGCGAATCCTAATACAAATCTTCTAAAGAAGCTCGTCAAACCAATAAATTGTCGCACTTCGTGAACATTCTCCGGCCTTCGAAATTCTTTAACTGCCTGAATTTTTCTCTCGCCTGGTCGGATCCCATCTTTGGTTATTTCAAAGCCCAAATAGTCTACTTTAGTTTTGAAAAATTCACATTTTGATACTTTTAGCGCTAGCCCCAATTTCTTCAGTACTTGCAACAGTCTTTCTAATCTCTCTAACCCTTCCTTCACCGTTTTGCTGGGTATCAACAGATCATCCATATAGACTAGGACCTCTCCTGGTTTTGTCATTCGCACTACCCTTTTCATCACTTGATTAAACACTGCAGGTGCGTTTACTACTCCGAAAGGCATTTTTGTGAACTCGTACAGTCCACTTGAGGTGACAAAAGCTGTCAAGGGTCTCGTCTCTGAAGCCACAGGGATTTGATAGTATCCCGACGCCAAGTCTAAAATGGTAAAATAACTGTTTCCTGCAAGCGCGTCTAATTGTTCCTCAATGGCTGGCATGGGGAATTTTATTTTTTTCGTCTTTAATTTGGTCGTTCGGCACCGAAATTCTTTGGACTCGCCTTTTCATTTCCAAATTCTGTCTATTAACTTGGGTTCCCTGAGGGCATTCCTTCATCATGTGTCCCTCTTTATTGCATCGGAAACATCGCCTGCTCTGCTGTCGTTCTGGGCAATCCTTAGCCATGTGTCCCTGGCCGTTACAATTATAACACCTCGCCTGCGTTGTCTGCTTATTTCTCCTCACCACATTACCTTCGTTTGGCGGTTCAATTGGGACACTATAACGGTTAGATAAAAACTGTCTTTCACCTAATCTCGCTCTTTCTGTAATACTTTCATAGCGCTTTATCTTGAGCAGTAACCCTTCAACATCTTTGAACTCACACAAAGCCAGCGACCTTACTAATTCCTTGTCACCTAAGCCGTTCAAAATGTATTTAATCAAGGATTCTTTATCTATGTTACCTCGCCGCGCTATCGCTTTCATGGCATACACGTATGACTCATAGGTTTCGTCGCGCTGCTTCTTCCTCTTCGTGAGACTCATGTGGACATCGGCCTGATCAGCTGTTGATGGGAAGCTATAAAGTAACCTTTCTTTAAAAGTCTCCCAAGAATAAACTTCTTCCGCGACACTATTTAACCACAATTTAGCTACTCCTCTCAGCTTATTCACCGCATGAGTAAGCAATACGGAATTGTCCCACGAATACGCGGAAGCGACCCCTTCCACTCGCCGCACCCACTGTTCGGCGGTAAATCCTAAGGTCGTCGACGCGTCAAACTCGGGCAACAATCTTTCCGCCATGTCTCGGTGAGCAACTACAGTTGTCGCCATCGTACTACAATGTCCCGCTTCCATTATTTCTCTTTCGCGGTCTAACAACGCGCGCTCTCTCTCCAGCAACTGTCTTTCTCGTCGTAGAATCTCACGTTCAATGTCGTTATCGCTCGCCCTAGGCGCTAAGTGGTTCTTTGGTCGGGTCACAGAGGGCGTCGACATCGCTCTCGGTAGCTCAGGAAAGCTCGCTGCTCGCGTCAAGAACGCCTCGCTTACTCCTGTTCCCGCCACTGGATACGTCATTTCCGGTTCCCCACTAAACGCCATGCGGTCGCTTTTTTTTTCGCTAATTTCGCTTTTTTTTAGGTCTGTTTCGACGCTCACAACCCTAGTTATACTTGGGGTATTGTTCACTCGGGAATCACTTTTCTTTCACGTACTTACGGAGGGGTACAGTCTTCATCGGCAAACAGTCGGCTCTCTCACGACGTGCTCCTTTCCGAAAACTGGTTTTTGATCTTCTTATCCTTATCTGATCCCGATCCCGCCGCTGCTCTGTCAGAAGTCACTACACCACCCTCCAACTTCCTCCTCGGGGAGGCACACCCGAAATAACACAACACGTCCAAGGGACTCCAACTTTATTTAAACCCGAATTACACCAGCATTCTGCTCTCCAGCAGAAGCTCTTCCACGAGCCAACACACGGCCCACACTACCACGAGTCCCGTCACACACTCTTCTCTCTCGCGTCACGTGATCTCTTAGTACTCTCCTTCTCCGTCCCGCTTCTGGTAGCACTTCTCGTGGCGGTCGTCCTCGCTTGCGTAACATATATATATATATATATATCGAGTGAGGTTAATATAAAAGTTATTAAAAAAATATTCCTCGCTGTGAATTAACAAAACTTCCGTTTCTACATAAACAAAGCTTTCGTTGCTACATGAACAAACACCATTACGTCATAAGGGACGCGAGAAAAATACAATTACGCTTATCTATTATACTTTATTAATAACTTGCACATAAATTATCTACATTATATCACTTAACACACTATTAAAATCGATGTATTGAATATTATTATTATCATTTACGATATTATCATTTATTATTTTCGTCTATGATCAAATAGTGGGTTACGTCACTATGACGTCATAAGTTTACACAAAATTACGAAGTCTTGTACACTAAAATAAAGATTATATATTTTCTAAATTGTTTTTGTTCATCTGTCTGTTAATCTAAAAACGGAAAGGGGTACAACCAACTACAACTTTCCATGACGTTCTTTTATATTAAAAGAAAGAGAAATGTGTTTGTATATCCCATTCCAACTAATCATATTCGATTCCCGGAAGCTTTCTTTTTCTGTATTCGAATTAGTAGAATTAAAAACTAGTGCAGAGTATTATTTATTTCCATTTTAATCACTTATAATCATAGTGGAAACTCGGGATTTAAATTCAGTAACAAAAAAACAATCATTCGCTCCTCTCCCATTCTTCCTAGTGCTTCCTCGTTTTTCATCCTTTCTGTCCATTTTATCTTCAGCATTCTTCCCCATGTCCATATTTCGAAGCTTTTTAAGTATTTTACATACTTTTTTATACTTTTATATACTTCAATGTATAGAAAGATTAACCTTAACTTGCCCAAGGTATTTTGCATCTTCATAATCCCAAGGGGGTAGGTTGAAATACCTCATGTTAAATTTAACGTTCACTCCTGTTGTAGGAATGATATCGTGTTCTACTCTTTTAAACAAAGTAATACAACATGTTTTTTTATTTATTAATTATAGTAATCAGTTGAAAAGTTATTTATTAGTGAAAGTAACATAACACTAACAATATTCCATGTATTTGAAATGGAATATTTTTTGCAAATTCTTCACTTACTGATAATATATTATATGAAACTGTTACATGTTAAAATTACTTTTGAACTATAATTCAAAAATTGGGGAAAAGCATTTTTGAAGGACAATTAGCACATTTAACTAAGACGGTGTCCTTCCTATGGACAAAGCTGACAGGCATCTTGCATAATGCACAAGCATACCTAGTTTTTCTGTCCACCTTCCTGGTGTATAACGACATCTATGTGGAGAGAGCAATTTGCTTGTATCATTTGTGTTTTTCAAACTAGAATCAGTAGGGACAACACCATATTCTTTCGTGGCTTTGATGATGCTTACTGTCAAGTTTACAATATAGTCGATAAAGTAGCAAACTTTTAGATGTAATGAGGCTATCATGTCAAGGGTTTCACTGCCTAGATAGAAAAATAAGTATTGGACAGCTGCGCCCTTCCTAGGTAAATATTTCGCAACAGAAAAACGAATCCACGTTTAAGGCAAAAACCCAATGGGGTATTCTCCCTAACCCAAAATATATACCTATAAAAAACAGAAAAATCAGGCATTGTACTTCATTAACAAATTTTTCTGTCTCTTTGTTTTCTAAAGAACAAACACATATTACGATTTCAGTTTATTTAATCAGAAAATAAATGACATAAAATCAACAATGCTTGGGATATTTGAACTACCCCCTTGGACAAGCATTGATTGAAGTGCTCATCAAAATAACTCATCAAATGATAAGAATCAGAAATGGTGAGATCGCCAATCACATAAATGAATACCCACGCCAGTCAGAAATACCGAATTATTTCTCGGAACGGACTTAAACAAATATCTGCTCATTTGTATTATATTGCTGGTGTTTCAAACCCTTCATCAATGACGGAGAGATTTCGATCCAAAAAATAAGCAATGCCACGTCATGCGATAAAATGAAAACTAAAGGGGCGGTCCCATAATCCATTGGACTCGGCCGAAAAGGTTTCCATTCGCCCTTCCACTTGGCAACGCCTCGACTTGCTTCAAAACGTCACGTCCAGATCCAGCACCAATTTCGGCGGCGTCGAAAGGTGGGACTCATCGGTGGCGTGGGGCGTGGAGGGAATAAAGCAAACGGGGTCCCATAGAAAGGGGGTTTATTAGGAAGGGGTCGAAGGTTAGGTCAGGTGTCGTAGAGGGGTATTCGATGTGAAAGGGAAGAGGGCAAACAGCGCGGACGCGATCCTGTCCCCAAAGGCGACAAACAGGCTACGTGGATATGACGGAGGTTTATTTGGAACGGATGTGGGCTCCGTTTATTCCAGTGGTTTATATGGGAAAGAGGTTGATTTTCGGAGCTACGGATGTAGTTACGGCTATAACATTTAGGGCTCGACGTTGGCGAGGGATAGAGGTGGCATTTCTTGGAGCGGTGCCCACGTCTCTCTCAGACATTATCGAGGGAGCTCATTTAATTTGATTTTTGAATGATGATTGCAAATTTGTTTTTATTAGTTCAGATATTGTTTAATGTTTGTCTTTTAACATTTTTATGCTCTGAAGCATATTCCGCGAATTTAATTATGTACTTGGAAAAGCCTATTTCTAGAATGGAATCAGTGAATGCTGGAAATAATTGATATATGGCTAGAAATTTCAGAATTGTTCCTCTTTGATTGTTAGTTCTAGTAAGACCCATATGTATGAAATTATTATATAGATTAGCCAGGAATATGATATCAAATATTAATGCGTTTTAATTGCTAATTTACAAATAAAATTTCATCCGGTGCAGATAATTTTGGTTCCTGTAAAATTATATTAATACACGTATATTATGCTCATACAAAACTCTCAAAAATGTACGGAGATAAGGTTTTCATTAAGAGAATTTGTTATAAAAAGGAGCACTTAAATATTTTACAAAGAGGATGAATTATAATCCGCTGATTTGTTCGATTTCATATAATTATTGTGTAATATTTAGTCTGAGTGGATGGATATGAATACCGTAAAAGTCTTTTTTATTTGGCTGATAAACGGGACAGCTGGGTTCGATTCCCGATTAAGGTGGAACTTTTTTCTGTTTTCTCTAAACTGTTACAACCTAACATTTATCTTTTCAATCAACGTGTCTTGCGGTATGTGATTAAAATATTAACGGAAGCATATTATTATCATGTTTTGTTTTGCACGACACACAGATTTATTAGAGTTCTATAAATAGCCACAGTTATTAAATTAGCTGAAGGCATAAAAATTTCTTTGTAATCCTCAGCAAATTATTAATACTCTCTATGTGTAGCAAAATTCAAAATTTCATTCATATTTATTTCGCTATTTCGTGTGACAGGCATTATGAACGCAAGCAAGGGCGACGGAGTTTGTATTCATGAAATTACCTTTTACTGTGAGGCAGTTTCAACAAAACATTCCATTTAAGGCAATGTTACTGATAATGTTATTTCATGGGCGGAATAAGGCGTTCTTCTCCTTTGATATTTGGTAATCATACCTGACATGATATGCAGCCTATTAAAGGGTATTTCTGAGTTGTATTATCTCAAAGTACCGGTATGTTTTATAAAAACATTTCGTACTTTCCATTAACAATAAACTGTTATTTATGTGGCTTAAATTTAATAAAAGCATTACTTTCTTCTACTCATTGCAAGCCCATTCGATATTCACTTAAGTTTAAAGTAGATTTCAATGCTTTTGAATTTATAACCGGCAACTTTTAAGATTTATTTGTGTAATAATAATATGGATAGGTATACTTAGGGGAAAATGAAATGGTTAGTTGTCCCATATACAGGATGCCAGGTTGCATATTTAATATTTCTATAGGACATAAAATATTTCAGAAATTTGTCTACGATGTGATTCTTAAAATGCGTACGCAATAGAATATCGTCAAAATTATCAATTAAAAAGCCCAAAATATTAAAGTTTATATTTGAATTAAAAATCACTAGTATTAGTCATCAAAAGCTATTCAGTGAGAATATTTAAAAATGATGTTATTTTAAGTAGCATATTTGAACAAAAAGTGATCATATGATACGAAAGAAAATTTGAAATCAGCCACAAAACTCATAGGAAATACTTTGCACATAGGATAAAGCAAAAAGAAAGATTTCCTCGTAGAAATCGAAAGAGTACTGCCCTTGCAGATGGCATTTAAGTTATTCGTCAGAAGAATATATGTCGAAGCATTGGCATGGATCGTTACAAATTTAATGGACGGCTATTTGGTAACCTAATAACTTAAAATGCTACGAAGCAAAGTTCAAACGCCTGATATTTCGATAAACGACACTCACACGCTCTAACCTTCTCTTCGATTCGTCCTTGTCCCAAACACAGATTTTCCTAAATTTGTTTGCCGTATCTCATTCTCATCGCATTCATCGTTTGATGGCTCATACGCTCGTTGTGCAAACACGAATCGTAAATGGTAAACAAGCACAGTTTCGAGAATAGAGTCATATGGCAATGGAATGGCATTTAATTTCACGGGAGAGATTTCGAAACAAAATATTATTCAAAGAGATAGGCCTCAAGTGTATTCATCGCTTAAGATAAAAGGGATTGGTACTAGAAATAGATTGATAACTACGCGACCGTTGCTAGGGCCTAGCAGCTAGGGTGATGTGGGTAGTAGGAAATCACTCTTCTTCCTCTTCTCCTCACTCCCCCTCCTCGCCTCACTCCCTCTCCTCGCCTCACTCCTCCGCCTCCTCGCCGCCTCCTCGCTTCACTTTCCTTTCCAGAACGCACGTGGAGGACACTTTTTAGAATTACCTATTTAGAAATTGTTCTTTAAGTCATGCTGCTCTGACGAAAGTAAGCTCGAAATATTTCACAATGTAACGCAATTATATATGTTTTTCTGTTTCAACTAATTTATTGTTGCAGAAAATAATAGTAGTTTTTTTATAAAGTAGACGCATGGTAACTAGATGCAATAGTTTGCCCGTTTCAGCTGTCTTGTATTTTGGATGCATCGATGTAATAAGATATGAAAAATGATAATTTTTCAGGTATTACTATATATTATTTAATAAATTAATAAAAAGAACCAAATTGCATTACCTTGTATATTAAAATAATTGAATCATGCAATATAGTCGGAGTAGAAATAGCTTTCCACATTTTTTCCCGTTTCTTCATTTATAATATAAAACGCAATTTTTTATTCCCTCCTAATTGGAATTTAAAAGCATTACACTATTTATTGTCTCTCCTCTCAAAGTTTCGATTAAACTGATATTTTTTTACCCTTGTGAATCGACTGATTTAGTCTTTTGCCACTCTTTACGCACGAGTGTGAATAAACAAGTAAATGGAATTTTTATTTATCTCAGACAGTTGGCTATTCTGGTTGAAACAGGTTAGGTTGTATACTTTCAGTCAACAAGACTCCTATGATAACTTATTGAAGTTAGAATTCCCTCGCTTCATCCTCGCTGTAGTCACACGAAGGTAAACATATTTGTATAATCAAATAGATTTACTGGTTCCGTCTTAAACTCTATTAAGCTAATACCATCGGAGTAAATACCGGCAGAGGAATGACGCAGGATTGTTTCCTATCGCCTATCCCATTCAATATATATGGAGAAAGTGTAATGCAAGAAGCGTTATAAGGCACAGGAAATTTCAATAACAGGTATAAAATGTGGAATGGAAATAATTTATGAAAAATCTGATAATATCGGAAAAAGAAGAATAATTGGTTGAAAGCTATTAGAACAAGTTTCAGATCACAAATACCTTGGAAGAATTATAACGAGAGATGAAAAATGGAGCGATGAAATAATGACTAGAATAAAGAAAGCCACTTTCAGAAGAAATAAACTCCTATAACGGGAAATATAAAGAATTGAATCCGCAAGGAATTGATAAAATTCTGTGTATGGAGTATATCTTTGTACGGGGCAGAAACATGGACGCTAAGGAAAAATTATATAAAATACTTATCAAGCTTTGAAATGTCGGGAGAAGAGAAATGCTGAAAACAAAATGTAATGATGATGGCACGTGTGTGTGTGAATGAAATTTCTTTGTATTTAATACAATATGTACTATGCAAAACTATGATTATGAATGTTCTAATGCGAAGCGCCTATTTTCGGCATTGAATAAACGAATAGCTTCGGTTATCTGCAAAATGAAATCACGAATGAAAGACTGTCAGAAAAAGATTCAAAACGAGTGCAAGGAAGAAAGGCGCCGGCGGAAACAATCGTTTTAGGACTACGGATTCTGCACGTGAGACAGCGAGCAGCCGGAAATATTAAGATTGGGAGATATCTCGGTGGCTGCAGGAAGGGTGGACTATTAGGAAGGGCGAAAGTGAGAGAGCTGAATGAATATGGGAGTGGTGGAGGGTCTTCTAAGAACCACGGCTACTCGTTTCGGTGACCTCTTTTTTTGTGGAGCGGAATTCAGCACTTAAATGGGAAAAAATAATTTGAATGGCCGAAGTCGATCGGTCCTTTCTTTCGCGAATTAGTCCCTTTTACGGACTTTTCCCTCGCACTTCTTAACTACTTCAGTTGAAAATTACGTCAGGTTTTCGCCGATATTATCGATACATAATCAAAATTTTAAATGAAATTAAATCGAATTAAGCATTTTTATAATACATGCAAAAAAATGATAAAAAATAAATTTTCCTTCCGTTTGCATGCGCATAGGTTCAATAAGTCACGTGCTTATTTTAAAGCGTTACATTTTAGAAATGCATATACAGTTCTTTTGCGAGTAACGCGAGACTCGTCGCAATTTTCATCGTTCTTTCTATCGACACCTCCAAAGATCTGCGCTGGAAAAAGCGAAAATCGAATCGATCTCCGAAATGAACGGCTCGCCCAGGTACGGGCCCAAGGGGCAGTAACCGACCCCCAAAAAGGGGCGAAGGAGCCTCCTTTTTCCTTAACCTAATAGAGAATCAATGCAGTTTGTGAGTGGATGCCGCGCTTGCCTCCCGTGGGGGGGGGGGGGGGGGGGGGGGCCCTCCGGAAGGGTGGCGACAAGGAGAGGGGGGGGGGGGGCATGACGAAACTGCCTGGATATTCGATGAGACGGGAAAAAGAGAGGGCTCGGGGGAGAGGACTATGGATTGACCGATGGGTCCCTGGGCGGGGAAGAGTTTGGCGCCGAATTGAGGCCTCGCCGGGAGCAACTCTTGGAGGCTGCGGAGGAAAGGGCCGTCGAAGAGCGGCCCTCGGGCCGGAGGCTGACAAGGCATTGTGCCGTGCTCTTCACTCCGATGCTGGGGTAGATGGATGGATCGGTGTCGAGTCGAGGGGGTGTTGAACACGTCGGGTTGGGGAGTGGAGGGGGAGGAGAGGGGAAAGAGGGGGAAAAGGAGATGGGAAAGGGAAGAGGAGAGGGGAAGAGCAAACAGACAGATAGAAGACTTTATTATGTAAGTGCGAAATTGAGGCTATATAGCCCCTTCTTACATTTAACCATACATCGACAGTTACAAAGTAGAATAGAAGTAATAATAATGACTATATCAGTACACCTACACACAATGTCGCAGAAAATAACCTGTAAGTAAACAAACAGAAAAACATACAAGCAAAATACCCAATTACAAATTCGGAAATCTTCCAAAAAAAAGAGGAAGTATTTGTGGTAAAAACCTAGGAAAGACCTGACTTGTCCAGCCTAGTAAAAAAAAACCACGCAGGAAGACACCCACGAAAGGAAGGTTTGCAAGTTTTGTTTTGCGTGAAAGGGTTATCCCAAAAAATATTTTTAAAAAGGAGTTCGGTATAACCCAGTAGTACCTTTCCAAGTCCTATATATATATATATGCAGGGCCTGAGAGAGGTGAGATGGGGCCCGGGCCATTCACAAATGTGGGGCCCCACCCCACCCACCCATCACTAACACCACACAATCGTATCCACGGATACCACTCGCACACGAGGAGAGCACGTGCGAATTCTAGCTCGACGCGTAATAGTGGGGGGACACTGGACTGTAACTCGAAAACCGGTGAAAATACGAAAAAATGTCATACTTGCAAAGATGTTCTAAATATTACGTAAAATATATGCGCCGAGTTTGGTTAACAAAGATCAAATGTAGAAAATGGGTTTTTCGGATTCATGGGAGTCTGACACGTGAAGATCCGTCTGAAACCGAAAGTCGAATTTTTTCACGATTACAATACTTACCCACTATACATAGCATGATGAGTAAGTAATTACTTACTGTCGCTATTCTCAGTTTTATTTGTTCAAAAACGCAACAAAACCACCGATTTGACAATAAAATTTAATTTTTGAGCGGTAGCCGATAAGCGATCATCTAATATCTCTGTCTTTATCTATCTCTGTCTCTCTCTATCTATTCTCTATCTTCTTCTCTATCTTCTTCTCTATCTCTACATAGTCCAACCCTCCCTTTCCCTTTAGCTGTTGATCGGTACTTCTTTGGCCAGGGTTATTTGTTCAATATATTAGAGCAAATATATTGAACACATAACCTTTAGAATAAATTTTGGGGGCCTCTCTGGGCCCGGGCCAAATGACCCTGCTGCCCCCCTCTCTATCTGGCTCTGTATATATATATATATACATATACAGGGCTCCAGAAATCCGCTCGCCCACTCGCCACGGGCGAGTTAACGGAGACCGGTGGTGAGTAAATTTTCAGCCTCTTTCAAGATGCATTTTAAATGTATTACATTATTTCTTTACATAATTCACAACTTTTTCCATCTTAAACACAGTATCATTCACTGTTTAGTTAGTATTGTGGCTAGGAGGTTTAATATTACAGTGGAACCCGTTTAAGATGCTCTCGCTTAAGATGTTTTCCTGCCTAAGATGTTCAAATCATTCGGTACCGAAAATTTCCTCATAAGAACAATGTAATTTTTTCCCGTTTAATATGTTTCTGTGTAAAACGTTTTCTCGCCTAAGATGGTCATGACGAACCTTAAAAAAGGGAAATGTACCCGTTTTATACATAAAAAAATGAATGCGATTTGCACATTCCCGTGTGCATTTTCCATATTAGTCCAAATGTCATTTTACTCTAAATATTTTTAAAACTTTTCTATAAAAAGAAATCTTTTATCCCAGTCATTCATTCATTTTGGAATGGAACACCTTGCCACCAAATATTGTTTCTATGAAATAACATTACAATGAACACATAATGCCAAGTGACGGCGCAGAACAGACGAAACAGCTGACAAACTCGAAGTGACAAGCGCAAGAGGCTAACTTACGTAGCTGTAAAATTTTAAAGAGGGAAATCGCTGGACGCGACGTTCCGAATAATTACCAAAAAACCATCGCCTTATATTCCGGTCAGTATTGTAATTTCCTATGTTATTGTAGTTTTCGGCTCTAACCATTCAGTTATGATAGCGTGTTCGAAGTATTTATAGTGTTCTGTGTGTTTGTGGCTGTGTTGTAGATTTCCTTTTTTGAAGTCAGTTTATTCATATTATTTTTGAATAGGGATGCCATCTAAAAAGGGAATTAAAAGAAAACCACTTTCACTAAATGTAAAACTGGAGATTATAAGTAAAGTGGATGCCAAACGAAACTCTACGCGTGTAAAGATGGCAAAATTACTTAATATTCCCGTATCTACGCTCAATAACATCATGGCTAATCGGGAAAAAATACTGAACGATTCCCTTGTTCAGCAACCAAGTCGAAAGAAGATGAAATCTGCAAAATACGAGAAACTGGAAAGTGTGTTGTTGGAATATGAGTTTAATGAATATATTTTATAAGGGATGTATGTTTGGTTTTTAATAACAAATTAAGAAAAAAATAAACTTAAGAGGGCTGAATTCCCGGAGAATAAAAATGGTTGAGGTATAGAGCGTTAAAGAGAGAGAGAGAGAGACAACCAGAAATAGGATTTTATTAATATAGATAAAAAATTTAAATAACATGAATACTGCATTCGTTTTATTCGCATTAAATTCATATCTTCGGTCATTTAGAGCAAGTTTTAATCTTATTTTCCACCTTTAGGCCTTTATTTCGACTGACAATGAGAATAAGTATTCGACGGTAAGAATAAGAATCCTCAATCATTTTGGCGTGTTTTAGCGCAAAATTCGTGTCGATAACTTAATCTTAAAATATTTTAAAGAGTAAAAGAATGAAAGCCTTCAAGCCAAAATCAATTACTTTGTGAAAAGTGAGTACCTATTTTTCCATTGATTTTGTTAAAAATACTTATAGAAAAACAGGCCGCAATACTATGGACGAGTAAATTTTTTTATGGCGAGTAGATGGAAGTTGTATTTCTGGAGCCCTATATATATATATATATACTTACTAGATAATATACTTGACAATTTATTCCTATATGGCCACCAATAAAGCCCTTTTTAGTAAACTTCATATCAGTCACTTTGATGAGACTTTTAGTACCTATATAATTTTGTCATATTTTTATATCTCAATTATTCCTTTTTGTCAACTACATAACTACTGCGTTTCTGCTTAATACCATTTATTAACTTATTTTAAAATGCCATTGGATTTTTCCATTCCATTGTTGGAAGAAGATATAATGTTGCTATGAAAGCAGTCGTTGTTATAAAGTCTATACTAGTTAACTGCAGAAATTGAAGGTTTAATTCTGTCCCTTGTTACAAAATGTATGTGTTCAACGGAAGCGGAATTAATTGACACTGCACGAGGCAATAAAGCTTTAGCTTTTAAAGGATGTGTGCCACAAGCAAACGGAGAATTTAGATAATGGAAGAATCTATTGGCCTTGCATTGAAAATAACAGGTGTCGAGGCAGAGCTGTTTCTCACGGTGAACCACCTACGGTAGTGAAAACGACTGAATACAGCCATGCTCCTCGCCCAGACGCTGCGGATACAGCTTGAATCTATAAATTTAAAATACAAACTATTTTATTCTCAACTTTATATTATAATCTCTTGCTTCTTTCCCAGAATTCTATTAAAAATTAATTGGAAATACGGAAAAAACATGAAATAAATACATTTTTAAGAAAAAATTGACTTACAATTAGATTCTGTTTTTATATCAAGTTTCATAGGTATAATAAATTAGACCAAGAAAAAGTGGAGCAATAGTAGTGGGTCAAACGTCATGGAACCGTGGAAAACAGAGTAGCATGTGATTTTTCAGTTTTATGTTAAATATATTTTAAAAATATATTTTAATCGAATTAATTATTCTCGATTCCAAATGACGTAATTCTTCTCGCAGTATATTTTTATTCAGATTAAATTTTGACATTACTTAGTTGAAAATTTGAATAATTTCATAGCTTTTCTTTAATTGTTGTCTGTAGAATACGTGCGGTGTGTGCGACGCACACGGGCGGCCAAACAACGTACAGTATTTTTTTAACAGTAATGCGGATTGTATTATAATATGCCGTATATTCTTTCATACTTATTTACTACGGAAATTTATCAAACCTTAAGGCGTTTTTTTATTTTTGTAAAGAACGCCTTAAAATGGCGGAAAATGAGAGACTTGCACTCGAAGCGACAAGCGCAAGAGGCTAACTTACGTAGCGGTAAAATTTTAAAGAGGGAAATCGCTGGACGCGACGTTCCGAATAATTACCAAAAAACCATCGCCTTATATTCCGGTCAGTATTGTAATTCCCTATGTAGTTTTCGGCTCTAACCATTCAGTTATGATAGCGTGTTCGAAGTATTTATAGTGAAGCCGTGAAGCCCCTGGTCTGTAGTATATGCAAAGTCCCTCAAAGTAGGATTTTATTATCTGTTGTTATTTACTAAAACGGTCGACACTGCCGCCTCGTCTCGCTTGCTTCATAAACTGCGACCTCCGACCTTACTTCTTTCTCCCCAGGAAATGCTTGTAGCATCAGGAACGAGGCCGTCATATATGCGTAACACGTTCGTGATAATAATAAACTAATAAAAGATAATTTTTAGTAAACAACATCTTTATAGTCAATTTTACATTAAGTTTTGAGGATTAATCGATTATCTAGAAAGTAATCTATTCCCGTCCATGAGAACAGCAGCAAGCATTTCAATCAATGCCAAGCTAAAAGATTTCAACATATGTAAATTTAAATCTCTGTACTCTTTTCTATCTGCTTTCAGTGAGAAAACTATGTGACAGAAGTAACTTAAAATAGAGAGATCAAAAAATGTCTCAAAATTGTCAGCGTTTAAATGAAAGACGTCATCCTCTCAGAATGTGCGCAGTCCGCGTGATAAAACGAAAGCGAGCGTGGCATAAAAAAACTCTTCAACCGAAAATCAAAAAGAAACACTGGACACATGGTCCTTTCTCTCATTCCTGTCATCCTCCACTTTTCTAACAAATCCTCTCTCTCTCTTCCAGTATCTTTCGACGTCTTCTAAGCATGCATTTATACTATCTCGCGTTTGTTAAGGAAATTTTTGTTCATACTCTTCTGGATGTCCCGTCCTTCCTGTCTCTCTCTCTCCCTGTCTCTATATTCCTCCTAACAAATCCTCTCTCTCTTCCAGTATCTTTCGACGTCTTCTAAGCATCCATTTATACTATCTCGCGTTTGTTAAGGAAATTTTTGTTCCTGATCTTCCGGATGTCCCGTCCTTCCTGTCTCTCCCTCTATTCCTCTATTCCTCGTTCTCCTGTCTTCCATCTTCTTCCCAAACCCTTTTACGTTACAGCCTTATTTTACGATCCGGAAACTTTTTCAGCGCGAGAGGGCGTGCTTCAATTCCGTGAGTGAGGGGGATGCGGAACGCGTGGCTAGAGAAGCAGCTTCGGACCCCTTCCACCTTTGGGAGTATCTCTCGTCAAACCGAGCGGTAAAGAGAGAGAGAGAGTTAGAGAGAGAGAGAGAGAGAGGAGAGATAGAGAGGGGGGGGGTGAGGGAGGGAACGGAAAAGGGCAAAAAGAGAGAGAGAGAGGGGGGGGGGGGTGGAAACATTTTCGGTGAGACTCCTCTTGCGAGTATCGTAAAGCGCAAAGCCGTTTGTGATGCAGGTCAACCAGAGATGGAGTGGGCATTGGGAGGGGGAAGGGAGAGAGCTTTATAGCTATAGAGAGGACTTGTGAGGGAAGGAGAGGGTTTAAGAGGATGAGAGAGTAGCGAATGGAAATTAAAGAGTAGCAGGAGCAGGGAGAGGATAGAGCGCAATTTCTCAGCAGTCCACTGGAATGGAAACCCAGTGCGTCTAGCCGGGCATCGCCTCCTCGCCCTCCAAACATGTATATACTCCAGGGAGATTCCAGCTTTCCTCCTTTTCTTCTCTCCCTCATGTGCGCACGCACGCGAGTGCCCGCGTGTACACGCTCGGATACTCACATTCCCCCCCTCTCTCTCTCTCTCCCAATCTCTCTCCCCCTCCCTCTCCTCCATCCCTCTCTTCCCTCCATCTCTCCCCTCCCTCTCTTCCTTCCCTCTCTTCCCTCCCTCTCTTCCCTCCCTCTCTCCCCTCCCTCTCTCCCCTCCTCTCCCCTCCCTCTCTCCCCTCCCTCTCTCCCTCCCCCTCTCCCTCCCCCTCTCCCCCCTCTCTCCTCCATCTCCCTCTCCCCCTCCCTCTCCCCCTCCCTCTCCCCGTCCCTCTCCCCGTCCCTCTCCCCGTCCCTCTCCCCCTCCCTCTCTTCCCTCCTCTCCCCTCCCCCTCTCCCTTTCTCTATCCCTTCCTCTATCCCCTCCCTCCCCCTCTCCCCTCCCTCTCCCCTCTCCCCTCACTCTCTCTCCCCCTCCCTCTCCCCTCCCTCTCTCTCCCCCTCCCTCTCCTCCTCCCTCTCCCCCTCCCTCTCCTCCTCCCTCTCCCCCTCCCCCTCTTCCCTCCCTCTCTCCCCTCCCTCTCTCCCCTCCCTCTCTTCCCTCCCTCTCTTCCCTCCCTCTCTCCCCCTCTTCACCTGAGGGGGACTTTTTCCTACTCGCATCCGACTTACACCCATCGCAGTCACCCTCTCTCTTTTTCTCTCTTTTTCTCTCTCTTTTTTTAACCCTGAAAGTGTGCGGGCGCCGCGAATCCAGGCTCATCAAATTACACTACACCTATAACCCTACGGCACTCTGGTGCGACCAAGTGAAGGCGCTCTCACGCGCGTCCGCGGATGTTTAGGAATAATTGAGTATCGTAATGAAATTGGATGGGTGGGCTCTCTCTGGCGGCTGCCGGGGAAACGTGGGGGAGGCGAATGCGAGGAGGGAAAGGGGGAGGGGGAGAGGGAGGGAGAGAGAGAGGCGACGAGGGAATGGAGTGGAGGACATAAAAGTATGTCCTCAGTTGTTTTAGTGCGAGTGGACTTCGCGTAAATAGTTAATCTAAAAAATGATAACGCCCTGAAGAAATATTGATAAAATCCCTCGGGATGACAATGATTAACGCCTAATTCAACGAGAGGCTTTATTTATGAAAAATTCTTTTTTTTTGAGCGAATCAGCGGCAGATGCGCTAATTGAAATATATTTAGAGATATTCAGATATGGCCTACAATATGGTCACGCCAGTAAACGAAACTTAGAGATCTATGATTAGTAGTTTTAGTACTTACAATTAGACTTTAGGTTTTTACACCTGAGTGCTGTCAATTTTTTTAGTTTTCTTTCCAGTACTATTAATTTGTAGCATATTTTATTCATTCCTGATCAAAAAATTGTGTTTAATCCATATAGTCCTTCATAAACTTTATGAAAACCCACGTAAACGTTTGATATGCATCTTCGTATGCTGAAGACTTTGGAATCCACAAATCCTAGAAACTACTCAAGTTGTACTTCTGTTTTAAGAGACGAAAACAAGTACCTACGTATATATAAAAAACAACATTTTTAATTAACAACTTTTAAGAAGTGTATGGAGTAAAGATGACAAACAAACCCAACTCAACGGTTTGATTGGATGATTTTACTTTCGATTAAAAATTTTACGATCTTTTATTAGTCTCCAAACATTCGCATAAATTCTTCAAGAGTCGGAATCATTTTTAAGGGTTGATAGTATAATTTAGTTCGGTATGTGGCCGTTGCTATTTGCGGCGCCACAGTCAAGAGACGTCCTTTCCGCCAAGCCAACAATGACAAATCCATATCTTACTCTCCCTTGCCCATATATGATCTGTAAGGTATCGATTAATAAAGTTAGTCGGATAGAGAACAACATTTGCAACAAAAAGTGCCCGAGAGCATATAACTACGAATTATAGTTTTGGAGTCCATGTTATCCAAATGGGGGAATTAAACGCCCCTGGAATCGAACCCGGGTCGTTATTTTGCACGGTGATTACACATAAGAGTCTTTAAATATATATGGCACTCTTTAAAATTAAAAGAATGGCTAAAATACATGCAGCCGTTCTCGAGTTATTAGGCATTATTTGTGGTGTCTTGAAACATACGTACCTACATACCTATGTATAGGGATAAGTTAATATGAAAGACTTGTGGAAGAGAAAAGATAAATAAAGATATTAAGGGCAACTAGGTGTTGAAGGAAACCCGGTGAGCACTTACCAAAAAGAGAGCCACTGGGGTGTCGGAGAGAGACATTTGTAGACGTAGATGATGGAGCTTTCGGGATAATCCCTTCGTCAACAGAAGACAGAGACAACTTTTGATAAGTGCTCACTGGCTTGCCCTCAACATATATATATATATGCTGAAGATAAAATGGACAGATAGGGTGAAAAACGAGGAGAGGACATTACCTGAGGAGAGGGAGGATGATTAAAGAAGTGCTAGAAGGAAAACTGGATGGAAAAAGAGAAAGAGGTAGGAAAAGGTTTCAGCTGACAGACGACTTGAAAGGGAAAGAGAGCTATCAAGACATGAAGAAGACTGCGGAAAATAGGAGTATATGGAGAACCAGGTTTAACCTAGAATAATCACGGACCTGTCTACGGATGGACTACATATGATGAGATATATATATATATATATATATATATATATATATATATATATATATATATATATATATATATATATATATAATGAAGCACTCAGTCGCAGTTCGCTGGATAAAAGCGGTGTAGATATACTTTTTTAATGCGGGAGCCCTCGAGAGCGCATTCAACTCTGAGAGAAGACGACTGCTCGTTTGGCATCCTATAAATATCTCGAGTGCAAATTCAGCGGGAGAGGAGCGTATGCACAAAAATATTGAGGGAGGAAAATAAAGCGACAGCTTTCGCCCTCCGAAAGACCACACAAGTACCGGTGAGAGGAAATATTCAGGGAATAATGAGAAGCAAAGGAAAGAGAACGAGGAGAGTCATTACGAGGGAAAGGATAAGATAATCCATTTCTCCTTCCAAACCTCTTATATCGCACGCTTGCGAGCGCTGCCGAGAAGCTGGACCATTTCTAGTGAACCGTATTAAGGCACTTTGCGCACCCAAAGGCGGTCTTTCCTATTTTATCCCTGCGCAGTGAGACAGGAAGAGAGGAGGAGAAAGAGAGAGAGAGAGAGACGAATGAAGAGAGGGGGGGGGGGGAACGATGGACTTAAAACAGCATCTCGCCTTAGTGACGTCTCCTCCGGTTTCATCTCCAGCCCGGGCCCCGGGGTAAGTGAGGGGGAGGGGGAGGGAGAGAGAGATGGGGGGGGGGAGGATGGAGGGAAGGGGGACGGCGTAGACCTTCCTAACGACGCCCAGGATCCTTTCGGGGCGTTAAATATTAATGAGGGCCCACACCGAGGACGTCACCGTCGAAGCCACCTCTGCCCTCGGCCCCTCCCTCCACCGATCCCTCGCCTGGACCCAGCTCCGCCCTCTTTCCGGCCCGATCTCGCTCCGTTTATAAAACCCGCACCGCCTCCTTTACCCCGACCTGGAAACCGCGGATTCTCTCGCGTTTTACGAGCAGGATACGGAGTGGAGAGGGAGGAAGCCAGGGGTTTAGGTAGAATGAGGGTGATCGGGGGGGCGGGAGGGGAGAGGGGGGCCAGAGGAGTGTATGTATAAAGGAGGATGCCGAGGAAGAAATTGAGTGAATGGGGGAGTGAAAGGGGAGATTGGTTGGCGAAGGGGAGGGATTTTGTAGCGAAATTTTTAATTTTTTATGGGAATTAGAATGGGCAGGTGAATTAGAGCGCAGGGAATGTTGAGAGAATGGACGTAAATAGGCAGAGGAAGGAGAAAGAGATAAAGAGAGTGGAAGGAGGAGGAAAGGGAAGAGAGGGAACAGACGGACAAAAGGGTCGGAACTTAAAAAAAATACGGTTGAGGGTTTATTCAATCCACCCACGGATGAAGGCCTCCTCCAGACTCCTCCAGTTTTCCCTATCAACTGCCTCCTAAGAACATAACAAGCTCTCTGTCCCATGTGTCCTTCGGTCTTCTTTTCGGGCTCTTGATGGTTATTGGGATCCATTCGACGACACTGGACAACCTACGCTGATCATTTCTTCTTGCAATATGACACGCCCACCGCCATTTTAGCGCCTTTACTCTTCTAATATAATCACAGACCGGGATATTTCATTTTAAGATGCTTGCATCCAGTCCAAACGCACTCCATGTCATTTTCACTCTGCTGTTAATTTCTCCACGAAGTTTGTTTTATTAAGATTCATCGTAAGTCCAACTTCTCGGCTTGCTTGCTCCAGCTCTTCATTTCTTCTATGAAACTATTCTGGGCTGCGAAGGGTATTATGTCATCTGCAAAGCGTTGGTGACTCAGATGTTCTTCATTTAACTTGATGCATTTTTCTTCTTAGTCTAGCGTTTTGAATACTTACTCTAAAAGCAAGTTTTGATGAATAATAAATTTAATTTTTATCAGAATAAATACAACACAATAATTTTCGGGAAATTAAAATATTAGGTAATTAAAAAAAGAAACATTCGGGAAAATTATTTTCAGGAAATTGAAATATTCGGGAATGCGAATGTGACCGGTACTTGAGACAATTTAGGTAATGGCTTTTATTATGACACTGGACACTACAAATCAGCTTTTTTCACTTTGATATTGTTATAGAATATGTTTTACGATAAATTTCTTCACCATGCATGCACATGAACAACACAGTATATTTTGTCTCTAAAAATATTGAATGCATCATAGTAGTAAGCTGCAGCCCTATCACCGAGGGCGGCCAATTAAGTATTTTGTTTGCTTCCGTTGACGAAGGGACAAGACGTGTTACGAATTAAGCAACCAAGTAAAACCAAACTGGCGAATCTGAAATCTGAAATCTGAAATACGTTCAAATTTCTATTCCTCAGTTTCGATAAGTCAGATATAAAGAAATATTTAGAATTAATCACAGAATAATTGCTATAATATTTTCCAGAAACGGACGATTCTAATAATTGGGTGCGCAATGTGTAGATTTTTCGATTCCACATCTAACAGGAAAAGAACAAGAAAGCCTCATGGGTATTTCTACTTTCGGTGACTTGAAAATTAAATTCTCGAAAATATCTTTGATTGCTTTCTGGGCCAAATTACCAAATGAGCAATCAAAATATACATTTCTTTTCCCACAACGTGCATGTTAGAATCTGAATTTTTGCCTCTGACAATGAGTTTAATTAAGACAAAAAGTCATCAGGTATTGCATGTCGAACGTGACTTCGATTGAGGCTTTCTTCAATCGAGCCAATGATTGATTCTTTATGTAATGGAAAACGGCCACATTCATCTCAGTTAGTGTTATTTATCATATGTAAACTCGTTAGTTTTTAAATAGGTCTATTTTTTCTCATACATTTCGTATTATTTTATAAGGGGGTACTTCAATTGATTGAATGAGTTCTAAGGGATACGCGGTCAAAATAGTTTGAGTAACCTTGGCTTACAACTACGTTTAACCAACAATAATCACTTACCTGTCTACGAATTCATTCATTCATGGCTTTCAATCCTAAGGTTGGTTTGACATGACTAGGGAATAAACACATATGATGTGGTGGTTTCCCGTTGCCTTCCACATCAGACACACACACATGAGTGATGAAAATATGAATTACGAGTACGAACACAAAAATCCATGCCCTTGGCGGGATTCGAACCCGCGACCTCAGTGATGGTAGGCCAGTGCGCTAACACTTCCGCCACCGGGGCCGGCTTGTCTACGAATAGGCCACATATAATGGCGGAGTGGATGTGTGTTTTTCTGACGAATTAGTCTCTTGATCTATTATCGCCGTAACTTTATTTACCTGACTTTACCAAGAAGGGAGGAGGGAAACCCGTTGTCGGTGCTAAGCTCACTCTTTCCTAAGACCACCTATGATGGCGAGGACGATATACACACCTAACTAGGGAAGTGTAAATATTAAAGATAAAATGGGTTACCAGTGTACAATTACCGTTGATAGGATGAAATATTTGACGAAAGCTTTACGGACAAGCTTTTCCGTTGCACTAATAATCATCACTATAACTCAAAACTTGCATTCGTTTTTCCTTTAAATTAGCTTGCATCATATTAATTGTGTAAAGGCCACGAGAGGCATTTTATACGATGTGAAGGAAATGAGGATCCGGTTTAGGAAACGCGATGGCGGAAGACAAAACACACGATTTGCGTCAAAGACGTAATGGAGAGCAAAAAAAGTAGTGAAGGAAACAGAGAGAGAGAGAGGGAGAGAGAGAGGGAGAGAGAGAGAGAGGGAGAGGGAGAGAGAGAGAGAGAGAGAGGGAGAAGAGAGCGGGAGTGAATATGATGGAATCCACGAATCGGAGAGAGTGCTGAATGGTTTAAAGTTGGCGGTTGATTATAAGGAGGTAGCTGGGAATGAGAAGCGAAAGGCGTAGAGGAGATGAAAAGGAAAGAAAAGGAGGCAATTCTAGGAGATAAGAAAGATGTCCAGAATGAGAGGGGGAGGGGGGAGGGAGAGGGAATCGGAATTAGTTTTTTGTCGGGAAAGCTTTGTTTTTTATTCCTCTTAGCGAAGGAATTGAGAGAGTAGCGCTAGAGGGAAGGGAGGGAGAGAGAGGGAACGGAAAGATTAAAAGTAAATGAAGAGCTGGGATTTGGGAAAAAAAACGGAGCGAAAAAAGAGAGATGGAGGAAGAAGGGTCGTTGCGGCGGATTTTTTTGTCGGATTGGAGAGAAGAGGAAAAGGGTGCGGAGGAGGAATTTTCTCCCGGGAAGATCGAGTGGGTGGTGTTGCGGCTGATTACTTATGATGCTGAGAGCAGCGAGGGACGGAGGGGAGGCGTGAGAGGGGGAGGCGCAAAACGAGTGGACTGATGTCGTTGGGCCGTTCGGTTCGAGCCACCTGCTCACGGAAGCCTGGGAAAAAGAAAGTGCTATTTCAGCGAATCCAAAATATGTAAATTTTCCTTGTTAACGATTACGAATTCGGCATACGTTCGACCTGTTTTCACCGGGACTGTTTTAATCCTAAGTTTTTTCTCTGATTTAATTAGCGGTCAAACGATAATCCGTGGAATGTGCGGTCCTTGAGGCACCTAAGCGTCGGAGGAGATTGTCTTACCGGTTATGCTCTCGAGTTCTAAACGATTTTCTACGAGTTGCTTGAGAATCGAATGCGCTACGAATTATACAGAGGTTTGGTTGCTAACTAATATTCGGTAATTTTTGGCGTGATAATCTTCACCCTCCAATGAAAGACGCTTTCGCATCAATTCGTTTTAATTCAACTCATTCGCGATAGTAATTTTGAATGCGTCATTCTTTAAAAAGGCTAACGAAAACAAAATCGATATATAAGTATGTGCCTTAAAACGATCTTAGGTATTTCAATTTCCACAGCTTTTAATGTAACTGTAATTCAGAGATAGTACATTATGACATGTTTGACTTTTAGTAATCTTGAATTATTTCAAATGATATTTTATATATATATATATATGCACACACACAATGCGTCTAAAAAGTAATGAAATTGATTTTATTGCACATCTTGTGATGATGATATTATTCCGCTAAAGGCGCTGTTCATTCCTCTTTCAATGCTCGCAAACCGCATGCAGTTCTGTTCAGTTGTTGTCGAGATAAGGCGTGTTTTGTGAGCATATGTTCGGTGACATCGTCAATCTTTTATAAATGGAACAACGTTAAAACACTAAATTTTGTTTTAAACTTGGAAAAAGTGCTTCCAAAACGCATGAAATATTACAGGCGGTTTATGGAGATGAAGCCGTGTCTCGCGCCCAAACTTTTCGGCGGTATGGCGTTTTCGGGAGGGTCGATTAAAAAAAAAATCAGGTATGAAAACGATGCCTATCACATTTTTCGATTCGCAAGGGATTATCCCCAAAGAATTCGTGCCTCCAGAACAAACTGTGTATAGCCAATATTATCTGGGTGTGATGGAGCGTTTACTGGCGAGAATCCGTCGCGTGCGATCAAATTTGCATCAATCTGGCAAATGGCCTCTTTTGCACGATAACGGGCCTTCACACAGGGCAATTAATGTGAAAACATTTTCGGCTAAAAAAGGTGTCGTTGGACTTGACCACCCTCCCTCCCCCTCCATATTCAACCGACTTGGCTCCGGCAGGCTTTTTTTATTCTCCAAATTAAAATTGAAGTTGAAGGGGCGAAGATTCGACACAATAGAGGACATCCAAAAAGTGGTGACGGCAGAATTAAACACTGTAGATTCAAGTGACTTTTCAGACATCTTCAAAAAGTTTTAACAACTTTGTATTAATTTTATTTCGTCCTACGGGGACTATTTTGAAGGAAATAAAAATAATAAAAATTTATCTACACTTGCGTCTTTATTTAGAATTTTTGTCTCATTACTTTTTAGACGCTGTGTGTGTGTGTATATATATATATATATATATATATATATATATATATATATATATATATATATATATATATACACACACACATATACATATACAAATACATACACATGCATACACACATACATACAAACATACATACATATATACATACATGCATGCATACGTACGTATATAGAGCAACTAGGTGTTGAAGGAAACCCAGTGAACACTTACCGGAAGGAGAGCCGCTGGGATGTTGGAGAGACACATTTGTAGAGGTTAGAGCTTTCGGGATGATCCCTTCGTCAGCACAAGTTCAACTCCAGCTTAACGAACCCGTAAAATCATTTCCTTTGAACTTTGAAGCAACGGAACCGATCCTTTAAAATCTCTCGTTTAGTAGAAGCAGTGTATAACTGGGCACCTGCAGCGTATTCTAGGAATTAAATGATTAAGTTAAAGCCAGATAAAGAGCAGAAAACAAAAGAAAGAGAAAGGAGAGAGAGAGAGTGGTGAAAGGTGAGTGAGAGATTAAGGAGGGAATAAGTGGAGAAGGGGGGGCAGACGGAAGGGAGCGGCGGAAAGGGATGAAGAAGGATATAGGGAGTGTGCGTGTGTGCGCGCGGGGAGTAGGAGATCCGGAAAGAGGAAGGAAATGAAAAGAAGAATAGGTGAATTCGAGAATAGGAAGGAATGCCACGCGGCAAAGAGAAGAAAGTTTGGAGAAAATTTGAGCAAAGTGAAATACGAGGTGTTACGTAAAAGTTCCCGGACTGGCTCAAAAACTAGTCGTAGGCTTATCTTAATTGCAGATGGTTGCTTTCACCGAGTCCAGCGTTTCTGCCATTGCTGGAAGCACCGCTGCAAGTCTTCATAAGAGATGACGTTCAGCACTGCCTGCGATTCTGTCTGAATCTCGGAAACGTCTTCAAGAACGTGTCAGATACAAAACAAACTTCTTGTCAAAGATAATAACAGGAGATTAAAGTTGGGTTTATGGATACGATCCCGAAACCAAACAGCAGTCCTTTCAGTGGAAAAGTTAGTCATCACCGCGTCCGAAGTAGGCCAAGCAGGTTCGCTCATACTTCAAGACCATTTTTATTGTTTTCTTTGACTGTGAAAGAGTCGTGCAAAAGGAATTCGTTCCAGCAGGCCAAACAGTCATTCAGCAGTTTTACCTATGGGTCTTTATAGGTTTAAGGGAAGACGTTCTTGGAAAACGACCAGAAAATTGGCGCACTAAGCACTGCTTGATTCATAACGACAATGCTTCCATGCACACTGCTTTCTCTCAGCAACAATTTCTCGCCAAGAACAACGTGGCTGTGGTCCCCCACCCTGCGTACTCTCCAGACATGGCTCCTTGCGATTTTTTCTTGTTCCTTAAGATGAATTCGCAGCTCAAAGGACGGAGATATTAAGGCGGTTTCAAGATTCAGACAGAATAGCAGGCAGTGCTGAAAGCCATCTCTTATGAAGACTTCCGGCGGCGCTTTCAGCGATGGCAGAAACGCTGGACTCGATGTCTTACCTCGCAAGGGGTGTACTTTTAAAGGTGACAACAACGGTCTTTAATTAAGGTAAGCCTACGCCTTGTTATTGAGCCAGTCCGGGAAATTTTGGGTAATGACTCGTTGATAATAAGAGGAGCTTACAAGGATAGGGAATGGAAAGCGTTATATATATATATATATATATATATATATATATATATATATATATAACAAGAAGAAATTAAGGATGCTGAAATATCCCACAGTAAGAGGAGATAAAATGCAGAAAGAGGCAAGGAAAGGATGGGAAGGCAAAGCAAATTTGTGGCGCAGGAGAGGGAGGACGAAAGAGAGAGAGAGGGAGAGAGGAGAGAGTTAGAATGGAAGTGGTTAATGAAGTATGTCGGTAAAAATGATGTCGGTCTGCAAATCCATAGATGGAAGCAGTGTACCTGGGATGGATATGGAATAGGGGATTTCAGGGAAGTGGTGTGCCTCGGAGGGAGGATAAGAAGGAGGGGTAAGCGGATTGGGAGAAGCGGAGGTGCGCGATTGCGGTCGAGGAGGGCATTTAGCAGTGTGAGAGATGGGAATAGGAGGGGTGTATGGAAATGAAGCGTAGAGAAAGGGAGGGGGAGGGGCAAGAAGAATATGAGGGTAAAAAGGGAGAAAAAAGGCGTAGCTTGCGAATGTGAGGAAGCTCGAAATACTCTCCTGGAAACACCGACTCTTTGTTGATCGCTTTGATGTAAATAACGATGTGAGTGGTATCTTTTTTTATCGCCACAAAAGATTTCAAATTTTACTCTTGAAATATATGTTCATAGCCTTAGAAATGAATCATACTCTGAAATTTCCATTTACTAATGCTGAGGGAAAATACACCTAGGAATCACCCTAATTATTCTTTATCAGATTCAAGCTACTATATTAAACTATATATTAAACACGGTCATGAAAGAAATTTGAGGTTTCCTGGTTTTTGGTTTTTAAAAATTTGTGTACGAGACGGAACGAAGCATTGGACCTTTTATCTTGTTGCTCGAGGAATTATTAATTTTAAAATAACCACTAATATTCAAGCTAACCTAGCATCGTTACTCTTGGAAAGTCGATATTATACACTTGAGACTTACTTGAATATTGTTCATGGGAGAAAATTATTATTATTTAGATATGATAATCCTAACAATGCATGTCACGTGGAGTTGTGATTGCTGCTTTATTGATCTGAAAAGTTACGTGAAACAAAAGAGAGAGCGAAGAAAACAGAGAATAAAAGACAGTCGATAACTGAGGACTATATGTGTAAACTGCGGTTGAATAAACAAAGAAATATCGACATTTTCTTTCTTTCTTTCGTTTCCCAATTTTCATTTCTATTAATAGAAAAAAAGGATTTTTTTGTCCAATTCTCTTATATGTCGACAAGACTCGAATGAAAAGGAGTTCTCCCAAAGAATATCTCCGCATCGTCCGCCTATCCAGGAAAGCTGCATCGGGCGAAGTAGCGGTGGAAAGGATGAAGGGGGTGTTAGGGGGGGGATATAGGGATTAAGGGAGTGGCGGGATGAAGGAAATGGCGTGGGGGGAGGGATGAAGGGAGCTGGGGGGAGGGGGGATAGGGATGAAGGGAGTGACGTGCGACGAAGGATTCCAATCGTCCCACTAGCAATCAACTTCCCATCTAGCAGTAATGAATAATGAGGAAGGGAAGGATTGGAAGAGGGGCGCTCGGCTCACGGCGTCGATTTGCAAACCGACGCTCGGAGAGGTTGACTGCTGATTGGCGCAGCTTGTGCCTTTTCCCTCTTGCGCTCGTAAGTTATCCGAAATAGCGCGCAGAGCGTCGTAATCTAACCGGTTACGGTCATGTACGTGCGTGTTTTACCAGGGACGACCGTCTAAGCAAGAAAGGGAAGCTAGAGGGTGCCGTGTAGTAGTGGCGAGGGCGTTGGCCTGCTACGCTTGAGCATACCCGGTGCGAACCGGGTACGCGAACCGGAGTACGAATCCTGCGAAAGTGGGATTTTTTCAGAGGTTTAGCGGCCTCCTATTTGCGTGTTTAGAGGAGAGCACGCGTATCAGCTCTCCGTCCCATTGGTGTTTCCCGTTAAGAGTAGGCTAATGCCGGCACCGGGTTTATCTCCTCTCTTGCTTTGTGATTTAGACTGAGAAGCCTACTAGCGCTGGTAGTCGTTTGAAGTCACAAGGTCCCACGATAGCAACAAAGGGAAGCTAGGAGGAAGTGAGACGGAGGGAGAGATTGTGGTATGTACCACATTTCAAGGCCCCAAGTTCATCTAAAAGTGCATTGTAATTTTCATTGTCGTATGGGGCAATGATGTGGCAAGGCAGTCCCCTGATAATTGAAAGCTTTATAATTTCGGATTTTTTCCATCGGTTTTGACGAAAAACCTATCATCGTGCGCAATTTCATGTCTCTAGCTCATGTTGATGTGAATAATAATTTTTATCCTCGTGTAAGGCAATAATGGTGCAAAACAATCCCAAAAATTGTAATTTTTAAAATTTAGATTTTTTTCATTCGGTTGTGACTAAAAACCTATAATCTTTTCTAAATTTAAAGTCTCTAGCCCATCTAAAAGTGACTTATAATTTTTTATCCTAATATGGGGCAAAATTGGGGAAAAACAGCTCCAAAAATTGGAATTTTTATAATATCTGATTACTTCCATTGTTCGTAATTTGGTATTAATGGCATTACATATAATATGACTTTCTGAATCCCATTTAAAAGCTTAACCCATATAAAAGAATTGAGCTCGTTGCCATGGTGTAATCGAATTTTGGGACCCAGAAAAATTCCTACTTTATTCCGATCGAATTTAAATATTTACGCTAAATCTACATGGATTTGAATTCCGTTTTCAAAAATAAGAAACTAAAATTTCTGTGCTTTCCATGTCTTGAGTTCAAATCTTGAGGAAAAATAAATTTAAAAAGCTAATCTAAACCGATCATCACCGATTTACGTGCTTTTCACTTGGGACAATAATGGGGCAAAAATAGCCTCTTTAAATTAGAATTTCAACAAATTCGGAATTTTTCCTTCGGTTGTCACCAAAAACCTACATTCCTGCCAAGTTTCAAGTCTCTAGCACATCTGAAAGTAATAAAAGTATTTATTTGTTTATGCCAGCAATACTCCTACAGCTTATCAATTTGGATTGTTATATTGCTTAGCAAAATCAAAGATACTGTTACTGAAATTTAATGTTCAGTTTTGTTTAAAGTATAATTTATGCATTTATTATATTGCTGTCAAACGTTACTGATTTATAAGCTAGATGCAGCAAGAATAGGACTATGGCGCCTTCGCGAGAAACGTAAATGCGATTGTTGGAATTTCAATCAATGGATGAGCGTGACAGAGAGAGAATGACAGTGACTCTGAAATAACGATAATATGATTACAATACTAAATAAGATAACATCTCAACAAATAAACCAAGAGAGAAAATTTGAGTTACTCGTAAAATGTGTAATATAGTATTTCGAGAAGTTAAAATGTTCTTGTTTGTAGAATTGATCAAAATTTACTAATGATTTATAAATTACAACAGATCTCCTTAAAATGCATAATAATGTGTGGCTGTGTGCGTGTATATCCTATATGAAACATGAGTTGCAGCATTATTAACAAGAAATTTATGGCCTCTCAAATGTCTCATTGTCAGTATGCATTAGCTTTACTTAATACTTATATATGATAACAATAGACATGTTTAGGCATATACTACTATATATATAGATATATATATATATAATAATGTATTTTGAAGTGTGTTTGTGTATTTGTGTGTTTGTTCATGGAACTCCTTCTAAACGATAAAAGCTAGAATAACCAAATTTGGTACGATTCTTCCTTACATCCTAACTTAGTGAATGGTCAAGGTTTGGTCAACCGGGATTAATCAGTGCTGCCAGTATAGGGGATTAACTTTTTTCCATAAGATAACACGTATGAATCCGTTTCTTGACTTGCAAGGTGTTCTTCCTTCAAGCATAAAAATACGTAAATGTGGACCGATTTTTTTCGTTTTTGCTTTATTCTTCGAATAAAACTCTATACTATCTTATTCCTGCGAAGTTTATATGTTACACGGTAGAAGTTTTCAGAAATACGTTATTTGTTTCGAAATTTTGTGGATTTTTAGTACCCCTCCCGGGCGTTGCCAAGGCGGCCGTCATTGTTACCTCCGATTCAATTAGCTTCAATGGAGTTTACAAATAGACGAAAGTTTAGCGTTATTCGCCTCGCACTTTTGTTTAAGCAACGAAACGATCGATGTTTATGGATAGAAACGTAAATAGATACTGATTATTATTCTGGAAGTGTTTATAACGATTGATGGAAGTAATTGAACCTTCTTTCGTCTATTGAATACTGGAATCTTACATTTTTTGTAAGTGAAATAATTATATTCTACATTATAATGTTTATTAACATAAATAGGCTCACGTATCTGGTGTACATTTACCAGTCAGTGTTCAATCATGGAAAACTGTACGTTGATTTTTCACGGATTTCTTGCTTACAAGACAAATGTAAATATTTCATAGGCATAATTACACAAGAAATGAAGCTGGATTTGGCCAAAGTGATATGATAGAAAATACAATTATCATTATATTTGAATGCAATACGTTCGGAAACGGATTGTTACAAGGAAATATGATTAATTGTTAAGAAAAGCTAAATGTAAGTTTAAAAGTATCTACTATATAGGTATTTTAAAGAGTTTGTATGTTGTGCTGTAGTAGCTTCACTAAATCCGTTGAAATTCAACGAGAAATTCTGCTAGTGTGTGTATATATATATATATGTATATATATATATATATATATATATATATATATATATATATATATATATATATATATATATATATATATATATATATATATATATATATATATATATATATATATATATATTTCTATAGGTATATTCTTTTAGCAAAAAAGTCTTTTTCGAAGTTAGACAAATTCATCTACGAATTATATTTGGAGATCTTCATGTCATAAAAATTATAAGACTTAAAGAATAATATAGAAAAAATCATACGTCATAGATTTTTATAACGAATATGTTCGAACTTTCTGATTAAAAGGGAGGATCCTTCAGAAACAGTGTACAGGAATGTCGATTTTTAATGGCTCAACAGGAAAATCGACCGAATCGGAGAGATTCGCACGCGAGATGGATATGAAACGATATAGACATCTCTGAAAGCTAAACACAGTAAGCATCAATCAAAGAGGATAGGTCGCGCACTCGAAATGAGGTCACGAGGGTAAGGTGAGGTCAAATCGAATGAACCCTAAATGATTCCTTCTGCCGTTCATTCGACCCTTATCTCTCCCCTTCCCCGCTCCTCCTACACACCTCCAGTCCCTCCCACCTCTCACTCCTCCTCTGACCCTCCCCCACTCCTCCCCGGCACCTCCAATCCCTCCCACCTCTATCTCCTCCAAAACCCTCCAGCCCCTAACTCCTTCCCTTCACCTACTCCTACCCCCTCCTCCTCCACCCCTATTCCCCCGCTCCACCTCCAATCCCTCCCACCTCTCATCTTCCTCTCTCCCCCCCCCCCCCCCCCCCTCCCATCAATTTCCACCTCTCGCACTCGTCCTTCGGCCTGTAGATTCCGAAAACCGGATCGACGACAATATCTGCTCTCTGCGATTAGTGCCGCGTGGGCTGGAGGGGGGCGTGCACGTTTCCATATACCGGATCACCCTGACTGCCTGCCTGCTCCACATAAGGGATGGGAGAAGGGGTGTGGAGGAAGAAAGGGGGATGGAGCATCAGAAGACCGATTTCATTGGTCCGTTCCCTTTAGAGAGAGGAGTGAGTGAGAGAGATAGAGAGAGGGCAAATATGTGTGAGGAAGGCGGCAAGCGCGCCTTGGGCCTCTAAATAATGGAAAGCGAACGATAGATAGATCGATAGTAATCGCGCCGCCTCGGATGAAAGGGCTCGCGCTCCGTCGATTCTCTTTTTGTTATCGGGTGAAACGGATTAAGGGGAGGAAGGGAGAGAGAGAGAGGGGGGTGGTGGTGGGGAATGGTAAGAAGGGAAGGGAGGTGATCGGGGGGGGGTGGTAGTCGAGGAAAGGAGGTGGGAGTGATTGATGGGAGGGGGGAGGGAGGGATGGGAGGGGGAGGGAGGGATGGGAGGGGGGAGGGAGGGATGGTAAGTGGATAGGGGGAAAGTGAAGGGGGCGAGTAAAGAGTAAAATATGATGAAGCAAAGATGAAAGGAAAGTGAGGATGAATTAGAACGCACACAAGAAGGAAAAGTGCTCATATTGGCTCAAATGTTTTGAACATAAATCGAAGTGCTTGAGTTAATATAGAAGGAATTGAGAGACAACAATACGAAATGAAATTTCTTATGATGAATCTTTTTTTCTCCTTTTGAGAAATACGTTGATAGCATTAATAGGTATTATCACAGATGTATTTTTATCAGTGTGTTAAAAGCAGTTACGTCTCCTCCAGCGGAGAAACCTTCCGAGAGTTAAAACAGATAACCTCTGATTATAAATTTCTTTGCATTGACGTGTCTATATAAAGCGATGTTTACATAATTTGTAATCACTTTTGCTACTATGCTGATAGTGACAAGGAAATGAAGAATTAATAAGATATTAGAAGTTATATCTTATGGAAGAGTTAGATCTTCTGATTAAAGGGATCGGCCAAAAGTTTAATTGGCAGCGAGTTTCTTTCCTTAACTTTGCCTCGCTCTAGAATCATTCAGCCTCCTCCCTCCCACACTCCTTGCCAAGCGCCATCTTCTCTTCCTCCCTCCCTCCCCCTCCTTCCGTATCCATCCTCCTCCTCCCACTCTCCCTCTCCTCTCCTCACATTATGGAATAGCATTTTCAGGATTTTTATAAAATTGGCGTCTCTTCTTCTTCTGGCTGTCGAATGTATGATCGTCGAGGCAATTCTTTCGTGAAAGAATGATATCAAAATTTCATTAAAATAAAATTTTTCCCCAGTCAATATCTTTTGTGTTAACCGATAGAGACTTGTAACCAAGAAATATGTCTTCTTGCTTTAAATATTATTTCTTGAAATTTTACGTATATTACAGCTAGACGAACTCATACTTCTTTCATGGATAATGAAGTTTAAAGGTATTTTATATACTATGTAACTATGCAAGTTTTTGATGCAAAATATCGTGTCCTGCGATATGAGAGCATCGCAGTTATGCATAAAATTTCAAGGTAGGTTGGAAGGAAAGGGGAATTAGGACGTAGTCCTTTATCACGGCGTGATGGCGGATCGTGCCTCTATTCGAGGAACACCTCATCCATAACGTGAGTAGTCGGCGCAGCGTAGTGCCCAGTCTCTCCTCTGAATGCAGGTCTTAGAGCTACGAAATCGACCTTCAGCCGAAGTGTGGGACGAGATATCTAAGGGAAAAAGCCGAGAGTTTTACTTTCGAGCGATGGGAATTGGACCGCAATTGAAACGCACCACAAAATACTGAGAAGAACAATATCCAAAAAAAAAAGAGAAGCGAACAACGGGTTTGCATCTGCTTACGATTAATTGCAGCAATAAACATTTAAATTACTTAAAAAGTATTGGTATTATTGGTAATTTTTACTTGCAGAGACCTGTTTTAGTGAAATATAAATCGACGAAATAATTCAACATTTCTTCATAGCATTTATCGCTTATCGAAAAAATTGTATGTATAAGCAATGAGGACTTCACTAAGAAAAATAGTGTCAACCTTAGCGTTTCTAAATTGTACTCTTTCAAAATATATTCTGGATAGCTTTTAACTTATCCTGTATGGCATTTATTATATTTTAATCATTGGAATGAATAAAATGAAAGTGTAAAAGAAATATGTTTGATCCACGATCGAGTTCATCTGCCCCGCATAAATTTGGAAATCTCTCCGCCCGCGCCAGGCATTTCTCATTTGTTTGAAAAGGATTCGCTCGGCGACATTCTATCGACTTTCGTAGTGAATGGATCGCTCCAGTAAAGGTGTCGATGGGCGGACATCGATCTATCGCAAATACCGAAAGCGACAGAAAGCGAAGTATAAGAAATATCGAAAAATAGTGAGAGAGCCATCGAATGCGAGTAATGGCTACGTGGTCGAAATGATCTGCGCGATCGAAAATAAAATCAGAATTCGAACGTCTTCGTTATTCATCGCTTCAGCTTGACGCATTAGGGTAAATGGAAGAACTGAGTAAAGAGTGAAAAATGACCATCCAGAGTAAACGGCATTCGCTATTTCAAAAGAGAGGAGGAGGCGGCGAATGAGAGTGTATATATGAGAGAGTCTGTCTAAAGCAAGGGTGCACATACTTTTTACATACGCGGGCCGCATTTGATGTTTTATACTTATCCTTATTAGAAGCTGAATAATGTAAATTAAACAGGAATTAAATGTTACGTACCAGATTAAACCATTTTTATTTACCAATAATCAAACGCAAAATTATGACAAATATACAATGTATTACACGTTTGAAAAGGTGTGCAACTCTTTCGAAAGAAACAGAAAAGCAGCAAAATTTTTCAGGAGCGCAAATTTGATAAAAGTAGTACGATTAGTTACGTTAGAATTTAGCACTCACTTATAATTTCTCTTTACGATTCACCAAATTAACCTTATCTAAACACTGTCCAATATTATCTTACGCGGGCCGCACGAACATCAACAGAGGGCCGCATGTGGCCCGCGGGGCGCACTTTATGCCCCCCTGGTCTAAAGTATAGGCGTTTTATCTGATGATTTACGATAAAACCATAATCATTTATATAACTATAACACTGGACGTCTGCTTCTAAGCTAAATTTCTTTTTCTCAGTAGCAAACCTTAAAGGTAAGTCACGGATTAACGCGTCATTCCTTATACCAGGGTTTCCCAAACTGTGCTCCGCTGAACCCAAAGGTTTCATAGAATCTAAATGTGGTTCCGTGATAGACATAGGAAGAGACCAGATACGTTCTTCCTTCTCTTTTTTTACATCAGAAAACATGAGCTTCACTTATAAACTGCACACTGTAAGACATAAATTATGTAAATAAAAATTACAAGATTTTAAAATTAATTTTATTGCGACTTGGGTTATGACATCTTGGTTAGGGTTCCTCGAGGCAAAATATCTGAATATAATAATAAATAAATAATAATAAATTCTAATAATAATGGCCTCACAAAGTCCGGAAACCCCTTTTGGCATTATAATTAAGGTATTAAAGGAGTTTATAGAGCGGACAAAAGAACTTTTATTAGATCGTGGCAATTTCCATAGCTACGCGTTTATTATTTCATCTATCAATATTAAATGTGGTGACGCAAATAACTTTTCAAAAAGAAATCAACAACAACAACGATAGGAATAAAAGCAAATAATATGACTGGAAATATTTTAGTCTAGCAGAAAACAAAAGAGAACGAAAAGGGCGAACGAAAAAATTGATATAAAAAATTCACTCCCTGTCGTTGAACTAACAATAAAAAACAAAAGTAGATGGCAAAGGAGAATGTAAAAGGATGAAATATAGAGAAAACATGTTACCTCGAAAGTATAAATCTCCATCTTTCTGCCGGTGTGCGGTTCGGTCTTCCGTTCTTGTCCAAAAACGACAAGCTCGTAGGGAGACAGAGAGGGCGGAGATAGAGGGGGAGGGGTGTGGGGGGGGGGAGGAAAGAGAGGGGTTAGGATAGGAGAGGGGACAGAACCGTGGATGGAACGGGGAAAATCTTCTCCTCGAGTTCTAAAAAATCTCTCTTTGATTTATGGCACCACTCTAGAGAGAGAGAGAGTGTGGGAGCGAACAAAAAAAAAAAAAATGCGCGTCCCTCGCACCTAAAGGGGTATACAGGTAGGAAAAATGGAGGGAAACGAGAGAGCTGCGTCAGGCGTTTTGAAAAATAAAAGGAAGAACAAAGGGCACCCTGTCAACCTGGATGAGAATGCACCCGAAGCTATCGAGTCACATGATCGCTCTCTCTCTCTCTCCCTCCATTCGTCCTCCCATTCACCCCTCCCCTTCCCTCCCACCTCCCTTCGCCCCTCGTCAGCCTGCAGACTCGGGGGGTGATTATGACGGCTATGGGGCCTCGGGGACGGTTTCTACGGAAGAATGGAATGAGAGAGGGAGAGAGAGGTAGGTGGTGGGGCGAAATGAAACGGCTTTTCGCGGAAACTCTACGTGTCGTTCTGAAAGAAATATACGCATTCAGATATTGTTTTGAGGAGCGAGAAGTCACACGCTCGGAAAAGTGAACAAACGCAACGTTGCGGACTAGGAAGAATGCTGTGTAGATCTGACAAAAAATACTTTGTCATTGTTACCTTTTGAAAGTCCTATAATTATCACCTTGGAATAATTATTATTTAAACAAAGGTTTGGAGGTTTTCTGTACTCCGCCGATATGTTTAAGCGAGAAGAGCTTAGGGAACTGAATTGAATGAAAAAGTTCAAATTTTAATTACGAGAGAAATTGCGGTTTTTTTAAAATGAAAGGCGGTGAGTTGCATCGGGAATCCCTTAAAATAAACAAAAGCAAATCCCAGAACAAGCAGATTTAATTAGAAATATTCATTACGTAAATTACGGATTTTGGAATTTTTAGCTCTTGATTTTATGAAAAAAACACCAATAATTCTTTCTATGTTCTATCAAAAACAACTAAAATGTGTATTCGTTCGCGGAAAATAATCTCATTACATAAAATTAAAACTTTACATTAAAAATACTTGCGGTATTTCTTTGAAAATGTTTAGAGATATAATTTTGTTGGTAGCGTGTAAAAATCAAGCAATAATATATCAGATTTAAACTAATAATTTGTAAAACGAACGAACTTAAATTATGTCATACGTTGTGTTTCGAAAAAAAAAACGATATACGAAACAAGTTCTTCCCCGCTAAACCTCGGATGAGTTCCTGAATATGGCGAAATGACGTACATATAGGAAAACTAAAATTAATAGACGAGGTCGAAACTTGATGGAATTCCATCATAAAAGGATGGCATGAATTAATAATACGAGTCATTCGTTTAAAAAAACAACTTTAATGAAACTTTTACAGAGTTTTAATGTAATCCGTATTAATAATTCATCCATCCTTGTATAGGAAAAATGTTTTTAAATAGAAATAATGATAATAGTGGAGTTAAATTCCTTACGGTTATTTATTTACAAATTTGTACAAATATCTTTCGGATGTTTATCTCATTGTTAAAACGTTTTATAATAACTGATGTTATAATAAAAAAAAACAAATCAGTTCAGACATTGGGATAAATAATGACCGCATAGCGTATTTAGCCGATCTTAAGAACATGATGCGGAGACAGCTGTTCGAAAATATTCTTTGATCGTTATTCATTAAAGTTTGAGTAAAACAAATTTAATTATGATATTTAGAACTAATACTCATTTTTATAATTAAACTTACAAGGAATCCATACGTGTCATGGAACACCGATATCAACGAGCGTGTGGCAGAGCGTGCTGTGCGTCGTAACTTGAAATATCACGAAGTGAGAAGGCGCGCCTCTCAAGGGTTTGTGAATAATGCGGAAAACAGTGCGTGCGGCATATTATATGGGCCTACTACGAAGTCCCTTGTGCAACAAGCCGCCGTAGCGTAGTGTTTAGTGACTCTGACTCGCGTGCAGAGGATGTGGGTTTAGAGGTTATATACTGACAGTTCTTTTTCATTTTCTATTCATTATTTTTTGTATTTCATGATTTTATAATCGTTATTTATATTCTGACATTCAGTGCTATAAAAATGTTTTAATTGTGAATTTTGGAAAAAATGATTACTTATCGTATTTCATGGAAAATTTGTAAAGAATTGAGACTTTTGCAATAACAAATGCAGTTTCACAGTTTTTATAAAAATATGTTCTGCACATCACAATAAACACAATGATTCATAAAATACCGTGGAGAAGGAACTAACTGGTTTTACACCATTATCTTCATAATTAAAAATGGGTTTCATTAGTCTTGTTAGAGCCATTGCTCAAAATTCCTTCTATAATACGCCGCACACACTGTTTTCCGCATTATTCACAAACCCTTCGTGATATTTACGACGCACAGCACGCCCTGCCACATGCTCGTTGATGTCGGTGTTCCATGACGCGTATGGACTCCTTGTTAGATATGATCCACTAGACAAAATTTTCCCCTTATTGGTCTTAGAATCTCCTGATAAAATGCAAGCGCGTACTAGACTTAAACGTGTTTGTATTGAATGTACATTTGTGTATGTTAATTTCGGGAACAGTCACAAACGAGAATCGACACGACACATAACACAACATCGAGCATTAAATGTGTAACGTGGGAGAAATGCAGCACTCTTGATGACACTTCTACGTTTGATGAGTGGACTTGAATCGCCATGTTTGGTTTTCCGACGCCAAATTTAGTAATTTTGTTAATAAATTAATCAATTTAATGACTTCAGAGAAAAGAGTGAAATCGATATAGGGTAAAATTAAAATGTCCTTTTCTCATTGCCCCAGATATTTAAAAGGGATTATGAGCCACCATTTTGGTCGAAGGAGGAGGATAGCAAAGAGATGACTTAGCAAGGGCGGGAAGGGAAGGGAAATGGGATAGACAGGGGTAAGCTAGTGGAGTGGAGGCAGTAATGGAGAGTTCGGCCGGACAAAGAGGATATTGGGATGCTTGTGTATGTAATCCAAGGGGTCGATATCAAATTGAGTGCACACAGGGTAGAAGTGAAGGAGGCTACAAATCGAACTACCGAGAGGTGTTCCTAGGAGATTGGAAAATGGAGTCATATCCGGGATCAAATTGACGAGGATTTAAGTGCAACTACTGAACTCTGGGAAGCAGTATGGCCTTCTCGTAATTCTCCCGTAAGAAGGAGAACAGGATCTTCGACCCACGGACGATCCTTTGCTTATGGACCCGGCCTCCAGGGGCGGATCCACGGGGGGGAGGAGGGGGGGGCGATCGCCCCCTCCTTGGATAACCCCATTGCACTCCACTGGATGCTTTCTTAAATTCTTTCCGCGCAAAAATCCTCAATTATACGCCGCAGATTAGGTCTGTATAGCGAGGGAAAGAAGGATTCTGATAGGGGTAGGAGTTTTCAAAATATAGGGCTGTTTGCAGGGGCGGATTCGCTAGGTGGAGGAGCGATCGCCCCTCCCCCCCCCCTCCCCCCCCCCTCCCCCCCCCCCCCCCCTCCCCCCCTTGAGAAGCTTCTGGATCCGCCCCTGGCGGCCTCTGCTATTGGAATTCTCGCTAAAAGGAATGTTTCCAATTCTGGAGCTAAAAATATTGCCGTTCATTCGATTCCTATATTTAAATGTTACGGTTATGCATCAATTAAACATGCTATTGGTCTTAAAGAAATTTGAGTTGGAATTTCTGCGCCGACATTTATGGAGACAATGATATTTTTAAATGTACTGGCGATGTAGTGGTTAGCTTTTGTCGGCTTCCCATTACAAAGTTCTAGAGTTCGATCATCGCGAATGGAGGATTTTTCACAAAAAACTATGATCGGTGCCTGGCAGTAGGCAGCAATACTGTCAGTATCGTATAGAGCCGAAAGAAATGTTGGCTGGGTTTATATCTAATAGGGCTGTAGGCGTGATCGATTTGAACATCTACAGTACTGCCATGTGGAAAGCAAGAGGGAAACTACCGCATTGCAATTCCCTAGTAATTAAATGGATGGACAATATGAGTTCTCTCGCGTAAAACATTCCGGAGGTAAAATAGTCCCACAATCGGATCTCCGAGCGGGGACTACCTTAAGGAAAACATTCGACGAAAGTAAATTACGCATTGAATGTAAAATGTATTAGGAAGGCAGGAAAGATAGAGAGACCCTGAAAGAAGAAATGAGAAGAAACAGGATTTATATCATAAGGTTGAACGAGGCTAGATGGGAAGGAGGAGGGCAGTTCGACTCGGAAGAATTCACGGTAGTTTACTCTTGGGGGAAATAGTGGGGCAAGGGAAGTGGATCTAACCTGGGTTGCCACCTCTCCAGGTTTTGAGATTAGTCTCCGGGATAATGGTAACATTCTACGGGTCAACAACATACACGGGTCAGAGTGACCACATGCCCCGTTTTTTGGCCAATTTTTCTCAAATGTCCCGCGTCTCGTGCGAAACCAATACGAGACGCACTTTGTCCCGTATTTTTTAAATGAAAATAGATATATTGATTTCAGATGCACTTATTGCAATCACATGTCCCGTATTTTAATGTAATAAATGGAGTGCTCGGAATGAGCCGGAACGAACCCAGACCGCGCATGTATCGAAAATATCGGCGATTATTTCCGAATTGTAATATTTTCCTCCCGAGCGTTCCGTTTCGTAATGTTTTCCGTTTCGAGCACTGAATATATGTAATGTTATGTTTGAAGAGTTTACAGAAATGAACCCATTTTCACGAAAAGTTACAAATGTGATTTAATCTCTCCTAAATAAATGGAATGGGATATTAAAATTTTGCGAAAAAATAATTTTGTAAGCTGATGCAATTTATTAAGTTCTAAAGCTATTGTGGAGAGAATATTTTCTTTATGTCGTAATAAATGGAATGACAATAGGAGAAGATTTGACAGAAGTGTAGTAAAAGAAGATCTGCGGGTGAAAAGCAACTATCTTTCTTGTCAAGACTTTTATCTGATGTGCATAAAATCTGACGAGAAATATGGTTTATTTCTTACTGTGACGAAAACTATTCTGTGTATGTCCTTAGTATTGTGTGCAATTTAGTTTTATTTTTCAAGAATTATTATTTTGTTTTTTTATTTGCTAGGCGGATATCTTGTGTAGGTTTGCTTCTAAAAAAAGAATTTTTTCTTATTCACTTTCAAAGAATATTTTTTATTAGGTACTTAATTTCAAAATTAAAAAAGCTCCCTAAAGATTACCACGTATGTTTCGTCGACTGACAGAAGGCCTTTGATAGAGTAAATTGGGTAATGTTGATGAAGATATTAAAGGATATAAGTGTAGACTGGAAAGACTGAAGACTTATCAGGAATCTATACGTGAATGAAGTTGTAAAGGTCTGGTTGGAGAATGCTGACACAAGCGGTGTATATATCGCTAGAGGAGTAAGTCAGGGCTGTAGGCTATCGCTTATCCTACTCAATATATACGGAGAGAGGCTAATGCAAGAAGCGTTAGAAGGCACGGGAGATTTCAAAATTGAAGGAAGGATTATAAGAACAGTAAAATGCGCAGATGATCAAGCAATTCTAGCAAGAAATGAAAAAGAACTCTAGAAAATGATAAATAGAATAGTGATAACAGGTAGAAAATACAATATGGAAATATATACAGAAAAATCCAAGGTCACGCGAATATCAACTAAAGAAGAAGAAAATTTGAACATAAGTATTGAAGGAAAGCCATTAGAACAAGTTTCACACTATAAATACATTGGAAGCATCATAACGAGAGAAGCAAAATGTATCGATGAAATAAAGACTAGAATAACGAAATAAAAAGCCGCTTTCAGAAGAAAGAAATTCTACTAACGGGAAATATTAAGGAGGGTATCCGCAAGAAGTGGATTGGTATCATTTTCCCGAATATAATTTTCCCGAATACCACATTCTCAAAATTTATTTACCCGAATATTTTTTCGCCGAAAACCATCCTTCGGAATATCAACTTCCGGAAATCATCTTCCGGGAATTGATTTTCCTGAAAACGGATTATCCTAAAATTATTATGTCAAATAGTGTATTTCCCAAAAGATTCATTTTCCGAACACATATTTTTCGAACTTGGGGTAGCAAGACAATTATGAATTGTGACCGTTCTTTCGGTTTGCGCTACGGGAGCAATACATTATTATGTTTAGGCCTGTGAAAACTCACAATTTTTTGTGATAAGGGATGAGGGCAAAGGCCGCGCAGAATTGGTTCGGGGACCGCGGGCTTGGGGCCCCTGTTTTAGTCTGTTTCAGGAAAGCTTTGGTATTCGTTCAATGTTTTATATTTCTGTAGAAATCTTGAGTAGGCTTATAAGTATTAATTGCAACACACACACACATGCGCGCACGTTCACACACACGAGGTATTGGGTTACATACATAAAATTATTAGGTAATTTTAAAAATTAACTATTTAAGTTTCATACCTTAGGATTTGAGCATTAAGTTGAAAAAAACAGAAAAATATGCGTTACAAACTTCGGTTCTGAGGAGTATTATTGTAGTACATGTTTTTTATCGTGCTAAAATATAAACACTTGAGTATCAGACGAAAAATTGAACAGTATTGCAAACTAATTGATGAAATTGAAGTCAAAATTCCTTGTTTATTTAGTAAATTTGCAAAAAAAACTTTAACGAACGGCTTTGTTTAATTTCATAATTGTTTTGGTATTGTTTCTCGACATTACGGGAGCAATATGTTTCATTTTTAGGCGCGTTTCGCTTACAGCGTGAGCGCCTATTATCGTCGGTCCTTCCGTCCGTCCGCATGTTCGTTCTCGGCTTCTACCGAACGGATTTTCATGAAATTTGATATTAAGGACTTACAATCAAATATAATAAGAAAATCCCAAAAAATGAATCACGTACGCCAATCAGGGGTACCACTTTACTGGTGATAAAAAATGAGTTTCGTCATATCTCGTAAAGTATTAGCTATATATCATATCTTTCAAATAAAAGTTATATAACTAGTAAAGAAAAGTATTTCCTTTCCTATACATTTTTATCGTAGGAGTAGCCGTTATCGAGAAAATCAAACAAGAATGTCTTAATTCGAGTTGAACTTATTGTTAGAAAATTTCTTGCATGGTTACTTCATTGTTGCTAACATAAACAATCTCACAAACAAACGTTTAATTTCCTTACGCGTGCATACAATATTATTATATAGGAAGAAAATGGATTATTTTTTAAGAATATAAGAACTTTAAAACGCTATTTCCCCCACGCACAGGTATATAATTGCTTTCTAATACTCCATTGCACGAAACGCGCCCATTTGTGATACGTTGTACACTTTTCTAACTTGTTATGCTTATGGCAAGGTGGAGTTGGAGATAATTGATGGCGAGAGGAAAGGAAGAGTAGGGAGAAGTTGGCGGAGGGAGGGAGGAAGTTAGCAGAGGGGGAGAAGTGGAGGAGGAGGAAAATTGAAGCGCGTTTTCGGTTTAATATAGAAAAACCAAAATTAAGAGGCGACAAGAGCAAAAAATGCGGGATGTGGAAGAAATATGCTGAGTGATAAAGAGCAGGGGCGATGTGTGCGACGCACACGGGCGGACAAACAGCGGGGGCGGTCGAGTTATCGTCAGACGCAGTATTTTTAACAGTAACGCGGATTGTATTACAATATGCCGTATATTCTTACATATTTATTGACTACGGAAATTTATCAAACCATAAGGCGTTTTAAAAATTTTTTTTATAATGAACGCCTAAAAAGGGGTGCAAATGAGAGACTCGCACGCACGGGCGGCGATTACGTAGAACTTAGTACTATGTAGTCGTATATTCTTTTTGTATACCTAACGCAGCGCAAGCTCATAAGTGAGAGCATAAAAATCTTCAGTAGAGGGTTATCGACTTGAAAAGATTCAACCTTGAATTTGAATAAAAATCTTGTTCGCTAGCACTTGCGTATATGCGACGAAGACGTGTCAACGAGCTTGCAATCCGAAGGGAGGATAGAGAGGATGATGGAGGTGGATGGAAAGTGGATGTAGGTGGGTGGAAGGGGCTTGGAAAATGGATGAAAGGGGCTAGGAAGGAGTCCCCGCGTTGCATTCCAACTGTACCGGAGATATGTAGCAATTATATTCTCATGAAAATTACACCAATTTTCTTTTTACTTTCTCATACGAAGTATCGAGAAAGTATTGTTTTCGCGGAAAAATTCGACCTTGAGATTTTTACGGAAATATACGTTTTAGATGTCTCTGAATCCGAAGTGGTTTTTGCAATGCCGTCTGTCTGTCTGTTACTGGCTCTGGAGCCTAGACGGTAGAGCGGAAATGAATGAAATCTCGTACTTAGGCATTTTGTCATACTGAGCAGAGTATACATAGAACTGGTTGACATTGATCAATAATTAAGAGTAGTTTATTCTACGCATTTTTAACAACAATCCGATTTTCTCAAAAACGGCTCTAACGATTTTGATCAAATTTCGTACAGTTAATTGAGTTTACGTCTTCAATAATACTGTATAGTTCATATTTCTCAAAAAATGAATATAAGGCTAGTTTATTCTAGGCAACATTAACAATAATTCGATTTTCTCATAAACGGCTATAACGATTTTATCAAATTTCCTACAGTTACTTGAGTTTACGTCTTGAATAATACTGTATAGTTCATATTTCTCAGAAAATGAATATAAGGCTAGTTTATTCTAGGCAACTTTAACAACAATTCGATTTTCTCAAAAACGGCTATAACGTTTTTCATCAAATTTCGTACAGTTACTTGAGTATACATCTACAATAATACTACGTATTTCATTTTTCTCAGTGAATCAATATAACGCTAGTTTATTCTTGGACAACTTTAACAGAAATTGGATTTTCTAAAAACAGGCTCATACGATTTTAATTTTATAAATATAACTAAACGACGCATTAGTACCAATATATGAGAAAGTTTGTAGAATGTATGCTGTACCGATTTTTTAAATTGATTCTAGCTTATAAGCTATCAAAAGCGTTTGTCAATACAAATTATCCGCTGAAAATTTCTTTCAAAACGACCTGTGTCTCTCTGTATTTGACGTTGTAAAAGAACGGAGGGAAAGGAATTTTTCCCCACCAGCCAAAGATTTCCGATTTTTAGACGAAAGCCTTTTACACGTAAATGCGATATTTCCGTGCAAAGTCAACCTTGTTAAAGGAAATACCTAATATTTGTTATGGGAAAAGTTCAACGTATCATACATCAAATAATACAACTCGGCCACCGACAAATGTAAATATATAATAGGGAAGTTTAGCACTTACAGTAACCTGCTGAGAGAAAAATAAATACACTATGAAGCTTGAAAGCGGTTCACAAGCAACCAATGAACACAGGTTAACGCGTATAAGCGGTTGACGTAGTTAAGGGGTAAATACTCTGTCAACCAGCTTATCCTCATTAAAATAATAAAATATCTCCGTCGCTGAGGAAGGGCCTCTCCCCGAAAGCTTCTCAAATTTTTGTTGTTTTTCGTGTGTCTTCAGCACCCCCAGCGACTCTCCAATTTAGGTAAGTATCCACTGGGCTCCCTCCAACACCTTGTTGTCACCGTTACATATGTATATATATATATATATATATATATATATATATATATATATATATACACTACGGAAGTGGAAAGGTAAATATTTAGGACAGCTAGGTGTTGAAGGAAACCCAGTGAGCACTTACCGGAAGGAGAGCCGCTGGGATGTTGGAGAGACACATTTGTAGAGGTAATTGGAGCTTTCGGAATGATCCCTTCGTCAGCACAAGATATATATATATATATGCTTAAAGAAAAGGAAATGTAATAATAAAGATGACAACAAGGGACTGGAGGGAACCCAGTGGACACTTACCTAAATCGGAGAGCCGCTGGAGGTGCTGAAGAAACACGAAAAACAAAAATAAATATATTAGGGGCTGCGCCCACGGCGCCCATCCCCGCACCTCGCTTCGCGAAGTGTTTTCACTCGTGAATTTTTATAATTTAGGATTTTTTCCGGATCTTACTAATAACCTATAATCCTGCCAAATTTCAAGTCTCTAGCTCATTTATAAGTGCCTTATAATTTTTGTCCTCTTGTGGGGCATAAATGGGGCAAACAGCCCCTAAAAATTAAAATTTTTACAATTTCGGGTTTTCCCCTTCGGTTGTTACTAGTATTCTAGTATAACGGTGATTCTTAGGCAGATCTGCCATGCGACCCCCTCCGTGCGGATGTTCAGTCGCCGCGACCCCCTGTGATTTTCTGTGAACTAACAAAAATATAAAAAAACTTTTTCATTTATACTTTTTTTATAAAGCGCACTGAAAAGTATAAAATACATTTTCGGTTCAAGAAAATATCTGCTTCTTGAGGAAAATTTTCATTATATATGATCATGTATCTTTAAAAAAGACGTGTGGCTTATGTTGATTAATTTATTCACTACATTATTAATAGTCTGGAATATTCCTATTGTTTCGCACAGATAACTACAGGAGAATTAGTCTGCTACGGTAGTTCAGTGGTGGAATATCCGCTCGGCAAGTGAAAGGTTCGATTCCCGGCCATAGCAAATTTTTTCATTTGCTGCCACATTTCCCAAAAAGAAATTAGTTCATAAAATATTCAGATATCGCCATGAATTACAATATAGATGAGAAATGTGAGGACTAAGAAAATAAATTAATTAAAAAAATGTTTTTATTAAAAATAACTTTTATATTATGCACTAAAAAGGAAAAAAAAATTGTATTTATTTATCGATCGTGAGTTCGGTTGGTAAGGAGGAACAAAATTTACAACAATTTCAGTGGAATAAATACATTCTTGCTCAGCAATGTTGATTTACTAAACTTTATTTAGAGCTTTTGTAAAAGTTATATGGCGCCTTACAGGTTTTATTATCTTGCGGGATGGAGAGAGGGAGGGAGAGAGAGGGGGAGAGAGAGGGAGGAGGAGAGAGAAGGAGAGAGAGAGAGGGATATATATATATATATATATATATATAGGATTGCAACTAGTAGTTGAGAGGTATAGGAGGGAGCCAGTGGACACTTACTTGGTGTTGTGGACGTCCATGGCTATAGAGGAAGGCTTTTGCTTGGAGCTTTCGGGCATCCGCCCCTCTTCGGCACAAGAGTATTACTAAAACTAAAACTGTCTCACTGGGGGTAGAGGGGATGGGAAAAGGATGGGGTTCGTGGGAAGGAGGCTAGGGTATTTGAATATATATATATATATTGTATTTAGTATTTATATATATATATAAACTTACGGAAGAGGAAAGGTAAGCAAGGATATATAGGACAACTAGGTGTTGAAGGAAACCCAGTGAATACTTACCGGAAGTAGAGCCGCTGGGGTGTTGGAGAGACACATTTGTAGAGGTTAGAGCTTTCGGGGTGATCCCTTCGTCAGCACAAGAGAGACACAATATATATATATGGCTGTCCCGGAGAAGTAAGGAATTCCCAGAGAGAGGCAGACACCCCCTAGTGAGAGGGAGATGTACTAAGGTAGGGCTCCGCCACGAGGTTGGCTACGAAGGGTTGTGTCGAAAAAGCCTCGAGCCGATATACGTCCTCCCGTCCCTATTACTCTCCACTCTATTCTCCGCCCTCCTTCACTCCGCTTTCCCCTAACCTACTCGCTGCGTGACGACTTTCGCATTTCCCCGCCAAACGAGCGACGACATGTTTAGGGTCGAGAGAGGGAGTGTGGAATTGTACGATGGAGGCGCGCAAAGGGTCGGAGGCCCTCAGGATAAGACGGCCGGGTTTAGCGGAAGGGCTATTTTGGACCAGCAGTGCGGGGGTTGAAGGAATGGTCGAGTTCGGAAGCAGAAGCGTCCGAAACGAGAGGGGGAGATCGCTGAGTGAACTAAGAGATGAGGAGTGGGCTGGAACCCGGAAAAGGTAGGGGTTGTGTTGGGGGGTGGGGGGGGGGGAGGCGAGAAAGCAAATGGAGGAGGGTGTGAGTGGAACGCGGAATTCGGAGGAAAGAATGAATATTTTTACATTCTTTTGAGCTCAAATTCCTCGGAAGAGAAATTGCTGGCGGAGAACGCATGAGAGAGTGATGGGAAGGGGGGGAGGGGGAGGGGGGAAGAGGATGTTGGGTGGAGGATGGGTGGGAGGAATAGGGGTGGCTGGGTGGGTGCAGGGGTTAAGCTAATGCCTCCCAAATTTGCGTTAGACGGGTTCAAAAACACTTACTCGAGTGAATCTGCCATATCCTTCCTTTGCCAAACGAATGTCACCTGCACGGGAACAAGGAGCAAATTCTCAATCGGAAGAGATTTTAAAGATAGCTTTTTTATTCCGTACAAGATGAATTTGATGATTTCACATTCGCATACACACGGACGTCTGCTTGGCTCACACTCATAAGAGTTTGTCGTAACTTATCCAGAGGTGGTTTTTACGTACTTTTTATTACGAGAAATTAAATTTTTGGCATTTCACAGATATAGAACTCGTCACTAACAAGTCCATATGCAGCAACACAACTGTCAGCGAATAACATTCTCAAATGGTAATATATGTAGAAAATAATTCGATTACATTTTAAACTATTGTTCTATGTCCCAAACTCATCGGAAACTCACGATACAATTTCTAAGCAAATTTTCTATCATAATGCGTAACGTATCGCTCGGAGGCAAGGTGGAATGCCGGGCTACTGTTTGTGACAGCATCGTTACCAAAGCGGACGTTAAAAATGCCTAAGGGTGAAATTAAATTCCAGGAAATATATCGTGTGACGAAGAAAAAAATGATCAAATCCCTAAATTTGAATTTTTTGAATTCAAAAACAGTTTTTCAGCCTTTAGAAATTCGTGAAACTCAAAACTCAAGGGGTTTTTTTACGCATAAATTCTAAATGGAGTCAGTGGAGAAAAAACCTCATTATATTATGCCTATATAAATGTAGATTTAACTAACGCGAAATTTTTAGGTGTTCTACATCCGTGCACTCGCAAAATTATCCATTTTTTCCATAAATTTTTAGTCTCTCTCAAGTGAAAAATCATTTCTAATGTGCAAAGTGGCAATTTACATAGCTTTTAGCGTAATATTAACTAATTGCCATTCATAGAAGAAACAAAGTATTTAATAAAAAATATCGCAAAACTAAATAAAAGTATGTAGAGAAAGTTTTTATACTCTCTCAAGTGACAGATCATTTCTAATGTGCAAAGTGGCAATTTAAGTAGCTTTTAGCTTAACATTAACTAATTGCCATTCATAGAAGAAACACAGTATGTAATAAAAAAGATAACAAAACTAAATAAAGTATGTAGAGAAAGTTTGTAAACTCTCTCAAGTGACAAATCATTTCTAATGTGCAAAGCGGCATTCGAAATACAATATCAAATTAAATAGATCAAGAAATCGAGAATATAGAAGACTTCGCTTTAATTTCTGCAAAACCTGTGCTTCTGGAAAAAAACGAAGGACTATAATTTACGTAGCTTTGTGAGTAATATTAACTAATTGCCATTTGTAGAAGAAACCAGGGCTGTAGTCGAAGGTATAGGGTGGTATACGCCGTCTACCCACTGCTTTTTACTTTCTCCATATACGTAGTATTTTTTAAAATTATATACTAAGTAGTTTCATGAAAAAAATCGAATTCGAGATTTCAAGGAAAATACACATTTTGAGGTCACCTGAACACGTTTTGACCGTTTTCTCGACGATGTCTGTGTGTGTGTCCGTGTGTGACAGATTTTGCTTGCGCTCTAACTCAAAAACTGTTCATCAGATCGGCACGAAATTCTATAGTTGTTATTTTAAATGTATTCTTAAGATTTTAAAAGATTTTGATAACAATCTGCCAAACGAAAGTAGCGGTTTACTCTTGTATAAGTTCAGTTTTTCTTAAATATTTCGCTTAAAACTGAATTTTTGTTAACATACATGTACATAAAAGTTGTAGATATTATTGTTTTCTACAACTTTTGTTTGAACTAAATTTTCATATGAGGAATATTTCAAGAGATATTGAATTTTCTTCTAAATTGACGGTTAGTGGGCAGCTCGCGCGCGTGGTAGTGACAACAATTGAATCGCTAGCGCTGAAGCGTGTAAGTTGAACTGTTCCTATCGCCGTATTTATTTGATTTTAGTTGACAACTTACGTATGGAGAAAGTCATGTGTTGGACACCAATTTATTTAGAATGATCCAAAACTACTAAAATCATTCAAACGATCCCGAACTACTAATTTCTCTCGAGACATCCGATTCTGAGATATTCCGACCGTTAATATTTCGAATGATGTGAATATAATCGAATGAATCGATTATGATCTCTCGATTATGCCCATCACTACTTAGTCATAGTATAGACTGTGAAGTAGGCAAACTGTCGAGTCAGTCATTTCTCTCTAGTTTTCGTGCCAGCAATATAACATCTCTATTTCATTACAAACCAAACCCCGTTTTTAATATGGGTCATTGGTTAAAGAGTGGAACTTTATTTAACAAGAGAAAATCAGAAAATAGTGAAGTACCCAGTGATAAAAAGAAAAAAATCTCACCAGAAATTGAAATATCTAATACAATTACATCAGAGGTTTCCACTGTTGGCACTAGCGTTAAACAATCTAATACAACATGGCCAGAGGTGTAGAGTGATTTTCAGTGTTTAGAATTTAAAGAGAAATATACGTGGCTTATAAGTTCAAACGGCAAACTTGGATGTGATTTTTGTTCGTCTACCAAAACCCTTGAAGCTTCTAAACGGGAAAGATTGCGTATTTCTGAAGAATGGAGTAAATGCTTAATTGAAGCGACTGGAAAAGATCGTGTATGTAAATTATCAAATTTACGTAATAAAATTAAAAAGCATGTTGAATCGGAAGGTCACAAACTAGCAGGAAGAATAAAATCAATATGTCAAAAGGAACATTTACAGGAATGTTTAAATAAGATGAATATTGCAGGAGAAGAAACAACAGTAAAAGTATTTAGAACTGCGTACAATATTGCAAAGAATAATAGACCGTTTTCTGATCACGAACATATGATTAAATTGCAACAGATAAGTGGAATAAATCTTGGTACCATTCTCCATTCTCCATTCTCGATATTCTGCAACAAATACAATAAAACGTATAGCGAATGAAATGAGAACTCGTTCAATTTCACGAATCGTTTCTTTAAATTCAATCTTGAGTGTCCTTATTGATGAATCTACGAGTTTGAGTAATAAAGCAACTCTAATAATTTATCTAACAGCGCGTGTTTCTGATGAAGCAGACCCAGTATAGTATATTTTTCTTGATCTTTGTGAATTGAAGTCTCAAGATTCTGAACTTATCGAAAACACTCTCTTGCAAACTTTGAAAAAGTATGGTTTCTGCAAGGAATATTAAAGAAGAAACTGTATTGAAATTGCTACCGATGGAGCCAGCGTGATGGTAGGCAAATATTCTGGTGTTGTAACTCGATTGCGACAGAAATACCCACAACTTTTTACATGGCACTGTTTTAACCACAGGCTAGAATTGTCTGTATTCGACGTAATCAAAGATGTAAGGGGATTGGATAATTTTCGATCCTTTGTAAACAAACTCTGTAGTTTGTTCAACCAATCCCCTAAACAAACTCGTGCTTTACAAAATGCTCGTAGTCAACTTCGATTGCAGGTCTTCAAAATAGGGCGAGTTCTTGGAATTGTTTCAAACCAACTTTTATTCGACTAAAGAAAAGATATGAATGTCCAGAATTTATTTTGGATTTGGAACTAATGTGCGATATTCTCCAAGAACTGTCCTTATCGTCTACTGAACTCCAGTCTGGAACAATAACATTGCCAAGAGCTGAGCACCTGATTAACAGAAGGTTAAGAATTATTGAGAGTTTTAGGGATAATCCTGAAGAAAAAACTAGGTTAGCTAAAGAAGCCAAAAAAAGTAATGTTTGGAAACATTTCTCTGGTGCACGATGACAAAATTGTACCTCTCGAACAACAATTTCTTGAAAGTGTCGTTGATAGGATGAAATCAAGACTTTGTTCAGATTCCAACATCGAAAATGATGAACAGCTTAAAGACATTTCTATCCTAGATCCAACAAAAATAAATCCTGGTGACGTTCGCCATGAAGAAATGGAGGCAAGAAGAATACGTAGACGCTTTTATATTATCGAAATGGAAGCAATTCAAGGATTAAGGGGCTATACTGGAAATGTTGAAGTTGCACCTAAAAAATGAAATTCGGTGTTTAGAGCAATTTCTACACTCCCTTGCTCAACAGCTGAATGTGAACGCGGGTTCAGCCTAATGAACAACGTTATTACAGATTTACGTGCAACATTATCAATAAAAACGTGTCCAATTTAATGTTTATAAATTGCAACGGACCTCCAATGGAACAATTTAATCCAGAAAGATATGTGAAATCACGGCTTACACAAAATCGTCGTTCATCGTTCAAATAATGAAAACAACGATACAGATACGTCTCATCAATCCCTATAGAATGTATTTCTGTAAAAACAAAGGTGAGACTGAAGTTTAACATAATCTTAAAAATTATTACTGTTATTATTCTTATTATACTGTCTAAATTTGTTTATATGCAGATGCGATTATAAAGTCACGTTTTTTCATTTAATGTTTTGTATACATCTTTACATTTAGCGTTGAATGAAAACATTAGTTATTTAATTTTTTTTATGAAACCTTCCTTTATATTTTACTATTACGGTATATCCTCTGCTTTTTTTTTATTACTACAGCCCTGGAAGGAACACAGTATGTAATAAAAAAGATCACAAAAATAAATAAAAGTATGTAGAGAAAATTTTTAAACTCTCTCGAATGACAAGTCATTTCTAATGTGCAAAGCGGCATTCTAAACACAATACCACATTAAATAGATCAAGAAATCGAGAACATAGAAGAATTCGTTTTAATTTCTGCAAAACCTGTGCTTCTGGGGGGAAAAAACGAAAGACTATCATTTACGTAGCTTTGAGCGTAATCTTAGCTAATTGCCATTTGTAGAAGAGAAACAGTATGTAATAAAAAATATCACAAAACTAAATAAAAGTATGCAGAGAAAAGGAAGTGAGATAAAGAGGAAAGAAAGAATTGAGGCTGTTGACGTTGCTAAAGGAAACGAGGACGACAGAGGAAAAGAGGAGAATAAGTCAAACGAAAGGCATAAGGGGACGGAGGAGGGTAAGGAGGGGAGAGGGGGAGGGAGGGGGATATGTCGGAGAGGAGGAAATGGGGGGGACAGGCAGTAAACTAGATCGAGAAAGAAAAAGGGACTTAGAGAGGGACGCGTGTTTGAGCAACCGGGAGAGCGGAAAAGGATTGGAAGGTCAAAAGTGAACGCGTTTGAGAGGGGGAGAGGATGGTTGGTCGAGAATATAGGAATGGAAAAAGTGGAGTGTTTGAAGGGTATACAAGCGAGGATTCTAAGGGAGAGAGAGAGAGAGGGAAGGGAGAGAAAGCGAAGGGTGGAAGTAGAGAGAGAAGGGAAGGGAAGGAATAGAGAAGAGGAGGAGGGGGTAGTAATGGGAAGGGGGAAGATAGCCAAGTGGGGGAGCAGAGCAAAGATACGTAGTAATGTTAACGGTGAGAGTAGAACGACATTGCACTGAATAAAATGCTTCATAGCTGTGGTCGCAGCAGTTCAAGGCGTTCGCCATAGTTCGAAGTTATTTCGAAAACTAAAGTGTATTTTTAAATCCACGTCTCATCCTCAATGTTTCAGAATTATTCACGAGTGTAATTGCCGATAATTATTCTCGAGGGCGCTGATGTAGAGAGCGATCATATTCATTACTATGTATGGAGAAGACGCACAACACGACAGATATTTTTAACCTACTAAACCTAATAAGATGGTTTTTATTTTCACGAAGTTTATTATATTTATTCGATTCTCATGTGAATTCATGCAAGCCAAATAACGGGCAAATGAAATTAAACGGAGCATCATAAAAAGTTTTCCAACAGTAGAAAAAAATTTTTTTTTAGGAAATAGATAAACTTGTGAGGAAAAATGTCTTTTCATCTAAGGCTGGGCACCAGCGGGTCACACAGACGGCGTGCGATTGTTTTTACCTGGCGGGCGGAGGGATAAATGGGAAACGAAGATATAACGGTGTCCTAGGGAACGGTGCCATTCGCAAACTTCCTTCCTCCCTCCCTCCCTCCCTCACCCGCCCACCCACCGTTCCTTATTAATTTCACTCCTCTTGCTTCGCGTTTGGATTACTCGAGCAACTCTTTCTGCCATTTGTTTTGTTCTCATTTCGGATCTTTATTTCGGAAAATGGCTTGTTATTATCAGAGGAGAAAATGTCTCGTTTCTTTGTTTTTGCTCTCTAATGTGCCGACTTTATAAAACTTTTACCTCTCAAAATTTTTCTGGTAGCTATTTTCACCGAATTCTAAATTTGGAAAATGGATATGATTTGGAATCATTTTCAAAACAAGCTCGACTTCAATTGACGTAGCAGATAACTCCGATAGCCTTTGCTGTTACCATTACAATTACCTTCGTCGCTCTGATGCATGCGTAGGGAAAGTTCGATATATCATTTATAAATAAATTTATTTACTAATACATTCGATTAAAATTTTTATCTACTTGATTCATCCGATTTATTTAAAATATCGATATATCTGACTTGTCGATTCTAATCATCGATCGCTCGTGTCTCACTTCACCCTATGCCGCTCGGCCGCACAAATTTTTACGCTATAATTAATTTACCTCAGTGATTTTATTTACCTGAGAAAATGTTTCCGTTTGCCCGAGGATAATATCAAGCACCGGGGCGTGGTTAATCTTTTCGCATTTTATCGATCCATAAAGGTTATCGACATGGCGAGATATGATTTTTCTGGTTATTTTCGATGCTTCGCTGACGTAATTTCCATTTTAAATAAAAAACATACGTAAAAATATTAAAAAAGCATCTTTCCACACTCCAATTCTTCGTTCATTCTGCGCCGACCGTAAAATACCGTTGTTTCTGTAATTTCTATAATATGCTATTCTATATTGCATTTTAATCTCTCGATATATTCCGTGATCATTTTTTCATAATTTCTGTAGCAACTTACAACCTTTTTAAAACACGTCCAAATTCTGAAAAACTTGTACATAATATTTTAGCTGCAAACTATAAACTGCATTTTATCCTGCATATATACAAATTTTATTCCCGGTTTTGCTTTCTCAGAAACTGGTCGGCCTATTCTAGCAATAAAATTTAGTTGATATATTCGTATAATTAAACAAATGAGCCTCGATTTGTGGAAACACATATTCTAAATGCGAAAGAAAAAACTTAAAGATAATAAGATAAAGTGAATGTGTAAACTACCTACTTAAAAGTATGAAAAACTTTGTATCTTCCACTAAAAAGGTTTTTAACAAAACACGACCGGTTTTGCTACGATCGTAACGTCATCGGGTGACAGTTTGTAAACTAACTGTCCAATGAATTGGGAGGAAGAAAGTTGGGGAGGAAGAAAGAAAGCGAGGTGGAAAAGAAAGCGATTGGGTAGTGGTAGATGGAAGGGGGTGAGAAGGAAAGGGAAAATGAGAGACAAAAGTTACACAGTAGTATACACAAAAGGCAAACTTAGCAAAGGAGAGTGGTTTTGAAAAAGAAACTTAATTCCAAATTTGAAAGTTTCGTCATTTTTTCGTAAAAGTAGTAAAATAGAGATTATTTATCTATTTCATAAGGACGAAGCCAATTTCCTGTTACGATTGTAATTATTACTAAAATGTATATTTTAAGCGCTCTTTGCCATCAGTCAAACGAAGAGGGGGTACATTTCTGGCGTCGAATCCGGGACACTTATTCTGAGATTTTCGATCCATATCAGTCATACAAATATATGTATGTTTATTATATTTATTCGATGCTGAAGATAAATGGACAGATAGGGTGAAAAATGAGGAAGTACTACGAAGAATAGGAGAGAAGCGAACGATTATACACACTATCAGAAAGAGGAAGGCGATCTGGATTGGGCATTACCTGAGGAGAGAGAGTACATGATTAAAGAAGTGCTAGAAAGAAAACTGAATGGAAAAAGAGAAAGAGGTAGGAAAAGGTTTCGGCTAGTAGACGACTTGAAAGGGAAAGAGAGCTATCAAGACATGAAGAAAACTGCGGAAAATAGGAGTATATGGAGAACCAAGTTTAACCTAGAATAATCACGGACCTGTCAACGGTCAGACTACCTATGATGATGATGAAATATCAAGATCTACCGTTCGATTTTATAATTCAATGTGGAGCATCTAATTTAGTCGTTTAACCCAGAGGTGTCTATAATGGCGAAGAATGGCGATTGGCTAATTTTACGTCGAGAAGATTAGTCATGTGCAGGTGTTTCAACGTTTCCGTGATTTGCTTTGTAATACAAATGTTTTATGCTATGATAAAACATATTGAAAACTTACTGAACGAGAAGATAATAATATCGAACTATCGGGATATTATAAACTTGGAAACAACGTGGTTGAAGAGATCCGATAGTTACGCGACTTTACCCAATCCAAAATCACTCGATCGAGATACGTACTTCATTGGTCGAAAACATTTTCACTGAGGCCGAAATCCCATAGGCTAAAGGGAAACTTGGAGCCGCAGAGCTAAAAAGGACTTTCGCAACGATTCAGAATAAACAAGGTAAGAAATGTACAGCGTATCACAAATGGGCGTTTCGTGCAATGGAATATTTGTAAGAAATGATATACATGTACATACGCAAAGGAAAAACGTTTTAAAGTTCTTTTCTTCGGCATAAATGATTCATTTTATTCACATTAAAAAATATTGCATGCACACGTAAGGAAATTAAATGTATTTTTATAACATTATGTTAGCAACGATGATGAAGTAACCATGCAGGAAATTTTCCAAAGTCAACTGGAATTCTTGTTTGATTTTTCTTGATAAAGACTACTCCTACGAAAAAATGTACGGGAAAAGAAATACTCTAATTTACCAGTTCTACAAGTTTAATTTGAAAAATATTTGGATATGACCAATACTTTACGAAATATGACGGAAGGTTCATTATTTGTCACCAGTAAAGTGGTACCCCTGATTGGCTTACGTGATTTAGTTTTGCGATTTTCTTATTATCTTTGAATGTAAGTCTTTAGTATCAAATTTCATGAAAATCCACTCGGTAGAAGCCGAGGACGAACATGCGGGCGGACGAACGGACGGATAGACTGACGCTAATAGGCACTTATGTATGCTGGAGGCCTAAAAACTGACCCTTTAGATCACGTAAAAACGAGCACCGAGTTACCAAGTAATCGCTGTCGATAATGCTGACTCTAGGGCAGTGGTGAGCTGCGATTAAAAAGAGATATAACACAAATGTATATAATATACATTCAAGTTACTACAGCAAAATACACTTGATATTCAGTTGTTTAGCCCTTAAAACTTAATTTAGAGTTGATTTTCACTGTTATGATACGTCAGACTCTCTATTTAACGTCCGATTCAAAGTCTGATCTGGTCCGCCGAAGCATCGACAAATTGCATTGTGGCCCGCAGAGGAATTTTCAACCACCGATGCGGCCCGCCACCTAGAAAAGGTTGTCCACCGCTGCTGTAGGTTTTGTTCATGAGACAATCGAATGGCGGACTGATGTAGCAAAAGAATGGGACCAAATGACAGTGGATTTGAATTCGGAAGGAATGTCGTGGCGAAGCCTAATTGCGGAAGCGGTCGAATTTCTCACGATGCAAGCCAAATATTCATAGCAGGAGACGATGTTTGCATAAAGACGGCTACAGGTGGAAGCCGGGAGCATTATGATTTAAGCGAGAAAAGGGTTCGACGGAAAGGGTTTTGAGAATAAAGAATTGCGGAATTAGAAATACAAGCGAAATGCGAGAAAAATTCCAGTCGATTGATTTAGGAATCGGGAAGGAGAGACGCTTACGGCCACATTCTAGTCTATAAAGGTTGTGTTTTTGAAGCGTTAATTCATAATCACGAATTTATATGGCTCTTTAAACAATACAATGCTTTCGCTAGAATTTTTAGCGAATATTGGCTACGTTAAGGTTTTTCTTAGGAATATAAATTACATTGCGTTTGGCCGTTGACTTTGAAGATGGCTTTGATGGAGCGTCGACCGGGTAGTATGAATTTCGCAGTTAGCCCAGTTAGTGTTATATCAAACCATCCAGAATGCCTCAAACATCACGAGCTAGTAAATGCGTTTAATTATAAGCTCTATGAGAGAATCGGAAACACAGAATTTTGGAAGGGTGATGTTTCGTTTTCTGCGGGAAAAGCTTTCGATTACAGGAGTGAATAACAATAACGGAAGCGTTTCATCCACGACTACTCAGTCGTTATGCAGAGCATACTGTGATGGGAGGCCGTTGCGGCTTTTAATGGCTTTTGGCGAGCGGTAGATAGACACACTAGAATTGCCGTGCGACGGAGGTGTTTGTTTAGGGCGAGAAATAAGGACGCAGTTTGGCGCGAAGAACAGGAGGAAGAGGTGCTCTTGTCACATATCCGCTGCCCCCCTCCCCCACCCCATCTGACGGCAGGAGGAAGAGATGATACCTTTCCTACGCACCCCTAAAACGGACCCTCGTCCTGTTGCGTACGTTAATGCGACTCCTAGTAATTACCCCTCCGCCGCCCCGATTCCACTAGCCTCCGCTCTCCCTCCTCTTCCTCCACCCACTCCCCTCCATATCTCCTCACCATTCTTCCGATTTTCAACTTGCATCCTGGCACTCACCTTTCACTTGCCGCTCACGCATTCGTCACTTGTCCCTTTTCCTTTTGTCACCGTCTTCTTTCTCTCTCTCGTACACATTTCATTCCGCAGAGATTTCGCGAATGAATTTTCTGCGAACGAAAATCTCTCCGGACCGATTTTTGTTAAATTTTATTACTTAGAAAGTGTTTCAAGTTTAATTTAAATTTATAGTTTCTAAAATATCAAGGGCGATGATAAACATTCGCGTCTCTCTTCTGCTACATCTCTGTTAATAACTCTGCATCCTTAATTGGACGGTAATATCGTACCTCCCACCCTCCCTCTTTAAGTTTTAATCTACTCTATTCTTGTAACTCCTTCCCCCCCCCCCCGCCACCTATTCTCATTATTAACCCCCGCTCGGTCCTTTATATGCTCTTATTTCCAACACTTTCTGCCTCTTACTTTTTTATCTCTCTCTCCATGATGGACATTTCTCAATCGAGCAGTTTCTTCTTCCTCCTCTATCCTCTCCTCCTTTATCCTCCTTTATCCTCGCCTCCTCTATGCCCTCTTCCTATAGACTCTCCTCCTATTCCCTCCTTTGCTATACCCCTCCTATACCCCTCCTATACCCCTCCTATACCCCTCCTATACCCTTCCTATACCCTTCCTATACCCCTCCTAAACCCTTCCTATACCCCCTCCTTAATCCTCTCCTCCCATAACCCCTCTTCCCTTTTCCACCACCTCCAGTAGGTACACATCCTGCTTAATACGCTTCTTCGGATAAATAATTAACAAAACTGTTTCCCCCTCCTCGCAATTCTCTTCATCCACTATAGTTTCCGTAGATACGGCAGGGCAAAACCGTTATCCGTTATCTGACATTTATTTTTACACAAACGTGTAGTCATACGGACTAATTTCACGAGAATCTTTTCTTGCAGTTGAATTTCTCAGGGGCCAGATAGACGCGACAGAAGAAATGATTCCTTATTACTTGGTCGGAGTTATTTTCCGTCAAATGCGACGGCGTCTTACCAACTCCCATTCTCCCTTTCTCTCTCTCTCCCTCTCTTTCTCTTCCTTCCTCTCCCCCTTCCATTCTCTTCATTCTCTCCATCCCTTTCTCCCCCTTCTTCTTCCCACGTCTCATTTCCCCTTTCTCTCTCTCTCGCTCTCTCTCATTCTTCCTTTCTTCCTCCGGCACTTTCTCTCTCACCCCATTCTCCCTCATTCGCTCCTTTTCAATTTCCCGTCATATATATATATATATATAGCTATTTTTCTCAGTGTGAAATATAGGAAATTTTAAATACAGAAATAAAAAAACGAACTCTTGCTCAACAAAACACTAACATAAGACTTGGAGTCGAACCTGGGTCTTTTTTCTTCATTGACTTTTAATTCGCGATTGAGACATTCCTGCTACATTTCAGTTTTCTATCTTGTCGGAAAGGCTGTTTTAAAAAGCGTTACGCGTAGTGAGGGAAAAAGCATTTTATTTGGAGAATAACCATATAGGCTGTTATTATAATTTAGATTGTTTTCATTAATTTCCATCTAAATTTACAAGTTTTTGTTTATTTTTATTTTATCATACGATCTGACAAGAGGCAATAATTAAAAAAATGCGACCTTTGTGAGTTAACATGTATGACACATGCTAGACATCAAATTTTGGAAAATCCTTAATAACTACAATAATTATGCTTCGGAATTATTTTATTTTGAGACCCTTTTTTCTCAAAACACAATGTTTCATTTTAAGAATTTAAAAATAAATTCTACTATATCTTATCTTCTTTTAATCTACTTTTCTTTTCATATTCTGTTATTTTTGATCAATTACCTACAATAATAATTTCAGCTCTATTTTCTTTGTTATTATCATTTATAAATGAGCCCATATGGACAGGATCCCATTCATCGGATATCATTGGGTTTTTGCATTATAAATGTAAATGATAAATCTTTAATTTTTATTTAAAGAAAAATGGGAAAGAGAGGAAAGCACAATATGACATTTTGATTTTATTTTAAAAACTTAATATTTTCCAATAAAGACAAACTGTCGAGTTAGAAATATCTCTATAATATTAATTTTTGGATGTGGCATAGCTACTATGATGAAAATATTCAGTTCTTTGTCTATTATATGCGTAATTAGAAAAAATTGAAGAAGAAAAAAATTAGCATTAGAGATTTTCCGAGTCTACAATTTTTGTATAGAATCAGAAATCATAAATCGAGTGATAGCTCGCAAAGTGGGGAGCATACAATGATTCATCGCAAATAAAAAGTAATCTGGAACCTTATCTACACCTTTAAACGAAACGTAAGGTATTCTCTGTGTTTTCTATTAAAGAAAATTCATTCGCAGTTTTGGAAGACGTTTTTTTTAGCTTGAGGTTGAGAGAAGTGAACGTTAAAAGTTCGAAGTCGTTTCTTCGTTAGACCAGGCACGATTCGTGAACAAAGCCATCGTATTAAAATGTTTACTTGCATTTAAACGTTTAATGAGGAAATTGGCGGCACATTTCCAAGTTCTAAAATTTAATTTTGTGCAAATGTAATTCTTTGCAATTTTATCAACCGAGGGAATAACGAAAAGTTTAAAACCGAATTGCAGGTTCCACTTAGAAGCGATATTTCGTAAACATAAAGTGGGTACAGAATGTATATCGAGTTCCGAATTAAAAGGCAGCAAACTGCGAAGAGGGAAGTTTTCCAGTAATTCTAAGCCGCGCGCATAAGATTTATTTTTCCGAAATTCCATTCCGAGGCCCTTTTTCAGACGCCGCCCTCTCCACCTCACCCCGTTCTGTGTTTTTTTTATTTCCTCGAGAGCAAAATTGGATTTCGTCGGAGACAACAGCCGTAGGTGAATTTCGAGATTTTTTCGTTCCCTCTAATGATGTCAATTTTCAGCCTCGGAGATTTATGGTCGCTTATTATTATTTATGCAAGAGAAGCAGTAAAAAATGTTTCGTAATGTGGACGGAAGGGATTCACGTGTCCCAAATGATGGCTCTTCAAAAGGATTTTTAATGTCCTGAACGGATAAAAGTCTTGCTTCCCTGGATTTAAATTCTGTCTAAGTGGGGAAAGATTAGCTGACGAAGTTCGAAAAAACTTGCGAGCAAACCATTTTTAGTGCGTTTGCGTGAGCAAGTAAAAAAAATTTGGCTCCAGACTGCAAGGTTTCCAAATCAATTTACGAATTTCATCATTAAATTACAGCAATACACCGTTGAAGAGACATTTACTTTTGGGAAGAAGAAAGCCATTTCAAATTTTGCCATTGGCGGTAATGTGTCCATTTGTCGTTTTCTGTAGATTAGTAATACATTAGTTTGGCGGATAGCTATGCGATATAAATATTTTAGCAAAATATTTCGTAGTGGAAAATCAGTCTTATTAGTTGGATATCACTGTCATCATAGGTACTGTGTACGTAGACAGGCCCGTGATTAATTCAACTTGGTTCTCCGTATACTCCTATTTTCCGCAGTTTTCTTATGTCTTGATAGCTCTTTTTCCCTTTCAAGTCGTCTGTCAGCTGAAATCTTTTCCTACCTCTTTCTCTTTTTCCATCCAGTCTTCCTTCTAGTACATCTTTAATCATGCACTCTCTCATCAGGTAATGTCCAATCCAGTTCGCCTTCCTCTTTCTGATAGTCTGTATAATCGTTCGCTTCTCTCCTATTCTTCGTAGTACTTCCTCGTTTTTCACCATGTCTGTCCATTTAATCTTCAGCATTCTTCTCCATGTCCATGTTTCTGCCCCATACAAATCTATACTCCGTGAATAGCATGGTATCACTTAGCGACGTATTTGACATACATTCAGACGAAAAATAAAAATATCTCTTCATCTATCGGTTTTATGACAAGATTGTTTCAAACAAAACTTTTATAAAATTACATTCTCTACAATGTCAATGATAACAGTTACTTAATTTAAATACGTTTTTAAGGATGTATTTAGAAAAAAAAACGAAAAATGCCAAGAATAAACCTCCATTACAAGTTGACCAGTTTCTGTTAAAATTTTCCTTTAATCCTTTATATAATTTTACAAATGTCCGTCCGTCCGCCTGTCCTCATTTGTATCTCGAGAACCGTTCGTCGTAGAGATATGCTTTTAACAGCGTTTTGTTTCTACTGGATAGGAGGTCCCAGGAAAACTATTTTCATTTTCATATAGACCCGAGTTCGAATCCAAGAAACAATTATATTTTCACATTAGTTTACCCGGGATTTTTGATTTTTCAGAATGCTAGGTTTTTTTTCCTTCATTCATCAAAATACCTAAATATGGACAGATTTTCTTCGTTTTTGCTTCATTCGACGGATAAAATTGTACACTATCTTATTCTTGCAATGTTCTCATTCGTACTCGTTGCCTCCGGTTCAATTAATGTCAATTAAACCTTCAAATAGGTGAAAGAATATCGTTATTCGCTTCGCACTTTTGTTTAAGCATCGAAATTATTGCTGTAGCAACGTCAAATTTTATAGATAGCAACGTAAATATTTTGGATAATTATTCACTTAACTGCGTATGGGAAGCGTTTCTAAAGATTTCATTAAAGCAGTTGAATCTTCATTTCAACGTCTGAATGCTGGAATATTACCTTTTTGTAAGTAGAACCATTATATTATATATCTATAATGATTACTAGCAGCCCGTTGCAGCTATGCTTGCAAATAATCTAAATAGTTCGACCCTAGGTTAGATGTTCCCTATTCATTTGACGTGTTTCCCTATTTCTTTGTCTTTCTTGTACTCTCCGCTCCTCATCTTCACGGGCAATTTTATGAGCGGCCGCATCTCTTTCTCTCTCTTTCCTACAATACTCTTCCTTTGATCTCTGGCTCATCTTCCTTTCTCTGGCAGCTGTAGCTGGGCTAATAGCTCTCCTTTTTTAAATTTTCTGCGATTTTACAGCAATATATTAGAACAGTTACGTGTTCGCAATGTCACAGAGTTACTCAGTGCTAGTTTAATATCGCAGTATATTGAAAGGGGAAAAATTTTTAATTCTACCTTACCTTTGTTCCAATGATTATATCGGTGCACCCTTATAGACGAACTCACAAACAGTTGCTTTCCTTCAAGTGTCTATCAGCGACTGCTTTTACGTCAATGCAAGCGTTTATTTAGATTATCTATGAAGAGAAGATAACAATAACGTTCTTTCTTTCGTCTCTTTGAAGGTTTAATTGGCCTTAAATGAATCGGAGGCAACAATGAGTTTCCTTGGCAACGCCCGGAACGAGTACGAAAAATCCGCAAAATTTTGAGGAAGAATGCGTATTTTTGAAAACTTCGACCGCATAACGTGTAAGCATCGCAAGAATAAGATAGTATAGAGCTTTAGCCGTCGAATAAAGCAAAAAAGAAGAAAATCGGTCCATATTTACGTATTTTAATGCATGAAGGAAAAAAACTTGCACTCTGAAAAATCGAAAATCCCGTGTAAGCTTTTCCCAAATAGAATTGTCTACTGGATTCGAACCCGGGCCACTTCAGCTAACGAAAATATTTTTTCAGGGACCTCATAGCCAGTAGAAACAAAACACCGTTTACCGCATACCTTACGACGAATGGTTCTCGAGAAATACACCGACATAATTACGCGAGGCTTCATACGCACTGACGGACGGACGGACGCAGCTTCACTACGCGCATAATATATAGGATAACGCAAATAGACTCACGCATAAATTTAAATTAGATGAGAATAGGGACATACGTTATTTTTTAAACACATTACATAGTTATCTTCTCTTCGTCGATAATCTAAATAAACGGCTGCATTGATATATAAAAATGAAAGGACATATACATACTTCAATAAAAAGAACCAAATAAAATTAAAAACATAAAAGTTCACGATCAGTTACTGTGTAGCATTAATTTTCTCTCTAATATGAATTTTCAAATGCAGATTGCTGGCTGACATAGCCAGCAAATTTTTAGAAATTGTTGTTTAATTTTATTTTAGTTGGATGTTCAAATTGCTGATCGTTGCCACCAGGCCAGTTGCCTACTTGTAAGCCCGTTTCCCACGACGCGTGGCTCGGCGAGCTTTTCGAAAAACTCGCCGAGCCACGCGTCGTGGGAACAGGGTGGCTCGGGATGGCTCGGCTCGGCCTTCACGTAATTTGTCGCTAAATGGACGCGAGTCAAAGTGACGAGCCGGACGAGCGCGCGTAGGCTCGCCTGTTTTCGTACGTGTTTTCTAACATGTTCCAACGTGGCTCGGACATTCAGTTTCGTTTTGGCTGTCGAGAGTGAAGGTTGATTTTCGCAATTTCGAAATGGAGTGGTCCAATGATTTGGTTCTTGAGTTTTTGAAACTTTACCAAAGTGAACCTTCCATATGGAATCCAACAGAACCCCTGCACAAGGATCGCAATGCAGTACATGATGCTTGGAAAATGATTGAGACCAGTTTAAGCGTCAAATTTCCTATTAAAGAGTTAAAGGAAAAAAACGATTCACTCATGGCTACTTATCGAAAACTAGCAGGCAAAGAGAAGGCCAGCAAAAGGACAGGCAGCGGCACTAACGAGGTTTTTAAAACAGAATGGTCTGCTTATGAAATCATGGCAAAGTTTCTTGACGGAACTTATACACCCAATAAAACAGCAGATTCAGTGGTATGTTTTAGAAATTTTTATTTTATTTCTGCAATTTCTGCTTTTTTTTCAAAAATTCACCGCTTAATATCACAAAAACTGCAGCACAAGCAGCGATCCGTTCTCGTTCACTCTTCATTTTCAACTGACAAGCAGCTCGTCGAGTATGTTCGAGCCAATCGGGACTTGCCACATCACGCGTCGTGGGAACAGTCAATAATCGCCTACTCGCGATATTCCGAACTTTGACGAGCATTCGCGTGCTCGCCAAGCCACGCGTCGAGGGAAAGGGGCTTAACGTATTATTAAACTGTATTAAAACTGTATAATAAATTGTCAATACGCTCACACACCGTGCCCTCAGCGAGATTCGAACCCGCGAACCTTACCGGGGACATGCATTAGTAGAGTTAAAAGTGAATTATTGAGACCAACTTATTTTACACACTTATTAATATTTTATAACTTAATTTAAAAAACCGCGCAAACATTGCGCGGGTACAGCTAGTTACTAATACAATTCGCATTATAAAGTTTTGTGCTGATTTGATTAAAAGTTTTTGAGTTTGAACATTCTATCAGATACATAGACATCATGAAAAAAATAGTCAAAACGTACTCACGGGACCTCAAAACGTGTCCTTTGCTTGAAATCTCGAATTCGATATTTTTTCACGAATACAATACTTTCTTCTATACTACGTATGGAGAACGTAAAAATGTTTCAGTTTCCTTAAAAAATGTAAATTTATATTTACATTTTTTAAGGAAACTGAAACATTTTTACGAGATGGTAACTTTGGAGGGTGTTTGGATAATTAAAGAAGTAGACACAAATGAAGAAATGGATAATTAAAGTGAACACACATGAAGAAATTTCATAGAAGAGAACGAGATGGAGAAGAAATAAAGCAGAGTATGAAAATGCCCATCGAATTTTGCAATTGTGTCCTATTATCAGGTTCATTAGGCAAGGGAAGCTTTTTTTTTTTAGAAGAATGCGTTAAAAAGTGATTTGTTAATTTACACGTTTAACGCCAGAGTCATCTCCACCGCTATATTTTAGTAAGTCTCTCTGTCTCTTCCTTTATGCACGCCCACATTTCTCAACCGATTCATACCAAATTTTGATTTATTGTAGCGGACACAAAGAGAAATGTCAAGGCGAGGTTTATGTGTTTGTCCGTCCGCTTGATTCAAAATAGCGGCCTTCCTTTATGCACGACCACATTTCTCAACAGATTACAACCAAATTTGGCACTTTAATAGAGGACAAGAATGGGAAAGCCAGCAAGGGATTTAGTTTTCGTCTGCCTGTTTGATTCAAAATGGCGGCCGATTTAAACATTAAACTACGCGTTTTCCCGAGTCCTTATTTTTATTCGAATCAATTTTGGTGCAATTTAGGAGGGCTCCCAGGAATAATTCATACGCGGTTTTAGTTTCCCTCTGCCCGTTTTATTCAAAACGGCGGTCGATTGAATTCTTAAATGCCACGTATCATCTAGAATTCCGATCGGATTTTAACAAGATTTCCCCGGGAAACGCCGAGTATTTCTGTTAGCGTGATACATTTCAAAGAGATTATTTTCAATTCATACTGGCGACATCAAGCCGACCGAGTCATTTCTTCAATATGAATACATCCGGTGCGGACAGTGACTTAGTTAGAAACCAATAGTTGTGATAAGATTAACCGGTGGAAGTTCGAAGAAAAGAGGATTATCTTTCATACAGTTCCAGGAGCGTAGGTCGACAGCTTATTCTAAACTGCAAAATTTATTTTGATTGCCATTCAATTACGAATGACTGACAGCAGCTAGGTTGTCGACGTGAATACGACCAATCAGAAGTACTTAACCCGAGTTCTCAACCTTTCCATCAAATTAATGACCACGGGCAAAATTGCTCGTCGAGCCCTTGAGCCTAAAGAAAACTTCCATAAATAAATAAGAAATAATACTTCCCGCTATCGGCATGCGCAACGGAAACGAAGGGAGGGAGTGATTTATTTTAAACTTATTCCGTTTTAATTTTAATACATTTCATCGGACGGAAGATAGGAGACAGGAGATGGGCGGGGGAGCGGGGAGGGGGCCATCAGCCGACATCAATCACCGACTTGACTGATGGGCAAATTATGCAAATGCGCGTCCAGATGGGAAAAATCGATCAGGGGGGGGGAGGGGGAGAAGGCGGAGGGGGAAAAATACTTTTTCGGCCTTTTTTCCCGCCTGTTCCACGCCAAGAAGGAGTGGACGAAGATAGGAGAAAGGGGGAGAGAGAGGGAGAGAAGAGAAAGAAAGAAAGCGGAAAAAGAGTTCGTCGCCTCTAACGCTAGAGAGAGCCACTGGCGCACACGCGCACCGCTATCAAAGGGCGAGGATGGGGGCGGTCCTTGATTGACGAGCTACGGCAACGAATTTCCAATCTCTGTGAAAAAGGGAGGGAAGATGGAGTGCGGAGGCAACGGGGAGGGAGTGAGGAGGGGAGATAGGGAGAGAAAGAAAATGAGAGGGGAGGGAGAGAGAGAGAGAGAGAAGGAGGAGAGATAGAGAAAGGGCGGGATAGAGAGAGATAGGGAGTGGTGGTAATTTCTTTAATAATGAAGGAGCGATATTTACAATCAACGATATTTTTAACTTTCTTCAGGAAAGGGAAAACGTTTCCATTCTCGTATAGATAGCGGAAGAACAGTTGAAAGGGAAAATTGAAAGTGAGGACGCGAGGGATAGGAAAAGAATCCGCCATGTAATTTATTCCTCTTTCGCCCTATCGGAGGGCCGATTGTACGTTCTCTCGGCACACCACTATATTCGGAACTGCTTCTTCACAATCAGTTTCCTCTCTCTGCGTTTTTTATGGTGATTGGTTTAAGGAGGAGGATAATTTAGCTTCATTTGTGTGTTATCTGTAATAAATAGCGTTTTCTTCCGATGGAGGAAACAGGAGAATGATTTATAGTCTGATTGTGAGGCACTTGTAGAGGCGATTTTAGTTCGGAAGTTTGGCGTGAAGATAGCCCACTAAATAATACCGCCGGAAAAATCCGAAATTACAAATATTTTCCTCTAGAGCAGGGATGGCCAACTCAAAATTACCCAAGGACCATTATTTTTCCGAAATTTACAGGCAGGCGGGCGAGGTTTTATAAATATATCTCATACAAATAAAAATGCACTGACGCAAAATAATTTCTTTATTATTATGTTATATCGTGATGGCATGCAAACATATAATAGGTATTTTCTAGTATGTGATATGGTTATAATATGAGAAAACAAACGATTAGACACATTCAGCGTACTTTTTGACACAGGCGGCGAGCCTGACCGAAGGGCCCAGCGGGCCGGATGCGGGCCGCCAGTTAGCCATCTGTGGTCTAGAGAGCTGTTTCTATGCCTTATTGGTTCACATCTACCCCAAATTGGAATATAATGGAAATTAGTGCGTCGCTTTATAACAGGGGTCAGCAACCTACGGCCCGCGGGCCCCGTGCGGCCCCCAAGAGCGTTTTATGCAACCCGCGAAGCCATGTTCAATAAGTGATCGGTATAATTTAACACAGTCAATTCCGTATTTTTTCAGTGAAATTATGTTCTCAAAACCCATTCGGTGGAGTTTTAACGCTATTAAAATATTTAGAATTTGTTTTCACTATTATGAGACCGCAAAATCTCCAGGTAACTTCTGATTTAAACTCCCATACGGTCCGCCGAAGCTCTCGCGATTTTCAGTGCGGCCCTCCGAAGCATTCAGAACAACTAATGCGGCCCGCCATATTGAAAAGGTTGCCGACTCCTGCTTTATAAAATTTCTTTTTGAATGTGTTAAAAATTAAGATAAAAAAATCTGATGTGACTAACACATGATTTTCTCAATACTTCCGGTATTCTTATTTCTTTAAATATCTACATGTCTCGATACTTGTTTATCATAGATTCTCTGGCCGTATTCGGCCCTCTGCCCTATCCATTACGTGCAACATATATGATCGTAATGTAGTTAGCGTTTTTCGCGTTTCGAACTCGTGGCGCTGAAATGGAACAAGCTAGGGATGTACTCATCGCAAATTCAGACGAAAAATCGATTTTTAATCTGAAACTTTCGATTTTATGAAAAACTGTTTAAAAAAAAACTTGTAGAAAATTCTATTATATACAACTTTTGTAATAGCATATATACCTACAGTGGCGGGTTACCGCACAGGCACATGAGGCGCCTGGGGCCTCGACACTCATGGGGGCCACAAAACAGTCAAAACTCGATTTTGTTCAACATTTTATTTAGTAAAATATTTCACAATCAGTATAATCTACTGCTTGCATACACATCTCGTGTTTTTACTTAGGTTTGTTACAATGTAACATCCCTCGCGTCATTCGAAAGCACATCTCACAGTTATAATTCATTTTTGTTTATTTTTCAACATGTGCAAGTTTATATAATAAATATTAAATTTCATATTTATGCATTTCTGTAATTCAATTTATTTAACCTGCTGCACAAATTTTTTCCATTCGTACGTTGTAAAATATTTTGCAGATTGAGTACCTCCCTCCCGATCAGTTGGGGGTCTCCCGATTTTTTAATCCGCCACTGAATGTATGTATATTTAGGTAAATTGATTTTTAAAGGAGCTATTTGAAAAAAAAACGGAAAACGACTCGAATAAACATCCACTTCCGGTGGACCAATTTCAGCCAAAACCTTTTAAATCTTTATTTACTAATAAAAATCTTAAGTATAACGTTTTGTGCTGATCTGATTATTAGTTTTTGAGTTAAAAACGTGTTCTAGGGATCTCAAAACGTGTGTTTGCGTTGAAATCTCGAATCTCTTCATGAAAACAATACTTACTCTATACTACGTATATGGAGAAAGTAAAAAGGGATTTGAGCAGTTTTGTAACTGAGAATAGAAGTCTAATTTTTTTCACATCATCGCTAACATTTATTTTTAATCGGAAAAAGGAAATCTGAACCTTGAAATATAGCGACCACCGTGGAAAGCAATCCAATGCTTTAAAATGAGAATTAATATTCCAATGTATTAATTTCGTAGCGTCCCAGCGTGTTTCTCGTGCCATGGCCGGCCGTCAGGAAAAAAAAGCTTATACACGCCCAAGGCGCCCTTCAGATACGCAAAAGTTCGGTAACGGTTAATTCGTCTTTTTGATCTAAAGGGTAAAATCCTCTGTTCTCTAAATCGCTCAGGTTGAAATTCAGGAACCTTTATTTTTTTCCACTATCACTGGAAATTGTGCCTGTTTTCGACAAGAATAAATTCCAAATTCCATGAAAACATGCATTGTCGCCTCGTTTGTTAGTTCGGTGCATTGATGTAGGAAGATTTTGTTGTAGTTTGTCAATTCTTCGATAGGAGGTCAAAAGAGCAAAAGTGTAAAACTGACATTTTTCAGGATAATTTTGTTAAAAATCCTGCAAATCAGATAAAAAGATAAGAGCTTTATCACACATTAAGAGATGAATGAGACTGACTTATGCCCTTTATACCGGTTGAAAACATTCAATTATCTCTAATAGAAACAACCCAAGCAAATACTAAAAAAAGAACTTGTGCCATTTTGAACGACCACCTATGAGTTGACGTGCATAAGTTAGTCTTTGCTATGTTTAAATGATAATCAGTAATTTGTTGTTTTTATTTTGAACGGTATTTATGTGTTGCGTTGTCGTCCAAAGGTGGAGATCTGGAATAATTTGAAAATAGATGTTTAAATATTTTATAACAAATATTAATATTTAATTTGTAATATTCTGTAAATGTTGACATTGAGTGGGGGATTTGTTTATTAAAATTGCTCTTTTGAATTAGTGCCGAGCTATGGTGTAAATATGGACTTAATTTGATTTATATGCTACGTAAAAGTTTATCCACTGTCATTAATATAAAAATCTTTATTGTTACCGAGATATTTGAGTAAAATCGTAACATTATTGAAATGAAGATGCTTTCTCATTCGGCTATTTGCTGTATACTTCTAAAATTCTATAAACCTACGGAAAATTAAATTAAATTTTTACAAAAAAATGAACTCCTTAAGGGCAGGCCGTGTCCGTTCGTCCGTCCGTATGGTTATATTTGAACTGATTATTATAAAATTTGGCACTTAGGGCTTTTTTGCTATGAAAATGAGAACATGACATAACTACACTCGTAGTTCACATAACGTAGTCAGGAGTGCCACTTTACTGAGAATTAAAAATGAACTTTCCGCCATATATCGTAAATTATTATTTATTCCCGAATTCTTGGTCATTCTGCTTTTAGAACGCGTATACATTTACAGTATTCGAATTTTCTCCAAAACAAACCTGTATATTCCCTTAGTTCTCGATTTATTCGCCGAAAAAATCCAGTTTATTCCGTATTTCTTGGTCATTTTGCCTCTTCTCCGCTTTTATTCCTGCAATTATCAATTTCGCTGCCAAAATTCATTCAAGAATATCTCAGCTGTCCACCGGATAATACCCGTTAACAATATATATATATATTTATTTTATGCAAATGTTTCCAATAACTCCGAATTAAATTCATTTCATTACATTTATTTCTGCGTATTTTGTCTGAAAATTTATAATTCTCTCGACTATTGCCAATTTCTCCGAATAAATTTGCGTTCATTGCTTTAACTCAATGGAAAATTTTCGAAAAACCTTAATTTATTGCGACTAATTTCAACAACTTCCAATAAAATGTCATTCGTTCCATTTATGCGAGTGTTATTTGCCAGGTGATTTTTATTTTTTACACAATTATTGCCAATAAAATCGACTGAAATCGCGTTTATTACTTTAGATCTTGCTTATTTGCTTAGTGCTCATCCTTCGCGGCAATTTCCAATAACTCCGAATAAAAACAAATTTTATTATCCTTATTCGAGAATATTTTGTGAGGCGATGCCTACTTTTCTTTATTAATTTCACTTAATCTGATTGAAATCGTGCTCATTCCTTTTATTCCATCGTTGTTACCGTTTTATTTTTCACAAATATCCGCTTATGATTTCTCTTTTCTCCGTCTACAGATCTGATGGTTGAATCATCATAAACGAAAGAACTTATTTCGCCAATCAATTCAGTATTCTTTATCGCATTGCACGTTTTCTTGGTTTGAATATTTTTGGAAAAACCGCCGCTGCTTCTACAACTCTTTAATTACTTATTTTGTTTAAATTAGTCTACGGGGTGTATTTTATTTTATTTTCGTGCCAAACAACGTCTGGCCCATTTTTAGTCATTGGAATATCAGTGAATACTATCCTATTCCTGTATAGCTTGCGATGGCCTATCTCGAATACAGGAGGTGGATTTTATTTATAGAATGGCATTTTGTTCACCTCAGCTGATGGACCTCTTTTTCCACTTTGTTATGTCGTCTCGCTTAGACTGATGGGACCAAAATAGAGATTAGTCGAGCGATGCTTTCGTCGTCTATCTGCAGCTGCCTCTTGGTCCTTCAGCATGCGCTTTCGACAAGAGCACGTAGACACCACCAGAATGGCCACCATAAATACTTCCGTTTTGGAAACAAATGTTACATTTTGTATGCCAAATGGTCGATGCTTATGCTTCAGTAAAACTTTCATCAGCTGAGATGGATATCGCCCATTAATTTTTTCCATTCAACTGTTAATCTTTTTGGGAATTCGTTATGTTAAAATCCGATTAAGATTAAGTGGTGTGATAGATTTATATGAATCAATCTCTGTCTGATGTATTTCACTGGTTATAGATTTTTGGAAGAGGAATTTTTTCCTTGAATCAGGGCGCGCCGAGAATCTGGGAAGAGGTTCATCGAAATCGAGCACAGCTCCTATGAATTCATAAAAACATCTTTATTAAGAGAATTACTTGAATTAAAATTTCATGTTGGACCACGTAAAGCTCATCTGGTTATTATAGAATTTCAGTTTGTTAATTGCTAAAGTGCTGTATTCTGTTTTTTATCTTTTCAGATTTTTCTAAATTATTGACTTAATCATCATTTGATTAAATTAATTAATGCGTATGTAATGCAATTAAACTTCAAAGAAGTGCAAACGTAAACATACCACCAGCGAATCCTATAACCAGCGCGTGCGTTCATTTTGAAGTTTCCTATCTTTGACAGACTCTTGGGGAATTATAATTACTAAAAACTCGCTATAGGAATGACGCTGTATCACTAAATAAGATGTTAAATTTCAATTAGAGGAAGATAAAACGTTTTACTCATTGACTTATTCAAGACTTGAAAACTTTAGTAATTATGTCGGGAGTGGTATGGCTTCTAGAATGGGAATTAGAAAGAGGTTCTCTCAATATCTAAGGACAAAGTCTCTCTCGATATTAAATGCCTCTAATTGAAGCTCCTCTCTCCAGGATCTCTACAAAGGATGAAGCTATTGCGTTCCTCAATGATCCCACGCGACATAGTTGCGCCAGGCCATGCGTTTAGTAAACGCAGTTTTTTAATGTTTTAATGGCCATCCTGCCTCACTGATACGACTATTCTAAAAAAATGTTAATTAAAGTTTTAGAACCTTTGAAGGATCTTATTTTGCTATTTATGAATTTTGTCTGCGATAAATCTGACGGACAAAACTTCATTCTCAGGAAAATATTTGACGCAAGGTTGCTCCTCTTTTCGGTGGGCATCGGTCTTAATGATGCATTTGTTTCTCCTCATTGGCAACTATGAATGTCTTTGCAATTGTTTAAAATCAAAATCACATCAATTTACAATACTTTTGTGAGGTTATTTCAATGACGACGTCAAATTTTTTGGCATAGAATGTTGTTTTACCGGCTTACTGATATTCTTATTTTCGATTCATGTACAAAAGCTCTCGTAATTTGAATTTTCCCTCATCAAGACTATGCTCTTTAAACTTCGATGTGATTTTTTCATCGTATTCACCACGTAAGTCCAACCACGAGAAAAATTTGTCCACAATTCGGCTAGTTTTAGATAAATACACACATAGACATACAGACAAACGACTTTATTGAGAGAGAGAGAGAGGGGGAGAGAGAAAAGAATGGGACGCTTTCTAGAGGATTGCTTTAGGTCAATCTAATATCTCTTTCTCTCAGCCTCGCTTTCTCTTTCTGTCAATCTCGTCCTCTCTCTCTCTTATTCACTCTGTCTCTCTTTCTCACTCTCTGTCTCTCTTTTTTTCCCTCAATCTCTCTTATTCCCTCTATCTCTGTCAGTATCTTCCTCTCTCTCTTATTCTCTCTTCTCTCTCTTTCTCACTCTCTCTCTCTTATTCTCTCTCTCTCTGTGTCTCATCCTCTCTTATTCTCTTCGTCTCTCTCTTATTCTCTCTGTCTCTCTCTTCTCTCTCTTTCTCACTCTCTGTCTCTCTTATTCTCTCTCTCTGTCAGTCTCTTCCTCTCTCTTATTCTCTTTCTCTCTCTCTTATTCTCTCTGTCTCTCTCTTCTCCCTCTTTCTCACTCTCTGTCTCTCTTATTCTCTCTCTCTCTGTCAGAGTCTTCCTCTCTCTTATTCTCTTTGTCTCTCTCTTATTCTCTCTGTCTCTCTCTTATTCTCTCTCTCTCTCTTATTCTCTCTCTCTCTCTCTTATTCTCTCTGTCTCTCTCTTATTCTCTCTGTCTCTCTCTTCTCCCTCTTTCTCACTCTCTGTCTCTCTTATTCTCTCTCTCTGTCAGAGTCTTCCTCTCTCTTATTCTCTTTGTCTCTCTCTTATTCTCTCTGTCTCTCTCTTATTCTCTCTGTCTCTCTCTTATTCTCTCTGTCTCTCTCTTCTCTCTCTTTCTCACTCTCTGTCTCTCTTATTCTCTCTCTCTCTGTCAGTCTCTTCCTCTCTCTTATTCTCTTTGTCTCTCTCTTATTCTCTCTGTCTCTCTCTTATTCTCTCTTTCTCACTCTCTGTCTCTCTTATTCTCTCTCTCTGTCAGTCTCTTCCTCTCTCTTATTCTCTTTGTCTCTCTCTTATTCTCTCTGTCTCTCTCTTATTCTCTCTCTCTCTCTTATTCTCTCTCTCTCTCTCTTATTCTCTCTGTCTCTCTCTTATTCTCTCTTCTCTCTCTTTCTCTCTCTCTCTGTCTGTCTCTGTCCCTCTCTCTTATTCTCTCTCTCTCTCTCCTTCAAGCATTGATTCTAGGAGTGATCATCGGTAGAGCAAAGCATCAGCCAGCGAAGCAGTCCACTGCCGCTCTTGCATTTTTAAAGTGATCTCGCGGCATACTGTTTAGGCGCTTTTGCGTCGTAGGAATTTTCATGTCGGCTCATTCTAGGAGGTGAAAGGAGAGCCAGTGAAAAGCCGAAGGAGGAAGCGAAGAAGTTACCACTCGATTGAGCCTACGCTCGCCTTCCTGGGATTGATCGAAGTGCGCATGCGCGTGTTTGTGCCTGCGTGTGTGTGTACGTGCGTGTTTGTTTGTGTGGATGGTCTGCAGAGGAGTCGGTCGAGAGTTCTAATCTTGCGAAAATATCTCGTTTTAGGTTTTATGTCCTATGAAAAGGACCATTTCAAATGCCTAATGCTGCGAACCAACTGATGCAAACCTTTTTAACCATTAAATTATTCATTAAACCGAATTCGAAATCGATTACAAATTAACCTATGAGTGAAAGGTCATCGAATGTCGATTGAAAATAAATTTCAAATCGAATTGAAATTTTTTCTACAAAAATATAAAATTTTGCGCGCGTTTTCCGTGTGTTTGTTCGTAAGCTCCTAAAATGAACCACCGATTTATAATAATTTCACCTCTTCTGCTGTATAACGTCAAAGAAAAGGCATCGCAGACTTGGTACTTTTCATCTCAAAGTCATGAGTTCGAGTACAGAGTCATGCTATCCCTAAAAAGTAATTGCAGCGAATTGTAAAACGTCAATTTAAATTAGGTTTTAATCGGGAAACTATATCTGGACTTGAGAATTCTTAGGCGAGAAAGAAGGAAAATTATTTCTGTAGAAGGGAAATTTCTAAGCCAAAGTGGCACAGACATTTTTGAAAGGCGAAAAACGCCAGTGGTGCCATGTTTTATTTATTTAGTTTTTATTATTAAATAGCGTTATTATAAAAAAGCGTTCGTGTATTTGTTTTGGAATCATGCCGTTATAACTTTCATCTCATAAAGATATTTCATTGTAAATGATTTTGTATATGAGCCTCTCAGATACCAAACCGACTAACTTAACTTTTTGTCAATTTCTCAATTTCAGTACCTGAGCACATTTGAAATATGTAATTAACTGCAGAAATGAATAGGCTTTGTTGCATGGATAAAACAGCCATCCATGCAACACATCCTATTCATTTCTGTAGTTAATTACATATTTCAAATGTGCTCAGGTACTGAAACTGAGAAATTGACAAAAAGTTGAGTTAGTCGGTTTGGCATCTGAGAGGCTCATATATATAGTATAAGTAAAGGGCGCATGAACAGGCCTAAAAAATATCTTCATAATATGGAGGGCTAACAATGGGGCCAAAAATAATGTTTTTACTTGTATGAAGAACAAAAACTTCGGTAGGTTTTCTAATTTGTCATTATATATAATCCGTCGGTTACTGACGGGTTCATTCATTTATGTAGCATAAAAATCAGGTATATAGATATTCAGCATAGTAAAGTGAATCATAAATGCCTGCTTCGTATTCGTGATGAAATCACCGAGGAGGTCTATTGTTTATTTTTAGGAATGGGTTTTAAACATGAATTTTAGAAATTTAATATATATATATATATATATATATATATATATATATATATATATATATATATATATATATATATATATATATATTTAAACCCAATATAAAGAAAATTACGAAAAGCCAGAGATGATTTCGGAAGAGTAAATAACGTAAATATGTCTTAAAGGCCTTCCCAAAATAAAAGATTCGAGTGTGATAAGTGACGGAGACTTTTATACAAGTTGAAAAGGATCCTCTAAAGGCGAGCGCGAGTTAACTTAGGCCGTCTTCTTGTTATTTTCCTTTCTCGGCGTCTCTTGCGAAGGTCGCTACACAAAGGAACGTCTAAAGGTCCCACTCCGATGACGAACCGCTTAGAGTGCTCGCATCAGAGCCGCTCTTCTGATTCCATCCGCTTACATCCATTCTCTTTCCCTCGTTCTTATTCATTCTCGCCCCGAAAGAAGCATCTCAGGCGAAAAATGGACGTCATCCGTCTCTCACGCGAACACCCTTCTCCCTGTCTCTCTTTACCCTCCTCCCCCCCTTTCTCCCCTCTATTACTCTCTCCCTTCCTTCCATTCTCTCCCCTCCCTCTCTTTACCTCCCTTTCCCTCCTCTACCTCCCTCTCTCTATCCCACCCCTTCTCCACTCTCTCCCTCCCTCTCTTTCCCTCCTCTTCCCTCTCCACTTCAGTCTCTCTCTCCCATCCATCCCTCTTCCCCCTTCCTTCCCTATATGAAAAAGTGTGAGAACCGGAATATACCATGACTTATTTACGGTGCCTTAATTGGGTGGAGGGCCTTCATGCGGCCAGCGCACCTATATGAGTTTGAGGCTTCTTGTTTACGCGCATTTCTCATTGGGTGCGTGTGTGTGAAATGAGAATGAAGGCGAAGGGAAACGACATTCTCACGACCACAGAAAATCCTAGCACGTGACTCACGTAGACTAGACATACATTTTGTCGTATTCATGGAAATTGTTCTATTACCATGGGGACATTTTAGCCTTCATGTAACACATTTCACTCGGCCGTACTTTGTGCAATATTGTAGGAAGTTAATTCGAGAAAAGCTGGTTTTATTTCTATGAGCATGGCTAAAATCCAATTCTCAGTGTCTTCCTATTCATTTTCTAAAATATCTTTGGTATTCCTTGCGAAAGGTTTTTTGTTCATCTGGGGTTTTAACGCCAGCTGAAAATATTTTTTCTCTTGGGACATGTCAAAAACTATTGTATTTGTATTATGACTCAAATTTAACCTAATGAACACTTTTAAAATATAAAATATCAATAAAAACTAGGAACGTTTTTGTATTATAATTGAAAATATTAGACATTTGAATGAAAATACATACACTGATTAATTAGACATTTGTAAAATAAGAATTTGAGGAAAACATTCACAAAACATATATGGCAAAATTGTCTGTTTCCAATTAAAAAAGAAATTGCGACGATTCCTACACCACTACTTTAATAACCATATTTAGTGGTGAGAGTGAATTACATGGCATTCGTATAAAAACGCTTTTCGCGGAAATGTGGCGAAGTTTGTGGACGCAATCACGAAGCCCGTCTCTCTTATAGTTAAAGCCAAAGGGGCCCAAACTTTTTTATGTCAAGGGCTACTTTCATTCTGTAATTTTTTCACTTGGCTACTAATTTTTTTTATCGTATACACAGGATATTCTAACTATAAGTGAAACACCAAAATAACCATAAAGAAAGAATTTATTATACACCACTTATGAAAATCGGCAGAATAAATAGTTTATTAATTTATGTATTTATACGATTATGGGCGCATTCACACTGCATATCTTCAGCCATTGATTGGTAATTGGGCTTGTAACTCGAAACCGAGAGGTGTAAACAATCTTCAAGATGTGAGTGCTTCTGGTTTTTGATTTAATTAAGTTCATAAAAGAGTGCTAAGAAAATATACCTACTTTCAGAATAAATGCAAAATTTTTATATTTGAAAAATTTTCGGATGAAACAAGTTTCCCAAAATTGTAATTCTTGTATCTTGCCTTCAGCTCTATATTACTTTGCAACATAATAATTTCATTTTCCAGATCTTTTGCAACCATGTTGAACATACATATCTCCTATTTTGCTAGAAATTCCTTCAATGCCAGTCTCGGCGAAAAGAAATGAAATAATAATGTTACAAAGGGCTGGAGTTCTTTAAAATCTAGAAAATTTTCTTCGGATTCAAATTTTAATTTTAATTAGCTCCTCACCACTTCCGTGGGCGAATTCAGTCTTCCTAAAGGGCGACCGGTCGCTCGCGAAAAAAATATTGCTTTATTTTCAGTTTAAAAACTAATCTTTAGCCAACGAAATGTCGATTAATGTTCGTATTTTAGCGATGGAACACACGACCGCAAACGCCAACCCAATCGGAAATAATTAATTTGTATTCGTAATTATAAAGAATTTGGTTTATAATATACTAAAAGGTTTGAAGTGATTTCATCCGAAATCGAGTTAATCCGAATTACATTAATTTTTAATCTAAAACACGTTTTTCAAGTGAAAATACCAATCAACCAAACGTTATAATTCTTAGAAACGCGTTATTTTACGAAGGCGTTGGTTTTTCAGCTTGACCTCCCTGTGTGGCACCTTTTTCCTTTTACATTTTTGTTTTAATTTTCACGAGACATTTATACTTTTAATTTATCTTATAAAGTGGAGTGATGGAGGCAGAGAGAGAGAGGGCGAGAGAGAAAGAAAGAGGCCGAGTGGAGGAAGAGGCCGAGGGAGGAGTAATGAAGGTAATTCCACGTGCTAAGGATCTCTAATCTCTTCATTTCATTGATTATCAAGATTATGGCGATGGCGGTCTGAGTGGCGCGTTTGTGATCTATTCGCAATGGTGGCACATGAAGCTATTGATGTAGCGAATAGAGAGATTCGTTTAAATTTCTATTCCTTTTTTCGTTCCGCTGCTTCCATATTTCGTATTCATAACTAGGTCATGTGCTACCTTGCCATTCACACTTACTCCAATTACAGCACTAGAAATATTTATTTAAAGGCGCGTCGGGAACGACTGAAGAGTTAATTTATGATTCTTTGCGCGTTAACAGAAAGTAAAGCAAAACGTTATTCCGTCTAAAGGATTATCACACATTGGAATATCGGTCATAATCAGAGTATCCTGAAACTTGAAAGTTACGCAAATTAATATTATTTACGTGTTTCTCGGAATAACTCTCAAGTCACTTTGGAAAATGTGGCTTTCTCAAACAGAGAGTAGTATTTTATAAAAATGCAAGTTAAGAGTTAGAAAAATTATTTCCTACATTTTAAATAAAAATTTCGAATGTCTAAAATTTACCGTGGTATTTTAGGCAATTATTTAAAAAATTAACGCGTTCTTCAAATGGCCTCATAAGTAAATCCTCCATGCCTAACAAAAACAACAGCAAATGATATACAATGCGAATGCTTTTAAAGTATTATATCATGATAGGAGGCCATTGTTCTCGTCTGCCGCGTCATAAACACCCGACCAAGGAGTTCTTCTGTTTATTCCCTTGCGGAAGGACTAAAAGTCGCGTAAATCATTTTAATCGCCATCCTCGCCTTATCTCTCCCTCCCTCCCTCATTCCCGCCCATCGGCCACCCCCGAGCCACCGCATTGAGCCCCCCCCCCCCCTCCCCACTGCCGCCCCCCCCATCATCCACCCCATCATCCGAAATATCCCGTGAATTGTAATTGTAGTGTAAATGTCTACTAGAAATAAATAAAACGAGGCGACTTCTATATTGTATTACCGTAGTGTATCTTTCCATAAGTTGTAATGTAGCCACTAATATAAGCAAACTATTACCGTTGTTCGCAGCAACGAGTATAAACAAAGCATGTGGCTCATACGTTACATAGCTGAGGCAACATTCAAAATAGACCTTCCGACCTTCATTAAATCGGATTGGGAGTCAATTTCCCAAAACCGAGCTGACTTACTTACCTATGCACTCGCTGTACGTTTTATTTAGTTCGGATGCCTATGCCAAGGAAGAATCTGAATTAATAGGAACGATATTTACATTCGTATTCGCAAGGACGGCTATATCACGCATGTGTTTGCATTGTATATTTCTTACCGTTCCACTTTCGTAATATCCGTTCATTGGTAATTTATGTCTTCTGGAAATTCTCGATGGAACTAAGAGCTCATCTAATCGGAAAATACGATAAATGGTGTTTCCTTAAATTAAAATCCAACCGATGGAGATTGGCGTAAGACTTTTCATATTTGCTTTTTACTATTCATTATAATATAGATGCTTCCCACACGCGGTTTCCTAAATAATTATGTCATTATTTACGTTTCTGTGTATAAAGATTTACGTTTTTACAATTATAATTTCGATGCTTAAACAATAGTTTGTAGCGAATAACGCAATTCTTTCGTTTATTTGAAGGCTTAATTGACACTAATTGAATCGGTGGCAACAATGAGTACCGCCTTGGAAAGAGTAAGAAAAATTCACAACATTTCGAAAAAGGATGCCTATTTCTTAAAAATTTGACCGTGTAACATGTAAGTCTTAGGAATAAGATATTACGTAGTTTTATCCGTCGAATAAAGTAAAAACGAAGAAAATCGATTCACACACAGGTATTTTGATGAATGAAGGAAAAAATGCACTTTGAAAAATCGAAGATCCCGCGTAAACTTGTGGAGTCGAACTTGGGACATTTTCCGGGATATTTTATTTTTTCATGCCATGATTCGTAAAACGGACGGTAGGAAAATAAATTTATGTTCTTTTAGGCGATCTTTGGTTCAAGTCCCGAGTTTTTACAATTATTCCAAGTAATTTTAAAATGCAAACGAAAAATATGCTGCAATCATTCCCGCGACGTTTATATTATATGTAGAGTTATATGTTTATGCCGAATTATGACGTGCAATACAAAACGCTAAGTTTGCTATTAAACTTTCCTCATATAAGCGCTACTTCGCATTCACACGGTACCCCGCCTCCCGTAATAAAACGAACGAGGGTCTATTGACCGTATATGTATGTGGCGGTATGTAAACATTTTATTCATTTTCATAGATAACACGCAACTCGCCATCTAAAGCTTATATTTTGAATAAACTGTAATTAAAATATACAGGACCGCTATCTTGAAATCGTTTACTGAACCATTTAAGATTAGTTTCGTTACTAGCGATTACGTATTATCTATATCAGTGATGGCGAACCTTCTATTGTTCGCGTGCCAATGTTACTAAAATTGTCGAATCTTTTCCGCCTCTCATGCCACAAAAAGTAGTTGATTTTTTTGGTGCCAACTAAATTAAATTCGTGATCAAGACACAAGATTGCAACCGTAAAACTAACGTTTACAATAGTGGACTAAATAACACAAATGTTTTTGCGGCGCTGAATCAATGCGATAAATGTTTTTATTGGTTTTCGCCTTTCGTTGGCTTGCCAACCAAAATCGTCTTGCGTGGCACTTGTGGCACGCGTGCCATAGGTTCGTCATCACTGATCTATATCATTGAAACAATTTAACAAATTAGTCACCGCTAATAATTTCATCTCTACGTATTTTTCCAAAAATGCCCCTGAAAAATCTGCGAGTAAACAAATTTTATAAGAGCTTATTCTCGTTCTTTTTCTCAATATCGCTCTGTCTCCTTCACCGTCCATCTCGATTACATTACTCTCTAGTTGTCTGCAAGAGAGATATGGAAGCGAACGACTGTGACCCAAGAGGGTTATTTCTTTTCACTTCCTTTACACGACTTATCCACCAAACACGATGAAGGGAAGTGGGAGGGAGTGGAGGGGAGGGAAGGAGGTGTGTGGGAAAGAGTGAGGGAGGGGAGGGGGGGGAGAGGAACACAAGGGAGTGAAAGGGAGCGGAGGGGGGGGGGGAGGTGGAGGGAGGGGAGTATAAGGGAGTCGAAGAATAAAATAGAACATCGTCTTTATTTCTCGGCGAGATCGAGACTGGATAGTCCCTTCTATCGTCTAACCCAACTATTCTAAAAATGCGGCCACCGTGGCCGCATGCGACCACCAGGAAATTTCGGTGTGACCACCACTAACTTCTCCGTCGTATAAGGGATCTTCAACCCAGTAATTCGACTCAAACCTTCTAGAGCAGCCTTTCCCAACCTTTCGAACTCGGCGGACCATTTCAGCAACCCTTCCAGGCCCTGCGGACCACCTCATTTATTGCACTAACCTACTTAATGTATCTAATTTTAAGAAAAGATGTTACTTACGAAGTTTATTTGACCATTTTCAAATATATTAACACGTTTCTGTCTGTTTGAGGATCACCTGATTATTTTTTGTTTTATTCCAACAATTATTTTCAACATTTTTACAGGAGAAATTTCTGAAATATGAAATAGTTTTACAAACAAACATTGTAATAAGCATATTACAAAATTAATTTAATCTCTAAATTATGCGCGCAACACAGGTTTGAAACACAAATAAAACGTTTATCTTTTATAAGAACTTGGTGTTGAATATCCTGAATTAGTTCATTAATTCTTTGGAGATGGAGAGGTCAGAGATAGTCTTAACGTTGTTTGCAGTTTTAAACGATTTCCGTCCTTTGTTTTTGTAGCGACCACAGCTGAAAATCCTAATTCACGTAAGTACGCAGAACTGAATGGGAGGAGAATCTTCAGGGCCTTCTCACTCAGTAGAGGGTATTCATTTATAAACTTTATCAGTATCAGTAATTGTAAGTTAAGGGTGGCAGAATGGTGGAATCGGGAGATATGAAGGTGTGGGGAAATGTTTAAGTAAAAGCGCCACTGACAACAATATTCAATGCCTGTGATGGTGTAAAACTTGCCAAATAAATAAGAGGTGCGGCCTAAAAAATACTACATTTTGGAAAACTCCGCGGATAACCAACAAAACCTTCGCGGTCCACAAGTGGTCCGCGGATCATAGGTTGGGAAACGCTGTTCTAGAGCGTTTTTTTGAATAAACAGACGGAATGAATAGTCTTTTGTTCAGAATATAGAGATATGATCTAGATGCCTCTCTGTATATACAAAGGAAAGGTTAATTGACTTTAACAGCTGGCCGAGAACGTATCATAACTTATGAGAAAAATGCTATGCATCCATTCGTTATTCCTCTCTCTCTTGGGGTGGCAATAAGAAGTTTGGTCCTTCTAAAAAACAAACGAATGTTTTATTCACTAAGCTAGGGGGAATCGCTGTAGGAAAATCATTCGTAAAGGAGCGCGTCTGAAAGTAAGGAGTACGTTCGCCTCACATTTGGATAGCTCTGTGTTGTTCTCTGTGAGCTTCGTTTTCATAGTTTTCACTCATTTTATCATAAATATTTGATTAACTAGCAAGTGCGTATGTCTTTTTATAATAATGTGATAATAAGTGTGCTTATAAGTGCAAATATTCAGTTCAATAAATCGCCAGCTACAGCAACCAGGTTTAACCATAGTTGATACTGTTCATATACTTGAGAAATTTCAAAACACGATATTAGACATTAGTTTACATGTGAAAGAACATTTCGTGCACTTCATTTCCTCAAAGGTAAATACCGAAACAAACTAAAGGTAGAAGACAGGGGTGTGGATGACTTTCCGTTTAATAAATTTCTTTGACTGTAAGAGGTATGTACGTTAATGGGTTATTACATATTTATAAAAAAATTTGATCTCACATGAGTTTGAAGACTTATATACTAAAATTTAAAAAACTACAAGCACGGCCAACGGACACACCCTGGCTGCACGTGCGGCCACGACAGTTTTTACTTTCTCCATATACGTAGTATAGAGAAAGTATTGTATTCATGAAAAAAATCGAATTCGAGATTTCAACGGAAATTCACGTTTTGAGAGGTCCATTAGAACACGTTTTCACTATTTTCTTGATGATGTCTCTGTGTGTGTTTGTCTGTATGTGTTAGGAATTTTGTGGGCGCTCTAACTCAAAAAGTATTTGTCATATCAGTACCAAATTTTATAAGTATAATATCTTCATAATAGGACCAAGAGTTAATTAGTTTTTGAACAATATAGGTCAAACGGAAGTTGATGTTTATACTTGTCGTTTTTTCGTTTTTTCGAATATCTCCTTTAAAACTCAATTTTCATAAATAGTTGTCATTGTACATGTTGTAGAGAATAAAATTTGCTACAAGTTTTGTTTGAAACAATTTTTCACAAAACCGATAGTTAATAGATATTTTGATTTTTCTTAGTTTTTTCCAAATATCTCCTTTAAAACTCAATTTTTATAAATTGTTGTTATTATAAAAGTTGTAGAGAATAAAATTTCCTAGAAGTTTTATTTGAAACATTTTTTCATAAAGCTGATAGTCTAAGGGATATTTTGATGTTTCTTCTAAATTTACGTGAAATGTGTCGCTAACAAGGGGGAAGGCACTACGGACCCCAACCGATTTGGTTTAAACTTCGTAGAAACAATGTTCATGACATCCGATGAACGTACATATACATATATATACTTATATATATATATATATATATATATATATATATATATATATATATATACCAGATCCAATAACCAGCCGTTTTTATTTTATTAAAAGAAACGTTAATATTTCCCGAGCCACTTCTTGAATACGGTAAGACAATTCCCAACAGGCGGCGTTGGCCGAGTGGGTCGAGGAGAGTGGGAGGGGGGATAGTGAGTGGGACAGACAGACAGACAAACGATTTTATTTAGGGCGAAATCGAGACTGTGAAGTGGGAGGGAGGAAAACCAGAGAGAGGAGGCTTGCACGGTTCCTCGCCGTAGAAAATATGGACTTCCGAGAAAAGTGAGGAGAGAAAGTAAATCAGGGTTTTCATTATTTCTGCGGCATTTGGGCTGTGCATTGAAGAGTGTAGGCGGTATGGCGACCGAAGTGCGATGAAGCGTGGAGGACGTGGAATCCGTTGTCAGGGGAAGTGAGGTCGAAACGCTCTCGAAGGCCACTCCGCCCTAAGTCCCGCTCTCCTTATATATACTATGTGTTTTTCTTTCCGTTCTCTTCGTTCTCTCTCTGTCTCTTCTCTCTATTTTTCTTCTCTCCGTCCTTCTTCAAACAAATACGTATGTTTAAAACTTCGAAGAGGCGGCGTCTGTGCGGAAAATTCCAAATGCATGCAAGTATCATGGTAGTTCTTTAGAACGAGAATGATTTTTCTAAAAATCATAATTTGGTCTAGCGCAAAAACATTATTATTTTTATTATTAAAATATTGGCACATGTGATTTAAATATGATTTTATAAAGAACGGATTTGCTTAGATTTTAAAATGAGATTCCAAACAACGCGCACATTAGGAATCTTTAAATGTATATTTATATTTCGCTTCGATAGATGGAGCAACGCTATCGAGATACTTTTAAAATATTTCTATAATCGTCAGTGGCAGAAATCTTAATATTTCTAATTTAACGAAAGCTTTGACATTAGTAAATAACAATTTGGCTAATGCACATTATTTAATCTTGACCAAAAGGCACCTTAATATTTCCATTTTCTCTGCGGCGGCCTGAAAATTCCCACTCGAAGGCTCTCTCCGGCACTACTGTGTTTCTCCTCTATTCTCCCCTTTACTCTCTCCTATCTCCTTCCAAAAATTCCCTCTTTTCTCAATTTCCTCCTTCGCCACTCCTCTGAACCTATATCCCCAGAGTCGATTAAACTTTTGCCTCCGGCCTCCCACAAGAGTTCTTTCCAACAAATCCCTTCTCCTCTCCGTCCTTCATCCATCCCCCTCCCCCCCCCCTGCCACCTCCCTAAAAAAAAAGGAAATTCCCTCCCTTCTCCCATCAAATCAAACCTTCTACGCCTCGTGCACCGCACCGCGATGCTCTTCTTTTTTAGCATCTCCTTCGACGTGTATATATTACGTCATCTCGCTCCGGTTCCCTCCTTTCCACCCGTACCAGATTTTTCGCTTCCTTCGATTTCCCTTCCCTCCCTATTTCCTCCTCTTTCCCATCTCCTTCCCTTCTCCCTCTACTCCCTCCTCCTCCCCCCTCACCCCCTCCTACACCTCCCCCCTCCTTTCCTCTCTCCTCCTTTCCTCCCTCCTCCCTCCCCCCCCCCCTGACCCCCTCCTACTCCTCCCCCTCCTCCCTCCCTCCTTTCCTCCCCCTCCTTTCCTCCCTCCTCCTACTCCCCCCCCTCCTCCCACCCTCCTCCTCCTTTTCCCCTCCTACTTCCCTCCCTCCATCTTCCTCGAAACGTGAATACAGATGAAAAACTTTAGTAAATTACATGGCTTAATAGCCGGATTACATCAACGTTTCGTTTCACACTGTGGCATAAAATGGAAAAATTGTATTAAAAAATGTAAACCTCATTTCTCCGTTATTTTAATTACCTTAAGTATCATTTGTTTTTTATGACATCAAAGTATTAAGAAAGTAAATGTTATCAAGTACGGTAGAGCCCCGATTATCCGAACATGGATAATCTAAAACTCGGATAATACAGAGCGTCGTGAAATTACGACTCTTTTGGGATATATCATTAGCAAAATCCGTCACTTGTTTTTCCCAATATCTACCTTCAATATGCAGGATTATATACTGTATGTAACGACGCATACCTTAGTTATACTACGTGCTGAGCCAAATAAAAGTAGAAACAGATTACTGTGAAATAAATTGAATTTATTATCGAAATAACATAAATATTAATTTCAGTGTTGCCACTTTGATAGGTATCAAATATGACACATTTGAAATGAAAATTTTCTAAATAACACTTTGCTACTTTTTTCTCGTGCGCCTCGGATAATACGGAACCTCGGATAATCGAGACTCTAAGAATCGTGTCTCTATTGTATTTTGAATGTTTAATATTTTTGATCAATGTACAGTGCGAATAGTATGTAATATAGGAATTTAGTTCATTCCCCAAATGCTGTTATTTATTCCAAATAGTGTTCACGTTATGTGATAGACACAAGAATGTCTGTTGCAATTTTTAAATTGTAAATATTATAAATTGTTTCGTTTGATCAATTTCTTAGAATCATAGCCTCTCGTGAACCGCTCAAATTCCAATCTATCGATTGTAATATACCGGCGTGCGACATGTAGTTCTACACTCGATCAATGCCGTGATCCGCACACCGCCACGAGCAAAAAATCTCCAAAATATTGAACTCGCAAAACTTTTAGACGCACAGAAATTTAAAGGCAGTTAAAATTTTTTTTAAAAAAATCTTGAAACGTAATCGAAACGATATGTCGCAAACAAGCACGAGGCGCTTTCCACCCATTCCTTTCCCATTCCACGCGCCGACGTGTATTTTTTTTACGAAATGCAGTCCTCCACCGCGCGCAAGATGCACGCAATCCATCAACGTCAATTACACTAGTCCTAGGGCCAGATTCGCTAAAACCGAACAGGCGGTGTTCCTTAACACAAAAGATTTTTATTATAACCCATCTGGCGCTCGCATACACGCCAAATACAAGGGGAATTTAGTGGTTGGCCCGTTTCCTTTTTTTATGGTATTCAACAATTTTCCCGAGGTTTCCCCTCGAGCGTCATCAATCAAGCAGCCCATCTATCTATATCTGTACGCCTCCATCCTGTTTCTCTCTCTCTCTCCGCTCTCGCTCCCTCTCACAAACACGCCGAGCGCACATTTCGCTGCATAAACACGCACATGTTTCTCCATTCCTTCATTCTTCCCTTCTATTTTACACTTCCTTCTCTATTTCGATGTCGCACATTTCCTTTGTCCAGCGATATTCAATGCATCACGTCGCATCGAGATGCGCGGCCATATTGCCTGTTTCATTTTTTTTATTCTCTTGCATCGGACGCTATTGCATCTGGTCTCTCGTGCATTCGTTCTTCTTTCTTTCGCTTTGAATTGATCACAATATGAATCTTTCCGTGTTTCTTTCGCTCCCGCGAGGCTTTTGGGGATGTCCTAGTTTGAGCAACGAAAATTAGAGCCGATAAAAGTATTTGGAGGTCCCTTTAGGGTAGGAAATTTTGGAAATAAGATCGGAATCGCCGCGAGAGAAGGTTAAATTCCAGGCGTAAACGTTTTCAACACGCTAGTAATTCCGAAAATGAAATCTTGAGCTGATCTTTGCAGGCGAAATGCGCATCTATTTTTGCCAGCGTTTTGGTGACAGATGGAGCAGTCTTCATCGTAGAATGAGAATTAATTGCTTGCGTTATGTATTTGTAGTGGGCCTTCATCTCGCGCTTATTAAAACGAGACTGTCTCGGTATAATAACTTTACCATTGCGTTACTCTGCGTTTTTTTGTATTATAGTTCCTCGTGTCGCTCATTGTTTCTGCGAAATGTCTCAAGGATATTTTTATCGGTTCTGCTATTTATATATACCATTTTGATTTCTGGGAAAATATATTTCCGTACATAATTTTGATAAACCTAAGCATTTTGTTGATAGGAAAGCGATTGCTTAAAACTGGAATATTATTTATTTAATAGCAAACTATCGTAAAATTCCAAAATATGAAACGTTTATAAAAGTTAGTACTTCTTATACATTTTAAAAGATGAAATTGTGTTGTTCATGCTTTTTCTTCCGTCTACTGAAAATAATAAGAGACCCGAACATTTGGGGCCCCTGCACAGCAGTTATGTTTATACCATACGAATCCTTAGAAAAATTAAATAGAAGAGTATGAGCTAGAACGGTGTTTCCATGAAATTTATTTCATTTCGACATTTTGTGGTCTCTAATTGTGATTTATACACACTTATAGTAATCCTGTTTATACTTACATTAAGTTAAATAGATTTGTTATTAAATATTTACAAAAGTTTTTATTACACTTTTATTATCTTTATGTTTAATACCGTGCATGATGGGAATCCCTTCGGAAAAGGTCCTTAAATTACCTATAATATTTTATTCGGGTATTACAATTATATATATATATATATATATATATATATATATATATAATATTTCCTTTCTTTACTCTCTTTTAAGAATGTATATAGAATTATTCATATTATTCCTGAACCAATGTTTCCATTGGTTCTCCTACTGCAGCTTCCTTTATGCTCGCTTAGCTGAGACGCCTCCTGCCTAGTTAACCCTGTGTATGTGTGGTTTTTTTGCTAGTGGCGATTATTTAAATATTAGATTTTAAATTTAACTCAAGTAATATTTTTTATTTTATAAGTTTCATTAGCTCTTAAAGCGAACTTTTATACCGTTTTATAAAGAACATTGAAGCAGTAACCAGGGAAATAACGGAGCCATTTTCAGTTTTGGCAGTAATGTAAATATGTATATAAATATATCAAATAAAAATTCAACTTATTTGTCGTATTTTCGGTGATCCGATGTGAAGGAGTTATGAACTCTGCGGCAGAACCGTCTTCCGATAAACTCTCTTTAAGACCGTCCATCCACTTCTTTGCTAAGCTGAGGTTTTCTCGAACCTGCATTGCAAGTTCTCACTTTTTCGAAGGAATTTTAAGGATTTACTTCACTTTAATCTTCCCTAATCTTGATATATGACCACTGCATAACGGTCTTCTCGCTGAAGAGGCGGGGGATGAGAAGCCTTGTTCGTCCTAATTCGATCGCGAAGACGGCGCTTATCCCGCTAAAAAGCTAAGCCTCTAATGAAGTGATTTAAAGGTCTTTCACGTAATGCGACTCCGGGTCTTACAGAAAAATCTGATTCGCAGTTCTTTTTAAAAATATAACTTGTTTCTAGACATTGAGCGATTAAATATGTACTAGGTGCCTGTTGACGCAATTGCGGCAAGTTTCAGTTAGTTCTAGGTTCTCATTGTAAAGTATGAATGTTGATAAAATCTAAGAGTAATAAATGTATTCTTAATGCAGCGGAAATTAAATCTTATTTTATTTATTCAGGAATATTCGTTTTAGTAACTAATATATTCGGACTACGCTCTCATGCCGTATGATCATATAGTTCAGTTCAATTCCTTCCGCTAGAGGTTTCATTAACCATATGGGCTCCGCTCCGCGGCCCAACACTGTGCGATTGGCGGTAAAAACAAAGCATATCTTTCTAGCTCTGTTTAATATTTGTCTTGTCTTCCTTCTCTTTTACGCATCCCTCTGGCGCGAGGGAGAATAACCCATAAGTCAGTCAGAAATCTGCATTTAAAAAGTCATATTAGAGAGGACATTAATGCTACACCGTAACTGATCACGAACATTTATGTTTATAATTTTATTTATTTCTTTTTATTGTAATTTATGTCCTTACTTTTTTTTATAGATTATCTACGAGGAGAGGATAACCGTCTCTTTCCGTATGTTAAAAAAAAGAATTACGTACGACCGTTTTATCATTTAATTTTAAACTCATCCGTGAGCCTATTTGCGATAATAAGCATTACAGATGTATAATATAATGGTTTTACGTATAAGAAGGTAAGATTTTAGCATTCAAACGATGAAATGCCTTTATTAAATCTTTAGAAACGCTTCTCATCCGCAGTCAACAGTATAATTATCCTTAAAGATTTACGTTGCTATGCTTCATTAATTTCGATGCTTAAACAACAGTTCGAAGCGAATAACGCTTTTCTTTCGTACATTTGAGGATTTAATGGGCACCAATTGAATCAGAGACAACAATGATGGTCGCCTTGGCAACATCCGGAAAGAATACGAAATATCCACAAAATTTCGAAAACAATTGCGTATTTCTGAAATATTTGACCGTGTAACATGTAAACATTGCAAGAATAAGATAGTATAGAGTTTTGCCGTTGAATAAAGTAAAAACAAAGAGAATCGGTCCATATTTACGTATTTTGATGAATGAAGGTAAAAAAAACTTGCACTCTGAAAAACAGAAAATCCCGTGTAAACTTATGGGAAAATATAAATGTCTCCTGGATTCGAACCCGGGACACTTTAGAAAACGAAAATATTTTTTCAGAGATCTCATACCTAGTAGAAACAAAACGCTGTTTACCGCATATCTTTACGACGAACGGTTCTCCAAAAATACGCCACTCTAATGCATCACGTACGTACGATTCGAATTTGAATATTATAAGACTGTATGTAAATTTTAAGATGAACTAGAACGACCATTTCCCGAGGAGTGACTGAATTATTTAAGATTATGCTGAAGGACAATTTGAAATCAGAAGAGAAAGAGAAGAAAACGATTCAGCTATTAAACGAGTTGATAAGGAAAGATAGATGCCAAGAAATACAACGTTTGGAAGAAATAAATGTTATTATATTTTCCTTCGTAGAGTTAGCAGATGACATGATAGACTTATGTCACCTGAAGGCTGGATTATATATATATATATATTTATTTATTTATTCGTTTATACAGGTTTTTCCCAAAACCGACTTTACGTGGATTTCATTCAATTTCAAGTCCGTTGTAACTCAGAAATAGGGATATCTGATCATCCGATCGAGAAAAACTGCCTTCTCAGGCCATCCGTTATGGAAAAATCTAGAGGAGGAGAATTGCGGAAAAGAAAAAAGATAGAAAGGGGAGGGGTTGGAAGTCTCGATCGCCATCTTGATACGTCACCGGCAATCTCTGGGGTATAAGTTCGCATTCCTGTTCCATATATTTCGGAGAACGTCTCCTCTTTAGCCTCCTTTCGAATTCTTTCCCTTTGAGACCTACCTTGTGACATCTTTTTTCAATTCTTATAATCTAATTCTTGAACATTTTATCGTATTCTAGACAGTGTGTCTATATGAGAGAGAGAGATAGAGAGAGAAGAGGCAGGGAGAAAGTGTGAAACAATGGGTAGGGAGAAGGTGAGTGAGTGAGAGAGAGAGATAGAAAGTTGTCTTTATATGGAGGTTGTGGCTAAATATCCCCCTATTCCACCTAACAGTACTAGAGCTAAATTACTAAAAATAATAATAAATACATAGAATATTAAGAAATACAAGAGAAAATATAGTATACAATAACATGAGAATTGCAATTGTGTACAATGAATGATGCTTACCGATGTTTATAACAAAGATCTTATGCACAGATGTGACAGAGATTATAATGAATGAATTTCATATAGTACCAACATACAATAAGAATTTAAAAGTTAAGATTTACACACTAATAATACCACAGTTGAAGATACGGTAATACCAGTGGTCCAGCATTAATATTGTAAATGTTTGTATTTATGCAGTGCCCGTACAACTGAAATGAAGTTTACAAACAACCTTTTGAATTACATGTAATATACAAGAAATACAGCATATACACACAATAAGTACGTGATAATAAAAATGATCACACGAATGATAGAACTTTTAGCAACGCGATTTTACAATATCATAAACAGGTATCAGAGCGGATTGCAGAAATGGTCAACTTAAACATACAATTTAGGATATGCATGTTTACAGTGAGGAATTGAGCTGGAAATAGCAGAGCATGGCCAGATTAAGATTTGGCGGTTTAAGGTTCTATCGAGTGGTAAATTGTGAAAAAATATAGGAAGGAGATTAGGATGATAGGATAGGGAAGAGTAAATATAGAAATTGGGGTGTTTTTTTGCGAGAACCGAGCTGGAGCAAAGAAATTTTCTTATGATAAGGGAAGATGTGGTCTGATATTTTAAAGAGTAAATATGAATCTGAAACATAGATTTAGTGTCTTTCGTAGTTTCAGGGAGAGGTCCATAGAGAGGTCCGGAGTATACTACGTCACAGTAATCTATAATGGGGGAGGAGGACTGAAGAGACGAATTTTTGTTTGAGGTTTTGCGGAAGAAGATTTTTTAGTCTCTTTATTGGGTGAAGTGTCGAGATCACTTTTTTACAGATGCTTGGGGGGGAGGAGAGATAGAGAGGGAGAAAGGGAGGGAGAGAGATGGACAGGGAGAGAGAGAGAGATGGAGAGAGAGAGAGAGGGAGAGAGAGGGAGAGGGATATATATATATATGAGACTGGCTTCGCTATTTTGACGCGAGCGTTGGGCGTTTAAGAGGCATTTGAATTAAGCGAGGCTCAAATTCTCCTCTTTTGTGCTGTTCGCTTAATCCATTTTCTGTGCTCATTATATTGTATTTATCCATCCCTGCATTTGTGCGTCGCGACGTTTCAGATAACACGGAAAATTTCTTCGAGCAGGATTAAGTTTCGCAATTTTATGCGTAATAATTGTTGGGGAAATAAGAGATTCCTATTTACAACAACAGATGATTGAAAGTTTGCACTCCATCATCTCAAAATATTCTGCGATTTCCGATGCGAACAGTGCGTAGAAATGACGCTCGGAGAAATTCATTGGATAATCGCTGGGTTGATGCTTGGAAAATCTTTATACACTCTCGAAAGAAAATTTTAATGAGATGATTATAACTACGAATTCGCTCTAGTGACTGATATGGAAACATTACTCATGCCGACATTTTTAAGAACGCTCGCAGAAATTAGATATCTCTTTATTGATACAATGATCAGAGGAAGGACTTTGGAACGAGGTTATCATTTTCCACACTCGAATTAATAGGACGCTGAACGATCAAGCCACTTTTATGCCACTTTTCGAAATTTGAGGAATGAGTTTTTCGCTCTTTTACGAGCACTGTCGAATCCGCGTTCCCTTCGCTGTTTAGCGAATTATATTCTCTAAATGGCCTATTATTCCGATTCGGTCCCAATATTGATCCTGACCTTCCTTCCCTCCGCACATACATTTTCTTTTGTTTGTTGTTAAATATGGCTCTCCTTCGTTTTCCTGGAATTCCTTCTTCAGCGGTGTATTCAATAAAAAACGACAACATTAGCTAGTATATTTAATGCATCTGCATTTGAGCTTTTAAATCACTCTCTCGCATTTGTTTGCTTCTATGTATTCAATCATTGTGAAAATTGTCTCTCCAAATCAAAATTATATTTTGATCATTTTTCCTCGTTTATTTTATACGTGATATGCTGAATATCTTACGATGTCTTTATTTCCGTAACTAGGGGCTCAGCCCCTGCTCGCTTCGCTTTTAAAGCCCCTTTTCAACCAATCCAGCAATTTTTTAAAACCGTTCTTCCAACGAACCCAACCATTTTAAAAATCCTTCTTCCGTCCAACCCAGGCCAACCATTTTTCTGAAAATATTTTTTCAAACCAACTCCACTCAATTTAGAAAACGCAATTATCCTTCGCACCTAACAAAAGGGTAGCGAAAAACTGTCATTTTAGGTACGGGCACCTTTTCCACTCCTCGCCTTATATATCAACAAACAGTGGTTCATTTTGAACAGGACTTTTGTATTCATTAGAATATATACATTGAACAGTAAATGCCTATTTTTTTCCCAGGTAATTTGAATCGTAGAGTTTCTTCGAATTTTAGAAAGTACACTTTCATATTTTAATTACGGATATCTAAAAACAGTTAAATGTACACCATTATAAGCAAGACAAATTTTACAGTTTTTACGCTCTACTGAAATACAAAAACTGCATTACGCTACGACGAACGGTTCTCCAGTTATAAGCGAAAAACAGGCTCTTTGGAATTTCCATTTTGTAGTGTGCTTAAACTCATACATTTTGAGTTTTCGGATTTTTACTGTTAATTGTGAACTAAGGCCTATGTTTGTACCAAATTTAAAGTCTCTAAGTAAAGCTGAGGTACTTTAGAATTTTGTTAGCATATTGTCTGTCAGTGAGTCATCCCAAATAAAAGCCACACGCGCGTGTGACAGATTTTTTTTTTAGAATAGAGAAATCTGAGTTATTAACAGCACATGTCACTCCATGAGAAACGCCTCTTTTCACAAACGGCTTTTCATTGAATTTTATTCCTGATATATTGGGCATTTTAATTTCTTTAATTTTCATATATAGAGATTGTTGCTTAAATTTATATTTTCTAATATTTATTTAGTTCAACTTTGGCCTTTGCGCATTCACAAGTTAATGGATTTCGTTTTGTTAAAATTATTTACACTGCAGAAATGCTTTCACGCCATAACAAAAGACGAATCATTTCCTAAAATCTCATAGGTACTACTTCCATTCATAAAATGCAATTTTTCATCAACATAGCCTGTTGTTTATGAAATAATGTAGTTTCACTATCCTTAAATGTGACAGATAACTAAAAAGTCTTATTAATAATTTCTTGCGAAATGAAGAATCCTGGAAAAGTAGGAATAAAATTCTGCCTTGACCGGGAATCGAACACGGACGGATATTTTAATCACTGAGTTTACTTAGCTATCCCTGCCTCAGCGTGAGAAATACGCTATCCTTAAGCGGGAGAATTAGTCTGCCTCAGTAATTCATGGGTTAGAATGATGAGAACTGAAAAATCTTAGCATTCGCTTAGGGATCTTTGATCTGGAATTTCCAAATTATTCTAAACGAATTATCACTTTCGAGAGAGCATTCGATTTTTTTTTCATGGAAGACATCTGTCGGGAAGAATAGATACTAGCAATTTTAGAAACAGTACTTCATTCTAAAACAGGAAAATTAGTTTTCTTCCGTGGATCAGTGGCAAAATATCAGCCTGACAATTGGAAAATTCAGATTCGAATATTTTTCTACTTATTTCTAATTATTCCCACATTCCATCATTTGCCTCTGGATGAAAATCCACGATTGGCGCTTTCCTTCAAACCGCACTAATTTTCCGAATCTTCCCTTTTCCTCCATTATCTTTTGAAATATGTACCACCCACACCCCATCCGTTAGTCCACTGCATCCTTGCATATCGTCCTCATTTCCTTCTATCCTGCAAATCAGTTTCTCTCTTCGCCGTTTTTCCTCTTCCTTCCATCTCTTCTTTTCTTTCCCATTCTTTTTTATTCATTCCTCCCATCATTCCATTCTCCCTCTGCTCTCTCTCTCTATGCATTCCCTCTCACTGCCGCCCTAATAAAGTCGTTTGTCTGTCTGTCTGTCCCATCTCAACAACTTCCACTATTCTCTATCTTCTTCCCTACTCATACTAACCCCATCCATTCCCAATTCATTCCTCATCTACTCCCATTCCATTTCTCATCCATTCCTCATCCACTTCCTATCCATTCCCCATCCACTCCCCATCCACCCCCCCTTTCATCCGCTCCCCCATCCGCCTTCCATCCGTTCTCTATCCTCTCCCCCATCATCCGTCGCCCCCCTTTTCGCGTCTCTCCCCGCCCCGAGGCCCCTTTTGCTTCATCATCACCCCTTCGAAAGCCTCAACGCTCGGATTTGCATCGCTTAACCCTCGTCCTGGGCCGAGCAGATAAATCCGAGAATATCCGAAACGTACCGAATAGACGAGGGAGAGAGAGAGAAAAGAGAAGAGAGAGGCGGAGATTGGAAGTGGGGAGGCGGATGTTGGAGGTTGAAGGGTAGGAGGAGGCTGAGAGGAGGCGATTGATGTTCGGAATGGCGGGGAACTCACAAGAATCGCAATAACTCCGTCGCTCACGGACATTTTAAGGAGATGTGGAAGGCAAATAGAAAGGGGATTGGTTAAATAAATAAATCGCGAGCGTGGAAAGTATTTATAAAGGGAAGGAAGGCCGCGAGTGTCGGGGTTGGGTATCTCGGAATTTCCCAGCTTTAGTTTTGTGATGTATTTAGGAAGAGTTTTCTCGTGGGACGGAATGGCGCTCTTTAAACCCACGAGTTGACCGGTCACGTACATGGAAAGGAAGACGATAGCACCACTAGCGTCAGACCGAGGTAATTTCCGACCGCTGAGATAACTTCTGTCGCGCCTGAGACCATTACGGGCCATGCCATTACTGCGGAAAGGCAAAAACAGTGCAGTTTCGCTACGCGCTCCTCGATTTGTTGTACTCAGGTGAAGTCACCCTTCAAAGGCACGTAAAGAATAACGCGCGAAGCAAAAAGAGAAGAGAGCGAAAAGGAGATGGAAGAAGAGGCAGAGAGCGATATTATTTTGCGCCGGCAGCGTCCACACCAATAAAATCGGATGGATGGTTTAAGAGAGGAAGAGAGTGTGATTCTCAAGAATAAAATGAGAATTGACAGAGAAAAGTAATATATTCGTAGAGTACAAAGCGAATTAAGTACACTTAAAAGATACAAATTCGAATGGGATATACCATTGCGCAACTTGTATCGAAATGTTGGCAGTAAGCCAATCACCATAAATTTCAATAAATCATGCAAGTGACTTATTTATGTGTAAAATTTCGGAATTAATCGCATTCGTGATTGATCTCGAAAATGTCCGCCATGGGCTATTCAATGAGGAGGTCAATTTTTCGTTGGCATTCGAATTTATCGAAATTTTCACGGAATCGCGACCGACACATAAATAAACCAATCACTGTTTACTGGCATTGATGCGTACTTTATAATCGACTACGACATCCAAATAAAAATATTAATATTTTGGAATAATGGTTGCAAAAGGGATGATAGCCTTGCATGCGCGCGTTGAGCGAGGAACACCATCGTTTCAAATTTAAGAGAAACTTTGGAATTTGCAGAGAGAGATATAGACAGGAAGGAATGTGAGTGACGAGGCAATCGCGCACGGGAGAGCTGAAAGAGGACTCGAAGAGAGGAAAGCGCTGTCGATGGAAAGTGACGGCGGATGATAGGATAAGGTTGGAGAGGAGGGCGACGCGATGGCGTAAAAACGAGGATAAGAAAATGGAGGAGAGATAGCAAGAGACGAGAGGAGAGAAAAGGTGAAATGCTCGGCGAAACGAATCAAAAGAATAAAAAGTGAGGAAAGAATCGCAGAGCAAATTACGTAAGGCGCTTTTTTTTTAAAGAATACTAAAATAAAAACATTCCCCTGCAGACCAAGCTATCTTGAAAATTTCGCATCTATAATAATATTGAATACATTATATAAATATATTTTCAGACCCATGTAATTTCGCTTTTGTTTAAAAACAATTAATTAACGAATATCACAGCAATGTATTTTACCATTACAATTTTAAGCAGCATATCACGTAAATGTTTCTTCAAAAACAATTGGTATTAAATAACAATGACAAAATATTTAATAGAATAAAATTTTAGAACTGTGTAATTACACTTAATTAAACTTAATAGCATACTTGTTTATTTACATTCGTTGCTGCGAATACGGTCAACAATACGAAAGCCATAATGAACGCTTGCAGATAGTTCGTAAGGGGTTTTCTAATATCAAATTATTTCCATATCTAGTCCTAATGTAGAATTACCTAGGTATATATCCTGAAAATTTAGTGTTTGTAACTTACGTAATTTTTGAGTTATTTTGTACATGGACATACGGACAGACAGACGGATGAACCGAATACATAAGCTCTTTTTTTATTTAAAAAAAGCGCAAAAAAGCAGAAAGGAAGATGGCGAAGAGGAAAGGAAACGACAGGAGTATACTAGTCCGCCTAAACGATATGCTAAAGAGGAGATAATGAATCACGCGCACGGATGCAGGCTTGAGAGCCATCGGGACCACACGGGCCCCCGTTCCACGTAACCTCAGAGATCCCATTTTGAATTGGCCGACCATTTTCACGTCTCGCCTCACGCTCTCCGACGAGCCGCGCTCCCTCGATCTCCAGCACTCGTTCTTTCTCTTTTATAGGCGCACGCGACAAAGTGCAGGCTGTCGGAAACACGCTTTAGCAGCAGCGTAAATATTCGCCACACCTCTCTCTCTCTGACGCTGCTCCTTTTCCCTCTGCACCCCTCTTCGCCCTCGGGGCTCTCGCCTCCGGACCTGCGGTGCGGCGGCAACGCGCGGGGCCTTCTGGGAAGGGAGCGAGGGTAATGGGACGTTAATAGAGATAGGGCCGGGGGCGGTTACTTTGCGTTTAGTCTGCTCCGCCACACCGGGCCCGTGAGTGACAGTGCGGCCCCTTTTGCCCGAGAGGGATAGGGTGAGGCGGAGCGATCGGTGGCCGCATTGTTCGCGTCGCACCTCATTGGCAGACGCGTTTAGGCGCTCCGTAGATGCGAAGAGGACACACGATGACGTCCGACACGACCGCCGATACTTTCGTCCGAAATTACCTGAATCTGCGATTTCGAGCGACGCGCTCCTTCTGCGGTCTTCCGTTCCTCGATGCGTGAGAGCGTGCGAAACCGTATTCGATTACCGATGGGAACGTTGGAATCCATGCGATGCAACTGATTGGCTGGAATTGGTTATCGTTCGACAGAAATATTTATTGACGTAGGCGTTAAATTTTTTCGTTGCGTAAAATGACATCAGATGAAAAATTCTCGGCGAAAACATTTATATAAACGCAATACATGCATGGCGAGTTATGCGTACGCCCGCGTGCTCCCGCGTACGCAATTTTACGGTAGAAAGCGCTTCATGCGACAGTTTGGAATTCACGCAAAAATATTGATTTATTTTAGTATTTCCGCTATGCGCAATAAGCGTATCAGTTTTTTATAACGCGAGAATTTAATCTAAAATACGTTTCCGGTCCAATAAGTATTTACTACTACTAACTATTAAAAATACAAATGATTCTAAATTTTGACATATAATTTAGCGTATATTACCGCAATATTTTTTCAATTCATGTTTATTATAAATTGTGGTTTCTACTCCGTTAGGTCGCCCGCGTTAATAATAACAAGAGAAAGAGCATAAAATTCTATCTTTATTTTATTTGCGGAGGCTGTATTTTTGTCACCAGACATTGGCATATAATTTTTTCTGCTTCTATAAATGATTAGTAATTATCACATGCATAATGCATATTTTAGCACAAAGATATATGCTGAAAAGATATCTAGCTCAAGTAAACATAGGTATACCGGAAATAGGAATGCCCTAATGTCGATGGCGTCTGCTGGTGTCGACCCACTACTTAATGATTGGTGTTTCACCACTAAAAAAATTAAGGAATAAATTATGGTTTAGTTTCTTATTTTTTTCCATTGCGTATATTTAACGCTAAAGATAATCATTGCAGAAATTGAGGTTCTTAATATCTTAAAATTTAAGAAACTTACGGAAAACTGTCGTGGGTTTATAAACAACAAGGTGTTCATTGAAATCATTCAGAATATCCTTTAAATAGTTTTTATTTTGTGGATACATTTGTACATTCGATATTTTTCATTTCCAATCGGCGCTGTATGTAGTAAGTTATCGGTATGAATTGCATTAGAGGAGAGACGGTTGCGTGGTTGCAGTAAAAAATAAAATATATCGGTGCAATATACACTGTACAAACTTTCTCTTATACAAAAGCGTCGTTTGAGCTTTTTTGAGCAAATCGAAATCTTATTAGAAAGTGTAAGTTTCATCCTATCACAGATAATATATTGGTTTGTGATCTGAAAAATAACTTTCATATACAACTCTTATTAAACAATTAATATTTGTAAATAAAGCATATATCTGAGTGTCGTGATTAATTGTAGATTCACACGATGATAGAGCTAAATGTAAATTGTATTTATGCATGTGTTGAATCAAAAATGTTTCATTTTTATTAATTATGTTAAAGTCTCCCAAAATTATAATTTTTCTATTACAGCTGGTTGTTTTAAATTTCATTGTTTCTCTAAATGTTTCTTCAAACAATCCATTTGCTGTGGATAGTGATTTATAACCGCTAATCACGTAAACATCCTCCACTTTGAAATTTACTAAATCAACACGATGAGTCTGATTACCTGACTCATCCTAGGGGGTTCATGCCTACCGACTTCCAAAAGATTTTCTCTCTGAAATTTCCTCTTTTATAGCGTGACAAAGGGATAGAATTGTAGATTGTGTCAACTAAAGTGAATGTACGAAATTTCATCAAAATCGGTTGAGCCGTTTTTGAGAAAATAAAATTGTTGTTTAGGCTGCCTAGAATAAACAGTCCTGATGTTGGCTGGGTAACTCGTATGCTCAGCATAAAAACAAAACAAGATCGGAAATTGGATCGGAGAAGTTGGCTGGGTAATTCGCAAAATCAGGGAGAAAATACAATTGTCGTATGCGGTCTACTGTTTCTTTTTTCGACATTTACCCACCCATTCACCGCCCAAATGGTGAGGGTGTCTTTCGTTCCAGGGCCCTGAGTGGCCTACATCCGACTAAAGACAAAGCGATCTAAAGGCTCGCCAAGAAAAATAACAATAAAAATATTGTCAACAGTACTAAAATAGATAAAACTGAACAATGAAAAATATTTAAGCGACCAAAACAGGAAAGTATCAGAAGTAATGTGAAAATGACATTTCGATATTTTTATTATTTTGATCTATAAACTTTTAAATAAATATTTTGAAAACGATAGATATTTTTATTTCGTATTTCAAATAGCCACTTTCTTCTTTTTATCATACTATTAAAACTTCGCTGGCAATGAGAGGGTTAATTGGTCTAACAGAAGCAGTAATAGCGTTATATCGTCTTTTCTTACTATTAACCGTAATCTTTGTTTTTTTGTCATTTCAGCGGAGAAGCTGGCAATTTCGACGCACTTCGAAGTTCTTCCTCCAGATGCCTTAGTCACCGATGACCTTTCATCTGGTGAGTTTTCATTTTTTATCCCTTTGACCACAGCTTTGATTCGAATAGTTTGAATCCCGCCAACGGAAACTACAAGTGGCAAAATTAATCAGATTTGGTGTCCATGATTTAGATGAAGGGCACTCGCTCCTTTAGTAAACGGATTATTGTTCTAGTCCTTGAGAAAATTTGGTGTATTTTGGAAACGAGTGCAATTCTAAATGAACGCAAGACGAACTATGGGAATGAGGGGGGAACGTATTCCATTCTCGGATGTATCTAAAAAGATAAATTGACCTCGAGATTAATTGGAGGTGATGTTTTCAGGAAAGGAACTGGCATCCAGTTTAATCGAATACTAGCCATCTGAGAAGTGACTCTGGTTTCAGCGACGATACTTCTCACGGTCTCCTTAAAGGCATGGAAATTTCTTTTCTATATTACCAAAGCAATTTATCCCACGAGAAATCGATGTAATTCTCGTGTTGGCTGTAAATTAATCAGTTTACTAGTTCATCTGTTGCTACGTTCCTCGCAACTTATATGTAACGCCGAAAAGAAACATGAAAAACATTATTTTATTAATTTGGTACCGATTCAGATTTTATCTTCGAGAAAAATACTAATTTCAATCGGTTACACAGCATTCTAAGCGTGCTCCGCCCCGCTCATATCCTTCCCCTCCACCTCCTCTCAAGCGTGGCTGAGTGCAAGTGGAGGGGAAGCTTCGCTTCGGGTTGTGACTGACATAGGCCATCCCTTACTCAATTAATACCTATGTACGTTGATTACACAGGTAATCATAGTATCAAGTGTCTACAACTGCATCTGTGAATCACGTTAGCGGAAGCTGAGAGATCAGAGAGACCTTGGACAAACCGAAATGAAGAACGCGTACGGTAGCACGTTAATGTGCTTTTACATCAGAACGACTGATAATATGTTAATTTGCCTTCAATATAAATTGAAAGCGAAACGCTTACTTATGAACTGTAACTCTCTCATTTGCGAAATACGTGATTTATTTCTACGGGTACACGTTCATTCTCACGGCCCTCGAGGATTTATATATCTGTCTCCATTTCTCGTCAACTCTAAAATTGGATTATTTGACATTCGCGGAAAGTAATCCGTGCGAGTGTTAAGAGCTTACTGTACCTCGAAATCTGTTCTGTTTTTTCCAAAAGGTTACGTCTACCTCACCAGACTGTTTTCTCGGGACAGAACTGTTACGGGTCAACATCGTTTGTGTAAAAGCTTTATTTATTTATTTATTGGCAAGAATTCAGAGACAGCACAGGGCCAATTATACTATCGTAACAACAGTAACAAGGACGAAGACACACGACCATGCCCTCGGCAGGATTCGAACCTGCGACCCTAGCATTGGGAGCTAGACACGCCAACCACCCCTCTACCAAGGCCGACAAACGAACTACGTGCTACGGTACTATCGCAGAAAACAACCTTCTCTGGAGCTACTAAGTAAATGTTTTATATTTACCATGTAACCAAGAATATTGGCGAATCTTCTCTGGAACGAAACTATCCCTCGCCATTTGGCCGGTCATTGAGCGGGTAAATGTCGCCACAGGCAGATCCCTCATCAGTTGCTAGCTTTGTGACAAAAATTTCGTTTTGCGTGGAAGTTATTACGGGTCCCTTAAATAGAAACTATCCCTCAGTCCCTGTTTTCAAGCTAAATAGGCCCGCAAGCTGAATGGGTTTGCAAGCTTTGTGTCAACATGAAAGTTATTACGTTCCTTAGGAATATTGACGTAGTTCGTCACTCTCCCACCTGACTGAAATCGGTGCTGCGATCGACGTTCATCCATAGCAGTTCTAAGCCGTTTCCCTCTAGCAAACGAATTTCTCTCACTCCACAAGATTTCCCAGAAATAACAGCATCCAATAGCCATTTTCTCACGTTCTTTCGCTTACTCCATCTCTTTTACACTAAATATGCCTACTAAAACGGATGCGAACGGAAATCCATGTTTTGCGAATTATAGCCAAATGTTTGTATTCCGTTTTCATCAAAGTTGTGTACTTAAACCGGAGCGTGTTCTTCTCTTTCTAACAAATGCAGAATTTTATCGAAGTTAATTCTACGGTTTCGCCCCTGTTATTTAGCAAAGGACGTACAAAATGTATTTGATAATCGATGTGTTAAAAAGTTAAGTTTAGAGCACAATCAATTTTCTATTATAATTTTGAACTTTTCCTTATTCGCCTCCGCAAGATTCTCAAAAGCTTTTCAAGAGCAAGCGGCATCACTGTGGAAATGTACACTCAAACATTTACCTTACCTTCGTTTATACCTTCGGAGATATAAGTAAAACAATCGAAAATTATTTTTTAAAACATACCTTTGCTTGAGTAACTGAAACGTAATATTTCAAGTTCATATCTTCGTCGTAAATCATCCATTCTTTTTCACTTGCTAAGAACAATGTGAGCACGTTAGGAAAATTAGCGCATTCATTTTTTCGTCCTAAATAATTCATTTAATTTCATTTACTATATACTGTGTGCACGCAAAACGGAATTAAACTTATTTGCGTAAATGTATTAGATCTTGTTTAATTCAGTTATTACAAAATTGTTTTTGCTGACAACAATTCATAAAGCCATGAAACAAATTATCTAATTTCAAAATAAATTTGCACTTTCTTGCTGAATGTTTCTCAAACTTTTTAGGAATAAGTAACATGAATTTGAAAGTTTACGCTCAGAATTTCAGCCACAGGAAATATTCAAAAACATCATTTTAAATTGGTCCCAATCATAACTTGTATATTTTTCATAACTCAAATTTATAGAATAGCAAATGACAGTAGTACCTAGAGAAATCTACTGTCCAAGTTTCAGCTCTCTATCTTTCACGGTGTCGTCACAATTTCAATTTAAGCCATTGCATAGACAGACAGACACGCAGACGCCAAAGTGAAACTATAAACTCATTTAAAAAACAGAAAATGTAGGATTTTATGGATGAAAAGTGAATATGGAGAATTAAGACGTAGCTAAATGGCCATCGCAAATATGAATACTGGAGCATTATTATTCAACATTTATGACATTACGTTTAAAATTGGAATATTTTTGTGTGCATTTGGAGACTGCTAATGCTCGTAAATAGCCATTTTTAAAATTTGAGAAGGCAAGGAGATAAGAGTTTTTCAGAAAACTTTATAATAAGTAAAACTGAGAATTCGTTGTAATGTGCGGAAGAGAAATTGTGGAAATTGACGGTGTGTGGAGAGAGAATTATGTGAAGGGAGAGGATGGGGAGAAAGGGTGGGGGGAGAGGGGGAAAGGGAGGAGGAGAGGGGGAGAAGAGGGAGAGGGGGACAGAGTGAGGAAAGAGAGAATAGGAAGAGGGGGAAAAGGTGGAGAGGGGAAGGAGAGGGGGAAAGGGAGGAGAGGAGAGGGAGATGGAGAGAGGAATGGAGAGAGATGAAGTAGGAGGACGGAGGAGAGGGGACGGCAGGGGAATTAAGCGAGGATGAAAGACGAAAGAGAATTGAAAAATAGAGGTCGAATGGTTTAAGGAGAGAGGACAAGGCAATGGGCAAGAAAGGGAGGTGGAAAAGGGGCGGATAACCGAAAGAAATAGGGTGACGCATTAAGGGTAAAGCAAAAAAAAAGAAAAGGTTACGGAGAGGCATATATGGGGGCAGTTAGAGCATTGGAAGGAGGAGGAGATGTGCTTCGGAGAAAGAGAGGTAGGATAAAGTGCGATGGGGTGTTTTTCCGTGTCTAGGAGAAATGGGGCCCACGGAGCAGCGGACGTCGTCGGGGGATACGGAGCGTGAAGAGAGATCGGAGGAGCGTTGGCGCGCGCAGGGAGTAGAAACAGGAGAAATGGAGAGGTGCGGAAGTGGGGTGGGGTGGAACCCTTTTCGAGGATGGCCATCACTATGGCGACGGCCAAGAGAAAGGGCGTCTTTCGATGGAGTACCAGTCTTAGGGACGCATTTCGTCCGCACGAAAAGATGGAGAAAATAAGCGACGTGGATGGAAGTCTTTGCTATTGTATGTTTCTTGTCACTACCGATTTTAAAATAACAGATAAAGAGTGCGGAAATGCGTAAACTTTATTTGAAAAATACAAAAGTTCCCCGCGAAACCTAATTTTCTATTCTTAATATAAGATACACGATGTTGGGACTTAAATAAAACTAAATCCTAAACGCTGATACTTTAAAACAAATAAATGACGTCGGTAACAATGCGTGAAATTGTAATTTGGAAATGTTTTGAAGAAAGGCATTAACTTTATTTGTCCTTTTAAAAAGTGGCCATAAAAATATGGTTCTACGACGGTTCGTCGCGAGACTACTTTTCAAACACCAAATTTTTCTTTATATTTCGTTAATACGATGATGAATTACGATTGTCTTTGCGAAACACGCGACGCGAGGTAACATGGTCAACAAATCGATTACTTCTTTTAAATGCACTCTTGAATTGGAAAATGAATCTTTTAATGTTTGAAATTTTTTAAAAGTTGATGTCTTTTGACTTTTAATTGAATAGTAAATCTGAAGTTTTTCTTAATTGATGCTGGATAGTCAAAAGAGTTCAATTTTATGAAATTCACATATTTTGAGTACATCTCGCGACATATCTTATTGAATATAGCGACGCACTAATGTGTTAAACAGTTTGGAAATCATCAGATTAAGTGTACCATCTACCATATCATTTTCTCTGACCATATGTTTTTAGTGGTAAATTTCATTAGTTTCGGAGGCGAAACATGGCAGACGTACGGATGAATACGACCTGATCGTAAGATGTTCGTTCGACACTTATTTTTAAAAGAACTCTCAGTAATAATAATTAAAAGGGTAACATTTTCAGACAGAAGCGGAAGACATCGACATACACACAGCAAAATGAAAGAATTTTTTTTAGACAGATGGAGGACCTTTGACAGAATATTTCGGAAATCAGAAAAAATAGGAAATTGAATGAAACAAGTTAGGATTGTGCGAAGTTCGGCGGAAGGAAGAGGGATTTTTGGAGTGATGATTTGGAGGTAATATACTATAGTTAGAGAAAGTAGGGCCAGAGGGGAATAGTGTTAGTTTTAGATAAGAAAGCGGGGCAAAGAGTAATTATCGCACAGCAGCTATGCGGCCGTTTAACGTTAGTGGAGGTCAAGGCGGAACCTGCCAACCAAGTGATCACAGTGAGGAGGAATTGAATGAGTTGTGCGATCAACTCGAGGAAGTATGAGAGAAGTTTTAAAAAGTGCCTAGTAGTGATGGGGGATTGGAATGCAGTGGTGGAGAAAGGCAAGGAATGTAGGGGATTTTGGTGGAAGAAAGAGGAATGACAGAGGGCGTGAAAGGGTAGATTTTTGTAAATGAAATTGATAGTTGCATTTCTCAACTGGCGGTCCGCGGAGAATACTTGCCAGTCGATAACATTCCATTTTCCTCTTAAAATGTCGGATGATGGGCATCGCGGATTAACGAGACGCTCGTAAGTGTAAATATGACCTTTCTTTTAGAAAGCCTTAGAGCAAACGAACACGAATAGTTTTTCTTCCCTGTGAACTTCTTTTGCGGCGATTCAGAAGGAAGCCTTTGCTCTAAACGGAGCCCAGTGCTATTCATCAACACATTCGCTTTGTCTCAGCCATTTACTATATTTTGCGACGCTATTTTGGTTGTCAATAACAATTCTTTTACTTGTGACTTGTCATATCTGAATTAAGTCATACTGGCATACATTTTTGCCTGAGCAGAATATTGAGGATGATTTTATAACCCCACTTTATAACATACGGTAGTTCTTATGGGAAAATGCGCTTCTACTTAGGACGAGATTTTCAGGAACCAATTGTTTCGCATGTGTGAGGACTGCTTGTAGTGCATTGAGATCGGATAGTTTTCAAGGGACAGATGGAGAGACGGTCATGAGGTCTCATTTGAAATTTAAAAAAATAATAAGAGAGAACCGGGCACATAAATGGGATTTAGAAGTTCTCAAGGGAAGAAAGAGGAAAGATTATCAGGATACTTTTACGCAAGTCTTAGAAAAAGCAAACCTCGCATTGGAAAGCAGAAATTTAGTTAGGTGCTCATGAAACCCGCCAGAAGTTATTATAACGATGGGAGAATGAATTTCCGAAGGTTCGTAGTGTTCTACATTGGACGTGACATTAGAAAATTAGCCATGATATATACTGATACTTAGAGAAGAAAATTGATTAATTTCCTTATTCTGGTTTTATTTTCAAGGTTTCAACAGTTCGGTTTTATTTCGGTCATCTTTGAAATTCTCCTAACGTCTTTACATTGCAGCAAAACACATTTGTTTTTACTTTTAAATGAAGATGACAAGTTGTGAAAAAAATCAGATAAGACATTCCTGTCAAGAAGAGTTAGAAGGGAAAAACGCAAAATTCCGATTTTTTCGCAGGAACGAGGTTTTGCGAGAAAAATGATTTTCCTTTCGCTACAGAAAAAAACATTATCTCCAGAGAGTTGACAAAGTTGCCTTTCAGTTCTATTTCGTATTAAGCATATTGATTTCCGTGGCATTCGTCATTAGCTTCTTCTTCTGCGCGGCGGAAGAAGGAGATTACCAGTTTGGAGCGAGAATATTTTTTTTTTTAGAAATATCGGAAATTGAATGGCGAGAAACTCGCGGAAGTTGGACGTCGAGAGAAAAGCATTAAAATCTCGGAGATGTGATTTTTTGTTTCGGAGATTCTTCTTGTATAAGATTCTTCCCATTACCATGGTAATATCCTCTCTGCCGTCACTCCATATTTTCTTCTCTTTCTCAGTCAGACTTTTCACAAAGGAACGAAAATAGCCGTTGCGAGCGAATAATTCGCATTGTTTTCGTTATCCTATGTCGGTCTTCGATTTTTTTTACCAGCAGGAGTTCATAGTTCTTTTACCTGTTTTTGGAAATGTTTGTTTGTTCTTACCAATGGAAACTTGGAACGCGATTCTGTTTGACGACCTATGAGTGTAATTCTAGTTATAAGTTTTTTTGAGCTAAATGCCGCCTTGAAATTGTGACTGAAATAAGAATTATCTAGAATACCTATGTTATTAACTTTTTTTTAGGTCAACGGAATTTAATAATTTATTTATTTAACAAAAACAGGTTCCCCCAATTACATGTGTTTAATACATTTCTATGACGAGCACAAACGACCATGCCCTTTGCAGGATTCGAACCCGCGACCCTTGCAGTGGGAGTTAGACACGCTAACCACCCCTCTACCAAGGCCGGCATTTCATCCATAAATATAAAGCAGAAGTGGCTATTTGAAAATTTTAAAATTTTTTGCTATTAATTGTTGACTAGGGGCTCCGCCCTTGGCCGCTCAGCGGTCCAACCCCGGAGGTTTGGTGGCGACGCTGCCAAATATAGGCGCTGCCTTGCAAGGTAGCTGCGCTGTCTTGTTATTATTATAAAAAAAACCTAAGAGAAAACTAAACCTTATTTTAATTCTTCGGGAATATTCTTTAAGATTCAATCCAATTCCTTCTGCTATAGGCTTCTTTAACTATTATAGCAGAGGACAATATCGTTTAGATATATTTATTTTAGTAATTACATTAGAACACGAAAACATTGCTGTGAAATTTGTCAGCGTAATGAAGCTAAAGTACATGAAATTATATTGTTCTGCTTACGTTTCTAAATGGACTCGCTTAACTACGATTTATTTATTGAAAAATATGGAAAACCAAATTAGATAAACACAAGAAAAATTAACGTTTGTCATATTGACGAGTTACAACACAACGTTTAGTACCAAATTTACGCAGATTCGTTAAAATTTAGGGCAAATTTTAATATTGAAATCTAGTGAATACATTATCACTGGATAATTATTCAGTTAACTGCATATGGGAAGCGTTTCTAACGATTTAATCAAGGTAATTGAATATTCATTTCATCGTAAGGTACACTTTCATATTTTAACTACGGATTAAAATATTTAAAAACTATTAAAGATACAGCCGAATGGTAATCAAGGCTAATGTTAAATTTTTGACGCTCTACCTAACTACATAAACCGCAATATGCTAGGACAAACAGTTCTCGAGTTATAAGCGAAAAACCAGTTTTGTGGATTTTCCATTTTATGCTGTACTTAAACCAAAAAGTTTGTGTTTTCGGATTTTTTCTGTTAATTGTGCACAAAGACCTATATTATTGCCAAATTTCAAGTCTCTAAATTATGCGGAAGTACCTTAGAAGTTTGTTAGAATTTTGTCTGTCAGTGAGCCGTCCTAAATAATAAGATGAAAGCCACACGCGCTTGTGGCAGATTTTTATTTTAGAGAAATAAACGAACTATAACAAACAGATGTTTATTTCAAACGCGTTTGATATTATTTCAAATAAATGAAAAATCGTCGGTAGAGTTATTGTTATTAACTTTTGTTTAACAATAATATATTATTTCCATCGCTTACGACATTTTATTTCAAAATCATTTCATGAAAACCGCATTTCTCTATACTGTGGATAGATAAAGTAAAATGATTAAATCACAGTTTTTCTTGAATGTCAAACAGTGTGCTATGAGTTAAGGCGTGCAAAGTATCATAAGTAGGGAGGGCAAAGTATCATACGATATGTAGGAAGGGTATAGTATCATAGGTAGAGAGGGTAGGGTATCATAAGTAGGGAGGGTAGGGTGTCATATGTAGGGAGGGGGAAGGAGCTTCGGAGGTTAGTCATATTGACCAGGCAATTTATAGCTCCCTCACTTAAGTGAATTTTCCCCGAGGGCCATTTCCCGAGGCAGAGTGGACGGCAAGGGGCCTTGTTAGAGGGGAGGTGACAGAAGGGGAAGCCGGGAAGATCAGAGGGAAGCAGCTTCGCATTTCATGCGCCCTTATCCCGATTCGTCCATTTACACCGCCCATCACTTCAGTAACGTTTTCAAAATCCAAAGCTTTTGAAATATTAGACGCTTTCGACTTGGCCGCTACGTGTGGGCAAAATATGTTCGTCGGGGAGCGGAAATATAGGGGAAGCTTAATTGGGTGTGGACGTCAGATGGACGAAAGGAAACGAAACGAAGTGGCTGAAATAAGGAAATAAAAGCGGTGTGAATTAGAAGATGGAGGGGAGTTGTTAAGGGAAATAAATATTTGTCGATAGGAGGTCGATGGGTAAAAATTGATGCTTGTGAAATGAAGGGTTATTTGATTGTGATGCAAAATAGGAAAGAGTGGTGCGGTTGAGAGTTCGCAGAACGAGTCATCAAAAGAAGCCGCTGGCACGTCTTCTTTATAAAATTGAATTTGCAAGGAATCTGCGAAAAATATCATTTTCTCAAGTTTTTTCTTTTTCCTAAATTATGTAAATTTATGTTCTTTTGCGTTTCTTAGACATATTTTTTCTTTTAGCGTTTATAAAGTACTTGCAGTTTCAATTGCATTCTGCTATTTTCTCTATAAAATGGATTTTATGATAACAATTACTCAAGGAACGCTCCAGCTCTCTTGGACGAATACTTCTAGGTGTATATTCCTTAGGGTTTATATTTATACTTTCACGTAGTATACGATGTGTATAGAGTTTTTTTAACGTAAATAATTCGATTTCGATATACATAATTATGATTTTTCACGTGTTATGCGCTCTGGAGCCCGAAGAACGTGTTTATTGCGATTCCCTCTTATGTAGTCTATTGTATTTGCTGTGCTCCAGCGGATATATGGTTTAAAAAATCTGAAAAATATTCCAGCATTTATATAAGTTATAGCCCAGAGTAGAAATATTCGGCTAGTGCCTCCCTGCTGCGACTGTACTTGAGCTCGGATTTGGGTCTGGGCCTCGAGGTTCCGGCACGAGGAGTGTGCGGCGCTGTCAGTTTATGAGATGGCCCCAGTTAGTCGATACAAGCCGAAATATTGTCTAAATCAGTGGTCCTCAACCGGTGTGCCGCGAGGAAAGGCCTAGTGTGCCGCACATTCCGAAGATATTAAATTTTTAAAAGCATTTGAAACAAACAAATTCGCATAAATTTTTTGATGCAAGGAATTTATCATGAGCCTAAGAGAGGAATTTTCCGTCTAAGAGCATAACATTTTTACACGTTGAATTATGTATGTATTTAATGCACAGTAAAATTATACAATCATTGCTTTCCCAATCGTAACATTCTAATATAACTGCGACTTTTACTTGATACGCTAATGTTTATCTTTAAAAATGAGTATTTACGCGATGAAATTAATTAGGGGTGGTTTGGTGTGCCGCGATGTTCTTAAGCATGCATGAAGGTGTGCCGTGGAGCAAAAAAGGTTGAGAAGCACTGGTCTAAATGACTCATATCAGGCGACAAAATGAGAGTTTCTTCTTTAAAATCTCCTCAAAAATGTATTTTTATTAAAATTCATCTAGTTATAACGCTTGCCGTCACAAGCGATATCATTTAAGCCATGTGTCTAAAAAATTAAGTATATGCTACCCATTGACATTAAAATAATCGAGTTTAACGCCCATCTGCCGCCAGAAGCATTATTCCTTCGCACAGTTAACTTTCATGTCAATTTTTGATTTAATAGAGAGTTATTGGGAGCTTCTAATGACTAAAATAAAAAATGAATATTTTGAATAATTTCTCAAGTTATCGAGAACACAGCAGTAATGGTATTTGTAGGATATATTTTTATCAGTTTACAGGACATTATTTTCTAGTTCGTCCACACACATAGGGAGCTGACAGAAACTTAATGAACTTTATAGCATAGTTTTATTTATACTCTGTATAATGCTGAAAAGGCTTTGATGTTTTTTGGTTTACCGAATCATACATTTAATTCTTTGCGTGGAAATATATATTTGATTCAAATAATAATCTTATAGTCTGTTTACGTGAAACTTTTATTCTTTGAAATGGTATTAAATTTCATTATATAAAACTAGGATCTATGATTAAAATTATATTGTAATTGAGTACCAATCTATCGTACCATAGAAATATTGCAACGGTATTTGTTTTGAGTGATCATAAATTTTTCCTTACACACACCTATGTTACATTCCTGCGTTTTAACCAATCACTCGCAGTGAAACTGATGTAAGCATGTCTCCACACAAAGGGTCCCTTTTGCGTGCTTTACACATATAAAGAGTTCCATTTTCGTTGTTTTAGTGCTGCGGATACTTCAGCTTTGTATGTTTTCTCCATCTTATTCTTTTTATTTTTTTGAACTTTTGTCAACCTAATGCCAACTAATTCTCGCTTTTTGTTAATATGGAAATTCATCGGAAGTCGCTTTTGCTTTGCGGGCGAAAATAATAAATACTTCTATCGACTGTATTTCCAGACACAGTTGGAAACTGTTCTCCATAAACTCCGACTCTTTAGTTTGCTTTCCATAGAATAAAAGGATTGCCAAATCAAAGACGAAGAAAAGAATTCGATGACGCAATCAGCCACGTTCGTCCAATGACATTACGAGCCGATCAGAGTGATCAGCTCCTATCTTGATATTATTATTATTATAGTTGGCAACTCACTTCTGTGGTTGTACAACAGATTGGAGCAGGGTAAAATGATTCCTGCTGATATATAATAAGATCACAAAAATTTTGTGAGAAGCTCATTTCCCGCCGCCCATAATAAGGTTATCTGAATTTTGGACATGTGGTTCATTTTAATAGTGCAACGCTTCCCGGTTATAACGCCGTCGATTATATTGAGGATTCTTTCTTCCACATTTCTTGGAAAGAACATCTTGTCCTTTTTAAGGACTAAAGTAAAAACAGCAAAATATTAATGAGTTTTAAAGAATGGATTTAATAAATTTCTTGCGCTGACTTTATATTGTCCTTTTATTCTGGTGGTTGTAGCAATAACATAAATTTAAAAAATAAAAAGTTTGTTTGTTTATGCCGCATTGAACAATGCGATCGTGTCCTCTGTTACATCGCGGTTGTCATATAACGCGGGTCGCAATTCCTCTCCCGAAACACCGCGTTATAACCGGGGAGCGGTGCAATTCTTTATATCTTCGCGCAACAGTCCCTGATAACAAGCGAAGTTCTAAATGCTAGTCATTAGTAAATATTAAATACGATTAACGAATCACAGCATTCTCGTTAAACCTTCGCAGCTGTCATAAAATGGCTCCTGTTGTTCAATATCTGTCATCGTGGCGGTTGTCATAGGTTCTGAAAATTGAGTTACCACTCGACTAGATTTAGGGAGATATGTCTTTAAGATTGAAGGGGGACTAATAGAGACAAAAAAAGAGATGGATAAAATGCTATGTCACGAATGAATCCTCCAGAGATGACGAGTCTCTTAAATTGGAGAGAAACGTGGGAAGATTTAGGCTTCAGAGGAGAAGTTAGCAAGAGAGTAGAAAGGAGAAGTGAGGAAGTTATTCTGGAGAGAGAGAGAGAGAGAGAGGGAGAGAGAGAGAAGAGAAATGGCATTTGAATGGTGGAGTTATGTTGAGAAAACCCGGCGAGCATTCTGCAGACAAATTAAAACTCAAGACTGTCTGAGCCGAGAGTTTGAATGTGTCATTTTAAAAATCCTTATAACATTTAAGTACGTCGGAAGTATGAAAATATGGAAAGCTGAGTACTTGTAGTGATTCAATATCATGGTAAATCTGATTCTATAAATCATATGTGTTCACGCCAAGAAAGAGGAATCCGGCCTTCGGAAAAATGCGATTTTTCGATTTACATTTTGGTGTTATAGGATCAGTAATTTTAATTAAACACATCCTTTTAACAAATTCTTAAAATAATAATGAATATATAAAAAAAAATATTCGCAGGCTTATTTGTGCGTGGTGACATTTATCTCAATTCTCACAACCTTCAGTTTAAATTCTGAAAATTAATTTGTGATTATCTGGAACAAGGAAAATTACGATGAACATCATTTACAATATAAGCGCAAACTACCTAGAAAAGATATTTCTTTGATAATAAGAGAAATGCTTTGTTTGTACAAGACGAGAAATATTTTTCAGCTAAAACATTTACAAAGAGGAGCATTGTTCCACATTATTTTGCACCGTAATGAGTAAAAATAGAGATAAAATTTCGTAATTTTCCAGGAAAGTTAATAGTCGCTGCACGTAAAATAAAACAAAACAAAGAAAAAAAGGTGAGAATATTGCAGGAGGTAGCTTTAATCTCGACCTTTCGAAAGGAGAGTTGGTCGCTGTGCCGTGGAATTGGAGAGATCTCTTTTAGATTTGCCCTTTTTCCCTTTCTTCCAAATAGAGTTCTGAACGTTTCTCATTATATTCTAACTTTGTTTCGAGATTTTTTCGGAAACTTCTGAAAAAGTTTGAATGTGAAGGTTTCCTCTTTCGCCATGCTTAAAGGGCTGCCAGGGGCAATTTTTCATATAATCCCAAGAACTCATTCTTCCGCACCGATGATTTTGGTAACCTTGAAGCCATTAAACGCTTCTGATTCAGGCGATCGAACCAGGATTAGAAAACTAGGCTTTCGATCACCTGCCCGATACAAAATAATGGGTAAACGTGTGCACGTTGGAACCAAAAAGCAAAAGTGTCATAATATATAACAGACGATGTTTACTAAATATATAAGCACCTCCTCCATCATTTTCATTTCCTCGCACAAATTGGAGGACCTTGTGACTTCTTACGACTACCAGCGCTAGTAGGTTTCTCAGTCTCACAAAGCAAGTTAGGAGAGAAACCCGGTGCCGGCATTAGGCTACTCTTATCGAAAAACACCAAGGGGACCAAGGGCTTTACGTCGCTTCCGAAGGACGGAGCGCTGATTTGCGTGTTCTCCTCTTAACCACGCAAATGGGGGGCCGGGCAACCTGGTTCGCACCGGGTTTTCTCAGCGTAGCAGGCTAGCGCCCTCCCATGATCATTACATAGTTTTCTCACATTCTCTTCATTTAAGCTTCTCAAATATTCGACGCGAGGCTTGTATTTTTCATATTTACCGTTAGAGAAGACGGCGTAGATTCGTGCGCCTGGAAGGACCTCTTTTTGGGGCTACTTCCGCTTCGTGCTTGTCCAGAGGATCGCTCGATCTTCCAACGCATTACCCGTCCTTTACTCCGCGAAAGCGCAGTTTACCCCTCTGGCCACTCTGCCCTCTGCTGGCGTCGTTGTTGTGATAGTAGATACTGTGCTGCCGAGAGAAATAGAAAGTCGCATACCTCGAGGTGCCCGTCGATTGGATCGAGCGATGTTGATGCACCTTGAGGGGCGAATCAGTGCCATCTATGAACCAGTCGTGTTTATATAAGGACTCGATGGAGATGCTGCGTAATGGACTGCAATATAAAAGGTCACATGGATTAATTAAAATTTACTATCGACTCGAGTAGAAATGCCGATAATACTGAATGCATTTAATTATGTCGTTCTTGGAATTTTTATCTCGGAATTACATAACGTGTCTCTAACTTAAGGCGAAGATATTCACATCGTCTTTGTGGGAAACTTGAAATGGCTTTCGGTGTGTGCTGCGTAATCCGGCGCTTCGCACCCGTTACATGTATGAATCTTCTGGGATTTTTCTCTACCTCCATTTTTCCAACAATGTTAGAAAAATAAAAAAATTGCGTCAGTAAAGACTACTGCTTGCTGGTCAAAATTAAACTACAATTGAAGAATAGTTAAATTGCAAATTAGGGAGACTAAGCGAAAGAATTATTGCCCTATTAATGAAATATATTCATGGAAATTCAATGCTTGAATATAAATGCGAACGACTATTAAAATGTATTTATTGAAAATTTACTGCAATTGCTTTCCAGCTACAGTTTACCTTGTTAGTCACTTGAGAAAATAGAAAAATACATTTTTTCTATAATACCACTCTAAATTTTTCGAAATCATTATAAACCAGTTTTTCCAAGGTATGGAATACCAGAAATAACATAAAAAGAGTGGGCATCACAGATGAGCACTAACTTCAACCCGTACTTATCCGGCTTATTTGGAATGAACATCTTGAAAGGACAGCGTCCTCTAAAACCTAACAACTGTTCATCTCTCGATGGTTCGTAATACTTAGAACAATTTTCCATGAATTTATCCCACATTAGAAAATACACAAAGGCTAGAAGCGCTGGAATGAGCTGCGCTCTGGCGGCAGAACTCTGAATTTTACGCCGGGTGAATTTTCACCCGGGATAGTATTCCAGGGTTAAATGACGGTACGCTTATCGTACGGAAGCATTTTTTAATGAAAACCAAAGCAGACAAATGAAGAGGGCGAGGCGCACGCGAGATTTCATTTGGATCGGCAAGAAAGAAGCGGCTTTTTATTCATCCGAACGGCATTCAGAACTGAAGACATTCCTCCTATCAGAGAACAAAACGGCAATCACAGTCATTTGCACAGATTAAGTAGGATATCTCATTCCGTGAAATAACTATATATTTAACTCCTTGCACATCCTTATTAAATATTTCAGCTAAAATTGAAAATTGCCTTTTTTTATTTCCCAGTTTCTCGTAATGCGGAGGTTGAATAGGAGTTTTTAAGAGAAGGGATAATGGCAAGGAATGCAGTACGAGAGGAATGGCAGGGGGTGTAAGGGGAGGGGGAGGGGGAGGGAGGTAGGAAGGTTAATGGGGTGTGTAGTAGGGGAAGAGTGAAAAGGAGAAAGGTAAAGAGGCTCTCGCCGTTACTTTCCTCGTCTCTCTCACTCTCTGCTAGAATGACGAGCGTTCTATTTCATTTTCTTCCCTCTGTGTGAGTGTGTATGTTAGCAGAAGAAAGAAAGAAAGAAAGAGAGAAAGAGGCATATATAAAAATCAAATGAAGTGCTGGCGCAATTTTTTCCGTTCCTTAAGATGGCGAGCGCAAGAAAAGGGTTAAGGAGTCATATAGCCAGAGGGAGATTTGGAATGCAAAGACGTCCACTTTAAAGTTACCCCTCCCCTACATTCCCCTCCCTCGACTAAACTCCCCTCCCTCCCCTAAACTCCTCCTCCTCCTCCCCACCCACCCCACCCCACGGGGTGGGATGAGGGGGAGACTAGCGCCTTTTCCTTCAGCGCCTTTCATTTCCAACGGATTTACTGCGAGGCGTTCTTCCTTTGTTCCGAATATTAATGCCCCTTCTTCTTCTTCTTCTCTATTTAATTCCTTCTCTTCCTCTACTCACTTCCCCATGCCATTCTTTTATGAGCTAAACGCGATCTCCGCTTCTCTTTAAAGGATCTTGGAAATGTATATCTTTCCATCTATCTATATAAAAGTGAAATTCAGATTATGTTTTTTCTCTGTACAAATCCACACTTTTGAAGATATCGTCACGAAACTTCGCATAAGTAAATAATTTTACCCTGCGGGTAACATAGGCTATGTGGCGATAAAAAAATTTGAGCGGAAGGAGGTGTTTAATTCAATAATTATTTTCACATTAGTTTACACATTTTTCAGTGTGTTGGGTTTTTTCTCTTCATTCATATAAATACCTGATTATAGACCGACTTTCTTCGTTTTTGCTTTTTTCGATGGTAACAACTGTGTACTACCATATTGTTGCGATTTATAGATGTTATACGGTCGAAGTTTTCAGAAATACGCAATTAGTTTCGAAATTTTGTGGATTTTCCATACTTTTTCCGGGCGTTGCCAATGCGGCCGTCATTGTTACCTCCGATTCATTTATCTTCAATGAAGCCTTCAAATAGACGAAAGTTTAGCGCGATTCGCTTCGCACTTCTGTTTAAGCAGCAAAATGATCGGTATAGCAACGACAAACTTTATACATAGTAACGTAAATAGATACTGATAATTATTCGGGAAATATTGTGTGGGAAGCGTTTATAACAATTGGCCAAAGTAAATTAACCTTTTTTCCTCTACTGAAAACTGGAATCTTACCTTTTCCATGAGTAAATTCATAATATTCTACATTTTAAATACTTATTAACGCAAATAGGCCCATTTGGCATCTGGTGTACATTTCCTAGGGTCAGTGTTCAATGATGGACAGCTATTATAAGTTGCCTTTTCAAGGGTTTCTTGCTTACAAGACGTAAAATAAACATTTCAGAAAGGCATAATTACAAAAGAAATCCCGCATACGTCCTAGATTTGGCAGCGAAAGTGAATTCACTGAATCCGTTGAAATTCAACGGGCATTTCCGCCTAGTGCAAGATAACGCGTCTTATTTCTTTCCTCGAGTTCAACCATTGTTGTGCGTGGCGTTTATTTTCTTTTTTTTTTATCATCATCCGCGATAATCTAACTAGGCATTAGTATACTATTCGGCCGCTTGGCGAATCTGCAGCTGTAATGGACAGAACCAAACAAATCTAGACTCGTGTGGCATTTTTTTCTTGACGGTAGATTTGTCTTTCATTTTAGAGAACTTAAAGTGAACGAGTCGCGGAAAATATCCAATTCAGTCGCAATACTGAGTGTCAATTGACGTCATTTCCTTTGTCGTTGTTTCAAATATAAATTTAACAAGTATAGTGTTATCCATGAACATGGATACATTTAGCACGTTTTTAGCGCATTTTTATTTAAAAAAAGTGCTTACGCATTCGGTTCATCCGTCTGTCTGATCGTATACAAAACAACTCAGAGATTACGTAAGCTACAAACACCAAATTTTCAGAAGGGGTATATTTAGCTCTACATTCGTACTATATTTGGAATACATTTGTTGTCCATCCGTCTGTCCGTTTGCCTTTTAACGGGATATTAGAAAACCTCTTATGAACTATCTATACGGGTCAATTATGGCTTTCGTATCGTCTGCTTTATTCACAGCAACAAATGTAAATAAACTTATGCTATTAAGCGAATGTAAGTGAAATTACACATACTTATATAAAAAAATATTCTATGATGTATTTTGTCCTTGTTATTTAATGTGAGTTGTTTTTGAAGAAATATTTACGTGATATGCTACTTAATATTTTAATGATAAATACATTGCCTTAAGGTTAGTTAATTAATTTTTCGAAACAAAAGTGAAATTACATAGGTCTAAAAATGTATTTACATAATTAATATATTGAATATTATTATAGATACAAAATTTTCAAGAATATTTACTTTCTCCATACGTAGTAATGGGAAAGTATTGTGATCACGAAAAAAAATCGACTTCGGGATTTCAACGGAAATACACGTTTTGAGTTCCCTAGAACACGTTTAGACTATTTTTGGAATGATGTCTGTGTGTGTATATGTGTGTGTGTGTGTATATATGTGTGTGTGATTTTGGGCGCTCTAACTCAAAAAGTACTTGCCATATCGTTACCAAACTTCACATATAACACTTTAGCATGAGCAAAAAGAACTGATAAGTTTTTGGACAATAACGGTTAACCGAAAGTCGAGGTTTATTCGAAACCCCATTCGGTTTTTGCGATATTTCTCCGTTAAAACATAATTATTATTTATACAATTCTATACAATTGTTATAGAGAATGTAATTTCCTACAACTTCCATTTGAAATAATTTTCCATAGCCGTTATTGTTTAGGAATTATTTATAAATAACCGGTTTCCGTCAAATATCTTAAAAAAGTCGTTATTGGTAATCTTCGTGAGGACTAAAGTTGTAGAGAATAATATTTGTTCCAGGTTTTGTTTGAAACAAATTTTCCTAGAGCCATCCATTTCTGAGATATTCAACTTTTTCGTAATTTCCAGTATACAGCGCCACCACGATGTAGCGGTGAATTCTGTAAACATATTCAAAATAATATTTACGGCAATAAGAACGACTGTATTGTTTTACGATACGAAATGATAATTTTGCCTCATAATACTATTCATAATAATTTAAATATCTATGCCCCAAATATGGAGAAAGTCATGTGTTGACCACATCAGATTTTTTATTAAAATGTTGGACGTTTCTCTACGCGCTTCTTTAAATATTTCTAAACCCAAACCTTTTAAGAATAAGTGGCATCAATGTCGAAAAGTACACTCAACATTTCAGCCTTCTATCTTTTTGCGCCTACGGTGATATTTAAAAAAAAAACAAAATTTCAAATTGTAGCTTCGAAAGAAGATGTTAAGCTATAAACATGGAGCGAGACCAATTGATTTCTTTTCATACGGCAAACGGAAGAAATGATAGTTAATTCTCAAATGGCGGTTAATTTGAATTAACTGTTGAACGAAAGTTGCAATAAGCGTACTAATAGACTCTTTTCGGGACTTTGTAGTTAAAATTAATTCCTATATGATAAACATTTTGGAAATTCAATCCACATTAGGAGATTCACCACTGATGCGGCTGTTTTGCAGCGGAAATTTTGTTTTATTTTTGTAAATTTTATTACGTGAAATTTTAAACAATGACATTTGTGAAAATGGCAATTTCCTGATTTTGAGTAAAATATGTTTAGACGATCGAAATCAATCGTATATGAAGAAATTGTACTGAAACATGTAATTCTTAGGGAAAATAACAAATGAAACTCAAGCCGTTATTTAAAATTCGTTTTTTTTACTTCAATACAGGATCGGTTCCATCGTTCTCATCCGGAGGTGCGTGTCAATTTTTAATGTTGACACGAAAGCAAAGGGATGAAATTCACTCTGTGGAGCAGCCTTGACAAACGGCATGTAAACTAGGAGTCAAACACCTTTTATCTAGAGCGGGTTCACATTGGACACTATCCACACCGGAATTCGACTATAATTAATGTCCGATAGGAATATGTTTAACGAGATTTAAATTTAAGCAAATATTATTTTAATTTGTGCTGAGCTTTGTTTTGATGGAACTCCATTGATATATTGCAGGGGTCGTTAAGCTACGGGCCCGTGGGCCACATGCGGCCCCCGAGATCGCTTTATGCGGCCCCAGAAGCTATGATGAAACAGTTATCGGCAAAATTTCACATGGGCAATTTCATAAATTCAGTAAAATGATGGTCTGAAAAACTTTTCTAACGAATTTATGAACCCAATAAATTATTTAGATTCCGCGTACAAAGCTATGGAACCACAGAATCTATAGGCAACTTCTGACGTCAACATTTAACCGGTTCGCCGAAGTTCTCATGTTTTCCAATGTTCTTAAGCTCGCCATGTAGAAAATGTTTTTCGATATTTTCACCGGTATTCACGAGATTTGTGGGAGTTTTTTTTTATCTATCAATTTTGGTGTCCGTCTGTCCGCTTGATTCAAAATGGCGGCGGATGTAAACATTAAACAACACGTATTTTCCTACTATTGATTTGAATCAAATTTTGGTACGATTGCGGAGGGCTCCCAGGAATAATTCATACGTGGTTTTTGCGTCTCTCTGCGCGTTTTATTCAAAACGGCAACCGATTGAATTCTTAATTACCATGTATAATCTAGAATTCCGATCGGATTTAAACCAAATTTCCCCGGGCAACGCTGGGTATTTCTGCTAGTTTTACGTAAACATAGCTGCAAGAATATTTTAATTACTTTTAAGATATTCTTAAGGTTACTTTAACATACGGCTTTCTTGCATTAAAATAAATAACCAGTGATGAGTGTTTATCGTAGAGATGTCATATATAATATCGAATATGAGAGAAACGATGGAATTTAATTTTTCCCATCCAGGGCCATCTTAAAAATTCCTTTCCCAAAAATAAAAAGGCAATTCATAGTACTCCAATGGTAATAATCGCGTTAAGCAATTCGGAAGGAGGCAAAGGAGGAGAGGTTGAGTAGAAGGAGGGATACGTAAGCAGGCGAAGGGGAAGTCGCTCTTTCTCCCAGCAGCTCCAATAATCTTGCACCACGGTCGAATCAACTTCAGAATGAACCTCGTCATTAAATCTCTCTCCCTTTCTCTCTCTCTCCCTCTCCCTCACCTTTAATTCCCTCTCTCTTCATTATTGCCTAACCTTTTCCCCTCCAGGCCTTCCTTCGCCCACTCTCCAAATCTGCAATTCTTCGAATCCTCGACTACTCTCTTCCATCTCTTCTGTTATGAACTATCCGAAAAGGCGATTTCCCCTCACGTGCCTATCTCCTCATTAAAAAGTCTCCCTCTCCTCCCTCCCCCCTCTCTTTCTCTCTCTCCCCCTCCCTCCCCCTCCCTTTCCATCTCCTTCAACTCTCTTCGTGCCCTCCAATCGCCCTCGTATCTCCAAAAATCTCTCTCTCTCTATTCTTATCTTCCCTCGTAAAAACTTCTCCCTTATCCGTTCTCTTCTATAGCAAAGGAACGCAGATTACTTCCGCCGTCTGCACCATTCCACTTCCTCCTCGCCACTCTCCATTACTTACCCTTCCCTAAATCCCCAGACCCCTTCGCCTCTATGTTGGCACTCCACTTCTCTCTCTCTCTCTCTCTCTACCTCTCACTAGCTCTCTCCTTCCTCCTCCCCCCTCTCTCTCCCTCTCTTCTTCTCTCATAATACCTTAAATCGTAATAATTGCCCATCTCGAAAAGCTTTTTCCATACGACCCTCGCCTTTGTCCTCTTTTGCTTTTTCTATCGATTTTTCTTTTTTGATCGCCGCCGACTTCCTCCCTCGAGCTCTTCAGCCTTTCCGCTCTCTCTCTCTCTCTCTCTCTCTCTTATTTTCAGCTATCGGCACTCGACTGCACTGTTATTGTAGGAATACCTACATAATTTGCCGAACCACTTCTTGAGAGATGGAAACCAGTGAAGGCATTGAAATGAGACGTTGGGCCATAGGTAGCCGTTATTTATGCCGGGTAAGTGCTTTAACCGTCTACTCTATAAAATTGGAATATTTACGAAAAGGAAGGGTTATCTAAGTAGTAAATCTTAAACACTGTTATCATTAAATAACAACGGAAAATACGCTTACTTGACCTGAAGAAATTGAGATAGTTTCAGATAACACGATATTTTTGGAAATTGACTTATGTATAAGCGCATAATGATAGGTATTAATGTGAATTTCGAGAAGGGAAATTTCTGAAATAGAATACAATGAGGTAGTTCAACAATATATGACGTGGTATATTCGGGAAAATCAATTTTAATATGGTTTTATAGGAAAATACGGGATAATCCGAATGCACTATGGCGCTAAAGTAGCAGTGGGAAGATTGCATATAATACGAATTACCGTCTATGGGCAAGTGAAATAAAAATTAAAACAAAAAGCCGGAAAGTAGACAAAGAGACAGAAATTAATATGGCCATTTGGAAGAGGAATGCTCGTAGCAGGAGATAATGAAAGCTCCATTAGGCCAATAGTTATAGATTACTTGTTTATTTGGAAGAAAGCGAGCATAATTCCACATAATTCCTAATCTAATAAAGTCATTAAGACTTTATTAGTTTAGAAATTGTGTGTGGACAATAGGTTGTTTTGTTCTGCCTTACTGTCGCACTGAATACTGAATATTGAACTTCCTCACTATTTAATCACATTCAAATTTAATACAGTATAACCTCATAAATCTGGCATCCTCGGGACCTAGTACGTAACGGATTTTGAAAATTCCGTTGAGGTATCGGACAAGCCAGGTGTCTTTATCATGTTAAATGTTCTAAACATGTGACATTATCTTAAATAAATTCCAATTCAATAACTGATTGGGTCTAATACATATGTAAAAGGCTTACGCAGAGAATTAAAAAAAGAAAAAAGCCATTAACAAGTTAATAACGAATACAAAATAAAAAATTATACGTTAAGTATTATCCCTCTTGTGGTGTGGTTGAAGCAGAGTCGTCGTCTTAGTGTAGTGGAATCGGAAGATTTGTCTTTTTCATATCTGGAAGCTTTCTGCACGTTCTTCTGAGAAAATTTGCGAAACATTTCACTCCCAGCCCCTCACTCCCACCCCTTCATCCCCCACCCCTTCACACCCCAACCCCTTCACTCCCCCACCCCTAACTTTCACTCCTTCACCCCCACACCTTCAGTCTAACCCCTTAACTCCTTCAGCCCTTCACCTCTTTTCCATCTCTCCCACCCATTATTCCTTCACACCCACCCCTTCACTTTCACTCCTTGACTCCTTCACCCCTTCACCCATTATTCCTTCTCTCCCATCCCTTATTCCTTCACACCCATCCCTCCACTCCCACCCCTTATTCCTCAACTCCCTCCCTTTCACAACCAAATCTTCACACCCGTCCCTTCACTCCAACTCCTTCACTTATTATTCCATCCCTCCCACCCCTTCATCCGGTCCTTCTCTTATTTTCATCCACACTCTATAGATAATCCCGATAATGTTTCAAACCACTCGCGTCGAATTTCTTATCGCATCTTCAAATGAGGCCTCTCTCTCTCTCTCATCCTCCTCTTTTCTCTCCGCCGCCTTAACTCATTCGATTCTCTTTCTGGAATTCTATCTCTCTCTCTTTTCCTACTTCCCCCTTAATCTTCTTCAATATCTACTCCGTCTCTATAGGTCTTGCAATTCCTCTTTTTCTTTCTTCACGGTCCTCTTCCGAAGCTTCCGTCAGATACGGTATCAGAGGGAATCAGGGGTTGGGGATGTCACCAGCGCCTGGAGGAATGGAAAGTCCTAGAAGGGTGAAATGGATATCGCTGGGGCAACTGTGGTCCCAAGGAGAGAGGGAGGCCTGACGCCGGCAGACTGACAGAGAGGATCGACCATTTCAGTTAGGGATTACTAAAAAAGAATCAATTTAATTAGCTTAGGGATTGATCACCTCGAGAGTCTCTCTAACGTATTCTTTAATTAACACCACCTTTCCCGTCGGATGTACGTATATACATATTAGTGACGTGCGATGATATTTTATTTCTGCTAAGCTGGTTGACAGACGCTTCTACCTCTAAACTGCGTCGACCACTTACACGCATCAACCTGTGTTCATTGGTTGCCTGTGAACCGCTTTTAAGCTTCGTAATGGATTTCTTCTGCTCTCAGCTGGTTACTCTAACCGCTTATACACGTTAAACTTCCCTATCATATATTGACATTTATTGGCGTCCGAGTTGTATTATTTGATGTATGCTACCTTGAACTTTTCCTACAAAAATATTAGGTATTCCCCGTGACCAGGTTGATTTTGCACAGAAATATCGCGTGTAGGAGTAAAAGGCTTTCGTCTAAAATGCGGAAAATCTTTGGTTGATATTGATATTATTGAAATTTTGGCCTGTAAAAAATTAAATCTCTAATGAGTGTTGACTACAGCAAAGAGATGGGAGGAGTCAAACTTCCAGACCAGTGCCTCGTCACCTACTCTACTGCCAGGAAGACACTAAAAATATTACGTGAAAATGTTTCACCATTTATTGGATATAACAATTTTTATTGCAAATATAATTTTTGAAAATGTGGGGGTGAATGTAAATTTTAGGCTTGGATAGAAAAATACAGCGAAAGTAAACAAGAAGCAATGAGGGCAAGACAACCATCTATAGAAATACCATTACGACTTATTGGAAAATATGTCATAGGCTATAATTCTAGTACGTCTAGTTAGTCGCATTCAAGGAAAAGGTGTACGGTTTGCTTCTCAAAAATATATATAAATAAAATAAATACATAAAGGAAAAGAAACAATTTATTGTTGCAAACAATATGAGGTGCCTTTATGTACTGTACCGTGTTTCGAAAACTATTATATAAAACATTTTAAAACTATAATAATCATCGTCTCGCGTTCCCCTTTTGATATTCGTATATACTCACTTCCCCCTCTATTACAAAAACATTTCTTTCATGTTTTGAGATATTCAAAAAAGAATAATTAAGAAATCATAGTTAGTCATCGAAATTCTTACACGGTATTTACTATCAAAAGGCTGCAAAAAATCAGCATTTTATGGTCACATTCTAGCTATCTTCCGCTCTTGTCTCCTTTCTCTTCTTTCCAACTCGTCTTCTTCCCCTCCTCTTTCCACCATGAAACAGAACAAGGAAGATCAAATGGGCTGCACGCATTCCGTCTGCTTCATCCTCTAAACCTTGAGAAGCGTACCGCATCGACGCAATCAGTGACTACATTTCGCCAGCTTGTTAATCTTCTCATCTTGTCGCCTTCCCAGCTTTCATCTCGAACGCATGCTCGCAATGGAATGCGTTATGACATAATAAGCTTTTCTCCTCTCTCGTCGCCTTCCGATTCTCTCTCTCCTTCTGCATTTCACCAATGGCGATGAGAATATCCCAATTGTTTCTTTTTGCTTTTTGCTTTTTGGTTTGGGTTCTCATTATATACTTACTGACACAAGTAAATTGCAAATAATTACGAATTCTGAATAATTATAAATATTTTTTCCTCATTTATCGCGTGGACATGGGGCGCATTACACACTCATGCGGACCGCGAGCCACTGGTATATAAATATGTTAAAAGATATCTATTGCCTTATATTCCATTTTTCATCCCCGAAAATTGTCGGAACGAAACAGCGCGAAATCCTTTTCCCGTCTCGGAGATGAAAAAAATCTCAACTTTTCCCCTACTCCCTTCTCTCCTTCTCCCTCCCCTGTCTCCCTTCCCCCCTCCTCCCTCCTTTCTCCCCTCCTCCTTTCTCCCCTCCTTCTCCTTTCTCCCCTCCCTCCCTTTCCCCCTCCCTCCCTTCTCCTCTACCTTCTCCCTTTCTTACCCCTGCAATCGACAGAGGTGCCCGGATATCCGCCCTGTCTATCCCTCTTGAAGCCTTCATCCCTTTTAATATTTTCTCTCTCTCTTTCTCTCTGTCTCTTTCCGTTTCTCTTTTCCTCTCTCATTCCTTTCACTTCTCACCTTTTCATTCTCTCTCCCTACCTTTCGTTCTCACAAAAAACACTCCCAGCCCAATTCTATTCACCTTTTTCTCTTTTTCACCTAGGAATTGGGGGAGAGGGGGGGGGGGGAGGGTATGTTCGGACGAGAGAGCTAGGAGGTGTTTGCGAAGGATTCGGACACACGAATAGGCGTTGGTAGGAGTACACCGCTTTCGGGCGTTCCTCGGACACCGCAGAGAGAGAGAGGAAGGAGATAGCGATGGCGAGGGAAGGGAAGTGATTTGGATGGAGAGATGCAGGTCGGGGGGGGGAGGGGGAGAGGGGGAGGGAGGGGAGGGGGGGGAGGGCGCCATGGTCTGACGTCCTCACGGCTTTGGGTATGAATGGGATGGAAAAGAGACGGGAGTGGCTGTCAGTGTATAAAACAGGATGCGGCCTTCGCGTGCGTGGTGGCATAGGGAAGTCAATTTCGGCAGAAAGGGATTGTAGGATACGCCCGGGCGCTTGACGGGCGTTTCTTTATTTTTTTATTTTGGCTCCAGGAATTCGGGAGATGTAACTTTCTGCGCGGATCGAAACTTGGAACGAAAGGAGGAAGAGGAGGAAGAGGGCGCTCGCCCTTTGATACGATTATGGAACGACAGCGTCTCTGATATCCTTTTTATTACTTTGAGGATTCTGGTTTGAATGAGTTTTTCACGAAACCGAAAGAGTATTGGAACCCTGATGCCATGGATGGCGTTTTAATCGCATATTATTCATAGGCTTGCGCACTTTATGACGTGAATTACGGAAATACGCATTTTACTTTAATCGCAACCGATGGTTTCTGTTTACCTTTAATCGGAGATGTACGTATTATTTTAATGACCATTTTCATCCTTCTTGCCAGATGTAATTGCAATTTTCATTTTCTGCACACGATTAAAATTATATTAGTTAGAAATTCTTTGTAAAATTCATGGTATGCCGTATTTATAATTTGCGGTCGTTTAAAATAAATCAGTGGTTTTGGCGTTGAGACTAATTGAACCTAAACTCGAAGGATGTAACCTTCACACGGTCGAACTCCTATTATACTTTCCTGTAATTAAACTAATTTTACTAAATTGTAAAATATCTATTGATATTACAGTAGGTATATGTCTAATAAATAAAAAAAATATGAAATTTACCTTCTTCATTGTCGCATGTAAAAGCCGTCTTTATAAAGTTTGAAAGTAAAAAATTGTTCTTATGAAGAGATAGTGAAATAAATGCTGAGAAAAGTGTACAAAGAGCAAACGCATATATTTAACCCAGTTTTTACCATATTATGCTTTTCATGTCTAGAATCGCGATTTCTGTGTTTTGCTGGAACATAACCTCCGAAAATGTTTGGGGCATTACAATCTGTGCTTTATTTCAGTTTGCATTGTAAAAATTACAAAATTTTGAACAACTGCGCAGTTCATAAGTAATTTATGACTTACATTACACACACACGTCTCTCTCTCCGTCGCTGACGAAGGGCCGAAAACTTTCCGACTTTGTGTTGTTTTCGTGTATTTCTGTTTATCGTGTCCCTTCAGCATCTCCAGCGTATCTCCAATTCTGATGTCCACTGGGTTCAAGTTGTCTACTACGGTAGTTCAGTGGTAGAATATCCGCTCGGCTAAGTGGAAGGTCCGGGTTCGATTCCCGGCCATAGCAGATTTTTTCACCTGTTTCCACATTTACCAAGCTTACAGCTTGTGTCGCATAAGGGTCTTCGGATAATTAATTCCATCGATTAATAGGTATTAATACACAAAAGAAAAGATCCGAAAACCCAAAATGTTTAGGTTTACGTACAGTAAAAATTGAATATTCCATAAAAACAGTTTTTCGCTTATAACTCGAGAACCGTTGGTCCTAGCATATTGCGGTTTTTAGTTAAGTATAACGTGAAAAGTGTAAATTTTACCTCGTTTAGTATGTGGCTGTATCGTTAATAGCATTTTCTACATATTTTACTCCGTTGTTAAAATATGAAAGAGTACTTTATAAAATTTCGTAGAAACTCGATGGTTCATATTAATTGAGAAAAAAATAGACATTTACTCTCCTCCGTATATGTTCTACCGAAAAAAAATCCCGTTCAAATTGAACCAATGATTGTTGTGACGTAAGGCGAGGAGTGGAAAAAGCGTCCGCACGTAAAATGACTGGGCTTTCTGCTACTCTTTTGTTCTCTGCGAAGGAAAATTGGATGTCCTAAATTAAGTGGAGTTTGGTTGGAAAAATGTTTTCAGAAAAATGGTTGCGTTGGAAGAAGATTTTCAGAAAAATTGCTGGGTTGGGTTGGGAGAAGGGTTTTAAAAAACGGTTGGGTTGGATTTGTTGGAAAAAGGGTTTCCGAAAATGGCTGGGTGCGCGCTAGGGAGGAACCTCTAGTAATAGAAAATATAAAATGGCATCTTAAAATATCATCTTGTTGTTGACATAGTTTGATAAACAGAAACGCATAGCTATATAATAAAACGGAATACAAGAGAAGATTAGATAAAGATATTTTTATATTATTTTGTATTACATAAAATACATGATTTTGGTGGAATTCTGTATGTCAAGAATAAATTCGAATAGAGGGATAAACACGAACGAAATATGGCGCTAATTTGCAATTACGGATTGAAAATTTGACTTATTTCAAAAGAGCATATATGACGCGATTGCAAGGCAAACAGTATATTGCGTATGAATTAATGCGCGTTTAAGTTTATTTAGAGGAATTTGCGATGGTTAAACGTGAGACGTAAAAGAGGAAATTGCAGTGAAGATAATAAGAGGCTCTTTGCGGCGGTGATAGAAGAGATGTCGTATCGGAGGAGGGGATTATGAGAATAGGAGGGGATTTGGGAGGGGAGGGCGGGGAGTGGGAGGGAGGGAGGGAGGGAAGGTTATGGGAGGCAGAGGGAGGGGATAATAAGGTTAGGAGGGGTGTGAGAGGGGAGGGTGGGAAGTGAGAAGGGGGAGGGAGGTAGGAAGAGAGAGGAAAGGAGGTAAGAACGGGGCTGAAGGGAGGATAGTATATGAGAGGGGGAGTGATAAGGGGGGAGGGATGTTAGAGGGGGAGGGGTAGGAAGAAAGGGAAGGTAAGAAAGGGGCTGGAAGGAGGGGGAGTGATAAGGGGGAGGGATGTTGGAGGGGGGGTAGGAAGAAAGGGAAGGTAAGAAAGGGGCTGGAAGGATATGAGAGGGGGAGTGGGAAGGAGGGAGGGATTTTATAGGAGTTAGTGGTGCTCTCGGAGATAAAACTTGGTTTCGAATCCGAAAGTTGGGGATAGTGTATGAGGGGCGAATGGTGATGAATTTATCGGAAAAGTTTGGACGGAAGAGGGTGCGAGGATCGCAAGAACATGTAATGCGAATCGAACTCGGCTCGAGAATTATATTTTTTGATTTACGACGCTTCGAGAAAGTTACCGAGGTTGCTGCCGATACCTCGCGAATTTTCCACGTCTTAATCGTAAATAAAGATTTTTCGCATTTTTGAGGTATGTTTCTTCCGTTTCGGAATCATTTGTATGATTGAAAACGTCGTGGAACCTTGCCTGTTAGGAGAGGAAACTTGTTTGGATAGAATGTCGCGTTCGTAATTTTGTGTTTCCTCGCGATTTCATAGCATCAAAAGATATACGTTCTCTCCCCAAATGAGATCGTTGTCGAAGTTAATCTCGTATCCGGTTATTTGCCACGACTCCGAAGAATTATTTCGTGAGCCTTTGTAGCCTCGAAATTGCCACACACGTGCGTTCTTGTTTGCTTTGGTGAAATAGATTGGCGTACGAATATTATTTATTCAAATTAATAGGGTGAATTCTATTTGTCCGTATTGGTTAAAGCTCTTCGTATAATTTCAAACTATTAAATAACTCTTTATCTTTTTTAACTTGTCTAGGTGCTGAAGCCAAACGTATAGATGAAAATTTTGGATGCAGCTGTGATAGTTTTGTTTATTTATATATTTTTAAACGAACTTTGGCCAAGGTTATGTCGATGAAAATTTCGCGAAAAATAGGAGTATAAACAAAAGATTTCAATAAAACATTTTAAGATGAATCAAGATCCAAGAAGGGGAATCAGATTGTGAGACAAGGATGTGAGGCGGCATAAAATTAACTGCCCGTTCTCTTCAGCACTGTTAAATATTTATGCTGAATAAATGGCTGCGTAGTCAGGGGGAAGATTTATATGAAGAGGTAAAAATCGGTTTCTTAATAAAATCAGTGAAAACTATGTATATGCTATTCAAATCCTTATGTGAAAAGGCAAAGTTGTTAGCAACAAAAAACAGCACTCACGATATTTTCTAAGAGAGATTGACTACATGAAAATATTAGTATTGTGTTTAAAACACTAGAAAAATCGGTCAATTTTTTCACTTGTTAATTCCACGGTGAATTTACATAAACTGAATATGAAAACTAGATACAACACAATCCGTTATTCAACTTTATTGCAAATGCAGCAAACTCTCGAAGTAAGAATGACTTAGACTGCTGAAATTCAATGCAATATACAATTCCGTCACGGAGTCGATTCAGCTCAAATAGTATATGCTAAGTGATGTCATTGTTTCCGCTGCTATGGTAAAACTTTCTAACTGTTGACAGCGTTGCGTACGCTGCCAAGGGTCATTTTAATTGAGCATCGAAATTTTGTTATCCGTAAAAAAAGATCAATTTTCTTTACTTATTGTTTTTATTAATGAAAGACTAGTGAAAATGTTTTAAAATTATTCTCGAGGGTAATCACTGATAAATATTTCTGAGAACGCTGATGTGGAGAGCAATCATATTTATTGCTCTGTATAGAGAAAGTCATGTGTTGTCCACATCAGATTTGGAACTTAAATAAAACTAAATCCTAAATATTTAAACTGTAAATCATCTAAATGAGATTACCCTTTCACTTTTTCATATATTTACGAGATAAATTATTTTAATCTCCAAAAATTCGATTTGGAGAGTTTGGTGGAAATACACGTCTTATGCGTCCCTTAGTCCAGAAAACTGGGTATCGTTACATAAAAACCACTATGGTGTATTACTGTGTGGAAATTAATATAGTCTTTCTTTTTAATTATTGTTTAATGAGGTGCTATTACGTTTTATGAATCGAATAGAATTACACTGCAAAATCATGTATGTTTATGTTATTATATACGTATGCTCAGTGGTATTTTAGGCATCTGTTTTTAATTAAGACAATTAAATAATTTATTATTATAATTTTTGTTTAATGATTTGATTTTTAGATTGCCCTCAGCAACTTTATGAGCAAAATATAGGTAAATAAGATATCTCAAATGTATGCATAAAAAGTAACGGAGTATGTTTCTGTTCTTTAGTCTTTTTTCCCGAGCTCTTTGTTCCCTCTAAACAATATATGTGTATGAACATGTTTACGTGGTCCTGAACTCTAAAATTTATAAAAATACAATTTGTCAGATATTTTAGAATGATGCCATATCTCTTATGTTTTATGGCCACTTTTTCGAAAAGAATTGCTGCGGATACAGTTTATGCCTTTTTAAAAATATTTCGAATGACATTTTTCATGCATCATAACCAACCTAATTTAATTGGTTTAACGTTACGATGTTTGGGATTTCTCAAAATCCTATCTATAAATCTGAATATCTTATAATAAGAAAAGTGAATTCGATTTCGCGGCGAACTGTTCTATATTACTATGGGGATCCTACCCTACTATGATATATTGTTAACAAAATATTAATAAAATATTTTTTAATATTATTGAAAACTGCTTACTTTGAAGCATTTAATGGACTTTAGATAAGGATTAAACAGAAAAAAGACTTAAGTAAACGGAAAAGTTTAATACATAGTACGATTTCACAGAAAGTGTTTGATATGGAGGGAAGCAGATAATGAGCATTAACGATAGTATCAGAAGAGGAGAACATGATTAGCAGAATATTTCGTTGAATGTAATCATGGAAGTACGACGCTCTGTTGGATGCGTTCTTGGAAGAGAGGGTGCAGAGCAGGGTAATTAGAAAGGAAATTAGGAATTCGATGGATTAAAGAAGGGGAAGTGAAGGAGGTTTCAGATTGGCAAACTTTGTGAGGGTGAAAATTGTTTTAGCGAGAGATGGAGCACTTGAATAGAGTCATTCAAACATATTTCCAGTGATTCTTAATATGCTTGCATTGTAAATATTTCGCATTAAATTATGAGTCGGAAACAGAAAAGAATATTGCGTGAGAAAGGGGCATACGAACGACAAACCATATGTTGCGTAAACTAGCTCTCCAAATCTTACTTGGATTCCGCTCAAATAACTCCGCTCGGCGAATTCAAGCGCCAGCCCTTATTTCCGCAAACGCTTGTGTACGAAGAGTCGGAAAAATAAATAACACATCTCTCTTTGAAAGGCTTAGACTGTAAAACCGCGAGCGAATTCAGAGAAGCAGGTTAGCGGAGTGAATACGTAGAGGGCATTTCTCTCTCTCTGTCACTCTCTCTTTAACTTCTGTCGTTAGTGACCTGAAAGAAAGCAAAGAAACATCAGTCGCCATGGGAAACTGTGTATGCGAGTGAAATGAGATGTTGGCAGGAGAACTAAAAATTATTTGGAGAAGGTGGAAGGGGGAGGAGGAGGAGGAAACGGAAGAAGAGAGGGAGAAAGGGAGGGATGAAGAGGGAACAGGTGATTATGTATGAGTGGAGAAGAGGCAGTATGGTAAAGGACGAGTAATTCAAATGGAGGTTTGGTGAAGGATATAAGATGGATGCTTGGTGGAGGATTTTGAATGGAGTATCGGTGGAGGACTTAAGGAGTGGTGGAAGAAGGATGGTAGAATCAACTGAAGAAGCCTTTTCATGGTGAAACTCCATCATAGATAAAATACCTTGACTCAGTCTCCCCCCCTCTCCTCCCCCCCTCTCTCCCTCCCCCTCTCCTTCCCCCCCTCCCCCTCGCTTTGCCCATTCATTGTTCCCCTCTACACATTTCCCTCCACTCCCCTCCGATTCCATGTATATTTGCGTTGCTTCTTGTTTTTGTACCTGATGATGACTAGATATTAGTCGAAACCGGTCGTTTCTGTTTTAATAAAGTGGAACTTGTACCAATTGATTTTTTCTCATTTTAGTTAAGGATGATAGAGATTATTGGGCCGTGTGGAGGAGATGTAATAGACGTCCGTGAGATGAAGTTCTGGTTACTTTGAAGGATCGCTTATAGCGAATTCCGAATCCATCCGGAATTCCTTCATTTTCAGTCGGTCAGTCTGTCGTGAGCGGTAATTTCAGGAGCGCTTGTTATCGGACCGTATTTTGTTGTTTCTGGTGCCGATAGTGAATAAACTCAGATCTGCATTCTATTTATAACGAACGAATTCTCCCTATACTTAGTTCATGTCCGAATATGCGGTCGCAGTTGGAGTAGAGAAGTGTCTGCAGGGCGAATCGCTTCCAAAGAATGGTCGATGGAGTGGTTGGTGGAGAGGGAGGGGGTGGCAGTGAGCAAGGGCGTTGTGATGAGGGAGGGGTGATGGTGGAGAGTCGAAGGGGAGGAGAAGAGAGCCTAAGGAATTCCGCAGTGTCCTAGAGGCAGTCGGACGTATTCTGCGGCTTTGAAGTGATTAGACAGACGCTTGCGAGAGGGAGCGAGAGATAGAGAGAGAGCGGACGGTAATTAAGGAGGGCTTTTAGGAGGTCCCTACGTCGACGGATCAAAGCTCTCTGAGGTTTTCACAGCGGTGTCAATAAAGTCTGACGGGAAGGGATTTGTGTCCCAGGATGCAATGAGTGAGTGAGCGTAGAGCGAATCCAGCGGACCGAAAGCCGTCTTTACGCCGAAGCACTGATTGCACTCACGGATCATAGAAAGGTTCATAATTTGATCGAGTTGTCGACCTTTAGATTACTGGAACGTTAATTTTTGTTTCATTTTATTACAAATTAACTAGCAGAAATACCCGGCGTTGCCCGGGGAAATTTGGTTCAAATCCGATCGGAATTCTAGATATCTACATGGTATTTAAGAATTCACTCGGCCGCCGTTTTGAATAAAACGGGCAGAGAAACAATAACCACGTATGAATTATTTCTGGGAGCTCTCCACAATCGTACCGAATTTGATTCAAATCAATAGTAGGACTTGGGAAAATACGCTTAGTTTAATCAGTCCCCGCCGTCCAATTACGGAGAAGGAAGTAGTCGTTTTCCACCTTTCTTACTGTGTATAAGATGTAGAGTTACCTGTTCTTTGAGAACAGGAAGTTAATGAGAACCGTTAGTTATTTTATTGAACAGTTTAGGCATCAGAACAGTTCGAAAAGAACTGTTCCGTTATTTCTGACCCATCTCTAGTGTTATGGGCTGCTATTAGCATTAGCAGACAAAGTTATTTTGCTTTTTGTACAATTAATATAAAACATTTGGTATTAAAAAGTAGCCTACGGCCTTCGTATTTGTGAAGAAAGTATCTGTTGAAAGTTTGATTACTCTAGCTTAACGATCTGGAAATGTATAGATGCACAAATAAATAAACAAACTTTCATAAATATATAGGAGATAAGCATTGAATTATATATAAGGTAATAATCATATGGTAATCTATTAATGGCTATTATTTTATAAGTTGCTGTTCAAAATCTTTCCGAAATAATTGAGCTAGATATTAACAAAACTTTAATTGCAGTTAATGAATACATTGGCATGAACCAAATGAAGCATAATCTGTGTTTATTAGGCCAGAATAGTCGAGTACTGACAAAAGCTCGCAGCCTCTCTACCTCACAACACACTATAATCAAACATCGTCGTAATCCGAAACTCGCCCGTATAATCCCAACTACCAACGTAAATCAGGCGGACAAAAACTATCCGTTTCTATTGAAAAAATGTTTTCTCTCTGGCCTTCCTTCGCGAGTCCTCTCTTACGAGACTCGTAATGTCGTTACGTGGCGGAAATTTCGAATAAAAATCAATTTGCGGAAACCTTTTAGGTTGATGCAGGGGGAAAGGAAAAATACAGAGAGGTGTGCGACGCGGGAGGAAGCAAAGGTAAAGAGAGATAGAGAGAGATAGGAGGGAGGTGGAGGAGGGGAGGGGGGAAGAAGAAATTAGGGAGATGGGGAGAGTAAGAAAATGAAGGGTGCACAAGTTATCAAGTGAATTCCAAAGGGGGATAGGACATGTTTGCCAGGAAAACAAATATCCTACTTATATAGTCTCTGAAAGATCAAAGGAATAATAGACCGGAAGGGAAAAATCGTGTGAGAACACTTTCATCAGTGGGTGCATAAAATGGGGAGGATTTGAGAGCAGAAAGTTGTTGCCAGTCTGCCGACTGCCTACTATTTAATGGTTGGATATTCACAATATCGAATACGTAAGTATGCGTTTGAGGTGGCCTTGTGGTTGGTAAAGATGAGTCTAATGACCGAGTTTTCCCGCGAGCACGGTCTCTACTAAATGTTATTTTCTCCTTTTATGTGGACTAAATACATTTGTTATATTTTATTTGTGATTCGCGAGGCCAGAGAATTGCATTTATTCGAAATAATTCTTCTTATAAAAAGAATAGACTCGTTAAGCGTTGCTGGGGTCACCGCAAGTGATCAGAGGCGAAAAGGGTATACGAAGGAAGAGAGCGTAAGAGAGGAAGAGTAAGCGGCCGTACCACATACTCGCCCGCTTGAGCGGTCTTCACAAATAGGGCGTCTCAAAATCAGGACCTGTCGTGGAATCTCAGCAACGATATCTAATAATCGCCCATTGAGTGTGGATTTACATCTTGATCCAGCGAGGCGAGGTAGGGAAAGAGGCTGAGGCGGGGAAAGAGGCTGAGGCGGGCGTAGAGGATCTGAAAGTATTCCTTAATCAAGCCGAAATCAAAGGAAAGGGTTAACTGAGGAAGAGAAAAAGAGAGAGAGAGAGAGAAGTTGATAAAAGGATAGGGGGCGGCGTGTTTGAGAGAGGGTAAATAGAAGAGGGAAATGGAGGGGGGGAGGGGCTTGAAAAGTGCTCAGTGGACGCGGCATCTCAGGCAGGAGCGCAGTCAAGGGTTCGAATGGAGGGGAAAGGGGTGTGGGTTGGGGAGGTGGGTAGGGTTGATGGGGTATGAGAGAGGTGGGGTTGGGTATGAGGGAGGCGGGGGTTAGGTAGATGGGGGGGGGGGGGCAGGGGAAGGTTGGTGGTTTGATGAAGCATCGGTGCCCATAAGAGATGAGGCAAATAAATCAGAGATGCGCAGTATTCCATCCAATCTCTCTGAAAAAGCGGTAAAAGAATGAAAGATTGGGAAGTGACACTCTTTCCCCCGGCTTAGTGCAGAGGCAAGTGTAATCCCGTTGTTTATCTTTCTTTTCGCAGGTGTATCTCAGCCCCTTTTTCCGCTTCCATTACCCCCTCCCCCCTCCCTCCCCCTTCCTTTCACTACTCCTCCGTTTTCTCGGCTGCTCCATCCCATTAGCATAATTGATCGCGAAGTAGTTCCGCGTGGCGATGCGGGAGCTAGTGGGGGGGTGTGTGTGGAAATGTGTGGCCGAGGTAATAAAAATGCCGGAGATTTGGAGAAAAAATGAGTTTTCTCATTAAGAAAAGAAAATATAATTAAATGTGATAAAGTGTCTCCTGGGAAGGATTTGGAAAGAGAAGTAGAAAAGAAAGGTTAAAATATATAAGGTGCCTCGTTGCGATTTCCTTTAAAATTGTTTTGCGCGGATTAAATCGTGCTCGGCTTTAACGTCGCAAGATGAATTGGCTTTGAAGCGAATTATTTGGCGGAAAATGTGAATAAATAGAACCAATAGGGTTAAATAAATCGATTTCGGCAAATAATGTCGTGAAACGTGATGAAAGCCATCGATGAATACGAAAATGTTATTTTTGCTGTATAAATGCAGGCGAAAAGGACAGGTGAGAATAAATGGAATGATTAGTTAAAAGCACGGAAACGATGGAGTTCCATGCAATTAAAATGATGTTTGTTTTCGTTATGCATCCAAAAGCCCTATTCGATGCTGCACGATACTATTTAAATTGTAATACTCAATTGTATGGTGTTTACATATTTACTGCATTGTCTCTAATCCGGTACTTATTATTTAATCCTTGATTTATTTGTATATCCTGCGAAATACATTGCTTAAATAATTAGCATGCTCCAAGTTGTCAATGGAATAATGGGCTTATCTGTCATTATACATTATGAAAACTTGATACTTAAATGCAAAACATAGCAGGATATTTTTCTTTGCATTGTAAAATTTCAATTTACCTCTTTAAATAATTTCTAAAAATGACTTTGCTTGCTGCCCAAATAATATTTTAGAAAAAACTCAAAAACAAAAGTTTGATTAATTGGTATTTTAGCAGAGCGCATACTTCAAACAAATAATTCATTGAAACATTAATTTTATCAGATTATCTTAATCTAAAAATGGTATTCATGCACATCTCTCGTGAAGAATCTAAAATATTATGAAGAGCGGAAATAAATACAGAAATATCTCTATAGATCTCCGCCATAAAGGGCCCTCTAGAACAATTATTTACATTTAGGCATTTCCGTAATTAGCAATTTGCTCTAGTTTCCTGTAAGTAAACTTGAATGCTGCAAAAATTCCAGAATTGCTTCAGAAAGTCTCCTTATGAATTGACTAAGATATTACATTATAGATAGTAAATCTTAATCACACTGTCAGCTCGTAATTTAAGAAAATTCCAATTTAACAGAGGTAAATTTTGAGGAAGCGGTGATTTTTAATAGAAGCTTATTAGATACAGGTTAATTTTTATCCTAACCACTAGATTTTCTTTCTAGTTGTTAATGTTAATTCGTGAAGACGAATTACCAAAATATATCAATTAGAGAATAAGACTTTGTGGGGATAAATTATTAAATGCAGAGAGGTCATGATATCATGTAAAGTATTATGTTTTAGGCTAATAAAAATATGCAGAGCATATTTTGTTTTCAAGGAAGGTTCTTGTGGTTCATTAAACCAAATATCGGCAGTATTTATACTATCAAACTAGCGGTTCGCTGACCGCATGCGGCCCTTTCTCTGCCTTACAGCTGCCAAAATTAATTAGGCAAATCACTGAAGAGGGCGTTAGTTATAGTAGTCCATAATAGAAAGAAATAGTTTAGCGTTCGTTTAACCATCAATCGTAAATTCTCGAAACTGGTCCTGCATTAATTTCCTGAAGAGAGCGCCACGAAAAACTAATTTATGGTTACTGTTTCCAATAATTACTATCTTGGGCATAGAGTGACTGATGTTCCTCGGACGGCGATTGGGCTCAGGCTCCCAACGTTAATGGACTCCATCAAATAGATCTCTCACTTAAATTTATATCTAGAAAATTTTTGCTTACTTCTATTTTGTGTGTTATATGTGTCGTGGGATAACTTCAAAAAGGAAACTACAGTCGTGGTGTAAACAAAATTCATAATGGAATACCAGTGTGATTGGATTGGTCAAAGATTAATGCGATCAAAATTATCTTATAGAGGACGGGAGAAGAAGCGTAGGTAACGGACGACGGGAGACGAATGGAACCCTTAATGCTCACCCATCTTAAAAAAATAGAATAGCGCATTGCATTTGCGAACGCATTTTGATTATAGGCGTTCCATTCACCATCGCTCGATGCCGATTCATCCAGTCATTTTCTACACTGGTAAGAAGATATTCTTCGAGCGATGCCTAGCGTCCGCTCTCCCCCTTCCTCCAACATCCCCCCTCCCCCTTCATTCAACATGCACCCTCCCCCCTTCTCCCACATACACCCTCCCCCCTTCTCCCGCATCCGCTCTCCCCCTTCCTCTCACATCCCCCCTCCCCCTTCCACCCTCCCCCTCCTCTCACATCCCCCTCCCCCTTTCTCCCCCTTCCTCTCACATCCCCCCTCCCCCTTCCTCCCCCTTACACTCTCCCCTTCCTCTCACATCTCCCCTCCCCCTTTCTCCCCCTTACACTCTCCCCCTTCCTCTCACATCCCCCCTCCCCCTTCCACCCTCCCTCTCCTCTCACATCCCCCCTCCCCCTTCCTCCCCCTTACACTCTCCCCCTTCCTCTCACATCCCCCCTCCCCCTTCCTCCCCCTTACACTATCCCCTTCCTCTCACATCTCCCCTCCCCCTTTCTCCCCCTTACACTCTCCCCCTTCCTCTCACATCTCCCCTCCCCCTTTCTCCCCTTACACTCTCCCCCTTCCTCTCACATCCCCCCTCCCCCTTCCACCCTCCCTCTCCTCTCACATCCCCCCTCCCCCTTCCACCCTCCCTCTCCTCTCACATCCCCCCTCCCCCTTCCTCCCCCTTACACTCTCCCCCTTCCTCTCACATCCCCCCTCCCCCTTCCTCCCCCTTACACTATCCCCTTCCTCTCACATCTCCCCTCCCCCTTTCTCCCCCTTACACTCTCCCCCTTCCTCTCACATCTCCCCTCCCCCTTTCTCCCCTTACACTCTCCCCCTTCCTCTCACATCCCCCCTCCCCCTTCCACCCTCCCTCTCCTCTCACATCCCCCCTCCCCCTTCCACCCTCCCTCTCCTCTCACATCCCCCCTCCCCCTTCCTCCCCCTTACACTCTCCCCCTTCCTCTCACATCCCCCCTCCCCCTTCCTCCCCCTTACACTATCCCCTTCCTCTCACATCTCCCCTCCCCCTTTCTCCCCCTTACACTCTCCCCCTTCCTCTCACATCCCCCCTCCCCCTTCCACCCTCCCTCTCCTCTCACATCCCCCCTCCCCCTTACACTCTCCCCCTTCCTCTCACATCCCCCCTCCCCCTTTCTCCCCCTTACACTCTCCCCCTTCCTCTCACATCTCCCCTCCCCCTTCCACCCTCCCTCTCCTCTCACATCCCCCCTCCCCCTTTCTCCCCCTTCCTCTCACATCTCCCCTCCCCCTTTCTCCCCCTTACACTCTCCCCCTTCCTCTCACATCCCCCCTCCCCCTTCCACCCTCCCTCTCCTCTCACATCCCCCCTCCCCCTTCCTCCCCCTTACACTCTCCCCCTTCCTCTCACATCCCCCCTCCCCCTTCCTCCCCCTTACACTATCCCCTTCCTCTCACATCTCCCCTCCCCCTTTCTCCCCCTTACACTCTCCCCCTTCCTCTCACATCTCCCCTCCCCCTTTCTCCCCTTACACTCTCCCCCTTCCTCTCACATCCCCCCTCCCCCTTCCACCCTCCCTCTCCTCTCACATCCCCCCTCCCCCTTCCTCCCCCTTACACTCTCCCCCTTCCTCTCACATCCCCCCTCCCCCTTCCTCCCCCTTACACTATCCCCTTCCTCTCACATCTCCCCTCCCCCTTTCTCCCCCTTACACTCTCCCCCTTCCTCTCACATCCCCCCTCCCCCTTCCTCCCCCTTACACTCTCCCCTTCCTCTCACATCTCCCCTCCCCCTTTCTCCCCTTACACTCTCCCCCTTCCTCTCACATCCCCCCTCCCCCTTCCATCCTCCCTCTCCTCTCGCATCCCCCCTCCCCCTTACACTCTCCCCCTTCCTCTCACATCCCCCCTCCCCCTTCCTCCCCCTTCCTCCCCCTTACACTATCCCCTTCCTCTCACATCTCCCCTCCCCCTTTCTCCCCCTTACACTCTCCCCCTTCCTCTCACATCCCCCCTCCCCCTTCCACCCTCCCTCTCCTCTCACATCCCCCCTCCCCCTTCCTCCCCCTTACACTCTCCCCCTTCCTCTCACATCCCCCCTCCCCCTTCCTCCCCCTTACACTCTCCCCCTTCCTCTCACATCCCCCCTCCCCCTTTTCCCCCTTACACTCTCCACTTCCTCTCACATCTCCCATCCCCTTTCTCCCCCTTACACTCTCCCCTTCCTCTCACATCTCCCCTCCCCCTTCCACCCTCCCTCTCCTCTCACATCCCCCCTCCCCCTTACACTCTCCCCCTTCCTCTCACATGCCCCCTCCCCCTTTCTCCCCCTTACACTCTCCCCCTTCCTCTCACATCTCCCCTCCCCCTTCCACCCTCCCTCTCCTCTCACATCCCCCCTCCCCCTTCCACTCACCTCCACCCTTCCCCTTCCGCACACATCCACCCTCCCCTTCCTTCCTTTCCCCACAATCCTCTCCCTCTCTCCCCCTCCATCCCCCATCTCCCTACCTCTCCCACCCTCCACCTCCCTCCCTTACTCGCTTCCTGCCTTTAACCTCATTCCTCCCCCCCCCCCCCCCCCCAAATCCTCATCTTTTTTCCTCTCTCCTCTCCCCCTTCAACCGATATGCCAGCCGCCTTCATTACGCCCTTTTACTCCACCCCTTGGAAATCTTTTCGCCCCCTTCCCGTCATCCCACGACCTTCTCTCCCGCCACACGTGCTGTGGATAAGACCGCGTTTTCGGAGGTGATAAGTGAAGTGGAGAACGTCGTAACCTTTTCGGCGTGCAGAGTGCCAGAGACACCTCGAACCTTTGCTCGCCTCTGAGCCGCGCCTTCCAAATTAGCTGCTTTTGGGGCGGGTCGATAAGGGAGGCTGCGGAGCACCTACGGCTTGAATGTTGGATGTGGGTCGGGAAGGGGTGAGGGGGGGAAGGGGAGGGGAGGGGGAGGAGAGGCTCCAGGAGGCGAGGCGGGGAATTGGGAGACGGCTATCATATTCCCATTTTCGCTTTCTTCTCTCTTGGATCGGTGACTACTTCCCACCCTCTTCGCTTCGGAGAGGAGAAAGAAAGAGGACACGGATCTGGAAATGCGGAGCGATAACTCTTAAAGAGGAGAAAAATACGAATTCGCACTCGCAGAAATACAAATTAAAACAATGGAATGTATACGTACGTGCCTGGATGTGTCATGGAGGCTGGCATGGTTTTTCACCCTCCTCGAAATTTAGTGTTTGGCTTATCAAATATGGAAAAGATATGAATTCGATAGGAAATTAAATCGGCGTATGCTTAGATTGAATCTCCAGAGTGGACAAATTGCGTGATGAGACAGCTCATCAAAGAACGGGAAAGAACCTAGAATTGCTCACCGCTGTTAAATGTGGAAAAATGGAGCACTTTGGTCACATTATGGGAGGCGAAAAGTATTACCTTCTTCGGTTGATTTTCCAAGGAAAAATATAAGGATATAGAGTTGTGGGAAGAAGGAGAAGAATATCATGGCTGAAGAATTTAACAACGATGGTTTGGAATGCGTACGAGGTCGTTTTTCTCCGATCGGCGGTTTCCAAAGTAGAGACAGATTGCCCCGATCATTTCCAACCTTCGTTCAAGAGACGGCACTTCAAGAACAAGAAGAAAATTCAACCATAACGGGGAATCGAACCCGGGTTTTCAGCTCTCCGAAAGTATATTTTACCACTAAACTGTCGTAGCAGAGGTTTTTTTTGGAAAGCGGATCCTTTTTAGTTGAGACAGGCGGATTTAAAATTACATATTCCCGAATACCAACTTATGCTAATCGTATAGACATCTTGTAAACTATTCCTTTCATCATTTTATGACTAAGTCGATCACATCATTTAATACAGCGGTTCCTAAATCTTTTTTTGTCCGCCTCACTCTATGTTCAGTTGATTCAGTTACGCGTCACCTCGTTTACAGTCCCTTTACCTTCAAGTCACCTTTAAAAGATAAATTAAGCTTTCCCTACCACATAAGGAAAAAGCCCTGGCATTTAAATGTGTTTATTCTCCTGATTTTATTTATGTTTATAAGCCAGAATATGATAAACTGTGAATTTATCAAATATTCGCGTCACCCCTCAATAACCCTCGCGTCACCCTTATCCTTCTCCTCTCTCTCCTCCCATTCCTTTCTCTTCCCCTTCCTTTCCATTCTTTATCCTTCCTATCCGCCTCTTCAACCCCCAAAGATATCTCTCTCTCAGTTCCAACGAGCAAAGAGTTATCGAAAATTTACGAATCGCAACAGTGCAATGAAACGTTTGCCATAAAATATTTTTGTCTTAATTAATCATATATGTCATCTCTTTTAATCCCCCAGTAATTAAATTTTCATTTAGCGCATTATAAATATTATAATCCTCGAAAGGAAAAAAATTGTCACTCTTTGTATGATTTTATTTCCAATTCGCATTTCAACCATTTTCGATATGCTGCAAAAAATTGCAATGTAATTTTTAATTTTCATATATAATCCGTACGGAACATACTCTTTCGGTACGTCGGACTGCGGGGGTAAAAATAATTTGAAAGGTTAATTAATCATGTAGGATTTAACGCTTGACGTTATAAGAGCTTCAATTGTTGGTCTCATTAAATGTCAGAAACGTTTCTTAATATTTTTAACTATTAGTTCTAAGTTCTCATTGTAAAATATAAATGTTTTCACGCTGCTCCGGAGTAAATGTAGCATAACGTCATTTTTATCCGGAATCTACGGCACAACAGTATCTTCTTCTCTTTCCATTTAAACTGCTTTAAAAAATAAAAGGGCACGTAAGTGAAGACTAATTTATTTTATATGAAAATGAAATTTAGTTATTTAATTAAACTATAAATAAAATCTAAAATGAAGTATATGATATTATTAATAAAAAAAATTACGAGTAATAAAAGTACCTCAAATACAGCTAAAAGGAAAGCTTTTTTATTTACGTATTTAATAGTAAAGGTTTAGGTACTAACTATTACAACTACGCAAACGGAAGTAGAAGACTTTAACGTGTCAGAAGTCGTGTTGCGGCTTATAAATAATTCTTGTCGGGGATATATTTATTTTAACAATGAGATGAACATTTTCTTGTCGTTGTTACTCAATGTTAACTGTTGATTTAAATGTTTAAAGGGTACATTGCTTGCCCCGTTTTAATTACATGAGACCATGCAAACATTGCTGTGAGACTCGTCAATTTCGTGAAATGAAAGTAAGTCAAATTAAAATTGTTCTGCTTACGTTTCTACGTGGAATCGCTTAGCTACGATTTATTTATTGATAAATAAGGAAAACAAAATTGGATAAACATATGACAAGTTTACTTTTGTCATAATGGAGGGTTAGAACACAACGATTAATACAAAATTTTACGCAGATTCATCAAAATTTATGACAATTTTTAACTTTTAAATGTATTTTTAACTATTAAAACTGCAAATTTTATTAAATTACAACAGAAAATATTATAGTTACCATTTCGAATGATCAAATTGAATAAATTTAAAGAGATTAAAATTCCCGATGAATTGGGTGTTGGCAATACTACTTTTCCATTAGAAAGGGACAACCGCTAAAATCATTTTAAAATTCTGAAAACCTGACAATTTAAAAACAATATAAAGAACTATACATATTTTATTGAAAATCAATTTGATAAGGATTGACGTCAGTACCAATGGTGCGATTGCACCGGGCCCCTCGCTTACAGAGGCCCTGCACTATCTAAATCATATTTGTCGTGCTTTTAAAGTACACACATGTGAAAAGACGGAAACAATATCAAGTGAGAGGTTGCTTTATTAATTCGAATTTAATTTTTTGCTGCGTAAGAGGCTCTGCGCGCGCGCTTTATACAGTAATACCTCGTTATTCGCGGTTTCAGTTATTCGCGAGCTCTTCCTACCCTTCTCCCACTTCCTTGAAATTCTTCTAGACGTGTGCGCATTCGCAACCACGGCTCCAAAAAGAAAGCCATCTGGCGATGGAAATGAGAAAGAACCAAAAATACAGGCGATGACTTCAGTGCAGAAAATTCAAGTCTTTGACAAACTCGCAAGTGGTTTTAAGTGCGTCTGCCGCCGTGGGGATGATTTTCAGTGTTAAGTAATCAACACTGCGTTCGAGCGAAATGAAGGGAAAAGATATAGTCATCGTCTTCAACATAGTTACTCCACCTTCAATATTACATACTTTACATTTATTTGAATTAATATTTATAATGTTAGTTGTTATTTTTTTATTTTTCCTTTATTAATTTTATTCAGTTTGATTTAAAATACATATTTAAGCATTATTTTAGTATGTTATTACTCGGCGTATTTATTGATGATAAATTATAGTGTTGAAGCCAAGGAAAACGCTTCCCATGACTAAATTTACCGATCTCCAGGGATTATTTGCGAATTTCGTTATTCGCGACCTCGCAAGGAACGCCTCCCTCGCGAATAACGAGGTAATACTATATAACAAAGTGGAAATTTTGGTGACGAACAAATGTCCTCCAGTTGCCTTTGACTACCCAATTTTAATTCCCAAAATTTTACCCCATTCCTTTCGCTTCTCAACGTGACAAATTATCGCGTTTGCGATTTTGGGATGTGAAAAGCACACGTCGAAATGATGGGTTGTGAATAACGAGGTATAGCCTTGAATAATACCTATTTGAATACGATTAATCCTTAGCTGCTAAATGGCAACGTTTTTCATTTGCGAATGAGGGATTTGGAGGATTGTTAATTCAAATATTTGACAGTTGAAGCGAAGGAATCGCTCCGTTGATCCATTCATATCATTAATGGATCGGTAACGAATTTCAAAGCAAATTTCTGAAACGATTCTCACAATAACATAAATAAGACCTCATATTTGCATTTAAACGAACGAAATGTGTTTCGTGTCTTCAATTTTCTCTTTCATTTTCAAATTACTAGTGAAATTTTTAACGATGACGCATATGTCTGCATTTACGGAAATGTCACGCAAACCAAATAATATTAATGAAAATATCCTGAATTATAATTAAAGTGATTACGTACATATAATTTCACGCAATATTAAAAAAAACGATTCAAATTATAATTTGAGGAATCTGCAAATCATGAAATGCGATGTTTATTAATTTTGAAAATTCATCCGCCTTCAGATATTCTACAGAACGAAGCGAGGTATGGAGAGAGAGAGGGATAGACAGGGAGGAGGGGGTGGGAGGAGGGGGTAGGAGGGGGGAGGGAGAGGGTTAAATGGGGAAATAGGAGAAGAGTGAGAGAGGGGGAAGAGTGGGGGAGATAGGTGGAAGGAGGGGGAAAGTAAGAGAGAGAGAGAAAGCGGAGGATATGTTGGCGTAGAGAGAGAGAGAGGGACAGACAGACAGACAGACAAACGACTTTATTAGGGCGAAATTGAGACTATATACTACCTTCTTACATTTAACACTGCGTCAACTATTACAAATGAGAATAAAATAGTAATAATAATTTCACAGAAAAGATCCAGAAAATGAAATAAATAGAAAACATACAAGCAAAACGCAAAATTACAAATTCGGAAAATTTCTATAAAAAGAGCAATTGCGGTAAAAACCTAAGAAAGACCTGACTTGGCCATCCTAGTAAAAGACCACGCAGGAAAACACCCACGACGGGAAGGGGGGGTGGAAAAAAACCTGCGAAAACCCTAGATACATGAATGAACAATAGTGGAATTGCAATAATACATACAAGTTTAACAAAATAAGATTTACAAATATATTTTAATGTTATGAGAAATGAACAAGACAACTATTAAAATAAGATGAAAACATACATATTTAGCAGAAAAAGGTACTCAAATCCGTTAGGTTGGTACCCTGATTCAATGAACCGAGCGTTTGTTTCTTTAACTCCTAAATAAAGATAATTCTAAAGATTCTAAATAACGGTAAGTGTATTATATATTGTTTATAAAATAATAGTTGTGAAAAATTTGTTTATCTACGCGGTTTTGAGCGTTTCTATTGATTGTCCGACCAGCGAATCAAAAGGTACTCAAACCCGTTAGGTTGGTACCCTTATTGAATGAAGTGAGCGTTTGTTTCTTCTAAATAAAGTAAAATAAAAACTCCTAAATAAAGATAATTCTAAAGAGTCTAAATAACGGTAAGTGTATTATATATATTGTTTATAAATATTAAAGGCTAGAATAATGGTAAAAATAAATGAACATTGAAAGACCTATCTCAACGTAAATCGTTACATCTATTCACATTTATTTACTTTACCGCTTTAACTACAATAAGGTATATGCTTATTTATAATATCGATAACATATAAGCATTATAATTACATAAAACTATGTATTAATTGCATTATAAAATTTTATCTCTTAGTTATTAAGTCATTGAAAGAAACCCTTCAGGGATTTAAAGATGAACATCTTGAAAAATTGCGAAATTGAGGAAATTGGTGTTTTGAATTTCTTTTTGGAGGATAAGCACATAGATGCGTTTCACGATGTTATAAAATCTAACACAATATTCAGGCCTCAAAGCGTATTGTTACTTCAGATGCCATATCTTATTCAACCCAATTCTCAGAATGAAGAATATATACAAGTGTTATATAATTCAACTGATGGATCAAAGGTCGGTCATTTCATTGCAATCTATTACGATAAATGTGATTTGAACATATATGATAGTTGAAATTTATACTTCATTCATCCGGATCATTCAATCTATATAGAAAAACTATTTCCATACAAACCCAAAATAATATTTAAGGTGCAAAAACAAAAAAAATGGTTTTGATTGTGGAGTGTTTGCTGCGGCATTCCTAACATCTATTTGTTTTGGAAAACAGCCAGAGAATGAATTATATAATGATAGAAACATGAGGCAGCATTTATTTGCAATTTTAACCTATGGAATATTAACTGAATTTCCATTAAAAAATAAATGTCTAGAGAGTAAGGAGCAAGGTGAAAATCGTAGGAAAAGACAATGTGTCTACAGAAAAAAATAAATTGAATAAAGAGAAAAGAGAAGAAAGATTGAAAAGAATTTAAAATCAAAAAGTACTTAATAAAATATTCCGTTTCAACTTTCCCGTTAAATTTCAACGGACGTTTTCTCTAGTTGTAGATAAAAATTTAAATTTAAATGAAGGTGACATAACGTGTTGATATGGTAGTGAAGATTATCACCTGTCTAAGTACAACTAATTTAAAAATTGAAAGATTTGGACTACCTGGAAAGGAAGAGTGGTTCAAGGTGTGGAGTGGGATAGGAGATATTTGTAGTAGAGTCATCCGAATGTGTACAAAGATAAAGAGTTTTTTATTCCCAGTGGAAGGCCATTCCAGAGTTTGCATGCGGTGAGGGAGGGAGAGAGAGAGAGAGGGGTGTGAGAGAAATAGGGGTGTGAGAGAGAGAGAAAGGGGTGTGAGAGAGATAGAGGTGTGTGAGAGAGAGGGGGTGAGAGAGAAAGAGAAAGAGAGGAGAGAGAGAAAGAGAGAGAGAGGGGAGAAGGAGAGATTTGGAAATTAGTAGAGCTGTTTCTGAGGAACTTTTGTTAAGGTAGAAAATCGATAAAAGGGGATGAGGAAAGATAAACAGAAAAAGTTTGGCGAGAGAGGTGTTCTGATCGCAATAAATGGCGAGACGTTTTGTTGGAGGTAAAAAAATATTTGGATGCGTTATCTATAAGGGCTGGTTTTGCCTTGGAGGTGTAGGAAAACGTGGCAAAATGGAAGCTCCTTTCGGCGTGAAATATTGCACGCATTAACGCTTCCCCCAGGCCTTTATCGCGGCCCTAGCATCTTCAGTATTGGGTTAAAATAATGGTCAGTTGAGAGCGTTGCTATAATTGCGAATAAGAACTCTTCGGTGATATAAATTGGCAAGAAATTCGCTTTCGCTATTGATTAAGCATTCTCGAATGAAACGACGGCATAGGCATTGCAAAAAGTGGATCATGCTTTTTTTGTGCCAAGAGCAAATTCAGAAAATTCTCTTTTTCTTGCGGGGAATATTTCCATATGTTTCAGATAAAGTATTGAACAGAAAAGTTAACAATCCTTTTATCGCCTAATTATTTGATACTGGACGACTCCTAGTTTCCTTTAAGAGCATCGACGTTTAACAAAGTCGTGCCAAAACAGAAATAGGAAGTATTAAATGCCCTTATTTGTATGATGTGCCAGCCTTTTTATATCTACTGACGGATGAAGACCTCCCCAGACCCTACGGTGGTTTTAAAACCAATTATTGTTAATATAAAGCTGTATTATCGAACGCATTAGTGCCACACTTCTACAGTTTATAAATAACTTTTGTGCAGTGGAAAGCACATCACGACCATGACACAGTTTGAAAATAAATGATAAATCAGTAAGACGTTCTTAATTAATTGCACTAAAGAATCATGTAAATTTCCAAATGGTTGCATTATGAAAATAACGAACTGTTTGCACCTGAATCAGCCCTGAAGAGACCTTCTGCCTATTACAAGGCTTTTCTATAAGCTATAAGAAAGAAAATTTGTGAAAATATCAATGCTATGAAATGCATTGTGTATGTGGATTATCGTTAAAACCTTTAAAATTGAAATTAAAGTTTGCACATTAGTGGAAAGAAACAGTGGCGCACTAAGTTGCATGTGTACGGACGCAAAAAATAAGCAAAATAAATAAATAAACTTAGGACTGTTGGTTCGAACCCTGGTGTCGTTGGGAATTTTCCCAATTTTTTTGCAGTGTTTTTTTTGAACGAAATTTGAAAGTATTCCCAGGGAAACTGCGTTTTCATTATACAGGAAATAGTATTTTGAATCCACCACGCAAGATATTTGTGAGATGAGTTTATCTTTTTAGAATTTAGTGACAGCCAGTCAGTTGATTAACGAAAGGGTCACGTGCTCAAGTCTTCTGGAACTTCTGAACTGAACACTTTCCAAGATTAGATACTTTTTATTCAAATTATGCGTATGTGATAATCGACATAGTATTAAATATAGCGTTCATCAGACTCAAGCGTCCGAATTAGTGGCAACAAGGGACCACCAACATTAGCATGAGAGGGTCCTCCTCCGAGGAACGTGATGAGTTGCCGTCGAAGACACGATGCTCCCTTATTAAGCATCTTTGATTTACGGTCTGTCGCGAACATTGCGGGCCACACCCTGCACACTCTCATTTCGCATCGCCACGGGGAGAACTTTCGCTCCTCTCGTAAAAAGCCTTTTCCTCTTCCCACACTCCCACTCCCTCCCTCCTCCCTCCCTCTCCCCTCCGTCCATCTTCCTCCTCCGTCCCTCTTCCTTCCTCCCTTCGCCCCTCTTCCTCTTCTTATCCCTCCCTCCCTCTCCTTCTTTCCTTGTTCACAACCCCTGTCTATGTCGCCTCCTCCGCACATTCGAAGCACATACGAAAACCGAGGAAAGTTTTAACTTTTCGATAAAAAAATCTGATTTTCTTTCACCTATATCTTTGTGAACTTAAATCAATGTCTAAACCACGTGTGCCCGACGATTTCAGGAGGGCGAATAGCCTCTCTTCGCTCTTTCTCTCGCCCTTTCTTCATCTCTCTTCCTATTCTCTTTCTTCATCTCCCTCTCTCTCACTCCTCCTGTCTTCATCTCTCTCCTTCCTTCCTCCCGGTTTTCCTAGGGTATGAAACATTGCCTCTCCGGATGCCATTTAGCCCCTTCAAACAAAAGAGAGCTCGCAGCGATGGGTTCACCGTCGCAACGGAAGTGCGTCTCACGAAATATTGGACGGAATGTTTATTGCAAAGGATCACCTCCTGGAATTTTACGGAAGTTTTAGTCATTTATATTTTGCTAGTCAGTGAACATTTTCTGTTAAAATCAATTTAACTGCGTCTGAATCTCATTGTGGATTATTCTGAACAGATTGCGCCAGGAAAAGAATTATCAGAAATATACGTTTTTCATAAAGCGAAACGAAGAAAAGTAGGTCTGCAGCATAATACTGTAAATTCTGCAAATAAAATCATGTATTAGTCGATATACTATTAAAGTGTATGATTTGCATTGGAATTCAGCAGCTTAAAAATCTTAAATCTATGTGTACTGTCAATACACAGTTACTTTGTAATTCTCACATAAAGATTCGATGGAACGTGGTCACAAAATGATATTTTAAAAACCATTTTCAGTATTTTTCCCTTTTCAAATGCAGGAATTAGCAAGCATAGCTAGTACATTTTCCGGGCCCTGGGAATTTATTCTACACGCATCTTACAATTAGATTCATGCGAAACCCGTTCGCTTAAATCCTGTTAAAAATTTCCAGTCCGTTCTTTAAAGAGCCGGCGTGTTTTGTCGCTGTAAATATCTTTGAAAAACCAATAATGGAGTTAGGCTTCGTCAGAGGAGGAAGAATAGGAGGCGAGGGGCACATTCGATTTCATCTGAACATTTCGGTTCCTTTCCTTCTCCTAGCCTAACCTACTGCCGTCTTTCCCCAAAGGACTTGCTAGAGAAAGTCTTCCCCGCCTTGTCTCTCTCGCTATCCCGACTTAGCGAAGGGGAGAAGGAGCGAGGGCAGGGGGTGTAGAGGGGGGAGGAGGATGACAAAAGGGGGCTCGGATGAAGCCTAGGGGATGCGTTAGGAAGCGAAGAGGCGGAATAAAAGGAAAGGCTTGGAGTGAAACAGAGAGGGAGAGAGAGAGAGAGGAATTGAAAGGGAGAGGAAAAAAGAGGAGAAAGTGAAGAAGTTCTATCGGAAAAGGTGATAAGATAAAGGATGCCAGAGAGAAAGGCTTCGGATAAATTAAGAGAGGAATGTCTATATCGTCGGAAGAGTTTCTCGCTGCAAATGTTGGGAACGACGCAAGCGCAGAATATCGGTCGAGAATTGTAATCTCGGGTGACGGGAAGATGGAAATTTGGCAGCTATGAAAAAAAGAAAGATACGAGGCGAAAGCAAGGGAAGAATACTATGAGAAACGCTTAGACTCGATCGAATAAACTTCAGTTGACGATCGCGTTCATATTTAGAGAAATAAATTGAAATGCTGTCCGATCTTCATTCTCATCTTCCATGAGTATTTTAAACGAGAATACTGTTGAGTCGAGGCTTTTGGCTCACAAATGATGTATAAGAAAAGTTTTGTAGATAATTTGAGGGGGGAGCAGAGTGGGGAGGGGGGGGCAAATATGGGAAGAGGAGGAGGAGGGGCGAAAGGGGGAAGGGGTAGGTGGAAAATGGGGAAGGAGAGGGAAAAAATATGAGATGAGGAGGCAGAGTGGAAATACGAGGGGCCGTAGTTCCCAGAGGCCCCTTCTGAGATAACGGCGGCTGGAGATTGCGAGGGGAGATGCAGTTCATGAGAATAGATGGAGGGAGGCTTGAAAGGGCGAAAGGAGAGGGCGTTGAGGGAGAGGCGTTTAGGAGAGGGGTCGTGAATTGGTAAATATGCGAGCAATCTTAGGTCATCTTAAGATGATTAGGAAACTGAATTTGATCACGCAGTTCGAATAAGCGAAATAAATTAATCCATCCAGAACTGAAGTTTATGAGGATCAATTTCGTCTTTTATTTTTTTCTCGGGTGATTGTTGGAAAGGAGATTAATGCAGGATAAACATTACTGACTGCCACCAATGTGAGAAAGTCATATCGCTTCCAGCGCCTATTATCGTCGGTATGTCCGTCTGCCTGTCTGTCTGTCCGTGAAATTTGATATTAAGGACTTACTATCAAAAATGATAAGAAAATCACATAAATGAATTACGTACGCCAACCAACTTTACGTGTGACAAAATATGAACTTTCCGTCATATCTCGTATAGTATTACTGATATCAAAATAATTTTCAAATAAGCGTTGTAGAACTAGTAAAGTAGAGCATATCTTTACCTTTACATTTTTGTCGTAGGAGTAGCCGTTATCAAGAAAATAGAAAAAGAATGTCTTAAATGAAGTTCAACTTAAAAAATTTCTTGCATGGTTACTTCTTCATTGTTGCTAACATAAACAATCTCACAAACAAACGTTTAATTTCCTTACGGGTGCATGCAATATTTAAAAATAGGAAGAAAATGGATTATTTATGACGAAGAAAAGAAGTTTAAAACGCTATTTCCCTCACGTACACGTATATAGTTTCTTTCTAATACGCCATTGCACGAAACGCGTCCATTTGTGATACGTTATACACATTCCTAACTTGCTTTAAAGACATCGGGAAACTCTGTGCGCGATTCAGCCTACATAGATTTAAAGGGGAAATCCACCCACGAATCAGCTAAAAGTTAAAAATTTCCTTCCATTCCAGATTGTCTAATGGTTGACCGATTGAAACCCCCCTGTACTCTCCCCCACCTCTCTCTCCCCTCTTCTTCCCCCTCTCTCTCTCCCCCTCCATCTCCCACACCTCTCCCTCTTTCCTCCCTCTCCCCTCCCTCCCCCCTCTCCCCTTTCTCCCCCTTGTTTATGGTTGTAGACGTCATGGATTTGTCTAAGGGGGTTTTGGGCCATAAAACACGGACGCTGGTTCAGAGCGGGTTGGTGAATACATCTTTCATTTTGGCCCGAGATATCGCAGAAAGTCTTCGCAGCATGGATGAACCTACCGGTGTCCGTAGGCGCCACTGTGCTTCGCCCTTCAGCCGCCGTATGCATGTACATACTACATACAGGCCCGTAGTGATGGTGTGGCAGCCGGAGCATGTGCCCACGGTGCAGATTCGTAAAGAGGCGGAAAGTGAAATTTTTCTTATACACTAGATAAAATGTACTTAAATTTGTTTACCAATCTCTCGGAATTCGAAGTAATCGAACTTGTTTTATGAGCAGCGGAGAGGACGCAATCAGGTCCTCTCCAAGTCATAAACATTTTGTGCGAACTTTTACAACCTGCCTCAATCCGTCGATCCATTTATTCCGTGGGTAAACATCAGGTAGGAGGATATCCATGAACAGAGATGAAACATGCTAGGAAATTGTACAACGTATCAGAAATGGACGCGTTTCGTGCAATGGAGTATTAGAAAGACACCATATACCTGTACGTGAGGGAAACAGCGTTTTAAGCTTCTTTTCTTCTTCATAATTAATCCATTTTCTTCCTATTTTAAAATATTGAATGCACCCGTAAGGAAATTAAACGTTTGTTTGTGAGATTGTTTATGTTAGCAACAATGAAGAAGTAACCATGCAAGAAATTTTCTAAGTTCAACTTCATTTAAGATTTTCTTGTACGATTTTCCTGATAACGGCTACTCCTACGACAAAAATGTAAAGGGAAAGATATGCTATACTTTACTAGTTCTACAACGCTTATTTGAAAAATATTTTGATATCAGCAATACTTTATGAGATATGACGGAAAGTTCATATTTTGTCACACGTAAAGTTGGTTGGTATGCGATTTTCATATCATCTTTGATAGTAAGTCCTTAATATCAAACTTCACGAAAATCCGTTCGGTAGAAGCCGAGAACGAACATGCGGACGGACGGACGGACAGACAGACGGACGTCAATAGACGCTCGCGCTGGAAGCAAAACGCGTCTAATTAGCACGATTTTTAATTTTCATGTGGCTATTAGGTCAACATAGCCTTTTTTGCAGGTGAGTTTGGCGTTTAAAAGAGAGCTAAGTTATCGTTGAATTCGCAACATCAGTCTACAAAAACATATATTTTACATGAAAATACCAATTTTTGGATTATCGATTAATACAATATGTAAGTTTGTAACGCATTCAATTTTGTATTAAAATTTTGAACCTTTTCCTAACCGTCTCAGTGAAATTTTCATGACTCAATATTTTCAAGAATAATTCTCATCATAGTGGAATATACGCTCCAAGTTTCAGCTTTCCGTCATTTTAGCATCGGAGATGTGTAAGTGAAACAATCGAAATTTATTTAAAAGACACCTAACTTGAGTAATATAATGTTATCTTTACGTTAAAGTTGGTTCCTTTGTCGTCAAGTATCCATTCGATTTCACCTACGAAGCGCTTTGTACGATCGAAAGGAAAATACTTGTTTTAAGTTCATTTCTTCACCGTAGATAATCCATTTATTTTCAATTTTTATGCTGTGTGTGCACGCGAAAGGAAATTAAACATGTTTGTAATAGATCTTGTTTACTTCAATTGCTATGGAGATTGATCTCGTTTACATCAAATAATAAAACCGTGTAAGAAATTTTCTAAGTTCAGAATAAATTGAATTTTGGATTTTTTTCGGACTTCTCAAAGAATACGTAGCATTAAAGTGGAAATGTGCTCTCTAATTTCCCGATTTTCATCTTCTGTACCTCGGAAGGTATGCAAATCACACCTTTTTAAATGGACCTCAATCCAATTTTTATATTTTTAAAAACTCATCACTAAAGAAAAAATTACGGCAGCACAGAAATCTACGCTCCAAGTTTCACTTCTTTATCGTTAATGGTTTCGTCATAATTTCAATATAAGCCAGTGCGTAGACAGACAGGCAGACGCAAAAGTAAATACTATTAGCGCATGTTTGTAAAAACGCTTTAAAATTCAGCTAAATATAACTGTTTTCATGAAAATATTGGTTTTGCACGTGTAACACAAACTTTCCCATATCCGTAAGCTTCTAATCCGTACAATAATAACGCTGTTTACATTATTACGTATTAATGCTGGGGAAATATATTCTTGGTGTTTTTCTCGCGTCAACAATGCTGCTGCTCTACAGGAGGGAGCGTGGCGTAACTGGGCGCAACGAATCACTACGCTCTATGGAGATACTTGTTTTAATCTCCAGCATAATTTAAGCCGTCTTTTTTTTGTGTACTTACGTTGTGTGAAAAGCGATAAGAGTCAATGTAACACGGTTTTAGTGCGAAAAGAATTCTGTTTCGTTTATACCACACGTGCACCTGAGAATTCCTTAGATTTGGTGATAGACTTTTGTCCATTAGAGGCGCGTGCACGTGATAGGCTACAAACAGAATAGCATAAATCACTTTTCTTTTTTTTTAAAGACTCATGGACAACTTAAATTATCACATTCTTCCGATTCATTTCATCTAAACCTCGAGATCGATTTCGATGGATTATGTAAATGAGAAAATGAAAATTAATAATTATATATATATATATATATATATATATTTTGGGTTGTGTCTCTCTTGTGCTGACGAAGGGATCATCCCGAAAGCTCTAACCTCTACAAATGTGTCTCTCCAACACCCCAGCGGCTCTACTTCCGGTAAGTGTTCACTGGGTTTCCTTCAACACCTAGTTGCCCAAAATATCCTTACTTACCTTTCCTCTTCCTTAGTATTATATATATATATATATATATATATATATATATATATACACACATATATATAGAGAGAAATGAAATCAAAACAGACGATAGACGTTAAAATGTAACATCAGGCACGGATAACGAAAGAAATTATGGAACTGAAAATAAGGGAAAATGGTGAGCCAAGGAAAAGCAAGGTATGCGAGGAAAGTGAGCGAAGAAATGCGGAGAGGCTATAACAATAAAATGGATTGAGATAGAGTGAAGACGAATTACGGAGAATGATGTGGCGTGGAAGGAAGAGGTCGAATGAGGCACATAGCGGTGAATGGGGTGGCGGGGAGAAGAAGGGCGAATGACGAGCCATCTAGCTAGAAGGGCACCAAAGTGGCATCCCCCGAGTCACTCGCACCCCAAATTCTCTTTTAAAGAGGAAAGGACGCTGTTTAAAAGTATCGCAAGCCCAAGACGAAATAAAGGATATTTGAATTTAAGTGGCGGTGGAAACCATTTTACGAGCACTGATGCGATGCTCAGATGTTCGCTTTACGGTATTTCCCCCGACTATTTTTCTTATGACGATCCTATTGTAAAAACTAAACTATTTATTAACGTTTTCGCACACATTCAGAATTTTTTTACGAGTGTAATAATAACTGCAAATTTAAGAAAAAACAAAAAATAATCATATTTTATATTAAACATGAATTGTTTTGTTGATAAAATACATCACAACGGAAAAAATTCTTCTGAAGTTTCTCGCCTTCGTTCGAATAGAAAGACGCATTCATGACCATATAATCTCCCGGCGCTCTCGAAAGGGATTACTTGGAGTTTTTGTACCTCTCCTCTCCCCCAACCTCTCTCTCTCTCTCTCTCTCACCCTCTCTCTCTCTCTGTCTCGCTCGCTTCATTCAGCTCCTTGATCGCAGCGGCACGTCTTCCCCCAGTGGTTCAGTCCCACTCCTCAAATCTATCGCTTTCTAAAGAACTAATCTTAGCAAAGATACCCTCTGCGGCCTCAAATTAATTAAAGGAATTATTCCTATCGTTTTTCGTGCGATGAATCGAATTAGATAGGAGGGGTGAGACGGGAGGGAGACGAGTGGAAGGAAAGAGAGGTGAGGGAGGGGAAGGGGCGGTGGGGGGGGAGAGGGGGGGACACGGGTGGAGAAAGAACGGATTGCGGAGGCACCACTAGGGCTTTAGAAAAAAGCCTTTGCTGGAAATGTGTAATTTTTTTGGGCGTAAAATCGCGAGAGGAATTCAGTCGGTGGATGAGGAATCCTTTTCATTTTTATAATTTTTATTTTGGCGTTGCCTTGTGGGAGATCTTTGATGATGGCAAACGACTGTGGTTAAGAGAGAGATAATTGAGCTGGTGCTGGAGAATTTTGAAAAATGAAATGAAATATGAGCCTCCGGAAGGATATTCGTGACTCGAAGGAAATTTTTTATACGTTGGACTGAATAGGAGCCATGTGCCTGAGTTTGGTCGTGAAATTTTAGAAGGAAGTTTCTATTGGAAAACAAAAACGTTTATTGCCGACGTTTATTATATTAGATTACCGAGAGAAAATTTGCAATGCTTTTAAAATTATCGTTGAATAATTTAGATCGGAGTTCCGCAACCTGCTACTCGCTAGCAATATAAAGTTCTCGTAAATCCGTTGCGTGATTTATAACTACTCAAAAGCAGTTTGAGTTGCCTAACTAAGTGAAACTAAGTCATCGCTGTAATCGATACTGTACTATAAACGTTGTGGTCTTCTGATTTAGGTAAATCCTAAAATGTTATTTTAAATCGATCATCAAGCTTAAGTTTTAATCAAAAGCAGATAAGAAATATCAAATGTTTATGTTTAAAGAAGGGCTGGGTGTAATTTGAGGAAGGAATTAATCCGGTGATTGGCGGTGAAATTTCCGTAGTTATAAATTGAACATTTGAGGTATTTCTTAAATGTATCTCTTGGAGGACATCTGTTTGGGGCTGATTGATAGTAGCTTGACTATCCAAGGTTAAGAAAACATCCGCGTTCTGAAACTGGAGAATTAGTCTGCTACTATAATTCAATCGGCTGAGAATATTTGCTCAGCCAGTAGAAGGCAGGGGTTTGATTCCCGGTCATCGTGCGTTTTTTCTCGTTTCTATATTATTCCCAATGCTGGATAAATAAAATTTGAAAAATTCTGTTTAATTTTGATTCGAATTGCTATCGGAAATATTTACGGTGTGTAACATGGGTAGTAGGGTGTTCCTCAAAAGACAAAAGTTCGAAATGTTGGGATGCCGAACGCTAATTTTGTTCTTTGTGTGGAGCATGTAACGTGTGCGAAAGAGGGGCTCGATACCTAAATATTTGATAGGCGCGAAACTCGATCAAAAATGGCAAAATTCGGTGAAAAACCACAGGCGCCGCACTGACTGGTCAGTTGTGCGGCGATTGCTTCGCATTTATTTCTTCCTGTCATGAGGAATGATAAATGAAGCCGAAAATGCACCGAAAGTTCGTTATGTGATCGATACTAGCGACAAGAGCGTTGTTTTGACAGAGCAGCGTCCGCCCGCGCCGCTCCGCCAGCCGCCCAGCCTGAACGGCAGCGCTGAGGGCGCTGTTGTTTCTAAGCCGCCTCCTGCTGGCGACTGATACCGTTCACGCGTTTCATTTCACTGTTATCAAGTCATCCTGTTCTATTTTCTGTAATCATGTAATATCTCACTCTTCTTTTAACAATCGCACTTATATTTATGTGTAGGTAAAATCCACACTAGAAGGCAAGGAAGAGAGCATCATAGCATTTGCAAAGGAGCAACTTGAGCACATTCAACCGCGGGACGACTATAAAGAGTCCTTGGAGCTGTCGATCATTTTTATCGGCGGTACTCTATCCCATGGTTTCCACTTCAGGTATCCTGGCGCTCTCCATCACGCCAGGTGGATGTCAAAGGCACTTTATTCTCTCAAAATGTTCCTTTTTCGCTGGCAGTTTAAGCTCTCTAGTGCGTAAAGCCGCAATATTAGAAGAATGCGTGTGTTCATAGTGAATATTTACTTGAAAGCGTGGTTTCTGGCCTCGGCTGCAACATCGGCACCGCGCAACGATCTACAGCTCATTAAGGAACTCGTCTCTTTCACAAAGCACGATCATCAACTTTCCACTGCTGCCCTAAATAAAATGTATGGGCAAATGCGGTACCTGAGCGAAGAGCTGGTCGCACTAGTTTTTTTTTGACAAATATGTGACTGTGGAGACAAAAGAAACAAAGGTGTCTGCCTTAGACCGGGACACTCCTGAGGACACTCTGAAGCGGTATCCTGCCCATCTGTGCACGGGACTTGAGAAGGAGAACCTCGATGACTTTGTCACATCGAATACAAAGAGGTTTTTCGAATGTCTCAGTCTCCAACAGGACTTTCTCGCTACGGACCCCCGTACTTGGAAAGCGAGAAGTGATTACGCTTCTGCTCTCACTGCAGTAAGGCACCTCGGCGCGGCGTAGTAAATGATTTCGCCGAAGGGGAGTGGCCTTCATAGGGGAACACATTGGAAACTTGACCAAAAATGAAGGCCAGCTGCAATACATCCTCCAAGCTGTCCAAGAGTACAGAAAAAAGTACCCTGACTGTAAGAAGGCAACACTGTGCACACCTTAAATTGATGTCGTTCAACAATCAACTCGTCTCTACTCCACAGTGCAGAATATCTTATGTTACACTTGAAAAATTATGAGTATGTGTAATCTATTACTTTTTCATTTATATTCCCCTCGCAGGAAAAAAAACCTACCAAGTTATCAAAGAATTTAAGAATATCGGCCGATTTAGAGAGGCAAAATCGGTTCTTGGGGGTTTTCTCCGAATTTTGCCATTTTTGATCGAGTTTCGCGCCTATCAAATATTGAGGTACCGAGCCCCTCTTTCGAACACGTTACATGCTCCACACAAAGAACAAAATTAGCGCTTAGCACCCCAACATTTCGAACTTTTGTCTTTTGAGGACCACCCTAATGGGTAGCCAAACCGCGGCTAAGGAACCCCATGCGGCTCTTTCAACTTAGTATCCGGCACTTTTAAATTCCCGTTCAGATGCGTGAACGTTTTTCACTGCAGGACACAATGGCGTAGTGTGACTTGAGACATATGCCTAATGGGCATGCAGGGCCGGCCCAAGGTATCGGCGAACCGGGCGGCTGCCCGGGGCGCCAAAATCATGGGGGTGCTATTTCGACCATCTATCTATGCATTACTTGCAAGTGAATAAATATGGGATACTGATTTATATCACCGAACAGGCTGGAATCTTTTTGGCATTCATTCTCTTTTTTTTTCCGTTAGAGCGATGGATAAATTAACATGTACTTCGTAATTATCTCAACAAACATTTACGGAGGGGGCGCTAGAGTGCTATCTTACCCGGGGCGTCAAAATTCCTCGGGCCGCCCCTGTGGGCATGCGTTATATCTTAACTGAAAGCGAATTAAATTGAAATACGTGTTATGATTTACTGTTCGTAAATTTATGAGCACAGAATGTGTCACGTGGCGCTCCAAACCTCGAAGACTATCGCATACGGCTCCGAGCGTAGGTAAGTTTGGCCACCCTTGGTCTATAATAACTTGCTGAGAATTACTTTGGCATTCTAGGACGTCTAAATATGCTCTGAAAGATACATAGTCCTTGAGATGAGGGCCCTTCTTTCTAGTAAAGGGATGGCTAACCATTTTGTGGCTGCGTGCCAAAAAGGGAGGCGGGAAAAGCAGTAAAATTTTCGCGTGCCGCTGAGTAAATCTATATATTTATTGTTTTTAATTGTAACCCGTGATTCGTAAGCCAAACTCCTTCTGGTTCTATATAAATGGCTGATGTTACAAAAAAATTAGTTAAAAATGGATAACACAACAATGTTTCTATATTAAAAACATTAAAATTCATAAGAACGATAATAAAAATAACAGAACATTTTATATTACAAAAATAGAAAAAAATGTTTATGTAAAATAAGGTAAAAAAATTAATTCCAAAGGATCGGCCTGGCACGTGCAGGACTATAGTTCGAACTTGGCACACTCACTGTTCCACGTTAGCGCTCAAATCACAATGGCAACTAAATGAATTTCCGTCGTCTCTTTCGGCTGTAAACATATTTCGTTTCGCACCAACAATAGAGGAACCGCTAAAAACAGAGTTTGGGAAACATATCGAGTGTTTCCAAGTCTTTAATAACACGTGAACGTGGCCGAAGCATTCCCCTCGGCCACCCGCGAGCGGTTTAACCTTTTAGCTAACCTTCAATTCGTACCCCCGTCCATGTTCACATTGTACCCACGCACGCTCCGTCACCGCACGTGCGAATTGCCTTCGGAAAGATCTTATCCTCAATTACGATAGGGTGGAAGTGCTCGCTTTTTGTTGTTTTAAAATAGGGAAAAGGATACCATCGAAATTAAAATCTCCTCTGTTTATTGCAGTCCTAAACTTCGGTTGAATATCCGTGGTCTCAATGCCACCGTTTCGTCGCGCCGTGTTTATAGCATTTCCTCTCTACCCACTCCCCTCTTAACAACACCTTATCCTCTCGAATTTACATTCGTAGATACTCTTGCAAGGGAATGCACCATGTGGGATCTTCTCGTTTCCAAAAAAGCATTAAATATCATTCTTATTCATCTTCGGAGAAAATTGACAAATGTGTAACGAGAACTGATTAGTTTGTTTCAAATGCCAATTCTGAAATTCGAATATACTTTCTTGCTTACTAAAATACGAAAAAGTGAAATGACATGAAGTTCCAGGAAGGGTGCCCGGCATTTCGTCCCGCGTGCCACTTTGGGCGCGCGTGCCATTGATTTGCCATCTCTGTTCTAGTGTGAATAATTATTTACTCCGAGATAAAAAAATCAAATTCAAGCCGCTAGTTAATTAACTTTATTTAATAACAAATGTTAAGTAGTCGATCACTCAGACATAATGCCATCACTCGATTGCTTAGAATCAAAACTAGCACTGCACCATTAATTCCACTCCAACATACCCGAAGTAAGAGAGATATCTACTATAATATATTTTGAAGCGTGAGTTTGTGTGTTTGTTCATGGAACGATAAAAGCTAGAATAACCAAATTTGGTCCGATTCTTCCTTACATCCTAACTTACTGAATGGTCAAGGTTTGGTCAACCGGGATTAATCAGTGCTGCCAATATAGGGGATTAACATTTTTCCATAAGATAACACGTATGAATCCATTTCTTGACTTGCAAGGTATTCTTCCTTCAAGCATAAAAATACGTAAATATGGACCGATTTTTTTCGTTTTTGCTTTATTCGACGAATAAAACTCTATGCTATCTTATTCATGCGAAGTTTACATGTTACACGGTCCAAGTTTTCAGAAGTACGCTTTATGTTTCGAAATTTTATGGATTTTTCGTACTCTTTCCGGGCGTTGCCAAGGCGGCCGTCATTGTTACCTCCGATTCAGTTAGCTTCAATGAAGCTTACAAATAGACGAAAGTTTAGCGTTATTCGGTTCGCACTTTTGTTTAAGCAACGAAACGATCGATGTTTATGGATAGCAACGTAAATAGATACTGATTATTATTCAGGAAGCGTTTATTAATGAAAGTAGTAATTGAACCTTCTTTCATCTATTGAATACTGGAATCTTACATTTTTTGTAAGTAAAATCATTATATTCTACATTATAATGTTTATCAACGTAAATAAGCTCTCGTATCTGGTGTACATTTACCAGTCAGTGTTCAATCATGGACAACTGTACGTTGCCTTTTCACGAGTTTCTTGCTTACAAGACATAAAAGTAAATATTTCAGCGAGGCATAATTACACAGGAAATGAAACTGGATTTGGCGAAAGTAATATGATAGGAAACGAAATTATCTTTTTATTTGAATGCAATACGTTGAGAAATGGATTGTTACAAGCAAATATGATTAATTGTTAAGAAAAGCTAATTGTAATTTAAAAAATATCTACTATATATTTTAAAGAGGTTGTATGTTGTGCTGTAGTAGCTTTACTAAATCCGTTGAAATTCAACGGGAAATTCTGCCAGTATTTTATAAATGGTATTTCTAAATTCGTTAGGAACCATAATTTCGCCGGATTTATCTCCTAAACCGGTTCGGAAGCAATCAATCAGCGAAGATGAATCCGAAAAAAAAGGATATTCCGTTTGGAGACGAGGTGGTCGCAGAACGCGAGGAAACGCGGCGAAAGCGAATGCGCAGAAGAGGCTTATCATTAAGACGGGGAATGCGAGCTCGCGTTTTTATTTTGGAAAGGAAAATAACGAAAACATAATACAAAGCATCTCCCATTCTTTCACTCGCAGAATAGGAAACTCTGCTGCCACGTCGAGTGACGTATGAAAATGGAAGAATGGGACGGGAGAGTCTGAAGGGAGGCGAATGGAGTGAAAGATAGGGAGGGAGAGGAGCGTAGGGAGAAATTTAGAGGGGCAGGAGAGAGAGGGGAGAGGAGAGGGGGATGGGCCCGAAGCGGAGAAACGGGCACGCGGTGCACGGAGCGAAATGAGCTGGCGAGATATTCAGAGAGAGAGGGAAGAGAAGGAGAGGGAGGGAGTAGGAGAGAGTGAGTTGAGAGGGGGGGGGGGGGGAAGAGTTTAGGCTTTAAAAGTCCTTAAAAACTCGAAACAACTCTTCTACCGTGGTTCCCAGCTGCTTGACGTTCGCTGCCAGACCGCTGAGAGCAGATTTCCGTTGGCGGTGTTAGCGGGTGGTGGTTCAGCCGTCAGTTGGAAATGGTACGAGATGTTAAGGGTGTTTCTCGGTGCGAGGGATTGGACAATGGAGGGCGAAAAAAGAATGAGCTGATAGACATGGGTGTGATATCCGCCGCGAAGACCGTGCGTCTAATGCGAATTCTCTCCTACCCAATGGTTACATTTTCCGGATTTCTGTTAGCGGAGGTCCTTTGAAACTCGAAATAATTTTCTTGCCAAATTTGAACTAGCATATAAAGTTAACAGACCATAAACTTTAATTGAAATGCGAGTATCACGGGCACTCTTAAAATTAATATCAGTTTTACACTCCTTTGAATTATAAATATATCTCCCCGTCGCTGACGAAGAGTTTCGGCCCGAAAAACTTCGTACTTTGTGTCATTTTCGTGTGCCTTCATTACTGTCAATGGCTCTCCAGTTTTGGTAAGTGTCCACTGGGCTCCCTCCAACACCTTGTTTTCTCCTTGATATTACGAGTAAAATTTATAAGTATAATATATAAAATAAAATGAAACTCTAAAATGAATATTAGTATGTGAGAGAATTCGTTTATTTTGAAGTTAGCTGTCACAGTGCATTATTACATTCTTTTTTCGTTTCAACGGAGTCGCGGCGTCAAAATAGCACCCAGAGCAACCTGAGTAGCAGTCAATTTGCCTGTGTTGTCGCACAAGAGATTTATAATTGATTTACGCCGTATTCGATAGAGTAAAAGACTACGTAAATTCTTAATGAGTCGATATGAATTATTCTTTACGATTTCCCTTCTCGAGATAAAGATATGATGTTTGTTATAATGTTGTACGCGACAAAATAAATGTTTTTGTATCATTATAAAAACAGTCGAGTTGAAAACTACTAGCGAAATTTGGTCAATCGAAACAGCAAAGCAAAAAGGTTTTATTAAAATTTTCAACTGCAATCCCACAAATCAAACCCATTACTGCATTTAGGAGACAATTAAAAAAGCGCTTCCAATAAAATAATAGTTCCAAACGACCTTGTAATATGCGAATACTTAAATCATAGACGTACGTATTCATTTAAAACAACATCTTCACGAATATTTTTCCTGAGTTTCGTACTCTTCGATGCGCATGCGTAACTCTACCATTAGAAAGTTTCTTCTTGCGAGGCGGGGAACGCGAGGTCCAAGTGGAGGCCTTTCCGTTTGCATGCATATTTCATCTCGACTAAGAAGGCTGAGGACGCGAAGGCACGTCTCTTGGCTGCAACCGAATTATATTCCTCCGTAATTCATCAAATTGGCTATCCTACGAGCGTTAAGTTAGACCTTCCGCTCAAGGCCTAGACGTCGTTCACCTTGTCCACGCAAATGACAGTCGCCGCTCCTCTCCTCGGCAAAGGAACCATTAGTCCCAAATTAGACGCAAAGCTAACTCTATCTGGCCATTTAATTCGATTTTCATATTCGGTGCATTAGTAGTAATTAAACGGGATTTAATTTTTCAAATCACTCCAATTAAGGAGACAGCGGACTATTATTTTACAGATTGTGACGCAGGAAACTAATGACATTAGTTGGGATACAGAAACATTATTTATAACATACGCAAACACACATGCACACATTCGTAATTACAGCAATACCCAGTTCAGCGTAAGGAATGCGTTTCTGGATACGTTAATGTGGGTAAAAAATTATACTATTATATTATTGTTTCCGGAAACAGTACAACGAGCTAGTTTTGTAATTCCGTCACGCTGTCGTCGTTAGGGACAACCTTGTCGTTGCTGTTACCATGGGATGTTGTTAACCATATTTGATTTATATCTGGAACAGAATTACCTGTTTACCTAAATTACTAATATTTAGCGTATAATGCTTTTTTATTGAGTTGTGTAGTTAATTCGTAATGAGTGAATTTGCGTATTTTTAGACGCGCGTCAGCAGTGCAGTTATTAGCGTAAGTTGTTACGAAAGAAATAATTCTTTATTTTCATCGAAATTCAAAGAGTTACATCAGAATTTTTCATTTTTTAATAAAATTTTAGTACGTTCTTTAAGAATGCTGCAGCCCAACACAAAGTATGCGAAAGATATCAAGTTAAATTTAACTTCATTGATGAATTGTTATGTGCAATTTCGTTACTCGTTTTCCCGCATAGCAACATTATTCGTTGATTACTTTTAATAAATTGAATGAGTTTCAGAAGTTCATTTTTATGTAAAACACCTATTCAAACTATCTGACTAGCATAATATGTTAGTAACCTGCTCAGTATTTCAAATGAATTCCAAATTACATGTATAATGGCATATTCTTCATATAAACCAAAACATTATGTTTTACATAAGAATCAAATTCAGTGCATTGAAATGTGCACGATCAAACAACGAAGCTTATATTTTCTGCCAAGCAAAACTAAACCCATCTCCAAATAAGTGCAACGAATAATTCCTATCCAAAAAGTCTGACATTTTGCAATATAGGTAATAACAGTTAAAACTTTTGAAGACGTAAGAAGCTTCTCTCAATAGCTGGAGGATGACCTTACCCGAAATGCTTGCTTCGATAAGTGTTTTCAACCCCAGATGCTCTTCAAATTTCAAATGTCCACCGGTCTTCCCGCAAAACTTAGTTGATACCCACACATTAGAATCCTTGAAGTTCGCTATAGTTTCGTTATTCAGAAACATTGCTTTGATTGAACTTCTTATGGGGTAAAGGGGGATACGTTCTCTAAACAAAAATATTGGCACATCTTTACAGAAGAAAGTGAGGAAAAAATACACAAATAAGAGGCTAATACTAATATTTCGATATTTGCAGCATAGAATTAATACAAACAAAAAATTTCTTTACTGAATATACGTTTACTGATGAAAAAGAACATCATCCTCTGATACCTCATGAGGGTAGCTCACCAAGTTTGTCGCAGAGCTGGCTGGCGAGGTAGGTTGTCTGACTGGAAGATCTGGTCTATGCAGGAATGTTGCGATGAGGAGCTGTTTTGACTTTTTCTGCAGGTTCTTTTGAATTTCTCTATAAGGCATGATTACAGCCTCAATTTTCCTCTTCATCTTCCAACTACGCTCCATGGAGGGGTCATACTCAACCATTTTCTCTGTGAATAAATTGCCTAGGCTAAAGATTTCTGAAAGTTTCTTCAAGTTTAAATCTGGTTTTTCAACCTCCTCAGTTACATCTTTAATTTCTTCCTCGGCTGCTTTTTCCATCCTTTCCAGGTCTTCCTCAGTGAGTTCCTCGGCGTGAGACTCAATAAGTTCTTCTACATCCAGTAGTGCCTCCATATCCTCAAATCCTTCCCCTCCTATGTCGTGGGCCATTTCTGCAATTCCCTTCAATTCGTCGTCAAAAGATGGCAAACCATCAAAATCGTTTACTGCTTCCTTCCACAATTTCCTCCAACAGGAGTTGATGGTTTGGTTGATATTATAGTCCTTCCAGCACTGCTCCCTCCCTACTTCATGATTATTATTATCGGTGCTCACACCATTCACAGTACGCGAGGTTTTCCGTTTTAGATTGATGGTCATTTCCAGATATGTGTGCCAAAAACCACAATTTTCGCATTTTGTCGCCGGGAGGCGTTTGAAATCACATTGGGTAGCATTTCGCAAAAGCAAATAATACCAAACTTAATCAAAAGTATCCCCACGTACTTACAAATGATGCAACGAATCGTCCGTCAACGCGTGCTTCGTGGGGCAGAATCACGCCCATCAGAGTCAGTAACACCGGCGTCTCCTTTCATATCTCTCGGTGGCGAAAAATTCCAAGCTGCGACTATATTTTTTATTTAGCGATGAGACGGTAGATACGCATAGTGGAAGTGCGTGTGTGTGAGGGGGGAGGGGGGAGAAAGAAAATGGCGTTATAGAGCGAGGTTGTCTCCAATTCACTCTTCCGCCTTCCTCTTCTTCTCGGAAGAGAGCGCTCCCTCTCCGTTTCTCTCGCCTCCTCGGTTGTCATTCTCAGGAGCAAAAGGGGCGAAAGAGGGAGCGGCTGGAGGCAGGAGGATACGGGCGGCGGTTGAGAGAGAGAGGCAAGGAGAGAATCATTACTGCGACGACACTTTGCTCACATTTCAACGGAACTCCGCGGCACTAACCAGACACACATCTGGCGAGTTTTGCAAGGTGGTCATGCAGATTTACTTCTCTCCCTTACGGAAGCCCGCATAAGACTCCCCCCCCCCCCCGCCCCCCCTTGTGGGTGTTTTACGACCTCCATATCCACGGCCCTTCCGTGGAAAATGGAGGGTGATGAAGTGGAAGCAGGGAATGGAAAATGGGGTGGGGAGATGGCAGGGTCAAGTGTTTAATGGGAAAGGTTGCGCTGGAAGATTGAGGCGGTTTTCTCATCAAATAGGAGTGCAGAGAGGGTGAAGAAGGAAGAGTTGGGATATAGGAGAGAGAAAGAGAGGAGACGTTGAGAGAGAGATGGGAAAAGGAGTGGGCGAAGAAAGAAGAGTTGGGTTAAGGGAGAGAGAGATAGCTAGAGGGGGGAGAGAAAGAAGGGAATAGTGGGGGATGGAGAGAAGGGAAGGGAGAGAGGGGGAGAGAGAGAGGGTTAAAAAGAAGAGTTGTGATAGAAGAGATATACATATATGGAGATGGAGGGTAAGAGAGGATAATGGAAGGGGAAATTTATGTTGGAAGAAATTGGAGGGACAAGACAGAAAAAGAATTTTTTTGAAGGAAGGAAATAAGGTATTCTTTAAAAAATGAAATGGAATCTGAGATTAAAAAATAATACAGAAAGAGAGAGAGAGAAATATATATATATATATATATATATATATATATATATATATATATATATATATATATATATAGCGAATGAATGAAGGTAATTTATATGTAATTGGATAAATGAAAGGGAATTTGGCAAAAAAAACAGGGTGACGAAGGGATACTGGAAAATGGCGAAAAGATAAACTTTTGGGGTGACTTGGCTGGAGAAGGAAATATTGAAACGGAAGTGAAGGAGAACGTGGATAATGGGAATGGAATGGTAAGAGAATTTGAGAGGGAAAAAGGAAGGAATGGCGATAGGGGAGAGAGGAACGAACTATCGGAGCGTAAAGATGGTCGGTATGATGGGGATAAGGAGAGGAAGAAGGGGGGGAGGGGAGAGAGGAAGCAAAGGGGGAGGGGACGGAATGAGGTGATGTGTGGGTCCAGCAGGATGCTGCGCCAATATGGTCCCTGGCCATTTGGGACTGGTGGCCAGGATGAAGTTTAGAAGAGTGTAAAGGACGAGATGGAAATTGGCGGGAAGGATATATGAAGGTGAAGGAAGCGTACTACGTAAAAGGGCGGAATTCTTGGTCTCCTTGGGCGAAAGGCGTCCAATGAGCGGAAAGGAAGGAAAAAGTGAGCGTGGCCGTCAAATGCTCCCACGAAAGATTTATTATATGCGATAACGGAATGTATATAAAAAGGGTGAATGTGAAATAACATGATAAATAAAAATATAATTTCTAGGAACGTGCTCAGTAAGTATATATAATTCTGTTAAACCGTGTGTTAAAGGGTAAAGTTATTGAAGATCGACTTCACAAGATGGAAAAGCTTTGTCACAATGATTTTATCGTAAAAATTGGGATTGAATTGCGATAAACCATGTAATGAGATGCTCATAATTATAGATTTGAGATACTGTCATTATTATACCCATTAAAAGTTAAGGAGCACGATATACGCAATTGGGCCACAGTCATTGTCTCCAGTAACAGATTCTAGAATATAAGTTGATAGACTGGTGAGACATGTTAGAACAATTTTATTTTAGAAATAAGGCGAGATCAATGATTGGAGCAATAATCTTGTCTCAATATATCAGAGAAACCCTGTCGTAAATTCGGAATTTCTTCATATTTTAAGGCGTTTATGCAATCAGATCATAATACAGGAGGGGCAGCAGGGCAGTTTATGAAAAACTATAACTTTATTATGAAACTGAGTTCTTATATTTAGAAAATAAATTTTGAACCTTAAGACATAAAGAAATTTATATTATTACAAGAATTATAGGTCATACTTTATTCTATAATATGGCTTTAATTCTATCACTTTTTTCTAACACGCATTAAAAGAAGCTAAACTATGAAACGATACCCATGCTTATATAGTACAACTCGATTTTGTATATCTCAAAAATCATGTATATAAAAGCCTTAGCAATCGATGTGTGTAATGCTATTTGAAGCTTAATATCTCGCAAACGACTGAACCGAATTTGATGAAATTTTCAGGATAGCATTATGATATAATAACAAAACTTTTTAATTTATCGGTAATATATAAAAGCCTTATTCTTTCCCTTTGTCCTTTTGTCACTCCCTCTGTCACGCTCTGAAAAACATAAATATACCTGGCAAGAGGGGAGTAAGGTCATCTCTTGAAGCACAATAGATACAGCTAGGGTTTCGAACCTTAGCTCGGATCGAAGGCAACTCTCTCAGCAGGAAGTATGATTTCAGGTCAAAGAAGACTGCCTCAATTTTTTTCAGAATATTCGATCATCCCCGTCATTTTTGACGGGCACTTATGCTAGTTGAAAATATAATTAATACCATATCGAAGACAAGATGGTCTGCACAAATCGATGCAGTAAACCCAGTTGCTAAGCATTTGTCAACTATTCGGACTGTTGTGGATGAGGGGGAATTCCTTAACCTTCTACCACATACACATTCTGAGCTGCTGTCCATTATGCAATATTTGGGTGCATTCGAATACGTTCTCTTATCGACAATATGTTCAGAAATATTATCCTAATTACAAAAAGAAACAATTTGCACATTATGGCTCGTAATGCGACTCTATATGTTGAGATGTAAAACGTCGATAAACTTATAACAAACATTAGACAAATCCGGGCTGAATGAGACGAAATTCTTTCCAGACCAAAGTTAATTTCTGCAAATTACAAAATTTCAATGGATTTTGAAACTACTCACAGCTTTATCACACCGTCTGATGCCAAGAAATATGTTATAGAATTAATGTTTTTTCAGTAATCGTTGTGAGAAATATGCAACTTTTTTGGATTTACAGTAAAACTCGTTTATAACGATCACGCCTAAAACGAAATCTCGGCTATAACGAAGAAATGTCTCGGTCCCTTGAACTTCTCCATAAGGGCATTGGTTAAATTTCTCGGATATAACGAACACGCATTTTACGAATTCTCGGCTGTAACGAACAAATGTTTGGTCCCGTGGCAAAAAATGCCCCATATATAACGAATTTTGGCGAGCAGAGCGATAAGTAATGAATAGTTTCCGCAGGTTTACCGCGCACTTGTTCGTAGAGGTCCCCTTCCATACGAATTTCCACGCTCCCTTTGTTTTGAAATTGATATTAAAAATGTGAAATGTTTATGTAAATTAATGACCATAATAATAATATTAATTGACCATTTAAAAAATCGTATGTATTAGCAGTCGAACATTTTACATGCGGCGAAGTTGATAAGCATATCTTTGCATATGTAAGTACAACATTGAAGTCGACTCACTACAAATACAGTAAAAGCTGTGTTATCCAGCTATCTTGGGGATTGTGGAAAGCCGATTAGGGGAGCGATTTTCGATTTCGACATCGCAACTTTAGCAATAACCAAACAAAATTGGGCTTAGGTTCACTATCATACTCCCCAAACATAACTAGGTATGCATGGGGTTTGCATTTTCCATTTTAATTCTTCCACACGTAGTTAGATATAGACACTATTTACTCATTCTTATTTAATACGTTGCTACGCTTACATGCAAAACAAAAAGACTATTGAAAAGTTTAGGGCGTCCGGGAAGTTTGGGGATTACGGCAGTGAACCTGTTCCCAAAATTGAATTTATTGGATTATATCTTTCTTATTTATCTTTATTATTTATCTTTATTATTTATCTTTATGTACTCTATTAGAAAAGGAGGAAATTATTTAATTCTTCTGAACATTTCTGTGAAAACCAGTCATATAATATTTTATCCAGTTCCTCCATTTTTGGTTTATGAAGCGTATGATGTTTATTAATTGATTTACTCGTCTCAGAAAATGACACAAATTTCATTAATTTAGCCTTATGAGCCTTGATATCGTAGAGCGTGGAAGATCCGATGTTGAATTCTTTTGCTATGGCTGCTCTATTTTTTCCTTTTTCAATTCGTTTGATCAGCTCCAGCTTTTGTGTTAGCGTTAAACCAACCTTCTCTCTCCTGTTCCTTGCTTTTAGGTATTTATTTTTATGCGATATTCAATGGATGGGTAATTTTTTAAATAATAAAAAGCGATAAAACTGGAAATTGTAGAAGTACGCCAAAACATCTAGACAATGCAAATGGCTTACGTAACCAAAAACGCCATGCTTACTCGGCAGCCACAGAAGTATACGGAGTAAATACGTAATATATACATCTTATATTTTAAGAAATTTTAAAGTGGAAGTTGTGGTATTACACATATACAATTCACACAAAAATTCATAAAAAAAGAAAAAGAAATACAAAATGAATTGCATTTGTGTAATTGCCGGTATCCAAAGGTGGCCGGTTCTAAATAGCCTGATAGCACAGCTTTTACTGTATGTGTATACGTGTTATATGGGATGTATAGGCCAAAAACCACGTTTCTCGTATATAACGTAGTCACGCTTATAACGAAGCAATGAGTCGGTCCCCTCAAATTCGTAATAAACGAGTTTTACTGTATTTGGACTTTTGTGGATTTATCAGATGAAGAAATAAAATCCGCAACACCTGCGTTCCTACGGAAGTATCCTAAAGAAATTTCGAACGATTTGTGTGAGGAACTTATTTTTATGAAAAAAATCCACAAAACAAAATTCGATTCAGAACTCACTCCGACCAATATGCTGCGAAATATATAGGAAACAAATTTAAACAGAATTATTTCCCAGTCAATCGGTAGCGCTAAGGATTTTTTTTAGTCTAAACGCTTCAGTTGCTTCTGCAGAAGGGCGTTTCAGCATTCTAAAGATGGTGAAAAATTGCAACCGCTCCACAATGCCCGAAAAAAGGCTAAATGGACTGTCAATTCTCTATATAAACGTTGACGTAGCCCGGAAAATAGATTTTTAACACAAGAATTTTCAAAAAATAAAGCCGGAAAGCATTTATTAAATAAATTTATTTTCTTTTGAGAATTCTTTGTAACAAATGGTCTAAATGTTTTTTTTTTTTGAGGGGCCACGCAATTTATGAGTAGCCCAAACCTCTTCTTATCTCTCTCAGGCCCTGTATGCAATCCAAATTATTAACAGTACTTTTTTTAAGGTCATGTATTAGCCGCTGAAGCAGGGAGATAATTTTGAAATGAAAAAAATAGGAAATGAAAGTGTGAGGAACAAGAAATTGGATGGATATGAAAGGAAATGAAAAAGAGGGAATGGAGGGTTTTGGTGGAAGTAGGGGAACGAGAAGGGATAGAAAGGGGGGAAGGGGGAGGGAGAAGGGAGGGAAGGAGAGAGAGAGAGGGAGGGAGAGGGAGATGCAGAGGGTCGAAGGGAAGGAGAGAGAGAGAGAGAGAAATTGGTGAAGTGACAACTTGAATGCAAGGGATGGAAATCATTTCTAAATAAAAGTGAAAATTAAAAAAAAAACTCAATCACTGTCAGATGAAACTGCGAAGCGCACCATTTCATCTTAGGCGTAGCTGAATACCTCGGTTTACGAATCCTCTGTGGACGAGGCTCCTTCATAACGAAGTCGGAATCATTTTTGCAAAGAATAAAAAAAATTAAACAAAAACATGAGAAACTTCATTCAAAGCGATTAAAAATGGTAAAATTTTATAATCACCGACGTTGCATAAATGGCGCAGTAAATTAGTCTCGAATAAGTGGGCAAGGTGCAATAGATAGCTATGGATTATACATACTAACTACTCACCTCCACTACACTACACTACTGCCCATTCGAATGAGGACTTCAGTAGAATCGATATTGCTTCATTTAATTTATTCTTATTATTTTATGTTTTTAGACTCATTATTTTTGTTAATGCTTAATGATAATTCACCGTATATTAAGCCCTGCGACGCATCCCTATGTCTATCATGTTATTTCTAACTCTATTAACGAAGTTTATGATAACGAAGCGACGTCGTGGACGTCTACTTTGTTAATCGAGGTATTCCTTTATAACCATCCATTGAAATCTCTATATTTTGTTTGAATCGTGGAAATAAACACTACCAAGAATGACAAAGCATGATACTTTTTAGCAAATGTGTAAAACGTCTAAAATTTAAATGCGTTAAGATTTAAACGCGGATATGAAACGAAATTTAAAATTAATGAGAAAAGGATAAATATTGTGTACTTAGTAAATTCGACGTTATTATTAGGAGGGAGAAGAAACTGTGAAAGATAGAGGGTGAGAGAGAGAGAGCAGGATTTCGAAGGGAAAAGGGTGGAAGGAAAGAGGTAGGATTGGAGGGAGGTAGGGAAGAGGCGAGGGAAGGAGACGTGCTGCTCCCTCCAGCCAAAGATTCCTTGAGATATTCTGCTGCGGTGGAGGTCCTCGCTCTAAGTGGTGCGGCAGAGGGGAGTGGGAGGGGGGTGCGGGAGGGGAGAAGGCCCTCCGGTCTAGAACTTGTGCGAAGGAAGGGAATCTCCGCTGCCCCCGAAAAAGGGCTCCGCTCGAGAGAGAGAGATTTAAGCGGTAATGTGTAAAAGTCTCCTCTAAATTTATTATGTTGGTCCGAATTGAGAATTAGGAGAGGGAAAATATAAAGAACTTTCGTGTCTCTCTCTCTCTCTCTACTCTCTCTATCTCCCTCTATCTCTCTCTCTCGCTATCTCTCTCTATCTCCATCTCTCTCTCTCCCTCTCTCTCTCTCTCTCTATCTCTCTATCTCTCTCTATCTCTCAGGACGCCATCTTGTGCGAAAGTTCTCACTTATCGGAGACAGGCTTGGAATTGCTTTCTTGGATCTCTTTCACTTTTTTATTCTTCACTCAAATACTATTCGTGTTCCAGAGACGATTCTTTCATGCTACGCGCGCTGAATTTTGGTACCGGCGAATGGCGGCAGAGATAGCGAATTCTCTACCATTTCCTCTCGAATGTTCGAAATAAAAGAGAATAATATGAATGCAGTGTAAAAGGATTTTCTCGAGTTTATCACGAAGAAGTGTATAACAGGTTCTTTGAGAGAAAATGTCGATTTCTTTGTTTTATTCTTCATTTTTGAAATTGAGAAACACTACAATTTTATTAATTGTCACAAGAATCATTACAAGTTATGTTAAACGAAGCCTTTCTCATCAAACAGATAAGGAATAAAATGTTTTATAACGTCGAGTCTTCAAAAATAAACTGGATATTAGATCCATATAGGTGATTTTTTGTCTAGTACGGTAAACGCAGAGAGTTCGTCTTCAAAATTTCCTGATTTACTAAAGTAAACCAGTATTATCCAGGAATAGTTTACTCTTGTTAACTTGTGCACAAAAGAAATACTTTCTCAAGTAAATGAGTTTATTTAAGGTGCTGTAATCACCTGTCTCGTCTTCTTTACCCCGAGCGATGCGTCAACCTCGCTTTGTTCGCTAAAGGACGAAGGTTTAAAGCGACCGCTCCATTTTGAAATGATCGTAAAAATGTTTACGACTCGCACTCGGCTCTCTTTTCTTTCTCTCCTCCCGAGACATCTTCTCCTCATTATCGCCCTCCGCCCCACGCCCCCGCCCTCCGCCCCACGCCCCCCCTCCTACCACCCCCGCACTCCTTCCCAAACTCCTCAGAGGAGGAGCAGGACCATAACGCGTCCCCCTCTAAACTCTCTAGCTTTGCGGTCCCTCCGCTAACGGCACTCATCTCTCTTATTCTGCCACTCCTAACTTCTTTTACGCGATCATTTTCCCCTTCTCCTTCGTGGCCTCTTTTCAGTGGCAACATTTTCGTGGCATCTTTTTCGTGGTGGCCTCTTTCCGGCGCAGGGCTCATCTATCCTTACACCGTAGTGCATACTTCTAACTCTACATCCTGCCACGAGGTCGCGCATCGATTCCGACGAGCGCTGCGGGAATGAGGAGGGAGAACGGAAGGAGGAGAATGGGAGAAAGGTTAAGAATGGATGTGACTAGAAAAAGAGTAGATAAAGACGGAAGAATGTGAGAGGGGAGGAAAGTGAGGTGTGTGCTTGTGTGAGAGGCAATGGCGTCCTCTTTCTTCCGCGCATAATTGTCCATGAGATTGGACCAGTCTCTTTGTCTTGTTTTCCTTTTAATATTTCACGTTTGGAGTTCTGCGTCTCTTTCGAGTCGGTTCTCAGGAGATGAGGATAGCGACGAGCGCGTCCTCATCCACCCCTCCCTCCCCTCATCCCCCTCCTACCCTCCCTCTTCCTCCCTCCCCTAATTCCCCCTCCCCTCCCTCCTCTCCTTCCCTCCAACTCACTCCTCCTTAATCCAGATAAAAAGTAGGAGAGTTTTATACGCGCTCGTCCGAGGAAGATGGCTGCGTCTTTCCCTTTGCGGGGGCGAGAAGGGAGAAGAATTTTATCGCTCGTGTTTAGCTGCGTTCGCCCTTTTATGGCGAATTGGGGCAATCGAAATGGTCGAGGAGGAGGAAAGATCCTCTTCTTTGATTTCGCTCCATTAACCTCCCGATGGGACAAAAACGAGAGCGTATCTTAATTCGAACGAACGCAAACAATTCTCGAAGTTTATAGCGAAATTAATCGAACGGAAACTTGGAATCATCTTTCGAGTAAAATGTTCAGATTGAGGTGGCGTTGCGGTTGTCCCAGGGCGTGTCGCTGGAATGATTTGCCGCTGCTTTTCGGCACGCGTCGTGTCGTGAGAGAAAATAGAGACTTGATACACCTTCACCGCAAACAAGTAAACACAAGGTCGCACATCGCGGGATCTTTTTTAAGATTAACCTTTGAACATACTAGAACGAAAGCAAAATTTAATGTTTGCATGCGCGTACTTTAATTTAAGTTCATTTTCTAGAAATTCCAATATAATGAATAACTTACTAAGAAAACGTGAACGCGACGAGTTACTTTTTTTAAAAATCGAAACGAAGAAGAGCTGTAAAAATGGACGAAATATGATGTGGAAAGATAAAATAAGAAAATCTGCTATTTTTTAATCTTTGAATAATGAAGTTTTTCTAGGTTTTAACGCGAATTTACAAATACGGAAGGAAAAAACCTCACAATAATAATAATAATTATTATTATTCGTTAATCATAACCGTGAAATTGTATTACCTATGAAAGTAGGTACTGTGTACTATCGAAAAAGAAAGAAATAGAGGTGTTTGGTTATTAGCATAAAGGAAACCACGTGAACGGTGAATAGAAATACCTTTCGCATTAATCCAAAACTCATGTGGAAATAATTATCTCTAACATGTTTTGCGGTTACGCGAATTATGAAAGAAAATTAAAATTTTGATAAATTTTGTAAGTATTCAGTTTTAAGTCGATCCCTTTATCAAATAGAGCTATAAAAATACCTCATCTTAGTTTTGGGAAAATACGATCTTCAATTGGATTACTATAGCACAGGTGAAATCGCATGGAATAAATGGTTCACAAATACGTCGCATTTAAATGAAATCGGTTGAATCGAAAAAAGACTTCATTTTCCTTCTTCTAAATGTTAGTAGTCTTGTTTTGTTTTTTTTAAATTACCTAAAGTCGTGGTAATGTTGAAATGCGTAATACACTCGACGACAAATGTCGCGTTCGGATAATTATACATATTTCAGCGTGTCCTTAGGGAAAGTCACAAGAATTTCCAGCTTCGGTGCATTCGTCAAAGTGCATATTAATATCATTCTTATTCGGTGAAAAATGCGTTTCCTGTTGTTACAATTTATGCGTCAACATAACTGTTGGAAAAATGTTTATTTCTACTGAATCTCCGCTTTAAGATTTCTCCTTTTACGATGTTCCACTTTTATCGAGGAAACAAAACATTTCCAAATAAAAAAATTTAAAATATGCGTTATTTGGGCGAAATAAAGAAAAGGCATTAATAAATTTATTCTAGGGGAATTTCTGGAATATTTTAGACAAAATTTTCATTTTTATAATTAAGGTTTTAATTATTATATTTTGATATTCCCTTTATTGTTAAAATGGGTATGACAGGATTATTAAATCCTTATTTAGGTTCTTTATGCTTTTAAGACTATTTGACAAATGTCTGACAGGTCAGATTTATCTATATTTCAAAACGCGTTCTCATTTATCCCTTTTGTATAATGTATCGCATTTTTGACCAGTGCAGATGCATCACATCTTTTGTTTCGCATATCAGCTATTTACATATTTTTATTTATTTATTTATATTTATTTATTTATTTTTATTTATTTAAACTTTTAACGGCGGGGTTTAGGCTACACAGCCCCTTCTTCCACCTAACCGTATACAGTTTACAGACAAGTATTTACAAGAATAGTTGATTTAACTTTTAAGGTAATTTACAAATTTTGCTTCGCTTCTAACACAGGACCGTTTCCACGCTGATGGGACAGCTAGAATGCGTTGAAATTGATGGGAAATTGAGATTAGTGATAGCGGAAGTAGACAATTTGGAGATGAGAATGAGGAGATAGATTTAGAGAAGTGAGCTAAGTGTGTTTGTTACTGACAGTGAAGTTTGTGCAATTATTTTTGAATTTGTTTAAATTATCGGTGGAGCAGATATTCTTATTAGGAAGGGAATTCCAAAGTTTGCCGGCAGAGACAGCGAAAGACTTACTGTAAATGATGCTGCGATGCATTGTCATGAGTAATTTGGACGAGCCTAGAGTGTTCACTGAGTGGATAGAGTTTAGGAAATTAAACTTAGTGAGAAGGTACTTTGGGGAGATGGAAAGGTTGGAATGGGCTTTAAAGTCATTGGGATGTGGATTTTCCTCCTGTCTTCCAAAGTTTGCCATCCTAATCGATCGAAGGCGGCACTTATGCGATCACTTTTTTCATACTAAAAATGTACCTAACGCAGGAGTTATGAGCTCTTTGAAGTTTCTTGGATAATTCCTGATTGGCATCGAGGTAGACGGTGTCACAATTGTCAGAATGAGTAAGAACTAACGTCTTGATTAGAAGTATTTTTAATTTTTTGGGGAGAACATTTTTTATTAGTTTGAGTGAGTGGAGCGAGAGATGTACTTTGCGACATGTGTCGACCAGGTAAGTGTGTCATTTAGCGTGACTCCAAGAATCCTAACTGTTTTGGAGAAAATTATAGGGACGGAGTTAATTTTGATAGGGCAGAGTGATGCTCTTTCGATTTTACCCAATAATTTAGGATAGGCCACGATGATCGATTGGGACTTGGAAGAATTTAATGTTAATCCACCTACGTGATATCTTTTTGGGTTTACGATTCTGTTATCAAAATATTAGTTTATGTTTGTCCTTTTTGAATAGTTCCCAAATGGAACTTCTTGTCAAATTACAGTGAATCCACAAACGAGCACAGACAATACTCGCAGCGAACTTAACAAGGAATGTCCGATGATGAGAGGAAAATTAAGATTATTCTATCGTTTGATTGCGTAATGGTTTCTTTGAGATTTCGCAAAGTTATTACAAAAGCGTTACATCGTTTGAGGAATTTTTATGCATTTAATCGAACAATAAACTTAATATCTGCAAGTAATTTTCTGACGACCGAGTTCCATTGCAAGGAGGAAAAATATTCCAAAGACATCACGCAACCTACAAAAATTAGGCGCTCTAATTAGTGCAAATTGAAAATTTCCTTTAAATATTTAAGTAATAAAAATTTCTACAAAATTTCATGTGCCCAATATGATCACCATGCATAAAAATGAGAACAACAGGGGTTTGGGTGAATTAAAATGTCATAAACATATTTTTTATCGGTAGACGTAAAACACTTTTTACCGAGGTCACACGACGGATAAAACACTATATTTCAATGTAAAATTGAAAGTACGAGTTAATTTCCTAATCTAATTATTCTCTCCTGCTACGTATTCATTTCTTAAATGTTGGGTCGTGATGTTTTGGAGACAAAATAAACTTCCCTTTTCATCCTAGTTAAAATTCCGACTCATTTAAGGGGCGCATCGAGCTAAACGGAACGCCCCACTAATCCTTTCCTCGCGCGCATTAAACCCCCTTACGAGCCATTTTTCAAGTCACTTCCAAGCAGAAACTAAAACCGCCTTACCCTCTTCCGCAGAAGCAAGAAATTGCCCACAGCTGTTCCTCTCGTGGCCATCTTAAACCCATCTAAGAAAGCTAAGTTCCGAACGAAACCCTAAAACCTAAGCGGCATTCCTCACTGGAGAGATATGTGCCGAGAAGGGGACACTCCCTCCTTCACAAAATATTCCCTCTAAAATCCCTTCCCGCCTGCCTCGCTAATCCCTCGGCGCTATCTCAAGAAAAGGCGTATACTTCTCTGCCCCTCTCTCCCACTCGTCCAAATGCCTCTGTCTCTCTCTCTCACTCCCACTCTTCCTCCCCCCCCTCCTCCCTCTCCCCGCGCATCAAGGAGACGTCTATTTTTTCCTTCTTCCCGAATGTCCTCTCTCCGTAGCGCACACCACTCCCTCGTCTAAATTCCTCGCTACATCTTCCGTCCCGCCTCCATCTCCAAAAATCCGTACGCCTCGGTACAGATGCCTCTCCTCCCCCTCATCTCTGAATGTCTAGCACCCCCCAGGCCTTCGCCTCTCTCCCCCCCTCCCTCCCCCCTCCACCCTCATACACCCCTCTAGCTCTCTTGCCCACGCATCTTCGCCATAAATTCTCCTCGCTCCGAAGCTCTTTACCTTTCTAAAACTTCATCCTGCTCTCCTCTCCCCTTCCATGCCTCTCCGAGCCACTCCCAAATCCTTCCTCCACACTCTCCACTCCCTCTGAACTCCCCCCCTCCCCCTACCCCATTCCCATTCTACATGACGCGTTCCATCCGGTGACCTTACCCTCTGACACTATTCTCACCCCTCCTCCTCTCTCAGTCCTTCCCTCGAGTGTCGAGAAGTGAGTGTAACAATGTGTGTGTGTGTGTGAGTGAGGGGGAGAGGGGAGAGAGAGGGAGGGAAAGAGAGAGAGAGAGAGAGAGAGAGAGAGAGAGAGAGAGAGCGCTGCCTAGCTTTCCTTGTAACGGAGACTTCCATATTCTACCCGTCCGTTCACTTCACTCTGCTTTTAACTTCCTTTCTCTCCCTCTCTCTCCTCCCTCCCCCTCTCTCTCTCCTCCTTCCCTCACTCCCACTATCCACCTCCCTTCTCCAATATCTCCCTCTCTCATTCCTTCTCCCCTCCCCCTCCCCTTTTCTCCTTTTTATTCTTTTTATTCTCTTTCTTTCTTTTGAGCTTCGATTTCCTCCTATAGCAGTGGGTTCATGCCCTCCCTCCTTTCTCTCTGACTTCGCATTTCTGTCTCTCTCTCTCTCTCTATTCTCATCTCCTTTCTTTACTTTGTGCGCCTTTTCTGATCTTGGATAAATATCGTATTCATGCAGAAAAAATGTGCTAAAGGAATATTCCGTCCATGGATTTATAAATGGGTTGGAGCTCAGGCGGTATCTTGCCATAGTCGTGCTGGGGCATGTCTTTTACGCATGTTCAGAGAGTAACCAAAACAAACTTCCTGACAACTGAAGGAAACAGGATTTATAATAATACGTTTAATTTTCTTTCGTGTGCATAGAGAATATAGCAATTGAAAGGAAATGGATTATCTACGACGAAGAAATGAACGATTATTCTCTGTATGTATACACTCAGCGTTTGAAAGTAAAAATAAATGGATAATGTCTGCACCAAGAAATGAACGTGAGTGTAAAACTACTTAACTCAAGTCAGGCATGTTTTAAATGATTTTTTTTATTAATTACAACTCATCTAGAACATAAATCGGTAAATCAAGAATTCAATATTTTCTTGACATCAGTTTTGATATACCTTTGCTTATACGATACATTAAGACAATGACACTTTTTTCATGATTCATAGAAAATGCCTCTGACTTGCTTTTATTGATTCATGCATCTTTCTTACGATTTGTAAAGAACGCCTGATTTTACTAGTGGGCTCTTCAAAACAGCCAAAACGATCGTTGGTGCACTTCCTCGTAAGAACAAAGACGATTTCACTTTGATTCACTTAGGATTCTTTCAATATATGTGCGATAATGCTGAAATACATTTATCTTTCTCAATTCCCCTTCGTCAATAAAACCGGGTGTACGATGTTTGATAAAGTAGTCGACTTTTGATTCCAAAATCATGCGTGATAGCTGAGGTTTTAAGAAATATATTTTTAAAAACTTTATTGGCAAGAATTCAGAGAAAGCACAAGGCCAATCATACTGAATATCGTAACAACAATAAAAAGGATGAACACCCACGACCATGCCCTCGGCAGGATTCGAACCTGCGACCCTATCATTCTAGCATTGAGAGTTAGACATGCTAACCACCCTTCTACCAAGGCCAAGGATATAATTAATTCCTCAAAACTTTCGAGTATCGCTTAAAAAACTGTTGTCAACCCTTAGAAGTGCGCGGAGCACATCTGTTTTGGACTCGTGAGGATCTCCATAACTAGACAAACGAAAAACGTTTTTATTTTTACTGAATTCTCCAGTCATGTTAAAATTCGGTCCATTTGATGAAAATTTCCCGATTAGAGATTAAAATCTAACAAAAGTTGAATCTTAAACAACTTGTTTCCATAGTAATCCATTGCCTGGAAAACTTGTGTTCCTTCTTGCTCCGGGTTGCATATTGATCGTATTTTCACAAAGAGAGAACGTATTCTTCAGGAATGGCGCCTACAGATCACCACTGTCCGGGGTGATCTTCTTCAGAAATAACAGTTACAAGACGAAAGTTCAATCCATTCCTTGGATGAAAATTCTTTTAAATTAAGAACGCGTTGAAGAATGTTCCTGAGACTGCTTAGTTAATTTTCTTCTCTTTTGTCTACCGCTCCTATAAAAAAAAATAAGTATACCAACTCGGTATTTAGGGAATGCCCTATAAACTGTATGCGAGGACTCGTTTGTTTAGGTAAGTGTATGCGCTGTGTGCTTAAAAGAGAGATGCGTTATAAAACTGCAAAGCCACTAAGAACTTCACTTACCCTTTTTCCTAAATTATTGGTAGTTAATTATATTGAGAAATTGGTATAGATAGCCGCTTCGTATTTCTTATGACCGAAAATAACTCTACTAAAAGATATAATGCACATCAAAATATACCCGGCTATAAAAAAAGCAGAGAACTACTTAATAAAAACTGAAAATCTGATGCGTCATTTTTCTCCATACAGATTAATGAATACGATAGAAATAGTGCCTACACATTGCTATAGATTACAACTTCCTCAATAACAATAAGAAATTACAGTAATCGATATAAGTTTTATAAACTATTGAACAATTTTCGTAATGGAAAATGCTTTGAATCATTTTAGACCTTTAAAAATCGATAAGTAAGCAACATTGTTATTTGTTGCTATGCATAGCAAAATATAGATTACCGTTGGTGGCGCTGTCATGATATCAATAATTCTAGAATTTTATCATAGCAATAGAATCAAAACTGACACCTAACGATATTCATTTCAACTGAAGAAATTCACAATGATAATCAAAATGTCTCTGATATTTACAAACCGTTCTGTAAAATAATCTGATGTGGCCAACACATGACTTTCTCCATATTTGGGGTATAGATATTAAAATTATTATGAATAGCATTATAAGGCAAAATTATTATTTCGTATCGTAAAAGAATACAGTCGTCCTTATTGCCCTAAATTATATTTTGAATATGTTTACAGAATTCACCGCTACATCGTGGTGGCGCTGTATACTGGAAATTAGGAAAAAGTTAAATATCTCCGAAATGGATGGCTCTAGGATAATTTGTTTCAAACAAAACCTGGAAGAAATATTATTCTCTACAGCTTTAGTCCTTACGAAGAATACCAATAACGACGTTTTTAAGATGTTTGACGGAAACCGAAAAACCGATTATTTATAAATAACTCCTAAACAATAACTGCTATGTAAAATTGTTTCAAATAAAAGTTGTAGGAAATTACATTCTCTATAACATTTGTATAGAATTGTATATACAATAATGACGTTTTAACGGAGAAATAACGCAAAAACCGAATCGGGTTTTGAATAAACGTCGACTTTCGTTTAACCGGTATTGTCCAAAAACTAATCAGATCTTTATGCTCATGCTAAAGTGTTGTATTTGAAATTTGGTATTATTATGACAAGTACTTTTTGAGTTAGAGCGCCCACAATCACATACATCCTTCTATCCACTCACACACATACATCATTCCGAAAATAGTCTAAATGTGTTCTATATATATGTATATATCTGTACATACTAATATACGAAACATAGTTAGGAGACACTAGTAGGGTGGTGAGATCCTCCGATAGTCCTTCTCGTGTTCTCTCTTCGTGGAGGAAAGCGAAAATATCGGAGGCGTGGGATTAGAAGGAAGGGATCGGTTGGATGTTTGGTTGACCTCCCTCGGATGTATTCCTCCCTATCGAGGATGATCAACGTGGAGCCCTTGTCTGCCCGTAAAATAATGTTTTTATTAGACTCTAGTTTGGCTAGAGCGTGCCTTATAATTAATCCTTCAGTTTTTGGAGAGCGTGATGAAGATTTAGAACCAAAAGTCGTTGAAATCGACGAATCTAAATACATTTATCTGAAGTATGATGGAGGAACTTGGAGATAGTGCCTCTGGGTAATCGGTGGAATATAAACAGGAAGCGTTAAATGCGTTCTCGTTTTGAAGTACCTAACCAAAACAAAATAACCCTAACTCAGATTATTCGCATCTTCATATTATTACTACTTCTAGCGGAGAAGTTATCAAAACATATACGCATATTCAATCGACGGTGGCATTTAAGCCTATGGCATCATCATTCATGGAAAACATTGATTCTATCCTAATGGCCCTCAAATCTAGACGCGGAATGTTGAAAACGAGGATGACAGAGAATAGAAAGATTCGTCGGCAATTTGGTGTTTCAAAACACATTTTCCTTCCTATATTACCATTTGGGAGATTTAATTTGCGGTTGCCTCCGCAAAATTTAAAAAATGTGTACACATTTTAATAAAGAATATCTACTCACGCATGCATGGTGGAACCAAAATTTAATGTGCTCTAAGTAGTGCGGCATTAACTTGACAAATGGCGTTAGTTGTAATTAAAAACTGCAATACCTTACACATGATTCAGAGTGTTATACAAAATGGTGGAGGTTCGCTTGACATTCGAGCAACGCAAATAAATTTTGAAGTGGTGCTGGAAATTCGAGAATGTGTGTCAAGTAAAAAGACAGTGGATACGGGAATTTGCAACTGAGCCTCCAACAGGACTAACAATTTCGAGAATTCGTGATAAATTTGAGGCTGACGATACTTTGCAAGACGTGTGCTTGCAACGATCTGGGAGACCTCGCTTATCAACGAGTGGGGAAAATTCTCCTATGGTGTAACAGCAATTCACACGATCACCAAAAATATCTGTAAGACGATGTACTAGCGAGATTGGTATTAACGGGGCAAGTGTACACCGAATTCTCAAAACTGCTAAGCGGAAATGTTATGTGCCGAGGCTGTTATGAGCCATGGTTGAAGACGATCCTGATCGCAGAGCTGAGTTTTGTGAATGGTTTCAAAGGAAGGTGGACGAAGATGCACAGTTTGTGGACATGATTGTTTGGTCTGATAAGGCAACATTCAAACTCATTGGTACAGTGAACCGACATAACTTCTAAAAATCCGAACATTCATGTGAACAAGGCAATTAATTTACCAGGATTTAGTCGTGTCGTGATGTCAGGGCCTATTTTGATAACAATTTCCCGGACCGGTGGATTAGGAGAAGAGGAAATATCTCCCACTTTCGCCTGATTTAACTCCACTTGACTTTTTCTTGTTGGGTTATCTGAAGTATTCAGTATACAGTACAAAACCAGCAACACTCCAAGAACTAACACAAGAAGTTGAACAGTCGTGCCATATCAGCAGATACCTTGGTGAAAGTTTGTCACTCAGTTGTTCACTGCTGTCAGCAGTTCCTAAAAGTTAACGGTGGTCAGTTTAACATCTGCGATAGTTCAACATGTGTCACAAACTATTGCTTTTGCACATATCAAATATCGACCTTTTCTGAACAATGCAATCGGAATTTTTTCTTTATTAAAATGTGTACACATTTTTTTCAGACACTATGTATAAATATATACGGAGACGCGCATTTCATAAAAATATTTTTCAAAATATATAGTATGTGTCGCACATTTGTATATCCACCGTGTTAATTATTATAATAAACCTGTGGAATTAAATATTTGCTGTTTTTCATGTATAATTTTACGTCCATTAAACATAATATTAACTCTAATTTCTCCTGTACGGCGACACGCAGACCTTCCTCTAGAAATGCGTAACTCAAATCCTTTAAAAAATAATTCTTCATTTATTATTAGCCTAACCATAATGACTCCGTGGAAAAACGATAAAAAAATCTGAGGTTTCCTGCTTCTCAAGTCATTTTAAAATGAATTCTGCGGATGCAGCCGCAAAACAAATCTCCAAGATGGAGAGAAAAGGGAGAAAGGAAGTGAAAGCGGATAGCAGTTCATCCTTCGCATTGTCGCAAAATTTCCATCTCTCTCTCTCTCTCTCTCTATCTCTCTTTCTCCTCCCAAAAAAACCCCCTTTTAAAGACCTTTCCACCAATTTCACTTTTTTCTCTCTCACACCTCCCTCTCTCTCTCTCCCTCCTTCTCCCAGCCTCTCGGTTTACCTCGAACCCTCCCTCCCTCCCTCCTCCCATTCCGCCCTGCCTCTTCCACCGCGTTCGGTGATGGATGCGTCGTAATTACTTTCCACCCCATCTTCCAACTCTCCCCCTCTCCTATCTCTCCACCTCCCCTCCCTCCCCCCTCTCTCCACCTCTCAACCCCTCTTTCCTCCCCCACCACACCCCACCCCTCTCTCTCACTCCTAGTGCTCCGGCATCCATCATCAACACCCTTTAGGAGCTTTCCGTTAGCCCTCTAGGCAGACCCACCGCCACCTCGTGAGGAGGTTTGGGATCAACCAAAGACATCTCCCTTCGCTTCGCCACACCAATGCTTCATCTTTCGTTCCGATTATAAAATGTTTCAATTACTTTTTTCGAGGCCAAATTTACTGCTAATCTCCTAGAAAAAACCTGAGAAGAAAAGGAATTTGGTGTGAGGGGAAGCGTGGGAGACTTTTTTTTTACAAATGGTAATGGTTTGCATCGGGGAGAGTGGGAGGGCGTTTAGATTGGAGTAGGAGAAGGATTGGATTGGGGGAGATGGAGGGCGTTTGGATTGGAGTAGGGGAAAGATTGGATTGGGGGAGAGGGAGGGCGTTTGGATTGGAGTAGGGGAAGGATTGGGGGAGAGGGAGGGCGTTTGGATTGGAGTAGGGGAAGGATTGGATTGGGGGAGAGGGAGGGCGTTTGGATTGGAGTAGTGGAAGGATTGGATTGGGGGAGAGGGAGGGCGTTTGGATTGGATTAGGGGAAGGATTGGGAAGCCATAAATTAGCTTTCGACGGGAAATATATTGAAGAGCAAATGAATAAACGGTGCAGCTCTAAGGCTCGTAAAGCAATGATTGGAATACGTTAAATGCATGCGTTTTTTCAAAACATTAACTGATTTCGTTTCTTGGATTTGTCAGTTAAGAATAATTGGCAAAATTTTCTTCAGTCGAATTCAGCTAAAACTATTAATGACATTTTTTTGGATCGGTTTGAAAACTACTTGATATGCTTGAAAAGTTGATCCATATCCATGTTGGTGTTTACTATTATTTTGACACTGATCACCTTTTATATTTGATAATATGAATTACCTCAAGGCATTAAGTTAATCACGAGAGTGGGCGATTTCTTGAAAGTGAATGAAATTATCCTTATCGAACCGACATTTTCGTAACGTTTACACAACCAGAAAAGGACACCGATTTCTACGCTCATATAGAAGAATAACAATCATGGTAAGATGTAAGATTTTCTCAACCGAAGATATTTGTGTCCTTTTATACCTTCCGCCAGTCACTACAAGACAGTCTTCCAACGATTAACTACAATTTTTTAGTATATAGAGGCGTAATGTAATCGAAATAAACCATATAATCTTTATTGTCTTTCAAGAAAACGTTTTGCATAAGCACAAGCGGAAACACATATCTGTGAAAGTAATCTACCGAAACAAAAAAGACGCTCTCTTCAACTAGAAGGCCTTTTTGAAGGATACTGAATCCACGATATAGTACGCTAGAACCTCATAAAAATGTCCATACTCGATACGAAACGGGGCGAGAAATAGAGAAGGATTCAAGCAGGGAAATTCGGAGAGAAAGGCTCTCGAATGTGTTGTTTGACGGGTTTTTCTCGATGCATTCGATCGGATTGGTGCGACGTGGTGGACGTGGATTAAAGGATGAAGGTTTGGGGAGAAGGAAGGAAGGCAAGAGAGATTGCTCGGAGATATTTCTGCGACGGAGGCGACCAAAAGACGAACGAGGCAAATAAGGATGAAAATGTGGGCGGAAGCCCGAGAAGAAGGTGCGTTGGAAGATTTTTTGAAGGGGAGAATATCTAGTGTTGGAAGCAGAAGACGGAGCCTGTGCACCATTTCGCCTTTTCCCACGTCCACTCCCCTACTCGCCAAGCATTATTCCTTCTGCCCTCTCTCTCTCTAAGGCGCTCCTTATAAATCCTTCTCAACCATTTTCAAGGGACGACGCTGTGATTCATCAGATCCATTTCGACGTCCGTTTTTATGAAATTTCGCGCAACATTGTTAAATCAGAAAGAAATTATATCGGCATAATAATTTGTGCTGCGTGCGGAGTTAATAACTTTACCGGAAGATTGATATTTATCTGACTACAAAAAAGATATGGCATGCGTGAAATATGATAGGATTTTGATCAGGTTCGATTGAGAAGAGAGACTTTAAAAGCAATTCATCACGGTTGTAATTGCACCGGTCCGAGAGATTCGACATAGTACTCTAAATACGTCCATAAATGCACTCGTATTATTTAATAACACAGACACATAAAATGTTATACGTTTGTAAGCATTGTACTATCAGTGAAAGTGGAGTTATTTCCAAATTTAATGAGTTACGTATCAATTATATGTTGCAACAGATTACAGCCTTAGAATTGTTTTATCGGAAGCTCTGTGGCGATGCAGCATTTAAACTCATAATAATTTCTTTATAGAGACTATTTTTCGATGCAATTTAAATCGATCGCAATGTTGACCACGACTTTCCTCGTGGAATTCAAGCAGAATGAAATTCAAATGGAATACGCATAATCGTTTCTCGCTAAAGATACAATTTTCTCTGCTTCACCATCATATGTTATGCATGGTCGATAGAGATTTAGACGAAAACTCTTAGATATTGTGGAAATCATTTCGAATGGAATTGGATGCGATATGAACAAGCTCTTTCGCGACAGACGGCTGATGGCGTTGCGGTGAGAAGAAATAATGAGTTAGCGAGAAAATAATGTTTACAACATTCCATACTGGAAGCAAATTGCATGTCAAAGGGCAAGAAGACAATCTACATGTTTATTTATTATTTTCGTGAGTTTTCGCATGCATTGTACGTACAATTTTTTAAATTACACATCGTACACATGGTAAAATGCTTACAAAGGATTTTCATAGCAGTATTACCGATCTAGGTTAACAAATGACATCTGCTATTTGTTTGGAAGTTTCCAATGCAAATAAAAATACTAGGCAGTTTTAAGCATATCTGAAGTTATCAATGCTAGGGATTGTATGAGAACAATATTCCTTCGAAGTTTGTTAAAGAATCTTAAACAATTACGACCAAAAGGAAAGCCGAAGAAAGTAAGGGAGAAGATAAATCAAAAAGCTAAATGGCGTAAAACTTAGATATTGAGAGACCCGTTGGAAATCTACTTACAGGATGGGGAAGGAAGTGACGTCAAAAGGGAGGAGAGCCGTAGACTAGAAATTAAAAGTGAGGCGGCAGTGTTTAGAGAAAGAGAGATAGGGTGAGGACAAGAGAGAGAGAGGGTGAGGACGAGAGAGATAGAGAGAGAGAGAAGGAAGGAAGAAAAGAGAGGAAGAGACGGAGTACCGATAAGACATCGTTCGACTTGACGTTGGATATGACGAACGGAGACAAAGTGAGTTTGAGAGAAGTCAGGGGCGGAGAGATAAGGAAAAGGATGAGTAGGGTAGGGAATCGAAGGAATCAATCATCCGACGAATGCTTACTGTGGAAACAGGCCCTTTTCGAGAGGAACCTCTCCCTCTCTCTCTGCCTTCTCCACCTTTCCCTCTCTGCTCCTCCCTCCCTTCTCCTCCCTCCCTTCTCCCCCCTCCCTTCTCCCCCCTCCCTGCTCCCCCCTCACTGCACCTCCCTTTCTGCTCCACTCTCTCTGCTCCTCCCTCCCTTTTCCTCCCTTCCTGCTCCTCCCTCACTGCACACTGCACCTCCCTCCCTGCTCCACTCCTCCCTGCTCCTCTCTCCCTGCTCCTCCCTCTTTGCTCCTTCCTCTACGCTCATTCCTTTGGAGGAGAAAGCCGGTTTGTTTATTCGAGTAATTAATGCATGTATCTGTCGGAGGCATAAATAATTTTTTCGTGGAATAAGCCCGTTTGTTGGTGGTAAGGACCGGAATTCTTCTTAATATTAAAGGTTTTTTTTAGGTCATGTGCTCAGAAGACGCAGAACGAAATGCGCTAGCTGGTATTAAGTGGTATGGAATGCGATTGATGCCGAAAAACCGCTAATTTGAAACTGTCGCAGAGATTTTTGCAATTTTCCTGATGTCTTGAGGGATTTTATTAAATATACGTTTGAATCAGAGCGTAATCACTATTGACATAATGAGCTGAAAGCCTAGAAATACTACATATTTGTCTCGATGATGCCTTAGTTTACCAGTACCTACGCTTCGGCAGATACTATTATCTCCAAGTCGAAAATTCCTACTCGTGGGTGGATAGACGTTCGGCTTTTTCGTTTTGAGTCCTTTGAAATTCAACTTTTGCAGCTCTTGAAATATCGACATAATACTGACAAAGACTTCTATAAAGTAATGGAAACCGAGCGAATTTTACATTAAAATAGGAATAAAACGGTATTTTAATCATGTTTTGAAAAAAGAAAAGATGAAGATACTGTATAATGAAAAATTAACACTATTAATGGGTCACCAAACGTTTTACTGAAAGGGCGACATGAGGCTTCATGTACGACTGTGCGGGTCACATACCACCTTTCAAATGACTGATCGGGCAATGTGAAAATGTCAATTTTTTGATTATGTAATATATCGTACGCCTAAATTACAAGTATTTTGCATCCAAATACTCGGAAAACGTCGGTTAGATATAAGAAATGATGTATGATGAAAACTCCTAGAGAGAAATTTACAAAATCACTGCGCGAACCGAATGTGGTCCGTATGCCGGAGTTTTGAGACCTCTAACCTAGAATAATATCTAAAATGGCAAAACGCTATGTCATAAGGAAAAATCGAATTTTATATTTACCGACTTATTTTCGAAACACTCTTTCTTATTGATCAAGCAATCGAATATTAGTTGAAACTGGGCTTATTTGTGTTAAGTAAATGTAATAAAATCTTTAAGTTCGTGTTCATTCCTTCATGGTAACATTTCTTTTCACTTGCAAACGGTTTTTGCTTAAGTAAGAAAAATAAGCATGTTTAAGTCCTGTTCTTCGCTAGAGATGATACACTTCCTTCAACTTACTAAAATATGTGTGCGCATTAGAGGAAATAATGCGCATTTATGGAATTAGAGCAGATCTTGTTTACTCAGTTACAACGATGATTTTTTCGTTGACAAAAAATATGGAAATACAAATATGGATATGGAACTTAGAAAGTTCAAAGCAAATGAAGATATTCTTGTTGGATTTTATTGAAAACAGCTAATCTTGCGATAAAAATCTGGTGGTCATAAATATTCTATTTAAATAATTCTATATATTTTATTCGAAGACTTTTTATTGGTACGGCTGATATTGTACCCTTTATGACTGAAAGTTCATTAATTAGGGAAAACGAACAACGTGTTCGTACCGTGAGGAATTACGTATCCATAATGTCCACTTAATTTTCTGAAGGTTGCACAGCTATAAATTTCGGCCGCTTGTCCTTTTCATTCCATGAGTTTTTTTTTCCGAGGGATATTTTAAATATGGATGTAAAAGCCGAAGAATATATATTTCTAATTTTTTTAATGATTCTCAAAAAAACACATCAAAACACAAACGTATATTTTCCTCAAGCAGACATTCATAGAGGCCCGTTTTCTCAAAATGCTAAACCACGGTCTTCATGTATCTCGTAGATATTCTAAATATTCTAAGCTGAATTTCCGTAGTATTCCCGATGGCCGCAGTAGGGCGTTTCAACATGAAAGCAAGCGCCTAACGAACGACATTTTTCTCTGATACCCTGACAAACCGTTTCTCAATATCTGTAGACGGGCTTATAGGAACATTCTCACCCGCTACGCCCCAAAGACGCACCTCCAGTGAATGTTGCATCCGATCGCAAAAGGTGATAGTTGGACTCCTGTTCTAAATCGAAAAGTACACTACCAAAATATACGTGGTTTAAATGATTAAGAAATGGAATTATTCGCAAAAAGATCAGGACAATTCTTTCTTAGCAAAAGGTGATAGTTGGACTCTTGTTCTAAATCGAAAAGTACACTACCAAAATATACGTGGTTTAAATGATTAAGAAATGGAATTATTCGCAAAAAGATCAGGACAATTCTTTCTTAGATATAGCGAGCAGAAGGGCCATTAGTCGCCTCCACAATAATTTTCGTCTCGATTCGATTTGCTACTGTGGTTACCATTTTATACCTCCGCAGGCAAAGGAATATCACAATATTCAAAGATATGTCTGGAAATGACTCTGCCATGCTTGTCTTTCAGCTTATATACATAGGTCAATAGAGTAGTATATGTCCCTTTTCCCACTCCTAAGCATTTTGCTCCAGCCCTGTCTAGGTATAACATGGAATGGAAGCTTTCGTTTCCGAAGCCCTTCTTGATGTACGGTGGCAACAGGGTTTGCAAACCAATCGCTTTCATTTAGTCGTTTTTCTCAGTAATATTTTCTATCGACAGTAAAACGACGACCCGAAGTTCGCCCGTGAATACCTCCTTCATGTAAGGATTTGCTGGTCACACATTTACCAGTGTTTATAAACTGGTGGCTAATGTTTTTGGCATAGGCATCCACGGCATTTCTTGCTCCTGAGTCCCCAAATCATGAACGGAGACATCGACTTCCGTCACCACGAAACCTTTCTTCGCGAACTCGAGAGCAAATCTCTGCCTGATTCTTTCCATCTGGTTCTCCCTCTCTTTGATAGAGAGCGAGAGAGTCTTTGTAATGAGGGCGTATGTTTTACGGAGGTGCAGAAAATCTCTCTAATAATCAAGGATTTTTTGTCATTGGAGCCGAAGATAACGGAATAAATTGAGATTATTTTGAGGTAACGCTCATTCTGGAGGGTATATTTCCGTCTGTGAGATTAGCAGTAATATACGCGTATATGAGTTGGAGATATTTAGAGTGATAGGTAAGTGAAGTATTTTGACAGCTGAAATAAGGGCGTTAGTTTCACTTAGGAATCGAATGTCGCGTGGATGGATTTCTCTCGTGGTCGTCGCAAATGGCTCTAAGACTCCTATGACCGACATACGCGGCAGATCCTTCAAATATTAGTTTATTTATACATAACGGACGTTTATTACCCAGATCTCGTTTTATTGGTCGAAAAACGCACTTAATCCGAAATTCTTGCTTTCGCTCCATAAGAAAAGCAGTTATTCCTGCATTTCTGATGTTATCTGAAGACCAATGAATTAATTTCAGTGGTTCGTGCATTTTTTCCCGGTTTATTTACTGGAAAAATGCTTTTCTCACCGAAACTCTTGGTTTTCCGACTGAAAAAGCGCATATTTGTGAGGCGGAAAGGCTTGAACGATCAAAAATGTGAAATTCATCTAAAATATTCCATGTTCTAATCTTGTGAAGGTTGTGTCATGATGTTGCTTACAAATTTCAAACAACAGTGTCATCGCAAAGAATATCATTGAGCGGTAAGAAGAAAGCAGGGTCCGTTATACACTCCATGTTGTCATACAAGGTGTTGTAGAAAGCTCACGGAACAATTTATTTGGAGAATCACTGTCGAACAGGAGCATGTAGAACGTATTATCGCATGATGAAAAGCTTTTCTTGTTTAAAACTTTTTCATTAGTGGGGAAGGCAACTCTCTCCCTCTCTTCCCTCTTCCCCCTCTTCCTCTCTCTCTACCTCTCCCTCCCTCTCACTCCCTCCCTCTTTCCCCCCCCCCTCTCTATATATATATATATATCTCGTATACACAGACGCGCGCGCAGTGTTTGTGTGCATACATACATACTTGCGTGTTTGTGTACATACATACACAAATATACCCCCTTTGATACAGGATGAAAAATGAGTATCAGTGGAAACATGACGTCAGCTAGGGAAGAAGACGAGGAAAAAGTTAGGCAAAAAATTAGGGAGGGTGGAGGGCATGAAAGACAGAGAGAGAGGAAAGAGATGAAGACAGATTGAGATAAGAGAACAAGACGGGCGAGGTGGTAAAAAAAAAGGAGCCAGGGGAAGTAGGGAGACAGAAGGTGGGGTGAGATAACACAGAGGAGAAATCGAGCGTGTCCTTATAAGGCGAAATATGTGAGAGGTGGGGTTTTTAGAGGAGACGCTTTGATAAAGTGCGCCGGGAGAGGGGTCGATTGCGGGAGGATAAAAGGGAGACGGCTATAAGTCCCCGCGAGGGAAAGGGGACACGTCGAGGTGGCGAGGGGAGGGAGGGGGAATGTGGAGGAGGAGGGGAGGGAGGGGAAATGTGGAGGAGGAGGGGAGGGAGGTGCAGCAAAAACTGGTGAACCCTCTCGCCTTGCCACGATATTACCTAGGAAAATGCTCTCGGGCGACGCTTCGGCCTCGTGCGACAGCGCATACAATATTACTAAAGCAAGTCTAACAAGGCTGCTTTCATACCGGCTAGTCAGACGGGACTATTGTATTGTTAAAGATTAGACAAGGAGAGACGGATCTCTGTCACACTGTGTGGCATTTTGGGAACAAGATGTCAGGCGATGGATACACAAATTTTTTAGTCCTTATTGAGTGGTGAATGTTATCCTCTTGCAACAAACCTATTTCAGTACTTTTAATTCACTTTAATGTACGCTTCACTAAAATAGCAAAGGAGTGCCGTCATATTAATTCGTTTAGAGATCTCCTACTATAAAATTTCAGTAATACTTTACTATGTGGCTCCTTCGTCTCCGGCTTGTAAAGATCCAGCCTTTCCGGCGCTCGCAGCGGTAACTGATCGTCCAATGTTGTCATTTCCACATAAAAAGTACTCAATCCCACAAAGGCGAAATCGCTCAAAACATGCGTCATGCACGTGGTAGAGAAAAAATGTTCCCGGACAGTCCGACAAGGAGTGCTCCTAAGAGCTTGACGAAAGATCACCTGTACATTATTAACAAGCATATTAACATTTAGCTACATGGAGAGACAAAATCCGCTCTTATTTTATTAGTTGTGTTTTTTTTTGCTATCTCTGGAGTATTGTCGGTATTCGTACAATTTCGAAGTTAGCGATGTCGAAATGTGAGCACACTAGGAGCTAAAAATTTTACCAGCGATATGCAGCCAGAACTGGCTAAATATAACAGCATTATCCTTGCTCATCCGCTGTATTTTCCAGACATTTAAATCTGCGATTTATTTTCTAAAAATGAAATAAAGGCTCAGACCGTGGTTTTGTTAGCGAGGGAGAAGTCGTAGCAGCCACACTGGACTAGTCCAAAAGAAACGTTCCAGAATTGCCTCCAACAGCTCTACAAACACATAAAGGAGTGAGAATGTTTTAAGGAAATGTGCGTTTAATGTTACTTATTATCACCATAATGCATGCACGTCAGTTCAACTTCGAAATTTCGCGAAAAACAACGGTACTTTACAACTTATAACAAATAAACTATTAATTTATTAAAAACGAAATTTGTCTCTCTGCATAGCTGTAAGGTTTTTTCTTCATAATAATACGTACTTTAACTTTGGCGTCTGCCTGTCCGGCAAAACATCCTTCCTTTTATCTGTACACTTGCTTCAATTGTAATTGTGGCGAAACCGTAAACGACAGATGCCTTGGAGTGTTCATTTCTGCATTGCTGGTATTTGATTTTCTTTAGATTTGAGTTTTAAAAACTATAGAGGGTTCGAAAGGCGCCCGTTACTTTATTAATATCTCCGAAGGTATAAAATAGGAATAATTGGAATTTTGTTCGTATACAGTAGTATTCCCTCGCCAACCGCGAGTGACATGTTCCTGGCTTAATCGCGATTGGCGAAGGCCATGGCCTATGGGAAATTGGGAGTTAGGGGAAGTTATACTTTAATTTCTATAATGCATATAAAACATGCTATCTTTAAAAATTCCATTTATTTTATAAAATAAAGAAAATCTATATAAATAAAATTGTAACCTCGGTCTGTACATTTGTTTTTTGGCGGGGTTTTACTTTTTTTGTGTGTTTTTCATCACAAGAAGGCGTTTCAACCAGTTTGCATAATTGTTATCTGTCTGTCTGTTTGTTTGTTTGTTACCGCATCACGCAAAAACGGCTGGTCGAATTTTTAGGAAACTTTCAGCTTATCTTTAGACTGGTCCAGCTTAAAATATAGGCTATATGGTGTATCTTTAAAAAAATTTTAAGTGAGGGTATGGGGGTGGCACCGATTTGGTTTTTCGACGATAACTCTCCTGTGAATTAACTTATGAAGTTAAAATTTGATATTTCTCACTTTCAATACAAGTATGAGATCAAGTTTATAGATGAGCAGAATCAGACCAAGGGAAGGGGGTTCTGGGGGGGGGGGGGGGGGGTGGCCACACGTAATAGAAATCGCTGATCTCAAGGTAACGGTTAATTACTTTCCTGTTTTTCCTGATTTTGCTGAATTTCGTAATTTTCCTGAATTCCCTGGATTTCCTGAATTTCACGATTTTCCTGAATTTCCTGATTTTCCTGATTTTCTTGAATTTCCTGATTTTCCAGATTTTACTGAATTTCCTGATTTTCCTGATAATATCCTACATCTTTTAATCAAACAATTCAATAAGGAAAATAAGGAAGATAAGGAAAATCATGAAAATCAGGAAATTCAGGAAAATCAAGAAAATCAGGTAAATCAGAAAATTCAGGATAATCAGGAAATTCAGGAATATAGGGAAATTAAGCAAAATATGGAAATTAAGAAAAATCAGGAAATTCAGGAAAATAAGGAAATTCAGGAAATTCGGGTAAATTACAAGATTCAGGAAAATCAGGAAATTCAGCAAAATCAGGAAATTCAGAAAATTCAGGAAAATCAGAAAATTCAGGGAAATCAGGAAATGCAGGAAAATCAGGAAATTCAGGAAAATCAGGAAATTCATGAAATTCAGAAAAATCAGGAAATTCAGGAAATTCAGGAAAATAAGGAAATTCAGGAAAATCAGAAGATTCAGGAAAACGGAAAATCACGAAAATCAGGAAAATCAGGAAATTCAGGAAAATCAGGTAAATCAGAAAAATCGGAAAAATCAGAAAAATCAGGAAAATCAGGAATTTCAGGAAAATCAGGAATTTCGGAAAAACAGGAAATTCCGGGAAATCCTGATTTTCCTGAATTTCCTGAATTTTCTGATTTTCCTGAATTTCCTGATTTTCCTGATCTTCCTGAATTTCCTGAATTTCCTTATTTTCCTGATTTACCTGAATTGCCTGATTTTGCTGAATTTCCTGGTTTAGAATTTTCTGATTTTCCTGAATTTGCTGATTTTATTGATTTACCTGATTTCCTGATTTCCTGATTTTCCTGAATTTCCTGATTTACCTGATTTTTCTGATTTACTTGATTTTCCTGAATTTCCTGGTTTTCCTGATTTCCCCGAATTTCCTGATATTCCTGAATTTTCTGAGTTTCCTGATTTACTTGATTTTCCTGAATTTCCTGATTTTCCTGAATTTCCTGAATTACCTGATTTTCCTGAATTTCCTGATCTTCCTGATTTTCCTGAGTTTTTGGATTTTCCTGAATTTTCTGATTTTGCTGAATTTCCCGAATTTGCTGATTTTCATGATTTTTCTTATTAAATTGTTTGATAAAAAGATGTGGGATATTATCAGGATAATCAGGAAATTCAGAAAAATCTGGAAAATCAGGAAATTCGCGAAAATCGGGACAATCAGGAAATTCAGGAAATCCAGGAAAATCAGTAAAATTAGGAAATTCAGGATAATCAGGAAATTCAGGAAAATCAGAAAATTTAGAAAAATCAGGATATTCAGGAGATTCAGCAAAATCAGGAAATTCAGAAAATTCAGGGAAATCAGAAAATTCATAGAAATTAGGAAATTCAGGAAAATCAGGAAATTCACGAAAACCAGGAAATTCAGCAAAATCAGGGAATTCAGGAAAATCAGGTAAATAAGGAAATTCAGGAAAATCTGGTATATCCGGTAAATCAGGAAAATCAGGAATATCTGGAAAATCAGGAAATTCAGGAAAATCATGAAATTCAGGAAAATCAGGAAATTCAGGAAAATCAGGAAATTCAGGAAATTCATGAAAATCAGGAAATTCAGGAAATTCATGAAAATCAGGAAATTCAGGAAAATCCTGATTTTTCTGAATTTCCTGTATTTCTTTGTTTCCCTGAATTTCCTGTTTTTCCCGAATTTCCTGATTTTCCTGAAATTTTTGAATTTCCTGAATTTGCTGATTTTCCTGATTTTCCTGATTTTACTGGTTTTCCTTATTTACCTGATTTTCCTGATTTTGCTGAATTTCCTGATTTTACTGATTTTCTGAGTTTCCTGATTTTCCTGAATTTCCTGAATTTTCTGATTTCCCTGAATTTCCTGATTTACCTGATTTTCCTGAATTTTCTGATTTTCCTGATTTTCCACATTTTGCTGATTTTCCTGAATTTCCGGATTTTCCTGATTTTCCTGATTTTGCTGAATCTCCTGAATATCCTGATTTTGCTAAATTTTCTGATTTTCCTGAATTTCCTGATTATCCTGAATTTCCTAATTTTACTGATTTTCCTGGATTTCCTGAATTTCCTGATTTACCCGATTTTCGCGAATTTCCTGATTTTCCAGATTTTTCTGAATTTCCTGATTATCCTGAATTTCCTGATTTACCTGATTTTACTGAATTTCCTGATTTACCTGATTTTACTGATTTTCCTTATTTTCTACATCTTATACACAGTGGGAAAGGTGGGAAGGAGTATTTCCTTATCCGTAATTGGACGACAGGTACTGATTAAACTACGCGTATTTTACCAAGTAGATTTGAAGCAAATTTAGTACGATTGTGGAGGGCTCCTGGAAATAATTCATACGTGGTTTTGTTTCTCTCTGCCCGTTGTATTCAACACGGCGGCCGTGTGAATTCTTAATTACCATGTATCATCTAGAACTCCTATCGGATTTGAAACAAATTTCCCCGGGCAACGCCGGGAGTTTCTGCTAGTAGTAAAAGAAGTTATGTACATTAAAAATGACGCCTTTCTCCTAGTACATATTGCGCACCAAAGCATCTCGGGGGCACTTTCTCCACCTGGCAGAACTAATACCACTACATTAAAAAATATCCATATGCCACCAAATGTACAGCTACAGAATTAAAAACGTATTTCACAAGCTGAAAAATCGAATTACAAAAAGAAATTACCGTAATTGTAAATCTAAATCTCAGGTTTTATTGGTTAATAATTAAGGTATGAATTTTTTGGTTTGTACCAGATTTTATTCAGAGGTTTATCCCCAGAGCGATTTCTTCGAATTTGGATTAAATTTGTGAGAACCTAAAATTATAAAGTTTTAAAACCTTCACCGCAAAAATACGTGTTAGAGTTGGGTTCTAAATTTTGCGCTTTTGTGTACCGTAGCGCTTTCGCACAGTGTAATGGTGCTCTTTTTCGATACCAAAAATTGTCTCATATGTACCAATTCGGGTTGTTACTAAAGTGACATGATTCAACTATAATAATGTACACTAAAATATGTAAAGGAAGTAATTGCAAATGGAACGTAACTAAATAATTGTGCCATCATGCAGGGATATCGATCGGTCCGTGAACTAATTGCACTTTGGAGAGCTTTCGGCCTCTTCAATAATATAAATTTTAATATTGACGATATTAGTTTATTATCGACGTGCGGTATATAGAACGGTGGACACTGACGACTGGAGGTCACGGTTGGGAAAACGTAAATTTTAGGTACGTAAATTTAAAGGCCCGTGGGTATTCTCAGTTGTAGTAAGTGTTCAGTTTGATCAAAACCATACGTGATCAATGTGACGGCCAACATTAAAAAAAAATTATACTATAAAATTTTAACAAAAATACTTTTTTTATTGTATAGACTGAATTTGTATCCTTCTCTGTTAGACTGTGTCATCGTAATTCATACTCGGCACATATGTAGGCGATGAAACAGAAGAATTTGGACCGGCCTGTACTAACTAAATTAGCAGCGAACTGCGATCAAGGCGCGAGCCGGCAAATCGCGAATACTCGAAACCGCCGTTGGCGAGGGACTAATGTATTTCCACATCGAAGCTACATACTCTTGAAAAGTTTAAGTTTTGAAAACTTTACAGAGGCAGATAAGGAACGGGTAAAATGTGTAATACAAAATGGAATGCGCTCAAAGCTTGTGTCATTTTGGTAGTATTTTTTCATGGAAACATTCAATAGATACAGCAAATAATTAACACTAAAATTGAATACGTACCCCTTTTTATAAAAGAAAAGAGGCTCTGGTGACCGCATATGTGGCGATATATTCACATAAAATATTATAAAATTTCATCCAAGTTCATTGGAAAACACTACCTTTTATTTTCTTGACGATATAATTTCTTCCAAATCCATCCTCTTAGCCTCTCCTCTTATCATACTATATCCAACTCCTTCAGCATAATGAGACTCATGTAATTATATATCGAATGCGTCTATGTAATTTAATTATAGGCAAACACATATACTTATATCGTTACTAACATCACCGTATTCTTTTTATGACTATCATAAAAAGACAAATAAAAGTTTAATAAAATTTTATGTATAAATCTATAAGACCTCTAGTAAAACCTGTCCTTTCTGCGGGATCACGTGACTGTTTTTTATCCTATCAAACGCGCAGTTCAGATTAAAACCCGATATTTTTAACGTTCTCTAATAGTCTCCATTAGCATTTTCTTACCTTTCTCGTAATATTCGAACTTGCGGTTCAATTTCCTAGCCACAACCCTGAGCTCGTTTCCTCTTGTCTTTTGAACATTATACGTCACACAACAGTGAATAATAATTTTCCAATGCCCATCCCTTGATAAGGAACTCGAAGTTTACCCACAGGCGGTCAGTTATTTATAATATGCATATACATTCCACATTCTGACCTCGTGTATCCAACTGAAACAGTGTTTTTATAATAAGTCGGAAGAACTGAAACAGAATCGGCCATTCCACGAGGGCGGTCAGAAAGTAAGTTTACAGGGCAGATAGTTTTGAACAATGCAGGGTCTTTGTACTGTCATCCCACTACTTTTCGACATAATCTCCGCAAAGATTGAGACACGTCATATCGTGAGACGAGTTTTTCTACTCCCTGTTGGCAGAAGTCCGTGTCCTTCTCGCTCAGCCATCATCTCACTGCTGTTTCCACATTCCCATCACTTTGAAACGTGTGGCCTGTCTCATGTCACAGATTCAAGTCATGTTGCTTTTCACTCACCGTAATCCTTCTGTTGTTCCAAATCGCATTTTCCTCGAGTGCAATGTTGTCAGCAGTTCTTGCCGGTGTGGGTCTGCTGCTCCTTTCAAAATTCTCGGTGCTGACTCTTCCGCCACGAGATCCCGCACACCATTTTGCTATACTCTGCTGACTCGTAACATCTTCGCCGTAAACTTCCGCCATCTGGCGATGAATTTCTGCCACCGACACATTTCTTGCATTCAAAATCCGAATTACAGCACGAACTTCGTTCTTGGACCACTGTTCCAGTATAGCTGCCATGTTCAACTGACTCGTTGCAGTAGACGGCTGGCGAATTGACGTGCAGCGCTGCAAACGATAATTAACAAATCCCTCCGACATAACCACCATAACCTTTGGTTGCGAGATTATAGGCGTTGTTGTGAACTTGCTTTCTGACTGCTCCACGTACGTTGAAAATGCTCCGTTTCGTCTCAGGATGTCTCTCTCACTCCTCCCCACCTTCACGCATCCGAAACTTCATTTATTTAGGGAATGCTACCTCCCAACACAGTAAAAACCGTACCTCCACGTGTCCCCCGAGAGAGATTCTCCCCTTATACACCCTCCCACCATCTACCATTCCCCTTACCCCCATACCAACCATCCCTCACCTATTCTCCCGCTTTGAAACAGGCGCGTGCTCTCTCCCTCGCATAAAGTATTCCCCTATCCCCATTCCGCTCATGAAACCATTCATTAAGTTCTGCTCTCTCCCCCTCTCCCTCCTCGGTCCCACCTCTTTTCCTCATCCTTCTCCATCCCTCTACCTCCTCTACTCTCCCTCCCCCCTCTCCCTCCTCTTCTTTCCCTCCACTTTAATTTTTCTTGCATATCCCAATAACCAAAATCAATCACCCCCTCCCTCCCCCCCCTTACGGCGAACCTCCGATTCTTAATCCTGCTTTCACACTGGTTAGTAAAGACATAAGTCGCACTAAGTGAGGTTGCGTCAACGTTTTGTAGGACAGCATCCATCGTCGTTGCTTCTTGGATTTCGCAATAATTAAAACATATACACGTGGTAGTGTCAAAAAGTTCCTGGACTGTCCGTAATAATGCGTTACAAGCGCTTAACTACAGATTTACGTTTATAAGTATATGCGCATTAAAAACACACTAAAAAGTGTTTGGAGTTTCAGCAAAACCCCGCTTAACACGAAGGCTAGGTTGCCGAAATTAGCTTAACACTTATTGAGTGTTAAGCTAATTTCGTGTTAAACGGGGCTGATATAACACGAGAGTCAATGGGATGCGTACACGGCCCTTCAAAACTAAGGTAAAAAACGTATAAATGACTGTAAATACGTCACTGGTATTGATTGCTGATTGGTTGAGATGCAGATGATTGATGTGTTGAAACACTCGAGAGATTAGTTTTCTTTCATTCGACTTCAGTTACACAGAGGAATTCCTTTTCTCGCATTAGAGTTAAGGTGAAAAATAGTAAATGAATTAAAAAAGTTGTTTTTGGTCGATTTTAACTAAAAAATATAGAATATTTTTTTCTGTGTTATAACGAATTCGTGCTCACCGGGGTCGTGTTGAGCGGGGTATTGCTGTATATTTTTTTGCGTGGGAAAATTCCAAGTTAACAACTTTTTTTTAAACGTTTTTCAACATATTTTGAAGCTTATAAACCGTGCACTAGGCAACATTTAAAAAAAAATACTTATAATTAACGGAAGAAAATTCCGATATTCTCGTATTTCCGTCTTAAATTTTAAGATATCGATTCACAAAAAAGGGTCCTCCTGGCGCATTCTAGAAAATTACCATTGGGAAAATGAACTAAAATAAAATGAAACTTAAAAATCGGAAATGGGAGATTTGAGTCTGGAGAAGCCAATGATGATCAAGGTAAAAATCTCTGAAAAAGGGAAATTTTTAGACGTGAGAGGAAGAGGGAAAAGGGTAAAGTTAGGAGGAAAAGTGGGGGGGGGGGGGAGATGAGAGGAAGAGAAAGAGAGAGGGAGAGGGGGAATTAGGAATAAAGAGAGGAAGAGGAAGAAAGAGAGCGCGAGGTGCATGCGTGGAGGAGGAGGAGGAGGAGGGGCGGGTCTAACCTCCAATTGATTCTCGGTCGCCACCCCATAATACTCTGCAACGTCTTAATCTTTCCACACATCTGGAGGAACGAAAGCGAAAGAAAGGGAAATGTGGAAGAAGGAAACTGAAGGCAGAGAAGAATGATTAGGGAAGAGAAGGGAAAGATGGCGGGGGGAGGGGAGGGGGGAAGGAGGAGGAAGTGCCGAGAGAAGACGATTACGAATTAAGAGAAAATGAGCTTGCTAGATGGGGAGAGAAAAGAAGTGGTGTCACATGGAAGAGAGAGAAGAGGGTGGCGAGGAGGGAGAAGGCGGATGTAGAAGGAGGAGAGGGAGGGAGAGAGAGAGGGAGAGGAGGGAGAAGGCGGATGTAGAAGGAGGAGAGGGAGAGAGAGGGTGAAGAGGAGGGAGAAGGTGGAAGGAGAAGGAGGAGAGAGAGGGAGAGGAGGGAGAATGTGGATGGAGATGTGGGATAGGGAGGGAGAGAGAGAGTGGAGAGGATGGAGAAGGCGGAAGGAGGAGTAGGAGAGGAAGGGAGAGAGAGAGAGAGAGCAGGAGGAGGTCAAGGCAGGTCTGTGGAGGATTAAGGATGAGTTGAGGAGAAGGGGTTGCATGAGAATATTATGGAAAGTTACGGTTGGGAAGTTAGAAGAGGGTCGAGGAAAGAATGGAGAGAGATGGGAAAAGGAGAGAGGCGAGCACGCCAGGACGGTGAATAATGCAAACGCCGAGATAAAAAGGAAAGAGGAAGGAAGGAAAAGTTGTGCGGCGACTTTTAAGGCGAAAAGAGAGGGAGAGAGAGAGAGAGGGAGAGAGAGAGAGGGAGGGAGAGGGAAAGAGAGGGAGAGAGAGAGGAGCGATGACGGAAAACAGAAGAAGGCGTTGTCCTTCGGATGAGGGCGGGGCTAGAGAAGGGGTGTGGGTTGGGAGAAATGGGAAGAGACTACGTTTAGGAGACGTTAAACAGAAGCGAAAAACGGAGAAGAAAAGAACGCTTAACAGGAACGCACATCTAAGGTCTCTTTGTTGTCGCCATTCTATGCTGTTCATGGCCTCCGATTACACAAGATTAACGATTGTGGAATGAGGAAGAGTTAATATGTTTGGTAGATTTATAAATAACATTATTTTGGCTTCTGGAGGTTAACATGAAATTTGTATTTGGAGCAAAATATTAAAGTACGTTCAGAGGAGGTGACACAAACAGTATAAATATTGGACGATGAGTTCGTCAAGGATTCTGCTTGTCACCTATTCTGTTTAATCTAAATATATGGAGAATGTTTAGCTCAAGAAGTACCTACTCGAAACAATTGGGGGGGTATTAAAGTGGGAGGACGCATTATTAAAACCATCAAGTACACAGACGATTCGGTGGTAATTGTTAAAGAAGAAAAAGTACTACAGAGAATGATAAACAAATTAGTGAACACCGGAAGAAAATATGGAATGGAAATAAACAAAGAAAAATCAAAAGTTATGAGGATTTCTAAGAGAGGGCGGGGATTGAATATAAGAATTGGAAATAAAATACTGGAACAGCGGAAAGAATTAAAATATTGATTCAAAGTATGATATCGCGAGATGTAAAGTTCACAAATGAGATAAGAGTACGGATAGCAATGGCAAAAGCTGCTTTAAATAAGAATTGATTTATGCTGAGAAGCAGAATGAATTTGAATTTGAGAAAAAACTGACGAAATGATACGTATGGAGTATAGCATTATACGGAGCAAAGACAGAAAATAGACGTTAAATATTTGGAAAGCTTTGAATGTGGGTATGGAGAAGGGTGGAAAGGAATAGCTGGAAAGATGGGTAACAAATGAAGAAGTGATACAGAGTGGATGGATTAAAAGAAATATACCACAGGTCATGAAACAGAGGAATGCTAATTGGTTAGGACATATATCGCTCCTTTTATGGAAGAAGGTCACAACTAAAAAATTTGCATTTTTCAGTACAGCAATTTAATAATTTATATTTTTAGCAAAGTTAAGTTTTAGTAACTGGCTGCATTGAATTTAAATATGTGTGTTAACGATAACTGCATTATATTGTTTTCTTTAATAAACTGTATTGAATTTTAAACAAATGAATTATAACCCCCTAAATTCACCCCTTTTTGAGTTGTGTCTATCTTCCTCAAACAGTTAAGTGAATTTTTTATTTTTATTTATTTTGTAATGTCACATCTCAAAATTGTGTCATTCTTCCACATTACTCATCAACTCTTTTCCCTGATGTGAGGGTGTATTAAATAAGAATTTAACGTTCAAGAATGATTCATTGCAAAATTAATTTATTCAAAGTAATAAAAATTCTGTAAAAGAAATAGAAAACTGTTGAAAAAATAATGCTAATGTCTGATAAAATAACAGAATAATAATTCTTGATAATAAGAAGAATAAAGAATAAGCAAAACCCATACGACACAACTGCTCTCTAGTGCCAAATGTACGGACCTACTTTTCTGACGTTCTTCCACATAAAAATATTAAATTATAGGATTATGTTTCATGGATTAACTCAAAAATGCAAATTTTTGAGTTGTGACCTTCTTCCATAAAAGGAGCGATATACTGAGAAGAGATGGTTTGTTGAAAGTAAAAAAGGAAGAGATGGATTCAAGTTATTGATGAACTAAAAGAAGCAAGAAGTTATGAACAATTGAAGAGTATTGCTCGGGATAGAAATAGATGGAGAGCACAGTATTATTTGAAATGAAGGACCTGTCCTATGACAGAGAACTGTGATAATAATAAATATTTGGATATTCGTAAATATTGAAATAGATTGGCTGGATCCTTACAGTATTTCAGTCAATTAGCTATATAGCAGAGCTATTGCACATATTCGCTCGATCGAGTAAATAAACAAACGCAATGATTAAAACAGTGATCCTTATGCTGTATCGCTGAAATTAAAACTCGCTCTTTCGTAGGAAGGCAGTTATGGCCAACCTTTTATCCATTTGCCCACAATTATCCATCTTTACACAACGAATTTGATATGCTTTATATTTTTCGATAAAACTTTGTTTGCAGAGTGCCATTTATTTAAATATAATGTTCTTAGCTAAGACTTTTTACCAACGCCTCATAATGACAGTACAATGGAAGAGGTCTTCGCAGAGTCAGGTAAAATAAAACATTTACACGACTATTTTACGCATCGAAAATATATAATCCGTTACTCTGAATGATATTTTTTTGTGGATTAAGTGAAATGAAAGGTTGAACGACCCGAGGAGCGGGCGAAACATCAAAAGATGTAAGTGAAACGCGTGGAAGGGAAGGCGGAGACCTCTGGGGACGTAATTCAGATTCACGCTTCCAAGAGGAGGAGAGAAATAATTACATTCGGAGAAACGGGGCATTGGACGCAGAGGTAAACATTGAGGGGAATAATGGATGCAATCGCCGCGAAATCAGGTTGAAACGGCGCTTCGAGAGAATCTTGAGGCAATAAGGACCTCCTGGGAATGCCTCTTTATTCTGATTCTCAGAGAAGACGAGGCGTCGGAGTAGGCTGACCATATATTTCCCCCTTCCCCAACCGCCCCTTTCTCCCTATTCCTCTCTTTCAACTTTCATTTCTTTAATATTTTCCCACATTTCTCATCTTCCACTCTATCACGCGAAATATTTCCTCTTAAAATTCTCCATCTCTTAATTTCACCCTTATTCTGTCTCTCTGTCTCGCTATAATATAAGAGACACGGCGAAAAGGAAGACACTATAAGAATAGGGAAGTTCTTTTCCCATTCCTCTTGAGGAAGAGGGAGGGAGGAAGATGGGTGGGATGGAGGTGAGGGAGAGGAGGGGAGGGAAGAAAGAGAGACATTGAGAAGGGAATGGAAAAGGTAGTGAGGAAAAATGGCGTTAGGTAATGTTCGGAGTGAGGTATAATTACCGGGGAGGGGGGGTGGGAGTGTGAGGCGGATGGCAAATGTGTAGGGAGGCGGCAGATAAGGTTAAAGTGGGCCGGGGAGGGATCTCTTTTTTTTTTTTTTTTTTTTAGAGCGTCGTTTTGCTTCCGGCAATGGGTGTAATCCTCCGCTTCGAACGCAGCCTAGCTTCCCTTTCCATTTTCTTCCACATTCCTCCCTTTCACTCACGCCTTCGCCCCACGCCTCAGTGTCCTCTCCTTCCTCTCCATCTCTCACGGTGCCCTTAGGGGTGATGCGACAATCAAAGTAGGCACGAAGATGCTCTTCAAACTTTTTTTTTCGAGTGCAGGTCTCATATCGAAGATCTTATTACCGTTGCTCTGCCCTCAAAAAAATTCTTCCTAGAAAAGAAGGCTCCTTTCGTTTCGCTCTCTATGAAAATGAGTCCGATGCTCAGCGAAGGCAGAGAAGCGAAGGGAAAAGGAAATTATTTTAAATTGGCTAGACTGGAATTAAAAATGTACAATATTTACTATTAAAATGAAAAATTGTAGGAAAATTTCGTCGAGGTTTTTCAATTTGGTTGCATTTTCGTCTATTCATAGTCAGTTATTTTTCTACAATTATGAATTAAATTCAAGGATATTATCCAAATTAATTCCACAATTAAAACTGCAAAAATCCTGTGTCGAGACCGAACCGTTATTTAAGCCTCTTAAATAATTCGTGCTAATCTATCAATTTTGGACTCAAGCCAAATAAGCCAGTCATTAAATATTTATTAAAAGAAGATTTTTTAAATTTGATGCGTAAAAATATCATCTGCATATAAAGGCAGCGTTAAAACTTTAGGCTCAAAATTTTTTATGACGATGTCCAGCAAGATCACGCCGTTTTTTTCCATTTCAGCTGTGTAATCTTATTACGTAATTCAATTAAGTGGAATGTAAATTGATTGGAGAGATTATGGCAACCATACAAGTTTGAAAATCTGTGCCTTCGGACACGCTATGCGAGCATAGGATTAATCTATGAATTTATTATAACCACAATCCCTTTGGAAATTCCCACTCTAACGTATCGGAAGTGAATTTATTGCATACTAAATAATAAGAAACGGATATCACGATAACCATAGTAAACTAAAGCGACATTCGCGCGAGATAGAATCGTCTGAGTTGGATACGCAGCCATCGGCATCCCGCGGCAAAGGGAAAGGGAGGGGGGGGAGTGCAGAAGAAGATGTGAGGGAGTTAGGAAGGAGGGAGGAGGAGGATGTGAGGGAGTTAGGAAGGAGGGGGGAGGGGGGGGAGGGAGAGGTAGGAAAGGGGAGAGAAAAGTTGCTCTCTTCCCTCCTCTTGAGTGCCTCGTCTCGCAGTAGAATGTAATGGAAACTCCGAGAAGAAAGAGAGGAAAAGAAGGAAGGAGGAATAGCAGGCTGCGCGTTATCGTAAATACCGGGAAATAGTCGGAGTTTAAGAGAAACGGCGGCGGTTGAGGGGATGGAGAGGGTTGGAGGGGGTTGGAGGGGGGAGTGCGAGAGGGGAAGCGAGAGAGAAGGGAATATTGCAAAACTTTGTCCGGAAAAAGAGTATCTCCCAAGAAAGGCGCGCGAGTGAAACGAAGATGGTTAGAGTAGTGCTCTTCCCTTGTCTCTCATTCCACGGTCCATTTTCAATTTGTTTTCTCGGTTTTGTCGAACGAGACTGGTATGTCGGCGTAAAAAGTAACTTTTTATTTCGCTCTAATTTTACTCTTTAGCGCTAGTTCCTTCCTTCCTTCCTGACATTTCTCTGTTTCCCTTCTCTTATAATTCTTTTCGCCTGATCGACTCGAGTCGGTTTCCCCCTTCGCCCAACTAACGCTCATTTCCTCACTGGCCGTCTTAAGTCAGGGGTGGGTTGCGGTTGCTTAGGTGGGCCGCATTAACAGATGAAAATGCTTCGGCGGGTTACATCGGAAGTTATTTGATGGAATGCAAAGGTTTCTATCTGCGAAAATTGGTAATTAATATTATTTTATCGTCTAACCTTAACAAGAAAAGGGTTTCCGGCCCTAATTTTAACCAAAACATACGAAATTGTCTGCGTTACATTTCATGGTTCGTTTTCTTAATGATATCGCGGGCCGTATAAAGTGCTCCCTCGGGCCTGATGTGGCCCGCGGGCCGTAGTTTCGCCACCTCTGCTCTAAGCGAACCTTCTTCCTTTACATTTGCGTATTTTCCTTATTTTATCTATCTTTTACTTCATCTATCCACCCATACGCTAATTGCTCATAAGCCGAGAAACTTATCATGCGAACATTTTTATCATATTTGGCAACCGCAGTAATATTTTTCATGAGAAACTCCAGAATACCATTCCTATAGTATCATTGGGGTCTCAAGAGAACTCCACCCGCCCGACCATCCCTTCCTCAAACATTCTTTCTCTCTTCATCTCTCTACTCCAGCTAGCCTCATTCCTAAGAGGCAAATGCGCTCTACTAATAACGCCTTAGCAAATAATGACGCCCACTTCACTATCTCATCTTCCCCTCTCCTTCCGTCCCCCCCCCCCCCCCCCATCATCTCCCTCACGCCTTCTTCTTTCCCTTTCCCCCTCTCGTCTCCCTCTCTCTCTACCTTCCCTGTCTCTCCCTTCCCCTCTCCTCTCTTCCTCTTCCAATAGGTATGGGAAGAGTTACGGAGTGTATAAAATTGACGTAGCGCCAGGATTGAGAAGTGGGTAGTGTAGAGAGAGGGAAGGAAGGGGGAGGGGAGAAAAGGGGGAGGGGAGAGAAGGGGGCGGGTAGAGAGGGGTAGGAAGGTTTAGGTGAGGGGAGATGGAAGATTGTGTGATTAAGGGGGGAGGGGAGGGGGAGGGGAATATAGTAGGAGAGGAAAGAAAGGGAGAGTGCGTATGAGTGTGTCGTAAGGGGAAGGTCTAGATCAAGGGGTCGGCGACCTATGACACGCGTGCCAAAAGTGGCTCGCGAGATGGCTTTGAATGGCACGCGAAAGAATGAATGATAAAGAAGATAAATAATTCTTATTTTTTGCCTATATTTATTACAATAAAATATTTTAGAAAATTCAGTTAACTATCGTTATGTTTCATAGCAAGAGTAATTATTCACCACTAAAGTCTGCTTATTCCAATTCTGTGTTCTCACGTAGCTCATGTGTCTGCCGTATACTGTTCTCTTTCGTCGCCTTTGCGACCGACGTTCAGACCGATAGGTACAAATGCACACCGTTTACAGTGCGATCCTTCTTTAAGTAAACCAGGGTTGATCAAATAATATTATCATTTAATTTGGTTAAAATTTATTTGCGGCACGCGAGGCCATACATTGAAGTGGATTTGGAGCGCCATTTGTGAAAGATTGCCTACCATTTGTCGAAAGGGAAGGAGTGTAGATTCGGTTATTTTGAGTGGAATCGAAGATATCGCTAGATTGAGAAGAATATTTTATAATATGTAACGATCGAAATGTCATCTCATGTATGGCGTTGGCGAGAGGTTTTCCGATCCTATATTGTTTCCCATCAGCTGATATAAGCCGAAGTTGTTTGAATTTAAATCCACTTTCCTGAGCGATGAAGATTAAGCACGAAAAAATGTACTTTCTGTAAACATCTTTTATTACTTTCTCAATACATAGTATGGGGAAAGTATTGTGATCACGAAAAAAATCGACTTCCAGATTTCAACGGAAATACACGTTTTGAGGTCCCTGGAACACGTTTAGACTATTTTCGGAATGTCTGTGTGTGCGCGTGTGTGTATGTGATTGTGGGCGCTCTAACTCAAAAAGTACTTGTCATATCCATACCAAACATCATATATAACAATTTCACATGAGCACAAAGAATTGATTAGTTTTTGGACAATAACGGTTAACCGGAAGTCGAGGTTTATTCGAAACCCGATTCGATTTTTGCGATATTTCTCCTTTAAAACATCATTGTCGTATATACAATTCTATACAAATGTTATAGAGATGTAATTTCCTACAACTTTCAGTTGAAACAATTTTCCATGGCAGTTATTGTTTAGGAATTATTTATAAATAACCGGTTTTTCGGTTTCCGTCAAACATCTTAAAAACGTCGTTATTGGTATTCTTCGTAAGGACTAAAGCTGTAGAGAATAATATTTCTTCCAGGTTTTGTTTGAAACAAATTATCCTAGAGCCATCCATTTCGGAGATATTTAACTTTTTCCTAATTTCCAGTATACAGCGCCACCACGATGTAGCGGTGAATTCTGTAAACATATTCAAAATATAATTTAGGGCAATAAGGACGACTGTATTCTTTTACGATACGAAATAATAATTTTGCCTTATACTACTATTCATAACAATTGAAATATCTATACCCCAAATATGGAGAAAGTCATGTGTTGGCCACATAAGATTTTTTATAGCATGTTTTCAGTACATATGTATATGTCTGAGATGGTAGAACTGACAGCTGACAGTTTTTCTGATGGCACTCGAGAATCTGGATTTGCACCATTTTCATCCAAATACTACTCGAAATCAATATTTCTGTCAAGTTGGACTGTTTCTGCCACTTCTGAGGTCGGATTCACAATCCGCTAGTAATGGCGGACGCACTCCTTCCAAACTCTATTCATTGTACGAGTGATTTCTGACGCTTCTTCCCACACAATCTTGATATTGTTTATAGCATGATGCCTTATTTGTAACAAATGTTGTGTGCGCAGCGTAAATTTTGTAATGAAACACTCGCTTTATCCATGCCATATCGTTTAACTCGGAAGTACATTTCGCTTCTTATTCTCATCTAATTACTTTGCAAATAATGCGTCAGAGCTAATTTTTAAATGAGGCACTTTATATGCCTCATACCAGTGGTGGGCAATTTTTTCTGCATGTGGGCCGCATTAGTGGCATTGAATCCTTCGGTGGGCCGCATAGGAAATTGCCAATGGATTAGAGATAAATCGTAAGTTACCTAGAGATTCTTAGGCACCATATGCGTGCAAATCAAGATAGAATTAGCTTTTTAGGGTTAACATTTCTATATTAAAAATCACGATGGAATTTAATCTTAGAAATATCTTTGAGAAATCTTTCAAAAAAAAGCGTTAAAAAGAGCTTACTTGAATTGTGAAATATTTACTAAGAGGTCGTAATTTAACGTTAGATATTTTTACAGATTTTGCTACACCGAAAATTATATTTCGTAGCTAATTAAAATAAATGAACAAAGTTTTGAAAACTATGAAACACTGACGGTGGGCCGCATATCACTGCTAAGTGGGTCGCATCTGGCCCGTGAGCCCCAGGTAGGGCACCCCTGCCTTAGACATATCGTTTAACTCCGAAGTTTACCGTTTATATCGATTTTTCGAAGTCGTTTGAATCGAAGTCGTTCAAAGCGAGGGAGACCTGTATATCATCAGTTGATATTATAATATGTTTCCTCATATTTGTGCCTTAAGAGAATATTTTAGAATTAAATATTAATTCACTTAATTTGCATGTACGGAACTGAAGTAAAAGTTTTTTTCCAAGATAAAAGATCGTCGTTTTCCGTTCGTTCCTTCTCCATCTGCCTTCGGGGCGCATTATAAGAAGGAATTAAGTGGAAAGGGGAAGGAATAAAAGAGGAAGACGCAATGTAAAGAAAGAACGCCCTTATGTCGCTCCGAATCTCTTTTATCCTTTGGACTTGGCTCGAAATTGAGGTCTTACATTTTTCCGCTGCGGATTTCTGCGAAACCTTCGCTTCAATGAGGTCGCTTGCGAGGGATTAAGGATTTGGCGTCAAAAGTGAAGAGGGAGAAGTGCCTTGATGAAAAGTCGAAGGAACTTAGGTGGCTGTTTCAAGAACGTCTTAGAATTTTATCGTTTTAAGACGTATGAATATATTTTTCTCTCGGTATAAAGAGTGTGAAGGAAAACTGTCATTTGATTATAATAAAAATGTTAGCAAAAGTAAAACTTATAGAGGTTTCATTTGAACGTATTCACTTGTATGAATAAGGAAAATAACCCTCGAAATACCGCTACTATTTGCCATTAATTACTTATCGATTTTAGCTTTGTAGCTCGGTGAAAAATTCGAAATATTTTATTGCCATCTTTCAATTATATTATATTATTATGCCTTTTTATTTTGTGGGTAAATACACTGTAACTATCATACCTTATTGACGAGACAAGAGTTCTCCCTTGAAAGCGGTCCTTGTCGGTAGAGTGTGGCCATCTCCCGGTCAAATAAGAAAAGTGCCACAACACGTACAAGACGGCTATCACTTGCATATTTTGTCTGTGGCGCAGTTCAAAAACAACCGCCTGCGAAAATTGCGCGATTGATAAATGACAGAGTACCGATACATTTAGTTGTACAACCATACTGCACTGATATTTTCGGACAAGTTTCCTAGTATTTTAGAAAAAGATAATTTTTTCGTTGCGCAGTGGATATGACTTTCGAATTGAGGGCACGCGTGCACCGAATGGAGGTTGAGAGAGAGGGAGGGAGGGAGGGAGAGAGGGAGAGAGCGAGAGAGAGAGAGAGAGAGAGAGAGAATGCGTGTTTTGCATTCCCTCAAAATATTTCGTAGCAAATATGTTTCCTGTACAGCTTCACCCTTAATTTCCAAATTCCCTCTCATCTTTCTCCCAGTTTTAGAGTATGTACCTACCTCTCTTCTTGCCTTCCAGAGTAAAGCTCGGTTGATGAAAAATCGGAGTTTAGCGGTGGATTGCATACCGAGTTCGAAGTTCTTAAGCGTGGCTTTTACTACATAAAGTGGCAGCTCTGAATATTTTAATACAGCTATCAAAGAATAATCACCATATTTAATCGATCGTAAGCCGACCTTTCTTTTATAAAATCTTTTATGTGCGTTCGTCCGATGTTTATTTATTTATATACATTTTCTGGGGTAGATCATTTTTTGTTTCCCCATATCTCTTGAACGTATGATCGGATCGTAAAGAATGTTACATTGTTTGATAGATTATGGCTTGCAGATGATTTTTAACTCATAAAAAATTTCGTATCTCATCTAGAAGTTTAACTGTGAATGTTCAAACTTTCCAAAAGTCTATTTGGTTGCGGTGTCACTGCCGGTGTTTGGTGGCGTTATAGTAGCAAGAATTTGTACTACTACATAATCACAGCATTCTGTGCCCCAACGTTAGAAATGATATCGGGAAATACGGATGTAAACGTGATTTGTCATTTTGACCAATATATGGCGAGAGAAGTTATAACGCATAATTGTACGAAAATTTTAGCTTATTTCTATTATGTAATTTTATATCTCAATAATGTTCACTATTGGTTTTAAAATGTTGAACTTTTTAATAAAACATTAACAACTCAGATCAGTAGATGGTTCCTTTGGGAACGTATTTTTATTCATCACGCTGCGGTATATGGCTTCTGGGTAGAAAAGTATCTCAAAACTTGCGAAATGGGGTGCCGTGTGCGTTCGCCCGCTACTATGAGCATACCCGTCGAAAACCTGCGAAAGTGGGATTTTTTCAAGTTATCTTGCGGCCCTTTATTTGCGTGTTTAGAGAAGAGCACGCGAATCAACGCTTCATCCTTCGGAAGAGACATAAAGCCGTTGGTCCTCCTTGGTGCTTTTGGAAAAGAGTAGGCTAATGATGGTACCGGGTTCGTCATCTTATTTGCTTTGTGATTTAGACTGACGAGCCTACAAGCGCTAAAGTCGTTTGAAATCAAAAAGTTCTACAAATCACAATCTTTGACGTCAATCATTGTAAGAAAGCGATTGAGGTAAATTATTTATGTTCGTTAATTTTCATTGAATGTTATTCAATTTCGCACTAAAAAGATGAAAACAAGTAAGAATTAAAGAAAAAATTCAAAAGTTAAATATTTTTGCTTTATAAATTAGGCAGTCTTAAAAGGGTAAAACAAGAAAATTTTCAGAATATTTGTTCGTTATAAAAGATTTTGGTGTCATGTACTTGTCATTACTACAACTTTACATATCATTTATGTAGTATTCTGATTTCATATGCTGGAGTAAATGGATTTTCAATATAAAGTTAATAGCAAAACACTTTTTTAATGAATCTAAACCTTGAAAACCTCATATCAAAGCGAAATTATTACGTATATGGGTCCCACGAGATCGAACAATATATTAGATTTACTCGTAACGAATTACCCCGAGCGTATGAACAAGCTTTCCATAGAGGAAGGAATAAGCGATCATAATGCTGTGTACGTAGAATTTAAGCTAAAAGTGGAGAAACAGGTTAAGGCTAGAAGACGCGTATATATGTACGCCAAAGGCGATTTCTCGAAATTTAGGTCTTTTTTACAGACACAATTCCCTTATTTCTGCGGGGCATCTATCGACGCTAGTACAGAGGAATTATGGTGCGTGTTCAGGGATATGATGCGAGAGGGTACGGATAAATTTATTCCACATAAACTTAAACGTGATGGTGCGGAACCAAGATGGTACAACCAGAAAGTTAGATGCGCTCTTAGACGGCAAAGAAAACTTCACGCTCGCTTAAATAGTAATTCTTCAAAAGTCACAGAGGAACAGAGGTCAATGATACGGCAACAATACAGAGAGGCGCGGTCAAGAGCTAGAGTAACAATGCGAGAAGCATTTAATGATTACAAAAAGAAAGTTCTGCATAGTAATTTGAAAGAAAATCCGAAAGCATTTTGGTCGTACGTTAGAGAGGTTCATGGTAGAGGCCCCACCATAGCGTCTTTGAGAACGGAGGCAGGTGATGTAGTACATGACAGCGCGGAAAAAGCGAACTTGTTAAATGAACACTTTCAGAAAGCGTTTACTTCAGTGAGCAACGAATTTGAGGAACCAGCTTTGAATGATGAGGGAAATTCGATGGAAGATATGATATTCTCGGAAACAGGTATCGCGCACCAGCTAGAGTCTATTAAGCTAAATAAGTCTCCCGGGCCGGAGGGCATACCCGCGCGTGTGTTGAAAGAGCTAGCCTCGGTAATCGCACCTTACTTGAAAATAATATTCGAAAAATCCGTTGCACATGGTACCGTTCCAAAAGACTGGAAGCTAGCATACGTAACGCCCATCCACAAAGGCGGTGATAAAGAGAACCCCGAAAATTATAGACCGATTTCCTTGACGTCATTATCGTGTAAGATTCTAGAACATATAATTGTTAGCTCTGTTCTGCGTTATTTAGACGGTCGTTCTTCACTAAGCAAAAACCAACACGGGTTTCGGAAAGGTAGGTCATGCGAAACGCAGCTCGCCCTGTTCGTAAACGAATTGTTACAATGCGGAGAGAAAAACACTCAGGTTGATGCCATTTTCATTGATTTTAAAAAAGCGTTTGACAAAGTACCCCATAATAAATTAATAGGAAAACTAGGAAAGTACGGCATAAACCCTAATATCGTGAGTTGGGTAAAAGACTTCCTCTCAGACAGAAAACAGATAGTAGTTATTGATGGGAAATCTTCATACCCGGTAAAAGTCGCATCAGGTGTTCCACAGGGAAGTGTCATAGGCCCACTACTATTCCTGATATATATAAACGATATCTGCTCGGTAGTTCGCTGCAAAATAAGACTTTTCGCAGATGACACCGTTTTATATAAGGAGATAAAGAGTCAGGATGACCAAAAATCGCTCCAGGAAGATTTAAACGCCCTTTCAGCATGGTGTCAAGATTGGAAAATCGAAGTTAATCACAGCAAATGTTCCCTATTGAGTTTCTGGAAGAGTAAGAACAATGAATTAGACTCGGAGTACAGAATTGATAGATTGAATATCCAATCTGCAGAGTACGTTAAATATTTAGGAGTCACCATTTGTCGTGATCTATCGTGGAATATGCATATTCGAAGGATCGTAGGCGCAGCTAATAAGAAATTGGGCTTCGTAGGCAGAATAGTAAGAAGTAGCACAGAACAGGTACGAGAAACGTGTTATTTATCATTGGTCAGATCTCAGGTCGAATACGCTTCCAGCATATGGGATCCGTACGAAAAGGGACAAATACTTGAGTTAGAAAGAATCCAACGCAGAGCAGCCAGATTCGTAAAGCAAAAATATGAGCAAAAACTAAGCGTCACATCACTCTTGAAGGAGTTGAATTGGATATCGCTAGAGGATCGCAGAATTAGCGCTAGGTTAAGGCTTCTGGAGAAATTTAGGTCGGAAGTTCTCTTAGAGGAGGTCTCAGGAATATTAGAGGCACCTACGTACATGGGCAGGCACGATCACGAGAATAAAATACGAGAGATCGACTGTAGGACCGAGCGATATCAGAGCTCGTTTTTCCCAAGGACCATACGGGATCATAACAGGAGAGTGATTCCCACGAGGGACGTTATTAGGTAGGTTTCGGTGTGCTGCACCCCCTGCCACCCACCAGTCTGGTGATTTGCAGGGTATCATGTAGATGTAGATGTAGATGTAGATGTAGCAGATCCGGGACCATGTTTCGGAAGACTACCTGCTCATCAAGTTCGGCTCTCATTGTCAGACTCAGTCCCCGACCCTAGCTCGGTGTAATCTACCCTCACAGCAGGTGGTGTTATTACCGATCTATCATTGCAAAATTGCAATGCTTTTTGCAAATAAGACGATTGAAAGTTACGCATATGAGACTGTTTATTTCACACCTACTGAAGGTCTATTTTATCATCTTAGAAAAGCGCAACAAAAACGTGTAGCACACCCTGCTCCTATTTCTTCCAGAGATGACAATTTGAAATCCCGAGAAAATCATGAAACATAGACCAATGACAATGAAAACAATCATTTTCATCGTTGTTGCTTTATGTTTTCCCTTCAGTTTCCTTCCTCCCCCACCCTCTACCTCGTCTGTTTCCCTTACTCCGTTGATATGTATCGTAGAATTTCGTTTAATCAACGCCAATAATCAGCATTTTCACCGCATTGCAATGATGTAACTTTCAATCGTCTAATTTTCAAAAAGTATTGCAATTTTGCAATGATAGATCGGTAATTTCACCACCCGCTGTGAGGGTAGATTACACCGAGCTAGGGTAGGGGACTGAGTCTGAGCGAGGGACTCCTAATCCTCACTAATGAGGGTCGAACTTGAAAAGCAGGTAGTATTCCAAAACTACCCCCCGGATGGGCGTAGGTAAATTGCGGACGAATACGATACCTTAATCCCCTTGGGGAAGGTTGGTGGGAGAAGAGAGCCTGTAAATTTCGGACTAACTGACGCAAACAATAGGAGAGAGGCCGGAAGGTTTTGGGTTAGTGGTAAATTGCGGACTAACCGGGTTCACGTTCTGTAAAGGTACAAATACACTGTGTGAACGAAGGCGGACGAAAGACATCGAACGAATGAATTCATGTAGTGCGTACGGTTGGACGAAGGCGAACGAATGCATTCGACGCGGTTCCATGCCAGTACGGTACATCAAAGAAAGTTCGTGCGCAGTGTGGACGGTTAAGTAAACAACTCAGCAACTTCAGCAAGAAACTGTTCAAAGCGTCGAACATTAACGAACGCAAACATTCGCTCTACTGTAGACGACTGATCAAATGCACGGTCCGAACGACAACAAACAGCCGAACATTCGTTCGCTGTCGTTCGTTCGCCTTCGTTCGCAAAGTGTATTCGTACCTTAAGAATACACTTCTGAAAAGTGGCTTTTATGGCATGTACAATGAAATCGTGTAGAGTGAAAATCTATTCAATGGTAGAGCGAGATGTTATAATATCGCGAAGTGAGACAAAGCATTCTCACGAAAAATGTGTGAAAGAGTTAAATGTAAAATTTGTGATCGGTACCGCAAAGAGGAAAGCGGAAGAGGATTTGTCTCAGCGGCCATAAAAAATCATGAATGCAGCGATCAGAGAGAACCAAAATGCTTTGGAGACTATCTCAAAATGATATATCCTGTATTCGATGGAACATATATAATGGCAGGAGAAAAAATCAACCACCACTGCCCAAAGACCGCTATGGGAGCAGATTTTACGGATTATAAATCTGTCAGTAATGAATCTGGAAAAAGAGAGAAGGGAATCTTTCCGCTGTCCGCAATTTACAGGTGGGTTTTCATGGTTTCGGTCCGCAATTTATACATAGTATTAGTCCATCCACCTATCTTGGCCCGCAATTTACCAATGCCCCCCCGGATCTGCTACATAAATCCGTAAATGGTATGTAAAGCAACAGTAATGAAAATAATGTGACACCAAAATCTTTTACAACTAACAAATAATCTAAAATTTTCCTTGTTTTATCCTTTTAATGCCGCTATTTTATAAAGCAAAAAGATTTTATTTTTGAATTTTTTTAAAATTCTTACTTGTTACTTTTTTACCTCCTTAAAATTTGCCGATCGGCTTATTGTTAGAATCTGGTCTTAAAAAGAGAAACCGGGATATTTTTGTTGTGAGACAAAAAATCTGGGACATAACCGGGACAAATTACCTTTTAGTAAAAATTGTATTGAATGCTTGAATATAACTTAATTTGTATTGCCGTAATTTTAGTTGATAACTTTTTAGGCGCGTTTTTCTTCCAGTGTAAGCGCCTATTGTCGTCGGTCTGTAAGTTCTCGGCTTCTATCGGACGGATTTTCATGAAATTTGATATTAAGGACTTACTATAAAATATAATAAGAAAATCGCAAAAATGAATCACGTAAGCGAATCGGTACCACTTTGCTGGTGACAAAAAATGAACTTTCCGTCATATATCGTGAAGTAATAGTCATAAAATATCTTTCAAATAAACTTGTATAACTAGTAATGAAGAGTACTTCTTTTCCTATACATTTTTATCGTCCGAGTATCCGTTGTCAAGAAAATCAAACAAGAATATCTTAATTCGAGTTGAAATTTATTGCATGGTTACTTCTTCATTGTTGATAACATAAACAATCTCACAACAAACGTTTAATTTCCTTATGTGTGCATACGATATTTTTAAAGAAAATGGATTATTTATTTTTAAAGAAAATGCATTATTTATGATGAAGAAAAGAACTTTAAAACGCCATTTCCCTTACATACAGGTATATCAGTTCTTTCAAATACTCCATTGCACGAAACGCGCCCATTTGTGATAGCTGTACACTTTCCTAACTTGTTTATTTTATTACGAATTGAAAAAGACCGGAGAATTCATACTTTTCGGTATTTTTTTCCTCGACAATTCCCAGGACGGCCGTACACCCAGCATTGAATTTTCCTCGCGTGCCCTTGTGAAAAGTGAGTGTCGGCTTACAATCGATTAAATGCGGTAATCGAAAAATAAAATTGCGGCTTACTTCCATATTTGACGCTAAACAAACAATAATTTCAACCTGTGGAGGCTTAAAAATAAAAATTGACACCTGCTACGATGATCGATAAAACCGTATCTTACTTGACGGAACTAGGGAGCTCGAAATGGTTCAGCGTAGAGCGGCTAGATTCGTAAAAGGAGAATATCGGTATGATGCGAGTGTATCAGAGATATTGAGGGATCTGAAATGGCAGACGTTGAAGAGTAGAAGAATTGAATACAAAAGGAAACTATTTGAAAAATTCGAAAGCTCCGAATTCGTTGAAGACGTACGCGGCATAGTCGTCCCCATCGGCGTTAGTGAACGTATGTTAGATCAGAGTGCAGGAGAAAAGATGTCGAAACAATCGCTAGAAAAGAGAAATGCTACAGATCCTTTTTCCCAGACGCGATAAGACAGTCCGACAGAGGAATTAGTTAGAGTTCACTTGGTGTTGTGACACCCCCTGCCAAACGCTTCTGGCGGCTTGCAGGGTATTGATGTAAATGAGTTTCGCGATAAATACTTCGCCGTTGCCTCTAAACAATCGTTTCATTCTCTCATCTACTCCTCGCGCTTTGTCATCGACACTTTAGTCGACTCAAGGATCTCCATAGCGACGGGATGGCCAACACAAGGATATCTCCGGACACTTTGATTTGCTAGTTCGTGCGAATTCGATAAAGCAAATTTAAATTGAAAGCGATCTACTAATAATTACTTACGTCATAAAAAAGGGATAGAAATGCAGGCATGGGACGGGAAGAATTGGAGAGAGTTTAGGTGGTGAGGGCGCGTGTAGGAAGGGTGTTGCAGGAAGGGCGCGTGTAGGAAGGGCGTTGTAGGGAGGGCGTTGTAGGAAGGGCGTTGTAGGGAGGGAATTGGAGAGGTGAAATTTGTATGGAGGCAGCGAAATAGTTCGAGAGGGGATCGTGAAAGGATGTAAAGTGAGGGAGAATGGTTAAATTAACTCGCTCAACTCTCCGAACAATATCCCGGCTGAATTTGTCTGGTGCAGTGGTGTTGGAAAGCAGTGGGATTTCGCCATGCGAGGCGCTTTTCCGTGTGTAAACAACCAGAGAGAGAGGGAGAGGAGGATGGTGGTGGTCGTGTCATGCTCTTCACTTGAATCCCTTCCATGAACGTAGCGCGGATGAGGGAGAATGATCGTACCTTGTTTCCATTCCCCTACTGCTGCATAAACTGTTTCACTATTTCCGCCAATGCATAAAAAGCGCAATAAATTTTTACCGTTGGCTTAAATCGCAAATACTTTATGAAGCTCATTCGGAAGTACACGCGTATCTAAATTTCATCTGAAAAAAACTGCGTTTTTTATGAATCATCATCAATCGATTTCCGCTCTTAATATTCGAAAATAGTTAAAATGTTTCAGTTTATCAGTATTGCTTTATTAATACTAAATTCTGATATCAATATATTATTAGAATATATATTTCCAAGTTGAAAGCATTTCCTGATAAAAACTTGAGTTTGATGTATAAAAGCTAACGATACATAAATAATAAATATGTGTGCTGTTTTGAAATAATAATATTATTTGGTACCTTGAAGAGGATTTTATGATTTAAATTTAAAATAAGATGTTTATATATATATATATATATATATATATATATATATATATATATATATATATATCTGTGATTGATGTTGCATAAGCGAAAGGACGGAATTACACTGTCATCAGTATATTTATCATATACTTTAACTCGTTTTTGGGCAAATACCTGTGTTATGAATAGTTGTTTAAGTCACGTGATGCTCGGCTGTATTAATTTGAAATACTTTTTCGCTCGTGTCGTCCTGAATTCCCCACCACGCTTTCTATCCTAGTCACCGCGCGTCTTAGCGAATATAAAATTCTTCCTTCTTGCTCACACAAACAGCGGTACGTAGTTTATTGTATGCTCGTGTTTAGATTTTCTTGTATGTGTGTTTGTTTAAGGGAATGCATAAAGGAGGAGATAAATTAGAGCAGCGAAATTCACTCTCAATGGTCAGAGGAGAAACAAAAGAAAACCTAGTGGTCCATTTTAATCCGCGCCACCTTCAATGGAAGGGGAAATGATAATATAAAAAAATCTCTTTTCCTTTTATTCCGGGAAATCCCCAAAGCCATTCCGGTTCAACGCACGCCGACCTCTCTCTCTCTCTCCCCCTTTCTCTCACTCTCACTCACGCCGCGCTGAAAAGCATAAAAATACAATGGTTTTCCTCTTTTTCACTCGGTCTTCCTCCATCTTTCACGTAGAATATAAAGGCTTATTCGACACATTTTATCGCATTAGTTCACGCAAAAACTTGTATTTCGGATACGTTAGGGAATGCTGGTTGATATCCGCCTTAGTGTGGGATAGAAAGACAGACAGACAGACAAACGACTTTAATGAGGGCGAAATTGAGACTATATAGTCCCTTCTTACGTTTAACCCTACTTTAATAATTACAAAGGAGAATAAAAAATAATAATGATTATATGTGCATATACACATACGAACGCATTCGCGGAAAAAAATCTGAAATTAAACAAAAAGAAAAAAAACACAAACAAGATATCCAGTTACAAATTCGGAAACTTCTAAAAAAAGTACAAAGGGGAGAAAGGGAAAGAGAGAGAAAGGGAGGGGGAGAGAGAAAGGGAGGGGGAGATGTAGGGAGTGGAGAAAAGGAGAGGGAGAGAGCTTGGAAAATCATGGAGGTGCAAAAGAGAAGTGGTCGTGGAAGGACGAGAAGGCCCGTCAAAGGAGAGATGCTTTCACTTTATTTATCTTGCGTGTTACTACATGAACAAGGGCCTTGTTTGGCAAAGGGGCCGGAGCAGGATATCTGCTGATGAATCAAAATCGAAAAAATAGCCGCTCCGACGTGCAAAACGCTACGCGCATTTTCTTCGTGGTGTTATCCGCGGATCCACTTCCTCCCCCCCCCCCCCACTCCCCCCCCTTTCTCCCTCCCTCCCCCTTCTCCCCCTCCCTACTCTTCGCAGCTGCTTCCCCTTCTCTCTAATGGAACGAGGGGGAGAGGGGGAGGAGCAGGTTTAATTTCAATCGTCGGAATGGGGGACCGCAAACAACTCCATGCGTCCATGGTGGGATTGGACGCGGTTATGGGTCTCCATGACAATGGATCGGTTGGCTGGTGGGATGTAGGGGAATGGGAAGGGGTAGGAAAGGGGTTTTGGGATGGAGGAGAGGGGGTTTGGGAGGGAGGGGGAGGGGCGATATAGGGGGGGTGGGGAGAGATTGGGAGGGGAATGGGGATGGAGGTGAGAAGTAGTTATGAAGGGACCGTGGAGTGAGTGGAGAAATTAACGCCGTTTATAATTATTCGCAGTGAAATTGTTTTCGGAGGCTTAATCCATGTTACATATAGTAAATCGATAAATGAGAGGCTTAGAGATTGAAGCAGGACGTTGATTATAGCAATTAGTGTTAATAATCCGCCAGGTCTTGGTGGTAGTGGCAACTTTGTTTCTAGGAATTCCCTTGAATTCTTAGGCTCCGCCAATCCTTATTGTTAATTTGTTAAAAAGGTAGAAACACGCTGGAATCGCATTGATTTGAATCATATGGCTTAGCCCACTGTGTTGACACTTGCCTTACTGCTAAAGAACAATTTATAGTGTATATTACAGTAGCATTCACATTATTAAGAAGAAAAGTTAGCTAAGTGTATTGAAATAATAGGAAATAATATTTCATGCATTTGTCAAAATTGGTAAATTGTTATATTAGTAGTATATAATATTTGATCCGTTTGTTATGAATTCCACCTGGTGAGGTTTTGTTTGCAAGGTTAGCATTGGGTCTTTACTCATTGGTTTTTAGATTTGTCAATGCATTTCTGCATCCTTATAATGAGAATTATCTTCATTACACTCCCTAAACTGCTCTACTTTCTACTATTTCATCAATTCATTACTGTAAAAAAAAAACTCCTGGAAGAAATATCTCTCTCCGAAAATTTAGCTTCTATTAAACCGCTCACGATTATCAGTGCCGCTACTTTCGCGCAGTGCGAAACTCATTACACCGTTGCAGAATTACGTGTGCTTTACGTTTTTCCAGCATGACATTTACAATTAATTGGAAGATTTTGTGGTGTTTTTGCAAAATGAAAATGATTCAGTGACCAAAAAGGAATTCGATTACTTCACTATTCACGAGAATCCCAAATTCAAACATTTTCCGGTTTCTAACAATGCAAAATGTGTAATCAGAAAACATTACATAGATTCGGTTAGTCTTCGTCATTGTCTTTGATTTTTGGTATGTTCTCGGCCAATTGCGATCACCTAGGCTTCTCATCAAGATTTCAGTACATACCTATACGTACAATATGAAATTTAATACCGTATAAATCTATAATCGTTGCTCGAATAAAGGTTTGTACGAAACATTGAAAATCAAAACTACCCATTGTCTGTGGCTGATTTATATGGCAGGAAATATTGACCTAATATTTTAGATTTTCCCAAGAGATTTTCCTTCAACACGACACCGCTTACCGTGAACTTCCTAATCGGATCAAAAGTCTCAACGATTGCTCAATTTATTAGTTTTCATCCTGAAATTCAACTCGATTTGTCGTTTAACTTCAATTTAAAAATATCCGAAACAAATTGAAAGATGGAAACCAAAGGAAATTGAAATAAAAATATTCACGTTGAGGGATCAGCCGCAGGTCTTGTACAAGTTGAATTTGTCTTTATTTCTTTAAAAATCTACGTGGAAGTATTTTAGTGACTGTGAAGCCATGAATAAACGTTCAGTATACACATTTGTGAATAAAATTCACGGTGGTAGTTGTAAACTTACGGAACAAATAAAATGACAGTTTTGATTACAGGTGAAAGGAGAATTATTTTTCATCAAAAGTATCATTTGTTGATTTTCTCCCATTATGGGATTTCCATATAAAAGATATTGGGCGAATAATGTTTTTAATTCTTATCTTCGAAACGATAAATGTATGCATTTAGTTTGTGCGTTATTATACATAAAGTGTCATTATAAGTTAGAATTTTTCTGGCAGTTACAGTCGATTTCAATCGTCCTTTCTTATTTCATATTGACCATTGCATTAATTTAACTTATTACTGTAAATAGAATAAAGTCTGAAAAATTGATATTCTTAAGTCAGTGTCTCCTAAACAGTGTGTCGCGACACTGGTTTGACGCCAGACATGAACTGGTGTCCCACAGAATATTGGAATTTGACTACAATAGTCTTATTACTCAGAAAAAAAACAAACAAAGATTTCCATGGGAAATACTCTGAAAAATGGTGGACGATGTATTTCCAATATATATATATATATATATATATCTTATAAATATTTTAGAGTGTATATGTGTGTGTAGGTGTGTTCTTTATACGTTTTTACACCGTTGAAGCTATTGAATTCAAAAGTTTCATGGGCCATCCCATGGACCATAGGAAGTACTTGGTCTAGGTTTGCAGTCCGTGGGGTCTTTTATACCCCATGGGGTCAACAAAATACTATTTCCATAAGAATGCTTGAGAAATTGTATAGAGGAACCCCAAAATGCCATGCAGCCCTTCACTGATGTGGATATAAATATACTTAAATATTAACTTACGATCACGGAAAATGGATTATTTTACGCACGAAAGACTGAATATTTTAATTCTGTTCATGTTTTGTCATATTACATGCAAAATCGCTAGAAATTTTCCTTTAAGCGCAAAATTTATCGGTTTAGATGTCCATTTTCCAGGCGGCAACAAAGCTAAATTTCTTAATTGTTTTCATTTTCAAAGGGAGATATACACGTAAAGATTAATGTAAGAAAAATCCACGACGTGCACGCCTTAGAGGAAGAATAGCTAACGCCAAGATATGCCTAAATATAGTCTATGAATACTTTTAAAGTGGATCAAATGATTTTTTAAGCAATATTAGAACATTGTTATCTTTTACCATTAACACTGAAAGATTTATCACAACATAAATCTATACATCTACTTACATTTGTTCGGTAACCAAGATGTTGTTTATTGTTTACATTTTGGCTAATAGTATTGATATAATCCACATAATTTTATTGCTGCTTTAAAGACTTCAGTGCATCTATCCATGTGAATATTAAATAAGACGTTAATGCGTAATTATATTAATGGTAAAGCTTGACGATATACAATACATAAAATGGTAAATGTTAATGTAAGCATCGCTTGCGTAATTAAGGAATGGGGAACGTTTGCCCCGAACAAAAAAAATCGTTAGCCACTCTTTCGCGAGCGAAGCCGGGCGTTTCAGCTAGTATATATATATATATATATTTAGGGCAACTAGGTGTTGTAGGAAACCCAGTGAGCACTTACCGGAAGGAGAGCCGCTGGGGTGTTGGAGAGAGACATTTGTTGTGTCTTTCTTATGCTGACGAAGGGATCATCCCGAAAGCTCTAACCTCTACAAATGTGTCTCTCCAACACCCCAGCGGCTCTCCTTCCGGTAAGTGCTCACTGGGGTACCTTCAACACCTAGTTGCCCTAAATATCCTCATTTACCTTTCCTCTTCCGTAAGTTTATATATATATATATATAGGTATATATAATTTGAGCAACTGAGTCGTGGAATAATATAAATCAGTGGATTTCAAATGCTCGTTCGATGTATTAACCCTAGCCAATTTCGATTCATGCTCATTGGGTTGTATCACCATCAAAGGAAGCACTGAAATTATTAACAAGAAATCGTTTATAAGTTATTTACTATCATCAATTCTGATTATTATCATTCATTAAACCTTTTGATCTTTAGTTTAGTTTTTACAAAGTTATTTTTCTCGCGTGAGGCGTATTTGAGAGGCGACCGCTTTGAGCACCACTTTTTTTTAGAGGCAGTCACCAACGGTTTGCCATTTTGTCTATGTACTAAGCCATTTTGCCTTTTTGTCTCAAGCTGTGGGTTTTCCGGCTGTCTTCTGCCATTATTTCCTAATAGTATACATGATAACTTTAAAAAATCATTTTGCAGTTTTGTTACAAATCAAAAATAATTTTAACGATAGATTAAAATACTGTAATGAAAACGAAAGAATACTCAAGTGATACAATTTTCTTCATTCTTACAGGGATACATGATGGTGTTGGCTGCAGGACTACGCTTTCGTTGAGTGAGTAATAATATCCATCCATGCATTTTGTAGTTTAAATTTTGACAGCATCAAAAGTTCTTAATCACTAAGAAATTAGTGAATAAGGGAACCTCGAAACGTGTATTTCCGTTGAAATCTCGAATTCGATTTTTCTAACGAATACAATACTTTCTCCTATACTACGTATGGATAATGTAAAATAACTGCAAAAAGCAGATCCAAAAAGCGTTTCTGGGTATGTACGGTTGTACAGTTTGTGCTTTAACTATACCTAATATCTCCTTTGCTGGACCTTATGACCTATATTTCTCGATTAGTCTTAGCTTCAGTCTTTGATCCTTTAGAGTCACTTATGGCACTTGATATTATGCTTTGCTTATGATCATACAATGTTCACGAATCTGGCTGCTCTGAGCGGCAGTCTAGCTCACGTACCTGGCCATTCTCATTCAGATCTATTACACTTGAGACGAGTTTGACTTGCGATTTAAGTAATGACGTACCTATATAACATGTTTCTCGTATTTGCTCTGCATGAGTACGTTCTATCCTGTCTACGGAAGCTGATTTCCTTTATAGTTGCGCCATCAACTCGAAATCTATGTCATTGTTCTTGCTTTTTCAGAATGTTACTAGGGAACATTTACGGCTGTTATTTTTCAATTTGCTAATCTTTCCATCACGGTGAAGTAGTTTTTAAATGGGGGTGCCGTGGCATAGTGGCGAGGGCGTTGGCCTGCTATGCTGAGCATACCCGGTGCGAACCGGGTACGAATCCTGCAAAAGTAGGGTTTTTTTCAGAGGTTTAGCGGCTCGCTATTTGCATGTTTAGAGGAGAACATTCTCCTTCGGAAAGGACGTAAAGCCGTTGGTCCCCTTGGTGTTTCTCGTTAAGAGTAGGCTAATGCCGGCACCGGGTTTATCTCCTCTCTTGCTTTGTGATTTAGACTGAGAAGCCTACTAGCGCTGGTAGTCGTTTGAAGTCACAAGGTCTCTCAATAACAATAACAAAATTTTTAAATCTTCTTTCAGTGACCGATGGTCATTCTGTTTATTTATCACTATATATGACGTTGCACTCTGTGAAGAGTTACATTTTACAACGGAAAACTAAACGTAATTTTCATATATTAAGAACAGAAAAGCGACACTTTCATGAGGAAAACACGACGAAACTTGAATGATAGACTAGTACTTCCCGTCGATAAATATAATGTCCTTGTATTCGAGAGAAAGTTTCTCACCAAACTCTCAACTTTTGAATCGATATCTCCTTTTTCTAGCTTCGTTAATAATTTATGATGATTTTCTTTATAAAATGCCTTTCTGAAGTCAATGAAATCTGAGTATTTTTCTCTCGGCATCGAAATACGTAAATCGTTCATGAAAGGGTTGAGTTGCATTTCACGGGATCTGCCATTCCGGAATCTGTGCTGCTATCCGCTTAGCGAAGAAAGACTATATATCGTTATAATAAAAAGCAATTCTCTGTCTATAAGGCTAACTTTTCTCTGTCAATAACGCTAACTTTTCTCTGTCTATAACGCTAACTTAAACGCTAACAACTTGAGAAGTAATGAAGATAGAAACTCGAAATTTGGCAGGGATGCTTGATTAACACTTTTCGGGTGATGACGAATTTAAATCGCGAAAAAATTCCTTGGTTCGACTCCAATGGAGGCTTTCCATTTCCCATTACTTAACATGTAAAACGCGATCTTTCGACGTGCAGACTTTTATTCTTTTGGAAATTAAAATTAGAAGGAATTAACCTACGACTTTCGGATTTGAACCATTTTGAAGAAAAAATTATAGTTTCTTATTCTGGTCATCCTTTTTCGCCCACAGTTAGAAATATCCCATGTTAAACGTTTAATTTACATATTTTGTGGACATTTTCCCATTTTAACGGGATGTTGCCTTGGCAACCAATTATATTGTTAGACCTCAAAATCCTATAGTTAAATCAATCCTTATGGCTTTAAACGTGCTCTGAATACTTTTAATACGAGATAGGGAGGGAGAGAGAGGGATTGTAACGGAGAGGGAGGGAGGGGGGGGGAAGGAGGGAGGGAGAGAGATGGAAGGTGGGAGAGAGAGGGAGGGAGAGAGAGAGAGGGAGGGAGAGAGAGAGAGGGAGGGAGGGAGAGAGGGAGGGAGAGAGAGAGAGAGAGAGGGAGAGAGAGAGGGAGGGAGGGAGGTAAGGTTAACTAAAGATATCCCGTCATATTGACCGGCAATTACGCTAGTATATATATATATATATATATATATATATATATATATATATATACATAACACACACACTCAAATAGGGCCTGAGATAGGTGAGATGGGGCCCGGGCCAGTCACAAATGTGGGACCCCACCCCACTCCGAAAGCCATACAAATATATGAATAAAAACAGGGGATTTTTGTTTAATAAGAACCTATTCATTTAAATAGGAAAGAAAATAAATCATTCCAAAATTGTCTTTATACTTATAACTGACGTTAACCTGGACGACAAAATACTTGTATTTTCCCGGAAAGGACCGTAAAATTTTCTCTATCTCTACATAGTCCAACCCTCCCTTCCCCTTTAACTGTTGATTGGTGCTTATTTGCGCCAGGGTTATTTGTTCAATATATTAGAGCAAATATATTGAACACATAACCTTTAGAATAAATTTTGGGGGCCCCCCCGGGCCCGGGCCAAATGGCCCTGATGCCCACCCCCCCATCTATCAGGCTCTGTATATATACATATATATATATATTTATTTAGGGCAACTAGGTGTTGAAGGAAACCCAGTGAACACTTACCGGAAGTAGAGCCGCTGGGGTGTTAGAGAGACACATCAGTTGTGTCTCTCTTGTGCTGACGAAGGGATCACCCCGAAAGCTCTAACCTCTACAAATGTGTCTCTCCAACACCCCAGCGGCTCTACTTCAGGTAAGTGTTCACTGGGTTTCCTTCAACACCTAGTTGCCCTAAATATCCTTACTTACCTTTCCTCTTCCGTAGTATTATATATATATATATATATATATATATATATATATATATGCTTAAGGAAAAGGAAAGGTAATAATAAAGGTAGCAACAAGGTGTTGGAGGAAGCCCAGTGGACACTTACCTAGAATGAAGAGCCGCTGGGGGTGCTGAGGACACACGAAAAACACAAAAGAACAAAAACGACACAATAATGGAGCTTTCGGGCTGACGCCCTTCTTCAGCGACGGAGAAACATATATATGTGTGTGTGTGTATGTATATATATATATATATATATATATATTTATTTATTTATTTATTATAGACGCTTCTTACACATGATACATCATATATCGTATTATATTGGAGGATACAAAATTATCAGGCACTTTCTGATGTGCTAGAAACTTCAAATATGGTACATAAGTAGGGATAGTTGGTAAAAACGATCTAAAATTACAACAATGCTTATTTTCTTGGCCACTAAAAATATTAACATTTTAACAAACATTTCAAGGTTTATGTACTCATAAATGCGCAACAATGCTGAAATTTTTTCTAACGGTAGAATTTTCCAAATAACGAAAACGCGAATATAGAAGTTTGAAATGGTTTATTTATTCGGCCGTCAAAAATTCATAAATGTTACACAAATTGACTAATGTTTATGTGCTTTAGGTCGAGCTAGGGAGCTGAAAGTTTTAAGAAAGTTAGGGAATAGTGTTCGAGCAGATAAATTGACATCGAAAGTTACAAAAAAGTTTATGATTGTGGCTGTTAAAAATTTAGAAATTTTAAACAGATAAATATATATATATATATAAATGCACTTCTATAGGTGCTACATCGATGAAATTTTGCAGAAATGTGGGATATTCCTAACAAATGATGAGAAACCATAAAATTGTTATAGTTATAAATTTTAGGGGTTGTTTTTACCCCAATATTGTCCAAAGAGAAAAACACGTAAATCGGTGCAGAGGTGCAAACTTTTGCGTTTAAGAATTATTTGTCTGCTCTTCCTCTTTATATTAAGGTGAGACAAAATGCTTGCATTCTGCAAACACATTTTACTTGTGTGTGTGTGTGTGTGCGTGTGTGTGTGTATAGCGCCTAATAGAGCTAAAGATTATACGATCAAGCATATTGCACGATAACGACGTTAAGGAAACCATTATGTATTTTTCAGGGTTCTCTTGATCGCCGCCTTTATGGATGGGTGTTACGTGTATAACAGCTTACCTAAGGAATTTTTCGAACATCGTTTTTAAGTAAATGTGATTTTGAAGGTTAATTCTGTTAATGCTAACGTGGACATTTCATTAGGCCCAGGGGATTTTTTTTTCTTGACAGAATGGAGTTGGTGTCTCTTAACAAAAGCATATATGTATAACCTCAATTAGATCGTCCTGATGCATAGGTATATGTATCTCAACCACATCACTATCCCCAGTAAAAGCATTTCGAGGATGTTTATTTAACGTGTTTGCTTTCTCTGCATGTGAAGTTTGCATAATGACGTAGGTGCTCCCTATCTCATCGGACGTTCGTAAGCTTATCTTTCAATATTGATATGAGATTTTTGAACCAGTTCCTGAATTAGGCCAATAACTTTTTCGAGACAAAACAAAGGGTCAATTTTTCCCGTAATTTTTTAAAATTCGATTATATTAGTTTCACTTTATCCTCTCGTGTGCTGTTGCTTAAATTGAAATTTTGAGGAAACCGACAAGTATAGAGAGCTGAAACTTAGATTGTACATTTCTGTACTGCTGTCATTTGTTTTTTTTAGAGTTGAGTTTTGAAGAAATATGAAGGGTTCGATAAGCGCCTACTAATTCTTTTTTTAAATATCTCAGAAGTTATAAAAGACGGAAAACTAACATTTTGAACGTATATTTTCACATTGATGCCATCCTTAGAAACGAGGCTCTATTGTCCGAATACGTGACGCAACAGTCACATAAAAGATAAGAAAATATAAATTTATCCATATAAAGGGCGATCAAATTTCAAATTCTCCTCAGTGTGTCAATCAGGAGGTTAATGGCGGAAATCTTCATAGCAAAACAAAACGCAAAATGTTATCGAATTTAATAATAGAAGGAAAACACGCTACTTTCGTCAATGTTTATGGATAAAATTAGCGGGTTTTTCTTGTTTGTGTTTGGTTCAAAGAAATTTCCACTACTGCAGCAACTGCATTGTAGCCACATTTGCGAGACAAATGCTTTTACATTGAAAATATTAGTCGTAATTATGTTTTTCAATTACTCTTCACAATTTGGTTTTCGTGACCAGGGCCGGATTAAGAGACCCATGGTCCCACGCACGGCGCGTTTAAGGCCCCACCGAAATCGTCAGTTTTTTTAAAAGTAACATTTTGCAAGATTTTTTATCTGAGCGGCAACACTTGGAAAGGGTTTCGGCAAGGCGGGGTAGAGTCAGCCCACTTTGGGCCCCCTTGTCCTCGCGTGTTTTGCATACCCCCTAATCCGGCCCTGTAAACAAGTAAGCTAGAAGAAATCCAATTCTCAGTGATGTCTGCTTCGGCAACGGGCATACCACGATGAAAACACCGGTTCTCATCCGATCACCAAAGTTAAGCATCGTAGGCCCCGGATAGTACTAGGATGGGAACACCGGGTGCCGTCGTCATTTTTGCAAAATTTTCCCTCGTGTTTTGCGGATTCTATCGGAACGATTTATATTTTTCCGACTTACGTCATTTCCATTTTCTTTCCTCGAGTGCATTTTGTCGAGCTTGGTCCGAAAAGCGTGCATTCGATTTAAAAATCGACCTAATTTAGTACTGGCAAATTTTATATTCTTTTAAATAAAAATTATGGTTATCAAACCTTTCTGGTGACGTTTAAACGTTAAAAAAATTGGTAATAAGCTCCGTCGAAACCCGTTATTCGGCCCACCGTGAACCGAAATTTTTAATGTGCAAATAAAGGTTGCACACTCAATATAATATTTCAAAGAAGCTGATGCTTTGCAGTATTTCAACAATTTGAGTAAAATAGAAGAAAGAACAGCTCGATGAACAGGAAAAATTATGGTATGAGAGTCAGGAGCGTAATTTAACAATTCTATCCACGACTAAGAGAACTATGGACCCCAAGCACAACACATTTAAGGTTCCATTCAGATCGTAAATTTGTAACAAATAACAGTTATTGTAAGGTTTGTGATCTGTGTGGCAGCACTTTGAAAGGGCGAGATGAGACACGTTCGGGCCGCAGTGGGCCCTCTTGTCCTCTGGGTCCCACGCATTTGCGTGTTTTGCGTACCGCTTAATCCGGCCCTGTTCATGACCCTAATACAAGATTACATTTTCAGGCGTATTTCTGTGTTGCGTTAAGTTGTCCAATGCAAAGGGGATGGCAGATAAGCAAAGTGGCTTTACCGTTTTAATAATCGAAGTATAATTATAACGACATAATCAACATTTATTTTGTAGGTTTTAATAAATGTCGAAAAATTAGTCTTGGATTTGTCAATTTACTTTGCTATTTTTAATTATCGCTCAGGTCTACATCTTTTAAATTATAATAACTTAAAACATATTCATATCCTCCGTAATTTTTGGCGTGCAGTAAAATTAACAATAGAGCTACATCATCGTATAGGTAAATAAAATAGAATGTGTGTGTTTGGGTGTGTATTAACGCTGTAACTCCAAAACCAATAAACCTAGAAAGCTGAAACTTGGCATACATATTAAGAGCACCCTGAAGGTATGCCCCTCCAGCTTATTTTTTTTTAATTTTAGCTTGGAACAGCACCACGAGACAATTATATTTTCCCATAAGTTTACATGGGATTTTAGGTTTTTCAGAGTGTAATATTTTCTTTCTTCGTTCATCAAAATACGTAAATATAGACCGATTTTCTTTATTTTTGCTTTATTTCACGGATAAAACTCTATACTATCTTATTCTTGCAATGTTTACATGTTACACGGTCAACGTTTTCAGAAATACGCATTCTTTTTCGAAATTTTGTGGACTTTTCGACTCATTCCGGGCGTTACCAATGCAATCATCATTGTTGTCTCCAATTCGATTAGTGTAAATTAAACATTCAAATTGACGAAAGAAAAGCGTTGTTCGCATCGAATTTTTGTTTAAGCATCGAAATTAATGACGCATAGCAACATAAATATTTAAAGATAATTATACTGTTGACTGCGTTTGGGAAGCGTTTCTAACGGTTTATTCATGTCATTTCTTCATTAATTTTATGCTTTTGTAAGTAAAACTATTATATTATACATCTGTAATGCTTACTAACGCAAATAGGCTCACGCATAAATTTAAAGTTTGATGAGAATAAGGACGTACGTTATTTTTAAAATAAATATTGAAAGTTACATAGTTCTTTTCTCTTCGTAGCTACATATACGCAGATAAAGTTGTACATTTTGATTTATCATAGAAATAAAAGAAAATGTGTGTTAGTTTGTCTGTGTGTAAACGCTGTAACTCCAAAACCAATAAACCTAGAAAGCTGAAATTTGGCATGTGTACTTAGGGAAACCTGAGTTTTGCATCACGGGTTATTTTTTTAATTTTTGACTTGGAAGGGAGGGGGGACAAAAAAAACGGTCATAAAAACTAAAGAACTGAATCTTCGCATCGGGAACGAGTGCAGCATATTTTTCATTTGAATTTTAAAATTACTTAGAATCATCGTACGAAACTGGGACTTGGACGGAAGAACGCTTAAAAGAATAAAAATTCATTTTCTTGCTTTCGTTTTTTAAACTCTCTCCATAAATTAGTTTTGGCCCCAAATGAAAAAACGAGCAATATCCTGAAGCCCTATACGAATAAAAGTTATAGATGTTTCAAAAATTAATTCCTATAAACATAATAAAAATAATTTAATGTAGATTTTCGTGTTTTTTAAAATAGTTCATTTTTACACTGTTCTGAATCCCGGGCAACGCCGGGTAAACTATCGCTCGTTTGTAGATATTCGTGCCTGTTCATGCATTTCCAACATACGTTTATCTTTGGAAACTTTTGTCTAGAATCGCTAAGGATTTGTCAGGACAGATAAGAGTCTCGTACTAACTAAACGGTCCGATATTTGGTTAGCCACACTCGCTAGCTGCGATGGAATTGAGTCCATGTCGGATGAGACGGAGCGTGGAAGGGAGACGAACGAACTGGAGATAGGAGAGCAGAATTACTCCGCCATTTGCTTCGTGTGCACGTGATACACGAAAACACGTATCTACGTGACGCCTCTTGGAAAATATCATGCATTCGGCGCAAACTCGCCCCATTCGAAAGGCCTCGGAAGAACCGGCCAGCCTCCGGCTATGTAAATGTTGTCCAAACAACCCCTTGCAGGAATCGATAGACTCGCTAAAATATTCGGTCCAAGAAAGAGGAGGTCGCGCACATTGCGATTCGCACATCCGGAGTTTATCGGCCAAGCTAAAGCCCGCCCTTTTGTCATTGGGTCGCAATGCGCAAGTGCGAATGAACGGAAACGATCATGACGTGGTCCTCATAAGCACTTGAGTAATTTCAATCACCTCGTAGGCGGTATAGAAGTACGTTTTACTGTTCAAAATGCGGAGTTTACCCAAATAGTCCACATCGCTTCGCAAAATCCACAACGAGGAAACATTTTTTTGTAATCCAACAACGGAGAGGAAGTTATATCTGCAGGAGAGCAACGTTCCATTGAGGAACAAAGAAATTGCGAGAGGAAAGCTTTCTTAATCTTTAACAAATCATATATGCTACAAGCTCGTTTTCTAACACTGCTTCTTTCCTAAGCGGATGACGTGTATAAGATGGCATCTACTGCGTTGTATTCTCTTACGAAACGATTTACCAAATGCGAAGACCTGTAATAATTAAACAAGTGTTTTATTTGCGTAATTAAAACATTTTTCTAACTGTATTCGGAAAAAGTATGGTATGGGGAAATTTATATAAGGATGTAATTCGCGTTTATAAGGAAGGAAATGAAAATAAGGTGGAAAATTACATAATAATTAATCTCACATCGAAAGTAGCAAAGTAAAGGGGATTACGTAAGAGATTTCTAAGAAAAGAGCAGTTTCAGAATGTTTAATTACTCATTTAGGACTTCGCAGAATCAATTGCGTGGGATGTTCATAATGATTTCGACGCCGTCTCTCATGATATATTTTGTTAAATAAAATTCGTGATGTGAGCGTCGATGGCAGCGTGATACTATGGATTAAAGACTTCTTTAAGAGTCGAACACAAAGGGTTAGAGTAGACCAGGGGTTCCCCCCTTACTACGGCCCGCGGGCCACATCCGGCCCGCAGAGTGATTTAATCCGGCCCGCCTGCCTTACCCAACCCCTTTCAATAAAAAGTTTGGGGACCCATGGAGTAGATGAAAAGGCTTCAGGAGAAATAACTGTTATTTCAGGCACTCTCCAAACAAGTTTTCTTGGCCAGTTACTCTTCCTTATTTACATAAATGACCTTCCGACTGTATTAAACTTAGAGATTAGGCACTTTGCGGATGATTCTATTATACAATATATGGACATATGTGGTTCCATAAGAAGGACGTTGAAAAGTTTATTTGCATAAAATCAAACACAATAAATGTCATTGCAGTGAAATTTATTTATTTACTAGCAGAATTTCTCCTTGAATTTCAACGGTTTTAGTGAAGCTACTTTTCTTAACAATTAATCATATTTGTTTGTAACAATCCGTTTCCGAGCCTATTGCATTCAAATATAACGATCATTTTATTTCCTATCATGTAACTTTCGCCAAATCCAGCTTCATTTCTTCGCTGAAATATTTTCTTTTATGTCTTGTAAGCAAGAAACCCGTGAAAAAGCAACGTACAGTTGTCCATGATTGAACACTGACTCCGGTAAATGTACACCAGATACGTGAGCTTATTTACGTTAATAAACTTTATAATGTAGAATATAATGATTTTACTTACAAAAAATGTAAGATTCCAGTATTCAATAGACGAAAGAAGGTTCAATTACTTTCATCAATAAACGCTTCCTAAATAATAATCAGTATCTATTTACGTTTCTATCCATAAACATCGATCGTTTCGTTGCTTAAACAAAAGTGCGAAGCGAATAACGCTAAGCTTTCGTCTATTTATAAGCTTCATTGAAGCTAACTGAATCGGAAGTAACAATGACGGCCGCCTTGGTTACGCCCGGAAAGAGTACGAAAAATCCACAAAATATTTTTCTTTTTGTAATGACGCCTTCCCCGCAAAGCCAATTTTAGGCTTGTCTGCAGATAGGGGAAAAACTCCAAGACGAATCACAACATCCATGCCCGAAGCGGGTTTCGAACCCACGAATCTTTGGATTAGAAGGCAGGCACACTACCTACCAGTCTAACCCGGCCGGCTTATTTCTGAAAACTTCCACCGCGTAACATGTAAAATTCGCAGGAATAAAATAGTATAGAGTTTTATTCGTCGAATAAAGCAAAAACAAAAAAAATCGGTCCATATTTACGTATTTTTATGTTTGAAGGAAGAATACCTTGCAAGTCAAGAAATGGATTCATGTGTGTTATCTTATGGAAAAATGTTAATCCCCTATATTGGCAGTACTGATTAATCCCGGTTGACCAAACCTTGGCAGTTCACTAAGTTAGGATGTAAGGAAGAACCGTACCAAATTCGGTTATTCTAGCTTTCATCGTTCAGGAGGAGTTCCATGAGCAAACACACAAACCAACAAATACACAGACACACAAACCAACAAACACAAACCAACAAACACACGCTTCAAAATATATTATAGTAGATTTTCCACGGGCCATTTTTGCATTGTCTGGGCGTCGTCAGTCACTTGTCTTACCACAATCACAATTTTCCTCTTTCCATATACTCTTCAATGGAGTAATATACAGACCCTGATAAGAATTCTTTATGATCTCTTTGGAACTTTTTTGTATTGTCGACCAATGTTCTCATTTGCTTTGGAAGTTTATGAAATAGCTCTTTTCCATCAAATTCAGGGCACGTTGCAAACAGAGAGAGTCTACAATGCTCTATTTTAAACAAGGTTTATAGTATTTTAACCGTGCACATCTCCACTTTTTACCTTATGTACATTTTGCTTATATCCATGTAAGATTGCACTACACATATAAAGAGAGGGAACATTCATAACCCTTAGTTGCTTAAAGTATTTTCTGCATGACTCTGTTTCTTTAATTTTAGTAATTGTTCGAATAGCCTTTTTTGCAATGTAAGCATATTACGTTTAACAGAAAAATGTCTTGGAACCATGTGATAAATGGAGAAATTGTGTATATGAACGGTATATCATTGTAAGTTCAGGTTCAGGATAGACCGGGGTATACACTTAGAGTAATTGGTTACAAAGGCAACTCTTGGCCATGAGCAACCTTAAGTAATGTGAAATAAAAAACTACATGTATAGATCGATAGTTAGTACTATAATAGGCAACAGACGCATGTGATCTGCGTAAGATAATGCATATTAATAGGATGAAAAATGGTTCAAAAGACGGCGGCCAGAAGCATAAAATACATATTTGGAAAAAATGCAAAATTAAGAGTAAACTTTTGCTTTTGGTCGACCTTGAATTTTTAATAAAAATCTTAAACATCAAATTTTGTGATAAATTGGTATTTTTTCGAGTTAGAATGACTGAAAGTAGTAAAGATGCTCTTAAAATTGTATTTTCATTGAAATATCGGATTTGATTTATATTGCAGGAAACAATACTTCTCTACACTACATTTGGAGAAAACAATAAATTGAAGGGAACAGTTTAAAAAGTTAATTCGTAATAAATTCGAGGAAAAAGATTAAGTGAATAGAAGAGGCGTGAAATAACGTGCGGCCGTGAGTCACATGCTTGCTGCTGTTAAGGTCTACTTTGATCATAGAAAACTCATGAATTTCATATTTCAGCATGTTTAATATTTATATAGAATTCTCTTGGCATTTGTACATTCGCATTCAATAGGCTGCTAGAATAATTACAACCTGTTGAAATAAAGATAGTATAAATCAATGATAGTTAAATTCAACGTGGAAAATACCAAACCGCAATTTTATTTTTTTAATTTAGAAAATACTTCAAACGGGAATAATTTGTTAAGTGTGTAATTTCCACAATTATTTGATGTGCTGGTTATGATTTTATTGGTGTAGAATTTAAATTAATAGAATCTCATATATTACAGATCTTAGGTTTACGGTCCAGAGGTTCTGTAAAAACATATTTACAAAATCGCATATAAAAAACTATAATTCTTCGCTATATCATTCGCCTTGGTTTGCAAATGCAAATAATGTAGCATGTGAGATCACTTCCCATTTGGAAGCATGGCTCTTTTTGCTATGGTATCGTATATACCGTTTTCCATTATTACAGTCCTATAAAAATACTTTTTTTCATGATCAAAAACTAAATCTTACACGGAATCAGGGTAGATTTCAAGTCTGTCTTTAATAAATATAAAGATTATTTATTTGGCTCACAATCAGTAAATATTTTTGTCTCGAGTTATTATCTTCATTTTAATTAATTTACATTTGAAAAAGAATAAAAGCCCCTAAGTCAATCAATCGATTTTTACGCGTTATCTTATGGAAAAACTCTAATCCCCTATATTGGAAGCACTGACTAATCCCGGTTAACCAAACCTTCACCAATCACAAAGTTATGATGTAACTAAGAACCGTAGCAAATTTGGTTGTTGTTGATCTTATAGTTTGGGCTTTCATAACGCGACAAACAAACTTTCGGAAATGGGTATATACGAGTATAAGATAATATTTACACTCGATGTTAACATCTTAACACAAATGAAAAACAGCGCTAGAGAAAATATCCCATTTACTAAATGTTGTTTTCATTGTTTCCATTGCTAAGATCCCTGGATTTTGGAAAAATTTCCAATAATTGAAGCGACATGACAGGACTCATATTGCTGTTCCCTATTCACTTTCGTTTTTTACGAACAAACAAAGTCTTCTCCTTACTCTCGTCTAACTGTCTCGTCCTTTCATTCCAGTTGACTTTCTTTCCAATCCCTCCTCCTCTGTCTTTCTCTCTCTCCCTTCCTCTCCTCCCTCTATCTCTCTCTCCGTCTCTCCCCTCCATCTCCCCTTCCTCCCCCCTCTATCTCTCTCTCCCTCTCCCCTCCATTTCCTCTCTCAATCTGACAATAAGATGAAATGTGGCGATCCAATGCAACGCTAGCAATAAAGAAGGGTTTGCATCTAGGTCACCGGAGCGCTTGACCACTGGCCATCGCAATGCATGCATAAAACACACAATGGAGAGATAGAGAAGTATATAGAGGCGAAACCGTTCTCTGTAAGGAGAGGTCATGCAAACACGAGCTAACATTACGATTTTTTTTATTCGAATTTGAATGAATTTTACTCAAGGACTTCGTTTTTCAATATAGAAAGGAAATTTCTTTCTTATTCTGTTCGGAATATTCTTATTACTATCATGACATTTATTTTTCCTTTTCTTACAACTGCTTAAAGCGACGGCCATCGCCTGCTGATATGAAAAACGTAACGTCGTATATATTTCTTTTACAGCCATTTTTAGGTAATTTTGACGCTAATGAAGAGATTATAAAACGCAAGCAGCGGTGAAATTTACGTAAGGACTAACAAGGTTAAGACAAACTCCGCCGCCGACTTGTATAATCAGGATTTCCTACGATTGAATTCAACTGTACGATTGGCTATAACCGGTTAATATTTGTAATACTGGTATTTGCAGTAGAGATGCGATGAAGAATTTGGCTGCCATTAATTAAACTGCTGCGACTCGCGAATATTCAGTTTAAATATTTTTTTCTACTACTTCGATATTCTGTCCAAACATAAAAAATTCCGTTTTCTTTCTTTTTCAGCAACACCACAACTAATATCCATTCTAGGCTTAACTGAAACTTGATTCAAAATTTGACTAGACAAAATACGAACTCGCTATTTATTCAGTTGATTGCAATCAACAGATTTAAATATGAAATATAGACAGTGATAGATTCTAATACAGTCGTGTTTTCTGTGCGCGATAATTTTCCTCAAAATGATTAATGAAATCTTCAAGTGTTAAACATAGTTTTTTTATGCAATGACATACTCTATTTTTAAATTGTAATATTTATATAGTTCAATATAGCTTTATCAGTCTACAGTCTGCTGGTACGTAACTGATCAGTAATTATGAGGAATGGGCAGTTTAAATGCATCGCTATGCTAAAAAAGTTTAATTTTTAAAATTTTCTTTACAGTAAAATTCTTTTTAGAGCAGATATTTTTTAAAAATTGTGTGATGTCTAATACAAATAGTCATGGAGCAGAGGTTCCCAAACTGTGGTTCACGGCAAAAAAATCCATAATGGCGAGCAAAGTTTTTGGTAAATCACATCATTTGGTCCTTGTTGGCATTCAAGTTTTTAACAAATTCTATACAACTACTTGTTTATTAAAATGCAAAATAATCCATCAGGTAAACAGTATTTATATCAAACATTTATTTGAAGCACGAAAAGAATGTGTCTGGAGCTAAACCTATTTTTCAGCCTTAGGAAGAAAAATCATCGCTCCCTTTTCACTAAGAAGAGGAGACTTTCGTAACAACGGAAATTGCATAGGCCTTCGTCTTTGTAAGCAATAAGTTGATAGGTCTTCTTTAAACAATACACAAATAGATATTATGGAGGATAATTGTAATGCAGTCTTAACGAAAGAGACAAGGACGAATGTTGAGGCATAATATTGTACGTAAATTGTAAAAAAAGTAAATTTTATATTTCTGGACTTTGTTTTAAATCTCAAATTTTCATGATAATTCTCCGTAATTTTATATGCAAATAAAAATGACGCACGCTGCTTCCCTTACTACTTAATATGACCACAAGGTTACAGACACGCAAATAAGCAACGGAAAAGTATATACATAAAAGGTGGAAATAATGTTATAATAAATATTGTATACTTAAATTAATAAATATAAAAACTGTTTACAATATGTATTCTTTAATAATTTAAATTCGGGTAAGAAAGATAATCCTTGAAAATTTTTATTCTTAGGAGGGGGTTCGCGATATCTGGATCATTATAAAAAGGGGTTCGCGCTGTCAAAAAGTTAGGGAAACACTGTCCTAGAGATACGTCGTTTCGCTTATGCCTTTGACGTTATGACATGTAACCTAATTCTGAGGTGAGTGTAAAATTCCCTTTTTTACATTAAAATTCAGCCTCTTAAACCTCAGTTATAATTACTTGCAATCGACGAAATGACCACATAAACAATTATTTTGCACGTGTTAAACAAGTTGTAGTTGTTACTTAGTAAATTATGTGTTTAAAATCGTGGAGTTGGAACAAATATTCACCGATTCAGTTGCAGAAACTGGAATTCGTCGTACTCTAACACGTGAAGCAACACGAAAAGCTTTTGTTTCTAGGTTCCTCTGAACTCCGCCTTCTTTATTTCACAACTCAGTTTCGTCGCCAGTCGTGCCCTGTACATTTTCTATAGGAGTTCCGCAAACATGCATTCAATTTCTCCGCAACTATCTCATTAAAACGTTTTCTTGTGTTTTTTCTCAAGATGTTAGTCTTGGTGCCATTATCCACCCCCGAGGGAAACATTCCTTTCTGAAGGACAGCCATGCTTTGGGGTTCAACCGAAGGGCAACGAAAAACCATGAATGCTTAATCCTTCCTTCCACGGGAAAGGAGTTTTGTCGTCACACTTAACCCCCAGTGGGCCATTACGGAGTTTAACAGATGAGCGGATGGCTTCGAAAACCTCTTCGGGGCCAGGCCACCCACAAAACACGCCTCCCCCCCCGAACCACCTCACGCGATCTCCGACCCACGGTCCTTCCGCGACCGCAAAACGCCCCCGCAGAATGCGAGAGTGGGTTCTCCTCGGTCTTTCGGGAGCACTTGATCCTACTCGCATTAAACCAAACAAGCGCGCCCGCACTCACCAACCCAACTCCTCCGCCGAAACGCACACCATTTCTATTTAGCCGCAGTTTTTGAGCCAAGATTACTCCTCTTTCCCTCCCTCGGTAATCTTCGCGATAGTGCCGATTACTCCTCTCCCGTCCTCCTTTCTCTCCGTCGGCGATTTATCGAACTCGACCCCGGCGGAGGTGTTTTTACTCGGGTCGCCATTCCTCGGCGTAAACTAGAGTGCGGAAGAAGAGGAAGAGGGAGAGAGAAAGAGGGAGAGAGAAAGAGTGAGGGAGGGGGCGGGAGGGAAGGAAGAGAGAGGAGAGGGGGGAGGGGGGGAGGAGAGGAAGGGGGTGCGTTAGAGAATGGAAGTCGGACAGTTCGAAACCTCTGGCGCTATAATTACACTCGAGTCCTGATAGGGAAGAAAGGTCGGCCCCACGTTGTTGGAGCGAACGGGTCGGTGCCTTGCCTGCCTTTCGGTGACGCAGTGCGTGCAGAAAATAGGAGACCGAAGGAAGGGAGAAGGTTAAAGGTTGAGTTATAAGGGTTGAATGAAGCAATTTCTAGTGGGTAAAGAGAGAGAAAGGGCGAAGAGGGTACAAATGGGTGTCTTGGAGTAAAGAGTTAAATTGAAAGGGGGGGGGGGGAGGGGAAGGAGAGAGAGGATGGAGAGAGAGGAAGGGGAGGGGGGATATGAAAGAGGATGAGAAGAGAAATAAAGGGGATGAGAAGAATGAGGAGGGGGAGGGGAAGGAATAAGGGAGGAGGAGGGGGTGAAGGGGGATAAAAGGGGTGGAGAAGGGGGAATAGAGGAAGGAGGAGGGGGAGTCGCAGCGGGTAGCTTAAGATGAGAGAATTATAAGTGGATCTGGAGAAAGTGGATGGATAGGAGAAAGGGAGAAACGCCCGAAGCGAGAGATGGAGAGAGAGAGGGGATATTAGAAGAAAACACGAAGGATAGAGAAATGGTACCTTTTAAGGAGGAGTAAAGAGATCCATTTTCTGGAAACAAAGATGAGGTATCGGAAGGAAAATGGAGGAAGATTCATAGAACACAAAGAACGAGATAAGGGCGAATGGATGTAAACATGAGTATTCGTTCTTGGAGGGATTTTAGATGGGCGATGTGCGAGTATAAAACACACAAACATTGCAAGAATAAGATAGATGAAGGAAAACCTTACACTCTGAAATATCGAAAATTACGCGTAAACTTACGGGAAAATAATCATTGAATTAAGCTCTCCCTCCCCCCTAATTTTTTATCGTCATATAACCTATGTTATCAACAGTATAAAATTATATACTTATGCGAAGTATCGTGACGATATATTCAAAGGTGTGGAAATCACAATTTTTGGAAAATATACTTCTAATTCTTTAAGTTACTTACGTAGTTTTAAAATCAGCTTGATTTGGAGAACTGTACTCCACAGTAAAATATCATTAAAAACTATTTATTAGTAATATTTCAATTAAAATCAAGAAATATTTGGTTGCCATGTAAACAAAGCAAAATCGCGCGCAGAAATTGAAAAACGATATTACACTAAAATTTTTCGCATATAAATGCATTGGACTCTCAACTTCGGCGACAATGGGAGTTGTCATGGTAGCTTATAATTGGTATTGTCATAAAACTGATAAAATCACTTATTTTTCTAATTCTAAACAAATTTTTACGCTAATTCGATCAGGATTTGGATTTGTCTTCAATAAAAATAAACTTTGTTCTGTTCTGCATAGAACCATCCAAGTCTCGAGTCCCTACCATGTTTTTAAGTAATTTTAAAATTCAAATGAAAAATAAGCCGCATCCATCCCTATGTTATTCAGATGGAGAAAATGAAAAAATTAAATATTTTTTAAAATTAGAAGAATCAATCAAATCGATATACACGCCTGACTATACCACTTAACTCTTTATTCCGGTTAAAATGACACCTTCCTCTTGTTTCTACGTACTGTAGTTGCTGAGCTATAAAGAATATACATACATACAAACACTTAACCTTATAGATATCCATGGATGTTTATTCATCTTAATTTCAAAATTGTATTCGAGTAAAAAATATGGATACTTTTGATTTATCCCGAAAAGAGTCCTCATTATTTTTCCTACGTGTCTCGTGCAATACTATGGCGACCTGTTTTCGTTGTGTTTGGCGGGTATCGTTTTGTCTCTCCTGGATCAACCAGTTTCCGAGAGTAAAATGGATTTGACGGAAGGCACGAATCGGAACAAAGAGACGGAGAAATTTTACTTTGGAACGTGGAAAAGCTTTTTCGCGAAGGGCAGAGGAAAATGGAAGATGTTTAGAAGGACGCGGAGAGAGGAAAGGTGGAAGAGAGAGTGATTGACGAAGACTGAGGGATAGGGCGTGCTTAGTTTTCTGGATGAGGCTTCTACCTATCTCTCCCCCTCCCCCACCCTCCTTTCCTCCCACCCCCTTCTAACCAATCAGAGAAGAGCCACAGTTTTCGGACCTCACTGGGTTCGTTGGCCACATCCCAAACCAACCGAAGCCTCCCCATTCATCCCCCCTCGCAAAGATCCAACCCCCGAAAAATTCACCTTTTTCTTTTCCGTCCAGAAACTTCTACTCTCGGAAAGCCCTTTTGCCGAACGACTATGGGCTCTGTAATCAAGTCTTAGGAAAAGGGCATTGTGGCGAGGTCGAGAGGAACACCTTTCGTCCTCCCCTTTTTCCTCTGCTCCATCATATTCCTACATTCCTTCTCTCTCCTTTTTGACGCGAGTCGGAGGGCGTAGGGAGGTCGGGACGGGGGGGGGGGGGAGAGGGGGGAGGGAGAGAGAAGGGGTAGAGAGGGAGGGGGGAGGAGGCTGGATGGAGGCCTTAAGCAAGTTCACAATTGCTTTCGGATACACGCAACGACTTTTGAAAGGACAGTCCCACACACGCAAACCCTCGGGGAATATGAGACGTGGTTGGGGGCGTGCGAGGCACGCGGGGGCAGGGGACGGGTCGCGTTCGCACGGCAGAGACGATTTTGGGGCGGTTCTCATGCCCACCAGAGGGTTCTGCTGTCGCGGTCGATTGGTATGGAGAAAGAAAAAGGGGTTATGTGCGTGTGTTCGAGAGGGCTCCGAAATTCTGGCCATTTGGGAAGGGTTTGTGGGAAAGCAGTCCGTTTCGCCAACTTCTAATGATGTCGAAGTTGACCGGCAAAAATAAAGGTTAAAAGGTCAGTAATTAGAGGAAATGTGGGAATTCAGGATGTAGCGGCGCTGAGTTAGATAATGATCGTCGAAGTTGGTTATACGAAATTGTGAAATTACTGGTTCGGGTCTAAAGTGAAATATTTGTGATACATTTTCGAATGATTGAATGGGGAAATTAGACTTCGCGAGGTATGGATTAACCCATGCGATTCCGTATTTCAAATGTTTGTAATTTTCATGTAGGTTTACTATTTTTTATTATGAAATTTTATTGATTCTACGCATGCTAACTTTATTTCAATGGAGTTATATCGTCGCATCTTTTAAATAGTTTATCGAATTAAAATAGATTAGAAATAAAATCAAAATAGATAATCGTCTCTCATAGGAGAAATATATAAAGTAGGAAAATTTGTCGTTTGGTATTTTTGGAAATTTATTTTTATGTATTTGAGAAGAAAACTATTACATGCTCGCAGATACGCGCACTCATTCACGCACTCTTTTGTCGATACTCAGCCGATATGGCGAGTAATTCTTGACTTTCCTTCAGAGTTATGTCATAACTCATAAATATAATAATAGTTCTTCGCTTTTAGCGCTAATATAAGTATTTTCAGAGAGAGAGGTAGAGGAAGAGAGGGAGGGTGAGAGGAGAGACAAAGGGAGGTTAGTGGGAGGAAGGGATGGGAGGGGAGGGAGGAAGAGAGATAGAGAGGGAGGGAGGGACGGCGGAAGAGAGGGAAGGAGAGGCGGAGGGAGGCAGGGAGAGAGGTAGAGAGAGAGAGATAGAGTGAGGTGGAGAGAGAGAGAGAGAGGCAGATTTAACAGAGTTGATGTCGAAACAAAAGTAATTTTATACCAAGTGGCTGTCCAAATTTTACTGTTGAATTCTGATGTAACAGATAAATATTAAAGGATACTGTTACTGAAATAGAACTGAAAAGCTAAGGTTGTAGGTAATATGCAAGGTTCGGAAAACCATTTCGGCGCTTTTTTAAAAACATTTTTCCATGAAAAAGATTGCTTAAGGGGCATTTTAGTTTATCCATGGGATTTCTGTTAAATTCGTCTTTGATACCATAGTTTACGTTGCTTTAATAAAATTGTGTAATCGTTGATAGCGATGCAAACGCGGCCAAGGGTACATTTCCTTTACTTTGTTATCCGTAGAAACGGCTAAAGATTTTGTTTACTTATGGTTTTTTCAGTATGAAAAGTGATTATAAGTATTTTTCAGTGTGAAAATCATTTCGAGTGCTTAAAATCTATTAACGAGTGCATTTTCGAATAATTATTCTTGCTGACGATGTTGGCAATCCTATTCATTACTTTCAATGGAGAAAGTCACGTGATGGATAAGATTTTTCTCTAGCATTAAGTTTTCGATTAAAAAAAATCATGGGGCCAACACATGACTTTCTCCATAATCATGGTATTCTGTTTTTTTAAATATCTATATGTCTCAACAGTTTTGACTAGGAGATTTAATATTCTACTAGGAGCCCGTTGCAGCTACGCTTGCAAATAATCTAAATAGTTCGACCCTAGGTTAGATGTTCCCTATTCATTTGACGTGTTTCCCTGTTTCTTTGTCTTTCTTGTACTCTCCGCTCCTCATCTTCACGGGCAATTTTATGAGCGGCCGCATCTCTTTCTCTCTCTTTCCTGCAGTACTCTTCCTTTGATCTCTGGCTCCTCTTCCGTTCTCTGGCAGCTGTAGCTGGGCTAATAGTTCTCCTTGGCATTTTTAAATTTTCTGCGATTTTACAGCAATATATTAGAGCAATTACGTGATTACAATGTCACAGAGCTACTCAGTGCTAGTTTAATATCGCAGTATGTTGAAAGGAGAAAAAAATTTAATTCTACTTTACCTTAGTTCCAATGATTATCGTTGCACCCTTATAGACGAACTCACAAACAGTTGCTTTCCTTCAAGTGTCTATCAACGACTGCTTTTACGTCATTGCAAGCGTTTATTCAGATTATCAATGAAGACAAGATAGCAATAACGCTTTTCTTTCGTCTATTTGAAGGTTTAATTGGCCTTAAATGAATCGGAGGCAACAATGAGAGTCTCCGTGGCAACGTCCGGAATTAGTACGAAAAATCCGCAAAATTTCGAAAAAGAATGCGTATTTCTGAAACATTCGACCGTGTAACGTCTAAACATCGCGAATATAAGATAGTATAGAGCTTTAGCTGTCGAATAGAGCGAAAAAGAAGAAAATCGGTCTATATTTACGCATTTTAATGTGTGAAGGAAAAAAACATTGCACTCTGAAAAATCGAAAATCCCGTGTAAACTTATGGGAAAATATAATTGTCTCCTGGATTCGAACCCGGGACACTTTAGCAAACGAAAATATTTTTATGGGGACCTCATAGCCAGTAGAAACAAAACGCCCTTTACCGACTACCTTTACGACGAACGGCTCTCGAGAAATACGCCCATATAATTACGCGAGGCTTCATACGCACCGACGGACGCAGCTTCACTACGCGCATAATATATAGGACTTCACTACGCACATAATATATAGGACAATGCTGAATATATCACGTAAACTGTATCCGATGAAATTCAGATACATTACATGCCCCTTAAGCATCCCAAATATGTCTCAACTCGCGCTACGTCATTGTATTCTGCGGTGAAAAACGTTGAATGGAAATTTAAAAGAGCCGCATGTGGCTTGCGAGCCGCGGTTTGGCCACCCCTGATCTAGATCGTTTAATATCTTTCCTCCTCAACTCGTCCATATATTTTACATTAATATATACCTCAGTTAATTCTGCAGCGCATAAATCACACTAATGCCGACATTCCAAAGTTTGCCTTAAAGAGGGATAGGGTTGGTTTGCTAATCTCCTTCATCCTCCAATCTTCCAAAGATGTATTAGGTGTCTGCGTTAGGTAAAAGCTTACGCTTTAGGTGCCATAACGCATACGTATCTTGCAAGATCGCTGTGCAGGGGCTGTACAGGGTTACCAGGCGTCCGGATTTCTCCTTTGTCAAAGTTTTTCTCCTGTCTGGCGACGTCCGAGCGGGATTTTAAGTATTGCTCGGGGTTCTAAATATTTGTGTTAAGGCGTGAGGATCGCTATCAGAGTTTTCGAACTATGTGCTCCCTTTTCTGCTACTGAAATGTCACATCTATTATCTAACCACGAAAATGTTAAATCATTTGAAACTTGGGGTAGTTTTATCGCATATTATATTATATGTTGATTAAAAATCAGTTTAGCCGTTTTTACTTTCTCCATGCGTAGTAGTGGGAAGGTATTGTATTCATGAAAAAAATCGACTTCGAGATTTCAACGGAAATACATGTTTTGAGGTCCCTAGAACACGTTTAAACTATTTTCGGAATGATGTCTGTGTCTGTGTGTGTGTATGTTATTGTGGGCGCTCTAACTCAAAATGTACATACCATATCGTTACCAAACTTCATATATAACACTTTAACATGAGCACAAAGAACTGATTAGTTTTTGGACAATAACGAATAAACGAAAGTCGCGGTTTATTCGAAACCCGATTCGGTTTTTGCGATATTTCTTTGTTAAAACATCATTATTGTATATACAATTCTAAACAGAAGTTATAGAGAATGTAATTTCCTACAGTTTTCATTTGAAACAATTTTCTTTAGGAGTTATTTATAAATAACCGGTTTTTCGGTTTCCGTTAAATATCTCCTTAAAAACATCGTTATTGGTAATCTTCGTAAGGACCAAAGTTGTAGAGAATAATATTTCTTCCAAGTTTTGTTTGAAACTAATTTTCATAGAACCATCCATTTCGGATATATTTCGCTTTATCTTAATACCAGTATACAGCGCCAATACCATGTAGCGGTGAATTCTGTATACATTCAAAATATACGTAATTTACGGCAACAAGGACGTGTCTTCTTTTACGATACGAAATAATAATTTTGCCTTATAATGCTATTCATAACAATTGAAATATCTATACCACAAATATGGAGAAAGTCATGTGTCGGCCACATCAGATTTTTAAAATAAAAATTAGAGAATATTTAAAGCATAACATAACATATATTGGGTTTACATCAGCCACTACGACGGTTATATCAGTAAATATTAGTTAAAAATCCATTTTTTTCATTCCCAAGCTCTTCTATAATCCGTGAGGTATAGATTTAAAAAAATCTTCTGATAGAGTACAACACGTCAAAAAAAATTCACGACAAAACAATAATTACGACATAGTTTCGGTGATAAATTCTGTAGCGTTTTATACGCAAATCCCATGAATAACGCTTTTTAAATCTCAATGTATTCATTTTTTGAGTATACTTTTTCTGCTTGTTACATCGATGTTTCTCTTGCTTTGCGAGAAAACTATTACTTTCCATTCTCTCGAGAGATGCAAATATTGTGACTCTTACTTTGATGCAGAGGGAACTAATTACTCTAAGGAAGTAAACAATTCTTTCAGGAAGTCAGACAATCTAAAGAAGATAACAGTTTAGTAAAACTCGGTAAAATTCGTGGAGCCGAAGAGGAAATGACATATCTTTGAAACAATTTCCTTGCAATGTCATTCCACATTTCTCTATTCCCTATCTCTTATCTGTGATAATTAATTTAGAATATTTGAGAGTATGAAACGATAAATACTGCTAACAGTTTTCCTATTTTGTCGCTACCATCGACGCTCTATTTTTTTATATTCGAACTTTGGAGTCATCCTGTTATCTTGGAAACCGTATTCGATACGAAATTCAATAGTTAACTCATTAAAATGAACTGCGTCTAAAGTATTACGAACTATAAACATCGAAATGAAACCCTTCACTATTAGCGAGGGCTTTTTATTTCAATTTGCGCAAAGCGCCAATCCATCCGCTGAGGTTTACTTTGTTTTTTCATTTGCTTCGAAAAACACACTCGGATCACTGTTATCGCGTTCACATAAAAATACACTAAAATGCTTATCTCCCTCCACTCATCAAGTGACGCCCAAATTAACTTCCCCTCGCTCCCTCTCAAACATCCTTTCCTTAAGCTATTAAACCACTGGTTTCGATTTTTGTTTTGCCCCTAAGGCACCAATCTAAGCGTTTTTAAAACAGTCACCTGCCCTATATTATACTTTATAATGAATATTAAACGAAATTTATTGGTAAATCATTATTATTACTATTTAAATCGCTAAAAGATTTGCTTTTCTTACTTAGCGAGAATTGAGATCACGCGACTTCTCGAAATGAAATTTATACCCGACAAAACACGCTCATTAACTAATATATGATTATAATGGGAAATTTGGAAACAGGTGAAAAAATCTGCTATTACCGGTAATCGAACCCGGGTCTTCCGCTTTCTGGGCGGATATTCTACCACTGCACTACTGTAGTAGAGAAATTCACGTTTCAGAACGGGTCATAGGAGAGTTTTTCACCTGTTTCCAAATTTCTCATCTTTACAGCTTATGCCTGTCGCATAAGGATATTCGGATCATTCATTTCATCAACCTATGATTATAAATTGAAATGTTTTCCTATTTCGATATATCTTTTTATAAATTAATACAAAATATCTTAACGTTAGTCAAAGTTTTAACTTCTCAAAATTTCATTCTAAAGTCCTGCATGGAAACTGAAACCCAGAGAGAAATTTATTGCCTTCAATATTTTGTAGTAGCCCTTTGGAAAATCCTCGCCTCGAGTGTGTGTGCGACGGTCGAAAGTCCCCGAAGTACTTTTCTCCGAATGTTTCAATTTGAATTTCACCGCAGGCGGACATTAAAACCATTTCCAATCTCGCGATTGGTAACCGATTCGAAATCGATTGTTTCGCGACGTCAATTAGTCCGTGTTATTTTCACTCTAGCCCAATACTATAGCCTCAAATATTTAATTCTCTTTGAAATTAATGCTCTGACGAAGGTTAAATTGGACAAGAAATGCTCCAGACTCCATCTAACATACTTACTTTTGCATTGGATTATGCCAAAATATCCGAGATACTTACACGCTTTTGTCCCGTTTCCATTCGCTATCCTACCCGGATGTTTCTCTTGAATATTTATAACGATTTAATTAAACGTAAAATAGTGGCATATAAACAATTTTTAAAAATTTCCTTCACAGAATTTTTTATATCAAAATATATCGCTTTTTTGGTGTTCCAAATATATTTTTATCACATTTAACCTACGAAAAACGCCGTAAATTCAAATGTCGGTAAATTTTATAATTCATGTATTTCATTACTATTATATTACTCCATGCCGTAAATATGGTCACTTGAAAATTGGAATGTGAATAAACGGAGAATTTTAGTTGGAAACACAATTAGCACCGCAGAAATATGTTTCACGGCGTGCCTGCTACCGTTTATTTAAAACAAAAAAAATATTCTGTTTTTGACGCAATCCTTCTTCTCTCCGTCCACCTCAACGCGCCCATTTTTATGCGACCGCCTCTTTTTTTTGCTTTTCTTTTGACCTCGCTCCTTAAAGATTCCTCCTGTTTACACTCTGCTTCCATCTCACGTTGCCCTCCTTCCCCCCTCCACCCCCTCCCCTCATTCCCCCCTCCCTCCCCCTCTCTCTCTTTCTCCCTCTGTTAACCTTCTCTCTCTTTCTCTCTTCCTTTTATGTCGCCACCTCACGTCTTTCTCCCCTTTTCCCTGTCCTTCCCCCCTTCCAACCATCCCTTCGAATCAAACCTCTCCTCCATTTTATGTCCCTTCGACCCCCTGTTTCTCTCACCACCCCCATGCTCCTCTCTCTCTCTCTTTCAATACTCCTATTCTCTCTGTATCCCTCCATATCTCTCTCTCTCTTCCCCTCTATCCTCTATCTCTCCTCTCTCTCTCTTTTCCTTCACATTCTCTCTCTCCTTTCACTTACCTTTTCGGTCATCGCATTTCATTCCGCCCCGACTGAATTTCTCGATCGTCCTACGTGCTTCTCTTAAGTCGCCTTCATTCCGCTTCTCTCTCGGATCGTGAGCGGGACCGAGGATTAGACCCTTCCAATTCGATTGCACTGGGACCCGCCTTAGTTCCTTTCCTGATCCGGTTGCGAGATTTATCCCTCCCTCGGGACGATTAATAAACTTCAATTTAACCTTATTGTTGCGTTTCCTGTTCGAAAAGGGCGCCTTTGTATTTTGATCTGTTTTTCAATTTCGACCGTTTCCGTCTGTCGATCGATTTTTTAAATGTTTTTTTTGCATAACGTGTGAGTTCAGTACTTAATTTTCCTTTAAACGCATATATATTTAATATCTAGAGATACTTTAGGTCCCACTAAATTCTTAATTGATAATAAATTATTACATTATTTAAGGTGTAATAAATTGTGATAAATCTCATTTTAGTCCCTTTACCATTATTTCAATAGCGTAATTTTCCGTCAAAAATAACGGGTATGCATGAATTATCTATTAAGTTAAAATTAAATTTTAAATAAAAACTTAACGAAACCAACTTTTATACGCACTAAAAAGAGAAGAAAAAAACAAATATCAAAGTCAAATAATTTAACGCTACAAAAATTTTTGGGTTAGCGAGAATTTGCGTGCCAAAGAAACGTCAATGAAGATTTATCTGATATTGTATATGTCCAAAATGTTCCTAAATATTTTCTGGAACATTCAATTTTGTGAATTTTAGATTTATGTTTTACGTTTTATTATAGACAGAACACGATTTCATTAATATAAATTTATATAAATTGGTAGAGGGGTGATTAGCCTGTCTAACTCCTAGGATTGTTAAGCTCATTGTAAAGGACGTAAAGTGTTGTTTGTGAACTTGTGAAAAATAAACAAATGTTTTTAACCAAAGATTAAAAACTTACTGAAATGTTCCCAAGGACCTTCAATAAATCAGTAATTTTGATTTCTACGCCTAACTTCATTGGCACGATATCATTGAATTATTGAATATTTATGTATTTTCGTCAAAAATTTATTGTTTAAACTTAAAAACAGAGTCAACATGTGGGAGTAACGTTAAATGGAAAATTGTAGTGTTAATAACTAAAGCAGTAAGGGAAGAAATCATTTTACATATTAAATTGCTTTATTTAGAAAATTCTATGACACTACTTATAAAGTTTCAGAAATAATTTCTTACTAATCTGGAGTTAGAGTCATTTGTGTGCACTCACGCATAAAATTTTAATTTCCATTTTTTCAAATTGGTAATTTCTTATGTTCGCCGATCAAAGTATTTGCATCTAATAAAAATAAATTGCGATGCCCTGATTGAAATTTAGCCAATAATGGAGAATCATAGACACAAACTGGCTTTTACTATGACAGATGTGCAGTAGAAACATTTTGTAAAATGACTAATTTCTAAAATTAATGAAATTTTAAACTTATGCATTCGTAATGCTCAAATATCACATTCCTAATGGTTATTCTCTCATAGTAAAACAATTAATCTGATAAAACCTAATATTAAAAGATTATAATTTGTCAAACATTTGCCCTGGTGATTGATCAATGCTGAGTATCGATAGAGTATTATTTTGATGAACGTTATATAAAAAATGTAATTCGTTTAAAAATAACATTTTTTCGATAAGATTATTTTTTTAGTGACTGATTTATGTTTATAAAATGCAACAGTGAAACTAACACTCAGAAAGTGTCGCAACTGCATTCGTTTGTGGAATAAATCAGGAAAATGAAAAGGCACCATAGATCATGGATTTTATAAAAGTAATAAATAAAATAACTTCAAAAAATTTACCAGCAAATATATTCAGGGAAAACATGGCGGAGGCTTATCTGTTAAACATCGCTTTTCCATTCATATCAAAATTTTGAATTTGATAAGGCTGCATGATCTTTTGAAAAACGGTTGTCAATATATATTTGTTGAACAGTGTCAAATGTTCAAGAAATTATAAAACCGTCAGAAATAATTTCATCGTGATGTTAAGTCATCGAAGATGATATTAATTGTTCAGAAAGAATGAATATTAACGATGTCTTCAGGATTATACGAATCTAATTTGAAAATAATAAACTGTAAAAAACTATAAACAGAGGCGTTTCCTGATATAAAATGTCTGAAAACGCACCAAGATAAATTTATGTTAACCCTTGATGAAATGATCCCTGTCAGAAGGATTAGCTTGGAGTCAAAGCGGAGAGTATCTCTGCGAAGGACAGTGGAAGAGGATAGAGAAAGAGAGAGAGGGGGGTCAGGAAAGGGAGGTGCGAGCGAGGGAGGGAGAAAGGGCGATGAGGGAGAGGGTGGGAGAGAGAGAGAGAGAAACGGAGTAAGAGAGAATCAAGGAGCGGAGGAAGAAAGAGACGAGAAACGAATGGAGCGATTGAAATTCGTCACCTCGTAAACACCATGTGTGCATCATGGCGATAAAAATGGCACGGGATGAGCACGAGGAGGATGCGATATTACAGAAAGAGAAGCGGGAATCGCAGGAAAAATAACAAAAGAGAGGGAAAAGGCGGAGCTAGGCTGTATCATTCGACCGCGACAGGGCTCCTTTGCCGAATCGATATCGAACGTGAGTGTAAGGCAGGGAAAGTGGGAGGGGTGGGATTTAGGTGGGAAGGGCGTTGCAGTGGAGGGCTTCACCCTGTTTGTGCCTGACTCCGGAACGCCCAGAGGTAAACAAGCCGTCGGGAGACCTTAACAAAACAGGGCGATGGCAGCGCCGCTGTCAATCCCTCTTGGAGCTCCCTTTCCTCGTGCCCATTGCTTCGCTTCTATTCGTTTGCCACTCTTGTCCTGGGCGCGACCGCCGCCGTGGCCACCTATGGCTCTGATTCGAAAGGGTGCTCCACACTCGAGAGTCAACCTAAAAACTAGGCGCTGTTTATTTTTACGAAGTCTGGCTCTGTGGAGACTTCCATCTTTCGTTACGCCTCATAAAATATCTTTCGGTAGTGAATCGCGGTGCGTGGTTATTTCTCTCGTTATTGTCAGTGTTTTGGTTCTCAATCTGTCTCTGCTGATGCAGTAAAAAGAAAAATAGTTTTAAAATTAGATTTCAGCAATAAAACAGCATGGAAATTTTTGTTCTGAATCTTTTTCGTTCAAATATTAAAGATTTTCTTATAAACATCTCACCAAGGAAGAGAAAGTAACATTTACAAAGAACGTAAGTAACTCTTAAGCATATTTAAAATTTTATAATGATGTTTATAAATAAGAAGTTCGTAGTTAGGCTTTGCCGCCAACAGAGAGTTTCTGATTTTCGAGGAGATAATTCCTTTTGAGCAGCACACAATATGTGTGTTTGTGTGTGGTATTTCTGCCTAATCAGCCTAATGTGAAATTATAATAATGTATTTCTAGGTGTGTATGTTTATAATATTTGCAGTGAGTTCTGATAAACGTTATTAGACAATCAGCCGGAGTGTTCAAAACTACTAGTACAGCACAGCAAAGCAAAAAGACTACATACCCCGGCTATCATTTAAACCTGTAAAACGCAGAAAGAAAACAATCTTATGTGTGTTTGTCTAAAAAAATACCTAGGAATCAACATATCAATAGTTGTAATTTTCATAAAAAATGAAAATAAATTGAAGTAACAAAGCGAAACTCGGCTTAAAGAGATATATTATAGATATAACCCTTCACTCTTAACCTTTGCGAAAACGATTTGTCGAAACGTCACTGCGGGATTAAATACGCCCCATATCAGTAAAAATTGAGAATTCTTAAAAATAAAATCATCTCAGCATGTAAAAAATACAGGCGCAAATGTAAAGCATCAAAAACCATTGAGGTCACTGTTTATATATTTTATAGAAAAAATAATTAGAATAATGCAAAAATTACATTTTTATTAATAACTTTTATATTGCTAATTTCTTTATATTCATTAACTTAATTTAATTTACATTAGATTAGGTTACATTATTTACGGTATATACATTGATGAAGCTCGAAGTCTATCTAGTCTTGCCAAACACTTTGTTTACTTATATTATCTCACATGAGTTTGTTTCTCTCTAGTTCCGAGATCTTTGTTCCATCAAGAGATCTCACTCTGGAAAGCGTGACATAGACTTGACCACAGTGAATTAAATATGAAACTTATAAGGTAGAACATCTTATTTCCATATTTACTTAGACTTATATTTGCTATAAGTCACCCACGGGTTAAAGAAGGCGGGGGTTAAAATGAAAGAAAAGTTCAAAATAACCGCAGAACATATTGTTTACGTGGCTATAAATAATTACCCTGTTTAAATTGCACCATTTTATTGAAAACATATTTAGTTACACCCATTATAAGCAATGAAACTGTGGGATTTACCTAAGAAGGAAGAAGTAGCCGTTTCTTTCCTGCAGGAACGTGTAATTCTACCGAGAGAACGAAAATAGGGGTACCCCTGATTGACTTACGTGATACAGTTATGCGATTTTCTTATTATTTTTTAGTCTTTTATATCAAATTTACTGAAAATCCGTTCTGTAGAAGCCGAGAACGAACATGCGGACGGACGGACAGACCGAATGTAATAGGCGCTCATGCAGTAAGCGAAACGCACTTAAAAACGAGCTGTCGTTCTCGATTTATATTCAACTTTTTTGTTATAAAAGCAAACAAAATAGTTGGGTTGCTACTGACAAAATAATACGAAAGTAGTAATAGCAGTATTGAAGCCTGTGCGGACCGTGATACCGCGTTCATATCTTAGCTTTGGTTGTGGTTGCATAACTTCACGGCTGTCACGAAACTATAAGGTCGCCCAGTGTAGGGTGATCATATTCACATAAGGGAAAAACGGGTCATTTACCGGAATTTATTGGAAAAAACGGGACAAAAGGGAGCAATTTTTAGCAAATTTGCTTTATCATGGTGAACGTTTCTAAACTTAAAAATGCATAATTTGAATGTTTTTTTCCAATTCTGTGCACAGGAAAAACATCGAATCGTAATAATATATGTTTGCAATGTATGCTCAACATCTTTAGTGACCATAATCCAAAGAGATAATAACTGGTAATTTTCCATGTTCCATAAGACAAGAAATAGGACCGGGCATTTTAAAATAACATTAGACATTTTTCGGTAAAGCATTACCATTTCCTGCCATAATGAGCCATGTTTTCTTCATTTCAGCATCTTTCGGGAAGGAATGCAGTGAAATGTCTTCTCCTTATAATTAGAACACTGTGGCACGCTACAAACCTTTTTCGAAATATTTTCTCTTTGGTGAAGCACATTTGAGCAAAACATGTTTATTGGGATGATATGGAGCTAATTTACTCAACCCAACCCTAAACTCGGACAAATATGATCACAATTAAGGCAACGGGCTACACAACAAACATTTCTATCAGAGAGATCTAGAACGGGGCCCTACTTTCACCGCCATGACACACAGCGACAGTGATGCCGCCATCGGCACTTGGATCCTCGAATAACCCTTGACTGTAAGTCCTTAATATCAAATTTCATGAAAATCCGTTCGGTAGAAGCCGAGAACGAACATACGGACAGACGGATAGATGGACAGACAGAAAGACGGACGGACAGACCGACGATAATAGGCGCACACGCTGGAAGCGAAACGCGCCTAAATATCGGTGCAATTTCTCAATGCATGGTTTGGAGATCCATTTTGCTTTATCATTTTCCATTTGTTTACGTTTGTCATTTTCGGAAACTTCAATTCCCAAATTAAGCAAAATTGATTTTTGTAGTTGTTTCCATGATAGTACCTTTTCTAAGAGCATCCAATCAAATGTTTTGTATTTGTTCAATGGTTTACGCCAATCTTTTGAATAAGCTATAATTGATTGATAGCAGTCTTTAACTTCATTAGTAAATAAAATTTTCTGTCGTTCGGACATAATTTTTCTAAAATATTTCTTTTACGCTAGACGGAATGAAATTTTCGTCTAATCTTTCTTGATTTAAACTAATCGTTTTTTCTACATATTTTATGACTTCAATTACAGATATTTTTTCTTTTTCAATGATCTTAATTTGTTTATGAATAAAACTAAACATAGAATAAGCAAAATGTAAATAACACTCACTTAAAGGTTCATTGAAAAAAATCTATAAAAATATTTGGGGGCCTTGTCTGACCTTTTGTAGTATTTGTCCCCCAGGCTCTATTCTAGCTTTCATCTTACTTAGTGAATGCTTTTTAATAGAACTATTAAACTAAATATATTATTTTTGCTGGATCTGATATTTGTTAATTACTTAGATTTAATAACTTTCACGCAAAACGAAAGCTTGTAAACCCATAACGGATCTGCCTTTGGCTACATTTACCCACCCAATCACCGGCCAATGATGAGGGATAGCTTCCTCAACATTTCTCCCTTTCTTAATGAAACTCCATTCTTTCTCATATTCTACTTTATAATTGCATCGTCTTTTTGCCATTATATACAAAAACAAATGATTGAAAAATTACAAAGAGAAATAACGAAAGCATATTAAAAACCATTCTGAATATAATGAGAAAGGCATGCAAGATGAATAACACACGCAATGTATAATCTAAATTAATGATAAATGAACTAATATGGCGAAAATTATCGAGGAATAGTAGAATTTTTTTAACCTTTCAAAAAGAGCTGCTGAGCTATATTGCGAGTTTCACACTACCGTTAAAATGATGAAATACAAAGCGGAATAAATTTAGTTAGTCGTGTTCGAAAACAATCTTTACCAAGCCATCCAAAGCATACCTTTAATTCGAAGAGATAACAATGTCAACCGACAGATTGTTAAATTCCACGTCGCATACACTATAGGAGGTTCCTCTATTACTTACTTACGCAAGTATACTATATACTTTTAATGCTTTGTACGTAATATATTATTACGTAAAAGGCATCGACCAGAAATAAAAATACTTGAAAATTTTAGTCTTACGAAAGTGCGTCTATTTTACTCGCTTCATATAGAAGAGGGCGCGAATATAGTAGAATTTCTGCTATTAACTATAAGTAACACTTTTTATAGCTTCTTAATAATCGATTCTTTGGGATATATTAAAAATACGGGACATTTAGCCATCCCGGCAAAATTTTTCGGGACACCGGGACAAAGTGTGAAATACGGGACATGTCAATTAAAAACGGGACGTCTGGTCACAATAGCACAGTGCCCTCTCAAAGCTGGTTCCAGGAAACGTAATTAAAATTCTGGATGTATTATTATTTTAAAGCTACTCTTCATGTTTACAACCATAAATATTAAATGATTCACTTTTAATGCCCACCAAAGTGAGATATTGAACTATTTACTTATTTATTTAAAGTAGTTAAATATATTTATATTGGACATTCAAACAAAATAACACAATAAAGTAAATTTTTAATCCTTGAAACATTAAAAATAGCTATATCTGAAAATATAAATCAGATAGGAACTTGAAACTCTTTCTGATTGAAGTCTGATGGTATTATATATATACATATATATATATATATTATAATCTTCTATATATATGTGTGCGTGTGTAAATATAAATGCGCGCTATATAGGATGAACACAGCCAAAGCTGCGTATATTTTATGTCCAATATTTTACAAGATTAAACTGTGCTTTGTTTAGATCAGTGGCTCCCAATCTTTTTGACATGACACACCCCTTTCGCTTTTCACTAAATCCTCAGCCCACCACACCCCCCTCCCCCAATTATTATAATACTGGGTTATCCCGGACCCCTTTTGAAAAATGTTTTGTGTGATAACTCTTTCCCGGGAAAACATTAAAACAAAGAAAATGAGAAATTGTCAAAAAAAACTTTTTATTTAACCGAGGATATTGGCGAACCTTCGGCTCGCTTTGTATTTAGAATATAATGCATTTCATATCGGGTGTAACCGTCACCGGGCTCTATCGCGCCCATCCGCCTCTCTGGAACGAATCTATCCGTCATCATTGGCCGGTGATCTGGTGGGTAAATTTCGCCACAGGCAGATCAGTCATGGGTTTGCAAGCTTTCGGTTTGCTTTAAAGGGTTATCTCAAAAAATTGTTTTTCAAAAGGGGCTCGGGATAACCCAGTTGTACCGAAATTTCATTACTGTCGAGAAAATCTCGAATTTTATGTCGATTCCATTCATTTTTGAAATTGAGGTGAAAAATATCACACTCATACTCAACCTTAAGTTTCGATACAGGAAGATCGACAAATTAATTCGCTAGATTTGTAATTTCTAACGTTCCGTGCGTGTCGACATTGTATTAATTTACTAGGAGGCTCCGCCCCCTGCGGGCCTCACTTTGCTTTATATATCTTTCATGTCGGCTCTGATTCTATAGGATGTAATCTATTTAAATTAATAATTCTGATTGTAGATTAATAGGTACGTAAAAAATTGCAATACGTGGTGCATCGAAAAAACGTTAATAAACACAAAAATATTCAATATAATGATTTTACTTACGAAATAGTTAACGTTTAAGCAATAAAATGAGGACTAAAGATTCAAATCTTTATATGTATAATAACTGTTTACGTTTCTATGTATAAAGATTGACGATATTTTCGAAGCTTAAACAAAAGCGCGAAGCGAATATCGCTATTCTTTCGTCAATTTGAAGGCTTAATCGACGCTAATTGAATCGGAGGCAATAATGAGAGTCGCCTTGGTTCGAAAAATTCACAAAATTTCATATTTACGTAGTATTTTGATGAATGAAAGAAAAAACATTGCACAAGCCGATAGAAAATGTTCGCCTACGACGATTTACGGTGTTATAATTAAATAATAAATTGCTTTTAAGAAAAGCGAATCTAATTATATCATATGTCCTCTGTGCGGCGTGAGATAATGAGCAGCAAAAGTTCTATTGATTTTTTGCAATATTTATAATTTCCGCATTTTTATCTCGTTTAAAAAATGCGCTTATATATTTTCACCTTGACGTCTCCCTGTGCTAAAATTAAAACTGTGAGGAAACCGTGAACTTTCAGGGTAGATTTCTGTAGTGCTGCTGTATGCTTTTATTTCAATTTTAAAAAATGCACGAGGTCGGACTGAAGACCGAAAATTTTGTTTTTTTTTAATTTCCAAAAGTATAAAAGATTGAAAGTTAAAATTTGATAGTAAATTTTCACATTAATATTACTTATTCTTAAGAAGTATGATAAAAATCCAACCAGAAAGTCGTAATTTTTTATGAACTTCTTACACGGTTTTATTAATTAATGTCAACGTAAACAATATCTTTTGCAAATTGATACATTCGTTTAATTTCCATTCAAGTGATCACAGAGTATGGCAAGTGAAAGTAATGAATTATCTACGACGGTGAAATTTGTCTTTCTTGCGAAACCAGCGCTTTGTAAGTGGATAATTTAAAGCTAGGGAATGAACTTTAACTTAAATATTACGTCAGAATTACTCAAGCGAGGAATGTTTTGATTAATTTTCGGTTGTTTTTCTCATATCTCAGAAGGAATAAAGGATGAATAATCGAAAACTTGTGTATATTTCCACATTGATGACATTTATTCTTGAAAAGTTTGATATTTGAATTATTTACAGAGGCGGAGAATAAATAAAACATTGATTGCGTTTTTGACTTTAACGTAATCAGTTATTAAAAAAGTATATTTTTATGTAACATCATGTTTATGCAGACTGATGATGCGTAATAAAACGCTAGTTTAGCTATTAAGTCTATCTCATTTGAAATTTAACCTCACCTTCACATGGCACCCCTTTAATAAACAAACGAGGCTTCATTGATCGAATATGTATCGGCATAACCACAAAAATAAAAATGACGCACTAATTTTATGCGTGTTCATCGATAAAACTCTACTTATATCTGCGGCGCATTCAGGAGTGGGGGTAACCAGGCATTTGTCACCCCCCAAAGACAGAGCCTCTATATCGCAAAAATTGAACTTTTTGTAATATTCCGCTGAGAATATTGATGATCGAACAGGTACAAATTAAAAATTATATGTTTATTAATTAAAATGTCCTTTTACACAGTTAAAATGATAGATATTAAATAACAAGGAATACCATACTAATGTTTGAGGGTTTTGCCTCCCCCCTCTCCCAAAGTAAATTTTTGGGTTTGCCACTGACATATGTAGGCTTGGTAGGATTCGTTTATTTTTTTTATTAAATCGACGTGTATTTTCCCAGGAGATTTTTGATGAATATCGACGTTTAAAATTACTACATATACATGGCTGGCAGTTTTCGGACTCTCAATTAGATAAATTAAATTTAACGTTTTCTGTGAAATTCTACGTAAAATATAAGTACGTTCATTTTACAATACTTTATTTATTAAAATTTTTATATGAAGTTAAATCTACCCAACTGATATTTAATATCTAATTAATATATCGTGTTCTTCATAAATTTTATTTCTGCATTTCCACTCTTCTACATTTTTTTAATGATCACATTAAAGAAAAAACTCAGTAACGAATTGACTAAATATATTGATATTACTTTTATATTTTACTTACTTGAAAAAGTTATACATTTAATATTAAAAATTCTAATTTATCTAAAAACGTGATTTAAAGCATGAATGGCCAATAACATAATCTGATGCTGGTATCAGCAGAGGGCTATGCATGTCTGAAAAGAAAATTCTCACACTATAACAAGAGAATAATTAATATATATTGACAAAATTACGACTAACTCACCTCTTCACCTTCAGAGTTACTCGATGTGCCACAATCTATTAATTCCTGGTTAAATTGATCTTCATGGTCTAAACTAAATCCTTTGTCAAATATTTGTTGAAATAGGGTACATTCAGCTTACCCAGGTTTTTATAAGAAGGGCGCATTCGTCTTTTATCTTGAACATTGCGAAATAAACTATAAGAGCGTTCAATACCCACAGATGTTACTGGAATTGCAAGTGTGCTGAGTGCAAGTATACTCAGTTCTGGTGGTCTCTGTTTTTCGCTTTTCCAGTACTTGATAGTTGATATTTCAGTATTCATGAGAACATCTTGAAGCATATATGAATTAAAATCCATTTTTATTTCATTTATATCACAATTTAAATGCTTTTATTAGTATCTTGTAAGAGTCAAAATCTATTGAAATTTGTGATTTCAGAAAAGGATCAAACACTCCGCGGTGATAGAAAAAACCTTCGTCTCCGTATAGGTGTCCTGGAACGTTATTATTCGTTGATGCTTCAAATTTGTTCCTTAGTTTCTCACAAAATGTATGCATTTCTTTCTTCATCCTGTTGCGGTCTACTGCAGCCATCGTCTTCAAATAAAATTCAGTATCAGACATACTTCCTATCACCTCCATGGAATGAAGTAAATCCTTCTTAACTAAATCATAGACTTTGCGGATGAGTGGCGCACAAGAGGAAAGAGTTCTTTGAATTTCATGAATCTTTTCCAGAACATATACTACAAAGCAAAGTTCCACGTAAATTTCCCTCTGTGTTCTTTTAACTTTTATTAATCGTTTCAATTTCTCTTTTTCTTGACGAATGATTTGTTTCACTTGAGTCAGATTTGACAAAATCAACGATATTTTCCCAACTGCTCTTCATATATTTCGCAGCTTCATATCACGTAAAGCACCTCGTTGGAACTACTGTTGGTGGCGTTCGAAGATCCTTCATATGAACTCCATTCCCCCGGCAAATATTGAAATATAGCCTTTTTTGTTTATTGGCGGATTTAAATATTGCAGGAAAGTGAATTACCAAGTTATTTGTCTAAAATTCTTCATATTTGACAGCAAAATCAATCGCAACGTGTATAAGATGGGATACACAAGAAATATGCAACACGTTGGGGTGTACTTTTCTTACATCTGAAGCAAAACGTCTCATGTAAGCTGCAGAATCGCTGTTTGTAGAAACATAGTTATGCCAGAGAATTTTATGTTCGTCTAAGAGGGCTTGTAGAAGAAGAAATAGAACTGAAGCATTGCATTGCGTTAATACTACTGATTTCAGAAGCAAAATTTCCACATTTTGAGATTTACTACAATAGTATGATGCCTTGATATTTACAGCTGGTTGCCCTCCAATCTCAGGGCTTTCATCCACAATTAAAGAAAAGGCGCTGTTTTGCATGCGACTAATTATTTCATTTCGATGATGGTCAAATACTTCAAGTAAGCATTTTCGAGCTAGCTGTTGCTGTTCAAGACAAGATCTCAGGTGCATATTTTTGTAACAGATCAAACAAGAAGCTTTCCTTTCGTACAGAATTAAACGGAATGCCTTCAAAGCATATGGCACGAACTAAATCGTGCGGAAAATCAGCAGCAAGGCTTGCTTCTTCTCGACTGCGTTTGAAACATTCCTCGATCGTATTCTGTGTGTCTTTGCTTTGATCACGTAGCTTAACATGCTTTGATGAACTTAAGTGCTCATTAATCCTGTTGGACTTTACGATTATTTCTACACAACAATATATTCACCTCAGCATTTTTGTATTTTGACCTCTAGCATTTTTTATGCTCTTTAGTTCTAGATCATCAAATCCTGTACAATACTCCACTGTTTTTATTTTACGGCCCATGTTATAAACTGAAAGTAAATTTTATATGAAAATTTTCATGCACATAAAATCTTGATTTACCCTTATTTCAATGTAAAATATTTGAATAAAGATTCATAGTGAGCCGTGGAGAGCCAATAAATTACACGTGATTGTGCGACTTATGCACAGCGTACAATCAAATATTTGGTGCTTTGGTGACATCATTTCATGAGTGTTATATAAGAATATTTTGAATTAACATCAGAACGCCCAATACTGCCAATTTGACGATTTTCAAATTTTGCGTCGCTGCTGTTTCGGCATTTTTCAATGAAAGACTGTGCCCCGCTATGACTTCTCGTCATTTTATCTCGAATATTCCTTGAAAAAAATGTACCCCCCCCTCCCCAAGAGCACTTGTTAATGAGAAAAAAAGGTATTTACCTAGAACGCCCGGAGCCGTCAATTTGATGGCCATACTTTTTTTTTACCATTTCCATTTCCAAGAATTCTTTAAAATGGTGATATCACACTCACAATTTATCAGGGCAAGGCCAATAAGAATGTATTGCTGCTCAGTTCCCTTCACTCAAGCGTCAGCATTGGCAAAAACGACAAGAAAACTCCTGAGACAGTAGATATAATTGATCAGATGACTAGGCTCGTACTCTGTGAAAGCTGGTTCCCGACGATGGCCAGTACATACATTCTAAAACATCCTGGACCTTGCAGGGGTAAATGAAAGGGTCATATACAGGAAAGTCACTGGACGACGAATTTCCAGGAGGACCTTTCTTCAGAACGTGGCGAAGAGCTTCGTTTCGAATACATGGAGAAACGACGATCTAATGTGCCGAGACCTGATGTCCCAGAAACAGCAGAAAGTGAGGCACGTAGGCAGTGTCAGGTTCGAAAGAACTGCAAGAAAAACAGAACAATCTACTCTTGCAATGGATCCAAAAAACTAGTATTTGGCAAGTGTAGCGGAAAGGTGTGGAATTTATGATGCGTTGAATGTTTGGATATGTCACATCCGCAAGTATAACATGTAACAGAAATGCAGAGTTAAAAAATTGATTTGAGATAATTAGTCAGTCATCAGTAAAGTCCTCCTCCTAATAATTATTAATACTAATTTTTTAAAACATCGAATTTTATATGGTTTTGCATGAGACACACTTCCAGACATTTTTTATGGCATACTTATGTCATATTTTTCTAGATTTTAAAGTATTTATATATTAACTATTTCTTACCTGTTTTAACTTCCATGCCCATGATTTTTGAACTAAATATAATCTTCTTTATATTTTTCAAGATCTTGCACTCTGTTTGCATTATATGTCAAACATTTACACGATTTATTAAGGTTTTTTAATATACTTTTGTTTATTGTACCCAAAATTTGATGTTCCAATAAAGTTCACTTTTAGACAAATAACACACGTCTGCACTTTATTTTTGTTCTTACATGCCAAATGAAAGTAAAGAGTGCATAGCCGTCAAATTGACGGCCGCGGGCGTTCTAAGGGGGTATACCAAGTCCAGGCGTTCTAGTGTTAAAAGCTTACCTTTTTAATTGACAAATAATAGTTGGTGCAGGAAAAACTTCGTTGTGTAAATACGAAACAATATGTCTCGTTGTTATATTTTTCACTCTTTTCCTTCCAAATTTTTCTAAACGACAACCAACCTAAACGAGAAAACATGTATGTACATATTAATAGTTAATTCACGCCTTTTACTGAACCTTGATGATTAAACCAAATTAGCACCTTGCATATTGAACTCGAGAATATTTTTACTGTTTTACCGCACTGAATCTCAAATATCGTAAGCTAGTGCATATTCGAGTTCGCCCCAAAGGCTTTTAGACATAGGTTAATGCCAATTAAAGACGAATTAAGGCAAACACATCAATGATATAATTAACACAATATTATAGCCGTCAAAAAAGAACTCTCCGTTACTTCACTTTGTATCATTTGGTATTTTTCGTCACTGTACTAAATATTCTCTGTATTTAACATAAAATATGCATAGAGAAAAATTAGACTTAATTAATCATCAGTCGATCAAAAGTCTTGCCTCAACTCCTGATTAAAATGTTATTCCAATCGGCGAAACATTTTACTACAAATAGCAAACACATATTAATCCTTAATACCTCTTCAATTTTAAGTAGCGGTTGCTAATTCATGTGCAACTTTTTAAACCTGCATCAAAGAATGAAGGGGCCAAAAACCACGAGAGCAGAACGATGCTCTCTGGGTAACTGATAGAGAAAAACTGCCAAAAGTTCGGTTTCAGTTCATTCGGAGGAACCCCGGATCAAGCACGTCCAGAAACGAATTCCAGGAATTTGATCCTTTAATATTACAAAATACGACGTATATCGACGTTTTCCGATTGAAATCGAATCCTACCAAAGCCTACTTACATTTAATATTTTCTCGTGAAACTCTGTGGCATCCGTGCCTTGGGTCTGCGATTTTTGCCGTTTTGACGTAGAACTCCAGAAGTTCCAAATGTGTGCCTAAGTGTGGGGCCAAACCTTTCCCTCGGCCACATACGTAAAACTTACCATGCCGGCTTTGTGTAATATAGTAACAACAACATTTGGTTGAGGACAACACGCATTGCGTAATATCCATTCCCGTCTCATTCAGCTCTCTTCTCATCCAATTACATAATCCATCTCAACCTTGCTACCGGAAGCCATAGCAAGTTTCGAGCCCTTCCAGGCATCTTCCATATCTCCTGCGAATCTAAATTCCATTCCCCGGCTTAAAGGGTTTCACGGCCACGACCACCAGGTTTTCCATTTGGAGAGCGTCTGAATTCCCATCTTGAGCCCCCCCCACCTCTGTCCCCCACCTCTCTAACCCAATCCCTCCGTGTCCTCCACCTACCTCCGCCAAATCCTCCTCTATCCCTCAATCTCCTTCACTCTGTAGCCAACAAAGGGACTGGTGCGCTCGAAATAGCCGCACTCGAGAGCAGTCAACGATATTTATATTTACATCCGTAGATATAGTTGGTTAATCTCGTAATGCGCTTCACTTTAAACGGTTAAACTCTTAATATCGTAGTCGTGTTCTGCGCTTATATCATACACGACGTTTCTCGTGGAAAAATCGCCGTATTTTGGAAATCAATCTGTTCCTGTTATTATGAACGTGAAATTAAAGTAATTTATTAAATGTTTTATATTTAATTTTTTGGCATTAATGGCCTCCAAGGACAGAAAAATGGACCATATAGGAAAAATGATTTAATTTAGGAAATTAAACCTTAATAAGTTAATATTTTAATTCCAAATTTATGATAAATATAATTTAAATTCGTGATATAGCCATCATGGATAGCGACTCGGTTTGCAATTCTGTTTGATTAAATTGGATTTTGCCATAATGATTATAAAGTGAAAAAATTCACTATGTTGAAAAATACGATCCTGTAGACCAGCGTTTCCCAACCTTTTAAGAGTTGCGGCACCCTTAAGTGACTTTTCAGAATTTGGCGGCACCCTTTCCTATACACCTTCATTAATAATCGTGGTGAAGTTGAACCTCTAACCCCAATCTCCATATCTCCTTTCATTTCGAAGTGCCTTTCCGACGAAATGAAGGTCGACTTAACTCTGGTTTGCATTTTAGAAAGCCGACGATGCAAAATGAGGTTAAAAATAGAAAAACAGAATATTTTTTGCGGCACCCTTCAGAACACTTCACGGCACCCAGGTTGGGAAACACTGCTGTAGACATAAGAGTTTATCTTCATGAATTACATGCCTAAGTGCTGACGATTAAGATTACAAGTGTTTGTAAGCCGAAAAATATTGGACTGATTTACAGTCGATTTTTAAATTGTCAGTCAATTCAAATTAATTAAAATATTCGAAATTTTTTTTCAGCTATTGCAATTGGAGGAATATTATATAAATAGGAATCGTATTCTCTTTGCACTTGGATTGTGCAAATATCCTAATTATATTGGTAATAAATTCTGTAGATGTGATTTCGACGTATTTTCTGAAAAAGTTACTCTTCAAACTGTTACTCTTCATTTAGATTATTTTAGCTTTTATTTTGACGTCTGTAAGGAGTCTTTTCATTCCTGAAAGTCTCTTTCGGGTGTTCTCTCGCTCGATCGACATGTTATAATTAGGGTGTGAATTTTTCGGGTTGAAAAAAAAGTCCCTTCGGAGGGTAAATGTCGGGTTTTATTATTTTTACTTGCTTTCGGGTTAAAATGTTTTTAAAAAAGTTCAATCTGGGGTAATTTTCGGATTTTATTATTTTCTAATTCGGGTAAAATGAGTTTTAAAGAAAAATCTTGTTTACAAATTTAAATGTTTTATTTAGAATTTATTTTTACGATTCACATAATAATAATACTTTATTCATCATAATACAGCAAACACTGCAGTGGATGCCGTCAAATGAAATTACATTACATTAACATTTGCATAGCTAATGTTTCATCAGTAATATTGCTCCTTTCCGGAGTTTGCAAATGACGTAAATGGCTAAATGAACGTTCAACATCACAGCTTCCTGTGAGCATACATAGTATTGTTAAGGCAAACTTGCTCCAGCATCAACCCAAAACCTGATAATAACTAAATCTTTGTTCAAAGGTGTTGGCTCTAATAAATAGGCAGTTAGTTCGCATTTGATCTGCTGATGCACATCTTCGTATGTGCCCAAAAATTCTACGTTAGCACTAGTATCTGGGTCATGCGTAGATTAATTAAAAGGATCTAACTAATACGGATGCCATTTCCCAAAAGGAATAAATAGTTTACAAAGAGAATAAACAGACTGATAACGTGAGTCTCAGACTGCACTCAAGCGCACTCACTCACGAGTGCCAGAATAGAAACCCTTAGTCCAAAACTCAAAAATTTGTGTGTTAATAGAATAATAATAATTTCGGGTTTTTTCGGGTTTTACCATAATTAGAAACAAGTTAGGAAAGTGTACAACGTATCACAAATGGGCGCGTTTCTTGCAATGGAATATTAGAAAGCAATTATATACCTGTACGTAAGGGAAATAGCGTTTTAAAGTTCTTTTCTTCATCATAAATAATCCATTTTCTTCCTATTAAAAAATATTGCATGCACACGTAAGTAAATTAAACGTTTGTTTGTGAGAGTGTTTATGTTAACAACAACGAAGAGGTAACCATGCAAGAAATTTTCTAAGTTCAACTCGATTTAAGACTTTCTTGTTCGATTTTCTTGATAACGGCTACTCCTACGACAAAAATGTAAAGGGAAAGATATGCTATACTTTACCAGTTCTACAACGCTTATTTGAAAATTATTTTGATATCAGCAATATTTTACGAGATATGATGAAAGTTTAATTTTTTGTCCTGAGTAAAGTGGTACCCCTAATTGGCGTACGTGATTAATTTTGGCGATTTTCTTATTATGTTAGATAGTAAGTCCTTAATATCAAATTTCATGAAAATCCGTTCGGTAGAAGCCGAGAACGAACATGCGGACGGACGGACGAACAGACGGACCGACCGACGATAATAGGCGCTCACGCTGTAAGCGAAACACGCCTAAAAAGGCATACGGAGGGTAAAAATCTGGTAAATTCGGATAAAAACCCGAACAATCTCTACCCTAATTATAATCAACCGCTCTCAAATAAACGAGTTCAAGTTAAATCTCAAATCAGATAGATCATATAGATTGCACACTTGACCATAAAATGCTTAACGGGTTGGAGATTTAATAGAAACCAATTCCAGCGATGATTCACTGATCGCTTATTGGAAAATGAATTAAAGCAGTTTTCAGCTACTTATAAGCTTAAATAGACATCTGGTCAAGCCGACCGCTTTGCAGCAACCGGAAAATCTTACGCTATTATGCAAACTATCGAAACGTTCTCCAAACTTTCCCTGTTTGCTCGAATGACTTGCTACTGCTCGGCCACGATCTTAATAAGGGCATAATGGATGTCGGACAATAGGAATATAATCTTTTTCTCGCCTTCCTCAAGGCTGAGAATAAAATTTCGGTAGAATGCTATGAATATTTTTGTAAAAATTATTGTCTGTCATTTACATTGAGCCTAAACTAGGATTGCGCACATAATCACTTTCTCTATTATGCTTCTGCTGCCTTGGATTTCTAATGATGACATAGTATCCATTAGCCTTCGCTTTAAATCCATCGTATCATTAGCCTACGTACGCTTATCGTTGTGCGCTAACTCATTCTATTGAGAAAGAAATCGGCACAATACACATTGTACAAACTTTCTCATATGTTGTTGAAGATTTTAATAATATTGTAAAAAATATATTATGCAGAATCATTATAAACATCAAATGAAATAACTTTACGAAATTTGATGAAAATGGTATTAGCCGTTTTTTAGACACTCCAATTATTATTAAAGTTGTCCAAGAATAAACTAGCCTTATATTCAGTTTTTAAGAAATATGAACTACGTGGTATTTTTGTAAACGTAAACTCAACTGTACGAAATTTGGTCAAAATCATTGGAGCCGTTTTTGAAAAAATCAGATTGTTGTTAAGTCGCCTAAAGTAAGCTGCCCTTAATTACTGTGCAATTTCAACCATTTCTTCGTATTTTCTATTCTGTATGATAAAATGTCCAAGTATATGATGGATCAAGAAATTAAATAATAAACCATAGAAATCGTATTAACAAATATGAACACCCCAAACGTCAAACATTCCTTTAGATTTATGATCAGTTTTGCAAAAGCCACCCAACTTTTGTATTAAGATGCGTTCAAATTTCGTTAATTAGTATCCTAACACTAAGTGTGTTATTAATATGGAAATTTGAGAATCTATCACAACAGGTGACACTCACCAAATGTCAAAATATAATTTACTTCTAGTTTTTTAGTGCCTTTCATATGAAAGTTGTATAAACTAAAAAGGTTTTTTATTTAATTTATCTAGCTAATATCATCTTTTTTTTAAACTAACGCTCATCGGTGTAACAATGTCAACAACAGCTACAACTAAAATGTACACTGCAGTTTAAGACGATAAGAAAGCTTTATTCAGTAAAAAGCATAGTATTCCTTTTTATTACATACTTGAATCGGTTAATTTAAAACAAGTGTTCTCATGGAAACATTTTAGAATTATGAAAAAATTTTGTTTCAGTCATTGAATTACCGAAAAAATTTCTTTTGCTGCAAATACGCTTAATCAAAATCCACAAAAATTAATATTATTTTTAATTGATCAAAAATCATCAAGGATATTTTTAAATGGCTAATTCGAGTCTTGGGCAATATATATATAGGATGGAATAGTAACTGAGAAAGTAATTATTTTTCGTCGTCGAGAAATTGTACATAGATATTTTCAAAAAAATAGAAATCCATTTATTATTAATACATATTATTACATGTTATTTACATACATCAGAAATGTTACACAGCCTGCTAATTGGCTTTACATTTTACTACATATATCTCCTATGTGTAAATACATTTTAGGTACCATAACTAGAGGTCCTCCAAAGCAGAGCTTGTGTGGAGGTTCCTATCTTTTACAAAAATTTATTTAATTTCAACTGCATTATAAGCATGTTATCTTATTTATTATTCTTTTCAGATGAATTATACATTAAAAAATTCATTTATTGAAAACAACGATGTTTTTACTTCATTTTTTAACGTGGACATTTGTTTAATTTTTTTCAACAAGCAAGGCATTTTGTAAAATAATAGAAGTATCATTACTTCGTTACATCTATGACCATGTACACTGTAGAAACTAGGCACATCTAGAGTCATATTGTCCCTTAATGACATAGTATGTGAACCAGCTTTAACAAAGTTATTTTTAACAGAGAAGAAATTACCTATAACTAAAATATAAACAAACTGTTTATCTATAGGGAGAATATTAAGCTTTTGAAATACATTAATTTCATCATTTTTCTTCCCACTATCTTCACCATATTGACATTTAGCTAAATTTTTCATAATATTCCTTTGTTTTCTTATAATCATATTTATAAGAGTTTTACCTGAAGATCCCCACATAGTTAGTCCATATCTTATGTTAGCAAGTTTTCCACAAACGAGAAGTATAACATCCTAAGTACACAAGATGGAGCAAAATCTTTTATATAATAAAATTGATATTTAATAGATCTTAATCTTTTGTCCAACTTCATGATGTGCTTATTGAAGGCCATACATTCATCTACACAGATTCCTAAATATCTATATAATTCCACTTGTTCAAGAAAAGGACATTTACATTGAGCCACTGATTTGTGTAAACACTCATGAGAATGAGTTATGACATTCACTGCTTGCTTATTCCCAACTCTTTGAACAAAATGCATAGCTTTAGTCTTCTTCTCGTTTACTAGCAGTTTATTATCATGAGCCCAGTTTTGTATTTGAACAAAATATTCTTGTAATATTTGAACTGCATTATTAAAAACTCTTATGTCTAGCTATCAAAAGTACATCATCCACATACAATATTAATTTACACCATTTTGGACAACTACAAATATCATTAATGAATATCAGAATAACAAAGGCCCTAATATGGACCCTTGAGGTACATTTCTAAAGGGATTTTTTCAGTCATTACATCCTTCAACTTCACTACTAACGTTCTATTTGCTAGGTAATTTGTAAACCAATTTAATATTTTACCTCTAGCTCCAATCTTTTCCAATTTACATAATAACAAACAATGATCCACAGTGTCAAAGGCTTTTTTAAAATCGATGAATATAGCCAACGAGTGAAGATTTCTATCAAGCCCTCCTCTTACATAGTCTGCAAAGTCTTGTAAGGCTTTACTAGTACCCTTATTAGGGAGAAACCCATATTGACTATGTGATATAATGTTATTTTTTGTAAAAAATCTAACAGCTTACTAGCAACATATTTTTCCATAATTTTTGGCAAAGACTGTAATATTGATATCGGTCTGTAATTTCCAAAGTTATCCTCTTTATGAATAGGTCTTATAATTGCAGTTTTTAATTGTGCTGGTATTAATGAATTATTAAGACTGTCATTAATAATTTTTGTGACTATCGGAATTAGGGAAGAATTAGATTTTATATCAATAATTCTGAGGTCATCAATGCCTGCGGCTTTTTTATTTACACACTGAATTATAGCCTTTACCTCTTGTTCCAGTATATCATTAATAACAATGGTATTCACATTTTCACTGGTATAATCCTCATTGAATTTAATCTCACATTTACTCTTTAAGTTTTTAAGCCCCTTAGTAAAATGGTCTGCAAAGGCATATGCAAGACTCAATATATCACCCATTGAATCAATAATATTTATTATTATGTCATCATTACTTTTAACAGTTCACCTACCTGTTAATTCATTAATTCTCCTCCACACCTCTCTAGGATTATCTTTAATCTTCATAAAAAGCTCCATATAATATTTAACCTTTGTTTGTCTAATGCGATTCACGACATTATTTCTGGCCATTTTATAATTATTCTTATAAATTACATTAGAGGGGCAATTTTTCCATAATTTGTACCACTTGTCTCTTTCTTTTATCCTATCATATTCATTCATCCAAAGCTTACGATATTTTTTCCTATTATTAGTTTTCTTTCTCTGAGCTTTTGCATAGATATTTTGGAATACATTGACCAATCTAGTGTATACGAATTTGATGTTTTCATCATTTCTAAACTTTTTCCAATCCAACTCCTGAATTAATCTATTTACATCATGTTCACATACATAAAAATATTTGCAATTTTATTACTATCAACACAAAAGACTTGATCAGGCCTTTTCTATTGAAATAGCCCTAAAATTGTATAGTGATCAGAAAATTTAATTTCAATAACATTGCCTACTACATCAAACATTGTACCTCTATAAAACATATGATCAATACATGATTTTGAAATATTGTCTAAAATAATATTTTACCTTGTTAAATTAGTAATAATGCTGCCAAACCCATCATTTGCTAAAATCTCTTTGTGAAGTATTGTATTACCATCACATTTATCACATAAATTAATGTTTAAATCACTTGTCAAAATACACTCTTTTAGACAATTATTATGTATTATGTCCTTTATATATAATATAATATATATAATATATTTTATTCTAATATAAAATTCCTCTCATTAAGATTGGGTGGCCTATACAATCACAAAATGCTTAAATATTTATCATAAATTTTTAAAGAAACCATTAGAGTTTCCTCATATACCATTAAAACCTTAACCTCATTAAAACTACATATATTTTTCTAAAATAAAAATTATGATGCCACCACCCCTTTTTGAATGCCTTAATTCAGCTGTCATATTATAGCCTGGTATTTTATAAGGGTTCAATTCATGAATCTTTACATTCACTTCAGTTAATACAATAACATCATACTGTGAATCAGCATTACTGTTATACATAACAGCTATAAATTCATCCCAGTTTTTCTTGATGGAACGTTTATTAACATGCATAAGTTTAAAGTCATATCTCTTCTCCAATCTAGAGATATCAATCTAAACAAATGAAGCAAAAGATTATTAAAAGGCGATCGGAACTAAGACGTCCTGAGTTTAGAATTAAGTATACAACAAATGTGTATATTAATGAGAGATTAACATATTATTATAGTAATTTATTGTGGAAAGCAATAAATAATTGTAAAAGTTGTAATTTTAAATACTGTTGGTATAAGGGAAATAGGATATTAGCTAAGAAAGATGAAAACAGTAAGGTAATTGCAATAATGTCGGAGAAGGATTTGGTTAAGATTAAGTAATTTAAATTACTTCTTTAGGCATACCTATCTGTGACGCTAGAGATCTTTATGGATGTAATTAAGGAATTTAAATATAATTGCTGTACAATAGATTCATTTGATATGATTAACAAATTAAGCAAGAATTAATGAAAACAAAGGAGTTGGATATCAAGAGAATATGCAGTTAAAAAGAAGTCAGATACAATTACGACATTTACTCGTGTATCACGCGCCCTCCTCTAAGACGCGCACCTCATTTTTGAACGTCGGATTGAGAGGGGAAAAAATTCGTGGAAAAATCGATAATAAATTATAATCAATTTTCATAGGAAGATTAACAACATTTATTACTTAATCTGCGTGACGAAACTACAAAATTTTTAAGAAAAACTTTAGCCATTTTCAATAGAAATCTTAAATTATTTACCACTTAGCGTCAACTTTCACTGTCGACAAAATGACCGACTATTAACGACATCAGCAGTCACCCCGCGGCCTTTTATGATATTTTAAGGGGCAAAAAGCGACAAACGCGTAATTTTTATACCAAAAGACGGTTTTCGACGAAGTTGGTATGGAATCCGTAGACGCACACGTTTCAAAGGCCATGAATATGAATGTCATTTCGATAGAAAATCCTCTTGCAAGCCTATTTTTTGCGTCTATTTCAGGAAAAAAGGTGCGCGTGGTACACGAGTAATAACGATAATTTTATTCTGAGAATTTCATTAGACACAACAAAATATCCTCCACTGATTTTCAATTTTGGCTGATATCAATTCCCGGTGCGTTTGGCTTAAAGTTATGACAATCAATAAAGCGCAGCGTCATCCATTTGACAAGATTAAAGTTTATCTTCGCGAACCGTGTTTTGGTCATGGGCAATTGTATACTGCGTGTTCTAGAACGACTGATAATTTGAAAATTCAAGTGATAAATGTGCCAAGAATTGGAAAATCAGTTGCGTAAGGGAAAACAATTACAGGTAATATTATTTCCAACAGTGGTTCCCAAATCTATTTTAGTCTGATTGTGAGGCCTTCTATATGTGAATAAAGAATTTCCTATGAAATTGACTTAAAATGTGATTTAGCGATTTCTAAAAATTATTACTAATAATCTCTCAGTGACTTCAATTTAAACTCTAATTAAGTCCGTCAAAGCATTGACAACATCCAGTGCGGCCCCCTGAAGAATTCGCCACCACATATGCGTCCCGCCATACAGCGTTCTGACAGACAGACAGACAGACCAGCAGAATAAGGATATTATGTATATAATAATTTAAGAACATCTCCTGTTTTTCCTCTATAAGCTTGCTTGATGCGGCACACGCTGTGAGCGATTCATTTCATCATTTTCCTTGCGTGTTTCTATTTCCTTCTCCGGACGTCGCCGCCATTCCATTCGTCCTATTTCTGAACGCTTCAGAGAGAGAGAGAGAGAGGGAGGGAGGGAGAGAGAGAGAGACAGAAGAGAGATATTCGGCCTCTTTCCTCTCTCACGCACAACCCATCTGGAATAACATGCTTGAGGATAAACAGCCCCTTCATCCTTTTGCATTTTATCTTTCTCCTTCCCTCTCCGTCCTATGGATCGCCTATTCTTTGCTTCGCCCCACACACTTTCTTTCACTGTAGGAGAATGGGTTTTAAGGTTGCGCGCTCTTAAAAATTTTAAGTCAACGATTCTGTCTGATTTATTTCTATAATAAATAGAATGGACATTCTGTATGCAGCTTTACATAATCAGTGATCAATTTTAACATCTCCTGCTTCTATTAATTTCCTTCATTGCACTTTCAATAGATACTTCATCAACACACACTTTGCTTGATTGGCGAACATTGGTTTTATTCACTGCTGCTCTAGATCACCTAGGATAATCGACGTCTTCAACGTAACATTCCTGGAGAGTTTTAAGATTACTATAAGGCCACATATTTCATTCTCGAGTTCCGTTATGAATATATCTTGGCTTGGATTTTATAAATTTTATCTACTTCACTAATCCTTCTGCTTTATTTAACCCATGTTTGCTTTAGTTTGGTGTTATTAATTTAAATAAATGTTCCCATCATGATTTTTCATAATAATAATAATTATACTGCTTCAGTGCTATGTAATTTCTCATTTTTAGAAAGCATAACTGAAATCTCTTGTTTATTTATGGACAGTTTGACAAAATATTCGGAAAACATTTTAGCCACTGACAATGTACTCAATTGTTAAAGTGCAGTTTGCAATAAAACTAATTATTGCAAATCACTTTTACTCCTATTGGAAATTTTTGTAATATTCAAATAGAACCGCTTTATAAATGGTTTATACCGTATAATTACATTCGAGCACAGGTGCCTCTTAAGAGCAACAGTGGACGGGGAACCCTTTCACGAAGTTCGCGCGCAATCACGGCTAAGTTGAGCATAATCGCTCTAAGAGTAAACAAATCGGCTTTTAACCCTTACACTCACCAGGAGTGTCAGATCAGGCGTGCGGCGCCGAGAGACACGGCCGTGTTTATGTGTGTGCGCACGAATAGCAAACTTGGGTAGCTGCACGAAGATTGATGAGGAGGGAAGAAGGGAAGGCTCCTGAGGGAAAGAGATTTGTCGTCGGAAAATTCGATTAAAGAGTTGGAAATGTACGGCATTCTGAGCTTAGCGTCGCTGGAAGTGTATTTTTAGAGGATTCGGTGCAGGGCACGTACCCTCGCGAAAGTGTCGGAAATATTGGAGCTTAAATCTGGAAAGGAATGATTACCAATCATTAGTGTGAAACATCTTAACAGTAAAATAAGCCTTTAGCAAACGATCGGATACTTTCATATCGTCTACGTTGGATTTTTGGGGAAATTAAATTTTATTCATGGCTTAATCATCGAAAGTTTTAAGAAGTGGTTCGTGAGAGTGTTTCAGTAATTTGTTTCGCTGTTTCTTTGGAAATTATAAAAAAGCTTAAGGTAAAAAAGTTACCAATAAACTAAATTCCATTAGCCGGTGGAATGAATCGCCGTCGTTCTACCATAACACGATCATATGTTATTGACCTCTGTATCTTATAGTCGGGTCAGCGAGAGTTGATCTCTGAGTGTTTCAGTGAAAGGGATGCAGTGTTGCCGCTTCGAACGCCCCTCCCCTCCGCCCGACTGATTCATAACGAAGCGTGGAATAGTAAATTTTTGAGCAACATAAACGGGTCTATAGATTTATTCTTTGAAAGAAAATTTTTGAAGGACGAGTGTATCGAACGATTAACTTTTCAAGATTATTGCTTCGTTTTAAAAAATTAATCAATCATTGCTTTAACTGATTCAACCGTTTAGAAATATTTTCGCCTATCACTTGATCATTCTAATGAAACATTAGGTCATAAAGATTAAATTAATGAACAGTTATTTTACTGATATTCTATTTATTCATAATTATACAGTAGTTGGCCATATTATTAGGCTCGGTCACCAAATTTCGTATTTTCTGAATTCAAGCACTCGTACCAAATTATCTCATCTTACAAAACAGAAATTACCTCAGTATTACATTCTCAAAGAAGAATATCATTAGATGATCAACAAGATGCATGATAAAGCAATCCCTCGCATAACGACGTTAACTCGTTCCATGAAAAAGCGTCCTTATGCGAAACGCCGTTATGCGAATATTAAAAACCCATATGAATAATGTTATATTGGATTAACTTGTACCTGGCCGAAGGTTATTCGACTGTAAATTCACAAACAAAAAGTAAAATCTACGCGGTAAAGTTCCTTCGTTTAACCCCTCCGCGACGGAGGAGTTTTTAATAATTCCCTCGTCAGCTCACGAAGGAGTTTTTTGAAAAAACACGAAAAAGTTGCGAAAACATGCGAAATTTGGAAAAACTTCAAAAAATCATAACTTTTAATGAAATTTTTTATGAAGTTACATAAAACATGAAATTTTTAAACAGTATCATTTAAAATATTATGCGTCACACACAACATTGCTACATAGAAGCGAATGAACAGAAATCGCTTAATGTTACGGTGCGCGTTCGCGGTTTATATAACTTTCAGCATAGCGTAAACTATGAAAGATATTGACATGAAATCTTATTCAAAGAAACATTTAAACATTACTAATCATTTCATCGCTGAATGTATCTATCTAAACCAATTAGAGGAAAAGTTTGTCGCATGTCAACTTTTCCATGTCTTGACTGGAAATTTTTAACTAAATGTTGTATTTATGATTTTTTTAAGGTGTTCCAATAATAATATAGACGTTTTAGTTATGCAGCCATCATTCGTAATCATTACAGAAGTCACATAGAAAAAATAGTTACATTTAGTTAATTAGAAGCGGAGATACGATGTTGCATATATCGTAAATGCTTTTAGGCGCATAATACAGAGAACTTTTAAAAGTTACATATTAGCTCACAAGTCTTTTCCCGATTGTTTTAGAAAATTTACACATGCGAAGACTTTTCTTGCAAGGCTCAACAAAGATAAAAAGATGTGGTAGGGAAAAGATTATATTTATTCTGTGAGAAGACCCAACTTCAAAAGCCAAAGAAATCATTCCTCGTGCATTGAAAACCTATTTTCAGTAGCGGAAACACGGTAATATTGTGAGAAAACGAGAATTTCAACGCAAACTTTCACCTAGATTATAAAATACAATAACAATAGTAAAATTACAGGACGTGCATTACTGAAGAGTTTGCCTCTTCCTCTATCAAAATACGTATAGATTATTCAGATTGGCGAAAGATAGGATGCATTTCTGTCAAAGCATTACTGCGCATATAAATTTAAAACGTGTTTTATGGTTTTAATAAATGAAAATCATCAAATACGCGTTACTATAACGTACCTTAACTCCCGCGACTGAACTAAATTAATGAAAACTTCCGTTATGAAAACGGTTCTAATATGTAACGCGCAATTCGGGTTTTCATTTCTTGTAAAAATATGAAAATTAAAATTAATGAAGGAATTAAAATAAAAAATAAATATGAAACTGACCTAATCAACTTGAGACTTTGGACTTATAAATCCTGCTGACACAATTTCATTCTCTGCTTGAGACTCAACGACGGGAGGCCACGGTGAACTTTTAAAGAATTTCTCTAAGGACAACTGTATTGAAGTGTTTACATTTTTTTCCAAACGTGTTTTTCAAGTGTCAATGCGTAAGCATCCTTTGTAAGAGGGAGAATGGGGGAAATCCCCCTGGGTTTTTGACTGCTATGTTTAGAATTGCGGGAAAGTGAGAATTAAAAACTGGCAACAGAGCCTTACGTAAAGGCTCACGATAGGTTAATTCCACTTCCTCCTCTCCAGTGCCGCCCACTACTCATTGTCAGAGATCAACTCTCACCGGCCCGACTATAGTTCATATATTCGCTATCTTCTTGGATTACATTAATAGGCAGTACCCATTCAGTACTTAAAAGAACGATGAATTTGTAAGTTAATGATCAGTTCTTACAAATACACGCAAGGTAGGAAATAGAAATGCATACTGAAGGGAGGACACTGCCGGCGTTAGTCTACTCTAGCGAAAATACGGCAGACTGCTTAACCCTCGAGTGGGTGACAGTTGTCCCCCACTGATTTTCAACTTCGCGTGTCTATGACAGTGGAGGAGTGACGCATGTGCAGATCTCAGTAGCTGGCCTCGAGAGACCCCTCTTTACTATGCATTAATCAGTTTCTTTGTGCCTTCCTAAGATTCGACGTGGACAACAGATAAGGTTTGCCGGGGGACATCTGTCACCCACGCGCCTTGTCGTGTTACTGATTTTGGTACGCCGCGCAACTCCTTTTTCGTGATCTTTTTCATTTTAATTTCATTTAATTTTTCGTAAATTCACAGTACTCTTTTTAGTTCATCTGCAGGCATTTTTGGCAATCAGTTATTTTTAATTTTACAGAAGGTACGACGAATTTTTAGAATATATAGGCCATAAATGCTTTATGTATCAATAAATCTAATAATAGCCAGAAAAAAGTTTTGAAGACAGAATTCTTGGAAGAGATTGCTTGGGAATGTATAAAATCACAAATAATGCGGAGAAGTACAATCCCTCAAATACCAGGACAACTTCGGCAGCGTGCAAGAATAGAAGAGTAGAAGAAAGAATAGCCGTTACACCACCAAAACGACAAGGATCAAGAGGTCGATGTTACGAATGTGGTCGAAGTAGAGACAAAACAACGCGAAAATGGTGTATCATATGCCAGAAATGGACATGCAATGATCATTTAAGAGAAGTTTGTGTAAATAGTTTGGAATTAATGTAAGTCGAGTTGAACTAATCTCAGATTTTGTATTTTTATTTTTGATTAAAATTTTGCTTAAAACTATTGCTTGTTTTAATGCAGGACCCCAAATATCCCGAAAAAATCAATAACTGTTGAATGAAAGTGAGAAATAAGTCCAAAAATGGAAATAAAGTGTTGGGGGACAGGTGTCACCCACGCTCCCAAAGACGTAACTGTCACACACGCGCCCGCTCGAGGGTTAACGTCCCTTCCGAATGGCGGAAAGCAATTACAGTCATCCCTCGTTTAGCGCTCTTTCGTTTAGTGCGGTATCAATTTTACGCGGATTTAAAACCGAGAATCGTTTTCGTTTAGCGCGTTAATAATTTTCGCTTTTGCTCGATTTTCATGCCAATGGAATTTTTTTCGGAAATATCCGTTTTCACCCATCTCGATTTTTTTTCCATCGTATTTTTTTCATGTAATTTATCAGCTTTTTAAAGCCAACATGAGTTATAAATTTCTTTTTCTCATTAAACTCTCACCTCATATATGCAGCCAGTGTTCCAACGTAGCAATTTTTTACTTCCTTTTAGCGACGTTTTACTTTAGCGTCTATTTTTACATCATTTAGCTACTTATAAATTCGGTCATAAGTACGCAAAATATTCAGCATGAGCCAATGTAATAACTTATATGAAAGTTTTATTAAAAACAATATAATATTTTGGTAAATATTTAAATAACTTTTACTGTAATTTCCGCTAAACGATATTTGAAATATATTTTAGATACAATTAACATGTTTAAAATGTACCTTAATTTATGAATGCTTCAGAAAACGCACGCAAGCAATGTTAAAACGATGTTTTCCCTTATAAAAACTAAAGAAGTCCTTGCAAGGCTGGGGAATCCCGTATCTGAAAAGTAAACATGGAGATGGAAACCCTAGACTCAATGCAGAGATGTGTTGCTCTCTCCTCTCATATCGGTTTTTCACTCTGTGCCACGGTGAGAAATACGCATTACGTGTGTGCTCTTTGAATTTTTAAAATTATTAGCGATTCATATTAGGAAGTAATTCGACCGTCATTCTGTCTTCAAAAAGATCGTCATGTTCAACTCCTTTAGCTGCTAAGTGGAAAAGTATTAATTTAGAAGAGAAACTTGCAATGCTTAAAAGCCTAGAGCAAGGTGTTAGTATAATTTATTTTGCTAATTCATTGGAGTTGGTAGAATCTACGGTATATACTGTAAGAAAAAATAAAGACATGCAGTCAGGGCATAACGCCATTATCAGCTACGAAATAGCAGCATTTGAGTAGTTTGGTATCAGAGAAAATGAAGGCCATGTTAATGAGTCAGGAACATTGCTTGTCATTATTACATGCATTCTTATGGAAAATTGATTTTCGTACAGCGCGTTTTCACTTAGCGCGGCATATTTCAGGGACGTGTCTACCGCGCTAAACGAAGGATAACGTATGGCGATTCTCCGGGATGGTGGAAGCCTTCTCCTGGAATGAAACCCAGGCAACTCTGCCATCTTTTTTATTTATGATCCTACGCATATAAACTTGAAAATATAACATGAATTTTGATAGATATTTTGCCAGTTAATGTTCTCAGTACGTCACCTCTTTAAATTATCATCTCTTATCAATATGACGCGTTTTTGCCCTAAAAGATGCATAATGTGATAACAGAAGACGATCGTACGTCATTCGCCTCATAGTAGTTTATATACCCTCATTTTATGGGAATAACGCGTAAAGTAATTTAATTTACTCCGCATTCGTAATTGAAAAGCCTGACATTTAGGACATTCGGTAGCCGTTTGTAGGAAAAGTTTCTTTTTTTTTTAATTCCGCCATTATTTGCGGTGAAAACGTCTCGGGAAACGCGCGAATCGGACAGCGAGAGCGGCAGCGGTAGAAAGAGGGGCGGAAAGAAAGGAGGGGAAATGAGAGGACGGAGTGGTTTAGAAGGCACCACGGTTCGAAGCGAATGAAGGATTTCGCGAGAGATAAGAGGGAGGAGGGAAGCCGACCGCGATATGGACCCCAGGCGTCGGAACAACACAGCCACGCATGAATAATTCAAGTGTCGGAGGTCGTTTCGCTCTATCCTCCGAACGGACTCCCTCCACCCTCCCTCCACTCTCCCTCCACCCTCCCTCCACCCTCCCTCCACCCTCCCTTCAACCACCCTCCCTTCAACCTCCCTCCCTCCACCCTCCCTCCACCCTTCCTCCAACCCCCTCTACCCCCTCCACCCTCCCTCCACCCTCCCTCCACCCTCCCTCCACCCTCCCTCCACCCTCCCTCCACTCTCCCTCCACTCTCCCTCCACTCTCCCTCCACCCTCCCTCCACCCTCCCTCCACCCCCTCCACCAACCCCCTCGCAACCCCGCTTTGCCCATCTAGCCCTCCGACCCGCGCACCCATCGCACACTTTGCCCTAACTTCCTTCTCCTATACTTCATTTTCAATCTGTTCCCCTCCCTACGCATCCGACTCGCATTCTTCTTCCATCTCACTTCCCTCCTCCTTCCTATTCTCTTTACTCTCCGAACCTGTTTACTCCCTTTCCTCTCTCCCTCTCCGCCCCTCTTCTCCCTTTCTCAACGTCTCTAAAGACCTCTTCCTTCGTCCTCCTCAACCCCTTCTACTATATGCCCTTCGCTTTGCCATCCCTGCTACACTCCGCCCGAAAATCTCGTCGTCCCTCTTCCGCAGTCACCAGATTCTCTCCACTCCCTCTGCAGAAGCACTCACCGTTCGCCTTCTCGCCTTCCCGGCCACCGCACTTTGCCCCCGCGTCTTTCTCTAACAGACGGTTATTAACGAAAATCCCTCGGTTAGATGGGCGATCAATAAACCCTTCAACTCAGAGATTCATTTAGAATTCGCTCTTTGTGGAGTAAAAAGTTCACGTAGAATAACGGGTCAGTGCAGGGAATTTCGCGTATAAACTGCCTTTTTGCCTAATACATTTGTGTTCTCGAATACTAAACTGCCGCGGGAGACCGTCTCGATCCAAGAGAAGGAGGCGATTAAGACACGCACAGTATCCCTTATTGAAAATCTCTTTTTTTTCTGGGCCTCCGCCATCGACTTGGAGCCGCATTCGGACGCTCGGGTTCTGAAAATGAAAGTATTTGGTAGTCCAAAGGCCTAAGTTCGAGAGGAGCCCAAAGATGCGGCCGAGACAACTCTTGGACCCGTTCAATTAATTAATCAACACCCTCATGCACGAACACGGGGGAAAGAAATCAAGAGTCATCACAGAATGCGCAGATGACCCAAAGCGGGTTCGGGGAACGTGCGAAGAGAAATCGTGACTGCGAAAGAGGGTGCAAATGGAGGCGAAGGAAGTAAAACAAACTAGGACGGTCACGTGACGAGGGGCAAACGATCGCCCTTGCCGCCGGAGAGGGTAAATGTTGGATCGTATCCAAGAGGCGATATCAGTTTGGCGAAGAGAGTCCGAAATAGCCGATGAGGGAGGTGCAGGTCCAACGCTAAGGGTAAAAGGGGAAATGGCTGGTGCAAAAGGGGTGCCAATCCGTCATAAGCCGAAAAACACTCGGGTCGAATGAATGTAAGGCGGATGAAGCGCATGTCTTATGTTATGGAATGTCGAATCACGGTATGTGTACGTCCATTTATAGACTTAGTTTCTCTACCGACTCATTCTTAAATGCGTCGACTTTTTTGAAGGAATATCTCGTCAGCGTAACAATCTAAGGAAACGTGCAATTTTAAGTGAACCACAGCAGGAATAAGGTAATTACTACAAGGCGAATCTACGCTAAGAGCGTTGTACACCTCCGTTTGTATCTTAATCCATTATGCGATTATGCTAAAATGGAGAGGGATGGAAAAGAGAGAGAGAGAGAATGAGCATGTAGCAAGTGGCGTAGGGAACAGAGAGACGATTGATGTTTATTCCAAGCGCAGCAGAAAAAAGACCTCCCGAAGCTATATGCCTCACTCCTCAACGTCCCATGTAAGTGGGACGCCATAAAGAACCGTCTGTGGAGAGCGAATGATAAGTAGAACTCCGAAATATCCTCTCTCCCTCTCTCTTCTCCTTCTCCCTTTATCTCTCTGTTTAGGGTACGCGTCCGTCCTTCTCCATTTCCGTTCTTACCGCCAGAGTCCTCGACCGGCGGCGGCACCCCCCTCTCCCTTCCCACTCGGGGGACACCGCTACACACACTCGCAATCTGGCCCTCTCTCTCCCCCTCAAGGCCCTCTTTTCAACGGGAGGAGGGGCGGAAACCAGGAGGGAAGTATTTGTGTGTGCGCGCGCGCGTGTGTGTTTGTGTTTTGGGATGGAGGAGGCTATGAGGGATGAGGCCCTTTTTCGAGAAGGGATAACGAAAGCCTTCCTTAGGAATGAAGAAATAAAGATGAGAGAGGCCTTTCCTCTATCTGTGCCCCTTGGGCTAGTAGGGGGCGAGATGGAGGTGCGGGGGTGGGGGTGCGGGGGTGGGGGAGAGAGAGGATATGGGTGGGCACTGGGGGTGGGGGTGGGGGGGGGAAGGGGGTTATATGGGTCGGATGGGATCGGAATCGGATGGAATTGGGAAGGAAGCGAGGGAATTTATAGGAGGGGGAGGGGAAAAGAATAAACAAAGAACAAAAGCAGAGAGAGGAGCGGAGTGGGCGGAGGAGAGAATAAGAAGGGGAGACGGTAGTCGGGTGATGTCACGTTGTCGGAGCAATATTTACGGATAAACACATATGTCCTGGGTTTTCCGAGAACGAATCTCCCGCGTATAGCAAAGGCATTCCGTATGTGTGTGTGTGTGTATATATAGGGAGGATGAAAATAGAAGAGCAAGTTGCCGAAATGGGGTGGATAGCTGGGTCTGGAAAGAGAAGGAGAATCGGTGTGGGAACAACGCTAGATAAACTGACGGGAGGGAATATTTTTTGAAGGTTTTCTCGAAAACCTCATATTTTTTTACTTATCTTCCGTCTTGTATTGGGAAATCTTTCCTCCTTCGGCATGATTTGTGGAGAGAAGTAATTCCCCGCGGTCGTATTGGACGATTAAGGTTCTCGGCGTCTGACGCGTGAGTATGGCTTTTCCTTAGAGCGCAAATCTAGGTACGATGAAGATGAGAGGGATTTGAAGAGGAAATGAATATTTATAGCTGCTGGAGATCATATGAATAAAGTAGCGATGGGTCGTCGGTAGATAACGTTTTATCGTGCGTGTGTGTACACGGTGAATTGTTGCGTGTATCTCAGAATGAATTTGCATATTCAAAATCAGTACCTTAAAACTATAATTAATTTGATCGAGCAGTTAAGAATTCGCAAAAGCAACGATACGGGCAACTGTAGGCAATGAAGTTTATTACACATAGATGCAGGTTACTGGATTCGAGAATTTAATGTCCTTCTGGCTCGATAGCTTAACTGTTTAATCATCCGCCCGACAAATGTAAGAGCCAGATTCAATTCCCGGTCTACTTCATAATTTTCCTACTCATTTCCAAAGACATGTTTCTAAACACCACGCTTCGCTTGTACCTACCTCCCCCATGTTTCCGAGGGAATTGTAGAAATTTTAAAATGAAATGTTATCGGTTTTACACGAATTTCCAACATACTCCCTCGTTTTTAATTTATTCGACGTATGGAGAGATCTTGATACAGGTCGTCGTTAGCTTTCCCCGATCAGAGAAACTTCTTGCAATGAATTGTTGATGTTTGGCGAACTACATCATAGAATGATCGATTCATCATGTCCAGTGGTTCCAATTATTAGTGAAGAGTAACGAAGCGGGCTATTAAATGTTACTCTTTTTTAGGCGCGTTTCGCTTACAGCGTGAGCGCCTATTATCGTCGGTCGGTCGGTCCGTCCGTCTGTCCGTCCGTCCGTCCGCATGTTCGTTCTCGGCTTCTACCGAACGGATTTTCATGAAATTTGATATTAAGGACTTACTATAAAATATAAGAAGAAAACCGCAAAAATGAATCTCGTACGCTAATCAGGCGTACCACTTTACTGGTGACAAAAAATGACATTTTCGTCATATCTCGTAAAGTAATAAATCAAAATATTTTTCAAATAAAAGTTGTAGAACTGGTAAAGATGAGTATTACCTTTTCTATACATTTTTATCATGGAAGTAACCGTTATCGAGAAAATCAAACAAAAACGTCTTAAATCGAGTTGAACAAAATTTCTAGCATGGTTACTTCTTCATTGTTGCTAACATAAACAATCTCACAAACAAACGTTTAATTTACTTGCATGTGCATGCAATATTTTTAAATAGGAAGAAAATGGATTATTTATGATGAAGAAAAGAAATTTAAAACGCTATTTCCCTTACGTACAGGTATATAATTTCTTTCTAATACTCCATTGCACGAAATACGTTGTACACTTTCCTAACTTGTTGGAGATTTATTCCTAATCGCTAAACCCGGTTAATATATGGGAAATGTGGAAACAGGTGAAAAATCTGCTGCGACCTGGAATAGAACCCGGATTTTCCACTTGCCGGACGGATATTCTACCACTGAACAACCGTAGCAGACTAATTCTCCTGTTTCAGAACGGGAATATATTCTTAGGTTAGGACCAAGCTAGCCATGCTAGTATCAACCAGCCCCAACGGATGTCCTCAAGGAGATACATCGAAGAAAACCCCTACCCTCTCAAATGGTGAGAATGCTTAAGTTATAAATTGATGGACTGAATGATGAATAAATACCCGCCCGGCGAGTGGAAGACCCGGATTCGATTCCCGGTCATGACAGATTTTTTCGCCTGTTTCCACATTTTCCATTATTCCAGCTTATGTCTGTCGCATAAGGATCTTCGGATCACTCATTCCATCAGTTTATACCATAGGCATTCTCACCATTTGAGAGGGTAGGGGTTTTCTTCGGCGTACCCCGTTGGGGGCATCTGTTGGGGCTAACCTGGTCCCAGATTAAGAAAATATTCCCGTTCTGGAACAGGAGAAACAGAGAAAACAGGATCATTCATTACATCAATTTATAACCAGTTAATATATATTTTGGATTAGCTATATTATTAAGTGTGAAACTTATTCCGTATAATTTCGACTTTCTCCCATTATACTATTATATAGAAAAAGTTCCTAATTTTATAACTATCTGGGTGCATGGCCGCGCCAACCCGAGGTGCAAGAGATGCACGGAACCCGGGCGCCAACTAGCCGGGGGCGCCTTCCCATTAAGATATTTGTATCTTCGTTCATTCAAAAGTTTGCCGCTTCTTCGAAATGCTTTTAAGATAAAGCTGAGCAGTTCGCTCGATTGGCAATTGAGAGCTAATATTAAACAAACGTAGCAAAGTTTAACTGTGAACATTATCGATAAATTATTTTTAAATTAGAGACTGTCCATAATACGAATAAGAACGGATATCTTCGTTAACATTTATGTAAGGGACAGTGGCGGTCTTTTTTTGTTAGGATTGACTAGTATTCACTTTGGGGGAGGGGGCGCCGCAGAATTACTTTGCACCCGGGCGCCAAACATCCTTGGCGCGACCCCGTCTCGGTGTGTCTTTGCTTGTGGTGCGCAAAGAGCAAATGCGAAGGACGTGAACGTCAAGGGACAGTGGAAGAGCTGACTTTGCTATGGCACCAGCCATCCGGAGATGAAAGATGAAGGGAAAAAGTAAAGTTTGATCATTAAAGAAACATGAACGGCATCGGATTATGGCGGCATCTTTTTTTCTCTCTCGTTCTCTCTCTCTCTGTCTCTTCCTTAGAGGAGACTGATGGAAAAGTTTGTGTTACGATTACGTTGGGGGGATCGAGGGCTTAGAAGTTATTCCACATAGAACGTGGTATTTACGGACGAAATTCGGGTGAAATGGAAATGCATAACGCATAGAGTAGTGGTGGATGTTTTCGCTGTAACTTATCATAGTTAGGTATCCGAAGTACTTGTGAAGTTACATTCTCGTAATGAAGACAGTGCTGCCTGGAAAGGAGATAATGTTGGCGATATTGAATTAATTTTCTTGCAGTGACAACGAAATCCGAGAAAAAATATAGGAAGAGTATAGGAGACAGGCGTGTGTTGCAATGAATTGAGGACGAGGGTGCAAATTGAGATTAAAAGGAAAGGAGATTAATTTTGAAAGGGAAATGCTATCCTTTTGCGAAGGATGCGCTCAAATTTAATTAGATAAATTCATTTATAATAGTAAAAGTTTATTCTATCTATTAATAGCCGAACAAAGATTTTCTGCCCTGTAAGACATTGGTGTAATCTATGGTAGGACAATCTAACTCTAACGTTCATAAGCTACTAAAACATAAGATATATAGGAAGTCAGTAGATATCGTTTAATAATGAAATAATAAAATTATTCATTCGTATCCATTCCTACATTAGCCGGCTCGAATTCGCATCCGCTCGATAAACATATTCGCGCTCGAATTCTCTTCCAAGAAACTAACACTCCTCATCTAAATGCGGTTATTCAGGCCTTTCAGTGGCTGTTGCATATAAGGGCACATTATATAACATCCATCCATTTCATGCACAGAAATTGGTCTCTGCATCATTCGCGCCATGATTTATGACGAATTCGGGTAGTAACCTATAGCGACAGGTATCTTACGTGGCTATTATCCGTCATTAAAACGTGTTATTCTTAAGGAGGGATTCTCAAATCGCATTTAAGTCAATCCAGAGCTCCAAGAAACGTATATCCTCGGTTTTGGCTTCTTCCTTGGACCATACCGCAAAAGCACAACACAGGCGAAAAACGTTGAAGCAGCGACCTAAATACCTAATGCGCAAGTAATTGCCGGAATGCTTGAAATTCCAGCTGAAGTGGTCGCGGGAAACAAGGCCAAAAATATTTCCTCTTCATTCCTTCTCCCCTCTTGTGTTTTAGCTGGGCGGCGCCTGCAGAAGGAAGGGAAGATTATGGGAAGAGTAGGAGGAGGAGGGGAAGAGAGATAGAAGAGAGAGAGGGGAAGAGGGGAGGGGAAGAGGAGAATTGGAAGAGAAGAGACTTAAGGGAGGAACCGGACAGGGAGTTTCATTCACAACGCCATTTTGAAACTCCATATCATTATTTATTCACATAAAATATAAAACTAATGAAATTTATGCGAAAGACTGGTGCTACATATAAGTAATTCCTACTCCGTGGAGTTTATCGGTTCTATATTTAAGGGTCCCCCATAAAAAAGGCCCGTTAATAGTAGGGGAGAGGGAGAATCGAATAGGGCGGAAAAGGTTTGTCGAGCCAATGGAAGGGGTGGATTAATTTGACCGTTGGAGAGAGGAGAAAGGATTAGGAAAAGGGCGAGATGATATACTTACAAAGAGAGGAAACGCGCGTTGACGAAGGGAGAGGATTGCGTGCGTGGAACGCGTGCTGGGGCGTCGTAGTACTACGTGCAGTGATTCCGAGTGCGACGCTTCCCTTCGGTGAATATCCCGAAAAATTCGATTCGTTCGATTGGCGTCGCGTCGTCTGAAACGGAGTCGGAGTTGGTGTGACGAGGAAAATCACGCGGATTCGAAAACCCTTGTAATTGCAGAGAAATACATTTGACGCGCGCGTTTCACTGAAGTGACAAATATTCGTTTGAAACCCTTCACTTTTTCGTCAGGATAAGAACCTTAAGAACTGAAATTATTTGTCATGGTAACCGATATTTCGTAAAGAATTCTCGAAAATGTGAATACCAAGATGGGAATTTTTTGTTGCAGCAGGAAAGCTGTCAATATGTCAAGTGCCGATGAAATAAACATGATGCGAGGGAAAATAAGAAATAAATATAAATATTGATACTTTTTCATATGAGAAAAGGGAAATATTTTTGGAGATGAAAAGCAAACACGGAACATCTACTTTGGAGTGAAGCTGCGGAAAGTGGAAAGGAGACAGGGGAAGTGAAGATCTCGATAAACAGAAAGTGAAATTGATGGGGAATTTGCTGGATATAAAAATATGTCTAGAATACCAAAGAAAGGGAATGGATTGCTTAACTTTGACGAAGAATACTGGTGACGAAAGGAGGAATCGAGTCGAAAGAGAAGGGATCGAAATAAAAACTTTCTCGAAACGTACGAGGGCATTAACCGAATTTAAAATAATTGAATAAGAGTTTATGAAAAGGTTCCGAAGGATAAAAGGAAAACATTAAAAGAGTGCATTGTGGCCACATGGGCAGGTGTAAATTGCAACCAATAAGAGCGGAGCGATGGTAAGACAATTGAAAAGCGATAATCACATGCGCATGAGAAAGATCCTGGCGAAGAGAGAAAATGGATTGGTCGAATAAGGAGTAAAGGGAGAAGGGTAAAGGTCGAGAGGAAGGACAGAGAGAAGTGAAAGTGGGAGAGAGAAAATAATTCCGACGCCGAATAAGATAGGGAAAAGAAAGCGAAGGATGATAGGTAATGGGAGGAAGAGGAAAGAGAAGGAAGAGAAGAGAGGAAGAGATATAAATGTGTAATAAAAGAAGGAAGGAAGAAGATGAGTAAGAGGAAAGCAAGAGTGAGTCGGGCGAGAAGGAACGAGTTTCAGAGAAGGAATACCTATATAGGAGAGGATGAAAGAAAACGTGAGCGGCAGCCCAGCGTGAGAAGGATGGATAAAAAGGAGAGAAACAAGCGAATGGATTGTTGCGAAGTGGGTGGCGAGAGGAGGTGGTGTAAAAGGGAGGTCGGAAGAGGGAGAGAATGGCGTAAAATTGAAGATTTGGGGGAGATTGATGGCGGCATTACAGGAAAGTAAAACAAAAGAGAAGCGCTAGACGCGAGGAAATCGCGAACGGAATGGCGCGGAGGCAGAAGAGGAAATTGAAAGAAGAAAGAGAAAAGCGCGCAATAAATGCTCCCGCAGGAAATGGCGTGATGTGTTTAATTCCAAGTAACACCGTGGCGGTGAGAATTCGTGAGAAAAAAAAAAGAGGTGAGATGGAGAAATGGAGAGAAGGAAGAAGCAGAGAGAGAGAGGGAAAGAGAGAGAGAGAGAGGGAAAGAGAGAGGGAAAGAGAGAGAGAGAGAGAAGAGATGCTCATGAAGGGTGGAAGTCTTGGTAAGAGAAGTGAAGTGGGCAGACTCAGGCCAACCATTAGTCAAGAGTGCGCCAAAACTCGACCAAAGCGTGGGCAAGACGGATGGTCGGCGGTAGGAAGAAACATTAGCCGCTTCTCTTCCTTCCACTGGAGAGAGAGAGAGAAGCCCTCGTCTGGATTGTACGGCGCTCTCATCCCACTCCCCCTTCCTCCCTCCCTCCCTCCTCCTCCCTCTCCCTCCCTCCCTCCCCCTTCTCCCTCCCATTTCTTCCCTTTAACAACCGCACATCCTCTCTTGCAGAGAAGGGATCGTACGCGATGAGCATCAGTCTCACGTCAAGAACCTTTCCAACCATTTTTTATTCACTCAATACCGAAACCGCCTCCTCCCCCTCTCTCCTCGTCTCCACCTCTCTATCTCTCTCTCTCTTCCTCTCCTCTCTTTCTCTCTCTCTCTCTCTCTCTCCACTTCCGCCTCCAAACTCTTCATCTGTCCTCTCATTTTCTCTTTGGCCACGCTTACAGGTTATAATTGGGGAGCCACCTTTCCTCCTTATTAGTTACTCCTAATTTTTTCCTCTTTTCTCCCTCATTTCCTCCCTTCTCTGAACCCATCATTCAATTCCCTCGATCGCCAGGATCCTCCTTATATGGCCGAGATTAAATAATCGCCCCTTTACGAAAGGAATCTTTTTCCTCACAACGTGCGATACCTTGAATCCCTCTCTCTTTCCCTGTCATCCGTCGTAACTCATTCTCTCTCTCTCTCTGTCTCTCTCACTCCTACCTCACACTTTCTGATAGAAGACTCGTTAACTTTCGGATCTCCTCCGTCTCTCTGATATCTTGGGAGAACTTAAGTTTTGACTTTCTAATTGCTCATTCCAGTCCGGCGGATTTACTCGCTACTTCCAAACGCTCCTTCCACTGTCCATTTGTCTTACTCTCTCCCCTTGTCCCTCTTTCCACGTCCTTCCTCTCTTCTCCTTCCCCTCCTCCCCTTTCTCTCTTCCTTCTCCCTTTCTCATCCCCTACCCTCCCTCTCTTATCATCTTCCTCTCTCTCTCTTTATCTGTATCTCTTCACCTCGATTCTAACGCTCAATCTTACCTTATCATATATAATTTTGTGTTTGTATGTATGTCCGTTTATAACTTAAGAACCAAAAGTTCCACAACTTACACACTTTGCACGTGATTTTACATCATTCCTGAAAATATTTTAGGCAACTTTGTTACCCCCATCTCCCCCCTATAACCCCCATTCTCTTGGAAATTCTTTTAAAGATTCATATTTTTTCATTTTTTTTACTTAACTCGTACATTATCCCTTCTACAATGTGCATACAAAATTTGGGGGGCCGATGACTCTCCGTTCCACCATAATCTTGATTTAGACAAATATATATATATATATATATGGAAGAGGAAAGGTAAATAAAGATATTTAGTGAAACTAGGTGTTGAAGGAAACCCAGTGAGCACTTACCAGAAGGAGAGCCGCTGGGGAGTCGGAGAGACACATTTGTAGACGTTGGTGGATCTTTCGGGATGATCACCTCGTCAGCACAAGAGGGACTATATATGTATATGTATATATATATATATATATATATATATATATATATATATATATATATATATATACACACATACACACACATGTGGAAGAGGAAAGGTAAATAAAAATATTGAGGGCAACTTGGTGTTGAAGGAAACGCAGTTTTAATCGCTGTTTACTTTTACTTTTTGCGATCACCTCTTTTGGATTATTTCAAGTTGAGAAAACCATAAAGAAATATTGCGTATTATTTATTTATCGATTAACAGAAATTTCTATTTCTGTTAATTGTATTGCTTCAATCTCTCAGAAATAATTTCTCATCTCCAATCTTCCCTTCTTTATTCTCGTTCTTCTGCTTTTCCTTATCCTCTCGCTACCTTTTCCCCTTTCTCTCCTCGCTTTCTCCACTTCCCCTCCTCCCACCCAGTCTTCCACACTGACGTCTGCATACACCACAGTGTTTGTTTGCTCTCTCTCGCTAGCGTTTGCTGCTCCATATGGGAAGCGCTCTCCTTCCGTCCGTGGAGACAAGAACCCAACCTATCCTCCCTCTTTTTCTCACTCCCCTCCTCCTCCTCTTTTTTCCCCTCCTCCTTTGTCCCCCTCCTCTTTTTTCCCCTCCTTTGTCCCCCTCCTCTTTTTCCCCTCCTCTTTTACCCCTCCTCCTTTTTCCCTCCTACTTTCCCCCCTCCTCTTTTTTCCCCTTCTCTTTTTCTCCCTTCTCTTTTTTCCCCTCCTCCTTTTCCCCCTCCTTTGTCTCCTCCTTTTTCCCCTCCTCATTTGTCCCCTCCTCATTTGTCCCCTCCTCCTTTGTCTCCTCTTTTTTCCCCTCCTCCTTTTTCCCCTTTTCCTTTTTCCCCATCCTCCTTCGCGCCCATTAACTTGTGTTTATTCTCTCTTCCGCATCGCGTGCCCAGTAATTCCATCGCCTTCTTGGACGCCTGATGTTCCTGGAATGCGGACATTGCGAACTATCTCCGCGTTTCCTTGGTTTTCACGCGTGAAATCTACGCTTATGTATCCTTGGCGCATTCCCGCGTCACGTGTTTTTTTTTAGTATCACTTAAGAATGGACTGAATATCACGTGGAATTGGATGTTATATAATGTTATAGTACAGCTGACGCTCGATTTACGCCATAGATGCGTTCCTGAGGATTATAGCGTTAATTGGCGTAAATCGTGATTTTCCGATAGCATACGTGTAAATTAATGGAGTTGCGTTCCCAAGCTTGGGCAAATGATTTAGTCAGTTTTAGTTTAGTTTTCCGCAATGTTTTAAATACGCTGAAATGCAATTGGAAAATAGACTCACATGTATAAAATAGAAGAAAAATTATGGGTGGCAGCGTATTCGTTGAGCGCATAGGCGTACTTGATTATCTGTTGCACGAATATATGCGGCAGTCCTGTCAAATTTTTCTGCTAATGGTCGGTTAGCGCTATACCAAGCATATTCCACGAACCCAGTTTTTAATCAAAATATTTTTTTAATCCGTGAATTAATCTAAAAATATACGTCATTACGCTAATAAAAACCTACTTTTTTGTCTAATAAGTCCAATGTAACTACTGAAGAAAGGTTGTTTATTGAAAAAAAACGAGTAAGAATGCACGTGTGATAACCAAGAAATATGTCGAAAATCAACATTTCTAAACATCAATATGGCCATAAAAGATGCCCTAATATCTCCAAAATAAGAAAAAACCTTCAAAAATAGTATTTATAGCCTTCGAACACCTGTCCTTTTACTCCGGGGTGAGGCCAAAGGGGTGGAAACGGCACATTTTAATGTAAATAAGATCATCCAAGAGGTGTTTGGAGAGTGTTTTAAGGCAAAATGGGAATCTCGATTGCAGGAGTATTGCAAGGGTTTTTTTTTCAGGGTGTGGGGTAAATACGAATGGATTACATATTCGTATTCGGCTGTATCAGAATATCGCGGCGTAAGGGTTATGCAGCGATTTAAAATTTGATTCGGATAATTGGACAGTCGGATAATCGGCTATCGGATTGTCGGAGTTATAGTGAATTTGAATTTAAATCGATTTGCGCTTTAAAATAATTTGAGCTACTCGATGAGGTCCATCGGTAACTGACGATTAAAAATTTTAAAAGTTCGTTTGGAAAGTAATTGCAAGTAACTATTGAACATCACAGCGGCAAAAAAGGCAATTAATTCTTTAGAAACCGATGACGCGTGATAAGGAGCTAATGGAACGGAGAAGACGTGCGTAGCGAGACAGCGTTGGGAGGCGTGATTGGGTGCCCTTCGCCGCGTTTCGCGCTCGCGGGCGTCGACCATAGCGCTCCCGCCAATGCACCGCGATCGATATGCGCCCGAGTGACGCAAATAAGCGTCAGCAGTCGCGCGTGTTCGCGTCCGGGAGTGCCTGTTCCAGAGACGATGGAAGCGAATTTCCGTGCTAATCAACTTCTTTCGGCGCACGCTTCTCTCGCTCCAATATCTCCTATATATTTATGAAAGTTTGTTTGTTTGTTTGTTTTCTTATTTGTTTACTTGTGCATCTATAAATTTCCACACCGTTAAAGCTAAAGCAATCAAACTTTCAATAGATACTCTCTTCACAAATAGGAAGGCCGTAGGCTACTTTATAATACCAAATGTTTTATATCAATTGTACAAAAAGCAAAATAACACTAGAGTTGGGTCAGAAAGAACGTAACAGTTCTTTTCGAACTGTTCAATAAAATAACTGTTCTCATAAACTTCCTGTTCTCAAAGAACAGGTAACTCTACGTCTTATACACAGTGAGAAAGGTGGGAAACGACTACATACTTCCTTATCCGTAATTGGACGGCGGGGAAGGGGGAAAGCAAAATGCTTCGATGGGGGAAGAGAGAGAGAGAGAGACACTATTAAATCCGTTGAAATTCAACGGGTACTTCCGCTAGTATCTTATGTTATCACTCACGCGTCTCTTAGGCAATGCGATGTCTTTTTCGCACGCGTGCTACTTCTGGTCCTCCCGAATATATGGATCGAATCGCGCCCTTCCACGGATGCTTCCGCCTCTTTTCCGTTTCCCTCATCCGTCCTCTCCGAGAGGCGTACCTATATAACGCGGTCTGCCTCCTGAACATTCTCTTCTTACTCTTTCTCCTCTTCCCACCCACGCGTCGCTTTCTCTCCTTTCCCTTCTCCCTCACCCCCCTCTTTGTCTCTCTCTCTCTCTTCTAATTTCTCTTCACCTCTCTCTTCTCTCCGTCGACTTAATATCTTCCATTCCTTCGCTGACTTGTCATACCTTTATTTCGAAGTTTGAAAAACGATCTCTGTACTCCGATGTTTCCTTTAAACGAGGTTATAAGCATCAAGGTCGATTTTTAGTTTTAGTACGCGTTCTGAACCGTCTACTGATGATGCAAGAATTCTATATAATGTGAATAAAAGACAACATTCCAGAATATGAAATAGTCGACGAATATGCTGCATGCCGCGGCGTCTCGAATGCCGTTTGATTTTCTTTGTGCTTTCAACTTTAATATTTCAGAAAATTCGTCTTATGTTTTCACTAGCTGTAAAAACGAAAAACTTTGTTAGTTGTTCCATTCGTAAAATCAAGATTTATTCATCGTCACGGAATGTGCGGGCAAATGCAATACTATCCCTAATTTAAAATAAATAATTTTGTCCCAGAAAAAGTTTTCTGAATATGCATATTCATCACAACTAAGGTATGTAATGAAATTTTTGCAGCTAATGAATTTAAAACGTCGCCTTATCTAAAGTGAAATATTATAATTTATCTTTCCAGCCACAGAATTAGTTGACGAATTTTTAAAAGCTTTCACTCCGATTAATCTCGTTAACCGCTGCAAAAATGTTTTTTTAAACCTCTTCGGTACCTAAATCACATAAAGTCATCGTAAATTACTATGGACGCAATTGTAATAAATCAAAAGGTCGCGTTATGTCAGAATGGTCATATGCAGAGTCGCGTTGGATAATCCTCAAAAGTTCGAGCGACGCGTGATTCACACTATCGTTAAAAATAAATTTGTGCGCAGTAAATAAAACCTGCATTCGAAGCGATCTAAAAAGGATTTTAGTCCTATGGAGTCACTTCGCGGTTGTCTGTTCGGATGTGAGCAATTTTGCCAATTCTCTAAAACGAGATGAGTCGCTTTTTCTGTAGGAGCAAAAGAGCCTCACTTTAAGGAAAAAGAACCACATGATGATTTCTATCTATTCTCGGGTATATGTCTCCATGTATACGCATGCGCGCGTGTACCATGGATTCCGTTTATAACAGTAACATTCGGCGATGGTGAATTAATTCTATTAACCAGCCGAATCGGTTAAAAGGGGCATTTTTAAAAATAGTAACAATTGTATTTTAGGAATATTTAAATTTACAAAATTTCAACAGAATATAGTAAAATGTTTTTTGTTACATTTATGTAAGATCAATACAACTATAAAACGCGTTGTAAATGACGTGTATATACGCACTTTCGTTAATAAAAACAATCTATGAGTTTTTCTTTAAAAATATGCGTAAGGTTACCAATTTTCTGTGCGATGGATAATGGCATCATCTTTCATTCTATATAAAGGACTGAACATATCTTCACGTCCATATTTTCGCTCTGTTTTTTCTCAGTGTTTTTTATGGCACTTGTTGTGGCGGATGTTGAAGAGTAACTTCTTATTCTCCACCAAGTTGGTTGTCGTGCAGGATATCATCAGCAATGTCACTCACTATAAACTGGCGGCAACGGGTGTATTATCATCGATCTATATTCATTCCGTGATGCCTTCGTCCGTGATAATTTCTTCTACGGATCGCAGCAGATTAGCCTCTTCTTATAGAAGAAGAAAGCCTCCCAAGGCACTTAGTCACCGCTGCTACGTCGTCACAGGCCTCTTTCAGCATATGCATAGTATCCAGGAAGTAAATTTTGTTTGGCAATTTCGTTTACTTGTTTCCTACAATCATCAATTCCCTTAATTAATGTTACAGTCATCTTCTCAAGGCCAATCAAATATTGGTCCGATAAATTGAAGAGAGGAAACGAATGCTCGAAACATAGCAGAGAAATTGTATATTTTGAGGGATTCCTATGAAAATAAAGTGAAGAAGAGAGAGAGAGATGAGGAGGAAGTCAAAGGTTTAAGATATAGGATGATTTTGGGAGAAGTAGATAAGAACGGGTAATTCCGTAAAAATTTGGAGCGGCGACGAAGGAATATCAATGAGAATTGAGAGGAAAAGGAGAGCGAAGAAATGGAGCAAGTGAGAGAGAGAGAGAAAAGAGAGAAAGAGAAAAGAAAGAGAGAGAGAGAGAGAGAGAGAGAGAGAGAAAAGAGAGAAAGAGAACATAGAGAGAGTGTGTGAAAAGAAGGGAGCGGGGAGGGGGAGGGGGGCAGGGGAAGGAAAGTTGGAAAAGGGAACAGTACTTTATGGGTAATGAGTGCACGTTCAAGAGGTGAAAGGAGCGGGAGATGCGAGAGAGAGAGACAGACAGACAAACGACTTTATTGAGGGCGAAATTGAGGCTATATAGTCCATCCTTACATTTAACCCTACGTTAGTAATTACAAGTGAGAATAAAAAATAATAAGACAAACATACAAACACATTAGCAGAAAACAAAAACCTGAAACTAAACAAAAGAAAAAAACAAAAAAAAACATTTAAGAGATCCAATAACAGATTCGGAAACATCTAAAAAAAAACGTAGAATTTGTGGTAAAAACCTAGGAAAGACCTGACATGGCCAACCTAGTAAAAAACCCCACGCAGGCAAACACCCACCCCAAGGGGGGGATGGAGAGAGAAAGTGTAGCGAACAGAGGTGTAGAAAACTGAAGAGGATGAAAGGAGTTAAAAATTAGATATTAGATTCGTCGGTGGAGTAAAGCATTCGATAAAAATTATTAAGTGGATAATATGCGGTTCTGAAGGCATAGATCGAGAGAAAGTGTGGCTAATGGAATATGCTCCGTAGGTGAAGAAACAACTGATGAACAGGCAAGCAATAGTTGAGAGAGGGAGAGGGGAAGAATTTAAAGGAAGGCATACGTGCGCAGGATACAAGTAAGGAGCGAATGAAGGAGGAATGAAAATAGCTGAGAAATGAGGGAATACGAAAGAGAGAGAGAGGGAGGGAGAGTGAGGGAGGGAAAGGGAGAGAGAGAGACAGAGAGAGAGAGGGAGGGAGGGAGGGAGGGGGAGGGAGAGAGAGGGAGAGAGACAGACAGAGAGAGAGAGAGAGATGATCGTAGGTGAAACGAAGGAGCGAGGACATTAAAAGAGAAGATTAAAATTCTGTGAAGAGAGAGAGAGGGAGAGAGAGAGAGGGAGGGAGGGAGAGAGAGGGAGAGAGACAGACAGAGAGAGAGAGAGAGATGATCGTAGGTGAAACGAAGGAGCGAGGACATTAAAAGAGAAGATTAAAATTCTGTGAAGAGAGAGGGAGAGAGAGAGAGGAGAACGGTAGAAAGAAGTTTTATGATTGGGAGAATAGGGTCGAAAGAGAAATGGAATGTGTGAAATAGAAAGAGAGAGATAGAGAGAAAGGGGGGATGAAGAGGGGGAGGAGGCAAACACTGGAAGAGGACCATGTCACGAGATTGAACGACGGGCGGTTCGGGGGGAGGATAGGGAGGAAAATAGGGAGGGAGTGTAAGTGACGGGATGAGTGGATTAGGAAGAGTAGGGATATTATAGGGTTGGAGTGGAGGAGGGGAGAAGGTAGAGATGAGTGGAGGGAGGAGAAAGTGAGGAGAGGGAGAGAGGGGGGGAGAGAGAGGTGGGAAGGGAGGGACTTTGCCTCATGTCGGAGTGTCCTAAAGCAAAAAATAAATGATGGTAGACTTCACAAGTCGAACGCCCTTGAAAACGGAACTCGAAACGTTAGTAACGAACTTTTTAGTCGAAGAGTAAAAGGAATTATCGATGGGTGAGGTCGAAATGGAGAAAGAAAAAGAAAAAATGAAGTATACCTAATGTAAATGAAATAAAAGGGGCGTTCCCTGTATTGGGAGCCAATGAAAAATCGCGCCTTACATTCTCCTATCGATAATCTTTTTTTCAACACTTCCCACGAATAAAGTATCAGGCATTCTTTTCTCTCTCTCCCTCTCTCCCCTCTCCCTCTCCCCCCTCCTCTCTCTCTCCCCCCTCTCCCCCTCTCTCCAAACCTCTCCCTCTCTCTCCAACCCTCTCCCTCTCTCTCTCTCGATGGCATTACTGATTCTGTGATTCAAATGCTAGGAAGTGAGCCAGAAGGTAAATTAAATGGATCCTTTAGCAGTCACAGTGTGGTAAAACTAAAGTTCTTAATTAGGACTTAAAATCAGGAATCGAGTGCTGAAATATAATTTTTATCTACTGTAACCTTTTGATTGAAATTTTATTTACTCATAAGGGTTTTATTATCGAATTTTATCTACTAAAATAACTTTTTAAATAGTTAGACCGTTGGAATTGCTAGAAATAGTAGGCATGTGTATTAAAAACGAAAGGTAGCTGTGTAGGAATCTTCCGCTTCCGGTGACTCACGTATCATGTAACGTATCAGTTTCAGCGTTTATAAATCCTGAGGATATTTTTCATTAAATAAACTGGATGTCAAAACTATCCGGATCAATAATGATTGGAGAAGCCTCTTAATAACCATAAAACAGTATCATAAGGAAAGTGCTCATATACACGCTGGTTTAGCGATAATTACACCAACGCCAGGGACCCTTTGTTCACACACGCACAAAAAAAACACAAGCCAAAAACCACACGCGAGTACTTCCTTTTTAAAAATTGCCTAAATACTTATTTCGGAATCAAAGACCCCATCCACAATAGACCGATCGGAAAAGACGAAGAAAATCGAGTTAGGGAGAGTGTGTATATAAAATGGGGAATGTGAGAGGGGGAAGAAAGGTAAAGAAAGGGGGGGGCAAAGAAATAGTCACATTGTTGTGACGGGGAATTAGGAAGTCCGTTGGAATGACCGTTATTTGAAAGAGAAAACAATTTAATGTCTACTATTGGACCTGTGTCTTTATTGAGGATAACATCTCTGTTTTGGTGAATGTATAAACTATGGAAATCTGTGTGCCTAGGTGGCACACGCAGTAATCTATGAACAAAGGTATTGTATAATGCTATTTTTTTGGCCCTGGCAATGTTGTGAGTCAATCAGAATAAACCTGTTCGTGTGAGTACGTTTTCGGAACATATTTTATCTCAAGCGGTTACTTTTTTTTGAAAAAGATATAAAGAAAGAATTATCTTTCATTAAAAAAGCTTAAAAATTTAGTGAAGAAATACAGCCATTAATTAAACGTGAAGAGTTCCACAACCCTAGAAATTTCCGACATTTCCTAAAAAGAAAACGATTTAAAACTAGATTTGTTTCCACAATACACAATGGCTCTAAAAAACATTTTTCGGAGATTTTGGTGTTAAAATTTCCTTTTCGCGCAAGAATCATCTACGTAACCCAAAAAGATCGGATTCCGATTCACGAAAAATGCGACATTTGCAAAATCAAGTGCGATAAAGGTGACAAAATTTATATTGGTGGAACCAAAAGAAAAATCATTATATACTACGTTCAAAGAAAATTTGTCGTACTTTAAAAATGGAAAATTTGCATAATCTTGCGTAGGAACTCACTTCCTTCAAGCCCAACACTCTACTTCAGAGGTGCCCAGCCTTCTCTGCATGGCGGACCGCATCAGTGGAGGCGAATCCTTCGACGAACCGCATTTTCATCCACTGTCAACTTCGAAAATTCTTTTACAAATGCGTCTGCTGCGTCAAAATCGGCAGAATTTCGTTCACCGGATACAGAAGCGTGTTCTTTACGCATTGGACCAAAAATGCTAATCCCTTCACTTCGACGAAGCCGAAACCACTCCAGGAGCGCTGTATCCAGAACATCACTTTTTCTTCGTTCATTGTTTTAAGATGTTCCATACATTTTCTTGATTCAGTCGGTGCATAAAATTTGCATATGTCCTGTTTTGTTTTTACTTTCTCCATACGTAGTAATGGGTAAAGTATTGTGATCACGAAAATAATCGACTTCGAGATTTCAACGGAAATACACGTTTTGAGATCCCTAGAACACGTTTAGACTATTTTCGGAATGACGTCTGTGTGTGTGTGGATGGATGTGATTGTGGGCGCTCTAACTCAAAAAGTACTTGCCATATCGTTATATAACACTTTAGCATGATCACAAAGAACTGATTAGTTTTTGGACAATAACGGTTAAACGAAAGTTGAGGTTTATTCGAAACCCGATTCGGTTTTTGCGATATTTCTCCGTCAAAACTTCATTATTGTATATACAATTCTATACAAATGTTATAGAGAATGTAATTTCCTACATCTTTTATTTCAAACAATTTTCTATAGCAGTTATTGTTTAGGAATTATTCGGTTTTTTCGGTTTCCGTCAAATATCCCCTTAAAACCGTCGTTCTTGGTAATCTTCGTGAGGACTAAAGTTGTAGAGAATAATATTTCTTCCAGGTTTTGTTTGAAACAAATTTTCGTAGAACCATGCATTTCGGAGATATTCAACTTTTTCGTAATTTCCTGTATACAGCGCCACCACCATGTAGCGGTAAATTCTGTAAACATTCAAAATATAATTTACGGCAATAAGGACGACTGTATTTATTTACGATACGAAATAATAATTTTTCCTTATAATGCTATTCATAATAATTTAAATATCTATACCCCAAATATGGAAAAAGTCATGTGTTGGCCACATCAGATTTTTGTATGTCGTGCACAGTAGTTACGCCAACGCCATACAATGCACACATTCTTTTCAATGACGCTCCATCAACCAACTTTTTAAGTGTATCCACTTTCTTCTGTTTTATGTTTTCGTTTCACCGCTTCAGCATCACTTGAACTATTATTTGGACGCTTAATGAGAGTATATATGTCGATATAAATAAAACATATGAAGATATATCTATATAGGTGTTGCTCTTACTGACGCTTATTACTCCAAACTGAGCCTGCCAGAACGCCTGTCGCTCCGTATGCGCTCCAAACTGTATCGCAGCATATCGGAGATTTCGAAAAACCATTCGCCGTTGCGCAGGATGTATGCATGCCATTTTTTAGGAAATGTTAGCATTATATTTATCATTTGCAAAAGAAATTACTAAATACATTTGTTTCTTTGCTTTGCTTGCTTAAAAAACTTCGTCTTTTTTGTATTTCAGTAGAAATTATACATCTCTCATGACCTTAAGATAGAGAAGATACTTTCGTGTAACGCAGTGCTCCGCAACCGGTGTGCCGCGGCACACTACTTCGCCACGACAAAGAATTTGGTGTGCCGCGGTAAAATTTTTAATTATAGGAAAAGGAAAAAATACTATTTTTTTCTAATGATAAGACCATAGGAACCATGCATCTCTTAAGGTACGATTTCTTAGACTGTCTCCAATACTTGAAACCGAAACAAGTTGCTTCGTAACTGGAGAACTGAAATTTTTATAATAAGATTATTTCGTAATCCAGGCTAAACGATTTGAAAAATGTAGATTTTTAAAGCAATATTTGTCTTCATATGTGTGGGAAAGGCGGTTTTATCTTTTTTTTAGGCTATAGGATGGTAAAAATGTTCTACAAGTTTCCATAAGTTTGGTTTGGTGTGCCGCGAAGTTCGAGAGCATCCGAATGTGTGCTGAGCACTGGTGTAAGGCGTATTTTTGATAAACATGTACAGAGCAAAACGTATTTTGACTGGTTCTACAAATTTTAATTGAAGATTTTTGGGTTTTGGTTATGTGATTAATTCGTAACACTTCCTTACCGTACTTAGCCGCAAGTCCTAAACGCTCGAGTCGAAAACGAAACGAGTCTGAAAATAATTCACTCGTTTCCTGAAAATCAGCTAACCGTTTTTTGATGCGTAAATGAACGAAAACGGAATTGCGACGAGATAGACAGGTATTCAGGAGATAATACCATTTCATCCATTTTAATCTGCAGTCTCCATTGCTTTGCGTGTCTTTACCCTCTCAATATCCTTGGGTAAGACCGTTGAAATGGCGAAATATGTAATCGATAACGAATTTCGGCAGAATAGTCGCTCCTGCTCCCTGTAAGCTTCTGCTTTTGTAAAACGCACGTTTCATCAAATCGGTCCCTTCGAAGGCGGAGAAAAACAACAAAAAAACCATCCAAAACTCTTAACTCATTTTAAACGTGTCGTGAACACCAGTTCCCGCATTTGTATCCTCACCGACCTCTTCCTCTTCCATTGTAACGCAGGCAAAAGGTCATCCTAAGCCCACGTTCAAAACGTCATGAATTGCGCGGTCCAATGTCTCATTTGCAGCATACATAGAAAGCGACGGAGATGGTTAGGAAGTGGGATGCGGATGAGCAGATGGAGAGAGGAAGGCGAGGGAGGGGAGGGTGAGGGAAAGGGGGGAGGGGAAAGCGAGGGAGGAGAGGGAGGGTGGGGCCTTAAGTCGCTCTTTCGAGCACGAAATGGAGGCTGGAGAAGGGGGATAGAGTCGTGGGAAGAAGGCTCGAGAGAAAGTTCCTCTGGCAGAGAGAAGAAATAAAGAGAAAAGAGGAGAGAGAGATAGAGAGAAGAGATAAAACAAAATGTCTCTTCTGTTGTCAGCGGGGAAAGTTGCTACGCGACGTGAGGAAGCGTCCGCCGTGCTAAGCGCGGAATAGGACGAGGAAAAGAGGGAGAGAGAGGGAGAGAGAGAGAGGGAGAGAGAGAGAGGAAGGAAGTTTTCTGGGTCTGCGGAAGCGTTTTATAATGGGAAACAATTCTGATTCACTGACGGAATATTGCAACAGTTGGAATTCTTATTTCCTTATTTGGAAGAGCGTCATAGTGCGGCCGAAGAATGACGCGCGCTCCTTTCCACACAATGTTCGTTAATAGAGAGAAGCTACGGAAATGTTAGCGAAAAAACCGGAGGAGGAAATCGTTCGCGCTGGATGGAGATTGGTTCGCGAGAAGGCTTCTTTTTTTGATGTTCGCGTTTTCCAATACAGAGAGTCAGTTTAATTTCGCGAAAGTCATATAAAAAAATATTTACGAATAATTTCATCTCGTGCAACAACTGCTGTATATTGCTAGTTTAGCTATTTTGACTTTATTCAAATTAACTCTTCTATAAATTGAATGTGCTGACGTTGTTTCTAAATAATTGTGATAGTACCTTTATTTATTTTGAAATATTAAATAGTATACGCTTTGCTGCATGACTTCAAAGTAATTTTAATGTTAATAATTTTGAAACCTTTATTCATTTACAAAATATTAAATATTCCTATGCTTCGTCACGTGAACTTCAAGTAATATTAATAATATTTTTTATTTATTCCTCCTCTTTTACGTTTGTTGTCAGCATTCTCTATCCTCCTGTTCATTTAACTGTCGATTTTTTCCTGAAATAATAATTTCGGCTTATGGCAAATAATATATTCTATTATTAATTCCAATTTTGATGGATATAATTTTAGGGCAAATATGGTATTTTATTTTTAAAAAATCGTCTTATTGCTTTATCGTTTAGATACGAATATGGCTCACTCAAGACCGGAGCAGCTTAAATAATTGATTCTTCTCATCACTGCATTTAAGCTAGATATTTCGTTACCGAGGCCATGAAACATTACAAGAGAAGTTACTGGGAATAGGTTTTATAATTTCGAATCACATAATAAAAATCTAAATGAATCACATTTTACTGGGTTGTTAGCTGTAGCATGATTCATTTAAATGCTAAGTAAAACTTCAGAAGCATTCCGTTTATAACCCGGCACCTACGCTCATCAAAGTTATATAAAAGTGTGTGTAATCTTCGGCAGCAAATGGCGAGTCTGTTACGCGTGCGAATAGATTCCATCAGCGCTTTTGTTTCAACAAGAAAAATAGTTCTCCTCTTTCGAGAGAACGATCATCAAGCCTTAGGTAAAATCTTTGGAAATATTTTTTTGATTTTGGTGTCCAAAATTATTTATATTTCTTGAAAAAACGCTCTCCTCGCTGTTAATGGATATCTTAATATAGTAAGGCCTCATTCCTATTTCACTCACACTTCGCTTTTGTAGACCACGGAACTTTTCACTGTCTACTGTATGACGATCATCTGGACTTGTGGTATATATTGCTCTAATTATACGTATATTAATCACTTTCTCATGTCCAAAGTTATTTAGCGAATTATCCGTTGTTAGGGTCAAATTAATTTTCCTCTGGGAAGGCGCGATTTAATGCGTGCGAATGACTTTAATCGTCGTGATACTTCCTAGCATAAGAGGCTCACATAAATAGTACTCGATGTTCAAATGTTTTTCCATACGACACGCGAAGAAAGATTCCATTTACAATAGGAAGAGTTTCAATATAAATGCCAAAACGGACTTTAATTCTCATATTCGTATTGAAATCGCTCTTTAAATGGATCGCATTCAATTCTCTCTCGCCATCGAGAGCGCTACCTACATCAGGACATGGAAGGGAAAGGACAGAGATATATTGCTACGAAGACCACCGATCGAATATTTTACATTTTCCATTTAAATCGAATCGAATTGAACCCTAAGTAACTAGCACACATTAATTATATATATCCGCGATCTACCGCACAATGGTAGCATAATATAAAGCAGTTTCCCAACCTTATTCATTCCACAGCACAATTACACAAATGAAATATACCTACTAGGAGGCACCGCCCCCTGACCCAACTCCCGACCGCCGCTCGGCCCTACGAGCCTCACTTTGCTTTTTATATCTTACAAGCCGGCTCTGTTTCTATAGGAGGTGATCAATTCGTAAATTAATAATTCTGATTGTAGTAATTAATAATTCTGATAGTGTATCGAACAAAACGTTAATTAACACAAAAATATAGAATATAATGATTTTACTTACGAAATAGTTAAGGTGTCAGCATTCAAATGATGAGAAAATATTCAAATCGTAATATAATAACTATATATAAAATTTGACGTTCCTACAACACTAATTTCGAAGCTTAAAAAAAAGTCTGAAGCGAATATCGCTATTATTTCGTCAATTTTAAGGCTTAATCGACGCTAATTGAATCGGAGGAAACAATGGGAGTCGCCTTGACAGGATTTAGGACAGTTCGGCACGGCCGGTTCGGCGCGGAACCATTCGGCGATTGGATTATTCGGCACCGGACAGTTCGGCGCCAGCAGTGTTCCACACGGCACATTTCCAGTATATTTTGGAGGAAATGGCGTCATGATAATATTAATATTTCAACTATTAAGTTACCGAATCTATTCCGTAGAAATAGTAATGACTACATTTAAAGGAAAATAGATTAAAATTAACTTTCGTGAGAAAAAGTATACGATAAAAATTATGCGACGAAAAATCACCGGATGATATACACAATGATTTGCACAATTAATTAATTATGTTTATGTTAATTTAATACAAATGTTACTGTTAAGTTAAATTAACCTACTTGATTTCATCGAACCAATAGTGTTTAAATAAAAATGATTATATTTTTAAAGAATTAACTTTCAAATTTACTTTCGTGAGAAAACGTTCACAATACATATACAACAATGAAGCTAACGCGGCTGATTTGACTTCATCGAACCAATAATGTTTGAATAAACATGAATATATTTAAAACAGCTTAACTTTTAAATCAATTTAAATCAATTTTCATCGTATAATTTTTATCCTGTACTCTTTCTCACGAAAGTTAATTTAAATTTATTTTCCTTTAAACAGTCTTTTTTATTTCTGCGTAATAGATTCGGTAACTTAATAGTTGCAATATTAATATTATCGTGACGCCATTCCCTCCAAAATATATTGGAATTGTGCCGTGCGGAACACGGTTAACGCCGAACTGTCCGGTGCCGAATAATCCCACCGCCGAATGGTCCCGTCGCCGAACCGGTCGTGCCGAACTGTCCCTTTCCGACCTCGGCAGCATCCTGAAAGAGTACGAAAAATCTACAAAATTTCGAAAGAGAATGCGTATTTCTGATTAATTAGACCGCGTAACATGTAAACATCGGAAGAATAAGATAGCGTAGAGTTTTAGTCGAAAAAAGTAAAAACGAAGAAAATCGGTCCATATTTACGTATTTTGATGAATGAAGGAAAAAAACGTTGCACAAATCAATAGGGTATCAGAAAAAGTTCGCCTACGATGATTTACGGTAGTATAATTAAAGATGGGCTGCGCACATTTCTCCCTCCTCCTCTTACCCCCTCCCATTACCACCTTCCCTTTACCCTCTCCCCTTATCCCCTTCCCTTTACCCCCTCCCCTCACCACTTCCCCTTTCCCCTTAACCCATCCCCTTGACGCACAAATACTTTCAATGTTAGATCTGAGCTCGTCTTGAAGTACGCAGTCATTCATCCTTCCCGATCATGCGTCATCAATTTCCAGTTGCAGATGCGTTTCCGAAACCGTCCGATTCGTGATTTCATGTTTCGTCTCTATCAAACTTATCAATACTCTCATCTGTTACTTTAACATTAATTAATGAATCTATAAATAAGCCAAAACATGGAAAATGATTAATCGCTGCATTGCTGATAGTATGTAGGTTTTACTATAATTTCCGCTAAATTTGATGTGGCCTGGGGAAGGCGCACTCCTGGGAAAAATACCATAAAAAACTCCTCTTTTTGTGGGAAATGCGAAAACGGGTGAAAAAATCTGCTATGACCGGGAACCGAACCAGGGTCTTCCACATGCCGGGCGGATATTCTGCCACTGAACTACCGCAGCAGACTAATTCTCAAGTTGCAGAACGGGAATATTTTTTTAGGTTAGGACCAAGCTAGTATTTTTCCACCTGTTTTCACATTTCCCATTATTCCATCTTATGCCTGTCACAAAATGATCCTCGGATCATTCATTCCATCAATTTTATATCCTCCATTTGAATTTAACGGTTGACTGATCGATTTTAAAATGACTTGGATAAGGAACCATCGATGCTACGTCGAGACGAGTTAATGCAAACTTCTTTCATCGAAATCTGGTGGACAGTCGTTTAAACGAATAGTATTTCCTTTCCTCCCTCTAACGCATGCTTATTACGACTCCCTCACCGATATATTCGGAAATTAGTGTCGGAGCGCACGCTGATACTTCTTCGCTGCTCGGTTTAATGCTCCATCACGGTTAGAAAAACGTGTGACTTTCCAAAAAATATCCGCGGCAGACCTGATCGTGCACATCGCTAGGCCACGGCACACAGTTTGGAAAATACCGTCCTAATGCGTTTAGAATGCTGTTATAAACTGATTTTACCGAGTTGAAAATCGACGAGTGTTGCCATATCAATTCGATTTGAAATATTTTAGCACTTGAAATATGAAAACGGACCGAATAGTAATGTGAATAACGATTCATTTCCATGCAATGCTTAATATATATCCGTAACACAATATATCCTCTATGAGAAGGGTAATATAAATTTGTAAATGCCTGAGACATATTTCGGTTAATTTCGAAAATCAATCTCGCATCGCGAAAGATTTCTCGAGGATGATAGCCAACCAATCGATCGTAGTATGGACGGATACGGGAAAATAATTAGTAAGAGATTATTGGAGCGATCGATCACTAATCTCCGCTAAGTAAATAACACGCATAATTAACTCCTTCGACAAAAATACTTTATGCAAGTGGCTCAAGCTTAATCGTGTTTGATCCACCAATTTTCCCAACAACGCGGGTGAGAGAGGGAAAACCGAATATTCTCTTCCTCTTCTCCTTTTTCATATTCCTTCCTTTTACACTTATCCTCCACATTCCTCTCTCTCTATTTCTCTCTCTTCCTCTCTTTTTCCTCTCTTTTTCCTCTCTCTCTCTCTCTCTCTCTCCATCCCTTCCACTTACACGGCCTTAATGGATTACTCAATCACTTCTCCCGCCAGGGAAGAATTGAATAAAATAGTAGTCTGCGGTCAAAGTGGAAACAAAGTGAAGCTCTCAAAGCGCATTACGTCCATTCTCATAACAAGTTTTAGATATAGGAGATGGAACTAAAACGCCTCTTCTAAATCCAAACTATCGCAGAAATTTTCTCCCACTGTCGAACGAAAATAAACCCCTAAACCTCTTTGGGAGAGTATGGGAGGGGGAGGGGGAGGGAAATGGGAATGGGAGGGGGTGAGGGGAGGGATTGGGAGTGATCTCCCTCCGTGCAAAGGGCTCTCCCAGGGATAATAATCGTGTGAGATAGAAACACGATATCTTTTCCCTTCTGCCATTGCTCCCCGAACGCGCATGCGCGTGGATCCAAGTGTCGAGAGGAACGGCTTTTTGCCCCGGGAGCTCTGCGGGAGCAAGCAAGCCCCGGAGGGAGGAGAGGGATGGTGTGAGAGAGAGAGAGATAGGGAGGGGGGCGTGCATCGCGGTTCGGAGTTCGACTCCCTCACGAGCAGGGGTGCTGGGAAAAGGGACGAGAGGGGTGCTACCGCGCCGGGTGTGTGTCCCATTCTAGCATGACAGAATCCCCGCCCCGGGACGCTCCCCCAGCGCGCCTCCGATTGGAATCCCGAGCTAGGGCGAAGCACCCATCTCTGAGGCACGGGCGTGATTACCGCTCACGTTAATAGGCGGAAAACGCTCCATGTTTACAGACGGTCGGCTTATATTTGACCTAGTAAACCGAAATTGTGTGACATCCAGCCTCAAGGACGAAAACTATTGATGTAATGTTATCTTGGTCCAGAATATGTTTTCCTGTTTAATTTATTCGCCAAATAAACAATTCGAATTTTAGAAGCCAATAATAAATTTTCAGCCGCGGAACATTTTCTCAAATTGTGATCCGCCGCGGAAACTAAATTTTTCGGTGGTGCTAATACACGTATGTCCCAATGTATTTTACGTTCTTTACAGGTTATTTATATTTAGTTATAGTGTATAATACATTTGAGAAACTATTTTCAAGGAATAAAATATCAGTTGTATTATATGCAATTATATTTGTCGTACTTCAATATTACAAATTTTACAAACAGTTCAATAACAGATAATACACAACGAATATCTAGATGCTAATTTTGTAATGATAAGAATTCCTTTGTTCTGATGTACACAATAACCTGGTTTGGTGTAATGGTCGATAGTTTCATTCTGAGATCTACTTTAGCATCCAGTTTATTTCTGAATTTGCTTTTTGTCACACACAATATTACGAAAATAAATATTATGAAACGGCAGTAGTTTTTTTTTTTTTAACAGCCCACCTTGCAATCTCAGAATCAATTAAAATGGTCCAGAACCTTGAAAGAGGAGTCGTAGGAAACCTTTGTTTCAGAGTTGAATCGCCATCAAAGTCTATCAACTTCTCATATTCTTTAATTGAGAAGTCCCTCATTTGTAGCCAGCCTAAGAATCTTCAGCCAATTTAACTAGTCATTATTTTGTCGAAAATACTCTTCAAAGGAATTTTGCAACAGTGCGAGAAGCTCAAATATATTATCATTTATAATAACATCCGATACCTCAACAACCGTCTCTGACAGATATTCACACATGGATTCAAAACGGTGAAATTTATTTTGTTTCACATAGTGAATCCAAAATTCGAGTTTCAATTTTATTGAAGAAATTTTGTCTGTTGCTGTTGGCACGATTAACACCGTGGCTCTGCAATGACATGTTGAGTTGGTTCAATTTTATAAAAATATTAGCGAGATACGCAAGGTGTTATAACCAAATAATATTTAGCTAATTTTGTTTCTTTTTCAGACAAAAAATTGCAATTTCTTTTTTTTTTAATTGAGATACTCGTACCAATACCTGGTCACGTGACAGGCAACGAGCTTCGGTATAAAAAATCAAGGTCTGATACTCACTAACCATGTAATTAGAAGTAATTATAAAAATTCTGTAATATAAAGCTCGAATATTAATAAAATTGACAAGTCGCATGAAATTATCTAATAGAATTTTGAATGCTTTTGAAATATTCTTAACAGCTAATGCTATGCAAAAGGTAATGGCTGCTTGTACACATTTGAGACACACTCTTTATACGAGCCACAAGTCCTGTTTTTTTCGTGTCTTAGCCTTCGCACCGTCAGTACAGACATGGATACATTTTCTTAATTTGATATCGTATAAAAACAATTTCGATAGATTTACACAATAACAAGTCTTCCTAAAATTCATTTTCATAAACATCGAACAAAAACAAGTAGAATGGCGAGATTAGAAACATCGCTGCTCTCGTCCAGTTGAAATGTAAATAATTCGCATGACTGCAGTCTTTAAATTAATTCATTAAATAAGTTGGATGCGCACCAACTTGCATTCTTCTACGAAAACGGTATTGTCGGCCAAAGATAATAATTGTATTTTCTTAAAAGCTTGCTCATCTAAAATACATGCTGCCATATCAATAGCACAGGGTTTTACAAGTTTTTATCCAATTATGTGCGCTTCTCCTTCGCGTGCGATAACTTACTATGTACGATGCCATAAGTGCATTTTCAGTTTCTAACGATATGTTGTTCGACACTCGCTTCAAAAGCCTGAGAAACTTATCTCTATGTTCTCTATGCTTTGTTTCAAAATTACGTTGTAACTTGGCGTGAACCATTGAACTGCACGCAGGACGTGGTAATTTTTTACCACCTTCATGAGTGAAGCCAATTGATAAGTAATTATCAAAGTATCTTTAATTATATTACCGTAAATCTGATTCCCTCTCGATTTGTGCTAGGTTTTTTTCCTTCATTCATCAAAATACCTAATTATTGATCGATTTTCTTCGTTTTTGCGTTATTTGACGACAAAAACTCTATTATGTCCTATTCTTGCGATTTTTACATGTTACACGGCCGAAGTTTTCAGAAATACGAATTCATTTTCGAAATTTTGTGGATTTTCCGTACTCTTTCCAGACGAAGGCGACTCTCTCATTGTTGCCTCCGATTCAATTAGCGTCGATTAAGCCTTCAAATTGACGATAGAATATTGATATTCACTTCGCGCTTTAGTTTGTAGACATCAATCTTTATACATAGCCACGTAAATAGTTATTATACATATAAAGATTTGAATCTTTAGTCATCATTTTATTGCTTAAACGTTAACTATTTCGTAAGTAAAATCATTATATTCTACGTTTTTTGTGTTTATTAACGTTTTGTTCGATGCACTATGTATTTCAATTGTATACGTATCTATTAATCTACAATCAGAATTATTAATTTACAAATAGAATCATAGGCGGCTTGAAAGATCGCGGGGCCCGGTGCAAAGCGTACGCGTCAAAAATTTTTAATAACTAAATCAATCTCTTTCATTACTATGACTCTTCCATATATTTTCAGTTAAAAAAATGCGTGTACTTTATATGTACGTCACATATTTTTTTTAGAGAGCGCGGAGCCTCTTTAAGTGCGGGACCTGTTTGCACCAACATCACGCCGGCCCTGTTTAGAATACATAAAGCAAAGTGAGACCCGGAGGGCCGAGCGGCGGTCAGGGGTCGGAGCCTCTTAGTTTATCTTTAGATAGTAAGTGAAATATTTATGGATTGAAGTTTGACTTGGAGTTTGTAAAAGAGAATTTAATTTGGAGAGTCAGCTTGCTCAAAATAATGTGAACCTTGGATAGCATATTTATACAAAAATGTGATAGAATGGGTTGCTATGCTGAACAAAGCCTTAGGAAATGATCATGTCTGTATGTCTATTTCTCACTGTCAGCTTTTGCATCAGATGATCGATTTTCATGAAGCTCTATATGAGGCTCGTGCTACCAGGAACATACAGGTGACTCCCGAGATTCGACAATACGAGATTCGACAAATTCGAGATTTCGTCACAGCCGATCGAATTGGGAACTAGTTTACGCGAAGTAATTTTCGTCCCGATCAACCACGCGAGGTTTAGTTTCAGTGTAGACATAGTTATTTCTGCTCTAATTTTTTGAATTTGTGCTGACTTCACTATTTTTTCTGGTAATCTTTTATTTAAATTTATTTTATTGATTTATTTATAAATTTATTACTTTACGTGATATCTAAAAGGAAATGTAATAGTGATAATACAAGTGAATCAAATAAAAGAGTGCATAAGACTCATAGTTATGAATTGAAATTAGAAATTTAAAGCATGTTGAGAAAGGTGAAAGCCATACTGAAATCGCACGACCGTTGGGAATGTGTCGTTCAATAGTCATAGGCGCGGTGTTGTGATTCCTAAAATGGAAAACATTTAAAACTTTGGGCAGATGATCAGTGTCAGAAACACATTCCTATTAGTGAGACCATGATTAGAGCAAGGGCTGCAGACGGCTCGGTCCGTCTCGCGCGAGTCGTTTGTAAGAAACGACTTGCGCGAGTCGGACCGGGCTGTCTGCAGCACAACCCTGCATACATCTATCTAAGCACACAACTATATATCGCAGCGAAATTAATATAAAAGTTATTAAAAAGTACAAAATAACTTGCAGCCTCGCCAGTTAATTTAAGGCTGTGCAAACCTGCCCTTCTCTTAAATCTGTCAAACCAGCCATGACTTGCACTAAATGGAGGCTCATCAACAGAAATTTCATCCATCCTTTCCTTCAAATCATCATACAGACCCTAAGCCGTTGCTCTAATCATGGTCTCACTAATAGGAATGTGTTTCTAACACCGATCATCTACCCAAAGTTTTAAAAGTTTTTCCATTTTAGGAATCTCAACACCGCGCCTAGGGCTGTTGAGCGACACATTCCCGACGGTCGTGTGATTTCAGTATGGCTTTCACCTTTCTCAACACGCTTTAAAATTTCTGATACTACTCATTCCTCCATTTAAATAACATGGGAATGGATGAGGCGGATTTGATTTAATTTAGATTTTTAAATTACGTAAAATAATCATACAAACAAAAATTTATTTTTTCCTTTTTAGTGCAAAAAATAAACTATACATTTAAAATATTTATTATTTAATTTATTCGTAATTTAATATTGTTGTATTAACATATTATTAATGTTATTTTATCTTTATATAACGTGAGGGGAGACAATAATTTTTTTCCGAGATGCGGGAACTCATCCCCAGATTATAACATGCAAGTCTATGGAAAAACGTCTTTCGTCTTTCAACAATTCGAGATTCGACCACGTTTTCGAGAACGCATCCCTGTCGAATCTCGGGAGTCGCCTGTATTTTATTTGACGAAGATTCAAGTTTCGACTTCGATTCAACGAACGTCCTTTACATATTTGATTTACATAGGTAGTCTCAAATCCATCGTGCAGAGATATTTTCTTTTGGATTATTAAATAGCTTGGGGTTGTGATATCGGATCAAGTTTTGTTCTGTTATAATGGGAAAAGAATGTAGATTTTAATTATTTTCACAGACTTTTAATAATCGATTGTATTTTATTGAATTTCCGGTAAAAAATAGTATTTTGGCATTTAAATGTATAATTTTATTGGAGTTTTGTCATGGAGACATTTATTGTCAAACACAGTTTGAGCATAGATGAATGCACAAATGGGTTATTTTCCACTCGACTTCACTTCAGACATGAACTGTTGATCTGAGTGCACGGCATAAAATTATGAAGCTAAAATAAAGAAAAAAAGTCACTGTTATTGCTAATTTTGTACATTCTCTGCATAATTTAACTGAAAATAATCTGTGTGCAGTGAAATAAAAAGCCTATATTAGTCCTGGGCTGGACTACTTGCTCGAATATCTAACGTTAATGATATATTACATTAAAATAAAGTGAAATACTGTAAATAGGGTTTATTAATAAAGGATGGATACCAGCAGAGGCCAATGAAAAATAAACACCTTTTGCAGATTCGGATGAATAAATAACAAAATATATTCCATCTCCTCGCAAATTATTCATAGGAATCGATTAAAGTAAAAAATCAATATTTATTCCTTTTACGATATGACACCCATTTGGACGACGTAGTAAGTAAGCATCGATAAAATGTTTTCTTTAATTTCGAGACTAACATCCACCATAAAAATTTTAAAATAGGAATAACGGAATATCTGTCGGTCTAAATAATGCATTCATTTATCGTTTCGTCCATCCAAGTGTCCACATTCATCTGTTTGGCGTCTGCAGAATATGCGGCCCGCCGACTATCCCGCCGCTACCGCTCGCATTTCAAAACCCACCGAACGCGCACCATCGAATACGTACTCACAAAAAAAAAAAAACGACTTACCATCGAAAAGCCTCGAAACGCCTTTGTGACGCAAGCGAGCCACTTAAAGCACTTCTATAGCGACTGCTGAGTCTTGAGTAAGTGTAAGAAAGAAAAGAGAGGAATCGTTCCCGACACCCATTCTCCCGACACACTCGTATCTTCGCCGCTTCATTGTGACGCGACTGAGAAAACGCAGCTTCTGTATTCCTCGAGGCTATGCGCCGTGATGCACGCGCTCGTGCTCTCGCGTCCCCACCCCCTTCCACCACTCCCCCTCCCTCCTCCTACCTCATTCTCCTCTTCCCCTCTCTTCCCCAATCCTCCATTACGTTTCCCACTTCACTCTTTTCCATAAAGTCCACTCATTCTCCTACTTTTTGGTCCTTCTCCTGCCGTCTCCTACGCCCCTCCCCCTCCGTCCCCTCCACCCCCACCCGCCCCCCCCTCCTTTAGGCCTCCTCCCGAGTGGGATTCTTCCCCTCTCCATTCTGATCGAAGGAGTTTCTGCGATCCCCGAGGGAATGCGCCCCAGAGAGACAGAAGAGAGGAGAACCTTGGCGTTGCCGGAGGAGGAGGAGGGGATTACAAAGGTGTCGCTTGCTCCGCGTGCATTCGAAGGATGGTAGAAATGGCGGATTATTCTGTCGCACATCGAATGTTTGAAGGAGGGATTTCTTTCGACTAGGATATCATTTTATTCGCGTAGGACGTTTCCTTCTCTTCGCTGCAGTTCCTCTTGACGCTGACGGCCTTGCCAAGGTGTTCCATTTTCGCGAGTTCTTCTCGAGTGGCCGCATAAGATGTGCCACATAAGAGGCGCGTTTGAGAAAGATTGTAAGCGTCTTTCGTACTGCCAAATGCTCAGATTCGGTAGACGGACATGTTAAAAAGAAGTTTTGGGGTGAAAGCTTAATTTAACTTGGTGCATTTTACCACAAATTGCAATATTGTATAATCCTATATTTTATGCAGGTAGTGAAGTTGCGTCCGTGCGTAATTATATCGGCGTATTTCTGGAGAACCGTTCGTCGTAAATATATGCGGTAAACGGCGTTTTGTTTATACTGGGTATGTGGTCCCTGGAAAAATATTTTTGTTTGCTAAAGTGGCCCGGGTTCGAATCCAGGAGACAATTATATTTTCCCATAAATTTACACGGGATTTTCGATTTTTCAGAGTGCAATGTTTTTTTCCTTCATACATTAAAATATGTAAATATGGACCGATTTTCTTCCTTTTTGCTTTATTTGACGGATAAAGCTCTACACTCTCTTGTTCTCGCGGTATTTAGACGTTACACGGTCGAATGTTTCAGAAATACGCATTATTTTTCGAAATTTTGCGGATTTTTCGTACTAATTCCGGGCGTTGCCACGGAGACTCTCATTGTTGCCTCCGATTCATTTAAGGCCAATTCAAAGAGACGAAAGAAAAGCGTTATTGTTATCTTCTCTTCATTGATAATATGAATAAACGCTCGCCTCTATAGTAGGTCCTGTAAGAAGTTAAAAGCAGTCGTTGATAGACACTTGAAGGAAAGCAACTGTTTGTGAGCTCGTTTATAAGGGTGCAACGATAATCATTGGAACTAAGGTAAGGTAGAATTAAAAATTTTCTCCTTTGAATATACCGCGATATTAAACTAGCATTGAGTAACTCTGTGACATTGTGATCACGTAATTTCTCTAATATATTGCTGTAAAATCGCAGAAAATTTAAAAATGCCAAGGGGTAGACCAATGAATAGAAGAGCTATTAGCCCAGCTACAGCTACCAGAGAAAGGAAGAGGAGCCAGAGATCAAAGGAAGAGTATTGTAGGAAATAGAGAGAAAGGGATGCGGCCGCTCACAAAATTGCCCGTGAAGTTGAGGAGCGGAGAGTACAAGAAAGACAAAGAAATAGGGAAACACCCCAAATGAATAGGGAACAAAGATCTAACCTAGGGTCGAACTATTTAGATTATTCGCAAGCGTAGCTGCAGCGGGCTGCTAGTTATAATTATTTAGTCAACAACGCAAAGGACAATTTCGTAAGGGAAACACAAAGTTTAAATGTAATGCCTTCTCAGCTTTCTCATTACGTACGCCAAACGGGAAGTGATAAAACGTAGCATAAGGACTCGTTTTTCTTCCAGAAAATTCATGGAAAACTCGAATTATGCAGAAAATTTATTTGAACGCAGTCGCTTATTTCAGATCCCCCAATTACATACTTAGAACACAAATAAATATTTGGACTTCTCAGTACGTTAACAACTTAACACGAATTAGTATATTTAACCTCCCACACCTTTAATACTGTCCCCTTCGGCCCATTAATCTCATTTAGATACTCTTTCACCTCTGAACCTTTTGTGGATACGTAGCTGGGAAACCAGGTTTAGCACAGGTAGGTGGTAGCGAAGGACAGGATTTTAAGGGGACCTGGGATTTCGCGCTGTACTTTTACCCAGAACTTGATCAGATTGTCACTTGAAAATTCCAACTTTAATTCTTCACAACCGGTGAATTCAACATTTGTATTTACTACTGAAGTCAGGGGCTATGCTTTCAGTTTCAAGAGGAAAATAATGAAAGTAGTTTTGAGTCGGTGCATGTGGAGCATTATACATATATGATCCTTCTCTGCAACATCGAACTTGAGATTACTGTCTGAGAGGAAGTTGCCCAGGATGGAAAAACAACTTTTTTCTACACTTGATCACCAGAATTCAAGTGTTCTTTTTGTGGCTACGATTTTGTCGCGAGCAGAGCAAACAGTAGTGTCTTTGCCTTGAAGGCTCAGGTTTAATTCATTCATTTTAGTAAATATTCACCAAATGTGCAAAACGTTTCAGCCAAATGACCTCGTGCAGTCGATATGAAAAATTAAATGCATGAGTTTTAAAAAAAAACCTGTTTTTTCAGCTCTTAAATCGAACACTCTGACTATCACTTTGCCTCGGCTCAACCAGCGTAGAGCCATGTGCAACATTAATGAAGTATTGAGGCATCCAATATCTTCACAATTTATAGATAAAAAAAAGTATCTTTCAGTGACCCGGCATTTATAAAATTTCCAATCAAAACAACTTCATCCAGCACATCAGTCAGTCAGTCTCTTCGTCGAAAGTTGCTGGCGGTGAATAACACAATACGAGCTACTACACTTGAGTATATTTCTGATTTATCTGCGCTATTACGCCCTTCGCCGAACTAATCGTGCCTTTGGCCTCGTGCGTGCACATTTCTGCTATTCGAATTGTTTTTCTTTTAAAAAATATCCAAAATATTTAAAAAATTCATCGCCATTTGTAAGGGTCGGTAGCGGCTTACATAAAAGCAAATCCTCTTTAACTTCTGCGTCATGTAAATAGCGAACAAATGCTAAAAGTACTGCAAGATCTGCTAGGTCGGTTGATTCTTCTAGTTGAAGGCAAAATAAATCAACTTTTCAATCGGGAACATAACAGTGAGTTTATATCGTTTGCCATATCATCAATACGGAGATCTATCGTGCTGTTTGGCAGAGGAACCCTTTTTGATTCATTTTGCAGCTGCTGTGTTCAACACTGCACTCATAAAATCCAGAATATAGGGCTTGATAAGATTTTCTGCAATGATGTGAGCTTCACCTGACATCGCTATTCTCTTGCTCAACATGTACGATGCCTCCACTAACTTATCATTTACTGTAGCTCTCGATTGCGTGTATTTTTACATTTTTTCAGCTCGTCGAGATTAGCAGCAAAGAATGTCACATCTTTGCCAACCGAATCTGTACCTTGACTCTCAAGATGTCTCTTTATTTTGGTTGCCACAATAGAGATTTTCTTGCATATATACCGCAAAGAGAGTCAGGACAATCCTCAGACTCTGTCCACGTATTTCATTTCCAAAACTTGCATTTACAGGATTGATAACATTAACACTAGTGGACGGTAAATTTTCCGCATCATTTTCTATTCCCGTAGTTACGATGTCATGGGAACACTGCGAACTCCTTTCATCGAGCCAGTTTTCAACCAGCGGTTCATTGAAAGAAGGGATCCGATTCAGCAAAAAATAATTAATTTGAGTATTTTAACTTTGAGTTGTTGAGAATTTCTGAATGTAATTAAATTTACACACTATTTTTACAATATAAAAACACAATCACGAACACGAGCGCACGTGTGCACGAAGAAAACCCTGCTGAAGAACTAAGAGTGATCGGCTATTTCAGAGTTTTTCCGTCGATAACGCCAAGGTTAAGAATAATTTATGATAGTCATTGCGAGAAAAATGCGAAGTTGAGAAAATTCTATCCATTAACTTTATTTTTTCTGCGAATTGGGAAAAGGCCGCCATTACTCGATTTCAGCGGCGGAATATCTCTTTCTAGCTCGCGGAACACCAATGTTCCGCGGGATCATCGTTTGAGACAAACTGGTCTAATAGATGTATTTTCTAAATAAAATAAATGGATTAGTGACTAAGTGAAAGAAATACCAACATACCCCTTATATTTTTGACGGTAAAAGAAGCAAAGCTATTGATCGTGCTACTTTTCTAAGCTACACCAAAATATACGAAATTATTAACTGATCAATTGCTATAAAAATAAACTGCTTTAAGTGCAAATTTCTTCTTTTTATCCGGAATAATTCTTTACAGTTTCAGACTGCTGAGATGATGTCTTCTTCCAGAGTCCCTCCTCCTTCGAGAGCACCCATGGAATGACAAGGATATCAAAAATGTATGTTACTTCTCATAACGGCAAAAAATGAGATAATTCTAGTTCGAGAAACAAATGTAATATAAATAATAATTTCGTAATCTTTTAGTTTATTAAGAGACAATAAAAATCTTGTAACGATTTCTGAAATGAGCATTCCGCCAAAGTAGTAAATAAAGCAGGTTTCACGACACGAAAAGCCCCACGGTTTTTATTGCGCTATATGCTGCTTCGCAAAAGATAGACCATACGCTATCTTCTCGGAAAAGTGCGTGTTATTGCCCACCCTCTGTGGCAGGAGTTGTAAATTCCGTGGTGAAGTGAGGAAAGGAGTCCCATACGGAAGGATCCCCTTCGGTCCAGTAAACATCCAAACATAGGTCTCCGCGGTCACATGAGGAGTAAACTCTGGAGAGGAGGAGGAAAGAGAAAGATAGGGAATATGGATGATAGGAGGAAAAGGCTTTCTAGTTGGGAAAAAGGGGAGGAAGTGGTTGGAGGGGGTAAGCGAAGAAAGGAAGGAGGAGAAGCCGGGAGAAAGTAAAAGGATAATCGCCGAATAAAGCGTCGAATGTGGTCCCGAGATGCGTTAGAAGCATTCGCAGTAAACGAAGGGAGGAAATGGACCGAGAGAGAGAGAGAGGAGGTCGACCCACGATAGCTCTTAAGAAGTTTTCGCGGCGAATTTCCGACTCGCGGCGCCTCGACTCCCACTCCTGCATTGCGGCGAATAAAATCTGCAAAAGGGAACTCGGGCGAGCGACGCGACGGCCCCTGCGCGCCCCGAAAGACTCCAGATTATATTCGCACGCTCCAGCTCCAGCTGATAGGTTTTTTATCGGACGACGGCTTTTATGGCCGTGTGGCGAAATTAGGTCTCGAAGGAGGATGCTCCTACACTCCCTCTCTTTTTTTCTCTCTCTCTCTCTCTCTCTCCCTTCCTCTCTCTCTCTCTCTCCTTTAATTTTTACATTATTTTAATTTTTCCTTTATGTATATGTTGTATATGCATATTTTTTATATGTTCTATGTATATGTTACTTTTATCTTTATATCTGTAGGCATTCAAATCCTTTTTTTTTCTTTCTTTCTTTACGATTTTTTCTTCTGTATCTATTTGGGAATTTTTCGCGGTTTTTTTTACACCTCCCCCCCTCTTCGTAGGTGTTTTTCCGCAGTGAGACTTTTTTTCTGTGCTAAACAAAGCTATTACACAGTTTTTTTTTCAACCCACAAAGCTAACATTAATCTATGTTGGTTCTTTATGTTCTGCTATTCAAATTTTTAATCAAGATATATGTGAAAATTTGTAATTAAATTGTATATTATATCATTACTATATCAAATCTGAAAAAATGTTTAAATGTAAGAAGGAACTTTACAGTCTCAATTTCGCCCTAAATAAACTCGTTTGTCTGTCTGTCTGTCTCTCTCTGTCATACACTCCCTCGTTATTTATTGCTGCTCCTACTCTTTCTCCGTCCCCCCCCTCCCTCCCCCCTCTCTCTGTCTCCCTCTACGACATTCATCACTCTGTCGCCGTTTGTACCATTTGCGTTCGTCTCAACTTCACCCCTTAGAAAGCGGGAAAAATGAATAAAATTGATCATTTCCGTTCCTTAAAGGATAGCCAGAAATTTGCTGCACTAAAAAATTGAATTTGCTCAATCATAGTTTAGTGACATGTAGTTTTTAAATTTGAAATGTAGCTTAAGAATTATTCATTTTTCCATAACTTAAGCACTCTACCAGCAGGCTTCTGAATTTCATTTCTAATGTAACATTGATAAAATTTCTAGGAAAACAATTTATTACATCGCAGCAGATGCGTACCTGGAAGATATAGCGCCTATGGCAAAATTTTAGGAAACGCCTTATTTACGTAGAATGTATTTTTCCTGCATTTTAAAAGAGAACAGTAGCATTTTTTTAACATCTGAGTATTAAATTTATACTTATTTGTCAGAAAATACACTTTTTGCGTGTTTCGAGGGAACATGTGGCGCCTTTTGAAGGCGGCGCCTAGGGAAAATGCCACGTTCGCAATACTCTAGTTACGGCACTGCATGGCAGTGTTGAAATTTACTAAGAAAACGTCTAATTACAACTATATTGTATATATGTCTAAAAAGAATAAACAAAACAGCGGCGTTTATCAAAAATATTCCGTCTCAGATTCCCATCCTATCGCCACGTTAATTGTATAAAAAAATCAAGAAAAACTTTAACGAAAATGCAACTTATAATGCCGCTTTGTTTAATGTGAACTCGCGATTGGCGTCGGAGACATCGAACGCGGCCATCTTCGAAATCATTCTCTAGAGTACATTTCTAAATGGCGAAATGCCCCTGGAGACGAAAGCGCCCTCCTCTCGAAAGGACGATGACAAACGAGCATCGGTGCGCGTGCCGCTGCAGCGAATGCGTTCCTCAATCATTGGAGGCCATTACGGCGAATTCGGAATGAACCGCTCTTGATGTATGTGCTGCGGAAGAGAGGAAGGAAAAATACACGCGATGGGAAAAACGCGCACGCTCTGCGAGCGCGCACGCGCGGGACAAGGTCGCGTTAGATCGAGGTTTATTAGTCGACGGCGAGCGGTGATATATGCGCTGTGTTATTTACCGGAAAGCAATTTGTTCGCGTTTATTTGCGCTATAATCATGTTTCGATACCGTTCGAATTTTCATTTCGAAATTAAAACCCATCAATCGAACCTTTTGGACGGCAGCAGAGGGCGGAATAAAACATCGTCCTCCGTGAGTTATTCACCGCGTTGCTGAAGGAAAAATCCAAGAGATTCGATGTAATACAGTTTGAAGATCGTTCATCCGGGATGTTCGGGACCTGGCCTGTTCCGGATAAACGATATTTCCGGATTTTAGATATCTTAACCTTAAAATAGCACAATGATCAGGAAAAAAAGTCTTGTAAGGTATGGTAAGAAACAAATAATTTTAAAAAGCATATATACTTATAAAACCTTTTGTTTAATACAAATATAATACGAATCAACGAAAATCGGCTAATCAGTTGAAGAATACATTAAATATCTGTAGTCATGTGAATCAGTCGAAAACATCTGTTTTCCTAAAAACTGCAAAAGTAACGCATGCTATTTATCTAAATAAACATGTCAATTAAATTTACTTTCTTTACGATAATATCGTAAATCGTATGGCTGTAGCATACAGTGCGCCACGCGCGTAGTTAGGCCCCATAAGTGGACGCGCGTAGTTAAAGGCTAGAGGCGGTGATGGCTTTCGGAACTACCAAACCAAATCGGTCATCAATCGATTAACATTAAATTATGTTAAAAATCAAACTGAAAAAATTTTATTAAATGGAAAAAATGAAATGAATCATCTTGCGACGCATAAATACCTATACTCACGCACACGCGGTTAGAAAGCTTTTTGTAATGGTGGTCGCTTTCGGATCCAAAATAAATCAGACATAAATTATTCCGTTTTTTGGATGTTTCCGGTGTTTGAAGTTCCGGATAAACAATCTTCTACTCTATATAGTTTTTCATTCTCTTCGTATCGCAGCTCGTTTGTTGTAGTTGTGGTTTATTGATAGCAAGCGAATTGAAACTTTGAGAGGAAGAACTTTAAAAAAATAATAATTTATTAAATTAAGTACACATCCACGCATGCGCACACACACACATATAATTGCTTATCCCTTTTAGGACTTCTACCTAAGTGTTTCGCAGACCTTGAGAACAACGCTGGCTGGAGCATTTGCTCCTGGTTGGGTCATTCATGCCAGTAAGATCAATAGGTAATACTAAGAAGATGAATTAAGCAACCTCAAATCTAATATAGTATATCAAACATCTTAAAATGATCTAACACTTAATTTCGCATACATTTAAAATCATTCTAGATAAATTGTACATACATTTATTGTAATTTATTTTTAAGAATTTTGCACTCAACTGCATATTTAATCATATACTTTATAATCCAAATGAGTAGTAACCCATTAAACGTTCAAATAAAACAAAATTAAGTTAAACAAATTAAATAAGGTAAATAAAACTTACGTTTTGCAAATAATATATACCAAATCACTAAAAATCATTCTTCTAAAAGCAATAATTATGATTTAGAGAAGCACAAAAGAAAATTTCTAAAACATTTAATAGTAAAACTACGGTGGCAAAGTGGGGTAGTACCCTCACGGGAATATGAAATAGTAATGTAACTTTGAATATTAATTTCGTATAAACTCATAAAAATTAAACTGATAAGTGATTTTCGAAGCATCGCTAATACATTATCAACTCTTCACACTAGCTTCCTACGCCATTTTATCGCAATCAATCCATTAAGGATTTTATGGTCGCCTTTATCTCCTCATTTCGTCGTTCGCAATTTATTCTTCAAATTCCCAATTATCTCTTATGAATGAGTCTATAGCGAATCCGTTGAGTAGCTCCAAAGGACGAGATCTTCTCTTTAACTTCGTTCCCATTTTCTTGACCCACTGAAAGCGGCCATCGCTTTCATGAACGCCTCTCCATTTAGCCCAATGGCATCGCGACGAGTGATTCGCCTCCAACGCATGAGCGGATTCAATGGGGGGGGGGGGTAAAGGGAGTAATTACCCCCCCCCTCCTAGAATTTATGAACACTCGAAAAATTACCCTTTAAATCTCGTCCTTCGTGCTGAGGAGTTCATAAATTATGTTCTTTCACTCGCTTCATTATAATAGACTGTACCGTTTCAGTGTATGTTTTCGCTATTTGCTATTAAGTTCTACATTTCGATTTTATGATTAAAATATGTATTAAGTAAGAGAGTTTCAAATACTTCATTAAATAACTTTTATATTAACCTCACTCGATGTCTTATATCTATAATATATAGCTGAAAGTAATTTTTATTTCACTTTGACTTTATACCCGCAAAGGGGTACTTAAAATTCAGTGGAAAGTCGAACTCACTGCACGTACACTTATGTATAATTAAGCAAAATAATTGAAAGTGTAATGTGAAGCTGCATATAATTTTTACAAATGTTCTTAATAAACTTTAGTGAATCAGCATTGTTGTATAAGAGGAAACTTATTCTACTGAAACTCGCGAATTTTGGTCTTCCTTACCAACAGAACTCACAGTGTAGTAAATCAAAATTTATTTTATTCTTTTTTGAGTGTATAATACAAAAATTATTTTTTTTTTTTAATTTTTTTATTAATTTATTTTTTCACTCCTAAATTACCTTCTCCCTTGAATGAAGCCTGGGCCCGCCCATGCTCCAACGAGGTCACCCGAGCACGCCGCAACGGTCGTGATGGATATGTAGAGAAAATAATGCTATGCAATTTATTTCGCTATAAAGTCCATATTTAATTTCGAGAGTATATCTCGACCGAGACGCACAAACGGATCTTATTGAGGTCACGGTTAGTGGGTTTAAGGATTCTGAGATTTGATCTTGGTAGAGAGAATTATAGCTTGTGTGGATGTCGCGAGTTCGAATCCTGCCGTGAGCATTGTATTATATTATTGCCTTCGTAATTATGCTCATTGGCTTGTTGTATACCTGTGATCAGCTAAGTGTACGTTGTTTGCCGATGTAATATTTATGTGTGGCCCAGATGTATATTACATTGACCACACACTAAAGTAACAATTGTTGATTGCAAGCTACTGACATTAAAGATGATCAATAGAGCGGTACTCAATAAATAAATGACCTGGTCTCTCAGATGCGAATAGCCATCCAGCAGGAGAGACACGAAACTAGCCTCGTTGAGCGTTTGAAAGATTACAGAAGCGGATAGACGATTCTGCGCATGCGTGGAAACTCACTCGGACAAGGAGCCAAGAAAAATTTACCTCTATCCGACGGCGACCTTCTTAAAACCACTGGCTAATGATAGACAAGTGTTTATTTACATATGAAAAAATTGCAGATGTATCAAATGCCAACTGCATGCAAGTTCAATGTGTGGCCACAGTACTTCCGATTCGAGTCGTGTCTTCATTTCCATCGGACGCAGTTCTTTCGGGTAGTTCATAGTCTATTAACTATACCTTTTTTTTCAAATTTTGGGGAATTACTATCTCATATTTAGTTGACTATAAACACATGGAATTTTGCCGGTCAATTCACAAGATTCTTATTGCTCTCGATTCATAAAATTATTCGCTCTTGTTTCCTACAAATGCAGTGCTTTGTTAGCTATGCAGTTGTACTTCGTACCTATAGCGCAACAAATTTCAAAGCCGAGATAGATACGGAACTTTTTGTGGTGGTAATAATGAATTTATTGTCTCTCTCTGCAGAATTAAGAAAGTAAATGTGACAGATATAAACTTCTGTAACTTTCAATGTTTCATTTGTTGAAACATTGTGGTGAGATTGCAGTAAGATCAGACTCTTTCGATTTTGGACGAATCGCTAATTCAGCCGATTTCTCCCTCTGTAAGTGCGATTTAAATTATGTTGGTCGGGAGATTGTCGCTTTGAAAGATTAAAATCAGACATTACCTCAGCGGCTTGGAAGAAAAATTAATATTGCAGGTAAATTAACAGCGAAGGCTTGGAATAAGTACGAAATAAATAAAGAATATTAACATTGCGTATTTAATATTTTCTCTAAATTTCATAATAAAGTCTTGCTTATAATATACAGAAATTTTACGATTTTCTTGAATACCATACTTTGTATTTATGATTTTTATGGCTCGAGTTGGTTTCTGCAAGGCTTATTGCTACAGTTGATATTTTCTAACTATACGCCCTCTTATACTATTGGAATTGCGGTTTTAACCGAAGACATAAGAGACTAACACATATTCTGCCAATAGATTTCTATTTTTTTATTCGGATGCTGCAAGATAAAATCTATTTCCATGTCTCATTTTCGAAGAATGATTATATTTTGCAATTTCAATACAAAAACAAACATGAAGAAGATAACGAATGAGGAAAACATTTCCTGAACGCAGAAAGAAGAGACTCATTAAAAAATAAATTTCCCCCTGAAACAACATTACGTCATCAACAAAAAAATATGACGCAATTAGTGCTAAACCTTCCTTTCCGAGAGAAAATAAAGAGCAACCATGAAATGTAAAACTAAAAGAAACTCGTATTTACAGCGGAATAACTCGTTAAATTTGCTTACGTCGCGGAAAAATTTCAGTTTCTCTCTGTCTCTCTTAAAGTGAAAATTTTCTGATGAGTTAGAAGAGCGATAGCATTGAAATGAAAGAAAGGCACTTTTTAACAGAGTGAAACGACGACTCTCTCAATTTGGGCGGGGAGAGTGCCTCTCTCTATATCTCATTCGCTGCTAGGTGAAGCCCCCCAAGAGGCCCTCGGTGCTCTCTCTCTCTGGGACCCATTCGATTTTGAGAGGGCCCACGCCTCGATAGCCAACGATAATTCGCGCGGGGAGTTCGCTTCATCGATTTGCCTCATTTTCCAGGAGTGGACCAGCAGAAACATTACGCTTTTATTTCTCTCACACAACACCCTCTCACTCTCTCTATCTCTCTCCTAATTCGATCGAATTCGGTGTAGCTACCCATCGGAGTGCGACAAGAAGACGTTTTTGCTCCTCCTTCCAATTTCAAAATGGAGAGATTCTTTCATTTCTCTTCGTCCATTTCGTACCTTTCGAAAAGACGATAGATCAACGAAGACAGCTTCATTCGGACTAGTTTTCTTTTGAATACAGAAAGTAACACTTTTTGAGCATAACGTACTACACCTTACTAGGCATCTAAAATCACTTCGCGCATATAAGCAGAATTAGTGTTTTATACTTGTATTGCGTGTAATAATCAAATTTGCGTGTAATTGGAATCAAAATTTTAATGTTTTTGAACGAATTTCCCTTGAATTTAAGAGACACGAAGAAGAGAAAATTAGCAAAGAAAACTGTTTGGCTGGAATGCGGTCGAATGTTGGTTAAAAACGGGTAATTTGAAATTCCGACAGAATGAGGAAAAATGCCGTTGGTAACACCTAATGACAAAGAAGGGATCTGAGACAGGCCGTTGAAATTTCAGGATTTTAGAGTATGCGGACAAAGATGCAGTAAGCAGAAGGCGAATTCTTTGAACGCGAAGCGTGACAAATCCAATTTGAATAGCGATGACGTTAAATGCGTGTATATGAATAAAAATGAACTCGGCGGAAGCGATCGCCAGTATCTTATAGTAAGGTATTTTCATAATTAATTCTTGAATATTCCCAGGAAAAACCTTTTGCCAAATTAATAAAACTGATGATGAAAATCTCATCTAAAACTTTTGTGCAAGGGTATCCATCCACCCACCAGTCTGGTGATTTGCAGGGTATCGTGTAGATGTATAAGGTATAACATTAATGAATTTATTCTGATAGAGGACTTCATTTTCAACAAAAATAGTCCGCGAGTATATAGTTTATAAAAATTCGAGAAGGTCCCGCCCCCTTTTATCCTATTAGGGGAATTAAACGTCCCTGGAATCCAACTCACTTCGTTATTTTGCACTGTAATTACACATAAGAGTCTTTATGTGTGGCACTCTTTGAAAGAATGGCTAAAATACATGCAGCCGTTCTCGAGTTATTAGACATTATTTGTAGTGTCTTAAAAATTACCTACATATCTACCTGCATACATACATATATGTATATATATATATCGCGGTAAGTTAATATAAAAGATGTTAAAAAATGCCACAAAGCCACAAATAAAACGACATCAGCAGACATTATTAAATAGTATGTTGATTTAGAGCATTAAATTCAGCAATATCGTCCTACCTCGCTACTCCTCTTCTCCGCCCTCGAAATCTCGAAAATAAGGAAAATCAAGTCTCAGTCTGTTTTACAACCTTCGCTGATTATTTTTACTAAATTCGCCTCGCTGATTTCGCCCTCGTTTCTAAACTTGGGCGTGGGTTCGCGAGAGAGAGGAATCGAACAACGAGACAAGTGACGCGGGGCGAGTGACACACTTGGAGGGAACCAGAGTGCCACGTCTGTCACCATTGCTCTCCAACTAAACTGACGAGATGTGACACGCGTCACTGCGGTGACAAACGACCGCATACGGAAAAGGAAACCCTTAAACGCTTTATTAACGGCTCCTTAACGACTGGAACGCATTGAGAGACTTGTACGTACTATGTGGTCAGCATTTGGGTCAAGTGTCTCCTTTCCTCTCGTTTCGCGAATTCCACCCTCTCCATTTCTCCCTGCCTCTCCCCTCCCTCCCTCCTTCCCTCTCTCCCTCCCTTTCTCTCTCCTTTCCTCTCACTCCCTCCCAAATCGTCCGAGGAGACTAAACACAAGGGAGCGCAGTACAACTCGCACTTTCCAAAACGGATTGTTATTCCTATAGAAACTCCCCGCTAAGTTGAGGAAACTTAGTGTAAATAAGCTATTTTTCCCTTTTGTATTATATATGTGTTTGTATCTTGGTATTATTATTATTTTGATATTTTTATTTATAATCTCTTTCATTTATTTGCTTATCCCGTCAGTTATTATGAAAATTTGTTCAAATGTGTTTGCATATGTATGTCTATGTTTCAATTTAATTTAATTTTACTTTTTCATTTTTCATTACTTTAAAATATATTCTGCGAATATTATCTTTTTAAACTTGTATGTATTATTGTAATTCCATTATTGTTCTTTTATATATATCTGGGGTTTCCGCAGGTTTTTCCACCCCCTCCCTTCCTTTCGTGGGTTTTTTCCTGCGTGTTTTTTTACTAGGTTGGCCAAGTCAGGTCTTTCCTAGGGTTTTACCACGAATACTTCGTCTTTTTTTTTTAAGTTTTCCGAATTTGCAATTGGATATTTTGCTTGTATGCTATTCAATTTGTTTACTTTCAGGTTCTTTTCTATGAAATTGTGTGTAGATGTACATAGTATATATCATCATTTTTATTATTTTTCTAGCCTTCTTTGTAACTGTTGACCTAAGGATAAATGTAAGAATGCATATCAGGGGTAGGCTACGCTTTTCTGTCACGTGTCGCTTTTATCAATACTTCTCTCTGCTCCGTTCTTCGCGTGCCACTTTAAGAAAAACGGGTTAAAACATTAATTTTTTGCTTATCAGGATTTATTTATAATAAAACTACTATAGTTATTAAGGAATCGCTTTAAAAACTTCTCACTGAAACGATTTAAAAATCGTTTTCCTTTTAAATAATAGAGCCATCTAAAAATGTGTCCAACATAAAACGTTTTTAATAAGACATTTCAGAGTGAATCACAAGCATGAATTTTTTTAAATTAATAGTTTTGTCTGTTTTTAGGCGCGTTTCGCTTACAGCGTGAGCGCCTATTATCGTCGGTCGGTCCGTCCGTCCGTCCGTCCGTCCGTCCGCATGTTCGTTCTCGGCTTCTACTGAACGGATTTTTATGAAATTTGACATTAAGGACTTTCAATCAAATATAATAAGAAAATCGCAAAAATGAATCACGTACGCCAATCAGGGGTACCACTTTACTAGAGACAAAAAATTAAATTTTCGTCATATCTCGTAAACTATTGTTCATATCAAAATATTTTTCAAATAAAAGTTGTAGAACTGGTAAAGTAGAGTATTTCCTTTTCTATATATTTTCATCGTAGGAGTAGCCGTTATCGAGAAAATCAAACAAGAAAGTCTTATATGGAGTTGAACTTAGAAAATTTCTTGCATGGTTACTTCATTGTTACTAACATAAACAATCTCCCAAACAAACGTTTAATTTCCTTACGTGTGCATGTAATACTATTAAATAGGAAGAAAATGGATTATTTATGATGAAGAAAAGGACCTTAAAACGCTATTTCCCTTACGTACAGGTATGTAATTGCTTTCTAATACTCCATTGCACGAAACGCGCCCCATTTGTGATACGTTGTACGCTTTCCTAACTTGTTAATTTTTAGGCGCGTTTCGCTTACAGCGTGAGCGCCTATTACCGTCGTCGGTCCGTCCGTCCGCATGTTCGTTCTCGGCTTCTACTGAACGGATTTTCATGAAATTTGTTATTAAGGACTTTTAATCAAATATAATAAGAAAATCGCAAAAATGAATCACGTACGCCAATCAGGGGTACCACTTTACTGGGAACAAAAAATTAAATTTTCGTCATATATCGTAAAGTATTGCTCATATCAAAATATTTTTCAAATAAAAGTTGTAGAAATGGTAAAGTAGAGTATTTCCTTTTCTATACATTTTTATCGTAGGAGTAGTCGTTATCGAGAAAATCAAACAAGAATGTCTTATATCGAGTTGAACTTGGAAAATTTCTTGCATGGTCACTACATTGTTGCTAACATAAACAATCTCCCAAACAAACGTTTAATTTCCTTACGTGTACATGTAATATTATTAAATAACAAGAAAATGAATTATTTATGATAAAGAAAAGAACTTTAAAACACTATTTCCCTTACGTACAGGTATATAATTGCTTTCTAATACTCCATTGCACGAAACGCGCCCATTTGTGATACGTTGTACACTTTCCTAATTTGTTGGAATATAACTACGACGTTAACTTGAAAAGTGTATGGCATACTCTTTTTTTTGGTTGTATATTTTTTTAAATACATATTTCGTGTACTTTAGTTTTTAGATGATGATGTCTTATCAAAATCTCTTCGCGTGCCGACAGAAACGTCTTCTCGTGCCACCCAGTGGCACGCGTGCCATAGGTTGCCGACCCCTGGACTATATAGTCTCAATTTCTCTCTTAATAAAGTCGTCTGTCTATCTGTCTGTCTCTAAATCTCTCCCTTTCTCCCTACAGCCCGAATAAAAGACTCTTTATTATCTATCTACCCCCCCCCCTCTCTCTCCTTTTCTTTCTATCCACACACTCCCAAGACATTCCGAATATGTTCAATTCTTTTCTGCCGCTATTCTCACGAGTGTGACATATTCGAACGTGCGCTGGCCCCTTGACCGCTTGTGTTGAACTTACTTGAACTTAGCCATCTTCCCTCCTCTGCCCGCCTTCCTAAATCTATTCTCTAATCGTCTACCTAAGCTATTTCACGCGGCTGTGGAGTCCGTCTGAGATGCATTATTAGTAATTGGATAACGGTTTTAAAGGTTTTGATTTCACTTCAATTCTCAGACTGATGTATGGGCATGTCACTCAATTTATCATGATTTTTTTCAGCATACCAGAAACTATTAATGATCTACTTGTTATATTTGTTTGAAATTGGTCGGCCGTGTTCTTTTTTGCTGTTCAGACTCATTCCTTAAAAGAACTTGTCAGACGCCTTGCCTAGACAGCAGACGAGGCAAGAGCCATCACAAACATTTATCTAAAATGTAATTATTTTATTTGATTTTTAACTTCTCATTTTAATCTTGTGATTTATCATTCACGATTTCAGAACGCCATCGCGTATATTTAAACTATTTGTCTTAAATCCTCGTTATAGTGATAACGTTGATTAGTGTCAAAATGTCACAAAAATATTGTGAAGTTTAACATTGTGAGCGCTAAAAAGTGTGAAGTTTAACATTGTGAGCGGTAAATTCTGGAGATAATCTTTCCTACTGATCAACATTAGGTGTGGATTGTATAATTAACTAATATATATAAGGATGCGTCTACTCCTTTTCAATTCCCATCTAATTCGTCACCACGTAGAAATCCATCGCATTCAGAGGAATGATCGAAATCTTTCTCTTCCTGGAGCAATCCTATTTTCAATCCCTCCGCAGAACCTTTTTTTTTTAGAATTTAACCCGACTTTTCCCTCGGAGCGACGGTTTGGTATAATCCACCGCTGGAGCCCACATTTTATCCATAATCTCCGTGATATAGCAGACCCGAATCGAAAAATAAACGAAATTCTCGAAATGAAAACATTTTGGATTGTATTCTTTTTACGGCGGACTCAATTTCCACCTCGTCACCAAGGCCATGAATAAAACCAATTTCTCGAGGCACCGCTGTGGGGCAGCACGATCGCATCTCTCGTCCCGACATCCTGCTACAAAACCCTCGCTCCTCTTGCGTGTCTACGAAGTCGACGATCGCCTCCCATCCCCCATTCGCACATCCATCCCCCACTCACACACTCACACCCACCCCTTCTTCATTCTCCCTTTCCATTTTCATTCTCCTTTTCTTCCGCTCACCTATCCGCTTCTCTCATTCGTTCTCCCACCCAGCATTTCCGCAGTCATTGCTCCACCCACCCTCCACCTATTCCCACCTATCGTCCAAGTATTCCTTAACCCCCACGCCGTTCTGTTTTCCTCGAATGGCGGATCTATGAAAAAAAAAAAAACGTTGCAGTGAGACATCGTATTCGATTAATAAAATGGCTTTCGGTCTCATTGTCAGTCGACCATTGCACTCACGGAATCGCAGGTTACTTTATTTATGAGAGCGAGAGGGACGTAGTTCGGTTATCGCGAACATTGAAGGTCTCTCCTCCCTGTCGAAAATGGAGATAACTTATTTTGCGGCGAATGATTGTCCCCGATGAAATCTCCGCTACAGTGCAAGGTGTCTCCATTTTCAATCCCGTGCGCGAATCCAATCGAGGACGTTCTGTTTATAGATGTTTCAAAACACTCGTAATGGATGCCAAGAAGTTTTGAGCCGTCGTGTTTTCCGTGTATTCGTTATTTATGACTGCCGTCCGAAATCGGAGCTCTGTTGGAGTATTATGGTAAAAAAGAACCTCCGCTGCCCGACATGCGTTCCCCCGACCACCACACCTCCGACGCCCGCCGCCCCGCGCTGCCCCCGCCACGCACTGAGGCTCTTAAGCCCTATTCCAACTACCCGCGTGCCCCGGTCGCGCCCCGCGCATCCCCTTCCCCTTAAGCGTGGCTATAAGTGAAAGTGGAGGGGAAGCTTCGCTTCGGGTTGTGACTGACGTAGGCCTTCCCGTAATTAATATATACGTTGATTTGTCACCCCGTCTGAATCCATATCTTCCTTTAAAATAATTGCTTACGATGGCTCAAAACATCCTACGCTCATAAATGTTGCCGTTGCTATCCTCTGGATTAAAAATAAAATAAAAGACTTTCGTTTACGATAAAGCAAGATACCAAATTATTGGATATTTTATCGTGCTCGTGGCACTGGTAAATGACCGTCCTCTTGTAATATCTAAGCGTATTTCTTTGGTTACGGCTCCTCCGTAATTACTGTAAGATCCAGTATGGGGCTCTATTTTTAAATCGCTCGGAGAATCCGTAATAAATTAAGGCGATCGCTGTGAATTCTGTTCTGGAGGGAATCGAATTGCTTCTTGTACGTCATAAAAAAACATCTCGTGGTACAAATGCGATGGCGAGTTCATTGGAGAGACCTCCCCCGCGCACGATTTGAGCCCCCTGTGGCTTTTATGGAATCGTTGATGGAGTAACACAAATTCCCCTTCCCTACCGTCACTCTGTCTCTCGCTGCTCGGGGGCCCAGGATCGATATCAGCAGGCCGTCTGGAACGGCAGATAGGGGAGGCATCCTCGAGTCGCGTCGTCTCCCATCAGAGACCCCCGAGGGGCGGCCCCGGGGGCGGTTCTGGCGGCAAACCGCGCGCTAAGGGCAGCGGGGGACGGACTCGGGGCCGATCCAAAAAAAAAAAAAATAACGGAAACGTTTCTCCGTTTGTCTTATTTCCAGCGGCGATGTATTACAAGAGCAAACTGAGAGCCTTAGCTTCGTCGTTCACAATTTCGCACGATTCACCTCGAAACATTCGATTTTATAGCACGTACGCCATCGCGGTTTAATCTCTCTCTCTCTCCGGAGCCGTTTAATCTTCTTTTCGTCTACTCTTTAACGCCCAAATTTTGGGAGTTCATTTGTTATGCTCGTTAGTAACGTTTTGCGTACTTTGGCTGACATTTGTCCGTAGAAGCTAATTTCTAAACTTATATTGTATTTTCTCGCAGGTCGCACTTGTTGGGGGCATTGTCTCAATTTGTCTCCATTTCCTCAGCCGAGATGAATTTAAAATGTATAGCCTTTCCCAATAAAGAGAGAAGAGGGAGAAATTCCGAAGCTTTTATAATCCTACAAATTTACGGTCATATTTAACGGTCGAGCCAAAATGTGTTATTAATCCATCGCTCAAAATATTTTCATGTAATTTATTAAATATTTATTCCGGTCGGATTTATATCACACTTGCTAATAAAACAACATTATTATATTTGGAAGTTTTTGACTCAATTTTCCGTTAATTAAAATGGTGTAGTTTTTTTGGTCAAAGTTGTTTTTCGACTTCCATTAGTGCTCCATTGTAATATACCTATAAGCTTCGGTTAGTCAGCCACGAATAGAGAATGTAATTCCATTATTTCAACACTTTTCAGTGAATACAACGCTGAATTTTAACTGATGTGAAAATCCCAATCTAAAATCCTTTATAATTAAAAAAAATAATATGAAATATGGTGGCAAGGGGATTCGCATTCATTAAACGATCTCTATCGGGACATGAATGGAGCCCGTTTAATGATGAAGCGGTCCAAGGATTATACATTATATTTTGCCCATCCCTTTCCCACGAAGTTATTCTTTTATTCCATTTTCGCAATCCCTTGCGAATCCATCCAGGAAATGAGATCCAATCCAGCCGATAAAGCACGCCGAATCAAAATCACGGCGAACTGAGGGAAAGGGTGGAAATGGAGGTGGGTGGAGGGAGGGAGAGAGGGAGGGAGGGGAGGGGAGGGAAAAGGGAGGGATCGGGGTGAAGGTGTACGAAGAGGGGGGTCAGGAGGAATCGTTGGGATATGGAATCGAACGAATCTCGTGAAGTGGGCGCCCTCCTGGTGGGCGGGAACGGGTGGTTTGGTAGAAGGGGACGGACTATTGCACCTCCACTCGTTAGTCTAAGTGGTCAGCGTTTTTAAATTGAGAGTCGATAATCGGATTACTGCGTAAATGATTGGAAATCCTAATCAAAAAAAAAGATGATGTAAAACGAGATTGCTATCGAAGTTTTTTTTTTCGCGAGAGGTCTACTTTAGAACGGCGGCATTCGTCATTTGGCGGTCGCGAATGAATGATGAAGCGCGTGGTTTAATTAGTAAGATGTCTGCATCTCCAGACTCGCTCCGTGGCCGAAAATAAGGCCATCCGAATATGTCTTTGGGTTTTCCTGCAGAAAGAGCAGCTTTTTTTAGTATTGAAAGTATGGGAAAATCGATCCGCTTTCGACGTTGGCTGCACTCCGCCTTCCCAGTTGATGCCGTATTCTGATTTCCAAGATGGATCGCCCATCGGTTCGCTACTTACACGTCGCGTGGTATTTTTTTATTTTTGAGTGTACATATTCTCCTCTCTTCGGATTTTGAAAAATATTTCAAAGGTTATAAAATCCATGAGATAAATGCGACGTGTATTCTGAACTCTAATGGTTGTTCTTGGTAGCTCCTATTACAGAAAAGTTTTCTCGAGTTATCCCAATGCAATTTTCCAAGAGTAAATGGAATTTTACGTATATTTGTCTTAAAAAAATCGAACGCTGTTACTATTTACACACCCGAATAACAATCTAGAAACGAACAAATTTATCGTGCAATAAAAGTGTCAGTTCATAAAAATGAAAAATCTGTTGTGTCCAACACATGCCTTTCTCGAAATAGAGTAATGTATATGATTGCTCTCGACATAATCGTTCTAAAAAATAATTATCTGCAATTACACATGTAAATAGTTTAAAACACGATAATTTCCACAGTGAAAAATAATTTGTTAACACGTCACGTTGAAAAACGAAAAGCTTAGTTGTTGATATGGATTACAAAATATCGATGCGACAGCAAAATCACACTTGGCAGCACAGGCATCGCTATCAACAATTAAAAAATTTTATCATATTAGTTGAAACTAAGACATCGCTTATGTTTAACATAAATTCAGACGAAAAATCGAAATTTCTCTTAAGCAATCTATACTTGGGAGAAGATATTTTTAAAAAACTTGTTGAAAATTAGATTGGTATCACCGACGAATTTAACAATAATCCCAAGAAAAAACTAAAATATCCCTTAAACAATCGGTTTTATGAAGAAATGTTTCAAGCAATATTTGTATAAAATTGCATTGTCTACGACATGGGTGTCCAAACTGCGGCCACTTTCACGATTTCGTGCGGCCCGCTGAATGATTTTAATTTTTAATGTACTTGCGGCCATTTTCGAGAGAAGAAATTGCAAAATATCTTCAATTGTAATTTTATTTGTTGTTTAAATATATATTCATATTGTTTTAGTAATATGGCCAATTAAAGTTCCTTAATACCGGTATAATTTGGCCGATGAAACTCTGACCCATCAGCTCAGATTATCATCCACAAAATTAAAGGATTTACAAATTGATGATCTTTTGAATTAAATAAATTGAAAATACTTTGTAAAAAATTAAATTTTATTAAAGAAATATGTATTATAAAGAAGAAAAGAAAAATTAGTAATTTGAATTAAATGAATTAAAAAGGCTTAGAAAAAAAACTTTTAAAGAAATATGCAATATAAAATAATAACAGAAAAATTAATAATTGTTTTATCAAACAAATCCTACAGATTCCCCCCTCTCCTCCCCTTCTAGTGCGGCCACTCAAGAGTTTTTATGGCCAATATAAGGCTGCATGAGCTTATATATCTGGAAACCCATGGTCTACAACTTTGATAGTAACAAATATTTACATAAATTAATTTCTAAAAGAAATATTTGGAAATAAATTGATGTGTCCAACACGTGAATTTCTCCATACGTAAGTTGTCAAATAAAATCAAATTCATACCGCGATAGGAACGGTTCAACTTACACGCTTCAGCGCTAGCGATTCAATTGTTTTGTAAATTCACTTTTGCCGTCACTACCACGCGCGCGAGCTGCCCCCTAACCGTCGATCTCGAAGAAAATGGAATATCTCTTGAAATGTTCCTCATATGAAAAATTATTTCAAAAAATAGTAGTAGAAAAACATAATATCTACAACTTATATTATAAAATCGTAATAGTCATCATCATGAATGCGTAACTCTCTAATTTTGTGAATAACTTGATTAGAAATAAACTTAGAAGCCTGAAATTCCTCAGGATTTCAGTGTTTATGAGTCTTTACGTTATGAAAAAAAATTTCAAAAAAGATCACGGGTTCGACTCCAGAGGATGAATGTCGTTTCCCATAAGATAACACGTAAAAATCACCCTTTTCGTCTGAAGACTTCCATTCTTTTACTCTTTTAAATATCCTAAATTAAGCTATAGTCACGAGATTATCGCTGAAACACGCTAAAATGAATGAGGATTCTTATTCTCACCTTCAAATACTCAATCTCATAGGAATTCGCTCATATTTTGAATTTATTCTCGAGTTTTGGTAAATATTTTAACATTTCAATAATAAGCTTCCATGGTTACTGTTATTGTTGTCCTCGGTAATTTCCTCTCATATGCACTTAAATAAAGGCTTAAAGATAGAAAATAAGATTAAAACTTGCTCGAGATGACCGAAGATATGAATTTAGTACAAATAAACCGAACGCAGTATTCATGTTATATACTATATTACCTATATATATATATATTACTAAAATCCTATTTCTGACTCTCTCTCTCTCTTTAACGCTCTATACCTCAGCCATTTTTAATCTCCGAGAATTTCAGCCCTGTAAGTTTATTTTTTATCTAGTTATCCAATTAATCTTCTTAATTTGTTATTAAAAATTAAACACATTCCTTATAAAATATAGTCATTAAACTCATATTCAAAACATATTCCCGTTAAACTAATCTAAATCCAATAGCTACATGGTAGGAACGAAGAAACAGCGATCAAAAGAGGGGGGGCGGGAGAGGGGGGTTGGCGAGCGTCAGCGAGAAGGGGGCTTGCTCTCTAGTATACACACACACACACACACACACACTATTATAAGTACCCGTCAAAAATGTGATTTGGTTTATTGGCACGATACACATTAAATAAAAATGTGTTGAGTGGGCATAAATTTGAACAATGCACATATAGAGTTGGATAGTCGCTTCCTTTTATAGTCTTCCGCACTATGAAAATCCTTCCTGGACTCTGAAGTTGTTTTGATGCTTCTTTTCATTTGAATGACGCGCTATGTAAACGGCGGTTTTCACATTTAAAAAATATTTTATAATTAATTGAACATTTCTTTGAAAACAAAAATGTTGTGAAATCTCTCTTTGGTTAATTGTCTCTCTCTCCCTTCCTACCCTTCCCCGTCACTCCCTCCCCCTCTCTCCGATACCCTACTTCCTTCCCTCCCCTTCTCACTCCCTTTCACTCAAAAGACCGATAATTTACTTATAATAATTTTATTTAATCTTCGTCTTTCATCGTTTGCTTGCTGACTAGCATTTGCACGGTTCAATGCATTCCGTGCAGCGTTCTCTCTTCTGATTCTTTCTAACGTCTCCTGACTTTGCCTTACAACCCATCGCTTGACTTTTCTCTAGTTAATCTTCGTTTTCTATCTGCTTGTGTCTCATCATTTCCATCCATTGCTATAAATGAATAAAGCTTAGTTTTTGGAGGCACTGAAATCAAAATTGAGCTTACTAATTAACCATTCAGCGGAATAATTTCTTTCAAAACTATCTGAACGAAAGTAAATCACCAATTTATTTCTACATTGTATACTGGTAACACCACAAACTTACCTAAATACTATCCTTCAACTGATTAAATTTTCTTAAAAATGTAAATTTCAGTGAAGAATTTATCGAAGAAAAATTTATTTGAAATCTATTCTGAATAAAGTTGGCTTTTCGTAATAATACGGGCGATATATTAAAGTGATTATTACAAAGCAATTATAAAAAATATTACTACTTTTATTCTAAATAAATTAAAATAAAATATTAGACACCGATATCTAAATCAAACTTCGATTAATACTGCACGTCATAACAATGAAACTCGGTCGTCATATAAACAAAAAAGTGCCGATTTATTTTGTTTGTTTCTATGGAACTAAATGTTAACAAAATTGTTAAATCAATCACAAAGGAAGTTAGTATTATATATAGGTATATGTGTGTGTGTGTGTATATATATACTACGGAAGAGGAAAGGTAAATGAGGATATTTAGGACAACTAGGTGTTGAAGGAAACCCAGTGAGCACTTACCGGAAGGAGAGCCGCTGGGGTGTTGGAGAGACACATTTGTATGTTATTGGAGGTTTCGGGATGATCCCTTCGTCAGCACAAGAGAGACACGTGTGTGTGTGTGTGTGTGTGTGTGCGTGCGCGTGTGTGTTAACAAAAATTCAGCTTTAGGCGAAATATTTAACAAAAAAGAAAATTTGACGAGGGTAAACCATTATTTCCGGCTGACCGATTGTTATGAATATCTTTTCAAATATTCAGAATATATATAAAATCACTAATATAGAATTTAATGCTGATCTGATGAATGGTTTTCGAGTTAGAGCGCCCGCAACATTCCTATCACGTACACACAGACACACATCATCGAGAAAATAGTCAAAACGTGTTTCTGTTGAAATCTCGAAATCGATATTTTTCATGAAAGAAATACATTCCCTATACTACGTATGGAGAAAGTAAAAATGGCAAGGTTTAAAACAATATACCAAATATAAGCTACCATGTGAACACCCGTTGCCGCAGAAGTTGAGAGTCCAACATATTTATATGGGAAAATTTTTAACGTAATATCGGTTTTCAGTTTTAGTGTGCGATTTTGCTTTGTTTACATGGCAACCAAATATTTGTTGATTTTAACTAAAATATTACCAATAAACGGTTTTTAATGATATGTGGCGTAGAATTATCTTAACGAATCTGTTTTTAAAACTACCTTCGTAACTTAAATAATAATTAGACATAGATTGTCCACAAATTGTGATTTCCACGCCTTTGGAGAAATATTCACGATACTCCGCATAGGTATATAATTTTACCCTGCGGGTAACATAAGCAATATGGCGATAAAAAATTTGGGGAAGGTGGTAATTAATTCAATAATTATTTTCCTATAAGTTTACACGTAATTTTCGATTATTCAGAGTGCAAGGTTTTTTCCTTCATCAAAATACCTAAATATGGAGCGATTTTCGTCGTTTTTGCTTTATTCGACGGTTAAAACTGTGCTAACTTATTCTTGCGATGTTTACATGCTACACGGTTGAAATTTTAAATTCACTAAATCCGTTGAAATTCAACGGGCACTTACGCTAGTTTGCATTCAAAACAAGAGCGTCCGTTGGTCGGTTGGTTGGCAAGAATTATTAAGGTAATAAGCGCGTCTGTTGGGCTATGGTTCCTAGTACGTATAATATCTCATATTAGCGCTTATTCGGTGGGCGATAATTGCTTAAATAAGCGCGTATCGTCAATTGAGATAATCGCACGTCCGTCGGGTTGGCTTAGCCCTGAACATCAAGAATAAGCGAGTCTGTTATTCGGATGGCTCAATAATTTTAGAAATAATTGCGTATGTTGGTCGGAGTGCCCAAGAATTCCAGGAAAAAGTACGCGTGTTGGTCGGATGCTCCTAGAATGTCGTAAATGCGATTTTGAGTGGGAGGTCTAAAAAAAAAAAAAGTCATGAAGCGCGTCTGGTTGGCTCTGGAGGGCTCAATAATTTTGAGGGTAATCGCATGGGTAGGTCGGAGAATCCTACAATACAAGGAATGACGGCGCATGTTGGTCAGTCAGTCAGTATGGAATTTCACGCTTAAAGAGCGTCTGTTGGATGAGTACTCTAGAAATTACGGAAAAGACTGGTTTGTTGCGCATCCGAGAATTTCGGGATTAAACCGGTCCTTTTGTTGCAGGAGCCAAGAATTTCGGTAATAAGCGCTGCTGTTGGCTACAGGAGCAAAGAATTGCAGGATTAAAGAGTGACTGCCGGTGGAAGAATTCAGGAATACGGCCGTATTTTTAACTCATGGCCCTTAAATTACAAGAACAAGCGCGTCTCTTGGCCGGAGGGCCCTAGAATTTCGGCAATAATCGCGTTAGTTGGTCATATGAATAAACGCGAATGTCAGTTGGAGGAAAGCGCATTTTTTGTCTGTGGAATAAGGAGAAATGCTGACTCGAGTTTAAGTATAATAGAACTTAAGTTTATTGAAGTTGAATTTACATTCTAGCTCTAGCTCCATTCCAGTGCATTAATTATGTGAGTACCAAATCTATCTCCGAACAAATGTCCTAATTTTTGCCAAAATAAAGTGATTCGCTATTCCGCGGTTTGCTTGGCCATTCACTTCGGTAAACCGTATGGCGCGCATGAGTTTTCTAATCGAAATATCTTTTTTTCGGGGCGATGTAAACGTGGAATTAATTTTTCACGCATTTTTCTGGAAAAATAACTTCTGCATTCGGTTCGTCCTTCCGCCCGTTCCTCTTTCCGCCTCTGTGCGAAATAACCCAAAATGACGTAAGTTGCAAATGCCAGTATAGATAGTTCTACATTAGAGCTACATACGGTAAAAATCTGATGTGGCCAACACATGACTTTCTCCATATACAGAGCAATGAATACGATTACTCTCGACATCAGCGTACTCGGAAATATTTATCAGCGATTACACTCGAGAATAATTTTAAAACATTTTCAGTAGTCTTTATTAAAAAAAACAATAAGTAAAGAAAATAGTTAACTTTTTCTATGAATAACAAAATTTTGATGCGCAAGGTAGTTAGCGTTAAAATGGCAATTTTTTTGTAAATTATGTGCATTAAACTTTAAATGCGGGCAATTTCTAATCATAAACGAAAAATACGCTAAGATTAAGAATCCTTGATCATTTTTCTTTAAAATGATCCAGTTCCGAAGCTCGTATACCAATATTTCGAATTTATATGAACAAATGAATGAAAGCCCGCACGCCTAAAAGTCTCATTTTACGTGTTATCTTATGGAAAATATAAATGATTCCTATGATTGGAACCCAGGAATTTGTGAAAATGAAAATAGTTTTCCAGGGACCTCCTAGCTATTAGAAAAAAAAACGCCGTTCACCACATGTCTCTACGACGAACGGTTCTCGAGATGCAAATGGGACGGGCGGACGGACACTTGCAAAATTAGATAAAGGAAGTTATTATGCTGAATCATCAACAGTGCGGTTGCCCCTGACGATAAATGAATTCCACTTTTAAAAAATTGTGTTCAAAACGAATTTGTATACCGATTCGAGGCGTATTTGAAAATCTAATTGAATTCGTCGCCGTGTTATGATTTTGATCTGCATCCGTCAATTAGAAATTTCACTTTACATAAACACCTGAATAAACTTCATTTCGTATCTCGTTAAATGGCATCCATCGACCAACAATGAAACGCCGTATTTTTCCTCTCCCTAGCTCTTGCGTGATCTGTAATGTATCGATTAAAAATTTATACGGATGGAAGATGGAAGACAACATTTATCACAAATAAAATCTATCAAGACCGCATAAATACTACTTATAGTTTCGGGAGATATATTCGAGAAAATCCAAAGTACAACATTGCAGATTTTGTTCACATCGGTCGTTACGATGATTCTGCCGACAAAATAATAATAAAAAATAATATTTATCTTTCCCAAGCTGTGAATTATAGATTAATGAATTTTTGTGGACGTTTATCGCTTAAAAGTCCGCGAGAGTACATAAATACCACAAATAGTTTCCGACATAAAAACTTCGTGAATTCCGACACCGTTCTGTACGCAAATCCCATAAAGAATTCGTTTGAAATCTTGGTTTATTACACGTAGGGAATATAATTTTCCTCGTTACTTTCTTCATACGTAGTATGTATGAGAAAGTATTGTATTCGTGAAAAAAAATCGAATTCGAGATTTCAACGGAAATACACGTTTTGAGGCCGCCCCCCATGAGAGCACGTTTTGAATATTTTCTCCATGGTGACTGTAATTGTGTGATAGGAATATTTCGGGCGCTTCAAATCATAAAATACTTATAACACAAGCACAAAACTTTATTATATTTAAGATTATTGTTAGAAAATCAAAAGTGTGATTAGATGTAGGAAACGGGAATTGAAGATTTCTCATTTATATAATTTTTCTGTGACCGCGAGACATCTCATAAAGGGCTTCATGAAAGTAAATATTTGTCATCGTTACGGTTGTAGAAAATACAATTTTCCATACAATTTGTTTGATAAATATTTTCATAAAATATTTATCAAAGAGATATAACAAAGCTGATAGCTTAGTTTCCGTTGCTATGAAAACATTTCGAATTGTTGATGAAAACGCCAGTGCTGCCAAATTGTAACTTCAATCGCGATAAAATTTATCTGAATATGGTCTAGCGTCATATTTTGCTAACAAATTTTCTTGTAAATGTTGACAGAGACACACCAGCGCGCTGCAGCGTCGCCAAAGGCCATTTTAATCGCAAATATTTTCCACAGTTCATAATTAGGCCTTAGGTTGAGCATCAGTATTTTGTTATCCGTAGCAACAAATAGCAATACCATTTTTGGATGCTACTATAGCGTGCTGTCTACCATGATCTTTACACTATAGCGTGCGGTCTACCGGGATATTTACACTATAGCGTGCGTTATACAACATATTTACACTGAAGACTGCAGTCTACAATTTTTACAGTACTTTAGAATGTGTAAAATCCCAATTTGACTGTTGTGCCGTAATAATACAAAAGTATCCTAAAGCTTGCTAACCCATGACTGACCGGCCCGTCGCGACATTTACAAACCCGATCACCGGACAACGGGAAGGGATAGTTTGGTTCCAGCGAGGCGAAGGGCGCGGTAGCGCCAGGAGACGACAACTAAATTATAAACAAAGCGCTCCGAAGGCTCGCCAATATCCTCTCCATTTGCGGCGCAACAGTCAAGCGAGATATAATTCCTCTGTAGACTACAGATGTCTTGGTGGACCGCACGCTATAGTAGCACCGATTTTTGCTTATTGATTTTTTAATATGGAGAGGTATTTAATTTGTTTTTATAGTGAAAATTTTGATATGTATGTTTCAAAAATAGTCAGGTATGTAGTGTTACAGAGATTCATTCCATTTCTAGACCCTTTTAATCGCTCTTTCTTCGGCTATAAACGAACCAAATTGTAAAGCTATTAGTTAGTGATATTAGGTTGCTTCATTAGTGCGGCGGGGTCTGTGACACCCAAATTTACACTTTACTACGAGGTTCCTCCCCATGGCCGCATCGTGGCCTCACTTTGCTTTATGTATTCTAAACAGGGCCGGCATGATGGCGGTGCAAACAGGCCCCGCACTTAAAGATGCCCCGCGCTCTCTAAAAAAATGTTTTGATGTACTTATAGAGTACACGCATCTGAAAATATACCGAAGAGTCACAGTGAAAGAGATTGCTTTACTTATTGAAATTTACTATTAAAAATTTTTGACGCGTAAGAGGCCCCGCGAGCACGCTATGCACCGGGCCCCGCGATCTTTCAAGCCGGCTATGATTCTATAGGAGGTAATCAATTTGTAAATTAATATTTCTGATTGTAGATTAATAGATCCTTATACAATTGCAATACATGGTGTACCGAACAAAACGTTAATAAAGACAAAAATGTAGAATATAATGATTTTACTTATGAAATGGTTAAGGTTTCAGTAGTCAAAGATGAGAAAATATTCAAATCGTTATATAATAACTATTTACATCGCTATGTATAAATATTGGCGTTGCCACAACAATAATTTCGAAGCGTAAACAAATGCGCGAAGCAAATATCGCTAATCTTTCGTCAATTTGAAGGCCTAATCGACGCTATTTGAATCGGAGGCGACAATGAGAGTCACCTTGGCAACGTCCGGAAAGAGTACAAAATATCCACAAAATTTCGAAAATGAATGCATATTTCTGAAAAATTCGACCGTGTAGCATGTAAACATCGCAAGAATAAGATGGTATAGACGTTTTGCCGTCGAATAAAGTAAAAACAAAGAAAATCGGTCCATGTTTAGGTATTTTGATGAATGGAGGAAAAAAACCTTGCACAAATCGAAAGGGTATCAGAAAAAGTTCGCCTACGACGATTTACGGTAATATAATTAAGGATAATTATCTGCTCTGTAATGTTGAAATTAGTACTTATTTAGTGATATTTGCTTATAATTAATACAAATTTAAGTCCTGCTTAAAAATATTACGAACATGTTCATTTACAATTGTTACGGATGAAGAATTGTTAAACATTATTTATTAGTTGTCGTTGTGGATGAACCTGATGTAAAAAAAACCCTCTTTTGTCCGACTTTCTTCAAAATTGGTAGTCTCTTGGGCACATTTGCAGCTCTAAACAAATAAATTGGAAATAGTTATTTCAGAAATATTTCGCTTCCCTGTATTTTTGACGCACTGAGCACCTTTTTCAAGCATTTCCATTTGGTCTTTTAATTGTCACCGGTTCTTGATTTTCTTTTTAGACGTACAAGATTCTGTTTTAAATCACTCCTTAAATGAATATTGGTTTCTCTCTTTAGCAGCAATTAAAGTCCAGCCGAAGTTATTTTTTTTTTTTTGCGAATGCCGGCGTTTCATTCTTCTGTCGTAATCTGTTTTTCCAAGGAACATTTGAACTTAGGAAATTAAAATAAACATTTAAAAAACATTACAAGTATTATTATAATTGAAACCTATTTCGAAAAAAAGACCATAAAATGTGCATTTATTATTGTACGAAAGGATAACGTGGTTGTTGCGGCAAGGACTGAGAAACCCACAGGTCAAAAAACTCAAAATTGGAAAATTGGCTACGATCACACCCTACAGGAATATTTATTAATCTACTCAAGCGCATAGCTTCTAAATTTCTAACATCTTTTCTGTGTGCAACCTATTAATGTAGGTGGGTCTCTCAGACTCGGCCGCATTAGCGGAGGGTTAATAAACCTCGTAGAAAGGTCAACTTTATCGCTACAGGAATTCCAACATACGAGTTCCGACCCAAAAGTTTATTTTGGGCTATGTGGTGACGCTGTAAATTTGGCAGCACCGGTAAACATTTGTCTGACTCATTGATGAATACGGTGTTTGAAGTTGAATTCGTGCTTGCATATTTCTCTGTTCTGCGGTCGCTTCTGTAATTATGCGTTCGTCGCAAAAATGGGATGCAGCTTTTTGGAACAAAGAGTTAATTTCAAATTCCGCGTAAAACTTGGAAAACCTGTACAGAGCCCTATGAGATGTTGCGAATAGTCTATGGCGATGAGGTTGTGTCAAGAACGAAAGATTTTTGAACGGTTTAAGAGGGTCACAGCAGTTAGAGAAGACGTGAATGAACGATCTGTGCGACCAAAATGTTCTTTGATCGATGAAAATGTAAATAGAAATAGTGAAAATACCATTTCTGGCTTATCTAAGAACGAATTTTAGTAACTAACCAAAAGGCCAAAAATCACGTCAAAGTCGAAAGCGAAGACGATGTTTGTTTGTTTTTTTCCTACTTCCATGGGATAATTCATTTAATATTCGTCCCTGAGGGCTATAATGTGAACCAAATATTACATTTGGAAGCTCTTCGGCGTCTGACAGACGCAATTGGCAGAAAAATATAAAACTTTTTGTTCAGATCAACGGATTATTTACCAACACAATAAATCAATGCTCTATCGGTGAATGGGCTTTTGGACCAAGTTTCACATCGCTCAGGCTATACCTATCAGAGACCCTATTCTCCTGACTTCTTCCTGTTTTCAAAACTAAATGTTTAAAAGGACGTCGTTTTGAATCGTATGAAGATCATACGATGGCGACACTTAAAAAACTGTTTTCCATTATGTCAGCACCGATGAAAGAATTGTATTAATTTCGATTATTTTGAAGGAATATCATAAATATCGTCTTCTGTATTATTATATCTGTTATTTTATTTTACCAGTCCTGAAACATTTTGGTCTCAGGTTTAATTTCGCGTTTTATTTAATATTGAAATTCTTCTCTTTCCCAATTTCCCCAAAGGGAAAATTCAATTTCTATACAGAGGGAATATTTAATTATGCTTAGAATTCATGCTATTCATAGAATACCACATTTAATAGATTGTAAGCCGACACCTACTTTTCACAAGGGCAGGCGAGGAAAATTCCATGTTGGGTGTACAGACATCCTGATTTTCCGGGATTTGTCGCTAAAAAAAATACAGACAAATATTAATTCCCCGGTTTATTCAATTCGTAATTAAATAAAAAAGGTATAAACTAAAATTGCGACAACGCAAATTACGTTATATTCAACCATTCAATATAATTTTTATTAAAATGTAATTTGTCCCGATGATGTTCCAGATTTTTAATCTCGCAACAAAAATATCCCATTTTCTCTCTTTGCCTTCTCCAACTCTCACATGCGACTCACCAATCCCGTAGCGCCATTGTGCACCAAGATTTGATGTTTTTTCCTCATATGCTAACACTTTCCTTTTAATGTCCGCAGAATAATGCGTTCGTCCCATTATGGGATTATTAAAAAAAATGAAAAACTCGCCAAAGTAAATGACAAAAATTTACGCTCGCAAAGGCGCGAGGAAATGACGTTTGGCTCGTGGAATCCTAGGATTACGCGCACGCGCATACTAGAGATGGCTCGGGAGAGAATTTATCGAAACATTGTTTCCTATTCAATTATTGTGATTCTTTTTACGTAGGTACATTTAAAGTAGATTGTTTACTTATATATTAACACAATTATATCTAGAGTTATAATTTAACTACAGGCATTGATTACTTTTTCGTTCATTGATTTTTTATGGTCCCGATTCTAAGCCGAGTGGCAATTTTTATGGAGGTAAAAAAGTAAAAAAAATGTCGGCTTACAATAGATCAAATACGTATTTCAATCGTAGAAAAACTGGCGGACGGAAATAAATATAAGGCAGAAACAGAAAAATTCACGAGCGGGAATTTATACAAATGAACATTGAAAGAATAGCGAAAGGATTACTTCGCACTCTACGGAATGATTCCATTAGTCTACGCGGTAATACTCGCTACTACATTTTTTATAATCTGCAACTGAATTTCAACTACAATTTTCCGTGCGGCACACAGCCATTTCCAAAGTAGGTAATTTCCACATTCTTTCAAACAAACCGCAATTTCAACGTACTTAAAAAAAAAAACTACGATTTAGATAAATTTAATCGTCATTTCGAGGAAAATTTCGCGGCGTCGCGTTAGAGGGAAACCCTAAGGGATCGAGTTAGGAGCAGCCCCCTAGGAGATGCGATAAAGGCAGAGTTGAGTGGCCGACGCAGCGGAAATCGCGTTACCTCCTTCATTTTCCGCCCCGACGGAATATTGACACGACACCACAGAATATTTTGGACTCATCGTTCTCATTTTCCCTTCCCCCCCCTCTCTCTTTCCTCCTCCTCCCTCTTCCCCCCTCCCTCCTCCTCCCTCTTCCCCCCTCCCTCTTCCCCCCTCTCTCCCTCCTCCTACCGCCGCATCATCACATACCTATCAGACTCACTCGTCCATTCCTCGTCTCATTCCATCGCCGCCGCTAATTCCATAATCTCGAATCACCGTCACCGGAATCACCGTTGCACGAGAGAAGAGCAGGTGCGCACATTTCCACAGGAACGTAATTTTCACGGGAAAGTGTTAATATTTGTAAACACGTCACGATCGCCATATTGCCGCCGAGGCAAATTTCGAGGCGCAGGTTCCCTCGCTGCGGATAATTTATCTGGTTTCCTGCAACGTCCCGCGGCCACTCCGAGGATTATTTCGCCGCATAGGTCTGCGAAATCTACCCATCGGAGGGGAAACTCGGCGCTTTTAGGCGCGTCGCAGGTTGACTGCGAATTTCATATTGGAAATTAAGTGTGGAGTTCTTATACGACAACTGCAATCAAAGTGTCACGTTCCACCAGATACGAATTCAGTTTTAAAATTTAAAACAATTTTTCGTAAGATAGTTTCGCATGCATTTGCACATAGATCAAACTGAAGGTTCCTAAATGACGTCGTCGTTTGCATGTCGGAAGATTTGATGGAATGAAACATTTAAAAAGAATCTCAATTAAACATTTTCTCAGGCTTCGCTTTAACAAAATGAAATTTAAAAACTGCTTCTAAAATATGTCTGTAAGTTAAAACCCGTAAGCGTACCTACATTTCTCATAAAATCTCCATATGTGTTTTTTTTAATTTACCTGATCATAAAAATGGAAAATTTATTCTGCAAAATATATAATTCACATGATTCTTTGATTAAAATCATAGTAGAAAACAACTTTGTTTGAAAATGAAATATATATTGTAGGTATAGTTGATTTCTTCAGCACTTTATTTTGCCAATAACTAACAGGCAAAGTCTCATTCTTATAATTCGTCTTCCAACAAAAGATCACCGAAATCATTAAATGGAATGAGAGACGTGCGTTGTCACGCGTGCCATAAAAGGAAGCTGGATTTTAGGGAGGAGATAAATAAGATTAGCGAAGTTTGGCTGTTTTTTTTATGCTGTTATTTTTTGCGCTAATATACGCATACCTTTCTTAAATAAGACACGAACCGAGAGCGTTAGAGAATTTAACTGTTCAAAAGACCGCAGAAAAGAATCGAGGACTTTTATTTCGGAAATATCTCGAAGAAAAAGTGTTTCAGGGAGGCCAAAGAGGATTCCTCTGCTAAAGCGATGCAGCGAGTACTTGATGGATCTTCATCGCGATAACATATGCGGCTGAATTAATCGAACGATTTAGGGGACAGAAGACAAAAGACGCTCGGCGATAGAATTATCTTTATAGACGAGCTCATAATGAGAACTAAGCCATCGTCCTGGAAAAGAGAGAGAGAGAGAGAGATGGTTCGAAATTTTCGAGAGATTCTGGTTCGCGTAGAGACAGCAGAAACCACAACCTTATTTTCTTCGAAAGTTAATAAGTGCGTTAGTCTCACCGATGGCTGCTCCTTCGGAAATTAATATTCCGCTAATGAGATTTCCTCGTTACTACGATTCCGCCTTCTATCGCCATGTTATTCCAACTAAGGAACTTCCGCCGTAAATAATGTTCACTCGGTGTGTCGAGGCGCAAAAAATAAAGCAGGAACTCCGAACCAAGCGACGCTCTCGAGGAAAAAGGCGGCGACACGTGTTTCTCGGGTCGTATAAGAGAGACGGCGCTCTTTTTAGGCGCGTGTCGCTTACAGCGTGAGCGCCTATTATCGTCGGTCGGTCCGTCCGTCCGTCCGTCCACATGTTCGTTCTCGGCTTCTACTGAACGGATTTTCATGAAATTTGATATTAAGGACTTACTATCAAATATAGGAAGAAAATCGAAAAAATGAATCACGTATGACAATCAGGGGTACCACTTTACTGGTGACAAAAAATGAAATTTTCGTCATATCTCGTAAAATATTGCTCACATCAAAATATTTTTCAAATAAAAGTTGTAGAACTGGTAAAGAAGAGTATTTCCTTTCCTATACATTTTTATCATAGAAGTAGCCGTTATCGAAAAAATCAAACAAAAACGTCTTAAATCGAGTTGAAGTTGTTAGAAGATTTATTGCATGGTTACTTCTTCGTTGTTGCTAACATAAACACTCTCACAAACAAACGTTTAATTTACTTACGTGTGCATGCAATATTTTTAAATAGGAAGAAAGTGGATGAAGAAAAGAACTTTAAAACGCTATTTCCCTTACGTACATGTATATAATTTCTTTCTAATACACCATTGCCCGAAACGCGCCCATTTGTGATACGTTGTACACTTTCCTAACTTGTTTACTTTCATCACATACATACGTAGTACATATAGAGAAAGTATTGCCTTCATGAAAATAATCGATTTCGAGATTTAAACGGAAATACACGTTTTGAGGTCCCTTGGACACGGTTGACCATTTTCTCGATGATGTCTGTGTGTATGTGATAAGAATTTTGTTGGCGCTCTAACTAAAAGAACCAATAATCAGTTCAACACAAACCTTTATATTTAGGATGTTTATTAGCAAATGAAGATTTGAAAAGGTTTTGGCTAAAACTGATCCACCGGAAGTGGATTTTATTCTAGTAGTTTTGTCGTTTTTTTCACACATCTCCTTTAAAAATCCATTTTCGTAAATAGTTGTTATTATAAACATTTTAGATAATGTAATTTTGTACAAGTTTTGTTTGAAACAATTTTTCATAAAACGGATAGTTTAAGAGATCTTGAATTTTATTCTGAATTTATGTTAAATACGTCGCTAAGTGATACCATTGTCTCCGCTGCTATGATACAATTTTCTAATTGCTGATAACGTTGCGTACGCTGCCAAGGGTTTTGTTAATTGCGCATCGAAATTGTGGTATCCATAGAAAAGTTAACAATTTTCTATACTTATTTTTTTTCTAATCAAGACTATGGAAAATGTTTTAAATTTTTCTCGAGTGTAATCGCTGATGAATATTTCTGAGAAAACTGATGTCGAGAGCAATCATATTCATTGGTGTGTATGGTGAAAGTCATGTGTTGGCCACAGAGGATTTTTAACTAAAGACTGGAAGAGGGAGGGAGGGGTTATTTGTCGTTTGTTAAAGTATTCAATGGAGGAGTTGTGTTAGAGATTATTATGCTTGCCCACGAGGTAGTACCAGATATTTATACTGTAATATATTCTATTGAATGTCACGGAGGATATTGGAAAATTAAAATGCGTCAGCAGGGTGGAGTTCCACAAAAGTCTTGCTTCTGAATTAAAAATCGGTTCGAATGTCTTTTTGTTAAAGGCTTATTAATCTATAAAAATCTGATGTGGCCAACACATGACTCTCTCCATACAGAACAATGAATATGATTGCTCTCGACACCAGCGTTCTCAGAAATAATTATGTCATTGCACTCGAGAATAATTTGGAACATTTTCAATAGTCTTCATTAAAAAAACAATAATTAATGAAAATTGTTAACTTTTTCTATGGATAACAAAATTTCGAAGCACAATTAACAAAACCCTTGGCAGCGTACGCAACGCTATCAGCAATTAGAAAATTGTATCATAGCAGCGGAAACAATGGTATCACTTAGCGACGTGTTTAACAAATTTAGAATATAAATCAAGATGTCTCTTAAACTATCCGTTTCATGAAAAATTGTTTCAAACAAAACCTGTACAAAATTACATTATCTATAATGTTTATAATAACAACTATTTTCGAAAATGGAGTTTTAAAGGAGATGTGTGAAAAAAACGAAAAACTACTAGAATAAACAACTTCCGGTGGATCAGTTTTAGCCAAAACCTTTTCAAATCTTCATTTGTTAATAAACATCTTAAATATAAAGGTTTGTGTTGATCTGATTATTAGTTCTTTTAGTTATAGCACCAACAAAATTCTTATCACATACAGACATCATCGGGAAAATAGTCAAAACGTGTCCTAGGGAAATCGATTATTTTACATGAAAACAATACCTACTCTATACTACGGATATGGAGAAAGTAAAACTGTAATTATTAGATCAAATTGTATTGATTCCTGAAGGAGATGGGATAAGCTAGAGAAGCTTCGGGATGCGACGAATGGACTTTAAACTCGGTACCATGAGATTTATGTGAAAAACAGTTGTATGGCTGCGAAGACTAACTTTTCTAAAACTTTTTTAGCCCATCTTAACGTAGTTTAATTATCGGCAAGCTGCTATATTTGGCATCGTTGCAGCGAAAACTAGCCAAAAATTCATTCATTATTAGCCATTTCCACGGCGGATATAAGAAGTACCTACTTGTTTTCCTAGTCTAACGTAAACATTTCACGGATGACATTAGTCTAATTTATGACATTCCTTTGTTTCATTTTATCCATTCAGCAAGATTTCTCCACAAAAATCATTTTCTTTTTTTCCTTCCGCCTTCGACTCCCATTATCTCCTTTCTACAGCTCTTCTCATTCTGTCTCTTTCCCCATTTCTTTTCCGGGCGCGCACACACACACACGCACATATATATATATACAAACATTAGGAGAAGAGCAGGACCGACTTCAGGAAGCAACTGCTTTGGACGTGTGCCAGACCTCCATTAATCTCCGTCCACTTGCTAGCGGGAGATCTCCCCTCTCCAAAGAGACACGTCGAAACGCTTCCCCTCCCCTTTACCTCCCCCCTTCCCCTCCCCTTTGCCCCTCCCCCTCTAACCCCCCTCCCCTTTATCCTCCCCCCCCGCCCGTTTACCCCATGGCACAAACCCTTTGGAAATCCCTTTTCCTTTCAAGACCACTCCTCTCCGCACTTCTTCCTCCTCCTCCTCCTCCGTTCTCCTTGAGCACACCCCCAAGGACACACTTCTAAGGTTTCGCTGCCTTCAGTCGCGCACCCTTCAAAAAGGAACACTGGCGCCATCTGAATCGCTCGATTGACCTGCGCTGCATGGACGTTGAATACGACGGCGTTTACGTTTTAAAAGGTTTCACTAGAAACACGCGTGATCGTTGTTGCGTGTTTCATTCGAAGAAGAATTTAACGCGTCGCAAAACAGAAAGAACCATGCCAATTAAATTTACACGGAAAAGTAATCAAAACGACTCTTTTTGGGATCATCATAACTTTGCGATGTTTTTAGAAACGAAAAGGCAATTCTGGATAGTTAAAAATCGAGTAGTTAACGATATAGTCGCTGATAATTATTATCACATGAATTTAAACTATGATTTGAAGAGTACCCGTTCTGATAATGGTTAAATTAACGTTAAATATGCTCAAGGGTGGAGAGAGGAAGGTGCAGAGGGAGAGAGAGAGGAGGGTAGGAGGAAGGGGGGGGAGTGAAGGGAGAGTGGGACGGGGAAGAGAGGGAGGGGAAGAGAGGGAGGGGAAGATGGAGGATGAAAAATGTCACGTGAAGATGTCGCGGTTATACATTGCGCGGGTGGCTTTGAACGTCGGCTAAAAGAGAGGGATTTAACTTTGTAAGAAAAATAATGTGTAGTTCGGTGTAATTTCCTTTTGGTTCCCTCTGGGATACTACACTCGCGGATTGTTTAAACCTTGTAATGATTTTGCTGTGTCGTAAATTTGTCCGTCACAATGAAATTTAAATGCGCAAATGAATATTGCTTACGGAATATTTTCTTTTGCATTTAAAATTACTTAAAATTGTCGTACAAATTCGGGACTTAAACAAAAGTACGCAAATAAGAATGAAAGCATACATTCGTGGGCATGGAATTACAGCCGATTTTCCGAAAGAGAAGATTTTGCAGAAAGATTCGGACTGTCAAAGCGCTTTGAAAATTAAGAGATCTATTGAAGTTTCTATGGTTTCCTATGTGGAAGTTTATTAAGCCGTTAAAAGCAAATGCAGACGCAATTTACAGCATCTGACCGATCCCCTTCCTCCTCTGCTACTAACTCTTCCAATTAAAATGCCTCCTCTTAATAAATTGAGCTCAACAATTTCAAATTCAATTTTGGAATGCAAATAACCAACACGCTGACCCCTTTCACATGTTATTAACATTGAAGATTGAAACGGTCCTGGAATCGAACTCACTATGATTACGCAAAAGCCTCTTTAGGCACCAATCTCATTAAAACTGAACGAATGGATAAATAGATTCAGCAGCTCTTGAATTATTAGAGATTCCTTGGGATTTGAATTGTTGAATGCATATTTCCATACATGTAAAGACACACACAAGACAGACAAAACTGATATCAGTTGTGTCTCTCTTGTGCTGACGAAGGGATCATTCCGAAAGCTCCAACAACGTCTATAAATGTGTCTCCGACACCCAAGCGGCTCTCCTTTTAGTAAACGCTCACTGTGTTTCCTTCAACGCCTAGTTGCCCTCAATAACCTTATATATATATATATATATATATATATATATACATACATATATATATATATATGGAGAGAGAGAGAGAGGGCCTACTTTTTTATTTTTATGACGAGTATGTTAACACTAAAGAGGGCAGAACATGACACATGCGAGAGGCACGGTGGGCTGGAAGAAATGGGGAGGGAGAGAAAGGAAATAAAAGGAAGATGGTATAAGCCGTTTAGGAGTGTGTGAGGCGTCATGGGAGTGATGGAACGAGAGCGTGGAGCCAAAGAGAGTGGGATGCCGATGGCCAAGCTGGAGAAGTAATCGGTATATAAAGGAAGTGGTTTGCGGGAGGGAGGGGGGAGAGGGAGAGGGCAGAATATTTCAAGCATGCGGATCGCTCAAGACTATTAATCTGACTGAGCCCTATGACCCTGTTACCAACGGAAGCTCTATGTCCTGTGTGCTGTACGTCCTCACTGCTCTCGGCGGGGCATCTTTGAGGGAAAAAGAAGTACCTACACAGCCAAGAAGTAGAAAGGAGGAAGACATGATGGAGAGAATATTTAGATCGCTGAACTTTACATCTGGGTGACTAGGTTTTTCCGCATTAAATGCGAACGTAACAAGTAAGAATGTGAAAAATAATCTCAAAAATAAAATCGCTTTGCTTTATAAAATATGCGGCCTTAGAAGAATAAAACAAGAAAAATTTCAGATTATTTGGTCGTTATAAAAGATTTTGGTGTCATATTCTTTATTTTCATTACTGTTGCTTTACATATCATTTACTTAATTTCGCTTTGGTATGAGGTTCTCTAGGTTCAGCATCATTAAGAAAGTGTTTTTTGCTATTAATTTTATATTCAAAATCCATTTACTCCAGCTTATGGAATGAGATTATTATGTAAATGATATGTAAAGTTATAGTAATGACAAGAACATGACACAAAAATCTTTTATAACTAACAAATAATCTGAAAATCTTCTTGTTTTATCCTTTTAAGACCGCCTATTTTATAAATCAAAAAGATTTTATTTTTGAATTTTTTAAAATTCTTAATTATTTTCATCCTTTAAGTGCAAAAATGGATAACATTCAATGAAAAATAACGAACATAAATTTACCTTAAACGCTTTCTTACAATGACTGATGTCAAAGTTCGTGATTTGTGGAACTTTGTGACTTCAAACGACTCTAGCGCTTGTAGGCTCGTCAGTCTAAATCACAAAGCAAATAAGAATAGAAACCCGGTACCGGCATTAGCCTAATCTTTTCGAAAAGCACCAAGGAGGACCAACGGTTTTATGTCCATTCTGAATGATGAAGCGTTGATTCGCATGCTCTCCTCTAAAAACGCAAGATCTATTGAAAAAATGCAACTTTCGCAGGTTTTCAATAGCTCAGCGTAGCAGGCTAACGCCCTCGCCACTACGCCGCGGCACCCCATTTCGCAAGTTTTGTAATTTCGAAGATACTTTTCTACCCAGAAGCCATCTACCGCAGCGTGATGAATAAAAATACATTCCCAAAGGAACCAACTACTGATTACGAGTTGTTAATTGTTTTATGAAAAAAGTTCAAAATTTTAAAACCAATATTGGACATTATAACATAATAGAAATAAGCTAAAATTTTCGTACAATTAAGCGTTATAACTTCTATCGCCATATATTGGTCAAAATGACAACTGACGTAGAAATTCGCATTTCCCACTATCATTTCTAACGTTGGGGCGCATAATGCTATGAATATGTAGTATGTAGTTCAATTTCTTGCTAATAAAATGCCACCAGACTGACCGGCAGAGCCACTGCAACCAAATATACTTTTGGAAAGTTTCAATATTCACAGTTTAATATCTACATGAGATACAAAATTGTTTTTGAGCTATAAACCATCTGAAAGCCATAATCTTTCAAACAGTGTAACATTCTTTACGATCCGATCATTCGTTCAGGAGATATGAGGGAACAAAAAATGGTCTACCCCAAAATATATAAATAAATATCGGAGGAACGCATATAAAAGATTTTATGAAAATTGCGCGTAAATGCGCCATTCAGATTGGCTTCCGCAACTCTATGATGCATGTTAAGAGAGAAATTGGACTTTTCCCAGCCTTTGGGGTGTCTTATGTAAGATGAGTCTACTAAAGGGCGCCAGGTGTTTGTGCAAAAGGTGTTTTAAGTCACACACATATATTGGTGAGAAGGAGTTTTCATTATATATCATTTATGAAGTCTAAGCGATATTTACCGAGTACGTAGATCCAATTTACATTTTAAATAGACGTTTGATACATTGAATATTTAAAATATTTCAAAACAAGTTCTTTGGAAGGTAGTTGCGGCCTGATTAGCAGAAAGATTTCTCGATTTATGAACGCCCGATTTACGAATTTTCGCGAATGCGCAAACGAAAAATTAGAGAGCACATTTACTATAGAAAATTTTGCCAAAAGCAAATTTTCGGCAAGTGTTTCAATTTAGAAATTCATTATTCCGCAAAAGATCAAAGTCGTTATAAGCACCAAGTATTGTAACAAAGACTATGTAGACGTCCAGTATATCATTAAATTGTAAATAAATATTTTTTTTGAAAAAGTAACATTTCATCAGTCCAGCGCCAGTCGTGAATAGTCGCCATCGATATTTACTTATTTTTTAAATTTTATAATTATACCCATGAACCACTCAATGTAATATTTACATATGCATGTTGTTTATAATACATTGCTTTACCGTACTGCATCCTAATCAGGTGTGTTTTTCTACACTAGTTATTTCGGATTAACAGAATGCATCTCTATTTATATTGTTTTTAAGTTTATGGAAAAGTAATTTTCACATCAGTTATGTTGATCAAGGAAGATTTGTAATTTTAAAGGTCGTATGCGGCTCGCAGAATGGCATATAATACCTCATGCGGCTCATTGGGTAAAAACTCTTGTCTAAAGGAATGTTTTGGGGATATACATACATATGATTCAGTTAAGCATTATAAGTAGTATCTTGAATGTATGTCCCTTTCAAATTGTACCATTTTCTATAATGGCTACACTGGAAACGCGAGGCCGAGGGAGGAGGGAACAATGTTTCCGGTATGACAATGATTTATAATATGAGTTTACCAGTTTATGTGTAAATCATGCATAATGAGATTATTACAAAGACCTCATCAAAACCCCTTCAGTTTTCCCAATCAACTGCATCTCTCCTCCAAGATGGCCCTAACAACTTCAAAAGTTTTCTTTTCCATCTGTCTTTGGGTTTTCTATTCGTTCTATAGACGTTTCTTGGGATCCATTTGGTAACGCTAGATGACGTCCAACGCTCGTCATTTCTTCTAGCAATATGACCCGCCCTCTGTTACTTTAGCACTTTCACTCTCACTTACAAAATGTTATCTATCACCTCCCATTTCTCATACAAAAGCATTGCTTCTGTGGTATCAGAATCTATCATCATTAAATCTTTTAAAAATATACCGTATTTTCTGTTATTAAAGGGATATTAAAGCTAAACAAACCGCCCTGGATTCGTGTTATCTTTTCGAGATAAATGTACTATCCTCTCTCAGTCTTATCCTTTAATATCCGCATTACTATTACCGAATTTACTCTATCGAAGGCCTGCCAGTCGACGAAACATGCAATATTTTTTTAGTTGACTTTTTCACCGACAGCAGGGAGTTAATTGCCCATAATTATAAATCATAGTTGACAAATTTAGCTCGTTATTTTTGGCTATCCCAAAATACTGCTCCATTAGTAATAATCCCAGCGAAAAAGTAAGAGCAGGCCCTGTTAAAATTTAGTAAACCTTATTACTAAGAAACCAGCCCTACTATCGAATCAGAATATTTTAATTCTTTTTTCGGAACACATTTCATGTAAACTATCTCCAGTGTCAAAACCTCGACGAACGTTTTTATAATGCGTCTCGGGCGGACAATGCTAACCACGCAGTGGCAGGGGGTTGAAAACGGGTTGAGGGCGTGCGGATGTCCGCTTTTTGTCACGAGTATTTCCCATCAAACACTTAAATGACGCCAATTCCGTTTCAAAAGCCCCCGCATGCGACCCTTTCGCTTCCCAGCGCATGCACGTCACACGTTACTACAATAAATTATCGCGGAAACAGTAGCGAAAAGCGACGCGCTTTGTAAAATGGAAATGCTAACAATACTTGCACCTGCTCGATTAAAACTCGCACACAAACACGCTCCCATTTTTTTTGTAGCCATCAGCCGATAAATTATCGCGTATTGTGGCGCGTTGATTCGACCGTGCGACGGTCGAATAGGCCCCGGGGGATTAAAAAAAGAGGATGATTATTTAAGCTTGTGCCTCATAGCGTGGAAAGAACAGCTGTTTTCATATATAAAATACGCTGGGTTTGCGATATAATACTATGAAAGAATTTCTAGTTGTTATTTCGTCGTTATTGATTCTGATAATAGAAGAATAAACGCAATGCAATGGAAATCAATGCTGGATAAGAATGATTTTAAAAGACGTTACTTTGACTGCGTAAAGACCGCGTAATCTTATTTCAATATTTTAATTTCTGACGTAAAACAAGGCATCTAAATTAATCTATGCATTGCTCATTTACATATCAATTGCCTCATAACTCACGTCGAAATGCGGTCATTTTAGGTTTATACCATTTTTTGATCGCTCGCCTGTATTCAAAATATGATCCGAACGCCCACTAGAGGAGGTTGTGATTACTCTTGGCATAAACGGAGGCATGCCAGTTTAGTCAAAGGGATAATTGATAATGCGTTTGGGTGATCATCTATAGTGGTGGGGTTCCACGGAATGACGTCTAATCCGGAAACGTCCCATTAAATCGTTTCCTCTTTTGTCTATGAGACAGGAGTAGCGACAAATCATTTCCTCCGTGCAACTGTCTTTGACAGAGGCATTTTCCTGGATGAAGTATTTACGACGCCCCCTATAAAAATTTCGATCCTTTAAAAAATGAATTTTGCAAAAAAAACTGATTGCTATAGAGTTTCCACATAGTTACATCCGATGCACGCAATCAGTTTAATTGAGTCCTTCGTCTCGATATCAGGAAGGAATTTTCCCATAATTCCATCGCCTCACCACGAGGACCGGAAGACCTATCGAAACTATTTTAAGTGAGCCAAAGAAGGGCGAATAGTGTCGGAGATATTGCTAGGGGAGCCGCAAAGCAATGGGCGACGGGAAAAGGCCCAAAGGGGCGACGTGGAAAGAGGAGACTACTACTCTCGGTGTCTTCCCGATGCCTCTTACACTGATTGCTTCCAACTCCAGGATGGTCATTCCTGGGCTTAGGGGATTGAGGAGAGATTGGGACGTGAAGAAAGGATGGAAGAGAGAATGGTGGTGAAGGGAATGGCGATGAAGGGAATGGAGTTTAAGGAGAAAGGCCAAGGGAAATGGATTCGAATGATATGAGAGAGAGGGGAGCATTGGACTAGAGTGATAAGGGAGAAAAAGGGAGGGAGAGTGGGGGAAGGGGAGGGGGAGGGAGGAGAGGAAGAAGGGGAGGGGGAGAATGGTGAAGTGAGGAGGGGGGAGGGAGGGTGAAGGAGAGCCGTTGCATTCGGTCCGATAATAAAGCTGTCGTTGAATGTCTAAATGAACTCGAAGATTTCCATTCAAAAGCTGCAGCGATGCCTTCACACCACCTCATGGGAATTATTATTAACGCCGTGGCACCCAAACTTTCGAATATTTAGTTGGAGCAATGACGGAGAATTTCAAGTCGAATTTAGATGGAAAGAGTTTTTCTTTGTGATCTTATAGTATAGCTCGAGAAAAATAATAATTCCATTAATTAAAACTTTTTTCTCACGAAATTCTAACGATTCCTTGTAATAAAAGAGAATTGATCGAAAAGACTGAAATGTGGTAATAAGTAGGAATTTTTTTAGAGAAAGCAAGCAGGAAAATGTCTTCCTCCTACTGTAGCGCCATTAGTATGGGGTTGGAGAACACGCGAACGAAACTGAAACTGATCCAAATTATATAACTTTGAGGGGTCTAACGGGGGGCCGCCGTTGGTGCCTGCCCCATGCGTCCAAACCCAATCGCGAGCCCCCTCAATTCAGCGCCTTTCGTTGATCATTAAAACCCCGAAAACATCGCCGAGGATACAATATTGAACACTTCAAGGTCTTATCCAAACTTCCTGAATTAAAAGTTTCTGTACCAAAAACTTGATAAAATGCATTTATCACATACTCGTATAAAGTATATGCGTCTAAATGCCCAAAACCATTTCCTGGGCTAACGGCATTGCTCTTCAGATTTGTCATATAAATTAGGCGTTATCATTTTTAGCGAAAAACAGTCACTAAGATTGCTCTCCTTTGAAGATTGTGACGACAATTTTATTAGTGCACATATTTATGTCGAATTTCCTCAGTCGATCCGTTACATTCCCCCTAAGTGCGAAAATATTTGCTGCGCTGCTTTTATTTGAAGGAAAATCCAATCTCTCTGCTCAACACGTTTGTTTTACACGGTGTCACACAGAATTGTAGACATCTCTCGAGGACTTCAAATTCCGACCTAAGAAGACACATAAGTATAGCGCATTTCCAGCTCCTTTTCGTAATTCGCACCGCCGAATCAAACATTAATGAGACACAATTCAACGTAAAATTAATACGGATATTTCGTAAGGAGGACGACATTTGAATTATGTAAAACGGTGGAATCCAAACACGAATTTTCACGGAAAATCGAAATCCGGAGTTAATTTTTTTAAATATATCAAACTTCAAACAGATTCCATCTCAAGTCCTCGACACTGAAAGCGATAAAAGCTGTTTCATTACTCAAGCGTAGGGTAGCGTTCGATTACACGTGTTTTCGAGGGCAACTGGAGGAGCTTTGGAAACCAAAACCCTTTTCAAGCGATAAACTGACGTAGGCACTCCTTCTGCTGGAGGATACTGCAAAAGCAACGGAATTGAAACGGAGGGAAAAATAGCAAAAGATCTCGGAGAGAGAGAGAGTGAGAGAGATTGAGTGAGTGAGTGAGAGAGAGGCGGAAGAGGAGCTCTATGACACAAGGCGGAAAACATGGTGCAGAGGTAAGACTGCTTTTGATATTCAACGGATGCGATGTAGGGTAGAGAGTAGGAGAAGGGGAAGGAGGGGGGGAGGGGGAGAGGGGGGGGAGAGGGGGGAGAGGGAGGGGGAAGGAAGAAGATATGCAGGTGGGAGAGCCCGGAACAGAAACGGGAGACGAAATGAGGAGACGAAAGAAGAAGAATTTCGAAATTCTCAAAAAAAATAAGAGGAAACATCGAATGGAACGAGCCGATTGCTTCCTCGCAGCCGCCGCCGCCAGGGAGGCAGGTGGGAGGCGGAGATAACGGTGAGGCGGAGGGATGAGGCGAAAGCGCTATTTGCCAGAATCTTCCTCCTTTCCCCTCGTTCCAAGCCTTTTATAACAACCTAATGAAAAAAATACCGTCTCGTTTTCAGCATCGTGATCTCTCTGCCTTCTATAAATGTTTATTTGGGGTATTTCTTCGCCAGAAGAGGAGGACGGGACCGAAATGAGATTTTTATTCGAAAAAAATAAGAAGGGACCTCGTTACCGTTCGGAAATGGAGGAAAAAATGCGGGTTCGAAAAGAATACCGGAAGATTCGTTCGAATTGTTTTCCGTGTAATGGAGTAGTAGACCCTCTCATTCGGACGGTGCGTTCCCGGAAACGTTAAAAACCAAAGTTAGTGGGGGAAAGTAAGTGGAAGGCGGAAGGCTACCAAGTAGACCGAGGTTTAGGTCCGCATACAAATGAATAAAGGGTGAAACTCATATGTTAATTATGAAATATATATATTAGGTCAGTTGGTTGGAACCGTTGTAACGAATGACTATGATAAGAGGAAAAGTGTTGAACCGATTGCGTAAAACTGTTTTGATGTAAATACCTGCAAGATACGTGTGATTCTTGCAGTGCGTAGATCGGATTCATATCCGAAAACGTGCAAAGATGTGAAGAACGACCTCAAGCCACTAATATGTTGTACCACATGCAGATGAGAAAACCTATTTCTATGACAGTCCTACTAACATAAGAACATGTCCGGGAGATGCATCAACTAACTCACAGCTGTAAAATTTGAACGCGGGAGCAGAAGAAACGTATATACCTAACCAGAAAAAGATAAAGTTCGCAAATGAGACGACAACGTGGGTTTTCCTGGTAATGAAAATTCTTCATTGTTATTTTCCGGTAATAAAGTAGACTTCCAAACAAATTTATGAGTTAGCTCCATTGTGATTCATATTCTCTCGGCAATAATAATAAACTTCATTCTTTTCCGTATATGTATACGTGTGTCTCAAGTTCATATTTCGATACTAACATATTTTAAATGCAAATAAAACATATCCCACGCTCGCCGGAACGGAAATCAAATGGAGAAAAGAATTGTTCCTGGAACCGAACCAGGAAGTCATCTTTGAAAATTTCGGTCACGATCACCAATGCATCTACGAATTTTCAACAATAAATTCCGACTGCAAAGGCACAAAAATTGTGACGAGCGGACACTTGGTAATTATTATATATAATCGCAGTATAATATCAATTCCCAATTTTATTTGCGATTTGAATTAGATTCATTCCCTTTCACATGCATATTATTCCGAAAATTTCCTCCGTAAGAACTATAATTTCATTAGAATCTGCAATTTCAAGAACATTTGTAGTTCTGTGATATTATTTCAGTACAACTTCTGTCTAAATCCTGTGCATCGTTTAATTAGTCTAAGTTAATTCGACGCTTGGAAATTAATCGAGGTCCCGAGAAAGCGAAATGAAAGGATAAGAAGAACGTTATTTTTCGAATTCCAGCATGTAGGTATGAACTGTGGCAGAGATTTCCGCTTTCTTTTTTTACTTTCTCCATACGTAGTAATGGGAAAGTATTGTGTTCATGAAAAATATCGACTTCGAGATATCAACGGCAATACACGTTTTGAGGTCCCTAGAACACGTTTAGACTATTTTCGGAATGATGTCTGTGTGTGTATGTGATTGTGGGCGCTCTAACTCAAAAAGTACTTGCCATATCGTTACCAAATTTCACATATAACACTTTAGTATGAGCAAGAAGAGTTGATTAGTTTTTGGACAATAACGGATAACCAAAAGTCGAGGTTTATTCGAAACTCGATTCGGTTTTTGCGATATTTCTCCGTTAAAACATCATTATTTTGTATACAATTCTATACAAAAGTTATAGAGAATGTAATTTTCTACGACTTTCATTTGAAACAATTTTCCAAATCAGTTATTGTTTAGGAATTTTGTATGAATAACCGGTTTTTTCGGTTTCCGTCAAATATCTCCTTTAAAACGTCGTTATTGGTAATCTACGTGAGGACGAAAGTTGGAGAGAATAATATTTCTTCCAGGTTTTGTTGGAAACAAATTTTCGTAGAACCATCCATTTCATAGATATTTCGCTTTATCTTAATACCAGTATACGGCGCCACAACCACGTAGCGGTGAATTCTGGAAACATAATCAAAATATAATTTACGGTAATAAGGATGACTGTATCCTTTACGATACGAAATGATAAATTTGCCTTATAACGCTCTTCATAATAATTTAAATATCTACACCCCAAATATGGAGAAAGTCGTGTGTTGGCCACATCAGATTTTTTTAGATTCCTCTCGCTAATCTCATCCTGTACTCTCAATCCCACTCTACTCACCTCCTCTCTCATTCTCCTCTCTTCCTCTCTTCCTTCCTTCTTCTCTCACTCTTCTTTATTCCTCTCCTCCATTCTCCCATCTTTCCTATCCTCTCACGCTCTCCTCTCGTTCTCTCTCCCCTCCCTTTCTCTCTTCCCCCCCTCCTCCCTCCCCTCCCTCCCCTCCTCTACTTTCTTCCCCCCCCTCCCTCTTCAATTCCTCTTATCACCCTCCCTTTCCTCTCTCTCTCCTCCTTTTCTATCCTCCTCTAATTCTCCTTTATTCGCCCCCTTCCCCATTCCTCAATTAATCCTCCCTCCCTTTTCTCTCTCCTCCCCTGTTCTGTTCCTCCCTTTTTCTTTCTCTTTCTCTCTTTTTTTTCTCTTCCTCTCTTTTTTTCTCTTCCTACCTCTTTCCTCGAAATCACGATCTCTGTTCCGCAATGACTTTTCAAAAGACGCAATGAAAGCTCTATTTGGGACGATTTCTGTGAATTTCATTTCGAGCAACCAAGAATTGACAAAAATTCGAAAGAAATGAATTTTTTGGAGTGGAGTGGGTTCTCCTGGCATTCCATGGAAATATCACCTCCGAGGGCCGATGAAGTTCCATGTGATTCGCATGTTATAAGCGGGATTTAAATTCGATGAAGATACGAGGAGAAGGAAGCGATTGCGAATTTAATTCGAATCATGGCAGATTAAATGGCAAAAATATTGGGTATAGGTTTTAGAAATGATATCCATAAAAGATAGAGAGCTTAATTTTTCCGATCCATTTTTCTATGCGCTTTAACAATATGAAATTCATTTTCATTTGTGATTTCGCTGTTTGAAACATCTCAATGTGCGAGTTCTCGTAAATCACGTGACATCTGCTACATATAAAAACGCCATTATGATAACACTAGCGTAATGCCCGTTGAAATATCAACGGAAGAATTATAGATAGATAGATAGATTATTATTATTTTCGTTTAAAATAATTAATATCACACTTTTACATATGAAATATTTTGCCATATACAACATTTCTAGTGAATATTCTGTTTCTGACGGGTTATCTTTAGTTAAACTTAAAATATTTGCCTCTCTTTCCCTCCCTTTCCCCCCTCTCCCTCCTCCCTCTTTCCCCTTCCCCCCTCTATTTCCCTCCCTTCCCCTACCTCTCACTCCCCCCTCTACCTCTCTTTTCCCCCTCTCTCGTATTAAAAGCATTCAAAGCACGTTTATACCCATAAGGATTGAATTGACAATATGATATAGAGGTCTAACAATGGAATTGGTAGCCAAGGCAACATTCCGTTAAAATGGCAATATTTCCACAAAATATGTGAATTAAACGTATAACATGAGCGATTTCGAATTGTATGCGGAAAAAGATGAACAGAATAAGAAACTTTGTAATTTTTTCTTCAAAATGGCTCAGATCCGAAGATCGTAGGTTAATTCCTTCTAATTTTAATTTCCAAAAAAATAAAATCGTGCAAATCAAAAAATTGATTTTTACATGTTACCTTACGGAAAATGGAAATGTCTTCCTTGGAGTCGAACCCAGGACTTTTTTGGAGATTTATTTTCGTCATTACCTTAAAATATGTTAATGAAGCATCCTTGCCAAATTTCAATCTTCTACCTATTCGGGAAGTTTGTTAAAACGCTCTATATCGGCCATCGTGAAAGCGTGACCAACCAACCAACGGACCTGGGCTATTATAGTATAAATGTTGGCCATATACGGCGACATGTTTCGTATGATTCAATGATGGAGAATATCTTTGCTCTTCTCCCTTTTCGCGAGAGAATGAGAAAGTCGCTTCGCATGCACCCGAAGGTAAAGGGGGATGCAATTAAAATTGCTTTCGATGCAGTTTTTCCCGTATCATTCGAGTTGAATCAGATTTTATTGGCGCGTGGAGGAAACATTGATTTAAAAAGGCTCACAATACTCACAGATATAACTGCTAAATTTTCTAGTTTTGGCCGTATTCAGTAAAATCTCCTCTAGATATAAAATTATAAGTTTCGGAAGAGCCGTACTATAACCAGAATGCCGTGGTACGTTGAAAACAAGTTCATACCCATCGTGCCGGATACTGATTTTTTCTTCAAATTGAATTTGGAAAAACACCCATTTCTGAGTACTTGAGAAACAAAACAGAAATATCAGCAACGCTACTTTTCGTATATTTGCCACACCTTATCCAGTTATAAATTAATATGAACAAAATAGCCATTAGTATGTTTCATTTACATAAGCTAACGTCTTAAGTTTGGCAAAGGTGAAAACACTTTGCATCAGTGATTTTTAATTTAATAAACAGTATGATGACTTTAAAGAAGTAAGATATTAAGTAAGTAAGTAAGATATTTTTAGAAAATGTAATGGGGAATTTATAGATTACGTGATACGAAGGCATGCATTGCGCAATGATGAGCAGCTTGCCAAAACATTAAATTTCTGTCCTATTTAAATAGTATCATAATTTACGAAGGAAGACAGCTGGAAATAGAATTTTAAACGTGAAGGACGCGCCATGAAATTGGTTTAGAATTATGATATTATGATGCCCATCCAACAATTGAAGATGCCTCAAAGAATTGCAATGTTCGCCAGAAAAAATTCGTAATGATGAGCAGCTTGCCAAAACATTAGATTTCTGTCCTATTTTACGAATGTGTCAACATGTGCTCATAGGAACATCCTTTGGGAGATATGTTTGATTTTTTCTAATTTATTAATTTATGCGAAACATTTTATTGCTCACATAAGCATTTCTACGTACAAAAATAAATTCATCGCTTGCTACTTTACTTTCATCATTCGGACAATTAGTCTCAACGGTAACATTGTCAGGACTGCACAGGATGCATTGATTTGTTATAACTTTGTTTGCTATTTCGTGCTAGTAATGGCCGCACTAATCTAGCGAGCTATCAAAGAAAAAAGGTAGCCGGGAATTCTTTTGCAGGAATACAAGAACCGGGTTAAGTTAATGGTGTCAATGAAAGGTGAACTTTTGGTTTCCAGAATATTTGATAGGTAAGCGAAGGTTTCATCTGAATGTATTTATTCTCAAATTATGACTGATTTAGAAATTTGTCAGCAATTTCCTCAGCAATTCGATTAAGCAACTGATAAAACTAATTCTACATAAGTTATAATTTTTTACGAGAAAGGCGCTTAAAGATTTTTCTGCGAAGTAGAACCACTTCTTTAACTTGACGCCAGATAAGAAGTTCGGGATATTACCCGAGTGTTAAATGAACTAACGAGAAAGATAAGATAGAAAACTTTTACGAAAGGACTTTTAAGCGACGGCATCTCGGTGTAGCGAATGGCAACTTCAATGGAATACAAATAAATGATTATCTATTTGTTTTAACTTTGGATCGCAGCAATGCAAAAGGACTATGAGATACAGGGCAATTGTATTAAAAGCGGACGGTGGTCTTAAGCACTTAATCAGATTTGTCGTTTAGACAACACGCGAATGTAATTTAGAGCAAGGCAAATAACATTCTGAGGTTAGTTAAAGGAGATTAGAATCAGGACTGAGAGTTACTCCTAGTGATTCTTCCCCGTTGTAATCAGGAGAGCCAACAGGAACAATCTTAACATCATTTAGGAGTAGGTTGTCACCCCCTGCCGCACGCTTTGGCGGACTGCATGACATAAATTGTGAATTGTAAAACGAGCATAAAAAGTACGCTCGTGAGAAGATGGCCGTGAGAATATCCTTCTGGGCTCAGCACACGCACGCGTGGCACACTATCCGTTGGTGGAGGGCCAAAACGCCTCTTTAAAGACGTAGTCCCATGTTTTTCCTAGTGTTTTACGATCTGTAGGCTACGAGAGGCGGTGTGTTTTAGTCATTTTATTTTATATTGGGAAATTCCATCGTCAGAGAATTGTGGTAAACAAAGATTCTCATGATATATCTCATACTGATGGTATTCGGAGATTTCCATCATGGAATTGAGATCGATTCCGGCTATTAGATTTGATTGTAAGCATACGCAACTACTCATTCTCTCAGATCAGATAGCATTCGAGTAATTTCGTATCGATCACAAAAACCACGCTGCACTTTCAATTTTCGTAACTGGTGAAGTTGATTGATAGAAAGTGTGTGAGTACTTGAGGTGTTTCGTATGGGCAAATATAAAAAAAGCCTTATTATCCGAAACGCCTCCGGCACTGTAGGAACCAATGCATTCGAGGCAATTAGTTTGGTAATTTGGGAATCTCCTCGAGCAAAAGCCGTGCGTGGAGGAACGCTACAAAATGAAAGTGTTTGCTCAAAGTGCGGTCAAAAACCATCGCCTGTCGTAAGCAATCTTACAATTTGTGCTCGACAAATTAGCGAGTCTAACATTTGAATCGGTCCTCGAAGATACGTTTCATAAGACTTTTTATACACACAATGTTTTCGTTAGAAAAAATAATTAAATATCATTTTTGAAAATTCTATCGATACATCATCAGTGATGATGGCTATTCTTTAACCGAAATCTGAAACTGGTAGCAGTCTTTTGACCCTAACTAATTTATCTGTTGCATTCAAGCAATAAAGTTGAGTATAGCGTATTTTCTACACCGCATATTTAATTCCAACTTTAAAGAAATGTTTTGTAGCAAATAAAATGTACACTTTAGCCATCTAAGCTCTTTGCAATAATTCACAAATTAACACTTTATATTTCCAGCTTCTTTTTTCTCAAATAAATCCTTTGTCTATTATATTCATTAGGAAGTTAAGAAATCTATTCGCGGAAGTAATCAGTTATTCATTTGAAAAGTGGTATCGAAGTTTTGATAATAATGTAGTATAAAGCGCTGTATACTACCTATCAGAACGACTTGCCCCTCCTGCTATTAATTAAGAAAGCGTGATTTCGATGTACCGCGAGCTCGCGTTCGTCTGATACCGTAAGCGAAGCAATGACACGGTGCAGGAAATGCATTCGGCCAGCCACTCTTCCAATCAGCGAACTCATGCCAGATTCCCTTGTCCCACGAATTGAACGGCTGCGGCAAACGAGAAGCGAACGGCAGCACCCCGGCGGCTCCCAGGGAATCCCCGCCTCCCCGCCCTCGGCCCCCAGCATCCCAACCTTCCTCCTCCTACCCCTCTGCCCTCCCCCCCAACATCCCTCTCGCAACCCCTTCTCTCCTATATCCTCGCAAAATTAACTCTACGGCGCGGCCGCAGGATCGAGTCCACCCCTCCCACTTAGCTCCCGCCCCTTCCTGTGCGGAGGGGCATTGCGGACAAACGCGCAATATACCGTCGTAACACTGATTTAAAAGGGGTCAACGCAATCATAGATTGTCAGCGATGCAACCCAGCCTCGTACATTTGACATGGATATTCGTTCGCAAAACGAAAAATGTTCGCGGGCGGGGAGGAGGGAAGAGGAGTGAGGGGAGGAGTTAGGAGGGGAGAGAGAGAGAGAAGGGAGGGTGGGAGAGGTTGGAGGGAGATGGGGGTGGGAGAGGATGGAGAAAGATAGAACGCAGGGGAGGAGGGGGGGTTGAGAGAAATAGGAGGGAGGGCGAGAGAAGAAAGTTAAAACGGAGAAAGAATCACGGCAGACGCTGGGCCTATCTCTCCCACTATATATCTATCAATGGGTAGGGAAGCTAGGGAAAGCGAAGATAGAAAGAAAGGCGGCTTTTGTGGAGTCTCTCTCTCTACCCCTCCCTCTTTTGTTCCCCCCTCCTCCCACTCTGCCGCTCCATACGCCAAAGCAAGCTCTCTCTCTCTCTTACTCTGTCCTTTAACCGTAAACTACAATGAATGGTATTCGCCATGATACATTCCCTGCCCGACCAAACCCTCTTTTTCCTCCTCGTTCACCGCCCCCATCCGCGTGGAGCTATAGAACAGCCTCCTCCTCCTCCTCCCCTCTTCCCGTGACTGCAGCCTCCTTCCCAATTTCAGGTCTCCAGCCGATACGAACACTCCCCCAACCTTCTCCTGAATAAAAGAGGTCGGGGGGTGGGGGGGAAGGGGGAAGGGGAGGGGGGGGGACTAGGAGAATGCTCGGCGGACAGGAGATAGGGCTGAGAAAGAGAAGGGGTCGGCGGGAAGACTGGGGGACCACGAGTGATTAAAGGGGTTGCACAGTGTTTGTGGAGAGAGAGAGAGGGGGGGAGGGGGAGAGGAGGAAAAAGAGAAGCGAGGTAAGAGGGCAAAAGTCAGGTGGAAGAGGGATAAATATCGAAGGGTCTGTAAAGTAGCGTGGAATGGGAAGGGGGGAAAAGGGGGGAGGGGGAAGGGGGTGGAAAAGGGAGGGAGGACATGAAACCGAATTTTGTGGGGGATTAATAAAAGCGATGTTACAGGTCGGAAACAGGGAGGACGAAAGGTTTCGATAGGACAAGAAGAATGCGGTGAAAGCGAATTGTAAAAAGATTGAAAGAGAAAGGAAATTGATAGCTGCGGTCGAATGAAGGACACGCGTATGATGTGAAACATGGACGAAGTAAATTACGAAAAATGCTATTGAATGAGAGGGAAATTATGACGAAGAAGAGAGAGAGAGAGATGATGATGCAAGGAAATAATTATTTTACGTGTGTCTAGTGTGCGAGTGAGTTAAGCGATACAAGAGAGGTGTAAGAAAGAATGGAAAACAAACTCTAGAAATGAATTAAATTTCTTTACTCGTTTTTATCAATGATGATGAATAGAGAAACCTTCTAACAACCATAACGTATTTTGGCAACTTATTTTAGAAAAGATGCACTCGTGTGTTTTTTTTGGTGGTGTGTATTTGTGTGTTTGAACAAAGAAAAAGGGTCCCTGGCGTGCAGTAAATTCCCTTAAACCAGTGTGTATGTATTTTCCTTTTTTTTTAATATTTTTGTCGTTATTAGGTTTCTAAATTCATCATCATTAATTAAACATAGGGTTCATAATTCTCACATTTTTTCGTTTCTCTCAAATCTGACGGAAATGGTACCTGCTCACAACTGCTTTTGGTTTGCAAAATTTAATATGTTTAATTTATTTTTGCGGTTGGAATTTGAGAAGAACGTCTGCATGATGAATAACTAACGAATCAATTAGTGCGTTGGCACTTGATATTAGAAAGCGTCTGTGAAATAGTCTCCTGGTCTCAATCTGCTGTATTTTCATGTCATGAAAAGAAAGATGTCTTCCGTTGATTCTCTCTCAGGCAATATTCGAAAGTTTTCATAACATTCGACATTGTCTTAAATTTGATTATAATTAAAGTCATATGAAAAGATATGACATTCCATTAAGTTAGACGAACGCTATATCTGAGTTAGTCTTTTTATCAGGTGAATAAATCTGCTACGACCGGAATTTGAACCAGGTCTTTCACTTGCAGGGCGGATATTCTACCATTGAACTAACGTAGCTGACAAATTCTCCTGTTTCAGAAAGGAAATATTTTTTTATGTCAAAGCAGGTTTTTTCATCTGTTTCCACATTTCCCATCATTACAGCTTATGTTTGTCGCATAAAAATTTTCGCGTCATCCATTCCATCAATTTATCACATAGGCATTCTCACTATTTGATAGGATAGAGGTTTTCTTCGATGTTTCTCATTGAGGACATCTGTTGGGGCTGGTTGATACTAGCATAACTAACCCGGTCCTAACCAAAGAAAATATTTCCGTTCTGAAACGGGAATTTGTCTGCTACGGTAGTTCTGTGGTAGAATATTCGCCCGGCAAGTGGAAGACCCTTGTTCGGTTCCCGGTCATAGTAGATTATTTCACCTGTGTCCACATTTCCTATGCTTCATTCAGTTGTGCCAATCCTATGTCATATTAACCAATAGGGATAAAGTGACCAAATCGGACCATGTCACCCAAACAGGGCTGCTAATCTGTCAGAGATAATATTAGAAAACACATCTCCTTAGACCTTGCGACACTATTTAATTTAATCTTGTCTATGTTTTCTTCTCCATAGAGTTGAACCGAGCTATCCCTCGCGCTCTCTCAGGTCCGCCATCTTACCAGAAACTAAAATCTTATAAATTAATCGCGATTTATTCATAGATTATCCAATTTATTGATTTACTCGGACGAAATCTATGTCTACTGGCTCAATTCGCGCGACTAATAGCTCTATGAAGTGGAAATCCATTCATTTTTTACGTTAATTTTAAATTCATACAATTCTATGTTTATCAGTTGAAAATGAATGCATATTGCCGATATGTGATTGCAATTTAAATGCTATTGTTAAAAAGAATCAAAAATACTCACGTAACTAAAATTTAGTGCGTTAGCAAATCATATGCTGCTTAAAAAGTCATTTCTGAGTAAAATGTCATAGTAATAATTTTTGTTTTTGGTTTAATGATTTCGATTTTAGAGGAAATAATGCTGAAATAATGAAATTAAACATTCTCCTGTTTTATCCTTCAAGCAGGAACTCAAACTTTTACGAAAGAAGTAACAGTATATTCATGTTATTTATTTCTAGATCGCACCTTCCCAACAGTTTGCAGCGGCGGCGGAAGAGGTGAAAGCGAGAGTCCGGACAACGAGACGTCATCACCTCTGATGTCCGCGTTGATGGAGGAAGAGGAAGAAGACAACATGGGCGAATATGGAAGCGAAGCTACTAGAGAATCCACGACGGTCGTTTAGACTGATACTAGCAGACATAACCACGCGAACGATAAACATAAATCAAAAACAGTTCTTGAGTTCCCTTTCCGTGGCGCGAGTGAGCCATTTTGCAGGAATAGAAGAGGTTTTAAGCGATCCCTCTGAGGTTTAGAGGAGTTGATGCAATAAAGAAAGAAGGAGTCACAGCTCCTTTTTCTCGTGGTTTTATTGCTCTCGATCTTCCTCCATTTCACTGGATAGGAAGGGTGGTCTGGAGAGACGAGGAGGAGGCTCTCAGACGCTTTTTTTTTGGGAGATGGAAAGGGTGACTCTTTTGGGAGATATAAAGAGAGGGAGAAGTGGCTTTCGTGCCTGGGACTCCCCTCTACAATCGATAGATTGCTCCCTAGGCTAATCGTTGAGGGTTACCGTTTATTATCACGCCGGAGACGCGAGCTATTTTGAAAGAGGGTGGGAGGAAGCGTAAGGCATTCGGGAACGGATGGGAAGGGGAGGAGGGGGCGCCTTGGAGCAGAAGGGAGGCAGCAAGGTCAAGGAGGAAAGTCGCCTGATAAGATAAAGAGTCAACAAGAAAATAAATTCATTTGAATGAGAAGCGAATGAAAAATAACCAAGGCTCCGGCAACATGACGAAATTCTTCCCTGGAATCTACGTGTCAGTCTTCGTTTGTTTTCTACATTTCGACGTGTGCGCGGTAGTGGACGAGAAAGATTGACAGTTTTCTTTAGAAAGACGACCGTTGTGTAATAAGTCGTTCCTCTAGAAACTTCCTAGAGAGAAAAATTCTCGCTTTTTTTCTTCCCTAAAAGGAGCTATCAAAACGCGACTAATCTCTCGCACCTGTCCCCGGGAAAGAGATTTATCGCCATTAAGTTTTTCCCGTCTGCTCATTCCCTCGCCGCCGTCTCGCGAACGGAGAGTGAGCCTCTCTCCTCGCCCTCTTTCCTACCGCCTTTTCTCTCCGCTTTGTCTCCATTCCCGGTCAGCAGCGCTGCAGCGGCTGGGGACTCAGCGGGCGGTTAAGGCGATAGAAGGCAGGGGGAGGGCAGGAGAGAGAGAGAGAGGACCAGGAGGTGCCCATTCCCTCTGGTTTCCGGCGGAGGTCCTGTGAGAACTACAATACCCTCACCGAAAAATCGACTTGTTAAAATACCAATTCCAAGAAGAGGAACATCTTAGTGACGCGGTTGATTCCAAGCTGCCACTCTCTCCTCCCTCACAGACGACCTTCGAATTACGGTTCGAGCGGTTCTCTTGAGAAGGTCGGCGCCTGTCGCGTTTGAGTGGCATGTGCGATTCCAACAAGTTCCGACAAACAAAGCGAATGATTTACGCGACAGTGAGCGCCGTTTAGATCTCATGTGAAACTTGAGTGATCGATCACGAGTGCGTGTATATAATTCGGGAAAAATTTTATCAACCGTTATAGTCATCGATAGCCGTGCGAATGTGCGACTCTTAGCCGGTTTACTCTGACGATGGAGGACAAGAAAATCGCATCTTCTCGGTGCCAGCGGCGTCGCGTGTTGTTCACGGTCGCCGTGGTCTTACAGGTACTCTCCTTCCTGAGTTCCCCGACCGCGGCGTGCCCCGCGTCCTGCATCTGCAAGTGGAAGGGCGGAAAGCAGACGGTGGAGTGCCTCAACAAGGGGCTGGCCGCCCTACCCGAGGGAATGGACGCGGGAACGCAGGTCCTCGAGTTCTCCGGCAATAACCTGCCGGTTCTGGGGAGAGATAGGTTCCTGCGCGCCGGACTGCTTCACTTGCAGAGGATATACGTGTCGAGATGTCGCATCGGCTCCATAGACGATCACGCCTTCCTCGGTCTCTCCAATCTCGTGGAACTAGACCTGAGCGATAATCTGCTCTCTCGAATACCCTCGCCCACCACCTTCGCCGACTTTCCCGCCCTCATGAGGCTCTCCGTGTCCAACAACCCCATCCGAAGGATCCCTTCTAGGGCTTTCTATCCCCTAGCTTCCCTCGTCACCCTCGAGATGAGCGGTTGCGAGATCGAAGTGGTGGAGGAAATGGCTTTCTCCGGCCTCGACAGCCTCGAGTGGCTGAAACTGGATGGCAACCGCCTTCGGACCATCGGCGGGGGTGGCGGGTCGAGCGCCGACGCCTCCGCCATCTTGCCCGCCTCCCTGCACGGTGTCGACCTCCACCACAACCCCTGGCACTGCGACTGTCGTCTGCTCGGCCTCCGCTCCTGGTTGCTCCGTTACAACATACCGCACTCTATAGAGCCTCGATGCCACACTCCGGTCCGCCTCTCCACCAAGGCCGTCAAGTCCCTTCCCCCCCAAGACCTGGCCTGCCTCCCGGACGTCTCTCCCACAGCCATGTTCCTAGAGATAGCCGAGGGTAGGAACGCCTCACTGCTCTGCAGGGTTTCCGCGATACCGGACGCCACAGTGTCGTGGTGGTTCCGTGGAAGGGTGCTGCAGAATGCCACTCTGGTGGCACCCGGACTGCACCTCTACTATTTCCTCGAAGAAGTTATTCCCGGGGGCAGCGCGCCTCCTTCATCCCCCACGGGGCAGGAGAAACGGAGCGAGCTCTTCATCGTGAATGCGAACGCTGTAGAGGGCAACGGGACGTACGCTTGCGTCGCGGAGAACGCGGCTGGCGCGGCGCAATCCAACTACACGGTGAGGATAGTAGTGCGGGAAGAGAGGGGGGAGGGGGCGGAGGTGGAGGCCGCCTCCGCCTCGATACTGCCCCCGGAATATGCCGTGGTCGTCATAGCAGCGGGCGTGGCGGCCCTCGTGTTATTGGTCGCACTTTCGGCCACCGTGGCAGCTCTGGCGCTGCGGTGCAGACGCAGGAGGCGGCGACGCAGGAAGAAGGAGAGGAGCAAGGCGGCGGCCGCGCTCACTGACCACGGGAAGGCGGCCGCGGGAGGCGGAGACGCCGGGGTCGGATGCATCGGGGTCCCGGGCAGGCCAACGGAGACAGGCAGCGTGGCAGGAGTGAGGGACGGCGTGGGCTCGGGAGGAAACGGGAAAGCCAACGGGTCTCTGGTCACTCCCCACGATCGGTTGCACCACGAAATGACGGTGATGGGAGCGGGAGGGAGCGTGGTTCTGACGGGCGCGGGACACAGGCAAAGGCACCCGGGTGTACTGTCTTGCGGAATCCCTACCGCCAACGGCGGAGGTGGATTCGCGGAGCGCAACCCGGACCTCATCAACGACACGGCTGGAAGCGGAGACGCAGACGGCTGCAAAGAGAGGAGACGAGAGGCGGGAGACGGGGAGGAGAAGTCGGAGGGAAAGAGAGAGGGGGGCGGGGGAGGCGAGGAAGGCATCGAAGGCGGGCCCAACGGATACCAAGAGTCTGCGGAGAGCGTCGTCGAGGAATTCTCGGAGGACGGCAAGGTTAGATCTGTTGCCACTTCGCCCGTGGGCCCGACTCGTGGTCCCGGCCTGCGTCTCCTCAGAGACGTTCAACCGCCGTGCGGTCCGCCCAAGTTGGCTTACCCGGGGTGCGGGCGGGGCGTCAGGGCACCTGCCTATCACTACGTTCCGCACCCACAGCACTTCCACCAGCACACGGCGGACGTGCATCTTTCGCCCGGCAGATTCCTGGACAGCGAAGGTTATCCCATCGACTACGGATTGCCCAAGATTCCCATCCCAATGCCGCTCTCCCTTCCCCTCGCCCCGATGCCGCCCTTGAACACGAGCGCCCCAGCCGATCATTCCGGATTCTACAGGACTCTGCCCCACAGGAGGGCGGCCAACGCCGGCTCGGCTCCCAGGTATTCCCGCGACGCGGAGTACTATCCCGTAGCCCTGGTGGGAAACGCCGCCTCCTACGAGCCCCCGGGGGCCGTCCGCTACCAGAGGGAGGGCTATCCTTACTCGAGTCCCCCGACCAGCGGCACTCCTACTTCCATTGCTCCTTCTGCCTACCCTCCGGTGGCCACCCCCGGCGAGGACGGCTTCTCTCCTCCGGACCCGGCTTTCTTGCCCTCGCCCCCGGCAGCGTACAAGGGCGACGCCACTCCCTCGACGGGGCAGCAGGAGTCCGGTGCCGCTTCCCCGAAGGCGTGCTGTAGCGGTGACGAACGTCAGAAAGGTGATGCTGCGCCGATTCCGAGGGCGCGACACCATCAGTCGCCCCCGCGGCAGGGGGGAGGTGGGGGGCAAACGCAGCACCCTTCGCCGCTACAAGAAAGCCCGGACGAAGGATACGAGGACGACGGTACGGAGATATGACGTCAGAGGCACGCGGGTTGCCGCGGCGACGCGAGAGAGGCGGAAGAGGGGCGAGTGGCCGTGGAAATGGCGTCGGAGATCAAATGGAAGTTCGAGGAACCCGTCCCGGGTCCAGACGGAAGACCGGAATAGGCCAACCTGCTCACAAACCGAACTCTTTAGCAGATGGTGCTGTGGACTAGTCGTCAACATGTGAGTTCTTCGAAAAACTATGTGCGATAACGATAATGATGATACTAACTCGTTTTGCAGAATTGTAATTTTTCGGCCTTTTGTTGAGGTACCTCGAAACTTTAGATATGAAGCTGTTCGTGCATTTGGAAGTGGCTCCGGTGACGTAATTCTTTTGTGATCGGAACGGTGCTGAGAAACGGATCGTGTTGATTCTAGGGAAGTGGATGGGTCAAGTGGTCGGAAGAAAGATGAGAATTTTTTATAAAATACTTGCGAGCACTGTGCTAATTTTATATGAAAAACTGTTAGTGTGTACGTTGTGGATATTAGAACTCATGGAACTTCAAATAACAGTAATCATTTTGGCGACAAAACCGAAAACGTTGTTTGGAAGTGAATATTATAACCCATATCGTGTCTCACGAGTAAAAGAATACTTTGCATTTATATTGAGATAAGCAAAAATGAAAATTTTAATGTCTTTGGTATGTTTTACAGTTTTCCAACTAATATTTATTTACAAAAATTTGCGACGAGAAGTTTTATTTTCAAACTACTGATCTAATAAATAGATCTGTTTTAGTTCTCTAATGTTAAAAAGCGATTTAAGAACATTGTGTGATATATGAAAATTTTAATCCACCTATAATATATCCCCGTTGTTAACAGTTCATTTACCCTGGCACCCTTCAATTAAAAATCACGTAGATGCGACCCGAACCAGGAATGACCGACATGAGCATTAAGCACTCACTGTTCTATAATTTGCTCGGTCTGTTCATAAATATATCCCATGTTAACACGAGGGGTAAACTTACAAATAAGAAAATATAATATTTAGGTGGACATATATAAGCATTTATGATGATGAAGAGAAAGAATTTACCTGGATTCCCATTTCAGAATTTCCTTGTAACTGTCTTACTGTACAGAGGATACATAAATATATACAAAAGTACATAGTGTTGATATATTTGGTAATAAAATGGAAATTCATTGTATGTGGTATTTATTAAGCATATAATCAACCATAACGAATAGCATTATGATAACTTTTATCTAATTGGAGAGGGAAACTACTTCTGGTGAACGACTCGCGGGTTAAAATTTTCTGAAGGAATATTTCTTATCATATCATCCCTTCATCAACGGGCGCATGCGCCTTTCAGAAGAATTAAAAATCTTCCGTGAGATACGATGGACAAAATATCCGTGATATGAATATGGAGGCAAGGTATTTTGCAACAAGAAAATGAGGAAATCAGTTTTTAGCGAAGCCTTTACAGGAAATACACCGTTTTGATTTTCGTTTTTAAACAGGTTTTCTTCCTATTTAAGATCTTATCTTTGCAACTGTAGCATTAGGTAGACTAACATCAACATGACAGCAGTGGACGTCGCACTTTAGTTTTAAAATATGGCGTTTCAAGATTAAGAGACCTTAGAGATGGAGAAGGAAATGTTTCAAAGGCACCCGAAGGTTCAAATTGTGTGTTCTCTTATTTATAGATTGATATTTCACTAATTTAAACGGCTTTCCAACTTTAACTCTTTAACATATTCCACAATGTCTTACTGACCTGTTCATTATCTGTGGTAATTTATGGCAAAAACACGGCATTGATAAGAATGACACTCGTGACTCACCAGATTTCACCATTAATGTCAAACTCTAAGAACTATTTTGTCTTGAATGGTGTCATGTTATCCTATTTATAATTTTACGATGTTGAATGATCTTTATGTTTATGATGACGTCACATGCACTCATGTTTGAAATAACATCTACAAAGATTTTAAAGAATCTTTAATTTTTTTTATTAGATTGACACTAAGTGGCGTCTTTTGCCACTTTCCGTGTAAAACTAAGGACCGAGTTCGATTCCATGGGGTTTTAGTCTTTTCATTTTATTAATATGCATTCGGGAGGAAATTAATGCGCAGAGCTATGCTTTTCGACATTTATAAATAACTTATAATTGAGAATTCGACATTTGCACTACTTCACAGGGGAAAAGAAAGTTAATTCGTATTATTATCGTCGATTCTGTTACGTAACCAGTATATTTTTATATTTTGTGTTTATATTCGAGTTTTCCAAATTTAAAAAAATAGTTACTAAGGTTACTGACAATGTTGGCCTCCGATTTTCAGAACATTTGCTCGTAATTTACAAACAAACAGACGCACGAAGGACAATTTAACATTTTCGTGTAAAAATAAAACAAATGAACGACCGCGATAAGAAACTTTTAAATCAATGTCAGTAACGATTGCAGCAAATTAGATACTACATATTCACGTTAAATTTAGCATTTATTGCATCTGAAATAATCTAATTATCTTAAACGAGCAAGAATTGCATTTTAATACCTGTAATCAGAATTAATACGAATTTTACGTTTCAAACGTTTATTAAATTTGTGGTAAACTAACTGTAAATAATAGCCGAGCGAAGCTTGCCTTCAGACGGGGTTGGGCTCAAAAAGAACCCATGGGTGCAGTCCCTAGTTTAAATAATTGCGTAAAAGTGCTATTAAACATGGGTTATATTCAATTTGATTTAATAATACGAAAAAACATATGAATGAATGATGGTATTTTCCGGCTGTTTTCGTAATTATTCGTATACTAGCAGGAGTGCCCGTTGAATTTCAACGGATTTAGTGAATCTAAAACTTCGACCGTGTAACATGTAAGCATCGCAAAAATAAGATAGTACACAGTTATACCCGTCGAATAAAGCAAAGATGAAGAAAACCGCTCTGCATTTTCCTATTTAGATGAATGAAAGAAGAAAATCTTACGAAAATAACGTATAAACTCCCTCCCCCTCCCTTCCTCCTTCCCTTCTTCCTTCCCTTCTCCCCCTCCCTCCCCTCTCCCCCTCTCTCTCCCTCCCCCCTCTCCCATATAAATGCATTGAACTCTCAATTTCGGCGACAGTGGGAGTTGTCATGGTAGCTTATAATGGGTAGGTATTGTAATAAAACTGATAAAATCACGTATTTTATTGATTCTAAATGCATTTTTATGCTAATTCGATCAGGATTCTGATTCTGTCTTCAATAAAAATAAACTTTGTTCTTTTCTTCATAGAACCATTCAAGTCTCAAGTTCGTATCATGTTTCCAAGTAATTTTAAAATTCAAATGAAAAATAAGCCGCACTCGTCCCTATGTTATTCAAATGGAGAAAAAATGTTTCTTAAAATTAGACAGGTCAATCAAATCGATATAAAAACTTGACTATACCGCCGTACTCGTTATTCCAGTTAAAATTATACCTTCCTCTTGCTTCTACGATATGTAGTTTTCGAGTTTTAAAATTATGATACCTACACACACGCACACACACATACATAAACACTTTCATTTTTATATATTAGATAAATATCTCATTACCCATTTAAATATTTTTATCAGTCAAAAAGGTTGATATTGCATAAAAATAAACATTCTGATTGAAGTTGTTTATTTTATTAAATACTGTCATTTGATTAATATCTCCAGCATAAGGAGAATTTTGTCAATATAATGAGGGAATGAACACGATGCGAAAAGGAAAAATATCATTTTATAATTGATAACCAAACCGGTTAAATCTAACGAAAAACAATTTTGAAAGAGCCGCAGCCACAAAAACACTTCTGAATAAAAAAACGCTTCCATTCGTGCCACGGAAAATGGATTTCATTTCTCAAAAGATTCAAAAGAATCTTTTTCTTTTCTTTAAAGGTATTCTTAAGTGCATCGCGGCGAGCAACGACATCAGAGCAAGAAATGCACTCTGGTGCGAACCTCAAGAGAAGAAAGAGAAAGCAGAGGAGAAAGGAGAGAGAAAGCACGTTATTTCTCTCTCTTTATAGCTGTTTTTTTCCATCTCTCGAGTGAGTCTCGTGGGGTTCGAACTACGTTTCACAAGGGACGAGGCAAAGCATTAGGCAATAAATCAAGCGACCCGTTGACGGTTCCCTTTCCCTTCTGCCAGCAAGAGAGAGTGGGAGAGAGAAGGGAAAAAATGGAGTGTGAGGGACTCACGTGATATGCTCAAAAGCAGAAACTTCAAAAACAGCTTTCCTCGATTTATATCTCTTCATGGCTTCGAAAAACTAAAGCGAGAAAAACAAACAAAATATATATATGAAAAAATTTTTGCTCACACAATTTAACAGAAAGTTGAACTTTGTCCGGGTTTAAAAGAAATAAGAGAAGTAACCATGAAGAACCTTCCGTATGGAGATAGTTGATTAAATGATATTCAATTTAGAAAACAATGGGAGCATTCTTCTGAAAAAGGAGAGAACGCCCGTCTCCGAGATTCTTAATGAGAAGTTTTTAATTTAAGAAAGTGTACAAATTTCTCATCAGTTACTAATTAGTTCCGAACAATAGCCGAATCTCGACGAATTAAAATTCCTTCTTTAAAAACTTCCTTTTTCACGAGGTCCTAATTATGTAAAACTTTATTCTCCCTGTTAGTGGAATACAATGTGAATGTTTCGCAAGCGTCAATTTAACAAAAACTGTTCTGACTCGCGGGAATATAAATATTACTGACAAAAATTAATTTCAAATATGAAACCTTTAATTTGTGAAAAAAATTTCTTAACGGATTTTGAAAGATCATTCTTAAAAGGATGTGATTCGATTTATTCTCAAATGTCGCTTCATAACAACACATTATTACGTTGTAATGAAGAGACCTAAATATTTCTACGCGCAAAGAAGTACATGTAGATCATTTCAAGCAATATATTAATAAAAACAATTCTGGAAAAGTTCACTTCTTCACTGCCAAGGATTAAGCATTTTCCTGACCCGAAGCACTGAAATATACTATCTAATTTGACCTCTTGTGGGCTGAAAGGGTTAACCGTCTGTCCTGAGTCCCTTCTCCAGGCAAAGTTCACCATCGTAGTATATAAGGCATATTCAATGATACCATTTACAACTTTAGTAAGATACATTAACGTTAAAATTTCAATTACAATGACAGGAAATTTAATTATAGTAATACCATACTAACGCATAATAAAACGAATATTTTCTCAATCCTCGAATAACGGAAAAGAATGATGGAATCCTCGGATATAAAAAAAAAACGAAACGAAATTTTCACGGAATCGTTCGTGTTGCCATTGTCACCCGAGCAATTCCGATGGGAAGCGATATCCCTTTTCGCCTCGGACAGACCAAAACGAGATTCAAATGACCACGTACTTGTGAGAGAGGCGGATGTCCTTCGGCTGTGAAGAAGCGAGCACGTGCGACCGCCTTCCAAAAAAGCCGATTCGTGGAAGAGGCGTGAATTCGATGCGAAGAGGAAGGAAGAGTGGGAGAGGGGGGGAAGGAGGGGAGGGGGGAGGGGAGGGTAAGGGGATAGGGGGTAAGGCCATTGGCATTCAGAACGCGATATAGAGAGAGAGAGAGAGAGGGGGGGGAAGCGGGTGAGGGCAGTTAATGGTCCGACGGCGCCTTCTTATTGGAGTGAAGGGAAGATATAGAAAGGAAGATGAGGGAAAGAGGGCGAGAAAGGGTTTGCGAAAGTGAGAAGAGAGAGGAGCTTTGGCCGGAAGATCGCGAGAGGAGGACGGTAGGAGTTTTGAGGCCCTTAAGAGATGAGCTTTTCTACCTTAGAAAGGAAGCCAGAGTAAAGGAGTGAATAGGAGCTATTGTGGTACGGTCTAAAACAAGAGGCCCACAACTTTCGTGCTCGTGAGAACCGCGGTATCCTTTAGCAGCATTACCGTGCACTTTAAAGATGCTAAAATCGTCTTTCCCAGTAAAATTAATTAGTTTTCTTCGTCTGTTTTCTTTCTAAACATAATAAAGGACGTTTTAAATAACTTTCGTTTGATTTTATTTGTTATCGCTATTACTTTCATAAAGGTACAGCGGTGCGGTGAGGTAATAATGCAAGTCTGCGGCGGTGCGTATCTCCTGCCGTCAAGTCAAGCAATTGAAAATCGTTACCGGTAAGAATAAGAGGATTTAGCCAGAGCGGAATCAATATAAAATGATACGTCTTATCGCTTTTTGTGTCCATTTTAAAACATGCGCCTTTGAAATTTCAGCGAAATACAATCTTACGTAGAATTTATAGCGATCAGAGAGAGCATCACCGGGAGCCACCAAATTCCCGTGCTTAAAACAAAGAGTCAAGCGAGAGGTCTCTCCTACGGTGCTCGCGACTCCAGTTGCCGCATTTCCGAGAGGAAATCGCGATCCGCGGAATTGAAACGCACGAGCATCGTACGTACCTAGTATGACCCGCCTTTGTCATCGACCGGGTTCGAATAAAAGCCGCGTCCTTCGCACTTTCGCACCTAGGAAAGGTCTCAGGATTCGAGACCCTTCTCCGTGTCTCGCAGGAATCGATATTCCCTCCTCAGCTTCCTCTCGATCGCATCTCCCCCAATTCACGCTCCAGTGCTCCAGTATGCACACGGCGAAGAGAGAGAGAGAGAATAAACAGAAGAAGGAGGCTGACACTTTCCCTTTCATTCTATTCCCCTTTTCTATTTCCCCTCCGCCCCTTCTGCCAAAGGCTCGTACCATCCCTATGGACCAATTGAAAATTGCAAACACGATTTTACGCTCCCTCGCCCCCCCCCCTCTCATCCCCTTCCTTCTCTAACCCCCCTTCACCCCCTTCACCCCCCTTCACCCCCCTTCATCCCCTTCACCCCCCTCGGAGCCCCGCACCCACGCCTTGTTGTCCCTTGAACCCACCGCCGACTTCCACTCCTTCATTTATTATCCCAATCCTCCCTTTACCTCGTCCCTCCTTCCCTTATCCAATTCGCATAAATTCCACCCGTTTTTCTTCTTCGCACGCATGGCTTTATTTTGCTCGAAACAATATTTCATCCCGAACCTAAAAAAAATTCTTTTTTCGCATCTCAAGTACTTGGTCCCAATGACCTCTGACCCCGCTTTCTCCATTTCCTCTCTCTCCTCCGCCCCACTCCTGCCTCCAACTTCCCGCTAGTCACTTTCTCCCCCCTCCCCAACTCTCTCTATCGCACCCTCTGTCTCAGCGCCTATCCATCCCATCGAATCACCCTCCCCCCCTTTCCCTCCCCCCATCCCTCCCCCTCCCCCCTCCTGCCGCTCTATCGGTATCTGCTACCTTTCTCTTTCATCACTCTTGCCGTCCTCATCCTTCCGCTACGCAGCCCCCCCCCCACTCCCCACCATTCCCCCACTCTGCCCCCCCCTCCCCCTACCCCCGCCCCTACTCTGCCTCCTAAGCGCCTCTCACTCTCTGGAGGGGAAAATTTTTGGAGGACGTTTCGGAGGAGGAGGCCTTTTGGGGGGGAAAAAAAGGGAAGAAAATATAGGAATTGGAAGGTGTATGGGTGAGACGAGAGGGGAATGGACAAAAAAAAGAGGGATGCAAAAAGGGTTCCTCGCGTGTGCCTCATATTCCACGGCTAAAGAATATGTCAGACGTGTGCCTTACTAAGAGAGGGGAACACGATTGTCTACCGGACAAGGAGTGCGGAAAGAATAACGCCGTTGTCGCTTGGCGTGATTCTGGTCGTTGCTGTCATTAACTGGAATTGGAAAACTGTTTTGGCTGAAACTGGTCCTCCGGAAATGAATGTGTAATCTAGTCGTTTTTCCGTTTTTTTTCTCTCCGAATATCTCCTTTAAAACTCAATTTTCGTAGATAGTTGTAATTGTAAAAGTTGTAGATAATGTACTTTTCTACAAGTTTTGTTTGGAACTTTTTTTCAAAAAGCGATAGTTTAAGAGATGTTCGTTTTTATTCTATATTTATATTCAATACGTCTCTAAGTGATACCATTGTTTACGTTGCTATGATGAAAATTTCTAATTGCTGTTAGCGTTGAGTACGCTGCCAAAGGTGATTTTAATTGCCCTTCTACATTTTGTTATCTATTGAAAATGCTAACAATTTCCTTTACATATTGTTTTTTTTTTAAATCAAGACTATGGAAAATGTTTTCAAATTATTCTCCAGTGTAATCGCTGATAATTATCTGAGAGAAAGCTGTTGTCGAGAGCAATCACATTCATTGCTCTGTATGTGTTGGACACCAGATTTTTTTTCCTATGTGCTTCAAACCGAGATAAGTAACAGATTTCATTTTGGCGAGCGTAACATGCTCTTCTGAACGTATGTCATTTCGGCACTACGTATATGCGATACTTTTCAATTAGCTTTTCCGTGAACGTCAGACGTATCTCGATTTATATTGCATTTTTATCGGTTTCGTGTAATTGCGTATGATTGACGGGGATTGTATATTCGCGTCGCATCACGGAATTTGACGATATTTTGAATTTTAAGTAACACATCAGTAACGACAAAAATAAATAAACGGATATGAATAAATAAATATTTCATGGAAACGAGTCCAATGTTAGCGCCACAAGCGTATTGTCACAGGTGCGTTGAAAGGACGCGTGTCTTTAAAGGGCACCGTTAAGAATTACATGGAATTGTTTTATGCCTGTCACACGGCAACGTCCATTAAGTGTTATAGCAACGTCGAAGTCGAACCGACATATGTCATTCCACGACATTCGTCATGAATTGTCAAGATAAGTTCAGGAAATAAACAGGAGGCCGTGAGGATTGTCAGACGAGCGTCGCTTGAGTGTCCCAAACGGCCTTCATACTTCAGTTGTTTTCTGTGTGCCCTTCGAAGGCAACCACTAGTGTTTCGGTTCAATTTATGACTTATTTTAAATGCCATCTAAGATAATTTCTATTAATCTTTTCTTATAAATATTTTGAGGAATATATTTGTTTGTTCATGGAACTCCTGCTAAACTATAAAAGCTAGAAGAGCAAAATTTTGGTATGGTTTATATCAGGATTATGATACTTACGAAGGAGAACACTGTTTGTACTCGAGAACCTTAAATACCTTGAACATGTTAGGAATTTATGTAACCGAAGTGTTTTTCAGTCATGGTCAAATGTAAATAGGTTTTTCGAGAACCGTTTCTTGAGATTTACTAAAAATTTAAGTGGATGAAGTGAAAGTAGTGAGAACGTTTTGAAAATCTAAAATTAATATTTTCACATGAAATAGTTACTTTTACAGGTGGACACTTCCCGATGATATAGCACATTATTTATCCCCATCATATTTGACGGCAAATCTAATAATTGTATAATATTCAACATACGTAGTATTAAAAATTTAAACGAAACCGGCAAAATGCTAGTCATCTATACGACGAAAGATTTCCACGTAAAAATCCGTAAAAACCCTTCAACTAATCTCCTGTCAATAAATTAATAGAAATATTTTTATATTAAAATTATCAAAACATTTTATAAGGTAAATTCGCTGTAAAGAGCTTTATATCATTCTTCTCGTTTTTCCATTTACCGGTATAAATGAAATTTTTTATTTAATCTCTATTTATTTTTAACCCAATTTATCGCCATCCTCCATTTCTCATTCAAAAAATTTCATGGTATCAGAATTTCCCATTGTTGAATCTTTTTATAAAATCCTATTTTTTCTAACATATAACGATTTCTTAGGCCGATTCGACATGGATTTCGATTATCTCTTAGGGTAGAACATGCTTAGCTCTTTCAGGGCATACAAATGCCAAGGCTTCAACTTCGGTATCTCAATTCCAACTAACTAGATGAAGCAATGTTATAGACAAATTTCGACGCAATTACTCCGGGAAAATTTTCATTTGGAAAAATTTATATTTCAAAACCATTCCACATTTCAAGGTTTTCAGTCGCACTCCAACCGGATGATCGCCTCTTTCTAAAACATACAAACATACATACACGCCGGTGCATTCCCTAGATGGCGGAAATTACTAACTCTTACCGTGAATTAACCCACAGTAACCATGGGAACTTCAACTATCGATAAAAATCACCATCACGTGATTTTTAGATTTCCGCAGAGTGAAAACGTCTGCCGCTGAGGTGTCGTTGATGAAAACTGCGAGATTTCTATGCTTCGCCGAGCCGTACTAGAGCCTTCAATAAAAAGAATTTTTTATTAAGGGCGCGCGAACAAACCATCCCTTAGAAGCTTTAAAACTTCACCAGAACGAATGAATGATACAAATCGACATATAAAGGGAATGTTTCATTTAAAATCCCAAAGAACTTTAGCGAATGAAATATTTACGGAATGTTCACATACAAGGAATATTCCAGCTTTTTACTTATTAAAGAGAGAGAGAAGAATTTAATCACGGAAATTGCGTCTTTGCTCGCGAGAGCACGGAATTTTTTAGGCTGAGGATTTGGAATAGAGAATGGAAGATGTGAAGAGGGAGGAGTGGAGGGAGGAGGAAGTGTGGAGGGAGGAGGAAGTGTGGAGGGAGGAGGAAGTGTGGAGGGAGGAGGAAGTGTGGAGTGGAGGGAGGGAGGGGTGGATGGAAGAGGCAAAGAGGACTGAAGAGTAAAGGAGTGACAAGCCGTACGAAGAGAGAAAATGAGAAAGGAAAGAGGACTGCGGACTGCGTAGAGAGGGACGTTTCAAGGAGCACAAATACGATGGAGAGTGGATGAGAGAGAGAGAAGAAGAGAGACAAAGAGAATGAGAGAGAGAGAAGGAGACAGACAGACAGACAAACGACTTTATTTAGGGCGAAATTGAGACTGTGAGTCCCTTCTTACATTTAAGAGAGAAGGAGAGAGAGAAAGGGGGTTTGAAGAGAGGACGTCAGAGAGGTACAAAACTGTATATAGCGAGGAGGAGGAGGGAGATGTTTGGTAAAGAAGGGGAGGGATAAGGAAGGAGAGAGAGAGAGGAAGGATGGTCCCAGGTGGTAAGGCGAAACGGAGGGCTTCTGGAGAAAAGGGATAAGTGTTAGGGATGCGGTTTCGAACGGAAGAAAACGTATTAGCTAGTCCTCGCCCCCAAACTGAGACGGCGGCCCCATCTCCTCTCTCTCTCTCTCTCTCTCTCTCTCTCTTTCTCTCTCTCTCTCTCTACACTTACATTTAGATCGATGCCGCTACCAGGGAAGGTGGCGGAGGGAACATGATATTGCTACAATCAAGATAACATTGTTCTTTTTTTCTTGGAATTATTCTCCTTATTAAAATGGGACATTTTGCACTTCCCCGTCGCCTTCGACCTCTTGAGTGTTCTACACTCACTCGAGAGGTTGTTACCCTCTACCGCGTCGCAACCCTAGAACTTTTTTTATTTATTTAAAATAAACAAGTGATGGGTAAATATTTTTTGTTACTTTTGTATTGTAAATTTTAATTTTATACTCTATAATACGTGTGTCTCACCTACTAACCCGAAATGTCCATTCGTTCTAGGTTTTTCATTTCCTCCGTTGCTTTGGAATTGGTGACTTGGCTTAGAACTGTTATTGGTCAACGTGGATCGCAGCACCAATTTATCAGGTGGGAGAATGACGAACTACGTCAACATTCCTAAATTATTCCTAAGGAACGATTTTTAAACGTTTCAATATAAGCAGATAACCCGTTTTAAATGGTACCTATTACAGGTGTGGTTAAAAAATATCAAGAAAAACTTTTTTAAATTGCTTCAAGATAGGAATGAAGGCATAGTGTATTTTTTTGAAATAGTGCATAAAATGAAATAGAACTCTTAAACTAAATATACTATTTTTGCTGGTTCTTATATTTGTTAATTACTTAGATTTAATAACTTTCACGCAAATCGAAAGCTTGCAAACCCATGATGGATCTGCCTGTGGCGACATTTACCCACCCTATCACCGGCCAATGGTGAGGGATAGCTTCGTTCCAGAGATGAAAGTGTGAAAGAGCCAAGATACGGACATTCCCGATATAAAAGGCATTATAATCTAGAAACAAAGCGAGCCAAATGCTCACCAATATTCTCGCTTACTAGGTAAATAAAAACATTCACTTAGTAACTCCGAAGAATGTTGTTTATTTTGCGGTAACACCGTTGCACATAGTTCATTTTTTATACAAATTGGCGCTGCGTTCGATGTTGACCCACAACAGTTCTGTTCCGGAGACTTTCTCACCTATTAACTTAAAAAATTTCAGCGCATCTAATTCCAGGCTTTCCAATGATTTCACTATTCTTTCCTTGTTGGAAAATTTCTTTCTCAATGTAAATTACAGCATTGTTGATTGTAATAGTGTAATGGGTCTTGGCAACACTTTTCGTAATTGCTCCTTTTCCTCAAATATATCTTATACAAAAATAATTGAAACCATACTGTCTAAATCTACCATCAAATTTCATTAGACCGAGATTCTTGATATCAATCGCTTTTCTTCTTGTTTCAGAAATTTTATTTTCTATGAGATTGCACCAGGATCTTAATTGTTCCAATATGATTACGTAAGGGAGAGATAACTTTTGGAAATTTTAAAATAATTTTTGCATCTATAGCAAGGATTCTACTCATTTGGCAATACCGTCATGTAGTTCTTACATTTGATTGGTTCAAAATAAATCCACTGCATCGAATAGCGCCGTTTTTTTTACAAACTTAATAAATTCTATCACCAAATACATTAATTTCATTTTCAACTGTTCATTACATCATCGAAAAATTCTCATGTTTGACAACCGTAGCTTTCGTCGTTCTTCACTTTCATTGGATATCCGTCGCACTTGAACACTTATTACCTGATTTATTCTAAAATTACGCTGTTCTTCATTTTCATCGGTCAATCTCTGCATAGAAATCAATCGCAATTGACTTAAACCAGGGATGGCAAATAGGTTTTCATTAGCCTGCCAAAAATGTAAAATTTTCCCGACAAAAGTTTCAGACGTGCCACACATTTATTAATTGCTAAATTTACCTATATATTTATAATAATATTGATATGTATGTATTTATTTATAAATTTAAATGTCCAAAGATTTGCGTTTTCGACCTGAACTACGGTCAAAAAGGAAAATATTTACGTAAATGTAAAGTTGGAAAATTAAAATATCGTATACATTTATTTACCCGTTTGAACTTCTTTGGGTAATTTTCGAAAAAATTCTTTGAAGTTTAAAATGAAATTTGCTGATTGAATAGCAAAACAATCTATTGAAACTTAGTCTGCCTTTTTCTGCACACGTATTCAGATATTAAGATTTAACTAATTCATTATCCGAAAAATAATGCATTAAAAAAAAATTAAGTTCCTCATCGCAAAGTTGTAGCGTGCCAACAATGCCTCATGGCGTGCCAACTTTGGCACGCGTGCCATCTATTTGCCATCCCTGACTTAAACGATATTCGTGTTGTTGTTTCATTTCCGATTATCGTTTTCGTTTATTATGCTCTGCATTTTTAAAACTGATTTTTATACTCCTCTGGACTTCCCTCGAATCTTCTATTACGCTTTGCTTCTTTAATCTTTTTCTAACGTATACAACGTTGTTCAGAGGTTTCAGATCGTATTCGTTTTACTTAGTATTACTTTTGGGGAACTATTTGCTTTTGGTCTTCTTCTGAAAATATGTTTTCGTTAGACATCTTTTGGTACAACTAAAATTAGTGAAATTAAAAAAAACATTTACGAACCTAAACATTTTTATTTGATAAACTTGAAAACTTTTTAATATTACCTGCACATTTTATTGTATATTCTTTTTGCCTCAGGTGAACGTCGATGGACTTTAGACTATAAATTTAGTATTAAACTGAATCAATTTCAAAAACTGTTTAAATAAACTTCAGTTGTTTAATAAATAATTGTTGCTGTTTTGGAGAAATTGGTAACAATCATTCGTTACAACTAAAAATGAAATAATCATTATAAAATGAAATAACTCTTTGAAAATATTGGTTAATTATCGATGTAAATTAACTTTAGTTACAACTTGAGCTAATAATGCTAACTGTCGACGTGCGTCTAAAACAGTGGTTCTCAGGCAGTTCTGCCTTGCCATCCCCCTCCGTGCTGATTTTTTGACAAGTAAAAAAAGGATTTCTCCGAAAATTGGAGTTTATTATAATAAGCTATAATGTTATCCCTAATAACTTTATTTGCAAATATTTATGTGTATAGATACATTTTTATATATTTATCAATACTGAGATACATCTACTTGTTATTTATTACATTGAAATAACATATTTAAAATATTGTAAATGAATAGGCTACAGAATTTTATTTATATTGTGAACACAAAAACTATTAGGACCTGTGCTGCTAAGCTGGAAATATTTTCATATTTTCCCTTCATCTTTATCCAAAACTCTATTAAAGCTCACACCTGAATCGAACAAAAATTTGGCATCTCCGTCTCGGCGTACATCTAATAGATCTTCTTTCATATAATCTTATTCTACTTGGCATAAAACAGGATTTTGAATGATTGAAAAGGCTTTGTAAAGTCGGAACAACTGGAAAGTATAGTTCTAATTATATTTTTGGTGTTCACAATTTTTTGCAAATAGAAACTTTGACCTCTGTTGGATCTACCTTGTTTTCTTCTATAAATTGTAGCAGTGTGAGGAAGGCAGCAAAATGCGACTTTTATGACACAAAAGGCCTTGGAATGCTTCTATTTTCTCTGTTGCTTCGATGGTTGTTATCTCTCATCTCTGCAATGATTTATTCAGTAGTTTACCGAAAATGTCGGCTAAATATGACAATTTAGAGAGCCACGCTGAGTTCTCGAAGCACGAAAACAACTCATTCTTCTTCTGCCGTCTCATGAATAAAGCTACCTCAGATCGGAGCTCGAATATTCGCCCAAGAAAACCTTCCTCTCGATAACCAACGCGCAGACGTGTGAAAAAGAAGTATTTCGTATTCGGAACGCATTTCCTGGCGCAGCAGACGAAACGAACGCGTTTTTAAGAGACATTCTTTTTCATATAATTGGTAGTCTTCAAGGCTATTTCTAAAACTGACTTCAAATAATCAGGTTACGTTTTCGAGGCTGGAGCTTCTCGGTGTAAAACACAACGAAGGCCAATACTGTTTGGAGCAATATCGCGCATTAAGACTTGAAGCACTGGTGTGGCACCCATCATAGCTGCCGCACCATCTGTCCTTACTTCATAGAGGTTATGTCAGGGAAATTAAGAAAAAATATCGGCTGCACAGGTGTGCTCGTCAAGTGGCAAGAAAAAAATAGAAAAACTTCTTTAAAAGCATTATGACGCATATATCTCTCAAATGCCATTATTTGTTCACCGATAGCGATGTCTGTGCTCCCGTCGACTTGGTTACTCTATGCTTCGGTTGTTTGTAACTCACCAATCAGTTTCTCCTTAATATCTTCTGCCATATCAAAAATGCGTCGGCTCACTGTGGAGTCACTCTGCGGGACAGGGGTCCAATAATCGAACTTCCTCCTTACCAATCACGTTGTTAACCATTAATTTTGCTGCTGGATTTATGAGCTCTTCAGCAACGGTGTGCGGTATCTTGTTCTGCACAATTAGTAAGTAAACCTCGTAACTTGCTCTCAGCGCCGAATGATGAGTCCCGTGCCTTTGCCGCTTCACGTTTTCTTCTTTCAGCTTGATGTATTCGACGTAATTGTTACCAAGTATAGGATACTGCGTCTTCAGATGCCGTCCCAGCTTGCTTAGTTTCAACGATTCCGCCGAGAGAACCGACATGCAGACAACAAACTGAGGCTTCGTCTTTACACTTTCAAGAACACTAGTACATCCAAACCCAATAAATAAAGGATTCGTTATAGTTGCGTTTTGTGCTCATGATGTTTTTGAAGGGTGTCATAGAAGTATCGTTGGACCGAAATAATGCACCTGTTTCGAAGAGAAATTTCATTTAATGTTGTGGACATAACTATGAAATACTAACATATATAATCTGCTAAATTGTTAACATTAATACAAGGTAATGGTTCTAAGTATCGGAATACATTTGTTTGCAATGTACTATAATAAGAGATCGCGGTTAAAAATTGAAACCCTCGTCCCGTTCCGAAAGGAATCCTTCGGAAACAATGCAAAATACGAAAGAAAACTGTAAAACTACAACAAAATACAATTTTTTCCTTTAAAATACACAAAACATTGTGCATCCATTGTCTGCCCTTCCACCTAAATCCACGGTAGTATATCGTAAAGAAAAATCCTTCTCCGCAGAATAAAAAACTCCAGTTCATATAGGGAGAGCCGTAAATTGCTTCAAAAGGACCATGAGGAGGATAACAATTCCTGCGCCTGCGGGAGCGCAGTGGCCAGAGCCATGGTCGTTAGGCAAGATTTCGTGGCTATTCAGCAGTAGACCTCAGACGGAGAATGGAGACGGCGAAGAAAGGGAGGAGGGAAGGAGAGGGAGGGATTGAAGGATAGAATAAAGGAGGGAGGAAGCAAAGGGCTTTGAGAAGAATTGGGAGGGAAACGGAGGGGGGAAGAGGGGAGCGGAGGGTGAAGAGGGGAGCGGAGGGGGGAAGGAGGGGGGAGGGAAATAGAATGGGAGGAGACGGAGTGGAAGCGGAGGCAGAGTTTGGAACTAAAAATAAAATAAAAAACTTTCGGGACGAAGGAGCACGTAGGGCGGAGGATGTTCTACATTTCGACAAAGGAATGCCATTTTGCTACATTTAATCGCTGTTTATGAAACATTGAAAGATCCCGTGCGAGTATTCCAGTAAAGGTTACATTGTGATTTCAGAAATATCTTTCGAAAGACGATTCCATCGCATTTCCGCCCAAATATTTGGACGCGAAAATGTTTATCTTAAAATGTTTCTTCCAAAAATCCGACAGCGATCACAAATATATGCATCGTTTCCCAGAAAAACTTTTCACGTAAACAAATATTTCATTTTTACGCCGTCTAAGAAAACCATGGACTCCCAATTATAATATCTGAGTGAATATATAACAATAATTTTCAAAAGCTAAAGATGTCAGGCATCATTCCACTTTCGCTCATCGGTGCATTTAGAAACATTGGTAAAGTAAAATAAACGACCGACGAATTCATATTTTTTAGCAAACTCTTAAAAGGGAACTCATAAAAATTTGAGTAGACGGGAGTAGTTATATGATTTGTAGTTTTGATTTAATGCCCACATGACTTCATTCGAAATTATTATTCAAGCGAAAATATATGGAAAACTAACATGAAATTATTAGCCAACATAATGTTTCAATGGTATCGTTTTTCATTCATATCTGTGTATAGAAGAAGAAACAGTACAGTTGAATCTCCCAAAACCAGCAACTATGGGACCTAACCGAAGCCGGATTAGGGAATTTGCCGCATTAAGGGAGGTACATACCTAATCCTAATGTTAAGCCTAGCCCATCTCTTCATGATATTAAACGTTGCAATATAGTAAATGTTAAAATAACCTCACAGAATGTTATTTAAACATAAGTTACAATAATAAGGTAATAAACAAAAAATCAAGACACGCGGTGTATTTTATTTTATGGTAAATTGGTACATGTCCTGCGTTTTCAAAAATTTTGAAGCTCGCATAAAATGGATATTGTCGAAGATAACTGAGAAAATCAGCTTTTTAATATTGATAACTTTAATATAAATTTACTATATGGTTGACAACAATTCGTTGTTAAGTTGCGTTTGCCGAGTGGGCTATAGCAGTGGTGCGCAAACTGGGGGGCGCGAACGATTTGACGGGGGCCGCGAATCGCTGTTTCTTTTTACTTTCTCCATACGTAGTAATGGGAAAGTATGTAATGTGATCACGAAAGAAATCGACTTCAAGATTTCAACGGAAATACACGTTTTGAGGTCCCTAGAACACGTTAAGACTATTTTCGGAATGATGGCTGTGCGTGTGTGTGTATCTGATTGTGGGCACTCTAACTAAAAAAGTACCTGCCATATCGTTACCAAACTTCATATATAACACTTTAACATGAGCACAAAGAACTGATTAGTTTTTGGACAATAACGGGTAAGAGAAAGTCGAGGTTTATTCGAAACCCGATTCGGTTTTTGCGATATTTCTCCGTTAAAACAACATTATCGTATATACAACTCTATACAAACGTTATAGAGAATGTAATTTTCTACAACTTTCATTTGAAACAATTTTCCAGAGCAGTCATTGTTTAGGAATTTTTTATAAATAACCGGTTTTTCGGTTTCCGTCAAATATCTCCTTAAAATTATAAGTTTAAATTCGCCGATGTAAGAAAAATCGTTCATTTTCATCAATGATCGCCTTGGAAACAGGCATTGTTGTTTCAAGCCATATATGCTCATACAAACCTATATTCGTTTACGTAAATTGGATGGATAAATGCGGAAAATTACGTATTTTAAAACATGCTAATGTTTGAAATTATTCGATGATGTCTTAACGTGCCTTCGTTGTCTTATTGAAGTCTTCCTGCATATTAAAGGCAGTTGCTTGCGCTGTGTCTTCGCATTATCTGAATATAATAGATATTATGAAAATAATTTTTTTCGTGCTGTTTATTTTTAATTCGCGTCAATCCAATTATAGAGTAACCAACCAAACAACGATTACATTTTTATCTAAATAAATATGGTATATGCGCTGATTGCCTGTGTATTGAGATATATATTGAGATTGTTCTTAACTGCTGTTTAGTGGAATTGAACGATTGATTGTGATTACTTACTAAATATTGCTTCTCACATGGACAGCTGTATGTAGCCATAACTAGAACACGTGACAAACATAATTTGAAATTTTGGGTTAAGGATAAAGATAATCAAGGGCAGTTGCTGTTAAACGAAAGAGTATTTACAAGGAACTTCGTTATAAGAGAGCTACTGAATAGCTAAAATAATATTATTGAGGTATAAGACAGTTTTCCTCTTAATTTTTTAAAACTCTTCCATTGTTTTCATTTGTAGCCCTTTCCAATCTTATTCAAATATTATAATTTTATCATTTGTTTGTTGGTTTTATTTTTATATTGTTTGTTTTCAAAGGCCGTCTAGTATAATTAATAAAACGTTCCAACTAAAACACTCGAAACTTATACCTGCTGTGAATTTATCAGACGGAAAATAATTCGTACGTAAGTACATATTTTTTAATTTAAACTTCTTTTTTTAATGTAAAAACTGGCGATTAGTGGCCAATGATAAAACCAAAAGTGCAGGCGAAAAAATCCAAAAATATAAACTCCACACTTTAAAAGTTTCGCGAGAAAGTTTTTTCCAAATGCGTGGGAACGAAGCAAGATGGCAGAGTTGTATAAGAGAAGGAAGAGAGAGAGAGAGGGGGGAGGAGAGAGAGAGAGAGAGAGAGAGGAGAGAGAGAGGAGAGAGAGAGGGGGCGAAGTGGTAAAGTAGTCAGTCGGGAGAGAGGAAGAGAGAGAAGCTCAAGGAAAAAAAGTTCAAACGAAAGGGAAATTGTCGCTGAGGAAGAGGAATTGTGGGTTTCAGGCAAGAGAGTGAAGGGAGAGAAGGTTGCAAACGGGAAGAGGGGAGGGGAGGGGGTGTGCAGGGAGGGGGAGGCGGTTTAGGAGGAGTGCGAGGGTGGCAAGTCGCTGAGGCGAAAAAGAGGAGAGAGAAAGAGACAGAATGTCATGGAGAGAGAGATATGGAGGAAGCAAAATAGGAGCGCGCTTTCAAAAGACGGTGACTCCCATCTTTGATGTAGGTATACTGCATTTTTTCGATTTATGAAAACGTCTTTTCTAAGGATGCCTATTGCCGGTCTGTTTTGAAATTTAGGTACCTGACGAGACACTCACTCGTGTGTTATAAACAGGAACTCAAAGGGGGAATTATTTGCGATGGAAAATTTCACGGCTGAGTGAGCATGTGAATTGATTTTTGCATATGAACAGACCAACGTCCGTCCGCCGCAAAGTTATGTTAAATTCTTAACGAGTCATCGAGGACATTGTAATTTACTTGCAGCCGTACGTCGCTGTGAACTTGAAGGGAGAGGTGGAAGGAAATGGAAAGTAGAGGTTGAAGGAAGCTCAGTGGACACATTTTTAATCTATTGACGGATGAAGACCTAGTCGGGACTTTTCCAGTTGTCCCTCTTAACTGCCTCCCTCCTCCAAGAACTTAACAAGCTCTCTGTCCCACATGGCTTTCGGTCTTCTTTTCGGTCCCTTGATGTTTCTTGGGATCCATTCGATGACACTGGACGTCCAACGCTGGTCATTTCTTCTAGCACCGCCATTTTAGCGCCTTCACTCTTCTAATCACGTCACACATTCCCGTCTTCTTTCTTACCCAGTCGTTCCTCTTGCGGTCTCTTCGGGTGATCCCTAACATGCATCTCTCCTTGCTCCTCTGTGTTGTTTGCAGGCGCTGTGTCATTCTGGAGTTATGGTCCGTTGTTTCGCATCCATATGTCAAAACAGGCAGAACGGATTGGTCAAACAGTTTCTTTTTTTTTAGGAAGACCGGGATATCTGATTTAAAGATGTTTTCATTCCTCCCAAAAGCACTCCATGCCATCTTCACTCACCGGTTGATTTCTCCAAGAAACGATCCGTCTGTGGTGATGAGTTGACCCAAATAAACGTAGCTTCCTCAATTCCTGCTCCGTTGATATGTATAATATTCTAAGGATTTTGGAAAAAGTTGTACATGACATTTGGGTTGGGTTTGGTGAGCCTCAAACCAGAAAATTTTGATGAAATTTGCAAACGGAATGACGTCACCATCAAAGCGCAGATGTCTTACTGTTAGATTACTCAATTTACCTTTATATATTTTTAAAAACCTGTTTAGCGTTTTTAATACTTCATCCAATGCAGTTGCGAATAATTTAGAAGACAAGAGAAGAAGAAGCGTCTTAAACGCAATTGTTTCTTCATACAGCTGAGCATAAAATGCCGTATTTTTGTAAATAAATGTCAGCCATTTTCCTTCAGTTACCTTTAATCCAAAAAAGACGAAATTCGTAACTCATATGCAGACGTCTAATTGATTATCTCTCTGATGAGTTGAGTGCGAGATTATCGTATTGCATCCACTACAAAATCCAGATTGTTCTCTGGGTTTGGTGTTAAGACGCAAAGTACCTACAGAGTGTTGTTATTACTTTGTAGACTGCCGGGAGTAGGATGATGAGATAGTATTAATTCAAATCTCTTTTACAACCTTTTTTTGCGTCCATCCACGACCCTTTTATGAACTTCTGCCATTGATAAAACGTAAAAAAAACTTGAGGATCATCTTATCCGTTGTCTCGAATATGTCCGCTCTAATTAATTATAGACATTTTTTGTTCTTCACGCTTTTAATTTATTATAGAGGAATATCTGCTTGGCATATTTCCTTCGTCATTCAATTCCTATTTCTGGCGGATCTTCATATATTCTGGCATAGAAGAAGGCATTTATGACACGGGGAGAGCTAAAATTACTAGGATTTGATTGGGAGAAAATCAATAAGGGAGTTTGTGGGGTCCAAAACTCAAAAGTCTACACGGGCCAAAATCGACCTGCATTTGACCCAACTAATGAAACTCTCTTCCATATATTAAGCTCAATATTGTGTATTTATCACTAACCATAGTAAATTTAACTTGTAGTTGCTATATGATGTAAATGAAGTGGTGAACAAATGTACCTTACTTAAAAAATCTGAATTGGATTGCGGATAAAAATGAATCAATTTAGTTACCACCTGCTTTCTTTCGGACGACTCAGAATTGATGAAGCATTTGGAATGCGTATGTTATGAAACAGATGAAGAGTACAGCTTAATTAGAATAATATCGGAGGGAGGAGAAATGATTGAGCAAAATTTTGAAAATTTAAAAGATGCATAGTTTTAAAAATATATTAATGTAAATTTCTTAATGTTCATTTTACTTAATTTTTTATTTTGGACATTTTTTACATTCAATTTTTGTAAAATTGTTTTTGCGATATTTTTGGAGTGTTCAAAAAAATTATTCTGAAAGAAATTTTTAGGACTTTTTCTTTTTAATTAATGAAACATTATTTCAATTTTTTGTTAAAGCCTTCTGTATATTTATTTGCAATTTTAAATATTATTTTCTGTTTAATATAAATATTTTTTATATATAAAAAAAAATCTATTTGGAAGTTTCAATTATTTTTTTTTCTTTTCGAACACTGCTTTGTAGAAAGTTTTTAAATTTTTAGTCTCGATAGCATTTTTGATTTAAATTTTTGCAAATTAAAAAAATCGAAATTTTCAGGAATATTTTAAAAACACTGAATTGTTTATTGGAAATGTTTATTTGAAATTTATATATGAATATTCTTATTACTTTCGAAAAGTTACTTTAGGAAATCTTAATTTTTTAAACTAAATATTTAAAGATGCATTTTAAATTTTTAAGAGCGTTTAAATGTTTTATTGAAATTTATCTTATGAAGAATTATTTAAAATTATTTTTTTGAAAAATTGCCTTAAAAATGTATTTCTAAGAAGGTTTTTGATTAATTTATATAGAAAATGTTTTAAGGTACCTATAAAAAAGTGGAATAATTTTGTGAACATTTTTGAAAAGTTTTATGGAAAATATTTTTAGAAGAAACTTTTTTAATTTTAATTTTTATTGGAAAGTATTTTTGGAAAATGTTTTAGGAGAAATTCTCTATGAATTTCTTGTTAAATTATTTTAGAAAAAGTATGTTTAATAACTTATTTGGAAATTCTTTTTTAATAAGTTAATTAGGATTTTATCTTCCAAAAGTTTTATTGATAAATTTATTGGGACAACTAGGAGGTATTTATTTTTAAAAATTTTCGGATCATAAAGAAATTTTTTGAAAAGTATTTTGGAATGTTTTTTAATTTTTATTTTTGAAAAGCGTTTTCTGAAAAATTCTCAATTCAAAATTTTATTAAATAATTTTGGAAAATTATTTTTGAAAATTTATATATAATATTCTTTTATATCTTGGAAAATATTTGATATTATTTCTTAAATAATTTTGGGAAAATTCATGAAAAAAATAGTTTTGGAAAAACTTATATGTTTATTTAAAAAAATTTACTTCTCCATATATTTTTAGAGTAATGTTTTGAATATCGATAACAACTGAAATTATTATTGATTTTATTTTTCTGAAAGCTTTCCCAAAATATTCTCTACTGTATTCGTCTTAAAACTTCCAAAAATAATTTATTAACAATATTCTTCAAAAAGAGTTATTTTACGAAAACATTTCTTAAATAATTGTTAAAAACTTTTTTTTTATTTTAATGATATTTTATTAAACATTTTTCCAAAAAAAAAACTTAAAAAATAAGGGTTCTTTTCGGTTATATCACCACCTCTAATTATTTACTAATTATGTTGACAAGGAGATCCTTAATAAACAATCAAATAATTATCCTATATATAATTTTGGAAGTGTCCGTCCGTCCGTCCCCCGTGTATCAAGGAAGCCGTTCGTCGTAGAGATATGCGGTAAACTCCGTTTTCTTTCTACGAGCTAGGAGGTCCCTAGAAAACTATTCTTATTTTCATAAAGTCCCGGGTTCGAATCCAGGAGACAATTATATGTTCCCATAAGTTTACACGGGATTTTCGATTTTTCAGAGTGCAAGGTTTTTGTCCTTCATTCATTAAAACACGTAATTATGGACCAATTTTCTTCGTTTTTGCTTTATTCGATGGAAAAAACTGTATACTATCTTATTCCTGCAATGCTTACATGTTACACGGTTGAGATTTTCATCAATACGCAATTGTTTTCGAAATCGAGCGGATTTTTCGTTCTCTTTTCGGGCGTTGCCAAGGCGACCGTCATTGTTACCTCCGATTCAATTACTATCAATTATACCTTGAAATAGGTGAAAGAATAGCGTTATTCGCTTCGCACTTTTGTTTAACATAAGCATCGAAATTAATGAAGCATAGCAACGTAAATATTTACGGATAATTATTTTGTTGACTGCGTATGGGAAGCGTTTCTAGCTGTGTCAATAACATGTGTATAACAAACAAGCTCCCAGTGTATTGTGTTTTATTTTATATTGTGCAATTAATTTGTTTTTTGTTTTGTTTCATCTTTTGAATGCTTGAATCTTACCTTTTTGTAAGTAGAACCATCATATTACACATCTGTAATCCTTATTAACGCAAATAGGCTCACGCATCAATTAAAAATTAGTTAAGAATAGGGACGCACGTTACTTTGTAAACACATTATATGGTTATCATATCTTCATTGATAATCTAAATAAACGGCTGCATTGACGTCGCCTTTATAGTGGGTCCTGTAAGAAGTTAAAAGCAGTCGTTGATAGACACTTGAAGGAAAGCTATTGTTTGTGAGTTCGTCTATAAGGGTGCAACGATAATCATTGGAACTAAGGTAATGTAGAATTAAAAATTTTCCCCTTTGAATATACCGCGATATTAAACTAGCATTGAGTAACTCTGTGACATTGTGATCACGTAATTGCTCTAATATATTGCTGTAAAATCGCAGAAAATTTAAAAATGTCAAGGGGCGGACCAGTGAAAAGGAGAGCTATTAGCCCAGCTACAGCTGCCAGAGAAAGGAAGAGGAGCCAGAGATCAAAGGGAGAGTATTGTAGGAAAGAGAGAGAAAGAGATGCGGAAGCTCACAGGATTGCCCGTGTAGATGAGGAGCGGAGAGTACCAGAAAGACAAAGAAATAGGGAAACACGTCAAATGAATAGGGAACAAAGAAGATATAACCTAGGGCTGAACTATTTAGATTATTTGCATTTCCTTTATTACATTAATTATTCAATCAAAATTGTTTCACTAAGCCTTCAGTATATTTAAATCGCGTTAAGGATCGGAGATTTTTTATAAATCAATTGAAAATATACCGCGCAAACATTGCGCGGATTCAGCTAGTCATACTTTATTATACAAAGAACCTTGAAATAATAATATTATTTCTTTATAAACCCATCGCAATTCATAATGAAAACGAATTTAATTCATTTAATAAAAAATTTACCTACTGAAGAAAGTGCTATGCGATTCTTACAAGAAAAATGAATCATACATAGAGATCGATTTTGTGAGAAACTACATCCAAGGAAGTATAAACAAGTTAGGAAAGTGTACAACGTATCACAAATGGGCGCGTTTCGTGCAATGGAGTATTAGAAAGAAATTATATACCTGTACGTGAGGGAAATAGCATTTTAAAGTTCTTTTCTTCCTCATAAATAATCCATTTTCTTCCTATTTTAAAATATTGCATGCACACGTAAGTAAATTAAACGTTTGTTTGTGAGAGTGTTTATGTTAGCAACAACGAAGAAGTAACCATGCAAGAAATCTTCTAACAACTTCAACTCGATTTAAGACGTTTTTGTTTGATTTTTTCGATAACGGCTACTTCTATGATAAAAATGTATAGGAAAGGAAATACTCATCTTTACCAGTTCTACAACTTTTATTTGAAAAATATTTTGATATGAGCAATACTTTACGAGATATGACGAAAATTTCATTTTTTGTCACCAGTAAAGTGGTACCCCTGATTGTCATACGTGATTCATTTTTTCGATTTTCTTATTATATTTGATTGTAAGTCCTTAATATCAAATTTTATGAAAATCCGTTCAGTAGAAGCCGAGAACGAACATGCCGACGGACCGACCGACGATAATAGGCGCTCACGCTGTAAGAGAAACGCGCCTAGAAAAATGAATGTCCTTTTCATTGTATTTTACGAGATATTGCCTTGTTCTCTCCACCAAAACGTAAAAATGAATAAATAATATAATTTAGAATGTTATAATCATTACTTGATTGTTTATTAAGTATCTCGTCAGCAACTATAACATAATTAGTAAATAATTATAGGGGGGATATAACCGAAAAGAACCAAAAAGATTATTTGAAATACCATTTCGAAAAAAGTATCAGAATATTTTGAAACTATTTAAAATATTTTTCCGAAAATTTTCTTGTAAATTATTTTGAAAAAATGGTTTGTATTTTAATTTTAGAAAAAATCTATTCCAATTTCTTCGGCAAAACTTTCAGAAACTGTCTGAAAAAAAAATTACTCGTATAGTCTAGTGGCTGTAGAGGTCGCAGGCGGAGAGAGGAAAGTAGACGGAAGGGAATCCGAGATGAATTATGTCATAGGCGCCGGTGGCTGCGAGGAGACACCCTTCCAACCAGCCGACTACTGCCCATCAGACTTTCAAATTAGCCGAAATTTCTGCAAAAGAGTTAGGGATGTAAAGCCTCGCCTGCTTCTAGCCATTGTCCCCCATCCTCCTTCACATGCCATCCATTTCATTATAAAGCTCTTCCCGTTGTAAACTCCCTCTCTCCTCCTTTCTATGCACGCCTTAAAACTCCTCTTCCTGCTAGCGCTTGAGTGATGGAGTGAGAGGCGTTGGAGGAGGAAGAGGAGCTTTAGCTTAAGGGATCTGTTGTTTGGTACCTGTGCCGGTTAACGGTTAAAAGAGCTGTGAGGGAGTTCTTTTCGGTTTCCCTGGAATACTTAACGTTTTAGACCCTGTTCCTTCCCTTAAACTAGAGTTTCTGAACTCCCACAGAATAAATTGGGAAATGTGCAGATTATGGGATACATTATGTGTCGGGATAGACATAATATCATCCTCAACGTCCGTGAAGCACATGAAATAAAACCCACAACCCGCCCACATTTGACATTTGATAGGCAGAAAAATTTCTTCTGATTTCTTATTTCTTCCATATAACGTATTATGCTAAGATTGGGAATTGAATCCATGAGCCAATCTTTCAGTAATGTTTTCCAACTAGATAGAGATATTAATTAAACAACAATAACTATAAACAAAACTAAGGATACCTATTCGAAAACAAAAACGACTTCAGTTTCAGAAAAAAACCATTCATCTTGCTAGGATCAAACTTCCACGTCCGCCGTTGATTCGGGATTCAAAAAATCAAATTTACGAGTCCGTGTGCACTATGTGTGTCACTAGTCATCTATTGCCACTTCCAGCATCGATGGTTGCAAAGCAAGTGTTTCGAAGATACAAGGAAAAAATCTGATGTGGCCAACACATGACTTTCTCCATATTTGGGGTAGGTATAGTTATTTAAATCATTATGAATAGCGTTATGAGGCAAAATTATTATTTCGTATCGTAAAAGAATACAGTCGTCCTTATTGTCGTAAATAACGTATATTTTGAATATGTTTACAGAATTCACCGCTACATGGTGGTGACGCTGTATACTGTAAATTAAGAAAAAGCAAAATATCTCCGAAATGGATGGTTCTACGAAAATTTGTTTCAAACAAAACTTGGAAGGAATATTATTCTCTACAACTTTGGTCCTCACGAAGATTACAAATAACGATGTTTTTAAGGAGATATTTGACGGAAACCGATAAACCGGTTATTTTAAATAATTCCTAAACAATAACTGCTATGGAAAATTGTTTCAAATGAAAGTTGTAGAAAATTACATTCTCTATAACATTTGTATAGAGTTGTATATACGATAATGTTGTTTTAACGGAGAAATATCGTAAAAACCGAATCGGGTTTCGAATGAACCTCGACTTGTTTAACCGGTATTGTCCAAAAACTAATCAGTTCTTTGTGTTCATGCAAAAGTGTTAATATGAAGTTTGGTAACGATATGGCTAGTAATTTTTGAGTTAGACCGCCCACAATCACATACACACACGCACAGACATTTCGAAAATAGTCTTAACGTGTTCTAGGGACCTCAAAACGTGTATTTCCGTTAAAATCTCGAAGTCGATTTTTTTCATGATCACAATACTTTCCCATTACTACTTATGGAGAAAGTAAAATCGCGCGTTTAGGCTTTGTATGCGCACGAGAGCACGCCGCAAGAAGGCGTGCTGAAACTTGCTTGGGCATGCGTCATCGTTTTGTCTGAACCATTCCTTTTCTAATAGGATCAAATATACAGAGAGAATAGTTGGAGCGAGTGGACTGACCGTGGCACGTCAATATTTACAAACGAAGGCAATGCGACGGACCTCTAACTCTGGATTGTCTCTTTAGAGAAACGTCGGTCATTGCTAGAGAGACCAATATTCAGCGAACAAATGAATGACCGAGATGCGTAAGTTGTGACTATGATGTCTTTAAAGGACTTTGCAAATTTCTCTACATATGACCCGTGTTGCAAAGAAATATTTCAACTGTTAAAATTGACTCTGTTGCATATTTTATGATTTGAATTTAAAACAGGATCTTAAAACACTTTACGAATAAAAAGTTATTTTCAGTTCCGTAAGTACTAATTTTGTTTATTGATGATGAAAACGGCAGCAAACGTTACAACGTCTAACGAACCAGTTACCATTAATAAATACGCTTAAGACTCAAATAATATATAATAGAAAATGTGAAACGGGTTTCGTTAGAAGAACGTAAACCGCAGGCTAGATTTAAACTGCTAGAAAAATATATGTCGGAGGGACTAGCGTATGAGATAGTAGATAGTATCAGAAGTCGATATATCGTATATCGGAAGGCAGGACAGAGTGGATAAGATCCTCGAGAGATCGGTTGTAGGACGGATCGATGTATAGAGGATCGTTTTTCCATAGGACGATATGAAAACATAAAGTGACATAATGTAGATATACTTATTTTTAGTAACACCGTGAACGTGAACTTGAAAACCGTAAACTAAATTTCATTGTCTTAATTAAATCAGAAATTTACACACTTTAATGCCTTACACTGTGTAACCTTTTTAAGAAATAGTATTTCCCGATTGAAATCAATATATGACAGGAATATTTCTATAACTATTTATAAACTGATAAAATTAATCCAATATTCATCATAATAAATACTTGTGATTTTATGATTTATACTATTTGTAAAAATCATTCAACTGAATTTGTACGAAAACTGTTCAATGTGATTATATCCTCCACCCACAATAACATAAAGTTTATTTATGTTACCAGGTAGTTCTACTGTGACCTTGAAACGAAGCACGCATAAAAGAAAGAAAATTAATTTTGATAACGTTTATTTTCTCATACGCCTGGATTCGTGCAACACATTCCTATTGAATGTGGATATTCGACTTTTTTTCTGGTGAAAATCGCATTTTTGCTCATTTCGCGAAATTGCGAACATCGAATGATTGAGTTTAAGTTCATTGCAGTAATTCACAATTTCTATGAAATTCCCGGTTTATCTGGTCAACAACGTCTTTATTTCGGCAATCCTCGGTTTATATGATGGATAAACGCGTTTATTCGCGCAATTCTCGATTTTCTATCCCTAAAATTTCTGTTGGGTAATTTTATCATGTATTAAAACCCCAAATAACTTCGAATAACTAAAAAACGACTGAATACATTATTACAATTATTTCAGTTTTACCGAAATCTAAAGAGGCTTATGTTTAATCATTAATTCCTCAATTTGAATAAAATGGGTATTTGTGTAGTAAATTTTTAATTTGCACTGTAAAATTATTGAAAATAATCCTACCATATCGATACTTGTACTAAAGAACGCTTAAAAGAATTTAAATTTATTTTTGTACCGTCGATTTTTAAATAGGAGTCGATTTGATGCTCAAATTACTTTTGAACACGAAAGTTTAACGTTCGGTTAGACATTGCTTCCTTTTAGTTTTCCTTAAAGTTATTTTCTATTGTAGGACCTCCACAAACATTTCTATGCCTTCACTTATTTGGTTCCTTGAAAACAGATACCTGATATGCCGAGTCTTTGCTTTCACTTTTTAATATTTTATCTAAGATATTTTTACTTTCTCCATACGTAGTAATGGGAAAGTTTTGCTTTCATGAAAAAAATCGACTTCGAGATTTTAATGGAAATACACGTTTTGAGGTCCCTAGAACACGTTAAGACTATTTTCGAAATGTCTGTGCGTGTGTGTATGTGATTGTGGGCGGTCTAACTCAAAAAGTACTTGCCATATCGTTACCAAACTTCATATATAGCACTTTTGCATGAGCACAAAGAACTGATTAGTTTTTGGACAATAACGGTTAAACGAAAGTCGAGGTTCATTCGAAACCCGATTCGGTTTTTACGATATTTCTCCGTTAAAACATCATTATTGTGTATACAATTCTATACAAAAGTTATAGAGAATGTAATTTTCTACGACTTTCATTTGAAACAATTTTCCAAATCAGTTATTGTTTAGGAATTTTTTTATAAATAACCGGTTTTTTCGGTTTCCGTCAAATATCTCCTTAAAAACTTCGTTATTGGTAATCTTCGTAAGGACCAAAGTTGTAGAGAATAATATTCCTTCCAAGTTTTGTTTGAAACAAATTTTCGTAGAACCATCCATTTCGGAGATATTTTGCTTTTTCTTAATTTACAGTATACAGCGCCACCACCATGTAGCGGTGAATTCTGTAAACATATTCAAAATATACGTTATTTACGACAATAAGGACGACTGTATTCTTTTACGATACGAAATAATAATTTTGCCTCATAACGCTATTCATAATGATTTAAATATCTATACATAGCCCAAATATGGAGCAAGTCATGTGTTGGCCACATGAGATTTTTTCGCCTTCCTATCTCCCTTCTTAACTAGGCACTAAAATTTTCACCTACAGAAATAACGGGGTGGGAGGTTTCAACATTTTAACTTAATTTTATTTGCCTGTTTCTCCAAACCGCATTTGGATTTTTCTTTGGAATACTTTTTGTTCATTATAAAATTTCCATCCACCGATAAACAGCGCAATCTGAAGGATAATGAATTTTTGAAATCGAAGAGGTTATCATGAAAAGTTAATACTTGATGCGAAAATTTGTCGAATAGTCATAGCGTTAAAAATGCTGTCGAAATTCTCGGTTTTTCGTGCGCAAAAGTAATTTTTAGGTTAATTTTGAATGAATAATAACATTTTCACCGATAAAATGATTTTTGCTCTGTCCTCCTTTGCAAGTATGGGTGCATGCCTCTATTATAGGAAACCAAACCAGACTTTCTTGCTTAAACTGAGTGGGGATAGAAACATGATCTGATATCGTACACGAGCGTTTTCGCAGACTGCCCATTTCTCTATCGAATAATACAATATTATTTATGCCTGTGCGATATCAAAATGGACAACCCCTAATTATGGTAATATGGAGATGTAACAATTTAAGTAGTTATAGCTAAATATTGAATGTTAATACAGTTAGTATTGCATGACATTTTTGATTAGGATTAATCACAGCGAAATTCATAGGTTCTAATAATTTGGAGAAAGGGAAATCAATATCCAATGCTTTGAATCGAAATTAAGAGATCACATTGATGCCAACTGGAGTGTTATTAGTAAGCAACTGAAAACAAGATGTAAAAATAGAAAGTAATCAGCGGGCATTGTGATCAGGACCATAAAGGCGGAGCATTTCCACGTTATGGCCATGTGATCATGCATACATACATTTCTGCAAACATCTGGGTCCTCGTATTAAAATATATATATTTTGTATTTTCCCACGCCGCTGCGGCCATTGTCTAAACTTTTTCAAAGTTTCTCCGCATGCATTTACTGGAGGCTCCAAATGGAAACTTTGGGTGAGCAGGTGCGCAGAATTCCTTTCTTCTGGCGAGCGTTTGAAAAGACAATGCGAAGAAAAACAAGGCCCTTTTTTTCTAGATTATAAATGAGCGAAGTTCAGGACATCGGAGACGTTTTCTCATACTTTTGATGACACCTGAGTAGGGGAAACTTTTTCCTGCGAAATTCTCTTTCGGGACAAAACGCGAGAGACTTTTCCCGGACGAACCCAAGAGCGACGCGCGCAGTTGATATAAATCTCTGAGACGCTAGAGTGCGGCAGGCGACGGCTATAGAAGCAGGCGACGCCCTTGGAACCGAAACTTCCGTCGGAAAGTATTCGGTTGGCCGAGAGTCGCTCTGAACATTCCCTTCGCGTCCGTCACATCGAATCGGCTCACTTCAGAGAACGGATGGAACGAGAGTTATAAACCGAATGGATCTAGATCCGTGGTCACGTCGTTAGGTCGAATAATATAAAGTGGAAACTATGGTTGAGAATCCATGAATGTATGTATTTGGTCGGCTGGTAAAAATCTTTCCTTTGGTAATTCAACGGCTGCTACCACTTTGAATCGACCGTCGTGGGAAGTTTTCTTGAAGCTCTAAATACGAATAGCGCATTCCAAAGTCTTTTATACGAAATTCATCGATTTTATACGATTATTTGTACCTGTGCATTCAGTTTAGTCTATAAACTTTAGATCTCAACCGGTGTGCCGCGAGGAAGGGACTGGTGTGCCGCACACTCCGAAGATATTTAATTTTTAAATTATGTATATATTTAATGTACAATAAAATTATACAATTATTACTTTACCAATCGTCTCAATCTAATATAACTGCGACTTTCACTTGTTACGCTAGTTTTTATCTTTAAAAATGAGAATTTACGCAGTGAAATTAATTAGGGGTATTTTGGTGTGCCGCGATGTTCTTAAGAATGCATGAAGGTGGAGCAATAAAGGTTGAGAAGCACTGCTTTGGAGGATAGATGGTTACCTCGGAAAAATTAATCGTAGCGCGTTCATTGCTCGCACACCCAGACCACGGAAAACTCAGACGTACAGCTTCTCAAGATTAGTAATCGCATCTTCTGTAGTAATCTATCAAATAATTGATTTAAACGTTTGTTAAAAATTTAAATATTCATTATAAACTTTTTAATTGAATATCTAAAAGCAGTGTGTCCAAATGAGCAATGCGTAACGGATAATAAATGAATGAAATTTATACGGCTCTTCCAGTAATGTCTTTCGCTGGAATAAAGACGCCAGCGGATGGAGGACAGACAAAGGAAAACTGAAGGTTAAATGACGAGCATGGAAAATCGACGAACAGACTTTATCGATCTGAGGAAGACGTTCAAAATATCTAATATCTCATTGGATCTGACGTTCGAGCAATCTGAGCAGACCACCTATCTAACTGATTCATCTTCCCGTTTCACGCTAACCAGTATTTCAGCCAATATATATTCTATATATCTCGAGAGATCTCAGAAATTATGCGTTAATACTTTTTCGAATCGATATCATATCTTCCGAGAGTGCTCCTTTAACTGACCAAATAGTCTGACATTAAATCAATACCTCGGAACTGTTTTCCAGCGAACACGATTTCTCGAGTAGCTAACGTGATTTTAGTTCCGAGAATGTAAATTCCAAAGTTTTTCAGACTTTAAAAGGAAAGGCAATCGTTTTTTAGGATGCGTAAAAAATCGGATCCAAGTCGATAGAAGAGACAGTTCACTCAATTAAACTCTGGGCGCACTCAATAAGGAGGATTTCCGCCCCACTCCATACGCCCCTTAGCACGCCCTCCCTTCGTCTCGCCCACCTTTCCGGGGAACGTTGATGAATCGACCGTTACTGAAGAGTCATTACAAACAGTTTCCCGATCAAATCCCCTTTCCCTCTCTCTCTCTCTTTTCCTTTCTCTCCCTCCCTCTCTCTCTCTCTTCTGCACTTCTCGAGGAACCCTCCTCTCTCCCCCACCATAGAACCCCAAACAATCCAACAGAAGAGGGCGTTCCTCCTTCTCCGACCAATCCCAGTCTCCTTAACGCCTGGACCCATCTGGCGGCTGGAGAAATAAGAGCCTCCTTTGGGAACAGGTCCTCCGATGAGGGACAAGGAGAGAGAGAGTGAGAGAAAGAAGGGCGTGAGAGAGAGGGGGTGAAAGAGAGGGAGAAAGAAGGTGGAAGCGAGAGAGGGTATAAGAGAAAGAGACAGACAGACAAACGACTTTATTTAGGGCGAAATTGAGACCACACAGTCCCTTCTTACATTTAACCCTACGTCATGAATTACAAATGACAATAACAATAATAACACAAACATACAAACAGAAGAAAAAAACACCTTGAACTAAACAAATGAAAAAAGAACGAGAAGACACAAACAAGAGATTGAATTACAAATTCGGAAACTTCTAAAAAGAGAATGCTAAGTATTTGTGGTAAAAAACCTAGAAAGGACCTGACATGGCCGACCTAGTAAAAAAACAGAGAGAGAGGGAGACAGAAAGTGAGAGAAACAAAGACGGTGCCGTGGCGGGAGAGAAAGAAATTCGGAAATGGAAGTTTTAAGAAAAGTCGATGAAGCGGAAAAGTGAAGGGAATTGAAGGATAGTGATGAAAAATACGGAGCAAAATACCAGAATGCAATAATAAATAAAAATGGAGAGGAAAAGTAACAGCAATGGAATGGAAGCGATGGAGATGTGAGAGTGGGAAGGAGTGTGTGTGTGTGTCCCTCCTCCCCCCCTTTGAGAGGGAGAACTCCACGGGAAAGAGGAAGAGAGACAGAGAGAGAGAGACTAAAGAGAGAGAGAGAGGCAAAGCACCGACACTTGTCTCGCCTCATTTGTGTTCAGTCCATTGGAAGAGAAGAGGAGAGAAGATAGAAACGGGAGGGAGAGAAGAAAGGGCTGAATCTGCAGGACCCTTCCTTTTTCCCCGAGAAAGAGAACGAAGAGGGGAAGGCGGAATCAAACGGAAGGGAGCAAGGAAGGAGGATAAAAACGGGAAACGGAAAGAAAAAATAAAACGGCGAAAACCGATGTTTCCCGTTATCTCTTCTTTGTCGCGGGAAAAAAGAATAAAAGCGAAAACACGCTGTATTTTCCTCTCTCAACCAAAACGGTTGTTAACAAGATTATTCGTTTCCTCTTGAGTCGCACCCGCCCTCCCACTCCTTCGACTGTCAGATGTTGTTAAAAGGCGTCGAATAGAGAGAGACAGACAGAGAGAGAGAGAGATATGCGCTCTCTCTCTCTCGCGGCCTGAGAATTTGTCGCCATTAGAATACTTAACGAGCAGCGAAAGGGAATAGGGGCGGAATGGGCACCTAATAGTATGGAGATTGGATTTGGGGAAAGCCTCACTGCCACTTGTACGGCGCACGCCTGTTTTTTAATTCCAGCCATTCCTCTCTCCCGCTAAAGACGTTCTTGCGGTCGGAAAAGAATGGATAAGGGCAAAATATTTTTGGCTTTCGCAAACTGGGTTGAAGGCAGTCGGATGAAGAGCGGCGAAGCTGATGGGGTCTTCTCTATTATATTCCTTAAACGCGAGTGCATAAAAGGAGAATGCCTTTTGAGATTCATTTGAAGAAGGATCTTTTTATCATCCTCTTTGGATAGAAATGTTTTGCGGTGGAATGACATTTTCGTCCGGTACTCGTCGGAAGAAATGATTGCGTATAATTGAAAGGTGGACATAGAGAGCTCCTTCCATACGACAGCGCTGTTTAGAAATGGCAGATTCGTGTCTAGGCGTCCGACGCTAAATGCGCCAAGGATGTGAGTGGAATATTAAATGCGTTTTCCCCAAAATCTCCGAGCCGAACATACCTCTCATAAATTCATCAGGCAAACATACTTAGGGCACTAGCTTAATTACCCGGCATTGTCGCGTAAATCCAATATATATATATTTAAAAAATCATTCGAAGATATTACAACGTTTTCTCCATAAAAGTCAGTGAGAGCAAATTATTACGACTTTGGTTTTGGAGATAGAAATCCAGAAAAAAGCCAAACATGCCCTTTTGCATTTCTGTACGTCGTTTGCCACGAGTATCTTTCATTGAGCGCAATGTAAAAAATCTGATGTGGTCAACACGTGACTTTCTTCATATTTGGGGTATAGATATTTCAATTATTATAAATAGCATTATAAGGAAAAATTATTTTTTCGTATCGTAGAAGAATAGTCGTCCTTACTGCCGTAAATTATATTTTGAATACGTGTAAATGTGAATATGTGTAAATGTGTTTCACCGCTAGATGGTGGCGCTGTAAACTGGAAATTACGAAAAAGTTTAATATCTCCGAAATGGAATGTTCTATGAAAATTTGTTTCAAACAAAACTTGGAAGAAATATTATTCTCTAGAACTTTGGTCCTTACGAAGATTACCAGTAACGAGGTTTTTAAAGAGATATTTGACGGAAACCGAAAAATCCGATTATTTATAAATAATTCCTATGCATTAACTTCTATGGAAAATTATTTCAAATGAATGTTGTAGGAAATTACATTTTCCATAAACTTTATATCGAATTGTATATACAATAATGATGTTTTAACGGAGATATTTCGCCAAAACCGAATCGGGTTTTGAATAAACCTCAACTTTCGTTTAACTGGTATTGTCCAAAAACATATCAGCTCTTTGTGCTCGAACCAAAGTGTTATATATGAAATTTGGTAATGTTATGGCAAGTACTTTTCGAGTTACAGCGGCCACATTCACATACACAGACATCATTCCGAAAATAGTCTAAACGTGTTCTAGGGATCAAAGTATCTAATAAGTCAAATACATAGTCAAAACGTTTTCTAGGGACATAAGAACGTGTATTTCCGTTGAAATCTCGAATTTGATTTTTTAATGAATCCAATACTTTCTCTATACTACGTATATGGAGAAAATAAAAACGCTTCCCTCTATTTACTCGTTCTTATATGGTATGTTAGGTAGAAATAAAACTATTTATCCGTTGATGAAATCTTGAGAATTTTTAAAGACTGCTTCACACGCAAATCCTGTAAACGAAAAATTGCACCTGGACTCGATTCCTGTTATTCCTGCCCTTCAGCTCCAAAGGAATAACAAAACAGTACAAAATTTTGAAGCATTATGTGTCCGCCGTTTGCGCCAACGAGTATAAGGGAACCAAGACACGTTAAACTCACCAAAATATGCCACATAACCTTCTATTTCAATGAAAAAAACAGTATTTACTGAATTAAGTAAACCCACCAATTTTTTATCGCCATACTCGTATAGCTTATGGTATTCGCAGGGTTAATTTATGTAGGTGCCTATGCGAAGTTTTGTATGGCGAACAAACAAACAGAATTTCAGATTTATAGATATAGAAAGAGATATGAACTGTGGATAGCCGGGGCAGGAGTGAGACAATTTCTTTAATATTTAAGTGATATTAATCCATTCGCTGAGCTAAGGGTGTGCGAGAGGGGCTATGCGGGACGCCTGACCTCACTCTACCACAAATTAGGCCAAGTTTCCATTTTATTAATCGATCTAATATCTTCGTAAATTAGCATTACTGTCTACAGATGACATTCAAATTTCGATCTTCATCTTCAATATGTACCCCAATTCAAGAAATAAGAATCAGACTGGCTTGATAGCTTAGTTGGTTAAAGCAACTATCCGGCAAGTTTCGATTCTAGATCAAGTTCAGAATTTTTCTCCTTCTCTATTTTCATATTTCTGCGAAGAATTGAAATTGAAGTGAACTTCGCTATTCAGAGTAATTCAACACGAAAGAACTATTAGTTGAATTTTTTTTTCTGATTCGCTGGCCTAAAATTTTAAAACTAATATTACATGAATTTAGTAAGTATTTGACATAAGAAATGCATTTCATTGTCTGTTTTATGTAAACTTATAAATGAAGTCATGCGTTTTTTACATTACAGGATTTTCCATGTTTTAGGATTATGATCCCATCACGTTTACACATATTAATAGTATGTTAATTTCCATTGAAAGCTATAATACTAGTAGATATATTTCCGTTGCACCTTTACTCGCAAGAAAAGACGAAACAGATAGAAAGAATGAAATAGAGGAAAAGAAAGAAATGAAAACAAAAGGGGCTGAGACTTCTTACAATCTTGGGAAAATCATTTGAGAATAATGCTCTTTTCCTTACGCTAAGAATATCGGTTTTTTAAAAGGACTTTTAAACTTTAAAATACTTCAATGCCTTGCTCTTACAAGGTGAAAAAGTATCAATTAAAATATTCTCTTGACGATTCGCCACAAATAAGTCATAGAGACCACTCAAATGTGACTGACAGTTTCGGAGATAAAAATTTGAGAGAATCCGAGAATTTTTTGACACGCAAATTCATTAAACGAAAGCAAAAATTTCCCTCGAATCGAGATATTTTGAGAAAACTTGTAAACTTCGACCAATTCGATAAATGTTGTAAGCGTATAAACACTTTCCTGTCTTCCCATTTTGTGTCAGAATTTGGAAAAACTCCCGCTTTTCTGGCCAAAAAGAAACGACCTGTATAATTCAAGTTGATATGAATTTGGATTCTCTCTTCAATCAAAAGATATTCATTTCTTTCAGACGCGCAACTGCTCAAGTTTCAAATTTGCATGTAAACTCTAAAGAATTTTAAATAAATATAAATGGAGAGTCAATGTTTATCTTAGGGGAAGATTTTTATATTTTTAAATTAATAATTCCGCATTTCGAGATTTTCACATTTTTTTCTGAAGCTTTCATGTTTATATCTACCTGACTATAATATTTCAAATATAGATTTTAGGGTGCACGTCTTAGCAAATATATAATTCAAAATAAACGTGACAAGTTAACGGATTCCGCCTCAACTCATTCGCACATTAGCTATAAAACAAATGTTTCTCAGATGAAGAAGTATCGTATACTGCAATTATTTTTTATTACAACCGGTTGTCACTTTACAAACCGAGAAAAAAATAGACATCTTCAGCTCGAAAATCAGTTAATTCATTCAAGTAGCCATTATTTCGCGACTAAAGAGGCTAACGCTTGGTTTATCGACTATTTCCCAATATATTCTCTCGCACTGAAAAAAAACCTCTCGGTTTTTTCCTTAAGTGAATTCAAACAGCCCAGCGCAACTATGTGGTTTCTCATTCACGCAACTCTTCCACCCTATGACCTTCGCTCTCCATTCCGATGCGTTAATTCCCTTGTCCTCCACTTATCTTACAATAATCCGCGGCTTATAAGTTCATGAAAGGCTTAAATATGCAGATCCCATTCCCTAGCACCATATGGCGGACGGTGGTACCCTATTATATTCCCCGAAATTCTAGCGGCACCGCTAACAGGTAACCCGGGAGGATTAAGTGTCCGTTCACGGAGTGGGAGGTCCGATTTCCCCCCCCTCCCCCCCCTCCAAAACTACCTCTCCACTCTTTATCTCGTCCAACCCTTTTTCCCCCAAAACACTCAATGCCACAAGAGTGATCCACAAAGTCCTCTCGATGATAGAGGATTCGCGAACGTCTTTTCCCGTTCGCGAAGCCCTCCATCTCCACTCCTTCCCTCACGGTAACCTCCCTCCATCTCCAAAACCTCCCGTCCGCATCACATCCAATCACCACTTCCTCCCTCCACCTCCACCTCATTCCTCCTCCTCACTTGACGGGGGTTCGCAATTATCGGGAACTAACAGAGGCGCGCGAAGACATATTCAGCGCCCTCTCGCTGCAATCATCAACGGCGCCCTCCTCTCTATCGCCTATTCCTCTCCTTCTCTATCCTCTACCTCCTCTTCTGCTATTAATCAGTCTCTCTCTCCCCCCTTCCCTATCCTCCACCTACAGGCAGTCCCCGCATTTCGTCGTTCCGCTTTTCATACGTCAGTTCCTAATTAACAACATTGTTTCATTCTTACGTCCTCGTGATCCGTAATAGTAGTAATTAGGTTTTTAGGTGCGTCAACAGCTAAGATTATTTTGCACCGTCAAATTCTCTTAGAGAAAATCAACATACATCACAACATCCATGCCCGAAGCGGGATTCGAACCCGCGACCTTTGGGTTAGAAGGCAGGCGCACTGCCTACCAGTCTAACCCGGCCGGCTCGTGATCCGTTTATTCGACATATTGACCATTTGTTGTTTCGCTCATATGTAAGTGCCTATGTGACAAACAACACCGTTTCATTTTTTGAATGAAAATGTTTCACATAGCTATCCAAGGAACAGTTAATTTTATCCCTCAATTTAATGCTGTGTCTATGTTCAGGAACGTAAATTGACGTATAATCGGGGACTGCCTGTATTGAAAGAGGTCTGTTCCCAAAACGAAGAATAGGAGTGGCCGGTACTCTCCTCCTATTCACCCCTCCTTTCTATCGCCCCTCCAGTCCCATCTCCTCCCCCTCTCCCTAATCTTATCCCCTCCCCACTCACAACACTCTTCCTCTCTTTCCCTCCATATTGTCAGCCACTCCATTATCTTCTCTTATTGTTAGTCCACTTTCCTTCCGTTTCGTTTCCGTTTCCCTCGCAACAGTTACTCTCATTCTGCGAGAGGACGCCATCTTAAATTCGCTTCTTTGAGAGAGATGGAGAGAGAGAGAGGGGGGGAGAGGGGAGGGGACGGAGGGGCAATTTGTGTGTGCGTGTGTGCGAGCTCGCTGGCGAGACTCAATTCTAAATGTTGAATTCCTTTGAAGTTCACTCACGAGCTTAATTCACCTTGCTCTGTAATGTGCTCAGAGTTTCGACTTCATTATTTCGGACACGCTTTATGTATTCGTCCGGATAATATTTTAATAAGCTTCAGCGTGCAATTTTAGTGCTCCAATGGAGCATGTTAGAAGATATAGTTATGGCACCAATAGCCACAATCGATATCGAGTCACCCACATCTATTATATCGAACTTTTTGTTTTCTCCAGTGGAGAAATTTTACACCTTTTTTTTAAAAAAAAGGTGCGCTTTGTTCTTGAAAAACGGCGCTCGCAGCGCAAACAGTTACTTGTCAGTTTTGTGAACACATTTAAATCAGGTGACGCGGTTTCGGCCAATATAAGCGATGTCACAATCACATCAGGAAAGATTACATGCGAAACTCTTACACTCAATGCTAGATTTGTCCCTTGGTGTCCGCTAGAGATACTCGGATGATGCAGGTGATGTATGTTTGCTGTTTTGAGTTTTACAATTTATAGGTATGTTCAAATGCCTAGGAATGAGAGTTTAAGCCGTTATTTCCCACAAGTAAACTACGCGAGGTGAAAGAGGAAGTAAGAGTTGTAGATAATATTGGGCGTTTTTGAGTCCGTATTCCCATTTTTCCATTAATTTAGTTCGAGATGTTTAAAATTGCGAATTGAAACTATTCTACAGAATCTCTCGCCTTAAATAAGTAGAGAAATGATGCGATTATAGAATCGATCCCGAGCCACTTAAACGAGATTTAGATTATAGAATCGATCCCGAGCCACTTAAACGAGATTTACGATTTTCCTGGGTCACAATTTGTATAAAATTTCACCTAATCTGACATTGCTTGATCCATTTGATAAAAGCGGGATCTTGAGAATTATAGAAACATAGATTCACAGGTTAATGGATCATTTTTTGAGAAGTATAATCATATTTTAAATTATCACACTCGCGATTATACTCCAAATCGTTGTGATGATGATGGCATATTTGAGAGTTCTTATAATAATAATACCTCTCTAGTCTAGAACAGAACTTCGCACATCAGTGTGACGCAAATACCAATGATTTTTAATTTTCACTAAAGCACTTGCATCCAAGAAATTTCGCATAAATTTTGTCCTGAAATAGGATATGAAATAATATACCTTAGAAGAGTACATTTAATTTAGTGTCAGGACTTTAGATGTATTTTGGCTAAAAGCAAAGTACTCTTATCTGAATTTGCAATCTGTTTCTACAATTTCCGAAAACGTATTTATTCGAATTAAGCTAACTTAAAGTTTTATAATAATCACTCTGAGCAAAGCCAAGACTTTTTCCATCGATCCAAGTGTCATTTCTAAAAAGGAAGCTTTACCTTTTATTTTTGTTAGCTACGTTATCTGCATCATGAAAATGTACCGAGTAAGTGATTAGAATTCTTGAGACACTGGATCATGTAGCTCAAATTGTTCTCATTTACTGGAGATAATAAGAACATCAAATGAAAAAATATCGCAATAGTTTCATTGCAAATTTCTAGTATTCGATCCGAAAACCGAGTTTTTTCCACATTATTCGAGATACAGCAATAGTGGCATTGTCATTATCAGGCGTCATAAATTCAGCGCTCCACATATCTCGCGAGAAAAATTGTCTTGTTGTCAAATTAAGTGCGATCCTTTATCCTATTCACAGCTATTCTTTCAGTTTCCCTTCTCTTCGCTCTAAAAAAAAATACAACTGTGCTCTGACACCAAATCGATTCTCCAATTTCCAACAGTGGGAAATAAAGTACAGCAGAACTCCGATTATTCGAACTAATTGGGACCGAGGGTGGCTCGGATGGAAAAAAGAAACTGTTAGTTTAAATAAATAAAGATAATTTTAGTTTTAAAGGTGACACGAAGCGAAATTGTTCATCTGTAATTCTAATAGGTGCGGTAGTCGAGTGAAAATTAGGCGTAATACCACGCGTACTTCACGCGTCCAATTTATGTGTTACAATATACCCATGTACTATTATTAAAAAGTGCGTGAATCATTTGAGAAAATGCGGTATTATTATGCAGATCATATTGTATGGCAAAAAAGTCAAGTTAAATGCTGAAAAGCGATTACGTATGAAAAAATGTGAAGGAAGGCAGGTCTGTAAACCAAGAAAGATATCAAAAACTCCCAAAAAGTTTCTCTGTAAATGCCTTTCGAAAACTTAATAAGACCATAAAATTTGTGCTATTCTACAAAAGAAGAGAAATGCCATCAAAAACTGCATTTATAACCTTCGAGTGGGTGGGCGGGAAATAGTGTGTCAATATTTACCCAAAAAATACATTAAGGAGGTGTTTGGAGATTGTTTTAAGGCAGTGGTCTTCAAGGTGGGCGATAGCGCCCACCAGTGGGCGTTTTTGGATTTTTGGTGGGCGTTAAAGAACTCATCAAATGCTATTATAATTTTTACACTGAAAAATAAAATTCTATAAAAAAGCTTAATGATACGCACACATTCTGTACAACTATTTTATGTACAACTATTACATGTACAACTATTACAGTTCGTTTGTCGTTAACTATAGTATCATATCATACTATACTAGCGACAATGTATCCATGCTGCGGTAACATCGAAAGGCCCATGAGGGTGGTCGGAGTCTCTCGCAGAAGCAGCGAAGCGTTTAAATGTAATTTTATCAAATATATAAAATCATAAATTTTTAAACAATGTTATTACCACTGAGACCGTATTCGGTAATCTCATCTAACGACAATCCCACTAGTATTAGGATTACTATACGTCCGGGTTTTCTTAAAATTTACCGAAATTTTAGCAAATAAAACTTTTTTCTGGTTATGCCCATCAAAATCATAACTCTATAGACTTGAGAAATTAGATACCTTGTTTTTTTTAATAAAATTATACTACATTTTAGGTTTAAAATTAAAATTGTCCGGGTTTTATTATCAGAATATGGTAATCCTAACTAGTATGTACCATTTAGGAAAGAAAGTATGATCGAATTTTTCACCAGCTATGCCAAGATAATGATGAGCAGTTTGTTCGCTTGTTTTTACATACTGAAGTTCGTTGGCCATCGAAAGGGAATTGTTTGACACGTTTTGTAGAATTATGCGATAGCGTGTTGTTATTTTACCTTAATGAAAACAAAATTGACATTTGCAATAATTTAAAGTCGGTGAAAAAGGATGCTCTTTACTTGGCTGGAATATTTAAAAAATTTAATTAAGTTAACTTACGACTTCAAGGAAAGCAAGTGACACTCATTGATTGCAAAAATGTTATTTCGGTATTCATTGAAAAATTAGATATGTATATTTAAAAAAAACATCCTGCAAAAAGAATTTTACCAGTTTCCGGAACTACACAGCATCAAAGATGATCTTACAGCCGAAGACATAGACAAGTTTGCAGGTCACATTTCTGTCATTAGAATTGATATGATGATTCGTTTTCGCGATATAATAGACTTGAAAGTGGATGCCTGGATGGTGACTACATTCATCACAAATGTGTGAGATGTGGTTATTGAATACCAAGAGGAGATAATAGAAATAATTCATGATGATGAGTGTAAAGCCAATTTCAACCAAAGTGGATATGTACAACTTTGGCAGAACAAGAAAATGTCCTCTCTGTATCCACGCTTGTGGAAGAAAATGTCGTTGCTCTTGTTAGCTTTCCCAACTTCATGTGTAGTCGAGAAGGGATTCAGTGCAGTCGACAATCTCCTGTCCAAAAAAAGAAACCGCTTACAAATAACAGAAAGGGGAGATCTTAGAATGACACTTACAGACTTGAAGCCAGACATTGATTCCCTGGTTTGTAGGCACCAAGCACAAAGTACGCATTGGAATGTATGCCAAATGCTTATTTTAATACTGTTTAGGGATTAATAAATATAATTAAATTTGGTCTTTCATTAAAAACTTTATTGTTAAGTTCATACGGTAGGTGGGCTCAGTGGCGTAGTGAAGGGGGTCAGGGGGGTGCAGATGCCCGGGCGCCGAGTTTACTGGGGCGCAAAAATATCAAATTAATTAGCACCCGTCGGATCGAGGGACGATTTGCACCCCCCCCCCCCCCCCTCCGTAAATCGCTTTGCTACTGGGGGCGCGCAAAATTATTCTTTGTCCCGGGCGCCAGAAACCCTCACTACGCCACTGGGTGGGCGGTGAACTTATTTCAAAGGACAACATATGGTAAAAGTGGGCGGTGACTCAAAAAAGGTTGAAGACCATTGTTTTAAAGCATAAAATCGATCCAGAAGACGCAGTAGTATCAAAAGAATGCCTTTTCAAGGCCGAATGCCATCGCGGAACGTAAATGTAATACCTCGTGGTTCGCGAGGGATACGGCCCTCGCGAGGTCGCGAATAGCGAAAATCGCGTTATTTAGTATTAGTATATTCTTTGGCTTCTCTACTATAATATATAATAAATAAATAGGCTAAATAATTAAATAATGCATTAATGTCCGAAATCAAACGGAATTAAACATTAATAAAGAAATAACGAATGCGATCGGACGCGAGATGTTGCCTCATGTGGTATAATTAGGAAGAGAGTGCGTCAGACGATGGTCTGTAAAGGATCCTGTGGCGTAAGGAGAGCTACTAGAGATGCGAAGATGCTCAAAAAGTTCTCAAGAGGCTTTTTAAAAGCTTCACGTGCTGTTCGGGAAGATGCACGGTGAGTTCAAAGGAATTTAGTGAATTGGTGGGAAGAGCTCGCGGATAGCCGAAACCGCGAATAACAAGTTACTACTGTATTTGGATTTATCCGAATGTAAGCGTAAGGTTTTAGAAACATGTAACAGTGCAGCAATTTAAAATTTGTTTCGGATAAGAGGAGTTCGGATTATCGGATTTCTACTGTACTGCATAAAGTAAACCGAACGGTCAGTTTACAGCAAAATGTAATCTGTCATTTCTCAGCGAGTAAAGCCGTGATGCTATTCAAAGAAATACTGTAACGGGCAGACGCGAACAGGGCGATAGAATTGGAAAGGCAGAAAACAGGCGAAATGGATGGCACTGCGACCTCTTTGGGGGTCACGCCGCAGCCCATAAGCGCAAATTGATAGTTGATTTAATGTATAATTACGCTTACTCGAATACTTCCATTTACAGGAAATGCGTCATTGGGCATTTGTTAAATTTAAATCAATAATACTTTAATTCATGACTCGTACGAATCTGTCATCAGGTAACTTAGCTTCGCTCTTACGGAAATTTGTAAAACACGATTTAATGCATAATAAAAAGAGCGAATCGAGTTGTATTGTGAGACTGGCCATTGAGTCATTTATTCTGTAAACGTGTTATGGAAGAAGAATATTTCTCAGGATAACGAAAATCAGCAGTAATACATAATCAAGAGAGAGAGCGGGGAAGAGGGAGAGAAAGGAAGAGAGAGAGAGAGAGGGAGAAAGAGAGAGGGAGAGAGATATGGAGGAAAGGGTTCCCATTCCGAGCAGATTCGCTTAGTGTGTCGTTGGAGCGCCGGGGGTGCGAAATGGGACGTTTCAGCGCCGCCGGTTCATGATCGCCGTTTCATAGCCGCCGATTCATTGCCGGGCACAGTTCATCGCCGGCTAGAGAGAGGCTAAGAGGGAGGCTAAAGATTGACTCTAAGATATGACGAGGAGCACGCCCTGCCTCACGGCCGCCCCTGTGCAAGTCACTGATTGGCCGCCCTTTTTAGGCGTTCTTTGAAATATTAGATTTATGCCTTTGTATTTTTATAGGGTAGTATAAGCAATAAATTTATAAAAATTATAAAATTCAGCGCAATGGTCAATATAGGCAATATACGCCGTTTTACAATATAGTCTGCACTATTGTTAAAATAATATTACCTTATACGAGCTTTTAAAAAAACTAGCACAATATACTGGCTATGAAACGGCCGATCATGAAACGGCCGCGATGAACCCGGCAACGAATCGGCGGCCATGAACCGGCGGTCATGAATCGGCGGCGCTGAATCGTACCAGACCCCCGGGGGCGGCCCCAGCTGCGTGTGTGAATGTCACTCGGCCCATTAAAATTACCCTTTTGTTACTAGTCGCGGACGATACACTGCCCAAAGAAAGAAATGCTAAAAAATCGAGAGTTTAGCCTAAAAACTGAATGACCTTTAAAATTTTCCAAGAAAAAAATTGTCTAAAAGTCAAAACTGGACATCAAAAAAGAAGGATTTTCAAAGCTTACTTAGTAAGTGTTCTAAAAATTTCGAACTTTGATACGATTCCTTGGTGGCTTTTTCATATTTGACATTGCTGGGCTTAATTAAGGCAATGTTCTGTCAAACACAATTCCAAATCCATGTTTCGACATCGTGCGTATCTCTTGCACTAATTCATTTGAAATCAGAAGAACCGCGGTGCTCTTAGGCACTACAAGGGCAGATGCTGAGATGCGTGAGAAACAGAGAGAGAGAGAAAGAGAGAGAGTAGGAAACGAGTCGTAATATACATCTACATCTACGTAACAACATGCAATTCACTAAGCAGGTTGGTGGCAGGGGGTGCAATGCAGCATATTCTCTAGAAAATCTCACTTGTAGGTTTGAATATCTTATTGCGATCTCTAATCGCCCCAGGAAAAAATATCCCAGACATATGTAGCTCCGTTCTACGGTCAATGTAGATGTAACCTACGAAAGAATATTGAAAGAGACGTATTGCCTTGCATTGAACCTCCTACTCACCACATTGTTGTGTTTCGGAATAATACGTAGTTTGCCGCAAGTTTTGTGAAACAAATATACGAATACATACATACGTACATACATACCAGCGTTGCCAACCGTCCGTAAATTTACGGATATTCCGTAAAAAAAGCTAAAATTGCAATTGTCCGTAAAGTTTGTAAAAAATATTAGATGTCCGTATAAATATTAGAAGATTTCCAGGGTTGAAATAAAACATACTCATCTTATACATTCTCATTTTGACGCTTCGAAATACGCAGCGATTGCAACCAACTGTGTGACGTTCGCTAAAAATATTCGGATGTACACAGTGGCGATGTTCAAAGGAGCACATTGATCGCTTGGAGATTGAGTCATATATTGATTACCAAGTTGCGGACTTGAGCTCTATTACTACTGTAATCAACGGGGTCTAAGACGTATATTGGCATCAGATTGCGCATACTTTCTTCTTTTTGCACTAGGTTCACATGTCAATTTCAAAAACACATACGTAAAAATGTGCCCGTAAAAAAATTGGTTGTTCGTAATTTTTTTCCATACTGTCCGTAAAAATTATTCTCAGCGGTTGGCAACGCTGGTAAATACGTACTTCTCTATCTTCACATTTGTGGTCAGTCTTATGCACTCACGCACATAAGTTAAATTTCCGTCATTTCACTCTCGCTATTTTACATCTCCTCAATTCATGGGATAAATTAGGGGTGTTTTCCGCTGTGCCTCAGTGAGGACGTTTAGTGCGGTAAGGTTTACTAAACGAGTTAGCCTTTTATTCACCGTAAATACCCCCATTCGAGAATGGGAAATATAAATGGCTTGATAGCGCAGTTTGTTTAAGCACCTACCCGGCAAGTGGGAGGCCCGGGTTCGTGTTCCTGTCAAGTTCAGAATTTTTCTCCTTTTCTATCTTCACATTTATTCCAGAAAGTATAGTCTATGTGGAATGTAAGATTTTTTAGTAATAAGCGGTTTTCTTATTCCACAATTTAACTCCATAAATGTTACGGAGACAATTACAAAATTCGTCTATGTCTATTTAGAATATAAATAAGCCACTTGCTCCCATATAAAACGATATTAGACAATTTACTTAGTTGACAGATATTTACTTAATATGAAACCCGCTAGGTAATATCTGAAGCCGGTTAAACCCGAGAAGGGAAAACTACGGCCCGCGATGTCATTACGAAAGCAAACCATGAAAAGTAACACAGATCATTTCGTATTTTTTGGTTAAAATTAGGGCCAGGAAAGCGTTTCTTGTAAAGACGATAAAATATTATAAATTATCAATTTTCACAGATGGAAACCTCGAATTCTCTCAAGTAACTTCTGATGTGCGCTCCTATGTGGCCCGCCGAAGCATCCGCAACAGCTAATGCGGCCCATCTCGCCGTGTTTTCCCAACCCTGGGTTAAACATTCATTAGGGAAAATTGCGACCATGTACATACTCAAGAAGCGCCATTTATCTACACAAAAATCAGGATATTTCAGTCAAAATATAATAAATGAATTTTAAAGTATTAAAAAAATCGATTTATTTATTTTAGCTTTGCCGTTGTGTTGTTTTATTTTGCTTTGATCAAGTGTAAACATCTTCTCTCAATGTAAAAAGAAACTGAAAATCCTCGCCTACAAGCGTCGCCTCAATGGACTGAGTAGAATTCGCCTTTCGAAACCTATTAAAGAGGTCTCGCTGTAGCTCATCGTGAGTTTGATACTCCCCGGAGAAATTACTACCTCTTTAAGAAAAAATCTCTCTCCGATAGAGAGGAGAGGCAAAAAAGAAAACATATTCCGAGATCGCTTTGCTTGGTCCTTCCAGATTTTCCCACTCCTGCTCTCTCTCTCTCCTCTTCCTCCCACTCTCCCCTCTCCTTTCTTCTCTCTCCCCTCTTTCCCTCTCTGACCCTCTCCCTCCATCTATTTTCTCTCTCCTCTTTTAGTCTCCCCTCTTTCCCTCTCCTCTTTTCTCCTCTTCCCTTTCTACCTCCCGTTCACTCTATCTCTCTCTCTCTCTCTCCTGCACTATTCCCTCACTCTTCCTCTGAATTCCGTTTCTCTTCCTTGCAACTCGGAAAGCACTTCCACGCTGTCCGCTACCGTCGCGGTGCACGGTTGTCGCACAACACTTCGAACGAGCATGTTCTTCCAAGAACCCTAACTGGACGACCGAATTTCGTTCCCCCCCCCACCCTCCGATCGCTTCCGTCCAGCCACACTCCGCAGGAGAGGCCACTTTAATGCTGCGTGCAGGTTCGAGGAATTATTATTAATCCCTAACGCCGAACTGATTCCTCCAATTGAAGAAGTTTGGCGTAGCGTCTTTTTGAAATGTAGATGCTTCGCCGTGAAGCATTAATCGCGTAAATGGATTGACAATATCTTGGATACGCAGAGATCCATACGCGTCTTTTACAGGACAAATAAATTCTATTCACATTCCACGCTGTCCTGCCTTCCGGTATAACTTCAAATAAGATCGACTATCTCATCCCTCAGACAGTTTTCTAGCAAGTTAAATCTAGTTTATAACTTATTTGCGAGTTCCATTATCTTCATTACATTACAAGCCTAATACCATTAAGAGCAACTTGTGTTTCTACAGCACTAAATGTCAATTTTATCGGAAAAGTGTCAAAGTAAATCTGATCAGAATTACTTCAGAATTAAGAAACGACTACATAATCATAAGTTATTATGGTTTTATTGGCGTGATTATTCCAACAAAATTTCACAGCAGATTACTAGGGCCTACTATATTAGGATTCCTTGATGCGTTCATAGGCAATTGTAGTTTACTGAGGAGCATTATATATGATTGAAGTATTGAACATGAGATTGAGGGGGTTTCCGAACATTTCAGCCAAAGTCTTTCACCCATGCCATTTCACACATAGATTTTTCGTCCACTAGTCAATCAGACGTTTCCCCCAACGGGAAATTTCATCAATACTGCTATTAGAATGTTATCTATATATACATATAAAATCCTTAGTTATGTTTCCAACACATTCTTCCAGTGGGACTAAAATTCAATTCGTCCTCTCCGTGCTCAGTTGCCCTCCCCCGTCCAATCCTCTTCCCCTCTCCGCGGCTGTGATCCTTCCCTTCTTCTAGGCTTGACCCCCCTATTGGCTGCCTCCTTGCAAAGAGTTCCCATTCCCAATACGAATACCTGTATTCAGTCACGGGAAACTGTATGTAACCCTCTCAAGAGTTCGATCATTGTATTCATTAAGTGTTGCATATGAGAAGAACGAGATTGTTCATTGCGTTTACAGTGAAATATGTAAATAAACGTGTTCAAAAACACTAGGCCGCGTATGTTACACGGGGGTATAGCGAGTTTTTACTTGTTTTAAAATGAGTGTTGGGGCCAATCTATTTCTCCCGTTTCTCTTCCCTTTCCGCTCACCTCATCGCTTTTGTTCTGACAAGCGGAGGGCCTCATGACCTGGTGACAGATTTCTTTGAAACTTATTAGGCACATAGTACTCTTCATCAGGATCGAGGATTGACCCCCTTTTGGGCGTAACAGACCTATAATTTAAACAATAAATGGGTTTATTTATCTTAATTTATTTTAATTTCGTTCAAGTACACTATAAGCAGTGCTTCTCAAACTTTGTTGCTCCACGGCATACCTTCATGCATGCTTAAGAGCGTAGCGGCACACCAAACGACCCCTAATTAATTTCACTGCGTAAATACTAGTTTTTGAAGATAAAAACTAGCGTAACAAGTAAAAGCGGCAGATATATTAGATTGTTACGATTGGTAGAGCAATAATTGTATCATTTGGTTGTACATTAAATACATAATCCATAAAAATTAAATATCTTCGGAGTGTGCGGCACACCGGTTGGGAACCACTGCACTGCAGTACGTACTGATCTGACCAAGTTGGAGCGGTGGTGAAGCGCGTAAACCGCCTGAGTCCTATATTGTAGGTTAATGGTTCGAATCGTTTTTGTCACATTTTTTTGTTTATTTCTTTTTAAGGTTAAAACGGACTAATACATAATTTTTAATTTATTCTTATTATTTATTTAATTTTTATTGTTTTTCCCTTTTTTCCATATTTCCTTTAGCGTTTAATATTTTCACTTTGCATTTCTACTTCTTTTTCTTTGATTTGATCCCTCATATTCATAGACGCCAGGATGGTATATATCGTATCATCTACGTAGAAGCAATGGAAACAATAAAATTCGCTACACCGCGAACATCTAGCAAAACTTTGCTCCCCACAGATAAATTTATATTTTATCACCTCTTCAGGAAAAATTAGCTGGTTTACATTGCAAAATATTCGCGTTCTCTTGCCAGTCGTGAAGCGAGCCAAGCGTACCGAATCATTTCCTTGAAGATATGTGTAGACCGAGAACATCATATTTTAAAAGAAATCCATTCGTCGACTATCCGCATGACCGCCTTAATGTACATTTTCCGAAGGTTTTTACAACGTTCTTGGTCGACTGTTGTACCCTTTCACTAACAAAGAATTCGTCTTCCGAAATTCTTGGAAAGAACGCCGAGGGTTTGGGAGAACCTAATTAGTTAAATACCACACACTACACACGAGTAAGTCCGTTTTAACCTTAAAAAGAAATAAACTTAAAAAATGTAACGGAAAGGATTCGAACCACTGACCTACAGTATGGAACTCAAGCGCTTTACGCGCTTTACCACCGCTCCACCTTGGTCAGAATATGTACAAGCAAGATTCAAAGAAAGTAAGATAAATAAACTTATTTATTGTTTAAACTATAAGTCAGTTACGCCCAAAAGGGGAGTAATCCTTGATCCTGATGAATAGTACTATGTGCCTACCAAGTTTCAAAGAAACCCGTCTCCTGGTCATGAGACCCTTGAGCCATCGCTGACGTAATGCATTACGTCAGCCCAGTTGCCCGAGGCGAGGTGAGGCGGGGTGAGGCTCACTCACGTTGGCAGGTTGAATTCGTTTCGCGGGTGTGGAGCAATGCGGAACGTTCAGTGCAAGCAATCCATCGGCTCTCATCGTCAACTGGGCAAGTGCATCGCCACCGGATATCCAGCGGTGAGTGTCCTTTCTTCCTTCTGTCCCACCTTGTGCTCCTTTCGAATCGGGCCCTGTTGTCTTTTAATCGGTCATCGAGATCCAGGAGCCGACATTTTTGGGGCCGAAACTCGGGATTTCGATTACTGCACGTTCGAGTGCGTAATTCTGGAAGATTATCCAATTTAAATTTATGGATTTCGGGTTTTATTCTAATTTCTTTGTTTGGTATAGTAGCACTGAATGCTCAATTTGTCTTTTGTATCTTTTTTTACCATGAGCGTTCTTTTTTCCCTTCGATTAGTGTTATCTGTTTCATTAGCTGTCTTGGTGTAACTAGCTCTTTCAAATAAGTCCGAAACGGAGCCGTCGAAGGCTTCCGGCCCAATTACTAGGGAACAATTTGATCAACAATTAAAATTCTTAAGATACCGCCGCGAATCATAAAGCTCTCCTATTGAAGTCGCCTTCTCCTTGGCGCGTGAATTAAACGCGCTCAGCGACGAATGTTTCAAAGATCGCAATTATCGGCGTTGCAAGGAGATGAACTAGCGTTAATTACATCGGTACCTTATAGCGAGGCTCATTATAATACGGCGTGGAAGGAGTTATGTGACCATGATGCTAATCCGAAGTTCCTAGGCTTCAACTATTTGGATGCATTATTTGACCTTCAACCACTTTCCACCGGTTCTAAATCTGAATTACAACATTTTCGGAATTATATGAAGCCTTAAAAACTTTAAATGTACCGGATTTGCGTAAGTTCATTTTGTATCGCTTGGATACTCGGATAATTAATTCGGAAATGCTTGCGCGATTTGAAGAAACCCAAGGAGCAGAATCTTTTCCGTCCCTTATTCAAATTTTATTATTTGTCAGAAAGTATATTAAAATTTTGCAGAGTTGGCAGGTGGTCACTCTCCAAGATTTGCCTCATAATGTGGGCCGACCCATTAACAACTCGAAAAATAAATCGGCAATTTCCATCGCAGCGGGAGAGGGAGGTCGCTTTCCCTAAAGCACCTCTCCTCAGCTGCCCTCATTGAGTTTCTTATCGCACCTTCTGGTTGTGTGCCATCGTTATGTTAGTATGAGCGTGGATCGACGTTTAGCCTTCGTGCGGTCGAAAAGCTTGTGTCTGAACTGTCACTGGTCAAATCATTGCCCTTTGAAAAATCTCCGCTGTAGAATGTGCCGGAGATATCATAATACATACGTCATTGCACCCCATTCCTCCTTCCGCTGGGATGAGTTCTCAGGCGAGGCTGGCAACGCTCGGCGGTGAGGGAGTTGAGTGAACTTTGTCTCCTCGCCGGAGGCGGTCGTGTCTTGCGTCCACTGCGATTCGACTCGGTTCGTTTTACATGGAACTGCCGTGGTAAATATTTTAGACAGCAATGGTTGTCGCTAGTCCATCCGTGGTCTATCCCACACTCCGTTGAAGCGGCCCAAGGGCTGTGTGAGTTGTTCCCTGTCTCCTCGGAATTCGCTATCACTTTTAAGACTTTTGCGGGGAGTAACCTAATCGCGTTTAATACGTTTTTTGGTTGGATTGTGGTGGGCACAATGTCCAATATTCCTTCGGAAAATTGCCTCATCCGGTATTTGCTCCGTTGTTGAAGAGGTTCGAGTTAAGGCGTTTCTGGCCGTCTGTCGATATTTTTTCCAAATCGGAAGGCGATGCTTACAATATTTCACAGGCGCTGAATTTTCATTAGTGCTATTTCGCCCGTTCTTGTTTACAATCTACACGAAGCGGTTTTGGAATTTGCAGGATGAAATTAATAATAGAAGCACATCCAAATGGTTTAAAATATGCTAGTTTTTATTTAAAGGTTTCACAGGAAATTTATATTCAAATATTCCTATAAATATTCAGAGAGAAAAGTTGTTGCCACAAGCACGAAGATAATCAGTTATGCGACTGCTTCGTTTGTATTCTTCATATTGTAGTGATATTAATTGTAACCTTTCGGTAACATTTTGTACGTCATCCTACACGGTTCCCTTATCTTTGTGAAACATTGTAAGTAATCGATGCCAATCCAATACATTCCATGATAAATATATCAATATCTACAGTTCACCGTGCAATCCACCGCAATGGTGTGTGGCAGGGGGTGCAATAGCACCAAAGGAAAGCGCATAATAATGAATAGTATCACTCTACGTCGGCTGATTTCTTTTCGTAACTTCTGTTCTGCTCAGCTATCGTTCTAGGGAAAAACGAGCCTTTATACCTCTCAGTCCTAAAGGCTATCTCTCTTATTTTACGAGGATGGTCCATTCTACCAATATAAGTTGGCGCTCTTATTATTTCTTCGACATCGCTGGAGAATATATGCGTTCTAAATCTTTCAAGAAGTTTTAACATAGAGCGTGATCGGCGCTCAGTTAGTGATTCACATCCTAAGTCCTGTATCAAGCCTGTAACACTTTTGTTTGTATCGTAACAATTTTTGACGAATCTAGCGGCTTTTCGCTGCACTCTTTCTAACTCTGAGTTCGATTCTTTCTCGTACGGATCCCATATGCTCGACGCGTACTCTAATAGCGGTCTTACTAACGGGAAGTAATATGTCTCTTTGACTTTTTCCTCACTTATACCTACTATGCGTTTGATGAATCCTAGTTTCTGTTTAGCCTTCCCGCATATATTTCGTATGTGCATATCCTATGAGAGGTTGCTTGTTAAAGTAACGCATAAGTATTTGACGGAATCGGCTAGTTTTAGCTGGACGCCCTCAACAGTGTAATTCGTCGTGTCATTGTTTTTGTTTCCCCAGAATCTCATATAGGAACACTTTCCTAAGTTCAATTCTAATTGCCACTCTTTACATCAGTCGAGAATTGCATTTAAGTCGTCGGAAAGTAATAATTGATCATTAGGACTGTTAATCTCTCTGTAAACTACTGTATCATCCGCGAATAACTTGATTTTACTTTTAATAACCTTATCTAAGTCGTTTATGTATAAAAGGAATAGTAGGGTGCCGATTACACTTCCCTGTGGAACGCCTGAGGCTACGCTGACTGAATCTGATTTAAATCCATCTATAACTACTATTTGTTCACGCTCATTAAGAAAGTCCCTGATCCACTCGATTATCTTTCGATGAATGAGTCTCCTCCGTTAAGATAGCAGTTTTCATAATGTGCTCACCCTAACTAAGTATATAAATAATACAATTTGGATTTAATAAATAAGCTATAAATGAAAAGCAACGGGGAATTGCAATAACGAAAATCCATTCAATAAACCATTACTCCACGGACGCCATAGACTTCATTTTAAAATAAGTAACATTCTAATAGAAGCACGGGTGAAATGTTCCCTTGTGGGAAACGTCAGACGGGTGAACTGAATAGTGGACGAAAAACTTCTGGGTGAAATGGCATGGGTGAAACGTCTCGTGGGTGAAAGAATTCGGGTGAAACGCCGCGGAACCGAATGCGGGAGAAACATCTGGTCCACCATTCCAAATCGTAATAAAATCATGGTCAATGTCCTGTCAATAAATCGATCGCAATAGAAGCAACGTAATGACAATCGAATGAGTATTTGATGGTTAATTTTATGCTACCCATCGGTTCGTATGTTTAAATTAATGAAATGAGGATATACGAGCTCAAACTACGCATATGAATTCGAGAAGAGAACATGGCCGTAAAGCGCTTCTTCTCCAACGTTTTGACAGGCAAACTTACATAAAATTCGCGCTAGTGTATCATACATTTCGAATTATATTACATGTTTAAATGGGTAAATTTAGTCAAGATAAATGAAGTATCGATTCAGCTAAAGCTAATTAAAATAGACTGCGTTCATAAATGACAGGATCTGCACCTCAAAACCAAAAAGTAATCAATTTCGAATCGCTCGAATGAAATTTCGCAATTGGCAAGTCGACTAAATTTCATATATTGTCCGTGTCCATAGATTATACTTCTTCCTCGGAGTGAACGAGTTTCAGTTTAGCGAACGGGTCGCGAACCTTAACACGGAAATTGAATTTCATGCCGGATAATGCGACTATAGCAAACTTAATGCCATTACGATCGCATGCAAAAGCGTCGCGAAATAAAGGGAATATTTGCTTCGTTGTTCATCTAGAAGGAAACTCGAACAGGTGGAAGGCGTCGATAAGAAGAAGAGGAACTTTGAGGGGCTCACGAGAGCAGCAGCCGAGGCTATAATGGGGGACGAGAGAGGCGGTAGAGAGGGTGAGGTATGGATGGGGAAGGGGTATCTCAGGAACGAAGGGCGGGACTCGAAGGGAACGGGCGGAACATTTTCGCATAGCCCGCTCCTGCATTTATATTCACACTTGCATTTTACCTGTGCGAGCGTGCTGCAAAAATTCGATTTTCACTTTGCACCCCGGTTATAGTGCCCAGCACCCGGCTACTCTAGCAGGTTTTAACGAGCTCTCTCCTTAACGGCTCCTTCGAACGAGCGCGCTGGAAATAGACCTACTCCCTCTTTCCATTCAGTCTCCGACGAACTCCATGCTCGAGAAAATCCCGTTGCGTCATTGCGAGAAGGCAAGCAAGTGGGTCTAGACGGGGGAGGTGAGGCGAGAAGTGGCAGGTGGGGAGGCTATTTTTTTTGTAGAAGAGTTCGTCTCAGAGGACGTATCAGGAAAGAGGCGAGAGAAAGAGAGAGAGAGAGAGAGGAGAGAGAGAGAGAGAGAGAGAGAGAGAGAGAGAGAGAGAGAGAGAGAGAGAGAGAAAGAAAGAAAGAAGGAGCCCCATACAAACTACTTGCACCGACCGCGCTTCGTTCGAAGAGACGGTCGATTCGCTTTGACGAGTGCCATCCCTCGCAAGAGGCAGACGTTCCCAGTGGCCTATACGAACCCAATGACCACTCCGCTCACCATGGCCCCTCTTGCCTTGGACACGCTTATCTGAAAATCAGGACCTCTCTTCGTCGACATACCATCTGTATCAAGGAGGCTTACTGCCTTCACCCACTCCTCCGACCAAACCGCTTACGCCTCCCGCTCACCCCTCTCCTCCCCCCCCCTTCCCCTCATCAACATGCACTTCATTCTCATAAATGGCCATTCCACTCCCCGAATTTTCTCTACTCTGCGCCTCACTTCTCCTCCCAACTTTTGTCCTATTCTCTCGTCTTTTCATCTTATCTTAAGAGCCGTAGATTACAGCTTCGTGCTCCAATACGTACATCTCTCCACACTGCAACGATTTAGAACACATCCTTTCGACATCAGGGGACCCACCGTCGCCTCCTCTACCCCACCATTCCCTCCCCACTCTCCCTCCTTCGCCCCCCCCCCCACACCGCCCTCTCACTCCCCCTTCTCCCTTCGTGCAACCCATAGGTTGGAGGAATGAAGTGTGGCACTCTCCTGGGATGATGAAGGATTCGTTCGTCGCGACTGCTTTCGCTCTGTGAGCGACGTCCTCGGCGCGAGAGAATATGGAGGCAGAGATTAGGGAGGGGGATTGTGAGGCGGAGGGAAGATGAAGCTTAAAGGGAATGTGGTGACATCCACCGACGCGCCGTTTGCGGATAAGGTAATTATCGCGCCAGTCGCTTGATGGGTAACTACGCACTCGTACACCCTCTGTCTCCATGGCATTCTTGCGCCGTCGTGCGTCTTAGGAGGAGTCGGATGGATCCTTCTTTATCTGGCGCACGTTTGCCTCGTGCCCTCGTGTGATATTCCGTTTCCCTTTCTCATTCCCTACTTTGCGGTTGATTGGTAATTTTGATGGCTCTAATTGACACAGCGTGCAAACAAGAAGGGGAGAGAGAGAGAGAGAGGCGGAAGGATAGAAGATAAATGTAATGAGAGCGAGCAAACGGGAGAGAATGGGTGCAAAAGGAGATAAACAGACGAAGGATGAACGATAGGAGGAGGAGATTAACGAAAATGTTTAGTAGAGGAAAAGGAAAAATGAATGATGAAGTGCGGTGAACTCAGAAATGTTATATTTAACTGTATTTATGTTGAGAACGAAGATTAGAAGATAAATACGCAAAAAATGCTGGTAAAAAAGATTTTAAAGTCTGCTGCGAATCAGTCATCTTCAGTGTTTGCTTACCGATTCCGAAAACGAAGGAATAATCTTCTAATGGAGATTTTAACTATGATGTCTGCTACTTTTCAGCTGAAATTTGATTTTTTTACCAACGTTTAGCATCCGTTGGAGGAATTAAGGGGGTGGAAGGGGAAATTGTTAAGACGGAATGTTTTTGTTTTATTTTTAACTATATATTCACAATGAATCATTTTTTTTCTTAAATATAGGAGATTCTTTGAAATTGATATTACGTCTAATATTTATTGGTTGATGGATGAGGTTAATGTGGTCGCGATAAGATTGACCGCCTTAAAAGAAATAACAAATTTAGGAAATACTGCTATAAAGTATATTACAGACAATTGCATTGGTTAAAAAGTTTTATCGCATAGAAATTGAGTGCTTAATTTATTTTACTAAACCAATTTTCCAAACCTCGACTTTATCGTAATCCCTATTTAACCTTTTCTTAGCGAAATAAACAAGAGAAACATTCTGTACTTTCTCAGCTTCGTCAAAAGAAATCTAAACGTTAATCCTGTCTCTGAGGTGAAATAAACAACTTAGGAAAGTGTGTCACAAATGGGCGCCTTTTGTGCAATGGAGTATTTGAAAAAATGATTAGGATCCCACCCCCCTATATTAGCTCTACTAATGGCAATTTTGGGAACTCCCTTATAGGTGGTTCTGAAACCCACAATTTAAATATTATTTCTGATAAAAATTCTAATTGGTATTAAAGTTTCAACGTTTAGGATTTAGTTTTATTTATGTCTCAAAAACCTATATATTATACGTATTAAGAAAAGTAATTTCGGCCTCGCGGCGAACCGTCCCTGCGGCCAACTTTCATCAGAGACGAACTGTTTTCTGCGGCGAACCGGTTGCGACGAATTGTCTTATACCCATGATTAGTTAAGTGTAAATTGTTTGCCGATGTAATGTTTGTGTGGCCCAGAAATATATTACATTGGCCACACATACTAGAGTAACAATTGTTGATTCCAAGCTATTGACATTAAAGATGATCGATAGAGCGGAACTCAATGAATAAATGATCTGATCTCTCAGAATAGCCATCCTATCAGCCTAAAGACGAACTTGTTTCTTTGAGCGTTTGAAAGATTACAGAAGCGGATAGACGGTTCTGCGCATGCGTTGAAACTCACTGGTACAAGCAGCCAAGAAAATTTTACGTTTCCATTTTTTCTGGCATTATCACCCGCCCTTTGCCACTTTAGCGCCTTTACTCATCTAATCTCGTCTCCGCCTTCTTTCTTATCCAGTATTTTGGGGTCTCTTCGGGTGATCGCTAACATGCATCCCTCCTATGTGTTGTTTGACAGGCGTTCATGGTCCTTGTTTCGCAGCCATCATTTTATGGGTAATTATACTAGTTAAATAACAACTATTGCCTGTAATATTTAACAGTCTTATTCTTTACTCCTGTCTAATTTTTAATGTTACATCCATCTTGCTAGCATTGCTGCTACGGGAAGGTTAGCGTGATTAAGAAACGTGCTTGTTCAGAAGCTAGGAAAACGTACTCATACTACAAAACTGCTCTCATAAATTCAAGCTATATTGATAATTAAAAACATGTATATTTTATTTATAAAATCTCAGTCCGCTTCATTCCAGCATTCATCGATGGAACTGTTAAACAGAAAATCATAAAATAAATCGTTTATCGTAAGTTGTCTTTCAAAATACTCGAATAATTTCATAGATAAAATTCCAGGAAATATTTCGGAATTTCATGAAGAAGAGAAGAACGGAAGGAAATTTTGCATTAAAATTTTTGCGTTACTATAAAGTACCTAAATATGGACTCGAAATTGGAATGTCTATTGCAGAAAAAGAGCAAATTTTGCTTCAGTTGCCAGCGGCTGTTAATATGAATGCTATCCTTTTAAGACGGTTCAAATGAATAAAAAATTTAAATTTACGAAATGCAGCACATTTTCCGATACTTTTTTTCGCATCGACTGCGGTGCGACGCTTTCATCTCGAGCGATACATTTATTCCCGCTTTATCAGCACCTTCCCAACCTCCTACTCCTCCTCAGCCTCTACTTTCTCCCCATATTCTACCCCGAGGAACCAATAAAAGGGCGGACCCAATATCACCTCGAGTACAAGAGTTGGCAAAGGTCTTGGGCGAAATATCAGTGTGCCTATAAGCGGCTGGGAGGGAAGAGAATGCTTCAGTTACACGTTGCTAGCCAGCGGATGTGTGTGTGTGTGTGTGTATGTAGAGCCAGCGATTTACTTCCATTTCAGCCAGAGATTAATTTTCTTTCCTTTCTCTCTCTGCGCAGGAACATTCACACACACACACACACACACGTGTATGTGTTTGACTTTTCCAGGCCATCATTAAGGGCCACCTATTTATGCAAAATATTTCAGCGCCAGAAATTATTTTATAATAAAAATCTTGGAAGAGAAGTTTGATCTGTTTTAGGTTTAAGTATGCGTGTACAAAGAGCGTTAATAAAATTCGGAGCGCAAAAATCGACTCCGCTGGCGGTTGAGTCATAGCCAAATTTGATTTTACGTGCGACTTTGTCTCTCAACGCTGATTCGGAACTCTTGTGAAATTCGAAACGCAAAAAAACAAGCCACCGGGAATGAGCTCAGTATATTTTTATTTGTTTTTACATTGGTATAAATCGATGTGGGAGCTCTGCAATTTAACGTAGGTTCAGGCAATGGAAGTGAGTTTATTTTTAACGATGTAGAGACTAATCAGTTTTTGCATCGTTAAAAAGAAACTCGTTTTTATGTTTCAAATTTTGAAAAAAGTCAATTGCTTAGGATACTAAAATGTGACATTTTGTTTATAAAGAAGACTGAAACTGTCGCTGAATTTTCGTTTATTTTTAATCAGGGGTGTGCAACCAGGGGCGACCCGAGGAATTTTGTCGCCCAGGGCGGGATACGTTAATGTTTAATGGAATATTTTCAAATTACGTTTATTTTTCATCGCGCTGTAAAAATTGTTGATAATGAAAAAATAACAGGGATTCCATTAATATTCCAGGTTGCTCTGCGATATAAATTGGTATCCAATATTTATTAATTTGCAATTAATTCGTATATTGATGATCGGGATAGCGCTACCAAGACTTTGGCGCCCCGGGCAGCCGCCCGGATCGCCCATACCTCAAGGCGGCGGCCCTGTGTGCGACCTTTATGGTACGTGGATTCGTAAATGAAAATGCTTTGGCTGGTCGTATTAGAGTTTACATTAGAGCTTATTCAAGAGATTGTGATTTTAAAAATAAAAAATATAGCTTTAACAATTTTTAAGCGGCAAAAGAGAACACGAGATGGAAAGCACATGTGCCATGTGTAGGGTTCCCAGATATACTACTTTTGGTAGTACAGTACTACTTTTTGCCTTCTGTACTACCTTCAATTACTTTTTTACTACTATTTGGATCTTTCGTAGAATAGTAGAAACTGCTCAGGGATTTCTATATTTCTCCACCCCTCCAAAGCTGTCCTTCAACAGCAATTTGCACATTACATTGTGGTTCATTGAGGATGAAGCGAAGCCTCTTTCGCTGATAACTGGAGTGGAGATCGTAATCCTCAGAGCAAATATATCTTTATTTCAGAGAAAAATCGATCACTGTATATTTTTTAAGTCGTGCAAACAATATGCAATGCTGTGAACTTTAACAGATTCAAATACAGCTGTTCAATTAAAAAAATAATTTCTAGAATTTTTTTCTACGGTGGTTGATCATATACGATCAGAAGTAATGCCTATCCTTCGTCTACTTTAATGTTTAAAAGTCCTGAAGATATTCAATACGATGAAATTCGAAAAACCGCAGAATTTTTAATCGCAGAAATTGCTGCAAAGGATTCTTTGTTTGACGAAACGACTTAATTGATTTGATTCCTTATAAATACCCAAAAAGAATTAATAAATTTCCATTTGATAAAAAGTAGGACACTTTATTTAAAAAATGATAATTTCGTTGATCTAAAGAAATTAGTGCACATAATTTTAGCGATTCCAACATCAAATGCTAATGTTGAGCGAGTTTTCTCTTTGTGTAAAAAAAACATGGATTGGCGATAGGAACAGACTGAAAATTGAAACAGTTAAAAGTTTGCTACAAGTGGAATTAATTATGCCTTGATGCAGTGAAATGTATGAGAAGTTGCTACAAGACGATATATAGCTTAAGCAAATATGTTCAAATACAAATATATATGTAATCACTGTTTTCTAAGATAAAATTAATTAATACAGTTTGTAAATTTATAAGTGTACTACTTTTTGTAGAAAATGACCTACTTTTTGCAAAAGAAAGTACTACCTTTTCGTAAAAATGTGCTACATTTTGTATGAAAGTGTCTGGGAACAGTGTTACAGAATTATAATGTGGAGGATTAAGAGAAGATGAATAACATAAAATATAATAGTTCAAGTAAGTTCATTGAATTACCGAAAGTACTGTATTGTTCTATATACTTGTAATAAATAGTATATAAATTACGAATTCTTCTTTATCGCTTCTTCTTTCGCGTTCCCTTCAAAGTCAACTAGCGTGCCTCATAAGTTTCTCACCCATGTGAAAGTCTGTTCTAGCTGAGGGGCAACGAGTAAGTAACTTGCGGCACATAATATAGGTAGGTATTTTGCATGGGACATGGCCACCGAAGAAGGGAAGTTGAGTATCCTTGAACACGCCACTGTTGCATGTGTGTCGAGTCTTTTTCACATTGTCTGCTGTTTAGCGTCGCCTACGAGGGTGATATTTTGTGATTTAGTTCTTCAAACTCACAAAATAGCTTCTATAAATACAATGTTGCAACAGCAACGTTGCAGAGAGAATTGAAATTTGGAAGAGTAGTGTTTAATTCAATAAATACTGTTTTGCATCTGGTCCCGGGCAACGCCGGGTACTCCAGCTAGTTTAAAATAAAAATTAAGCTAGCGCTATTTTACACATATTGCGAATATTTTATATTTACTGCTTATTCTAAATATTTTGTTAATCTTGAATAAAACGTTAGGTCGTCCAACGAATCATTCTGAATTCGAATTAGTCTTTAAATATAATTATTTTGAAAAGGATGTAAAATACCTGAAACGTATGATGCGATGAATCTTTATGCATATCACGATAGGCTATTGTAACAAATAAGAGCCCTATTAGATTGTTGCGTGCATGGCGGACATGGCGGTTACTAACAATAAGACAGAAGATAAATAACGGATCCTCCCTGATATTGCGCTTTAAAAAGAATACATCTGTTTATGGCTTTAAATGTCTCGGTAAGATTTCAAAAAAAATTGTTAGAGCCTCGTCCTTTAAAGTAACGATTCCGACATTCTAACTTAAATTTCTGAAATAGTAGTACTGCCAAACGTTACAAGCCGTCCTCACGCCCTTTCCACACCAATTCCAGCCCCCTTCCACGCCCATTCCAGCCCCCTTCCACGCCCATTCCAACCCCCTTTCCACACCCCACCACATTCGACCCTTGCTCTCCTCCCTAGACCTTCCCCTCTGATCCTTGCTTCTTCCCCTGCACCCTGAGGCGCCCGATACGGCCGTGAAACCTGGAGCTAATGGATGCCTTGCAATCCTCTGGCCTCGCCAACTCTCCCCCTCCCCGAACTCCATACTCCTTGCCGTGGCCCGTTTTTCCGAGGGTTTATATCGTCCCGGCCATTTTTCACACCAAGGGGGACCAGATGCCTTATCACTAACTCGAGATTCTCCCCAGAATCTTATATCTTTCGCCCTCAAATGGAGTATCTGGCCATGTTTTTTACCACCGATGTGAGGCAACGCATTTTTTGACATCTTTGGATTTTGCCGAGAAAGACGATGCTTAAAATTACAAGTTCATCCTCGTTTAGTAACTTTTCGCCGCGAGGCCGATTATAGGAGAAACGAGCAGTGTCTGCAGCCCGAGGCGTGTCACAGACTGCTCCCATGGTGCATCTCTGCGGATATCGAATGGAGCATCTTTCCGTGTGCGGTACGGTATTGTGCTCCCGAGATATTACTTGGATAGTAACGCTTGACGTTTATGAAATACGAAACATATTACACTAAAATCCCGATTATACGAGTCTCGGTTATCCGAAGTTACGTATTACAATTGCGGCGATTTGGATAAAATGTACATAGCTAAGTGAGGAACAGTATTCTGTTTGCACTTTTATTTATTTTAACACAGGTAGTTATGTATCGTAACCGGTAAATTCGTCTAAAGACAATTCGTCTAACGGAAAATTCGTCTAAACCAAATTCATCTAAACACAATTCGTCTAACGGAAAATTCGTCTAAGGAAAATTCATCTAACCAGCAATTCGTCTAACGGAAAATTCATCTAAAGAATTTCTGTCGCATTTCTTGTACATATCGCACCTTTGCTTCGAAAGTAGCACAACTCGAAAACGTAAATTTTAAAATGAATAAAAATTCTTCGAACACAGATTTTTAAATTAAAGTAATTAATTAAAAATAATAAATAATTAAAATAAAATTAATTAATTAATAAATCTACTATAATATATTTTGAAGGGTTTGTTTGTGTGTTTGCGTGTTTCTCCTCCTAAACGATAAAAGCTAGAATAACCAAATTTTGTATGATTCTTCTTTACATCCTAACTTATTGTTAGTGAATTGTCAAGGTTTGGTCAACCGGGATTAATCAGTGCTGCCAATATAGGGGATTAACATTTTTCCATAAGATAACACGTATGAATCCATTTCTTGACGTGCAAGGTTTTCTTCCTTCAAGCATCAAATAAATATAGACCGATTTTTACTTTCTCCATACGTAGTAATGGGAAAGTATTGTGATAATGAAAAAAATCGACTTCGATATTTCAACGGAAATACATGTTTTGAGGTCCCTAGAACACGTTTAGACTATTTTCGGAATGATGTCTGTGTGTGTGTGTGTGTGTGCTACTTTCGAAGCAAAGGTGCGATATGTACAAGAAATGCGACAGAAATTCTTTAGATGAATTTTCCGTTAGACGAATTGTTGGTTAGATGAATTTTCCTTAGACGAATTTTCCGTTAGACGAATTGTGTTTAGATTAATTTGGTTTAGACGAATTTTCCTTTAGACGAATTGTCTTTAGACGAATTTTCCAAAACTCGTTATGTATTGTTATATAAAACATATAGGTGAACATATTGAACGTTGGCATCTGGAAAATATGACGAACTTCGTTGATGATGAATCGCGCAAACTTCGTCACGTATTTTTCCAATATGGACAACGTTTTTGTTTATCCAAGGTCGGTGCGGTGCCATCGACCTCGGATAATCGGGACTCTACCGTATTAGGTTTTTAATTATGCTGCCGGGCAGCACATAAAGGATAACTTGTCAAAAATAACCTAATCTGAAATTCCACATTCAGATTATTTAACGCAAAAGGTATAAACAACCATTTAATTTCATTTTCCTTGCAAATTTCTCTTTACCGGTGGCAAATCCGTTCAAGAGTTGTCTCAAATTGAAATTGCATACCACCCTCCTTTGTTATCGAGAGAATCGATTGCATGGCCTTTCGTTATAGCAGTGGTTCCGAAAACCTTTCAAGACTTTCAATGATAAACGGAATTTCGTGGATCTCAGCCTTGAAACAAGGTTCTTATATTGTAACATATGAGCAAAAGAATATTTGATCACATATATTCGTTGGTACAACACCATAGTCGATTAACCGGAAAAAAGATTATTGCCCTAATTACCTAAAAAGCCATCCAAGTCGTCGATTTATTTACCGGGCAAAGTTTATAATGTCACTTCTAAAAATCGATTGGGGAACCCCAGTGTGCACACTGTTTGGAAAAGACTTCTCTATAGGACGACTAATATTCTCATAGAACACGTTACACATTCGATATAGAGCAAATCGCAATTTATTGTTTAAATACAAAGATACATTTTTCAATTTGCAGATGCTTCCGTTTTGACTGCGCAAAACAGCGAAGGGAAAAATCATTTTGCGCATTACTTAATCAGTTTTAAATTACGGCAACAGACGCTAAATTCACATGGGATTAAAGTTCCCAAAGAAAATGCTTTAAGCTTTGCTCGAGATAAAAATCCGAGGATCCTATGTAGAATTGCATTTGTAGGTTACTGAGAAAGGACCATTAGCCGTTAAGGTGCAACTCGGCTTCCGGAAATCATAACAAATCCCTCATTCGTTATGTTATTATTTTTCACCGTTCGCAGAAAATGACGTATTAAATACAAAATAGGTCAAGCTGTAGTGCTTAGAATCCAAATTAGCATAGTCAATATTCATTTTAATGGCATTTAAACGAAATTATAAACTACTGTTACTGCACGTAAATTGCGGGTGTGAGCATTTGAATAAAATCTTAAATTACAAATAAGACACGTCCTATATATCCTATATATCGTTAAACTCCCTACTGCGTGATTATCGTCATTGTCGAAGATAAATTACACCATCTAATATTGCCTACATTAATCTTTTTTAGATTAAGAATTTTTAAGGTATGCCAGTAATATAAGATTTTTATCATTTTTTTGCTGGGAGTCTTTTGACTGACAATCCCATGGTTTTTCAGAATTCACACGAAGAAATCACATTGTGTTGAATTTCGGAGAATTATGCAAACCTATGCCATCAACATCGTTGATACAGACATACTTGTGTATAGAGAAATCAATTCGCGCGAATCTCAGTTCGAGGAGGTCACTCAACAGTTCCTGACCTAGCCAATGATAGCGGAGGAAGCGACTCTTTTATTAAGGTCAGTCAATTAAATTGCATACATGGACAGCGGCCATTTCATTGGATTTCTTAGATGAAATATGAGCGAATTGGAAATATCTTAATGCGGTATCATGACATTGCTAAAGCAGGGCAATAAAATGAAATCAACAGGGCCGGACGCCGTACCTCCGTTCATTATAAACTCATTATCGGACGAAATAGCTGCCCATTTAAAGATCGTGCTCACTAAATCGCTAAATGAGGGTGTAGTTCCTTTAATATAGAAAGCAGCCAACGTTACACCTGTACGAAAAACGGGAAGCAAATTAAAAGTGAAAAGATATCTCCCTAAATCATTCACATAAATGTTATATATGGTTTTTGAGCACATTACTAGTAGTTCATTAATGCGAAGGAAAAAGTGTTCTTAAACGAAACCATTATGGTTTCCGGAGAGGCAGGACATGCGAGACTCAGAATCTCTACTCACACATGACATGGTGAAAGCAGCGGAGGACGAAGTAAGAGGTGGATATTAGGAAAGCCATCGATAACGCTTTCCACGCGAAAATATTACAAAAATCAAATCTCACTCAACTGAAGAGAGAATCGTAAACTGGATTGATTCGTTCCTTTTCGTTAGAACCCAGAGAATAGTTATCGGTAGAGTTGCATCAGAAGTGCCGCAAGGAAGCGGAATTGGACCAGTTTTTTTATACAAATGATTTATTGTGATTTGGCAGATAATATGAAGAGGAAGGTCTAACTCTTCGCGGATAACACCATTGCTTATAGAGAAATCAACTCAGGAAACGACGAGATGATATTGCAAGTGGACCTACAGACTATTATGAAGTGGTGTAAGGATTGGCAACTCCATTTGAATATAGAGAATTTGACGCAATTAACTTCACGCGTCCCCAGAATTTCATACCAATACGAAATACCTGTGTTAAAATTAAAATACGACAGCAATTACAAATACTAGACAGTTACATTTAGTAGTGAAATGTAGGGAACCGTTATAGCATCGGCAAAATAGATCCAAAGGGTTTCTTCCAGAACCATTCCTCGGAATGTGAAGGAAATAGAATACTTTTCCCTAATACGAACCGTTGCGGAATACTGTTGCGCCGTCTGGGAACCTTTCGAGGAGATCCTAACAAGAAAGATTAAAATGGTCCAACGAAGCTATCCAAAAAGTTTAATAGCTCCGAATTGCCTTTGAGTTATACCTATAGTCGCTAGAACCGATAAATACTGCAGGACATCTTTCTCAGACGCGATAGCAAGAGTTTTTGTTTGGTGCAGTAACATCCCCTGCCAAACGCTACTGGAGGAGGTAAATGTGTCAGGCTATAGCGGTCTTGCTCCTTTCGCTTAAAGATTAAAATGTTTACTTTAAATTCAACTTGTAAAAACTGTAAAATTTTAATTTTTAGGATATTTATTAATATATAGAATCTTTTCTATATTATTTGAAAGATTTTACTGTTGCCCACGGAAATTATTTCTCTCTAAACTGCTAAAATAAACATTCGACGCTAATAAAGTAAAGTATTAGAGAAAAAACAGCCGTTAGCTATCGACTTTCGATCGATTCCCGAGACGCTCTCCCGTGAGGAGAACTAACGCTTTCTTTAAAACTCAGATTACTTGGCTGTAATCAGCGTTTTTACACTGGCATTCCTTTCCTTCGGTAATGGTCAGCCACATTTAGCGCCTTTCTTCTTGCAACAAAACTAAAGCGATTAAAGTCAATGAATGGTCCGAATTGCTACACCTCTCTTTTTCTCCCCCTCTCTCTCTCTTTCTCTTCCTTCTTTTTCACCCTTTCCTCAAACCTCTTTCTCTCTCATTTATTTTCCACCTCAAGTCCTCCAGAGTTCCTTAAGCTCGCGTCCACTATCCAGGTAAGGAACTGGGTTAATTGCACATTAGTCATCTGTAGTGTTAAGCGTTCCGGGACACAGCGGTTAACGACTTGTTACTTACGTGACCTGATCTTGTGCTTCAGATGGTGCGGTAGTGCGGGTGCGGATGGCTGGCTCGGGATTTTAAGACCAGGTTTGTGCGTTCTGGACACGCACGATCAGCAGTCATTTTAAATATTCTGAAAACCGTTAAAATCGACTGGTGATTAATCAATTTACTTACTCCATGAAACATATAAAAATTAATTGACGGTTAAATACACAGCAAAAGAACTCTTGTGACAATAAACACCCGTGTCTTCGCCTTTAAAATGGAAAAAGTGGAACAAAGAAATAATGTCTACATTTTATTGTTCCTTCAAATTCATACTCCTTCATTAATTTTTCGCTCGATAAGAAAATGAGAATCCCAAGTTAATGATATTTTTCAGGCATACGAAGTTATATACATTATTCGAGACATTCGACATTTCGAAAGAAAGAGGGAGATATTTCTCTAAATGCAACGTGTATTAAATGCATTCGATGACTGCATCTCAAAAGATATCAGCTTCAATGAATTTTATAGTCAAAGTTTTAGGTATTTATTATTTTATGAGTGGGCGTTGAGCGAATGACTCCCATTATATAATTATGGGATTAGCGCAGACTAATTTGTGGATATATATATATATATCTCTCTTGTGCTGACGAAGGGATCATCCCGAAAGCTCTAACCTCTACAAATGTGTCTCTCCAACACCCCAGCGGCTCTACTTCCGGTAAGTGTTCACTGGGTTTCCTTCAACACCTAGTTGCCCAAAATATCCTTACTTACCTTTCCTCTTCCTTAGTATTTATATATATATATATATATATATAAATAAATACTTAAGGAAAAGGAAAGGTAATAATAAAGGTAGCAACAAGGTGTTGGATGAAGCCCAGTGGACACTTACCTAGAATGAAGAGCCGCTGGGGGTGCTGAGGACACACGAAAAACACAAAAGAACAAAAACTACACAAAAATGGAGCTTTCGGGCTGATGCCCTTCTTCAGCTTTACGAATCTGGCTGCTCTGCGTTGGATTCTTTCTAACTCAAGTATTTGTCCCTTTTCGTACGGATCCCATATGCTGGAAGCGTATTCGACCTGAGATCTGACTAATGATAAATAACACGTTTCTCGTACCTGTTCTGTGCTACTTCTTACTATTCTGCCTACGAAACCCAATTTCTTATTAGCTGCGCCTACGATCCTTCGAATATGCATATTCCATGATAGATCACGACAAAAGGTGACTCCTAAATATTTAACATACTCTGCAGATTGGATATTCAATCTATCAATACTGTACTCCGAGTCTAATTCATTGTTCTTACTCTTCCAGAAACTCAATAGGGAACATTTGCTGTGATTAACTTCGATTTTCCAATCTTGACACCATGCTGAAAGGGCGTTTAAATCTTCCTGGAGCGATTTTTGGTCATCCTGACTCGTTATCTCCTTATATAAAACGGTGTCATCTGCGAAAGGTGGTGGGGGGCGGGGGTAGAGTACCGGCACCTATTTTTTTTACAATAACAGCACCGTATATATGTGTGTGTGTGTGAGTATATATATAATTTTGTCACCACCCTTACAGAGTTAAAAATATTTCCGCAAATATGTAAGATGACGAGGAGCCTATGCACTAAAATGGTAGTGAGCGGAAGTCGGGGTCTTATGTTAGTGAAACTCTCGTTTTGTAAAAACAAATAAAGATAATTAAAAACAGAATGGTGGAGGAAATTCTTAAAACATTGTTTTACATTTACATGAATACCGCGCAAGCCTCCAGAAGCGTTTGGCAGTGGGTGTTACAGCACCACTTTGAGGAGATATGGAAAAATCCTGATGAAATACTTATAAAAATCTTTAGCAAAATTTTTGGTGTGATTCGGTTGGCAGCTAGTTGAGTTAGGGAGACCACAAAATACCAATCACGCGCACACACATACAATCAAAGAAATCATCGAGAATATAGTGAAAACACTTTAAGAGGACGTCGGACATATTGGAATTCATTAACAACTACAATTATTTCTCCAATATTACTTATGGAGAAAGTAAAACTGCTCGTTTTATAAACTTAAAACGTTCGAAACTCGTTTTGTTTAGCGTATTTCATCAAATTTGCTCTGCAAACGCGAAGCGTATGCAATTCATTGGCGTTCAAGAGGTAATTGCTCGTGAATTTTTGACTAAACAACGAGGTTCACGTCCATACTATTAATCTCTTCTCAATCGATCCGACGCACGCAAGCTTCCAGGCATAGGAGACGGGCAATATTCCCCTCCTTTTCCCAACCACCCCTTCTCCCTAGTATAGGTACCTTCCCTATCTAGTCACCTATCCCTTCTCCTGCTTATAGGCTTCTTCCTTCTTTATCCATCTACCAGTTGTAAGCCCCCTCCCTATCTACTGACCTATCCATTCTCCTACGTGTAGGCCTCTTCCCTCTCTACCAACCTATCCCTGCTTTCACGTGTAGTCACCCTGCTCTCCATTCTACCTATCAAATGTGCACCCCTCCCCCGGTGGTATTCCTCCCCCTTCCTCCCTTTACCTCATTCCACCCTCTACGAAAGGCCGACTCCTCAAGTGGGGATCTGTTTAATCTTTTTCAATGGGATTACCGCCTATTCCGCGCCTTTAGAATCCTCACTTGGGCCGACCGTGCGAGACCCTTTGGACTCAAATTGGAGCTTATGGGCGTCGATCCGAACGGAGATTATTCCAATTATCCGCTGTGATTGGTGGGGCCCAAAGCAAAAGAGAATACGTCGCCCAACGGCGCGACGGGGCCTTCCCCCAGAGGTTTTCGCCCGGAGCGCGAAAGAGCTTGAGGATGGACGCGAGACTACGTGAGCTTGGTGTACGGAGCGGGAGTGATTTGCACGAAGCAGGGAACTTTCCTTTCTCCGCCATTGCCTCGCTACGATTGATTGGGATGGGTTTTTACTTTTCCTTTCACGGATTGTTTGAGAAATATAAGATTGTCGAGCACACAAAAACATATTTAGGCGCACGCAGTAAAATATAGATATGTCGTTTACCTCTTCTAGTTTTCCCGAATGTAGCTCCTTAAAAAAACGTTTAAAATTTAATAAAATGGTCTGTTCGCAAAGTTTTAAGTCGGTTTGCAGATATTGTGTACAGTTCTTTAACTTCCAAAAATATTTTTTTAAAATAGTGACGTATTCGTGAAACCTTTGCGTCTCAACCGATATGGGGAGGCAATGAATCATTAATGGGAACCCATTGAAAGTTTTTCTAGTTGGTGACCATATTGGCCAAGGGGCATTTTGAAAATCTGATACGTCGCTACTTATAACAAAACCTCTCTATATACAATGTATAAAAGCACTCGAAGCTTGTAGTATAAAATGACTTTTGATTTAATGATGTATGTACATGCAAAAATATGCCACTGATGAACCAGAAAATATGTTATGCAACCTCAAAATTTACATCTAATTCCTTACGCTGGTATAATGTATCTCTTAAATTTAAAACTGTTCAAGATAAATTTTACATAAGTTTTTAAAAGTCTAGTTCTAAGAATTCCGTACTCAACTACATTCTTTTTCGTGTATTTTATAAGTCGAAAGAATATTAAAATTATTAAACTTGAAAGTAAAAGAAAATTAAATTACATTAACAAAGGCAAACAAAATTTACCTTTTGCGAAATGCAGAACCCAGGTGACTAAAAACAAATAATTTATTCTAAATGTAACATAACTGAGCTTAAGAAACAAAAAATAAACATTTAAAACAAAAACATATATTTATATATATATATATATATATATATCCTCCCCAGTGTGTCACTTCAAACAGTACGTCTCTCCGTCACTGAAGAAGGGCGTCAGCCCGAAAGCTCCATATTTTTGTTGTTTTTGTGTTTTTCTTGTGTCCTCAGCACTCCCAGCGGCTCTCCAATCTAGGTAAGTGTCCACTGGGCTTCCTCCAATACCTTGTTGCCAACTTTATTATTACCATTCCATTTCTTTAAGCTTATATATATATATATATATATATATATATATATATATATATATATATATATATATATATATATTTAAATCAAATATTCCAGTCTTCCTAAAAAGGAGACTGTATGACCAATGTGTTCTGCCTGTTCTGACATATGGTTGTGAAACATGGACCATGAATGCCAGGATGATACAACGCCTGCAAACAACACAGAGGAGCATGGAGAGATGCATGTTAGGGATCACCCGAAGAGACCGCAAGAGGAACGACTGGGTAAGAAAGAAGACGGGAGTCTGTGACGTGATTAAAAGAGCGAAGGTGCTAAAATGGCAGTGGGCGGGCCACACTGCTAGAAGAAATGACCAGCGTTGGACGTCCAGTGTCATCGAATGGATCCCAAGAAACATCAAGAGACCGAAAAGAAGACCGAAAGACAGGTGGGACAGAGAGCTTGTTAAGTTCTTGGGGCAAACTTGGAGGAGGGAGGCAGTTGACAGGGAAAACTGGAAGAGTCTGGGGGAGGCCTTCGTCCGTCAGTGGACTGAAAAAGGCTGATGATGATGATGATGATGATGATATATATATATATATATATATATATATATATATATATATAGGGAAACTAGGTGTTGAAGGAAACCCAGTGAGCACTTACCGGAAGGAGAGCCGCTGGGGTGTTGGAGAGACATATTTGTAGAAGTTATTGGAGCTTTCGGGATGAAACACAACTATTGTGTCTCTCTTGTACTGACCAAGGGATCATCCCGAAAGCTCCAATAACTTCTACAAATGTGTCTCTCCAACACCCCAGCGGCTCTCCTTCCGGTAAGTGCTCACTGGGTTTCCTTTAACACCTAGTTTCCCTAAATATCCTCATTTACCTTTCCTCTTCCGTAAGTATACATATATATATATATATATATATATATATATATATATATATATATATATATATATATATATATATAGACATTTTATAACAAAACTGCGAATATTAACTAAACAAATCATGAATAATAATACTTAACATTAATTTAAATGTTCTGATTCACGTTTTATTTATGACGATCATTTGCTGATGGACACAACAAATACATAACTTGTTTACAGTTGTTGTCATGAAGACTTTTTTGGCGAAAAAAAGGATTGTATATTCCACCCCCTTCTCTAATAATATTTGTAAGATACCAATTAAAAAATTTATTCGGATAGAGGATATCATTTGTCGCAAAGAAGTTCCCGAGAGTACATAATTAATATATATATATATATTTTCAGAGATAAAAATTCGGGGAAGCCCACAACTTGTTTAGCTTGCAAATCCCGTTAACAAAAAAATACCGCCTGGGCACCAGCTCAGGTATTTTGGAATAAAAAATACCTCTGTGTCATTTGTATCGGAAAGACAAAGAAAATTGCACAAAAATTAGATCCATTTAGTGGATACGTACTGTGAGCGCTTGCACGATTTATTCACGGCGATGGACTGACCGAAGGACACTACGGAAATGGAAGATATGTTGAATAATATCGAATTCGTCGTTCCTCGAAGTATCGTAACATGCACGTCCACCTTTTGGAATATCTCGGTCCTGTTGTGCAATTTACCGCCATTGAAAGTCATTTTCACCTCTTATGTGTGTTTCAATTTAAAAAATGTAACCTGCAACCCCTCCCCTTCACAGTTTTAAATTATAAATTATTAGGTGTGAATTAAAATATACGGTTTTAGAAAGGAGAATAACTGTATCTTCTACAGAACCAATTTCATTTGCTGAAATTCAGTAGCAGTGGCGGAATTACGTCTTTTGGGGTTCCTGGAACTAAAAATTAAAGGCGAAGACATACGCGGAATAGCTTTTTCCCATCGTCAGCTTCTCATATTTCCTACCTATCTTTATAATTAAAAAAAAACATCGGGTAAAAATGACCAACAACGCATTCATTTGATATTCACAAATTATTCTTTGATTAAGTGTGAGATTAATGTGGATGTAGGCTATGTGGTCCTCGAGCTGAAGAGTTCGGGTAATACTGATTTAAATCGTAACAGAAGCACTTGGGTGAGTTAATAATGCAATGTAATGTCTGAGTGGAATTACATACAAGCTGAAAACTATGTTTTTTCATAAAACTTTAAGTATCGCATTTACGGATATAAAATCTTTTAACAAGAGTGAAATGATGGAAATTAACTTATATGCGTGTGCGCATAATACTGATCACAAATGTGAAGATTGAGAAGGAGAAAAATTCTGAACTTTGACTGGGCACCTACCCGGCAAGTGGGTAGACCCGGGTTCGTCACCCGGTCAAGTTCAGAATTTTTCTACTTCTCAATCTTCAAAAAATCTTTTCTTGACGTAATTTTAATTTAGTTTACGCCGAACCTTTCATCTGTTTTATCTATTATATCCAATGTGATATAACTTATAATACGTGTTGCTGTGTTTTATATTAGGAGTTTGAAATCAATTTGTGGATGCGAAATAAAAAAGAAGGAAGAGTGAAAAAAAGTCGTGCGTAGAAGAGAGAGAGAGAGAAAAAAAAGAGATTTCAAGCGAAACAAAGGAATGAAAAACTAAGAAGAATTCCGCTGAACATTTGCCAGCGGCGTCGAGGAAAAAGTTGAAAGAAGAAATTTACAGTAAAAGAGGGAAAGTTGGATGATTACTCGCAAACACTTTGTATCGCTCAAGGGCTGAAAGATTTGCTAAGCGCCTAAAGATAAACGGTGAAAGTAAAGTTTCGGAAGAATTTCCAAGAGGAAACGATAACACCTAACATCCATTTTTATCAAGTGCAAAGATAAAAAACTTAATAATTTATTTATGTATGCATACTTATAAAAAACAGCTTCATTCGCTTTCAGACTGTTTTGACTCGGTATTTATGGCTCACTAACATAGGACTAGGTGTTTTTCTATTTCTTCTGATTTGTACATAATCGAATTCCAAAGACACGTAAGTGCGATTTAAAAAAAGAACTCACCGAATTCCGCGGCCTTACTTCGCCCCAGACAGGTAAAACAACAACTATAAAACTCCTTCCGAGAATTAAAACCTCATTAATTTATGGCTCACGTAATTAGTACGGTCGTGTCACGCCACTCCGCAGCCTATAACAAAGGAAAGGCGGGGCGAGGGGGAGGGAGGGGTAGGAGAAGGGGCGAAGGGAAATTGGAGGAGGGAAGGGGGAGAAGAGAAGGGGGAAGGGGAGTGGGGAGAGGAGAAGGGAGGAGGGGGAGAAAGGGGAGGGAGGAGAAAGGGGAGGGGTATAAGGGTGGGGGCGAAGAGAACGGGGGCCGGAGAGGGACGGGTTGATATCAGCGCAGACCTTGCGAGATTTAAGAGGTAAAACAAACTTACCATTCAAGACTGTTGTAGGAGAGTCGTGGAGGGGAGAGGGTGGGAATTTTGGAAGGGGCCAAGTGGGAGGAAGAGGGCCAAGGGAATTGGGGGAAAGAGAAGGAGCGGAAGTGTCGGAAAGGACTTTCACAGCGCCTAGATCGAGCGCCACCGCCTTGCAGGCCTTTCCTCCATCCTTCCCTCCCTCCCTCCTTCCCTCCCTCCCTCCTTCCCTCCCTCCCTCCTTCCCTCCCTCCCTCCTTCCCTCCCTCCCTCTTTCCCTTCCCTCCCTCCTTCCCTCCCTCCTTCATATTTCGAAAAGAATCTCACTTATATCTCATACGAAGTGAAGAGAGCCGTTATTGAGGAAGTAGAGGAGGAAGTGCATTTTCCTCCCTCTTTATCTGTTCACCCTCTTCGCCACGACATGATCGTAAATAAGATTTTAGAGCCATGGCCGACGGCTCCTTTAAAGACTTTCTCTCCCACTAATCAGTCCCTGCCACCAGCGCCCCTGGCGTAAGACACCATAACTAGTCAAAACTCTGCCTCTGCAGCCGCCCCTTCCAACGGGCCAATTTTCTCCGAGTAAGCGGAGCTCTGGGGAGGAGGGAGTGAGGGAGGGAGAGGAGAGAATGGGGGAGGAGGGGGAGAGGCAGAGGGGCGTAGAAGTGGGGAAGAGAGGAAGAAGAATGTGAGGATACGGAAAGATGAAGCAAGTATGCTAAATGATGGAGAGGAGGAGCATCTTCTATGGGGCGAAAGAAAGATTGTGAGAAGAAAAACCATCGAATAGAACGAGAAGCCATTTTTCTGACCTTCTCCTTAGAGTGGAATAAAAATTGATCGAGGTTTCCTCTTATGTATATGTCCTGCCCTTGTGTGCGTAACTCATACCGTGTGAACGCATTTACGAGTGTCCTCGGCGTGTGCCATTTCGAAGCGTGGTGGCGAGGCACTAGTGACATACGAGCGCGGCTTGATTAATCTAATCCATTTTAAAGCTTAGCGAATTGTATAACGTCTATTAAATACCTAGATGTGGAAGAGAAGAGATATTCATTCGTCACAATTTGACTATGTTGCTTGACTTTCTTTTACGCTTGTGAGACCAATTGTTGAATTACGTTGGCCCTAAATGTAGGGCAAGTTGGGAAAGTAATGCGATATCATATATGTATATTATAAGGCGATTTTTTAATAAAATAATCTAAGGTTCAAATTTTAAGGTTACCAAATTATTTCCACTTGTAGCTTTAATACGGAGTAATTTATTCTGAAATTTTGGTTTATCTAGGTTGAGCTGTTTCAGAAATATCGCCTGCACGGTCGGACGGACAGACAGACAAAGTGAATACATAAGCTGATTTTCCTAAAACAAAATCGCTAAAAACTAGTAGACGATACGGTTCACTACACATATAAAAGCATTGAGCTCGTTGCAATGGTAGTTAAGTATTCCCTTTTGTTCCGATAAAAACGGATAGTGTACGCTAAATCTACTGGGATTATGAGTTTCGTATTAAAAAATAAGAAATTACAACTTCTAAACTTTCCGATAGTTTGTCCCGAGTTCGAATCTTGATGGAAAATAATTTCAAAAAACAATTATAAAAACCTCGTCACCGATTTACGTGCTTTTCTTATGGGGCAACAATAGGGTAAAATTAGCCCTTGAAAATTGGAAATTTATCAATTCCGGATTGCACCATGTAGCTTTCATATGTAGTAACTTATCCTGATATTTTGTTTCTCAGAGGTTGAACCGTTACACAGATATCGCCTGCAGAGTCGGACGGACAGACAGAAAAAGTAAATACATAAGCTGATTTTTGTATAAAAAATAGCTAAAAATAACTGAAAATGGCAATTTATTATACATTTTCGTGTAATTTTCATCAAAAACGGAAATATTGTTGTGTGCACACCATAAATGAATGAAGGTTAAAGAATACCTCCTTGCACGAAATGCTCGTTCAAAGTACATTTCCGAGGTTCTGTGAAACTGTTGTAAAATGCATAATCTCTCTGACACTACAAATTTCGTGAAAAAGAAGAAGAAGAGCCAGCCAAAAGAGTGACCGCAGCCTTACAATGCCATCCAATGCTCGCGGACGATCTTTACAGAGTCAGGAAATCGTCGCAGACAAAATCGTGCAATCCGCGCCCAAAATGTCATTCGCAAAAATCCGTTTCCGGCTGTCATGTTTATCCGAACGAAAAAATTTTCGAGCACATTCGCAAAGCCGCCTTTTCCCGTCGAAAGTTGAACTCGATGACGTCCCGGACGAAACAATCTGTCAGTACATCTCCCGCAAAAAAACAACCTCTTCTTTTCAGCGTTCTTGCAGACCTTTTACAATTCTTTCATCCGGCCAATCGCCTTTACTCTCTCTCTTCGCCCGCTCCTGCCACCCCCAATACCTTCTCTTTTTTATCTCTCGCCACCCGGCAGCAGCAGCAGCACACACTATAGTAGACGTTCCTCCTCATCTTCGCTTAATCCCTTATTCGAAACCGCAACCCCTCTTTCCAGTCCCGTTTCGCCCCTCTCTGGCCCTCTCGGCCCCTCTGGGTTCCTCCCGCCGCCACGAAAAACCTCAGAACATCCACTCCTATCTCTTCATTAAGGCAGCACCCCCCTTCGGACCGCCCTCCTATTTCCCCGCTCCTTTTCGTAGCCCTTCTCCCTATCCGGGCGGGAGCGCTGTGTCCGGAATCCTAGATAGCCGCACCCAATTCCCGCTCGCCCCAATTTTTCTCTCCCTCTCCCCTCCCCTCTTAAAAACGTCCCTCGTAGCACGGCGGAAGAAAAAATGCACTTGTTCCCTTTTCGTTGCTGTATCCTATGTAATGAAGAAAAAACCAGGGATTAGATCAAACCGCGGCGGCGGAGGTCGGCGTCGTGTGTGTGTGTGTAGAGACCAATTCTGCCTGGGTCTTGGAGAATTTATTCTTCTCCAATAAAACCACCGCCTCCTCCCATTTTTCCTTTCCCTCGTATTTTCACCCTCTCTTCCCCATTTCCCTCCTCTCTCTCTCTCTCTCTCTCTCTCTCTCTCTCTCTCTCTCTCTCTCTCTCTCTCTCTCTCTCTCTCTCTCTCTCTCTCTCTCTCTCTCTCCACCCCCATATTTATTCTCCACATCCTATTTACCCTCCGACTCCCTCCCAACCCACCATCCTTCCACGCGTATTTCTCGAAAGCGAAATCACGGACCCCGCCGCGCTCGTTCCATTTCGGCAAATCCTGCGCACATATTCCCTCTTTCGCATTCATTTCGCCTTTCTCTCTCTCTCTCTCTCATACCTTTTCCAACCAGCCCACACTTTTTGTATTATTTCACTCCTGTCCCCCCTTCCCTGCTCCTTCCTGTCGCGCAGTCGACCTTCCACTCCTTTTTTATTTTATTTTTTATTTCAGCAAACTCGGCGGTCTCACACAACTGCTTTTAACTCTCCGATTTACTGCGGATCCAGAATAAAAACGGGCGGACGTCAGAGGGAGGAAGGGAGGGAGGAAGGGGGGGGGGGGGCTGGGAGGAAGAGGTGGAGTGGGAGAGATAGGGGATCTCGCAGGAAAAGAGGGGATGATGTGGGGGGGGTGTGGTGGAGGAGGAGTTCGGAAAGGCTCGTCAGGGGGGGTGGGGGGTTGCGAGGGAGGTCGTAGGGGTTGCTTTGGGGGGGGGGAGGGTGGGGGGGTAGAGGAAGAAATATGTTGGTTTGGAGGACTGTAGATGTTTCGAGCTGGAAGGATAACAGTCCGGTGAGCGGGGATTCGGAAAAGAAGGAAGAGGTAGGAAGTGAAAATGGAAGAGAGACGGCAGGGAGAAGGATAGATAGAGAGAGAGAGGGGGGAGGGAGATGCCAGGGAGAATGGTAGGAAGAGGGAGGGAGAGAGGGGGGGAAGGGAGATACCAGAGAGAAGGATAGGGAGATAGAAGAAGTGAGATAGGGAGAAGAGTGCTAGAGATATTATGGTATAGGAGGAGAGAGACAGAAAAGGCAACAGGGGTAGGGAGATAGGGAGAGATGGAGAGGAGGACATAGAGAGAGAGAGGGAGATAGGAGATTGGATATAAGTACATAGATGAAGACAAGAAGAGGGAGGGGGGAGAGGGAGAGAAGTAGGAGGGAATGGATTTTAGGAGGAGAGATTTTGGGGAAGAGAGATAAAGCTATACACAAGGAGGAAAATAGAGGACGAGAGATAGAGGGAGGGAGATAGAAGGAAGAAGATAGAAGTAGAGAGATATAGGAAGAGAGAGAAAGGATAGGGGGAGAGAGGGGGAGAGAGGGAGAGAAGGGGGGGGAAGGGATGTATTAGGTGTGGGAGAGGATGCGAAGACGGAAATGGAAAGTGAATGCCATGTAAAGGACGCAGCTAATGGAAAGAATCGGAATTCGTAAGACATCACGATTAGGAAGGGAGTAGCAGTGGAGATTAAAGATGAAGTGGAAGAGAAGGGGCGAATGCAAACGAGCTTACAAGGTCGGGAGCGGAAGATACGGTAGGTTGTGGGGAGGTTACGGGGAGGGAGGTGTGTTCGGGTCAGAGTGCTCAGAGTAGCCGGGGTCGCCTAAAATATTCATTTAAGTCGGCAGTTAATTACGGTTTTGATTAACGCGAGTCGAAAAAAGGTAGAAGAGGTTTTTTTTTTTTTTAGCAAGCTCTCCTTTCTCCCATTAATGAAAACTCTCCGCGTAGTTTCACTCCATAGACTTTTTTTTGCCACCTCGCGCGAAGGCATTCGTTTCACTCGTTTCCTATTGTGTATGATACCTGTGAGTCCTCTTGGCTTCCCCTGACGTTCTCTGTGTCGCTCCAGTTCTCTTCTTTGTCCTTCGCTGAACTTTAAAACTGAACGGATTCGCGAAATCAACCCCCCCCCCTCCCTCCCTCCCCCCTGAGGAGCGACGATTTTCCATTCTGGGAAGAAGAGAGTCATTTTCAAGTGTGTCATTTCAAAATTCCGCCTTTAAGAAGCGCACCCGAGCCAACTGCTCGCCTTAATTCGTGGCAAAATTCAACGAGATCCCCATCACGAGTTTTTGGTATTTGATAACCATAGCCTAATAAGTTTGCTATCAATGCAAGCGACAATGTTATTTATGAAATATTCGCCTCAAATCGAAAGAAAAATGTATGCGTCCGTGAATCACGTCGAAGTAATGACAATAAAAATACGAATTTTCATTAGTGGTAACAACATTAGTATCCAAACGTATGTGACTTTCTAAATACGATAGAAATCCAACTTCAATAATTTTCGGGAGCGTCGAGAATCTATCGATTGGCTACCGATGTCACAATGGTCCTTCTAAGCAATCGAGATCATGGATACAATCCTCCTTCTCGTTGTCCCTGTCTTGTTTCTCTCTCTCTCTCTGGAAGAGGAATTTTTCTCGTTGCTTCACCCTATTTAGTCTCATTCTGCCTATAAACTTCCTCTCTCTCTCTCTCTCTTTGTGTTTCGGCGAATTTTCCTAGACCCCTCTCTCCGTCGTCCTCGCACCCTTTGCATCCCCCTTCCACTCGCCAACGCAAATTCCTTCCCCGCCTTCTCCCGCCAAACCCATCAACATCATCTTCGCACAAATCCAAATATGTACTTCAGACTACATGCTCACAAAAGCTATGGGCAGAATTGTTTCTTTTGCTAGCGGCTTTAATGAAACCTTCCGAGTGAAAAAATTCAGGTGTTAAGGGATGGATTCCATGGAAATAGTTCACGTTGTTTTTTTTAAATTGAGCACCTTCCGCTGACGTGTATTAGAAAAATCCGGAAAATTTTACGCTTGTATAACGGAAAGGGTTCCAAAAAAATCTGATGTGGTCAACACATGACTTTCTCCGAATTTGGGGTATAGATATTTAAATTATTATGAATAGCATTATAAGGCAAAATTATTATTTCGTATCGTAAAAGAATGCAGTCGTCCTTATTGCCGTAAATTATATTTTGAATATGTTTACAGAATTCACCGCTACATGGTGGTGGCGCTGTATACAGGAAATTACGAAAATGTTAAATATCTCCGAAAAGGATGTCTTTACGAAAATTTGTTTCAAACAAAAGTTGGAAGGAATGTTATTTTCTATAACTTTGTTCCTTGTAAAGATTGTAAATAACCGTTTTAACAAACATTCGATGAAAACCGAAAAAACAGATTATTCATAAATAAAAATAACTGCTATGCAAAATTGTCTGAAATAAAAGATATAGGAAATTATATTTTCTATATTTTTGTAATGGTCAATGTATACAATAATGATGTATTATCAAAGAAATATCGCAAAAACCGAATCGGGTTTCGAATAAACCTCGACTTCCGATACACCGGTATTCTCCAAAAACTAAACAGTTCTTTGTGCTCATGCTAAAGTGTTATATATGAAATTTGGTATTAATATGACAGACACTTTTTGAGTTAGAGCGCACACAATCACATCCATCCATCCACGCACACACACACACGCACGTACGTACGCGCGCGCGCGCGCGCACACACACACACACACAGACAGACATCATTCCGAAAGTGAAATCACGAAGTCGATTTTTTTCGTGATCACAATACTTTCTCTATACTACGTACGGAGAAAGTAAAAATCGTTTTCATTGGAAGTGCAAAAATACTGAAGCTTATGAGGTGTTTCATAAGTCCGACTGAAAACGTAGTAACATGATAAACCTAGATGTCAGAATATTTTTAGCAGAATTTGACAATTCTGAAAATTCCATTTCCTATATGGAAAGATGCATCTCATAAGTAAAATAAAAATGTACACCAAGTACATAATATGGATATGCATTTTTCAATACCAATATATTTCCCTGTTAGATATGACCCTGAGTAATGTTTAATAATGATATAATCAGGTAAAAAAGGGAATTTCTGATGTTAATTGGAAAACTCAATTTTCTCCCAATAACGTAGTCGATCTCTTGATGCCCGCAGCACAGTTCTTTGTTACTGTCTATTTCAGATTTGACGAAATATTGAATAATGATAACGAAGCTCAATTACCGCACGACATATTATTAAATTGTTTGGAAATGGAAAGTGATCGTTTCCCCAACCGGATTTGCCTTTCCGGATGAAAAGTGATCATATCCCTATGAAAATATAAATCGTGCGATTCTCAAAACTACCGGATCAATTGAATTAATACGTAAGCTCCGTACGCCTCATTCAATCGACGCGCTGTGTGTCGAGTGGCAGTTTACGTTATCACCCTCTTTCCATAAATACAGTGGCGCCCAACCTTTACTAATTGGCGGGCCGCATCAGTTGTCGTGTATCCTTCTGAGGGCCGCATTGGAGTTTTAATCGGAAGTTATCTATGTATTCTGACGTGCCATTTTAGTGAAAGTAGACTCCAAATGTTGTTTTTAATGCAAACATTTCAATGTTAAAAGTTTTACTATAGAAATTTTCATGAAAATGCATGAAATTGCGTGTTAAAGTTGATTTTTTATCATGGCTTCGCGGGCCGCATAAGAACAATTCGCGGGCCGCATCTGCCCCGCGGACCATAGGTTGGGCACCACGGCACTAACGCATTAAAAATTTCGCGGTTGTAATTTTTATTGTGGCATCTCTTTTAAAGCTGAGACGTTGGAAATGAACATCAAAAAAGCTTGGCGATGAATAATTTATAACTTTATTTTACATAATATTCAAAGTTAGGCTGAACTTCTTTATGGCTCCTACAAAAATGATTATTTTGGATTCGTATTTAAATTTTTAATGTAATTTATCTTTTCTCTGTAAAATGCTTTATTCTAACTTTTTCAATGCCTAAAAAGGATAATATAACGTGATTCGCCATTTTTAATGAAGACTCGCTGCTTTATAAATAAGAGGGGTGGTTAGTGTGTCTAACTCCCGATGCTAGGGGTCGCGGGTTGGAATCCTGCCGAGGGCATGGTCCTATGTGTTCTTCTTTGTTATTTTTATTACGTTCATTGTAAAAGACCGTAAAGTACGCTGTTTATGAGCTTGTGAAAAATAAATAAATAAAAAAAATTATTATTGAGGCCAATCTCTCATATTCCAGCATACGTTTCTCGGTGAACCATCGCATAAAGCAGGGTTTCCCAAACTGGGGTACGCGTATATACTCCTAGGGGTACTTTAAAGCGTAATAGCTGATCTTATGACACTGGACACTACAAATCAGCTTTTTACTTTACGTAGTATAGGGAAAGTATTGTGAACACGAAAAAAATCGACTTCGAGATTTCAACGGAAATACACGTCGAAGGTTAATATAAAAGTTATTTAAAAAAAGAATCGACATAAGAATCAGAATGGTGAATGAACTGAGAGAAGCAAATGGGATATCTTGCGTTTGGTCAGACAATTAGACGCATGGACAGTTGGGCGCCAGAAGATGATCTGTTTTACAACATGCATTTGTAAAAATATAGCATGTACCTAAAAGGTTTGCTCGTATAAATGACGCTTGCATATATTAGGCCTCCTTCAAAGTATCTCGCATCCGTTGTCCATTTGTCCGGCGCCCAATCGTCCTGCTCTCGTGTCTGTCTTAATATCATGAAAGATAATTCATATGCAATATTTAAAAAAATGATTCTATATCATTCGGTGACGTTATAAAATAGATAATTTGACACATGAATACCTCAAACATCTCTCCACTTAAAGGAGGGACGAGGCATGCGGCGAAAGTACGCAATATTATAAACAATTAAACTGATTTTATTTCAAACATTCTAATATCCATGGCTTTAATATGAAAAATTTTCACAGAAAAGCAGAAATGTATATAACTCTTGCACAGTCAAGCAGGTAAATACTTATAGCTTACCAGAAAACAATTTATTCGGTAGAATATTATGATGGAGCTCCCGAATGTCTCAATTTACAATCGGCTTCATGACATGATCAACTCTTATTGTCTTTTCCCTGCACTAAGAACACAACTCTACTCCTAAACGCTAAATATCTGTCGCGTCTTTATTTGCGGAGCTCCGGTGTTCTTTGCAGGTAAACAGCGTTCGTCGCACGACATAGACCTCAAGGCGGTACAAATATAAACCTTTTCTGACTCTCCCTATTATTTTCGTCGTCACTTTGACAGCGCAATAGAGGAACAGAAATTTAACTCGTGTTTATAGAGAGTGATTGATGGCAAGTGAGTCGAACCTCGTCGCATGGTTACCCGCGGCTAATGACGACAGTCACCGAAGAGAATCCTTGTCGCTATCCCCCCAACCCCCTCTTTCCTATCCCCCCCACCCCCTCTTACCTATCCCTCCCCCGTTCCCCGCCACTTCCTAACACTCCTATACCCTCGAGGAACGAACGAAAGCTAACACCGAATGACTGATCCTCGTAGCTTTGAAATTACCACTCTTACGCTTGGAACCAAAAAGCAAACTTCATGACTTGAGGATTGACTTAATCCCAGTTTGGTTTATTAGATCTGTCGCAGAACGTTTGCACAGAAATGATTGTGTTTCGTCTGATCCGAATTAAACGTTGATCTGCAACGTTCATATATGGGACGGCATTTGTATAGACTCCGCCGCAGTAATGTGTCTTTGCGTGTCTCGCACGGTGAAATTATTTTGGTCGCGGTATTATATTTATGCCCAACCAAAAAAGTTTTTAAATACATTTAACCCTTTCAGACCTGGTGTACGCAATCGTGTACATGACATTACGTCTTTCCATTATTCTGTGAAAAATCGTGCTAAACGATATTTCTAACACTTTCTGTGTGCACCTAATGGATTTTTATAGTCATCTAACGATTGCAAACTCGAAAATTCCTCCAAGTACAATTATTTTTACACCAAACAATTAGTTTTTCTATTGTGTCACTTAGAATTCTGTCAATGATTTCTAAGGCGATTTCTGGAGCCTTAAGTGCATCGTCTCAGATAATACAAAGGATTTTATTTTAATAATGGAATAAAATCCGAAGTAATTATTTTGAACTATTAAATAAAGTGAAAATAAAAATATAATTAACAAAATTATTTGGCTATATTGGTTATAATTATAATGAAAACGAAAATAAATCCGAAGGTGTTTATCGCAAACAATAAAAAACGCGAGCTTCAAAGTTTATTTACTAACTCCTTTTAGTGTATTCTTTTAGCAACCATAAACAAATCGTCGCCTCACTTTGTGTAATATAATATAGACTAGTGCATATAGTCCGTCAAAAATGACGGGAGTAAAGACACAATCACTCAAGTTATTTATGGGGATGAAATTGACATCAGAAACATCAATTGTCTCGCTCGAAAAGTTATATTGTTAAGCAATAGCAATACTGTTTTTGCTTATTCCATTTAAGTAATCAAATAATATACTCATATCGGGCAGAATGTAATGAATTTCCAATTTTCAATTAATATACTCATATCGGAACTAAACCATCACGGAACATACAGTTTCGTTACGAACTGAAACTAAATGGCAAGAGAAAATATATAGTTTCGTTCCGAACCGAAACTATTCTTTAGGTTCGGTTTCGTTTAACAACCCTGCTTATAACTATGATGACCATTTTTACTTTCTCCATACGTAGTATAGGGAAAGTATTGTGATCACCAAAAAAATCGACTTCGAGATTTCAACGGAAATACACGTTTTGAGGTCCCTAGAACACGTTTAGACTATTTTCGGAATGATGTCTCTCAGTATGTGTGTGTGTGTGGATGGATGCATGTATGTGATTGTGGGCGCTCTAACTCAAAAAGTACTTCTCATATTAATACTAAATTTCATATATAACACTGTAGTATGAGCAGAAAGAACATTAGTTTTTTAACAATACCGGTTAACCGAAAGTCGAGGTTTATTCGAAACCCGATTCGGTTTTTGCGATATTTCTCCATTAAAACATCATTATTGTATATACAATTCTATACAAATGTTATAGAGAATGTAATTTCCTACAACTTTCATTTGAAACAATTTTCCATAGCTGTCCTTGTTTAGGAATTATTTATAAATAATAGATTTTTTGTTTCTGTCAAATATCACCTTAAAAACATCATTATTGGTAATGTTCGTGAGGATCAAAGTTGTAGAGAATAATATTTCTTCCAAGTTTTGTTTGAAACAGATTTTTGTAGAACCATCCATTTCGGAGATATTTTGCTTATTCGTAAATTTCCAGTATAGAGTGCCACCACCATGTAGCGGTGAATTAAGTAAAAATATTCAAAATATACCTAATTTACGGCAATAAGGACGACTGTATTCTTTTAAGAGACGAAATAATAATTTTGCCTTATAATGCTATTCATAATAATTTAAATATCTATACCCCAAATATGGAGAAAGTCATGTGTTAGCTACATCAGATTTTTTCTGGAGGGGAATAAAGGACACTCATTGAAAAACATACTCCCACTTTCCAGGTACTCTGCCGTACAGTCCGGCTTTCACCTAATTCACCTAAAAAAATAAAGGACAAAAACGTGTTTATGAATTTTTTAAAAATCTAAAAGACAAAGCCCTAAAAGGACTGTCCTTTAAAATAAAGAATGAATGGTCACCATACTTGTAACTAATTAAAATATTTTTATGTATAAAATTTTGCACACCAATCTCTTCGATTGATGGCGTAAAGGGCCGTCGATGTGACTGGAAGGGATATAGAATTTTTATTTACATTATAATCTCGCACATATTATGTTTTGAAATAATTTGTTTTAAAACGTCAATATTGGAATATTGATAGAAAAAATTGACAACCGCAGTCAATAGGAACATCATAGCACTTACAATAGATTAATTAATAAATGAAGACGAAAAATTTTGGTACTTAGTAAAGATGTAATTTTCATATTTCACCATTGTGATTTCAACATAAAGGGACTGGATGCAGTTAATTTTACTAATATAAGGGAAATGAATTTAATTTCGTTCATTTTCTTTGTAATTGTGTAAAATTTAAGCAATTTGACCGCTAAAGAAAAAAAATCATATAATAATTCTAATAACCTCACAAATTTAACACACTACGAAGAACAATACAGTTTTTATCATCGTGATATATTTTTGTCGAAAATCAATTTAATATAACTGCGAATTAAGCTTGACATCCGTATCAATGGTGCGATTTCACCGGACCCCGCGCTTACAGGGGCCCTGCACTCTCTAAAACATATTTGTTGTGCTTTTAAAGCACACACATGTGAAAAGGAGGAAACAATATCAAGTAAGAGAGGTTGCTTTATTAATTTGAATTTAATTCTTTGTTGCGTAATAGGCTCTGCATCGGGCGAGGAATCTCTCTCCAGTCGTATAATAATAACATTTAAATTCATTGACGCCAAAGGAAGGGCTGCTGCTTCTCGGCAACCAATGAAAACGCTCTGTGCGGCCCTTCAGCAGACATTAGCGTAATCTATAAAGTAGACTGCGTAAATACGTAGATAATTTCCTCATTTTTGCAAGTTATAATTAAAAAATTCTATCTCAATGTCATTATCAATGCTCTTATGCCCTGAAATTGACTTTTACTTGAAAGTATCAGCTGTAGAGTCAGCTGTACACTTCTCAGGTATTACTTTTGCAGTATTTTTTATTAATATTATTTTCAGTTTTTAAAGGCTTTTAAATATGTATTCTTCGATTCCCATTACCTCTTCCCTGTGGCCCTTTTATTAGTTAAGGAGAAATTCTTGCCGCGTCGATCGTCAGAGTGATTAAGAGAAAAAGAGAGAGAGAGAGGGTGAGGTGAAATGGAGTGGAGAGAGAGAAATTAAGAGAAAGGATTGATGACTGCATTCAAGTGCGTTTGTATTTCCGAAATTGAGATTGTATGGGAGAAAAAGAGAGAAGGGAAGCGGGACTATAAATATGAAATTTATGCGATAAATCCATTTCCAACACCTATATACAAACGCATTAATTAATTACAATTCTATCTCGCAGAGTCTGTCAAATGGGAATGGCAATTCCTTCGTGTCATTCGACTATCAATCTTTTTATTTTTTAAACTCAATTTCATGATTGAATTAATGCAGAAAAATGCTTCTTCGCTTGACCTTTGTCAAATCCTCACGTTCTTGTTTTCCTTTCGAATTCAAGCCGAACTAATGAATTACAAGTTTATGAACTGGCTTCTCTCATTTTCCGACCTCCCATAAAGCCCTTGCCTATTAAGACTGGGTGTCGTCTTGGTGCTGTGCGCAAGAAGGCACTTTCGTGTTAATAAGGGCTTCTCCGAATAATCCACACACGCTCCCAACTAGACTTCTCTTTTTACAACCTTCCGTGCGCCAAGTGGAGGGTCGAGAGCGATAAGCATCTAGAAGTTACTCACAAGCCATTCCGAAAATTGTGTGCAAACTATTAGCTGTTGGTTATTAACTGCAGATTATTTCCAGAATGGCAGCGTGTATTCCATATAGCAAAATTAACTCAATTTAAATGAAAAGCAAGGAATATATATATATTTATTTATTTATGATGAGATTTAAAAAATATAAACTTTTATGATATAATTTTATGCTCATATTATGCAATTTTTATTTTAATCGTTTGTTTTCAATTTTTAAACATTGGAATGGTTGATATTGTCTAATTTAAATGCACAAGTATAAACATCTCTCTATTAAATTACAAGTAGATTTTACTTATGTATTTATTTATTTATTTATTATCATGTATTGCTTGAGTCTTTCGTAGAAAAGAAGAAAATAATTTTAATTATTTTATATTTTATAACCGTTTTTCTACAACACTGCTCCATTTCTATCTCTCATAAGATAAGCATGGGAAGGGTCGAGGGGGAAACTAACTAGAATTTATATTTCGGAAACCATAAGTTGTAATTATTTGCACTCACTGACTTATTATTTGTAAGCGTAGTCTTCTATTAGAATAAATTTTTTAATCGGTATCTTACAGAGCATGTAAGGGCAAGTTAAAGCAAATTATGAATTTCCTATTGTCGTAGTCCGGATCAGTTTATGATATTGACAGAAGTTATTTTAGTAGCAAAGATTTTAAACTAATAAACTATTAAAAGCATTAGAGCGTTGAGCAGCACATTACAGTTTAATTAGATTTTGTGGTTAAAATAATGCATATTTAATTATAATTGGGGTCTATTGTTGGAGTGTCAATATAAGTGATGCTATTGATTAGGATAGTTGTGTTTTTATGGTGATTAACACTTAATTTGACTGATGCCGTTGGAGTTCTGAAACGCATCTCTCAAATCTGCACTGGGATGAAGTTCCTGTCAGTAAAATATTAACACTAAATATTTTTAGCATTTTCCTCCAATTTTAGTTCGAGAAACGAAAACCATTTTCGCGCACCCAATTGGCTAGAGCAGGGGTGGGCAAACTACGGCGCGCGGGCTACATCAAGCCCGCGATAGAATCTTACGCGACCGGTGAAACCTTTATAAAAGAGAACCGTGAAATGAGAAACAGTAAATTTTACATTAGTTGGTCAAAATTATGGCCGGAAAACCTTATATAGCGAAGGTATTGTTCTAAAAATTTATTAATGATTGATTTTCACTAATAGAGCCCTTCATATTCTCTCAAATAACTCTCTATGTGGGACCCTGCTATCCCACAACTGCTAATGTGGCTCGCCTCGTAAAAAGTTTGCCCACCCCTGGTCTAGAGTCTAGATGATTAATGGTAAGCTCTGTATGCCTTGTTGCTGTCGATAAGTTTCATCTGTAGAAAATTGCAAGTTCATCTACAAATGGAGATGCCTCGACTGATACAGCTTACTATGTCGTTTATTGCTATAGCAAACGGGGTCACGCTTAAAACTGACTCCCGTGTTTTATATGGAAAAAAGGGCGGTTCCTATTCGTACCCTAGGTGCTCGTTTTGATGAAAAATTCTGATGAAAAGGGGAAGATTTCCTCTAAAAGCCCAGTCATGAAGTATGCTTAGAATTTTGTATCGCCATCTGGTGTCGTATACTTTTCGAGATCGAAACTGACTGCCACGACGTGTTGGTGAAGAAGAAAGGCCTCCTGGATGAAGTTTTCAGTCCTTACCAGGTGGTCAGTAGTAGATTTGTTGCGCCTGAAGCCGCACTGGATATTCGATAAAAGATTACGGCTTTCCTGGCACCAATATAGCCGTCGATTAAACATTCTCTCTAATATTTTGCACAAGCAGCTTGTTAGAGAGATGGTAAGGATTTATCTTTTCCCTGTTTTGGGATCGGTATTAATATGGATTCCCGCCACTCTTCGGGAAACAGCCTTTCTTCCCAAAGTTTATTGAAAGTGTTCCGAGGCTCCCCCTTCGCTCTACCTGGTAGATTTTAAAAAATGTGTTGTGTATGTCATCAACACCCGGCGAGGTATATTTAAACTCCCTTATTGCTGATTATAGTTCCACGAGAAAAAAGAGTCATTGTAGGGGTCTCTTTTATTTCCTGAAGCCTAGTAACCTCTTTTCTTTTTCCTCTTTAATTACCAGAAACGAGTCTGGGTATTTGTATGTACTACGTGCTCGTGTCACCGTAATACTTTCCCATAAAGACTGCAGTTTGATCTTGGGATTTTATTAATACACCATTGGAATTTATTACGCTAATTTAAGAGGTATGATGGGTACCCGAGATTTTTCTGATCTTATTCCAGACCTGTGCACAAGGTGTGCAGTGGTTTATCGATGAGACATATTTCATCCAGGATTCTCTCTTAGCTTTCTTCATCACTTGTCGAGGTTTCGACCTCAGTCGACGAAATGCTGCCCGATTTGTCGCCGTGGGATATTTATTTAAAATACGCAGTGCTCGTTTCCGTTTTTTTTATAGCCGTGGTACATTTGTCGTTCCACCACTGAACTGGTGGGCGATGCGATTCTTTTCAAACGAGAGGAGACGTAACTTCAGCCCAACAAAGCCGGCCAGCATTATGGGAATTTAATAATAGTATATGAAGTGCTAAATCGCGTTACGATTAATCTATTCCTCGCACTAAAGCCACAAGGCGTCATTTCCTCCATCGCACACGTTCTCACACTCCACTTCGGATGCGAAAGAGGCGCAGAGCGTTAGTCACACTTTAAACCGCCTTCCGCGCGATTAAAGGCGGGACCAGAACAGTCTGAGACCCTGTGGTGGAAGTGTTGGGGTGGGGGAGGGGGAGGGGGGGAGAATAGGGTAAGGTTTGTGAGGGGTAATGATGGGGTAATTATGGAGGAGGATCTCGACACCTCGAGGAAACCACCGCCTCGGAATTCCTGCGATGAGTCTCCTGCCCCTTACGAGTTCCACCCCGCACAGCTTCCCTCTTGCTTCATCCTCTCCCCCCGCCTCCCCCCCTCCCCCCCTGTCGCCACCCTGCCATTCGCCGTCCCCTTCTCCATTCGCCCCTTCTCCATTCCGCCCCCAAACATCACTCCACACCATCATAACTATCTCACGGTTCTCTGACCGCAAGAGTGAATGAGCGAAGCGGAGAAGGGAGACCTCGCTTCTTCTCCACTTAGCCAGATTACTCCTCCCACTCTTGCCCTACTCCACCTCTCCTTTCCTCCCTCTTTCTTCTCTTGCCCTACTCCACCTTTCATTTCCTCCCTTTTTTCATCTCTTACCCTACCTACATCTTTTCTCTCTCCTTCGCGCCGAAGAATCTTCTCGCCTCTCTCTCTCTCTCTCCCCCTCTCCCTCTCTCTCCTTCCCGCAATCCACGCACCCTCAAAAAATTCCCGCAAAAAATTCTCTCTCTCGCAAAATAACTCCGCACCTCGAACACGCCATAAAGCCATCTGCGGATGCGGTAACGATCTGTCTTTGCCTTTGGCGCCCTCTCCTGCACTCCTCAGAGGGTAAACCACTTCAAAAACGTCTACGAAATATCTTCCATCCCCCTTTCCACAAAGAACCGCCCCGCCACCCCTCTACGCGCTCTCTCCTCCTCCCCTTCACTTTCACCGCCTCCCATTCACTTTCACCACCTCCCCTTCACTTTCTCCGCATTCACGCATTCCTACAAACTGTAGTGTTCCAAGGGGGGTCGTTGTTGCGACTTCCTCCAAACTCTCTTACTTAAGTAGTTACCCTGTCCCGCCGCTTTTGCTCGCTTTTCCCCACTTCTTCCTCGCCCCTCCTTCTAGCCTCTCCCTCCTTCTAGCCTCTCCCTCATTCTAATCTCCCTTCAACACAGAGCTTTCCAACTATGGGGTCGCGAACCCATTTGAAGTCGCGAATATCATTCTTGGGGTCGCGAACTCGTCTGAGATACTTTTACTTTCCTCTTCAAGATATTTACTAATCAATCGTAAATGTAAAAGCACAAGTTAAAATATTAATATTCCGTATTTAATCCACTGGCTCGTGCTATCATCCAGTCTCTCTGGAGAGACGTGATGTATGATAAATGTCTCTTCCGACGGAAGACTAAACAAAGTAAGGATCAAATTATCGTAGGGAGAATTTGTTTACCACGTGAAAGGGTGACTAAGCGGAGCCCAAGTTCATGAGAATGCTTCTCGTCGTCCCTCTCGATTACATGATTCATACTCTCGGATCCATGTCTTACTGGTGTTTTTTTCTTTTCTATTTAGTTAGCACATTTTTCTTTTTATTTGGCTTATTTTTTCTTATCTTTTAATGTTGTTCCGTGGTATTTGGATGTTGCTTGGTCGATCTCAGCTGTCGGCCAGCAACTGTCTTGTGCGGTAGCAAGTTCCTAAGAAAGTGATTTTTTACTCCACATCTTTACGTGAGGTTAAAGTATCAGCTTTTACATTCTAAATATAAAGTTTTTCCTGTCATCTATGGGCGACTTTGTCGAAATTTGGTGACCTCTTTTTTTGGGTCCCGAAGTGTCTTAGATTGATTTTCTGGGTTGAGCGTTAAAAAATTTGGGAAGCCCTGCCTTAACCGCTACTTCTAGCTTCTCAGAACCCTTACTTCTAGCTTCCCTTCAACCCCTCATTTTAGCCTCTCCCTCCCCCTCCTTCTAGACTCCCCGTACTTCTAGCCCCCCCTCCTTCTAGCCTCTTCTTCGTCCCTCCTTCTAGCCTCCCCCTCCTTTCAGTGTCCCCCTCCTTCTAGACTCCCATTAACTCCTACTTCTAGCCTCCCCCTTTCTAGTGCGAAGCTGCGTCTCGGGTGCAATCTCGGGAAATGTCTCGCTTCGAAAAGCGGCGACGAGGATCGTCTGCCTAACCTTCCAGAACGGCTCTCCGATGGCTCTTCCTGGATGTGTAAATGACACCTTTGCTATTCCGCGAAAGGCGTTCATCGTTGCCGTTGACGGCTGAGTGAGTTCCCTTAAATGTGACTTTCACCTTAATAACTCACAAACTTAAAGCCGAGGTACTTAAGAACGATTCCATTACTTGCCTTTCGTGTTTAAACGAAGAACATGACAAATCGGCCATTAGTTTGTTTCAGTTACTAAAAATTGTGATGTAGAAAGCGTAATTAAAAATCTGATGTGGCCAACACATGACTTTCTCCATATTTGGGGTATAGATATTTAAATTATTATGAGGCAAAATTATCATTTCGTATCGTAAAAGAATACAGTCGTCCTTATTGCCGTAAATTACGTATACTATTTCGAATATGTTTACGGAATTCACCGCTACATGGTGTAGGCGCTGTATATTGAAAATTACGAAAAAAGTTGAATATCTCCGAAATGGATGGTTCTACGAAAATTTGTTTCAAACAAAACTTGGAGAAAATATTATTCTCTACAACTTTGGTCCTCACGAAGATTACCAATAACGATGTTTTTAAGGAGATATTTGACGGAAACCGAAAAGGCGATTATTTATAAATAATTCCTAAACAATAACTGCTATGGAAAATTTTTTGAAATAAAACATTTGGAAAATTATATTTTATACATTTTTGTAATGGTCAATGTATAAAATAATGATGTATTATCGGAGAAATATCGCAAAAACTCAATTGGGTTTCGAATAAACCTCGATTTCTGGTTAACCGTTATTGTCCAAAAACTAATCAGTTCTTTATGCTCATGCTAAAGTGTTATATATGAAATCTGGTGTTAATATGACAAGTATTTTTGAGTTAGAGCGCCCACAATCACATACATGCACAGACATGATTCCCAAAAATAGTATGAACGTGTCCTAGGGACCTCAAAACGTGTATTTCCGTTGAAATCTCGAAGTCGATTTTTTCATGAACACAATACTTTTCCCATTACTACGTATGGAGAAAGTAAAAATATATGCAAAGCATACAAATACGTATGAATCGGAAAATGGTTGCAAATGTTTTTCTTTCCACATCATGCATTAAGCAGAGCGCCCAATAGTTCCGGTCCGAACGGATCGGGTCAGGCATATGTCCGCCCACCAAATCGGATTGGAACGGGACACATACGTTCGTTAGGACGAAAATTCATTACTTTTTCATTTTTATTGGATTTGTATGAAATATTTTGAGGATTTTAGTAGAACATAACATTTATAAACAATACATTTTACGTTATCTTACGTGAAGCACACTCTTTACAGGAGAGAAGAGAAGTAGTAAATACGTAAAAAATACCGATCGCCAACCAGTTAGCGCGCACCCGTGCTTTCATATATCTTTCAGTATTGCGGAAACTATAAATGGCATTGATATGCAGTCCTTTTCAAAAACGTATTTCAGATTTTATAAACATTTCATTCGCTGATGTACCTACCTCAACTAAATAGGAAAAAAGTTTCTCTCAGATCAACTTTTTCTTGTCTTGACTAGAAATTTCAAATAAATTTTAAGCTTCGTATATTTTTAAAAGGCATTTCATAAGGCTTACAAGATTTTGAGTTGTACAGTAGTCATTCGTAATCATCATAGAAGTTACATGGTGAAAATTGTTCTATTTCGTTCTGTATAAACGGAGATATGATGTTGTATCAGATTGTACGCGTAATAAAAAATTAGAAAAGTTAAAAGTTACCATGAAATTTACAAGAAAACATAACTTCAATGAATCATCTATACTGATTCTTTTCACTAGCGTTCGCTTCAGACTAACTTCTTTAAGCAGGACGCCGACGCCGATTCGGGCTTTTCAGTCGTCATGGATAGTTCAGACGAGGAGATTATCTCTGAGTTTGGCGTGCTATGAATTAGAAAAACGTTGCCCGTAGATTTTGGTAGTACGAGATTTTTTCAAAATAAATCAGTATGCGCTATATTTGTAATTTATAGTGAGATTAATCTAAGTATATTTCACTTCCCTAATCATCCGTGCGGAGCACATTTGCTCTGGAGGGACACTCGTCAAATCCGGACACAATAATGTGATTACCCTTAAAAAAAATTACGCGTATGCAGCAAACGTCGTCCTGGACGACTATTCTTTTACGATACGAAATAATAATTTTGCCTTATAATGCTACTAGCAGGAGTGTCCGTTGAATTTCAACGGATTTAGTGAATCTAAAACTTCGACCGTGTAACATGTAAGCATGGCAAGAATAAGATAGTACACAGTTATACCGGTCGAATAAAGCTAAAATGAAGAAAACCGCTCCGCATTTTCCTATTTAGATGAATGAAGGAAGAAAATCTTCGGAAAATAACGTATAAACTCCCTCCCCCTCCCTTCCACCCTCACCTTCCCTTCTCCCCCTCCCGCCCCTCTCTCCCTCCCTCCCCCTCCATCTCTCCCCCACCCTCTCCCTCTCTCCACCCCTTCCCTCTAATTCCTTCTCTCCATCTCCCCCCTCTGTTACCATCCATCTCTCTCCCTCCCTATCTCATATTAAAAGCATTCAAAGCGAACAAACTTACAAACATTCTCCTTTATATGTTGGATTAGAAGATAATTCAATTAAAAACAAGAAATATTTCAATGAAATAAACAACAATTTAAACAATTCAACAACTTTTACGTAAGATATGGAATGTTAGTAAATTTCTATACTTCAATAATGCCATAAATGCGAAAATTATGTTTTACAGAAATAAATGATGAAAAATTTATATTTTTAAACCTATTTCAATTCGCTTCTGAGATATACTCAAAAACCAAAATTTGAACCGGCCATTACATTAAGACCTTTCGACCCAGTGGACTGATTTTGTCCATTTTCAGCTAGAAAATGTATATCTTTGGTGTAGGATTCATCAAAATCGGTCCAATAGTGGCTGAGATATTCTCAAGAAACTTAAATTTTTACCGACTGATCCGTGACCTCTGGGGTCACTACCCCTTGGGCCGATTTGAATTATATTTGGCACTGCAACTCCCATGATCAACCTGAAGCTACTATCCAAATTTCAAGCTCCTAACTTTATTCTTTGATGAGTTATAGCTGCAACAAACAAACAGACAGGCAGACACTCCTTTATTTATTAGATGTAGGTATATCATCAAAACATTGATATTGGTGTAGGATTCATCATAATCGGTCCAATGGTTGCTGCGATTTCCTCAAGAAGCTGAAATTTTGACCGACCAATCCGTGACCTCCGGGGTCACGACCCCGTGGGCCGATTTGAATTATATTCCGCACTGCAACTCCCATGATGAACCTGAAGCTGCTATCAAACTTTGAAGCACCTAACTTTATTCTCTGATGAGTTATGGCTGCCACAGACATCCCCTTTTATTTATTAGATTCATATTAATTTAAATATCTCTACCCCAAATATGGAGAAAGTCATGTGTTGGCCACATAATATTTTTTCCTTCATTCATTAAAATACGTAAATATAAACCGATTTTCTTCTTTTTACATTCTCCATACGTAGTAATGGGAAAGTATTGTGATCATGAAAAAAATCGACTTCGAGATTTCAACGGAAATACACGTTTTGAGTTCCCTAGAACACGTTTAGACTACTTTCGAAATGATGTCGGTGTGTGTGTGTGTGCGTGTGTTTATGTGATTGTGGGCGCTCTAACTCAACAAGCACTTGTCATATTAACACCAAATTTCATATATAACACTTTAGCATGAGTAGAAAGAACTGATTAGTTTTTGGACAATAAAGGTTAACCGTAAGTCGAGGTTTATTCGTAACCCGATTCGGTTTTTGCGATATTTCTCCGTTGAAACATCATTATTGTATATACAATTCTATACAAATGTTATAAAGAATGTAATTTCCTACAACTTTCATTTGAAACAATTTTCCATAGCAGTTATTGTTTAGGAATTATTTATAAATAACCGGTTTTTTCGGTTTTCGTGAAATATCTCCTTAAAAACGTCGTAGTTAGTCATCTTCGTGAGGACCAAAATTGTAGAGAATAATATTTCTTCCAAGTTTTGTTTGAAACAAATTTTCGTAGAACCATCCATTTCGGAGATATTTTGCTTATTCCTAAATTTCCAGTATACAGCGCCGTCACCATGTAGCGGTGAATTCTGTAAACATATTCAAAATATACCTAATTTACGGCAATAAGGACCACTGTATTCTTTTACGATAGTAAATATTACTTTTGGCTTATAATGCTATTCATAATAATTTAAATAACTATATCCCAAATATGCAGAAAATCATGTGTTGGCCACATCAGATTTTTTGTTTTATTCGTCGGCTAGAGCTCTATACAATCTTATTCTTGCGATGTTTACACGTTACACGGTCGAAGTTTTCAGAAATACGCATTCTTTTTCGAAATTTTTAGGAATTTTCGTACTCATTCAGGGCGTTGCCTCCGATTCATTTAATGCCAATTAAACCTTCAAATAGACGAAAGGAAAAGGTTATTCGTTTCGATCTGTTGTTTGAGCATCGAAATTAATGAAGCATAGCAAAGTCAATATTTACGGATAATTATTCTGATGACTGCATATGGGAAGCGTTTCTAGCTGTGTCAATAACATGTGTATAACAAACAAGCTCCCAGTGCATTGAGATTTATTTTAAATTGTGCAATGAATTTGTTTTTATTTTGTTTCATCCTTTGAATGCTGGAATCTTACCTTTTTGTAAGTAGAACCATCATATTACACATCTGTAATCCTTATTAACCCAAATAGGCTCACTCATCAATTAAAAATTAGATGAGAATAGCGACGCACGTTACTTTGTAAACACATTATATGGTTATCTTCTCTTCATTGATAATCTAAATAAACGGTTGCATTGACGTCGCCTTTATAGTGGGTCTTGTAAGAAGTTAAAAGCAGTCGTTGATAGACACTTGAAGGAAAGCAATTGTTTGTGAGTTCGTCTATAAGGGTGCAACGATAATCATTGTAACCAAGGTAAGGTAGAGCTATTAGCCTAGCTACAGCTGCCAGAGAAAGGAAGAGGAGCCAGAGGTCAAAGGAAGAGTATTGTAGGAAAGAGAGAGGAAGACATGCGGAAGCTCATAGGATTGCCCGTGTAGATGAGGAGCGGAGAGTACAAGAAAGACAAAGAAATAGGGAAACAGGTCTTCGCCCGAGCAAAGTCAGCCGGGCGAGCCGACCAGCTGACCCATGGCCTGCTTCCCTTTCCCTTCCCCTTCCTATGTTTACTGTTTTGTTTACGTTTCCTGTTTTCACTCGCCCCCATCACAACAACTCGTTCTTAATTCGTACTTGTTTCGCTATCTACACCTTCGAGGTAACCCGCTATTGACACCTACTCACCTGCAATAAGACATACAGTTTGCAAATCCATTAATGTCGTAGAGGGCAGAGGGATCTCGCCCGGGACGACAGTAAGAACAGTGTGCGGCCATTCCGCACACGCCAGGAGAGATCAGATCAGGGAAACAGGTCAAATGAATAGGGAACAAATAAGATCTAACCTAGATTATTTGCATTTCATTTATTTCATTAATTATTCAATAAAAATTATTTCACTAAACCTTCAGATCATTTAAATCGTGTTGAGGATTGGAGATCCGGGGTTGCTCTGCTAGTATACATAGTAAAGACAAAAAGGGAAATAGAAACACGATTAATAGAACTCGAGGCACACTAAAAGCATAACGTGTTAAATGTGATAGGAATTTTGTGGGCGCTCTAACTCAAAACTAAAAATCAAATCGGCACAAAACTTTATACGTTTCAATTCCCCGTCATCCTATACTCCGTAACACAACCGTTCTCCGTGCTGGTTACTTTACCGAAGGTCGCATCTTAACCCTTGCATTGGTAGTTCAGCCCCTTCTTCGACTCCAACTCCACTCCGGGACCTTTCCCATGCCGATGTGGTTTCCGAACCTCTTATCTGCTCCTTCAGAACCTTCACTCACTCCACCTCACAAATCGTCGTTTAACGGGAGTCGTGTTTTTTCACTAACCCGGGACCATTATTATTCCTTTCCCTGAGTGACTTGTACGGAACCGAACCTCCGGAATACCCATCGAAATAGACCTATTTTACAGCTCTTCGCGGGGAAGAGGTACTGTCTTTTACCATTCCCATTTACTTGCTCGAACCTCACCCCTCCCCTCCCCCACCCACCATTCCCCTCCTTTTTAGGTAGAACTAGTGCCCTCTTACGGTTTTCGTTGGTATTAGTTTAGTCAAGTTTTTGGTGCGATCGGTAGTGAATCGGAAGTAGTGAAGTACCGTGTCACATTTAAGTTGGTAATTTATTTCTTTTATTGGAGTGCGAATTGAAAACGTTTTAGAATATTAATTTACGTGATACTGTTTAAAGGTATCCGCTTCGTCTCAATTCATCTTGCCATGCATTGTGGCCATTCTACTACGATGGTGAAGTGCACATCTTGGTGTTCGTCTCGAGAGAGGAACTTCTGCTGCATGCGGAGATATCACACAGCCTCAGAAAAGGTAAGAAAGTTTCATTTATTAAAGTTTGATTTGTTAAGTCTTTTCAAAGATGGCGGCCCATTGGTACAGGAGAAAGGATTGGGGACATTAATCTTTATAAAGGTTCCTATTGTTTCGCGGTTCCGATTTCTCGTGTTAATTGCCAAATAATGCCTTTGATATTGTTTCGTACCATATGCTATAGCGTGAGAAAATATTTGTTCGATTTTTATTATTTTTAAAAATCTCGAGTGCCGGTTGCAGTTCGGTAGCAATATCCATGATTCCAAAGGATTAACCGGGATTTCATAAATTTCGTGTAATTAATAGCATTGAAGTAAACATGCACGCCTCAATTGAGAAGTTCCATCTAAAGGAATCTTTATATCATTCTGCTGCTACGCAGATTTATGAAATTCTCGTCACTCTTCTTCACAGGGTCATTTCAAGCTCAATTCGTGAGCTAAGCAATAGTTCTGTTGACGAACTTATTCCCATTCATGGGACTGAAATGCATAGGAACCTTCTAATAGTGTTGTAGAATTGACTAATGTTTGCGAATTTTAAATATGATTCTTTATTTAAATATGTATCCCTTCAAACTAATAAAAGTTGGACTCTTTTACCCAATAATAATCCGGTTGCACATCTTTTCAGCGACTGCTTAATTTGATTTTACTTTCCGCAAAGTTAATTACCATTTATTACTTAATTTCTACGCTTTTATATTTATATATTATATTATACACTAATCTTCGCAAGATTATTTACTATGTTTTGTTTGTTTTTAAATATTCCCTCTTATAGATTTTTCATTCACTTTTACTCAAACTATATAAAGAAGCTAACTCTACAACTGTAATTTTGTAAGTTCAACCCTCCCGCGACACAGTTCGCCCCTGTTAGGAATTCTAGTGATTCCTTTTTCGGAGTTTCGAGTGCAACCACATCTGATTATTTCTCCCACTCCACGTTCAGTTGTGGTGATAACGAACACGTCTATGGCATGCATGTTCAAAATTTGATCAATCCAGTGATATCTGTGATGCTAAATTTCGAATCTTCAAATACTCGTTTAATGACAAAGATAATCTGTGTTTTAGAGAAAGCCTGTCAAGCAGGAATAGCGTTTCCTATCACGGTATCATGATTTTAATCAAGACGAAATTATTCCTGATGAATGAAATGTGTTTTAATATCCATAGGTGAAAAACTTATCTAGGTATTGGTTCACCTGCTTCCAATTTGTAAAACTAATGTTCGTATGTTTGTAAATTGTTTTAAATGACCCTTTTATCCAGTATAATTCGCTGTTTCTTTTGCCTTACGCCTAACGGTGTTACAATTTCTAACATAGTAGAAATTTCAATATTTTAATACAATATTCGTATTTTTAACAAATTTTTCCCAGTAGCTTTGAATCATTAGAGGAAGTCTTGTCTCGTAAAACTGATGTTGCCCAATCATAATTGTACGACGATTACCTATTGATCGTAGAGTGACTCCCAGATATGATAATTAAATTAGGAACAGCTGATTTAACATTCACCTGTTAAATGTTGTTTAACTGTTTAGTAAACACTTGCACTCACTGTAATTTAGAAAGGAGAGCAACGGTAATAAGTTTAACGCATGTTACAACACGTGTGGATTTAGTTGCAAACATTTAAACAGTAGAGAATTGTTTATTGTGACATATTTTTGCTTAATCTAAACCACATATGCATTAAATTTTCATGGGAAATAATCGCAAATTTACATTAAACACACAGCGATAGAATTTTTTTATATTCCATTAAATACTAATTAATAAATATCCCTTGGCGACTTGACAAAGGAGATAGAGGAGTTGTGCTCGTCTTTGCGTACATTGAAAGTTAGTTATGGAAGCCACATAACCACTAAGTTATTAATTTTGTGATTTAGCAGAATAGAGATACAAGATTGAATTTACTAGCGAGCAGGTTTGTCAGAATTTCAATCATTAGCTGTGCGGTATAAGGCAACTTTTTGACTTCTACGGTTGTAATATGCAATCTTTCAAGAGGCACGATAAAAATAATTGTACATGTTGGAGTAAAAGCAGCTGAGATATGACGTTTAATGTTTAAAGAAGAGTAAGTGCCCGTTGAATTTCAATGGATTTTGTGAATTTAGTTTCGCTATCAGTTCTAGGGCGTATGCAGATTATACGAAAACATTTTATTCTACTAAAAACTGGAAACCACCTATAATGAATACTTTTTCACTTAGCTTTTCTTAACAATTGACCAAATTTATTTGTAAACAATCCGCTTCTAAGTGTGCTGCATTCAAATATTTATAACGATAATTTCATTTCCTATCGTAACACTTTCGCCAAATCCAGCTCAATTTCTTTTGTAATTATACCTTTCTGAAATGTTTACTTTTATATTTTGTAAGCATGAAACTCGTGAATAGGTAACGTTGTCCATGATTGAACGCTGGCTTTGATTCAACTTTCTCCGATATTAACTAACAATTTACGCTAATTTAAATGACGAGTTCGAAACATGACGGGAAATAATTTTAAAAACAAACTTAAAAACCTCTACACCGAATTACGAACGATAAAAGATTTGGGGGCAGGAGGGTGCATGATTCAATAATTATTTTCCCATAAGTTTACACGTAATTTTAGATTTTTCATGGTGCAAGATTTTCTTCCTTCAATCATCATAATTACCTAAATATGGACCACAATAAGTGGTACACACGCGGGAGGGGGGGGGGGGCACCGGATCCGGACCTCCTCCCCCCCCTCTTGGAAAATTGTGATTTTTCTAAACTGTGGAGAAACATCGTTATTTTAAATCTGGGTTCATGGGCGCCGTCAGAGAGGAATAGGAGACGGTTGTCCCCCTTTGTGTTTAACTTAAATATAATGAACAATGCAATACGCGACATTGATATAACTTTCATACAACTTTTGTTCTTGTCAATATTTCGGACCCACCCCTCCTTGACAGAATACCATGTGCGTTACTGCCTGCAATCTATTACTTTATCAATGTTTATACATTCTGTATACACCTTTGTTTTGTCTTAAATAAGCCAATGTCTTTATTAAACTATATAACCGTTTAATACTTGTATTGTGGTTAATGTCACTTCCTCAATTTCATGCTTATTTACATTCTTTGAACTTTTCATAAAAAGCTGATGTGGCCAACACATGACTTTCTCCATACAGAGCAATGAATATGATTACTCTCGACGTCAGCGTTCTCAGAAACAATTATCAGCGATTAAATTTGAGAATAATTTTAAAATATTTTCAATAGTCTTTATAACGTAAGAAAAAGCAAGTAAAGAAAATTAACTGCTTCTTTCGATAAAGAAATATCTACGAGTAATTAATATCACCCTTGGAGGCGTACGCACCGCTATCAACAATTAGAAAGTATTATCATAGCAGCGGAAGCAATGGTATCACTTAGCGACGTATTTAACGTAAATTTAGAAGAAAAATCAAAATATCTCTTAAACTATAGGTTTTATGAAAAAATGTTCCAAATAAGACTGCTATCGAATTTTATTCTCTACAACTTTTATGATTACAACTGTTTGAGAAAATAGTTTTTTAAAGGAGATAACGGTACGGATTTCCTACCCCCCTCCCTCTCCCCCCCCCCCCCCCCCCCTTACGTAACATGTGGTCTGAGTTAACGAACTCGGATCGTTACATAGCCCCTTAAATTTTTAGCATAAGTTGTGAAACACTGAAAACAACTTTGATAACAATTTACCTTAATAGAACATAACCTCCTCTATAAGAACATAATAATTTACGGAATTGCCTTTTTCAATATGATTGAGTTCATAAATTGTTTGTAATAATTTTCAACAAAAAAATACCATTTTATCTTCTCACAACTCATTTCAAAAACTAGGATGCACGTAATTTTTACAAAACACCTCCACAGTTCTTCTTCATTGTTCTCCTTTTTACGCTCTTAACCATCTATTGTCCGTCTTCTCACCCTGAAGCGTTTATCTAAGCACTTTCTTTTCTTTTCCACACTTTCACTTTTGTTACAGGAAATTAACTCACACTTCTGTGATTACTAATATTTTCAAAAGATTAAATTCAGGTAATAATACAAGATAATCATATTTACAATCACATTTGACATCATTGGTTCAATTAAATAATAGGGTTATAAATAACTAGTAGTTTACAAAACATTTAAAGCAAAAATTTCTTTTTTTTCATGGTTTCCATTGAAAGACCTTAAATTATCGCGGATAAAATTAATTAATTGTTATTTCCAAGGGTGGATGATACGGTTTTAGGCTGCCGAAATTAAAATTTCCAATCTCCATGCCCTCCTTGCTTAAACAACAAGCGTTTGGTCCCCCTATTCTCTTAATTTGAAATGGACCAGTATACAAATGAAAAAAACGTGTGAAACGATTTTGATTCTGGGTGAGACACCTTTGGTGTCCGTAATAAGACTAAATCTCCCGCCTTGAATTCATGCGTGCGACTTTTTTGTCGACTTCTTTTGCGATCTCCCGCATTTCTTAAATTTCTAAGGGCCAATTCCAATTGCACTTCCCTAGGAGTAATTGAATCTGAAGGATTATCTAACAACTTGTCAATCTCTCTCGCCGGTTTTTTTCCGAAATGTAATTCTAAAGGTGTAAAACCTGTGCTTTCATGTTACACTTCGTTTATCCATTTGTTGATATGAGGGATTAACAATAAACTCTAAACATCCGTGCTAACTCTCTCATCACTCGGATTCGATTGAGGATGTCTTATGGACGAAAAAATGGGCTTAATTTCTAAAGCTTTCAGCTCGTCTTGCCCCCGAGAGCTGGTAAATTGAGTCCCGTGTTCACTCAATACGTACTTCGGTTTTCCGCATTGGTTAAAGAACTTCTCTTTGAAATATTTGAGACAGGTGGCGGCATTTGGCTTATTAATAGGGTAGACTTGGAAAAATTTTGTAAATACATCTATTACGACAAACACAACCTTATTGCCACGGTTGACCTTTGGCAAAGGTCCAAAAAGATCGACTGCATATAATTCCCAGGGTTTGGATGGAATAAATAAACTCCGATTAGGCTGCTTTGTGCGTCGGCACGCGTCGCATTGTGAAAGTATTTGGCGTGTTCGTTTTCGCATCCCCTTCCAGTAGAAACTTTACTGAATCAAGGGTAAGATTTTATTTACGCCGTAATGCCCGTACGTAGTATGAATGGATAAGACGATTTTAATTTCTAAACACGAAGGTAACCAAATTCTCCACTTCTGTCCCATCCGGCCTACTCTCCGAATTATTATCCCCTTATGTAGACGGCATTGATTTTCGCCGTATGCTTGGAAACAGCTGAAGGCCGTTCATCCTGCTCGAGTGCTTATAGTAAATTTCTTTTAGTACAGGATCCTCTCTTTGTAACTGAATAATATTCTTTAATTCTTCTTCAGCTGACTCACTAAATTTTAACTCCAAAATTGCGATGAAAAGCTCGTCTGGGTCAATATCCATACGCGAGTTTTCTTCCAACGGATGGCGACCCAACCACTCGGCAACACTATTTGATTTCCCGGGGCAATGTCTAATTTCTAAATCATGTTCTTGTAATGCCAGGGCCCATCTCGTCAACCTATTACTGTTTAAGTGACATTGGTTTAGGAATGTGATCATGGTGATCGGTAATAACTATACATTTTCTACCTTTTATTATGTTGTGAAATTTTTTTACCGACCATACGATTGCTAGTGCTTCCTTTTCCGTTGTAGTATAAGCAATTTCGGCCCCTTTGAATGTTCTACTAACGAACGAAATAACCCGTGGGTCCCCATTTTCGTCTTTTTGAAACAACATTACACCCAGTCCGTAATGGCTACTGTCAGTCGGTAAGAAAAACTGTTCATTAAAATTAGGAAAACTTAAAATTACAGTTTGTAGAAAAGCTTCCTTAACACGTTCGAATTGTTTTTGTTTTTCATTGTCCCAATTCCATCTTACTCCTTTCTTTAATAATATCAACAAAGGTTGTATTAAAACTGCGTAATTGTCACAGAATTTCGAATAGTAATTGCACACTCCGAGAAACCCTCTTTAATTGTTTTGGATTCTTAGGTGCCGGGAATGCACTTATGGCTTCGAGCTTATCGGTATCTGGACAAATACCTTCAGGCGTTAAAATCATCCCCAAAAATGGAACACACTCCGCAGAGAATTTGGATTTCTTAAAATTCAAAGTCATCTTAGCTTCTCTTACTCTGTGAAAAAACGAATGCAAATGTTGCAAATGAGATTTGAAATCTTTAGAGGCAATTAAAATGTCGTCGACATAAACGGAAAGGAAATCATCGAAGCTATTTTTAAAGACTTCACTCAAACATCGTATTAACGCTGCCCCACTATTTTTTAGTCCGAATGGGACAGGACGGAATACGAACGCGCATGATTTATACAAAAATGCTGTGTATTTTCGGTGTGCCGAATAAAGAATAATTTGCCAATACGACGAGGAAAAATCCGTGCACGTGAGAAATTTTGTGCCTTCAAACTTTAAGATTATATCGTCAATATGGAGCGGCTCATCGCGGTCAGGTATAGTTTTACTGTTAAGTTTTCGAGCGTCCAAACAAAGTCTGACTCCTCTATTTCTATTACATTAAGTACAGGTTGGTTAAAATTGTTACTCTTTAATTTTTCTTCTATTACTTTTCCCATAGGCAATTTTAAACTAACGTTACGTCTTTCAAAATCAATTGCGGCATTGTACGACTGGAGAAAATCAATTCCAAAATCAAAGGTCTTATCAAATTTTTGATAACTAGACATACCGCATGAATAGTACAATTATCAATTGCAATAGGCAAGTACACTTGTTTAGTGATGGGTGCGGACTTTTTCTTATTCGCACACATCACAAAAGATTTTTTCAGTGGGTAAGCAGGCAAATTTAAATTAGTTTCTACCAATTCATCATACAATTCTTCTGAGATAGCCGATACTTGGCTTCCCGTATCGAGTAAAGTTTCAATGTTTACATTACCGACGGTCACTAGAATTGTTGGACACACTCGTACATTCGTTGGCTCTTCTTTCTCGTACAGCAGGTCATGCGTGGGGTCGCCGTCGAAATCCACGAGACTGAGAATGGAGAAGTCCACTGTGTTTAGGTGGTTCGAAATTGTGGACCCTCGCCATTCGGCGTAAGCTTGGTCGTATTGCGCCAATAACTTAACCATTTGTTCCCTTCAGGAGATTTTGAATGTGAGGTGGGAATTGCCTCATAATTGCAAGGACTATATCGGCTTCGTTAAGGGGAGGAGTGCATAACCGAGCAGCGGCCAATTTCTTTAAAAAAATATTCAGCCATTTTCTCGCGCGTTCCTACTTTATATTCTCCCGTCAACACGGATAATTTATGAGTGTACTGGGTATTAGAGTCGCAATACCGATTAAGAAATTTATCTTTCACCGTGCTAAGATTGTTCGGGATGGGAATCAACGTCTCTCCCCGTAATTGAACCTCCTCCTCCAACATGCTCAAGAAAATTGTAACCTTCTGCGATTCTGATAGATAGAACATTTCTAAATACTTCTCGGCCTTATGCATAAAATGCGCCGGGTTTTCCTCTGGTTTTCCTTTAAATATCGGCTTGCTAATGGAATGAAACAGAATTCAAGGACTTTCCTCTATAGTCCTGCTGGGATGCCCCTCGAATGTGAAGGAAATCGCATCCTTTTCTTTAATCCGACCCGTAGTGGAATACTGTTGCGCCGTCTGGGACCCTTTCGAGGAGGACCAAACTAGAGAGCTCGAAATGGTCCAGCCTAGAGCGGCTAGATTCGTAAAGGGAGAATATCGGTGTGATGCGAGTGTATCAGAGATATTGAGGGATCTGAAATGGTAGACGTTGAAGAGTAGAAGAATTGAATAAAAAAGGAAACTGTTTGAAAAATTCGAAAGCTCCGAATTCGTTGAAGACGTACGCTGCATAGTCGTCCCCATCGGTGTTAGTGAACGTAATGTTAGATCAGAGTACAGGAGAAAATGTCGAAACAATCGCTAGAACAGAGAAATACTACAGATCCTTTTTCCCAGACGCGATAAGACAGTCCAACATAGGAATTAGAGTTCACTTGGTGTTGTGAAACCCCCTGCCAAACGCTTCTAGCGGCTTGCAGGGTATTGATGTAAATGTAAATGAATGTAGTGGGACGCCAGGCCCCCTTTCTCCTGAAACTGCATTGGGCTTTACCATACTTTAAGTGTCGATTCGCTTCGACGCTTAAGGTCGTGAATTTGCTTTTCCAATACGCTTAGACACCCCCTTTCTCTCCTTTCAAATCGAGGTTTAGCTCCTTCGCGTTCTTTATGTTCCTCCTGTCTGACCGTTTCTATTATCTTAACTTTCGCGTTCGTTACTTCGATACGCTTTTCTGCCCTTTGAATGCTACCTTCAGCTGCTTCTATTCTAGCGGAGTTGTTGAAGATGTCGGTTTTTACCTTTCCACTTTTGTTATCCCAGTCTTTAGTAGTACTTTCTTTCCAAGCTCGTAACTCGCTCATCAAACTTTCTTTAAATTTCGTCCTCTCTATCTCATTCTTTCTTTTCCGCGGCACACCGTTCTTCACTTCTATACATTTCTGCGTTTTCCTTTCGTGCTTCGTCCATCATCTCCAGTACGCGTGTCCAAGGATCCGTTTTCTTTTCTGGCAATTCGGTCTGTAAGCTGCGTAAATTTAACGATTCTTCGGATCCACTTAACATCTCGTGTCGCTCCCGATACTTAGTAAACTGCGGCTTTTGGGCTTTATCTGATTCCATCTTGTCGTTCCTACTCGCACCTGTCTATCGTCCCTATTCAAAGCGGTCAAAAACGAACGGGTAAGGAACCCCTCTCGAAACCCACGAGACGTCCTTTTTAAAGGGTTTCCCCTCTCGCCTCGCCGTTACTACAACCACTCACGAGGAGGGAAGACTGTGCCCCTTTTTTCGCCACTAGAAAACATTCATATCCTTAGGTAACATGTGGTCTGAGTTAACGAACTCGGATGGTTACTATATATATATATATATATGTGTGTGTGTGAATTGCGGTAAGTTAATATAAAAGTTGATAAGAAGATTCAAAATTAGAGAGGTGTGGGAAGGAGGGTGGAGGAGAGAGGAAAATAGAGAAAGGAGTCAGGAAAGGCGGTAGGGAGGGAAAGGTGAAGAGGGAATATGCAAGGAGGGAATAAAGTGGAAAGGGGAGAAAGGGAGGGAGTGCGATGGGGGTGAAAGGGAGATTTGGAAGGAAGCCGCTAAGCAAGAAAAGGGATCGGAGGGAAAATGGAAGAGGCGAAGAGAGGGATAATTCGATGGAGAGGAAATGCAGATTGGGAAGAAAAAGGCCAACGAAATGAGAAAGTTCGAAGCGTGGCCAATTGGAATGGAGAACTTTTGGGGTGGAGATGGAGCAACCAGAGAGAGAGAGAGGTGAACGTATGTTTGTATGCGTGAGAGGGAAAAATAGAAAGAGACGCGAGTGATAGAGAGAGGCGTATTTGGGTAACGTAGGAGATGAGCCTATTTACCTACGGGAGGAGTGAGAGTAGAGCAGCAGCGCCACGCCGTGGGGTTTTCGGAAGCTTTGGGAAATTCTGCCCCACGAATATCCACGACTGATTTAGGCGGACCCTATTCCGAAATGTATTGTGTATGCCCCGCCATTGTTCTTGGGCGAAGCTGGAATGTATTTCCTCCCTTTCGCGACCTTCGACCTGTTTCTTGCAATTATGTATTTGGTGTGGATTTTGACTAGATCAAATTTTCTCCGCCGAATTGACTTTTAATGATGTCCTATGAAACAAGCAAGCGAAGAAAATTACTTTCGACGAAATTCGAACGGAGAGACCGAAAACCTTGGCGGATTAATTTTATTTTTATGTTCTGTAGGACTGACGGTAATGTTGATATGAGTATGGAATGCATATAAGAGGCTAACATTTTCCTTTCCGTTCCCTTAATACTGTTTGTGGATACAAGCAGGCTCACAACTAGAGGGGGGGGGGGGGGGGGGAGGACAAGGACGGATCCAACCTTCAAGTTTAGGGGAGGTAATGATTTTGAGAAAATGACTATATATTTTAGGGTAAAAATTTTATTAAACTCGTAAAGAAATGCAGTATACAACAAAAAGAATGTTAATTCTAGAAAATTGTATAATAATACATAAAATAGGTAAAAAAAATACAGAAAATATATTTCGCGACGAAAACCAGAGGATTATATAAGGAAATCAAATGTTCTATTCTTATTAGCCCCAAATTTATCGATAACATTCCTAACATCAATGCTGATATCTGTGGGTATGCAACAAAGCTAATCCAGTTAGTCTCTCTTGGGACATATTTGATCGTAGCCACGATTTTAGTCTCTTTAAAGCGGAAAAGCTTCGTTCTGAAGAGGCAAAGCTGACAGGCAGTGTGCAGAGTACTTGCAGAATTATTTTCAACGTCGGAAAAATATCAGCATTACATTGTTTATATACCTAACTGTAACGCACTTTCAGGTACATGTTTCTGTTTTTGTAATTTTGATTCCCATTCTAATTTCCAGAAATCTAATTCAGTTTAAGCTTCATGGAAACTAAACTTAGCTCAAAGTTTGGATCAATTTTATTTAAATATGTTACTATTGATTTTGTAAACTCAGCCAAAACTTCATTACGCTTTGTTAATAAGATGTTTGGTACTATTATATTTAAATCAAACAAATTCATTGCGTCGTCCGTGAATCTGGTTTCAAATCAGTAATAATATTATCTAATAAAGACAAATATATATATTTATTCGATAATAGTCTTCTGGGTTTTCTTTGCCTATATTGGGTCTGCCCATTTGACCTTTAACAATGCGTGGTTTAGTCACCTCTAAACCCAGCTGCTTTAAAATTTCTGAAGCATCATTACATATTAATTTAAAAGTGGAATAAGCATTTTCTCTTTAGTTTGTTAGAATACTATTTAATTGTGTTATTTAAAAGATTTTTAGTCAACTCATTATCCAGAGATTTTTTAAAAATCTTACTTAAAACCAAAGTATTGCTAAAAACGTCGACCAAAGAACATAATGTCATAACAAAGAGTGAATTAGAAATTGCATTTTTTAATAATTCTGCTTTATATGCTGAATCTTTCTCTTGCCATTGCGATATCAATTCAAATACATGAACGATTTTTGAAAAACATGATTTAAATTTTAATATTGAATCGTGTCTGTCTGGCAATCTGGTTTCGCGTAAACTAATTAAAGATTCATCATTGATTGCCTTCAATACATAATGCCTCTTGGATGACGCGTTATTTCGGACAGCCTGTATATTTAAACACTTCGACAGTGATAAATTCAATGCATGATTAAAGCATGGACTTTTACCTGCTTTGGATAATGAAGGTTGGAATATCGGTACAGCTCCTATTTATTAATTCTCTCGTCATAACAATACAGCCGTCAGTTCCGATTCCAATACAATTTTTCAAATTTAAGTCATGCTTGCATGAAAATTTCAAAACAGTTTTTGTCAAAATATCTCCACTTAGTATGAGCTCATGAGTAAAGTCATAATAGTTTTCATTATGACATTTAGTAAATTCAACAAATTCTTCCTGTGTTCCTAAATTATGTGAATCTAAATATCTAATTACTAGAGACATTTGTTAGGCATGACTAATGTCAGTTGTTTCATCGAATAATATACTATAATATTTAGCTTTTTTAACCTTTGTTAAGATACCATCTTTAATTTCTTCACCACAAAATTCTATTATTTCATTTGTATGGTTTTACTTATGTAATTTGCATTAGAGGAAGTGTTTTTTGAATGTTCCTGTAGCATTATATCTCCTGCTGCTACATGAAAACGCAATAACTCGCAAAAATTACCTTCGCTTGTTACGAAATTAGTATCCGTGTTTTTTAGCAATGAGTCATCCTTCCGATGTCCTCGCAATGGAATAGTTTGTCTTCCCAGGAAAATAACGGATTCGATTTTTGGCGTTAATTTATCTCTGTTTTCCTGAACTTTTCTATATCGTTAATAATTTATTAAATTTCTGACATCACTGGAAGGACTCTTAAAGGTTTTTATAAAATTGTTATCCATAAGTGGAGAATTTTTATGGTAAGAATTATTTTCATGAAGAAACAGAACACCATCTTTTCCTAATAGTTTTGAATATTGAATCAGTGGCTGAGAAACTAGTTTCTGTAAGCGTAGTTTATGATGTAAACCACCAAACTTAGCGAATAAAAAACAATATTTACAAAAAACACCTTTTAGACATTAAGAGAATATTAGCCAATTAAATTGCTTAAAATGGTTCCTTAAAACGTAACATTTTATATCTTCGCCATTTTTTAATGCACAGAATATGGAAAAACAAAATTATCTGCAGGCATCCACTCACACGTTAAAATTCTTTATCAATATCACTTATGTTCACATCAGAAAATTTATCTAAATCAATATAAATATTTTTGACACTGGATGTAAACTTACCTAGTTTCTTTATTTCTTCATTTTCCGAAGGATAAATTGGATTTTCTGAAGGCCGCCAATGATTTGAATCAGAAATAGTAGATTTAGTTAAATCAACTTGTAGCTGAGACTGATATTCATTTGCAGTTCTTGATTCAATTTTTGGACTCTTCTGTATGAAGGAATCTAGGGTACCAGTTTTACTTTTCTTGTTCATTATCGGCTAAAAAAAATAAATTTAAATTGTTACAATGAAGTAAAATAAAACTAAATCCATTAAAAACCTACCATGGACGTTAGACAGTTAAAAGTAATAGGTACTATAATTATCTTCAGTATTTTTGTGCCAAGCATTTGTTTTTATTATCAGCGAGCTTCTTCCTTACCTCCTCAGTTTACATATCCGTCGTTTAGGGTGTATTTTTGCCTTTTATGCATAGAAATATATGCTTATTGTTGTTGATAGGTACAGTAAAATCTCTGTCAACCGCCGGCGGTCAACCGACTCTCGCATGAACCGACACAAAATCGGGACACCAATGTATCTTTTCGAAAATGTGAATGGCTCGGAGCCGATATTCAGCTTTGGACGAAGTATACGAAATTGACGACAACAAAGTATGTGGCGTTCACTAAAAATGTTCCGATATAAAAGGTCACAATGACTCACTTCTGTAGATACATTGAAAAATTACTTAGGGGAGATAATTATCCCGATTACCCTCCCCCCCCTGGATCCGCCTCTGGGAGGCTTAGCCACCCCCACCAGAAACGCTAAATTTCTGACTTAAGGACCTCAAACTTTGTATTAACCAGATATGTAGATACGTCAGTGGAAGCCTCTGCTCCTTCTTGTTGCTGAGGAGACCCCAAATTTTCCAAATATTTGGTGTAATATTTTTGTTAGAATTGACGCCCCCCCCCCCGGCCCAAAGGGAAGATCCTGGATGCGCCTGAATACTAGGCTATAGATTTTCACCCAGCTTCCATTATTTCTACTTCTAGTTGAGCATAATTCTGCATCAGCCAAATAGATGATCGCTTCGAGGTTTATAAATTTTAACAGTCTTATACCATAGTCTTATTTATTTAATGCTACAATCAATTTACTTTTTGATTACATTGTTTCCTTTTCAAGTTCATTTTTTATTTAGGCAATTCTCCTATCTCTCGATATGTCTTTCACGTTCCCATTCGAACATTTTTTTATCTTGACGCGTGGACTCGAGGTTATCGCAATTGTTATCCCTTATTTTTTTAAATCATTGTTCTAGCTGCCCGTTCGGAATAACTTTCTACCTCCACGATGCTACTTTTCAATTTTTTTAAACAGGCAATCCGTTTCCTCCTTCTCACCCTCAGTCTGTTCCTCGATTATGAAAAAATGCCCACGCTTCATGTCTATGAGTTGTTCGCCTTTTCTTCATATCTCGCTAATACCTACAATATTCCATTTGATCTTTTCAAGTTCTTCTTGAAGTTTGCCTTCGCTGGACCATGTACGGCAATTAAAGGTAGTTAGGTTGAGGTTAAAGGAATTGATTGAGGATGAGAAAGAGTGGTAGTGGGTGTTTAACCTCGGGGGATTCTTAGCACCCTCTGCCTTCATGCCTTGTTCCTGACCACTTCCACGGTCAGAAACAATCCAGCCTCCGGAGAATGAGGGCCGTTTATTACGGTTGTACATGTCATGTGTGGATTTTGGGCCTTAAAACATTACGCTGACCCAGAGCGGGTTGTTGAGTACATCTTTCACTTTGGCCGGAGATATTGCAGAATGATTTAACAGTATGTTGAATCTGCCATTGCCTGAGGATATGGATGAGCTTCGCCCTCCGCTTGTGCCCTTGTATGCGTGTGTCATGCCCATACGTAGTCTGTCCGTAGACAGGCCCGTGATTATTCATGGTTAAACTTGGTTCTCCATGTACTCCTATTTTCCGCAGTCTTCTCCATGTCTTGGTAGCTCTCTTTCCATTTCAAGTCGTATTATCAACTGAAACCTTTACCTACCTCTTTCTCTTTTTCCATCCAGTTTTCCTTCTAGCACTTCTTTAATCATGCACTCTCTCATCAGGTAATGTCCAATCCAGTTCGCCTTCCTCTTTTTGATAGTCTGTATAATCGTTCGCTTCTCTCCTATTCTTCGTAGTACTTCCTCGTTTTTCACCCTATCTGTCCATTTTATCTTCAGCATTCTTCTCCATATTCGCATTTTGAAGCTTTCCAAGTATTTTATATCATTTTTCCTTACCATCTATATTTCTGTCCCGTGCAATGTTATACTCAATACACAGCATTTTGTCAATTTTTTGTGGATATTCTCTTTTTAGTTTGTCAATATTCATTTAGGTCGTGAATAACCTAAACGGCAATCTACCAGTTTTTATTTTAAGAGGATACACTACAAAAATAGTAATTGGATACGTATTCATCGAAAAACGTCATTAGTCTAACAAAATGAGTAGAAACCAAGAGACATAAGGGAAATCATATGGCGTTGAGGCACAGGAATACGGGGCTCAAATCAGAGATATCCTAAGTGCAGAGGTGAGGCCCCACACAATAGGTGATGGAGTGAGAGATGGTGAATATCAAAGGGAATAGAGAGAGAATGGGTGGTAATAGGAGGTGACAAGCACGAAATCACTAGAAAGCGTGATAGCTGCCAGAGAAGAGAGACTGGGTAAAGAGTTAAGTGAGGGGGCGAGGGAATTAGGAGGGGGGGAGGAACGGATTAAGGATGGGCAGGAGGGGGAGAGAGAGAGAGGAGGGGGAGGGAAATGGAGGGGGAGGGAAAGGAAGGGGAGAAGAAGGGCTGATCGGACTGCCAGGTAATATTCTTTTCTATGGATTAAAAAATTGCAATAAATTGCTTTTTGAATATATTTTATCAGCTTAGGAGAATTATTTGATCAAACTGACAGCCATCCTTTTCGTGAAAACATTTCCGGAATTCAGGCGAGCGCACCGGTTGATCTTATGCGTATTTTCCATGGCGCGCGTAATTAGGAGCAGTCAGTCTGAGTAGATTGCTCCGTTCGGAGTGAATCTCGACCTCTCTCTCTCTCTGCTCTCTCGTTGCCCCTCGTAATTCAAACACAACTGCGTGAAATTAGGTCCCGCGAAAACAGGAGACTTGCGAGCGACATGGATGTTAATTTGGAATGGGCAAATGGCGGCGCAAAGAATTCCCACGAAACATTTTCAACGATATTCCTGTGCTTCCCTTTTATTTCTTGGGTTAAAATACAAGCTGTTAGAAAATGTAATATGTGCTAGGAATGTGGCACGGAAAAATCAGCAGTAGATAAATGATTTGGTCTTTGACAGACATTTGACAAGCAAAGTTAATTTTAAAGATTTTTAAAATTTGTAATTACAAATAGTTAATAATTGTTTACACACGAGTTCTGTTATCCACGTTTCTTGATACAAGCGTAAACATAAAACTAATCGTAGATAAAATTCGTTTACATATTGCTTAGTCCTGACCACGCACACTTTATCACACAGTAGACTAGGAATGGCAAATGATATTTGTGGCGCGTGCCAAGTAGGTACGTAATGTGAATCATCCTTAATATTTTTCGTGTGCCACTAGTTTACTCCTCCTCTAAGAAACTTTATATTTTATATAGAAAATATAAGCTTACGCGTGCCAAGTAATATAGAAAGCGTGCCACTTCTGCCAAGCGTGCTATCCCTGCTGTAAACCATTATCATTCACGGTTTCGATTATTTTGGGGCGGTTTCTACGTACATCACGTATTATTTGGATAATATAAATTTTTCTATCAGAAGCTTAATCCAGAGAGTTATAAGTATTTAATTTGCTCCTTATACACAATCTGATGAACAAATTTCTGATTTTATTTTTCCTTAAAAAATGTTTTTCCAACTGCTGGATCGCGTAGCCCTGGAGAGAGATATTTAACCCATTTTCGGCCAATGGTGCGTTCTCCAAAAATATGTTATGGCTGGCTTCAACCTGAAGATACGGATTTAATATAGCAGGTTTTAATAAATTCATCTGAGGGATAATCGTAAATAACCGATTTTAGGAGAATTTTTTCAAATTTTTTTTGGCTCTATAACGGGATGCGTCCTACACAAGCAAAAGACAAAAAACTTAGATGTATAAATTACAAGAAATTTATTTTGATATAAAAAAACAAAGTTGTAAAAGACTTTTATTATAAAAACTCAAGATATTATACAGAACGAATTACAAAGATTTTTATAAAAAGGAGCGATAAAATTTGAACGCAGAGAGCCTACACGCATATATTGGATGCACATTTAAAAAAAAATCAAGTTCAAATTCGTGAAATTATTTTTTTTTCTTGACTTGCGGCTAGAGAGTGTTAAGAGTCATCTCTGACTGATAATTAAACTCTCGGAGCAGATCTGTAATAAATAAACAAATACGCACGCACGCACGCACGCACACACACACACACACACGGATATCTCCATCCTCCAAGGATGAAAGAAATTTCTTCTACTCTTATTTGTCAACTTCACATCAAAAAAAGGCATTTATGAAAATTTAAACTTCCACAGAGTAAAAGTTGTGAATGAAGCGCCGTCTGGTGACCACGTTGCTGTGAGGAATATAGAACAATAGAAGGTCTCTTTTACTGACGTAGCTTTTTGGGGAGAATGCTTTCTCTAAACATGTTGTACAAGAAGGAAATATCAACACTTCTTACTCTTGTATATGAGAATACATCCGATGGCGATATTATGTCTCACACTAAAATAAAAAATTACGACCCATTCCCCCTTCTACCCTAAGTGTCTTGCCGCTCCAACGGGAGATTCTAGATTATTGCTACACTGCTACTTCAATCACAACTCCGTAAGTGAATTTAAAAATAACCTTGGAGCTAAAAAACTTGTAAGTCGAGTGCCTTCTAGTACTTGAACAAGGCGACATGCCATCCTGAAAACCTGCAGTTCATCCACCCACCAAACTTACAGGTGATACCCAAAACATTCACATATCATTTCATTCACCAATCGATGGAATTATCGAAGTCGAACTGCAGCCGCATTAAATTACAGAGAATTCACGACCAGGCCTTGAATCGAACCCATTATCTTATGATAGACGATGACATGTCGAAAAGTGTAAGAGTTAGATCTTAGCATATTGGGAAAAATCGTCGAAATAGCAGATGACGTTATTGAATTATTCGCATTATGACCATAGCCAGATGAATTTAGACACTACGTTTTATATAATAATTCACCGATGAATGCCGACCAACTACCCAGTCATTACGGAACTTTATAATGAACAGTCTTTAAAAAATTATTTATTTTTAATTAAATACTTTAAATCGATTGCCTGATAAAAATTAAATTAATCGTTTAATTTTTATCTAAAAAAGTTTTAGACGCTGGATATCACAATAAATAAGATGTTTAGTGTAGCCTTTGGAGACTCAAAGAACCCTTTACTCATTCGATCTCAAACATGTCATATACTGCTTCGTTTTATTGCTTCACTCAAATATTTACTTTTATGTTAAATTACTGTCAGCCATGAGCACAGCTAAGGACACTATTCAACAGAAATTTCATCATCTATATAATTACAACTTATAAGAACAATATACGAATTTGAGAGCGATGGAACAACTGCATTTTAATCAAAGAGACAGGTGGATTGCCGACAGGGCATGTTTCCAATAAAAATAATGAAACTCGAGACTATAGCAAACATTCTCCGAGTTGCTAGCGGATGAGCGAAGGCCTCAATCGAAACACAGAGGGAACTGGAACGTTTCCTACGCTCTCTGGAAACAACAATAGACCGGAAAGAGGAAGCCTTTCTTGACTGCTAGACTATCTAGAAATAAAGGTGACTCGCTCACGGGTGTTTCCTTCGTCCGCGCTTGAAGACGGGAACTTTTAGAGGGAGAGGATGGAAGGGAGAAAATAGTTGATCTTAGAGAGGCGCCCAAAAGAGGGAAGTGGTATAGGGAGACGGGGGAAGGGGTAAGGGAGGGAGGGGTAAGGGGCAAGGGAGGAAGGGGTAAGAGGATAGGGAGGGGTCTCCAAACTTTCAGCGCCCAAGATCTACCATTCATTTGTAAATTTACCGAGGATCGACCCAGCGGAATGAGCCTCGATACGAGAAATACTGTTGAGCAGAGGGGGAAGGGGGGATCCTCGCAAATTTCTCGCTAACATAAATAGACATCGAAACCAGCATCATAAAATGTAATGTTCTGCTTAACACGTCAATCCAATTTAATCGCAAACAAATTTTTATTCGAGTTAAACAAGCTCGGACAAAGTTTTATTCGATTTTTCGTTCTGTACAAGAGAATATTTTAGTTCCAATAAAATTTATTCTAATTTTATCCACCAGGTTAATTAAATGTATGTATTACTAAGTTTTAAGCTATTAGAAGTTGAAGAGAAAGGCTGTTAAATAAATATACAGACGGAAGAAATCAACAAAAACATAACTTGAATTAGTTAATCAAGTTACACATAAAGTAGCAGTTAACCTCTAACTTTTGCCTTTTGCAGTAATTCGCGATTGGAACACCACTTATCGAGCAACACTTGAGCATGCTCTGGGTCGATAAACATCGATACGCTCGTGTCTCCCTGCGAAAACTGATATCGAGAGATATCTTTATTATTTGCTTCATGATTTCCAATCGCTCTTAATTTTTGAACGATTATAAAATCACCTGCATATCTCGATAAAAAAAGTTTCAGCTGTAAGTTCAAAATCTATATCGGCGCAACATTTCTCGCTTGATTCAATAAAAAGTAATAGCGCTGAGGTAAGATTCAGCGATCGACTTCAAAAGGGCCAAAGATCGACCGGTCGATCGCGATCGACTGGTTGGAGACCCCTTAGGTATAGGGTGAGGTGAGGGGAGGGGGGTGTATTGAGCGAAGGAAAGGGATATTTCGCAACGGCAATTCCGGCAATAAAGGCCGTTCGGTTCCTTATTTCTCCATAGCTCCGGAAAAAGGAGAGACAGCCCTGAAAATTGCGCGAACCATTCTCCTCCGGGTCACTCTTTATTGTCGGCTTGCTGCCGCGTTATCAGTTCCAGATGCGGAGTTTAAATTGTGATTTAGGACTATTGTGGATTTAGCCAACGCGACCCCGGTAAATAAGTGGAAGATATTTCGAGTTTAATTGGATGATATATAAACAATTATCCACGTCTAATTGTAAGTCGTATCCGATCGCATCACTTGAGTTAATATAGGTAGTTAAGTATTCAACCAATAGTAAGCACGGTTTTTTGAGGGAATCTAATTTTGAGTGCGGAAGTGTATCACGTGTGAAGAAGACCTTCGGCATAATTGAAGCGGAAGGCAATCTCAATTTCATTTATCAATTGAGAACTGCGATTTCTATAGCTCCGTCTACCCGCGCGTGCACAGAATGAAAATCTTATCTTTAACCTATCTTTTAACGAAACGCACCATTTCCCACTTATGAATCCCAAATGGTCCGATAGGATTCGAATGGAGAAATTTCGAGCACCGCATAAAAGGGGAATATCGGGTTCGAATCTCTCGTAATGCAGATTTTCTTTTGATGCGCTCAGCTAAGCTCGCGAATCACGAGAGTAGATCAATCGCGAGTGCGCGTCCTGCGAGAAGCGGAAGTTCCATCGGATATCGCCGCCTTTATAAGGGCATTTTCTGTTTGCTTCGAAAATCTCGGAGTAATAGACGTGTAAAAAAAAAACATCTGCGAAGGCGGAGTGGATTTTAACGCCATCGTCCGTTCCAATGGAATCTGCACTATAACGGCGTCCGTTAAGAACCTCTTGTTACGACAGTCCCCGCTTTTTCCCTCTCTCTCTCTCTCTTAAATGTAAATGTAAGAAGGGACTATATAGTCTCAATTTCGCCCAAATAAAGTCGTTTGTCTGTCTCTCTGTCTGTCTGTCTCTTTCTCTCAGCCTATCTCCACTCCTCCTCCCTCCAAAATCTCTCCACGTCATCTCCCTCCTCTCTTCTTCACTTCCCTCCTCTATACGTGTTTATCTTTTATCCTTCATCTACCTCCTTCATCTCCCTACCTCCTTCATCTCCCTACCTCCTCCTACCTCCTTCATCTCACCCTTTCTCTCATCTCTGTCCTTCTCAACCCCCCACCTCCAGATGCGCACCCATCCCTCCGCCTTGCCTCCCCCCTCCCCCCCCGCCACTTCCCGTACACCCACCCCCTCGCGTTCATCCTTAAAAGCGTTTCGATCGCCATAAAGGAGAAGAGGTCACCCGTGTCACTGTCGGACTTGCATCCTATTTAGGACAAATTTTGTTCGATTTTTTCGCGTTGCGCGTATCGGGAGAGGAGAAAAAAACGAGTCAATTTGTGAATACGGACGAAACTGCTTCGCTCGCTTTCTTTCTCGACACAGAGAAGGGGTGGTCTGAGGAGGGTGGGGGGTGACTGGCAGGGGGTTGTGGCTGAGAGGATGGGTTTGAGGGGGGAGGGGGTGGGGTGGCTGAGGGTGAGGCGGGGGGGGGGAAGAGGGGGTAGTTCGGAGGCGAGGAATGGTAGAACACGAAAGGGGCTTAACCCGCATGGGAGGCAAATTGCGGCAGACAATGCATGCGCGCGGGCAATGGATGGACGAGGGGTAACGCCGCCTACACGAGAGAGAGAGAGAGAGAAAGGCACGAAATAGCGATAACCACGGTGCCAGTTCTTATCTCTGTGTTATTTGTATAACTCAGCAATTTATTCTGAGTTATATTAAATCGAATTGAAAGTAATTGTGTAGGACCATATTGGAATTAATTGTCAGCGATATAGTGCTCCGTGGTCCTGTTGTTCCTAAGGTACATGTAGATGTCAGGTTTAAAACCATTTCAGATCCAGATGTCTTGAAAAAGTAACCCGGTTTCCGAATGCGGCTCTCTCTCTCTCTTTCTCATTTTTATTCTACTATAAGCGGATACAAAAGAAAACGTAAACGAGAAAAGAAAATATTTATTAATTGGGAATTTTATTATTACTTGTTCTAAATCAAAATATATTTCATACTTAATAATCCGGTGCATTTATATTTTAAGTGTATGGAAATACTTTGGATCATCATTTTTGTGGGTGCCACTTACAATTAAATAATTGAGATCCGCCATCCCTTTTAAAATTGCTTATTTTCCTTCATATTATTTGGTTTTGGATCCCCCAGATCAAGACTGCCAAATCTGCGGCCCGCGAGCCGGATGCGGCCCCCCAAAGCACTTTTATGTGGCACTCCGCCAATGTTTCATAGTTTTCAAAACTTTTTCTTTTATTTTAATTAACCACCAAATATTATTTTCAGTGTAGCAAAATCTGTTATGATGCATAACGTTGAATTACGACCTCTTAGTAAATGCTTCTTAAATCATGTTAATTCTTTTTAATGCTGTTTTTGATTTTTTTCAAAATATTTCTAAGATTGTTTTACATCATGATTTTCAATGTTGAAATTTAACCCTAAAAAGCTAATCCTAACTTGATTTCCACGCATGTGGTGCATAAGAATTTCTAGATAACTTAAGATGTGACTTTAATCCATTGGCCATCTCCAATGTATTTCCAGAGCATTCGCTTAAGTTAGCTTTTTATCAATCCGATGAAAAAACTGTCAAATTAGGAAATTTTTTGCAAACTGTTCCTTTATTTCGCTGGTTCCACATCGAGATGGGTTGCACTCATGATGGAGGTCCTTAAAGTGACCTTGAAAAAACATGGCACAACACGTTGGTCATAAATCGAAAATGTTGCGAGTTCATTGAGATTACATTTGAAGCAAGTTTTTAGGATTTTAATGAAATTAAAGAATGAACATGAATGCACAGATGCTGAAGGTCTGCTAAAACAGATCAACTTGCAAATTTTATTTTTCTTAATATTTTGGGACGATTGCCTCCGGAAGATCAGCCACCTCACTAAATCTCTTCAGAGTGCCTATAATAATAATACAATAATAATACAATAATAATACAATAATAATAATAATAAGCCGTCTTTATTAGGTCGATATTTAGACATTAATGTCCATTCTTTCATATAAACCTGACGAACACAAACATCCCTGTCCTAAGCGGGACTCGAACCCGTGACTTTAGTAACCGTCGGCAGATATTTTAACCATCCGTCTACCAAGGCCTATGTAACTGTGGATAGAGCAATTCGCAATTTGGTACCAGACATAAAAAGTTCAGAGTTACGACTGGGAGAGAATATGGGAGAGGCAAATAAATTTTGCGGTGAAAATGGAGTACCTGCTGTGCTCCCGAAAATAAGAGGAAGAAAAAGGAAATTTCACGACACGATGGAAAATGACGCACCCTCAATACCAGAAAAAACAGAAATTACTGTCTAGGATGCAGAACATCAGGAAATAAATTCTTTTCGAAGGCAACTAACTGTCTCTCTACATCTCTATACAAAATTGATAATGATTAAAAATTTTTAAGTTGTCTTATATAATGACTGAAAATTAAATAATAAATTCCTGCAAAAATGCTGCTAGTATGTATAAAAACAATGTGGATGAACGCGAATTAATCGAGAAAGCTCGCAGTTTGAAACACACCTATCTTTGATAATAAGTGTGAAAATTACGCAGAGAGAAATATTAGAATTTCTTCGCGAATATGGATTTTTAAGTTCATTTCCCAATGTTGAAATTTTTCCGAGAATTTTCTTGACATTCGCCACATCAATTTTAACTGAATAGCGTTCTTTAATAAACTGAAATTGATCAAATGTTACATACGGTCATCAGTGAATCAAGGGAGACTTTCTGGCCTAGCCATCTTATCTATTGAATATGACACTGCTGAAAATATAGATTTCAGTGACATCAATGACAATCAAGATGTTTGCTACAAGTAATGTCCGAAAAATAAATCTTTAAAGAAATGATACTTTGTTATAGTTAAATAACCCTTTTAAAATATGCACTTATCATTTTATTAGACTCGTATATACACAAACACACGCACGCACGCATGTACGCACGCGCGCGCACACACAGACAAACACACACACACATATATATATATACACAGGTGAGGCGGCGAGGCAACTGCCTCAGGCGCCTCTCGAAGGGGGGCGCCGAAATTTGACAAAAATGAAAACCTATCAAAATAAATTCATAAGGCCGGCCAGGCCAGGGGGCGCCATATTATATCTCGCCTCAGGCGGCAAAATGTCTGGGCACGGCCCTGTGTGTGTGTGTGTATGTATGTGTATATATATATATATATATATATATATATATATATATATATATATACACACACCATACCATACCATACCATACCATACCATAGAGGGTTCCTTTGAATCTGAAACAGGGGAATCTTATAACTCCGGTGCAAGTGAAAACCCAATCTAGAATTTCCTATCTTTTAAAACCACTTTCTCTTTCCTTTCCCTCCTTTCTTTGCAATTCTCCTTCTCAATCTTTTTCTAAAAATCAACTCATTCCATTTCTGTCAGCACAATGCCGGGAACAGTGAAGAGTTATAATCGGGTCCTTTATCGGAACTTAAAATCATCCGAGAACGACCTCAGGGCGAAATATAGGTTTTCCTGTATCGCCGGACGATAAATTTTTTTCAAATCGACAACAACTTCCTGCAGTAACCACCCCTTCGATTCCGGTCACGGCGCAGAGCGATGTCCAATTACCGATATCTGGATTTACGTCTTTTCAAAGTATTCGTCCGCCGATCCGCTTTATAAATTCTTTCCATTTTCAAAGGAGGCTATTTTTGCGATCGTTCGATAACTTCCAAAAACTGCTGTTTTATTTTTGTCTTTTCTTAACATTTTCGGTGCCAATTCTTTCCCATTTCAACCAACCCGAGTGCTTATTTTCGCGATAATCCTTTTATTAGCAAAAACGCTGCAGAAAGTATATTTATCCCGGAGGAACCCCAAAATAGACCTTTCAAATACATTCCAACTCGCATCGGCCGCAATGATTAAGAGCCAATAAGAGCTATCTCCTAATGGAACTGGACTCAATTGCGAAGAGTGGATTATTTTTTTTCAATTCCCTCGCGATACGCTCAACTTGGAAAACGGGTTATTTTCTTTCCCGGTTCTTAATCAGGCCGACCGTTAGCGATCATCGCTAAGACAAATGGATTAGGAGGACGGCTTCCATGCTCCCTCTGGGAGAGGTTCGGTTACTTTTGTTTCGGTAGAGTGAAACCAATGAGAGAATCGGAATTGATTTCGAACAAAAAATAATTGAAAATTCGGCGATTAAAGAGAAAGATTTATATAAATATTAAAAAGGAATGTAATTCAACTGGTCCTTTGACCGCGAAGGATGCGAATTTGTAATTTCTTAGATAGGAACTTTGTCTACGCATTTTACTCAATTTATACTAATTATAGAGGACTTCAAATATTTTTTACCCCAGCGAACGTAATTATTAAGAATAGTTTCAATTAGCAGTTGACAGAGAAGAGATCGGGATTTTTATCCTCCCAAAGCAAATATTTATTTATTTATTTAAAACTCGTCTTTACAATTTAGTCGTATGACTATGTGGTAACAAGAACTAATTTAACCTAAATACTTCACACATATATATACGTTATTTATAATAGACCCACTAAATCTATAATACATACAAGAATAATTACAATATGTACCTGTAGTGAGGATTTTCGCGGGTTCGTGGTAGGCCTTCGCGCCTACCGTAATTGACAAAGTCCTCACCGTACATCACCCTAACAAGCAATCCCCTACTTCTCCAACACTAAGGCACAATACATTTATAAATAACTTCCCGTAACACAAATATATACTTTATATTAATTCACATAGCTACACTTGTTTCCTACAATCTATTATACATAATTAACTGTGCATAGTCAACTTAATTCTTCGTTTGAATCTTTAGGTAAGGGCTTAAAGAGTTCTTTAGGTAACTTATTCCATTCGCTGACTCCCCTGTTTAGGAACGAATACTTTGCAATATTTTTCTTCTGCGGTCTAAGTTTAATTCTAAATTTATGACTATTTTTTCCTCTAAAATTTGGTATCTCCAACCGACTCTTTAAGTCTTTCCAAGCCTCACCATTACTATTTGTTTGATACATAGCGCCTAATCTCTTAATTCGCCTTTTATTTTCTAACTTTTCCCAACCCTTTTTTAGCACTGTAACATTGTCTTCCTTCTTAAACCTACCTAGAACGTACCTAGCAGCTTTTCTCTGAACTATCTCTATTTTCCTTATTTCCCCTAAATGGTACGGGTCCCATACGTTTGTTTCGTATTCCAGAATTGGTCTTGCCATTGTTTTATACGCCTTTTCCTTCACTGCCCTGCTACTTCCTTTAAGAATGCGCTTCACATAATGCAGGGTTCTGTGTGGTTTTCCTATGATGCTGTCAGTATGCCTACCACACGCTAGATCTTTTGCTAACTGTTCTCCTAAGTATTTACAGTAATCAGCTCTGTCTCGCCACATAGCTCGTAACTTCGCTCACTTTTGGATCTTTTGTTTGAGAACGTGACGTGTTTACTTTTATGTTTACACTCATTTTGTTTATTCTAGTTCAATTCTCTAATTTCTTGGTATCCTTCTGCAAAATTTCTTTGTCTTTTTCATTTTTTATTTGTCTATATATAATGCAGTCATCCGCGAATAGGCGCACTCCTGAAATTATGTTTTTCGGGAGATCATTAGAGTCGGAACACTAATAATAGCGCAACTAGCGAACGGATATTTGCTACTGAAATTGTGGAAACTAAATTTTTATACCCATTGTATGGAATGAAAGTTTTATTATAGATCTCCATTATTATTTCATTCCAAGAAAACCGGTACAATATAAATTGTACAAAATTTCTTATATAATACCCCGTTTATTTATCTTTTGAAAAATATGAACATGTAGAATCATTATAAACATCAACTTAAATAATTATACAACATTTGATGAAAATCATGTGAACCGGTTTTTAGAAAATCCAATTATTAAAGTTGCCCAAGAATAAACTAGCCTTATATTCAGTTTTTGAGATTGTGAACTAAATATTATTATTTCAGAAGTAAGCTTAAGTAACTGTACGAAATTTCATCAAAATCGTTTACCCGTTTTTTGAGAAAATCAAATTGTTGTTAAAAATGCGTAGAATAAACTTCCTTTAATTATTGATCAATGTCAACCATTACTTAATAGCTTTTATTCTGTATGATAAAATGCCCAAGTACGAGATTTTATTCATTTTCGCTCTACCGTTTAGGCTCTAGGGCCGATAACAGACAGACCCACAGACAGACCCACAGACAGACAGACGTAATGCGAAAACCACTTTTTCAGACTTAGGTACACCTAAAACGTAAATTTCCATCAAAATCTCTAGATAGAATTTTTTGCGATTACAGTACTATCTCAATATACTTCGATATGAAAACAAAAAAATCGTCATATTACAAGCAAATGTTAAAACACTTATTTATAGAGATCATCCACTGTATTAACTAGTGCAGGGTTCATTGGCTCATGGACAATATTAAAATTAAAAACCTTTCTTGTATGTCTTAGTGATCAATACATTAAAACAACTTCCGACAGTTGAAAGATCACTGGAAAATTAATTTTGCAAGTTGAACAGAAAATTGAAGCACTGGGCGAGATTAAACAAATTTAAGAGACTATATGTTTCACATAGAGTTTGATATAAACAAGTAATATGTTTATGAAAATAATACATTTTAAATTCAACATTGAAGCACTATTGCGATTTCCATTGATAATATCAATATTATTACTGAGAGTGTTATTCATATACGCATACCAATTAGATATATTATTACTAATAAATTATCATAGGGTAAGTGATTCCAAAGTTTTCGACTACACTACAAGAAAACGTTTCAAAAGTTCTCACGCAGCGGTCACAATTATAAGAAAAAGTAAAGCAGTCGGACAGCCAAAAAGACAGCGTAATCACATTAGCATTTTTATTTCCTTTGATAACACATTCTAAAAATACGAAGGTCAAGAAATAATTCCATCAAAGAATAAGCTTTTTATCGACACAGAGGGAACGTCGATCCTTTTGAACAGAGTTCTTAACTCTGTATTTTCAGAATCGCGAACATTTTTTCGCCGCCACAGTTCTCTTGGGTAGGCACTTCATTTTTGGAACTATTTAAAAGGTCACCGGCAAATAAAAGCAAAGAAAACATGAATAAAAATGTAGCGGTTCTATATCAAAGAACGAAATAAACATTTTCTCCGCCCTCAAAAATTTAACCGCCAAACAGATATCAAAGCCAATTGAGAAATGAACAAAGATCTGGATGAATCTGGATGATCCTTGTTTCTTCTTTTTTTCCCCCCTCCCTATCCACTCCCCCTCCTCCGTCCCTCTCACTCTCCACCCCAATTTTCCCCCTCCTACTCTCTCTCTCTCCTCCCATTTCAATCACCCCTTTTCCCCTTCCTCCCTCATTTCTCCTCCCTAACCATCCTTCCATTCCTTCTCATTCCACTCTCTCTTGTTCTCATTCTCCAGACACTCATTAATATATCAACCGCTATGGTTCCAAGACTGTCTGAGAAGGGGCAGCTCGAGCGATGGGAAGGAGCAAAACGTGTAATAGAGATATATTTCGGCCTCTCGAATGATTCCCTGAAGGGCTTCCATCCACTTCCTCGACACGAGTCCCACAGGATTTTGAGTGACGAGGAAAAACGTTCTCTCTCTCTTCATCTCTTTCTGTCTTCCTCTCTCCTCTCTCAATGGCTTCTTTTTCTATCTCTAGCTCTCTCCTTCTCTTTCAATATCTCTAGAGCACTCTCTCATTATACGTACAACATTGCGTGACTTTAAGCGCTCACTTTTATCTCATTGCTCGCGACGCCCGCTATTCCCGTAAGTGGTCAGAAGACATCTCCCTCAAATCCAGCTCCTCCTTCCCGGCATTCCTTCTCCTCCTCCTCCTCACCCCATCACTCGATCCCTCCTTCCGGCCACCCCTCCTCCTCACCACACCAACCTCTCTTCCGCAAATTCTAACCTATCCAATCGCTGCATCAATACTGCCGACTTTTTAACACTCGTTGGCGCATTAAGACCTCAAAGATCTTTCCTTTGCTTAATCTCATCCTATATCTCTCTCCCTTTCCTCCAACCCTATAATTTTTACTTTCTCCGCACGTAGTATAGGGAAGGTATTGTGATCACGAAAAAAATCGACTTCCGGATTTCAACGGAAATACACGTTCTGAGGTCCCTAGAACACGTTTAGACTATTTTCGAAATGATGTCTGTGTGTGTATGTGATTGTGGGCGGTCTAACTCAAAAAGTACTTGCCATATCGTTACCAAACTTCATATATAACACTTAGCATGAGTACAATGAACTGATTAGTTTCTGGACAATATCGGTTAGCCGTAAGTCGAGGTTTATTCGAAACCCGATTCGGTTTTTGCGATATTTCTCCGTTAAAACATCATTATTATATATACAATTCGATACAAGTATTGTAGATAATGTAATTTCCTACAACTTTCATTTGAAACAATTTGCCATAGCAGTTATTGTTTAGGAATTATTTATGAATAACCGGTTTAGCGGTTTCCGTCAAATATCTCCTTAAAAACATCGTTATTGGTAATCTTCGTAAGGACCAAAGTTGTAGAGAATACTATTTCTTCCAAGTTTGTTTGAAATAAATTTTTGTAGAACCATCCATTTCGGAGATATTTTGCTTATTCGTAAATTTCCAGTATACAGTGCCGCCACCATGTAGCGGTGAATTCTGTAAACATTCCAAATATACCTAATTTACGAGAATAAGGACGACTGTATTCTTTTACGATACGAAATGGTAATTTTGCCACATAATGCTATTCATAATAATTTAAATATCTATACCCCAAATATGGAGAAAGTGATGTGTTGGCCACATCAGATTTTTTTTTAAAGGTGACCTGGAGATAATGGAACTATAAAATGGGCGACGTATAACTGAACATGGGGTGACGCAGAGAGAAAAATGTTGAGAACCACTGGTCTAGACTCTAAAGTAGTGTTTCCCAAACTTTTTGACCACGCGAACCCCTTTTCATAAAGATCCAAATCTTGCCAACCGCATCCTAAAAATAAAAATTTCATGGATTATCTTTCTTAACTGAGTATAAATTATTATGTTGTAAACAATTTTTTTTTTTATTAATTTAACTAAATATCTATTATAACATTATTATCTCCACCTTTTATATATACTTTTCCTTTGCTTATTTGCTTGTTTGTGACCTTTTGGTCATTTTTGTAGTACATAAGGGGAGCAGCGTAATTTTCATGTGCATATTAAAATTACGAAGAATTATGATGAAAATTCGAGATTTATAACAAAGCACGCCCTGAAGAACAAAATTCACTTTTTGCAATTTGCGTACAATATTATGTCTCAACATTCGCCCATGTCTCTTTCGTTAAGTGTGAATTACAATTATATTATCCGCAAAAATATCGATTAGTTTCTTTGTCTCATTATTGCTTACAAAGACGAAAGTCAATGCAACTTTTATTGTTACGAAAGGTTCCTCTACGTAGTGAAAAGGGGACGATCATCTCCTTTCCTAAGAACGATAAATTAGATATAGCTCCAGACACATTCTTTTCGTGCTTCAAACAAAATTTTATGTAAATAATGCTTAACTAATGGATTATTTTGTATTTTAAACAAAATAATAATATAGAATTTGTTAAAAACTTGAATGCCATCAAGGACCAAATTAAGTCATTTACCGAAAAACTTTGGTCGTCATCACGGATTTTTTGCCGTGAACCACCTGAATCAGGGGGTTACCACCTTATAATGGATTAATTCCGGAATATTTCCACCTTCGGAAGTGTCGATTCCGGGAGATTTTTCTTTGCCGAAAAACAACTAATCTGAGGAATAAAACTTTATTTATTAGTAAACAGATAATGAGTATACAACCTGAATTTTGTTGTGAAAAAACCGTACATCGGCTTGCCAGAATATAATTTGACTTCGCTTATGATCACAGAAACGAGAGAGCACTAACTGCAAAAACTAGGGTTCACAAATCAGGAATTGCGTATTCTTGGAGATATCCACTGTGTCTACTCTCCTGGAATATAAAAAATAAAAATTAGCCAATAGTAGCTAAACGGAATACTTACTGCATAACCTTCAATTTACGCTAAAATATATGACACTGGAACGAGGAGTACAAACTTTTGCTATGGTTTCCCACGGATAACTGCCTTCTAGTAGCCACACTCCCATTGAAAAATAAAACAATGTCTTCACAGGTACAGCTTGGTTAATTGAAGTTATTGCAAGATCTGTATAAGCAAGACATTCCCAAGCCAACCTGTCGTCCGACGGGAGATAAAATGTGACTTTAATTTACGAAAATATTTTTATAATAAGCAGGATGAAAAATTCCGCCGCATTGCTGGCACTCATATAAAAGTGGCAACTCATGGTAAAGATTAAAAAGAAACTTCTTTATCCTTGATTAAGAAGGATCGAGAGATAGAATAAATAAATGTTTGTAGGTAGGTTTAAATCCGGCACCCACAATGAGAGGCACCTGAGTTATCGTCGGTACGATGCTGTGTAAAAGTACACATTCTTACATTGTTTTCATTAATTTCAAACAAATGTATTTACTGCACAAAAATTTCAGTACTCTAATTATGTATATAGAGGAACGAATCTGTAGATTACTAATTTCCGAGAGATTTCGGTCTCCCAGGCAAGGTCCTTCGGGAACCGGGATAGACGTATCTACGTACGCCTGCTTCCGGGAGAGGTTTCAACCCTAAATCTCACTCTGTTTCACTCCGAAGCCTACACTAACTAAATTACGCAAAATCTACCCCTAATTTTGTTATTAACTTACATTAGGCAGCCTCTAAAACCTATGCCACAAAACAGGCACCTAATGCCTCTGAATTTATGCCACCCAGCATACACATTTCTCCTGAAACATATAACAAAAAACATGCACCTGTCGCCCTTGATTTTATGCCACCCATCAGACACTGACCTGCCCCTGAAATGTATAACACAAAATAGACACCAAACCCTCTCCCCGCTCTGATTTTATGCCACCAAACTTACACAGGTTGCCCTTGATTTTATGCCAAACAACCAACACTGGTCTGCCCCTGAAATAATACCACCAAATAGATTCCAAACCCCCCCACTCTGATTTTCACCTTTCAACTTAAATAAATAAGATAAGATAAATAAATGTTTCTGGGTAAGTTTAAATCCGGCGCTCCCGTTGAGAAGCACCTAAGCCAGTGGTCCTCAAACATTTTTAGTACACGCCTCCCTGGAAAATGGAAGCAGTATATTCATCGCCCTCTTTGTCAATATTGGGTATTCATTACTTCTTTCCAACTAAAACTCAACAATTCCATCTGGCTGAAAAAGCTGACGCAATGTGTTATCATAGGACAAACCTATTAGCCGTTATACTTCTGTAGACAACAAATCAGTCTTTGATTAATTAGAAAATAGATTTCCAGTTCATTCAAACTTAGTTAAATCAATATCTAGAAAGTAATGGTTGAAATAATTCGCTAAGCTTTCCAAATGTTTTATGAACACATCACTTTCAACTGAGCTTGGATATTCGTTAGTTGCATTTGTCGATAGGTGGAATGTAGCAAGGGTTTTATTTTTAAAATTTTCTTTCCATAACATGCATTTATTTAAAAAAAACTTTAACTTTATCGCTGGAGTTTAAAATATTTGCTTTTACTCCTTGCATAGACGTGTTTAATACATTTCATTTTTTAAAGATATCGATTAAGTATCCAAATTTATGCACGAATCGTCCATCATTTAGTTGGTGAACATCTTCATTCTTTCGGCAAGAAATGTAACACTTTCATTCCTTAATTCAAATATTCGCTTTAAAAACTTTTCACATGACATCCATCGTGTTTCACTATAAAAGAGTAAATCTTTGCATAATTCAGCAAAACATTATAGTTTTTATCGGACGTGTATTCATATAATTTACAATACGAACAATACTCCAAAAAATTTCGGGTAATTCCGAGCTCAAATTTTTCTATGCTAGTACTTCTTTATGTAGCATGCAATGTGTCCAGATTGCATTTCTTGCTTTTTGTTTAATTAATACTCGCAGACCACGATGAACACCTACCATGCTTGGTACTCCATCTGTACACAATCCAATGTAGTTTTCCCAATTTAACTAATTTTCTATGAAAAATTGGTCGATTATTTTGAACAGTTCTTCTGAAGTAGACTTAATTTCAATAGCTCTGCAAAATAATAAATCTTCTCTTACTTCTTTTCCAATTGAATATCTCACATATGCAATCAAATGTGCATCTCTTGCAACATCGGTTGCTTCATCAACTTGCAAATCAAATCGTGTTGTTTTTAAGTTTTCCATTAATTAATTGACTACACAAATCCTCGGTTAGTGAACCATTTCTTCTTTGCACTGTATTATAAGAGAGAGGAATTTAAAAAAATTCTTTGGCAATCGATTCACCAAACAATGCCGTTTCAGTTTGCATTGTCTCATACTGTCAGAAGCCAGAACCTCGTTACAAAGGCTTTTCAACATCACCGACATTTTGAAATGTAAAACCAGAGGACAAATATTTCTATATTTTCTTATTTTGAGGTGTCCTGACTTTTGTAAGTCATTACTTTTACTCGTGCTTGGACAATCTTCATTAATTTTTCGCTTACAACCAATTATAAACTTTTCCATTTATGGGATACTAAAAAAACTTAGATAATTTTAATTACAATAAAAAATATCAATATAAATAGCAATTAAACGTCTTTAAAGATCCACAGATTAGTCACGCAAAGCAGAGAAATGTGAAGATTTGTGTGTCAGATAAAACAAAGTACGTTATAAACAAACATGTAAATAGATTTCAGTTAGAGACAAGATATTTTGTCAAAGTTGCATAATATATATTGACCTGAAAATATACCGTAGAACATCAGCTGACAAAGTTATTTAAGACAAACTTTATTAAATGACCAGTCTAAATTATCCCTATGTATATTTTAATTATTGAACGAGACTTATTTCGCCGTAAAATTTTAAGAGGGATTAATCTCAAGAAACGTCCGACGTTCTACACAACCGCACTATTTTCAAGAGTAAAAATAAATGCACTAACAACCACTAAGAAGAAACCGATGTGGCAAACTAATAAATTCCGAAATGAATTTAAAAACACGACGCTTTCACCAGCACCAGTACAGTCAGTGTTATACAGAGGGGGGTGGAGAGAATCGGTGAGTGGCAGAGGGGATACGGCAAGGTGGCGGAGAGGTTGGAATTGCAACAAAGTGTTCATTTTTATATTTTACAAAGTAGGAAAGGAAGGAGATCTGCGGGTGGGAAAGGGGAGATGGAATTTTGAAGTTGAGTTTGGAGAATAGGGGCGGGGTGGGGATGACTAACCTGATTGCTAAACATAGGAAGGGGGAATTGGTGAATGGGGGAGGGGGGGAGGAGGAATGGTGGAGGAGAGACTGGGCCCTCATACGTACGTCTCCGCCCGGATGTGAGGCACCCCTTGCACCCATAGGCCGGTGCGGTCAATGGACAGGTTTAAATCGGAGCTAAGCAGCCAAGTATATATGTATACCGCATGCAAACAGCTGATCGGCCATAGCAGTGATAGAAGTTACTGGTTCGGTGATCTGACGAACTAATATTGAAGGTGAGGATTGTTGCGTGAAAATAACGGTCATTACAGCATTTACGAGAGGAATAAATCGTATCGTAAAAGAATAAATTTGGGTCAGATATTGTTGAAATGAAAAACAACTGAAGAAATGGAAAACAATACATAATAATTTAATGTAATAAAATGATATTTAAAAAAATAAAATAATTACAAAAATTATTTTAAATGATCTACCTTTATATTCTAGGCAAATCTCGCGCCTCCCCTAGCAGCCATTCGCGCCTCACATTTTTAGGATGTTGTGTAAAAGTGTACATTTTTACTTTCTCCATACCTAGTATAGGAGAAAGTATTGTGTTCGTGAAAAAAATCAAATTTGAGATTTTAACGGATATACACGTTGAAGTACCTTGCGGGAAGGCTAAACAGAAACTAGGATTCATCAAACGCATAGTAGGTAAAAGTGAGGAAAAAGTCAAAGAGACATGTTACTTCTCGTTAGTAAGACCGCTATTAGAGTACGTGTCGAGCATATGGGATCCGTACGTGAAAGGATCAATCTCAGAGTTAGAAAGAGTGCAGCGAAAAGCCGCTAGATTCGTCAAAAATTGTTACGATAGAAACAATAGTGTTACAGCCTTGATACAGGACTTAGGATGGGAATCACTAGCTGAGCGCCGATCACGCTCTAGGTTAAAACTTCTCGAAAGATTTAGAACGCATATATTCTCCAGCGATGTCGAAGAAATAATAAGAGCGCCAACTTATATTGGTAGAACGGACCATCCTCGTAAAATAAGAGAGATAGCCTGTAGGACTGAGAGGTATAAAGGCTCGTTTTTCCCTAGAACGATAGCTGAGCAGAACAGAAGTTACGAAAGGAAATCAGCCGACGTAGAATGATACTATACATTATTATGCGCTTTACCTTGGTGCTATTGCACCCCCTGCCACACACCATTGCGGTGGCTTGCAGGGTGAACTATAGATATAGATATAGATATAATACGTTTTGAATATTTTTGCGATTATGTCTGTGTGTGTGTGTCAAAATTTTGTGGGTGCTGTTGACTCGAAAACTAACATTCAAATCAGCAAAAAACTTTCTACCTACGATTTTTTTTAGGAATCGATGATCTGAAAAGGTTTTGGCTCAAACTACTGAACCGGAAGTAGAGGTTTATTCCTGTCACTCTTCCTTTTATCCAAATGTTTCCTTCAAAACTCAATTTAAGTAGCTTGTTATTGTAAAAATTGTAGACAATGTACTTTTCTACATGTATTTGAAACATGTTTTCATAAAACCGTTTGCTTAAGATTTTTCTTTCAAATTTATGTTAAATACGTCGCCTAATGATATGTACCATTTTTTCCGCTACTATGATTAAATTTTCTAATTTTTGATAGATGTAATTTTTATCGCGCATCGACATTTTACTATCCATCTATTATTTACGTAAACAGCAATTAATCTGAAGATTACTAATTTCCGGGAGATTTCGGCCTCCCGTACAAGGTCCGTCGGGAGAAACGTATCTACATACGCTTGAATCCGGGAGACGCCCGGAATTCCGGGAGAGGTGGCTAACCACCTGGGGGTTCGCGTACCGCGGTATGGGAACCTCTGCTCTAAGAGCAATGATTCTCAAGTGCGACCACAAGAAAATTTCAATAATTGAAAATATTTAAAGAAAAACAGTTATTAATGATGATTAAATAACTGTTGTCATAAAATTAGAAGGAATGTAGATGATTTTACATGCTTACTCTTATATTTTCTTTAACCTTTTCTTGATGCGGCCACGAGGATTGGCTCTTGGCCGCATCTGCGGATACGAGAAAATAGCTCCTGAGAACCACTGGTCTATACTGTAGGCTCTGTAGCATGGCTGAACAACCGGCGACCCACCGCGTGTTTCATAATAGTCTTAAATGTTTCCATTTTTCTTTTGATTTACTTATAAAATGCTATTTTTTATATAGAAAAATCTCTTCAAATATCTAGCGTTAAACTGGAACCCCATAGTAAATATTTCTTTATTCAAACAAATTCTTTTAAATGTTTTTTTAATTTTTTCTCAAAGGCTTTTCTAACTTTGAATTCGATGATGGTTTTCAATATTGAAATGTTAACACAAAAATCTTTAATCAAACTTGATTTTTACTCATATTTTGCCCGAATAATCTTCATGTGCCTTCCGGATCATCTTTGATACAGTCCGTCGAAGCATTGGCAAATTACAATACAGCAAACCTAAGGATTCGCTTCCATCAATACGACTCACCTTGCAGAAAAGGTAGCACACTCCTGGTCTATTGTAACATCATTTTTACGATATCGGGAATGTTTTTCTTCTCACTTTAATTAAAATGGGTAGGGGTTTATCACTGTTTTAATTTAATTGAAAATCATGGTACAAATGTGTGTATTTTATCCAAGAACGACTAAAAGAATGGAATTTATTTTTATTAACTACTAAATTAAAACATCGCTGAAATTTTCAAAAAATTTGTTTTAAAGGCGAAAATTCCAAAATTGAAATCGTTGTTGTTGACTTTCGAAAATCGCGAAAGCCAAATTGGTTGTGTTTGTCTTTGTATGCTTTGCTCGAGGGATGGGATCCTGCCAAGGGCATGGTTGTATGCGTCCATGTTTGTTAGCGTTGTGGAGCATAAAAGCCGTCAACGGATGCTTACGTTTAATTTACAGACATTTTCAAATTGTGCTTCTGGGTAAATTCCATCTGTGTTTTGTTATTGTTCGTCACATCTTTCCCATAGACGCGTACTATATAATCTCTTTCTTTTGTTTCTATCTATCGTAATATGTAGTCCTATTACCTTGATATTGTAGTATTGTTCCATTATAGTTTCCGTGAATAAATTCTTCGTGATTTGCATTGAGTCATGCATATATATATTCCAAAAACAATTACAATTCTTCCATTAAAGCACATTTATGTCTTAATGATTATTTCATAAAATGCCTCCCACGGTTAATATTTTTCTCCCATTTTTATATTATCAGACTTTCCGGATTTTTATCACTCCATTTCCTTTCTTTTGTTTTCCTTAATATTGCTATATATACTGTTATGTTTTTTTATCTCTGCGAGCACCTCCTTTTCTTTGACAATCAATTCCAGAACGTTCCGTAAATAATGATCCTTTTCCATATCCTTTCCGCTGAGATCCTAACGGCTGCTTCTTTTGTTTATGGCTTTAAATGTTATTAATCGTACATTTTCGTTTTAGTAATTTTCTCCGATCGATACGATTTGAGAGAGGCTTCTGCCGTCACTCCGAAACGATCAACGTCACTTGATAGATTCATTCGTTGCTTTGTATTTTCTATTTCCCCGAAGATATTCTTCTTGTATCGCCCTACCCTCAATCACTTTCACCGCGCCTCTCCATCAATCACTTTCTTATCTTGCTTCTCCTTTAACTCCCTTTCCCTGCAACAACTACCTTTCCCCTTCCTATCCTTCAAATCACCTCCCCTACAACTCCCCTCCCTTAGAATTTCCCTCCCATCCAACTCTCCTCCCGTCCAACTCTCCTCCAATTCAACTCTCCTCCAATTCAACTCTCCTCCAATTCAACTCTCCTCCAATTCAACTCTCCTCCAATTCAACTCCTCCAATTCAACTCCCCTCCCCTCCAACTCTCTTCCCTTCCAAATCCCATCTTTTACAAGTTTCCCCCTTTCTAACTCCCCTTCCTTTCAATTCCTCTCCCCTCCAACTCCCATCCAACAACCATCCACCTCCCCTCCAACTCCCCTCCAACTCCCCTCCACCTCCCATCCAACTCCAATTCAACTCCCATCCAACTCCCCTCCAACTTCCCTCCAACTCCCCTCCACCTCCCCTCCACCTCCCATCCAACTCCCCTCCACCTCCCATCCAACTCCCCTCCAACTCCCCTCCAACTTCCCTCCAACTCCCCTCCACCTCCCATCAAACTCCCCTCCAACTCCATTCCAACTGCCTTCCCCCTCCTCCCCCTCCACGATCCCCAAATTCTCTTTCCAATATCCAACGATCGGACAGCTATGCCTTCCCATCTCAATCCCACCAAATTGGAAATATACCCATTATTTTCAACAACTTGTCTCTGACAATTCTCCAATCATGGCCAATGCATCCATTGCGCAGTTTGCATTTTTGTGGGTGCGTTCATGTATTTCGTTATAACTCCGTTATTGCGAGAACTATTAGGACTGGTATAATATTTTTGTTAAACTCTCTTTTAACAAGGAAGAGGTATTAACAAATAAAGATAATACCCAGAATGAAAAAATCTCGTGTGTATAGCACATGACTGTCTCCATAGAGTGCTGATGAATATGATTTTAATGTGACTTATGATTTGCTCCCGAGATCATAGTCCTCAAGAATAATTATCGGCAATTACGCTCGTCCTTAATTTTAAACACACAACGACTTTACTATAAATACTACTGTGAATCAAGTTTCACATTTAAAAACTAATAAACTAAAAATGTTATTTGTTGCCATGGATAACAAAATATCTATAATATCAAAATATTGGTGATTAAATTATCGTTGATGGCGTTGCTGTCAATATTTAACAACAAAATGAGGTAATAAAAAATCCGATTGTTCGCAATAAGCGAGTTCGTACACAAACGTACTTTCAAGTACTGATGGACCTAATCGACTTCCGTGATCCCAATCATAAAATGATTCAAAAGTGTGGTCCAACTTCAATATCCTTTAAGGATCGTCCCGAGGTCAAATTCTAAACATTTCCGTCCATAAGGCAGGCCATTTAAAATGCTCTTTTTAACCTTCCCTCCATTTCCGCCCTCCCTCCCCCCTCTTTGCTATTTTTCTCTTCTCACTATATCTCCCCTCTCTCCTCCACATCCCTCATAATTCTCCCTCGCTTTCGTAGATGCTTATTGTTTCTTGTCTTTCCGATTTATTACGATTAATTCGTCCACTACGTTGCGCTAACTACACTCGATTCCTCAGACTCCCTTCGGCGTGTTCTCTCTCCCCACACTCCGCCGCTTCTCCCACCTCCTCTTGCAGTCTCTTTCTTTATCCATCTCTCTCTCTATTGCTCCTTCATCGTCATACCTCCTCTTTCCATGATTCATCTCCTCCGCGGGACGCAGTCCCCTCCACCCCCATCCCACACCCCCCAATCACCCAAACCCCTCTCCGAATTGAAATCCCCATCGGCTTCCCATCTTCGATTCACATCCAATCTCCCCTCCACATCACCCTGATCCATCTACCTCCACTCCCTTCTTTGCACCCCCTGCCTTCCATCACTGTCATGCTTGCTTCCCCTTTAATTACCTGTCAAGCTGCCTTTCCAGCCCTCCTCTGGAGAGCCGCCGCCGCCGCCACCGCTTCTGAATCCCGCCTCCTCTCCCCCCACCGCCTCCCTCTCCACCCTCTAAAAAGAACGTCTACCACCCGCGAAGACTCTCTAGATCCCCCGTAGGCACCCCGCCTCGCCTCGCCTCCCCCAATCCGCCACGTGGTACCACTTTTTGAGTCTCCCGCCACCCCCCACCTCCCTAGAATGCCATTCACGGGTACTGTTAGCGATTAGACAGGAAACTGAAAACTGAAATAATTGCCGGAGAAGAGAAAAGGGAAAGTGGGAGAGAGAGGGAGAGAGGAGGGATATATTTTCGATATGCACACACTATACCTTTTCTTCCTTCCTCCTATCCGACACTTTTAAGCTTTTGATAAACTCTCGACGTTGTAAGGAGGGAGATTGGGTTTGGTATCAGTTTGCAAGGTAAAATGAACTATTCATTTATACTGAGAGAATTTCAAAGAGGTACGTATATCCCTACTCACCTTCTCCTCCTGTCTCCCTCCTCCACGGGGAGCTTGCAAGCGCTGCCTTGTATGCTATGCCCCTCCCTTAATCTCCTCCCCCTTCTCCCTCCCCTCTTCCACTTCCTCCCTCCCTCCTATACTCCCTTTTTCCCTACCCTTCTCCAACTCCTCCCACCACCCCTAATCCCTCTACTCCCATCCCCCCCCCCTTTCCCTCTGCCTCCTCCCTCCGCCTCCTCCTTCTAACTCCTCCCCCCACCTCCTCCCACCACCTACTTCCCCCACCTCCTCCCCCCGTATCTTCCCTCCACCTTCTCCCTCAACCTCCTCCCCCCCCCACCTCCTCCCCCAACCTCCCCCCCCATCTCCCTCCTCCAACTCCTCCCTCCACTAAGCAGAAATGAGGAAGATATTGGAGATGAGGGCTTCGCTCGCCCCCTTTATCGGAATTTCCCCGCAAAAACCTTTTGTTTCCGAAGCAAGATTCGAGTGTGTCGATTCCCGCATCCGTGGTCGGATGGGATTTCAGTGTAAAAAGCTTACCGTAATTTCTCTTCGTTATATAAAACCCGCGTAGAATAATTTTGGTCGATTTTCGTGCGCCTTTTACTTATTATTGGGAATAAAAAAAGCAACAATTTTCCCAAAAATCTGATGCGTGCAGCTCATGACTTTCTCCAATCATAGTAATGAATATGGTTGCTCTCAACATAAAAGTCATAAAGAATGATTAGCGACGATTACACTTCTGATTGTGAGTAATTTTGAACACTTTCAATAATCTTTACATTGAAAAAAAATTGTTAACTGTTGTTATGAATACGAAATACTAAATTTGCCCTTAGCAGCGTACGTATCGCTCTCAACGATATCATAGCAACGGAGTGAATGATCTAACTTAGCGACGTGCTTAACATAAATTCAGAAGATAAATCAAAATATCCCTTAAACAATCGATTTCATGAAGAATAATTCAAACAAATCTTGTAGAAATTACATTGTCTAAAACTTTGGTAATGACAAATATTTACATAAATTAAGTTTTAAATGAGATATTTGGAAAAACGTAAAAACGACATGAATAAACTACTTCCGGTTGACGAGTTTCAGCCAAAACTTTGTGAGACCTTAATTTACTAATGAAAATCTTAAATATTAAGTTTTGTGTTGATCTGATTGCTAGTTTTTGAGTTAAGAGCGCGCACACAAAGACACGCTATAGAGAAAATAGTGATGACGTACTCAGGGGACCTCAAAACGTGTATTTATGTTGTAATCTCGAATTCGATTTTTTTCACGAATACAATACTTTCTCGTATATTGCGTATGAAGAATTTAAAAATAGGACATATAAATTAATTTATCAATATAAATTAATGGAGCGATGAAGAACTGCAACGAAAAAAGAGCACGTAAGCGATACGCTAGCTGCGGAAGGATTTCAGATATAAAATGTATATATTATATTCTTATTTCCTAGCCTATGGAGAGTGGTTATTCGGGCGATTTGCATTCTGTATTTGTTATATACGGAAAATTCATTCTTTTAGCTAAGGTATTGTATTGTATGAGAGATCCCATATCTTGAGATTTCGATGCAAATTACACGCAAACGAAATATTCTCATTGTCCATGAAAAACTCTCCTTTCATCGAAGAGCATGATTACAATCTGTAAAATGTCATAACACTATTTTATCATCCAGTGTGAATTTAAGGAGCTTGGAATTCACACTTCACATTTCGCTCTTGTATTGACTCGGATCTTACAGCGGCGTAGGATTACATTGCAAATACTTTCATCCTCTAAACTACGAGGCATCAAATTAGAGAAATTTAAATTAGACGCTTTTTAATTTATTTACTTATTTATCTCACGTAGTCGTCCAGTGATTTTGGCCGATTACTCTATTCGCCGTATTTTATATGAGGATTAAAATTATAAGGCACTTCTAAATGAGCTTCAAACTTTATATTTGACACGGTTATGTAATTTTGTATAAAATCAATTGGGAATAATTCGAAATTGTAAAAATGCTAAAATTTAAAAATGCCTGCAGAATGCAAGCACATATTAACTAGTATATCATATAAATAAAAGCCTCAGTCTGTAGCTATTTGAAGCTTAATATCTCGCAAACGCCTGAACCGAATTTGATGAAATTTTCAGGATAGCATTATGATACATATAATATAAAAAGCGTTTTAATGTATCGAACTCGAGATCAAAGACCTGGGTTCAACTCCAGGGCATAATTTCCATTTCCCATAAGGTTAGGCATAAAAGTGGACATTTCGACGTGCAGGCTTTCATTCTATTTTGGATTAAAATTAGAAAGAATTGACATACAATATTCAGATATAAACCATTTTGAAGAAAACATAAAGTTTCTTATTCTTTTCATCTTTTTTCCGCCTACAGTTAGAAATTTTTCAATTTAAACGTTTAATTCACACAGTTTGAGGAAATCTTGCCATTTTTAACGGGATGTTAACTTGCCTACCTATTCCATTGTTAGACCTCGATATCATATTGTTAATTCAATCCTTATGGGTGTAAACGTGCTTTGAATGCTTTTAATACGAGATAGAGGGGGAGAGAGAGTGGCGGAGAGGGAGGGGGGAGAGGGGTGAGGGAAGGAGGGTGAAACGATTTTCAAGACAGTTGAAGTTTCTGATGTTAATATGATCTCCCTAAATAGTTTGAACGATCGTATCTTTCCTCCCGCCATTTTTTACGGGCATTACACTAGAATATATATAATGACTAATTTTGTGTGTGAATCAATATAACTAAAGGTAGATCAAAGACTCCACCGGAAACTTGACCATCCTAATCACCCGGTTAACTGATGTCAATTGCTGCGAACACGGTCCACGGATTCCAAACATTAACTTGCGCGGTTTAATTTTTCCTTGGCACAATTCCTTAAAATCATTACCGAACGATCTATTGGATCCTCCCGCTTAACAAGGAAAATGTCGAAAGAAAAAGCGAGAAAGAGAATGAACTCATAAGAGGCCAAAGAGTTAAAAGTCCTCTTTCTCCTTCCTCTCGGTTCCATATCCACCTTCTCTGCCCTTTCGCCGCACCGATGGATAGCCTTTGACCCACTCGCTAAACAGCCTCTCTCTCTCTCTCGAGCATACCTCCCTCGGGGGAGTCGAACCTCCCATCCATCCATCCCTTCTTCCCCTCTCACCCCCCTCCTCTGCCATCCGCGACTTCCTCATCTCCTATAGCACCCCCATCTCCCCTTCTCCCAACCCCTCCGACCACACCACCGAGTCCTTGCTTCGGAAACCTTGAGCCATATCGAGCTCTTTTTGCCCCCTCGAGCTGCTGCTGCTCAGAGCGCCACACGCATCTCCGCCATTACTTGCGCTCCGATGATGACGTGGAGAAGGGCGCTCTCCAGGGAGTCTCCTCTTTCCGCTATCCGCGGTGCACCTATGCCATCTATCTATCTCCCTCTCTCTCTGCTGTACATTCTCGCTGTTTGGAGCCTCGAGCCCTTTTCACGGAGCAAGAGGTTTGAGGATGTTCCTTTTTAAGAGTGGCGTAATCTGAGGACGAAGAAAGATGGCAAAATCGTCAACTGTAGCGAAAGCTCTTTACAAAAATTTTATACTTCTAACGTAAGACTGGAATGTTTGAAACATTGCATATAATGTGTTTTTGTTATAAGAAAAGTTAATCGTACAGAGTGTTTGAGGGGGAAGAATTTTCTCCTGTTACGAACATTAAATGAGACCTTGATTATTTTTGTTTTTAAAAGACAACTTTGAGAGATTGTTTGAAAAGACCTTACTTTCGAACGAATGTTACAATGTAAATTGAAACTTATGAACAACAATGATAATATTAGACTTCTTATTGAACCTCGACGCAGGGGCGGTCCGAGGAATTATGGCGCTCCGGGAGAGATAACACCCTGGCGCTACCCCTCCGTAAAAGTCTGTAGAGATAATTACGAAGTATTTGTTAATATATTTGTATGGTTATTAGGAGGTTCTTTTATTCATCTACATGTTAATATATTCATCTCTCCGTAAAGATTATAGATAAAGAAAAAACAATGAATGCCATAAACATTCCAACCTGTTCGGCGATAAAAATCGGTATCCAATATTTATTCACTTGCAAGTAATACATAGATAGTTGGTTGAAATAGCGCCCCCAAGATTTTGGCGCCCCGAGCAGCCGTCCGGCTCGCCGGTATCTCGGGCCGTCCTGCCTCGATGTATTTATCAAATTTCCCGCCTCGCGTTCTATTTGCGTGCATCGTAAGCATAACTGGCAGAGTTGCGTTGATTTGTTCAGATTAATCGTCTTGAACTCGTCTAAATGAATTAAGATGCAATAAAACCTCGATTGTCCGACATATATGAGGGAATGGACCATCGGATAATCTGTAAGTAATGGAAACAATGTTTATTAAGGAGCATAAATTATTTAAGTATTTCACATACAGCTCAAGACAATTTTACAGTGAAATTTAAAACAAAAAATTATTTAGTAAAATAATGTTAACAAAAATATTTCAATTAAATTCCTAATCAGAAGACATGTAATGAATATTTAATCGTAATTTTATTTTACTGTATTAAATAATTAGTGGTAATGAACTCCTGCATGTTTCATCTATCGGGCGATCTCTCGCGTGAACCGAATTTCGGTGGATGCAACAGACATATACTTTCCGACTATGGCTTGGCAGCTCATTTATATTTTGCTCTGTTAAACCGAAAGTCGGTTAATCGAGGTTTTACTGCAGGTACCCAACAAACTTTTTTATTTTCGATATTATTATTAACTTACACGTACGTAATTCTTTTGAGATTAAAATGAGTGATAATAAACGGAATAAAGTCTATTTAGAGTAAAATTTAAAGTATTCATGATGAAGGAGCTGTTAACCTTCGAAAATATTTATGAATGCAGGTAAACGGGTTTGAATTTCAAAATGTTTCCTTTGAAAGCAATTAGCAGACAGCATCGTAACTAGGACGGAGCAAGTGGGGCATCTTCCCCGGGAGTAACTAAGTAAGGGGCGCTAAAAATCCAAATAAAAACTAAATAAACTGGAGAAAATAATGTTGTGAGTGTAGAGAGGTCGCACATTTAGTAGTTTTCCACGGGCGCTAGAACATCTAGTTAGCAGATAGAAATAAAGTCGCAGCTCCTGGATATAGAGAAAGGTATTGCGATCCTTACGTTTATAAAATATTCTAGTATCCACCGACTCCGTTTAATGTATACATGAATATCTGTGAAGTATATAACTTAAAAAAAAACAACGCTGTTAATTATCTTCCTGTTTCACTTAGATATCGGAGGAGTTCCTGGATAAATTTGTTACAGCTTAATGAATTATTTTCTCAATGTTCAGTCGAAAATGCGAAAACCTTTCTGAAGGAATTAAATCTCCCAACGAATGCCGCTTTGTTAGTTGATAACGCACCGTAACATTCGAATAAAGACAAAGTTAAGAGCGATCGTATAACATTAATGTATCTGCCCTCAAATGTGACGTCATTGATCCAAGCAAGGAGTGTCAGAAATACGTATTAAAGAGAAGGTACAGGTCATGTTCATTGCGATCAATCTTGGAAGGAATTGATAACGAGAAAAGAACTTATCGATCGGTTAAAAAATAAACATGAAATACGGTGTGTACTGGATTTTATATGTATGGAATGAGCCTATGAAAATTCAAAAATAGTGGTAAAATCAATGGAATGTGAAATCAGTGACAAGGAAAATGAGTGTTTAATGACATTACATATATAATAAAATGAAATTTTGATACGAGGTCATAACTGACGATGAATTTAAAGAATAAGTCGGCGGTGATGATGAAGAGGAACTTTCAACTGATAGTAATTATATTTTGGGAATATGTAAAACAGAATGAAATGAAATGGATACGGAGGGACCCATACAGAAGGATAGACAACGTTAGAAGCCGAATATAATTACATTGGACAACAGCCAATGGTAGCTGTAGATGATGTCTTATAAAAAAATCGATACAAAACATACATTGTACAAACTTTCTCATATATGGGTACTAATGCGTCGTTTAGTTATCTTTATAAATGAAAATCGTATGAGCCTGTTTTTAGAAAATCCAATTTTTGTTAAAGTTGACAAAAAATAAACTAGCCTTATATTCATTCATTGAAAAAAATGAAATACGTAGTATTATTGTAGATTTGTACTCAAGTAACTGTACGAATTTTGATCAAAATCGTTAGAGCAGTTTTTGAGTAAATCGAATTATTGTTAAAGTTGCCTAGAATAAACTAGCCTTATATTCATTTTTTCGGAAATATGAACTAGACAGCATTATTGAAGACGTAAACATAAGTAACTGTACGAAATTTGATCAAAGTCGTTAGTCGTTTTTGAGAAAACCGAATTGTTGTTAAAAATGCGTAGAAAAAACTACTGTTACTTATTGAGCAATGTGAAACATTTCTACGTATACTCCTCTCCGTATGATAAAATGCCTAAGTACTAGATTTCATTCATTTTCGCTTTACGGTTTAGGCTCTAGAGTCAGTAACAGACCGACAGCATTGCGAAAACCACTTTTTCGGGCTCAGCTAACCTAAAACGTATATTTCCGTAAAAATCTCGAGGTCGAATTTTTTCGCGATAACAATACTTCCTCAATATACTTCGTATATGAGATAGTAAAAAGATGGAACCAAAAAGAGATCTGATTCTTTGGTACAGGTAAATGATTGATTTTTGTAATCATTAATAAATTAATTTAATATCTAAGTACATATAGAAATGTATGCATGTAGGGATACATTTTTATGTTTATAATATTATATTTTTTCAATAATGGTTGTCCTTGTGGATTTGGAGCATTCAATAGTACGTATGTCCTGAGAAAAACGTCTTAAGAGAGAGAAAACTTGTTAAACTCGAAACCTTATTGATTAAGGAAGGCGTGAAAGAGTTGGATGGTCTGAGGATAGAGAGAGAGAGAGATAAATTCCTTTTCGTTCCTATCCCTTTGACTCCACTCGACCCATAAAAATAGTGATTATCAGAATGCGAGGATGTGTCTTTATAAGTTAACCACTCACGCGACAGAGAAATGAATCTTCTTCTCTTTATGTATATCGGTCCCGAAAAAGAATGTTTTGGTTATCAACAATTTAATAAATTTCTTTTCCCTTCTGAAAGAAGAGGTTACAATTTAAAAATTAACAGAATAGAGAAAAGCACTCGTCACAAAATATTCTGCAAGAATACCTCATTAGGACTCATAATTTTTACTTTCTCATATACGAAGTATGTTAAGAAAGTATTGTAATCGCGAAAAAATTCGACCTCGGGATTTTTACGGAAATATACGTTTTAGGTGGCGCTGAATCCGAAAAAGTGACTTTCGCAATGCCGTCTGTCGGTCTGTTATTGGCTCTAGGGCCTTTTTAGAGTCGCGGCACCCTCAAGTGACTTTTCAGAAATTGGCGGCACCCTTTCCTATCCACCGTCAGTAATAATCGTGGTGAAGTTGAACCCCTAACCCCAATCTCCATATCTCCTTTCATTTCGAAGTGCCTTTGCGACGAAATGAAGGTCGACTTAACTCTGGTTTGCATTTATGAAAGCCGACGATGCAAAATGAGGCTAAAATGGGATAATGGAATATTTTTTGCGGCACCCTTCAGAACACTTTATGGCACCGCAGGGTGTCGCGGCACCCTGGTTGGGAAACACTGGCCTTAAACGGTAAAGCATAAATGAATGAAAACACGTACTTAGGCATTTTATCATACAGAGTAGAAGCTGAAGAAATGGTTGACATTGCTCATTAATTAAGGGAATTTTATTCTACGCATTTTTAACAACAATTCGATTTTCTCAAAAACGCATAGGTAAATGGATATCATTCGTTGTTACACAGTCACTCGTATCCTTAACACTGGCAACAATAAGAGCATAGTAACCAGCGCTTTTCTTTTAAATCGGTTTATTCAAATGGCTAACGTAAACTTAAAAGAATCTAAATATTTATTAAATGTTTATCTTTTGTCAAATTCATTACATCTAATCGTGCAATTGTGTAACTAACCGCATGATTCTCTGTCATAAAACATGTAGTATTAGGTTTGAATGCGTTTAAATCTCGCGGGCATTATAAAAGGGATATGTAAAGCTTGTTAACCTTCTGTTGGCGAAATAAAATATAATGTGTTTATCGAAGTGCCTCGCGGCTGCCATGTAATTTTAGCTCCGTGTTTGCTCATGAGGCAGACAACTGGATCTTTCTCCCTTTCCTGGATTGCGTGGGAAAGTAAGCGCGGGAACGGCATGTCGCCGCTCTGCTAATGGCCCGGACTTTGACAAATGGCCGGCCTCCATGCCCCGCGGCCGCCAAGCTGGTTAAGTATTCCCATCCTGCGTGTCTGCGTGAGATGGATCAGCAAGTTCAAACAGTAAAAGCTATATAAATTAGCGCATTGAGCATTGGCTAATGAATCTCATCGATGCCACAGACTCAGTAAGGTAAAATTACAAATTCGTTTCGAAAAATTTTAATTCTTGACCAATGGTATCACAGAATTACCGAGGACTGAATTTATAAATGAGAACAGACAAATTTTGCTTATAAAATCGGCTGAAACACTCAGCATTATTTAGCGTCCTCGGTGTCCCTTGTACAGATTGGTTCAGCAATGAATAAGTTGAGGGTTGGTCCAAACCACAGATAAAATTGTCATCGCTAAAACTTAATTTAAAAAGCATTAAATTCAAAACAGGCTTCATTCCATCAACCGGAGAGAGAACAGTAAGATGCTAACATTTCTTGGGAAAGAGCTTCATTCTCATTTCCGTCATCACAAGAAGTTAACAGTTATGATTCTCACAACGCTAGTCGTTCGTCAGAGAAATAGGACTGTATGTAGACGTAATGAACATACATCATCACTATCCCGGCTCTTATTTTATGCATAACCAAACAATTCTATCCTAATAGGGGTGGCTGGAGGTATAGTTCACCTACATATCCGTAGCATATCATCAGTTTCATGTTCTGGTCTCCTGTTACAACATACGTAGGAGAAAGCGAGCTACTGCGAACAGCTGCTTAATCTCGCCTATTATTTTTCTTCTTCCGATGTACATATATAGGGATGTGGAAGCTTCCTTTATTCCTAGACTCTTCCATGTCCTCAACCTGTCTCTTCCGCATTCTCTCTCTCTCTCTCTCTTTGCGCTAGCCGACCAATCGATGCAATCGTTCATTCTCCCTGACACCCGCGTAGGGAGCGCTGATTCCGCATGTCTTTCCGGTGAATTTTCTCGCTCTACTTTCCCTCCTCCTCCTCTCCACAATTCCCCTCCCCTCCATTTCCCCTCATCCCTTCAGAGGAGAGGCGTCCGAGTGCGTGCAGACGGGCCTTACGATCGCTCTCTGTCTCTGCGACGACCCTCCTCCTCCTCCATCCCCACTCCATTCTTTGCCTCCTTGACAAACTGCCCTCCACCTCTTCCTCCGCCTCCTCCTCGGAGGCCCTTTCCTGCCCCCCTCCCTCCTCTTCACATCCGACGCCTATGACGGCTGCTTCCTCCCGACACAGCGCCCCTAACAGAAGCCGTCATCCATTCTCCCGTCGCTGCCGATTGTTTTTCCAGTCCCGTTTCTTGGTGGTGACGCATGGTTTGTGTCGTGTATTAATCCATTCATTATTTCGTTTAAAGGAATGAAAAAGAACTATCCAAATCCTAAAATTCGCCCTTCCCACGTGTATGACGACATGGTTTCTTTTGTTATTTATAAGTGGATAGAAGAACGTATTTTGGATGGAATTAATTCTATGGCGTCGCGGAAATTCACGTCAATACGAAACGGGTTTTCGCGTAGCTTTATTCTCATTGCGTCCGTTCCGACTTCGTCACGTTCGCCTCCACTCGGCTTGATTCTATAGTTTGGCATTAAATTTCGCGTGCTGAGTTACCATCTTCTTCAAAAAAATTCTCATTCGGTCATTTTCCTTTTTACTTTCTCATGTATGAAGTATATTGAGAAAGTACTGTTATCGCGAAAAAATTCGACTTCGAGATTTTGATGGAAGTACTATACGTGTTAGGTGTACCTGAGTCCGAAAAGTGGTGTTCGCAATTCCGTCTGTCTGTCTGTCCGTCTGTTATTGGCTGTAGAGCCTAAAAGGTAAAGCAAAAATGAATGAAATCTCGTACTTAGGCATTTTATCATACAGAGAAGAAGCTATGAAGAAATGGTTGACATTACTCAATAATTAACGGAAGTTTATTCTACGCATTTTTTAACAACAATTTGACATTCTCAAAAACGGCTCCAACGATTTTGATCAAATTTCGTACAGTTACTTAAGCGTACTTCTGCAATAATAATTCTTAGTTCACATTCTGAAATAACTGAATATAATTTAATAACAGTTGGATATTCTAAAAAAAAAACGGCTCACATGATTTTTATCAAATACTGTATAATTGTTTAAGTTGATGTTTATAATGATCCTACATGTTCATATTATTAAAAGATAAATAAACGGCGCATCAGTATATAAGAAAGTTTGTACAACATTTGTTGCACCGATTTTTACATTGAATTTCTTAAACTTTTCCGATAATTTTTCCTTGCGTTTCCCCTTCGATCGTGGCCTTTCGTCGAAATCTTCTACATATGCACTCGAAATTGGAGTTCGAACCGAAGGACAGCCGAAGGGCGAGTGAGGCAGCAACAGACAATGTGGCCCCTAACAATGTTAACCGGCCGTCATTTTCCCGCATTTGCGACGTCATGAATACGTTTCCATAAGGACGAATACGTTTTCATAAGGACCATTACGTCTGCCGGAAAGATTTCTGCGATAGGAAGGGCGTCGCTATGCGTGTCCAAAACTGGTCAAAGGCACGCATATGTCTCTCACGCGAAAGATTTGTGGGGCGCTAAACGAGTGATGCGACCACAGGCATCCGACGGCCACGATGCGGATGAAAGGGACGGAGAGAGAGGGAGGCTGAAGGGGGTGGGGGGGAGAGGGAGGCTGAAGGGGGTGGGGGGGTGGGAGAGGGAGGCGGATGGGGGTGGGTGATGAAGGACAGATTGAAGAGAGTGAGGATTCGGAAAGAGCTGAGTGGAGCTTTTAATAGTAGTTATCGGAGCATGTTAGCTGTTCAATTGTGCCGAAGGTAATTTGCTTCCTCTCGTGTAGCTAAATCGATTAACGTTGTACTTGCAAATGTATTTATCGACTTCTGCATCTCCCACCGAGTTGTTTTTACGATATGATCCTTTGCTGTCGTCTACTTGCGTTGTTTGAGCGAAACGAGAGTTATTACGCAACTCTCATAGCTAAATATTTGACCTCGAAAAGGAAAGCATCGCATAGAAAAGTGTACTGTGGCGCGTTTCGAGTGATAGATGATTTGAAACTAAAGGATATACTTTGAAGGAACGCACAACATAAAACAGCGATGCACCACGGCCAAATGATATCTGCCTATTGAAAATTTCTTCCCTCCCTTTAAGTAGGTGTATTAATAAAATTATTTACATAATTTTAGTATGATGAATAAATACTACAAAACGACGTACAGTAGAGTCCAGATTATCCGAGGTTACGTATTAACAGTGGTACATGAGGAAAAAGTACGTAAGCAAGTGACAGTAATCTGTTTTTACGTTTATTTATTTCAAAACATAGTACAACAAAGATATGTACTGTTATATGCAGTATATATATACTGTATATGTATTGAGCGTAGATATCGGGAAAATATGTTATGGCTTTCGTTAATGATATATCACACGAAAGACATGACGTATTATCACGATATGAGTAAATTTCCGTATTATCCGAGTTTTAGATTATCCTCGGATAATCAACCGTATCAGCAATTATGTCGGGGAAATATTCATTTTTAATTATTAGTCTAATCAATCACAACTTATCTAGCAATCGAAAATTATTTAAAGCTTGCCTCACGTGAGTTAAGTTGTAGTATTTACGTTTACGTTCTTTTATTCGTGGTAGATAATCAATCCATTTCCTTCCGTTTACAAAATGCCGTATGCATGCGTAATGTTAAGAAGTGCTTTTTTGTAATTTTAGCACATCTTATTTACTTCAGCTACAACGAATATGTTTTCGTTGACAGTATTCATGCAGCCATGCATACATTTTTTTAACCAACATAACAGAAATTTCATATATATATAGTTATAGTGTAATGGGTATGTCAGAGCATACTTAGCCAAATTACGAATCTGGGTACTTAATCAGAAAATGAAAAAATAAGTGGAAAATCGACAGCCAATGAAAAACACAGAACGAGACAATTTAATGACATTTTTTACAAAAGTTAAAAATATCTGTCGTCTCGTTTCGCTTTCACTGGTATTGATTTACGTATTCGCCGTCCTTCTACTCAAACAGAATATACGCGGATAAGCGCAAATGCAACCATTCGGTGCGCAGATATCGAGATCGAGATATGCTATTTGTGAATGTCTTGGATCGATATAAAAACGCGAAAGAGAATTCAATCTGCTCGAACGAGATTACGAAGATTAAATGTGGTCAGCTTGACAAAAGGGATGAAATAGCAGAATTATAGGGGAAAGGGCGAAAGGGGGAATGGGAATTTTGGTGACGGGAGGGGAATATGGGGAAGGGAAATATGGAGGATGGGAATATGGTAAAGGAGAATATGGGAGATACATAGGAGGGGGAATATGGGAGATAGGAGGGGAATATGGGGGATAGGAGGGGAATATAGGGGATAGGAGGGGGATTATGAGGGATAGGAGGGGGATTATGGGAGATGGGAGGGGGAATATGGGGGATAGGAGGGGAATATGGGGGATATGAGAGGGGATATGGGGGATAGGAGGGGGATTATGGTGGATAGGAGAGGGGATATGGGGGATAGGAGGGGAATATGGGGATAGGAGGGGAATATGGGGGATAGGAGAGGGGATATGGGGGATAGGAGGGGGGATGTGGGGGATAGGAGGATAGGAGGGGGAATATGGGGGATAGAAGGGGAATATGGGGGATAGGAGGGGGATTATGGTGGATAGGAGAGGGGATATGGGGATAGGAGGGGAATATGGGGATAGGAGGGAAATATGGGAGATTAGAGGGGAACGTGGGAGATTGGATGGGAGTGTGGGGAAAGAGGAGAAGAATATGAAAAAGAGGGAGTGGAAAAAGTGGATAACTTGGAGTGGGAAGGAGGAGGGAAGTGGAAAAAGGGGGAGGGGAAAGGAGGAAAAGGGGAGAGGGGAAAGGAGGAAAAGGAGAGCTGGGAGAAGGGAATGTAGGGGTGAAGGGGAAGGCGGGAAGATGGCGGATGGGAAATGAAAGGGTAAAAAAAATGAAATATCCATGTGACGCGTGAAAGAGGAGAGAGTTAAAAGAAAAACAAAAAGCTACCACCGCACAAAAGGATGAAGAGCTCGAAGCGAAATAATAAACAAGGAAGAAGAGAAAACTGAATGCAAAGGGAAGAGACGGTGAGAATGGAAAGGGAAAATAAAGGCGAAAGAATAAAGGGGGAAAGAGAGGGGGAGAAGAGGAAAAAGGAGGGGTGAGGAGAAAGTGAAGAGGGGGAGGAAGGGGAAGGGCGAGGGGCGGAAGGGGGTAGTACATATGTCTAAGGGGAAATAGGAGAAGGAGGGGGGGAGACGGGAGTCTGAGTAATTGAAAGAGGGGTAAAGAGAGGGAAATGGAAAGGGGGAGGGAAGCGTTGGAGGGATATGTAAAGGGGAGTGAGGGAGGGAAACAGGAGAGGGGAAGAGGCAGATACCAGGCAAAGTGCGGGCTGACTAATTCCGGTGATAATATTTCAGTTCCAATAAGGAACCATCGAGCTCACCTTACGGACGGTGCAAATGAATAATTAGGTCGAAGAACCAAAGTTCTTTTGGGAAAGCTTGATGCAAAATAGAGCTGCTCATGAGCAGTCCTCAAGAGGTTATAAACAGATCGATGACTCTAAAAATGAGTACCAGTGTGAATATCCTAAAATGGTGACATTAATCATTATTCTAACGCTATTTTCGATTGACATATATGTCTGAACATAAATACGAATCTGAAAATTGGCAATGCAAACAATTGCAAATAAATGAAACCAGTTAATATAAAGTGTGAATTTCTAAATGTCATCCTAATTAAATCAATCACATTTCAATGTATTTATAAGCGTATGTTATTTGTTTATTCAGAAATACATTTAGTACAATGTAAACATTTTGATCTTATTCGTGTTAGATTCGAAGCAAAGGGCACGTTTGACCGAAGAAAACAGATGAGTCCACCTTCATATACCAGAGAAAACACGAGAAATCTTGAGGTGATACATTTCATTTTGTAAATTGTAAACACTGATTAAGGTGTTAAAGGAGAGAGGTGTCAGTGGAGTCGAACATTTACACGCAAGTTCAGGACGTAAATAGAAGCACGGGATGGAAGAAAAGAATAGAGTGAAAAAAAGAGTGTTTGAGGGATGAGACGAGGCAGAGAGAGAGGTTTGCATTCGTAATAGTGGAGTTGAGGCAAGAGATGAGACAACTGGAGTGGGGAGAAGAGAAATGCTGCAGATGGAGATAAGAGAGAGAAAGGTTGATCATCTGGGGAGTGGATAAAGAGACCAAGGAGAGACGTGGAGGAAGCGAGAGCCGGCAGGGGACACTCGGAGAGAAGTGAGGCGGAAGGGGAGGGTGGGAGGGGGAGGGGAGAGAAGAATAAGGTAGGGAGGCGGAAGGGAGGGAGGTAGAAGGGAGGGAGGCGGAAGGGAGGGAGGCAGAAGGGAGGGAGGCAGAAGGGAGGGAGGTAGATGGGAGGGAGTTAGGTGGGAGGGAGGCGGAAGGGAGGGAGGCAGAAGGGAGGGAGGTAGAAAGGAGGGAGGTAGAAAGGAGGGGGGTAGAAAGGAGGGAGGTAGAAAGGAGGGAGGTAGAAAGGAGGGAGGTAGAAAGGAGGGAGGTAGAAGGGAGGGAGGTAGAAGGGAGGGAGGTAGAAGGGAGGGAGGTAGAAGGGAGGGAGGTAGAAGGGAGGGAGGTAGAAAGGAGGGAGGTAGAAGGGAGGGAGGTGGAAGGGAGGGAGGTAGAAGGGAGGGTGGCGGAGGGGAGAGAAAAGTAAGCTAGGGAGGCGGAAGGGAGGGAGATAGAAAGGAGGGAGGCGGAGGAGAGAGAAGAGTAGGGTAGGTAGGCAGAAGGGAGGGAGGTAGAAGGGAGGGAGGCGGAAGGGAGGAAGGTAGAAGGGAGGGAGGCAGAAGGGGGGAGGTAGAAGGGAGGGAGGCGGAAGAGAGGGAGGTAGAAGGGGAGGAGGCAGAAGGGAGGGAGGCGGAAGGGAGGGAGATAGATGGGAGGGAGGTAGAAGGGAGGGAGGTAGAAGGGAGGGTGGCGGAAGGGAAGGAGGCGGAGGGGCGGGCGGAATAAGGGAGGAAGGAAGGAAGGTAGGGAGAAAGAAGGGAGGCGGAGGGAAAAATTGACCCGACGGTGTGGTTGAAAGGGAGAGAAGCCATGGGCGCAAGAGACAGGAAAAAATGAAATCGGGTTAGAGGGGAATGAGCAGGAGAGAAGAGGAAATGAAAGAGGGAGGGAAAGAGAAGGGGAGAGAATAAGAAGGAAAAGAACGATGGAGCGAGAGAGAGAGAGAGAGAGAAAGAGAGAGGTGGTGGTGTTGGGTGATGCTATGATTAATGAGGAAACGGTTGTGGGCTGGGTTGGAGATGTGGTTGGGAAGGGCGTCGAGGGATACTGGCTGCAGATTAGAAGACAGGAGATGTGGGTGCCTTCACGGGGATACCATCGCCCTAAACACCGAGGCCGTGAAACAGTATTTCTGGATTATGCTTTCCCGATAGAAGAGCTGATATTCCCCGGACGTCTCGTGACGCAAGAAAGAAAGATTTGTGAAGGCTCCGTGGCCATGTGCGTCCTTTCCGGGCCGCGGATGAGAAATTGATCCGGTAAGGATCCTCGAAATTTTCATCAGGAAAATTTGAAATTAATCGAATTGCCAGCAAACGGCAGACATTTTTAAATAAAGTATTTCAGAACACAACTGCATCAAGTATTTACTCAAAATACTATTTGGCAAAATTTTTAAATCTTTTAACGACTTCTATTATCAATAGCTACTTCTTACGTAGGAGACTAGGGAAGGAATTTGTTATAAATACTTAAGGTATGTACTTCAAAATGGGACACACATGAAATTCGGCACAGTAATAGATAATTGGGTGAATGCCAAAATTCCAAAAATTCAGTTTGGGGAAAGATTTTCCGATTCAATCGTTTTTTTTCCTATCCCACACGAAAAACTACCCAATACTACGTTTTAAAATAAGTTACTATAGGGATAAAAAGAGGATGTGACCTGTTCTATTGCTGAAAAACGAAATTTATTTTTCTTGGATTCGAACCCGGGCACGCGAGGCCGACATCGATAAGTTTCCTTTTCCGGGAATCGCAAAAACGCCAATCGCATTAGAAATTGTTTATTATCGATAAACACCCGAGGATGTTGGATTATGCGAAAATGGTATTTGTCTAACGTTCGCGCAAATTTTCTGATTTCATTTATTCGAAACGTAGGAAGGGAAGTTGCAAATGCCTGGAAATCCGCGTAAACCAATAAAAGTTTTGGACCGATCTCGGCGCGATTCCTTTTTGGCGAAACGCCCTCTTCTTACCTTCAGCAACAGAATTTCCCGAAAAAGTTCATTTCAAAGGAAAACGGGAGATAAAGTCCTTAAAAACCGCAAGCAAGGTGCAGATATAAGGCAAGGAAATTTCTGGACGGAGCGCAAACGAGGAAGAGCGGAAAAGCTGAAGATATCGGGCGAGAATAACAGAGAGAGAGAGAGAGAGAAAGTTAAGAAAGAAGAGAGGTGGAGAGAGCAGACGGAGAGGATGGAGAGGAAGAGAACGAACTTTTTTTTTTACTTTCCGTTCGCACTAAAGTAAGAAAGCAACTCCTATCGCCTCCTACCACAGACGAACAAATTACACGGAGAGGGCTGATGGGGACCAAGGGGGTCGGGGGTGTGGGGGGGCACAAGAGGGTGGATCGCGTGGGCTCCAAGATCGGAATCTCCAGCTAGACGGGCATCGAGGCAGCAATTTCCTCTCGCGTATTAAGGATTTTCTCTGGGCGATACGCCTCCGTCGGTTGGTGGTGGAAAGATGTGGGTGGGGGGGATGGAAGCGGAGGGGGCGTTGGGGATGCGGAATGAAGTCTTGAATCTCCTAAGACTCCTTCTTCCTCTTGCGGTGGATATTGAAGGATTGGAGGTCCGATATGAAGTTGAAGCAAGGAGAAGTCGATTCTCTCTCCCTCTCTTTCTCCCTCCCTATCTCTCTCGCTGCGGCATCACTGCTACCGATTCTATTTAAGAAAGTTACGTCTTAAAGATGAATTCGTCATCTCTTGGTTAAGTGAGGAGGAAAGTGCATTTCGGTAAAGAGTGATAAAGGAAATTTTCGGGAAATAGTAATGAGAAATTGCGTTCAGCGCAGATATGAAAATTAGGAAGACTGCTCCAAAGATGGCCAAGAGGATGTGATTAAAGACTTTCACAGAGATTGTAACTGATGTGAATAAAAATAACGTATATCGTCAGTGGAATCTTGGATTAGTTGAAAATTTTCGTCTGAGTTCCCTTGAGAGGAAAGGACGTCGTATGATTAAAAGTATGCTGCGACAAATAGATAACCTTAACTGATGGAAAATAAATAATTCGGATAGATTTTGGAAAAGAGCGACGCACAGGGGTAGAATGAGGCAACGGAATGATACCTACTTTTATTGCGACTGGAGATGCGATCGCAATGCGGGCTGAGAAACAAACGGCGGAATTGGATTTAACGGTTTGGTCCAAGTCAGTAAGACACTAGATGCGATGACGTATTTTTCTTGGTAGTTCACAATTTAGAGGACGAATTCTGTAAGCAAAAATTTAAATCAAAGTTAATGTAACCTAAGAATGATTCAATCGCCATTTATTATACTCTTATAAATAAACATATTTCCCACTGCACTGCGTTAAGTTAAATGAGCCTCCGGGATGGCTCGTTCGACGTCAGATGACCACGCATCTATAGGTAATTTCCCTTTGTATTTAGAAAGTAGAGTGGTTCTGAAAATGTTTGGCCGAAGAGACGTGTTTCAAGAGAATTGAAGAGGGAAAGGTTGTCGTAAAATTTAAAAATCCAAATAATTACGTTAAAAATTAATCCCCCGAGCCGCTTAAAACGCTGAGAATATATATATTGGAGGAAAGCCATTAGAACAAGTTTCAGATTATAAATACCTTGGAAGCATCATAACGAGAGAAGCAAAATGTACCGATGAAATCAGGACTAGAATAACAAAAGCGAAAGCCGCTTTCAGAAGAAAGAAACTCCTACTAACGGGAAATATAAAGCAGGAAATCCGCAAGAGGTTGATAAAATGCTATGTATGGAGTATAGCTTTGTACGGAGCAGAAACATGGACGCTAAGGAAAAATGATATAAAATACTTGGAAAGCTTCGAAATGTGGACATGGAGAAGAATGCTGAAGATAAAATGGACAGATAGGGTGAAAAATGAGGAAGTACTACGAATAATAGGAGAGAAGTGAGTGATTATACAGACTATCAGAAAGAGGAAGGTTGGGCATTACCTGAGGAGAGAGTGCACGATTAAAGAAATGCTAGAAGGAAAACTGGATGGAAAAAGAGAAAGAGGTAGGAAAAGGTTTCAGCTGGTAGACGACTTGAAAGGGAAAGAGAGCTATCAAGACATGAAGAAAACTGCGGAAAATAGGAGTATATGGAGAACCAAGTTTAACCAAGAATAATCACGGACCTGTCAACGGACAGACTACCTATAATGATATATATATATATGACGGTTTCTCTGCAATGGCATAAGAGCTGAGGAAAGAGCAAGCGGTGATTTGGGTTTGTATGTGGGATGAAAGAGCAGGCGATGAGCGCTGCTCCTGGAGCTGCTACGATAACAAAGAGAGCCAATTTGTCGAGAAGAGATTAGGGTCGCTTATAGGCATTTATCATTCCCACTGCCAAAAGCTGGAATTCCAGGATTAAAGTTAAAGGAAACTAAATTCCCTAAAATAAATGCACTATTCGGGAAATAGTAGCCTCGTTGAAAGAAACGCTGTAGTTTCTTTGCGTTTGAACAGATCCACTATTGATCAATTATAGAATTGTTTTCTTCCGAGCTGTAAAAAATTGGGAACTATGGCAGATATTGTTCGAATACCAGCATTAAATGTATTCGGAACAAATCATGAATTAAATATCACTTAATAATGATCGACACCTGCGACAGAATATATTTGATGCAATAATTATTTTTACATGTTTCAATCACAGTGGACTTGATATAAATTTCTATAAAACCTAAACGAACATTCGTGAAAAAAATACCCCTCATAGACATAATTTGCATGTCTGCACTCAGAGCATCACCTGCGACATAAGTAACTACAATTCGACTCATGCTTTCAGGATTTACTTGGCCTTTCACATTTTAAATTTTTGGCTGCTCACCGTCTACATTGAAATCATGGGTTCGTTTCTAGGAGCGTTCCTTTCTCCATTTGGTTAACAAGTGAATGACTTTAGTATACGAATCACTTGCACATTAAAATTGCACACTTTTGTATGACCATTACTATTTTTACTTTCAGGAACATTCAGATATGTGGATTTTGTATTTATTGTTTGCTTTTAATGCATACAAATGTTGGTCTCTTTAATTTTAATTTTAGCGTAATACTTAATTCGCTCATACCCTTCATATTTGATGGACAATTACGCCAGTCTATAATATTAAAACAATTCTGTAGTAAAACAACCTCATAAATATTTTCGTTAACGTATATGTAAGTAAGGTGTGGTCGACGATGATGAAATTGCAAAATGCATTAAAATATATTTCTAATATTTTTCTTATCATTAGATATTTTCACTAAAGAGTCTGCCCGTGCAGCTTTCGAGCACCAAACTCACTGTATACATTTCGCTTCGAAATCAATTTAAGTTTCTATATTCATAACATATTTTGCATTGTTAATTATAGTGATTGGTTTGAATAGCCCTGTCGATAGCCTCTAGGAAGAGGCGCCAAAGTTTGACCAAAATGAAAATCTGTCCATGAGCGTTACTTTATTCCTGCAATACCATTTGTCGTTTGGAAGCACTGTAGCATTATTGTAACGGAAATCCTTGGCATGTGGAGCAGCTAGTGTCTTAGGGAAGATTTCTCTTATTTTTATAGGGTTATTTTTTATTCGAGAATCATGGAAAATAACTATATCTCAAGGTATAAATAATACATCAAGGTATAAATAATACACAAACTCGAAAATTTCTCTGATTAAATTTTGATGATACTATAATAAAAAATCACTCTATAATTTGAATATCATCATATTACCAGCTAGCTTTATAGTTCAGTCGGCAACACACCTTTTCTTGAGTTCTGTGTGGATCTTTAACGGCTTAACAGCAGCTTCTCAAACCATTTCTTCCTTAAAGCTGTGGTACAAATTTGTTGCATTCCTCGCGCCGTCAAATCAAAAGACTTTTTCACCAATTAGTTACGTCCTTCACGTCTATTTATAGGTTAGGAAAGCAAGCGAATCATTGAAAATTTAAGCCGAATGTTTGACTTTGTGCATCGGTGCGGTTCTTGCCGTACTCCGGTTAGGCTAAGTGCACGTCATCTTGGAAATTCCTTTCACCCATTGATCGAAACCCTTCAGTGCTACATGATCCAAAGCTGCAATATCACATGGAATTTTTTCGATTTTACAAATACCAAACTGAATTACAACTTAGTAATTTAATAAAAAAATCGGTAAAACACACATTGTACAAACTTTCTCATGTATTAATGCGTCGTTTAGTTATGTTTTAAAATATATGAACTATGTAAAATTATTTGCAAAATTTGATGAAAATCGTATGGCCATTTTTAAATCCAATTGTTATTAAAGTTGCCCAAGAATAAACTAACCCTATATTCATTTATTGAGAAATATGAACTACATATGTAATATTATTTCAGGTGTAAACTTCAGTAACTCTACGAAATTTGATAAAAATCGTGTGAACTGTTAATAGAAAATCAAATTATTGTTAAAGTTGCCTAGAATAAACTAGCCTTATATGCATTTTTTGACAAATATGAACTATGTAGTATTACTGAAGACGTAAACTCAAGTAGCTGTATGAAATTTGGTAAAAATCGTTGTAGCTGTTTTTGAGAAAATCAAATTGTTTTTAAAGTTGCCACGAATAAACTGCCACTAATTATTGATCAATGTCAGTCATTTATTCATAGTTTCTATTCTGTATGATAAAATGTCTAAGTACGAGATATCATTCATTTTCGCTCTATTGTTTAGGCTACAGAGTCGCGAACAGACAGACAGACACACAGACAGACAGCATGGCGAAAACAACTTTTTCGTACTCAGGTACACCTAAAACGCACATTTCCTTCACAATCTCCAGATCGAATTTCTTCGCGATTACAACACTTCCTCAGTACTATACTACGTATATGAGAAAGTAAAAATATATTTCCAGCATTATGGAAGCTCTGTTTGATATAAATCTCTTGTCATTTTGCCATGTAATTCAACATAATCCTGAAGTTTAAAACGCAAAAAGATACGCGTTCCTGTCGTGGAAAAAGTAATAAAAATAATTGTGGCATTTTTTAAAGAGACTTATATTCTAATAAAAATGTATAGGACAAGAAACGCTTTATTTTATTCTATTACTTCTGAAGTTAACTATTTTATGACGTTACAAGTTTTCTTTCATTCATTTAATTTTAGCCGTTCTTTGTCAGCGAAGCACTTTTCATCTGTCCCTCTCTCGCGACTTGAACACCTGAAATTAAAACATCGGTACTTTCCACGAGAAAATATTTATTGCGACCGGTTTCGCTTATTCCAGCATCTTGAGGTAAATAAAGCTTAAATTAGGGTTGTCCAAATGGCAGGAGGAAGGAATTCCCGGGTTGTTTAAATAATGCCCTCCCCTGAGTAGCCCTTCTCTTTTACGCCGTCGAGTGAAAGCCACTGGTTGTATGTACTTACTGCGTGTGATATCTTTTCAAAATATCTTTTGATAACTTATGATCAAGAATATACTAAACTAAAGGAGACTGGTTAATGATGTCGATGAAATCATCCACTCTTCCAAGTACTCTTCTTTAGGCTGAATGACTGCAAACAACTCGCTATTCCTAGATTCAATAGTGCTTCCAATGAAGCGATTGCACGACGTCTGTAAAAATGTCTGCAAAGCAATGAATTTCTGGTTTTCTTTATTCCGATATTTGTCTATCATACCTTATTAAAAGAATTTAAATAATGTCATTACTTTCTGCCAGCGGAAAAAGCGTATGATATAAGGGAAAGTATTTCATTTACGAGTTTTAAACATGACGAAATAATTGTTAAGTTAGATTTCAACAATATTAGGATGAGTTAGAGGTCCTTGCATAGTACACATATGAAACAATATTGCCTGTCATAATTTAGAACAAATACCAATATGAATCCCTATTGGTTAAAGGTAAAACTACTGGAGAATATTATAGAACGCATAATATTAATAGAAAATATTTTTCTCTAGCCTAAACTGCTATTGCTATTATTTAATTCGAGCCTTTTCGTAAAGCAAAGGAAATATTTTCAAAAGTTCGATAGAATAATCATCATCTTTCTAAATATACTAATTTATATAAACGGATAAAGTGTATTTGATTAACATTGCAAACAGAATTGACAATAGCCATTTATTAGTTGTTGTGAAAAATTAAGTTAATTTAACATGAAGACAGTACTTAGAGGAAACTGCATTGGTGGCGCATTCAGTTAATTTGCTAAATTGCAGATGCGACAATAAAATTCTATCTCAAAAATATGGTACAGTTCCGTAATTCAGTCGAAGAGCAGAACCGTTTCGTATTTGTAATGCTCTTCTTCCTCACATGCATAATATTAATTATAAACAGACATTTTGTTTCATATTTATCGTCATATTAACAAGACAAATACTGCCGTTGTTGTGACTCATTTTGTTTATCCTGCTTTTGAATCGGAAAACCTAAAATAACACCAGCTATAAAAAATCGTTAATTGAACTTCGGAATTTATGTGAACATTAATAATATTACCCTCCTCCAAAGTCAAAATCGTTTTATTAAGATTTGACTTTTGTGATAAAAGAAGTTATTCACTGCTTCAAACGAATAAAAATGACGAGTTATTAGTGTAAGTCTTCGTATAAAATAGTTTTTCGGAAAAAAATACATCGCAGCTCCATCGTTCTTTCTCTTTCTTCCTGCAAAGTAGGTGGCGAGAGACGAGTCCGTTTCGTTTCGCAATATATCTGTCGATATTGTCCATAACTGGTAGATACACATTTGTGACATGATAGAAGAAATTGTAAATAATAAAATTATCGTGCAGTGCCGCCATAGTAAAATTATTCCATATTAGATATTAGTTAGAAAAAATTAAAGTCGAGGCTAAACACATCGGAGAACTTATAATAAGCTAGACGTGTTTATATTCAGCGAAGTGGAAAATTTTCTTTGAATAAACAAGTATAGGGAGAACTCTGTCAAATGAAATAAGGGACCGAAGATAAAGTTAGGGACAGCAGATGTGCATAATTTGGTAGTTTTTCTTGGTTGACATAGATCAAGAGAGACTTGATGAGGAGCGGAGTTGGGACAGATTTTTCAATCCATAGACGGATGAAGGCCTCCCCCAGACTTCTCCAATTTTCCCTGTCAATCGCCTTCCTCCTCCAAGTTGGCCAGAAGAACTTAACAAGCACTCTGCCCCATCTGTTTTTCGATATTTTTCCGATCTCTTGACGTTTCTTGGGATCCATTCGGTGACATTGGACGTCCAACGCTGATGGTTTCTTCTAGCAATATGTCCCGCCCACTGCCGCTTTCGAGCGTCACATACTCCCGTCCTCTTTCTCACAGAGTCGTTCCTTTTGCGGTCCCTTCGGGCAATCCCTAACATACATATCTCCGTGCTCTTATGTGTTGTTTGCAGGATGTAGTCTATTCTGGAATTAATGGTCCGTGTTTCGAATTCGAGCATCAGAACAGGATGAACATATTGGTCATACAGCCTCTTTTTTAAATAGACTGGAAAATCTGATTTGCCATCTTCACTCTCCTGTTGATTTCTCCAAGAAGCGATCCATCCGTAGTGATGAGTTGGCCCAAGCAAAACGTAGTTGGGTTACTGCTCCGAGTTCTGCTCTGTTGATATATATATATTCTCAGGATTTGTGAAGGAGTTGTACATGCCTTTTATTTTATTAAGGTTCATTTTAAGTATATTTTCTCGGATTGCCTGCTCCAGCTCTTCAGTTCTTCGACAAGAAGGCCTTCCCGAATCCACCATTTCCCATATGATTCCCAATACATCCCGCACCCCAAATTTATACCTTCTCCCAAAAACCAACAAACCCAATATCCCCTGCCGTCCCATAGTTGCCAGCTACAACTCTCCCAAGGAACGCATCTCTGCCTTTGTGGACTCCCACCTACAACCCATCGTCCGTCAAATCCCATCTTTCGTCAAAGATACTAACCACTTTCTTCAAAGCCTCAAATCTCGATCATGTTGGTAGAATTCCAAGCTCTAGAGCAGCCGTCCTTCCCCACTCACCGTCGGAAAATCATCGAGCACCTTTTATTAAGTCTCTTCTGTACGGCCGAAGTAGTTTTAAAAAGTAACTGCAAGTATAGTGCCAAATTTTACGAAAATGTGCAACTTTCAAATTTTGATTTGATTTAACGGCGGAGAGCTAACGACTCAGCAGACGTTCCAACGATAACTGCGAAAAGCGAATCTATTTTGAATAGCAGGGGAAGTTGGTTTGATCGGCGGAGAGCTAAATTTACAAATAAAAATTGTTATTGAGAATAGATTGTCGCCAGCTGGTAGTATCAACTCGCCACTGGCGAGCGGGCGACCGTATTTTCCGAGCCCTGTCCATAACTACTAGTAACAATTTGTAAATTAAATAAATAACAAAATCCACAATTACGTTAGGTTAATGCATCTTAGCACAAGAAGTGGAGCGGCCATTTCGGCCGGCTTAGTACGGAGAGGGATAACCATACATTTAACAGTCAGTACGTAAAGGGTTAAGCTCAGTTAACCTTTTGTTACCCATCCATAAGTCGAAATAACATTTATACTACGTGGTTGGGCATTGGGAATGAATGCTATGAATTAATATTAATATTTAATTTAATAAATTTTCAATTAAATATTTGCTGGTCTGACGACGGGGCACGTGCCCCTGTGCCCCCCCTCCCCTTGGATCCTCTACTGTATGTCATGTATGGCAAAGGTCATTTTTTTCACAAACCGAGAGGTTCCAGAAATATAATTTTCATTTTCATCCGACTTCTCAAACATTATACTACGTCATTAATATTTACTTTTTTTACATTACTACGTTACAGAACTTGACTTGCACGTATGCGCGCATGATGCGTGCATTATTCCTGTATTACTGTACTAACCTCTGACGCATATTGTAGAAAAAAGCATGAATAAAAATGATATTGTAAACTATGTGACTTATGACCCAAACATTTGCTATAGATATTACTGAAGTTATCATAATTAAGATTTAATGAAAGGCAAACATTTATTCCCCAAATTGAGTCCTAGAATGAAAGGAGCGTAAACATTTCCAATGAAACCTCTGCTCAGGACTCGAACGCATACAACGGTGAAGATAAGTCCATATAAAAGGCTTTTCATGAGTCTATTTCTCCTCAAATATTCTGCGTAATTTAGCTGTCGAGTCTAAACCTTGTTTACAATGCATATCTTTCATAATCCCGCACAATATGGCGCATATCACTTTAAATATTTAACTTATGATCCTCTCAGAATTCGCTCAGCTCCGCACACCATCCAATGTCACACGGAGTCGCTCTCGACTCCATTTCCTTTCTGATACTCTTTTTATTCGCGCTTTCGGGGCATCTTACTCGTGGAATATAGCGAAAGCTTCCCATCAAAGCGACACACGTCGTAAACTTCAGACTCGCTTCCCGCCATTCCGCGATCTCTTTTTTTATATCTGGAGCTCCGTATAAATGTTTATCTTGATAATACCAACTGTCCCGCAGTTATTTTCTTGTTTATAAGAGAGATCTTTTATACGTGTTCATGCAATGTCGACGAAATACGATCGCACTGAGGCTTAACCTGACTCACGGTTGTCTATTTAACGGGGCAATCCCGCTCACGTTAAACAGTACTTGCAGATCGCAGGAAGTTTTGAACCTTGGAGTTTAAAGAGAGAAACTGTTTTTTTTTCTATTTAAAGGCCCTATCAGATGCGCAGCCCACGAGTTACAGCCAATCAATTGATAACGGTTGGAGGCGAGTGACAAAGAAGCGACTACCTAGCTTTAATGGATTGATGCCTTTCTCCACATTTACGCGTCTTATCATTTTCAGTTACAATGTAGTTTTTTCTAAATTCAATATTTTTGGCGGCGGATCACACTTTTTACATCGAAAACTTAGATCAAAACTCTCGAGAAATATTTACAAAGTTCGTTTCGACGGCGGATGAATACAACAGACACCCAAAACTTGAGGTCAATATGCATTGTTCTGATATAATTCGATTTCGATTATGCGGTTCGATTAAAACAATTTTGAATGCGGTAACATATTGATATATTTATTAATATATATATATATATATATATATATATATATATAAGAGAGCTATCAAGTCATGAAGAAAACTGCGGAAAATAGGAGTATATGGAGAACCAAGTTTAACCTAGAATAATCACGGACCTGTCAATGGACAGACTACTTATGATGATGATATATATATATATATATATATATTGGTAACTCGACAACCGCTAGGGTTAAATTCCTGAAAAAATGCGACGTACACACACCCCACAGGAAGTGACCGGGGCCTTCGTGGGGCCTCTGTAATCAAATAACCACTGCGCCCCGGTTAATGGATGAAGGAGCGTTCAGTCAGAGATCCCAAAATGTAGCAAGAGCTCGTTTCCTCTCTAATTAAAATGGAATGGCGAACATCGTGTATATAGCGATCGATACATCCAGAGATTCATTTTGGCTATTTCTGTCTAAGTAAAAAAAGCCCTCGGAAAAATAGCAATTCTTAATATAAATAAACGACTAATCCCTTCCAGTCACGGCATCGAACATTAACACACAAATGGCTGTGAAAATGTTCCGAAGATAAATAAGCAATGGAGTGAATTAAACGAGAATTTCTAAAAGCATACTTAATTCTAAAAACTATTCTCATGGGTTCTCTCAAATTTACTATGTAGCGTGATTAAACTTTAAAAGAAACGAGAATCTCAAGTGTCTTCGAAATACATATTCATTCGAAGGCTCCTCGCATACATTTCGGCGTAGGCATAAAGCTCTCTATCGAATTATTTTCACAGAAGACAATAACAAACCAACTCAATCGATCTGCATCGAACTTTCAACGACACTCCCAAATTTGATTATCACCGCGGAAAGATACTACGGAGTAAAGATACACTCACTTCTGTTAGCGTTCGAATGAGTTTCGGACGAGAGGGAGTCTTTTTTCCAAAGAGGATGAGGTGGAAGAGGGAAAGAGATGAAGTGGAGTAGGATAGGGAAAGAGGGAGGGGGAGGGTGCCCGGAGAGAGAGAGAGAGGGAGAGAGAGATGGGAGGAGGGGTGTTTTTTTTACGGCCCTGGAAAAATAGTGCGATGGAGAGAGAGAGTGGATTGTCAGCGACCTGTACGCGCTCTCTCTCTCTCTCTCCCTTCCCCCTCTTTCTCTCTCTCTCCCTTCCCTCTTTCTCTCTCTCTCGGTCACACGCTGCCGCTTTTTTGCCGCTTCTCGTCGCCTCGCACGAAAATCTTCCCATTTCCGCCCAGGCTCTCCCTCTAACACTTCTCCTCTTTCAAAACTGCGCTTATTTTCAGTAGATAATACCCAGGGTGGTGGTGGGGCTTTAGAAGGGCGGGCCCCGGGCGAACAGACGAAAAGAGATGGGCGTAAACGCCTCTGATTTACGGAGAATATAAATACTCGCAGGACGTATTAAAAATGGCGAATTTTTCAGCGATGGATGAGAGGTTAAAGGACTTTTCGTGACAAATTTTCACGTTATGTAAATGGAGTGAAATCAATTTATTACAATCTCTAAACTATGGGATTCATAGTTAAAGACGACAACTCCTTCCGAATCGGTTAGAACGGAGATTATCAAATTTTGTTTCGGATTTGGATGTGATTAGATGAGCTATCTCTTATTGTGAATAAACATTCTAAACGAAAAATCAAAAGAAACTTGATTCACAGGAAATCATTTTATAAAAAGCTTGTACGAAGGAAAAAGGTTACTACAAAATATCATATCCAGTTAATACCCACCAATTTTTAATTTCGCGGTTTAATCTCATTCATGACTTTAAGTTGAAGAATTGGCCGAATAACGGTTTGTGTGATGATAAAAGTTCGCTTCCAACAATATGAGAGAATTATTTTTCGCAATATGTATATCCTTTTAACATAAGAAAATTCATCGCCATTGTCCAGTTCGCGCTCCCGGCAATTCTTCTCGCGAATGCCCACGCACTCTAAACTGCTAATATATACACGCATAAAAACACACTCAGTGGCACTCTCCATTTCGGGCTTTTCCATTTGACGGGCTCCCCTCCACCTGCGCCAACACAAGGCCCATTTCCCTCCCCCCTACATTCCCCCCTCCACTCTCAAACACTCCACCGTATCCCCCTCCAACACCTCCATCTTTTCCCTTCCGAAACCTCCACCCATTCCCCCTCCAGACACTCCTACCCTCTCAAACGCTATTCATTTCCCTCCTTTACCCCTCCAACACCTCCATCTTTCCCCCTCCAACACCCCTATATTTCCCCATCCAAAACTCTATCCTTTACCCCTCCCACACTCCACCCTTTCCGCCCTCCCATTTCTCTCTCCCTCCAGTGTCCAACCCTCCCAGCCCACAGTGTCTGCCCCTCCTCACCATTTCCCCTCAGACCCTCTCTTCTCCATCTCTCAAGGAGAACAAGTGAAAATGAACTCGGGTCTGAAGTGGAGAGAAACAGAAAAATACAATGAAACGAAGAAAGACACGTGAAAAAAGAGACCCGCAAGCAAATTTTTTGCGGAAAAGCTTGAACTTTTCAGGTACGATACGCCAAGTAAAACAAATAATTAATATGGGATAACAGTCTTGGACGTCGCTTATTTATGCTTTGCATCTATTTCACTAATAATAGATAACGGATGGCTACATCATTTATTTGCTAAAAGAAAATATTTTGAACATGAAGATTGCTTTTAACTCGAGTAAAATACAGCGAATATTTATTTAAAAGGATATTTAGAGCGTATAATGACGCCAGAGAGAGATGAATACGTATGCTATGAAAAGAGACGGCTTGACTAAGACGCATTCAGATGCAGATGCTATCGTTTTTTTACGACGCTTTTTTAACGTACAATCGTATTTTGGAAAAATGGGTGCATTAATGAGGCTCTGCCACGTCAAAACAATTCATGCCTATTCCGATACCATTTTCTCTCGTTCCCATTTCATTTCATATTTTGTGAGCACATTTTATGGTAGTGTTAATAGAAATTGCCCATCTGCATATTTAACATTTCACGGAATGTGTGAAAATACAGTATAAATATACAAACCTACGTTCTTAGCTCATTTGAAAGCGGGAAATTCCCAATTATTTATAGATCCTTTATATTACGTTGTTTTTATATTTGCTCGTCAATTTAATCGCAGAAATATTTTTCGCATAAACCTACGGTTATAAAATAAAGAGTCAACAGAAAATGCAATCGGCAACCAAGCTTCAAATAAAGTGAGAAAAGGATTAAACAGGAGGAAAAGCCAAAAGATATAAAAGAAGTAGAATTTGTTCGAGTCCCGGTCAAGTTCAGAACTTTTCTCCTTCTCTATCTTTGCATTTGTGATCAGTCTTACGCACTCACGCATGTTAAGTTAAATTTCCATTATTTAATGATGGAGAATGGAGAATTAAGCTCACTTCATAGCTTATTTTTTTAAAGCACCTTCCCGGCGAGTCGGAGTCCCGGGTTCGAATCCCAGCGAAATTCATAATTTTCATTCTTCCCTTTCTTCACATTTCTAAAATTTCGATTTGCCGCAATAGTAAAATGACGTAGTTGAGTCCCTAAGACTGAAATGGAGGGGTCCATGGGAAATTTTTAAATATATCCTGTTACATATGAAAATTCAAAAATCACACGCAAAACGACAATTTGTGTTTTTGAGCGCAGCAATGGAAATTGTCGTTAAATTTTCATAAAATTCACACAACCGAAACAATAATTCAAATTAAATGGTTAAAAATGAAGAGGTACTTGGCAGCTATAATATTGAATATTAAATTATTAATTTAAACGCAAAATTAGCATGAATATGCATGAATTAGCTTGGAAAAACCGAAGTTTTGAGCTTTTTATTGTTAAAATAAGCGAAGTTCGTCAAACGGGAGAATTCAGTTGGAATAGAAAGAGACAAAAAGAGAAGATAAAGCGTCGCAAAAAAATATAAAAAAGACGGACGACACGTAAAGATAGACAGTGATGGGTTTTGAAAGGGGAAAAAATGGACAAATAGGGTGCGTGTAGGTGTCGGGTAGGAAGAAAGCGAGTGAGGGGAAGAGAAATACGCCCGAAAACGGCTAGGGATTCATGCGAATTGAAGAATAATAGGAGAAAGTCGAGAGAGGCAGTTGGTTAAAAAGGAAATATGACTGGCGAGGAGGCGGAGACTTAGGAGGCAAAAGGGAGGAGAAAGGAAGGGGGAGGGAGGCAAAAGGGGGGAGGGAGGCAAAAGGGAGGGGGGAGGCAAAGGGGGGGGAGGGAGAGAGGCCGTAACTCGTGCAGGTGGAAAGATGAAAAATGGGCTGTTCCTCATTGAGTGAGGAAAAGGGAAAATCAAGGAAAGTTATCGAGCAGCGGAACGGAGGAATTAAGAGAGAGACAGAATGAGGACGGATGAAAAAACACCATCGAAGCATGTAATTTTCTTCCGAACGGTAACGTTTATTTGCTGAATAGATATTGCGGATATCGCGATTTGCTCGTTTGCCATTGAGATGATAGTTAGACGCGGAGGAGAATGGTGGAACGAAGGAGGAGTGGGGAAGGGGGTGAAGTGGAGAAGAGAAACAGGAAAAGGAATTGAGGAGGAGAGATGGAGTCGAGGGGAAACAGGAGAGGGGGAATTGGGGAAGAGGTGGGAGTAGAGGGGAAATTGGGGGGAAGAGAGAGAGAGAGAGAGGGCGGCCGCAGTCTGATCCATAAAGCGAATGGCGTTGAATAATGGTGCCATCGATGAAACGTTTAAAGATGGGAAATAATGGGGGCGTGTTCGCTTCGATGGGAGTGGACTAGAAAACCAATCAGCAGAGGCATTTGGGAACCTGCGTCGAATGAACGATGTTGCTAACTACTAAACATAACGAGAATAAATTACAGTTTCACCGATAAAGTGATTCTCCCGTGTTGAATAACGGTCGGTGGATTACCGCTGAAGACGACTACTTTGCATAATATATGTAAGTCGGTTGTTATATCCGCTTGGATATGTGAGATTTTATTGCAATAATAGTTTTCGCTGCGAACCTCTCGCAATAACGAAATTAATTTTCCAATAACGACTCCTTTTAACACGTTTAATTTAATTAGATGTAAATTAAAATATTGTTCAGAGCTGTACGTCCAGGAAAATTAAATAAATGTCATTGCCAAATTTTTCTCGCAAACCACCGTTTGGTAAATGCTGTACTATACGAACCGTCTCAATAAGGAAATTTGAATAACATATTCTAGTATTTATTTAATTAAAACAATAAAACTGTTATAAAACATAAAAATATTTATGAATGTATTTCCTTTTTAGCGCGTTTAAAAAAATGCGTTTATAGTTTCATTTTGGCGTCCGACTGTCTGTGCACTTGACTAAATTTAATGTGAGGAATCCGTAAAAGACAGGGAGATGAAACTTTGATAGATTTCTGTACCTCCGCTATTTGTTTTTATTTAAATTTGAGTTTTGAAAAATATACAGGTTCGGATTGAGATCTATTTAAAATTTTACTTTTTTTAATATCCCCGAAAGTATAAAAGACGGAAAGTTGATATTTGAGTATAAATTTCCACATTATTGCCACATATTCTGTAAAACTTTGAGAAAGTCGTAATTTACTTTGAAATTAGAAATTTTCTTATGCGGATTTATCCATCGTTGTTAATGAAAACAATCTTCGTAGCATCTGAAGTAAGAAAGGTCTACTAAAAAATACGTATGTAATTATATTTAATTTCCTTTGTTGTGCACACAAAACGTAATACATGAAAGGAAGTGGATTATCTACAGTGAATAAATGAACTTAATATGTTAATTTACCTTTCATGCGTACAAAGCGCTTTGTTGGTGTAAAAGAATGGATAATTTACTGTGAAGAAATGAACTTGAACTTGAAATAATACGTTGCATTATTTACTCAAGTGAGATGTTTTAAATAATTTTCGATTGTTTTACTTATATCTCCGAAGGTATAAAAGATGGAAAGTTAAATGTTTGAGTTTACATTTCCACAGTGATGACATTTATTCTTGAAATTTTTAAGAAAAATCTAACAAGAAGATAGTAATTTATTTTGAAATTAGAAAATTTCCTACAAGGATTTATTATTGTCAACGATAACAGTATACCTAGCAACTGAAGTAAACAAGATCTATTACAAATATAAGTACTCTAATCACATTTATTGTGCAAACAGCATAGTAACTGAAGGAAATGGATTATCTACGACGAAAAATGAACCTAAATACATTAATTTTCCTTTCGTGCGAACAAAACACCTTGTAAGAGAAAAAATTGATAATTTATGACGAAGTAATGAACTTGTACGTAAAGATTATGTTAAAGTTATCCAAATGAGAATGTTTTAAATAATTTTCTATTGTTTTACATAAGTAAATACTTAGGTATAAAAGTTGAAGAGCTTAATGTTTGAGTGTACATTTTCACAGTGATGCCACTTTCGTGGAAATGTACTTGAAAACTTTACATAAGCGAATAGCAAATCATTCAAAATTATGTTACAAAATGGATTGCGCTCTAAACTAAACAAGGCTCTAATGTCCAAATTTGACGTGTTATAACCACATGAAAAATAAAACGCGCTAATTTATTCACGTTCGTGGATGAAATTCTACTTGTTAAATATTTCTTGCTAAGGCGTTGGAGTGTTTGGATCTAATGACGGATAGTATAGGGATTTTGCGAATAAGAGAGGTTTGTGATACGCTCGCCTACGCATTTAATTTGAGCAAGTGAAGCAAAATTATTCAATATTCTAAATTGAAGATTTTCGCTGCAAAAAAGATAATGAATACACAGTGTCAAATATGGGAAATGAAATGTTTTCGTCGGCTGCAAATGAATGTTTTTGCCTTAACAAATGATTCGCCTGTATTATCATTAAGTTTAAAGGTGAAAGCGAAGAGAGGAATGCATTAAAATGAACACAATAATTTAGATTGATTGCCTTAAAATGATCGATGAAAATTGCATCGCATTTATAAGCTTCATTTTTCAAATTTGAAGGCTTCAACTAATATCGCTTTGAATTTGAAACCCATATTTCTTCATACTTATTTTAAAAAACAAAGGAAGGGAGTGGAAATGCCTATTTCAAATAAATTTGTCACGAATTAACGTTTACATATTTTATAGGTAAAGTTTATCTAATATATAAAGGAGAATGTTTGTATGTTTATATGTTTGTACCTTAATAACTCAAGAATACAAAGACCAAAAAACTTTCACACAGTACATGATTTTATAGCATCCCTGAGAAGGTTTTAGGAAAAAAATCTCGCAAAAAGACCCGGGTTCGACCCCAGGGGATAATTTTTATTTCCCGCAAGATAACACGTAAAAATCAAAAATATGACTTGCAGGGTTTTATTTTTTTGCCAAATTAAGTGAGAAGTAATTGACCTGCGAACTTCGTATTTGTACTACAGTAAAGAAAAATCTGTAAGGTTTCTTATTCTGTTAGTCTTTTTCCGCTAGAAATAAGAAATTTCCCGTATTAATCATTAAAAATCTGATGTGGCCAACACATGACTTTCTCCATATTTGGCGTAGAGATATTTAAATTATTATGAATAGCATTATGAGGCAAAATCTGATGTGGCCAGCATATGACTTTCTCCATATTTGGGGTATAGTTATTTAAATTATTATTAATAGCATTATAAGGCGAAATTATTATTTCCTATCGTAAAAGAATACAGTCCTCTTTATTGCCGTAAATTAGGTATATTTTGATTATGTTTGCAGAATTCACCGCTACATGGTGGTGGCGCTGTATGCTAGAAAAACCAAAATATCTCCGAAATGGATGGTCCTACGAAAATTTGTTTCAAACAAAACTTGGAAGAAATATTATTCACTACAACTTTGGCCCTTACGACGATTGCCAATATTTCAAATGAAAGTTGTAGAAAATTACATTCTCTATAATCTTTCTATAGAATTGTATATACAGTAATGATGTTTTAACGGAGAAATATCGCAAAAACCGAATCGGGTTTCGAATAAACCTCGACTTCAGGTTAACCGTTATTTTTAAAAAACTAATCAGTTCTTTGTGCTCATGGTAAAGTGTTATATATGAAGTTTGGCAAGTACTTTTTGAGTTAGACCGCCCACAATCACACACACGCACACAAAAAACAGGCATCATTCCGAAAGTAATCTAAACGTTTTCTAGGAACCTCGAAACGTGTATTTCCGTTTAAATCTCGAAGTCGATTTTTTTCGTGAATACAATACTTTCCCATTACTACGTATGGAGAAAGTAAAAATGCAAATGTATGTTATATATTTCCATTTTTATTACGACTACCATGTCCAACGATATTGTTGTCTCTTTCCTTTTTAACCAAACAAATTTTGTTTATTTTGAAAACAGAATATTTTTTGAATTGGGATAGTTTAGAATAACTCATGGTAAGGAATTATTTGATCAGGATAACGATTTAAGAGTCTCATAATTGCATTGTAATAAACTGTTCCTTATGTACAGCAGGTTAGTAAAATATGAATAATAATTTTAATTTTTAAATATCGATTTCAATAGCTTTTTAAACAGTCTACTAAAATTGATACGATAATTACCTATGTTTCGATCAAATGATATATTTGTTAGTTTATTACATCTATTTCTAAACTCATGAAATTTAATTCTCATTCCATTTTTATTTGTTCGGATTTTAGCTGAAATCTTACCTCATTACTTACGTCATTTATATAAGAGGAATAAAAATTCTATGATCGCGGTAAGTTTGGATCTAGAGGTTTGGATAATATACTTTTATTTATTTCTACAATTCCTACAATATGTAATATCAGTCTATTTGACAATTTAATTCTATTTTCCATTTGAATTTCTATAATTATAGTTAATGGCTATAATCTAAACAGTATTAAACAAAATATGGAGAACTCTTTTTATATCGATAGCAGGGTTCCGAAACATTTTCCCGCGATTTATACTTTAACCAAATACTAAGTCACTTTAATTATTGAACGGATAATCTTTTTCCTAAAGAAATTATTATTACGCAACTCGCCATACACTATGATTTGCTTGGAAGAGATGTAGTTGTAGACATTAATTATATTTCCAATGCACCGCCAAATTTATTATATCTTTGGAGAGAAATGTTCTTCTCGCAATTGGATATTACCCTGAAATTCATTCTAGATAAAACTCCTATGTATACCGTAATCCCACGCCAACCAAGAGGGTTCCTGTGTTGGCGAGGGTCATGGGCTATGAGATTTGGAGGGGTGATCCATTACAATGCACATTTCAAGATTAAAAACAAGTGTGCTGTACTTCAAAAAACGTTTTCTATATGCAAATACAAAATAAACATTAATTACATGTGCAAATAAGTACTCTATAATAACATGACGGAGCAGTCCCTGATGACCCATCCCACATGGCCTTAGGTATCAAAGAACTCCGGTAAAATCATCGCTTCCTTAAAATTCCTCGAATCTCAGTCACCCGGCTAACACATGGTCTTATCGAGAGATAATCATTCTCTTTCCTTTGTCTCCCCTTCTTGTAAACGCTAATTAGCGCGTAACTTCTTCAATAACGTACATTTTAATAATAGTAAAATTGTCCAATAAGGCTGATCGTCATGTTTGGAAAAACCAGATACAAAATTTCTACCGCTGATGCGAGGGACGATTTCTATACCTATCCACGTCAGTGACGGTGAACAAATAGCACGCGTGCCGGAAGTGACACGCGGCACGATTTTGATCGGCACCCCGAAGAGAGGAAAAGCAATAAATTACTATAATTCAAATTTAGTGTCATTTCAACGGTGACACTGGCAATTTGATATATTTGCCCGAATTAATTACGGCTGGAAGCAAAATATTATAAACAATCCTGTTTTGCGCCGCTTTATATTTGTAAGAATTCGGTAATCCTTTGTGGCGTCTTCGTGCATTGAATCGAATTGTTTGTGATCATTCAGTTTTTAAAACATACTTATGCAGCGTTTTCCAAATTCTTAGATTTCTATATCGGCAGACAGAAATCCGTCGTTGGTTTTTACGTCCGTAAACCTTTATTTTGAGGCAAACCATTCCGTTAAGACGATGTTTTTATATTTTAGGAACCTTAATAGGGAACTACTTGCGATTTTATCAATGTGAGTTTTGACTCTTTATGTTTGTGTGTGTTTTTGCTTTATTATGACCCTCCTTGAATAATGTCAGAGTCAAAGAATAAAAAGAAATTTTATGGGAAAGTGGCAGGAGAGTATAATAATGGTGGAATAAAGAATGTGGTAAAATTAAAAAGAATGATACAGCGTGGATGCTGAAAATGACTGTGAATCGATACAATAAACCTTTCATTGGTTCCTTCTACTAAAAATGGAAGAGGGACAAAAATAGCACGTGGAACACCTGTTATTTTATTCCATCAAGAAATATTACTTTGTAGCTGTAAAAGGCTCCGCTTGATAGATTTATCACTTAAGGAGTCGATTGTGTCATCTAGAGTAATCTTAAGGCGTGAGACCATTTTTGAATTATGGTTCATTTTCGTGCATTAAATACATTGAAACGTTATCCAAAAATCCTGGAAAAAGGGTAATAAATATTAAAGGAAGCTATTCGTCTCCCATCTAAATCTCTATCACGTTGTCATTCCCCTTATTCCCGACGGGATTAAATCTCTACTGTGGTCTGAGGCAGAAAGAGAGAATACGCGCCTGGGGGAGATTGGAAATGGAAAGAAAAACTATGTTCCTATAGAAAATGGATACCACTCGTATGTATAAGACCACTTCCCCATTTCTTGTGATGCTGGAGTGCAGAATAAAACACGCGTCTCTCTCTCTCCCTCTCTCCCTCTCCCTCTCTCCCTCTCCCCCTCTCCCTCTCTCCCTCTCCCTCTCTCCCTCTCCGCACGACCTCTTTGGTATTCCATTCGCGTCCTTTTTCAGTCTCCGATGTGGTCCAAGAGATGCTTAGCGGGAGAGAGGTGGGGGGAGGGAGGAGGGGGAGGAGAAGGTGGGAAATGGGAGAAGGAGGAGGAGGAGGTGGGGAAGTAGGGAGGAGTCAAAGGGGGCAAGGGTGGGGCAAATAGAGAAGGGGCGGAAATCTCGCACGGCGCTCAGTTTGGAATCGAAAGCCCTTCACAATCTCGATCGAATAAATTGAGGAATGTTCTCGGGAAGAGAGCGGAAGGTGGAGAGTGGGTGAAAGGGAAGAAGCCGGACAAAAGGGCAATAGCATGAAAATGAAGTGGGCAAGAGGGATAGAGAGAGTGAGAGAGAGAGAATATGAGTCAGATCGTTGGTGGGAAGAAAGGGTTGGCAGAGGATGAAGAATCGTGAAACGGAAAGTATTTGGGACGGGGCAGGAATGGAGGAAAAGGAAATACGAGTGATGAATCCTTGCGAGGGTACAGAAAGAGAGGGAAAAGCAGAAGGCGAGAAAGTTGAGGGAGAGAATGTGTGAGGAGATATATATATATATATATATATATATATATCGTATATAGATAGATAGATGAATGTCTTTATTTTCAGGGCGAAATTGAGACCATAAGGTCCCCACTTCCATGTAGAGGAGGGAGAGGTGAAAAGGGGGAGGTGGAAGAGAAATGAAGGGAAAGGAAGGAAGAGAGAGAGAGAAAGGAAGGCATGGAAAGGGAGTGAAAATGTTGGTGAGATGAAGGATGGTAGAGAAAGGGAGAGAGGAAAGAAAGGGAGAGAGGAAAGAAAGGGAGAGAAATGAAGGTAGAGAGGGAGGGGTAGAAAAGAAGGTAGAATAAGGGACGGAGAGAAAAGAAGAGAGAAAGGGAATAGAGAGAAAGGGTGGGAGGGGGAAAGGGTTGGGAGAGAAAGAGTGAGACGAAGATTTAACGAGGCGCCGATGAATGGGAGAAATTCCGTCTTTAAATGGCAGTGCGTTGATTGCATTTGTCCACACTTGAGCGAATGCGTAAGTGTCCCATGTTTGTTTTCGAGTGTTTGCGTTTTTATGCATTGCGTTTGGGTTTGTTGGTGTTGTTTTGGAGGCGTCGCCTACGAAGAGTTACTCGCTCGCAATGCTTTCACCGTCATTTTTCCGTAGACTCTTTTGGTCATTTTTCCGTAGAATAGATCTTTTTTAGCGCGAGTTGAAAGAATCGACTCTTTTGAGTTCGGGAATAGGATGCCTTTCGAAGAGAATCGGAGATGCGTTGAGAGAGAGAAAAAAAGGTTGAAAATGCTGAAGAAAGGTAAAGAAAGAAAGAAAGGATGGAAGCAGACAGTGGAAGGTTTTGTAGGAACGTAGCGATGGCCGCAGAATGCCGATTGAATGGCATTTTTGAAGAGAAGTGGACAGATTTGAGGAAATTTAGGTGATACTAAATTGGGTTTCGAGAAAAATCAATATATTAATATATTCGTAGCGAGATGTATGGCGACGTAGAGGTATTTCTTTTGAATATTCATTGTATGAGGAAATATTCACGGTATAGGCTCGATTAGTAAGTTAATTTTCACCGTCTTTTCGATGCCGAACTTACTTATACTGTAGGAGAAAATTGAGATGCTTAATTGAACAAAACAAATGAAAGAACAAAACGCGCATTTGTCTGCAAATTAATATTCTTCAAAAGCGATCCACGGATCTTTGATTAAAAATTTAGCAGATATGTGTATCTACTCCTTCAAATCATTTTGTTTCCTATACATCAGGGGTGGATTGGGCCGCCGGGAAACCGGGCCAAGTCCCGGTGGGCCGATGCTGCTCCTGGGCCGGGGATGCCCGAGTGGTTGCTGCCTCGGCCAGGAGTGATTGATTTTCCGTATTCTAAAGTAGTGTTTCTCAAACTATGGGCCGCGGCCTCCTAGGGGGGCCGCAACATTACTTTAGTTGTTAGGTGGGCCGCTATCCGAGTATTTGCCGGGGCCGATTTTTGCTCCCAATCCGCCCCTGCTTTACGTTGTCCATCACCTACTGATTATAGCCAACGTGAAGTCAATTTTTCATTTCTGGAACCAATAATAGCGTCACAAATTTTAAATTTATCTCTAAAAACCGAAACGACGCCACATTGCGTCTCGTTTATAAATAATCGCGAGCGAGAATCCTCGGTCCGTAACACGGATGCGCCCGTGCACGTTCCTCCTGCCGCTCTTAAAAAGAAACCCGCCGTTTAGCGCCGAGACGGCACAGGAGCGGCCGAGAGCGCGACTGCACCCCAGAGCGCCTTTGACATGACGCAGGATAAGTCCGGTCCAAACGCCACCTTCCACCTCATTCTCCGTCGATGTTTCATTCTCTTCCATGGAGCTCCCATCGCAACGCCCACATCGCCTTTCTCGGTGGCCCTCCCTCCCCTATTCATCCCCCTCCCTCCCTTATTCATCCCCCTCCCCTCTCCTCCTTCCCTTATTCATCCCCCTCCCCTCTCCTCCTCTCGTTCTATTCCCTCCTCTTTGTTTCCTCTCGACGTCCTCCTCGAAAAACACGCCGCATACCGCAGCGCCATTAAAGACTTGCACCAAGAGAACGATGAAAATCCTTTCGGGAAGAAACGCACGCGGAAGAGGGGCGCCGAGAGGTCGTGTTGGTTTTAGCAACATCCTCGTCGGTTCGCAAAAGTAAGAGGGGCAGAGAGAAAGAGAGGCGAAGAGTGAGAGACAAAGAGCGAGATAGGAAGAGAGAGAGAGAGTCAGGGAGAGAGAGACGAAGATAGAGAGGCGAAGATAGACGGGTAAGAAAGAAAGAGAAATAAAGAAAGAAAATTGTCTTTATTGCGTGGTTTAGGCTAAATAGCCCCTCTTCCGCATAACAATACAAAGTTGAGAATACTCTTGAATTTATAGTAGAAAATAACATAAACTACAGCTAAAATACTAAATAATAATAATAATAATAAATATATAGTATATTAAGAAATACAAGAGAAAATATAACATACAATCGCATAAGAATTGCAATTGTGTACAATGATTGTTGCTTACCAATTTTTATAATAATTGAGCTTGTGTACAGATATGACAATGATTATATTACATGAATTTCATTTAGTGGATACAATAAATATTTAACAGTTACGATTTACGCACTAATAATAGCACAGTAGAAGATACGTTAACACCAGTGGACCGATATTAACATGAGAGGGAGAGAGGTAAAGAGAAAGAGAAGTGAATAGGGAGAGGTGAATAGGGAGAGAGATAAAGAGAAATAGGAAAAGAGAGAGAGAGAGAAAGGGTGAGCAATGGGAAAGCATGTGTATGGAAGGCCAATAAGCCAAAAGGAGTAGCTGTGGTCGAAGAGTCTGAATACGAATAGCTTCTGGAGGGGTTCCCGCGGGAGGGCGATCCTGAAGGATGGACAGGGCTCGAGGGGAGGATATCGGTTGCGGGTGGTGGGCGTGCACAATAGCCGATGTGGGAAGGAGGAGGGAGGGAGGGGAAGGGAGGGAGGCCGAGAGAAGGTCCACGAATTGGCAATCGCGACGGACGGGGGCGCAGCGATGAAGGTGAGCCGAAGGAGACCGGTTAGTAGTAGAAGGCACTCGAGAACCACGTGACTGATAGAATAGGTTGATGGAGGCGGATACTACGGCCTGGGCAAGAATATGCGATACATAACATTCTTGTAGGGCCCTCTTTAGCACTCTTGGGGCCCGGGGAAAACTTCCTTGGATGGACCACTTTGTACATTTCCATGTTGACCATTCCCCCTTGGAAGCTATACTATTATTTTACATCTGTATTTACGGACGTATATAATTTGCAACCCAATACTTTCGTAAGCTCTCCTGGAAATTCCCCTACCATCCAAATAATTCTCTTAATCCATACATAACAGCTTATACGAGAACAAGAGAAAGGAAAATTTTGTATTTGGTAAAACTTGGATTCACTTTACTTACCAATTTTTAATTATGTTTGTGTAAGGAAATAGAAGATTATAATTTTCTTATATTTATTTATTTCATTTTATTAAAATAAAATAATTGCTTTTCGTGACTTTATTTGAAAAAATACTTCATTAATGTCTGTAAAGTCAAGTTTACGAAGTACGTCGGCTTCATTATACTGAGATTGTTTAGACGAATATGAGTCATAAGTGTCCGTTGCAAATTTTTAATCAGTCCCATTTTTTAAAAAGATAGTTCACAGCGCTATGGGTCCCTATCATCCATGGGCCCTGGGCAATTGCCCCTTTTGCCTCTTGTGTGTGAATTTGCGGTCATTAATGATACAAATATACCATATTTAACCTAAATGAAACATGATAATACATTATACTACGCATAAGGCTTTATATTTTGAAAATATATTGTCAAGGTTAAATGATTACAATTAGATGCTTTAGAAGCACCAAATAGAGATGATATTAAAGTTTTTTTAAAAAAAGATTCTTGTGGATTTAAGGGTGATGCAGAGGCGTAAGTAGGGTTACAACCTTATGACGAGTTAATTCCGGGAGATTTTTCTTGGCCAAAAAACAATTAATCTGAGCAATAAAACTTCCTTTATTTATTTATTAGTAAACATATAGTGAGGATTCAACCTGAATTTTGTTGTGACAGTACTGTACATCGGCTTGTCAGAACATAAATTGACTTCGCTTATGATCACCGAAAAAAGAGAGCGCTTACTGCACAAACTAGGATGCCACATCAGGAGATATCCACTGTGTCTACTCTCTTGGAATATAAAAAATAAAAATTAGTCAATAGTAGCTGAACGGAATACTTACCGCATAACCTTTTATTTACGCTAAAAAAGATATTGACTCGATTTATGACACTGGAACGAGGAGTATAACCTTTTGCTATGATTTCTCACGGAAAGCTGCCTTCTAATGGCCACACCCGCAGTGAAAAAGAACACGTCTTCACAGGTACAACTAAGTTAAATGAATTTCTTGCAAGATCTGTATAAGCAGGACATTCCCAAGCCAACCTGTCCTCTGACGGGAGATAAAATGTGACTTTAATTTACAAAAATATTTTTATAATAAGCAGGATGAAAAATTCCGCCGCATTGCTGGCACTCATATAAAAGTGGCAACTCATGGTAAAGATTAAAAAGAAACTTCTTGATTAAGAAGGATCGAGAGATAGAATAAATAAATGTTTGTAGGTAGGTTTAAATCCGGCACCCCCAATGAGAGGCACCTGAGTTATCGTCGGTACGATGCTGTGTAAAAGTATACATTATTACATTATGTTTTCATTAATTTCAATCAAATCAATACTCTAAGTACGTAAATATAGGAATGAATCTACAGATTACTAATTTCCGAGAGATGTCGGCCTCCCAGGCAAGGTCAGTCGGGAGAGACGTATCTGCATATGCCTGCTTCCAGGAGAGGTGTCAACCCTACATCTCACTCTATTTTCACTCTGAAGCTTACATTAACTAAATTACGCCAAATGTTCCACTGATTTTATGTCATCAACTTACATTAGGCTGCCTCTAAAAAAAAGCCCCTGGTTTTATGCCACCCAATATACACTGACCTGCCCCTGAAATGTATAACACCAAACAGACACCAACACCTCCCCACTGGTTTTACGCCTATCTAACTTAGATTAATAATATAATTCTGTAAAAGTATATTTTTTTACTTTCTGCATACCTAGTGCATTTAGGAGACATTATTGCATTCGTGAAAGAAATCGAATTCGAGATTTTAACGGATACGTTTTGAGTATTTTTGTGATGATGTCTGTGTGTATGTGACAAAATTCTGTAGGCGCTCTAACTCGAAAACTAACATTCAAATCACAACAAAACTTTCTACTTACGATTATTTTAGGAAATGAAGATTTAAAAAGGTTTTGGCTGAAACTACCGAACCGAAAGTAGAGGTTTACTCTTGTCTTTTTCCTTTTTTCCAAATATTTCCTTTAAAACTCAATTTAAGTCGTTATTTTTATTATAAAAATTGTAGACTGTAATTTTCTTCATGTATTTGAAACATGTTTTCGTAAAACCGATTGTTTAAGACATATTTTAATTTTTATTCCTAATTTATATTAAATACGTCGCTAAGTGTACCATTTTCCCCAATTGCTATGGTTACATTTTCTAATTGTTGATAGTCTTGCGTACACTGCCAAGGGCAATTTTAATCCGGCATCGGCATTTTATTATCTATATAAAAGCAGCTAAACATTTTCTTTATGTATTCTTTTTTTAATAAAGACTTTTTAAATTATTCACAAGTTATTTGCTGATAATTAATCCCGAGGACGCTGATGTAGTGAGCAATCATATTCATTGCTCCGTATGGAGGAAGTCATGTGCTGGACACATCAGATTTTTACATTAAATTTCCATTCATTTCAATTAAATGTAATGGACATGTCAAATTTTAAAATATTATTTACGTAAATAGAGCAATTAATCTGCAGATTACTAATTTCCGGGAGATTTCGGCCTTCCGGGCAAGTTCCGTCAGGAGACGGGAGAAACGTATCTACATACGCTTGATTCCGGGAGACTCCCGGAATTCCGAAAGAGGTGGCAACCCTAGGCGTAAGCTAGACAAAAGGGCATCTTCAATTTTAGAGTATATTGACATGAAATATCAATGGCGTTACAAGTAGACATCAACTTTATCATAATTGGAATGTCTAGAATTCTTCTTCACAAATGTAGAACAAACAGAGCGACCTGATATATGTGTCCTTCAATGCATTGAAGGTACATTGGCGAAGCGACGTGCAGCGAGGTGACTCGCATATATGTGTGTGTGTGTGTGTGTCTGTCTGTGTGTGTGTGTGTGCCTGTCTGTGTGTGTGTGTTTTAGAGCAGTGCACGGGTCCGATTTTCTATGTCGAAATTGTAGACCCGGCCCGTGAGACTACTCACGGCCCGTTTAAAGCCCCTCGGCTCGAAAAATGTAATTATTTTATTCCAAATTTTCTACCAACATGTGTACTGTTGAATGATTCGATAAGGATTTCTTTAATCCACATATTTGTATGCCTCGGAAAACCGCGAACAAAATAAATTACTATACAAAATAAACAAATATAATGTTATAGGCAAAAGATATATTAACCAATTCAGTACGGTATCTCTGGGTTAGTTCACCCAAAAAAAACCCCCCATGCAACGTTTTTTGCTCGAACTCGCACAAACACACACAGGGTCGAGTTGAAAAGGGTTTCGGTAAAAATGAAAGGAGAAAGAGGCGTAAGAGAGGAAATGAGAGGATGATGGTGCAGGGAGAAAGGTTTGGTGATTGGGTTGGAAAGGTGAAGCAAAGAGATATTCGTGGGAGTAGCATGCTTTCAAGGGAAAGGGGAGGAGGGTGAGGGAGGTGGTTTGTTTATCTTGTGTCGGATGGTAGAAAGGGAGGCGTTGCCATGGGTGCGAGGAGGGTGGAGATGGGTGGGGTGGCGGCGTGTCTGCAGAGAGGGAGAGGGAGAGAGAGGGATGAGCAGAATGGGAAATGAGAGAAGGCGCTCTTTGCTCCTCTAGAAGAGATATCTGCCAGTAAAAAAAAACGTGTGATAAATGAGAATCGAGGGGAAAAAAGAGAGCGAAATGATGCACTTTCGAAAGAGGAAAAATTCTACGGAAGCAACTGAAAATACAATATGTTAAGGGAGTAAACAAGACGTCCATCGTACATTTTCAAGGAGTATTCCAAAAACTTTTTCGTCGTTCGTTTCATAACTCTATGCAAATTTTTCGCTTTCAAAACGATCTGTCGCTTGAAATTAAAAAAAAAAGATACAGCGCCGTAAACAACTTCTTATCTCTTAAGCTGTTCAATAGGCGAAAAAAGTTTTTAAAAAATAAATTCGACTTGCTTTGGTGCAATGATAAATGAAGCGTACACATCGCACAAGTACGTACAATAAAACTTGTATCAATTGCCATTTTTAGGAAGAAAACCAAATAAAATAAGAGAATGTTTATTAATTCTATATTCGCAATTTTCAGTTTTCTTCACAAAATCCGAATGAAACATTGAAATCTCTTTACGAAGAGTTTATGGAATTACTTTAAGTTAAATCAATATAACCTTAATTGTCAAATAATATTATCTACCTATTTTTCTCATTTACATGCAGTTATATTATTCTTTTCTCAGGTAGACACATCCGAGTTTTGTCTCTCTTGTGCTGGCGAAGGGATCATCCCGAAAGCTCCAATAACTTCTACAAATGTCTCTCTCCGGCACCCCAGCGGCTCTTCTTCCGGTAAGTGCTCACTGGGTTCCCTATATATATATATATATATATATATATATATATGGGAGAAGAAGGGCGCTCGCCTCAAATCGTATATTAGAGCGCGGATCTCAGCCCACCTCGCTCAAACATACATGCGCACACACACCCAGGAACAGTCGCAGAAACACGTCCACGGAGAGTAAAAAAAAGAGACCTTTGGAAGTTTTATGGTGGCCATTTCTTCTCTTAAATGGAATGTTTACCCCTCCTCGCTCCATCCCATTTTCCCATAGAAGCAAAGGATGAGGAGGAATATAAAAAAAAACAAGCCGAGGATGAGATATCAGGAATGGATGCATTATGGGGTTCTTAAAAAGACGATGCTCTGGGAGGAAAATGTGTGGGGAAGATATCGGAAGGGAATGAATACGAAGATCGATGCCAGCTGAAGGGAGCAAGATAGGGAAAGGGCGGGAGAGGAAGGTTGGGAGGGTGATGAAGGTGGGAGGGGGAGATGAAGGGGAGGGGGAGAGGAGGGGGAGAGGAGGGGACGGATCGGAGGTAGTGCATGGCATAGGGTATAAGCAAGTTAGACGTATAAGGATATTTATTTTTTTGGAGAGAGATCGCTTTATGGGTAGTTTAGAGATACGGCGTTATTTATTCTCGCGAAAGCTGCGAGTGCGATGGCCGCTTCTTCGTTGAAAAACGTCGGACAGAGAGATGGAATTCTCTCGCTATTTAGATGTTTCTTGGTTTGAGCCAGCTCCAAAATAAATTGAAAGCAAAGATTAAATGAATGTCTTTCGCCGTAATTTTTTATACTTATATATTTTGGAGCATTTTTTTAATTCGTCGTCAATGGTTTTCACGAACTACAGATCCCAAGTTGAATTTTAAAGATGGAGATCGCAAGTTTTTATTAATGGATATGAATGATCTATCATATGCAATTTAGTGTATACGATTGGACATTAAAATATCATATCGAAGACTATCGAATCTGCTCTCATTTTTACCTAAGTATTTTAATCCGGTTAATATACACTAGTTGTATTCGAAGTCTTGCCACATAAAAATATCTGGTGTTAAGCAAATCAGTCCTAAATCTGATATTAAATTGCAATATTCAATTGCCTTAATGGCAGTTGGAAATAATAAATAGAAATTTACTTCTTCTCTAAGGACGCTTAAAATCATATAAAATTATATGACCAGATTCTTAAATAACTTAATTTTCAAAATGAAATAAGATTGTCACCAGTTCTTCCGTAATCCTGATATATTTAGGAAGAATTTCAAGCATGTTATTTAAGTGTAACACAAAAATATACTGAAAATTTGTTTGATATTGTATGGAATATTTATCATCATCATCGTCTGTAGACAGATCCGTGATTATTCATGTTTAAACCTGGTTCTCCATATACTCCTATTTTCCGCAGTCTTCTTCATGTCTTGATAGCTCTCTTTCCCTTTCAAGTCGTCTATCAGCTGAAACATTTTCCTACCTCTTTCTCTTTTTCCATCCAGTTTTCCTTCTAGCACTTCTTTAATCGTGCTCTCTTCTCAGGTAATGTCCAATCCAGTTCACCTCCTCTTTCTGATAGTCGCTCCGCTTCTATTCTTCTTAGTACTTCCTCGTTTTTCACCCTATCTGTCCATTTTATCTTCATCATTTCGAAGCTTTCCAAGTATTTAATATCATTTTTCCTTAGCGTCCATGTTTCTGCCCATACAACGTTATACTCCATACATAGCATTTTCATATACCATGTTATAAAATTGTTTTGATACATATATTATCAACGTTTAATTCATAATTTTGTTGACATTTTGACGTGATAATTTTTCAAGGGTTAAGTGAAACACCAAAGCAAATCTTTAAACTATTTTTGATATTTTGACGGTAGTATAGTTGTTGCAAACTTCCTCATTTACAAACAAAACTTCGATAGTTTATATTAGAGGCGTATCTTCCGGATCTACCCATTCGTCCTCGCTTTCTCCCTTCTGCACTTTTTTTCTTCCCTTCATTCTTTAATGATAAGTGCGCTGCGGTTGACTTTGCAACCGACTTCTCTCAACTCATTCTGATAATTATTTACCTTGTTTTTATTCGTGAATATATTTAATACAAAATTTGCCTTAATAGGATTTATCCTAAAATTCCAGCCAACTGCGTCAAAAAGTATTTCTCATTAAACTGGCGCTGAAAGAATAAATATGATACTCAATATGTTTGCAATAACTTATTTATTAACTCCGAAATGACGTTTATAACATAAATTAGGACTTTTGAGAATGATTCTACGTTAGAATGCGAAATGTTCCTTTTAAAAATTAATACCGGTGATTCTTTATTGCGTTTCGGAGCGATTACCAATTTAATCTGGCGAAAAATTCGGCGTTTGATTCGAACAAGTAACTTATGTTCTGCGATTCCTCGATGAATCTTACCTCCCGTTCGCAGAAACTCCCTCTTCCGAGAAGGTTACTAAACTCCACTTTGACTTTCCTAATAATATTTTGGCGAGGCATTGGCATCTACGCATTTAAGAGTAAACATCTCCTATCCCATGTCATAATATAATCACTGAAGATCTCGATTAAATATATTGGCTTAGGTTCACTATTGAGCTCTCGATGACGTACATGTGGTGCTGTCCTATCGGGCAGAATGAGAACTACGGCCTGTGGTGACATTTACCTACACAGTCACTTACTTGGATTTAATAACTTTCACGCAAAACTGATCAGGCCTGTCGCGACATTACCAACCCGATCACCGGACAACGGGGAGGGTTAGTTTCGTTCCAGCGAGGCGGAGGGCGCGATAGCGCCCTGAGACAACTGATATAAAAGTAAAACGAGCCGAAGTCTTGCCAATATCCTCGATTACCGGGCAAAATAATAAAACGAATAAAGAAAAGTTTTAGCTGTTGGCAAGTTATGGGATCACAATACATTAAAGCCCTAAAAAATTTTAAGAGCCGGTTAAACTTATTAGGATAGCGTCGCTTATATACACAAATGAATAAGATTCTAACGAGTGGATGAGGAAAACTTCTGCGAAGCATTTTGGATTTGAACTTATTACCACGGTTGCGACAAAATATTTCTCGTAGCGATTCTTTTTAAATCTAAACAAGTTAGAGAAGTGTACAGCCTACCACAAATGGGCGCGTTTCGTGCATTTGAAAGAGTATTTGAAAGAAATTACATACGTGTACGTAAGGAAATAAGGTTTTAAAATTATTTTATTCGTCATAAATAATCAAGAAAGCGATCGAAGGCTCGCCAATATCCCGTTAACCCATAAGTACCATATAACAAACACATTTTTGAACGGTTGGATTCCCCATTAATATTTTTAAATGGGTTCCCCGTTAATACGTAAGTACCCAATATTTCGATATGACCAATACTTTACGAGATATGACGGAAAGTTCATTTTTTATCACCAGTAAAGTGGTACTACTGATTGGCGTACGTAATTCATTTATGTGATTTTCTTATTATTTTTAAGTCCTTAATATCAAATTTCACGACAATCCGTTCGGTAGAAGCCGAGAACAAACATGCGGACGGACGGACAGACAGACATACTGACGGACAGACCGACGATAATAGGCGCTCACACTGGAAGCGAAACGCGCCTAAAAATTGATCCTTTCCACTCCAAAATGAATTAGGCAATCCTATCGTTCACTCGATTCACTTGTTTATTCAATATTTATCCCCAGTTCTTTGAAAAAAACATCTAAATCGAGGTAGAATTACTGTATATTAAAATACTTCTCTTTAGCGTTGTTTAACTGAAACTAAATTAGTTTAGATAATTTTTAACATGCAGTGCAGGAAGTAATTTAATCGATTACGATTTGGATTGCTCACTGACTTCAATATTCTATTTTTAGCGGAAAATTAAGTTAGAATCGTGGATTACTTACAATAAAACTAAAGTGGCCTCACCCATCATCTAATTTACTTATTAAGTAAAGACCTTGATTGAATCGTGAATTAGAAATAAGGATCATTAAAACCTTTCCACCACCGTCACATTTATTACGCGAGGAGTAGGCGCAGTTTATGCGGAACTTTCTAATAATTAGGCGTCGTCCAATCAGAATTTTCTGAATTACTAATTAATTTTTGTTCAGCGTTCTCGTTAAGATCGACACTACTAATTGCGAAAGATAAAAAAAACCAGTTGGGCTAGTCCATTTGGACACAACTCTTTGGAGCATTCTCGACTCGCTCCTCGCGAATGCTCGTTTTTAAGTGCTACTCCCATTCCGTAGCTCTCCAGCTGAGAGAGAGAGAGAGAGAGATAAAGAGGGCGATTAGAATGGGGAATATTCGTTCGGGCGATCGATTGCTCCTGCACAAATGCATGCACGCGATTCATCACGAAATAACCGGATTCTCAAGAGATGGAGCTTCGAATGTTCCGTAGAATAAAAGAAAAGAATTTTTCCTTCCGTGCATAGTATTTTGATCAATTTTTCATAAAATGGCCACGTCCAGAATTACAATCAGATGTTGATTCGGAGGCAAATTATCAAATCACACGACGGACATTAAGACAACGCTGCGTAATCATTGGAATACTTCAAAGAACGATGCAAGTCCTACGACGAGACTATTAAAAGCGAAGAATGTTAGGTTCACATTTTAGTGTTCACGTAAACTTACGCTTTGGGGCGATTAGTTTTCACTTCGTCGAGTAAAATAGAGTGCCCTAAACGTCACAAGAACTTATTTTCTTTCAGAAAACTTTTAATATGCTCGCTTATTGCCTAAGAGGTTCTAAGATAATCTTCGAAGATATTTAAAAGTAATATAATATTAATGGATTTAAAAAAACCCAAGTTTTCGTCTCGCGACTATAAATAAATGCGACTCTTTTTTCTGCCCTAATTTGTATGCAATCCTTATAAAGGCTAATAATTATATGTCCTCTAATTAGCACAACAAATACTGGGGCGAATATCTTATATTACAAAACAGCACAATTCTTTCAATTATGAAACAATTGATAAGCTCGTTTATTATCGTTCATATCTCATAAGGAAGAAAACAAAGAAATAATTTAGACAAATGGCTGCTTAGGTGTTACTTATAATATCATATTTACAATTTTTAAATAAACTTTAAAGCACCAAGAACGATTTCCGTGCGCCTACTGCGACTAGAAGGAGAAAATTTTTGGCAATCTATGCTTGAACATGAAAAGATCATGTCTGTGGTGTGTCTATAGATATTCAAATGCGTGCCTTGATCGTGAACCACTCGACGATGATTGGTTATATGGGAGAGGAATAGAGTAGGGCGGTAATTTTTTTTACCGCGTCTCAGATGCGCCGGATAGAAGCAGGGGAGGAGGGAAAAGAAGAAGGGGAGGGTGATAGAAGGGGAAGGGGAAAGGAGGGGAGCAGAAAGAAGGGGAAATAAGGGGAAGATGGGAAGGGGGAGGTAATGGGGAGGGGGAGAAGAAGGGGAGGAGAAGGGGAGGGGAGTCACTCACCTTGCGTTACAATGTGTTAACCCCAAGACCTCCATGGTTGTATGTTTTCGCTTTGAATCACCAACGGGAACGAAATAAAGAGAGGGCAAGCCTTACTCCTGTTTCGGACTCGAAGCGGGAATTTCGCGTTCCTCATAGGATAACCGGAAAAAACAAGACATGGAGCAGAAAGAAAGAAAGAGATAGATAGATAGATAGCGAGAGAGAGGGGGGGGGGCGGAGGGGGTTGCGGTTACGTGTGTACGCTCCCAAGGAAACGAGTGGGAGAGGTTGGAATCCTCGCTTTGCGTCAGAATGCCAAACACCTCCCAAAGGAATTCCCCCCCTCTCTCTCTCTCTATCTCTCTTTTATCTCTGCGCTCATATCTTTCCTTTGGAAAGTGATTCCCGCGACCCCACGTTTCGAGATGGAAAACGTGACATGACAAGATTCAGAACCTGTGTTTTTGTTTTATATTTATCGAGAGGGTTGTCGGTAGGAGATGAGGGAAATTTATTTTTTATCCACTGTAACAAAAATAATAGTGCTAATAGATTGCTGTATTTATATGTATATGCGTCAAACAGAGTGCTTACGACTTCTGAAAGTTACGTATTTATCACATTATTAACTTTCCAAAAACATGATTAAAATTATTCCGGTTTTATTTCCAGATCCAAAAGACTATAAATTTCCCTATAGATAAAGAACAGATTTTTGATGGATAACAAGTCCTCTTGTCTTTTAATAACGCTGAGCCAAGTAGTGATTACGTTTTTCTAAAGAAAAATCGAAACTACACGCTGCAGGAGCGTCTTGTCTGGAAATATTTTTATTTTAGTACTTCGAAAATATTAGTCAAAGAAGCCAAACTACAGGTATATACTACTTGTCATAAATTATAGATTCAGAAATCTATCTTACTATATTTTGCTTGAAAGCAGATGGTTGAAACTTTTGGCCGCAAAGGCGTTGTTCTTGAAGGCTGGAAGTTGACACGTTACAATTAACCGAAGAATAATGAGAAATACACAGAGCCTTAAAAATAGGCCGATTTCATTAGCGCCTCAGCTGCGATTCCAGAATTTTATTATCAAACCTGTCGTCACTCTCTTTATGCGTGGCGAGTGACATCTGCGTCCGGAAAAATCCAATAAGAATGAAGCAGACATTAGAGAAAGAGAAGCGAGCTAATTAATCCCGCATGTCGTGTTGAGAGGATGGAACCCAGCGTGCGGAAGCGAGGGACACGTAGAAATGAATGAAGAAAGCACGATATCGCGTCAGCCGACGATGACGTGACATAAATCCGTATCGTTAGAATAATACCGAATGGATTATAAAATCACCTACTGCAAATTATTTATAGGTTTCCTGTCAAATTGAAATTCCCATTTGGATCAGAGATGAAAAAACCGAGTTGGATTTACTATACCCTATGCGGAAGTTTGTTTTCCCACGTAAAACTGTAGAAGACCACAGCAAGGAAACAAAGAAAATGAGAACTTTCAGGAAGCCAGTGGATTGGATTAATTGGGTATCGCAAAAAACCAAATGTTGATTTTTGTGTCTTTCGTAGATATAAAACTCAATCGATTATGTCAGAGTCATATGGCCATCTGGATAATATTTTAAAAATTCCCTGAGATAGATGAGCGAATGTAAAACGTTGGCAATCGACAGAATCATAAATTACAGAGTAAGGTGAAATGTGATTATACAGACTTAAGACTTGTAAGTGTAGCTATCAATAAACTCCCATAGGGAAGAGGGGAGTGAAAACTTTCGAAAGTCCTAGATAATATTACGGGATATTTAAAGTTTCAAAATTACGAAGAATCCCTTAACCGAACAAAGTAGAATATTTAGATGCAATACAATCGGTAAAACTTAAAAAGGGTAATGAAAGAACACCCAAAAGAACTAATCCTGTCAGAAAAACACTCACTCACACACGCACTCAAGTGACAGATCAGCTGCTGCTGATAATGAGGGCTTTGCTCTCAAAATACGTATTTAATGTCCCACTAAATATTTAGAGATTCCCTTTTGTCACTTGAGTGCGTGTGTGAGTGAGTGTTCTTCTGACAGGATTAATTCTTTTTGGGAGTGAATGACATCAGGTCACTAGCGAGGAGTTATCCTCGTAAACCTGTAAGTGTAACATCTTTTTTCTGTTTCTCTTTTTTCTTTCATTGCCCTTTTTAACTTTTACCGATTGTATTTTCCCTAAATATTCTGCTTTGTACGGTTAAGGAGTTCTTCTTAATTTTGAAACATCCATCTCGCCCTAGTCTCCAACACTTTTTAATTAATAAGATATTTAAAATTCAAATAATAGTAAATCAGAGTGGAAAATCGTAGTTATATCGATGATGTATACAGTTTAAGGTAAATTTGCAATTATCTGTATATTACGGCATATACATAAAGTATCGTACATACCAGCGTCTAACAACCAGTGTTACGCTTACTCATATGCAGGGCCGGCATGATGGGATTTGCAGCGTATACTACGCATAGGACCACCCCGAAAGAGAGAGCCACAAATTTCCCTTGTACTATAACTTATCGCCGTCCATAATTGGCACAGAATACTTGTATATACTAATACAGAGAAAACAGCTGAGTTTAGATGCGAGTATGAAAATCACTATCCGATGGCCAAAAACCAAATTGTCTTTCTTTGCTTTGCCTTACGGACCTAGTCTCCGGCGCAGAGTCGAGGAATTTGGCGTGCAAAGGGTTTAAAGCCCGTTTGACACGGTCGCATAAATGCTAGCATATTCTCACGCATGTCTCGTTTAAGATACGTCGCATCTACCATCGAATTTTCTGTCGAATCGACCATTTAACACGGTCGAATTTCTGATAGCATGAATGCGAGAGAAAGAGAGAGAGAAACAAAATAAAATCGACAAGCGGATCCACTCTTAAGAGTTTTGGCGGTAACAGATATAGTAATATTAATGTGCGATCGGATTTTATTTGGCGACTGTGTTTGGTTGCGAAATAGAACGCTCATATTGCGATGCAGTTGCATCAATATGTGCCATTGTTGCTATAGCAGCAGCAGTGGAAAAGAAGAAAAAGAAAAGAAAGGGACAATAAGCTGGCTTCTCAGACGGCAACATATATTATTATAAATATTATATTATATATTTATAAAAATACCGTTTCATGCATTTACACAATAGGCAATCTATCCACACACCGTGCGATCATCAGACACTGAATGGCTTGCATCGCAAGTGTTATATGTGTACATGTTGAATTGAGTGTGCAGTTTTATCATCAACATTAAACTTTAACTAGCTTCTGCTACATTTTTTTGTTTTTTAATAATTTTATATAGACCAATGAACAGTAGTTTAATTATTTTATTTAATATTTCCAACTGAAGCGAAGGAATCGAGAAGCAGACGATACGCAATATTGGAATTGGAGGTTGCTCCTGATTGGCGATGCAAAGAAAAATGTTAGCAAAAATCGGACCTGTTTTATTTGTCTTCCATGCGATCATAAATGCGAAAGAAAATGCGATTACGTCAAAATTCCATGACATTTTCGTTTGACACGACCACATTTCCTGAATAGCATTTTACCTAGCAATTATGCTAGCTAATATGCGATACTGTCAAACGGGCTTAAGAAAGGATCTAATGGAAAGCAATGAAAAATTACGAATTTTTTCCTTGGCACTTTGGACTGTAAAATAATCTATAATGAAATTATGGGAGGTAGGGATAAAATGCCTTTCCCTCGGTTCTCTACTTTTACACCGTCGACTGATAGGTCTTCTTGCGGGTAGGTCAGTGCGTGTCCGTGATGACGCAAGTTGCACTTTGGCGGTTTGGTGGACGACATTCGGTGTACTTCCTCTACGCTAATACCTGCTATGGTCATGGGAAAGGCATTTTTCCCATTCGTGACGTCTTCTGATATTGCAGGTAATTTTTGGCGGAAAATTTTCTCTCGACTTGGTCAGTTCACTTTCAGATGTGAAATTGTTCGAATGTGACGAAGGAAGTTTACGTGATCTCCGTTTCGAAGAGAAGGCGATGCTATCTCTAAAGATATGTAAGTATTTTGTGAACGTTTGGCAAATTTATTCGCCGAATTAAGGCAATATATAATCTTAAATAAATGTTCTTTTGGTAAAATTATAATATAATTTTTAAATTCTCGCGAAAATAAAAGCAATCTATAATCTTAGATAAATGTTCTTTTTGTAAAATTATAATATAATTTTTAAATTCTCGCGAGAATCAAAGCAATTTCATGGTGTCTACGGAGAATTATTGCAATATAAGCTACATGAATGGTTTTCCTAGCCATTAGTCTAAGATATGTAAGTACTTTATGAACAATAGGCAAATATATTCGCCGAATTAAGGCAGTATATAAACTTAAATAAACGTGTGTGTGGAGGGCCAAATATACTGAAAGCCACTGACTGGTCGGACTGGGGTTAAAGGGGGAGGGTATCACGTCAAAACAGCGAACGTCATAATAGCGAACGTCAGAACGGCGAAAACAAAAAACTTAAAAAAGAGCGAACGTCAAAACGGCGAAAACAAAATGACCGAAAGGAGAAAAGGACACTATTTTAGTTATAGTGCGTAGTAAAGCAACGAGTTTACTGAAATTATTGAATTTTACATTGTTCTACGAATCATATTCGACATCAATATCTGCATCCCTGAAGTTATGATTATATGAGAACAAAAGAGACCTGAGGACACGGATTATATTGTAGCATGCCAAAATTTTTATTAAAATAAAAAATGACAATAATAATAGGTATTGAATAGGATAAAAAGTTTAATATAAATGCTCCGGTGATATTGTCTGAAGTTGAAAATTATGAGCGATACCTCTCAAGAAATCCAGCCTATCTCGATTTTCATAATCTTTAACAAGATCTTCGATCCGTTGAAATGTATTTCGGTAAATTTTTCGGTTTTAGAGGGTTTTTGACCAGCAATACATTGTTCAATTTTCACTTCGGGAAGATTTTGCTCTCTTTTTAAATCATCTATAAATTTCCAAATTGTTGGATGACTAGATCCAATTAACTGGGCGAAGCCACCGTGCCAACCTTCGACTGAAATATTGGTTCTGGGAAAATCTAATTTAGCTGCCTCCTGGCAATTCCATAAGGTTACTGGAAAAGGTGGCCGACGACGCCTATTTCTGCGATTCATCCTTCCAACCCACGTATCTTGGAAATAATCAAAGATTGGCTGAAGGAACTTCTCATTATCACCGTAATACATAAAGAGTCTAAAAGAATTTCAAATGAATTTATATCGTCAGCTTCGGGAACATAAGCAAGAGCTACTAGTAGCTGTCTAATTTGAAGAGGGAAGTCAGTATCGGGCATGTACATCTCTTGCAGTCCTATTTGTTGGATTTTCCTCCTCAGACACAGACTCAAATGAAAGAAACAATCACGTTGAAGTGCACGAGGAAAATATTATTTAAACGAATTGATAAAAATTCGCTCGAAATCGGTCATGATGGAAGTAGGATTCAAGGTGTCTTAGCAACCGAAAATCACATCACCTCAATGCCGAAGTAGCGATACATTAAAAAATAAAACGGCAATTAAATAATAAAAGTCTATACAAAATACATTATTCTTAAATATGGAAATAAAACAACTTCCCATTATTCGAAGTATGAGCTAAGTCAAAAGGAAATGTCAGATGTATGAGATCCGTATGAAGGTCTTACAAAATACATTGAAATTGGTAATGGCACTAAAAAAACTTTTTTAATTGTATAATATTTATTCTATTACCAGTGGAAAATTACAAATCCTGACCAAGCAGTTCAATTCTATCGAATTTTAAAATCTTATTAAGGAAAGACTTGCAAGTATATTGTCAATTAAGCTAAAACTAATAGCTCTCTTATTTTAAAATTCATGCAATGCACCACCTACCACTACCAATTTGGTGAATTGCAGCGGTAGGTTGCAGATATAGATGTCGGGTATGATTCGTAGAATAATGTAAAATTCATTAATTCCAGTAAACTCATTGCTTTCATTTTCGGAAAGTCTCGCTTATAACTGTAATTTAAATCTAATTTTCCTCAATTTTAATACGTATTATAACTAAAATAGTATTCTATTCTACTTTCGGCCATTTTGTTTTCGCAGTTTTGTCGTTCGCTATTTTCTGCGCTCGCCATTTTGACGTTCGTCGTTATTGATTCGCCATTTTGACTTGTAACTAGGGAGGAGGGTAGGAGAAATTTAGTTCGGTCGAAGATAGGAGATAGGCCGGAAAGCATGCGCCCTTGTTTCGCCCATGCCCCCCTTACTTACTTAGTCGGTTTGAGGGCATTTCCAAGAGAAATATAGAACCCTTGTTGGCGGGTGTGCGGAGGAAATTTTTCTCCTGCTTTTGTCTTCCCGGTTTTCCCAGTCCGTTTTCGCACATGGTGGTAAAAACTTCGGAAGGGGGAAGAGGCATGCAGGGAAACGTGTTTTATGACTGGTAGGATTTAAGCAGCTTAACAGTATTCTATAGATACAAACGAACAGACCGGTAAGCGCACCTAGAGCTTTGGCGCCCTAGTATATGGTATCAGTGAGTAAATAAACTGAAGAAACTGAGATTAAGCTGAAACTGTCAAAATCGTAATTCGGACACTAATATACTCGCCAAACGCTGATGTTCTCAGTTATCTTCGGCAATATCCATTTAATGCAATTTTCAAAAACGTCGAAAACACATATGTACCAATTTACCATAAAATGTATATCTTAAATTCTTTGTTTATTACCTTATTATTGTAAATTATGTTTAAATAACATTCTGTGCATTTAATTTAATATTTACTATATTACAGCGTGTAATATCACGAAGAGATGGGCTAGGCTTAACTTTAGGATTCGGTACCTCCTGCAATCCGGCAAATTCCCTAATCCGGCTTCGGTCATGTCCCAAGGTTGCCGGATTAGGGAGGTTCAACTTTATAAGCTAATTGAATAGTTTCGCTAGCCTTTAGTCTATTTAAGACGGGTCTCCTATTGTGTTAAGGCAGTACAAGTGAATATTTTTCTCTTATCATTACAGGTGCGAAGCTTTTGTGATTCCCACCCATTTCTTCAATTTCCAACATCAAACCTTTACCCCTTGGAGGATTTCTTCTCCCACCGCTGGAGCCACAGCAAAGGTAGGAAAGTTAATACCTCTGATCTAAGGAATAAAATCCTCCATTTTCACCTTTATTTCCAGATCTGTTTGAGTGGCGTTTAGGTTATTTATCCGATTGATACAGAAATTAGTGTACCCAGAATTATCAATTTGGATATGCCGTAACTATAAAAGAGTTGAGTGAGTGTAAGCCTTTCGTTAAATTTGGACGAATGATCTCTTAAGCTTCGTATTGCATTTCTTTTGCTCTCAGCTGGCTACGCTAACCGGTTACACACGTTGAACTTCCCTATTACATATTGACATTTATTGTCGTCCGAGTTGTATTATTTGATGTATGATACCTTAAACTTTTCCTACAAAAACATTAGGTATTCCCCGTGACGAGTTTGATTTTGCACAGAAATATTGCATTTACGAGTAAAAGGCTTTCTTCTAAAAAGCGGAAATCTTTGGTTAATATTGATATTATTGAAAAATTGGCTGGTAAAAAATCAAACCTTCTAATGAAGGATGGGAGGAGCCAAACTTGCAAACCAGTGCATCATCACTTACTCCACTGACAGGAAGCCACTAAAAATATTTCATGTAAATGTTTCCACCATTTATTGAAAGTAACAATTTTTGTTGTAAATGTAATTTACAAAAAATGTGGGTTAAACTAGTTATCTTAACTTTAGGCTAGGAACTGCCTGGAGAGAAAAATACAGTGAAAGTAAACCAAAAGCAAAGAGGGCAAGACAACCATCTATAGAAACACCATTACGACTTAATTGAAAATATGTCAGTCTAGTCAGTTGCATTCAAGGAAAAGGTGTGTTGTTTGCATATAAAAAGAATAATTAAATAAAGAGAAAATAAACAATTTATTGTTGCAGACAATGTGAGATACCTTTATGTGTTGTACATACCATGTTTCGGAAACTATTATAGAAAACATTTAAAAATTATAATAATCATCGTATCGCGTTCCCATTTTGATATTCGTAAATATTCACTTCCCCCTCTCTTGCCCAAATATTTCTTTCATATTTTGAGATATTAAAAAAAGAAAAATTAAAAAAACATAGTCATCGGAATTCTTACGCGGTATTCGCTATCAAAAGGCTGCAGAAAAGAAGTATTTTACGGGCACGTTCTAGCTATCTTCCGCTCTTGTCCCCTTCTACGCCTCTCCTCTTTCCGACTCGTCTCCTTCCCTTCCTCTTTCCACCATGAACCAGAAAAAGAAAGAACAAACGGGCTGCACGCATTCCGTCTGCTTCATCCTCGAAACCTTGAGAAGCGTATAATATACCGCATCGACGCATACAGTTGACTATATGTATTTCGCCAGCTTGTTTGCCTTCTCTTCTTTCCGCCTTCCCCGCTATTCTCTCGAGTGCATGATCGCAATGAATAGGTTACGAATGGCGATGAAGCACATCCCAATTTTTTCCTTTTGGTCTAGTTCTCGTTCTATACTAATTGATGCAAGTATTAATTACAAATAATTACGAAATCTGAATAATTATATCTTTTCTTCATTTACGTATCTCGTGGGCATTACTCGCTTACCTATATGGACCGCACGCCACCGATAGGAAGTGTGTATATGTGCCCTATTTTGATTATATTGTTATTCCTGTGTTACGAGAACAGATGCTCCCATATGACTTTCGTTTTATCATCCTAGGTTTTTTATGTAACCCCTCTGGGATAACGAACGTCTAATTAATTACGACGCCTCAATCATTTTATCAACTGTAAATACCTGACATTTCTATTTTTAAAATGAATTGACAAACTCAGAAAAATCGACATTCGACTTATGAACACATCGATCGGATTCGAGCCAACAACAACGTCTTCCATCCTGATATCTGATATTTTATCCGAAGGACGCAAAATTTTTAATCCTGGTCTGTATTTTTCAAATTCCTCTTCTCCTCAATTAATTTTTCACTTAAGCCCGAATATACTTTCTGTTAAGAATCAGTTCGATGCAGTTAGCTTATTTCTAGTAATCATCAAGTTGTAAACTTAATATTTACAAATAACTTTCGTATTTATTCATATTTATATTTCAATGGTATGGTTTAATATAGCTACAAATTATATAACTCCAGCTCTTTCCATTAAACATCACGCAGTCGCTTCTATTTCAATAATAAATGCCCTCGGAACGCAGCCGTTCGACAGCTCCTCTTTGAATGGTGCTCATTACTTCTATAGCTACATTCGACGTTATCTCTCTGCAACACCATCCGATTTTTCAACACAACCTACTTTGCTTTCGTACTTAGAATCCTTATAATCTTCGCAAAAACCATTCATTTTCCATTATAATACGTATTTCAAGTAGATAAATGAATGCTGGCAAAAAAATGCCACGGCGTAAAAATGATTTATTCGGCCGCAAATTATTTTTATACATTTCCCTGGCATCATTAACAGCCAGCGCTTTGCAAAAGTCCGAGTGCGCGTCAAGAGGTCAAAGGCGCTCCCACATGACGCGTCTGCGCGCGCATCCCTCGTAATTCACTCGACGCGATCGCCGTCGGCGTGGTTTTCTTTGGCAGACGGCGACATCAACGCGAAACACACAGCGCGTCGATAAAAATACGTGGCGTCGAAAGCGTTATATTTTTTTTCGAATGGCATTCGCCGCACTCTTTCGTTTCACGAGAAAGGAAATCGGCAAAACCAACGCTTGACGCGCATCCATAATGGAGGAGCAAAGCAAAAGCAAAGCGACGCGTCAAAGAGAACGAAGCACAACCAGACACAGACACACACATCGGGACACTCCATTCCGCCGTCTTCGTGAAAATGGAATTACGTGTCGCGTTCGACAAGCGCGGAATTGCGTGCGGGATGACCCTTGGCGGTACGCGTGTGGCCATATCATCACGTTGGGGAATAACACACCAAACTATTCATAAGACATGGGAGCAGTGTCGGAGGAATAAAAAGGGCGCTCTAGTGGAAATCCCATTAAGGCGAAGCGGGGCTGTCGAAGAAGCGTCTTCTTCTGTAGCTCCTCGATGCGAGAGAAAAAAGGGCAGACGAGGAGAGCCTCAAGAGCGGACACAATGAAGGAAGAGAGAGAGAGTAAAAGGAGGCGCCTGCAGTAAGAGAAGAGAAGAGTGCGGAAGAGAGCGGTTGGGAATAGGAAAATGGGAGGTTAATTTCCTCGTGTAATAAGAAAAAGTTAGTTTTATTTAGCGAGAATTCTTTAGATTTGTAAACGTAATATTCTTTATAAATTCGGTAACGTAAAAATATGACAAAGTAATTTATTCGATAATTAATTTTGAATTATTAACATACTATCCGTAACCATTTGCCCAGAATCTTAATTTGAAATTTTGAAAGCGCACCCTACCGCCAACCGATTTCCCCCAAAAATTCCTTGTTATCGCATTAAATGGATTTTTAAGAAACGGCAAATTTCAGCGCAAATCTTTTATTGTGCACTAGCCATTTTGATTCAATTGATTGTACAGACAGAGAAAAAATGAGCGTATTGATAAAATAAAACGTCCTTATAAATAAAGAGAAATGGCTCCACATACTGCTAAGAAATAAGAATAAAGGGATGCTGGGAAAAAATGGAGCGCAAAATAATAACTCATAGTAATAGTTGGAGAGAGAGAGATTAAATTTCGTAGAAAAAAATAAGGAATACATACGAAATATGAGGATGATGCAAAGGAGAATCGGGGCAATGCGACTTCGATTTTCAAAGTAGAAGAAGGGGGACGAGAGGGGCGAAAAGGGGCGAGAAGGGGCGAGAGGGGCGAAAAGGGAGAGAGAGAGAGAGGGGGGGGCGGTGATAGGCGAAAGACACGGAGAGATCGCCGAATTCCATTCGAACTAAGAAACGAAAGAGTTCGCCATTACGCTCGCTCCAAATTGAAAGAAATGTTGTGAAACATCCGGGGAAGAACGAGGCACAGTAACAATGATACAAATATCTGAACATTATAAAACTCGTAATGTGAATACGAAAGCTAGTAAAACAGAGCGAATCAGCAATGTAAAGAGTGGTTGAAAGATAGAACAAGGGAAACAGTAATAGGAATTATTGGAGTTCATCAAGGTGAGCCAGAATGAGCATAGAGATGGAAAAGGGTCCTTGGAGATGGTGGAAAGGAAAATGAAGGTAGGGAGAGGGAGAGAGATAGAGGGAGAGAGATAGAGGGAGAGAGATGGAGAGAGAGAGAGGGAGAGAGAGAGAGGGAGAGAAAGAGAGAGAGAGAGGGAGAGAGAGAGAGAGAGAGAGAGAGAGAGAGAGAGAGAGAGAGAGAGAGAGAGAGAGAGAGAGAGAGAGAGAGAGAGAGAGAGAGAGAGAGAGAGAGAGAGAGAGAGAGAGAGAGAGAGAGAGAGAGAGAGAGAGAGAGAGAGAGATAGAGGGAGAGAGATAGAGGGAGAGAGATAGAGGGAGAGAGATGGAGAGAGATGGAGAGAGAGGGAGAGAGAGATGGAGAGGGGGAGACAGAGATAGAGGGAGAGAGAGAGAGGGAGAGAGAGAGATGGAGAGAGACAGATGAGAGAGAGGGGGAGACAGAGATAGAGGGTGAGAGATAGAGGGAGAGAGAGAGAGGGAGAGAGAGAGATGGAGAGAGACAGATGAGAGAGAGGGGGAGACAGAGATAGAGGGTGAGAGATAGAGGGGGAGAGAGAGAGGGAGAGAGAGAGAGGGAGAAATGAACATGAAGAGTGAGAAGAAATGAAGGCACGGATTAAGAGAAAGGGTTAAAAAGAGAGGGAGAGAGAGAGCCGCGAAACTTTTATTTCGTAAGCACGCCTCTAGAGAGAGAGAGAGAGAGAGAGAGAGAGTGAGAGAGAGAGTAGGATTTGGAAAATAACGGGATGGACCCGTGTCGTCACAGATGAAAACAAAAGACTGCGGGACAAAGTTTTTTTTTGGGCTGGCGGTGAGAGAGAGAGAGAAAAGAGGATGAGAATGGAGAACGAGAAGAAGGCAGAGAGAGAGAACTCGCGCGCGCGCGTGTTGAGCCCTCGGGGGGGTGGGTTGCGAGAGAGAGAATGTGAGATTTAGCCGCGGCCGGCTCGGTTAAATTAAAACTAAGCCGCTCGTCGGGTGTTGGTGGGGGGGTGAGGGGGAGGGAAGGTGTTGGTAGAGGGGGAGGGAGGGTGTTGGTGGGGGGAGGGAGGGAGAGTTGCATTCGGAATGAGGATGCCTCCAGCGCCCTCCCCCCGCCCACGGCGTGCTCTTGAAATTCCCTCGGTGACGTCAAATACGGCGTTGATGTAAACGAGAGGTGCGAAGAACGTAAAAAAAAAAACCTCCGTGGATTCGAATGCGTCCATTTATTCTCGACTGCATCGAGGAGAATGAGAATTTTCTGGAGAGTACGACGAGTCTTGTATTTGGCCACTCTTGCGCGTGTTTTGTTGCAATTAGACGCCAGAGGCCGCGTCTTAAAGCTGGCGGTGGTCGAAATCGTTCGACTCTCCGAATCTTGCGAGTCGATGGCCATTCGCGACCGCCGTGATGAGAAACTGTTGTGGCGCGATCTCTTTCTTATAGACCTCGCGTCCGAGACACGTCGCTTTACGATGTTGAAGACATTTTTTTTAATTTTAGCCATTTTGGAACGGCGACAAGGCGAAATTAAAAGCATTTTAAACTATGTATTGCGTCATTGATTAGCTCATTATAACATTTATGTTTTATACTGAGGAAATTTTTAGACATCTACTGCGCTACGTTTTAAAAGGAGTAGGTACTTCATAGCGATTCCACGCGCCAATACAGTGGAGTTTTTAATAACACACTATGATGTTTCTGTGATAAACGCTTGCATACAACATATCGTCATCCACTTCTTCTCAGACCCTTGATTCTGGTTTTCCAACGCCTGGAATTAATAGATGGATGACACTTTGAACCACGGAAATAAAAAATCTCTGTCAATAAGTCAGATGTTCGGAGCGAACAGACGACCGAAGACAAAGAGGCTCCGTAGAAGACACGCTTCCGGATACGAAATATCCTAATCGCACGCGATTCTTCGCGGCGATCTCGAATAGATTTATTCACGTTTTTCCGATGCTATTTCTTCATCACTCGGCAAAACATTTATATTGGAACATTTCCCCTCTTCGTCTTTTGAGGCTGGTCTTCGTCTCGGCCCATTGCAGTCCTAGGGAGATTGTGGAACGTCCTATGGCAGTACCAAAGAGTCTCATATTCCACTCAGGCCCTCTTGAATTTTAAGGCTCAAAAGAGAAGAGAGAGAGAGGGAATGAGAGTAGTATATAGGGAGAGGGAGAACGGGAGTGAGGGAGAGGGAGAAAAAGAGTAGACCAAGGGGATGCAGAAGGCTGAGAGGTATAGGGCAAAAAAGAGTGTGTGGAATATTTGGAAAGAGAAGAAGAGGGCAGAAATAGATTGCAAGCTTTAAATGTGAAGAGGTAGTGCCTCTGGTCATATTATGTGGACTGAGACATACGGCAAACAAAAGGGAGGAAAAAAGGGACGAGGAGAGTAGAGTGGATGTAAAAAGAAGCGAGCGTCCGTGAAGGGGAAAGGAGAGAGGAGAGGGGAAGGAGGTGGGGTGGGAGAGGAATGGAGTGGGTAGGAAAAAAGTGGTTTCTTTTTAAGAGGCACAGGAATTGAGATGACTGTATTAAGAGCGGAAAAGTATTATATGGAATTAACTCGAACTACGTCTCTTACACAATAGAATATCGCTATAAAGACGTAACAACGAAGTTTCTCTGCGACGAGTGTGTATCCGAATCCAAGCAGAATTCTAAAACTAATATAACATAAGTATATCTACACTTTAATGCAAATATTTCGGGCTGTTTTTACTATTCTAACAATTATAATGTTGCTATTAAAGCGTAAACTGTCATTATTTTCTTATGAAAATTTAATTGAACTGTATTGTTTTGTAATGTTCCTTACAACTTGCAACGAAATGATTCACGCATCCTCCAAAGGTTTTTGTTCAAATGCGATTTCCCCGTAATTTCTTAACATTCTGTGCATAAATTTTATTAAAACAAAGCATTAAAATTATTAAACGAGCATTTGAGTGAATATGAATTTGAAAATCTGAATGCATCTTGCAATTTTCATAATACATTAAAATAAAATCCGGTTCTCATTTTTTCTTATATTACGATGCTATTCTTATGTTTTTAAACGGCTTCAAGGTTTATTCTAAACTGGAGAAGCCTACATTTCAAATTTGAACTGTTTAATATTAAACACAGAAGCCTGTAAGTTTATTGGATATTATTTTTTAAATTTCATATCTTTAATACGTAAGTACGTAGCGTAAATCCCTCGTCAATATATTGCCGTATTCCCCTCCCTCCCCCCTCCCTCCGCCTCTCTTCCCTCCCTCACTCTTTCTAACTCTCTCTCGCTCGATACATCTACGTAAACGGTTCGTATTTCTATCGTATGGCGTATGAATATTGAAGCAATAATAGGAATCTCCCTTCTCAACAGTGATATTCGTTCTCCAGGAAACTTATCGTTAAAAGCGCGATATTTTGACAAAATATGTCACATATTCGTTAAATATGAATAATATTAAACGGAAGGCGAAAACCGACGGTAAAAATGAGAAACCTTGTACAGCTCACGTACAGAGATTTTGGGTAATTTTTAGGCGCGTTTCGCTTCCAGCGTGAGCGCCTATTATCGTCGGTCGGTCCGTCCGTCCGTCCGTCAGTCCGCATGTTCGTTGTCGGCTTCTACCGAACGGACTTTCATGAAATTTGATGTTAAAGACTTACAATCAAATATAAGAAGAAAATCGCAAAAATAAATCTCGTACGCCAATCAGTAGTACCACTTTACTGATGACAAATAATTACATTTTCGTCATATCTCGTAAAGTATTGCTCATATCAAAATATTTTTCAAATAAAAGTTGTAGAACTGGTAAAGAAGAGTATTTCCTTTCCTATAAATTTTTATCATAGAAGTAGCCGTTATCGCGAAAATCAAACAAAAACGTCTTAAATCGAGTTGAACAAAGTTTCCTGCATTTCTTCATTGTTGCTAGCATAAACAATCTCACAGAAAAACGTTTAATTTATTTAGACGAGCAGGCACTATTTTTAAATAGGAAGAAAATGGATTATTTATAGAGAAGAAAAGAACTTTATAACGCTATTTCCCTCATGTATAGGTATATAATTTATTTCTAATATTGCATTGCACGAAACACCCATTTGTGATACGTTGTACACTTTCATAACTTGTTTTAAATTTTAATTTGCAAAAGAGTGGAAGCCTGCACGTCGAAAGATTGCATTTTACGTATTAACGGGAAACAGAAATTATCTCCTAGAGTCCAACTCTGGTCTTTTTTGGGATTTTTATTCGTCATTGCCTTTTAATGCGTGATTCGTGCATTCATGCCAAATGTCTAACTCGTACGTACTCGAAAATTGTCTTAAATCGCGACTAGAAAGTGGCTTCAAAATTGTGTAGACAAGAAAACAAGAAACCTAATATAGATTGTGACAGACTTTGATGAAGACATATCAACATATATACGTTGTAAAACAATTCTACAATTTGTAGAACTAGTCAAAGTCTTGCTCCCAGTAATTTCACTCCTGTTCAGTTTCACTCCCAGTAAATTCACTCCCACTGACTTCATTCTTTTTGTAAATAAGCACTATGTAAATGTAACATTTATTTTAAAATAGTTTATGATAGCCGTAAATACTATCATCATCAAATGTAGTCTGTCCGTTGACAGGTCCGTGATTATTCGTGGTTTGGTTCTCCACATACTCATATTTTCCGCAGTTTTCTTCATGTCTTGATAGCTCTACTAGCTGAATCCTTTTCCTACCTCTTTCTCTTTTTCCATCCATTTTCCCTCTAGCACTTCTTTAATCATGCACTCTCTCCTCAGGTAATGCCGAATCCAGTTCGCATTCCTCTTTATGATAGTGTGTATAATCGCTCGCTTCTCTCCTATTCTTCGTAGTACTTACTCATTTTTCACCCTATCTGTCCATTTTATCTTCAGCATTCTTCTCCATGTCCACATTTCGAAGCTTTCCAAATATTTAATATCATTTTTCCTTCGCGTCCATGTTTCTGCCCCATACAAAGCTATACTCTATAAATAGCATTTTATCAACCTCTTGCGGATTTCCTGCTTTATATTTCCCGTTAGTAGGAGTTTCTTTCTTCTGAAAGCGGCTTTTGCTTCTGTTATTCTAGTCCTGATTTCATCGGTACATTTTGCTTCTCTCGTTATGATGCTTCCAAGTTATTTATAATCTGAAACGTTCTAATGGCTTTCCTCCAATACTTATGTTCAAATTTTCTTCTTCTTGATATTCGCATAACCTTGGATTTTTCTGTTTTAATTTCCTTACCGTATTTTCTATCTGTTATCACTAGTCTATTTATCATTTTCTGGAGTTCCTTTTCCTTTCTTGCTAGAAGTACTTGATCATCCGCGTATTTCACTGTTCTTATAATCCTTCCTCCGATTTTGAAATCTCCCGTGCCTTCTAACACTTCCTGCATTAGCCTCTCTCCATATAAATACTAATCACCGCCTTTAATATGAAATGGTTGAAGGCAATTATTATTGATGCTTTTAACATTAAAAACCCGTCTTTTCGCATGGAAATTTAGTAGACTGTTGAAAACACATAAAAACTCAAAAAATAAATGGCCTTTAATCAGAATATGCAGCGAAAAATTTAAATGAGGGGCAGGAGGAGGGGGGGGAGAGAAAAGGAGGGCGCAGGAAATCCTAAGGAAACACAGTCGACATTGGCATCGACCAACTAAGAATTTTATAATAATTAATAATATGCAGCTAAAGAATAATAAAAATGGATGGGGTTAGAAGGAGGGGGAGGGAAAATCCTAAGGACATTGGTATCGATCAACTAAGAATTTTATAAAAATTACAATAGAATCTCAGTTATCCGGCATTCATCCATCTGGAAAGCTCATTATTTACGTAGTTACAAAAGTGACCACCAGATGCTCTAAATATCTGCTCTTTTTTGGAAGCTCGGACCATTAAAGTATCAGTTATTTGTGCTGGTGTATTAAACATATATCGTTATATTCAGTGAAAAGCTCTCTAAAAAAATGAAAAAGATGTAAGGAAATTCAGATAATGACAGACTACCTATGATGATGATGACACTTTCAGTAATTGAATGTCAGAATGTCTAAAAATTTAACAAGCGGCTCGCAAATTTAGAGAAAAATTAACGTTATTGCTCACGACCGGAGGAAAAAATTCAAAATCCAAATTCGGATTTGAAGGGCCGTTTTTGGCCACATTATTGCTCCATAAGAAAATCACGCAAATCGATGTAGAGGTAATTTTATTTGTTTTTTAAAATTACTTCCCGTTAATATTCGTACTCGGGACTTAACTATCGTAAATTTTCATAATTGTAGTTTCTTATTTTTGAAGACAGAATTCAAATCCGAGTAGAATTAACGTAAATTTATAGTTTTTATCAGAAAAAATTGGAAATTTTTCTGGGTCGCAACAATCGGCTGCCGTGGCAACGAGCTCAATACTTTTATGTATGTAAGCTTTTAATGGGAATCAGACGCTTTCCTTAAAATTCCATTAATATTAAGCTAAGACCAATGAAATAAATCCGATATTAATATAATTCCCATTTCTTGGGCTGTTCTGCCCCATTATTTCCCCATACGAGGACAAAAATTATAAGTCAATTTCAGATGAGCTTTAAATTTGACACGGTTATAAGTTTTTGGACGAAACCGATGGGAAAAATACAAAATAGTAAATATCCCAAATTTAAAAAATACTTGAAGCACCGTCTACTAGTAAGTGAAAAGAAAATAATTTTTAAAGGAAAATTTTATTTTAAAAAAGTGATTACTGTTCTTTAAAGAATGTACGTTTGCTCATGCAACCCCAAAGCAACCGACACCCTTCAATCCCCGTAGATACCTCAGATAACTTAGCTTCTACTGTACTACGTAAAAAAATAAAAATGAGGGAGGTAGAATTCTTATTTTCGACTGTTTCCTTAGTATTTCTTACGTCCCCCCCCCCTCCCCCTTGTCACTCCCCCGCCTCCTCCTACCCCCTCATTTTACTTTTTCGCTGAATATTCTGATTAAAGGCCATTTATTTTTTGGGTCATGTGTTCAACATTCTACAAAATTTGCATGCGAAAAATCGGGTTCTTAAAATTATAAGCTTATCCAAAAACAATAATAATTTTGTACTAGTGTATTTATTATTCAATGATTGCAAAATCCTTAAAGAAACGTATTTCTTGAGTTGTTTAACATTTTCAACATTCTACTAAATTTCCATGCGAAAAATCGGGTTTTTAACATTAAAAGTATCAATAATAATTGCCTTCAACAAATTCAGATTGAAGGCGATGATTAGTATTTACGCCTATCATAAACTATTTTTAAATAAATGTTACATTTACATAGTGCTTATTTAAAAAAAGAATGAAGTTGGTGGGAGTGAAATTACTGGGAGCGAGATTACCGCAGTGAAAAAACCAGGAGCGAGATTACCGGCCACGACAGACAACGATGAGAAGACTCGATCCGTCAAAAACATGACATTATAGAGGAAACGTGCGACAGAAGAAAAGGGTATATTCTATAGCTTCGATATTACAAGAAAGAGACGCAAGTGCATACGAAGAGGAGAAAGGAAATAGGAGAAGGAAGCAAGGAAAGGGGGGATAGAGAGAGATAGAGAAGGGAGGGAATGGAGGGATGCCTTTAAGAAGGGAGTGAGCGAACGATGGTTTTGGCAGCAGGAGAAGATGGGCGAATGGCGCACAGGGTTTGTTTGGGCAAAAGAGGAGGAGAGAGAGAGAGTAAGAGAGAGAGAGAAAGGAAGGAGGGCGTAAGGAGAAGTTAGTCCCCGGAGGCAGGGCAGAGACAAAAGGCGGGAAGGAAGTAAGGCTTAACGGAGGTTCGGACAATCAAGCCCAGGTCCAACTGTGTAAACTGGTGGGTTGGAAAGGATGGGGGGGAGGGGGGCTTAAGGGGGAGGGGGAGGGAGAGGGGGAGGGAGAGGGGGAGGAAGGGCATTACGGGATGAGAATACGAGAGCAGTATCCCCCTCTCTACCTCTCTCCCCGATTCCCCTCCGGCGGTATAGTTGCAAAGTCAGTGCGTTGGGAGAAAGAATGTACAGGAATATTGGTAGGAGTGAGAGAGTGTGAAAGAGAGTAAGAGAGAGTACGAGAGAGAGATAGAGGGGGTGAGAAGAGAGAGAGAGAGTAATAGGAGTGCGGAACGGAGGAGAGGAGGAGCGTGGAGGGTGGAAAGGGGTCGTAAAATGAAGATTCGAGAGAGGGGGAGAGGGTGAGGGGAGAATAAGAGAAAGGGGGAGGGGGGAATGGGATAAAAGGTGAGGGAGATAATGCCGCTGTGCGATATGAATGTAGAATAGGAGGGAAAGGAGGAGGAGGGGAGAGAGGGGGGGAGAGAGGTGTGGCGAAGAGTGGGCGTGGTGGACGAGGTGGCTTTTTGGAAGGTCGGCTAAAGGAAGGAGAGACCAGTGTGACGGATGAGGTCAGGTAGGGTAGGAGGTGGATGAGGGGGAGGGTGGATGAAGAGGAGGGAGAATAGCAGAAGAGAATAGTGCAAGGGGAGGGGGGATAGGGGAAGAGGATAGGTGAAGCGGAGGGGGGATAGGTGAGGGGAATAGTGCAAGGGGAGGGGGGATAGGTGAGGGGAATAGTGCAAGGAGAGGGGGGATAGGGGAAGAGGATAGGTGAAGCGGAGGGGGTGATGTTGGAGGATAGAGGTAGCTGAGTGGGTAGTGCGGGACGGGACGATGGAGCATTGTCACAAATCTAATTGAATTTGAAGTAGAAATAATACGAAAAGAAATCTTTTCAAATGATAAATGAAATATCCACTCCGATCCATTTGTTTGAGCAGCAGTTACACGTTTCAACGATGGGATTTTATTGATGAGATTCGACAAATGCGAGCAAACATTCGAAAAAGTGGAATGTTTGAACTTGGAATACAAACCACATGATCCGGCCAAGACAGACAGCGGATTCGTTAAAAGCCAGTTGAGGAATATTTGTACTGCTATCCACTTGGCAAAGCTAGTATGTCGTCATTCTACTTATAGACTTAACCTAGAAAATTTTTATCTCGCATAAGTAAAAGTGCATTAATACCAATTCCAGAATGTTCCCTCTCATACCCTAAAGCTTAATGGTAATAATATTCGCGCAAAAGGTGCACCTAAAGTTAGGATAAAAAAGGAAAGTAATGAAAAAATAGTGTCTATTCTATTTTAAATTTTTAAAAATAATTGCGAAGATTTAACAAACAAAATTCCTATATCGTCAATATAATGTGCACGATATACATTTCTTCTAGAAATACAATATTGTCGCTGTAGTCATAAACGGTAGTGCTATTTTTATAAAAACAAAGAAGCTTTTATTTAATTTATAACTGACGGATGGATCGTATTACCGATTTAGATGAAACTCTTGTGGATAGTCCTTCGATAAAAATGGATCGGTCCGAAATATTCTATTTAAATAATTTTGTAAATTTCATTCGAAAACTTTTTATTGCTTCGAATGATATTGTACGCGTTATTACGGAAAGTGCATTCATCAGGGAAAACGAATTACGTGTTCGTACTTGTCCATGTTGTCCACTCAAGTTCCTGAAGGTTGCACAGCCAGAATTTTTCGGCCGCGTGGTCTTCTCTTTTCGTCCAAAGAGTTTTTTTCCCGATGGATATTTTTAATATGGCCCTCGGGAGTAAAAAAATCAAAGAATACATATAATTTTTTGCTTAATTCTCAAGAAAAAAAAACGTATATTTGAATTTGTCAATTTTCCATCCCTGACTGGGTTTTGTGAATTACCTATTTATGGCATTTTCTTTACCCTAAATTTCTAAACACTAACAATAAGTTTCATGAAACTCCGTCTATTAATTTTAGAGATGAAACATGCTGACGAAACCACAGAGATATATTTTTATCTTTTGTGAAGGACACCTATTAATTTGAGTATTACGAATTTTATACTTAACTACATAGTTTTTCATTTATAATAAATGAAATGAGTATTAATTTCATTAAACATAAAAACCAAGCAAAATACCGAAGGCATATAGAATTACCTTTCTGAAAATGCAGAGTCACAATGACTAAAAACAAATAACCTCTTAAGTGCAATGGCTGACTTACAACTTCCCTCAATACCCTATCTCCGTTATTTTGAAGACTTTTTTTCCAACCGTTTTACATGAAGTATAATATATTTCGCTTATATCTCTTAAGTGAATCTTCTTCAGTAAATCGAGATGGAGACATTCCTGTAGAATAAGCATCCCGTTACGATGGGCATTATGTAAATACCGACAATAAACTTTAATTTTAATTACCAGTCACAACTTCGGTAACACATCTTAAGATTTCTTTAATCATTAATTTCAGGACTAAAGTTAAAGTAGAATATATAAATTCACAAATTAAAGTACCTATTTTGCAAGTGAATGCGATAGTCTATATGATTTTAAACGTATTTCCTTACACCGACTTTTTCTCACTGAATTTCCAGTACATACATACATATACATACCAATCACGCTGTTCCCTTACGGGGTAAGCAAGCTAAATGCCTCTACCATTCACAATATTTCTGCACACCTTTCTATCCTTACATACTCCTTTCGCTTCAAACACATCCATGCATCGTTTCATACATCGTCTTCCATTCCTTAAACTTCTGATCTCTTGAGAGTCTCCTCCACCACATTCAGCCAGCTTTTTCTTGGTCTTCCTCTCCCTTTTGATCTGCATACTCTACCATCATATATCAATTTAGTCACCTGGTTCTCATCCATTCTCTCCACATGCCCAAACCATCGCAGCACACCTCTTTCATACTGACCTCTTAAAGTTTCTTTCATTCCACATTCATTCATCACCCAAGTATTCCTGACTCTGTCTCTCCTGGTTTTCCCACACATGCTCCTCATATAATCCATTCCAACTGCATTCACCTTACTCATGTGTTTCTCCTGACACACCCACGTTTCGCTACCATACAACAAGGTGGGTACAAGCACACTTCTATACACAGCCATTTTTGCTTCCTCCAATTTCCAGTATATCCGAATAATTTAACAAATTAATAGACGAGGCCTAGACTTGGTGGAATTCCACCATAAAAAGATGGGATGAATTATAAATACGAATAATTCGTATAACAAAACAACTTTAAAGAAGCATTTACAGATTCCACACAATTTTTCCAAAATTCTTCACATAGCCGACAAAGGTATTAGGCTAAACATTTTGGAAAAAATGGAATTTTACATGTGAAACACAATCCAGATATTCTTTTTTTGTCAACGTACACTAGTTCCTCTCATATTCCCCTTTACTTTACTTCCCCCTCCCCCCACAAACCCCCATTCCTCTCTCCCCTCCCAATACGATAGGTATACTATACGATATAAGCCTTTCTCATAATTACTTGGTACATGATGATGGTTATTATTCACCGAAACCGGTCGTGTTTTTAAAAATTGTGTGGAATCTGCGAAAGTTTTATTAAAGTTGTTTTGTTATACGGATCATTCGTATTAATAATTCATTCCATCCTTGAATAATTTAACAATAAAATCTTATATAATTGCTCAATATTTTAGGAGTTGATTCCTAGTAAATATTTTTTCGATTTTGCTCGGTTTTATTTAGATCCTAATAATTTCGATGTTCCATTTACCAAGTCAACAATAAAAATGGGAACTTAAAATTTAAAAATAACTTTAGTAATAATAATAATATTAACAGGTTCTTATAGCTTAAATATGCAGTTGTGGAAATATGCGTCCATTACATTTCTTTTGTAATTTATCTAAAATAATATAATGAATCCACTTCAAAACAAAATATAATATGTATTTGTAAACATTTACTCTCTTATAACTTATTCCTTTTGAATTAGAGAAGCCGTAACATATATAATAAAGAAGCAGTTTGTTATGTTTTAGCTTTATTTCGATCATAATGAAAAATTGTGACACACTCATACGAAATCAACTGTTTTCCTGGTTCGCAGGGACATTTTTTGTACATCCCGTTAACTTACTATGTAGTTGAATATTGTGAACGTTTTCTCGCGAAAGTAAATTTTAAAGTTAATTCTTAACAAATATTGTGATCTTTATCTAAACAGTATTAGTTCGGTGAAATCAAGTCAACCATGTTAACTTAATAGTAACATTTGTATTAAATTGACATTTAAAAAAATAAATTGTGCAAATAATTATGCATATAATCTGAATATTTTTCATCGTGAAATTTCTATCGTGTACTTTTTCTCACGAAAGTTAATTTTAATCCATTTTTCTTTAAATATAGTCATTTTTATTTAAACCTAATAGGTTCGGTGAATTCAGGCCAGCCACGTTAACTTAATAGTTGTAATATTAATATTATCATGACGCTATTCCCTCCAAAATATATTGGAACTGTGCCGTAACGAATGCTGCTGGCGCCGAACTGTCCCGTGCCGAATTGTACCATCACTGAAGGGTCCGTCGCCGAACCGGTCATGCCGAATCGGTCGTGTCGCACTGTCCCGTTCCGCATAAGGTATCGGAGCACGCTAGGATTATTTTTAGATTATAAGAAAAAATAAGCAAAGCATTAGAAAGAGTATAGTCCTACGATATTAGCAGCAGTGATATAAACTACCAAATCATTTGAAATAAACAAAATCACTTTTACAATTTAGTTAAAAGCCAATGTGCAGACGATGTATCGGGAATAAAGAGCTGACTCTCGGACAGCATTAATTCTAACGAGATTTCTCCCACCAGATTACGTGATGTATCGCCAATATGGGAGGGAAAGAGTCGGATATGGAGTTTTAATCTCCGTCAGAAACAGTAAGTGTATCAAGCCAACTAGAAGAATTTAACGTCAGAGAATATTGTGAAATGGTTTGGTGCTTAAATCTTACGCTAAATGGGAAAAATTATTTTGTTCTCCTTTTACAGCCCCCGACTCAAGAGTGGATAAAATCAGATAGATCAGTTGTGCATTACAAATGTTTAGCAGGAAAAAAAGAGACCCAATAATTATTCTTGAAGGAGATTTTAATTTTCCATCCATCGAGTAGTAATCCGTAACTTAAGTTATGGCAGGAAAGATAAAGGGGCTTATAGGGAATTAACTGAAGCATTTGCCCTGAACTCTCTGGAAGAAATCGATAACGAACTGACGAACGACAACCGCAATGGAAACACACTAGATTTGCTAGTCACGACCCATCCGCCATTTACTAGTAAGCAACATGCGAACGATTTTATTGACAAGCGCAAAATAGTAATTGTCGACATGAGATATAACCCTCCTGAAATATATATATGCCAACGCGATTAGTCTACATCTTATGTCACAGATCAAATGAGGACGTTTATCAATTTTGCGATTAAAAACAAGGATGATGATTCATGGACGGAAGTTTTTGGCATCGTTCGCGAGGACGTATCTAACCTATCTAGGTAGCTGGAAATGGTCCAGCGTAGAGCGGATATATTAAAAAAAAAAAGGAAGAGTATCTTTACGATGCGAATGTAGCGGAGATTTTGAAAGACCTAAAGTGGCATCCAATGAAAAGTAGAAGAGTGGAATATAAACTGAAGCTGTTTGAAAAGTTTAATAGTTCCGAATTCGTTGAAGACGTACGTGCCATGGTTGTATCCACCGGTGTTAGTGAGCATAAGGTTAGATCAGAACGTACGAGAAAATATGTCGAAACAATGGCTAGAACCGAGAAATACTACGAATAATTTTTTAGCAGACGCGATAAGACAGGCCAATAGAGGCGTATTGCAAGGTATTCACGTAAATGTAAAGGACATTAAGCATAAATATATGGATAAATTAAGTAAAAAATCTCGCGAGATGTTGTGGAGTCACTCTAAATTACGATGAGAATAAATACAAAGCATTGCCACAAAAGATTATTCAGATTGTGTGCGCTACCACTGAGAGATACGTTAGTGATAATAATGAACCTGAATATATTATTTGGACATCCTTACAAAGTAAGTATAAAATTCAACTGGATTTAGTTTTGAATTTATAAATTTCACTAAGCTGCCTCTATTCCTATTGGATACGTTTATATGCATTCTGTGCAGTACAAAATGGAGATATGCGCATTTACAAAGGAGACATCCCAATATTAACAATTTAATTAAAGAAAAACTTGACTGCGAAATGCGCAAGTATAATGTTAGATGAATCGAAAAGGAGTTGTCAAGAGCTAAAAACTGGTTTGGAAAGCGGGATAATGTAAATAGCACAGATAAACATAGAATCACGGGCCAATCTGTGATTATATTATTAATTATAATGATGAACACACACAGAAAAATTCGAAATTTCCATTAAAAATACGATTCGCATTTGTACTACATTAACCTGGAAAGAAAATTTTTCAACCTTAAACAAACTAGGGCAAATAACAAAAGTGGCACAAAAAATAAAACAACAGATCCCCGGCACGTTTATATTTTGACTTGACGTGTTCAAAAATAAGTGACGAGATTTTTACCTAATAATGATATAACAACGAACAGAGACTTATAATTATGAAACATCTTTAAATTTTCACAAGGAAATCGATTTCACTTAAACCCTAAGCATAATTACAACATTTTCAACCAGGGGGAAGTTTCAAAGTCGATTACAGAGTATAATTGCCTCGGAAAAGGCTGACAAAGGCGAGATGCCCTCGCAACCGCGTCTTACTTCATAGCGAACAAAGAGAGGAAGGAAATGTATGTACCGCGCGCGCTCCAACAAATCCCGCTCCATCTCACTACTGCCTATCTCTCATTCCTTCCGGATTATTCTGACCTCTAAAGTCCAACCCGAACTCATCTCCTCTATATGCAAAACACATGAGCATGGCGAAGGGAAGTGCTCAAGTACGTACTGCTGAATTTTCCACTTTCCTCTTCGTTCCCTAGCGCCGAATGAGGCACACGCACTGCTCAAGTTATTTAGTTCGGCACGCCGTGCAACCCCTAGCACTCGTAAACACCAGCGTACCAGTGTCGCATTTTTTCGACCCTTATCCAGGTCTTTTGCGCCCCTCCCCGTCCCTTTGACCTCCCCCCTCCCCGTCCCTTTGACCCTCCCCCCCTCCTCCCCGTCCCTTTGACCCTCCCCGTCTCATTGCCTTCCTCGTCCCGTAATTCTTTAATTTATTTGAGCGTCGCTCCTGATCGTTCGATGACACATTGGTCCAAAAGGGCTGAGAAAATTTCGTAGTGAAAATTTCTAGTTTGCCTTGTTTCCTTGTAGGAATTAATTTTAAATGAACTAGGAAAGAATTTAATGAATTGCAATGCTTGATTTCCGTCTTCGCTTTGATTATGACACGTATGCGATTTATCGATCACTCAAGAGAGAGTTTATTTTTATCAAACGGTTGTTTTCCCCCAATTTAATTCGAATTCGCATTCTTTTCTTAAAACCGTTCCCGTCGCAAATTTCTATGAAGCGTCGACTTAAACGTGAAAACGTTTTGCTCCTTTGCATCTAAAGAGTGCAATTTATTAATGATGCGTAAATGAAGGCATTGTGTTTAAACAATTCACATTCCCGAAGTTACTGTAACAGAACATCAGTAAATTATTCCGAAATTAAAGTATTTTACATAAATTGAATTGGCACATATTGAAATGATAGCGATCCAAACCCAGTTTTGAATACATGTATAGTTCTTAGCTGCAAGTTAAATCGATAAAAGAATTGTTGTTTTTATCCTAGGGTTGCCAGGCGTCCCGTATTATACGGGATTGTCCCGTATTTCATTGCCTTGTCCCGTTGTCCCGGAAAGGTTTATCGGGACATAGGGAATGCCCTGTATTTACGTCGCCTTAGCCTACTGAATTTAAAAAAGTAATCAAGGCATGTTATATTGTATTGAAACCCAATCAGCTTATGGAGTCATTCACAAATTATGCCTGCACGTGTTACACAATACAATGCAGTCTGCATTTGACCTACTATTTACTGACATTGAAGCGATTGTTGTGAAACTATTTTCGCATTTCATCATCTTCACTGTGCGAACAGAGAGCCTTAAGGATGTTTGTCATAATTTTGGCGTAGAAATCAAGCAATCCTCTAACATTCATTAGTCAATGCAGTGGACAGCTGTATGACGCGATGAAAACATATTTTCTATCTGAAATAAACACTTAAAATCCCGGAAATATTTTTAATGATCCATTAAGTGAAGCGTATCTCCACTTGGTTTACAACAGAAAGATCATGACATGTTAATTTGTAAAATTTTAAAATAAATATGCCAGTTAATTTTTAAATTAGAATTACAATGTTAAATGCCAATAAAATTTCGCAAATGTAAGCCAACTAGTATTAATAATTTGCCATCATTATAATTAATCTTACAGTGATAAATGTCAATATATAAACTTTCTAAATATAAGCCAACGTGAATTTCTCTTTTTAATATCCTCTTTCAAAATTGTATGTTCCGTATTTTGAAGACGGAGATTAATTTTACAATATGTACGTATAAATTTATATGGTGTTTTTCTTGATTTATTTATTGATTAAACTAATGATTGACGCTAACAATATTTTTAACGTACAAGAATAGAGATTGTTTCGAATTTTTTAAGCGTCCCGTATTTGTCCCGTATTTTAATGAAGAATTTGGTTGTCTGTCCCGTATCTTCAAAACCGAAATCTGCCAACCCTACTTTATCCAGCTTCTCTAAATAAATCACACCGAAATAAAAAGTAGTAAAGCATTGTCAATTTTCAATTTAATTGAACAAAAAATCTATATCATAAATATAACACTATAATTTCAACTGAAAAAGATTAATTCAGCAAATCGTCCAGGAAAATTACATCCCAAATTCTCCATTTTTCCATTTAAAAGTTTATATTATAGCAAAGTCGGCGAAATTTTTCCTTAAAATATTAAAGGCATATTACTTTCATCACACGCGTAAGCTGGATAAGATAAGACCAGGATAGCCAAAAATGATACATCAAGAACAACTAAATCTATAAATTTAACAGAAGTTTAGCTCATATTAGCGCGTAATATATGTAAATATTACATAGAGATTAGTGCACTTATTCTGAGAGTCAATCCCTTTAATTAACACAATATTCCAATTTATTGAGGTTTATAATACTTGATAATAAAATGAGAATCATATGCTAGGTCTATACTGACTAAATAATTGAAGAGAATAAATTCATTTTCAACTGCTACATTAATCATTTAATTATCACTGCAGTAAACTTCCTTTCGTAAATTCATTAAAATCGGAATCCGAAATTCTGATTAAGTCAGAAAAAACTAGTTTGCAACAGCATCGAGGATTACGTTTGGACGACGATTAAGGACGCGTGTAAAAAAAAAGAGGATAATTCAAAGTGGTAGCGATTAAAAGAGGAGGAGATTAATTTTGAAATGCGGAAGAGAATAGTGCTGAGATTAGAGGGATTCGCAGCCTGAAAGAGAAGATGGCTCGCGGAAAGCTTTGTCCCGAAAGGAGTCCTTAGAATTAAGAGTTAATTGGCCGCATTCCACGTCCAAAGGATTGGAATCATAATATTTAAAATCTAATTGTTCTGAAGAGCAATGTGTTTAACACTTGATACATTCACTTGGGAAAGAGTAGTTAATTTTCAGTAAAAGCTTTAGGAATTTGACCTGTGGACTTGAAAATTCGCCAATTTGAAATGGCTATGTTAATTGGAAATACGCTACGAAATGAAATTAATACAAAACTTATTTTCTCGTTTTTAAAGGCCCGATTTCCCGGGATGTAAATTTATGGTAACATTCATTGATTTTCTGTCAATATTATTTTTAAAACGATCGCTTACGTCTCCGCGTTTGAAGAAATAACAAAAAAGTATATCAAATTTAAAAAATCTGTTTCTCCATATTTGGGGTATATATATTTAAATTATTATGAATAGCATTATAAGGAAAAATTATTATTTCGTATCGTAAAAGAATACAGTCTTCCTTTTTGCCGTAAATTAGGTATATTGTGAATATGTTTACAGAATTCACCGCTACATGGTGGTGGCGCTGTATACTGAAAATTAAGAAAAACCAAAATATCTCCGAAATGGATGGTTCCACGAAAATTTATTTCAAACAAAACTTGGAAGAAATGGTATACTGTACAACTTTGGTCCTCACGAAGATTACCAATGACGTTTTTGAGATTTTTGACGGAAACCAAAAAAACCGATTATTTATAAATAATTCCTAAACAATAACTGCTATGGAAAATGGTTTCAAATAAAAGTTGTAGGAAATTACATTCTCTACAATACTTGTATCGAATTGTATATATAATAATGATGTTTTAACGGAGATATTTTGCCAAAGCCGAATCGGGTTTTGAATAAACCTCGACTTACGGTTAACCATTATTGTCCAGAAACTAAGAAGTTCATTATACTCATACTAAAGTGTTATATATGAAATTTGGTAAAGATATAGGAAGTACTTTTCGAGTTATACCCCCCACAATCACATACACACACCATTCCGAAAATAGTCTAAACGTGTTCTAGGGACATCAAAACATGTATTTCCGTTGTAATCTCCAAGTCGATTTTTTTTCATGAAAACAATACTTTCTCTGTACTACGTATATGGAGAAAGTAAAAAGGGCTTACATAAAAAATAAACGAATACACTGAGAGTGGTTTATCAAATTGAAATTCAGAACACAGCAAATCGCTAGTTGCCATGGTGCATTTTCGTCAGAGAGAACCATAACAACTTGTCATAAACGATTCGTGACGCAATCAGGTTCGAATGCACTTTGCAGCATATATATATTTTACGACCGAAGATAACATCAATCGAAGGATTTTGGAGGAGCGAAACGTGAGAGTCATTCGCTATACGCTCCAGAGATCGAGTCGCTCTCGTCCTGATTATTCGTTCATGTTACGCTCTTAAATTGTCGATTCTAACAAGCGAAAATGATTGCAACTACACTCCGCACCCACACGCCGTTTTGATTGCATTAACAATGTATTTCAGAGGCAAAAGATTTCAAGTAAGATACCAAGTAGAAAATGTTAAAATCTGACATATCCAGCGAATGACTTTTTCCTTACAGAGTAATGAATATGTTTGCTCTCGACATCAGTGTCCTCAGGAATAATTATCAGAAAATACACTCATGAATAGTGTTTCAAATTTTTGAAATATTTTCACATTGTAAAATACTTTGAATTGCTTTTCACATTGAAAAAACAATACTAAATATACAAAATTGATATCTGTTCCTACGGACAACAAAATATCGACGCGAAATTAAAATTACCCTTGGCAGCGTACCTACGCATCGCTACCAACAATTTGAAAGTGTTACCATAGGAAGGGAAAGTAGGGTAACACTATGAGACGAAAAATCGAAATCTCTCTAAAACATCTTTTAAAAACGTTTTTCGAAAATAATTTATAGATAATTATATTTGTGAAACTCCGATGATAGCAAATATTTACATACATTAAATCCCGAAGGAGATATCTGGAATGAACGGGGAAAATGGTAGGAGTAATTTTCCGCTTCCGGTTGACCTGTTTCATCCAAAACTTTTCACGCCTTGGATTACAAAAAAAATCTTAAATATAAAGTGTTGTGCTGATCTAATTATTAGTTTTTGAGTTCCTACACGAGCATCTAGAAAATAGTGAACACGTACTAAGAGACATCAAAAGGTTTACTTCTGTTTAAATCTCGAATTCGATTTATGTGACACTTTCTTTTTTACTACTACGTAGTGAGAAAGAATAAATCGGTTCAATTGCACAAAACCATCTCATACAGATTAGGTCTCATTACAAAATTTACAGACTCTTACTGCTACGAAAACAAAATATACCGCGAAAAATATTTTCTTCGCGTAAATGGCATCGACATATTGATAACATCTTATATGTGAAAACCAAAATTGATAAATAATTAAAACCATACCAAAATATTAACTATTAGGTAAATTTTGGAAGCTGCATTATGAGTGTTTTTAATAGACGAAGATGGTTGAGTGATGCCATACGGGAGAGCTGTGCGGTAGCTGGGAGACTCGATAGTATGTACGTAAATTATACGCTATACAGTAAATTCACAAAATTTCAAATAAAAGAAATTTTCAAAATTTCGAAGTTTCAAAATGCCAAAAAGAAACCACTTTAATTCCATTTGCGTATTTCTTTCATCACGACGGCTTTTTTACTTTCTTCATACGTAGTATAGGGAAAGTATTGTGATCACGAAAAAAATCGACCGAGATTTCAACGGAAATATACGTTTTGAGGCCCTAGAACAGGTTTAGACTATTTTCGGAATGATGTCTGTGTGTGTATGTGATTGTGGGCGCCCAAACTCAAAATGTACTTGCCATATCGTTACCAAACCTCATATATAACACTTTAGCATGAGTATAATGAACTTATTAGTTTCTGGACAATAATGGTTAACGGTAAGTCGAGGTTTATTCGAAACCCGATTCGTTATTGCCAAAATATCTCCGTTAAAACATCATTATTATATATACAATTCGGTACAAGTATTGTAGGTAATGTAATTTCCTACAACTTTCATTTGAAATAATTTTCCATAGCAGCTATTGTTTAGGAATTATTTATAAATAATCGGTTTTTTCGGGTTCCGTCAAATATCTCAAAAACGTCGTTATTGGTAATCTTCGTAAGGACCAAAGTTGTAGAGTATACCATTTCTTCCAAGTTTTGTTTGAAATAAATTTTCGTGGAGCCATCCATTTCGGAGATATTTTGGTTTTTCTTAATTTTCAGTATACAGCGCCACCACCATGTAGCGGTGAATTCTGTAAACATATTCACAATATACCTAATTTACGGCAAAAAGGACGACTGTATTCTTTTACGATACGAAATAATAATTTTTCCTTATAATGTTATTCATAATAATTTAAATATCTATACCCCAAATATGGAGAAAGTCATGTGTTGGCCGCCACAGATTTTTTCTATCTGATACAACAGCATTCCATAAGTGAGACGGTATTCAAAAATGCAGTGCGGTAGAGTTCAATGGTACACAGGACATCATGTGTTTCCTACAATTTGTAAAGGCTGTTTATGTTAAACGATGGCTACCGATTCATTAATATAGCTTATAATAACCGTGCATTATACTGCATTAGTTATTTACGGGTTAGTTTAGTATTTTAATTGTTTCGTGGACTTGTTTATGATCGTCCGTACATATTACGGTTACCGGATGCCAAAGTCACGAGTTTCGAACCACTTTATTAATTCGATCGATCGTGAGCGCACTATATATTTATATTTTGACAAATATTGCTTGCATATTATTATTTATGACTCAAACTGAGTGAAATTTAATCAAAACCTTTAGTCGTATTTGAATAAATCGACATTTTGAGAAAAACAACAAGAATATACTTTGCTTTACTGTTGGCCTATATAGTTCATCTCTTCATAGATTCTATTCTGTGCAGTAGTATGACATAATATAATATTCCATTTGGTCCAACTGTTTAGAATCCAGAGCTGCATAGCCTGGCGAAAACCACTTTTTTTTACGCAAGGACATAGAAAACGTATATTTACATCAAAATCTCCAATTCGATTATTTTCGCTATAACGGTAATTTATATGAACGCATAAATAATAATTCGAACATAAATGGAACTCGATTCGGCTGCAAAATTACGGGAATCGTTATACCATTACGGTGACGAATGTTTGGATCGAATCGTTAAGGGAGGAATTTTTTTGCAAATCGGCCTCCGAACGAGAGCAGCCTATGGTTCATTCGGTCTGAAATCCATCCGCGAGGCGAGATATATCTGTTAGCGCGTCATCGCTCACGACCGCCAATCAATCAGTCGCCAGACAGAGAGCGCACCGGAAGCTGCATTTGACTTGAATCCCTCCCTCCCCACCTCCCCCTCCCCCTCCCCCGACGATAAAAGAGGAAAACTACGCAAATGAGAACGTGTGATATTTATATTCTCTATTACGGCGTGGTTTAATTCATTAAATGCGCGAAAATCTCTGTACTATATACCGCTAACAACCAAATAATGGAGATAATTTAAAATTTCAGAGCACGCAGTCGAGATAGCGGTTTCCCCGACGAGTGATTTTCTGCGACGAAAGATCGATTCCGCTCTCTCTCGTCCCATTCTCCATTCGTCCCCGCTCCACCCCCACCGCCCCCAAAGATCTCCTCCCCCTCCCCCACCCCCAACCACCCCCTCTCCCCCACCGCCAAACGATCACCGCCCCTATCGCATTCCCTTTATCGCTAATTATAAACTCGTCTACATGGCCCATAGAGAATTCCGCGCCCCTGAATGCTCCACTTCCACTCGTTGCACGAGAGCACATATGCATACACACACACACACATATATACGCACACCCGCTGACTGCTTTTCTCCACTCGAACCAGTTGCCACGTGTTTTTCACTCTGCGCCGCCGAGTGGAGCCACCAACCTCTTAGCACTTTGACCGCCGTCAGACCAGGCCGCAGCAATGTCCTATCACCTTCCCCTCCCCCCTTCTACCCCCCCATTCTACCCCCTCTCTCTCCGTCTCTTTCTAGATGATATCACATCCTCTTCCTTTTTTCCTGATGCAGTGCTAATCTCATAGCTGTGTTTCTCCTGTCTCCCTGATTAGTTTAGCAGTGTAGCCTCCATTAAGTGCTTTATATCATTTCTCTAATTGCAGTGCATTGTTCTACGAGTGGTTCCTTGTTGTCAATAAACACACTACTTAGACTAGAGGAACTTTATCTCTGGTTTAATATTTCATATTATATCGCTGCGCATTTACTGTTATTTTTTCGTGTCTAAACTCTACACATCAGTATCTCAGTCACCTACTCGCTTCGTACATCCTCTGTTCGCCTGATTACACACCGCTTCGCTTTTTGACCGCCCTTCGCCTTATGACTGTCGCCTTAAAAACCCAAATCACTTCCTAGAGCGTTTTTCCTCAAAATCACCCGCTAAACCCCATTGTGCCTTCCCTAAACTCAAATGCCCCTGAATGTTTCCCCTAGGACAGACCAGCCGTCCAGCGAAATTCTCATTATTCCTGTACTCATCAATCCATTAACCTCCTAACTCGCCCTCCGAACGTTCAACCACACCATTTCTTACTCATTGTCTAATCGCTAGAAAATTCAATACGTTTCCCCGATCCTTTCAACTCATCTCATCACACAAAGCCTTCCCGCCCACTTCGACGGATAGCGTTCAATTCTTCCGCCCCAAAACGCCATTGCAATTCCGATACGTCGCGGAAACCTTCTATTTTGAGCTCGCCTGTTGAAATACAGGGTTATGGCCTCTTTCGCAATGACAGGATTGGAAAAGTAGGAAGAGGAGTAGGAATATATTGGCGACCACAAAATAGTAATTGCCGACTTCATATACACCCCTGCGACAATAGAGAAGCCAACGCGATTAGTCTATATCTTCGGTAAAGTGGATCTCCTAGGTTTCAAAACTTATGTTACAGAACAAATGAAGACGTTTAGGTATCAATTTTACGAGTAAAAACAGAGTTGATGATTGTTATACGGATATTATGCGCATCATTCGCGAAGAGCTAAAAATCTTTACCCCAGCCAAACCCGTTCGTGATCGCAAGGATCCGCGGTGGATGAAGCCGAAGTTTCGCACCTTTCTCAAGAAAAAAGACGGCATCACACGCGCATAAAGCACATTAAGCATGTTGGCAGAGAACACGCGAATGAGTATCTAATATAAAGAAACAGTCGAAAGGAATTTGACGCCTACCGATCCACGATATTCTCAGATTCACTCAAAAAGGACGCGAAAGAATTTTGGTTGTACGTGTGAGGAGTTCGAGGAGGAGAGTCCACAGTACCTCACTTAATTACGGACCACGAGGAAGTGTGTGCGACTCTTTTATTAAGGACAGTATGTTAAATCGGTACTTCGAAAACTTCATCACCACGACAGAGGTCATTTCATTGAATTCCCTACGCGTATAGATTCAAATATCTGGAGGCGGTATCCTTAAATTGCTAAAGCAGGTCCATAAAATAAAATCGCCAGAGCCGGAAGCCATATCTGCGTTCATTATAAACTCGCTAGCGAACGAATTAGCTCCGTGTATGAAGATAGTATTCACAAAACCTCTAGATGAGGGAGTAGTTCCTTTGGTGTGGAAAACAGCCATGTTACATCTTTACACAAAACGGGAAGCAAATTGAAAGTGGAGAACTACCGCCCTATATCTTTTACATCAATCTTCTGTAAGGTTTTGAGCACATTATCGGCAGCTCAATAATGCAATTTCTCGAAAGTAAAGGTGCTCTGAATAGAAATCAGCATGATTTCTGAAGAGTCAGTTCATGCGAGAAACAGTTAGTTTTCCTCACATTTGATATTGTGAAAGCAGCGGACAAAGGAATAGAAGTAGATTATTTTACACAGTTTTATTTAACATCCCTTCGTATTTATTTATTTGTGACACATCAACGCTAGCTATAAAAATGCGAATAACCCGAGTCATAATCGAGATAGAAACTCTAAATATGGCAGGAACGCTCGATTCACATATTTTAAGGTGATGGAGAAAATTCTCAAATCCTGGGTTCGACTCCAACGAAGACATTACCATTCTCCATAATTTAACACGTAAAAATAGACTTTTTGGCGTGCAGGCTTTCATTCTTTTTTAGATTAAAATTGGAAGGAATTGACCTACAATCTTAGGATATAAACCACTTTGAAGAAAACATTATAAAGTTTGTTATTATTATGTTCATCTTTTTCCACATACAGTTCGAAATCGCTTAATTTATACGTTTAAATCACGGTTTGAGGAAATCATGCCATTTTGACGAGATGTTGCCTTGCATACCAATTCCACGGAAAACCTACCTCGAGTAGAAATTAGGGATATAAGTACGTACTATGCACCCTACATGACTGCGAAAATATATTATGAAATTCGGAAGGATGAGCGCAGGATTTTGGCTCCGCTCGCTGCGACATCGACAATTTTAATCATGCGGTGCGATTCTGCACGGAAGCGGTTTCACGTCCAAAATTAGGAGAACATGGCGGAATAAAAACAGGAGCAGCCAAACCGTACAAGACGCAGGGCGCCGCTTCTCTCGTCGCTCGATAGGAAACTCTCTCACGACTCGGAATCGTTCCGTACGATAAAGTTTTCGCCGCTGCATTCAGCCGGTGTGCATTTCAAAGTGTTCCGCCCTTAAGAGGTTGCGAGCGAAAGGGAGTTAAAGGGGGAGTTGAGGGGGATGGAGAGTTAAGCGGGGGAGGGGAGAGTAAACGGGGAGGGGGGAGTATAAAGGAGGAAAGGCGTATTTGGAAGCAATGACGACCCCATTCGGAGAATCCCAAAGTGAAACGGCCGTAATGGTTTCACCTATTCCGACCCGTATCCTGAGCAGGCCATAAAAAGGCGTGAGGAGAAAACTCTAAGAGAGAGGAGGAGGAGATTGGCGGGGGCAGAAATAGGGGGCAGTATGGAGGGAACCTCGAGAGTGGTCTCCTTAAGAATGCCGACGTATGAGACCTTCCGGTTCTTGCATAATTACTCCTCCCAGATCGATTCTTCTCTTTTCTCCATCCTTTTCCTTTCCCGCACGATGGCTTTCTTCTAAAATCTTAAAAGCACAATCTAGAGGTAAAATATACCCGGAAATAATTAATAAAAGTTGCAGAGTTGAGAAACTGTTCGAATAAGTAAAGCGGATTCCTTTAAAACTGTTTAATAAGCTGAGTGCTCGGTCTCATAAAAGTACGAAATGATAAGTAGCTCTCAGGCAAAATACTGACGAACAACAAAATTTGCTTCGTGCTTACCCAGCCGCGATAGTTCAAAATAATCCCATGGATTTATACAAAGAAAAATACAAATGCATCGAAAAAATTATTTAATCGTCTAAAGATACATGTTCAATATTCATAGAATAAACACAATTTTAAAAGATGCTTACTCACTACAGAGATTCCTCGGCTTACGACTCTCCGAGCCTACGACCTTTTCTAATTAAGAAATATTCTCCGAACTTAAGGCGCAGCTTCATACTTACGACGCTCGGCATTGTCGAAACGATGTATGTCGCCTAAAGTCCAATTCGGACATGTTTTCGACAAAACGTGCTACAGTGTAATTAAACGCGACTTAAAATCAAAACACATGTAGAGTACTCAATAAATTAAGCTAACCTGTAAACTACCGACATTTATCTTGCTTCGTGGTGGATCATAAAAATGCTCTTTCGCCAATTCTCCTATTTTAATTATAAACTAACGTTTCCAATCTGCCGATCCGCGGACAACGATTTGTCAGCAGGCAAAATTCCATTTTTCTCATCAAATTTTGGATGACGGCAGCAGTGATGAAATGAGATGCTTGTAAGTGTAAATAGAACATTTTTAAGAAAGCCTTTTGAGCAGAGGTGGGAAAAATACGGACCGCGTGCAGTATTCGTCCACCGAGAGCATTTCATGCGTCCCGCGAAGCTTTGATGAAAGAGCGATCCGTAAAAATTAACACAATTTCATATAACTATGGTAAAATTAGGACGATTTAACTCTAATCCGGCTCGCCTAAGCATTGGCACCATTCATTGGGGCTCGCTGATGAATTCTCAAGCACATGCGGCCCGCCATGCCTTATAGTAAACGACATGAATATTTTAAAATATTTTTCATTCCCCGCGAACTTCTTTTACAGCTATCCGAAGAAATCCTTTTCGCTAAACGGAGTCCAATGCTTGCTATCCATCAACACAGTCGCATTGTTTCAGCCATTTAGTATTATATATATATATTTATATATATATATATATATATATATATATATATATATATATATAGTGAATTTCGTCCGATCGTTCTTCTATGCATCGATTTACCCGTATTTTTGTAAATTCCCTACAAAACTCCGTCTTCTTGTAATAATCACATTAATCTTTCCTCGAAGTATCATTTTCTGGTGCTAATCATTTGGAATTTCTTCGGCGGAGAATTTTCCCATATTGATTTTCATTTTCTTCTTTGTCTGTTTTGTCATTTAAACAGTGTCGTCGCCGTCGTTCAACTATTCATAAAAGCAGCTTTAAAAAGTGGAATAAAATTCTTTCTACAGAATCCCCAGACTCTTTCGTCTCCTTCTGCTCGTATTGTTTTGTTGTATTGTTCGGTAGCAATTCGTACATATTTGGAAACTAATGTAACTGTTAGTTGATAATGAGAAAACATGCTATCGATCGTTTCCTCAATTGCTATTTCTATTTACAGGCGAAGCGAGTGTATTGTTACTGCGTGAAAGGTTTGAAAGAGGAAGATTTCTAAAGAGGAAATGTTCACAAACAAAAAATAGGGACTCTGGATGAAATCAAAGTGGAACTTGTATTGTTGACAAAACGATAAAGCGAAGAGCGTCGTTGAAAAAATTAAAATTCATGAGTACGCAATGGAATAGAGTTTATCCGTGATAAGAAAAGGGACAAAATATTTATTTTGAATATATTAAAACTTCTTAAAAGATCAGTTCTGCGCGCACGCGAAAATTAAAACCAGTGAAAATTATGAAAGGACTACAGGAGAGGAATGTTTTCTCGCCCGGCGGGGCGAATTTTTCGGCTGGCCGAAAGTTACCTAGGGAATCTTGAGGTCTCTTATATGTGAAAATTAATTATAAGTTATGCTTAACAATTCAATATTAAATGCATCATTATCATAGGTCGAATTTTAAAATAAATACAAATAGCAGAAACTCCCGGCGCTGCCCGGGGAAACTTTGCTAAAATCCGATCGGAATTCTAAAAGATACGTGGTATTTAAGGATTCAATCGACCGCCGCCGTTTTGAATAAAACGGGCAGGGAGAAACAAAAACCGATAATTAATTATTCCTGTGTGCCCTCCACAATCGTACCAAATTTGATTCAAATCAATAGCAGGGCTCGGGTAAATACGCATAGTTTAATGATGAAATCGGCCGCCATTTTGAATCAAACAGGCAGACGAAAACTAAATCCCAAGCTGATCTTCCTCTTGCGTTCTTTTATAATCGTACTAAATTTGATCCCAACCGGTTGAGATATGTGGGCATGCATAAAGGAAGAAAGACAATTGTCCGCCATTTTGAATCGATCGGACAGACGGAGACTAAAACCCAGCGTTGACCTTCCCCTTACTGCCCCCTAAAATCATGCCAAATTTGGTTGAAATCGGTTGTTTGTGGGCGTTGATAACGTAACAGACAGAAAATTGGCCGCCATTTTGAAACAAACAGACGGACACTAAAACGACGCATTAACCTTCTCCTTAGTACCCCACACAATCTTGCCAAATTTGGTCGGAATCGGTTGAGAAATGTGAGCGTGCATAAAGGAACAGACAGATGGACAGACAGGCAGACAGACTTACTAAAATACAGTGGTGGAGATAGTGTTAAATTATAGGGATCTCTTTTTTCGTCACAGCTTCACGGGCCGCATAAAAATCTCGTAGGTCGCATACGGCTTGGGGGATGTAGGTTTCCCACTCCTGAGCTACAACCTAATGTGTTTTACTATATTTTAATCTTCCCTTATATTTTTTTCACTTACTTAGGACTGTTTGCATTTAAGATAAAGTATTTTATTCTGAGGCCCTTTTGAGATTTCTTAAATTCAACATTAAAGTGATTTAAATTATCCATATATATATTTTGCTGTGGAATACATTGTTTTGGATCAGTAGATTATCAGTAAGAGAATAAAAACTGTTGGCGAATCTCGCATCGATGACAAGCATGATAGAATTATAAACGTACTTATATAGTCACAAGAGGATCAGTATAGGATACCCGTAAATAGTTTTTGGAATTGCATTTAAAAAAACAAGATCTTATGCTCTGAGAAATGGATTACGACCAAAATGATCATCATCTTAGTGTTGAACCACGTTGAATAACATAAGTTTAATGACAAACCGATCCGTAAGCAATTATTAAATATTTTTTTCATATGCACACTAATAACATACCTTTCCAACAAATGGTAGGTACTTACGTATTAACGGAATTACCGAACTATAACGGAACTACCCCGAACTACAGGATATTAATGAATACCACTAGTTCAACAATATTAAGGTAATACGTAAGGTAGTTCCGTTAAACTGATTGGCCTGTCTCGACATTTACAAACCCATTCACCGGACAATGGAGAGGGATACTTTGGTTCCGGGCGAGGCGAAGGGCGCGGTAGTGCCCGGAGACGACTACCCATTAAAACAAAGCGAGCCGAAGGCTCGTCGATATATCCTTTCAATGTTATATCCTCTTCACTGTTGCACCGCAAATTGAGAGGATATATTGACGAGCCTTCGGCTCGCTTTCTTTTAATGGGTAGTGGTCTCCGGGCGCTACCGCGCCCTTCGCCTCGCCCGGAACCAATGTATCCCTTCCCGTTGTCCGGTGATTAGGTTTGTAAATGTCGAGACCGGCCAATCAGTCATGGGTTAGCAACAGTCAAACGAGATATAATAAATGTAATATTGTTGAACTAGTGGTATTCATTAATATCCTGTACTTCGGGGTAGTTCAGTTATAGTTCGGTAGTTCCGTTAATACGTAAGTAACCAACAAATAATTTTTAGTGAGAACTTTATTAGAAATGTTCGATGTTTCCTCCATTGTATTATATGGAAACCAACAGTGGCAAATAAAGGCAACAGTATCAGTCGATATTATTACACGGAACTGATTAACCGACTCGTTCACATATTCATTTTTAAATCAACTTCAAATAACATGATTATAATTTTACCATGAAAATGGAATAAAATTCGGTACTTAGGTATAAAACAAAAATGAAAATGGGAACTTGTCAAAAAAAAATATTAAAAGGAACCGAGGATATTGGCGAGCTTTCGGCTCGCTTTCTTTTAAGATTATAATGCCTTTTATATCAGGTGTAGCCGTCTCCGGGCGCTATCACGCCCTTCGCCTCTCTGGAACGAAGCTATCCCTCACCATTGTACGGTGATCGGGTGGGTAAATGTCGCCTCAGGCAGATCAGTCATGGGTTTGCAAGCTATCGTTTTGCGTGAAAAGGGTTATCTCAAAAAATTATTCTTCAAAAGGGGTCCGCGATCACTGAAGAGAACCCATTTTCCTTTGACTTTTAACATTTAAACTTGGGTCTCCCGTTAATACATAAGTACCTAAAATTCAACCAAAGAAAATTAATTGCGTATTAATTATGAAGATAAACTTGCAGATTGTATCAAAAAGTTCTATATACAAATCGAATCGCCCTAAAGCCATATTTGTACATAATTGCCATCTTCAACATAAATTGATAACTAATTGACAGACATTTTAAATTCGTATGTGGTTCAATTTAAGAAATTATGGAGATAACTGCCAAATATACTGAAACCTGTTCCGACTGCTATTTCGACATTTAATTCAGGAAGAAATTGTTAGAGCAAGCGATGGAAAAAAATGCATTTTGGGAAGATATAAAATTTTAACTATTAATTAAAATGCAGTAGATTAGGTTAAGTAAGACGTTGATGAATGAAAGAAATGAGACGAGGTTTGGGGACGAAGGGAGTGGGCGGAGGGAGTGGGCGGAGGGAGGGGGCGGAGGGAGGGGAAGAAGGGAGGGGGCGAAGGGAGGGAGAGGAGGGAGGGAGAGGAGGGAGGGAGAGGAGGGAGGGGGAGAAGGGAGGGGGAGAAGGGAGGGGGAGAAGGGAGGGAGAGGGGGCTGAATTAGGGTCGGGGAACAGAGGAGCGTATCTCTGGCATCGAAAGGGCGCAACGGTCAAAGGGGGCGACCTCGTCCATAGTGAGCGAATGAAGCAAAACACGTTGCCATGAGAGGAGTATGTACTCCATTAGTTCCTGCTCCCACCACCATCTCCTATTGCAGAGAGAGAGAGAGAGCACGTCATGAGTCAACTGCCCTTCAAATGCATCATTACCAATTCATGAACACAGAAGCTTCGGAAACAACAGACGGACACTTTCAGCCGTTACTGCACGGAATATGGGCTGAATTTCTTAATTCACTGCGTCATGGAGTACAAATTCAGATACAAAATCTCAGAATACTTTTATATTGCGAAGTCTCTCTTCTTATAATACATATTAAGGTGAAACTTGAAGCTCACCTGAATTACATTAAGAGATTTCTAAATAAACGAATAATTCTTTGGTCCGCTAAATAGAAACACCAGCTGAATTTGACTCAATTATTGTTTAGGAACACCGGTTCGAAAATGTTTTCACCACGTGTTTTTTGCAGAGCCTGTTCCAAAGGGACTTCTCCAAAAAATAATGCTTTAAATAATTCCAGGGAAACATTGAAATCCTATGCAAACAAAGTTTTAGAAGGAAAACCATAAAAGACAAGTACTTTTTTTTTACGGATTCTAACCGTGCTAGGGATTATGTTCGTCTCCTTAATTCGATATGATTTGCGTAGTATCACGTTTGAGTGAAATATTTTGTTTCGAAGCGTGAAATACCAATTGGTTTAAGGCCGGAGGAATAGTCGTCTCTATTAAAGTGTTGTCGTTAAAATTATCTCGTTCGCATTTGAATCACTGTAAACAAGGTAGGTACATAAATAAAATGTAACTTGGAAATACACGAATCGGGCGATAAATCGCTTGAAATGTATCTGTTGTGCATATCTCTGGTGGCCAAGCGCAAATTTTGATTTACGGAACGCGGCGCCTCGGTAGCCCTCGCGGCACGTGTGTGCTATCAGATATGGGTTACTAATTCTAGGCCACTTGCCACGAGTAGGCACCTCTGAATGGATATTTACGCTTTACGAGCTAGCTCACGCGAACCATACAAGATGTAATCGTGCTCCTTACACACGTGCGTGGCGTGTAAAATAGTAAGGAGGATGATTTATTCAAAATAATCCGTTAGGAACAAGCGCATGTCACGAAAGGCATTTTGATCTCTGAGAAAAATAAGCCGTGTCCCCGTAATAAAGTCACTAAATTGCCAGACACGGACGAGAGCCCGCACGCAGACGCAGATAGAGAAATTTGTTTTCATAATTTCTCTTGGTGGCTTTCGCGGCGTTGTTCGGCATTAGAATATCTTTTCGGGATGTTCAGCTTGTTTTCATTATCTCTTGAATGAGATTAAAAGAGAGCGTCAAGTGACAGTTCGTGAGAATTCCAGAAGCGACGAATAGATTGTTCATATGCGTGAAACGCATTTATTAACACGCTCTTATGTTAGTTAAGAAGCCAACAGATTTTCATCGAAAATCAGCAGTAAATGATCAATAGAATAAATGAAAGATTTCGAACAAAAAAACATTTCCTATTAACAATTTCGAGACGTCGAATGATTTCCACATATTATGACGTCACATGCATTTATATTTCAAATAACTTCGTATAACATGAGAACGGAATTATCCGTTTTAAAAGATTACATTGATACCATATGATGTTTTTTGGCCGTTTGCCCTGTAAAACACCCATTCACGGAACTCGACACGTCTATCTGTATAATATCCAGACAAAACATTTATCAATACGGGGATATATGGCTTCATTCTTAATACCCTCGTCATCTTTCTCAAGGATTCTCTTTTTATACAAAGTTCCGTTGAAGTTCGTCGCAGCGATTCTGCGGGAGGCCGTTTATATGATGCCTGCACCTGGGCCACGTTTTCAGAGATGGTTACAGTCTTGCGGCGGCGGCGTCCAGATCATCATCGGAAAAAATGTTGATAATCCGGAGTTTGTAAATTACATTGTTTGGGGTGTTGTGGCAACGTTTAAGATTAATAGAACACTAAACCGATATAACTCTGTTTATTGGTCTCAAAATAATCGACACATTTCTGTTGAACATGCAGTAAATCTACCTGGTGTAACAGTTTGGGGTAGTGTTTCCTCACGTGGAATCATTGGACATTTTTTCTTTAACAGTTACCGTTACTGGTGAAAGTTATCTTCAGATGTTGAACGAATAAATTTTCCCAAGGATACGTGATCTTTACGGAAGTGAAGAGTTTTACTTTCAGCAAGACGGAACTTCTCCATATTACCACAGAATTGTACGTCAGTATCTTAATGAGGCCTTAGTAGGACGTTGGATTGGACGATGTGGGTCGGTGGAGTATCCTGCATGTTCTCCTGATCTTGGCCCTCCAGATTTCTTTATTTGGGGGATATTAAAGAACACTGTATATGCTACCAAACCATGTACAATTGAACTCAAACAGCAGATCAACAATGCTTTCAATCTAATTACAGATGAAATTTGTGCTACAGTATATCAATCAGTCATTCGCAGGTGTCAACAATGTTTAGATGCTGGAGGACTTCAATTTGAAAACATACGGTGATCCAAATGTGTATTAGGATTATGGACCTTTGTACATACTACCAATATTTCCACAGAATTCACTAGATGTATTATGACTTTCAAATTAAACGAGTTTCACTTTTGAATTTGCATTTACTTTTTATGGAACACCGAATAAATTAATGTCGACGAAATAGGAGAATTTATGTAAAGTTACATTAATAGACGTTTTAAAGAGGAATTATGGTTAATTCGAATGTCGTAATCCGCTCCCACTTTAATATCAACTTATTGAGACGCATCAGAGTGTGCCTTAGGGGCATTGCCCCATATCGACAGCAATTGCGTTCGACGCATTTCGCCTAAGCCATTAAAACCAATTATCCTCGCTCATCTCAATTCACTTGTGTGAATGTGCTATATTCATTATATGAAACTATTTAATGTAGCGCAAAGTGTTCGTGTGAACTGAATTACTCGGAAAGAGCCCATTATGTACGGCGAAGCTAAATGACTAGTGCTTCGAAATAAAAAAGTTACCTAACACATATTGCATTGTTTTTAATAGTTAAAGTGATTATTTTCCTAGAAATAAAGCTGTGATAAAGGTATGCATAAAGAAAAGAAAATGCTTTATGTGCAGTGACTGAGTCTTTTACCTTAGTAAGAGATGTGAATTTTGAAAGGATATGGAGCAATAAACGCCGATACCTTTTAAAGTAACATTAAAGATCAAGCACAAAAATATTTGTCTCAGGCATCTCCAATATCCACAACAAGATTATAAAAAAAACAGATACGCATCTTCGGTGGTGATTCACCGAAAAAATTTTCTATAAGTGTTATTCGCTTCCAAAAAATTTTTTTTTTTGAGTTGCCACCGAAAAAGTTTGCTTTTTAGCCAGAATGCGCATCTGGTTTTTTAAATAATCTTGTTGCGGCTATTGGAGATGCCTGAGCCAAGTGCATATTTTTAAAGTGTTTCCTTTTGAATTTTATACAGCCATAAGATATGTTTGATAATTTTCTGTCAAATGATAGTATTTTGATGGTCAGAGGCTTACACGTATGGCACTCGCAGCCACCGCAATGCGGTAGGGGCCTGCGGACAGAGGGCCCCAAAAGGGCATTTGCCGTCATTTGATAGCAAGTGTCCCAGTGTTTCACAACAAACCACTTTTGATGCCTGCGTTGAATATTTTTTCTTTTCCAAGAATCTTTGGCGTTCGTGAAGATAATTGTTATGAAAACAACCAGGAGGGGAATATTTGAATCGCTCTGTATTCCGTTGCGAAGCCGAAGGTTGCGTTATCCGAGTTTACTCGCGATAAATATATGCGGATATGGAGCGTGTTTGCTTTCGACGGAACGCTGTAAGCAAAAAATAGGATCGCCGATTGAATTTCAAATGCCCATCGATCGATAATCACTTAATGGAAGATCTCTTTCGACTCATGCACGCCAGGAAATATTTCACGACTCTTGGTTCCCCGTTGGGAAAGTGATGTTAATTTCGAACATCAATTATATATAACACGTCACTTAATTCGATAGAATTTTATCGAACACGAGAAAAAATAATCACCAAGTGAACGGTGAGTGGAATGAAGACTCGGTCGCGTTGCTCGAGGGCGAAGACGAAACTATTCTCTCTCTTGTATGTCTGTCAAAAAAATTAGAGTTAAATGTAAGACTATATAGTCTCAATTTCACCATCAATAAAGTCGTTTGTCTGTCAGTCTCTTGCCTCGACATATTACCAGTGCTTTTTTACCTCTGGAGAAAAGCGGTGCACGATAGAGAAAAGGCATATGATCGTACACCTGGAAATAGCGCAATTTCAGAATGTGACAGAATCAAATGTACGAAACATTTTGTATTATTTCTATTGGCGCCATTCCCAAATAAATAAAAACTACTTGTTCAAATAGAGAGCGTAATGTGGGTTCAAAAGACATTTACCGATAAACAGTACAATCCAAAAGATTAAGCAAACTTCGCCCATCAATGGCTCTGAACGGACTTCTGGATTGGCAAGGACAGGAACCATAGTATTCAAATGTCTTTGGGCGTCCGTGTGAAGTGGTGGGAGGAATTGGACGGGTGGAAGGGAAAGCTCAGATGGAGGAGAGCGAGAGGAGGAGAAGAGGGAAGAAAGAGGGGGGGGGAGGGAAGGGGCGATAAGGGGGGAAGAAGGGGGAGTGGAGGGGGGAGAGGGGAGGGTGGATAAGAGGGGTGGAGGGAGAAAGAAGGGAGGAGGGAAGGGAGATGGGACGGAAGAAAGGGAGAAGTAGGGGATGGGAAAGCAGAGTCCACCCTCGTTTCGGCAAATCGTTTCCCATCATTCATTTATGACTCCTGTTTCGTGTTTGCTGAGCAGTTCTACCCTCTAAATTTGCGTGAATTGTGTGCTTTTGGGCGCTAATTAACCAAAACAATCGACAAAACACACGAAATCTGGACGATGGCAGGATTTCTCCCTCTAGAGAGTCCGGCTCAAACCTCAAACTGCTCTTGGTGCCGAGCGCAGAAAACCCAAGAGGATGCACCGCAGAGGACGTGGAGCGGATTGAAAAGGGGAGGCGCTCGAAAGAAGAGTTGGGGGAGGGGGGGGGGGGGGGGGGGGAGAAGGGGAAAAGGAAGGGGAAGGGGGAGGGGGGAAATTTTAAAATCGCTTACCGCGACAACAGAGGCCAACAGTTTCCCGAACCCAGTAAAATCCCAGGTGGCCCCAGCTTTCGAAACTCCTCAACAGAGAGGCGGCGGCGACGTGATCGATGCAAACCCGTTTTCGCCCTCCGTCCGACCCCCAGGCTCCCTCCGACCCTTTCCAGCCCTTCCACCTCGCGTTGCATGGTCTGCACTGCTCCTGTTACCGCATCGCGCTCCCCTTATCCTTATCCTCTCTTTCTCTTCTCGTATTTTCTCTCTCTCATCTTTTTCTTTATCAGCATGTCGAATTGCCCCTTTTTCTATCTCCCCCACTTCCATATCCTCCTTCAATCTCCCTTCTACATCCCCCTTTCCATCCCTCCCTCTTTCGTCCCTGTCTACACCCCCTCTTCCCCTTCAGCACACCAACCCACCCCCTCTCCCCTTCTATCCCCCTCTTCCCCCCTCCTCCCCATCCATATCCCCTTCCATTTCCACCCCTCTTCCCACTTTCCATTCCCCCCGCTTCCATTCTCCCCCCTTTCCATCTTCCCCCTCTCCAACCCCCTTTTCCAGCCCGCTGACCATTTGCACGCCATCTGGCTTTTAAGCTACTCATTTATCCCTTTTTCCCGTTCATTCACATTCCTCCAATTAGCCGTGTTTCCCACCTCTTCTCCTATCCTCCGAATCTGCTCCGATTTCTGTATCTATATCGATTTGTGTGTTAGGATTTATCCTGAATTTCCGAAATTACACAATTTTAAACGTGTCATCCTTTGAAAAATTTTTAACGGTGGTTTGTTTGGCGAATGATCATACAATATTACTTTGGATTCACTTATTTGTCTCCTCTTCCGCTTCGTCCGTCTCACTCTCACTCTGCCAAACCGTTTGCACCCTCGGGAGACTCCTAATCCGCGTCCGCACCTCGCTTCCACTTGTCACGCGACCGCCTACAAAGGTCGCCAAGGCAAACGGCATCCGCTATTGCTGCACCGATTTTTTATTCTCTCTCTCTTCATTCCTTTCTCAATTTTTTTAACTCTCCCCCATTGCTTTGGAGACGGGAGTGTAATGGAGGGGTGTGTGGTGGAGGGGGGGAGGGGGGGGAGGGAGGGGGATCAGGGAGAATGGAAGAGGATAGCCAAGAGAGGGGAAATTGAGATGGGAGAGAGAAAGTTGGTGTGGGGGGACATCATCCCATTTCGTACAGTCAAACAATATAATTCCCCGATATACGTCGCACCGTTTTACGACGTCCCGTATCTACTTAGTTAGCTAATTAGGAGACGTGTTTCCTTTATAAGTTGCGAGGTTTTGCAGATACGTCTTGTGTGAAAAGTCAAATGTGACCTTTATAATAGAAATTCCAATCTCAATAATAAATATTTGATGTAATTTCAATTCCCGTAGTTGTTCGAGAATAAATACCTACTCAAAAATAAAAAATTGAACAAGTACATAACTTAGTTAACTCCAATACTGCAACAAGGTTAGTAAAAACCAGAATTCTTGAGTTTTTCAGTCATACGACGTGTTCGGCAACTCTTTAGTCGGGGTTTTAATTTAGCGTTCATTAATTTTTACCTAATTTCATTTCATTTTGTGGTTAATTCCATTTTTTCAATCCGAATGGCCATATGATCCTGTACACGCTCGTAATTCCATACCGTACAATCAAATATAGTATCGTACTAGATGTATTTATATGTATTATTTTTGTTACTTTCATTTCGTATTTATAATACGGTTTATCCTACTTACTGTGTTACCATGTTTATTTTTGGATACAAATGATAGAAATTTATCACAAAATGTCTGTGAGGGACATAACTCCAAGATATATAATTGGCTCTATGGGAAAGTATGTTCCGCTATTCGTTTCTTTTTCCTTGAGATTCACAGGAATGCCTGTTCGCCTTATACTGCATTCCATTGTAAATCTGTCCTCTTTCTATCTCTCTTTTTCTCTCTCCCTCCCTCTCTCTCTCTCTCCCAGGCGCCTATCTCTACCTCCTCTCACGTCTTTTCCCTCTTCAAACCGAGACAGAATTAAATTCCGAGGTAGTTGAGGAATAAAATGTTTTACGGCTTGGGATTGACACAGGAGGATAGCGTCAAGATTTTTCCTTCAAACACTTAAATTAGACGGCAATAATCACGTTGAAGATTTCTTTCTTCTAGAGAAGGATAAATTAATAGGGCTTGGATTTTCTAACGTTGAGATTTAGAAAAATTTTACTACAATAAAATTGGTAAAGTTTCGATTCTCTCTTCCTGAATTTATTTGTGTAGGTTATGCGTCACACGCGCACGCACAGCACGCCCTCGATTTATGCCGTTTATGCGTTTTCATAAACCATAACGTTAAACGAAACGATGCAAACGAAGTATATTTTCTCGTAGAATGAATGATTATAGTACATCGAGGAAACGTTTCCATGGTTGTTTTCTGTGGCAAATACCATAAGATATGATGTTCCAAATTCAACAACGCATTTATGCGAATTTAGTTGTCCGTCATCGGCCTATAGTAAAATAATGAAAAAGAGATTTTTAACATTAAGTAATGAAATTTAATAAAAGTTATTTCGCGAGAGGCAATTGCGCCGTGTATGCAGGCAACCGGCCATACGCAGACATCGTGCATTTTGCATAAAAGCAAGGGTAGTAGCGACTCCAATTTTTCTCAAAGATGGTTCTAATAGCATATACCTATAACTAGGACGTTAGAAAATATTGTTCTCAAACTTGATCTTCCTAGGATCTCCTAATCAGTAGAAAAAAATGGCGTTTGAACCATGTCCCTACAAGTGACGTTCTGGAGATATTGCCTTGTGATTAAACGTAAATTACAACCTGATATCGAACCAGGTAATTAAGACAAAAGAGTGAAAAATAATTAAAATAATCCTCTGTATCTTTTACTTTTATATGCAATTTTTTAATTTTTATTCAATTATTTACAAAATCCCATAATTAATAACAAAACTCTGATCTAATTTGTGGATTGTTAATAGTTTTAATCTCCGTGTACTTAAAATAATTCCTAAATTTTCTTGTTTTTTAACCTTTTAGTGCATATAAAAGTATACTTATAAAGCTATTTATTTATTCTACATTTATCCGAAACGCACCACACGCATGCACGCACATACATCGCATTTGGAATATACACAAATTAAGAACATTCAGAAAATAAAGAGAACGTAACGACTAATGGCGCATGCGTACCGGGTTCGATTAAGGTAATTTCGTTTAGCGATGCGTTTATTAGCAACGAAAACGCCAGTCTACTTCTTCGCGCAACTATGTCATTACATACAAACAGACATACTTTAGTACTGACCGAGATGGTATCTTTGAATTAAAGAAAGATCAATTAATTGAAATTACCCAAGGGCGTACGTACCATTGTTATCGCTTTGCTCATGGAGGATATTGCGGCTGTCCGATTCGGAATTTTTACTATTTTTATGCGATATTTTTATTGGCTCATTTTTCAATCGACGTCATAATTCTACATTTAATTGGAATGCAAAACTATAGGAAAACACAAAATCACTAAATTTACTTTAGGGGATTTATTAAATCTTATAAATATGAAACAAACCTTTCTCTAATTTGACAGGAATTTTTTTTACATTTTTATAATTTGAAGAATAACGAAACACCCGAATCAGTTTTTCATAGAATATAGACATATATATAATTAAAGCATTCATAAATGCACAAAAGTGCATCACGGCATCCGTCCGAAGAAGGCAATCACGGCGATTTCCAACACGATATGAGAGAAACAGGTAGACGAAGCGTAGGCGCAGAGGAGATTGGGTTGAGTGGAGGAAGAGAAGGCGGAGGAGAGGAAAAGAAAGGTGGAATGAGAGAGAAAGAGATAGAGAGAGGAAAAGAAACGGAACAAGGGAAAGGAAATTGGTCGCCTCTCGGGGAAAACCTGTCGCTTATCGATCTGTAAGGGTGGGAGGCTGTGGAAAGGAAAGGGGGTCGAGGGGTAAGGGAGGGAGGGAGAGAATGGTAAGGGGGCAGCATTCTTCCCCTCTTCGGTTTGAAAACGTCGACAGTGGGAGGGTGGAAATAAAAGGAAATAAAGGAGGCCCGTCAAACAGCAGGTGACCCCAAGGGTCGCATCATGGAAGACGGATCAACCGCTTGCTCGACGCTGCGAGAACTCTTCGACTCTCTCTCTCTCTCGGATCCCTCTCGTCCCCTTTCCACCTGACGCGGCACGCTGATACTTGGCCCCATTTAACAGGCCACCGGCCGCGCCCCGTTCGACCCTTCTCACGGACCACTCTAGGGCCATTCTCACTGCGATGGGACGGAAGGGCTTACGAACAACTCTTGCGTGAAACAAAAGAGGAACTATGGTAATAGATTTCTCATGCGGTCTCGAAGAGCTCAAAATCGATAGTTTTATTATTTTTAACGTCATAAAATTACTGGGAAAATGTTTTCCGCCTTATTTAAAATAAACATTCAAATATGATACGTGATTACTTAGTATGAACTATCCGTGGAGTATAATTTTACTTGAGCATTCGATTATTATGATTATTTATAATAATGCCAGTTCGATTTAAATCCTTGAACTGACGTGAATTACAAATTGATTGTCTTAGATATGAGTAACATTATTTTGGGTTGTTTATAGAATGTATAGAAATATGTATTTTCTCATATTGTAAGAAAAAGAAATGTGAAGATAAGCAACATACTTTTATTCTAATTAAAACCAGGTTAAATTGCCAATTCGATACTGATACGCTCTAAATAACTAAACCGCTATTCAAAATAACGCCATATCAATCGCAACGCATTTTGAGGTAGGTCTTCGCCATACTTTGCTGTTAAAAGAAAATAATCAATGGTAGACAAAAAGGTAATTTTGAATCTTCCTGCTTACGCGTAAACATAGCCAAATCAATTACGCTGCAATCACCGAACTGAAAATCGGTCTTAATCGAAAAAACACATGACCTCGAGAACATATCCGGGCTCTAAAAATATTAAATAGGCGCGCGCACAGTAAAAGAGGCGCATATGGCGGCGTCCCCTCTCAATATCGGAGAGAGAGATGTTAGTCAGCAACCCCTCCCGGCGTCTGTTCGAAGCCCATCCGGTCAGAGGCGCTCGCAGGTATCTCCCCAACCCCTCCATCTATCCTCTTCACTGACACCAACTCATCCATTCCCCCTTTTTCCTTTCACCCTCCATCGCCCTCCTCTGCCACCGCAGAATCCCCCAGAGAAGGCTGCAAAACCTTTCTCCCTCAGAGAATAATACGCAGAGCGTCTAACGAACCAACCTCCACCTTCCACGCCCTCACCCACATTTTCCCTACCTCCTTCTCTTCTTCTACGCTTCTCGTACTTCGCTCTCCCTCCCTCCCTCCCTTTCTTCTTCTACTCCTCTCCCAAACACTATTCTCTTCCCCCTTCGATATCCCATTCTTCCCTGGAGAGCGCTTCCTCCATTCTCCTCTGCACCACAGATTAACCTCTTTCTATAGCCCATCTACCTTTCTTGCTTTTGTCTTCATTCCTCTTCGCTCCTTCGTTCGCCTCTCTCTCTCTCTCTCTTTCCACTTCAAATTCCTTCTCCGCTGCTCCGCCCCTCCTTCCAACTCCCTCTCCTTCCATTTTCTGCAAGTATATTTGTCCAACGGACCTCTTCCTCCCTCTTTCTTCCACCCTTCTCTTTTCCTCTTTCCTCTTCCTCTCCAACCAATTTATTCCTCCATGCCCCATCGCTCCCCTCCCTTCTCAATGTTTATCCTCTCTCTCCCCGTTCCCCTTTTCCCTTCTCCTCTTTCACTTCCTCTGCTTTAACATACCCTCTTTTCCTACATGCTTACGGGTTTTCCTCTCTTTCTCCACCACGACGCTTTATCCCACCTCCGAACTATCGGCCTCGGAGCATCCGCCACGACCTAAACCACCCCCGACCAATTCACTCCGCCGATCCCTCCTCTCTCCCCCTCCCTCTCTCCCCCTTCCTCCCTCTCTTTCCTCCTCTTCCTCTCTCTTCCCTCCTCTCTCTCCCTCTCTCTCTTCCCCACCCACCCCCCCCCCCACTTTCCCTCTCGACCGTGTGCCTACGCCAACTGCCTGCCCCGGGGATAAGACCGACGCGATAATCCCAAAGGAATTGACAATTTGTGGATGAGAAGGAAGGAAAGTGTTCATCCGAATGGATTGAATAATTGAAGAATTTTGGAAACACCGACGTTTCGTTTTCCGAAGGCGGGTTTAATCAATTTGGTGGTATTGTCTGCTCGGTATTAAATTCGGTTATATCAAATGAATATGCAAATTGATTCCTTAAGTGTGGTTAGAAACGACGGATTGCTTTATCTTTTCAACGAACATCGTCGAAAAATGCGATATTAAAGCTTAATACTAATTTTATTTTTGTCGAAGTGAAAATAAAACACGACAAGTGAAAATTGTAAATATTTAGACTGAAGTACCTTTATTCCCAAAATGAAAATGCGTGCACGTGTGCAACAAAAAAACTAATTTGGTTTAATTGACGTTGGGGTTTGCGATGGATCAACAAAATTTAGAAAAGTGATTGCTCGATGATGTGTGGCACGCATTCCTGCAAAATATTTGATTACCTAACCGCTGGTATTTTAGAGAACCCGGTTTTATTTAGTTAACGCAAGTGTGCTATAATTCACGGTTTTCCAGATGGTACTAAGTTTCCAGTGAAATAAGCCGTCGAGGAAAAAAAGCGGGAAAGCCGAATGGAAAATGGAGGCGACCAAGAATAGATGTTTAACAAAAAGTGTAGCAGTGTAAATAAATAGTAATATTCCATATACACGTTCATCGGTAAAATATCAACAATTAATACACGCTCTCGGAATAATTTATAAAAGTAATATTCTTATTAAAAAAATAAGTAAAAGTACGCACATCAAGCTTATCTTTATTCGCCTGTAACTCCTTCGGGATGATCGCCATTTTATCGACAAAACATTCGTTAACGTACACTATATACGTATCATCTATCTTTCTCTTTTTTATTCCTTCTCAAGCTGCCCAATGAGTTAGATTATCTGCATTGCATTAGGAACCTAGTAACAGCACGTGAATAATTGTGTTCCAACTCTAAGACGAAGATCTAGATTAAATCAACAGAAGCTGGATGAAAGGATAGACTACAATCGAAAATATCACCAAACTATATGATTAAAAAAATGAAACGCCTGATCAGAGAGATACACATTTGGATCGTCAAAATGAAAATACTCAAAAACGAATTGAAAACAGAAGACGGCATGTTTGACGGGTAAACAAAAAGAATATAGGTTTGAATTTGAAATTTTATTTTATTTACTCAGACAACATTAAATATCACAATTACTTGTACTAAAAGTGTCCTTTATAAAATTTCTTTGTATACTACATTGGGAGTAAAAAATTCATCATTATTGCGCAAGTTCCCTCGAACTGTTGAATTTATTATTTTTTCATTTGACGTAAATCTTGACAGGGCCGGAGTTGCCCACAACCAAATACAGGCTCTGGTAAAAGTATTCCTATAACATCATCAAATATTTGAACTTGGCTTCTGTCGATTGTAAACGGAAATGCTGGAATAATGGGAAGTTGGCGACGTTTTATACGAAATAGTAAATAGATATCGCTTGGTGAAAGATCGATTCATGGAATGAAGACTATCAATTTAATTTGATCGAGAAATCATTTCGGTGTGCATGAAACTTTGACGGGATATTTGCTAGTGATAATCGATTAAAATACTTTTGTCAGAGGATATATTACAAAAAGTCCTCATAAAATATTGGCAGACAAAACGTTAACGAACGCAGAGATTTTGAAGGAACGGTCCAACGACGATCCCTCGACATTTCGAAACACTCATTTATTATCTGTTTTCGCAATTTATAGCCGTTCAGAGAAGTAGAAAAGCAAGCAGCAATACGTAGAGAACGAGGGAGTGAAAGAGTCCCTTTTGCCTTTTGTCGAGTATTTGCCGGAGAAGGAGAGAGAAATCTTTGCCGTTCCGACCGGAAACTTTATTTTTCCACGGCGATTAATAATGCGGGAGGAGGGCGTCACCCATGATGTGACATCCTTACAAAAAAAAAAGAAAACGAGGAATCTAGAGTGAAGAGGGCGGAAGGGGTCGCGAAGGGAGGAGGGGCAATGACGATGTCATAGGAGGACGAAAACGAGGGAAAAGATTAAAGGAGAAAGGCGCGTGAAAGTAAGACGATGAAAAGTGGTCGACTGGTGGACGGGTTAGGATGAAGGAAAGCGTGGACAAAGATTCGGTAGAAGGGAGATTAAAAGGAGAATAAAAAACGATAGGGAAGACAATTATTAAGGCATAGTGAGTGATGCAGGGAGAATAAAAAACATAGATGGATGCTGCAAAGATGGCGTAGTGCATACTGGAAGATGGTGAAAGAGTATCGAAGAGAAACGCATAGAAATAGGACGGGAAAACATAAAAGGAGTAATTATTTCGGAAAGAGGGTTAGAAGTAAATGGAGGAAACAGCGTTGGAAGAAGTGCTTGGACTATAAAATGATAAAGCAGGAAGAAAGGAGGAAAGGAAAGAAAGGGGATTTGAGAGGGAGGAATTCGAAGAGGCGAAGGATAACGGTGAGAGAGAGAGAGAAGAAAGGAGAAGGGCGAGGACGACTCCAAAAAAAAGGGATTCCGAGAGTAAACTTTGGACAGGTACAAAAAGAATCGGTTGAAGAGAGCGGGTGAAGTGGAGAAAGGAGAATGAGGAAATAGAAGAGCGACGAATGCGGATGGAAAAAGAGACGAACAAAATGTCAAGGAGAGGTGAGATGGAGGGGGAGGGAGGGGGAAGATGACATAAAATAGGGAAGGAGAGAGGGGAGGGGGAAGGAGGGGGGAGTGAGATTGAGGGTTAGCGAAAGGGAAGAGGGGGAAGGGAGAGGAGATAGCCATCAAAAGGTTTGGGGAGGAGAGAGGGGGGAGGGTTGGGGGGAGGGAGGGGAGAGGGAGGGGGGAGAGTGAGGGGAAAGAGTGATTGGGGGTGAGAGAGAAGGAAGAGGGGGGAGGGAGGGAGTGGAGGAGGAGGAGAAAGAGGAAAGCGCACGGGAGGAGATGGTGTTGTTGGAAGGTTTTGTGCTTGCGCCCCGAGGAAGGATGGGCAAGAGATAGATTGCATCCTTTATTGTGTTGGGTTACAACCATAAAACAGTCCTCGCACTCTCTCTCTCTCGCTCTCTCTCTCTTTTCCTCCTCTTTATTTCTTCCGAATGAAAGAGAGCGAGCGGTGGAGACAAAGAGAGGAGAAAACCAAAAAAAGCGAAGCAAAGCGAAAGAATCGAATAGGTGAGGAAATGAAGGTCCCAGAAGGAAACGGAGAGGAAAGTGGAGCGGGAAGGGAAAAATAAAAGCGAAGCGGGGAAGACGGAACGAGAAGGAAGGGATTGGAGGGGGAGGGTGAAAAGGAGGGGGCAGGGGTGAGGGAGGGTGGGGGGGAACAGAAGAAGGTGGGAGGGAAATGAAATGAGGGTGGTAGGCAGGGGAGAGACGGTAATAGGTGAAGGGAGGGAGGTGGAGGGGAAGGGAGAGAGAGGGAGGGAGTGGGAGGAAAGGAGAGGGGAGTGAGGGTGGGGGAGGAATATAAGTTGGTAGGTAGGGGGAGAGATGAAGGGAGGGGAAGGAAGGGGGTGGGAGGAAAAGAGAGGAGAGAGGGTGGGTGGCAGGGGGAGAGAGCGGGAGGAGGAGGAGAGAGATGAAGGGAGGGAGGGGCAGTGGAAGGGCGCAGATCGGTTGAAAATAAGAGGGAGGAAGGGAGATAAGGAGATTGAGAGATTAATGTAGGCGGATGAACAAGATTAGCGAGGCGAAGGACGTGCGGAGGGAAATAAGCGAGAAGAATAATAGGCGGAGAGGTAATGAGGGGGGGAGAGAGAGAGAGATAGAGAGAGAGTTTGAAAGGGTATTCGCTCCCAAAATGAGGAACCGGAGGAACATTTGCGCTGCGGTTGGAATGTAACGCTGTGAAATGACGTAATGGGGCTAATATTTAGGAGTTAAAAAGGGAATATGTTGAAGGGAAGACGAATAGTGTGTGTGCGAATGCGTTTTGGAGTGGCGCTAGGAATTAAGGAATGTTCGAGAGAAAAGGACGATTAAATGTGGTGAAAGTGAGACTGAAATAAGAAGAGGGAGAGAGAAAGAGGGAGAGGGTTAAAGAGGGAGAAAGAAGTAAGAATGGAGAGGAAGGGAGAGTGAAAGTAGAAGAGAGTGGAGTAGGAAAAGGGATGGCGGGAGAGTGAAAGTGGGAGGAAGAAAGTGTAGGAGAGAAAGTGTAGGAGAGAAAGTGTAGGAGAGAAAGTGTAGGAGAGAAAGTGGAGGAGAGAAAGTGGAGAGAAAGTGGAGAAGAGAAAGTTTAGGAGAGAAAGTGGAGGAGAGAAAGTGGAGGAGAGAAAGTGGAGGAGAGAAAGTGGAGGAGAGAAAGTGGAGGAGAGAAAGTGGAGGAGAAGAAAGTGTAGGAGAGAAAGTGGAGAGAAAGTGGAGAGAAAGTGGAGAGAAAGTGGAGGAGAGAAAGTGTAGGAGAGAAAGTGTAGGAGAGAAAGGAATTGTTGCTTAAAACAGGGCATAGCTAACTCTGGCCAGAATAAACAACGCTAAATGAAGACATGAGTGCGGGTCTCACAAAGATTAAAACAAGTGTTATAATCTTATCATTCTGTGAAATGGCATTCCATGAGACTTCTTCAAATTAACGAAGCATTAAGATTAACCCTCGGATTACCAATGGAAGTCCATTTTGTGCCCTACGCATCGTATTTTCAAATCATTTGCGCAGTTTAAGTTCAAATTAATTCTCAATTTTTATATTCGTTTAAAGGCTATTTAAATGTAAGAATGAGAATAAAGATTTTTTTTCATTTCATGTTTAAGAAATAAAAAAATTAATAAGTTGCTGGGGTCCAAAAAGTACCCCTATTGGTAAATATTGTAACCTAAACCCAAGACTTGCGCTCGAACTGACAATATTCGATAGACATAGTTAACTGTTGCAAGACATTTAAATGTGATTATTTAGATGAGGGCGAACATTTATTGAATAATGAGTGTGTTCCACCCTACAAAAGTGATTCAGGTGAGGAACACAATGTTTCAGTTCAAAGTGAAGTGAGCAACGTTATATATTATAGTGATCACTCTGAATTCAATGAAGAAATGGATAAGTATATTGAAACAAGTGAGGAAAGTGTACAACGTATCACAAATGGGCGCGTTTCGTGCAATGGAATATTAGAAAGAAATTATATACCTGTACGTAAGGGAAATAGCGTTTTAAAGTTCTTTTCTTCATCATAAATAATCCCTTTTCTCCCTATTTAATAATATTACATGCACACGTAAGGAAATTAAACGTTTGTTTGGGAGATTATGTTAGCAACAATGAAGTAACCATGCAAAAAATTTCTGTTCAACTCGATATAAGACATTCTTGTTTGATTTTCTCGTTAAGGGCTACTCCTAAGATAAAAATCTATAGCAAAGAAAATACTTTACCATTTCTACAACTTTTATCTGAAAAATATTTTGATATGAGCAATACTTTACGAGATATGACGAAAATTTAATTTTTTGTCACCAGTAAAGTGGTACCCCTGATTGGCGTACGTGATTCATTTTTGCGATTTTCTTATTATATTTTACTGAAAGTCCTTAATATCAAATTTCATGAAAACCCGTTGGGTAGAAGCCTAGAACGAACATGGGGACGGACGGACGGACGGACAGACAGACGGACGGACCGACCGAAGATATTAGGCGCTCACGCTGTAAGCGAAACGCGCCTAGAAATGGCCATTATGGGTCTCTTAACACCATGTCCAATCTCGTCGAAGATCTCATAATATTCTTAGATCATCTTTAGGACTAACAGTCTATATTATAAATATTTATAGCATATTTGAATGCATTTCACTGTTAATTAGCTATGAAATAATGAGCATCATATGAAATTACACTAATACAGAAGCTCATTTTGTACAAAAAAGTCACGGAAGCCCCTTTCTTGCATGGTTACTTCATTGTTGCTAACATAAACAATTTCCCAAACAAACGTTTAATTTCCTTACGTGTGCATGTAAGAGCATGTTATACTATTAAATAGGAAGAAAATGAATTATTTATGATGAAGAGAAGGACTTTAAAACGCTATTTCCCTTACGTACAGGTATATAATTTCTTTCTAATACTCCATTGCACGAAACGCGCCCATTAGTGATACGTTGTATACTTTCCTAACTTGTTTGGGTTAGTGATAATAATTAGGAATAGTAAGATCAAATAAATTGATGTGTCCAACACGTGAATTTCTCCATACGTAAGTTGTCAACTAAAATCAAATAAATACGGCGGTAGGAACAGTTCAACTTAACGCTTCAGCGCTAGCGATTCAATTATTTTGTAAATTTACCTTTGCCGTCACTACCACGCGCGCGAGCTGCCCACAAACAGTCAATTTCGAAGAAAATTGAATATCTGTTGAAATATTTTTCATATGAAAATTTATTTAAAAAAAGAGTCGTAGAAAAAAATATCTAATATATGTTATCAAAAACTCAGTTTTAAGCGAAATATTTAAGAAAAACTAAAAATTTACAAGAGTAAACCGCTACTTTTCGAAGTTCAGGTCGAATGAAGGCATTCTTGTTTGATTTTCTTGATAACGGCGACTCCTACGAAAAACGTATAGAAAAAAATACTCTACCAATGCTACAAGTTTTATTTTAAAACTATTTTGATATGACCAATACTTTACGAGATATGACGGAAAGTTCATTTTTATCAACAGAAAAAGTGGTACCCCTGATTTGCTTACGTGATTCATTTACGTGACTTTCTTATTGGTTGCTACTGTAAGTCCTTAATATCAAATTTCATGAAAATCCATTCGGTAGAAGTCGAGAACGAACATGCGGACGGACGGACAGACCGACACAAATAGGCGCTCATGCTGGAAGCGAAACGCACGTAAAAACGCATAAAAAAATAAAGTTCTGTGGCTCAGTCGTGCTCAATAGCTGCAAAGAAAACGGCAAAAGTGAGTAACCCATGGTTAGAAAAGATGTTGGCTACCTGGGTGGAATACCAGAATCAAAAGAAGATGGCGATTAGCTCTAACACTATCCCTGCAAAGGCGCTGAAGCTTAACGATCACTTACAGAAAGAAGAGGTAGGTCCTTCGACCAGGACCGGCTCAAGGTGTATTAGCCCCCCGAGAACCAAATTTGATCGAGCGCCCCTCACCAGCAACATTTTTCATTGCTAAATAGAAAACTTATACTAAATTCATTATATCTAATATAATTGTTATTAATTTTTTTTTGAATAACTAAACCATATTAATTATTTTATTAATAACTGTGTTACAGTGTTGTCTATACTAATATAATTACTAATAATATTATACGTTCACAAGAAGTAACATTTTTCCTCGGGCACAAGCTCCATTGTGTTGTTTGGTTCGGCATTTTGGATTTATCATTGATTAATTATTTCTAAATAAATGCATACAAAGTATTCAGAACAATTCTAGTTTAAAATCGGTATTAACGTATTGATGAAACGATAAGAAATCAAATATTTCACCTTAAAATAAAAGTAAATTTCTTTTAGAAAAAATATATATTTTTATTCAAAATTTATTTTCCTAGCCTTTATTGAAGCGAGTCGTTTAATCAGATCCTCCATCTTCAACTCTTCAGTAATATTTTTTTCAATTGGTATAGTTGCCAGCCCAACTAATCTCTCTTGGGACATTGACGATCTGAGGTACGTCTTGATTAGGTTTAATTTTGAAAAACTCCTTTCTGATGTAGAATTGCTTATTGGCAATGTCAGGAATATTCTTAAAGCTATAAATACATTTGAGCATGATTCGGTAAAATAATCTGCACACATGCTTTCTAAAACTTCCAGCGGTGATTCAGAATCCAAATGATTTTTTAAATATTTCAGCTTCTCGACCAAGTCTAGTACCTACTGATATATCTTTGTGATCTCCATCAGTAAGCAACATTTCTAAGTCCATGCAATTTTTAATCAAAATTTCATCACTCATTTTACATATATTTTTAAAATTGAACAAAAAATCGAATCTACTCTTTCTAATACTATTAAGTTAGAATTGAAATGTTTTATCCAATTCCATAAAGTTGTATTAACAAGTTAGGAATATGTACAACGTATCACAAATGGGCGCGTTTCGTGCAACGGAGTATTAGAAAGAAATTATATACCTGTACGTGAGAGAAATAGCGTTTTATATTCTTCAAAAATAATCCATTTTCTTCCTATTTAATAATATTGCATGCACGCGTAAGGAAATTAAACGTTTGTTTGTGAGATTGTTTATGAATGAAGTAACCATGCAAGAAATTTTCTCGAATTAAGACATTTGATTTTCTCGATAGCGGCTAAAAAATAAATAAATAAAAATATACAGGAAAGAAAATACTCTTTACATGTTCTACAAATTTTATTTGAAAAATATTTTGATATGAGCAATACTTTACGAGATAAGAAGAAAATATAATTTTTTGTCACCAGTAAAGTGGTACCCCTGATTGTCGTGCGTGATTAATTTTTGCTATTTTCTTCTTATATTTGATTGTAAGTCCTTAATATCAAATTTCATGAAAATCCGTTATGTAGAAGCCGAGAACGAACATGCGGACGGACGGATGGACGGACAGACGGACATACCGACGATAATAGGCGCTCACCCTTGAAGCGAAACGCCCCTAAAAATGGAATTAAAAATTTAACTTGCATTGTATATTGTGTACATGTCATTAAAAATCATATTTATATTTTAAAACAGCTTCAGATATAAATATTAAAGACAAGTTTTACAAATTTGAATGGGTACATTTTGTACCGCCATTTTAAAAAAATGGAAGAAAAAATATTCGGTAATCCAAGGGTTAGAGGAGGGGATCTATTCAAATAAGTTAACAGAAGACAGGTTCCGCTTAATCGAAGTGTCACAGGGTAATTTAAGCGCCTTCTAATATGTCAGCGGAAACAGTCTAACAACCTTAATGACTCAAAATTACAGAAAAATATTTAAATTGCCTCGACTTAATCGATAAAGTTAAAACGTACTAAGGAAACGCAAGGGTGTCTCCATAAACAAACTGCAATATTACAGAAAGAAAGAACAACGGATCTTTGAATAAATTGTTTAATGAGTGTAACGACATATCCATTAATCACAGGAATTTGACAATTGCATATATTTTTATCCTTGCCTAATATTCAGTTTAAAACGATGTTGACCTCTTTAATTAATCCTTTTTAACTAACTTCTCATATGAATTTTTTTAGAGGTTCTCGCGATGAAATGTTTGTTTTAAAAGGAATATTCAAGCATAGCTCCGAAGACAACTTTCCAATCGTAACAAGTTCAAAAACCATTCGGTTGGTCATCATTTTCATCTCGATTCTCAATGGCTACGCGACTGCCATTCAGTAGATGAACGCATATTCCTATTTTGGGAAAGAGGGCCTTAATGGAAAGGACAAAGAATCCGAACAATGCAAGGAATATCCTCGTCACTAATAATAAAGTGAAATGGAGTAAAGAAGCGTGCGTGTATGCATCTATATAACTAGTCACAGCGATGAAGGCAATTGAAGGCTTTCGAGAGGAGGATAGGGGAATGAATATGGAAGGATAAAGAGGCTGAAGGAGAGAGGAAAAACATAGAATGAGAGTGTAAAGTGGGAGGGAGGGGGGAGGGGAGGGAGGGGTGGAGGGGAGGGGGGAGGGAGGGGAGGGGACGAAACGAAGCGCAAGTCGGAATGAAAGACCGTCGTTGTAGGAGTGGGTTGAAAGGGGGCGGGGGGGGGGGGGAGAGAGAGGGTGTTTTGGAACCCCCTCCCATTTATGTGAGAGGGGAATGGAAGCTGTATCGAGGCCCACCTTCTCTCTTATCTCATCTCTGCACTGCTCCTCCCATTTCTGCTTCTCTCGCGATGTCTTTCTTTGTGCGAACCTCGGCAGCTCTACAAATTTTCCGTCCGATTCGCGACTAAAATGAATTTTTCAATCGCGTTCTATTAATAACACGGTAAGAATTCAGAGCTCCTACATCGCCGCGTTATCGTTGGAGAGAAACGCCAGTCAACGCCCCGAAGAAAAAAGAAGAAAACGGCTCTCCCTTTCTTTCCTTCCCGGCGCTACCAATGTCATCCTATAATTTCTCCAAGGTCGAGCGACGTCTCCAAGAGTGACTGAAATCTACTACTAATTAAGTAAACGGCCTCTTATAAGTAGTTATTCATTCCGACAGAGAGAGAGAGAGGGAGAAAGAGAAAAGAAAATATCTAATTTTTTTCACGTGGCGGACGTTCGTTTGAATTTGCTCGCCTACGAAAGTCGTCGTTGATCTTTATTTAGCAAAAAACATTTGCGCATCAGCGTCGCGACATAAATTTTCGAACTAATGCGCCGAAACCCATTCTTCCATCTGCCTCAGAATACCCTTAACTCCTCATCTCCCCTATCTCTACTTCTCTCTCTCTCTCCCTCCCCCACTCTCTCTATTCCTTCCTCTCTCTCTCTCTCTTCTCTGACTTATTGCCTACGCCTCGATTATTTTCCCTCTTCTTTCTCGCCCGCTCCCCTCTTTCTCAGTCCATTTCTCTCGCAAGAATTTCTCTCTCTCTCTCCAAACGCAAATCGATTGAGAATCTCGACGCACGCCTTTTACTGGGTGCGGGAAATAAGAACGGAGATTCGCAGTCGTTACGTCGAAGGCAGCGATTTAAAGAGAATGTTATGAATGGTTTATTAGCGATGGCGGATGGAAAGGATAAATGGAGGAGGGAAAATGAAGGGAACGGAAGGGTGGAGATAGGAGGAGGAGGAGGAGAGAGGAAGGAAGGAGATAGATAAGAGGGGAGGGGAGGCAGGAGGGGAAGGGGAGAGGGAGAGGAAGGAAAGAAGGGTGGAAGAGAGAGAGGGGGGGAAGGACAAGAGCGTTACTAAGGAGGAAGCAGGGCAGAGAGACGAATGTCGATGATTTGAAAGGGGGAAAATTTTCTCTTTTTCGGGAGAAGTAGCTGGAAAATAAGGGAGATGCCCAGAGGAAGATAGGGAATTTTTGTGCAGATATAATCCACGAGTGCGTTAGGAGAGCGATTTCTTTTTACGAACTACTATATCGAATGAAGATAAACGGAGAAACTTCCTAAAAACCATAAAAATATTTTTTTAAAAGGAAAATACTTAATAATAATGGTCACTGGCGTGGAGTAAATTCCCCCGAACCAGCGTGTATGCGAGTATTTTCCTTTAAAAAAAAATATTTTTAAGGTTTTTAGTAGGTTTTCCCACTTATCTTTATTGATTAACCATAGGGCCCCTAATTAATATTTTTTCTTTATATCGAATGATTTATTTATTTTTAGCAATAACCAGTGCTTTTTTTCTGCCGGGATGCACCGGAACGCCGTTCCGGAACATTTATTTCAATAAAATACGAATTTACATAAGGAAAAACATATCAAAAGCTATTAATTTGAAATGCTATAATGTTTGACTCATGCTGTACAATCTCACACGTTTCTTCGCTTACAAATCATATCCATTTCCTATTTTTTCCCCGCTCATCTAAATAGCGTTTCGGCATCTTTTTTTGGTGAAAAAAACATTATCAGTGACCATAGTCAGGAATGAACCTAAAAATGGTAATATAGCAGATATATCAGGAATGACATATTTACAAGAAAACTCAAGACAAAGATATAATTTGTAATTCTAAATTTTTTATTACTGTTAAAAACCTTAACGTTAATCCTCACATGGCCATTTTTTTCGATCCCGTCGAATTTACGCGAGATCTCTTGAACTATTAAAACGACTTCAAGAATTGCCTATATTTAACGAGGTCGCAACGTAATAAAGCTTTTCTTATGTTTTCCTTCTTCGAGCCGCATAACGCATTTTTACATTTCCATCTTTAGCAGTTTCAAAATGAATCTCCAAGTGAATCATTGTCTCATCACTCGCCCTTGCACTATAAAACTGTTAACGAGCTGCAACTCGCCACAAAGCGTTCCGTTTCGTCATCACGGCTGCCTCAACCCATTCCACCCATCGCCATCCTGACGCTCGCACTCCCTAGGAGATCCTAGGAGGGTCTCTCTCCCTCTCTCTCGACCTTCCATCTCCGTATTCCTCGTTACGGCCTACTATCCTTTCGAATTTTGTGATTTTTCTGGTCGTATTTATTTCTCTTAAGATTTTCTCCGTCGTTGCCACCCTTTAAACTTATATTTTATATACTTTGCCATCGCTAACAGCTAAAATATATGTTTGTGTCACACAAGATAGATGTTATAAATTGTCTGATGTGGCAGTGGTTAACTGTGAATCCGATCGCTATAACATTAAAATAAAATGGACATTATGAAGTGGTTAAACTAAATGAGCTTTCGTATAGTTTATATAAATGGGGAAGATTGCGCCTCTGGAGGAGGTCTGTTGAAATGACACGTGGTCGTACTAGGCGCCTGATCAATTACGTAATAAGCGAGCCCCACGCTGCGTCCCGTCCCCGTATTCTCTACAACGCGACTTCTTACACGACCAGTTTGAGGGAAAAGTGTTTATTAGTGCCGTTTGACTATTCAATTGATTTATTTGAGACATTTTCCCAAGTATTAAGAGGCATTCATATCCAATTACAAAAGAAGAGGCTAACTTCAACATTATGAAATCACGCTCCATTGTCATAGGAAACGTTTCACTCCACATCGTGTTCGATCCTCAAGAGAGCAATCGAACGCGTTCCTTAGTGATTCGTCGATCTCTGAATTGATTTTCTGGCCCGTTTCCATGTAATTGCTATTTCTGAGGCCAAATCCTCGTCGAAAAACTCGTCGGAGAATCGTATAAAGCATTTCGACGAATGATTCTCTAAGGCTCCTCAGAAAGCGGCTCCTTCCGTCTCTCCTTCACTCACTCTCTCACCCTCAATCTCTCACCCTCACTCTTTCACCCTCACTCCCCCTCCTCTATCTCCCCCATTTCTCTCCCACATCTTTTTCTCCCATTGCTCTCACCCTCTCCTCCCTCTCTCTCCCCTCTCCTCCCCTCTTTCTCCCCTCTCCTCCCCTCTTTCTCCCCTCTTTCACCCCTCTTTATCTCGTCCCTTCTCTCTCCCCTCTCCCCATCTCTCTTTCCCTCTTTTTTCCTCTCCCTTTCTCTCCCCCTTCTCTCTCTCTCCCCACTATCTCCCCTACTCTCCCTCCCTCTCCCCATCTCTCTCCCAACTTCTCTCCCCCTCTTTTTCTCCCTCTCTCTCTCTCCTTCCATCTACCTCCCCCCTCTCCCTCCCCCCCTCTCTCTCTTTCCTCGTGTAAAGGCATTTATTTTTCCTCGGACTCGATGAAGCGGATCGATCGTAAAAGCCGGGAATATATCACCGAATTCAATGGACACCGTTGCAGAGACATTCGACGAGCCCAAATATCAGTCTTTATTTTACGTTCACGATTGATAGGTAAACGATAGCTCTGGTAAAGAGTAAATAAATCTCGAATATTCCTCGTAAAACGTGTATTCGCTCGTAGCAGTCGTGTTTTTATTCGGATTTAAAGTTCCGACATTATTCGGCCGAGAGAGAATGCCGCGCCCTCGTGGTGCATTTTTTTCGCATAGGTCCGCATCTGCATTCCGAAGCACTCGAGGACATCGTGTTCGTGCTTCTGAGGCCGTGCATTTTCAAAAGAAAAGGGTCTGAAGGAGCAGCGAAGCCAGCAGATGCACTCGATAGAGAGTCGCCTCAAAAGGTCTTTTTTTTTGCCGGAGCACGAATGGTTCTCCTTTTGTAGCCTGAACAACCACGGACAAACGTTTCAATGAACGTGTTTCTTCGTAATTAAAAGTCAATGTATTTATTCGTCTTATCAATAAAACCCCATTGATTTATCCTATAAAAATAAATAAATGCTAATAAATAAACGAGGAATGTCTAATGTAGGTCCATTAATACTGTCCATAGAGGTGGTTACGCCGTCATAGGATCGAAATAAGGCTTTCAAAGTGTTATTGAAATAATTTAAGTGATGCGGAATTTACGTTGAAAAATATGAAAGTAACAAAAATATATGATAATTTTAAGCTGATCTGTGAAAGAATTACTTCTGTCATTGAAATAACATACCGAGGCGGCCTTGCCTTGAATACGTACATATTTAAGTATAATTTACACAATGCAACTAATTTCAACTAAATCACTAGTTTTGTGCATTTACAAGAGCTACGTAGAAACGTGAGAATATTTAACTATACGACACCATAATATCCATTGGTTTTGGAATCGTTTCAAATACCATTTGATAACGCTGCATATGGAATTAATGTGGCAGGAGAGGAATATTTGTTAATACTAACATAAGAATCGATACTCAAATCGCAAAAGGAGAGATTCGCAAAGCGATCACCTCGTGTGTTTAAAGGAGAATACGCTGGTCACTTGTGCAAAATCAAAGTAAAAAGTGTATTTCTCAGAGACAAAATACAGCCAATTGCAGATGTATAGCCAATGGAAATAATACAAGTTATAATAGTAACAAGAATATGAAAGAGACTGCAACCAGGAACGAGACGTCGCCCGCCACCTCTGCCGGTCGTGGTAGAAGGATGTCTCTCTGCTGTCTCGCCGATAAGGCTCTCCCCCAAGAGTGACTCGTCGTTTTCATCTGACATCTGCCGACTCGAAATTCTCATTCCGTCGGGCTGTTCGCTCGCGAAGGATCGTTGGCGGAGTTCCGCTTTTGAAGCGGACTCTTTCGGAGTAATGTCCCCCACAGTACATACATAACGCTTAACTTTGACTATACGCGGTCGTATATCATCCGGCGATGCAGGCGCCAAGGACCGCCGCAAAGGCTACACACAGGGGATTGAAGAAAACACTGATAAACATTCTGTCGCAGTAGAGAGGAGAGGCGCACCCTTAGAGAGGCGCATTTCCGTCACAGAGGCATTCGTGCAATCGAGTCGCGTGGAACCGCCGATCCACGTTGTTTGTCGGATGCACGGCGACAACGGTTTTGCTGGATCGATGCCGGGGAGAAAGGGAGAGGGAGACGGTATCCATGTGGAAGCACAGGCCAGGATCCGTGGAGGACATGGGAACACGTTCTTAGGGGCCGTTGGCAAGGGCCAGGGATCGGAAAATCTGCGGAAATCGAGGAATGTGAGGGTTTATAGACAGGAGCTGGGAGGAAGAAGTACTTGCGGAGAACAGAGGACTGCAGGAGGTGAATGAGGGAATTGGAAGTGGGAAGAGAAGGAAGGGGAAGAGGAGGAAAGGGGAAGAGATAGAGGGGGAAGGAGGGGAAAGGAAGAGGTGAAAAGGGAAGGTCGGGGGGGAGGAGGGGTGTGCAGGTGGAACACGGTAGTGGTGGGAGAGGGGGGAGTGTGCAGAGGGTGGCTGGACGCCGAGGCTCGGACAGGGACGGATTTATTAACGCCTCCCCGTGCCCACGACCACAGCCCCGCGTCAGTTACACCCCGCGGCCAGAGAAAGCGTGACGCCGGGGCCTCCTTGGGGGGCGAGGCGAGGTGAGAAGTGAAAAGAATCTGGTAGAGGGGGAAGGGTGAGCAAGGGAACGCGGCGATGAAGAATTGGCGGGCTAGGCATGGTCCAGTGTGGACGGATGTAGGGCGAGGAGAGGAGGAGAGAGGGAGGGAGATGAGAGGGAGGGAGATAGATAGATGTCTTTATTTTCAGGGCGAAATTGAGAACATAAGGTCCCCTCTTTCATTTAACCCTTAGCTATCGATTAATAACATATAAGTATACACACACACAAACACAACTATAACAAAAAAAGTTTCGTCAGGTAAATACAACGAGAATAGAACAATAAATGCCAAATTATACATTAGAGAAGCTTCTAAGAAAGGTAAAGTATTTGTGGTAAAAATCCAGGTAGAACCAGGAACGGCCAGCGCAGAAAAAAAACTACGCAGGAAAACACCCGTGAAGAGAAAGGGAGTGGAAAAAACCTGCAAAAACCCTAGATAGAAGAAATACAATAATGAATACTATTAGAAATAGATAAGGTATATTATATATATATATTTGTTAATGTAGTTAAAGTTTGACTGAAAGTAAAAGAATAATTAAACATATAAAAAATGCGGAAATATAGCGTTACACACACACGCACACACATATATATCCAGGGCCGTGCCCGAACATTTTGCCGCCTGAGGCGAGATATAATATGGCGCCCCCTGGCCTTGCTGGCCTTATGAATTTATTTTGATAGTTTTTAGTTTTTGTCAAATTTAGTCGCCCCCCTTGGAGAGGCGGTTGCCTCGCCGCCTCACCCATCGGCACGGCCCTGTATATATATCCATGAGTGATAGGAGAGAGAAGAAAGATAGGGAGGGGAGAGAAGGGGAGGATTGGTGGTGTGGAGGGAGCCCAGATTTAATAATATCGCGCGAATGTCCTTTGGTATTTTTCTGGAAAGTTAAATCTCTCGTTCATCGAATTTTTTGGAAATTATAAATATTTTTAATTTTCCAGATGATGCCGTATCACATACGTAACCAGTCGCTAGAATAAAACTTTTGTGGAAGTCTTGTTTCATTTAGTATTAATATTATTGCCTTCCACTTCCACGAAATCATGCACGATTCAGTTAATGAATTATTGATATCGAACTCGAATCGCTTATTTGAGGAATATAGTGATGGAGGATTTTGTAGAAATTTAATAATAAAATTATAAATATTGTTATTTCAGGAAGGCGTCCAATATATCTCTAAATCACCGGTATTAAAGCTTGATAAGCCAACTGCTTTTGAGCAAGAAGACTGAATGTTATAGACTGTATCAGGAAGCATAACAATTAATAGGAATCAAAGAGTTTTCATTGTTTAATATCTATGGTGTCCAACCTTTTCTACATTGCGGGCCGCATCGGTGGTCGCGAATCCTTCGGCGGGCCGCATTAAAAGTTTTCAAGTATTCGACCGAGCGGATATGAGCTTAAATCGGAAGATATCTACATATACAGCGAACTCTCGTTCTAACGTTTTTCCGCATCTTAAGTCGAAATTTAAAAGTCCCGGTCAGAAGTCCATTTATGCTATGTTATTTTTTCCCGCTTCTAACGTTCTCCGTTGGTAACGTTTTCCCGTATCAACAGTTCAGAGTTTCAAACCCGCAGCTACAATTTAATCCGTTTCTAACGTCTTTAAAAGATGTAAATAATAATTACACTTATCGATTCTACTGACAAAAGTGTGGACCTCGCTACAACGGATCACTGTAAGACAGAAGAGCTTCCGGAACTAATACAGAAGTATGCGCCCTGCGATATATTCAACGCGGATGAAACAGGTTTATTTTTTTAATGTGTTACTGGATAGAACCCTTGACTTTTCGAGGTAAAGCTTGGCATGAGGGAAAGAAAAGCACGGAGCTGCTCACGGTCTTGCTATGCTGTAATCCAGGTGGCAGTGAGAAACTTCAGCCTCTTGTGATTGGCAAATTTGTGAAACCGCGATGTTTCGAGAAGGTGCGGACGCTGCCATAAAAACAAAAACAACGTGGATGACATCAAAATTATTCATGGAGTATCTTCAAGACTTGGATGCAAAAATGGGGTCTGCATCGAGAAAGTGCTGCTGTTTGTGGATCGCTGGGCAGCTAATCTGCCTGATAGATCATACAGCTTACAGTATGTTAAGGTTGTATTTTTTCCGGCTAACAGCTCAAGTCATTTGCAACCATTAGTTTAGGTATCATACACTGCTTGAAACAGCAGTACAGGAAGCTGCTGGTGTGCAAGGCAGTGGCAATGATGGATTCTAACAATGGGACCAAAAAACATATCAGTTTTAAAGTCCATGGACTACGTTACTTCAGCTTGGAATGCCATTAAAGTTGACACGATAAAGAATTGTTTTAAAAAAGCTGGGTTCTTCAGTGAGGTTTTTATTGAATTTGAAGACCGAAATGACCCTCAAGCAATTGATGTCGAAGAATGGGAGTAATCGAACGCGAATTAAGTGACATTTGATGAGTTCGTTGTATTTGACGACAATGTTCATACGTGTGTTGTCCTATCAGTTAATGAAAACTGTGATTTTCAACGTGACAGTATTGATAACTGTGTTGAAAGTGGTGATGATGAAGATAATGATGCACTAAGGAGTGAAACGCCAAGTTTTAATCACGCACTGGAGGGGTTGCTTACCCTCAATTGATAGGTATGGTCTCGTAATGGGACAGATCACCTTCTTAAAGGGACAGATGAACTTCAAAGCGGACTTTATGCTACTCGGTCGAAAGAAAACCATCGCCAAAAGATATTCGATTTAAAAAAAATTAAAATCTGTCATTATATCTGTAGTATTTTATATTTTTTTATTCGCACTTATTTCTTTTTCAATTCTTTTAAATATCGTATTTGTGATTTTGAATGACTCTATTTATTTTATTACATACATTTTTGTGTTGTGAAGTGACTGTAATATAACACACAGTGTTTCATGAAATTACTTTTATAATACAACTACTATGACAACTATGGTTTGTGCATCTCATTATCTCCATTTCTCGCTTCTTACGCTTTTCCGCATTCAAAGTCCATTTTACTCGATCCCTTCATAAATGTTAGATCGAGAGTTCACTGTATATTCTTAGGTGCCATTTTAGTGAAAAAAATTCCAAATGGATTTTTATGGTTAACCTTCCAATATAAAAAGTTTTATTATCAAAATTTTCATTTAAGTATATGAATTTGTGTGGTAAGTTTCTCGGTTTGCTTTTTCATCGAGGCGTCACGGGCCGCTTGAAAAGCCATCGCAGGCTGTAGGTTGGACACCTATTCTTTATACTGTTATGTTCTAGAAAAAGAGAGATTTAGACTAATTTCATTATTTTGGTCGTGTCGACGACCCATTTAAAAGTCATTGAATCTATACTGAGATAGAGGATCACATTTAAAGTATCATCTGAAACTCCGTATTATTGTGAATTCTTCATTTCGCAGTTATAATTTTTAAGCGCCTTAAATTAAACGCGAAAATCACTCCGTAAAAACATCCTTGGCGTCAATGGAACCGTGGCGCATTGCCATTTCGCAGTCATAGGCGGAAATGGCGTCGAGTGGCAGGTATTCTTGTTTCTTGTCAGCGAACGCACACGCGGTCGCTAGGACTCGGCGTAACTTTAATATGGGTTGGCGAGGGCGGAAACGCAGAGAGCTGGAATGGGAAGATGGGGTCCCTTCTCTTGATGAATGAAAATGCCCTCCCCTTGCTCAACGAGGAAGGCGTGTACTTGATGCGAGTATAACCTCCACAGTGATTATGTGCATGCTTGCTCAATTTCCAGGGACCTAGCAACGACCCAAGGGTACTACTATTTCTCTCTACCATCCGTTCGCTCTCTCTCCCCCCACCCTCTCTTCCTCCCTCTCCTCCTCCTCTCTTCATTCCTCACCTCCTCCCTCTCTCTCCCCCCTCATTATCCCCCTACCACTCTCCCCTCCCTATCCTTCCTCCCTTCCCTCCCATCCTCCCCTCTCCTTCTCCCTCTCCTCCATTCCTTCTCCCCTTCCTCTCTCCTACTTCCTTCTCTCCTTCCACTCTCTCCCCCTCCTTCTCCCCCACTCCTCTCCCCCTCCCTTCCCTTCTTCGCTCTCCTCCCTTTCCTCCATCCTCTTTCCTCCATCCTCTTTCCTCCCTCCCTCGATAAAGTCTTTTGTTTGTCTGTCTGTCCCTTCCTTTCCTCCCTCGAACCCCTCTCCTCCCCTTCTCTCCCCCTCTCCCTTCCCTCTCTCTCTTGCGATGTCGTGTTCGGAAAGGTGGAAGCGATATGTGACGTCGCCGTCATCGTTGCGGGAGCGTTGGCACCCGTGACAATGCCGTGGCGCAGGGATCACGGTGGCGTGGTTTCAGCACGGTTGGGATTGGGGAGGCGGGGTTTGGGGGGAGGGTGAGGGTTATAGTTCGGCGGAAGGGCGAGAGAGCGGGTGGATTGGAGCGTATGTAATGCGGGGAGTTGGCGTGAGGTAGTTCAAAGGATTGTGACTCCGAGAGTATATAACGGCTGCCTCCTCCTCCTCGTAGTGCATACGAGTCGCTCAGATTTCAGGTGGAGTTTTAAAATGCATGGCTGTACGCGAATTGGGACGTTTTTAGTCGAATGTACGGGGTTTTTGTCGAGTAGAAAAACGCGATGAATAGTTTAGCTCTAGAGGAAACCCGGAGTAAAATTAGGGAAGAAATGGATTCACGTTCGATATCAATGGCGAATTTATCACTAGTCGCAGAGTTTCGAACAACAAATAAAAATGTTCAGTGCCACACAAGTAAGAAAAACATAATCAATTTATACAAAAAAATCTTTCATAAAACAGTTATATCTTTTAATTATTCATATGTATTTTATACATTAATTTCAATAAATAATCAAACTACGTGAATTAGATTTCGTCAAAACGTTGTCCTATCAATATATATTAGCCCTCTCGTTGCTGGTAAATAATCTGCCATTCATCCAAAAATCTCGTTCTTAAATTTTTTACAAATATCAATTTTACCCATTTATATTTTATGAAATTCATTATGATCTATTTAAATGCAGTGAGAGCATGTAGGTCCAATCGAAGAGCTAAATCCACATGAAGTTGCCATATCCTCATTAAGGAGAAACCGCTTTAATGAGGTGTTTCACAAGAGTATTATAAGTATTTACATTTCCTTAGAGGTCGCATTAACATTGATCCATGATTTTATAAAGCTTTATTAACAGTTACAAACCTCAAACGCGTATATGATAACGTTGCAATAAATAAATAACGTTATTATGATAAACCATAAAAATTACCCTTATTTTTATATCGTTCACAGTAGCCATACCAAAGTTAGTAGTTGTATTATATCAAATTAATAATATAGTCTTTCTCAGTACTCACATGTAGAAAAAGTGAAATTAAAATTGCATCAATATAAAACTATTCATGCTTTTTGATTTTATGTCAATACATAAATATGAGGCAGGTATCCTAATAATTGGGAGAGTTAAAAACGATAGCATGATCTTCCAAACTAAATATTAAACATTCTCAACGTAAAATGAAATACGAGTTTCGGTTTTTCAAGGCGGGCAAGAATAAAATTTACTCCTGGAAACACGAAAAGTCAAAATTCACTCTCCTTCCCTCTCCCCCCTCTCTCCGTTAGGAAAAACTACCGTCGACTCATTCTACGCACTTTTGAGCCTAAACGATAATGTTTGCTTTGCATCTGGCACGCGCTCCTGACCGTCATTTTTCTCGTCCTTCTTCAAGAAGCAGCAAACATTCGTCATCTCTATTTCCAGAGTCGTCTTTTTAAAATGCTCCTTTTTAGGGCAAAATGTAGGCCAGGGAAAAGGATGGGCGCGCTACAAAGAGAACCACAGAATTCTTTTTCTTCCTTAGACTTGGAAAACTATGCAGCGCACGGCCATTTGTTGGGAGCGAAGGGTTCTCGGATGGGAAGAAAGACTCACGGGGTTAAAAGTAGAGAGAAACCGAGGAGATAGGGGAGGGGCATTTCATCGTGGGTTTAGAGGGGGCGAGGATGGGGCGAGGAGGGGGCGAGGAGGGGGCGAGGAGGGGGAGAGGACGAGATGGAGAGAGAGGTAGAGGGGGCTGGAAAGAGGCGAGGAAGGGTAGAAGAGGGATCGAGAGGGGGGGGGGAGAGGAGGAAGTTAGGGGGCGTTGGTCTCTGCGAGACGAGAGACGGGAAAGGGATGGTGGAAGTAGATGAGTCTTTTTTTTTAAGGATTGGTAGGTCTCGACATGGATGGAAAGGGAACTTTTATAAAGAGATGAAAAGAATTCGGCCAATCTGAGCGAGGGAAAGAAAAAGGGAGTGGGAGGAGGTGAATGGAGGAGTATAAGTGCTTCTTTGCTCGTATCTGCGGGTAAAAACTATAAGTGATTATCAATCAAGCGGGAAAAATAAATTGGCCTCTTTCAAATATTCCTTGTCTCCCTGTGAGGAAAAGAATGTTGGAGATCTTTCCTCGTAACTAATTAATAACGTTAATGAATCGATGATTCTTAGCGGAAGAGTCTTGTTAATGAATGCGATGTCACGATTGAAACCATCGAATGCGTGTTTAAACCACTTTTTGTGTATTTTGCTCGTAATTTGTAAGCATACTCTGCTGTTCGTGCAATAAAGGCAGATGAAGACGACTTTGGCTCTGTTGAAAAAGTAAAATAACTCGTGATATCCGTTAAAGGACATGGGTCCAGGAATTGTAGATCATCTCCTCGCAATGAGTTTTTCGATTAGATCCGTTACTTTCACTCGGGGTGAATGGATCAATGAAAAGCAACCCATCATTTCCTCAATCTCACCCGTTTCTTTAATCGGATGCTTTCTCATGAATTTTAAATATAAGGAAATATTAACTCGTAGAAGTTGTCTTACCCTGAAATATGTAGATAAAATGAAATGAGAATATCGACTCAAAATCACATGAGCGAAATAAACAAAAACTTTCATACGATTAAATAAGATAGACACACAAACGCACGCACGCACACACACACAAACACACACATATATATATATATATATACACACATATACATACATATATATCATCATTATCAGCCTTTTTCAATCCACTGACGGATGACGGTCTCCCCCACACTCTTCCAGTTTTCTCCGTCAACTGCCTCAAGAACTTAACAAGCTCTCTGTCCCACCTGTCTTTCGGTCTTCTTTTCGGTCTCTTGATGTTCCTTGGGATCCATTCGATGACACTGGACGTCCAACGCTAGTCATTTCTTCAAGCAATGTGGCCCACCCACTGCCAAATTAAGCGCCTTCACTCTTCTAATCACTTCAAAGAAACCCGTCTTCTTTCTTGCCCAGTCGTTCCTCTTGTGGTCTCTTCGGGTGATCCCTACATGCATGTCTCCATGCTCCTCTGTGTTGTTTGCAGGCGCTGTATCATTCTGGCATTCATCGTCCATGTTTCATAACCATATGACAGAACAGGCAGAACACATTGGTCATACAGTCTCCTTTTTAGGAAGACTGGAATATTTGATTTAAAGATTTTTGCATTTTTGCCAAAAGCACTCCATGCCATCTTCACTCTCCGGTTGATTTCTCCAAGAAGCGAGATCAGTAGCGATGAGTTGACCCAGGTAAACATATCTGATTACTTCTCCGAGTTCTGCTCCGTTGATATGTATATTCTTAGAATTTGTGAAGGAGTTGTACATAACCTTTGTTTTATTAAGATGCATCTTAAGTCCAGCTTCTCGGCTTGCTTGCTCAAGCTCTTCAGTTTTTCTACGGAGCTCTTCTGGGCTCCCTCCGAACAGTATGATATCATCTGCAAAGCGCAGGTGACTCAGATGTTCTCCATTTACCTTTATGCCGTTTTCCTCCCAGTCTAGCGTTTTGAATACTTCCTCCAGAGCTGCTGTAAATAACTTAGGGGACATAGTATCTCCTTGTCTCACTCCCTTTTCTGTCTTAAAGGCATTAGTTTCTTCATGCAGCTGGACAGATGTTGTTGCATTTTCATATATATTATATATATATATATATATATATATATATATATATATATGTATATATGTATGTATAGGTTGTCTCTCTTGCTCTGACGAAGGGATCATCCCGAAAGCTCCACCAGCGGCTCTGCATTTGGTAAGTGCTCACGGGGTTTCTTTCAACAGCTACTCGCCCTAAATATCTTTAGTTACCTTTCCTGTACCACAAGGATATATATATATACACACACACACACGAGGGAAAGTCAGAAAGTAAGGTTCCCTATTTTTTATTTTGAATGTAAACAAGTTACAATGCGGAACACATGGAACAGATATAGGCACATATTCAGTCTATTTTTCGACATAGTCGCCTTGTCTGTTGAGGCACTTATCATAGCGGTAGATCAAAGAATCCAAGCCTTGGTGGTAGAAAGATGCGTCGTGCAGACGTAGCCACCGTTTGACCTCTTCTTGGACGTCTTCATCAGACTGGACGAACAGCCTCCTTAAGTTTCGTGAGGGTGGCCTGATAACCAGCTGCATTGATTGTTGCGCCGCGAGGAGTGAAATCCACCAAAAGCACTCCATGCATGTCCCAAAACTCACTTGTCATCACTTTTCCCGGGCTTGTCGTTGTCTTGAATTTTTTTTGCAACAGAGGAATGAGGATGCTTCCATGTCATCGATTCGAATTTACTCTCAGGACTGTAATGGAACACCCAAGTCTCATCTCCAGTAATGATTCTGTACAAGAAGAGGTCAAAAGTTGGCTACGTCTGCACGACGCATCTTTCTACCACCAAGGCTTGGATTCTTTGATCTACCGCTATGATAAGTGCCTCAACAGACAAGGCGACTATGTCGAAAAATAGACTAAATATGTGCCTATATCTGTTCCATGTGTTCCGCATTGTAACTTGTTTACATTCAAAATAAAAAATAGGGAACCTTACTTTCTGACTTCCCCTCGTCTATATGTCTATATCTATACATATATATATATATACACATATACTACGGAAGAGGAAAGGTAAATGAGGATATTTAGGGCAACTAGGTGTTGAAGGAAATCCAGTGAACACTTAACGGAAGTAGAGCCTCTGGGGTGTTGGAGAGACACATTTGTAGAGGTTAGAGCTTTCGGGATGATCCCTTCGTCAGCACAAGAGAGAAGCCTAGTTGCCCTAAATATATATATATTTATAGATCCCAATGCTAGGGCCACGAGTTCGAATCCTGCCGAGGACATGATCGTGTGTGTTCGTCTTTGTTATTGTTATTACGCCAATTACAAAGGCCGTGAAGTGCTCTTTCTGAGACTGAAAAATAAAACATTTTATAAGAAAAAAGAGAAGCTGGAGAGGGAAGGCTGCGGAAGGTAGGGGAGCGGTGTGTGGAGGGTGGGGGGAGAGGTTGGGGGGGGGGGGGGGAGAGAGAAAGAGAAGCGGTTTGTCATAAAAGACAAGCGACCAATCAAATAAGTGGTAACAAGGGAGCGGCAACTTCACGAGGATAGAAAGGAAAACAGGAAAAGAGGAGATGAGAGCCTTGTGTGTGTGCGTGCGTGCGTGCGTGCGCGTGTGTGTGTGAGAGAGAGATAGAAAGAATAGTGTGAGAGAGGATGAAATGAACCGATGGGTTTCTGGGAAAAACAGCAAATTCCTAGAAAACCTGGTAACCATCGGTGCGGAAGTTAAGGGATGTTAAGAGAGAGAGAGAGAGAGGGAGAGAGAGAGAGAGAGAGGGAGAGAGAGAGAGAAAGGGGGAGAGAGAGATACGTAGTGGGAAGAAGAATGGAAGAAAATTGGAGAAAAGGAGTGGCGTTCAAGGGAGAGAGGAAGCGAGAGAGATGGGGAGAGAGAGAGGAACGCCGAAAGAAGTATTTGGAGGAAAGAATGAAGGGGATGAGGCGAATGTTGGGGAGGATGAGTTGCGTACAGTGGATGGGATCGGGCAGGAGGCAATGAAGATGGGAACGTAATTCCGAGGGAAGGGGGAGAACAGAAAAAACGAGGGAGTGAGAGAGAGAGAGGAAAAAAAGAAGAAATAGCAGCCGGCCTCCTCCTTTTCTCATCCCAGCCTCGCTTTCACATCGCTGGCGTGGGTTATTTTTATAAGATTTTTAGAAAGCAAAAAATGGTATCACGGAGGGAACATTTATCTAACAGAAAATTAAAACGTGCCACGATATAAATGTACATATACTGGAAATAGCGCGAGTGACACACACCATCTAATATACGACGAACGCGTTATTCATACAATATGCCTCTGAATTATCAATGATTACGGCTGCCTTTGTAGCTAAAATGAGCATTTTGTTATCACAACCATTGAATGGCTTTTTGGAAAATTCTGATTCATCATTCATAATATTTAATTGGAATGTTTGGAGGCGATTCGTATTTGACAACAAAGCTAAATGAAGACATACAATAAGCCAGCAAAAATCTTGCATATATAATACATACGTTTTCGGTGAAGTACTTGAAAATTTAAAGAGGTAATAGCTGAAGTTATATATAGCCGTCCTTTGTTTATACTTTTTATGAATTCTCTTTATTCCATCTATCAAATTCGAACATTGTACTTTGCCATCAATCGGTTCATTACTTTTCCATCTTGTAATTGTAATAACCTCTTATGTTTCAATAAAATATGAGAAAAATTCAAGAATCCAAAGTTAGAAAATGAAATGAAAATGTAATTAACACAGCTGAATTTTCCATAGCAATGAACAAAAACTTGATTATATTCACATTTTTTCCATGGAGATCTTTTCCTACTGTTCTCATCAGGCGGAGAGCATAAGCCATTAGAAGTAAAGCGTGAAAATAACGTCCGCCAACTGGACGACGACAAAAGTTTTGAAGGTGTTCTCATTTATGGAAGCGACATTTTTGCGAACCTGTATTTTAGGAAGAGGAATTTTGGGCGTCTGATTTTCGGGCTCCGTATTTTTAGGAGTCTGTATCACATACACACACACACACACCAGTTAAATAGTATTAACTGATTCACTCTCTTCCTACAAATCATTTATAATATCTCTCGGGGTTTGTATTAGAAATGATTCTTTTCCAAATGAATTTTTCACATATTGTTCCGTATCCCTTTTGTATTCCATTTCTGTCTTGCAGTGAGAGAAAAGCACAGCTTTCTGACAATGGCCAAAACAATTTGTAAATAAACATATCTCTGAAGGATACGACCCAAAATTTTTGGCGCGTAGAAAACATTCGCCAGACATTTCGCTGCCAATAATACCGACGATTAAAAATTCAACTACCTTAAAATATCAGTTCTCAAATTGCATATTCAAAACTTCTGACGCCCCTGCTTGAGGGAAAATGTCGTTTCCATTTTAGCTTTGCAAAATTCCCTCCATAAAGCATTTTCCCTTTTCAATCCTTTCATCCATTAATATTATTCTAGAGGTAGTGCAATACTGTGCTTTGCGGATGGATTTTATAATGCTAATGCCAAGTACACTAACGTCGTCCTACTAAACAAAGTTCACATCCAACTCTTCAACTCACTCACCGCTTAAACCACACGCTTTAAGTACAACTCCATTCACGTTCTAACGTGAGCCTAATGGATGCAGAAATTGCGAAATTAATAAGTTTGGAAAGTGTACAACGTAACACATATGGGCGCGTTTCGTGCAATGGAGTATTACGTAAAGGAAAGAGCGTTTTAAAGATTTTTGCTTCATAAATAATCCATTTTCTTCCTATTTAAAAATATTGCATGCACACGTAAGGAAATTAAACGTTTGTTCGTGAGATTATGTTAGCAACAATAAAGAAGTAACCATGCAAGAAAATTTCTTTGATTGCAAGTACTTAATATCAAACGATGAAGACCCGTTCGGTAGAAGCCGAGAACGAACATGCGGACGGACAGCCGGACGGATGGAAAGACAGACGGACAAACCGACGATAATAGGTGATCACTAGTGATTCCAAATTACTCGAGTTTTTGGTACCCGGGTATTCGAGTAATATTTCACCGAGCTACCCGGGTACCCGGGTAGCTAGAGTATTTAATGGAAAAAATAAAATTTAAATAAATATTCATTTAACGGATATTTTTTTTATTTTTATTGATATAAGAGTTATTCAATGATTCAAAAAATAGTATTTAAAAAAATTAGAGGGTTTAAAGTACAGGTTTTCATGCGGTTTCGCAATTTCCTGGTGAAAATACCAGCTACAGAAAAACGCTCAGAAGCAGTGGAAGTCGGCTTAACAGTCAACAACGCTTGATACAATTTTTCCTGTGTGTCGGTACGTTTTCCACTATTTGCTTCAAATATTTTGAACTCTTTATCGATACTTAACTGATGAGATTCCTTTGCCTTTGGCGTGGTGAATGATGCAATGCATTTCTGCAATTTCAAATACTCATTCTGTACTTCTTCGTCATGGTCGTCGACGTCGTCAGAACTTTCTGAATCCTGAATATCGCTTGGATAAATCCAATTAATTAGACCAGTGGCAGTGGTCTTGATTCCAGGTTTTGTGGAGTAAGTGAAAAACTCCTAGGCTTTTGGATACACTCCATGATGCAAGAACAATAATAGTAATATCAAATCCGTGTTTCTTCATTCATCAATTCTAGTTTTCAATGAGTTTTGGAATTCCAGAGCCACAGGAATTTTGATTGATTTTAACTCTTGAAATACGTAGATCAAAGTAGCCTCAGCTGTCAGTAAATTCGAGCTTTGTTTGCTCAATTCCAATACCGCAGGTCTTACTGGTTCTAGCACCAATACGATTTACTTTAAGACGGTAATGTGATCTTCACCATCTCTTTCAAAGCAAGATTTATCGAGTCAATAAGTTTCAAAAATCGAACTATTGCTGTCACTAGGCTACTCCAACGAGTTTTGACATCTGAAAGCAATATAAGTGGTTTTCCTTCCTTCTCTCTGACATACTTAAGTAATAATTCTGTACGAACGGATGATTTACTAAAAAACTTAATAATTCTTCTAATATCATCTAATGAATTCTTGTAATCCGAACGAAATGCGGGTATTTCATCGTCAGGTTCATTTAGACTTTCATTATCTGTTTCGCTATCACTCAAATTTTGCTCGTCTTCATCCTCGTCATCAGAAAATTCAATTTGTTCCTCAAGATCAACAACTGTTTTCTTTCTGTAAAATATTTCTACAACCGCCAAATGTATTGCATGGTTGTACCAGCACTGGCTTTCTGCTGAAATGATCCTGACATATTTCGCTATAACACTTGCTCCATCATGTGTCAGGGCAATGATATCTTTGTTAAAATCAATTCCAAATTCCTGCAATCGTTGAGAAACCTATTCTTTAGTTCTTTCCGATGTGCAACTTTCTACAATTTGTACTAAGCCAAGGACAATTTGTTTTTCTATTGTTTGAAGCATTATATTTAAGTATCTTCTCATCGCAATATCTACCCATTCATCCACTGTGATCGTAAATTTTTCTTCAGATTCAATCCCACTTTTTAACTCCTTTTTAGTTTGTTTTCTTTTCCTCGAAAAATTGCATAACACATTTTTGTACTGTAGATGAACTGGTTGGCATTTTGTAGTTGCGATTAGTGAAGTAACCTCGAATTGCTTCACACTTAACAATAGTATTAAATGAGATTCCATCTTAACAGCACATTTTGGTATTATTTCCTCCGATTCTCTGGAAACAAAAGATAACATTCCAGAGCTGGTAGCTTTGGCCTTTTTGGCTGGTTGTGGTCCGTCATTATTATCTTTTGTAGAGAAAATTTTGCTCCTCACAGTGATTCCGTGTGTTTTCAAATGATTTATCATACCAGTTGTATTTCCACCCTTAGTTGAAATCTTGTCTGCTCATCCTTCTACTTGACATTGCGCCCTATCTGAAGATATTTTTTTGAATGAATCCCAAACTTAAGATGTTTTGGAAGACATATTTGGGCTACAAGGAAGAATTTGAATTAATTTCTCACTGTACCAAATATCTTCTTGAAATTTAAATATACAGAATATGAGACTCACTTATTGCGCGCTGGATGATATATATATCCTCCCCTTAATACTAGTAATACTTTGTTAATCACGCCGATAAGCTAAATATTTTAATAGAAATAACAAATATATATATTTTTTCCTGTTTTCAGGAAGGATTAACATCCAGTATAAAACTGAATTTTTCGAGTTTACAATATGTACTTATTTAAAATTACCAACCTGTGACAAAGAGCAACTACTGCGGAAATACACACAAGAAACGAATATAGAAAGATCCTTCTTCAATAATTAGTAAGGCCAGACTGGTGGCTGCTACGCACACTTTAGATGAATGAATAAAGTTTGTAGACACTTATAGCACATGACAAGTTGCGAAAAACTCCTTCTACGTAATACTTTTACTTTTAAGTAATTTAACGTGACGCTAATCCCGCCTAGCTGGCACAAAAAGATGGAAGGGTCTCGCTGTTTTGAAAGACTTGGTAAGGGAATGGAGAGGAGAGTGAGGAGGAGGAGAGGGGGAAGTGATGGATTTCTTCCAGTTGTGATACATTGTAACTAAACGGTCTGATTATATAAAGAAATTGGATTTGAATCGAATGTAAAGCTCACATCTCTTGAAGCCTTCTGTAACGTGAAGGTGAAAACCGTAGTGGCGTTATTTACAGGCATTTTTACCTCTAACGCAGGGCTTTAAAGTAATTTATTCGAATTTTAAAAAGAATTTACTTTAATTACTATAATTGTACCTGTAATCTGTCGACGATATTCGTAAATTTGTAATTTTTATTTTTCCAATAATAATCGAGTACTCGAACAAAATTACCCGGGTACTCGAAAAATCGAAGAAAACACCGAATACCCGGGTAACCGGTACACGGCGTGGAATCACTAGTGCTCACGCTGGAAGCGAAACGCGCCTAAAAATCGGTAAAAATAATTAACAAAGGACTTGCGTAAATAACTTAGCTATTGACACAGATGAAAGTGTTGACTTAAAATTTATGGAAGCAGTTATATGTTGGACACAAAGACATTCTGAAGAAGCAAAATAAAATTCTGCCTTGACCGGATTAGCCTGACTTCGGTGCTTGAGAAGAACTGATTCTGAGGGATTAGTCTGCGTAGATAGCTCAGTGGTAGATAATTGAAAACTGGGGGACCTGGGTTCTATTCCCGATCGAGACAGAATCCTGCTTGCCCATAATTTTTTCCCGAAACTGAGTTAACAATGTAATTCCGAATTCCAAAACTCTAATTGCGCTCCGACATACTAATGGTCGAGTTTAATGAATTTAACAACATAAAATCGTGTAAAAACTAATTAAATTTTATGTGGTTCTGAAGCTTTTCGATGATGGTTAAAATTGAAATTTATGCGTTTAGGTAGAAAACTGGCGATCAAATAAATTTATTGATATTAGGAAATTTAGAAATTGTCGAAGTACACGCTAATACAGCTAAAGAGCATTGCGATTCTCGCGACCAGCAAGTTGCACATCTCTTATCATTTTGGGTCGAGGAGAGTAGAGTAGGATAATGAAGCCGAGGGCAAAAATGACAAAAAATAAGAAGTGGAAGATAATAAAGATTAAAGTAATCAGTAGGAAAATTTTATATTAGAAAGAATAATTTTCTGATCAAAGACTAAAACTAAACTAAAAAATAAGTTTATGCACGAGCGGCTCTCTGAAATGCTAACCAAAACCCACAACAGTTTCGAAAACAAATATAATTAAGAGAATAAAAAATGTCACTGCCCATATGTCGCATTCGCGTTTAAAGAAAAATTTAAAAGAATGTCGCCTAGGATCCAAGGAGATCTTCGAATTTCTCGAACATAGTTAAATATTAACAAAAAATTGATTAATTTAATGTTCGTTATTGAACATTTATCATCTCGGCATCATTTGGAGCTTGCAAATAATGACTCATATTCTTCTGCAGTCGGATGTTAGGTCCTTTGACATTGCTGCCGTGGCTTTGATCTCTCATTTGACCTTCCAACCTCGGATTCGCCACTCAAACGAGCCCTCTCACACTCATCTCTCCCTTTCTGGATTCCATAGATAGCATTGTCCGATTTCGACTCACTCATCCCAGCACTGTTATTGACACCAAAAGCACACACAATGTCTAACCTTTATATATAATTGCATACTTTAGACCAGTGTTTCTCGACCTTTATTGCTCCACGGCACACCTTCATGCATGCTTAAGAGCATCGCGGCACACCAACCCAACCCTAATTAATTTCACTGCGTAAATACTCATTATTAAAGATAAAAACTAGCGTAACAAGTAGAAGTCGCAGTTATATTAGATTGTTACGATTGGTAAAACAATAATTGTATAATCTTATTGTACATTAAATACATACATAGTTCAGCGTGTAAAAATGTTATGCTCTTAGACGGAAAATTATTCTCGTAGTCTCATGATAAATTCCTAACATCATAAAATTTATGCGAATTTCTTTGTTTCCAACGCTTTTAAAAATTAAATATTTTCGGAGTGTGCGGCACACTAGTCCCTTCCTCGCGGCACACTATAATGTGCCGCGGCACACCGGTTGAGAACCACTCCTTTAGACCAATAACATGGAGCAAAAGTGACTCTTAAGTAAAAATAATGTAATTAATATAATAGCATGGCGTTCAGTAGTTATACGGCACAGTTACTATAATAATAATTAGCTGTAAGGAATATTATTATGGCCATAACATCGCATTCAACAAAAAAATCAAAATACAATATAACCTACAATTTAATTTTGCCAGCACGGTATCATTTTCAATTAAATAAATTAATAAAAATATTCTTTTTATTATACCCTTTTTTATTAACTTCACTCAGATATATACATGCCTTCAAATCCGAAATATAAATGTATATTAATAAATTTGAAACAAAAGTTGTACATAATAAAAAATATTAGGACGTGCCACGATTCAAAATATTTAAACAATTTTCACGTCCTCGGTATTTTCATTTTATTTTGGAATTTATGAACATATCGATTGCTGTAGTTATCACGCACTTAGTGACAACAGGGCGGCGAGAGAATGCGATACAATTGTAAACAAACTGCGCCATATTAGTTTGATTATAACATCGTATTAGTTATTTTTATTGACTTCATAGAAGCCATAGACATGAAAAGTTACCCATGAAACGGAGTAAGAAAGTCAAGTGAGATTAACGAGGCAAAAAGAAAACACTACATGAAAAAAGAAAGGGAGGCATCGGAGCAGAGAAAAAATTGACTGGAGCGGGTGAAAATCGTGACAAGTACAAGGAGAGAATGTGAAAATAAAAACAAGCTTCTTGAACGATTGGAAAAGTTGAAAGTAAATGATAAAATTCGTATTAATAAAGAAACAAAGAGAAGCACGTTTAGATAAGTTGAAGGATAATCAATCACGACGTTTGACTGACGAAACAGAAGGTGAGCGAGTTAAACGTCTAAACCAGTTAAGTTTAAATCGATCTCGAAATATTAACGATACCGACAAATATAGTAGTTTTGCGGCAGATATTCACAAATTCGCCGATCAAATTTATTGCATATGCAAGAACAGTGTTATCAATTCCAATGGAGCTATTTCTCATTATCAGTTTTAAGAGAAAATAATATAGTTAACTTCTATAACGTATTGCCGCCTGACCTTATTGAGACAGAGTAACTTTTGTTATGCAAGCGATGTAAAACATTTTACCAAAGTAATCCAAAAGAATGCCCTTCAAGAGCGCACTGGAATAACATTGAACCTGGAATTATACCAGATGAACTACTAAGTTTGTCAGACGTAGAAAAATGCTTGATTTCCCGTGTAATTCCTTTTATAAAAATTATCAAATACAAAGGCAGATTTGGGCAATATGGTATTAAAGAACAGGCAATAATGTTTTCTAAAGATATATTTGAGATTATTGACAAACTTCCAGAAATACTACCAAGGCCATTAGATTGAAATGGTTTAGTACTTACAGTAGAATCATTGGAAGATATAAATATTGTACGGGAGTTTGACATATATAAAATTCGAATTGAAAATGCTCTTAAATTTTTAATTGCTAATAATAATCTTTATGAATGCTTGATATTGTTTGGATTTTTCTTAAACATCATCTCTGCACAATTTTACTAACAGTTTTCTGATAGACTATAAAAATACAGAGGAAATTTCCTGTGAGTAGAAGTATTTCATTACAAATATGAACACTGCATTCTATGTCAGCTTTAGTTCCACAGTGGCAAATTCTAACGAGTTTTATTAATGACCTATCAACTTATGTTTTTAGTGAATTGTTAAAAAGTATTTTAGTATAAATTAATAATAATTCACATGCAGAATCAATGCACAATTATTTATCATGAGATGAATGTGTTTTTGGTAGCCAAATTGATAGATTTTATGGTATGTATTCATGATAGCGAAAAGTAATTAATTTAAGATTGTATTCAAACTTGACTTCAGTCGATAATTTACTGGTAGACAGCACCTCCAGTTTAAGTTTTATATTGTGTTAATAGTCTTATCTGCTATTTTAAAAGTCCAGATATATTTTAATCATTTCAAGGCTATAGAATTTCTTAATTCAGTCTGGGAAAGCATTTTGAAGGGACTGCTTAGAGTACAGCATAAAATCATAGTTTGGAAAAATGTTACCATTAAAAATATTTCTTAGGAAAGTTTTATAATATTATTAGCTGCAATATTAATTTCAGTATTGAATATTAATGTTTGATGGAAATTAATACATCATAATTGGATCTCAATGTCATAATTATAAATTCGTTTCACTAAAAAGAAGTATAAAATAAAAACATATAAAAAGACTTTTTAAAATTATATTCTTTTATAAAAGTGCACTGAAAAATATAAAATAAATTTTTGGGTTCAAGAAAATATCTGGATCTTAAGGAAATTTTTCATTGTATATGATCATGAATCTCTTTTTAAAAAGAAGAGGTATGGCATATGTTGATTAAACAATAATTTGCAATCTATTTATATGGCAGTGAATAATAATCTCTCCTTTTTGGATTTTGGTGGAGTTCCGTAGATCTTTCCATGCTAAAGGCTAATGATGCCTTCAGAGTTGGTGTGAACGACATGAATGTGCAAGAATTGGTTATAGTTGAGTCATTTACGGATGAAATCATACGTTAAAACCACAATCTTTTTCGGAATCTCTGAATTTAATACGTAGTATTGAAAAGTACATTAAGTTGAAGTACGCTATTTTGAAACATTTATACAGTACTTATACGGGAAAATTGACGGGGATTTTAAAAAAGTACGTTAATTTGAAACATACGTAATAGTGAAGTACGTTGTAACGAGATTTCACTGTAAATAGAGTAGTACAGGGATCGGCAACCTATGACACGCGTGCCAGAAGGTGGCACGCGAAGAGATTTTAAGCGACACGGTAATAATTTTAAACAGAATTTCACTATTATTTCGATATTATTATTGTATTTTAATGATACCGCGTTATATTAATGATTCCTTATAATATAAGAACCGCTTTTCGTAAACGTTACGGACAAAACGATTTTAAGGATAGCACGCGCGGAAGGTTACGAATTGTGAATGTCGATAAAGAGTGGCACCCAACAGAAAAACGTTGTCGACCCCCGCAGTAGAGCAGTTTTTTACACTGAAACACAAACCCAAGGTTCCATCGAACCCGACTGTCAATTAGCATAAACATTGTCAAGGTTCGAGAGTGGATCAGTATTTTAAATAGTTTACGGACACAGCGTATTCAACGTGGAACTTTGAAATTTTTAATAAACGATTTGATTTTGTACTCGACTAATTTATATCTAACGAATATGTTATAAACTTATATTTTTCCACCCCTAGCCATTTGCTCTCATTTGTCTCATCTGTGAAAAGGGGCCTTAGCTCATGTCGACCAATATATTCCTCTTCTTTATTATCTTTTGTATGTTATTCTCCTCACATAAAGATTATTGCAAGTTACTTTATTTATCAACTAATCAATCTGACTTTTTGTGTCCATGACAACGGAGTTCCTGGCATGTTCACGCAGAGTAACTATAATATAAAGGTGATGTACCTTTCCGCATCATCCCTTAGATTTAATATAATCTATTAATCTATGACCTTTTGGCCGTTCTATCGTGCAGAATTGCGGGTCAAATATAACGGGTATGCGAAAATTATCGACATTTTGATTAAATGGAGGTGATAACGCTCCTGGAATCGAACCCATGACGCCAATGTAGACGGTAAGCAGCTAACAATTTAAAGGGCCAAGCAAAATCCTGAAAGTATTAGTCTAATGTATTTACCACAACGGCTATGGATCTAATAACACCCGTGGTACTCAACACGATGCCCCTGGTTGTTACGACGTCGGCGGCGCTCTGAGCGTTATGGACACACAGGCAGATCTGGGATTTTATTATAGAGAAAAAGCGGCCGAGCAAAAAGGTTTTGTAAAAGAAAACGCGCAAAGGAACTGCAAACGGTTAAAGCTTTCGACCGATACCGCTAGGTACCGCCATCGCGTTGCACGCGCCAGAGTGCGCAGCGGTAGACTTCTTGCCCCGGGGCGTCAAAGAGAGGGGAAAGAATTGTCCCGGTGGTGCGGGGGACTTGAGCAGAAAGGTTCGGCGAGGGGCCGAGTGCGGCGTTAAAGAGTTGAAGGGAAAAGAGATGGAGATGATGCGACGGCGCTCCAGAAAGCTGCTCATGCGCAAAAGAACCAACGAAAATAATAAAAGTATACATTTTGCAATATTTCGCCGTGCATATGTGAAGAACCCAGGAAAATGAATTACGAGTCCCCGAATACGAGTGACACCGGAAATGACGAGTGCGCGCTCACCTCCCGTCTCACGCCTCTGACTCCATCACCTCCCTCGGTCCATTCCCTATTTCCTTCCGTCCCTTGGGCTTCCCTTTACTCATTTACCCCTCCCTCCCTCCTCTCCCTTCATCCCTACTCCCTCCCTCCTCTCCCACCCTCCTCCCTCTTCATCTCATACACTCTCCCCCTCTTACTTTCCTCCCTCCCTTAAGCTCTCTTTTACCGTCTTCCTCCCTCCCTCTCTTCCGCCCTTCCCCTCCCCCTCTTACTTTCCTTCCTCCCTTACGCTCTCTTTTACCCTCTCTCCTACCTCTTCCTCCCTCCCTCCCTCTCCTCCACCCTTCCCTGAAGCGCTCATTTCCCTTTGACCAAGCAGCGCCCTTGGCTTCTTTCTTATTCAACGTGCAAGCATGTACGGAGGTAAATGAAATAAAACCGCCATATGAGAAAACATAGGACCAGAATTAAACTGAGTGGCTTTCCTAGACAAATGGCATACATAAAGAGGGAGATTTTTCAATTTTTTTGTTGTATTTATCTGCGGCATTTGTCATTAGTGGATGAAAAACGTTTTTGTGAAAGCTTTACTGAAATAGTCCACCTAAAAAGTTCAACCCTGGAAGAGTCTTCCTTTTGCATAAAGCAATTTGCTAGTCGTACGTGAAAGGAATTCGGAGGCCGACTTAAGGAATTGAATTGTTCTAACATCGCTCTCCACGAAACTAATGCTATTTCGGTCCAATCGATTTGGTAATCATTTTAGATGACGTCGAATAATGAATTGCTGAGCGAGGGGCGTGAATAATTTCCTCTTTTAATTTGAAAATGTATTTTGATGATAGGTCTTCCTGTTACGTCACTGCCCTTTGGCTCCTACCGACCGGCGATTGGATGAGGAAACTTTTATCGGCAATTATGAATCTTTAAAATTATAGCTTATATTCTCAAAATTACTTTGATTTTTCTTCGCCATTGCTCTGATTCTAATGCACACTGTACAGTTCAATCATATACTTCAATGCTCGGGGAATTAAAAATCCTATCATGAACTGTTTCCTTCGTCTGATTTTCTCGATGGATCCTCGTCAGTGCTATTAAAATGTCGATATTCATCACCTCTACAACTTTAATTCTGCTTATAATTTAACCTAAAAACAGTTATTTTGATAATTTTTACGTAATCTCCCATTAAATGGGTCGTGAGATAAAATGTTTGAAAATTCTTTGGTAGAGAAGTCAGAACTTGTACGACTTCAGACGAATGATCGAGAAAAACGCGAAAATATATATATAATAAAGCTATTCTGCAATGTCTTTTCATCGTGTGAGAAACTGTTACGGATAATTCGCTTCTGTCTGCTTACTATCAGAATAGTGAACAAGAAATCGCGGAGGAAAAAGAGGAACTGGTACCTAAAGATCGATGAAGTGTATTAGATGAAAACGGAGTGGATGCACTTGAGAGGAGAGATTGAAAAGAGGGGTCTCTGTTTGATTTAAATTCCCAAAGAAGAGGTAAAATATATTTTTTTTAATATGCGAGTTTTTAATGCTATCTGTCAAGTATATAGTTGTGGGTTCGATTACCCAAGTTGACGGTACCAAACACACATCTCGGAATGGCGGTAGAAATGCACAGTGGTCCGTCAGCACATTCCTAACCCTTGAAAGACATTGTGTTTCGCAGAAAAGGATTATCAATCGGTCTTGCGGATTTAATTACCGAATTACAAAATAATGCTTTTAAATTTTGTCATTGAGACAAACAAGTAATTTTACCACGAACTGAAGCTTCCGTAACAATATAAAATTATAGCATTTTTTTCTAAAACCTTGCAAAGTAAAATATAAATTCTAATTAAATTTCAGTTAAAGTAATAATGAAGAATCTCGATTTCGTTAACTCTTGTATAAAAAGGTGGTTTGTATAAATATAGTACCATTTTCTTGGTTTGGATGGAAAAAGTTGTTCCTTGGACTGGACCAATGTCCATCGAAGGGAGAGGAGGGAATTTCGTTCGGACGCCACACCAGGAGGGGAGAGCAAATTCAAGTTCAGTCCCGCAGTTGCGCGACAAAAGCGCTCTGCTACGCACACGTACCCACTTGGCCTGCGAAGATATTCACGAAATAACGAGGAGAATTCTCCCTACTAGGAAGAGCGAAAAGGAGAGATGGGGATCAGACAAAAAAAATGAATCGGAGCCTTCTTTAAGAGTATTGACCGCATTTTCGATGTCTCTGTTTCGTTTGGATATGCGTCCCCTAGACCTACTGACCTAGGGTCGAGGGCAAAGGGAGACAAACTTAGGGATTTCCTCGAAGAAATCAGGGTCAAGGTCAACGAAGGTGCGTGCACACACTGAAGGGAAATTTACTTTCTCTCTCTGGCTAATGGGGAGCCATAACGATAATTTAATAAGCACCTGCGGGATTGATGAATTTTGTGAAATACGTATTGCGCGTTACTAATGTAATGTGAATGAGAGAACTAGAACATCCTCACACATACCGAGTAACAACATTCAATATACGAAGTATATTGAGAAAGTATTGTAATCGCGAAAAAATTCGACTTCGAGGTTTGAACGGAAATATACGTTTTAGGTGTGGCAGAGTCCGAAAAAGTGGTTTTCGCAATGCTTTCTGTCTGTTACTGGGTCTAGAGCCTAAACGGTAGAGCGAAAATGAATGAAATCTCGTACTTGGTATTTTATCATATAGAGTAGAAGCTATGAAGAAATGGTTGACATTGCTCAATAATTAAGAGAAATTTATTCTACGCATTTTTAAAAACAATTTGATTTTCTCAAAAACTGCTATTAACGATTTTGATCGAATCTCGTACAGTTACTTGAGTTTACGTCTTCAATAATACTACATAGTTCATATTTCTCAAAAAATGAATATAAGGCTAGTTTATGCAAGGTAACTTTAACAATCATTTGATTTTCTCAAAAACGGCTAGAACGATTTTGATAACATTTGGCACCCTTACTTGAGTATATGTCTGCAATAATATTACATATTTCATATTTCTCAAAAAACGAATATAAGGCTAGTTTATTCTTAGGCAACTTTAACATCAATTGGATTTTTTTTAAACCGGCTGATACGATTTTTATTTTCTGAAGATAACTAACCGACGCATTAGTATATGAGAAAGTTTGTACAATGTATGTTGTACCGCTTTTTTATATAGTGGCATGTATAAATTTATATACATATATATATATATATATATCCTGGCATTCTACAGGCAAGGCGCTTGAGAATTAACCAATTAATTATATACCTATCTTTGGATTCCTAATTTTCGTCAGACTACTTTAGAACTAAAATTTCCTGAAAAATCTTTGAAATTTTATCTCCTTTCAGACTCAATTGTCATAAATAGTTGTAATAATTAAAGATGTAGATAATGTAATTTTCTACAAGTTTTGTTTGAAACATATTTTCTGAAATCCGATATTTTATGAGATGTTTTGAATTTTCTTGTAAATTTCTTAAATAGTACTTCGCTAAGTGATACCGTTGTTTCTGCTGCTATGACAAAATTTTCTAATTGTTGATAGCGTTGCGTACGCTGCCAAGGGTCATTTTAATTGCCCATCGGCACTTTTTTCCATAGAAAAATCTAGCCATTTTCTTTATTTGTTTAAATAAATATTATTTTAAATGTTATAAAATCATTCACAAGTGTAATCGTTGACAATTATTTCTGAGGACGCTGATGTTTAGAGCAATCATATTCATTGCTCCGTATGGAGAAAGTCGTGTGTTGACCAAATCTGATTTTTCTATTAAAATGTTCGAATAAATTACATGGCAATCACTTAACACAGCGTTTAAATGCAAAATATTGCGACACGCCGATACAATTTTGATTAAGATGTTTTTTGAAAGATTAAATAAAAATTTATATTTCCTTGTTTACATAGTATATTTTAATAATTGGTTTTTGTTTTTTAAACTTATTTTATTTTTCCATTTTTAGCGTGGTTTTTTTAATTCTATAAAAAGGATTTATTATTTCGCTTTCTTTGGTCGCATTACACGTCCTAACAGTCTTCCAAACATAGTAAGCCCACTTTTTCACTTGCTCTATTTCGTCCGTTCTCTGTAAGAGAAAAATCGCTTCAATAGCAGGCCACGTACTTTTCCGAACGTCGGAACATCACGCGGCGGTGCATCCGTCTTTTTTTTTGCGACACAAGCACGTCAACAGCGACTCCACGCCGATCCAGTCACGTTCGACGGAAGTAGACGGGTGAAAAAGACGGGAAGAGAGAGAGAGTGGAGAGGGGAAGTAGGGGGAGGCGAGAAGTAAAGGAGGGAGGGGAAGTATGGGGAAGTAGGGGGAGGGGAAGTAAGGGGAAGAAGTCAGGGCGTAGAAGAAGGGGGGGGGGATTTAGAGGGGTTAGAGATAACAGTGACGCGACGGCGAATATACCCAATAGAGAGGAGAGATGGCGCCATCAGGCATCGGCGGCGCTCTCTCATCACTCTCGTCTTCCGCCCCGCGCCTCTCATCCGCTATCTAAAAGTGACAGAAACCCTCGCCGTCCGATGACATTTTCGAAGGTGATAAGTGACCGAAGTTCATCCCCTTGCCGTCCATCTCCCGGGCACGCATGCGCAAGGGCGAAACAGAAGCGAAACGCTAAGAGAAAGGGCCGTGAGTGCATCTCTCTTTATCAGATTCCCCTTCAATTTCCCAAACTCTTCCCGTTCTCTCATATCCTCTCTCTCTCTCTCCCTTCCTTTATTCTCTCCTTTCCCACTTCCCATTTTATCGTCGCAAGAATAATCACGTGCGCATAAACGTGCCAGTTATCCACGAGAACATTTTTTTAATGTATGAGAGACGGAGGCATATGAGGCGACAGTTGAGGCGGAGAAGATCATATGGCATCCAGCGCCTCTGCGCGCGAAGAGGGATTCCGATCGAAATATCCATTCTACTCCCATCACTTGTCTTATTAAGGAAACTGAAAATAATAAACAAGTTTGTCTGGCTCGTGTCGGATGCAAAATGGGAGATACAGAGACGCAGACGGCGTGAGCGAACTTACACGTCGAATGCGTTGGAATATTTTCGTCGAAAAGAATTTTTTTTCCTGCAATTTTCGGTAATTCTCCCGCTGCCCCAAAGCGCCGTCCGTCATTTCGTTTCTGATAATTCTTTTCCTTTCGCGGAAACTTCATTTTTTTATTCCCGGTAAAGTGGCCCCCTGATTGGTTTATGTTAGGGGTCATCAAACTTTCTACTGAAGGGGCCACATGAGGCTTCATGTACTACTGTGCGGGCCACATACGATCTCTCAAATGATTAAGAGACGTGAAATTTTTAAAGAGCAAGTTTTGAAATTTTTTTAACATTCTCTAATAGTTCACACGCATATATTAAAAGTATTTTGCATCTAAGTACACGGAAAATATCGTTTAGATATAAAAAATTATATCTAATGAAAACTCCTGCAGGTAAATACACAAAACTTAAAGAAATTGATGAGAGAGACGGGGATTAAATCATTGCGCGGGTCATAGTTTGGAGATCCGTGGTTTATGTGAACCGTTTATATTATTTTCAAAGTCACTTTGCCCGGAAGTCTTTAATAACGAATTATATTACAGTCTTTTCAGTAGAAGTCGAACGGACGGACATACAAAAACTAATAAGCGCCTAAGGGAAACTAAATTTTTAGTGCTCTATAAATATTTCTAGTTTTACATGATTGTTTTTATTACTTTTATCATCATTTACCTAACTTACGGGCTTACTTATTTTTATTCATTTATTTCAATTATCTATTTACTTTAACTTATTTATTTTAACTTTAACTAACAGAATTTGATGGTGCAAAATCACCTTCGCTGTCGATGCACCAGTAAAACTAAATTACTACTACTACACTAATAAGCGCTCATGCTGGAAGCGAAACGCGCCTGAAGACAGTGCGACGACAACTTCCTATGCATAAATACCAATAAATAAGAAGCTATTATATTCGGTCATCCAAAAACATTTGTCTATTAACTTCAGCTAAATTCCATATGTATCTATGAATCCCAATTTTAACTATCTTAAAACTTTCGCTATTCATTTTGATGAAATTCTATTCTGGGCTGATGAAATATATGTGTGTGTGTGTGTGTGTGTGTGTGAGAGAGAGAGAGAGAGAGTACTGAAAAACGTAGATTCACTTCGGCGGCTTAACATTTCTCTTCATTTTTCTCCAAAAACTCAGTCCGTAACTTCCTTAATTATTCCTCGACTTGATTATGAGTATAGTGTATATCAAGACCTGTTAAAGGGCCTTGTAATTAAGCTACAACTAGCAAACAACGCCAGCATTAGATTTATTTTCAACCTTTAAAAGTCTGATCATATTTCTGATGCGTTTCGTAAATATTCCTGTCTAAAACTCACGTCACGGACACTTCCTTTCATTACTTTACCAAAACCTTAAAACAAACACACCGCGATATCTTTCGCCATAGTATATCACCATTAACACTATTCGCAATGGAAAAAATATAAGCTGCCATAACCTCTTGATTCCGCACAATAGAATAGAAATTTTCAATAAATTATTCATCCCAACATCTTACAGATTATGAAAAACATTACCAACCGAAATAAAAGCCTTTTCAATTCGCTACATCTTCAAACACTAATGATATAAATATATTTTAGTTTAGTCAATATAATAATCATCATCCGACAAGACATTCTTATGATCTCTTTCAGGTGGGATTTTCCTATGGAGTATTTTAATCTGTTCCTGCTCATTTTCCCCACAAATATGTCTCATCCTTCCTCATCTGTTTCCTATTTTAGTATATTACACATATTAAGGTTATATTAGTATTTATACATAACGCATGGTTAAATAGAAGTGGCTTATTAGTCTCAATCTAGCTATAATACAGACGTTTTATCTTACTTATCGAACTCAGTCCCGAACAAGTACGAGTACTGCAAAGCAAGAAGCATACCAATAATAAGGCGCGTTTCTTTCACGAGATGCGGAAAGCAAAACTGTATATTTTTGTTGCTAGTATGGTGATATTAAAACCGTCCTCGAGGAAAAGAGGAAGTGGAACATGTAATACACGCTAAGTATTTAGTATAAATTAGGCACGTTTATCTCAGGTTATTCGGGAATAGAAACCGATAATACAGTCCTTGTAGGTGTGATCATGATTCGAGCACGGAACTACCTTACGTATTTTATAAATGCCAAATTTCATTATTTTTTTTTCCAACCTGACTATGGGAGGGTTATACCATTTTTGTCTGGTGAAAAAAATGAGGAAATAGTTAAAACAACCAAAGAGAATATATATATATATATATATATACTTAAATACTGTACGTCGTGTGGTGCGCCAATAAAGTTGAACTGGATGTGCGCGTTGTCTCCGAGGGAAAACGAAACGATTAGGATCAACGTCAGAAAGATCTTCATATGAAGCGTTTCGAAGAAGATCGCGCAGGGAACTGCCTCGCTTCAAAAGAGGAATTTAATTTATTTTCTAATAGCACAGAAAAATTAGGACATCAATCATTTTATTTTTGAATGCGTTCGTTATAAAGGTCATATTACTGTTATGATCCTGCCCTACTGCACACGATGCCGAGCAACACAAAAAACTCCATCATCGGTCAGTAAAGGCTGAAGGTTGCCTCATCAGATAATCCCTTCGATATGCCACGCTTTTTCGTCATCGCACTTCGATAACATTTTTAATAACGCGGTTTTTGGGACAGCGTCGAGTTAGCATCAAATTGAGTCGCGTAGCTCATTACCACAGAAGACGGTCTTAAACATGTCGGATGCTCACGTGGTCGACCTCGGAGGGCGCGCATCTTCCGAGGAAAGGAAAGGGACGACTACGGGGAGGCTACGGTCTAAGCAATTTGGGAAGGAGACGAGGACAATGCAGCGCCCATCAGAGAGGAGAACCCCCCTTCTCTTCCTCTCTCCCTCCCTGATCCGAATAATCCTCTAATGCGAGGGAGGCGAGCGGTCCCAAAAACCCTCTCGTAGTCCAACAATAGAAGAACCCCAGCTCATTCTACAAATCAGCAGGCACGAGGGATGGAGAGAGAGAGAGAACGAGAAAAGTCGAGGAGAGAGAGAGAACGAGAAAAGGAGAGGAGAGAGAGAGAGAGAAAGAGAGAGAGGGGGGGAGGTGGGAGGGAGAAGAGAGGTAGAGTGGTCGTCAGGGAAATAAAAGACGAAATGTGAAGAGGAGACTAGCGGTGAAAGAGGGAGGAGGAGGAGGGGAGAAATTGGATATGGGACAGAGAGAAGTGGGCGAAAGAGGAAAATAGAGGAAGATCATAAAAAAGGAATAAAGGTAAAGAGAAGAATGCGGGTAGGGAAAGAATGAATCGCAAAAAAATGATGCGGAAAATCCATCATATATACATATACCGTCATACACACACACACACATATATATATATGAGAGTTAAAGGAGAGTCGAGGTGAATAAAGAACATGAGTGAAATGGGAAATAATTTTGATTTCAGAGATTTGAGAGAGAGATAGGATATGTAGAAGCGCGAAGATTGACGAGGAAGAGACGAAGGAAGAAATGACGTAGATGCACGAGAAGTACGTGAAAGGAAATAAGGGATTAGTCGGAGAAAGTATATAAGAAGAACAAGAGGGAGAAATTAAATGAAATTTAAAGGAGATGTTCTGCGAGCGGAATTGAGAGAGAGAGCGAGAGAAGATGCAAAGGGTGGAGCGATTCCGAAAATGGGAAAGATAAAAGCGGAGCGGAAAGGAAGAGGAAGGAGGAAGAATGTTTTAAGGGAAGTCCCAAAATGAGCGGAAAAGAACACGAGTAATCAAGAATAAAAGCATGAAAAAATAGGAGGAAAATGAAATGGTTTTCAGGTATCGTGGGTTTCGGCGCAAGAATTATACCGTGAGATAGAGGGAAACCGAAAATAAAGCGATGCGCCAATGATAAAGTGTATTCCTCGAAAGAATTGCCTTGAAGAGATGTATTATAATCGATCGAATAGATGATATTTATTATATTAATAATAAACTGTTGAATTGTTTTTTTTTTAGAAGTGCAATTCTACTCGAAAGAAAACGCTTTAAACGAAGAAATTTTAAAATTCACAGAAATCTTCGCTCTACTTACAGTTTCACGCCTTGTTCTCGAACAAATAATATTTTTAGTTAAGCTTAAACGTATATTAAGACTAATTTGCTCCTTGATTATCCACTTTGTAATGTCGCATTCCATTAGAAGACGAACATTCGTCGCAACGTGCATATTAAATATATTTGCGCGACCCATTTGTTTATTCTGACCGTTAATCGCTATTGTGCATTCGTTCACAATGGGAAAGTCCATTAACGCCTAGTATTGAGACTTTTATTGTTATTCACGAGAAGAATGGCGTTGATTGCTTCGTAGCGATGCAGCGGGCAGTTTCCATCATTGGCCCCCCAAAAACAAAAACACTCCAGTCTCTATTTCAACTCATTCCTTTTGTACATGAAAGCACTTCCTTTATAAAGAAAAATGTGATTTTAATTCCGTTATTTAAAGATGGTAAACAATGTTAATTATTGCCCGAGTTTTTTTTTATAGCTCCTGTTCCATTCCTAGTGCTTTCACTCCGCAAAATCAGGAAGAAGAACCAATAAAATACGCGTTCCATTTTATGAGTTAAAAATATGTACTGGGCCATTCTTTCGCATGCAATTCATGCGTATTTTGTTGTTTAATGCAGAGTTAGTAAGTTTAGCCTTAAAAAAAATTACTTCGGGAACTGAAAGCATGGTGGAAAAAGCCTCTTCTAGATCGTATGCGCAATTTATCTGCAAATGGTTGCGCTCGATGGGGATTTGTCATTTAATGGTTTTTAATAAGGATTAAAATAGATTATCCGGAATTGTCTTTTCGAAAAGTATTTGAAGTTTACATATAATTTCATTTTTGTAGTAGAACCAGCATTTTCTAATAAACCGATGCAATATTTAAGATTTTTTTCTAATTTCCCTTTAACCATGAATTCTACCTATAATTGGACTAAATGTTTTTGTTATACATGGCTTTCCTGATGTTTATACATTGAATTCTACATTAAACACGGTTTCGTGATAAGTCACTTTCCATTAAATCAGTGGCGAAGCTGATATTTAATTTCTTGTATCTTTGAGATAATTAAATTCAGTTAACATTTCGTTTAATACAATCAAATACTGCGTAAACAGCTCACTCGATCCGTTTTCCAATTCGTGGAATTTCATGAAATTTCTGGTCATTTAAAAAGTTTACATAAAATTTATTTTTGTTTTCTTTTTATGACAGTGGAAAAATATGCACAGGCCAAATCTGCACCGTAAAGTCTAATATAAGACTTCTTTTCGTTCAAGATGATTCGGCTTACTATGATTTTATTGTAATCAATTTTGTATTTATAATATGGATTAACCGTGAATTACAATAATTCCTAAAGATTTTTTCTCAAAAATGTAATTCAAAACATTATAAGTTGCTTTTCTGATTTTAATAATTATAGGTCGTTTGTAAAACTAAATTATACTCTTTAAAAACTCAAAACAAAAGTACTTCTCGGTAACGAATTACAGCTAATAGTGACAGATAATGTGGTTAAACATGAAATCCTTTCGTAATCTGCAATTTGATTGTGTGTATAAATTCATCAAATTTTATTTCAATAATTCTACCATGAAGTTATTTTATGATAAATGACATGTTAAATTTGCTGTCCCATTAAATAATTTATGCTCATATTCCTTTATATTTGCGAATTAATCGTGACTCATTCGAATTTAATGTTGAAGTACAGAGTAAACTATATAATGCAAAACAAATATTTTGAAAAGGTCTTGAAGACTTCACTATTCTGAAAATTTTAATAGCAAAAGACAAACAATGATATTACTTGTAATAAGTGGCCAAACGAAAGCTGTAATACAAGCGAAGTAAGTAAGGCTATCTTAGTTTGGAATGGATGATATTTAATCACGTTAAAAACGATTTTTTTCAAAGAAACAAAATAACTTTCCTAATGTATTTGGCAATAAGATAATCAGTCCCATGGATTCACAACATTATCAAAGATTTCCAGAAAGGGTCGAAGAGAAATTTGAGGGAGATAAGAAGATGCCGGGAAACGGGAAGGAGGCGCGTGAAGGAGGGGGCGGGGTATTAGAGGCGGTATAGAGTAGGAGGAGAGCGAATCGATAAGGGGAAGTGAAGGGGAACAAAAGAAGAGGAAGGGACGGACCATCATTCTGGCATAAATCTCCTTTTTCGCCGTTTATTGGAGTATAAAGGAGGAGTCATCGATCCTACAACGAGAGACATCTTTCTTCGAGGAAGGGACTCCTCTCCGTTCGATCAAGTCGGAAGGATTACTGCGAGGAAAAGTTAAAACGGAAAGAGCTAAGGGGAGGCGGAGGGATGATCCGGAGGCTGAGGGGTGATACGGGGGCGGAGGGGTGATACGGAGGCGGAAGGAGTTATGAAGGGAGGAGACGGGCACGTCCACCCCGGCGCGCCGGGAACTGACTTGACACCTCGTCACCTTTAATTATAATTTTCTCGATTCGAACGATATTAAAGTTATCGAAAACGCTTTTTCTTATGATCACGTGATAGCGATTCGAGAAAAAGTCTGCAGTCCAATGCTCCGGATTTGGAAATGACAACTTTTTTAAACGGATCCAGTCCAACCCGGTTGGGGGAATAAACGTTGGGCTGAAAATGAAATTATAACAAATGTAGTGGAATCGTCGGTGCAAAGAATAGTGTCGAATCGAAGAGGAATACCGGAAATTAGAGTGGAATATCGGTCGACCGACTCCTTCCGGATCCACGTTCTAAATCCCGAGTGTACGATAGAATGAGGCCGCGGGACGATTCGCGAGTGATCCATACGAACAAGGAGGGAAGTGGGGGGAGGAGATGGAGGGGGAAGGAGGAGGGAAGGAGGGGGGAGAGGAAATGAGGAGGGGGGAAGGAGGGGGAGAGAAAGAGAGGGAAGAGGGAGGAGGAAGGGTAGGAGAGAACTGGAAGGTTGTAAACGCAGACAGTTGAGAGCGGGGATGGAAAGCGAATGGCCGGATGATCGTTATTAATACTGTCTTTAAGGTTTAAAAGTTGATTTTCGGATTTTCAACACACATACACACCCACAATTGCACTCATTTAGAGTGTGAAAAAGAGTGGAAGGGAGAGGAATGGATAAGAAAGCATTGAGCAGCGCCATTTCGGTAGAAAAGTTTTCGATGACGCCATTAGGATCCTTCTTTTGGACGTCAAAGATATTTTCTCGATACTCCTCTTTTACACTCTCTCATATATTTTCGCTTCGGATTTCGAGAAAGGAGTGCCGCCGTTTCCACTGATATGTAGGTTCTGTCCTCGCATTAAACTTCCGGAGAGAGAGAGAGAGAGAAAGTATAACTTTCTCCGCTGTTTAAAGAGCCGTCGACGATTATCGTTTAAAACTTCGTGGAGAGCGGAAACACTGCGATAAAATATTATAATCACCGACTGAAACTAAACGATTTACAAGTTTACATTTATCACGATAAGCTAATTTTTAAGCTGCACACAATTCTATTGTATTGACTACCAATAAGATATGCCTGCCATTTTTTAAATGCTAATTTCCGAGTGTCACATTTTGACAGAAGAGTCCACGTTGAAATTTTTTGTATTGTTAAGTGACGTCGTTTTTTTATGTTTGGCGTACTACGCGACGGAATAGCTTTAAGTTTAGTAACAATTAAGGATAAAAGTTGAATGAAAATGATCAATCTATTTGAAATACATTTAAATATTTAGTATGTACTAAGCAAAAATTAACACTAGTTGCAGCAAATAATTCTTGCGAATATTCGTATCAAAATTGACGCCAAAATATAACAATACCTCGGGTATAATACGTATATGGACGTATGTTTTTGACTGATGAAAACCTCAAACCGAAACTTATAGATTTATGATACAAAAACTTTTTGTCTTCGTTTCGGAGAAAAGTTAATGAACGATTTTATTTTTTAACTAGGGGCTCCGCCCCTGGCGCCTCCGGCACTCAACCCCGTGCCACGGTCCGCGTGGATACTTCTCTTAATTAAATAATTGCTTCTCTCATTGTTTCTGTCAACAAAGGAAGCATGAGCAATATACATCAGTCGAGAGAGCACAATTCACTTTCTATATTCAGACTCTCCCATGGATTTGTTTACATTACAACCCTTTTAGAGCGTTGTAACAATATCAGGTACTACTGGGTTTTCCCGGATCTCATTAATAGAAACTGATTGGCCGGTCTCGACATTTACAAACCCGATCACCGGACAACGGGGAGGGATACTTTGGTTCCGGGCGAGGCGAAGGGCGCGGTAGCGCCCGGAGACGACTACTCATTAAAACAAGCGACCCGAAGTCTCGTCAGTACATTCTTTCAATGTTGTATCCTCTCAATTTGCGGCGCAACAGTCAAGAGGGTATAACATTGAAAGGATATATTGACGAGTCTTCGGCTCGCTTTGTTTTAATAAGTAGTCGTATCCGGGCGCTACCGCACCCTTCGCCTCGCCCGGAACCAAAGTATCCCTCCCCGTTGTCCGGTGATCGGGTTTGTAAATGTCGAGACAGGCCAATCAGTCATGGGTTAGGAAAGCTACCGCATCTTCTTCATTATTTGGAAAATTATAACAATGCATTATAACAATATCAACAAAGTCATTATCTTTTATATAATGTTGGGAGTTGTTCAGAATGAAGAAATTATTAAAATTTAATGAAATATGTCAAAACATTATTTTTCAAAAGGGATCCGGGATAACCCAGTAGTACCCAACATCAGCACTCATGCAATGTGTGCGGATATTAATAATATTTTAATGCAGAACTAATTATTTACCAGTTTAAATGATATAATGAAGGATATAATTAGGAGTTTTATTATGAGAAAGTGCAATGTTTTAGATTACAATTATAGTTACCGTAATTTCCACGCGTGTGACAGCGTTAAATGCTTTCAAAGCGGACATGATGGCAACAATTCTCCAATGTTAATCTTATGGGAATTTCTCGAATAAAAAAAATTGGATGCTCTTGAACTTAAAAACTTCCCCTTTTCGCAATTTTTCCTCCGTTTGTAAGTCATGAATAATCAGTCTGAATTTTTCCAGCATTCTAGCTCATACGGAAGTAAGAAATAGTTTGCGTAACGCACACTACTGCGGTTATAATATAGAGAGATATATTACTCCGAACTTTATATTTTTTTCAAAAATATATAAACAGTACTTTTTCAGAAAAAGAGACTACTTTATATTGATTGTATATATAAAGAAACTTACGTGTCCAGCAGATGACTTTCTCCATACATAGTAATGAATATTTATTTATTTATTGTATTTACAGTTCTCCCATCAATTAAATTAGGAAAAACATTTTCTTAAATTAACGAAAAAATAAATAATAATGGTCAACAATATGATTGCTCTTAACATCAGCGTCCTTCTAGAATAATTATCGTAATTAATTTTTAAACAACAATTTTACATTGAAATAACAATGGGCAAACTAACTTTTTAGCTATTTTTATTGAAACAAAATATTGATGCGCAATTAATATTACCCTTAACAGCCTACGCATCGCTATCAAGAATTTTATCATGACAATGGAAAGTTTGCGGCGTAGTTATATAAATTCAGAAGAAAAATCTATACGTACCTCTGAAATTATCCATTTTATGATAGCACGCTTCAAGCAAAACATGTAGATAATGATATATTCTACATCTATGATGATTACAAATATTTACCTGAATTAAATCCTAAAGGATATTTTTGATAAAAATTAACATAATTCCGGTGGACCATTTTCATCGAAAATATTTTCAGATATTGAAATGCTAATACAAATTTTAAGTATAAATTTTTGTATTTATCTGATTAATTGGTTTCGAGATAGAGCGCCCTCAATATTTCTACGCACACATCTCGAAAACGTGCTCAGTGCACCTCAAAACGCGTATTTCCGTTGGAATCCCGAATTCCATTTTTTGTTCATGAATACAATGCACTCTCCTATATTATGAATGGAGAAAGTAAAAATAATTTCCTGTTTTGGAATGGGTGGTGAGAACAAATCATTCCCATTCGGGAAAGATTTAAAAGAAAATATGAAATTTTGCTATATTTTACTTCATATACGAGGGCTGCTCAAAAATATCCGGGACTGAATTTTTTATAGGAAAACTGTGAAGCGCTTACAAGTTAGTCGAAGTTATATCCATCAAAGTACGATCCTGCAGATTGCATTCAGCGATTCCAGCGATCCCTCCACTTTTCAATGCATGTTTGGTAGGCCTTTTTTTGGAATTACCTGCAGGTGCCGTTCCGTATTTTGTTTTATCTCCGCGACGTCTTGAAATCCTTTCCCTTCTGGGTGCTTTTCAGCCTGAGTAGGAGAAAGAAGTCCCGGGGTGCCAAATCTGGCGAATAACGTGAGTCGGGAACCACGAGGATTCTGTGCTTGACCATGAATTCCCTGAGACGTAGGGTCGCGTGGCATGGCGCATTGTCGTGGTGCAGCAGCCAAGTGCCTGACGACCGTTTTTGAGGCCGTTTCCGACGAATTGCATCTCGAAGGTGTTGAAGAACGGTTATGTAGGCAGTCTTGATTCATGGTCTGGCCTTGGGGAAGAAATTCGTGATGCAGTCTCATTGGTTCAAGCCGTTGATGTTCTGCCTGTGTGTGGATCATAGTCAATGGAAATCCGGACATTTTTAAAATGGGAGTACCACTCAAATGTCTTGGACCGACTTAACGCTGTTTCTCCGAATGCTTTCTGTAACATTTTGTACGTTTCTGTGACCGTCTTACCAAGTTTCCAACAGAACTTGATGCGAACACGTTGCGCCTTCAAAACATTCATTTCACGATACGACGGAGGGAAAAAACACGTTTGCACTCTAGATAAACTTATTCACGACTGAGTCTAGATACTACACCCTCCTCTGCTGTGTGGTATCAGGAGATGTTGCCAGATATGCTGTAGGTATATGGTTGCCACTTTGATATTACTCTTAGTTTCTCCGCAAAAAATTCAGTCCCGGATATTTTTGAACAGCCCTCGTATGTATAGGATTACAATGAAAAAAATTTAAAAACTTTCTTGAGATTCGAACCCCGGAATTTCGCATTCGACATCCTACACGCCAACCATTACACCAAAGTGACCGGGAATACAAATTTCACAAATTCAACTTCCGGTCCAGTTGGTGTAATGGTCAAACACCTTGGTTGTCGAATGCTATGCACCGGGATTTGAAATCAAAGCATATTTAACATAATTTTCTCGTTTTAACGTTGTGTATTTATCTTTAATATTATCTTAAACTTAGAGCGCTACCCATATTTTTTTAAAAACATTTATTACCACCCAGAGGTACTGAGGTACTCCACAAAATCATCATCATCATATGTAGTCTGTCCATAGACAGGTTCGTAATTATTCATGATTTAACCTGCTTCTCCACATACTCCGCAGTCTTCTTCATGCAATATGTTATTTTATAAAAGAAAACAAAATATGTATTTGAAATTTGCACAGGCAGGCTGAGGGAAGGCCAAAACGATGTCACCACATGTCATAAAAACAAGGAACTATGATGTTGCACTGGGGTACCTTAGTAGAGGGAGTTTCATTTTCAAATATATATATTTAAATACATATTTGTTACACATTAATGTTATGTCAATGGATACAAGCGGCGCTCACTCAGAGTAATTGGGTAGGTTTTGGTGTGCTGCACCCCCTGCCACCCACCAGTCTGGTGATTTGCAGGGTATCATGTAGATGTAGATGTATAGCAAAACAGATCACTTTAACGATGTATTTCGTTATTTATTTTGTTACCAACCAATTGGGGGGACCTTGTGACTTCAAACGACTCAAGCGCTAGAAGGCTTCTCAGTCTAAATCACAAAGCAAGGGAAGAGTGAAACCCGGTGCCGGCATTAGCCTACTCTTAACGAGAAACACCAAGGGGACCAACGGCTTTACGTCCCTTCCGAAGGACGGGGCGCTGATTTGCGTGTTCTCCACATAACCACGCAAATGGGGAGCCGGGCAACCCGGTCGCACCGAGTTTGCTAAGCGTAGCAGGCCAGCGCCCGCACCACTACGCCACGACTCCCCGGAGAATTGATTTTGTTATTCTGCCATAAAAGAAACTCTTATAATTCTCTAGTGAAGAATGGGAAAAAGTTTGTGCACATTCTAAATATATGTAGTACATATAAGTCTACCATTTAGGATTAGCACCCGACTTCTGTACTTATTGTAGCTAACAAGAAAAGACGATACATTTCTTTGTTCCTATGAGTATTCCGAATGACGTGCAGTTCTTCAAATCTGCCATCTACATGTGCAACGCGCAAACTTTCCTTTCGATAAATTAGGATTTCAATAAGAAGAAATGATAAATAATAAGTTCTAGGTGAATACAATTTTAAGTAAGCGATAAAATGTGACTGCAAAAAACACTACGTATTCACTTCAAAGTCTATCGATCGCAGCGTGTATATGTTTCCCGTCATAAGTCCTCCTATATTCTTTCCCATTCCTCCCGCCTTTAAAATTTAAAAGCGTTCCCCGGCGAAGCAGGCAAAACGTGCTCCCACCCCCTCCATTGCCTCCTCCCTCTCTCCCACTATGCCCCGCAACCATCTCATTCCATATTGATGCACGCTCTTCTTGCCCTTCAAAGCTCTTTCGAATCTTATTGCGAGCGGATTATCATTTTATCCTTCCCTCGACGTCCAACTACGAAAATCCAAAGAAGTTTATTTTCGCCTAGATCTTCGACTTCACTTAAACAATTTTCCCTTCCTTCCATTTCTCATCCCCTCTCTCTCTCTCTCTCTTTCCTCCTGCGATTATCTTAAAAGCTGCTTTTAAGAAATGATGTGAACGGAGGAAAGATTTTCAAAGCCTTACTAGAGTTTCCAAAAATTTGAAAATGTAATTTAGGAAATTAATTCATTTAACTAATTCCCTTTAATCATACTGCGGTAATGTATAACAATATTTTACGCTACTAAAATTGGTCAAAATTATATTTGACTCATTTGAAAATAATATGTAAAACCAATTTTCATTTTAACAATGAATTACATTCATAATTTCAATGCAGGAGCCGAAATAATTTATTTGTAGATTAGAACGGAGAATGATTATAATACTGTCATTTATTAGAAAGTTTACTCGAATAACGAGTTTGCAAAACGATTGACTTGAAAAGGTTCGATGCATATAAAATTTTTATGGGAATATATTGAAAAGTGTAAATAAAATAAGCATAAAAATTTATATAATTAACAATTACAGGAGTAACCTTAATTATTAATGGAAACTATGTTGGTAACATTCAAATTTCTAGAATCCTGAGTCCAAGCCATTTCAAAAGTCACGTATTCTCAATGAAAACAACATTGTCAAATAAATTCGATCAATTAAGTTGGATTAAAATGATAAATAGTTGCTAATATCAGTATTCTACCGAAAAGGACATATCACATAGTAAACGCAATTTCGATTAAGCAAACATTGAATAAACTAAAGCCAATTTTTTAAACAAACTTCTCGGCAGTTCTTTCGTTCCAATTCTATTAACGTGCTAAAGTCACTTCCAAAAAAGCTTTCAAGCATATGATTCCGAGTGCACGGAAATTGCAACGCTATTTTTCTCAGATACAGCAACGAATAATATTCTGTATATTACGCCCATTACTTACGCAGCATTAATTTCAACGGTGCCAACATTTTTAGTCGCAGAAACATGCTTCACGCCGCTCGAATTTCTCACTATTAAGGAATCTAAAAGAACAAGAGACGAGCGATTTGCGAAAGCACACTCAAGACAGACGCCGCGAAATCGACCGAGGGGAGAAAAAATGCTCTGCCGCTTAACGTGAAGAGGATCTCCCTCGAATAGTGCTACACCCCATCCCCCTCCCCCCCACCCATCTACCACATAACATAATCCCCCTTTCCCCTTGCTCCACTCTCTCCCCCTCTCTTATACACCCCCCCTTCCCCATAACATAATCCCCCTTCCCCCTTGCTCCACTCTCTCCCCCTTATACATCCCCCACCCCCCTTCCCCATAACATAATCCCCCTTGCACCCCACTCTCTTCTACCTCATACCCAATCCTTTTTACGCCCTCTCCGAGAGAAAACTTTGCCTCGACCCTCTCTCTCTCTCGGCATGTATAAGCTTCCAACCTATCGCACGAAAGGTCCCTCAGCCGGTTAGAGTTACGCCCCCCACTCATTAGTTATTTAAGATTCGTAAAGCGCCTCCCTTCTGCTTTCGGGGAGGTGGGATGAGGCTCCCCTTCCACTTCCCTTCTCCTCTTGCCTACGCCACTTCCTCGTGGTCATGAGAAGGGGGAAAACGCAGTGAATGGCGGTTGAGAGACCCGAAAAATGAAAGTGGAATATTAAAACGGGATTGCAGGGTCAGAACAGGGTGCGCGGGCGTATCTTATTTTTACGGTATTTTCTATATTTTTCTAATAGCTTCCGAGAGAAAAATACCTCATTAATTCACGGATACTGCTTTGGTAGTTACGGTAGTGTTTATATTTCTTTGTGGGCGTGTTTTCGGAGGACATCGTCAACCCCTCTGTATAATTTGCTTGGGTATGCGTGATGGTGTAATGCTCAGTCGGCGTTTTCATTGGTTGAATGGCAAGCCAATCAGTGTTCGGGAAATCACTTATGTCGGTGACGCTCGACTGCAGCGCCGTTTCTAAGGCGTGGAAGAAACGCGAAGTAATGGAATATACGTGATGATATTTTTAGAAGTTATTTGCGGCTTGAATTCTGAATAAAGTTTTTATCCCTGCCTCTGCCCATTCCTCTGTCACTGTCTCTTCTCTCTGTCTATGCCTCTTTCCCTGTCTCTGTCCCTACTTCTGTCCCTACATCTGTCCCTACCTCTGTCCCTACCCCTGTCCATGCCTTTATTCCTGCCTCTGTCCCTTCCTCTTTCCTTACGTCTGCCCCTCCCTCTGTCTCTGCTTCTAAGTTAGGTCGGCGATGTCATTTGCCTACGCGGTTTACCAGCGATGACCACTTAGTCGTCACATCATACATTAAGATTTTCCTGATACCTAGATTGGCATTGCGTGTTAGTGCGTCTTTTTTTCCTTGTAATGCTTTATTCCGAGTAAGCAGATGTATTTTTCTTATTTTATTTAGTTCTTTTTCTGTTTTTGTGAATGAGTTACGGACAGTCTGCGCGCTTTTAGCGACACACGCCTCTTCTGAGAATAACCAGATCACTGGAGAGAATTTTCGCACAAATCTGAGTTATCGTAGCTTTTTGTCTTTTATCATTTGGCCCTTAGCAATTGTTATAATTTTTTTAACTTTTACTATTACTAACACTATTTGTGGATATTGATCTCCACGAGTTCACAATAGATGCGGAAGACATGTAACATTCCAATATCCCTAAACTCAGTTTCACACAAGTTAGGAAAGCGTACAACGTATCACAAATGGGGCGCGTTTCGTGCAATGGAGTATTAGAAAGCAATTATATACCTGTACGTAAGGGAAATAGCGTTTTAAAGTCCTTTTCTTCATCATAAATAATCCATTTTCTTCCTATTTAATAGTATTACATGCACACATAAGGAAATTAAACGTTTGTTTGGGAGATTGTTTATGTTAGCAAGAATGAAGTAACCATGTAAGAAATTTTCTAAGTTCAACTCCATATAAGACATTCTTGTTTGATTTTCTCGATAACGACTACTCCTACGATGAAAATATATAGAAAAGGAAATACTCTACTTTACCAGTTCTACAACTTTTATTTGAAAAATATTTTGATATGAACAATAGTTTACGAGATATGACGAAAATTTAATTTTTTGTCTCTAGTAAAGTGGTACCCCTGATTGGCGAACGTGATTCATTTTTGCGATTTTCTTATTATATTTGATTGAAAGTCCTTAATATCAAATTTCATAAAAATCCGTTCGGTAGAAGCCGAGAACGAACATGCGGACGGACGGACGGACGGACGGACAGACAGACGGACGGACGGACCGACCGACGATAATAGGCGCTCACGCTGTAAGCGAAACGCGCCTAACAAAGACCGTTTCATTGATAGCCTAGGATTCACGTTTGTAACTATTCACGAACTTACATGGGAACAAATAATAAAGCCAATTCGTCAGAACGGCTGTTTTATTTATGCCAATAAAACATTTACTCCTCTTAAATCACCTGCTACAGTAGAATAATTATGGCGGGAGCGCTTACCTATTCCATAAACATTCGAATCGGATTATTGTTCTTTTATTCTTTTGTATAATTAAGTGAAAATAAAACATAAATACATCTGGAATTGTCTGAAATATCAGTTTTCAAACTGAAAATAAAGTCTGCATGACAAATATAACGAACGCGAATCGCCGGGTAAGCGTTTGATAAAATACTGCATTATAGTCGGAAATGTCTCGTTAAATTATTTAAATAATTATCTAATTAATTTACTTTTTAATTAATACTTGGTAGTGATGTTAAATAAAAAACATCAATTATTAACATATTTATAGAAATATTCTTTTAGTTGATAACCAACTCTAACCATAGCCCATCATTCTATTTGCTGTATTTAAAGTTTATAAAGAATTTCTAAGAATAGTTGACAAATGAACTGTATTAGAAGAAAAACGATCACTTTTTACCAATCTAGAACATTTCATCGGAGTGAAAGCACTGAAACGCACCTCATGATTTTCTTGCAACATCAACACCCAGTCAGTAGAAGTCAATGCGAAGATTAACCTAACCCAAGATAAAACGCAAAATCAACACCATGTCAATTTTAAGTTAAATTAACCCTGCGGAAAAGACAGGGTGCATCCGCTTGGATGGATAGAGGTATTTGATTTGAGACAGAGAGAGAGATAAATTGGGAGAAAGGGAGAGAGAAAAAGAGGGAGAGAGATATGCATGCTTTGCAAATTACCCGCACGCGGCGGAGGCCCTTCGATATTATTTCATCCAGAATGTTAGACATGAACAAATCCTCTCTCTCTCTCTTAAAATCCTTCTGCCACACGCCCACTCCGTTTCCCCAACTTATCGTTTTCCACGCGAAGAAGAATTTCCAGATCCTTTAAAGAGAATGCACGATAAGTAAACTTTGTTCAACCGCCTCATTACTCCTGATTGCGTATCCCTCCATCCTTTTCCCTCTATTCGACCTCCCACTGAAAGCAGAACGGATAGGGAAGGAGGAAGGAAGAGGAGGGCGTAGTATCAGTGCCTCTCTCTGCCCTTTGGGGATTCTAATCCATCAAAGCAATCAACGAAAAGATGTCCGAATGTGAGATACGTACGAATCTCTTCCCCCACGCAACCTAAACACCCATCTCTCTCTCTCTTCCTAGAAGTGAAAGTCTAGTCTCAAGAAATAAAGACGATATCTATCTATCTCGCTCTCTCCCCTTCCTCTCTCTCCCTTCCCTTTTCTCTTATTTCTTCTCCCTCCTTTTCTATTCCTCTCCCACACTCCTCCCTCTCCATTCCTCTCTCTCTCCCTTCCTCTCTCCCGACCTTTTTCTCTAATTTCTCCTCCATCCATTCCTCTTTCTCTCCCTTCCTCTCTCTCCCTTCCCTTTTCTCTTATTTCTTCTCCCTCCTTTTCTATTCCTCTCCCTCACTCCTCCCTCTCCATTTCTCTTTCTTCCTTCTTTTCTCTCCTTTTCTCTCCCTTCCTCTCTCTGTCCCGTCCTTTTTCTCTAATTTCTTCTCCCTCCCTTCCTCTCTCTCCCTTTCTCTCTCCTCTCTCTCCATTTTTATCTCATTTCTTCTCCCTCCCTTCCTCCCCCTCTCTCTCCGTCTCATATCGGCGGGGCCATCTCACTCTCCTTCAGCCGCGGCTAACCTCCTTAAGCCCCCTTTCGAAGGCCGCCCACGTGACTCCTTGTCGGAAGAGAAGATTAGACGAGGGACCAAGGGCTAAGGGTCGAGGAGAAGGGTAAAACTACATCAAAGAAACAATCGATCTCGTATCGATCTGGAGATGAGAGAGAGAGAGAGTGTGGGCAAGGGTTAGTGGGAGTGAGAAAGGGGAAGGGGGAGTGAGGGAGAGGAGAGAGGGAGAGAGGAGGTTGTGGGAAGGGGGATTTTGAGCAGAAAGGGGTTGGGTTGGAACAATTAAATATCGACCGATGATCGAATAAAAATTTCGAAATATTGGAATCTGTATCGATAAGAAATGGGCATATTCCGCGCATTCCCAGACTGTTAATTCTTTTTCTTATAAGTGGATAAATGTCGCTCGGTATCCGTTACTGTATGCGCGTAGCACGGTTGACAATAATGGCTGTACAAGCTGCATATGGAAAATATGAACTCTTTTATAAATTTACTCTTATGATTTCACTTTCCGGTTTAAATATACATCAAACTTAAGAGAAGTGTCTCCGAATTAACGCTCCCTAAACGACGTTTGCAATTCTTAAAGACGGGTCAAAACACGTTTGCTACAAACATTTCGATGAAATTACACTAGATATTTTGATAGTTTTCATATGTAAAAGAATCATGTAGTTTAAAAGTCTTCTTAACTGCAAGAGCACGCGTTCAAGATTGTTTTTAAGATGTTATACTACCCTGGTCATAAGGTCAATTGTTTTTAAGATGTTATACTCCCCTGGTCATAAGGTCAATTAATTTCCTTGTAAGTGGTAACGTGCTCCAATCCGTTGTACAGAATTACTCTTATAAAAATTATGCGTGATCTAAATTTGTAAAATCTTTCTATTATTAGTAAAATATTTTCCTAATATTTAACAATGGTAATTATGACACAAATACAACAAATTCAACTAGTAGACCATGCAAACAAACAATATTATTTTCTAGAAGAAAGTTGTGTAATCTTTATCTGCGAATAACAACAAAGAAAATATGAAAAAGGGAGAGAAAATTTTTAATGTTGACCAAAAATTTAGTTATAGGTTATCAAAGAAAAGATTATTAATTTTAATTCCAAAATCCTTTTTGAGAACAAGTATAAAAATTTTGCATGAACTTAATGTCCTAAACTTTATTATTTAAAAACCAGGATTACCTTTATGTAAGGAGTTAAAGATTTTTAAGAAAATCAGCGAATATTTGGAGTCAGTGAAAACGGATGCCGAAAAACCATCAACCACGAACCAAAGGGCAAGTCCGCAAAGACGAGGCGCCATTACTCGAACCATTCCGCGTAAACCTTAAAAACACGTTTTAATCCGTCTGACGGACCGCGCGAAATCCGATCCGTTATGCGAGTCCAATCCGATTACTTAACGCAAAATTTCTCCCACAAAGGGAATCGAAACGTTAGTTGGTTAATCAGCACGGACCGGAGGACCGAGATACCATCGCTTCGAAAGCGACACAGACCTTCAATTAACGGGCGTTAATTGCCCTATTCTGCCGGAAAAAGGATTTTCGGCGTCCGAATGCCTCACGGCCACGACCTCTCTTCTCCCCCAACCCAACCCAACCCAACCCAGCCCACCCCCCGCCCCCCCCAAAACCCACCCAAGGCCTTCGCAGGAGACAGGCAAGAAAAGAAGGACGAATAAGACTTTTCCCCCCATCCACGTGTCTGGTCATCTCCTCCAATAGAGGATACTCCCCCTAAAGCTCTCCTCTGAAACTCAAGGGACCGCTTCCCACGAGGAACTCCTTTTCCGCACCATTACCTTCCATTTCTCCCTCGTCCCCTCTCCTTCCCTTTCTCCACTATCCTCCTACTCTTCCTCCCCTCTTTCCCCTTCCATTCCCTCCCCCTCCCCCCTCTCCAACCCTATACCCTTCATCGAGGATGAGAGCGTCTGCTGACGTGGTCCCGCTTCGCGTCCGGATGGTGGTTTGGCGCGCGTTCACGCGCAGTTGGGTTTCCATGGAAAACGTCGCTAATGGTGGAGTGAGGGGGCGTTTCCTGCGAAGAGCAGCCTCACGTTGATTTCTGTAGTTTGAAGTACGTTATTTTTAAAATGGAACTTCGGGTTGGCATGGAACTGAAATGCGACCTATTGTGTGCGTCCTTTGAATCGATAGATGAAAAGGAATTGCAGGACCTAACAAGGAATAAATTTTTAGCGGAACTAGTTTACATTTTGCGTCATGCTTCGAGTTGGAATTATTAAAAATTCTCTTTATTAATTATCGGCATCTCCTATTGTTTAAGAAACCATATTTTTTCATCTTTTTCTATTTGAATCACGAGAGAGTAATCGAGCTCTTCTTAATGGCTGTAATGAAATTCAAGAGTAAATAAGTCAACATAAAAACTGAAAAAGAACTTACCTCAGGAAAATGCCTGGCAAGTGGAAGACCCGCGTTCGATTCGCGGACAATTTCATGAGTTTTCTCCTTCTCCAACTTCACATTTGTGTTTAGTCCTTAGCATTGGTGCATAAAAGTTACCTTTCCATATACTCCACTTTCTTAGTCATAATCTATACATATCTATAAAGTAAGGTGTTTGTATGTATGTATGTATGTATGTATGTTGTAGTATACATACATTACATTACATACATACATACATTACATTACATACATACATACATTACATTACATACATACATACATACATTACATACATACATACATACATACATACATACATACATACATACATACATACATACATACATACATACATACATTACATACATACATACATACGTACATACATACGTACATACATACATTACATACATACATACATACATACATTACAACACGCAGAAAAAAGAGGAAGGTGTCATATTAACCGTTATCATGTGTACGGTGGTGTAGTAAGGTTTTTAAACCGATTCGGTGTACTATTTAATTATAATAAAATATTTTCGTTTATATGGGATTTCCATTTTAAATTTTTTCGTAAATTTCTCGAATTTTTAACTCCTTACATATATATCGCAGACATGTGCTCTCGCAGACTTTTTTGTGGTAAATTATCTCCTCTTTTGGAATAATTTTTTAAAAGAGGGGCTTACAGATCAAATAAGACGAATTGAAGGGAAAATCTTATTTTCATTATTGCTCAGCATTTGGATATACTTAGCAACCGATGTAAACAAATTACGTTTGAACTATAAACATGTCGTAAACGTAGAATAGTTGATGAAATACTCATTTAATATCTTCTGATTTGATTGTATGTTTTTCTTTCATTGTCTATGGTCTTCTATACACAGGTTAATTCTGCGAATAAACATTAATGAACTGTTTCTTTTTCTGTAATCGTGTCATTCGCATTATAGGTATGTTTGGATATAAGTTAAATTGTTTTTATATGCCTTTTGTCTTATTTTATTTCATATTTTGTTTAAGTGAACATTACTGAAGATATATGATTAAATTACTACGTTAAAGTTTTTGTGTTTTGTTTTATCAGTTTATCAATAAAAACTGAATTGAGCATTTCATGCTAACATGCAAGTTTTTTCCCATGCTCATCCATTTTGCGTTTCAATGATAATTAGATACTTTTTTGTAATATATAATATCGTTTTGAATTAAAAGAGAGTTTTATCAATTGGAAATAAGGTTCACTCTTGAGTAATTGTTATTTTAATACGAGAACTAAATTAGATTAACATTTTGAACACGTAACGCAGTGAATTTCGAAAGATTTTATTTGAATAATACTTTTGTTGAACTTTATTATGTCTTCTGAACTAAAATTAAGAATTCGTGTCTGCGGTTCCATGGGTAAAATGTAAACACTACCGATACACTCACGTAATTAATTACGTTAGAAAAGTAAAACATTTTACTACATTATTTAAAATCGATTCGTTAGAATATCTCAATCTATTATTCAATTAATTACGATGGAAAACACAATTAAGATCAATAATTTTATATCTACCTATTTAGAGTAATAATAGGTATTCTTATTTAGTTTCTCCTGTTATTATGTTGACATACAAACTCATATTCCGCGTAATCAATATTTACTCATCACTACGACACGCTATTTTGTGATTGTTGGTTGTTTATTTTGCAACTGAATAGAAAGCGTCAGTCGCCATCGTCAGATACATTGAGCTTTAGGAGATTATTCGTTGGTTGGTTTTGGTTAGTTTGTTGTTTTCATTTGTTTTCGTATCGTGTCCATTTTTTGTGTTCTTTGTTTGTTTTCTTTGTTTTCGTTCTTAGTTGTTCATTTTGTAGTCTATATTTATATTCTTTGGTTGTGCTGTTGATTTTTGTTCCTTGATTACCTATTTGTCGGTTTACACCTTTTATGCCGGCTATTGTTTAGAGTTTAATTCATTTCTTTTTTCCTGGTGGTTTTTTCATTGAACTTATATTCTTTGGTTGTACTCTTAATTTATGTTCCACGATATTTATTTGTCGGTTTACATTCTTTCCTACCGGGTATTGGTTAGCGTTTAATTCATTTCTTTTTTCATGGTGGTTTTTGTAGTCTTCGTATTGGTTCGTTTCGTGTTCTTTCCACTTTATTTCAAGACTCCTAATGTAGTTTACAGAAAGGAGAGGAGAAGTTTTAGTATGTATCATTTTCTCAAGCTGTCTTCTAAGCGGGAAAAAGTACAACTATTTGCAGTCCAAAATGCACCCGGGCGAAGCCGGGTACGAAAAGCTAGTAATGTATGTAATGTAATGTAATGTAATGTATGTAATGTAATGTATGTAATGTAATGTATGTATGTAATGTAATGTATGTATGTAATGTAATGTATGTATGTAATGTAATGTAATGTATGTAATGTAATGTAATGTATGTAATGTAATGTAATGTAATGTAATGTAATGTAATGTAATGTAATGTAACGTATGTAATGTAATGTAATGTATGTAATGTAATGTAATGTATGTAATGTAATGTAATGTATGTAATGTAATGTAATGTATGTAATGTAATGTAATGTAATGTATGTAATGTAATGTATGTATGTAATGTAATGTAATGTATGTAATGTAATGTAATGTATGTAATGTAATGTAATGTAATGTAATGTAATGTAATGTATGTAATGTAATGTAATGTATGTAATGTAATGTAATGTAATGTAATGTAATGTAATGTATGTAATGTAATGTAATGTAATGTAATGTAATGTAATGTAATGTAATGTAATGTAATGTAATGTAATGTAATGTAATGTAATGTAATGTAATGTAATGTAATGTAATGTATGTAATGTAATGTAATGTATGTAATGTAATGTAATGTATGTAATGTAATGTAATGTATGTAATGTAATGTATGTAATGTAATGTATGTAATGTAATGTAATGTAATGTAATGTAATGTATGTAATGTAATGTAATGTATGTATGTAATGTAATGTAATGTAATGTATGTATGTAATGTCATGTATGTATGTAATGTAATGTAATGTAATGTATGTATGCATGTATGCATGTATGCATGTATGCATGTATGCATGTATGCATGTATGCATGTATGCATGTATGCATGTATGCATGTATGCATGTATGCATGTATGCATGTATGCATGTATGCATGTATGCATGTATGCATGTATGCATGTATGCATGTATGCATGTATGCATGTATGCATGTATGCATGTATGCATGTATGCATGTATGCATGTATGCATGTATGCATGTATGCATGTATGCACGTATGCATGTATGCACGTATGCATGTATGCACGTATGCATGCATGCATGCATGTATGCATGCACGCATGTATGCATGCATGCATGTATGTAATGTAAGACTATAGTCTTCGAAAAATTTCATGGACTATACTCTGAAAAATAAATTTCGAAGACTATAGTCTTTCAAAAATTTCAGACTATAGTCTTTGAAAAAGTTCATGGACTATAGTCTTTGAAAATTTCAAAGACTATAGTCTTTGAAAAAGTTCATGGACTATAGTCTTTGAAAATTTCAAAGACTATAGTCTTCGAAAAATTTCATGGACTATACTCTGAAAAATAAATTTCGAAGACTATAGTCTTTCAAAAATTTCAAAGACTATAGTCTTTGAAAAAGTTCATGGGCTATAGTCTTTGAAAATTTCAAAGACTATAGTCTTCGAAAAATTTCATGGACTATACTATGAAAAATAAATTTCGAAGACTATAGTCTTTCAAAAATTTCAAAGACTACAGTCTTTGAAAAAGTTCATGGACTATAGTCTTTGAAAATTTCAAAGACTATAGTCTTCGAAAAATTTCATGGACTATACTCTGAAAAATAAATTTCGAAGACTATAGTCTTTCAAAAATTTCAAAGACTATAGTCTTTCAAAAATTTCAGACTATAGTCTTTGAAAAAGTTCATGGACTATAGTCTTTGAAAATTTCAAAGATTATAGTCTTCGAAAAATTTCATGGACTATACTCTGAAAAATAAATTTCGAAGACTATAGTCTTTCAAAAATTTCAAAGACTATAGTCTTTGAAAAAGTTCATGGACTATAGTCTTTGAAAATTTCAAAGACTATAGTCTTCGAAAAATTTCATGGACTATACTCTGAAAAATAAATTTCGAAGACTATAGTCTTTCAAAAATTTCAAAGACTATAGTCTTTCAAAAATTTCAGACTATAGTCTTTGAAAAAGTTCATGGACTATAGTCTTTGAAAATTTCAAAGACTATTATAGTCTTCGAAAAATTTCATGGACTATACTCTGAAAAATAAATTTCGAAGACTATAGTCTTTCAAAAATTTCAAAGACTATAGTCTTTGAAAAAGTTCATGGACTTGAAAATTTCAAAGACTATAGTCTTCGAAAAATTTCATGGACTATACTCTGAAAAATAAATTTCGAAGACTATAGTCTTTCAAAAATTTCAAAGACTATAGTCTTCGAAAAATTTCATGGACTATACTCTGAAAAATATATTTCGAAGACTATAGTCATTCAAAAATTTCAAAGACTATATTCTTTAAAAAAGTTCTTGGACTATAGTCTTCGAAAAATTTCATGGACTATACTCTGAAAAGTAAATTTCGAAGACTATAGTCTTTCAAAAATTTCAAAGACTATAGTCTTCGAAAAATTTCATGGACTATACTCTGAAAAATAAATTTCGAAGACTATAGTCTTTCAAAAATTTAAAAGTCTATTGGCTTTGAAAAATTTCATGGACTATGAAAAATAAATTTCGAAGACTATAGTCTTTCAAAAATTTCAAAGACTGTAGTCTTTGAAAAAGTTCATGGACTTTAGTCTGAAAATTTCAAAGAATTTCATGGACTATACTCTGAAAAATAAATTTCGAAGACTATAGTCTTTCAGAAATTTCAAAGACTATATTCTTTAAAAAAGTTCATAGTCTTTGAAAAAGTTCATGGACTATAGTCTTTGAAAATTTCAAAGACTATAGTCTTCGAAAAATTTCATGGACTATACTCTGAAAAATAAATTTCGAAGACTATAGTCCTTCAAAAATTTCAAAGACTATAGTCTTTCAAAAATTTCAGACTATAGTCTTTGAAAAAGTTCATGGACTATAGTCTTTGAAAATTTCAAAGACTATAGTCTTCGAAAAATTTCATGGACTATACTCTGAAAAATAAATTTCGAAGACTATAGTCTTTCAAAAATTTCAAAGACTATAGTCTTCGAAAAATTTCATGGACTATACTCTGAAAAGTAAATTTCGAAGACTATAGTCTTTCAAAAATTTCAAAGACTATAGTATGAAAAATAAATTTCAGAGACTATAGTCTTTCAAAAATTTCAAAGACTATAGTCTTTGAAAAAGTTCATGGACTATAGTCTTTGAAAATTTCAAAGACTATAGTCTTTGAAAAAGTTCATGGACTATAGTCTTTGAAAATTTCAAAGATTATAGTCTTCGAAAAATTTCATGGACTATACTCTGAAAAATAAATTTCGAAGACTATAGTCTTTCAAAAATTTCAAAGACTATAGTCTTTCAAAAATTTCAGACTATAGTCTTTGAAAAAGTTCATGGACTATAGTCTTTGAAAATTTCAAAGACTATAGTCTTCGAAAAATTTCATGGACTATACTCTGAAAAATAAATTTCGAAGACTATAGTCTTTCAAAAATTTCAAAGACTATAGTCTTTGAAAAAGTTCATGGACTATAGTCTTTGAAAATTTCAAAGACTATAGTCTTCGAAAAATTTCATGGACTATACTCTGAAAAATAAATTTCGAAGACTATAGTCTTTCAAAAATTTCAAAGATTATAGTCTTTCAAAAATTTCAGACTATAGTCTTTGAAAAAGTTCATGGACTATAGTCTTTGAAAATTTCAAAGACTATTATAGTCTTCGAAAAATTTCATGGACTATACTCTGAAAAGTAAATTTCGAAGACTATAGTCTTTCAAAAATTTCAAAGACTATAGTATGAAAAATAAATTTCAGAGACTATAGTCTTTCAAAAATTTCAAAGACTATAGTCTTTGAAAAAGTTCATGGACTATAGTCTTTGAAAATTTCAAAGACTATAGTCTTCGAAAAATTTCATGGACTATACTCTGAAAAATAAATTTCGAAGACTATAGTCTTTCAAAAATTTCAAAGACTATAGTCTTCGAAAAATTTCATGGACTATACTCTGAAAAATATATTTCGAAGACTATAGTCATTCAAAAATTTCAAAGACTATAGTCTTTCAAAAATTTCAGACTATAGTCTTTGAAAAAGTTCATGGACTATAGTCTTTGAAAATTTCAAAGACTATAGTCTTCGAAAAATTTCATGGACTATACTCTTAAAATAAATTTCGAAGACTATAGTCTTTCAAAAATTTAAAAGTCTATAGGCTTTGAAAAATTTCATGGACTATGAAAAATAAATTTCGAAGACTATAGTCTTTCAAAAATTTCAGACTGTAGTCTTTGAAAAAGTTCATGGACTTTAGTCTTTGAAAATTTCAAAGAATTTCATGGACTATACTCTGAAAAATAAATTTCGAAGACTATAGCCTTTCAGAAATTTCAAAGACTATATTCTTTAAAAACGTTCATGGACTTTAGTCTTTGAAAATTTCAAAGACTATAGTCTTTGAAAAAGTTCAGGGACTATAGTCTTTGAAAATTTCAAAGACTATAGTCTTCGAAGAATTTCATGGACTATACTCTGAAAAATAAATTTCAAAGACTATAGTCTTTCAAAAATTTCAAAGACTATAGTCTTTGAAAAAGTTCATGGACTATAGTCTTTGAAAATTTCAAAGACTATAGTCTTTGAAAAAGTTCATGGACTATAGACTTTGAAAATTTAAAAGACTATAGTCTTCGAAAAATTTCATGGACTATACTCTGAAAAATAAATTTCGAAGACTATAGTCTTTCAAAAATTTCAAAGACTATAGTCTTTGAAAAAGTACATGGACTATAGTCTTTGAAAATTTCAAAGACTATAGTCTTTGAAAAAGTTCATGGACTATAGTCTTTGAAAATTTCAAAGATTATAGTCTTCGAAAAATTTCATGGACTATACTCTGAAAAATAAATTTCGAAGACTATAGTCTTTCAAAAATTTCAAAGACTATAGTCTTTCAAAAATTTCAAAGACTATAGTCTTTGAAAAAGTTCATGGACTATAGTCTTTGAAAATTTCAAAGGCTATAGTCTTCGAAAAATTTCATGGACTATACTATGAAAAATAATTTTCAAAGACTTTCAAAAATTTCAAAGACTATAGTCCTCGAAAAATTTCATGGACTATACTCTGAAAAATAAATTTCGTAGACTATAGTCTTTCAAAAATTTCAAAGACTATAGTCTTTCAAAAATTTCAGACTATAGTCTTTGAAAAAGTTCATGGACTATAGTCTTTGAAAATTTCAAAGACTATAGTCTTCGAAAAATTTCATGGACTATACTCTTAAAATAAATTTCGAAGACTATAGTCTTTCAAAAATTTCAAAGACTATAGTCTTTGAAAACGTTCATGGACTATAGTCTTTGAAAATTTCAAAGACTATAGTCTTCGAAAAATTTCATGGACTATACTCTGAAAAATAAATTTCGAAGACTATAGTCTTTCAAAAATTTCAAAGACTATAGTCTTTCAAAAATTTCAGACTATAGTCTTTGAAAAAGTTCATGGACTATAGTCTTTGAAAATTTCAAAGACTATTATAGTCTTCGAAAAATTTCATGGACTATACTCTAAAAAGTAAATTTCGAAGACTATAGTCTTTCAAAAATTTCAAAGACTATAGTCTTTCAAAAATTTCAAAGACTATAGTCTTTGAAAAAGTTCATGGACTTGAAAATTTCAAAGACTATAGTCTTCGAAAAATTTCATGGACTATACTCTGAAAAATAAATTTCGAAGACTATAGTCTTTCAAAAATTTCAAAGACTATAGTCTTCGAAAAATTTCATGGACTATACTCTGAAAAATATATTTCGAAGACTATAGTCATTCAAAAATTTCAAAGACTATATTCTTTAAAAAAGTTCTTGGACTATAGTCTTCGAAAAATTTCATGGACTATACTCTGAAAAGTAAATTTCGAAGACTATAGTCTTTCAAAAATTTCAAAGACTATAGTCTTCGAAAAATTTCATGGACTATACTCTGAAAAATAAATTTCGAAGACTATAGTCTTTCAGAAATTTCAAAGACTATATTCTTTAAAAAAGTTCATGGACTTTAGTCTTTGAAAATTTCAAAGACTATAGTCTTCGAAAAATTTCATGGACTATACTCTGAAAAATAAATTTCGAAGACTTTGAAAAATTTCAAAGACTATAGTCTTTGAAAAAGTTCAGGGACTATAGTCTTTGAAAATTTCAAAGACTATAGTCTTCGAAGAATTTCATGGACTATACTCTGAAAAATAAATTTCGAAGATTATAGTCTTTCAAAAATTTCAAAGACTATAGTCTTTGAAAAAGTTCATGGACTATAGTCTTTGAAAATTTCAAAGATTATAGTCTTCGAAAAATTTCATGGACTATACTCTGAAAAATAAATTTCGAAGACTATAGTCTTTCAAAAATTTCAAAGACTATAGTCTTTCAAAAATTTCAGACTATAGTCTTTGAAAAAGTTCATGGACTATAGTCTTTGAAAATTTCAAAGACTATAGTCTTCGAAAAATTTCATGGACTATACTCTGAAAAATAAATTTCGAAGACTATAGTCTTTCAAAAATTTCAAAGACTATAGTCTTCGAAAAATTTCATGGACTATACTCTGAAAAATAAATTTCGAAGACTATAGTCTTTCAAAAATTTCAAAGACTATAGTCTTTGAAAAAGTTCATGGACTATATATAGTCTTTCAAAAATTTCAAAGACTATAGTCTTCGAAAAATTTCATGGACTATACTCTGAAAAATAAATTTCGTAGACTATAGTCTTTCAAAAATTTCAAAGACTATAGTCTTTCAAAAATTTCAGACTATAGTCTTTGAAAAAGTTCATGGACTATAGTCTTTGAAAATTTCAAAGACTATAGTCTTCGAAAAATTTCATGGACTATACTCTTAAAATAAATTTCGAAGACTATAGTCTTTCAAAAATTTCAAAGACTATAGTCTTTGAAAACGTTCATGGACTATAGTCTTTGAAAATTTCAAAGACTATAGTCTTCGAAAAATTTCATGGACTATACTCTGAAAAATAAATTTCGAAGACTATAGTCTTTCAAAAATTTCAAAGACTATAGTCTTCGAAAAATTTCATGGACTATACTCTGAAAAATATATTTCGACGACTATAGTCATTCAAAAATTTCAAAGACTATATTCTTTAAAAAAGTTCTTGGACTATAGTCTTCGAAAAATTTCATGGACTATACTCTGAAAAGTAAATTTCGAAGACTATAGTCTTTCAAAAATTTCAAAGACTATAGTCTTCGAAAAATTTCATGGACTATACTCTGAAAAATAAATTTCGAAGACTATAGTCTTTCAAAAATTTAAAAGTCTATAGGCTTTGAAAAATTTCATGGACTATGAAAAATAAATTTCGAAGACTATAGTCTTTAAAAAATTTCAAAGACTATAGTCTTTGAAAAAGTTCATGGACTTTAGTCTTTGAAAATTTCAAAGAATTTCATGGACTATACTCTGAAAAATAAATTTCGAAGACTATAGTCTTTCAGAAATTTCAAAGACTATATTCTTTAAAAAAGTTCATGGACTTTAGTCTTTGAAAATTTCAAAGACTATAGTCTTCGAAAAATTTCATGGACTATACTCTGAAAAATAAATTTCGAAGACTTTGAAAAATTTCAAAGACTATAGTCTTTGAAAAAGTTCAGGGACTATAGTCTTTGAAAATTTCAAAGACTATAGTCTTCGAAGAATTTCATGGACTATACTCTGAAAAATAAATTTCGAAGACTATAGTCTTTCAAAAATTTCAAAGACTATAGTCTTTGAAAAAGTTCATGGACTATAGTCTTTGAAAATTTCAAAGATTATAGTCTTCGAAAAATTTCATGGACTATACTCTGAAAAATAAATTTCGAAGACTATAGTCTTTCAAAAATTTCAAAGACTATAGTCTTTCAAAAATTTCAGACTATAGTCTTTGAAAAAGTTCATGGACTATAGTCTTTGAAAATTTCAAAGACTATAGTCTTCGAAAAATTTCATGGACTATACTCTGAAAAATAAATTTCGAAGACTATAGTCTTTCAAAAATTTCAAAGACTATAGTCTTTGAAAAAGTTCATGGACTATAGTCTTTGAAAATTTCAAAGACTATAGTCTTCGAAAAATTTCATGGACTATACTCTGAAAAATAAATTTCGAAGACTATAGTCTTTCAAAAATTTCAAAGACTATAGTCTTTGAAAAAGTTCATGGACTATAGTCTTTGAAAATTTCAAAGACTATAGTCTTCGAAAAATTTCATGGACTATACTCTGAAAAATAAATTTCGAAGACTATAGTCTTTCAAAAATTTCAAAGATTATAGTCTTTCAAAAATTTCAGACTATAGTCTTTGAAAAAGTTCATGGACTATAGTCTTTGAAAATTTCAAAGACTATTATAGTCTTCGAAAAATTTCATGGACTATACTCTGAAAAGTAAATTTCGAAGACTATAGTCTTTCAAAAATTTCAAAGACTATAGTATGAAAAATAAATTTCAAAGACTATAGTCTTTCAAAAATTTCAAAGACTATAGTCTTCGAAAAATTTCATGGACTATACTCTGAAAAATAAATTTCGAAGACTATAGTCTTTCAAAAATTTCAAAGACTATAGTCTTTCAAAAATTTCAGACTATAGTCTTTGAAAAAGTTCATGGACTATAGTCTTTGAAAATTTCAAAGACTATAGTCTTCGAAAAATTTCATGGACTATACTATGAAAAATAAATTTCAAAGACTTTCAAAAATTTCAAAGACAATAGTCTTCGAAAAATTTCATGGACTATACTCTGAAAAGTAAATTTCGAAGACTATAGTCTTTCAAAAATTTCAAAGACTATAGTATGAAAAATAAATTTCAAAGACTATAGTCTTTCAAAAATTTCAAAGACTATAGTCTTTGAAAAAGTTCATGGACTATAGTCTTTGAAAATTTCAAAGACTATAGTCTTCGAAAAATTTCATGGACTATACTCTGAAAAATAAATTTCGAAGACTATAGTCTTTCAAAAATTTCAAAGACTATAGTCTTTGAAAAAGTTCATGGACTTGAAAATTTCAAAGACTATAGTCTTCGAAAAATTTCATGGACTATACTCTGAAAAATAAATTTCGAAGACTATAGTCTTTCAAAAATTTAAAAGTCTATAGGCTTTGAAAAATTTCATGGACTATGAAAAATAAATTTCGAGGACTATAGTCTTTCAAAAATTTCAAAGACTATAGTCTTTGAAAAAGTTCATGGACTATACTATGAAAAATAAATTTCAAAGACTTTCAAAAATTTCAAAGACTATATTCTTTAAAAAAGTTCTTGGACTTTAGTCTTTGAAAATTTCAAAGACTATAGTCTTTGAAAAAGTTCATGGACTATACTCTGAAAAATATATTTCGAAGACTATAGTCTTTCAAAAATTTCAAAGACTATAGTCTTTGAAAAAGTTCATGGACTATAGTCTTTGAAAATTTCAAAGACTATAGTCTTTGAAAAAGTTCATGGACTATAGTCTTTGAAAAAGTTCATGGACTATAGTCTTTGAAAATTTCAAAGACTATAATAGTCTTCGAAAAATTTCATGGACTATACTCTGAAAAATATATTTCGAAGACTATAGTCTTTCAAAAATTTCAAAGACTATATTCTTTAAAAAAGTTCTTGGACTTTAGTCTTTGAAAATTTCAAAGACTATAGTCTTTGAAAAAGTTCATGGACTATAGTCTTTGAAAATTTCAAAGACTATTATAGTCTTCGAAAAATTTCATGGACTATACTCTGAAAAGTAAATTTCGAAGACTATAGTCTTTGAAAAAGTTCATGGGCTATAGTCTTTGAAAAAGTTCATGGACTATAGTCTTTGAAAATTTCAAAGACTATAGTCTTCGAAAAATTTCATGGACTATACTCTGAAAAATAAATTTCGAAGACTATAGTCTTTCAAAAATTTCAAAGACTAGTCTTTGAAAAAGTTCATGGACTATAGACTTTGAAAATTTAAAAGACTATAGTCTTCGAAAAATTTCATGGACTATACTCTGAAAAATAAATTTCGAAGACTATAGTCTTTCAAAAATTTCAAAGACTAGTCTTTGAAAAAGTTCATGGACTATAGACTTTGAAAATTTAAAAGACTATAGTCTTCGAAAAATTTCATGGACTATACTCTAAAAAATAAATTTCGAAGACTATATTCTTTCAAAAATTTCAAAGACTATAGTCTTTGAAAAAGTTCATGGACTATAGTCTTTGAAAATTTCAAAGACTATAGTCTTTGAAAAAGTTCATGGACTATAGTCTTTGAAAATTTCAAAGACTATAGTCTTCGAAAAATTTCATGGACTATACTCTGAAAAATAAATTTCGAAGACTATAGTCTTTCAAAAATTTCAAAGACTATAGTCTTTGAAAAAGTTCATGGACTATAGTCTTTGAAAATTTCAAAGACTATAGTCTTTGAAAAAGTTCATGGACTATAGTCTTTGAAAATTTCAAAGACTATAGTCTTTGAAAAAGTTCATGGACTATAGTCTTTGAAAAATTTCATGGAATATACTCTGAAAAATAAATTTCGAAGACTATAGTCTTTCAAAAATTTCAAAGACTATAGTCTTTGAAAAATTTCATGGAATATACTCTGAAAAATAAATTTCGAAGACTATAGTCTTTCAAAAATTTCAAAGACTATAGTCTTTGAAAAAGTTCATGGACTATAGTCTTTGAAAATTTCAAAGACTATAGTCTTTGAAAAATTTCATGGACTATACTCTGAAAAATAAATTTCGAAGACTATAGTCTTTCAAAAATTTCAAAGACTATAGTCTTTGAAAATGTTCATGGACTATAGTCTTTGAAAATTTCAAAGACTATAGTCTTTGAAAAAGTTCATGGACTATACTCTGAAAAATATATTTCGAAGACTATAGTCTTTCAAAAATTTCAAAGACTATAGTCTTTGAAAATGTTCATGGACTATAGTCTTTCAAAAATTTCAAAGACTATAGTCTTTGAAAAAGTTCATGGACTATACTCTGAAAAATATATTTCGAAGACTATAGTCTTTCAAAAATTTCAAAGACTATAGTCTTTGAAAAAGTTCATGGACTATAGTCTTTGAAAATTTCAAAGACTATAATCTTCGAAAAATTTCATGGACTATACTCTGAAAAATAAATTTCGAAGACTATAGTCTTTCAAAAATTTCAAAGCCTATAGTCTTTCAAAAATTTCAGACTATAGTCTTTGAAAAAGTTCATGGACTATAGTCTTTGAAAATATCAAAGACTATTATAGTCTTCGAAAAATTTCATGGACTATACTCTGAAAAGTAAATTTCGAAGACTATAGTCTTTCAAAAATTTCAAAGACTATAGTCTTTCAAAAATTTCAGACTATAGTCTTTGAAAAAGTTCATGGACTATAGTCTTTGAAAATTTCAAAGACTATAGTCTTCGAAAAATTTCATGGACTATACTCTGAAAAATAAATTTCGAAGACTATAGTCTTTCAAAAATTTCAAATACTATAGTCTTCAAAAATTTCAAAGACTATATTCTTTAAAAAAGTTCTTGGACTTTAGTCTTTGAAAATTTCAAAGACTATAGTCTTTGAAAAAGTTCATGGACTATACTCTGAAAAATATATTTCGAAGACTATAGTCTTTCAAAAATTTCAAAGACTATATTCTTTAAAAAAGTTCTTGGACTTTAGTCTTTGAAAATTTCAAAGACTATAGTCTTCGAAAAATTTCATGGACTATACTCTGAAAAATAAATTTCGAAGACTATAGTCTTTCAAAAATTTCAGACTATAGTCTTTGAAAAAGTTCATGGACTATAGTCTTTGAAAATATCAAAGACTATTATAGTCTTCGAAAAATTTCATGGACTATACTCTGAAAAGTAAATTTCGAAGACTATAGTCTTTCAAAAATTTCAAAGTCTATAGTATGAAAAATAAATTTCAAAGACTATAGTCTTTCAAAAATTTCAAAGACTATAGTCTTTGAAAAAGTTCATGGACTATAGTCTTTGAAAATTTCAAAGACTATAGTCTTCGAAAAATTTCATGGACTATACTCTGAAAAATAAATTTCGAAGACTATAGTCTTTCAAAAATTTCAAAGACTATAGTCTTTGAAAAAGTTCATGGAATATACTCTGAAAAATATATTTCGAAGACTATAGTCTTTCAAAAATTTCAAAGACTATATTCTTTAAAAAAGTTCTTGGACTTTAGTCTTTGAAAATTTCAAAGACTATAGTCTTCGAAAAATTTCATGGACTATACTCTGAAAAATAAATTTCGAAGACTATAGTCTTTCAAAAATTTCAAAGACTATAGTCTTTCAAAAATTTCAGACTATAGTCTTTGAAAAAGTTCATGGACTATAGTCTTTGAAAATTTCAAAGACTATAGTCTTAGAAAAATTTCATGGACTATACTCTGAAAAATAAATTTCGAAGACTATAGTCTTTCAAAAATTTCAAAGACTATATAGTCTTTGAAAAAGTTCATGGACTATAGTCTTTGAAAAAGTTTATGGACTATACTCTGAAAAATATATTTCGAAGACTATAGTCTTTCAAAAATTTCAAAGACTATATTCTTTAAAAAAGTTCTTGGACTTTAGTCTTTGAAAATTTCAAAGACTATAGTCTTCGAAAAATTTCATGGACTATACTCTGAAATATAAATTTCGAAGACTATAGTCTTTCAAAAATTTCAAAGACTATAGTCTTTCAAAAATTTCAGACTATAGTCTTTGAAAAAGTTCATGGACTATTTCTTCGAAAAATTTCATGGACTATACTCTGAAAAATAAATTTCGAAGACTATAGTCTTTCAAAAATTTCAAAGACTATAGTCTTTGAAAAAGTTCATGGACTATAGTCTTTGAAAATTTCAAAGACTATAGTCTTTGAAAAAGTTCATGGACTATAGTCTTTGAAAATTTCAAAGACTATTATAGTCTTCGAAAAATTTCATGGACTATACTCTAAAAAATAAATTTCGAAGACTATATTCTTTCAAAAATTTCAAAGACTATAGTCTTTGAAAAAGTTCATGGACTATAGTCTTTGAAAATTTCAAAGACTATAGTCTTCGAAAAATTTCATGGACTATACTCTGAAAAATAAATTTCGAAGACTATAGTCTTTCAAAAATTTCAAAGACTATAGTCTTTCAAAAATTTCAAAGACTATAGTCTTTGAAAAAGTTCATGGACTATAGACTTTGAAAATTTCAAAGACTATAGTCTTCGAAAAATTTCATGGACTATACTCTGAAAAATAAATTTCGAAGACTATAGTCTTTCAAAAATTTCAAAGACTATAGTCTTTGAAAAAGTTCATGGACTATAGTCTTTGAAAATTTCAGAGACTATAGTCTTTGAAAAAGTTCATGGACTATAGTCTTTGAAAATTTCAAAGACTATAGTCTTTGAAAAAGTTCATGGACTATAGTCTTTGAAAAATTTCATGGAATATACTCTGAAAAATAAATTTCGAAGACTATAGTCTTTCAAAAATTTCAAAGACTATAGTCTTTGAAAAATTTCATGGAATATACTCTGAAAAATAAATTTCGAAGACTATAGTCTTTCAAAAATTTCAAAGACTATAGTCTTTGAAAAAGTTCATGGACTATAGTCTTTGAAAATTTCAAAGGCTATAGTCTTCGAAAAATTTCATGGACTATACTATGAAAAATAAATTTCAAAGACTTTCAAAAATTTCAAAGACTATAGTCTTCGAAAAATTTCATGGACTATACTCTGAAAAATAAATTTCGAAGGCTATAGTCTTTGAAAAATTTCAAAGACTATATTCTTTAAAAAAGTTCTTGGACTTTAGTCTTCAAAAATTTCAAAGACTATATTCTTTAAAAAAGTTCTTGGACTTTAGTCTTCGAAAAATTTCATGGACTATACTCTGAAAAATAAATTTCGAAGACTATAGTCTTTCAAAAATTTCAAAGACTATAGTCTTTCAAAAATTTCAGACTATAGTCTTTGAAAAAGTTCATGGACTATAGTCTTTGAAAATTTCAAAGACTATAGTCTTCGAAAAATTTCATGGACTATACTCTGAAAAATAAATTTCGAAGACTATAGTCTTTCAAAAATTTCAAAGACTATAGTCTTCGAAAAATTTCATGGACTATACTCTGAAAAATATATTTCGAAGACTATAGTCATTCAAAAATTTCAAAGACTATATTCTTTAAAAAAGTTCTTGGACTATAGTCTTCGAAAAATTTCATGGACTATACTCTGAAAAGTAAATTTCGAAGACTATAGTCTTTCAAAAATTTCAAAGACTATAGTCTTCGAAAAATTTCATGGACTATACTCTGAAAAATAAATTTCGAAGACTATAGTCTATCAAAAATTTAAAAGTCTATAGGCTTTGAAAAATTTCATGGACTATGAAAAATAAATTTCGAAGACTATAGTCTTTCAAAAATTTCAAAGACTATATTCTTTAAAAAAGTTCATGGACTTTAGTCTTTGAAAATTTCAAAGACTATAGTCTTCGAAAAATTTCATGGACTATACTCTGAAAAATAAATTTCGAAGACTATAGTCTTTGAAAAAGTTCAGGGACTATAGTCTTTGAAAATTTCAAAGACTATAGTCTTCGAAAAATTTCATGGACTATACTCTGAAAAATAAATTTCGAAGACTATAGTCTTTGAAAAAGTTCAGGGACTATAGTCTTTGAAAATTTCAAAGACTATAGTCTTCGAAAAATGTCATGGACTATACTCTGAAAAATAAATTTCGAAGACTATAGTCTTTCAAAAATTTCAAAGACTATAGTCTTTCAAAAATTTCAGACTATAGTCTTTGAAAAAGTTCATGGACCATAGTCTTTGAAAATTTCAAAGACTATAGTCTTCGAAAAATTTCATGGACTATACTCTGAAAAATAAATTTCGAAGACTATAGTCTTTCAAAAATTTCAAAGGCTATAGTCTTCGAAAAATTTCATGGACTATACTATGAAAAATAAATTTCAAAGACTTTCAAAAATTTCAAAGACTATAGTCTTCGAAAAATTTCATGGACTATACTCTGAAAAATAAATTTCGAAGGCTATAGTCTTTGAAAAATTTCAAAGACTATTATAGTCTTTGAAAGAGTTCATGGACTATAGTCTTTGAAAAAGTTCAGGGACTATAGTCTTTGAAAATATCAAAGACTATTATAGTCTTCGAAAAATTTCATGGACTATACTCTGAAAAGTAAATTTCGAAGACTATAGTCTTTCAAAAATTTCAAAGTCTATAGTATGAAAAATAAATTTCAAAGACTATAGTCTTTCAAAAATTTCAAAGACTATAGTCTTTGAAAAAGTTCATGGACTATAGTCTTTGAAAAAGTTCATGGACTATAGTCTTTGAAAATTTCAAAGACTATAGTCTTCGAAAAATTTCATGGACTATACTCTGAAAAATAAATTTCGAAGACTATAGTCTTTCAAAAATTTCAAAGACTATAGTCTTTGAAAAAGTTCATGGACTATACTCTGAAAAATATATTTCGAAGACTATAGTCTTTCAAAAATTTCAAAGACTATAGTCTTTCAAAAATTTCAGACTATAGTCTTTGAAAAAGTTCATGGACTATAGTCTTTGAAAATTTCTTAGACTATTATAGTCTTCGAAAAATTTCATGGACTATTATCTGAAAAGTAAATTTCGAAGACTATAGTCTTTCAAAAATTTCAAAGACTATAGTATGAAAAATAAATTTCAAAGACTATAGTCTTTCAAAAATTTCAAAGACTATAGTCTTTGAAAAAGTTCATGGACTATAGTCTTTGAAAAAGTTCATGGACTATAGTCTTTGAAAATTTCAAAGACTATTATAGTCTTTGAAAAATTTCATGGACTATACTCTGAAAAATAAATTTCGAAGACTATAGTCTTTCAAAAATTTCAAAGACTATAGTCTTTGAAAAAGTTCATGGACTATATAGTCTTTGAAAATTTCAAAGACTATATAGTCTTTGAAAAAGTTCATGGACTATAGTCTTTGAAAATTTCAAAGACTATAGTCTTCGAAAAATTTCATGGACTATACTCTGAAAAATAAATTTCGAAGACTATAGTCTTTCAAAAATTTCAAAGACTATAGTCTTTGAAAAAGTTCATGGACTATAGTCTTTGAAAATTTCAAAGACTATAGTCTTTGAAAAAGTTCATGGACTATAGTCTTTGAAAATTTCAAAGACTATAGTCTTCGAAAAATTTCATGGACTATACTCTGAAAAATAAATTTCGAAGACTATAGTCTTTCAAAAATTTCAAAGACTATAGTCTTTGAAAAAGTTCATGGACTTGAAAATTTCAAAGACTATAGTCTTCGAAAAATTTCATGGACTATACTCTGAAAAATAAATTTCGAAGACTATAGTCATTCAAAAATTTCAAAGACTATATTCTTTAAAAAAGTTCTTGGACTATAGTCTTCGAAAAATTTCATGGACTATACTCTGAAAAATAAATTTCGAAGACTATAGTCTTTCAAAAATTTCAGACTATAGTCTTTGAAAAAGTTCATGGACTATAGTCTTTGAAAATATCAAAGACTATTATAGTCTTCGAAAAATTTCATGGACTATACTCTGAAAAGTAAATTTCGAAGACTATAGTCTTTCAAAAATTTCAAAGTCTATAGTATGAAAAATAAATTTCAAAGACTATAGTCTTTCAAAAATTTCAAAGACTATATTCTTTAAAAAAGTTCTTGGACTTTAGTCTTTCAAAAATTTCAAAGACTATAGTCTTTCAAAAATTTCAGACTATAGTCTTTGAAAAAGTTCATGGACTATAGTCTTTGAAAATTTCAAAGACTATTATAGTCTTCGAAAAATTTCATGGACTATACTCTGAAAAGTAAATTTCGAAGACTATAGTCTTTCAAAAATTTCAAAGACTATAGTCTTCGAAAAATTTCATGGACTATACTCTGAAAAATAAATTTCGAAGACTATAGTATTTCAAAAATTTCAAAGACTATAGTCTTTGAAAAAGTTCAGACTATAGTCTTTGAAAAAGTTCATGGACTATAGTCTTTGAAAATTTCAAAGACTATTATAGTCTTCGAAAAATTTCATGCACTATACACTGAAAAGAAAATTTCGAAGACTATAGTCTTTCAAAAATTTCAAAGACTATAGTCTTCGAAAAATTTCATGGACTATACTCTGAAAAATAAATTTCGAAGACTATAGTATTTCAAAAATTTCAAAGACTATAGTCTTTGAAAAAGTTCAGACTATAGTCTTTGAAAAAGTTCATGGACTATAGTCTTTGAAAATTTCAAAGACTATTATAGTCTTCGAAAAATTTCATGGACTATAGTCTGAAAAGTAAATTTCGAAGGCTATAGTCTTTCAAAAATTTCAAAGACTATAGTATGAAAAATAAATTTCAAAGACTATAGTCTTTCAAAAATTTCAAAGACTATAGTCTTTGAAAAATTTCATGGACTATACTCTGAAAAATAAATTTCGAAGACTATAGTCTTTCAAAAATTTCAAAGACTGTAGTCTTCGAAAAATTTCAAAGACTATAGTCTTCAAAAATTTCAAAGACTATATTCTTTAAAAAAGTTCTTGGACTTTAGTCTTTGAAAATTTCAAAGACTATATTCTTCGAAAAATTTCATGGACTATACTCTGAAAAACAAATTTCGAAGACTGTAGTCTTTCAAAAATTTCAAAGACTATAGTCTTTCAAAAATTTCAGACTATAGTCTTTGAAAAAGTTCATGGACTATAGTCTTTGAAAATTTCAAAGACTATTATAGTCTTCGAAAAATTTCATGGACTATACTCTGAAAAATAAATTTCGAAGACTATAGTCTTTCAAAAATTTCAAAGACTATAGTCTTCGAAAAATTTCATGGACTATACTCTGAAAAATATATTTCGAATTTCAAAGACTATATTCTCTGAAAAATAAATTTCGAAGGCTATAGTCTTTGAAAAATTTCGAAGACTATAATAGTCTTTGAAAAAGTTCATGGACTATACTCTGAAAAATATATTTCGAATTTCAAAGACTATATTCTTTAAAAAAGTTCTTGGACTTTAGTCTTTGAAAAAGTTCATGGACTATAGTCTTTGAAAATTTCAAAGACTATTATAGTCTTCGAAAAATTTCATGGACTATACTCTGAAAAGTAAATTTCGAAGACTATAGTCTTTCAAAAATTTCAAAGACTATAGTCTTCGAAAAATTTCAAGGACTATACTCTGAAAAATAAATTTCGAAGACTATAGTCTTTCAAAAATTTCAAAGACTATAGTCTTCGAAAAATTTCATGGACTATACTCTGAAAAATAAATTTCGAAGACTATAGTCTTTCAAAAATTTCAAAGACTATAGTCTTTGAAAAAGTTCATGGACTATAGTCTTTGAAAATTTCAAAGACTATAGTCTTTGAAAAAGTTCATGGACTATAGTCTTTGAAAATTTCAAAGACTATAGTCTTTGAAAAAGTTCATGGACTATAGTCTTTGAAAATTTCAAAGACTATTATAGTCTTCGAAAAATTTCATGGACTATACTCTGAAAATAAATTTCGAAGACTATAGTCTTTCAAAAATTTCAAAGACTATAGTCTTTGAAAAAGTTCATGGTCTATAGTCTTTGAAAATTTCAAAGACTATAGTCTTCGAAAAATTTCATGGACTATACTCTGAAAAATAAATTTCGAAGACTATAGTCTTTCAAAAATTTCAAAGACTATAGTCTTCGAAAAATTTCATGGACTATACTCTGAAAAATAAATTTCGAAGACTATAGTCTTTCAAAAATTTCAAAGACTATAGTCTTCAAAAATTTCAAAGACTATATTCTTTGAAAAAGTTCATGGACTATAGTCTTTGAAAATTTCAAAGACTATAGTCTTCGAAAAATTTCATGGACTATACTCTGAAAAATAAATTTCGAAGACTATAGTCTTTCAAAAATTTCAAAGACTATAGTCTTCAAAAATTTCAAAGACTATATTCTTTAAAAAAGTTCTTGGACTTTAGTCTTTGAAAATTTCAAAGACTATATTCTTCGAAAAATTTCATGGACTATACTCTGAAAAACAAATTTCGAAGACTGTAGTCTTTCAAAAATTTCAAAGACTATAGTCTTTCAAAAATTTCAGACTATAGTCTTTGAAAAAGTTCATGGACTATAGTCTTTGAAAATTTCAAAGACTATTATAGTCTTCGAAAAATTTCATGGACTATACTCTGAAAAATAAATTTCGAAGACTATAGTCTTTCAAAAATTTCAAAGACTATAGTCTTCGAAAAATTTCATGGACTATACTCTGAAAAATATATTTCGAATTTCAAAGACTATATTCTCTGAAAAATAAATTTCGAAGGCTATAGTCTTTGAAAAATTTCGAAGACTATAATAGTCTTTGAAAAAGTTCATGGACTATACTCTGAAAAATATATTTCGAATTTCAAAGACTATATTCTTTAAAAAAGTTCTTGGACTTTAGTCTTTGAAAAAGTTCATGGACTATAGTCTTTGAAAATTTCAAAGACTATTATAGTCTTCGAAAAATTTCATGGACTATACTCTGAAAAATAAATTTCGAAGACTATAGTCTTTCAAAAATTTCAAAGACTATAGTCTTCGAAAAATTTCATGGACTATACTCTGAAAAATAAATTTCGAAGACTATAGTCTTTCAAAAATTTCAAAGACTATATTCTTTAAAAAAGTTCTTGGACTTTAGTCTTTGAAAATTTCAAAGACTATAGTCTTCGAAAAATTTCATGGACTATACTCTGAAAAGTAAATTTCGAAGACTATAGTCTTTCAAAAATTTCAAAGACTATAGTCTTTGAAAAAGTTCATGGACTATAGTCTTTGAAAATTTCAAAGACTATTATAGTCTTCGAAAAATTTCATGGACTATACTCTGAAAAATAAATTTCGAAGACTATAGTCTTTCAAAAATTTCAAAGACTATAGTCTTTGAAAATGTTCATGGACTATAGTCTTTGAAAATTTCAAAGACTATAGTCTTTGAAAAAGTTCATGGACTATACTCTGAAAAATATATTTCGAAGACTATAGTCTTTCAAAAATTTCAAAGACTATAGTCTTTGAAAATGTTCATGGACTATAGTCTTTCAAAAATTTCAAAGACTATAGTCTTTGAAAAAGTTCATGGACTATACTCTGAAAAATATATTTCGAAGACTATAGTCTTTCAAAAATTTCAAAGACTATAGTCTTTGAAAAAGTTCATGGACTATAGTCTTTGAAAATTTCAAAGACTATAATCTTCGAAAAATTTCATGGACTATACTCTGAAAAATAAATTTCGAAGACTATAGTCTTTCAAAAATTTCAAAGCCTATAGTCTTTCAAAAATTTCAGACTATAGTCTTTGAAAAAGTTCATGGACTATAGTCTTTGAAAATATCAAAGACTATTATAGTCTTCGAAAAATTTCATGGACTATACTCTGAAAAGTAAATTTCGAAGACTATAGTCTTTCAAAAATTTCAAAGACTATAGTCTTTCAAAAATTTCAGACTATAGTCTTTGAAAAAGTTCATGGACTATAGTCTTTGAAAATTTCAAAGACTATAGTCTTCGAAAAATTTCATGGACTATACTCTGAAAAATAAATTTCGAAGACTATAGTCTTTCAAAAATTTCAAATACTATAGTCTTCAAAAATTTCAAAGACTATATTCTTTAAAAAAGTTCTTGGACTTTAGTCTTTGAAAATTTCAAAGACTATAGTCTTTGAAAAAGTTCATGGACTATACTCTGAAAAATATATTTCGAAGACTATAGTCTTTCAAAAATTTCAAAGACTATATTCTTTAAAAAAGTTCTTGGACTTTAGTCTTTGAAAATTTCAAAGACTATAGTCTTCGAAAAATTTCATGGACTATACTCTGAAAAATAAATTTCGAAGACTATAGTCTTTCAAAAATTTCAGACTATAGTCTTTGAAAAAGTTCATGGACTATAGTCTTTGAAAATATCAAAGACTATTATAGTCTTCGAAAAATTTCATGGACTATACTCTGAAAAGTAAATTTCGAAGACTATAGTCTTTCAAAAATTTCAAAGTCTATAGTATGAAAAATAAATTTCAAAGACTATAGTCTTTCAAAAATTTCAAAGACTATAGTCTTTGAAAAAGTTCATGGACTATAGTCTTTGAAAATTTCAAAGACTATAGTCTTCGAAAAATTTCATGGACTATACTCTGAAAAATAAATTTCGAAGACTATAGTCTTTCAAAAATTTCAAAGACTATAGTCTTTGAAAAAGTTCATGGAATATACTCTGAAAAATATATTTCGAAGACTATAGTCTTTCAAAAATTTCAAAGACTATATTCTTTAAAAAAGTTCTTGGACTTTAGTCTTTGAAAATTTCAAAGACTATAGTCTTCGAAAAATTTCATGGACTATACTCTGAAAAATAAATTTCGAAGACTATAGTCTTTCAAAAATTTCAAAGACTATAGTCTTTCAAAAATTTCAGACTATAGTCTTTGAAAAAGTTCATGGACTATAGTCTTTGAAAATTTCAAAGACTATAGTCTTAGAAAAATTTCATGGACTATACTCTGAAAAATAAATTTCGAAGACTATAGTCTTTCAAAAATTTCAAAGACTATATAGTCTTTGAAAAAGTTCATGGACTATAGTCTTTGAAAAAGTTTATGGACTATACTCTGAAAAATATATTTCGAAGACTATAGTCTTTCAAAAATTTCAAAGACTATATTCTTTAAAAAAGTTCTTGGACTTTAGTCTTTGAAAATTTCAAAGACTATAGTCTTCGAAAAATTTCATGGACTATACTCTGAAATATAAATTTCGAAGACTATAGTCTTTCAAAAATTTCAAAGACTATAGTCTTTCAAAAATTTCAGACTATAGTCTTTGAAAAAGTTCATGGACTATTTCTTCGAAAAATTTCATGGACTATACTCTGAAAAATAAATTTCGAAGACTATAGTCTTTCAAAAATTTCAAAGACTATAGTCTTTGAAAAAGTTCATGGACTATAGTCTTTGAAAATTTCAAAGACTATAGTCTTTGAAAAAGTTCATGGACTATAGTCTTTGAAAATTTCAAAGACTATTATAGTCTTCGAAAAATTTCATGGACTATACTCTAAAAAATAAATTTCGAAGACTATATTCTTTCAAAAATTTCAAAGACTATAGTCTTTGAAAAAGTTCATGGACTATAGTCTTTGAAAATTTCAAAGACTATAGTCTTCGAAAAATTTCATGGACTATACTCTGAAAAATAAATTTCGAAGACTATAGTCTTTCAAAAATTTCAAAGACTATAGTCTTTCAAAAATTTCAAAGACTATAGTCTTTGAAAAAGTTCATGGACTATAGACTTTGAAAATTTCAAAGACTATAGTCTTCGAAAAATTTCATGGACTATACTCTGAAAAATAAATTTCGAAGACTATAGTCTTTCAAAAATTTCAAAGACTATAGTCTTTGAAAAAGTTCATGGACTATAGTCTTTGAAAATTTCAGAGACTATAGTCTTTGAAAAAGTTCATGGACTATAGTCTTTGAAAATTTCAAAGACTATAGTCTTTGAAAAAGTTCATGGACTATAGTCTTTGAAAAATTTCATGGAATATACTCTGAAAAATAAATTTCGAAGACTATAGTCTTTCAAAAATTTCAAAGACTATAGTCTTTGAAAAATTTCATGGAATATACTCTGAAAAATAAATTTCGAAGACTATAGTCTTTCAAAAATTTCAAAGACTATAGTCTTTGAAAAAGTTCATGGACTATAGTCTTTGAAAATTTCAAAGGCTATAGTCTTCGAAAAATTTCATGGACTATACTATGAAAAATAAATTTCAAAGACTTTCAAAAATTTCAAAGACTATAGTCTTCGAAAAATTTCATGGACTATACTCTGAAAAATAAATTTCGAAGGCTATAGTCTTTGAAAAATTTCAAAGACTATATTCTTTAAAAAAGTTCTTGGACTTTAGTCTTCAAAAATTTCAAAGACTATATTCTTTAAAAAAGTTCTTGGACTTTAGTCTTCGAAAAATTTCATGGACTATACTCTGAAAAATAAATTTCGAAGACTATAGTCTTTCAAAAATTTCAAAGACTATAGTCTTTCAAAAATTTCAGACTATAGTCTTTGAAAAAGTTCATGGACTATAGTCTTTGAAAATTTCAAAGACTATAGTCTTCGAAAAATTTCATGGACTATACTCTGAAAAATAAATTTCGAAGACTATAGTCTTTCAAAAATTTCAAAGACTATAGTCTTCGAAAAATTTCATGGACTATACTCTGAAAAATATATTTCGAAGACTATAGTCATTCAAAAATTTCAAAGACTATATTCTTTAAAAAAGTTCTTGGACTATAGTCTTCGAAAAATTTCATGGACTATACTCTGAAAAGTAAATTTCGAAGACTATAGTCTTTCAAAAATTTCAAAGACTATAGTCTTCGAAAAATTTCATGGACTATACTCTGAAAAATAAATTTCGAAGACTATAGTCTATCAAAAATTTAAAAGTCTATAGGCTTTGAAAAATTTCATGGACTATGAAAAATAAATTTCGAAGACTATAGTCTTTCAAAAATTTCAAAGACTATATTCTTTAAAAAAGTTCATGGACTTTAGTCTTTGAAAATTTCAAAGACTATAGTCTTCGAAAAATTTCATGGACTATACTCTGAAAAATAAATTTCGAAGACTATAGTCTTTGAAAAAGTTCAGGGACTATAGTCTTTGAAAATTTCAAAGACTATAGTCTTCGAAAAATTTCATGGACTATACTCTGAAAAATAAATTTCGAAGACTATAGTCTTTGAAAAAGTTCAGGGACTATAGTCTTTGAAAATTTCAAAGACTATAGTCTTCGAAAAATGTCATGGACTATACTCTGAAAAATAAATTTCGAAGACTATAGTCTTTCAAAAATTTCAAAGACTATAGTCTTTCAAAAATTTCAGACTATAGTCTTTGAAAAAGTTCATGGACCATAGTCTTTGAAAATTTCAAAGACTATAGTCTTCGAAAAATTTCATGGACTATACTCTGAAAAATAAATTTCGAAGACTATAGTCTTTCAAAAATTTCAAAGGCTATAGTCTTCGAAAAATTTCATGGACTATACTATGAAAAATAAATTTCAAAGACTTTCAAAAATTTCAAAGACTATAGTCTTCGAAAAATTTCATGGACTATACTCTGAAAAATAAATTTCGAAGGCTATAGTCTTTGAAAAATTTCAAAGACTATTATAGTCTTTGAAAGAGTTCATGGACTATAGTCTTTGAAAAAGTTCAGGGACTATAGTCTTTGAAAATATCAAAGACTATTATAGTCTTCGAAAAATTTCATGGACTATACTCTGAAAAGTAAATTTCGAAGACTATAGTCTTTCAAAAATTTCAAAGTCTATAGTATGAAAAATAAATTTCAAAGACTATAGTCTTTCAAAAATTTCAAAGACTATAGTCTTTGAAAAAGTTCATGGACTATAGTCTTTGAAAAAGTTCATGGACTATAGTCTTTGAAAATTTCAAAGACTATAGTCTTCGAAAAATTTCATGGACTATACTCTGAAAAATAAATTTCGAAGACTATAGTCTTTCAAAAATTTCAAAGACTATAGTCTTTGAAAAAGTTCATGGACTATACTCTGAAAAATATATTTCGAAGACTATAGTCTTTCAAAAATTTCAAAGACTATAGTCTTTCAAAAATTTCAGACTATAGTCTTTGAAAAAGTTCATGGACTATAGTCTTTGAAAATTTCTTAGACTATTATAGTCTTCGAAAAATTTCATGGACTATTATCTGAAAAGTAAATTTCGAAGACTATAGTCTTTCAAAAATTTCAAAGACTATAGTATGAAAAATAAATTTCAAAGACTATAGTCTTTCAAAAATTTCAAAGACTATAGTCTTTGAAAAAGTTCATGGACTATAGTCTTTGAAAAAGTTCATGGACTATAGTCTTTGAAAATTTCAAAGACTATTATAGTCTTTGAAAAATTTCATGGACTATACTCTGAAAAATAAATTTCGAAGACTATAGTCTTTCAAAAATTTCAAAGACTATAGTCTTTGAAAAAGTTCATGGACTATATAGTCTTTGAAAATTTCAAAGACTATATAGTCTTTGAAAAAGTTCATGGACTATAGTCTTTGAAAATTTCAAAGACTATAGTCTTCGAAAAATTTCATGGACTATACTCTGAAAAATAAATTTCGAAGACTATAGTCTTTCAAAAATTTCAAAGACTATAGTCTTTGAAAAAGTTCATGGACTATAGTCTTTGAAAATTTCAAAGACTATAGTCTTTGAAAAAGTTCATGGACTATAGTCTTTGAAAATTTCAAAGACTATAGTCTTCGAAAAATTTCATGGACTATACTCTGAAAAATAAATTTCGAAGACTATAGTCTTTCAAAAATTTCAAAGACTATAGTCTTTGAAAAAGTTCATGGACTTGAAAATTTCAAAGACTATAGTCTTCGAAAAATTTCATGGACTATACTCTGAAAAATAAATTTCGAAGACTATAGTCATTCAAAAATTTCAAAGACTATATTCTTTAAAAAAGTTCTTGGACTATAGTCTTCGAAAAATTTCATGGACTATACTCTGAAAAATAAATTTCGAAGACTATAGTCTTTCAAAAATTTCAGACTATAGTCTTTGAAAAAGTTCATGGACTATAGTCTTTGAAAATATCAAAGACTATTATAGTCTTCGAAAAATTTCATGGACTATACTCTGAAAAGTAAATTTCGAAGACTATAGTCTTTCAAAAATTTCAAAGTCTATAGTATGAAAAATAAATTTCAAAGACTATAGTCTTTCAAAAATTTCAAAGACTATATTCTTTAAAAAAGTTCTTGGACTTTAGTCTTTCAAAAATTTCAAAGACTATAGTCTTTCAAAAATTTCAGACTATAGTCTTTGAAAAAGTTCATGGACTATAGTCTTTGAAAATTTCAAAGACTATTATAGTCTTCGAAAAATTTCATGGACTATACTCTGAAAAGTAAATTTCGAAGACTATAGTCTTTCAAAAATTTCAAAGACTATAGTCTTCGAAAAATTTCATGGACTATACTCTGAAAAATAAATTTCGAAGACTATAGTATTTCAAAAATTTCAAAGACTATAGTCTTTGAAAAAGTTCAGACTATAGTCTTTGAAAAAGTTCATGGACTATAGTCTTTGAAAATTTCAAAGACTATTATAGTCTTCGAAAAATTTCATGCACTATACACTGAAAAGAAAATTTCGAAGACTATAGTCTTTCAAAAATTTCAAAGACTATAGTCTTCGAAAAATTTCATGGACTATACTCTGAAAAATAAATTTCGAAGACTATAGTATTTCAAAAATTTCAAAGACTATAGTCTTTGAAAAAGTTCAGACTATAGTCTTTGAAAAAGTTCATGGACTATAGTCTTTGAAAATTTCAAAGACTATTATAGTCTTCGAAAAATTTCATGGACTATAGTCTGAAAAGTAAATTTCGAAGGCTATAGTCTTTCAAAAATTTCAAAGACTATAGTATGAAAAATAAATTTCAAAGACTATAGTCTTTCAAAAATTTCAAAGACTATAGTCTTTGAAAAATTTCATGGACTATACTCTGAAAAATAAATTTCGAAGACTATAGTCTTTCAAAAATTTCAAAGACTGTAGTCTTCGAAAAATTTCAAAGACTATAGTCTTCAAAAATTTCAAAGACTATATTCTTTAAAAAAGTTCTTGGACTTTAGTCTTTGAAAATTTCAAAGACTATATTCTTCGAAAAATTTCATGGACTATACTCTGAAAAACAAATTTCGAAGACTGTAGTCTTTCAAAAATTTCAAAGACTATAGTCTTTCAAAAATTTCAGACTATAGTCTTTGAAAAAGTTCATGGACTATAGTCTTTGAAAATTTCAAAGACTATTATAGTCTTCGAAAAATTTCATGGACTATACTCTGAAAAATAAATTTCGAAGACTATAGTCTTTCAAAAATTTCAAAGACTATAGTCTTCGAAAAATTTCATGGACTATACTCTGAAAAATATATTTCGAATTTCAAAGACTATATTCTCTGAAAAATAAATTTCGAAGGCTATAGTCTTTGAAAAATTTCGAAGACTATAATAGTCTTTGAAAAAGTTCATGGACTATACTCTGAAAAATATATTTCGAATTTCAAAGACTATATTCTTTAAAAAAGTTCTTGGACTTTAGTCTTTGAAAAAGTTCATGGACTATAGTCTTTGAAAATTTCAAAGACTATTATAGTCTTCGAAAAATTTCATGGACTATACTCTGAAAAGTAAATTTCGAAGACTATAGTCTTTCAAAAATTTCAAAGACTATAGTCTTCGAAAAATTTCAAGGACTATACTCTGAAAAATAAATTTCGAAGACTATAGTCTTTCAAAAATTTCAAAGACTATAGTCTTCGAAAAATTTCATGGACTATACTCTGAAAAATAAATTTCGAAGACTATAGTCTTTCAAAAATTTCAAAGACTATAGTCTTTGAAAAAGTTCATGGACTATAGTCTTTGAAAATTTCAAAGACTATAGTCTTTGAAAAAGTTCATGGACTATAGTCTTTGAAAATTTCAAAGACTATAGTCTTTGAAAAAGTTCATGGACTATAGTCTTTGAAAATTTCAAAGACTATTATAGTCTTCGAAAAATTTCATGGACTATACTCTGAAAATAAATTTCGAAGACTATAGTCTTTCAAAAATTTCAAAGACTATAGTCTTTGAAAAAGTTCATGGTCTATAGTCTTTGAAAATTTCAAAGACTATAGTCTTCGAAAAATTTCATGGACTATACTCTGAAAAATAAATTTCGAAGACTATAGTCTTTCAAAAATTTCAAAGACTATAGTCTTCGAAAAATTTCATGGACTATACTCTGAAAAATAAATTTCGAAGACTATAGTCTTTCAAAAATTTCAAAGACTATAGTCTTCAAAAATTTCAAAGACTATATTCTTTGAAAAAGTTCATGGACTATAGTCTTTGAAAATTTCAAAGACTATAGTCTTCGAAAAATTTCATGGACTATACTCTGAAAAATAAATTTCGAAGACTATAGTCTTTCAAAAATTTCAAAGACTATAGTCTTCAAAAATTTCAAAGACTATATTCTTTAAAAAAGTTCTTGGACTTTAGTCTTTGAAAATTTCAAAGACTATATTCTTCGAAAAATTTCATGGACTATACTCTGAAAAACAAATTTCGAAGACTGTAGTCTTTCAAAAATTTCAAAGACTATAGTCTTTCAAAAATTTCAGACTATAGTCTTTGAAAAAGTTCATGGACTATAGTCTTTGAAAATTTCAAAGACTATTATAGTCTTCGAAAAATTTCATGGACTATACTCTGAAAAATAAATTTCGAAGACTATAGTCTTTCAAAAATTTCAAAGACTATAGTCTTCGAAAAATTTCATGGACTATACTCTGAAAAATATATTTCGAATTTCAAAGACTATATTCTCTGAAAAATAAATTTCGAAGGCTATAGTCTTTGAAAAATTTCGAAGACTATAATAGTCTTTGAAAAAGTTCATGGACTATACTCTGAAAAATATATTTCGAATTTCAAAGACTATATTCTTTAAAAAAGTTCTTGGACTTTAGTCTTTGAAAAAGTTCATGGACTATAGTCTTTGAAAATTTCAAAGACTATTATAGTCTTCGAAAAATTTCATGGACTATACTCTGAAAAATAAATTTCGAAGACTATAGTCTTTCAAAAATTTCAAAGACTATAGTCTTCGAAAAATTTCATGGACTATACTCTGAAAAATAAATTTCGAAGACTATAGTCTTTCAAAAATTTCAAAGACTATATTCTTTAAAAAAGTTCTTGGACTTTAGTCTTTGAAAATTTCAAAGACTATAGTCTTCGAAAAATTTCATGGACTATACTCTGAAAAGTAAATTTCGAAGACTATAGTCTTTCAAAAATTTCAAAGACTATAGTCTTTGAAAAAGTTCATGGACTATAGTCTTTGAAAATTTCAAAGACTATTATAGTCTTCGAAAAATTTCATGGACTATACTCTGAAAAATAAATTTCGAAGACTATAGTCTTTCAAAAATTTCAAAGACTATAGTCTTTGAAAAAGTTCATGGACTATAGTCTTTGAAAATTTCAAAGACTATAGTCTTTGAAAAAGTTCATGGACTATAGTCTTTGAAAATTTCAAAGACTATAGTCTTTGAAAAAGTTCATGGACTATAGTCTTTGAAAATTTCAAAGACTATTATAGTCTTCGAAAAATTTCATGGACTATACTCTGAAAAATAAATTTCGAAGACTATAGTCTTTCAAAAATTTCAAAGACTATAGTCTTTGAAAAAGTTCATGGACTATAGTCTTTGAAAATTTCAAAGACTATAGTCTTCGAAAAATTTCATGGACTATACTCTGAAAAATAAATTTCGAAGACTATAGTCTTTCAAAAATTTCAAAGACTATAGTCTTCAAAAATTTCAAAGACTATAGTATGAAAAATAAATTTCAAAGACTATAGTCTTTCAAAAATTTCAAAGACTATAGTCTTTGAAAAAGTTCATGGACTATAGTCTTTGAAAAAGTTCATGGACTATAGTCTTTGAAAATTTCAAAGACTATAGTCTTTGAAAAATTTCATGGACTATACTCTGAAAAATAAATTTCGAAGACTATAGTCTTTCAAAAATTTCAAAGACTATAGTCTTTGAAAAAGTTCATGGACTATATAGTCTTTGAAAATTTCAAAGACTATATAGTCTTTGAAAAAGTTCATGGACTATAGTCTTTGAAAATTTCAAAGACTATAGTCTTCGAAAAATTTCATGGACTATACTCTGAAAAATAAATTTCGAAGACTATAGTCTTTCAAAAATTTCAAAGACTATAGTCTTTGAAAAAGTTCATGGACTATAGTCTTTGAAAATTTCAAAGACTATAGTCTTCGAAAAATTTCATGGACTATACTCTGAAAAATAAATTTCGAAGACTATAGTCTTTCAAAAATTTCAAAGATTATAGTCTTTGAAAAAGTTCATGGACTTGAAAATTTCAAAGACTATAGTCTTCGAAAAATTTCATGGACTATACTCTGAAAAGTAAATTTCGAAGACTATAGTCTTTCAAAAATTTCAAAGACTATAGTCTTCGAAAAATTTCATGGACTATACTCTGAAAAATAAATTTCGAAGACTATAGTCTTTCAAAAATTTCAGACTATAGTCTTTGAAAAAGTTCATGGACTATAGTCTTTGAAAATATCAAAGACTATTATAGTCTTCGAAAAATTTCATGGACTATACTCTGAAAAGTAAATTTCGAAGACTATAGTCTTTCAAAAATTTCAAAGTCTATAGTATGAAAAATAAATTTCAAAGACTATAGTCTTTCAAAAATTTCGAAGACTATATTCTTTAAAAAAGTTCTTGGACTTTAGTCTTTGAAAATTTCAAAGACTATAGTCTTCGAAAAATTTCATGGACTATACTCTGAAAAACAAATTTCGAAGACTGTAGTCTTTCAAAAATTTCAAAGACTATAGTCTTTCAAAAATTTCAGACTATAGTCTTTGAAAAAGTTCATGGACTATAGTCTTTGAAAATTTCAAAGACTATTATAGTCTTCGAAAAATTTCATGGACTATACTCTGAAAAATAAATTTCGAAGACTATAGTCTTTCAAAAATTTCAAAGACTATAGTCTTCGAAAAATTTCATGGACTATACTCTGAAAAATAAATTTCGAAGACTATAGTCTTTCAAAAATTTCAAAGACTATATTCTTTAAAAAAGTTCTTGGACTTTAGTCTTTGAAAATTTCAAAGACTATAGTCTTCGAAAAATTTCATGGACTATACTCTGAAAAGTAAATTTCGAAGACTATAGTCTTTCAAAAATTTCAAAGACTATAGTCTTTGAAAAAGTTCATGGACTATAGTCTTTGAAAATTTCAAAGACTATTATAGTCTTCGAAAAATTTCATGGACTATACTCTGAAAAATAAATTTCGAAGACTATAGTCTTTCAAAAATTTCAAAGACTATAGTCTTTGAAAAAGTTCATGGACTATAGTCTTTGAAAATTTCAAAGACTATAGTCTTTGAAAAAGTTCATGGACTATAGTCTTTGAAAATTTCAAAGACTATAGTCTTTGAAAAAGTTCATGGACTATAGTCTTTGAAAATTTCAAAGACTATTATAGTCTTCGAAAAATTTCATGGACTATACTCTGAAAAATAAATTTCGAAGACTATAGTCTTTCAAAAATTTCAAAGACTATAGTCTTTGAAAAAGTTCATGGACTATAGTCTTTGAAAATTTCAAAGACTATAGTCTTCGAAAAATTTCATGGACTATACTCTGAAAAATAAATTTCGAAGACTATAGTCTTTCAAAAATTTCAAAGACTATAGTCTTCAAAAATTTCAAAGACTATAGTATGAAAAATAAATTTCAAAGACTATAGTCTTTCAAAAATTTCAAAGACTATAGTCTTTGAAAAAGTTCATGGACTATAGTCTTTGAAAAAGTTCATGGACTATAGTCTTTGAAAATTTCAAAGACTATAGTCTTTGAAAAATTTCATGGACTATACTCTGAAAAATAAATTTCGAAGACTATAGTCTTTCAAAAATTTCAAAGACTATAGTCTTTGAAAAAGTTCATGGACTATATAGTCTTTGAAAATTTCAAAGACTATATAGTCTTTGAAAAAGTTCATGGACTATAGTCTTTGAAAATTTCAAAGACTATAGTCTTCGAAAAATTTCATGGACTATACTCTGAAAAATAAATTTCGAAGACTATAGTCTTTCAAAAATTTCAAAGACTATAGTCTTTGAAAAAGTTCATGGACTATAGTCTTTGAAAATTTCAAAGACTATAGTCTTCGAAAAATTTCATGGACTATACTCTGAAAAATAAATTTCGAAGACTATAGTCTTTCAAAAATTTCAAAGATTATAGTCTTTGAAAAAGTTCATGGACTTGAAAATTTCAAAGACTATAGTCTTCGAAAAATTTCATGGACTATACTCTGAAAAGTAAATTTCGAAGACTATAGTCTTTCAAAAATTTCAAAGACTATAGTCTTCGAAAAATTTCATGGACTATACTCTGAAAAATAAATTTCGAAGACTATAGTCTTTCAAAAATTTCAGACTATAGTCTTTGAAAAAGTTCATGGACTATAGTCTTTGAAAATATCAAAGACTATTATAGTCTTCGAAAAATTTCATGGACTATACTCTGAAAAGTAAATTTCGAAGACTATAGTCTTTCAAAAATTTCAAAGTCTATAGTATGAAAAATAAATTTCAAAGACTATAGTCTTTCAAAAATTTCGAAGACTATATTCTTTAAAAAAGTTCTTGGACTTTAGTCTTTGAAAATTTCAAAGACTATAGTCTTCGAAAAATTTCATGGACTATACTCTGAAAAACAAATTTCGAAGACTGTAGTCTTTCAAAAATTTCAAAGACTATAGTCTTTCAAAAATTTCAGACTATAGTCTTTGAAAAAGTTCATGGACTATAGTCTTTGAAAATTTCAAAGACTATTATAGTCTTCGAAAAATTTCATGGACTATACTCTGAAAAGTAAATTTCGAAGACTATAGTCTTTCAAAAATTTCAAAGACTATAGTCTTCGAAAAATTTCATGGACTATACTCTGAAAAATAAATTTCGAAGACTATAGTATTTCAAAAATTTCAAAGACTATAGTCTTTGAAAAAGTTCAGACTATAGTCTTTGAAAAAGTTCATGGACTATAGTCTTTGAAAATTTCAAAGACTATTATAGTCTTTGAAAAATTTCATGGACTATACTCTGAAAAATAAATTTCGAAGACTATAGTCTTTCAAAAATTTCAAAGACTGTAGTCTTCGAAAAATTTCAAAGACTATAGTCTTCAAAAATTTCAAAGACTATATTCTTTAAAAAAGTTCTTGGACTTTAGTCTTTGAAAATTTCAAAGACTATACTCTTCGAAAAATTTCATGGACTATACTCTGAAAAACAAATTTCGAAGACTGTAGTCTTTCAAAAATTTCAAAGACTATAGTCTTTCAAAAATTTCAGACTATAGTCTTTGAAAAAGTTCATGAACTATAGTCTTTGAAAATTTCAAAGACTATTATAGTCTTCGAAAAATTTCATGGACTATACTCTGAAAAATAAATTTCGAAGACTATAGTCTTTCAAAAATTTCAAAGACTATAGTCTTCGAAAAATTTCATGGACTATACTCTGAAAAATATATTTCGAATTTCAAAGACTATATTCTCTGAAAAATAAATTTCGAAGGCTATAGTCTTTGAAAAATTTCAAAGACTATAATAGTCTTTGAAAAAGTTCATGGACTATACTCTGAAAAATATATTTCGAATTTCAAAGACTATATTCTTTAAAAAAGTTCTTGGACTTTAGTCTTTGAAAAAGTTCATGGACTATAGTCTTTGAAAATTTCAAAGACTATTATAGTCTTCGAAAAATTTCATGGACTATACTCTGAAAAGTAAATTTCGAAGACTATAGTCTTTCAAAAATTTCAAAGACTATAGTCTTCGAAAAATTTCATGGACTATACTCTGAAAAATAAATTTCGAAGACTATAGTCTTTCAAAAATTTCAAAGACTATATTCTTTAAAAAAGGTCTTGGACTTTAGTCTTTGAAAATTTCAAAGACTATAGTCTTCGAAAAATTTCATGGACTATACTCTGAAAAATAAATTTCGAAGACTATAGTCTTTCAAAAATTTCAAAGACTATAGTCTTTGAAAAAGTTCATGGACTATAGTCTTTGAAAATTTCAAAGACTATAGTCTTTGAAAAAGTTCATGGACTATAGTCTTTGAAAATTTCAAAGACTATTATAGTCTTCGAAAAATTTCATGGACTATACTCTGAAAAATAAATTTCGAAGACTATAGTCTTTCAAAAATTTCAAAGACTATAGTTTTTGAAAAAGTTCATGGACTATAGTCTTTGAAAATTTCAAAGACTATAGTCTTTGAAAAAGTTCATGGACTATAGTCTTTGAAAATTTCAAAGACTATAGTCTTCGAAAAATTTCATGGACTATACTCTGAAAAATAAATTTCGAAGACTATAGTCTTTCAAAAATTTCAAAGACTATAGTCTTCGAAAAATTTCATGGACTATACTCTGAAAAGTAAATTTCGAAGACTATAGTCTTTCAAAAATTTCAAAGACTATAGTCTTTGAAAAAGTTCATGGACTATAGTCTTTGAAAATTTCAAAGACTATAGTCTTTGAAAAAGTTCATGGACTATAGTCTTTGAAAATTTCAAAGACTATAGTCTTTGAAAAAGTTCATGGACTATAGTCTTTGAAAATTTCAAAGACTATTATAGTCTTCGAAAAATTTCATGGACTATACTCTGAAAAATAAATTTCGAAGACTATAGTCTTTCAAAAATTTCAAAGACTATAGTTTTTGAAAAAGTTCATGGACTATAGTCTTTGAAAATTTCAAAGACTATAGTCTTTGAAAAAGTTCATGGACTATAGTCTTTGAAAATTTCAAAGACTATAGTCTTCGAAAAATTTCATGGACTATACTCTGAAAAATAAATTTCGAAGACTATACTCTTTCAAAAATTTCAAAGACTATAGTCTTTGAAAAAGTTCATGGACTATAGTCTTTGAAAATTTCAAAGACTATAGTCTTTGAAAAAGTTCATGGACTATAGTATTTGAAAATTTCAAAGGCTATAGTCTTCGAAAAATTTCATGGACTATACTCTGAAAAATATATTTCGAAGACTATAGTCTTTCAAAAATTTCAAAGACTATATTCTTTAAAAAAGTTCTTGGACTTTAGTCTTTGAAAATTTCAAAGACTATAGTCTTCGAAAAATTTCAAAGACTATAGTCTTCAAAAATTTCAAAGACTATATTCTTTAAAAAAGTTCTTGGACTTTAGTCTTTGAAAATTTCAAAGACTATAGTCTTCGAAAAATTTCATGGACTATACTCTGAAAAATAAATTTCGAAGACTATAGTCTTTCAAAAATTTCAAAGACTATAGTCTTTCAAAAATTTCAGACTATAGTCTTTGAAACAGTTCATGGACTATAGTCTTTGAAAATTTCAAAGACTATTATAGTCTTCGAAAAATTTCATGGACTATACTCTGAAAAATATATTTCGAATTTCAAAGACTATATTCTTTAAAAAAGTTCTTGGACTTTAGTCTTTGAAAAAGTTCATGGACTATAGTCTTTGAAAATTTCAAAGACTATTATAGTCTTCGAAAAATTTCATGGACTATACTCTGAAAAGTAAATTTCGAAGACTATAGTCTTTCAAAAATTTCAAAGACTATAGTCTTCGAAAAATTTCATGGACTATACTCTGAAAAATAAATTTCGAAGACTATAGTCTTTCAAAAATTTCAAAGACTATAGTCTTCGAAAAATTTCATGGACTATACTCTGAAAAATATATTTCGAAGACTATAGTCTTTCAAAAATTTCAAAGACTATATTCTTTAAAAAAGGTCTTGGACTTTAGTATTTGAAAATTTTAAAGACTATAGTCTTCGAAAAATTTCATGGACTATACTCTGAAAAATAAATTTCGAAGACTATAGTCTTTCAAAAATTTCAAAGACTATAGTCTTTGAAAAAGTTCATGGACTATAATCTTTGAAAATTTCAAAGACTATTATAGTCTTCGAAAAATTTCATGGACTATACTCTGAAAAATAAATTTCGAAGACTATAGTCTTTCAAAAATTTCAAAGACTATAGTCTTTGAAAAAGTTCATGGACTATAGTCTTTGAAAATTTCAAAGACTATAGTCTTTGAAAAAGTTCATGGACTATAGTCTTTGAAAATTTCAAAGACTATAGTCTTCGAAAAATTTCATGGACTATACTCTGAAAAATAAATTTCGAAGACTATAGTCTTTCAAAAATTTCAAAGACTATAGTCTTCGAAAAATTTCATGGACTATACTCTGAAAAGTAAATTTCGAAGACTATAGTCTTTCAAAAATTTCAAAGACTATAGTCTTTGAAAAAGTTCATGGACTATAGTCTTTGAAAATTTCAAAGACTATTATAGTCTTCGAAAAATTTCATGGACTATACTCTGAAAAATAAATTTCGAAGACTATAGTCTTTCAAAAATTTCAAAGACTATAGTCTTTGAAAAAGTTCATGGACTATAGTCTTTGAAAATTTCAAAGACTATTATAGTCTTCGAAAAATTTCATGGACTATACTCTGAAAAATAAATTTCGAAGACTATACTCTTTCAAAAATTTCAAAGACTATAGTCTTTGAAAAAGTTCATGGACTATAGTCTTTGAAAATTTCAAAGACTATAGTCTTTGAAAAAGTTCATGGACTATAGTCTTTGAAAATTTCAAAGACTATAGTCTTTGAAAAAGTTCATGGACTATAGTATTTGAAAATTTCAAAGGCTATAGTCTTCGAAAAATTTCATGGACTATACTCTGAAAAATATATTTCGAAGACTATAGTCTTTCAAAAATTTCAAAGACTATATTCTTTAAAAAAGTTCTTGGACTTTAGTCTTTGAAAATTTCAAAGACTATAGTCTTCGAAAAATTTCAAAGACTATAGTCTTCAAAAATTTCAAAGACTATATTCTTTAAAAAGGTTCTTGGACTTTAGTCTTTGAAAATTTCAAAGACTATAGTCTTCGAAAAATTTCATGGACTATACTCTGAAAAATAAATTTCGAAGACTATAGTCTTTCAAAAATTTCAAAGACTATAGTCTTTCAAAAATTTCAGACTATAGTCTTTGAAACAGTTCATGGACTATAGTCTTTGAAAATTTCAAAGACTATTATAGTCTTCGAAAAATTTCATGGACTATACTCTGAAAAATAAATTTCGAAGACTATAGTCTTTGAAAAAGTTCATGGACTATAGTCTTTGAAAATTTCAAAGACTATAGTCTTCGAAAAATTTCATGGACTATACTCTGAAAAATAAATTTCGAAGACTATAGTCTTTCAAAAATTTCAAAGACTATATTCATTAAAAAAGTTCTTGGACTTTAGTCTTTGAAAATTTCAAAGACTATAGTCTTCGAAAAATTTCAAAGACTATTATAGTCTTCAAAAATTTCAAAGACTATATTCTTTAAAAAAGTTCTTGGACTTTAGTCTTTGAAAATTTCAAAGACTATAGTCTTCGAAAAATTTCATGGACTATACTCTGAAAAATAAATTTCGAAGACTATAGTCTTTCAAAAATTTCAAAGACTATAGTCTTTCAAAAATTTCAGACTATAGTCTTTGAAAAAGTTCATGGACTATAGTCTTTGAAAATATCAAAGACTATTATAGTCTTCGAAAAATTTCATGGACTATACTCTGAAAAGTAAATTTCGAAGACTATAGTCTTTCAAAAATTTCAAAGTCTATAGTATGAAAAATAAATTTCAAAGACTATAGTCTTTCAAAAATTTCAAAGACTATAGTCTTTGAAAAAGTTCATGGACTATAGTCTTTGAAAAAGTTCATGGACTATAGTCTTTCAAAAATTTCAAAGACTATAGTATGAAAAATAAATTTCAAAGACTATAGTCTTTCAAAAATTTCAAAGACTATAGTCTTTGAAAAAGTTCATGGGCTTGAAAATTTCAAAGACTATAGTCTTCGAAAAATTTCATGGACTATACTCTGAAAAATAAATTTCGAAGACTATAGTCATTCAAAAATTTCAAAGACTATATTCTTTAAAAAAGTTCTTGGACTATAGTCTTCGAAAAATTTCATGGACTATACTCTGAAAAGTAAATTTCGAAGACTATAGTCTTTCAAAAATTTCAAAGACTATAGTCTTCGAAAAATTTCATGGACTATACTCTGAAAAATAAATTTCGAAGACTATAGTCTTTCAAAAATTTCAAAGTCTATAGTATGAAAAATAAATTTCAAAGACTATAGTCTTTCAAAAATTTCAAAGACTATATTCTTTAAAAAAGTTCTTGGACTTTAGTCTTTGAAAATTTCAAAGACTATAGTCTTCGAAAAATTTCATGGACAATACTCTGAAAAACAAATTTCGAAGACTGTAGTCTTTCAAAAATTTCAAAGACTATAGTCTTTCAAAAATTTCAGACTATAGTCTTTGAAAAAGTTCATGGACTATAGTCTTTGAAAATTTCAAAGACTATTATAGTCTTCGAAAAATTTCATGGACTATAGTCTGAAAAGTAAATTTCAAAGACTATAGTCTTCGAAAAATTTCAAAGACTATAGTCTTCAAAAATTTCAAAGACTATATTCTTTAAAAAAGTTCTTGGACTTTAGTCTTTGAAAATTTCAAAGACTATAGTCTTCGATAAATTTCATGGACTATACTCTGAAAAACAAATTTCGAAGACTGTAGTCTTTCAAAAATTTCAAAGACTATAGTCTTTCAAAAATTTCAGACTATAGTCTTTGAAAAAGTTCATGGACTATAGTCTTTGAAAATTTCAAAGACTATTATAGTCTTCGAAAAATTTCATGGACTATACTCTGAAAAATAAATTTCGAAGACTATAGTCTTTCAAAAATTTCAAAGACTATAGTCTTTGAAAAAGTTCATGGACTTGAAAATTTCAAAGACTATAGTCTTCGAAAAATTTCATGGACTATACTCTGAAAAATAAATTTCGAAGACTATAGTCATTCAAAAATTTCAAAGACTATATTCTTTAAAAAAGTTCTTGGACTATAGTCTTCGAAAAATTTCATGGACTATACTCTGAAAAATAAATTTCGAAGACTATAGTCTTTCAAAAATTTCAGACTATAGTCTTTGAAAAAGTTCATGGACTATAGTCTTTGAAAATATCAAAGACTATTATAGTCTTCGAAAAATTTCATGGACTATACTCTGAAAAGTAAATTTCGAAGACTATAGTCTTTCAAAAATTTCAAAGACTATAGTCTTCGAAAAATTTCATGGACTATACTCTGAAAAATAAATTTCGAAGACTATAGTCTTTCAAAAATTTCAAAGTCTATAGTATGAAAAATAAATTTCAAAGACTATAGTCTTTCAAAAATTTCAAAGACTATATTCTTTAAAAAAGTTCTTGGACTTTAGTCTTTGAAAATTTCAAAGACTATAGTCTTCGAAAAATTTCATGGACAATACTCTGAAAAACAAATTTCGAAGACTGTAGTCTTTCAAAAATTTCAAAGACTATAGTCTTTCAAAAATTTCAGACTATAGTCTTTGAAAAAGTTCATGGACTATAGTCTTTGAAAATTTCAAAGACTATTATAGTCTTCGAAAAATTTCATGGACTATAGTCTGAAAAGTAAATTTCAAAGACTATAGTCTTCGAAAAATTTCAAAGACTATAGTCTTCAAAAATTTCAAAGACTATATTCTTTAAAAAAGTTCTTGGACTTTAGTCTTTGAAAATTTCAAAGACTATAGTCTTCGAAAAATTTCATGGACTATACTCTGAAAAACAAATTTCGAAGACTGTAGTCTTTCAAAAATTTCAAAGACTATAGTCTTTCAAAAATTTCAGACTATAGTCTTTGAAAAAGTTCATGGACTATAGTCTTTGAAAATTTCAAAGACTATTATAGTCTTCGAAAAATTTCATGGACTATACTCTGAAAAATAAATTTCGAAGACTATAGTCTTTCAAAAATTTCAAAGACTATAGTCTTCGAAAAATTTCATGGACTATACTCTGAAAAATAAATTTCGAAGACTATAGTCTTTCAAAAATTTCAAAGACTATAGTCTTTGAAAAAGTTCATGGACTATAGTCTTTGAAAATTTCAAAGACTATAGTCTTTGAAAAAGTTCATGGACTATAGTCTTTGAAAATTTCAAAGACTATAGTCTTTGAAAAAGTTCATGGACTATAGTCTTTGAAAATTTCAAAGACTATTATAGTCTTCGAAAAATTTCATGGACTATACTCTGAAAAATAAATTTCGAAGACTATAGTCTTTCAAAAATTTCAAAGACTATAGTCTTTGAAAAAGTTCATGGACTATAGTCTTTGAAAATTTCAAAGACTATAGTCTTCGAAAAATTTCATGGACTATACTCTGAAAAATAAATTTCGAAGACTATAGTCTTTCAAAAATTTCAAAGACTATAGTCTTCGAAAAATTTCATGGACTATACTCTGAAAAATAAATTTCGAAGACTATAGTCTTTCAAAAATTTCAAAGACTATAGTCTTCAAAAATTTCAAAGACTATAGTATGAAAAATAAATTTCAAAGACTATAGTCTTTCAAAAATTTCAAAGACTATAGTCTTTGAAAAAGTTCATGGACTATATAGTCTTTGAAAATTTCAAAGACTATATAGTCTTTGAAAAAGTTCATGGACTATAGTCTTTGAAAATTTCAAAGACTATAGTCTTTGAAAAATTTCATGGACTATACTCTGAAAAATAAATTTCGAAGACTATAGTCTTTCAAAAATTTCAAAGACTATAGTCTTTGAAAAAGTTCATGGACTATATAGTCTTTGAAAATTTCAAAGACTATATAGTCTTTGAAAAAGTTCATGGACTATAGTCTTTGAAAATTTCAAAGACTATAGTCTTCGAAAAATTTCATGGACTATACTCTGAAAAATAAATTTCGAAGACTATAGTCTTTCAAAAATTTCAAAGACTATAGTCTTTGAAAAAGTTCATGGACTATAGTCTTTGAAAATTTCAAAGACTATAGTCTTTGAAAAAGTTCATGGACTATAGTCTTTGAAAATTTCAAAGACTATAGTCTTCGAAAAATTTCATGGACTATACTCTGAAAAATAAATTTCGAAGACTATAGTCTTTCAAAAATTTCAAAGATTATAGTCTTTGAAAAAGTTCATGGACTTGAAAATTTCAAAGACTATAGTCTTCGAAAAATTTCATGGACTATACTCTGAAAAATAAATTTCGAAGACTATAGTCATTCAAAAATTTCAAAGACTATATTCTTTAAAAAAGTTCTTGGACTATAGTCTTCGAAAAATTTCATGGACTATACTCTGAAAAGTAAATTTCGAAGACTATAGTCTTTCAAAAATTTCAAAGACTATAGTCTTCGAAAAATTTCATGGACTATACTCTGAAAAATAAATTTCGAAGACTATAGTCTTTCAAAAATTTCAGACTATAGTCTTTGAAAAAGTTCATGGACTATAGTCTTTGAAAATATCAAAGACTATTATAGTCTTCGAAAAATTTCATGGACTATACTCTGAAAAGTAAATTTCGAAGACTATAGTCTTTCAAAAATTTCAAAGTCTATAGTATGAAAAATAAATTTCAAAGACTATAGTCTTTCAAAAATTTCGAAGACTATATTCTTTAAAAAAGTTCTTGGACTTTAGTCTTTGAAAATTTCAAAGACTATAGTCTTCGAAAAATTTCATGGACTATACTCTGAAAAACAAATTTCGAAGACTGTAGTCTTTCAAAAATTTCAAAGACTATAGTCTTTCAAAAATTTCAGACTATAGTCTTTGAAAAAGTTCATGGACTATAGTCTTTGAAAATTTCAAAGACTATTATAGTCTTCGAAAAATTTCATGGACTATACTCTGAAAAATAAATTTCGAAGACTATAGTATTTCAAAAATTTCAAAGACTATAGTCTTTGAAAAAGTTCAGACTATAGTCTTTGAAAAAGTTCATGGACTATAGTCTTTGAAAATTTCAAAGACTATTATAGTCTTCGAAAAATTTCATGGACTATAGTCTGAAAAGTAAATTTCGAAGGCTATAGTCTTTCAAAAATTTCAAAGACTATAGTATGAAAAATAAATTTCAAAGACTATAGTCTTTCAAAAATTTCAAACACTATAGTCTTTGAAAAATTTCATGGACTATACTCTGAAAAATAAATTTCGAAGACTATAGTCTTTCAAAAATTTCAAAGACTGTAGTCTTCGAAAAATTTCAAAGACTATAGTCTTCAAAAATTTCAAAGACTATATTCTTTAAAAAAGTTCTTGGACTTTAGTCTTTGAAAATTTCAAAGACTATACTCTTCGAAAAATTTCATGGACTATACTCTGAAAAACAAATTTCGAAGACTGTAGTCTTTCAAAAATTTCAAAGACTATAGTCTTTCAAAAATTTCAGACTATAGTCTTTGAAAAAGTTCATGAACTATAGTCTTTGAAAATTTCAAAGACTATTATAGTCTTCGAAAAATTTCATGGACTATACTCTGAAAAATAAATTTCGAAGACTATAGTCTTTCAAAAATTTCAAAGACTATAGTCTTCGAAAAATTTCATGGACTATACTCTGAAAAATATATTTCGAATTTCAAAGACTATATTCTCTGAAAAATAAATTTCGAAGGCTATAGTCTTTGAAAAATTTCAAAGACTATAATAGTCTTTGAAAAAGTTCATGGACTATACTCTGAAAAATATATTTCGAATTTCAAAGACTATATTCTTTAAAAAAGTTCTTGGACTTTAGTCTTTGAAAAAGTTCATGGACTATAGTCTTTGAAAATTTCAAAGACTATTATAGTCTTCGAAAAATTTCATGGACTATACTCTGAAAAGTAAATTTCGAAGACTATAGTCTTTCAAAAATTTCAAAGACTATAGTCTTCGAAAAATTTCATGGACTATACTCTGAAAAATAAATTTCGAAGACTATAGTCTTTCAAAAATTTCAAAGACTATATTCTTTAAAAAAGGTCTTGGACTTTAGTCTTTCAAAAATTTCAAAGACTATAGTCTTTGAAAAAGTTCATGGACTATAGTCTTTGAAAATTTCAAAGACTATAGTCTTTGAAAAAGTTCATGGACTATAGTCTTTGAAAATTTCAAAGACTATAGTCTTTGAAAAAGTTCATGGACTATAGTCTTTGAAAATTTCAAAGACTATTATAGTCTTCGAAAAATTTCATGGACTATACTCTGAAAAATAAATTTCGAAGACTATAGTCTTTCAAAAATTTCAAAGACTATAGTTTTTGAAAAAGTTCATGGACTATAGTCTTTGAAAATTTCAAAGACTATAGTCTTTGAAAAAGTTCATGGACTATAGTCTTTGAAAATTTCAAAGACTATAGTCTTCGAAAAATTTCATGGACTATACTCTGAAAAATAAATTTCGAAGACTATAGTCTTTCAAAAATTTCAAAGACTATAGTCTTCGAAAAATTTCATGGACTATACTCTGAAAAGTAAATTTCGAAGACTATAGTCTTTCAAAAATTTCAAAGACTATAGTCTTTGAAAAAGTTCATGGACTATAGTCTTTGAAAATTTCAAAGACTATTATAGTCTTCGAAAAATTTCATGGACTATACTCTGAAAAATAAATTTCGAAGACTATAGTCTTTCAAAAATTTCAAAGACTATAGTCTTTGAAAAAGTTCATGGACTATAGTCTTTGAAAATTTCAAAGACTATTATAGTCTTCGAAAAATTTCATGGACTATACTCTGAAAAATAAATTTCGAAGACTATACTCTTTCAAAAATTTCAAAGACTATAGTCTTTGAAAAAGTTCATGGACTATAGTCTTTGAAAATTTCAAAGACTATAGTCTTTGAAAAAGTTCATGGACTATAGTCTTTGAAAATTTCAAAGACTATTATAGTCTTCGAAAAATTTCATGGACTATACTCTGAAAAATAAATTTCGAAGACTATACTCTTTCAAAAATTTCAAAGACTATAGTCTTTGAAAAAGTTCATGGACTATAGTATTTGAAAATTTCAAAGGCTATAGTCTTCGAAAAATTTCATGGACTATACTCTGAAAAATATATTTCGAAGACTATAGTCTTTCAAAAATTTCAAAGACTATATTCTTTAAAAAAGTTCTTGGACTTTAGTCTTTGAAAATTTCAAAGACTATAGTCTTCGAAAAATTTCAAAGACTATAGTCTTCAAAAATTTCAAAGACTATATTCTTTAAAAAAGTTCTTGGACTTTAGTCTTTGAAAATTTCAAAGACTATAGTCTTCGAAAAATTTCATGGACTATACTCTGAAAAATAAATTTCGAAGACTATAGTCTTTCAAAAATTTCAAAGACTATAGTCTTTCAAAAATTTCAGACTATAGTCTTTGAAACAGTTCATGGACTATAGTCTTTGAAAATTTCAAAGACTATTATAGTCTTCGAAAAATTTCATGGACTATACTCTGAAAAATATATTTCGAATTTCAAAGACTATATTCTTTAAAAAAGTTCTTGGACTTTAGTCTTTGAAAAAGTTCATGGACTATAGTCTTTGAAAATTTCAAAGACTATTATAGTCTTCGAAAAATTTCATGGACTATACTCTGAAAAGTAAATTTCGAAGACTATAGTCTTTCAAAAATTTCAAAGACTATAGTCTTCGAAAAATTTCATGGACTATACTCTGAAAAATAAATTTCGACGACTATAGTCTTTCAAAAATTTCAAAGACTATAGTCTTCGAAAAATTTCATGGACTATACTCTGAAAAATATATTTCGAAGACTATAGTCTTTCAAAAATTTCAAAGACTATATTCTTTAAAAAAGGTCTTGGACTTTAGTCTTTGAAAATTTCAAAGACTATAGTCTTCGAAAAATTTCATGGACTATACTCTGAAAAATAAATTTCGAAGACTATAGTCTTTCAAAAATTTCAAAGACTATAGTCTTTGAAAAAGTTCATGGACTATAGTCTTTGAAAATTTCAAAGACTATAGTCTTTGAAAAAGTTCATGGACTATAGTCTTTGAAAATTTCAAAGACTATAGTCTTCGAAAAATTTCATGGACTATATTCTGAAAAATAAATTTCGAAGACTATAGTCTTTCAAAAATTTCAAAGACTATAGTCTTCGAAAAATTTCATGGACTATACTCTGAAAAGTAAATTTCGAAGACTATAGTCTTTCAAAAATTTCAAAGACTATAGTCTTTGAAAAAGTTCATGGACTATAGTCTTTGAAAATTTCAAAGACTATTATAGTCTTCGAAAAATTTCATGGACTATACTCTGAAAAATAAATTTCGAAGACTATAGTCTTTCAAAAATTTCAAAGACTATAGTCTTTGAAAAAGTTCATGGACTATAGTCTTTGAAAATTTCAAAGACTATTATAGTCTTCGAAAAATTTCATGGACTATACTCTGAAAAATAAATTTCGAAGACTATACTCTTTCAAAAATTTCAAAGACTATAGTCTTTGAAAAAGTTCATGGACTATAGTCTTTGAAAATTTCAAAGACTATAGTCTTTGAAAAAGTTCATGGACTATAGTCTTTGAAAATTTCAAAGACTATTATAGTCTTCGAAAAATTTCATGGACTATACTCTGAAAAATAAATTTCGAAGACTATACTCTTTCAAAAATTTCAAAGACTATAGTCTTTGAAAAAGTTCATGGACTATAGTCTTTGAAAATTTCAAAGACTATAGTCTTTGAAAAAGTTCATGGACTATAGTATTTGAAAATTTCAAAGGCTATAGTCTTCGAAAAATTTCATGGACTATACTCTGAAAAATATATTTCGAAGACTATAGTCTTTCAAAAATTTCAAAGACTATATTCTTTAAAAAAGTTCTTGGACTTTAGTCTTTGAAAATTTCAAAGACTATAGTCTTCGAAAAATTTCAAAGACTATAGTCTTCAAAAATTTCAAAGACTATATTCTTTAAAAAGGTTCTTGGACTTTAGTCTTTGAAAATTTCAAAGACTATAGTCTTCGAAAAATTTCATGGACTATACTCTGAAAAATAAATTTCGAAGACTATAGTCTTTCAAAAATTTCAAAGACTATAGTCTTTCAAAAATTTCAGACTATAGTCTTTGAAACAGTTCATGGACTATAGTCTTTGAAAATTTCAAAGACTATTATAGTCTTCGAAAAATTTCATGGACTATACTCTGAAAAATAAATTTCGAAGACTATAGTCTTTGAAAAAGTTCATGGACTATAGTCTTTGAAAATTTCAAAGACTATAGTCTTCGAAAAATTTCATGGACTATACTCTGAAAAATAAATTTCGAAGACTATAGTCTTTCAAAAATTTCAAAGACTATATTCATTAAAAAAGTTCTTGGACTTTAGTCTTTGAAAATTTCAAAGACTATAGTCTTCGAAAAATTTCAAAGACTATTATAGTCTTCAAAAATTTCAAAGACTATATTCTTTAAAAAAGTTCTTGGACTTTAGTCTTTGAAAATTTCAAAGACTATAGTCTTTCAAAAATTTCAGACTATAGTCTTTGAAAAAGTTCATGGACTATAGTCTTTGAAAATTTCAAAGACTATTATAGTCTTCGAAAAATTTCATGGACTATAGTCTGAAAAGTAAATTTCAAAGACTATAGTCTTCGAAAAATTTCAAAGACTATAGTCTTCAAAAATTTCAAAGACTATATTCTTTAAAAAAGTTCTTGGACTTTAGTCTTTGAAAATTTCAAAGACTATAGTCTTCGATAAATTTCATGGACTATACTCTGAAAAACAAATTTCGAAGACTGTAGTCTTTCAAAAATTTCAAAGACTATAGTCTTTCAAAAATTTCAGACTATAGTCTTTGAAAAAGTTCATGGACTATAGTCTTTGAAAATTTCAAAGACTATTATAGTCTTCGAAAAATTTCATGGACTATACTCTGAAAAATAAATTTCGAAGACTATAGTCTTTCAAAAATTTCAAAGACTATAGTCTTTGAAAAAGTTCATGGACTTGAAAATTTCAAAGACTATAGTCTTCGAAAAATTTCATGGACTATACTCTGAAAAATAAATTTCGAAGACTATAGTCATTCAAAAATTTCAAAGACTATATTCTTTAAAAAAGTTCTTGGACTATAGTCTTCGAAAAATTTCATGGACTATACTCTGAAAAATAAATTTCGAAGACTATAGTCTTTCAAAAATTTCAGACTATAGTCTTTGAAAAAGTTCATGGACTATAGTCTTTGAAAATATCAAAGACTATTATAGTCTTCGAAAAATTTCATGGACTATACTCTGAAAAGTAAATTTCGAAGACTATAGTCTTTCAAAAATTTCAAAGTCTATAGTATGAAAAATAAATTTCAAAGACTATAGTCTTTCAAAAATTTCAAAGACTATAGTCTTTCAAAAATTTCAGACTATAGTCTTTGAAAAAGTTCATGGACTATAGTCTTTGAAAATTTCAAAGACTATTATAGTCTTCGAAAAATTTCATGGACTATACTCTGAAAAGTAAATTTCGAAGACTATAGTCTTTCAAAAATTTCAAAGACTATAGTCTTCGAAAAATTTCAAGGACTATACTCTGAAAAATAAATTTCGAAGACTATAGTCTTTCAAAAATTTCAAAGACTATAGTCTTCGAAAAATTTCATGGACTATACTCTGAAAAATAAATTTCGAAGACTATAGTCTTTCAAAAATTTCAAAGACTATAGTCTTTGAAAAAGTTCATGGACTATAGTCTTTGAAAATTTCAAAGACTATAGTCTTCGAAAAATTTCATGGACTATACTCTGAAAAATAAATTTCGAAGACTATAGTCTTTCAAAAATTTCAAAGACTATAGTCTTCGAAAAATTTCATGGACTATACTCTGAAAAATAAATTTCGAAGACTATAGTCTTTCAAAAATTTCAAAGACTATAGTCTTCAAAAATTTCAAAGACTATATTCTTTGAAAAAGTTCATGGACTATAGTCTTTGAAAATTTCAAAGACTATAGTCTTCGAAAAATTTCATGGACTATACTCTGAAAAATAAATTTCGAAGACTATAGTCTTTCAAAAATTTCAAAGAATATAGTCTTCGAAAAATTTCATGGACTATACTCTGAAAAGTAAATTTCGAAGACTATAGTCTTTCAAAAATTTCAAAGACTATAGTCTTTGAAAAAGTTCATGGACTATAGTCTTTGAAAATTTCAAAGACTATTATAGTCTTCGAAAAATTTCATGGACTATACTCTGAAAAATAAATTTCGAAGACTATACTCTTTCAAAAATTTCAAAGACTATAGTCTTTGAAAAAGTTCATGGACTATAGTCTTTGAAAATTTCAAAGACTATAGTCTTCGAAAAATTTCATGGACTATACTCTGAAAAATATATTTCCAAGACTATAGTCTTTCAAAAATTTCAAAGACTATATTCTTTAAAAAAGTTCTTGGACTTTAGTCTTTGAAAATTTCAAAGACTATAGTCTTCGAAAAATTTCATGGACTATACTCTGAAAAATAAATTTCGAAGACTATAGTCTTTCAAAAATTTCAAAGACTATAGTCTTTCAAAAATTTCAGACTATAGTCTTTGAAAAAGTTCATGGACTATAGTCTTTGAAAATATCAAAGACTATTATAGTCTTCGAAAAATTTCATGGACTATACTCTGAAAAGTAAATTTCGAAGACTATAGTCTTTCAAAAATTTCAAAGTCTATAGTATGAAAAATAAATTTCAAAGACTATAGTCTTTCAAAAATTTCAAAGACTATAGTCTTTGAAAAAGTTCATGGACTATAGTCTTTCAAAAATTTCAAAGACTATAGTATGAAAAATAAATTTCAAAGACTATAGTCTTTCAAAAATTTCAAAGACTATAGTCTTCGAAAAATTTCAAAGACTATTATAGTCTTCAAAAATTTCAAAGACTATATTCTTTAAAAAAGTTCTTGGACTTTAGTCTTTGAAAATTTCAAAGACTATAGTCTTTGAAAAATTTCATGGACTATACTCTGAAAAATAAATTTCGAAGACTATAGTCTTTCAAAAATTTCAAAGACTATAGTCTTTGAAAAAGTTCATGGACTTGAAAATTTCAAAGACTATAGTCTTCGAAAAATTTCATGGACTATACTCTGAAAAATAAATTTCGAAGACTATAGTCATTCAAAAATTTCAAAGACTATATTCTTTAAAAAAGTTCTTGGACTATAGTCTTCGAAAAATTTCATGGACTATACTCTGAAAAGTAAATTTCGAAGACTATAGTCTTTCAAAAATTTCAAAGACTATAGTCTTCGAAAAATTTCATGGACTATACTCTGAAAAATAAATTTCGAAGACTATAGTCTTTCAAAAATTTCAAAGTCTATAGTATGAAAAATAAATTTCAAAGACTATAGTCTTTCAAAAATTTCAAAGACTATATTCTTTAAAAAAGTTCTTGGACTTTAGTCTTTGAAAATTTCAAAGACTATAGTCTTCGAAAAATTTCATGGACAATACTCTGAAAAACAAATTTCGAAGACTGTAGTCTTTCAAAAATTTCAAAGACTATAGTCTTTCAAAAATTTCAGACTATAGTCTTTGAAAAAGTTCATGGACTATAGTCTTTGAAAATTTCAAAGACTATTATAGTCTTCGAAAAATTTCATGGACTATAGTCTGAAAAGTAAATTTCAAAGACTATAGTCTTCGAAAAATTTCAAAGACTATAGTCTTCAAAAATTTCAAAGACTATATTCTTTAAAAAAGTTCTTGGACTTTAGTCTTTGAAAATTTCAAAGACTATAGTCTTCGAAAAATTTCATGGACTATACTCTGAAAAACAAATTTCGAAGACTGTAGTCTTTCAAAAATTTCAAAGACTATAGTCTTTCAAAAATTTCAGACTATAGTCTTTGAAAAAGTTCATGGACTATAGTCTTTGAAAATTTCAAAGACTATTATAGTCTTCGAAAAATTTCATGGACTATACTCTGAAAAATAAATTTCGAAGACTATAGTCTTTCAAAAATTTCAAAGACTATAGTCTTCGAAAAATTTCATGGACTATACTCTGAAAAATAAATTTCGAAGACTATAGTCTTTCAAAAATTTCAAAGACTATAGTCTTTGAAAAAGTTCATGGACTATAGTCTTTGAAAATTTCAAAGACTATAGTCTTTGAAAAAGTTCATGGACTATAGTTTTTGAAAATTTCAAAGACTATAGTCTTTGAAAAAGTTCATGGACTATAGTCTTTGAAAATTTCAAAGACTATTATAGTCTTCGAAAAATTTCATGGACTATACTCTGAAAAATAAATTTCGAAGACTATAGTCTTTCAAAAATTTCAAAGACTATAGTCTTCGAAAAATTTCATGGACTATACTCTGAAAAATAAATTTCGAAGACTATAGTCTTTCAAAAATTTCAAAGACTATAGTCTTCAAAAATTTCAAAGACTATAGTATGAAAAATAAATTTCAAAGACTATAGTCTTTCAAAAATTTCAAAGACTATAGTCTTTGAAAAAGTTCATGGACTATAGTCTTTGAAAAAGTTCATGGACTATAGTCTTTGAAAATTTCAAAGACTATAGTCTTTGAAAAATTTCATGGACTATACTCTGAAAAATAAATTTCGAAGACTATAGTCTTTCAAAAATTTCAAAGACTATAGTCTTTGAAAAAGTTCATGGACTATATAGTCTTTGAAAATTTCAAAGACTATATAGTCTTTGAAAAAGTTCATGGACTATAGTCTTTGAAAATTTCAAAGACTATAGTCTTCGAAAAATTTCATGGACTATACTCTGAAAAATAAATTTCGAAGACTATAGTCTTTCAAAAATTTCAAAGACTATAGTCTTTGAAAAAGTTCATGGACTATAGTCTTTGAAAATTTCAAAGACTATAGTCTTTGAAAAAGTTCATGGACTATAGTCTTTGAAAATTTCAAAGACTATAGTCTTCGAAAAATTTCATGGGCTATACTCTGAAAAATAAATTTCGAAGACTATAGTCTTTCAAAAATTTCAAAGATTATAGTCTTTGAAAAAGTTCATGGACTTGAAAATTTCAAAGACTATAGTCTTCGAAAAATTTCATGGACTATACTCTGAAAAATAAATTTCGAAGACTATAGTCATTCAAAAATTTCAAAGACTATATTCTTTAAAAAAGTTCTTGGACTATAGTCTTCGAAAAATTTCATGGACTATACTCTGAAAAGTAAATTTCGAAGACTATAGTCTTTCAAAAATTTCAAAGACTATAGTCTTCGAAAAATTTCATGGACTATACTCTGAAAAATAAATTTCGAAGACTATAGTCTTTCAAAAATTTCAGACTATAGTCTTTGAAAAAGTTCATGGACTATAGTCTTTGAAAATATCAAAGACTATTATAGTCTTCGAAAAATTTCATGGACTATACTCTGAAAAGTAAATTTCGAAGACTATAGTCTTTCAAAAATTTCAAAGACTATAGTCTTCGAAAAATTTCATGGACTATACTCTGAAAAATAAATTTCGAAGACTATAGTATTTCAAAAATTTCAAAGACTATAGTCTTTGAAAAAGTTCAGACTATAGTCTTTGAAAAAGTTCATGGACTATAGTCTTTGAAAATTTCAAAGACTATTATAGTCTTCGAAAAATTTCATGGACTATAGTCTGAAAAGTAAATTTCGAAGGCTATAGTCTTTCAAAAATTTCAAAGACTATAGTATGAAAAATAAATTTCAAAGACTATAGTCTTTCAAAAATTTCAAAGACTATAGTCTTTGAAAAATTTCATGGACTATACTCTGAAAAATAAATTTCGAAGACTATAGTCTTTCAAAAATTTCAAAGACTGTAGTCTTCGAAAAATTTCAAAGACTATAGTCTTCAAAAATTTCAAAGACTATATTCTTTAAAAAAGTTCTTGGACTTTAGTCTTTGAAAATTTCAAAGACTATACTCTTCGAAAAATTTCATGGACTATACTCTGAAAAACAAATTTCGAAGACTGTAGTCTTTCAAAAATTTCAAAGACTATAGTCTTTCAAAAATTTCAGACTATAGTCTTTGAAAAAGTTCATGAACTATAGTCTTTGAAAATTTCAAAGACTATTATAGTCTTCGAAAAATTTCATGGACTATACTCTGAAAAATAAATTTCGAAGACTATAGTCTTTCAAAAATTTCAAAGACTATAGTCTTCGAAAAATTTCATGGACTATACTCTGAAAAATATATTTCGAATTTCAAAGACTATATTCTCTGAAAAATAAATTTCGAAGGCTATAGTCTTTGAAAAATTTCAAAGACTATAATAGTCTTTGAAAAAGTTCATGGACTATACTCTGAAAAATATATTTCGAATTTCAAAGACTATATTCTTTAAAAAAGTTCTTGGACTTTAGTCTTTGAAAAAGTTCATGGACTATAGTCTTTGAAAATTTCAAAGACTATTATAGTCTTCGAAAAATTTCATGGACTATACTCTGAAAAGTAAATTTCGAAGACTATAGTCTTTCAAAAATTTCAAAGACTATAGTCTTCGAAAAATTTCATGGACTATACTCTGAAAAATAAATTTCGAAGACTATAGTCTTTCAAAAATTTCAAAGACTATATTCTTTAAAAAAGGTCTTGGACTTTAGTCTTTGAAAATTTCAAAGACTATAGTCTTCGAAAAATTTCATGGACTATACTCTGAAAAATAAATTTCGAAGACTATAGTCTTTCAAAAATTTCAAAGACTATAGTCTTTGAAAAAGTTCATGGACTATACTCTGAAAAATAAATTTCGAAGACTATAGTCTTTCAAAAATTTCAAAGACTATAGTTTTTGAAAAAGTTCATGGACTATAGTCTTTGAAAATTTCAAAGACTATAGTCTTTGAAAAAGTTCATGGACTATAGTCTTTGAAAATTTCAAAGACTATAGTCTTCGAAAAATTTCATGGACTATACTCTGAAAAATAAATTTCGAAGACTATAGTCTTTCAAAAATTTCAAAGACTATAGTCTTCGAAAAATTTCATGGACTATACTCTGAAAAGTAAATTTCGAAGACTATAGTCTTTCAAAAATTTCAAAGACTATAGTCTTTGAAAAAGTTCATGGACTATAGTCTTTGAAAATTTCAAAGACTATTATAGTCTTCGAAAAATTTCATGGACTATACTCTGAAAAATAAATTTCGAAGACTATAGTCTTTCAAAAATTTCAAAGACTATAGTCTTTGAAAAAGTTCATGGACTATAGTCTTTGAAAATTTCAAAGACTATTATAGTCTTCGAAAAATTTCATGGACTATACTCTGAAAAATAAATTTCGAAGACTATACTCTTTCAAAAATTTCAAAGACTATAGTCTTTGAAAAAGTTCATGGACTATAGTCTTTGAAAATTTCAAAGACTATAGTCTTTGAAAAAGTTCATGGACTATAGTCTTTGAAAATTTCAAAGACTATTATAGTCTTCGAAAAATTTCATGGACTATACTCTGAAAAATAAATTTCGAAGACTATACTCTTTCAAAAATTTCAAAGACTATAGTCTTTGAAAAAGTTCATGGACTATAGTCTTTGAAAATTTCAAAGACTATAGTCTTTGAAAAAGTTCATGGACTATAGTATTTGAAAATTTCAAAGGCTATAGTCTTCGAAAAATTTCATGGACTATACTCTGAAAAATATATTTCGAAGACTATAGTCTTTCAAAAATTTCAAAGACTATATTCTTTAAAAAAGTTCTTGGACTTTAGTCTTTGAAAATTTCAAAGACTATAGTCTTCGAAAAATTTCAAAGACTATAGTCTTCAAAAATTTCAAAGACTATATTCTTTAAAAAAGTTCTTGGACTTTAGTCTTTGAAAATTTCAAAGACTATAGTCTTCGAAAAATTTCATGGACTATACTCTGAAAAATAAATTTCGAAGACTATAGTCTTTCAAAAATTTCAAAGACTATAGTCTTTCAAAAATTTCAGACTATAGTCTTTGAAACAGTTCATGGACTATAGTCTTTGAAAATTTCAAAGACTATTATAGTCTTCGAAAAATTTCATGGACTATACTCTGAAAAATATATTTCGAATTTCAAAGACTATATTCTTTAAAAAAGTTCTTGGACTTTAGTCTTTGAAAAAGTTCATGGACTATAGTCTTTGAAAATTTCAAAGACTATTATAGTCTTCGAAAAATTTCATGGACTATACTCTGAAAAGTAAATTTCGAAGACTATAGTCTTTCAAAAATTTCAAAGACTATAGTCTTCGAAAAATTTCATGGACTATACTCTGAAAAATAAATTTCGAAGACTATAGTCTTTCAAAAATTTCAAAGACTATAGTCTTCGAAAAATTTCATGGACTATACTCTGAAAAATATATTTCGAAGACTATAGTCTTTCAAAAATTTCAAAGACTATATTCTTTAAAAAAGGTCTTGGACTTTAGTCTTTGAAAATTTCAAAGACTATAGTCTTCGAAAAATTTCATGGACTATACTCTGAAAAATAAATTTCGAAGACTATAGTCTTTCAAAAATTTCAAAGACTATAGTCTTTGAAAAAGTTCATGGACTATAATCTTTGAAAATTTCAAAGACTATTATAGTCTTCGAAAAATTTCATGGACTATACTCTGAAAAATAAATTTCGAAGACTATAGTCTTTCAAAAATTTCAAAGACTATAGTCTTTGAAAAAGTTCATGGACTATAGTCTTTGAAAATTTCAAAGACTATAGTCTTTGAAAAAGTTCATGGACTATAGTCTTTGAAAATTTCAAAGACTATAGTCTTCGAAAAATTTCATGGACTATACTCTGAAAAATAAATTTCGAAGACTATAGTCTTTCAAAAATTTCAAAGACTATAGTCTTCGAAAAATTTCATGGACTATACTCTGAAAAGTAAATTTCGAAGACTATAGTCTTTCAAAAATTTCAAAGACTATAGTCTTTGAAAAAGTTCATGGACTATAGTCTTTGAAAATTTCAAAGACTATTATAGTCTTCGAAAAATTTCATGGACTATACTCTGAAAAATAAATTTCGAAGACTATAGTCTTTCAAAAATTTCAAAGACTATAGTCTTTGAAAAAGTTCATGGACTATAGTCTTTGAAAATTTCAAAGACTATTATAGTCTTCGAAAAATTTCATGGACTATACTCTGAAAAATAAATTTCGAAGACTATACTCTTTCAAAAATTTCAAAGACTATAGTCTTTGAAAAAGTTCATGGACTATAGTCTTTGAAAATTTCAAAGACTATAGTCTTTGAAAAAGTTCATGGACTATAGTCTTTGAAAATTTCAAAGACTATTATAGTCTTCGAAAAATTTCATGGACTATACTCTGAAAAATAAATTTCGAAGACTATACTCTTTCAAAAATTTCAAAGACTATAGTCTTTGAAAAAGTTCATGGACTATAGTCTTTGAAAATTTCAAAGACTATAGTCTTTGAAAAAGTTCATGGACTATAGTATTTGAAAATTTCAAAGGCTATAGTCTTCGAAAAATTTCATGGACTATACTCTGAAAAATATATTTCGAAGACTATAGTCTTTCAAAAATTTCAAAGACTATATTCTTTAAAAAAGTTCTTGGACTTTAGTCTTTGAAAATTTCAAAGACTATAGTCTTCGAAAAATTTCAAAGACTATAGTCTTCAAAAATTTCAAAGACTATATTCTTTAAAAAGGTTCTTGGACTTTAGTCTTTGAAAATTTCAAAGACTATAGTCTTCGAAAAATTTCATGGACTATACTCTGAAAAATAAATTTCGAAGACTATAGTCTTTCAAAAATTTCAAAGACTATAGTCTTTCAAAAATTTCAGACTATAGTCTTTGAAACAGTTCATGGACTATAGTCTTTGAAAATTTCAAAGACTATTATAGTCTTCGAAAAATTTCATGGACTATACTCTGAAAAATAAATTTCGAAGACTATAGTCTTTGAAAAAGTTCATGGACTATAGTCTTTGAAAATTTCAAAGACTATAGTCTTCGAAAAATTTCATGGACTATACTCTGAAAAATAAATTTCGAAGACTATAGTCTTTCAAAAATTTCAAAGACTATATTCATTAAAAAAGTTCTTGGACTTTAGTCTTTGAAAATTTCAAAGACTATAGTCTTCGAAAAATTTCAAAGACTATTATAGTCTTCAAAAATTTCAAAGACTATATTCTTTAAAAAAGTTCTTGGACTTTAGTCTTTGAAAATTTCAAAGACTATAGTCTTCGAAAAATTTCATGGACTATACTCTGAAAAATAAATTTCGAAGACTATAGTCTTTCAAAAATTTCAAAGACTATAGTCTTTCAAAAATTTCAGACTATAGTCTTTGAAAAAGTTCATGGACTATTTCTTCGAAAAATTTCATGGACTATACTCTGAAAAATAAATTTCGAAGACTATAGTCTTTCAAAAATTTCAAAGACTATAGTCTTCGAAAAATTTCATGGACTATACTCTGAAAAATAAATTTCGAAGACTATAGTCTCAAAAATTTCAAAGACTATAGTCTTTCAAAAATTTCAGACTATAGTCTTTGAAAAAGTTCATGGACTATAGTCTTTGAAAATTTCAAAGACTATTATAGTCTTCGAAAAATTTCATGGACTATAGTCTGAAAAGTAAATTTCGAAGACTATAGTCTTTCAAAAATTTCAAAGACTATAGTATGAAAAATAAATTTCAAAGACTATAGTCTTTCAAAAATTTCAAAGACTATAGTCTTTGAAAAAGTTCATGGACTATAGTCTTTGAAAATTTCAAAGACTATAGTCTTCGAAAAATTTCATGGACTATACTCTGAAAAATAAATTTCGAAGACTATAGTCTTTCAAAAATTTCAAAGACTATATAGTCTTTGAAAAAGTTCATGGACTATAGTCTTTGAAAAAGTTCATGGACTATAGTCTTTGAAAATTTCAAAGACTATAGTCTTCGAAAAATTTCATGGACTATACTCTGAAAAATATATTTCGAAGACTATAGTCTTTCAAAAATTTCAAAGACTATAGTCTTCGAAAAATTTCATGGACTATACTCTGAAAAATAAATTTCGAAGACTATAGTCTTTCAAAAATTTCAAAGACTATAGTCTTCGAAAAATTTCATGGACTATACTCTGAAAAATATATTTCGAAGACTATAGTCTTTCAAAAATTTCAAAGACTATATTCTTTAAAAAAGTTCTTGGACTTTAGTCTTTGAAAATTTCAAAGACTATAGTCTTCGAAAAATTTCATGGACTATACTCTGAAAAATAAATTTCGAAGACTATAGTCTTTCAAAAATTTCAAAGACAATAGTCTTAGAAAAATTTCATGGACTATACTCTGAAAAGTACATTTTGAAGACTATAGTCTTTCAAAAAATTCAAAGACTATAGTCTTTGAAAAAGTTCATGGACTGTAGTCTTTGAAAAAGTTCATGGACTATAGTCTTTGAAAATTTCAAAGACTATAGTCTTCGAAAAATTTCATGGACTATACTCTGAAAAATAAATTTCGAAGACTATAGTCTTTCAAAAATTTCAAAGACTATAGTCTTCGAAAAATTTCATGGACTATACTCTGAAAAGTAAATTTCGAAGACTATAGTCTTTCAAAAATTTCAAAGACTATAGTCTTTCAAAAATTTCATGGACTATAGTCTTTGAAAATTTCAAAGACTATTATAGTCTTCGAAAAATTTCATGGACTATACACTGAAAAATAAATTTCGAAGACTATAGTCTTTCAAAAATTTCAAAGACTATAGTCTTTGAAAAAGTTCATGGACTATAGTCTTTGAAAATTTCAAAGACTATAGTCTTTGAAAAAGTTCATGGACTATAGTCTTTGAAAATTTCAAAGACTATTATAGTCTTCGAAAAATTTCATGGACTATACTCTGAAAAATAAATTTCGAAGACTATAGTCTTTCAAAAATTTCAAAGACTATAGTCTTTGAAAAAGTTCATGGACTATAGTCTTTGAAAATTTCAAAGACTATTATAGTCTTCGAAAAATTTCATGGACTATACTCTGAAAAATAAATTTCGAAGACTATACTCTTTCAAAAATTTCAAAGACTATAGTCTTTGAAAAAGTTCATGGACTATAGTCTTTGAAAATTTCAAAGACTATAGTCTTTGAAAAAGTTCATGGACTATAGTCTTTGAAAATTTCAAAGACTATTATAGTCTTCGAAAAATTTCATGGACTATACTCTGAAAAATAAATTTCGAAGACTATACTCTTTCAAAAATTTCAAAGACTATAGTCTTTGAAAAAGTTCATGGACTATAGTCTTTGAAAATTTCAAAGACTATAGTCTTTGAAAAAGTTCATGGACTATAGTATTTGAAAATTTCAAAGGCTATAGTCTTCGAAAAATTTCATGGACTATACTCTGAAAAATATATTTCGAAGACTATAGTCTTTCAAAAATTTCAAAGACTATATTCTTTAAAAAAGTTCTTGGACTTTAGTCTTTGAAAATTTCAAAGACTATAGTCTTCGAAAAATTTCATGGACTATACTCTGAAAAATAAATTTCGAAGACTATAGTCTTTCAAAAATTTCAAAGACTATAGTCTTTCAAAAATTTCAGACTATAGTCTTTGAAACAGTTCATGGACTATAGTCTTTGAAAATTTCAAAGACTATTATAGTCTTCGAAAAATTTCATGGACTATACTCTGAAAAATATATTTCGAAGACTATAGTCTTTCAAAAATTTCAAAGACTATAGTCTTCGAAAAATTTCATGGACTATACTCTGAAAAATAAATTTCGAAGACTATAGTCTTTCAAAAATTTCAAAGACTATAGTCTTCGAAAAATTTCATGGACTATACTCTGAAAAATATATTTCGAAGACTATAGTCTTTCAAAAATTTCAAAGACTATATTCTTTAAAAAAGTTCTTGGACTTTAGTCTTTGAAAATTTCAAAGACTATAGTCTTCGAAAAATTTCATGGACTATACTCTGAAAAGTAAATTTCGAAGACTATAGTCTTTCAAAAATTTCAAAGACTATAGTCTTTCAAAAATTTCATGGACTATAGTCTTTGAAAATTTCAAAGACTATTATAGTCTTCGAAAAATTTCATGGACTATACACTGAAAAATAAATTTCGAAGACTATAGTCTTTCAAAAATTTCAAAGACTATAGTCTTTCAAAAATTTCAGACTATAGTCATTCAAAAATTTCAAAGACTATATTCTTTAAAAAAGTTCTTGGACTTTAGTCTTTGAAAATTTCAAAGACTATAGTCTTTGAAAAAGTTCATGGACTATAGACTTTGAAAATTTCAAAGACTATAGTCTTTCAAAAATTTCAGACTATAGTCTTTGAAAAAGTTCATGGACTATATTGAAAATTTCAAAGACTATTATAGTCTTCGAAAAATTTCATGGACTATACTCTGAAAAATAAATTTCGAAGACTATAGTCTTTCAAAAATTTCAAAGACTATAGTCTTCGAAAAATTTCATGGACTATACTCTGAAAAATATATTTCGAAGACTATAGTCTTTGAAAAAGTTCATGGACTATAGTCCATGTGTGTGTGTGTCTGTGTCTGTGTGTGTGTGTGTGTGTGTTATTATTATTATTATTATTATTATTATTATTATAAGGCAACGGTAGGGGGGGTTATGCTCTCGTCATCGCCTTATTTATTAACCATCATCATTTTCCGTTTCGAAAGAACTGAGCGCCGTCCGTCAAAGCTCGGGTCGGTGCCGGGTGAGGGCGCTCCGCCAAAGGGGCTGCAACCGCAATCTTGGAGCGTGGACCCCACCCGTGCACCTACCGCGCTCCGACGGGTGCAAGACGTTCAGTCTTCCGGCCTTATTTTGTCGAACGTTGTCCGGTTCATTGCCAGTGTGCCGCTTTCCGAGGTGCAGAGGAGGCCTTTCTGCCCCCAGAACTTTTCGAACGCTTCTCCCCTGTTTTCCACCTTGCTGAGGCGCCACTCCGTCACCAGTCTTTTCCACAGGGCCGACTGGAACACCTCCGCGTAATTCACGCGGTCCTACTTCCCCCGAAAGAACAACGTGAATTCCTGATAGATAGCGCTTTTCGTTGCCGTGATAAGGTAATTGGCCAGGCGGCCACCGTTCGACATGACCCCCTTTTTGCCCCGCAGCCCGCCGTAGAGGACTTCGGCGTTTACGCTGCTTGCCCCGGTGAGCGTCAACACCATGGTGATCGTCCTCCTCCAGATGTCGCGTACCATGGCGCAGTCGAAGAAGAGGTGCCACGAGTCCCCCTCCGATCCTGCGCACCAGGGGCAATCTTCCTCCGTCCGGATTCCGCTGCGGTGCAAAAAGTTGGCGTCGGCCAGCCTCCCGTGAGCCAATCGCCAGGCGACATCGGCGTCGCGCCCGAGCGTGGGGTAATCCCTAATCCCCCTCCAGTTTATGCGGCCTCCCGTGGCTGCCCCGTTCATGGGCCAGCCCACCCCCTTGGTGGCGTATAAAAATTCCCTGTAGGCGGACCGCTTCGGCAGCGGCAGGGTTCTGTACGTGTTAAAATTTGCGCTGAATACCGTAAAACGAATAAAACTAGGCAGGGGTTGTGGAGGTGGCCACCCCGTCGGGAACGGCCGTCCTGCGCTGACGCTACTGGCGTCCACCTTGAGGGTTTTCCAGGCGTGCACGACCGAGTTGTAAAAGTCACCCGGGGCGTTAGACTTCCGGAAGGGGTCCCGGGCCAGGAAGGTCGGGAGGATCTCGCCACTCCTCCCGTAGCTCGCTAGTCGGTTCGACGCAAGGATCCTCCAAGGACTCTCGGGGGGTCCAAAGAGAAACCTTTGGGCAAACAGGAAGCGAAATGCCCGTACCTTCAGACTAACGTCCACGAGACCCAGGCCTCCTTCGGTGAGCGGTGCGGTGACGGTCGCCGAGTCTAACCAATGCTTCCCCCCGTTCCAGACGAAAGCGACCAACTTCGCCTGCAGGCCGTGCAGGAAACCACTCGGAGGAGTGTAAGCCTGCAGGGTGTGCCACAGCCTGGGAGCGACGAACTTGTTGACCGCGAGGACTCGTCCTCTCAAGGACATCGGGGCCACCCTCGGCTTCCATTTCTTTAGGCCTTCCTCGACCTTCCGTAGCAAAGCGCCGTTGTTCACCTCCCTCTCGTTCTGGGCGTCGTTGTCCAGCCATACGCCGAGGCACTTCAGCCCCCCGCGCGACCAGACGAAACCCAGCGGCGAATCCGGACGGTCCTTCCAGCTTCCCATCCACAGCCCTTTGCTCTTTTCGGTGTTCAAAAGAGCGCCGGACATGGCGGAATAGCTGTCGAAGGCCCGGGAGATGCGGCTGAAGTCGTCCTCCTCCCCGATGAAGACGCATACGTCGTCGGCGTAGGCGGCGACGACGAGGGCGGTCGCAGGTGGCTGCGGCGGCGGCGGCGAAAGGCGGATTCCCACGACGTTCTCCTTGAGCAACCCCAGCAGGGGCTCTATTGCCAGCGAGTAGAGCTGGCCTGACATGGGGCCCTGGCGAAGAAGATCGGGCCGGTCAGGGAATTGGCGACCCTGACGACGCACCTCGCACCGTTATATAAGGCGCGGATTCTCTCGATGACGAGAGGGCCAAACCCCATCTCGTGCATCGTTTGGAACAGGTGCCCGTGCCGCACCCTGTCGAAGGCGTTCTTTTGGTCGAGGGCCAGCAGTGCCGAGGGGGCGTTTTCCTCGTTCTCTCGCCGGATCGCGTCCCGCACTAGAGCGACGTTGTCGAAGATACTCCTTCCCGGCACGCAGTAGCCCTGTTCGGGGGAGACCACGGAGGCCACGACGGTGGACAGCCTCGCGGAGAGCGCTTTCGCCAGGATCTTGTAATCCGTGTTCAGGAGGGATATTGGCCTCCAATTCTCCACGGATCTGGCGTCACCCCCCTTATCCATGAGAGCGATCACCGCCGTCGCGGCCGACAGCGGCAACCGTCCCCCAGAGAAAGCGGCTTCGGCCATGTCCGCGAACGGATCGGCGAGCAACCCCCAAAAAGCCGAGTAAAACTCTGCGGTGAGGCCGTCGAGTCCAGGCGCTTTGTTCCTGTTGAGTTTCCGCAGTGCGTCGGTGTACTCCTCCGCTTGGATGGGCGAATCCATCCAAGTCCTATCCTTCTCGGATAGACGGGGGAGCACACAACGGTCCCTCGGGCCCACCGGGCAGTTTTCGTCTTCTCCGTCGTCGCTGTACAGCTCGGAGAAGTGACGAGAGACGAAGTCGCGAACGGCGCCTGGATCTCGCAGCAGGAGATCACCAGCGACTATCTCCTTCAGCTCTCTCGGCCTGCATTTCCCCGCCCACCGCGTCAGGTGTGCAGCGGAAGGCTGATCGTTGGCAACCAGCTGGTCCCAACCGATGCGTTCGAGAACTTTCTCGCCCTCCTTCTCGTACCACTCCTTCTCGACCTCGAACCTGGAGTTGGCCTTCACGATCCGCCTGTAGATGATGGCGTGCCCTTTCAACTCCTCCTTCAGTTTCTCCCATCTCAGGGAGGGATCCTGACAGCCGTCCTCGAGGAGAGCGGTGATGAGCGCCGTCGCGTGTGCCACGTACTCCTCCGACTGCAGGAGCGCGTTGTCGAATCTCCACGGGGCGATGCGCAGAGCTCGCTCCGCGATTCCCAGGCGCATCACGACCGCGTCGTGGTCGGAGAAGGACTGCAGGAGACGGATGTCCTTCAGGGCACGTATTCTCGATCGAGACACGTAGAGACGATCGAGTCTCGCGCTCGAGTCTCCTTCCCTATGCCCGTGGAACGTGTGGCCGGCATCCTGGGGCCGCAGTTCGCTCCACGCATCCACCAACCCATGGCGCCCCATCAGGTCGCCCAGGGCCGAAGCGAACCTCGGGTGTCGTTCCACGCCGGAAGACCTGTCCCTCGCGGCCGACAGGCAGACGTTAAAATCCCCCGCGATCACGACGCACCTATCCGCAGCCTCGGAAGAGGGAAGCGACAGGGAGGCGTCGAGAGACTCCGTGGCTTCTACCGCTACGGGCTCGCAGAGGGGCCCGTAGAAGCAGACTAGCCGGAGGATGACCTCGGGAACGCTGCCGAAGCCCAAATCCAACTCTTGGATGTGGCCGTCGAAGGTGATGGTGGTACTCAACACCGCCGCATTCAAGCTATTTTTCAATAAAATAGCGGTACCGGTCCTCGGAGTCCTCGGCGCGTTAAAGTGCGCGCTGTACTCCGGGAGGTTCGCAAGCGGGGCTTCTGTGGCGTTGGTCTCCTGCAGCAAGACGATGTCCGGGGACCAGCGTCTCAGGAAGGCCGAGAGTTGCGCCCACTTGGCCGCACTTCTGACGGAGCAGACGTTGAGCGTTAGGATTGTAATGTCCTGACGTACGCCCGCCATTACAATAATTGAAATAATTATATAAATATTTAATTAAAATAAATAAATAATTAAAATAAATAATTAAACAATTAGGTCGGGGAAAAAAGTGGCGAGAGACCGATAAAAACGAGCGAGCGTGTTAAACCGCTGCCTCCTCGCGGTCAAAGGCTTTGAGCAGCCTTTGGATCCGCATCCTCAGCGCCGTCTGCCGGAGGGACCGCTCACCGACGAGAGCCGTTAAAGTCTCCCGCAGAGGAGTGAGATCTTTAAATGCCATCCTGGCCAGGCCCAGCGGATCGTTGCTCCCCTTGACGTCCTTCAGGTAATTGGAAAGCGCGTCCGGCGGCACCATTGCGACGGAGGGCTGTTCCGCGAAAATCTCGCCGATCAGCCGGAAGCCCTCTTCTTCCCGCATGTTGTCGGCCGTTCGCTTCCGCTGAGGCGATGTTTTTTCAGCGGCCTCCACGGTCTTCCGCTTGGTAGTCGGCCTACCGGAAGGGGAGGGAACCCCGCAACCTTCTTCGGCGGACGCATTACCCGTCGCCGAGAGAGAGACGGGCGTGCCGGAAGGGGCTATCGGGGGAGTCGGAGCCAGCGGGGCCGAGGGCGTCAGGGCGGAGGAAGGAGGCGCTTCGCCGTGGTCGTCTCGGGCTAGGAGAGGGGAAGGGGAAAGCCGTTCCTTCGGTGATGAGGTGGCCGTCACTTCCAAGGGTGGAAGCGCGGGGGAGGGGACGGATGGTTCGGGGATCGGAGGAACGATGCTCTTTGAAGGGCAGTTTTTCGACAGGTGCCCCTCCGCCTTGCACCTGAAGCACATCCAGTCGTCGAAATTGAGGAATATACGGTGCGGAGTGTTGCCGAGGTCGACGACGACTGAGTCTGGAATTTCCAGACCCTCCCTCCGAACCACGTGGACCTGCCTCCTCCAGCTGCCGATGTGGTCGAACCCCTCCCGTTTGATGCCCAGATTGAGCGTCTGGACGGGGCTCACGATCCGCATCGCCTGGCTTAGTATGTGGATGAGGTCGGCGTTGGGGAGCTCGGGCGGAATATTGGACACCACGAGCCGGTCGACCTTAGTCGTCATCCTCCTGGCGGTGACGTATGCCTCGTTGACCTTTATCCCCCCGTGTTCGGACATGAATCGGTCAACGAGATCCTCGGATTTTAGGTATATACAAATCCGATTGTTCGACAACCGTGTCGCATGGGTGATTGCCCCACCTCCACCAAGGGCATCTCCCACGGCGAACACGTATTCCTGGATGGACGTGCTCGGCAACGCCTGGAGGATGACCCCGGTCTTTTTGGTCGGGCTACTTGACAGAGGCGTTACTTTCTTTGTCGCGAAAGTGAAGACGTTCCTCGGGGTTTCGGAGTCCGACGGTCCGGGAGCGCTACCCGACCGACCACCGGCAATACCGGCATAGCTGCGGGCGGCAGTATGGAGAGGGGCGGGGGAGCCACGGGGGACGGGGCTAATCCCTTTCGACGGAGCGAGACGCGTAGCTGTAGGACTTTGGCCGGTGGAGTTCGGAACGGGATGGCCCGTGACCTGCGACGCAGCGGCAGGAGAGTGGGGGAGGAGGGCTGTGGGTAATGCGCCGGGCGCGAGGCCTGCGGAAGGCGAGGTGGGTTTTTGACGGAACGGGGCGACTTCGTCGAAGGACATCCCCGCGTTTTGGACGCGAGAGGAAAGTGACGGTGGAGGAATGGGTGCGCTAGGAGGCGCAGTCAATGCAGGAGTACGGAGATCTGGTATCGAAAGGTGTTTTTCATGCACGGCCAGTTTACCACATTCACGCCGAAGAACCGCAACGGATTCTTCGGATCTGTGAAGACGTAGGTAAGGAGGAGATGCGGCAGCGACCGGTAACCCACACATGGAGGAGGAGCGTGAAATGGGGAGAGCAGTAAACAATTCAGAGAACAGCGGCCTCGGAGCTAGTCCCGAGACGGTGGCGGGAGGGGAAGTAGGACCGTAGGAGGAGAGGCGTCGACGCCTCCCCCCCTCCGACGAGCTCATCGCCAACCGACCCCCGACCAAAGCCGGGGGAGGGACGGAACAAAACCCCGGCGATACCCCTCTCGACTCCCGGCAACCGGAGAGTCGAGCGGCCGGAGGAAAACAAGAGACGATCGCCCCAAACGAACTCTCGGAGCGATAGCGACAACAAAAACCGCAATAACAACCGAGATAACAACCAGAACAACAAACAAAGTCGGTAACAACAACAACAATGTAACAAGACAAACTCCCACCTCAAAAAACGGTTGAAAACCGCAAAAACTCACACAAAAACGGCTGTTAAATCGAGCACGGAAAGAAAGCGTCCGATCACTTCGACGTCCGGTGTGTGTGTGTGTGTGTGTGTGTGTGTGTGTGTGTGTGTAATACTATTGTGGGGCCGAGGCAGAAGCGGGAAGCGGACGGGATATTGTCACAGGAAAAACCCCAAGAGAAGGACGCTTCAGGAGAAAGTGACCCCAGGGGTTGAGGGAAGGGGATTAACGGTTTATGCGGGAGACGGTGGCGGAAGGACGCTTTTCCGAAGGGAGAGTAAAGGCGACCTTAGGCGAGACAAGACGATGGTGTGGAGTCAATTGTGTTTGTTTGTTTCTTCGATTAAATCTGTTTAAATTAGCTTGGTGTTTGTTACGCTTATTTCTGATTAATTCCCGTAAATCCCACAAAACTTGGGGGCTCGTCCGGGATGCGGGCTAACTTAATTAGGAATTTGTGAACGTGTGAATCCGGAGGCGTCAAGGAGCAGCAAAGTCGCATGCAGCGATGAGTGGAGATCATCGCATCCCGAAGTACTTGTGAAGGACCGGCGTATCCAGAGGAGCTGGATAAAGGTGAAGCTCAACGCACGAAGGCAGGAGGCCCGGAGCGTGGACCGTCGGACCTGATCATCGGAGAGGGGAGCAGCGTACGGCTTTTGAGACGCTAACGGAAGGAGTTAGCGGAGCGAATGGAGAATCGCATGTAAGTGCAAAACACGGTGCATTATCGCGCAGGAGTGAGCGCGAGGGTGAATTGCGGGAGAGTCGCATAAGATAAAAACGTCTTTGCGTCGGAGAAAGCGCGGGAGGTACGCTTTGCACGGGTGTACGTGCAAAAGAAAAGGAGGGGCGTCGCACGGGAGTGAGTGCGAGTGAGAAGGAGAGACATCGCACAGGACAGAGTGCGAGAGAGAAAGTCATCGCGTAGGAGAGAGTGCGAAGGCCAGGTGTCACACGGGCGTGGGTGTGAGAGGGGGAAAAAGAGGCGTCGCGCGGGATCCAGCGCAGGGGTGAAGCGTCTCGCAGGAGCTACCGCAAGGGGGAACAACATCGCTCAGGAGAAAGAGCGAGAGGAAGCAACGGCGCGCGGGAGAGGGTGCGAGAAGGAGAACGGGCGCAACTCGAGGGAGGCCCGAGGAGCATCGAGACGGAGGGTCAAGGAGAGGGGAACGTGCCGAAAGGGCAGTTCGAGAGGCCGAGGAGTAGGAGCAGCCCTTGCTCGCCGAAGCGACAGCAGCCCTCCAGGCGGGTCAAGAGCACCGTTAGGACGAAAATAGCGGAGCGGACAGCCCGGAGGAAAGCAGCCATGGAGGACCAAAACCTGGCGCAGGTGGGAGGTTTGGTTGAGGCAGACGATTCGTCTCGAGGCACGCAGACGACTGCCGAAGCCGACGCAGAGAGATTGCGCCAACTGGTCGAGGTGATGGCGGAGGCTCGACTTGCGGAGGTGAAGGCGGCGATGGAGGAGGAGGTGAGATTGCAGATGGAGGAGCAGATGCGCTCGATGAGGCAGCAGCTACTGAAGGAGCTCCAACGGCCCCGGCCGGACACGCCCGTGGCCCCGCTACTGCCGCCGCCCCCGCCAGCTGACTGGCGTGAAAGGGAATTGGAGTATCTGCGTCGGGAGAACGAGCTGATGCGGCGTGAAGCAGCCCGTGCACGTGGGGAAGACGTGCCTGGTGCGGCCGCACGGCCGGGTGAGGGGACCAAAATTCCCTTCAGAGACGCAGCGGAGACATTACCGAGATTTGACGGGAAGGATCCAGCCTTGCCCGTGGAATCATGGATCGAGTCGGTGAGTGAGGATGCAGGCGTCTACGGCTGGAGCCCATTTGAAACTTTTGTGGCGGCAAAAAAGGCATTGGAGGGAGCCGCAAAGTCGTGGTTGTCGGCGCAGCGGAATATCACGACATGGTACGGCCTTAAGCAGGCTCTGGAGGAGGAGTTCGCGGATCGAGTGGACAGCAGGGACGTCCACGAGGCACTGGCTAAGGAGGAAAAGAAGCCAGACGAGCTGATGATGGAGTAAGTCCAACGTATGCGGTGCATCGGGAGGAGAGGGAATTTGGACGACGCCGTCGTAATCAGATATGTGGTTGACGGGATCGCGGATGATCCCATGAATAAAATCACCCTCTATGGAGCGAGGACGTTTGCCCAGCTGAAAGATCTGCTCGTGGGCTATGAGGTGGCAGTGCGGATGAGAAAGGAGGCATCCCGCTCGAAGCCCGCGCCAGCAGCGGCGAAACAGTCAACGGAGAAGGCGAAAGGAGACCGGCAGTCGAACCGTACCAGGCCGGATCACTGTTTCAACTGCGGAGAAAAGGGCCACATTGGACGCGATTGTTCGCGCAAGAATGATGGTGCACGTTGCTATAGATGCCAGAAGACCGGCCATATCTCCAGATACTGTCCGGAGGCGAGGGACAGTAAGGCGAAATCCGGAAAGCCCGCGGATGGAGGAAATGAATCCTATAAGATTCTTAGAGTTGCCGCCGGGAGAAACAGGAGCAAGGTGCTGGCGAACATCGGAGGGCGCGAAATCGAGTGCCAGATGGATAGCGGCGCAGATTTCAACGTGTTGGGAGAAAAATTTTATAGAAGCATTGCGGAGCAGCAGGACGTGTCGCAGCTGGAGGAGTGCGTTGAAATTCTCGAGGGGGCAGGAGGAAAGCAGTTCCACACCCTGGGCTGCGTAGATGTCCCGACATTGATCGGAGGAACAACGTACCAGCTGACATATCGAGTGGTACCGGAAGGTGCCGTACCAGCCGATGTCTTACTGGGAGACCCGCTGCTGGACCACGCGAGAGTGGTCCTGGACAAGGAGGGAGCCAGCGTCGGACCTTTAGCCGGGAGCGATTATGTTCTGCTCGTTCTGTCGGAGAAAGGAGACGTGGTGAGCGGCGTATTAGAGGGCGTAAAGGAGGAGTATCAGCGGAGGGCGATGGCTTTGATCGAAGGATACCGGCCGACGGACCAGGAGCAGGCTTCCGTGGAAAGGAGGATCGTCTTGAAGGACGAGACGCCGATAAGTCGCAACCCGCGACGTTTGGCGCCAAAGGAGAAGGAAGAAGTGGAGCAGCAGATTGACGAATGGCAGAGGGAGGGGATCGTGGTTCCTAGCAATTCAGAGTTCGCGAGCCCGATAGTGGTCGCGCGAAAAAAGGATGGATCGGCGAGGATTTGCGTGGACTACAAGCTGCTCAACAAGGTGATCGTGAGAGAGCACTTCCCCTTGCCCCTGATAGAAGATCTGCTGGACAGGCTGGCGGATGCCACGGTGTTTTCCACTCTCGACCTGAAGAACGGGGTGCTCTACAAGGGCCCGGAGGGCCTGGAGAAACTGGTCGTGCCAAGAGGCATGCAGGAGGAGTTAATAAAAAATGCTCATGACATCGGGCATTTTGGAGTGAAGAAGAAGATGGAGGTGCTGTCGAGGCAGTATTGTTGGGAGAGGATGCAGAAGAGGACAGAGGCGTTCATCCAGAACTGCCTCCCCTGTATTCTAGGAGCACGGAAGCAGGGCAAGGCGGAAGGTTGGTTGCATCCGATTCCAAAGGAGGATCAGCCTCTACACACGCTGCACATCGACCATGTGGGACCGCTGCCGGCGACGAGGAAGAAATACCGGCATTTGCTTGTATTGGTGGACGCCTTCACGAAATTCGTGTGGATTTTCGCCACGAAATCGACAGGCACGGCAGAGGTGTTGGAGAATTTGAGGCAGCATCAGGCGAACTTTGGAAATCCAAAGAGGATTGTATCCGACAGAGGAACGGCCTTCACTTCAGGCGAGTTCCAGGAGTACTGTCAGGCGGAGGGCGTGCAGCATTTCACGATTGCCACTGGAGTGCCGAGGGGTAACGGGCCATCTATCCCGGGCCATACAGGATCGCCGAGGTGGCCCCGCATGATCGCTACAAGGTGCAGAAGCTTGGAGAAGGGGAGGGCCCTAGGGAGACAACGTGTTCGGCGGACCATGTCAAGCCCTGGAGAGGCTTCACCGACGACTTGGAGGAGGACGACGACAGTGGCAGCAGCTGCTCGGAGGACGACGGCGAGGCTCACGAGGAGGATGGATCGTCTGAGGCAGACGACCGTCAGGAGGGCCGAGCTGTGGGGCCGAGGCAGAAGCGGGAAGCGGACGGGGAATTGTCACAGGAAAAACCCCAAGAGAAGGACGCTTCAGGAGAAAGTGACCCCAGGGGTTGAGGGAAGGGGATTAACGGTTTATGCGGGAGACGGTGGCGGAAGGACGCTTTTCCGAAGGGAGAGTAAAGGCGACCTTAGGCGAGACAAGACGATGGTGTGGAGTCAATTGTGTTTGTTTGTTTCTTCGATTAAATCTGTTTAAATTAGCTTGGTGTTTGTTACGCTTATTTCTGATTAATTCCCGTAAATCCCACACTATTCATAATAATTTAAATATCTATACCCCAAATATGGAGAAAGTCATGTGTTGGCCGCATCAGATCTTCTGCATGTTTGCGAAGCTGAAATAGTTAAAGAAGCCTATAGTAGAAGGAATTGGATTGAACCTTAATGAATATTCCTGAAGAATGAAAATAAGGTTTCATTTTCTCTGTATTTTAAGGTACGTTTATTACTCTTAGGTTTTTTGCCTATATTTGCCAGCTTCGCCGCCAAACCTACGGGGTTGGGCCCGGAGCCCCTAGTATAAACTAACTGTTGTTGTCGTTTCCTCACTCACGCTAATAGATGAATAAATTTGGTTAAATCGATTTTTGCAAATACAAAATTTTCATAAGAAATGTAAAATTTCAAAAAACAAGGCGATTGGGTGAGAGCGCAGCGGACACATTCCTTTGCCTCTCACGATTGATAAAACGAAATGGATACCAGTGTCTGCCAACACAGTAAACAGTCTTACTGATAATATTTACCTTGTTAACAAAACGATTAAATAGAGTCTGAATAGGGTTGATATATCATTATGTTTTATGCATGGGTAAATGTAGCCATTTATCAAGGATGCTGTTTCAACACGAGTATGGCGTATGATTTTTGCTTTCATGGAAATATTGCATATGAAACATTTTGCATTATTTTTAGAATTATCTCCACATCTCTCTGAAGTATTTTCTATAGGCCGAACCAGTAAAAGTCCATTAAAAAATTATGGAGATGGTACTTGTCGGTTATCCCGGACCACGCGACACTGCGTTTTTCGCCACTCTTTATTGATTTGCGAAGGGAAATTGGCGACTAAGGTGCGAAAATATCTCGCTTGACTGTTGCGCCGTAATAATACAAAAGTAACCTAAAGCTTGCTAATCTATGACTGATTTGTCTGTGGCGACGTTGACCCCACCCGATCACCGGACAACGGGGAAGGATAGTTTGGTTCCAGCGAGGCGAAGGGCGCCGTAGCGCCCGGAGACGACAACTAAAATAAAAACAGAGTGAGCCAAAGGCTCGCCAATATCCTCTCCATTATTATTAATATTGTTATTTATTAATAACAGTACTCGATAAGAACGTCAACGTAATAACATCAATAAAAACATTTTTCCTAAATTATAGACAATATTTGAAAAGTGGTCCGGGATAACCCACAAGTACCATAGAGACTATATCCTCATATTATAAGAGTTAAATCCAACTATTGCATAATAAAAGGGTTATCTCTGCTTCCACCCCTTTCCCTTCTCCCGGTCCTTCCCCTTTCTCCTACCTTTAAGAAAGAAACCCACGTTCTTCTTTCATCCCAATAAACTGTTTTTTTTTCGATCAAAAGAACTTTGATCCGTTAATTAAAGAATTGGTTTCCTCGGCCAATATCCTGTCTGATATTAACCTCGATGTAAACATCCAATGCCCATCGCCTCCGCGCCGACATTTAATCCCTTCCTTTTTTTTCCCAAAACACTTTCCTTCTTTTCTCTTTCTCGGACGAAAATGCAACCGAGACAAGTCGCTATCGATTCCAGTTTGAATGCGACGCTTCCGATAAATAGAAGAAGTGCGGCTGAGAGTGACGTAGGGATATTTGGATTGAGTGTAGAGCATTTCAAAGGAGATACGTAGAAGGGCGAAAAGCGCGTTGAGAGGCCGAGAGGGAGAGGGGGGGGGGGGGGAGAGGGGGGGTAAGAAATGGAGGGAGTGAAGGGAGAGAGATAAGGAGGGAAGACAGCTGGAGTGGAGAGAGAGATGGAGAGAGATCCTCTGCCAGAGGCATCATGGGGCGGCTGGACGTTTTCGGAAAAAATTGAGGAAAATACGTCGATGGGAAAAGAGAGAAAAGGGATGAGAGAGAGAGGTGGAGGGAGGGAGAGAGGGGAATGGAGGGGGAGTAAGGGGGAAGAGGAATATGATAAAGAGGAAACACTTCAAAGGGAAAGTGAATAAATCTGTAGGGAATGATACGGCAATATTTTTCCTTCTGCAATCTCTTTTTTATCGAGTTCAACCGTAATAAATTATTCCTCTTGCAAAGAGACGGATCCTTAGTCAATCTGAGGCCTCGTGAATTTCGTAATTTTAAATAAAACCTTAGATCAATGAATAAGTTAAATTTGGCTGGTAAAAACGCAGTAATATACAGTACGCTCATACGTGACCTAGCCGCGTATAGACCCAAGTTTTAATAAATTGAAATCGCCGTTAGAGAATAGATTAAAAACTGAAAATGTAGGATAAGACGTGCAAAATTCATTCTGAACAGTTTTTAAAATAATATTTAGAAAAAAATTCTTTGAAGCAAGAGGAATTTCAAATTCCAGATAAAAACTTATCTGAAATAACCAAATTGCGGATGAAGAAAAGGAGGGAACTGAAAATAACTATTGACTCATAGGAAATGATCGACTTTGCTGACCAAATCTAAGCCACGAAGAAATTCAGCAAGGAAGATGGGAAGTAATATAATTATGAATTAAGCGAGAAAACAATTTATAAGTTATGAGAAAACGAAGCAACATCTCTCGATTTGCGAGAGACAGCATTGATGCTAGAAGATGGATCGATAAACCGTACCAGGAAATGTATTCACAAGAATTCTAAACCAAATTGTATGAAACGACGCTAGCGAATGATGAAATAAACGAAGGAGAAAATGCGGACTACGGAAAGTTTCCAGATATCCTTCCGAAAGGAACGGAGACACGCAATCAGAATTATGAAGGCTGGAAAAGCGTCTGGATATGATGGTATCACGGCGGAAGTATTCAAAGCAAGGGGTAATTATATGGAAAAGATCCTCGCCATGATTTTTACATCGTACCTGAGAAAGAAGAAGATACCATAAATGTGGAACTACGCAAGCATCATCCTTTTGTACAAGAAAGGTTCCAAAGAAGACTTGAATAAATACAGACACATCGGTGTACAGTCTAAAAAATATTCACCAAAATAATTAATATGCGTCTTCAAAACCAACTTGATTTCTCCCAACCCAGGGAATGCGCCGGATAAATTGACTGGTAATAAAGGAAAGTACGGAATGGAAATAAATACAGAATAATCAAAGGTAATATCGAGTGAAGAATAAAGGTTGAATATATGATATTGTGGAAAGCCATTAGAACAAGTTTCAGACTTTAAATAACTAGGAAGCATCATAACGAAAGAATTTAATGCACAGATAAATATTAGATTAACGAAAGTGAAATCCGCTTTCAGAGGAAATTAGTTTCTAATAACGGGTGAAAAAGGAAAATATACGTGAAAAATTGATAAAATGCTATGTAGAGTGTTACGTTTTGTGCGGAGAAGAAGCCTCGAACATCACGAAAAAAATATGGATAGAGCTGCTGAAGAAAATGTTTTTTTTTAAAGAAAATATGTTACAAGGGAATGTTAAAATTAATTCATGCCTGTTTGTTAGTCTGAAATAATAATATAAAACAGATAAACGGACAGGAGGACAAACTGAGAATACCTGCATAACGTGACTGAATACTAAATCGATTGGCGAAATAACAAAGTCTCTATATATGTTATCGTTTAAGGGTAAGAGTGTGTGACAGACAGACATACACACGGAATTCCACAAGTAAATTTGCATATCAACAGAGAATACGAAATAGATTGGCAAAAAACGAAGGAGAAGGTAGCGATTCAGAGAGACGGACGTTCTAACCCAGTGGTGTCCAACCTACGGCCCGCGGGGTGGATGTGGCCCGCGAAGTGTTTTTGCGTGGACCGCAATGTCATGATGGAAAAGCAATTCGAAAAATTTAACAGACAAATTTATATATTTTTATGAAAATTTTGCTAACAAAACTTTTAATATCAGAATTTTTACCTCATTTACACTATATTTTGATTTAAGTGGCACCTCAGAATATATATATATATATATATATATATATATATATATACATACACACACTTCCAAATTTAAACTCTAATCCGGTCCGCGGAAGAATTGGCAACTTCCAATACGGCCCGCCGAAGGATTCATAATCACCGATGTGGCTCGCCATGTAGAAAAGGTTGCGCACCACTGTCCTAACCAATAGCATAAGCGGATTTTTTTTACCCATTAAAATTTTTGTAATAGCTTTAGAAAACTTCGAAATGTGGGTATTGAGAAGGATTCTGACGGTAAACGGACATATTGGATGAAAAGAGATGAATGAATAAATAGGAAATAAGAAAGGAGGAGAAGACGTCCTAGAAGAAAACATGGAAGGGAAAAGGAAAATGTTTCAACTGATATACGAACAGAAAGGGAAAGATTGATAGCTAGAGATGAAGAGGGCTGCAGAAAGATTGAGTGTGTGGATAACTAGGTTGAGCGAATAATAGGAAAGGAGAGGGGAAAGGACAGAAAGAGGGGGAGGGGGAGGAGTAGAGAGAGAGAGCGTTGGTAAAAATGACACCGCTGATGACGACATCATTTCCTAATATTTTACGATTCTTGATAATTCATGTTGTGCCACTTTACAGTAATGTTTTATTGGTATGTTTATTAACGCTGTACTATATTTATTTAATACAAATAAAATATTTCAATAAATGTATGATGGGAAATAGTATATCAATTCCATCTATTTAAACTTTTATATCGCAGACGCATAGACAGCAAGTGTAAGACACATCAATGAATAATCATAGCCTTTAAATTCTTATTTATTTATCAGATTTACAAACCTATATAATCTCCATAAAAATCTGATGCCGAATTGGATAGTGATAAATTTTTAAACACAGAACTAAATGGAAGGCATTTTCAATAAAGGATGTTGTCACTTTAAGATAATTCAATGGCTAACCAAACCTATGGCTTCAAGCGAAGAAGAGACATCTGAATTTTAAACGAGTGTTTATTCTCAGCAAATACCATGAATCCTAAACTACATAAAATTGTCCAGTGCATTGAAGAGAAGGCTAGAAGCGATTCTATAGATGGCGAGAAATTCCGAAATGAGTGCGTCAAGGGGAAACTATCAGTCTAGAAGTATCAGAATAGCCAATGAAAATGTCACACGGAGATCGTATACGTATAAAATTAATAAAAGCGCAAGAAAGGACGCAGAAGTTTCTTTATGTAAAAAAAGACCTTTTTTGATTCTCGTAATATTTGGAGAACGAAGGAATTTTTTAAAGAATATAAAAGAGAGAGAAAACAGCCGCGAATGGCCGTTTTTTATTATGCATGTACCCGAGGAGAGGAGAATGGAGAACGGAGAGGGGAGAAAGAGGACAGAAGCCCTCTTTTGTGTCAATCAATTCGACGACCCGTTGACAACGAGCAATGATGAATGCATTCACGCAACACAAACATACCCGCGACATCCCCGAGTCCAGCTATCGGAGAGTAAGTCATTCAATCCGAATCTCCTCGACCCTCCCTCCCCCCTCTCTCTCTCACCCCCCTCCCCACCCCACCCCCACCTTTTCCCCGATCCATCCTCCGGTTCCATTCAAGCGCCAGACAAAGGAGAGACAGAGAGAGAGGTAGAGGGAGAAAGAGAGGGAGAGGGCGAGAAGGAGAGAGGGAGAGAGAAAGAGAGGGAGAGAAGGGGACAGAGAGGGGGAGAGAGAAAAAGGGAGAGAGAATGGGAGATAGACAAGAAGAGAAGGGAAGGGAGAAAGAGAGGGAGAGGTAGAGGAAGAGAAGGGGAGAGAAAAAGAGGGAGAGAGAATGGGAGATAGACAGGAAGAGAAGGGAAGAGAGAGAGGGAGAGGAAGAGGGCGAGAAGGATAGAGGGAGAGAGAAAGAGAGGGAGAGGTAGAGGGAGAGAAGGGGAGAGAGAAAGTGAGAGAATGGGTGATAGAGGGAGAGAAGGGAAGAGATGGAGGGAGAGGGTGAGAAGGAGAGAGATAGTGGGAGAGAAGGAGAGAAAGAGGGAGAGAGGGAGATAGAGAGTGAGAGAAGGGAAAGCGTTAGAGAAGCGAAAAGAGAGAGGGAGATAGAAGGGGAGAGAGAGGGAGAGGAGAGAGATAGAGGTAGAGAAAGGAAGAAAGGGAGAGGAGAGAGGAAGGAGAGGGAAGGTGAGAGAGAGAGAGAGACGGAGATAGAGGGGAGAGAGAGAGAGAGAGGCGGGCGGAGAAAGATAAATATAGGCGCATGAGAGAAACGCCAAAAGGGTTGATTGCGCGCCATTTCCAAAGAGTGAATTTAATAGCGTAGGACCCGTCGCGAACAATTCCGCCCACAGTAGCCTAGGAGAAAGGAGACTGAAAGAAGGGAGTGGTAGAGTGAGTGAGTGATTGGAGAGGGGTTTGGCCGTGGAGTGGAAGGGGGAGGGAGGGGAGAGCCGGAGGAAGAAAAACAAACCGACGCTGCGATGGTTTGCTAACGGCACGATTGCTGCATATCATCAAAAGCGTTCGCTGATGTGATAAGCATACGCGGTGCTACGGCGCGGAAAATTATTTCCGAGCGTTTGACGAATGTATTTCCTCTTTTGTTCCTCGATCGGCGATTTCGGAGGTTCGTATGGTCCGCGAAAATTCGATAACAATGAAGGGAAAATTAAAAATAAATCAAGAGGGGACTCTGAAGCATTATTCAATTAATAGAAGATAGCGTGCGAATAAAGATAAACTTTCGGAATTGAATTAATTCGGGGAATACGGTTTTTTTGCTTCGGATGTTTAGGCATACTAAATTGCTTGCGTTGATTTCCGTTCCTGAAATTAACCATATCCGATAAATTTTACAATTTAAAACGATGAATAATTTATGAAATTAAGGCACTTGTAGCGATTTCGTAAATACATACTTTGCACCACATTTCGAGGTCTGATAAACTAAAATATTGGAATTTCCCATTCCATTTAAGTTGATGGAAAGTACTGATCCGAAGATCATTATGCTGATAGGCATAAGCTGTAAGGTTGGGAATAATCTGTAAACAGGAAATATATTTCGCCTTGTTCGGATTCGTTGCCAGGCGGATATTCTACCACCGAAACGTCGTACCAGACTTATTCTACGTATCCATCTATTTATAATTACGGGAATATCGCGAATTGAGAGGAAGGGGTTTTTTTCGATGTGTCTCTTGGAGGACATCTGCCGATTCATATTACCCACGGCCTCAACTGTGATAATCCCCGTTCCGAAACAGAGAATTGTTTTCCTACGATAGTTCTGTGGTAAAATATTCGCGGCAGTGCGGTTAGCGTTAAAACGTTTTTATAGCAACAACTGCAATTAAAATGTAAAAATTAGTCTGAATTAAATATATGAAATCTTCATCAAAGCCTCACCGGCCGCTTGAAATGCTCTCGCGGGTATTTTAAATTGATATATAGCACTCCATTCTTGGTGTGTGTGTGTGTGCGCGCGTGTGTGTGTATACTTTCAGTCTACTTTCAACATTGGGGTAATAACAACCTCCAAAAATCAGAATTGAACGAAGTCAAATTTTTCCATTGGCTGTAAATAAAACCCTACAACCGGCAAAATTTGAAGTCTCTAGCTGGTCATAATTTTTATCCTCTTATGGGGAAATAATGGGGCAAAACTCTCATTAAAAATCGCAATTTTATTAATTTTATATTTTTCCAATGTTTGTTACAAATGGCAGACACCTCTGCTAAATTTTAATGACGTATCACCTGTAGAAATGCATTTATATGGACTTCATTGTTGAAATTTTATGGATTTTTAACGTCCACAACAATAAACATAATTGTAATTTTCAATGTTAATTAATTGCCCTTGGAATACCAATCTCTTAACTTTTTAAAAACTTTCAGCTTCCTAGCTCGATTGAAAGTACATAAACGTTTGTCTGTTTGTTTAACTTGTATGATTTTCTAACGGCTAAATAAACATTTTAATTTCCATAATTCAGTTTTGGTTATTTAGCGAATTATACTGTTACAAAAAATTTCAGTATTGTAGCACATTTAGAAATATCTAAACAACGAAATGTTTGCTTAAATTTTACTATTTTTTTAATGGACAAATAAATAAACATTTTTGCCACTACACCAACCTACATACAAAGCTTCAAGTTCGTAGCTAATGTGGAGGTGCTTCATAATTTGTGTCCTCTTACTCCTCCTCGTTCTGCTATATCCTATGTCAGAAGCTTCTATATATTATAGACATGTAACCTACAATAAATAAGTTCTACTTAAAAAAAACTCGCAACCAATCGATGGAAGTGCTAGCGTGGACGGAAAAATGGCTGGAATGTTAAAGAGGAAGAACTGGAGAGGCTCCTTTTGTCAAAGTAAGAGAAAAGAGGTCGAGTTAGTGACGACGAAGCAAGATTTGCGTGCGTCCCGTTGTGATGCCCGAGTGCTCTCGGAGTCGAATGGAGCAAATGGTTTCGCAATTCATTAGCGAAACATAGGTCGACTTGAGGTGCACTAGAATATGGCCGTCGAGGAAAGAATGGCTGGCTGAACTTACTCTCCGATTTGATAGCTGCCAATGGTTGAAGCAGTTCTGGTGAGAAGGGAGTAAGAGTGTGAGAGGGAGGGAGAGAGAGAGAGGAAGGTGGAGAGAGGAAGGGAGGTATGGAGAGGGGCGAGAGGGAGGGGGTGAGAGAGGGGAGGGTGAAACATTGCTGCAAGACTTGTCTTTCGACCGAGTGAACTCTGCAAATGGAAGGGCTGTCTTTCCCTAGGTGTAATTTTCGTAGCGTGTGCTGCTAACAGCCAAGTAACTCCTAAAATGTAGTTCTAATGAATGCCTTCGCTAAGGATGCAATTGTTAAAGGTGAAGAATTGTCCTCAATGACTAGGTCTTCAATATACTTACCCTATGGAATTCTTGCGTGCTGGAATGCCCTGCAAAATGAGCTAATTCGTTATTTATAGCTGTAACCGGCCAAGAATATGTAGGTGAATTTTTAACACAGATTTTTTTAATGCAAAAGTTTTCGTTTTTCTCAAACTATAGGAGTAAAATGAAATTAACTTCGAAATGTATACTTCCATGAATAAACACGAATAAAAAACACTGTTATCAAAAGTATAATCTTGTGACTTGTTATAATACTGGGCAGTTATCTAAGTGGTTCTCAACTTTGTAGTGTTCGCGTCACCCTTTCTTCAATGTCGTAATTTTCCCGTCACCCCTTACAATCAAACGAGGCTCCTCCTTAAAAAGAAAAATATTAATGTTTTGTAGAGGTATGATGTAATATCAATGTACCCTCGAAACCCATGAAATTAATAATAAATAAAATCACTAAAAATTGACATTTAATTAAACAATATAGGAAAATAATAAAATTAATGATTTTCTTAAATATATAAAATTATTTGTAATAGTAATCATGTCACAGATGGCAGTAGTGTCACTTTTCTCTCAAGCTGCATTTGATACTATATACATTTGCCTAGAACAATGTCACTTCTCAGTTGCGTTTCGTAAGTTAAGGTGAAAGTAGTGTATCTTTTTCAAGAAAAGCGTCTTAATTAGTTTTAATTGAAAATATTTTTGAAAAATTTTCGTCAAAAGTGAAAGTAAATTAGACAAGAAAAGTGTCACATGTCAAAATGCGGTTAAATATTTCGTTTTTAAATGTTATTATTGACTTTAAAGAGAAGAAAAGTATGATTTAATAAAGGTTATATTACGGGGGAGTTATATATTACATGTGATTCTCACTTAATTTGATAATTTACAAAGATAATTTTAATTTTAGTTAGTCACAATTTTCAAAGCCTTCTCTGAAAAACTGCAATTTATGACTTGTCACTTTTTTGTGCATGAGCGATATACTCAAAAGATTTTACAAATGGAAGGATCTTACCATCAATCTTAGTGAAGATAGTGATATATAAACTCATAAAAACAGTCATCAAAAATAAACATCTACATTTTATTCCTTTAAAAATACATAGATGACTTATTATTAGGCACCCACAAACAATTAACACAATAATAAGAAAAATAATAATATTCCATTTTTAAATTTAAAGATTATGAAAACAAAAAATATTTACACAAATCAAAATAAAAAATAATACTAACACAAAATAGCATCCCACGTAGAAACAATAGCAACACATAAAGAGGTTACATTTAAAGTATTTTGAATATACATAAAATGTGTGTGAAAAAGAAAAATACAAAATAATAATTCAATACAAAATATTAATATTTATAAAATCAAACTTTAATTAAACATTAAAAATATGTATATAATAAACAATAGTTACTACATATTATCATTCAAAGAAATTTGATATTATCTTAGTGGGATATTTGTGACTGATGTTATTTACAAATTTTGCTGATTCTGGGACGGATTGAGGAAATACAAACTCTAATTTCTTCATCCAGAGACAAAAGCCGTTCTCTCTTATTTTTCTGCGTCGTGTGGAAAATCCGAGTTCGCATAAATACGAAGTGGAAAAATTTAATAAAATATCAATCGCTATTTTTGAGATTCTTGGATATTCTTTTGAAATTTGGAACCAGAAATTATTCAATGGCAGAGATTCAAATTCCATTTTCAATGTTCTGTCATCTAGAATTTCAGCAAACTCCTCTTCTTCTTGAAGTCTGAATCCACTAACACTGGAATTTACTGCAAAAGGATCTCTAACCCAGTCGTATTCGGAAATTTCTGAATTCGGAAAATAATGTTTTATTTTGAGTTGCAGAGATTCGAAGAAAATTAATATCTCTTGAATTATTCCGCATATGAAAATTTATTTCAAAAAAGAGTTCTAGAAAAAATAATATATAAAACTTTTATATATATATGTATGTTATCAAAAATTCATTCTTAAGCGAAATATTTAAGAAAAACTATAATTTTACGAGAGTAAATCGCTACTTCCGGTAGACCGATTGTTATTAAAATCTTAAGAATACATATAAAATCACAAATGTAGAATTTCATACTGATCTGATGAATCGTTTTTGAATTAGAGCGCACGCAAAATTTCTGTCACACACGTACGGACATACAGAAACACGGAGACACAGACATCATCGAGAAAACTGTCAAAACGTGTTCAGAGGACCTCAAAACGTGTATTTCCGTTATAATCTCGAATACGATGTTTTTCATAAAAACAATACTTTCTCTATACTATGTATATGGAGAAAGTAAAAGAGGCGTGTCTTCGACGAAATGAAGACATTTCAGCATATATAACAACAACATCCGAAAAGTTGCAAAGAACTTCATTGGTTTTACAGCCAGCGTTTTATTTGTTTCGGGAAATTCATTAACCTGTTCGCTCTGTGAACATGACAACAGTTAAGTACGCACCATGCAACAATGGCAGACATAACTCTCGATCTGATTCCGCTGCTTTAAAAATAGCGCTCGGGCAAAATTATGTTGCCTCGACAGAGGATCACGGAATGAAGAAAACGAGGTTAAAAGATTGAATCATCGCTTTCGGAAGGGCAAGGTTTCATAACGGCCGTCCGGAGATTGTCCCGGTGTATGTAGGAGGAAGGCGGGCGCTCCTCGTGTCCATGGAAATCATACACAAGTCTCCCATTCGCTTCCAATGGGGTTTTTTAAAGCGATTGAGTCAACGAACTGGCAATTCCTGACACGAACTGACAACGACCTGCTGATCTGTCCCTTTGGCGCAATCAGATCTTTATTCCGTCTAAATTTGCAATAAAGCAACTGTGAGTGTCACTGTTACTGATTGTGTGTGTCACACACGCACGCCGTACGCATTTCACCTCTGAATGTCAAACGTGATACGACAGTTTTTTCTTTTGCGAAGTTTATGGAATTAAATATAGTGTTACTCGTGCTACAATGATGCACCGAGACACTTGTATTTTATCAAGATGAAAAACGAACTATATATACGTCAATTTCCAAATGGGTTATCCTGCGACATTTTTCCTACACAGTTTACCATTTAAATCCTATCACAATATACAGAAATAGGAGAAAGAAACTTTCAATATTATGCTATAACAAAGCCGTAATATTTAAAAAAAATTATAAATTGAATCACTCACCGTGAAAAATTAGAGGCAGACATGGCATAATTAACAAAATGATAAAAAGAATTCACAACTATTGAATGATTAATCACTTCGAATGAACCGCTGAGGCTTCTACAACCACAGCTCTTAATATGATAGTTCACAGAACAAGAATTTTTGGAACGTTTAAGGAGAGTTGAGAGGAGGAGAAAGGGGAGTGGATGGAGGAGAGGGGAGTGTTAAAGAGAGGGATAGGAGAGGAGGAGAGAGGGGAGAAAAGGGGGGAGGAGATCGGGGAGAGGAATAAAATGGGAAAGGGAGGAGGGGGAGAGGGATCGATGGAGCGAATGGCATTCCCTGCCTCGACCAGTGAAACTAGGAGACGAGCCCGAAAGAAAAAGGGCCCTCGCTTAATTGCAGCCCGGGGCCCCAGGGGGCCGTTAATCCAGGAGGAAGGATGAATTTAAGCTCGCCTCCGGGAAATGAAACGAGCGAGAGATAAAGCCATCGAGAGTGTTTTAACGCAATCATTTCGGAATTGAGGCGTGATTAATTTCGGGAATCGCCCAAGCAGAACGTGGAAAAGTGCAGTACGCTAGGTGACAGACAGACGGACTGACAGACAGATCGAAGAGAGTTTGTTATCCTTTCATCTATGCTAACTTCCGTAGCGTCCGCCTATTCGTCCGTTATGTCGTGGAAGGAAACCATCTGCGTGCTTGAGGTGGTGAATGCGGAAGTGCCGCGTACTTCACCGTGGCAACGTGACAATACTTATTAAAATACAATTATTACCAGTGTTTGTAAAACAGATCCATCTTCTTCCCCGATTCGCGGAGAAACTCGCACAGATAAAGAGAAGGCAATGCGTAGGGAGGAGGAAGGGGGAGGAAGGGGGGAGGAGGAAGGGGGAGGATGAATGGGGGGAGGAAGGGAGGAAGCATTATATAAAACGGGCGAAGGAGGAAGATTGCGAAGGATGGAACGGCGGTAGGAGAAGATTCGAAATTCCCGATTGAGTGCGTTCCACACATAAGAACGTTCTCTATTTTAGGGGATCTCGTGGTCGACATCAACCCCGAAAACGAGTCTGAAATCCCTTTTAAGATAGAAAGCGATTCCTGGTTCCACGATGCCTGACCCGCCTTTTCAATTGCAAAGGGACGGAGAACCTGCTATTGAGTTTATTTATATATGCATTACGAAATTTTGCAGCTATCCTAATAGCCAACTGGCGATAGGAGTTTGAATTATCAACGTATAATATATTAACTGAATAAGGGTTAGACCTATGTCAGTCACAACACGAAGCGGAAACAATGGGAGTCATATGCGCGGGGCACGAGAGAGGGCACGCGGATAGCTGGAACAGGGCTTCGAGCCTCAGTGCGCGGCAGCGGCGGGCGTCGGAGGCATGCGGGTTGGGCAGCGGAGGGCCTTCTTACCATAGTACTCCAACAGAGCTCCAATATCGGATATGTGCGGGCAGCTAATCATATATATTATACTAGCAGAAGTACCCGTTGAATTTCAACGGATTTAGTGAATCTAAAACTTCGACCGTGTAACATGTAAACACCGCAAGAATAACATAGCATACAGTTTTAACAGTCGAATAAAGCAAAAATGAAGAAAATCTGTTGGCAATTAGCTGTTTAGATGAATGAAAGAAGAAAATCTTGGACTCTGAAAAATTGAAAAATAGAAAATTACGTGTAAACTTATGGGAAAAGATTAATTGAATTAAGCACCCCATCCTTCCCCCAAAAATTTTTTATCGCCGTATAGCCTATGTTATCCGCATGATAAAATTATTTACCTTTGCGAAGTTTTGTGGCGATACCTTCAAAGGTTTGAAAAATCACAATTTGTGGAAAATTTACTTCTAATTATTTAAGTTAATTGCGTGGTTTTAAAAACAGTTTGCTTTGGAGAACTCTATGTTACACTTTGTGTTTCTTTCTTCGCTACTATAGTTTATATTAGGTATATAATATTTATTTAAGTTAATACTAATACTCTAAGATATCCTGTTTATTAGCAATGCAATATTCCAGAAAGGCAAATAATACGTTGTTATGTACTGCTATTGTTGTTCATTGTTGTTTATTTAATCTCCTATAATATATTTTGAAGGGTGTTGGTTTGTTGATTTGATAGTTTGTTCATGGAACGCCTCCTAAACGATAAAAGCTAGAATAACCAAATTTGGTAAGATTCTTCCTTACATCCTAACTTAATGAATGGTCAAGGTTTGGTCAACCGGGATTAATCAATGCCGCCAATATAGGGGATTAACATTTTTCCATAAGATAACACGTATGAATCGATTTCTTGAATTGCAAGATATTCTTCCTTCAAGCATTAAAATATGTAAATATGGACCGATATTTTTCGTTTTTGCTTTATTCGACGAAGAAAACTCTATAATATCTTATTCCTGCGATGTTTACATGTTACCTATATGGTCGAATTTTTCAGAAATACGCTATTTGTTTCAAAATTTTGTGGATTTTTCGTACCCCACCCGAGCATTGCCAAGGCAGCCGTCATTGTTACCTCCGATTCAATTAGCTTCCATGAAGCTTACAAATAGACGAAAGTTTAGCGTTATTCGCTTCGCACTTTTATTTAAAAAACGATACGATCGATGTCAATCTTTATACATAGAAACCTAAATAGATACTGATTATTATTCAGGAAACTGCTTGTGGTAAGCGTTTATAACGATTGACGAAAGCAATTGAACCTTCTTTCTTCTATTGAATACTGGAATATTAACTTTTTTGTAAGTAAAATCATTATGTTGTACATTTTAATGTTTATTGACGTAAATATGCTCACGTATCTGGTGTACATTTACTGGAGTCAGTGTTCAATCATGGACAACTTTATGTTGACTTTTCACGGGTTGCTTAAAAGAAGACATAAAAGTAAATATTTCAGCGACGCATAATTACAAAAGAAATGAAGCTGGATTTGCCAAAAGTGATATGATAGGAAATAAAATTATCGTTTTATTTGAATTCCATACGTTTGGAAATGGATTGTTACAAGCGTATATTATTCATTGTTGAGAAAAGCTAATAGTAAATGAAAAACTATCTACTGTATATTTTAGAGTTTGTATGTTGTGCTGTAGTAGATTCACTAAATCCGTTGAAATTCAACGGGCAATTCTGCTAGTTAATTATAATGAAAACGTAAAGATAATTAGATACTTTTCTGTTATACCCCCCACTCGCTCAGTTTTTATTACGCGCTTCAAACTGTCACTGGGTTTTGCAAACTCGGGTATGCGAGCGAAATAAACATTTGACGCACGAAATATAAACTGCGCGAGAATAAAAATCCTTTTCATGTGATTACAATCAATTATTGAAGCTAATTCGGCGCATATTTTAATTCTACTTTCAAGAATAAGAAATTCCATTCTTTTTTCTATATTACCGTTTTTTTCCCTAGTTCGTATGTTAATTTGAAGTAATTTAAAAAAGTATTTTTGTACTGGGGTGCACAGAAACCCGTGCTACTCTTATGGCCTATTGAAATTGGACAATGTGCACAAAAATAACCACATAAAAAACGTTAGCTTGACCAAACCTTGACCATTCACTACGTTAAGATGTAAGGAGGAATCGTACCAAATTTGGTTGATCCAGCTTTTATCTTTTAGGAGTAGTTCCATGAACAAACCAACAAACACACCCTTCAAAATATATAAGAGACTAGTTGAAGCGCCCGGCTTCGCTCGGGAAAAAGTGGCAAACGATTTTTATTGTTCGCGGCAAGCGTTCCCCATTCCTTAATTAGCATTTACTATTTTATGTATTGTATTGTACGTATTAACGTCTTACTTAATATTCACATTGATAGATGCACCGAAGCCTTTAAAGCGGCAATAAAATTATGTGGATTATGTCAATATTATTAGCCAAAACGTAAACAATAAACAACATCTTGGTTACCGAACAAATGTAAGTAGATGTATCGATTTATGTTGCGATAAATCTTTCAATGTTAATGGTAAAAGATAACAATGTTCTAATATTCCTTAAAAATCATTTGACGCACTTTGAAAGTATTCATAGACTATATTTAGGCATATCTTGGCGTTAGCTCTTCTTCCTCTACGGCGTGGATTTTCCTTGCATTAATCCTTACGTGTGTATCTCCCTTTGAAGAGGACAACAATTAAGAAATTTAGCTTTGTTGCCGCCTGGAAAATGGACATCTAAACCGATAAATTTTGCGCTTAAAGGAAAATTTCTAGCGATTTTGCATGTAATATGACAAAACATGAACAGAATTAAAATATTCAGTCTTTCGTGCGTAAAATAATCCATTTCCCGTGATCGTAAGTTAATATTTAAGTATATTTGTATACACATCAGTGAAGCGCCGCATGGCATTTTGGGGTTCCTCTATACAATTTCTCAAGCTTTCTTAAGGAAATAGTATTTTGTTGACCCCATGGGGTATAAAAGACCCCACGGACTGCAAACCTAGACCAAGTTCTTCCTTTGGTCCATGGGATGGCCCATGTAACTTTTGAATTCACCGAAATTATGAGTTCAATGAATTTATATGGGAAAATTTTTAACGCAATATCGTTTGTCAATTTCTGTGCACGATTTTAATTTGTTTCCATGGAAATCAAATATTTGTTGTTTTTAATTGAATTATCTTCTAATCTCCACTGTACATATTTTGCAGAATGTGTTTGTGCATATATAGCGCAATAACTACAAAGCATAGAAGCAAGAAGAATGTGCCCTTTTAATCGCAATAAAAAGTTAAGCATGGTGGGAGGGTTTTTAAAGTGATTTGACTACATTTTTTATATTAAAAATGTTTTTTCTTTTAATTTTTCCCGTTTAAATAACACGGGAATGAGCGTATTGTTGGATTAACAATTTACGTGACAACCCTTATAAACAATATGTAATCTCCTATAATATATTTTGAAGGGTGTGTTTGTTGATTTGTTCATGGAACTCTTCCTAAACAATAAAAGCTAGAATAACCGAATTTGGTACGATTCTTCCTTGCATCCTAACTTAGTGAATGGTGTAGGGTTTGTTTCTGTCTTTCACTTTGAATCGAAATAGCGAACGTTTTAATTATCGAATGTCACGTATTTTGCCGCGTCCTGCAACTGAAATACAGGGATGAGTGTAGACTACTTTTAATTTGCACTTTAAAATTACATACTTAAAATCATGGTACGAACTTGAGACTTGGATACTTTGCAGGAAAGAACAAAGTTTATTTTTATTCAAGACAGATTCCGAATTCTGGTCGAATTCGCGTAGAAATGCGGTTATAATCAATAAATACGTGATTTTACCAGTTTTATTGCAATACCAATTATAAGCTACCATGACAACCCTCATTGTCGCCGAAATTGAGATTTCAATGTGTTTATATTGAGATTATATAGTCCCTTCTTACATTTCAGAGAGAGAGGGAGAGGCATTGAGGGGGATGGAGGGAGGGAGAGGGGGACGGAAAGGGGGAGAGACGGGGAGGGAGAGAGGGGAGGGAGGAGGAGAAGGGAAGGAGGGTGGAAGGGATTGGGAGGGAGTTTGCACGTTATTTTCGATTTTTCACAGTGCAAGATTTTCTTCCTTCATTCATCTAAATAGGAAAATGCGGAGCGGTTTTCTTAATTTTTGCTTTATTCGACGGTTATAACTGTATGCTATGTTATTCTTGCGATACTTACATGTTACACGGTCGAAGTTTTAGTTTCACTAAATCCGTTGAAATGCAACAGGCACTCCAGCTAGTCGCCTATATTTTAAGCTGGACCAGTCTAAAGATACGCTGCAAGTTTCATAAAAATTCGACCAGCCGTTTTTGCGTGACGTGGTAACTAACAAACAAACAGACAGACAGATTTTTTCCTAAAATATTTTTCTTAAAATATTTACCCAAATTGTTTTCCTAAAATATTTCTTATTTATACTTCTTCGACGTAATCAACCGTAGGCTTGAAATCAGCGATTTCTCTTACGGGTGGCCCACCACAACCCCCCCCTCCCCTTAGTCTGATTTTGCTCATCTTCAAAATTAATCTTATACTTGTATTGAAAGTGACAAATATCAAATTTGAACTTCCTAAGTTAATTTACTCGAGAGATATCGTCGAAATACCAAACCGGTGCTCCCCCAAACCCCCACTTAAATTTTTTTTTGAGATACACCACATAGCCTATATGTTAAGCTGGACCAGTCTAAAGATACGCTGCAAGTTTCATAAAAATTCGACCAGCCGTTTTTGCGTGATGCGGTAATAAACAAACAGACAGACAGACAACAATTCTGCAAACAGGTTGAAACGTCTTCTTGTGATGCAAAACACAAAAAAAGTAAAACCCCGACAAAGAAACAAATGTACAGACAGAGGTAACAATTTTATTTATATAGATTAAAGATAGACCGTTCTCCGTGTGTCACACTACAGTGACATCTTCAACTCTGTACTCTGGTTTTCACTTTTTAACGTGTTTTAACAAACTATCCAATTAAGTAGAATATTAAATTCTTGATTCAGATAATAAAAGGTAATTAAGAAAAAAATCCCGAAAAAAGACCCGGATTCGATTTCCGATAAGATAACACGTAAAAATCGATTTATTGGCTGAGCTGGCATTTAGTCTTTTGCTAATTCAAACTAGTTAGAATGACGATACGAACTCGGGACCGTGACAAACGCATGCGTAAATGATTGATGTTTATTTTTCTTACTGTGAAATTTAAATTCCGTTTTTCAGGCCTAGACTGCATTCATTGATAAGGTGCTGGGTATTGTTAAACCTGAGGATTTACAAATATGTATAGTAAAACTAGGGGCCTCCGCCCCCTGCTCGCTACGCTCACCATCCCCCGTTTCGCTCCTTATAGAGAGATTATCATTTTGCAATAAATATGCATGCATTTGTCCTTAATTTTTCAAAAGTACTTTACACAAAATGTCTTGTCTAATTACGCCCTTTCTTAGTTTTCCTTGTCCGTAGCTCTCAGAAATGTTGACTTTGATGTAAGAAACCTTCGAAAAGGCAAGGTATATATTGTATTGTACACTGACTCTGGTAAATATAAACCAGATGCGTTGGCCTAAATGCGTTAATAATCATTAAAATGTAGAATATAATAATACAGGTAAGATTTCAGTATTCAAATGATGTAAGAAGATTCAATTGTTTGGTCAATCGTTTTAAATGCTACCCACACGCAGTTACCTAAATAATTATAAGTAAATATTTACGTTGCTATGTATAAAGATTGTCGTTCTTACAACAATAATTTCGATGCTTAAACAAAATTTCAAAGCGAATAACGCCATTCTTTCGTCTATTTGAAGGCTTGACTGACGCTGATTGAATCGGAGGCAAGAATTAGAGTCGCCTTGGAAACACCTGGAAAGAGTACGAAAAATCCACAAAATTTCGAAAAAAAACTATGTAAACTGACGTAGTTTAGGCATTTGTATTATTCATAGTTCGGTACTGGTTTCCTAATGTTTTCATAATGTTTTCGTCGTGATTCATCTTTTCCTAGTACTATAATTCAACTCGACCATTATTTAACATTAACAATATATACTCTTAATAGTTTCATAACCTGATATAATAATTTTTCCTAATGTGTCTTTTCTTTGGATTTTCATTTTAGTAATGAATTTCTCCGAGTTAATGACTCGAAACAAACACCGAGAGAGTCCATTCTGCGAAGTCCGAGGATATTGTCTTTAAAAAGACATCTAACGGCAGCGACAACACATTCCATACTATTAGGCCATAACCATTATGACGATGACGTTGGAAGAATGATTAAAAATGCCATTATGATAAAAAAAGGAGGAAACGGGTTTATCAATATATAGATTCCAAGTTTCTTTATATTAATGCCTACTTCAATATAAATACTAAAATATAGAATAGACATTTGTTTTAAAATTTATCTATTTAACAATGCAGGTATAACATTAATAATCCACGTTTTTGTCTGAAATTACTAACGAAGAGGCTAAAAACGAGTCCTGCCGCAAGGTGGCAGAAAATTGCTTTTGAGAATCTAATTACTACAGTTAATTCCATTACGTTTTTTAAAAAAATATGTTCTAAATCCATCACGTTAATTAAAATTTAAACCGCCAACGATTGGCTCAAATTTAAAGCGGTGTCTTATTCTGAATAAGAAACCTCTTATCTCAAGAAAGAATCGTAACAGCCGGTATCGATTCTGTAAAAAGAAAAGGAGACAATTTCTACGAAAGCTAACTTTTAATTGAATTTTCTGTCACAATAATATGGAAGGCAATAATTAAATAAAAGCTGAAATACCAGATATGTTTATGTGTAATCCTATTACACAGCCATAGCACGCCCGAGGTCTTGAATAAGTAATTTTTACGCATTTTTTCTTAATTTATTTTACCAGGAGGATTAGTGGGATAAAAAATTCAAGGGAGGCTTAAGTTTGTGTGGAAACTATATGCGTAGGATGCGACGGCCATAATGCCAGCGAAATAACAGAAATGATGGGAAAGGGGGCGAGAAAAAATGGAGTAAGAGGAGAAGGAGAAAGTGGAAGAAGGGAGGGGGAGAGGGAGGGGGGAGGGAAGGAGAATAGGGGAGGGGGGAAGGGGGAGAGGGAACGGAGAGAAGGAAAGGGGAAGGGGTAGAAAGATAGTGATAAAGGAAAGGTGTGGGAGGGGGGGAGATAATATTAAATAGGGGAAATAGGGTAGGATTAGGAGGGGGGGAGGGTGAAATTTTGCCTTAAAATAGCTAAAGGGCAATGGAGGTTGAGTGAGTTTTTAGAATGTTACAAGTTGGGGGTGGAGGGGTGGGGGGGGGGGGGGGCGAGTGATTTTTATCATTTTCATGAGAATAATTAAAATTTAAAAAATAATGAAATGCTTGAAATTGAAAAAAATCCTTGTTTTCCATTCCATATTTATCTTAGTTTATTGACATGTGTTCACAATACGGAAAAATATAAAGCAAATAGGAAAAGCTAATATAAATACTAAATTAAAGTCTCTCAGAGATGAGATCCGTAGCTCTAAGAACGAAAATGTTAGACTGCGTTGTTATAATGTTTGGTAATATAAATATTACATTTAACATGAATTTCCTAGCCGTGTTATTAAGAATTAATATACAAGATCTTTTATCCGTTCCTTTCATTCTACAAAAAAATTATATCTCTTTTAAATCTTATTATATTCAGTTTTACCCGATAAATAAAATATTCGATTTAAGGATGGTTTATTGTATCGCGAAAGTTTTTATTTTTTATGCACATTATTGTTTTAAAGCTCAATAACCTAATTTCAACGTATTTTTTTAGTTTAGATTATTGGCCGAACAGTTCAAACTTGAAGATGTACGAAAAAATGTGTACTATGAGATGAAATATATTGCCGAGTCTAGCAAAAACATCTAAGCAGTTTGAAATATTAACTCATGGATTAATTCTTCTTTTCTGAGTTTACTCTAAACATATTCCCACACTGGTCTCAATATTAATATGTTTGTAGCAGTTCTAACTAAATTATTCCAATGTATAGAAAATTGTCAAAACACTTACCTCTCGTGTTACTCTCTTAAAGAACTGCGACCATGGCAGCCATCTTTCGCCTCTGATTAGGTAACCCACCATTATTAGTATTCCCAAATTTGGATTAGAAATGTATTCTAATATGCGGAATAAGAGTTACGCCGGGTCTTATTCAAACTGATAATATGCTGATATTTTGATTCGGTTAGACCAGTGGTCTTCAACCTTTTTTGAGTCACCGCCCACTTTTACCATATGTTGTCATTTGAAATAAGTTCACCGCCCACCCAGTGACGTAGTGAGGGTTTCTGGCGCCAGGGGCAAAGAATAATTTTGCGCTCCCAGTAGCAAAGCGATTTACGGAGGTAAGGTAACCCTAATACTAGCGGGATTGTCGTTAGATGAGATTACCGAATACGGTCTCAGTGGTAATAACAGTGTTTAAAAATTTATGATTTTACATATTTGATAAAATTAAACTTAAATGCTTCGCTGCTTCTGCGAGAGACTCCGACCACCCTCATGGACCTTTCGATTTTACCGCAGCATGGATACATTGTCGCTAGTATAGTATGATATGATACTATAGTTAACGATAAATGAACTGTAATAGTTGTACATAAAATAGTTGTACAGAATATGTGTGCTTTTTTATAGAATTTTATTTTTCAGTGTAAAGATTAGAATAGCATTTGATGAGTTCATTAACGCCCACCAAAAATCCAAAAACGCCCACTGGTGGACGCTATCGCCCACCTTGAAGACCACTGGGTTAGACCATTTGTCGAAAGGTTATAAAACAATTTCTCAGGATGCAAAATTAACGCTTTTCCAAATGGCTTTGACGCCGCTCTCTCCAAAAATATTTTATAATTTTGACATTCCAGCATTGAGAGCGAGGTACATCGGAATGAAAACATGAAAATTCAAAAAATGCTTCCTAAGAAATTCTACGAATGATAGGAGGAAATGAATTAAACAATAGCAAGACCAGCGCAAGGCTCAGATTCATGGCACTGAATAAAAGTGACGATAAATGGTTAGACATAGGTATCTGAAAGAAAGAAAGCCGTGCAATAAAATGATGTTCACGAAACAACAAGGAAAGTTTATACGCTTTCGAAAGCTCCAATGGTAAGCAGTGAGGATTTTTAAAAAATTGCTTGAAACCTGAGGAGTGTTTGTGTTTGGCAAACAATGCACCCTTCTCCCCTTCGAATAGGGATCAAACAAACAAACAATGGAACAACGTTACCCTACGACACTGGAACTATTCGAGTCGCATATAATGAAGACTCTTTATCGTCACTCAGTGCAGTAAAAAAATGTCTACAAGCACAGGGGAGAAACCAGTCTCAAAAACGCATTTAAAGAGAGGTTCCACATTTATTTCCCCTGTTATTTTCATGTTCATCGCCACATTTCCGGCTCGCGAAAATCCGGCTCCATTTCCATCTGTTTCCAAGGCCCCGGTAACCACTGCGAGGGTTGCATTTTCCATATGATAAAGAGGGGATCGGAGTCGCGTAAGGTTGGATCACCACCAGGGGAGAAAACTACATCGGGGGGAGGTCGGGAGGAGGAGGGAGGGGGGGAGGAGGGAGGGGGGGAGAACGAGAGAGGATGGAGTCTCCAGGCGTCCGGGAATGTAGGGGTGAAGACAAATAACATCGAGGCAGGGCGGAAATTTTATTTTTGGAATTTATGCCACGAACAATTTCACCGACGCAAGGTATAATGATGAGAACACAAAGATTTCAATGGTTGACAAAAAGTTTTCCCCGTGACATACCGCGGTCAATAAAAAAATCGGCCGACAGCAAAGGTGGAAAACTTACATATTTTAAAAATTTCAGCAGAAAGACAACCAAAAAGAACTAAGAATTTCGCATAAAGCGAATCGAAGAATAAAGCAAGTTAGAGAGAATGAGAGGATAAGGATAAGGAATCGAATGAAGAAATTGCGAGAAAGAGGCAGATGCAGTAGAAAGGTGGAGTGGAAGGACCCAGGCCACGGACGAGCGAACATCATTTACGATTTTGACGTGACGAATGACCAAGGATTCGCTCCGAAACCTAGGTTCCTCTCTCCCTCTCTCTATTCTCGAACCTCGCCTCTCCGCCGCCAGGAGGTAGGAACGGAGAGGGAAAGAGGCTGGAGGCGGAGATAGAGCAGGGCAAAAGGGCCACGGAATGGACGGGAAAGTGACGCGAAGGAGGAAACCGATGGAGCAGAGAGGTGGAACAGAGGAAGGAAGGATGGAAAGAGGTTTTTTTGGGAGGGGGAGGGGAAAGGGTGGAAAATAGATATTGGTCGGGGTAGTCGTCTTTCGAAAAGATTTTCGCATCGCTAAGAAGAGAGTCGTCGAGGAGAAAGAATGGCCAAAGAAAAGCGAAGTGCGTTACAGATGGAATAGTTTATAATAATTTGGAACCAAACAGAATTGGTAATCTCTTTTTGCGTAATTTCTTTTCTTTTATATCATCAGAAGAATATTTTTTATGGCGCTGCAATTCGTGTAGAGTACAAACAGCGATGCTCCTCTCATAAACTTGTCGAGCAGCCTCACCTGGTCGAGAGAGAGAGCAATCTACGCATATCAGTTATAAAAGCTCGTAAAAATCTTAAAAGTATGGTTTGTGAAGAAAACCAGTCGGTTGCCGTCAACAAATAACAGAGGATTCTGATGAAAAATAATGACGTAGTATAAGAAATATTTTTGCTTTTATTCTATTTCATATGTCTCAATAAAAGACGACGAAAAGAAACAGATATGATTGCATTTTAAGTTAGAAAAGGAGATCATTTAATTTACGTGATAACCAAAATGTTTCAAAACAGTTTCCCCGAGTGACTGAAATAGTAATTCGAAATTCTATTAGCTTTGGTTGCTATCATCTACTGAGAAGAAAAAGAACTAATTATGCTCGTTTAATCAGTTTTCATTAATTAAATTATATTAACACAGTTATTTAATTTATTTCTCAAATTTTTTACTTATTCTGGCAATTTAAAAAAAGGCAGCGGAATCTTTTGGAATTCTAACTAATTTCTCATTGTTAACATTTTGAAAATTTTCCGTTTTCGTATTAAAATATTTCTGAGCTAATTAGACATAGATTCGCATAAAAGAAAAATACAATTCGTTCTTTCCGTTGTACAAATTTTTTATGTTGTACAAGAATAGGAGTGTATACAGTTATAATTGCGGGTTGAGCCTCTGATTCTACATATGCTTTATTAGGGGGATTACGAGCTGTGGCACAAACAATTTCATATGAAGTAAGTTTAGCATTAATTTTAATATCTTTTATTTTTTTAGGAAGTGGATATTCTTTAAAAATATTTACAGAATATCAAATATTTATTTGATATATATTTATTTCATTTCCTTTAATAATTATTTGATTTGCTTCCTGTTTAGTAGAAACTTAAGTTCGTATCATAATTCGATGTAATTTAAAAAATCGATGTTATGGATACAAATACCGGCGCAATTTTCTTCTCACAGGGATATTTTTATTTTAAAAAATTAATTATCATGACTATTCCACAATTCAATGTTTATATATCACCATCATAGGTAGTCTGTCCGTAGACACGTCCGTAGTTATTTATAGTTAAACCTGGTTTTCCATATACTCGTATTTTCCGCAGTCTTCTTAATTTCTTGATAGCTCTTTCCCTTTCAAGTCGTCTGTCAGCTGAAATCTTTTCCTACCTCTTTCTCTTTTTCCATCCGGTCTTCCTTCTAGTAAATCTTTAATCACGCACTCTCTCATCAGGTAATGCCCAATCAAGTTCGCCTTCCTTTTTTGATAATCTGTATAATCGTCCGCTTCTCTCTTCTAATCTTCGTAGTACTTCCTCGTTTTTCACCCTATCTGTCCATTTTATCTTCAGCATTCTTCTCCATGTCCACATTTCGAAGCTTTCCAAGTATTTAATATCATTTTTCCTTATCGTCCATGTTTCTGCCCCATACAAAGCTATACTCTATACATAGCATTTTATCAACTTCTTACGGATATCCTGCTTTATATTTCCCTTTAGTAGGAGTTTCATTCTTCCGAAAGCGGCTTTTGCTTTCTTTATTCTAGTCCTGATTTCATTGGTATATTTTTCTTTTTCGTTATGATGCTTCCAAGGTAATTATAATGTGAAACTTGTTGTAATGGCTTTACTCCAATATTTATTTTCAAATTTTCTTCTTCTTTACTTGATATTCGCATAACCTTTGATTTTTCTGTATTAATTTCCATACCGCATTTTCTACCTCTTATCACTAGTCTATTTATCATTTTCTGGAGTTCCTTTTCCTTTCTTGCTAGAAGTACTTGATTATCCGCGTATTTCACTGTTCTTATAATCCTTCCTCCGATTTTGAAATCTCCCGTGCCTTCTAACGCTTCCTGCATTAGCCTCTCTCCATATATATTGAATAGAATCGGCGATAGACAGCAGCCCTGTCTCACTCCTCTACCGATATGTACTCCGCTGGTGTCCGCATTCTCCAACCTGACCTTTACAACTTGATTCACATATAGATTCCTGATCAGTCTCCTGTCTTTCCAGTCTACACCTATATCCTTTAATATCCTCATCAGCAGTACCCAATTTACTCCATCAAAGGCCTTCTGCCAGTTGACGAAACACGCAGCAATCTTGGCTGTACACTATTGCCCTTTCTGATATGATTCTCACTACACCGACAGCATCTCTGGTTCCTCGTCCTTTTCTGAAGCCAAACTGATCTTCCCCTACCATTTCTTCGGCCTTTTTCTCTAGCCTTTTATTAAGAATCCTTGTGAATCTTCGAAGTGTGTGACAGTAGGCTTATCGTTCTGTAGCCTTTGGCTTCTTCTTTAGAGGGATCATTGTTACATGAATAATCACGGGCCTGTCTACCGACAGACTACCTATGATGATGATGATATAGTCTCCTGATACATAGAATACTTCGGTCAGGTGACGAAATATTTGCTAATCTAAAGGGAATCATAATCCTGCAGGTTGGCGAGGCACGTGCTAACCTCAAGGGCGTCACACTCCCGCAGGATGACGAGTTATTTGCCTACCTTAAGAGCATCATAAATTAACCCTAGTTGTATCGCGTCTGTCTATTGCAGCGTTGCATGCAATTTGAATGTAACGATGAAAGATATAAATATTATAATAAATTTTAGAAACACAAAGTAATTATATATTATTGACTTATATTTTCCAACAAATAAAGGAGAAATGTTTTTTTAATATATGCGATGTAATGTTCTATGATTATGACGCCATCATATGTGTACATCGTTGGATAAAACTAGCTGTACCCAGTCAAATCTCCTTTAAAAAGCATTGAATTATATTATTGTTACATTAATTATTAATTCCAATTGGAAGGCATTGCCAAGGTAGCGAATATTTTTATAATTAAAAATAGGAAGATTTTCACTCTTTTATTATTAAAAAAATTATTAATTAATTAATATTTCGTCAAGAATTTCATTTTGTCTTACGAAATATAGTTCGTCCTTTCAGCTGTAGGACTGTTCATATTCTGAATTCGTATATAATTTTAAAGTGCTCTTTTATAAAGCCCTGCTCAGATTTTACAGGCTTTTATTACGGAGATTTCATTTATATTTCATTCCAAGTTCTTCATCGCTCAAAGTAGATGGCAGCATACAAAAAATGTTGAAATTATAATGGTATAAAAAATCCTTTGATGCGAATAACTTTTAGATAAGAACATATCGTTTACATAAAGGTTTAGTAAATATTCTAACATGAATGAAAATATTCATCGTTTTAAATAGATGCGTCGAGCATGTTTTACGGCGGTTGAAGAAGGGAGAATCCTTTATTCGGATAAAATAATTTTATACCGAAAGAGTAAACATGAAGACAGGAATTTTGGTGTGTTGTCAACAACTAGGAGAAAGCCCGAAGGAGAGAAAAAGCTGCCCTCAAGTAATTCGCTCAAAATACAGCTGCAGAAACAAAACAGTCACTTGGAGCTAGACACTAGTGACGATGTGACGACAAAAAAAAGAGACGCTTTAGCCGTGTAATTCGCTGGCTAACGTCATCGTTGGGAAGAAACGAACATCTCTCACACGTGACGACGCCATTCTCCTCTGAACATACTCACTCAAAAGCAAAAAATTAAAAAGAGCGGCAAAAAATAAAGCTAACTAAAAGCAGGAAGGCGATTCCATTTCGATCTGAAACCGCGAAAACCGCCAGCCGCGCACAAAAAACAAAAACCGTACGGAATGCGGGCGACCGCAGCGGATAGACACAGACGGTCAAAGGAAATCGCTGCGCGCCGTAGCGATGCGAGCGGCATACCTCCCAGGGGAAAATCCCATTTCCCCCAACACCCGTGCAAGAAAAAGAGGGAGCGGAGGAGAGAAGCGGTAGTGTGGTGGGAAAGAGTGGAATGGAGGGGGAGGGGAGAAGATAGGGAGTGGGAGGGGAATGGAAGGGATACGGGGAAGAGGGGGGGGGGGGGGAAGGGGGGGGGGAGGGATGAAGATGGTGAGAGAGAGTTTCCAAGATGCGATGGACGATTCGCAAAGGAATGGAGGTCTTCTCTCAGGACATCATCTTATCCCTACTGCCCCTAGTTATCCCTCTTGGCCCTCTGTCGACCCCTTTCACCGCGGGCATTTGTGGGGTCTCAATACTGAAATGTGTTAGAATGCATAATAAGTGGATGAGGTGGGATTTTGGCGTAGGAGATTGATCTGGTTCGAAGAAGAATAATGAAATGAGAGTAGCGCAATAATGTCATCGCGAATTTTCCCGAGGTTAGTTAGTTATCCAAAAACAGAATTTCGTAAGAAATGATTCATTGGAACTTTTCACATTTTGTTGATTTGGAATTCTCATTCATAAAAATATGAGTAAAAATAATAACGAAAATGCTGTCATTACGGAGAAAATGTTGCGCTGTTAAAATTAAAAGACTATATAACAATGAGTGGTTAATATATATTATAATCACCAGATGATTGTGATCACTCACCGGCATCGGCTGTTGATACATAGCGTCGATGTGGAATAAGCCGGAGTGCTATTAAAGCGTTGCGTTGTTTAAAATTTTGAGCGGCGCCACATTTACCTCTTTATTAAGGAATTCCATGAAGGCTCAGCCCTCCTCTATTAATTCTGAAATATCATCAATTTTCACCGATCCGATATCAGTAAAATATCCGGAAAAAAAACAATGGAGACGGTTTTCTTTTAATTAATCACTAAGAATGCACGTAAAGTACAGTCACACGAATACGTCGATTTTTTGCTAATTAAGAACATAGTGTCTATTTATTCCTATTAGTTGCACATAGAGGAAGGGTTAAGTCATCTGAGAGAGAGAGACAGAGAAAAATGAGGAGGAGAGAGAGAGAGGGAGAAAGAGTGAGGAATAAAAGAGAGATAGAGAGAAATGTAAGGAGATAGGGTGTCAGACGGGCGGTGGAGTTTTGAAGAATAAGAGCAGGGACGAGGGAGAAGGCCTTAACCCTTGTCAGCCAGGAGAGCGATGGAGGATCAGCCGAGCGTCGAGATAGGGAGGGAGGGAGGGAGGGGGAGAGGGAGAAGATCCCACGGCGGTCGTGAAGTAAGCGCCTCACCTCCCACCCCCTCCCCCTTTCATCCCCCCCTTCAGAATCCAGTCTCCCTCCCGAGGCCCAGTGCTGCGGTGAGGTGAACCACGCAGTGCGATCGTCGAAAACGGTCGTTTGTAGACGCGGGGAAGGGAAACGAAGGAAAAAAATGAACGCGGAAACATTGAGATCGATAAAAAAAATGAAGTAAAAACGAGACTGTGAGAGTCTAGTTGCTATGGAAACCAGAATATAGGAGATAGAGCTAGAGTGCGTACGGAGAGTACGGTGTGAGACGTAAAGCGATGGGTGTTTGCGGAAGGAGAGGAATGAGATCTTCCTGCGAGGCATGTGTTTCAGTAAATCCCTTGACCTTCCAGAAGCTTACCTCACCTCCCACCTCGCTGACGCACACACATGGCTCTTCGAAGTTCTTTCCGCGTACCTTTAATGTTGTGCGAGGATTTCTCGCTTCTCCTAGGGGACGTATTCGTTTCAAGAGATGCATTACGCGACGAAAGCCTTCTTCTCTCTCTCCCTTTCCATCTCTGACTCGGTTCGTCCTCCCAGGCGTCGCTGGAAAACGCCGATCGTCACGTGTATTTTCGAGGCGACTCTTTCCCTTTTCGCATTCGTTCCGGACTGCTAGTGGCGCGAGGATTATTTTTTAGCGGGTTTCTAAAAAAAAAACGTCGGCAGTGACGTGTTGGGTAGAGAGAGGGAGAGATATAAAATTGCCAGGGAAAAGAAAATCTTTGATAGAAAGATGGCTGTGCTTTGACTGGGCTATGTGTATTTGTAGAAGCCACTCCCGACTTTTTATGAGTTTCATAATTAGTTCATTCTTTTAAGGCAATGCCTTAACTTTTTCTGTCTTTTTGAGACTCTCGGTCTGTCCACTTTCGACGACATATTTAACTCCATTTTACTTTTTGTCAACAAAATATATTCAGTGCGAATGCTTTTTATACCAATCTTTTTTCTATAATTTGGAATTAAATTTCTTAATCGCAAAATAATTGATTATATAGACAAGTGAAGATTTTAACGAGATTTTAAATACTAAGAAAATATTTTCGTTATTGGAGCCAAAGTTTCCTTAAAATTAAACTAATTTTTCACACACACACATATACACACATACATATAATAGTGTTACTAACAATTTAGACGAAATGTTGGCTTCTAAAACCAATATATATAAATCATAATACGTAGGAAAAAATGAGTCGCACAGTTGCGCCTTCAACGGATTATATAGCTTTTATATATATATACACACATATACACACACACACACACAAAACCCCTTTAATTTCATTTGCGTGTTTATTTCATTACGACAGTTTTTTCTATCCGATATAACATGGTTCATTGCCAGAAGCATTCCATAAGTGCGTATGTATTCCAACATGCAATTCGGTAGAGTTAGGTGGTACACAATACATATTATTTCTAAAATTTTCAAAAGTTATTTATGTTTATGTCATTAATATATCTTATAATAACCGTACATTATGCTGCATTAGTTATTTATGTGTTATTTTAGTCTTTTAATGGTGTTTTATGAACTTGTTTGTGATCGTCCGTACATATCACGGTGACCGAATACCAAAACTCAATTCGTTCGATCGATCGTCAGCGCATTGTATTTCTGTTTTCAAAGCTGTTTGTTACCTATATACGTATAGAAGAGTGTATATGAAACCTATGATAATGTTAAAAGGGCTTCAGATCTAAGATTTGGCTTGATGGCCAGTCATTGAGTACAACCGACGGGGTAAATTCTAAAAATTTTCATTTTTATGGTAGTTTTACGGACGCTATTGTTTCATTGCTATATTTGATAATCTAAAGTGTATCGTGTTCCAGCTGGGCGACGAGGCATTTAAAGACAACAACTTATTTATATTTTCACGTCTGTTCGCTTCAGTGTTGCTTTTAATTTGTTGGTAATAGTCATAGGATACAGGAAAATTGCTAAATAATTTCAATGTTATAGGTAATTAATGCACGCGAGGGCCTTGTAAGGGATTAAGAGATTTTTATACTGTCAGACCACTTTATGCAAACCTCTTTAGTCGAAGGGAGAAAAACGAACGCCTAACCGCGTGTTTCACGCAATTTTATATATCTTCTGTCAGCGACTCGGACTTTTGTGCGATCGAAATTCACACACACACCTATATCAGATGTACATGTATCAATGTTTTATTTTAAGTGAAACTAGTTTTTCAACATCTACAATTGATTACTTCTCTCTTCTCCTCATCTTTTCTCCATCATGATTTTTATATTATTTTTATATTATATGAGCTTCACAATTGGTATTGCGTGAAGTTTTCAGTTTTAGATTGCAACTACATCTACATTCACCTTATTGGTAGATGGCAGGGAGTGCAATACCCTCCTTACCTCTTCCTATCGTCCTATGGAAAAACGATCCCCTGTATCGCTTACAGTCTATCTCGCGGATCTTATCTTCGCTCTCCTGCCTTCCAATATATGTCGGACTTCTGATAATCCCTCAGACATATAGTTTTCTAGCAAATTACATCTAGCCTGCAGTCTATGTTCCTCTAGCGGGGCCCAATTAAGATTGTCTATTAATGACGTTACGCTTTATTTACAATCCTAATTTCTCATTACGAATCTAACTGCCCTTCTTTGTACCTTTTTTATCTCTTTGGTGATTCCCTTTTCGTAAGGATCCCACACAGCTGACGCAAATTCGACCTGAGGTCGAACCACGGATAAATAACATAATTCCTTCACTTTTTCCGAGCTATTTCGAAATATTCTCCCTATAAAGGTCAGCTTTTTGTTATCGGCACCTATGACTCTGCGAATGTGGGAGTCCCACGAGAGATCCCGATGGATAGTAAATCCTAAATATTTAACCGAATCTGAAACTGGAATTCTCACTCCGTCGAACGAATAATTGACATTCACCGAGTTATCATTGGTTCTCCAAATCTTGACGACGCAGCTTTTCTTTTGGTTGATTTCCAGCTGCCATTCCTTACACCACGCTGATATAGCTTCTAAATCATTTGAAGACGCTTATGGTTTTTCGAAATGGTTATTTCTCTGTAAAGAACAGTGTTGCCCGCGAAAAGTCATTACAAATGTATATAATATATGCTATGAGGGTAGGAGGTTTCTTCAACGTATCTCCTTGAGGACATCCGTTGGGGCTGGTTGATAGCAGCATGGCTAGCTTGGTCCTAACCTAAGAAAAAATTCCCGTTCTGAAACGGGAGAATTAGTCAGCTACGGTAGTCCGGTGGTAGAATATCCGCCAGGCAAGTGAAAACCCCGGCTTCGATACCCGGTCATAGCAGATTTTTTCACCCGTTACCACATTTCCCAAAGAAATAGAAAGAAATACAGGAAGAAGATTTGTGTGCGAGATGAATAAATAAAGAATTCTCCAGCGGCAGAAGCGGTGACCTTATGACACATTTCCACGCCTTCTTATTCGCTCTCTTTCTCTACCTAAATTGCAAGAACATATCTTTACAAAAAGGAGTTTAAGCATTTTGAATGTAAACAATTTCATCCGCCGTCCCAAAAATGCACTCCTTAAAATTATACCTATAATATCCTGTGTATGTCCTTTTGATTTACCGTTGAATAAAAGTAAGGAATAAAAATTCCTCTTCTTGTTATCAATGCAATTCTGCTCCTCCCCCCTTCGTCCTACCTCCTCCCCTTTATCGCCAGTACTCCTCTCTCTACACGCTCTTTCTCTCTCTCTCTCTTCCCCCATCCTCTTACTCCCTTTCTCTCGTTTTTTCCCCTTTCGAGTGCCCCTCATTCCGGAGAGCTTTACATTCCTTTCTCCCGATCCACTCTCTCTCTCTCTCTCTCTCTAACCCTCCCTCCCCCGCCCCATTTCCCGCCCACTCCGCCGCGGCCACCCATGAATCACTCTGCTCTCTCTCTCTCAATCCCCCTCCATACCCCTCTTCCCCTTCCTTCTCCACCTCCCCCCTCCTCCCCTCCCCCCCCCTCCTCCTCCCCATCCCAGACCATTACAATAAATCAGTCGAGCATTTGAGATGGATGTGGGTGGAGTCATGGAAGGAGGAAGGGAAATTTAAAGGGGAGTGTGGGTCGGGGGGAGGGGGAAGGGGGGGAGGGAGAGAGGGAGAGAGAGAGAGTAGAGGCTGGATGGAGGGAATGTGAAAATAGTTGAGCAAGAAAGGGAGAGAGGTGTGAAATAGGATGGCGTGGGAAAATGGTCAGGATATGTGTGAGAGAGAGAGATTGATGGAAGAATAAATCCTATAAAGGAAGACTTTTGACATTTTAGACCACAGTTACATCCAGGGAAATATTTATGAGTTTTCATTTTGTTAGTGTTTGCTGGAAAATCTAAAATCAAAGCAGTAAAATAAGTCTCAAACATTTAGTAAAAGTGGTGCAACTTAAGAGGATTGAAGATAAATCGGAAGGGTTGCGCCATGTGAAACATATAAGAAAAGAATGAAATGGAAAAGTTGTGATTTTTAGTGCAATTTAACTCCTCTCGGGCATAAATTAGGCGACTTAAATAGGTTTTAAGTTATTCGGACGATTTTATACACGCTAATAGAGTTTGCAAGATTGTGGATTTATGTCGAGCAACGCGATTCATTCGAATGCATACAGTGCCCATATATCAATTAGCTTCATTTCTAAAAACGAATTAATGGAATTCTAAGAAAAATCATCGAATAGCTTCAGCAATATTCTAGAATAATAATGATTATCAAATCAAACGGAAAAGTTTTATTCGCTTATAAGAAGACCACGTGTTTTATTCTTGACGAAGTTGTCGTACACTGAAACCTGCATTTATTCGATAAATTATAAGTATTAAGTAGAGATCAATATAACAGATTATTATTGTAATTAGTATTATATTTCAAAGATAATTCGTAGATTAAAGTGCACTGAAATAATCAAACGAGAATACATGAGAGTGATTTTGTTTAGTAATTTATGTACCTACATCTACTCTGTAAAACATTAACATTCTGTTAATCCCCTATTAAGTCAGTCAAGTGGCCTTTAGCTACTGTATAAATTTCCATCTGAATTCTGATTGGTCCTTAATATCTTTTTTAAGGCCAGATAGATAGCAAATAAAAGATATACTTTGTAAGCATTGAAATACAGTTGAGATTAGAATAGTGGACATGCAGGTAGGATAAAAGTGGACGAGAGAAGAAGATGAGTAGGAGGGGGAGAAGAGATTGGAGGAGAGAGAGAGAGGAGTAATTCGCGAGCGAAGCAAGAGGTATTAAATTATTACGCTGAAATGTAGTGAACCTAAATGCAAAGGAAACGAAAAAACACACCTACCTATATAGGAAAATGAGAAGTAAAGAAGAGTAAGAAAGTGTTGTGTAATGGGAATGAGAGAGGAAAGCAAGGAGAAGATGGGGGAGGAGAGATGAAGGAAGAGGGAGGGAGAGAAGAAGGGCGGGTTAGGTTCCAACGCCGAATAAGGACCAAGGGAAGGAGAGGGGAGGGGAAGGGAGGGGAGAGGGAAGGGAGGGGAGGGGAAGGTGGAGTGGAAGGGAGGGGGAGAGAATCGGACAATAATGCGGAGAGAGTAGTGGAACTGTGGAAGAGCGGTGTTGGGAAGGAAGAGACAGAGAGAGAGAGAGAGAGAAAAGAGGGAATTGGTGAAGAGGACGAGAGGATAGATAGATGGAGTTGGCGCGAGAATGGGAAGGCAAGAAATGGAAATAGAGAGAGAGAGAGACAGAGGGATAGAGGTAGGGAAGAAGATAATGGATAATGGGAGTACAGGATAAAAGGGAGAAAGAGATGGATGGATCCAAAGCGGAATGGATAGCTGAATGGTTAGACGGATTCGGAAAGAGTTGGAGGAAGAGAAAGTAGCAAAAAGAGATAAGAAAAAAAACGGGAGAAGTGTGAGCGCGGTTATTGACGATTAGACGTTTATGGAATTGAAATGAAGAGAGGGAAATTAATGCTGGGATGGGATGTGCAGGAGAAGGGTGTATGTGGGGGGGGGAGGGTAAATGGATGGAGGGAGAGAGTAAATGCTAGGGGGGTAGAGGGGGAGAAAGGGGGAGAGAGAGGGAGAGGGAAAAGGAGAGAAATAAAAACGCCGATGATGGGGAGCAAGTGGATTGGGGATGAGAGCGGAACCAATCAGAACGCATAATGACCAGAAAGAAATCGGGGAACGGAGGGGGAGGGGGGAAGAATGGAGGAGGGGGGAGGATTGAGGGATAGGGTAGGATTGTAGGAGGGGGTGAATTGTAGGAGTGGGGAGAATGGAGAAGAGGGGGGAGGATTGGAGGAGGGGGAGGAGTATTGGAGGAGGGAGGGAGGGGGAGGATGAGGCGTATATGGGAAGGGATATGACAGTTATTATTAGCTGGGATTTGGGTCGGATTCGAACGTGACCGGGGCAGTAGGACTCAGGATCGAATGTGTTTTAGTGTGTGTGCGTGTGTGCGCGCGATAGAAAGAGAGAGAGGGAGAGAGAGTGAAGACGCTTTGAGAGGGATGGGATGGCTCATTTCCCATTCCAGAAAACATATTTTTTTGCCATCTCGCTTTTTCTCCATTACAATTTCAAAAAGATCTTTTTATTGAGTGAGTGTGCGCTACGCAGCGAGTCGATGTCGGAGCGCGATAGCGTTCGTTCTTTTCGTCCACGGGAGGTCTCGTTTTGTTGTTTATCTTCCTTTAAAAAAAAAAAGTACTCCAGCGCTGAGGTGGAAGAAGTCTGAGTTTCGCATTCTGCTCCGATGAATCGGAATGAAATTTTTCTTGCGCTTATTAATGGGAAAAGGCTTGCCAGTTGGAAAAATTGATAAAAATCGAAGATATTGCTCCTGTCGTGCTTCGCTGAAAATGAATCGAGCCTCGAGATAACATTCAGAGCCTGAGTTATCCCATTTTATTATTTCCACTTTTGGCAAAACTAAATAATAATTTAAAAAATGCGAAAATTACAAGTCTAACACATCGAATATATATTCGCCATTTATTTCGCGTTCGTATTGCTTTATTGGACTATCTTGTAAGGAGAGGCGTCTTAATTTAAACGCCTTTGTGGCCAAACATCTCTCTCTCTCTCCATTTTCTCCACCTTCCTTGCGTCACAGACCCTTAATTATAACATTCCCGCTGTTTCTCGTTCCGTTTAAAGCCAAGTTGAAACGACATCCGCCGCATGTAATCCTATGTCAAATCGCTTACTCTTAACTAATTGCGTCTTCATTATTAAATTCCTTTGTCTCAGAAAGGCTTTTCATAACATTTATTTGAAAACATCACTCTTCACTTGATTGATTTATACATTTATCTGTTTATTAGCACGTTTAATTAGAACATATCTTTAATTCCCTTTATTCGGCCTAATCTTAGATTTAGAAAAATTTCATGTTCATTTTCAATATTTAAGGATAGAAGTAAAGTCACCCTTGCAAAGAATTTTTATTTGTAAACAGGGTAATGTGTAGAATTTAATATTCACATGCTAACTTTGCAGCCTCTCCGAATGATGTTAAGAAACTCTTAAATATTCCATAGGCAAGGATTAAATATTATCTCGCTGTGTTTTACGGAAACCAACGCCTGTTCCTAATAGGAAGTATAAATTGTTAAGCTTCACTTTGATGTTTATATAGCTGTAGAGACCGCCGTCTACGAATCGATTGCTTAGAGAACGATTATCGTTGAGTTTCCATAGAGCAAAGCAGTTTAAACAGATTCGTAATGTACATTTCATATCTGGCTACGTATTCCCTTTCCACCGCTCTCTCTCACTAATTGTTTCACGGTCTTATCTTTCTCCTCTACCTTCGACTTTCTCTCTCCCCCCCTCTCTCTCTCTACCCTCCCTCTCTCTCTCTCTCTCTCTACCCTCCCTCTCTCTCTCTCTACCCTCCCTCTCTCTCTCTACCCTCCCTCTCTCTCTCTCTACCCTCCCTCTCTCTCTCTCTCTCCCCTCCCTCTCTCTCTCCCCTCCCTCTCTCTCTACTCTCCCTCTCTCTCTACCCTCCCTCCTCTCCCCTCCATCTTTCCTCGCCTACTATCCCCTCCCTCTCTCCACCCACCCTTCATCTCCCCCTTCAATATCCCCCCTCCCTCGACACAACTCATCGCTTCCCCCCCCCCCCTACTTCCCTTCCGCCTTAACTCGGGCTCCTTTCACCGTTACTCTTCCCATCAAACTCCGTTAATTAGAGAACCTCTGCTTCACTCGATTATATTTTTCAGCGTTATGTCGAACGATTTTTCGCCCTTCCACGTGAATGCCGTAAACGCTTACTTTTAAAAATTTTAACGGATTCCTTTTAAATCTATAAAACCTTTCGTCTTCATAGATTGCCTTTATCTACGAATATTGTGGGAGCTTTACCTCAAAAACTAATAATCAGATCAGCACAAAACTTTTATATTTAAGATTTTTATTTGTAATTCTAAGGCTGAGAAGGTTTTGGTCGAATCTGGTCAACCGGAATTGCTCGTTGCTGTTTTTCCGTTTATCCAATTTTCTCCTTTAAATATTTGTTTTTATCAAAGCTTGTTTTTTTCGAAATTTTTTTAGGTAAAACGGATTATTTTGGAGATTTTTTTATTACTCGTTTTAATCTCTTCCAAGTACATCGCTGAGTGATAACATAGTTTCCATCCATATGATACAATTTCCTAATTGTTGATAGCGATGCCTACATTCCCAAGGGTAATTTTAATGTAATTATCCCAGTGCAATCAAAAGAGATTTTTTGTCAAGTATTTTCTTGTAAATATTGACAGCGGGGATCCCAACGCCGACAAAGGTAATTTCAACAGTAAATATTTAGCGCAATACCTTGACATCAGCGATAGGATACGCTTCGATATTTTATCCATATCAGAATATAACAAGTTCTTTTAAATTAACGTTTATTAATGTGAAACGTGATTCAGAGTAGGTTTTTACAGTAAAAATTTTTCAGTGTTTAAAATTATGCAATTGCCGATGATTATTCTTGAGGACACTGATATCGAGAACACCTGCTATTACTATCACGTTCATAAACACTCTGTGGAGGCAGTCATGTGCTGCACACATCAGATTTTTATAGTAGGCCATTAAGTATAATTAAAGAAAAACATCTGTAATTTGAGAAATTTTCATTCCGTGTTTTCTAAAATCAGTTCTTTATTTTTCCTTCCCAACGAGAAAGACGTGAAAATGGGCGAATGAATAATAACAATGGCTTGCCAAATCATTTTAAATTGAGATACAAACCCGGCGGCCGATCTTAATCTACATCGTAAGAATGTGGCGAAAATTGATTACCATGGAAATTCGATTATTTTATATGTTCTATATTATGTATTATTAAGCTGTTTCATGTAAATTGGGATAAGTATTGAAGATTATATCATATTTAAAAAAGTACACGTTGGCACCAGCAGTACAAAGGTTAATTATTTTATGTTTTATGCATAGGAGCGAAATTCTGTATTTTGATTTGAAATTTCGTACCTGATGGAAGACATAAGAACTTCTTTATATGAGAGATGTTCTCGAATAAATTAACAATTAAAAGGCAAAGGAAATTATGAAAATGCCGCAAGTCAATTTTCCGCATTTCATACTGCTCATCGCTATGTAGCTTTTCAAAGTATAGTCGGGTGATAGGAAATTGAGGCGGAGGGTTGAAGGATTTTTAATTTATGTGAATAATAAACAATAAATAAACAAATTACGCACTCTTCGCAGATTCTGATGATCCTACGGATCTTCAGCCCATTACACCAGCTCATTTTTTAATCGGGACATCCTCCTTTTTAATTCCAGAACCTGACTTGTCTAATGAGCAAATACCTATCAGCAGGCGCTGGAAACTTCTGACCCAGATGACCCAACATGTCTGGAATCGCTGGTCTTCGGAGTATCTACAAGCGCTGCAGACTCGCAGTAAATGGACTGCAGCAATGCGCTCCATACAACGGGGCGATCTGGTGCTTATAAGGAATGAGCTCACGCCACCAGCTAAGTGGCCGCTGGCTCGCGTCTTGGAGACACATCCTGGGGACGACGGCCTTGTTCGAGTGGTCACACTGAGGACGGCCACATCTACTTTCAAACGGCCGATCGTCAAGCTCATTCTTCTCCGACAGTCAGAGTCAGCTGACTAAGCTAAGCTGCTCTTTTTCGGCACCTCTTCTTTACTCCCTCAAAACCTAATTAAGGATGCTGGATCGTTTCTGGAAACGAGGTGGGCGGAATGTTGGAGATAGAGACAATCGCCCTTTGTCGCTCATTTGTTTTGGACCAGCAGACGACGCTAAAACTCTCACGAAAGCGCCGCGTGAGGGCGTTGACTTCCAGCTAGCAGCCGAGGTGGAAGGTCGGAGGGAGAACGTGAAAAGGAGCCTCGGGGAGCAATTCTAATTTCATAATCCTTTCAAAATTGTAACCGCCTAATCGAGACTCTTTCTAATAAAGGTGTTGAAAATCTGATTTGGAGTTTCGCCAATCCTGGTCCTTCCCGTCACAGTCACTCTAATATCCTTATGTTTCATTCTTTAATCATATAATTATTTATTTATTATGCATATATATTCCGAGTCATAAAAACTCCTCAAAATATTTTTTTAAAGATTAAATTTGGAAACTTTCCTTTAATAATATTTTGCATTTGACAACTTATGTATGGAGGAAGTCATGTGTTGTACACCTCCGTTTATTTATTAGTAAGGCCGGCGAAATTTCGTCTAATTAATTTTTACCCGTTTTAAAATAATTATTAAAAAATGTATAAAATTGTCTTAATTTTCAAATTTAAATATGTATCAATAAAAATAATTTTAAAATTTCGATTAAAATAAACATCGAGAAAAATGTTGTTATAAAGGTAGTTAAATATAATTTTTATATCTTGCATTAAACGTTTGGACCAGACGCCAAAATTTCCGATAAAGTGATCAAGTGCCAAAATTTCCGATGAATATTTTTAAATCCTATGGGAAATTTATCGGAAAATTACTTACCACTCATTCAAATTTAGTTTATATAGTTAATTTGTGTTTTTATTTTTTAAATTTAAAATATATAAAACCAAATGCCAAATTTCCGCCCGCTCTGAATATTCCAATGAAAACAATATGAAATAGCATTTAAATAACGTAAATCAAAATAAGCATTATATTTCTTAATAAGTTCAATTAGTTTTTTTTTTCTTTTCTTAATAGCGTGTTCTTGTTGTTAAATTTAGATTTGCCATTATAAACTGGAAATTATTCTGTAATAAGCTTTGCTTTGTTCTTCATACAATGATAAATCTAATAAGGAAGGTTTTGTAAACATTTTACGAAAGCTTCAACCGAATTTGTTTATGGAGGAATTTTTTTGTAACAACTCTTCAAATGAAATTTCTCTTTTTACAATATACATAAAGGTTTTAACCTTCTTTTACAGTATTGGGTAACCAATATACAATAACGTTCCTTTATTTTAAATAACTTATTATTTTAAATTTCTTATCTTAGAGCATTTATAAGAATTAGGCAAAATTTCGCAGCGTCTTCATTTCTTATTTCTAGTAATACTGACAGATTTTGAATCTGCAATGACAAATGCAATAAAACGCGAATTCCCCCAAACAAGGAATCGCGGATGTTATTTTCACTTCTCCCAATGCATATACCGTAAGATTCAATCCCATGGACTTCAAAAAAGGTATGAAACAGAGGCAGCATTCGCCTTGCAACTACGCCTATTACCTGCAATAGCATTTGTACCTATAGCACACGTCGTGGAAGCATTCGAATCACTTTGTGACAATAATCTCCTTCCTCCAGAAGCACAAGCTGTAGTGGATTATTACGAAGATACGTGGATTGGTCTTCCACAAAGAGGTCACCGTCGCCGCCAACCACGTTTTTCTCACGACGTGTGGAACTTCTTTGACGGAGTAGTGGAAGGTTTGCCAAAAACCAATAATTCAATTGAAGGATGGCATCGTGGTTTTGAGCAGCAAATTTCTGCCGAACATCCTAGTATATGGAAATTTATTGCTGCCATCCAAAGGGAACAGTTCCTCCTAGCCGTAAAAAATATAGAGATTGTGCGGAAAGAATAAATCGGCTTGCTTCAAATTTTGATGTTGGAAATATTTATGATTATTTACGTGGTATTGCACATAACATAGGTTATTAAAGTGATATGTAAAAATGAAAGAAACGTATTAAACAATACAGAAATAAATTGTTAAATTAATGAAATTACAGTTGTAAAATAAAATAAAAATCTATCCATCAAAAGGCTTGGGAATGTTTCCATCCTTAACAACGAAATTCTTGCTTGTTATGTATAATGTAATGAACAACTCAACGTATAAGATTTTTGCTATATGTGCGTTTGCTTATTTGCATTTCATTGGAATAAAATTTAAAATAGTGTATTGTTATTTACTTCCATTGTAGATGATCTTTTTGTCATTTGGATATATATTATGAATTTTAGAACTAATAGATAATGATTTAACATGAACAAATTAATTATGCGGTAAGATGCTTAACACCAGAGATTGCAATCCCGGCGGGATTTTTCAATCCCGGGATTTCGGGATTCACTTTCTCCAATCCTGGGATCCCGGGATTGGCCTTTATTACGATTCTACGTATAAATAAAAAGAAAACGTTCCAGATGAATGAACTGCATAATAAAATATGACTTTTAGAATTAAAGGACTCCTATTATGTTCTACTGTAAGATTGTGAAATGTCATTATTGTTATGCACACCTATGCCATTTGAGCTATAAATTCAAACCAGAGCTGCAAACCACTTCAACATTTGGGAGTGGTTCGGTTCTAAATTTTTGGAAGTGGTTCGGTTCAGACGAGAATTTTGACAAGTGGTTCGGTTCAACTAAATTAATCATTTGAAATACTATTCAGAAATATTTTATCCAATATAAACAAATTACACATTCAGTATCAATCTGTAAGTAAATCAATCCGCAGTCATTATTATTTTAAATGAAAGAAGAATTTACTTAAAGAAAGGAAAATTTTATAGTTTAAATATATTACAATACCATCATCATCTTTATTTCTTTTTTTTACCTGTAATACAGATTATTTAGAGGAAAAAAGATTTATAACAATGGCCTTACCGTCCGTCTCCCAATATTTAACCTCTTTAGTTCTACCACCGGCACTTGCCTTTATTTTCCTTATTCCCACACACACCCAGTGCCGCATTGATAATTTCCTCCTCTCTCTGGGGTTCACCCTCTCTCCGTCTTCCACAAGACCTTTCTTTTAGTCCTTCCCCCGTCTTTCCCAGAACCCTCCCGAGGTGGTCCCCCGTCTTCAGCCTTTCCTTTCCCCTCCCCTTTATCCCTTTACAACCTACCGCAATAACCCTCTGAGACTGGTTCCTCCTTTCCCTCCCCTCCATTCCTTTCCGTCTTACACACTACCCTCCCTCCCCCCTCTCCGCCCATTTTTCTCCATATATACTTTCTATTCTCACCATATCTGCATCTGACGATAGCATTGTTATGCAGTCGTAAGAGAAATAAAAACAATGGAAGTTACAAAGCGTTATTTCTTTGGTTCATTTATAAAAAACAAAATAAAAATTCTTCGCTATATATATCAACGGTCCAGGAAAATTCAATGACCACAATTCACCGAAACACAATTCGTCGATTAGGAGAACTCTTTTCCGTGAGCCTCTATTAAGATTTCCTTGATTGAATGATAGATTTAATTATTGAAGTAGACAGTTTCTTGCTTTCCAATGGCGATGATGCACGGCGTGGGGGGCAGAGAGAGGGAGGGGAGAGAGAGAGGAGTGAATTAGGGGAGAAGAAGGGTTATGCAGGAATGTAATAATAAAGAGGGTAATGGGAAAAGGAGACAGGGTGAGGGAGGGAGGAAAGGAGAGAGGGGAAAGGGGAGAGACAGAGAGAGGAAGATGTATCAGTAGTGCAAGAAAATAGTATAATACGTCTTTAATAGAATAGTTTTCTATGGGGATGTCATTTGCATCATTAATTAATTCACATTATTATTAATACATTAAAACATTATGCGGGTACAGCCAGAATGCCTCCTCATGAACTGAAGCCATTATCATGCTTCTTAGAAACCTAATGCCATTGAGAGGACTGTGTAATGGTACAACACTTACTGTTACTCGTTCAGGTAAGTTAAGGTAATCATGAACTTTAGTCACTTTTATTATCGAAGGAGTTCCAAGCTAATGAAGTTTAGTCACTTTTATTATAAAGGAGGTTTTAGCACTCAAGAAAACCCTAATTCAATTTTTAAAACATTTATTACTTTCATGTTTAATAAAAATTCAAGTGAATCACAAAACATACTCCTCAATAACATGGCTTACGGAAAATTGAATTGTGGTTGGTGAATTTTCCTAGATCCCAATAACACAAAGTAAAAAGCTATTGAAAAGATCTGAATCACGAAATGCGTTTCGACAAATAAATTACATTGGTTCCATTTGCGGCGCAACAGTGAAGAGGATATAACATAGAAAGGATATATTGACGAGCCTTCGGCTCGCTTTGTATTAATGGGTAGTCGTCTCCGGGCGCTACCCGGAACCAAAGTATCCCTCCTCGTTATCCGGTGATTGGGTTTGTAAATGTCAAGACCGGCCAATCAGTTTCTGTTAATGTTGTCTAAAATTTTCCATAAATAAAACATTTTGGTCATCATGTATTTTAGTGTCTTCATTATGGAATGTAATATGCAGGAGGATAACCGACCAGTACCGAAATATATTATTTATAGCAACATGAACTGATTGTTGTTTGAAGTATACATATCAATTTACATAATAAAAGTGACTGAACTTGAGCTTGGAAACCCTTTGTAATAAAAGTGACTAAACTTAATTAGTTTGGAAATCCTCGAATAATAAAAGTGACTAAACTTCATGATTACTTAAGTCACTTACGTAGTTTTAAAAACAGTTCGCTTTGGAGAACTCTATGCCACACTTTGTGTTTCTTTCTTCGCAATTCTTATCGCCATCATTATAACCTATGTTACCTGCACGGTAAAATTATATACCTATGCGAAGTTTTGTGACGATTTCTTAAAAACGAAAACTAAGTAAAATCAGCAAGAACACAATAATCATCAAAAAATAAATCACTAAAGGAACTTACGAAATGATTAAATTTAATGAAAGACAAAAAAGTAAATAGGGAACGTTTAAGAAAAAGAGTGAATATTACCCTCAGACCATTAGCTCGATTCTCTCATCCACGAGTTCTGTAACAAGAAAATTGTCTACATCAACAATATTTAGGAGACAATGAAACTGTTTATCCTATCACAATCTGTGGAAAATCTACGTCCAAATATTTAAGTTATTTACGTAGTTTTAAAAATATCTTGCTTTGGAGAACTGTACGCCACAATGTAATCTGGCACAGAGAAATTGAAAAACGACATTACGCTAAACATTTTCAATATAAATGCTTTGGACTGTCACTTTCGGCGACAAAGGGAGTTGTCATGGTAGCTTATAATGGGTATTCTAATAAAACTGATAAAATCACGTATTTTATTGATTCTAATTGCATTTCTATGCTAATTTGATAAGAATTCGAATTATGCCTCCGATAAAAATAAACATTTTTCTATTCTTCATAGAATTATTCAAGTCTCAGGTTCGTACCATATTTCTAAGTAAATTTAAAATTCAAGTGAAAAAAAGCTGCACTAGTCCCTTTGTAATTCGAATGAAAAAATAAATAATTGTCTTTTAATTCGGCATTCCAATCAAATCGAAATAAAAACCTTACTACACACACGTATTCGTTCATCCGATTAAAATGTTACCTTACACTTGTTTCTACGTAACGTAGTTATTGCGCTTTAAAATTACATACAAACATTATATATATATATATAGATTATTCGTCTACGAGTTATTCGCAATCGAATAACACCCATGGTGACATTATTACGATTTTTATTGTTTGACCTCCCCCCTCTCCTCCCCTCCCATAAGCGTTGAGAACGTAATTTGTTTATTTATTATTTCTTTTTCACCTACGGGTTATTTGAAATCGAATGACACCCACGGTGTTAGTATTCTGTTTTTAAATGATTAACCTTCCCCCTTTCCTCCCCATACCATAAGCTTTGAGTGCTCAATTTGTTTATTTATTGTTTATTACTCACATACGAGTTATATACAGTCGAATGACACCCATGGTGCTAGTATTCTGTTTTTGGATTTTAACCTTCCCCCTTCCCTCCTCCTACCATAAGCCTTGGTTGCGTAATTTACTCATTTAATGTTTATTATTCATCTACGAGCTATTCGCAATCGAATGACACCCATGGTGCTCGTATTCTGTTTTTAAATGTTCAACTTTCCCCCTTCCCTCCCCCCACCATAAGCGTTGAGTGCGTAATTTGTTTATTTATTGTTAATTATTCATCTGCGAGTTATTTGTAATCGAATGACACCCATGGTGCTAGTATTCTGTTTTTAAATGTTTAACCTTCCCCCTTTCCTCCCCATACCATAAGTTTTGAGTGCGTAATTTGTTTATTTATTGTTTATTATTCACATACGAGTTATTTACAGTCGAATGACACCCATGGTGCTAGTATTCTGTTTTTGAATGTTTAACCTTCCCCCTTCCCTTCCCCTACCATAAGCGTTGAGTGCGTAATTTGTTTATTTATTGTTTATTGTTCACATGCGAGTTATTTGCAATCGAATGACACCCATGGTGCTAGTATTCTGTTTTTAAATGTTGAACCTTTCCCCATACCATAAGCTTTGAGTGCGTAATTTGTTTATTTATTTTTTATTATTCACATACGAGTTATTTACAGTCGAATGACACCCATGGTGCTAGTATTCTGTTTATGAATGTTTAACCTTCCCCCTTCCCTCCCCGTACCATAAGCGTTGAGTGCGTAATTAGTTTATATATTGTTAATTATTCATCTGCGAGTTATTTGCAATCGAATTACACCCATGGTGCTAGTATTCCGTTTTTAAATGTTGAACTGTCCCTCTTTCCTCCCCATACCATAAACTTTGAGTGCGTAATTTGTTTATTTATTGTTAATTATTCATGTACGAGTTATTTGCAATCGAAAGACACCCATGGTGCTCGTATTCTGTTTTTAAATGTTTAACCTTCCCTCCACCTACCATAAGCGTTGAGTGCATAATTTGTTTATTTATTGTTTATTATTCATCTGCGAGTTATTTGTAATCGAATGACACCCATGGTGCTAGTATTATGTTTTTAAATGTTTAACCTTCCCCCTACCATAACCCTTGGTTGCGTAATTTGTTGAGTTATTGTTTATTATTATTCTACGAGCTATTCGCAATCGAATGACACCCATGGTGCTCGTATTCTGTTTTTAAATGTTTAACCTTCCCCCTTCCCTCACCATACCATAAACTTTGAGTGCGTAATTTGTTTATTTATTGTTAATTATTCATGTACGAGTTATTTGCAATCGAAAGACACCCATGGTGCTCGTATTCTGTATTTAAATGTTTAACCTTCCCCTTCCCTCCACCTACCATAAGCGTTGAGTGCATAATTTGTTTATTTATTGTTTATTATTCATCTGCGAGTTATTTGTAATCGAATGACACCCATGGTGCTAATATTATGTTTTTAAATGTTTAACCTTCCCCCTACCATAACCCTTGGTTGCGTAATTTGTTGAGTTATTGTTTATTATTCTTCTACGAGCTATTCGCAATCGAATGACACCCATGGTGCTCGTATTCTGTTTCAAATGTTTAACCTTCCCCCTTCCCTCCCCCTACCATAAGTCTTGTTTGCGTAATTTACTCATTTAGTGTTTATTATTCATCTGCGAGTTATTTGCAATCGAATGACACCCATGGTGCTAGTATTCTGTTTTTGGATTTTAACCTTCCCCCTACCATAAGCCTTGGTTGCGTAATTTTTTTATTTATTGTTTATTATTCATCTACGATTTATTCGGAATCGAATGACACCCATGGTGCTCGTATTCTGTTTTTAAATGTTCAACCTTCCCCCTTCTTCTTCTTCATAAAATTTAAATGTATCAGCAAAACACACTTTTATAGCACTCTCTTACCAAATCTATTTTAAAATATCTACAAACTTTAATGTCTATTAAATATATTGTAAATATTAAACTCCATTCGCTGACATACAACTCCCAGCCATTACTGTGAAGCGAAAATTTCAAACATTTCACTCATTATTTCATTTACTCCACACTATAACCCTGACATCGAATCCAAAAATGTTAAACTTACTTTCGTTTGTAACGATAATGTCGGACAACACACGAAACAATGTAAACGAATACTTTTGGGGCAATGAAATCGATTAATTCAATAAATTTAGACGAAATTTATCAGAAACACGATTACTGAAGTTCTTTCCCATGTTTTACTTTCATACATTGTTGTAAATTTTATAGAAGATCATTATACATTGTATACTATAACGAATATGTCGGACAGCAATCAAAACAACGTATACGAATACTTTTGAGACAATGACATCGTATAATTCATTATATTTTAACGTAATTTATCAGAAACACAAGATTATTAGCGTTCATTCCAAAATTAGACTTGCTAAATGAAAATTTCGAAAAAATACGTACATATAAGAGGTTTTCGTAAAATACATTTCGTGAAAAGAATGATTGATTTTTGTCAAAAAACTTACCTAACTACAGTAACCAACTTTTCGCGGCAATTGGGGACACGGCACTTCGAGCCACCCATATCTTCACCTCTGACCAATACTCCAACTCACTTTAAAAATTAGTTTTAACACGTTACACAACGCTATACCTCCTACAACAGTTAAAACCGCTTCAACTGATTTGAATCAACAAACCCGCGACGACAACGACCCACGTGACGTCAAATGTGGAATTTTCTATTGGCTCCTCAGACGGTCCCCATCCTGCTATGAAAGAGCCAGGACCCTGCATACAACACTCGCTATGACTGGAGCTCCGACGAAAGTGTTCTACCTTACCCCTCTTTCTATCCCACCCTCCCCGCTTGCTCACGACCTTCCCCCCTCTCGCTGGCCTCGGTTCGGAAGAGCCAGGCCAACTTTTGCACGACTTTTCCATGTCGACCTTGTGGAGTAGTGGTGCGTGTGGCAGTCTACTAGTACTCTACTTAAGCGGGTTCGAATCCTGTCCGCGACTCTTGCGAGTTCTGGAAAAAGGCTTTCCTTAATAGCCGCTCCTATTACGGAGTCTTTTCCCAGTAGCGCAGTGTCAACGATTGGGTTCGGGCCCGCTTATTGTACTGGTTGCTGTCACTTTGCCCATTACTCCTGGAGTGTCGACCCCGGGACGGCCGGGCACGCATTTTTTTTCAAGTTCGATTTTACTTTTGCCGTCTTTAAAAAAATTCTATTTTTTCCATTTTTATGTCTTTAATGAGTTAAACCCGAAAGACCATTAAAATAATAGTCTTTCGGGTTTAACTTATTAAAGACATAAAAATGGAAAAAATAGAATTATTAGGCATGAAAAAACCTGCGCAAAACTTGTGTGCGAGTAAAACGACTGGGAAAGATAAATTTCGAAACGAAAAGATGATTGGAAAGAAAAAATTATGAGCGATAAAGAAAATAATATGAGTGATAAAAAGTAACAATTCGAGGGGAAAATATTATTTTCGAGTGATAAAATGAAAAATGCGCGTGAAAAAAAGAATGGGCCTGAAAGAACACGAATGGGCGTGAAAAAATACGAAAGGGCGAGAAAAAATAGAATGCGCGTGAATCGTGAAAAATAAGAATGCGCGATAAAAAAAGAACAAGGAAAAAAAAGTGCGGTGAATTGTGGTTTCGGTGAATTTTCCGTCGGTGAATTGTGGTCGGTGAATTTTCCTTCGGTGAATTGTGGTCGGTGAATTGTCCTAGATCCGTGCATTTTCACCTTCTTAAGGTGGAATTTAATTTCAGCTTTTCTTTCCAAGCTATAAAGATGGCTTAGGTTTGTATTTATGAAGCTGTTAAGATTTAAATAAATTTACAATTAAATAAAACTTGAGGGATTAGTTTGAATCACTGTGACGTATGTCATCCCCATATAGGCCTAAAAGAGACTCAACCTAAGGCATAAAAAATTTCATCCGTAAAGAAGTTAAAATCGGAATCCAAATTTGCAACTTTAATAGGATTTTAGCTTTGGGGATCAAGTTTATTTTGATTGCAGTTCATATTCAATTACTTTTCTAAATCATCCCAAATTGATTTTCAATCTAAAATCGCAACTTTTTAAGCGTGTGAAATTTTAAATATCACGAATCTATCGCAATATTACGTTTTATTTGAGTTTTCAGAAAAATTTCTTTTTATTTGAGAAGGTGGCCACATATGGGTATACTCAAGTTTCACAAAAAAAACAAAAAACACACAGCCATCGCTCATTCTATCGAAATTACAGTCAAAAATTCACCAAACGCAGTTTCATTCACGGTTTATATAGTTGGTCTCGATAAACCTTATGAGTTGGTATATAATATGTTTCATCAAATTATAACTGATGTCTTTTTCAATTATTTCCTTGTCCTATCTCTCCACTTGCCGAATTTAAGCCTAACGAGAGAGAATGCAAGAGAAAACAACACATTGAGTCAAATTTGGTAAAAAGATAAAAAGTCAAAAACGAGAAAGAAACCCCAAACAATATGCTGAGATGAGACCGCCTCTCGTTTCTCGGATGCTAACATTTCTAACATAAGAGAGCATCGAGAAAAAACTTCACTCTTCTGGCATCCGGGCACGCCCTCTATATTTCCTTCAATCCCTCTTTCTATCTCTCTCTCTCTCTCTCTAGAACACTCTCTCGGCGTATGCTGCTCAGCTATACCTCCGGAGGATCGATCACACTCGGCTGCAGACACACACACACACTCCTCCTCCCGTCATTTTCCGCAGAGGAGCTCCTCCATCCCTCTCCCCCTCCCCCCAACTATCTCCCCCCTCTCCCCACCATCTCCCCCCTCCCCCTCAACGCCCCCCGAGCACCTTCTTCCGTCGCTGATCAGACGCTCGAGAGCAAAGGAGGGATTTTCTGTCTAGTGCCACGCACGTCCACGTGGATTGCAGGCGCTTCGGAGTCTATTTAAGGCTGACCAAAGCAGCGTTTTGAATGCTAAAGCCTACTGTTCGATTTAACTATTAGCGTAATTTGTTCCCCGTTACGAGCGATGGCGAATCAATTTCCTACCATTGAATGATAGCTCGGCTTTGCGTCGTTCGTAATTTTTATGATTCCTTTTAACCTAGATTTTCAGCTCATCGCATCAAATTCACGTCGTTACTTTTGTCAAACGATTATTTAAGCATACTTTGCTCGAATGCGCATTTTTATCATGGTTCGAGCAAAAACTATCAAGTGGTGCTTAAAAATGTCAAAAAAACACAAAAATACGAGTGTATAGCTGTGATAAAATAAATTTATCGATATTTAAACACGAATACAATGTGCAGCTTTAGTAATCCAAAGGAAAACGTGTCACTTGATCCTGTAGTTATATACGTATTTCGAAAACTGAGATGTGCAATCAAATCCAAAGGCTTGAGCAGCACAAACAGGCAGTGTGATTATAATCCCTCCGGTCGGATGACGAACTCCGATTCAATTATCTCCTCCACGCCACCTATGGGAATTTTGCGGAACTTAACCCGTATAAACACACAAGTATTTATAAGGATTAGGGCGTAAACAAACGCAGAAAATGGCACTCAATTTTCTCTGTTCTTTATTTTATCCGAATATGAGAAGATTTGTCGTACAAATTTCAGTCTTTAAAAGTATGATAACTGTGTGCATAAATCATTCCAAATTAAGAAACAATTTTCCTAACGAGTCAATTAAGAGATCTGTCGCATATTACGATCTTCTCGGACTGAGATGAATCTTTGACCAAGTCGACATTAACGACAGATATAAACGTAGGCGAGAGAATCAAGGGCAGAATGACAGCAGATTGTATTCTTTATATGAATGCTAATGATGAAGTAGCAAAAAATCGTGCTTTTGCTTACTAGAGCAATTTATAAGAAAATAAAACTCCGAAGGACCACAAGACGAAGTATCTTGACAATTTCTTACATAAATTTCGTCTTCGAGAATTGAAATTGCTTTCGTATCTGTCTTCGCTCGAGGCATTACTACGATCGTCACCTCCATAAACATTTTCTTTCGCTTTCCTCGCCGTAATAAGTCATCGAAATATTTTAGCCTAAAGCGAAAGATAAAAACGTGAATGCCCAGAAACTCTTCCGAATGTGAATATTTAGCGTGATAATCGCTGCTGATTGATTTCCATTTTATACGTTTTTTTTAAACACCAACATACTTCAGCCTACAACGTAAATTAATAGAATAGCCGAAAATTTTATAACTGTCCGAAAAATGACCTCAAAATAACAGCATACACAATCACTTACCCATTTTCCTAAATTTTCTTTCGACTCTGTTATATTTGTCAAACTTAGGTGTGAATCTGCTGTCAACCTTACATTAGGTTGAAGAAATGAACTGCGCTTAAAAATAAATGATTTGTTTAAACTAAAGCTATGGATGCTGTAATGAACACAAAATCAATTCCCAAACTTTTATAAATCGTTAGTCTATTTTTATTAAGCAACTATTTTCACCAAAATCTAATTTGTAAGCATAAAAATTAAAACACTCTCTTAATACAAATCATGCTTTTTCTTCAATAAAAATGTCATTACATCACATTAATGTGATTTATATTGTTAGTGCCGTTTTAAAAATGTTTCTGCGTTCGATTTGGTCTTCTGTCTGTCTGGCCCCATATAAACGAATGCAACAAGGCACTTCGTTTTTTCAACGATAGAGTCAGTATTTTGCCTCGTTCTGTACGTTTTCTCGGTTTGTAAAAAATAACATTTACCCTCTGAACAGCAAGCCTCATATATATAATCTGGAATGTATTGCTTGGAAATTGATGCATTGCTACGTATTTATTAACGCGTTCCATTTTTATAAACGCCCTTTCGTTTCCGCTCTCTCTCTCTCTCCCTGTCCATCTGTGCAATCGATTAAATTAGAAAAGCAATCAAACGGTAAGAGACAAAAAACTGACACTTGCAGAGCGTATGTGACGTACTTAATATAATTACTTTTATTGCTATGCCGAAGAATATTTTTGGAGATGTCGGTGAGTGGCAGGGGGTTTATTTAAAAACTTTCAAATTAAGATTAAGAGAAAATGAATGGTTTTAGATAGTGTGTTAACATTACTCAATTAATTGTTGAATAAGATACCTTGCCATACAATTATAATACTAATCATATAAATAATTTTAAGTTTAAATTCTGAATAAGTCTCAATAAACAAAACGCGTTTCTTCATATTGAATCAGCTAATGAAACTCATTTTTTTATCTTGTATATATAAATCTTTCGTAGATAAATGACTATTTATTACCATAGCTGCGAGACAAACTCTAGTAAACCAAAGAGTACAATGACGCCATAAAGATCCAAGTAAAATTGACTTAATTAAGGAGACAAAGCGCAAATGGGGAAGAAATACAAGTAGAATAGTGAACACACGGCCGTCTACGCAGCGTTCCCTAGCGGCAGAAATAAGAGAGGTCGACGGAAACCTGGTCAGCGAGATAACTTGGTGATTCTAAGAAAAACAATTTGTTTATATAATGTTTTGGCGACTATAAATTATTTTTATTAAGACGTTATTTTGCTCATTTATTCTATCGTGAAATAGGAGTTGGAGGCTCCGCCATTGAACGTCGCCGTCGTCGAGGTGTTAAAAGTCTCTTCTGGAAGTCTTCGAAACATTAATTTCTCGTTTTTAACTCCCCCGATATCCGTTTATTTTAAACAGGGATCGATACAATTAACACAGAGGACGGCTGTTTTAATTAAAATATGTGCATCTGGTTTTCCGAGATTTTTCGTGATAGAAAATCCGCAGTGACCGGATAAAGATGGTTACGAATGACAAGCAATTCCAAATAATTGCATTTTACGATGCCATGTAAAAAAAAACAGTGCTACACTGCATTCAGAAGGGGCGTAAAGATATTTCCAAATAAAGACACTATTGGAATTAATCGCGTTATTCCTGAACTTGCCAATTCCAATGCCAAAAGTCGGAGTTGGCAAAAGGCTAAGGAGCGACAAAAATGAAAACGTAAAAATGATTTTCAAACTAAATGGAACTTTAACACCCGCATTTTCAAATTAAGTGCTTGTAAACACCCAAATAATGAGCAATAAAGTCATAAAAAGGATAAAAACGACGAAATACAGATGGCCAGATGCGGAAGGAATAGAAGAATCGAAAGTAGGCTTGTTTCGCGACGCATTCTGGGCATTCGGCTGCGACGCGTCAAGCAGGCCTATGGGAAGGGGGAATAGGGGAGGTAGGAGGGGGGGAGGGGAGAGAAGAGAAGAGGGGAGGTAAAGGGTGAGGACTGCGATGCTAGTGACAAGACGGCGCGACGCGTAATCAGTGAGATAGGAATGAGGGAGAAAACTGTTACTTTTGGCGAGTGAAGAGGCATCAACGTAGCAAAGCATTAACTGAAATCCCAACAAGGAAACCCTTCTAGGGTCTCTCTACACATGTTTCTTTTCATTTCATTTCAGCAGCGGAAGGGAAGAAGACCTTTAAGACACGATAGCTCCCCGTTCGATTCTGGAAATACAACATTGCAAAGAAAATATCGAATGGTAAAAATTAATTCAATACTGTACGCACCTAAACCACGGTGGCATTGAATGTGTTAAGAGCATTGTAATCGACTCGAACCCACGACCTCAGCATTCGCCAGTCTATACGCTTACTAACCGTATACCAAAGCATACAACGAATTAACGCTAAAAAAAAGGGTCATCCTATAAATAATCCTTTAATTCATTTAAACCGCTGCTACGTTTTCAAAACTAATTTTTATTCTTGGTTCATAAATTAAAAGCGTGCGCACATAGAAGTTCACGATGGTAGATACGGCAGTTCGTCGAAACCTTCGCCTTAAATATATGAACACCAATAGACACCACACCAGTAGTGCCCTGATTCAAATTTAAAAAGAGACAAGTCGTTGTTTCCGAGTTTATTTTTCTTTTAAATTGAACGAAAAAGAAAACGGAAATCCAGATTCTAACATGAAAGTAAACGTAGTATTTTCTCTACGAGAACCCTGCAAAATTATTTCGCCATTGACCGAGATCATTTTAAGAAATAGAGTTATTTTATTGTTCGAGAATTCTTAAATGAAACGCGGATATCATTGAGCACTCACTGGGATAAAGGAGGGCATTCTTATTTATTTTAGTTGAATATGAATCAAGAAGATAGGCAAAACAGTACAGAGGGAGAGGACGAGGGAGAGAGAGAAAGAGATATAAAGAGAAAAATATAACGGAAACGTAGGTAAAGAAACCGCGCTGTTCTTTTTTTTGTGGGGAGCGAGCTTTTCTGGGTCAAGAGAGAAAAAAAGCGAGCATCAATGGGCGAAACTTGCAAAACGAAAGCAAATAGTGCAAGGGAGCCAGAGAGAGGGGGGGGGGGGGGAAAGGGACGGCTTAGGGAGAGGCGGAGGGAGAGGCGGAGGGAAAGGAGGGGAAGGGAAGGTGATATAAAGAGACGGGGAAGACAATGAAGAGAAGGAAGAAGATTCCGCTTCGGAAAAAAAGCACCCTAAAGGTATATCGCTCCACCCTCGCGATGAAAAAGCTCCTATTTACAATTGCAGCAATAAGAAGACCTGACTGGTTTTTGTACAGCGGAAGCATATTAAGATTCGAAATCTTTGCTCCTTTTACTGCTTAGTCAGGAGTGTTAAAAGGTTCTATCTACTTTTTTTTAAACGCGCAAAATTATTCCACCGTAAACCTATTCCAGATTCAAAGTTGGGGTTTTTGGAGACCCTCGGCGTTTCCGGGGAGAATAATGATTTCATATTCCAACGAGTTCCCGTTTGGTTGAAGGAATTCGGATTCCTCCTCGTGCGCATGGGAGCGAAGGGGGAGGAGACGGGAGGTGTAAGGAGGGGGGGGAGGAGGGAGATAAGATGGGGAGGAGGAGGGATGGATAGAGAGATAGATGGGAGATGGGGAGAAGGGAAGAGAGGGAGGGGGCAGGCGAATGTGTGGGTTGGCGCGGGGGGGGGGGGGGGGGGAATGGCGTAACAGGAAGGACGCGCTCACCTTCTTTCATAGGGGAAGTTGGCAATGGCAGTTTATCAAATTGGCGATCGTGTATGAGTCCGAAAACATTTTTCTATTTATTTGAGTGGTTTTCGTTGATTTCATCCTAATCTAAATATCTCGCCGGGTATGGCAAATTCATCATGTGAATTTCAGCAAGTCTTGCGTAAAATTCTTATACACGCACATTTTTTAAGTAATAGCAACAATAATTTGAATAAACAACAAATGGCTAGTGATATAATGTGCTGAAAGATCAAAATCATTAATGAATTACATCCGTTGATTAATTATTATTAGAAACCGCTGCAAGAAACATATTCTCAAAAGATTTTCCTTGATTTTATTCATTAATAAAAGTGCATAACTATAACACAATAACGCTCTTAGCTTTGTTTATCATTACAGATATTAAGTCGCAGAGTTCTCTGTTAAGTTATATGCAAATCCTTTTTAGTGTTATATTTTTGAAAAATTAGTTACCATAAATAAACTTATCAACAAATTTAAAAGTTATATAACCGAAAATTAGTTATTGCGGAAAATTCCCTGAAATATAAAATATAAATTAATAATTCTTATTTATTTTTTTAAATATTCAGTTTAATTTTGTGAATCGAGTATTACATCTAAAGCAGAAAAAGGGATAAATTTAATTTACATGAATAAATAATCTGACGTGTCTAGCACATGGCTTTCTCCATACACAGTAATGAATACGACTGCTCTCGAACACTAGCGTCCTCAAGAATAAATATCGGCAATTACACTCGTGAATATTTTTTAAATACAATAAATTCCCTTTAAAAAATAATTTTAATCACTTATCACGATGAATAACAAATTTTTTAGCTGTTTAAATGGATAACAAAATATCGATGCGCAATTAAATTTATCCTTGGCACCGTACACATTGCTATCAAATCGAAGTATTTCTTAAAGAAATAGTTTTATCATAAAATGTTTCAAACAAAACTTGTAGCCATTTACATTGTTTCCAAATAATATATAACTTAGACAAAAGGGAAATATTAATTTCGGCATACCAGTCTTAGTCAATATTTCGGAGCCTCAAACAGGGCCGCCGAGAGCCAGCGCGGGCCCTGGGGCAAATACCATCGCCGGGCCCCCTTTCTTTCTTTTAAGTTAAAAAAGGGAACCGGGCCGCTCGGCAGGCCCAGGAGAGCCGACTCCCCCTCCCCCCCTTCTCTACGGTATTGGCTCGCAGTATTATAAGCAGAAATTGTCAAATTCCATCCAATTAAAATTTTTCATCAAAATTATGTACAAATTATATGTTGGTACTATATGTATCACATCATAATTGGACTTGGTATGATTCGATTAATTTCGATAAACAGCAAATTTGTAAAAATCAAATATTCGACGAAATTTAATTGCCGTCGATAAGTGTAGTTTTTCATCACTAAATTCTTTGCGAAGTTATACGTCATGTTTTTAAAATTTCATTTTCCAAATTATCACCTAAAATGTATTTTAGTAGCAAAAAAGCAACGCGTAAAAATAATCAGTACTTGTCATAAAAGACGACAACATTTGAATCGGAATTTCCTACACTTTGCATTGTGAGGTCCCCCATGACATTTTTAAGTAACTGCGTATCTTGCGCTGCAACGGAGTCCAGAAGTACAAATTACATAAGAGTAGATCTAACAATTAGTAGGAATGAATACCGATCGCCAGATGTCCCTATAGTAGGTACTTTAACTAATAAATTCTCATAAACTTTACATTTATAGGGGCCATACTGATTATCCATCCTCCGAAGGAGAGTTTCAGTGTTTGCGTTTTAGGCGCTTTTCTAGATTCCTGATTTTTTATCAACATCGCAACTTTTTCCTTCATAGTATATATGTATCAATTTGGTCGTATATTATAATAGCGTAACATTGTTTGATATTGTATGGTCGTGATTTCGTAATTTTACGATTCAACGAAGTAAGTTATTTATTTATGCGCTGTTAGTAAAGTTTAATTCGACGGAAATTATCGTCGTGTCGGCCCTATATGCGATATTAAGTGTACTTAAATATTCCAAGTTGAACATTATAAAATATGGTCAATAAATAAAGAAAGGCTATCATATCTCTAAAAAAAATTGGGAGTTAAACAATATTGTTCTTTAGAACTGACCGTACGACGACACTCCGAGTGCTTGTGGGTCCGGACCTCGAGCACAAAGACGGAATTTCCTGAAGGGGAGAAAAATGACAGTAGTGGGGAGAAGTTTCAGAGCGATAATTGTAAGGGGTGATGGAAAAGCATGGGTTGAGTTGGGAAAACCCAAATCCAAATCTGAGAAATGGAAATGGGAAATGAAGAAAACGCTGGCCGTTGGTATTGGTTGCCTTGCACCCGCGTATTGCGGTAGGAAAACCTTACGTTTCATGCGTTTTCTGAACCATGGGTGAGACACCTGTGGGTGAAAGTTCTTTGGATGAAACTTTATGTGGGTGAAGTGACTTGTGGGCGAAAAAACTATGGGTGAAAGGGCATGGGTGAAACGTCCCGTGGGTGAAACATCTGCGGATGAAACGTCTCATGGGCGAAGTGTCTTTGGGTGAAACGTCTCGTGGGTGAAGTGCTTTGGGGGAAACGTCATGGAACCATCTATTCATTAGTATTTGAGTTGAAGGGCCCAAAACTTGCTATCACACAGACATCGTCGAAAGAATAGTCAAACCGTACTCTCGAGGGACCTCAAAACGTTTATTTCAGTTGAAATCCCGATTTCGATTTTTTTAACGAACACAATACTTTTTCCTAAACTACGTATGTATGGAGAAAGTAAAAAGGGAAAAGCTCAATATTTTTACTTTTTCCATTTGAACGCTCTAACTCGAAAATCGAACAATAAGATCAGCGCTTAACTTTATATTTAAAATTTTTATTAGCAATTGAAAGTCTGGAAAGATTTTTAATGAAACTGGTCAACAGAATGCTGACGTTTACGCTAGTTACTTTCCTGTTTTACTCCCAAATATCTGCTTGAGAACGATATATTTAAATATGTGCCATTAATAAAGTTGTTGACAGCGTCATTTTCTACGGTTTTTTTAAACGGTTTTTCACAAAACGGATATCTTAGGAGTTACTATGATTATTATTATTATTATTCGTATGTTAAATATGTCGTTGATATCTTTGTACCCAATGCTATGATAAAATTGATCAATTTTTCAAAGCGATGCCTATGCCACCAGTGTAATTTTAATTTCGCATTCTTATTATGTTATCCATAAATACAGCTTTTAGCTTTTTACTTTTTTTCTATGTGAAAAGTGATTCAAAGTATATTAACAACTTTTTCATTACCTTACTGCGATAAATAAGTATATAGGTAAGTATAAAATGCACTGATGGTGTATTGGTTGGCGTGTCGGTTTCCCGTCACTAAGTTCCGGGGTTCGATCCCCGCGAATGGTGGTTTTTTCACAAAATAATAAATAAAACTGTCTCGCAGTAGGTAGCACTACTGTCAGTATGGTATAGAGCCGAAAACAAATGATGTTGGGTCTATATCCAATACAGCTGTAGGCGTGATTTGAACGGTTACAGTACTGCGATGTGGAAAGCAAGAGGGAAACTACCACATAACAATTCGGTAGTAATGATTATATGGTTGGACGATATGAGTCCTCTCGAGGTAAAATATTCCGGAGGTAAAATAGTCCCCCAATCGTACCTCCGGGCGGGGACTGCCTTGACGAAAGCATTTGTCGAAGGTAACTTACGCATAGGTACTCGGAAATGAGAAGAAATAGGATTTACATCATAGGACTGAGCGAAGCTAAATGGGAAGAGAAGGGTAGTTTGAAGAATTCACGGTAGTTTACTCTGGAGGAAATAGTGGGGCAAGGGGAGTAGCTCTGGTAATTAGAAAAGATATGATGAACAGCGTGACAAAGATGATAGCAACGAACGATAGGTTGATAGAAAAAAAAACTAATAAATTCCTCAATTGGAGAACATGGGTGGGGGGGGCCTTCTCGAATATTTATCTCCTAAATTATAAGCGTTAACGTAAATAGCTTTACCTTCAAGGAAAATATTCACGAAAATTCATCGAACTCTCAATAACTGTTCGGCAGACAACGGGAATTTACTCGTGGTTATTCTCATTCCTGATAAAAAAGTTATTATATTACACCCTACGAACGAACCCAGGTTCGTAATTTTGAATAAAATCAATCCTCTTTCCGTACCTTCCGCCATCCTCTCTTTCTCTCCGCCACTATTTCCTCCCTCTAACGCCTCCTAGTAACGCAATTTTCCCACAAAATGTTTATTTACGCCATCAAACCGATGCCTTAGAACCACCTTGAAATGCACGGAGAAAGCATCCAATCAAACAATTACGTAGCGGCGAAGGCATTTCAGTAACCCTCCGCGGAAGAAGAGGCTGGAAGAGAGAGAGAGAGAAAAGGATGCATGGCAGAGGAAGAAGGAAGAGTTGAGGCAGAGAGGAGTGACAGTCGATGGAAGGAGGGCTTTCCGGAGAAAGGGCGGCGTAAAAGGTTCGAGCAGGGAACACCGCCTACACTATGGGCCTTATTGTAACCGAATCACGCAGTCTCCCTCCCTCCCCCCTCTATCTCCCCTCCTACCGTTCGGAGCAAACAGAAAGAGAAACAAGTGCTTCGCTCTTATTCCACAAACTACCCCTCGCCTTCCTCAACCACACGTGACCTCCTCTTACCTCCCTTTATCCCTTCTCCTCTCGTCCTCTGTCTATCCTCCCCTACACCTTTCTCTTCTCCCTTTCTCTCTTGTCCTCCTCCCATTCCCTTTCTCCCCCACCCTCTTTCTCTCTCCTTTCCCCTCGAGAAAACCCAGCGCCCGCGAATTTTCGCCCCAGTGACCCTAAACTTTAGATTCTCAGGATCCGCCTCCTTTACAGCACCCCCGTGGGCCTGGGCAGGAGGGAACGGGGGGGGGGGGGGGGGGTGAGGAAAATAGGAAGACGAGGCCGTGGCGGCGGCAGCAAAAAATATCTCGCAAAAGGTGAAAAAATCGCGGAAGAAGCGATGAGGAATTTGGGAGAGGGCGAGAAGCGACGCGCCCCTTCCCCCCGCCCTCCTCTCCTAACCACGCCTCCGCTCCACGCAAACAGCCTCGCCCAGAAATCGCTCCAACGGTTCCTCCCCTCGCCAGCTTTCCACCGCGTTCTTTTCCATCTCCCGCTCCACGCCTCTCCTTCGCTTCGCTCGCCCCAAATCCGTTTCACTCCATTCGTAGATCCTCTTCTTTCTTTTCACTCTACCCCCTCCATCCGAGAGCCTCTCCTCCTCTTCCTCTCCCTCTCCCTCCCCCTTCACCTCCCCCTATCTCACACTCCATCCCCCTCGCGTACTTTTCCCTTTCTCTCACATTCCTTCCCCCTCTCCCACCACACCCCCATCCACCTTATCCTTTGCACTCCTCCACTCTCCCCTCTCTTTCTCCCCTCCCTTTCTCCCCTCCCACTCTCCCCTCCCCGCTTTCCCCTCCCACTCTCCCCTCCCTCCCCGCTTTCCCCCCTAACAGCACTCTCCCCTCTCTTTAGCGTGTCTCCTCAATCACCTCACTACTCCTTATTCGTGTCTCTACACGTGCTATCATCTTTCATTTCATTCCACTTCCTCTCTCTTCCGCTTTCCCATTTCACATACATCTCTCTTCTCCTCTAATTGCATTGTTATAATTTCCCTCATTTTCTTTCGCTCCCGTCTTGCCTCTTTTCGGCTCACTTTTGTATTTCCGTTTGTTCTCTTTGTTTATCTCTCTCTCTTTTCCGTCGCTTTCCTTCATTCTCCTTTCATAGACCTTTCGTTTTGCTCGCTCATTCTCTCAATCACCACATATTCTCTTCTCCCCCCTCCCCCCCCTTCCTCCCCACCCACCATCCAATGCACTCCACCTTCCCCCTCTTCTACATTTCCTCCTTCACCGTTAACCTTCTCGCTTCTGTTCATTAACTACAGCCCACCATCAGTTCCACCTCTGTTATATATCACTTTCTGTTTATCTTTCAGAAAAATAATTTTTCATTTTATTAAACACTAGCTGCTCGTACATCTCCGAAATCGGAGCTCTGTAGGAGTATTATGTTAGGAAGGCCCTCCAACCAACACGAACGATTTTTTTATGCTATTCATCCAACCCAACCAAACGATATTTTTGAAATACTTCCTCCAACCAACCAAGCCTAACGATTTGTTTGATATCCTTCTTCCAACTAACCCACCCAAGGATTTCTTGAAACCCTTCTTCCAACCGACCTAACGATATTTTTGAAACTCTTCTTTCAAAGAACCCAACAAAGCGATTTTTTTTATACCCTCCTTCCAACCAAACAAACCCAAGGATTTTTTGATACGCTACGTACATACATAGAGTCAGAGACATGAACGCAAACTGCAGCAAGCATGTGCTATGCAATTAGCAAAGGTACAGAGTGTATACCTCAGGTGCGTAACCAGGGGTCGCTAAGAGGTTACTCCGAGGGCACCAATGATAATCAAAGTGCCAGATTAGTGGAGGAATAAATGGACAAGCGAAGAAGTTAGCGTTTATAACTAATCCATCCATAATCTCCTAATGATACGACACAACAGGTATTTTGAATTAGTAAATGTAAACCACATTCGTGGAAATATTTCCGTTAATAAACACAAAAAATATACGTTATGATTTTTACTTACAAAACTGTTGCTGTTTCAGTATTCAAATTGAACTGTTTTGACCAATAGTTTTACTTGTATAATATTCATTTAAGTCGCTGCCGCCGCCGCGCACTGAGGCTCGGAGCCCTATTGCAGGTACCCGCAGGCCCTCCGCGCGCATTACCTTCCCCTCCACCTCCACTCAAGCGTGGCTGAGTGAAAGTGGAGGGGAAGCTTCGCTTCGGGTTGTGACTGACACTGGCATTGCCCTTACTCAATTAATATATACGTTGATGAATCTAGATACGAAGTTACCATAAATAATATGCGCATGGTTATAATAAATGCTTTCTTCCTCGATGTGCACTTAAGTTAAATGCGAGGGTTGCATAACATTCGGGATGCGCGAAATGCTACACAGAAAATATAATAAGTCGAATCAACCAGCGAAAAATCTTTCATTGACACGAAATTTTTTTTCTTTGTCGAATATTTGTTCAAACTCCTTCTCGATTGACAATCATCAATAGATGGTCACTGAACACTATTCTCGCTGAAATCAATTTAACATCCATGCATTGCGTCATCCAAAAATACTGCGTCGCAACGGTTGATTTCATCATCAATCACTCAATTATATGTTTCAGAAATTAAGTGGTAACGCTGGTTAACGGTGGAAAGGTTTTTATACAGCCGCTTTAATAAATATAACGGATGTTAACAGGGGGTATGTTTTTTTAAATAGTTACCATGGAAACGCCTTTTCCCACCTCCTGATCACGGCCTCTATTATTCGAAATTCCCCTCTTCTCTCCTCTCAACTGCCTCCTACACTCCATATAACCACACTCTCTCTGAGCGCAAAAAAAACCAATTCCCCTCAATTTCTCCGCTAACCCACAACCCCACGATTCCAAAATCTCTCATTCTAAATCAGCCTCCGACCTCTTTCGCTATTTATCTCATTTCCACTCTCTTCTTCTCTTTCTCTCTCTCTCTTTCTCTCTATCTTTCCCTTCTCTCTCTCTCTCTCTGGGTCTCTATTGTCATTCATGCGTTTCCTTCATTTTGCTCACAGCTCTACGGATCCGCGCGCGTGGAATACAAAAGTAGCCGAGGTTGTTTCTCCTAAAGGTTAACTAATGCTTCCATGGAGATGAAAAAAATAACAGAAAAAATAAACAGAGACCTTCGTTTGGAAAGAGGCAAGATGACCCCTTGAGGTTTCATAGAATACTAATACGGTCTGAAAACATATCTCTAACTATTAGGTTCCTACGAAGAACTCCTTGCTATTAACAAACCTGCAAAACTTGGTTCCCATGACAACCGAACAATCCGAACATGATGCTGGATAGAGAGGGAGATGGAGAGAGAGAGAGAGGGAGATGGAGAGAGAGAGAGGGAGATGGAGAGAGGGGTATAAAGAGAGAGGGGAAGATAGAGGGAAAGGGGGGAGATATATATATATATATATAGAGAGAGAGAGAGAGAGAAGAGGAGGGAGTTGCATGTAAAATAAGGATGAGAATAGGAGGAATGAAATAGAGAGAAAAATACAAAGTTAAATGGAAAAGGGAAAGGTGAAAAGAAACAGAGGGAGAGAAAAAGAGAGAATCGAAAGAACGTGGTGGAGAAATAAGGATGGAAAGAATTCGTCTATTGTTTGTAGCCTTTATTTGGACGGCATTGCGGTCTTTTAGCGCACAGGATAAGACAAAAGGCACACAATACAGTTACTCATTTTCATTACTTTCATTAATACAAAGAAAATTGAAACAGTAGAACGAACTAATTAAAATAAAAATTATTTTTTACGGTATACAATTTTTATATTAAGGGCACCAAAAAACCTACAAATAAATTAATTTAAAAACGTTTTTAGTTTATGCAACTTTTATATTAAAGGCACTAAAAAACTAAAAATAAATTAAATTTCCACGTGGGGTGAGTGTCGTCTGTTGTGATAGATTCTCAAATTTCCATATTAATAGTTAACGAAATGTGAACACACATTAATATAAAAGTTGTGTGGTATTTTAAAAGCTGATCTGATGGATCAAGAAATTAAATGTTAAAGCATGAAAAACATAATAACAAACAAATATCCCAAACAAAAAATTCCTGAAGATTTATGATCAGCTGATTATAAATAAGCTATTTCTATTCTGAACACATTGTCACGTTTTTCTTCAAATTATGCGTTCAAACCTCCAGCGTTAACATTTGTCTTATGTATATATGTCACAGAGAGGCTAACGCGCAATCATAAGTTTATGTTATCATCGATGTTAGAAAATCTACGAGTTACATACTTCCTTATATCTTGCGCAGTTTTTTGGAACACCAAAAGTTGAGAGCGTGTTCTAAGTGTGTTACGCAAGACCACTCTCCTTAGCATTTGCAACACACTTCGACCGCAGAAAGATTTGTTTTGTTGGACTCTGGAAAAAAAATTCTCCGCGATTAACACTGTCTCCTCGTCATTTGTCATTGTTAATGTTCATCCAATACGTGGAGCATCCGTGACAACTCCATTAGCTTCCATTTTGTCTCGAGAATTGTAAATTGCTAGACGCAGTGGAGTCTGATTCTCTTTTGTCATGCTGGACGTACTGACTATTTCATCACATCTCGTCTTAAATAATTTTTTCTTTTGCCATTATCATTAGCATCTAAATCTATAGAAATATAGCCTGTATGTCCGGAAGTCACTCCAGCAGATGTGATTTAGAAATTTCTTGAGAACTAATGACTATATTTTAACCAAACTTTCTCTGTTTATTTGGGATAACCTTCGTTGTTCTAGGTTGGCCGTTAATCCCCACCAACCCGATGAAATAAATATATGCGCTATTCCAATAATTGTAGTTCCTCCATTTGGGCAACACCTTAAGCCTAGTGGCAAACTACGACTTTGCTCTTTAAAATTACTTAAAATCAAAATACGAAGTCGGCATTTAAATTCAGATCCCAAGAAATTAATGAAGTTTTATCTTCATAACGCCAAACTTCCAACCCGTCGAAAAGTGTGCTGTTAACGACAACGTTACAAGATTTTTGAAGCGAAAATTTTTGTCGCCGCAGCAACCAGATTATTGCCGAATACGTTCATTACTCCCGGCGAGAAAGAGGAGCGGGAGGTTGCTGTTAGCTGCAGACGACATATTATGGCGAGAGTGGAAGAAGGGTGAGGACAAGGGCAAAAATTAAGGGATGGAGAACACTCTACATTACAGGAAAATATTTCTCCTGTTTGAGGAAATATTGTGAATCCGCACCGACATGTCGTACACCTGCGTGTTCTTATTCATACATGCGAAGAGTCCGGCGATAGGAAAACTATTTTCGGGTGTATTTCCCATCATTTCAGCTTATGCCTGTCACATAATCCTTTCCATCACTTTATAGGACTCATAATTAAATTCTTTTCTTAAATTCAAGGTACGTTTTGGTTGATTTCTCCCGTCTGTATATTTATTTAATAGCCTTTTTCTTCAACATCTAAAAGCTTACGACTTAGCAATACATTGAATTATCCTGGTTGGTAAAATTTTAATCAAATTTATTTAAACTAAAATATTCTCTTGTACAGAACAAAAACTCGAATAAAAAGTTGTTTGCGATTAAATTGGATTGACGTGTTAAGCAAGATATTTCGTTTTATGACGTGTTTCGATGTCTCTTAAAGTTGGAGAGAAATTTTCGAGGATCCCCCCCCCCCCCCTCCCCCCTTCAGTATTTCTCGTATCAAGGCACACTCTGCTGGGTCGATCCTCGGTAAATTAAAAATCTTGGGTGCTGAAAGGTAGGAGGCCCCTCCTCCTTAGAGCAAGTCCTTCAACTCTCTCACGGACGACACTCTTCATCCCAAATGAAAGACTCCTTCCGTGGCCCCCTAGGCGCTCCACCGCCCCCCCCCCCCCCTCCCCATTACGACAAGAAAAAAGCCATAGCGACGTAAACAAATAAAGGGAAAACCGCTCTAGTCGACGTCCTGTATATATTACTCGGTCCCTCAATTCTCATGCATAGCTCCACAATTTCCTACCCGTTTCCAACTCTCCCCTTTACACCCCTCCCCGCAACCACTTCCGCCCTCAACAATACCCCAAGGCGGTCGACCGTTAGATATGGAAGGAGGCTACGGGACGCGAAGACCTTCCAACCAACCCCTTTGCAAATATGGCGTCCACGGCGGTGTTGGAGGGGGACGGGTGGAGGAGGACGACGGTTCATCTTGACCTATCATGTAGGAGAGTATAAGAAATGAGTAGAAGTGAATACATCAGGGAGTCTCTAAACTTTCAGCATCTATTGTTCGTCTTTAAATTTACCGAGGATCGACCTAGCGGAGCGAACCTTGATACGAGAAATACTGAGGGGGGGTGGGGAGGGGGAGAAGAGGGGAATCCTCGCAAATTTTAATCTCAAACAACTTTTCATTCGAGTTAAACAAGATCGAAGAAAGCTTTATTCGAGTTTTCGTTCTGTACAAGGGAATATTTTAACTCAAATAAAATTGATTAAAATTTTATCCACCGGGATAATTCAATGCATTACTCAGTTTTAAGATATTAGAAGTTGAAGAAAAGGGCTATTGAATAAATACATATGCAGACGAAAGAAATCAACAAAACCATAACTTGAATTAGTTAATCAAATTACGCACAAAGTCGCAGTTAGCCTCAAACTTTTGCCTTTTGCAATAATTCGCGACTAGAACGCCATGTATCGAGCTACACATAAGCATACTCAGAGGGTCGACAAACAACGATACTCTCACGTCTCGCTGTAAGAACTGATATCGAGAGATATCTTAATTATTTGATTTATGCATTCCAACTGCTCTTAATTATAAAATCACCTGCATAGCTCGATAAAAAAAGTTCGAACTGTAAGTTCAAAATCTACATCGCCTCGACATTTCTCGCTTGATTCAATAAAAAGGAGAGAATAGAAATTATCTTTTTAGGTGGAGAGCGCGCTGGAGTAGGAGATGTACCACATGTTGCAGTTTATTTAGAAAAGAGACAAAAGTAGGGTAAGTCGCGATAAAACAGATGCGTTTGCACATCTAGTAGTATACTTGGACCGAAAAACTCCGTATAGTATATCTTCCAACTATGCCACCACGCCGCACTCTTTCCACGTATTTTATTTTCCATTTCCCTCCTTCGTCTCTCACCTTTTCAATACTGCATCTCTCTCTCCCCCCTCCTCTTTCCGTTCAACCCAACAAACTTTTATTTCTCTCTCTCTCTCTCTCACACACACACACACGCACCACGTGAAAGCTTTTGGCCTTCATGAGCCACTCTCGTTTGTCACCTTATTCTCTTTTTAATGCCGCCCCCTTTCTCTCCCCTTTCCCCCCTCCTCCACACCTCTTCCCCTTTTTCTCCCCCTCTACTATCAACCCTATATTTCCACCACCCTATACCTCCATCCGCTGTCACCCTTCACCACACTACGGTGTCCCTCCGTTTCTTTGCTCTCAAAATATCCTCCCCGCAGACCTCCGGCTCGCGGCATTTTCATTGAAAGCGACGTGCGCAGTAAGCACGTTTGCTTGTATCTGTGTCAGCCGCCGAGGAGGGCGGATGGGCGTGGGACGGCGGCTGATGGAGGCAGATAGAGATGGTCCTAAGGGTGTCATTTCTCGACGTCATTCTACGCATAAAAAAACCTTTTTCGGGTCCTGAAAAATCTGCAGATACGCCATGATGGACGTCGTCGAAAAGGGTATTGGCTTTCGTTTTTTCGAAAATTCGCAGTACGTATATGTGACACCACGTTCGTCTTACAATTGGCCCAAAATATTCGAGTAAATCGAGTTCGTAATTGACATTGCCCGGCAAAGTATTAGGAATTTATTGTAATTTTAATATGCGATACGAGTGGGCCGTATGCTGTTAATTAAGTTTAGTCGATCTCAATTTAGGCAATTATTAGTAAACAGAAGAAACATATTTAATACAAACTGATCTTCAATTGCATTAGACCAGCGTTTCTCAAACTGACTTCCGCGGAACCCTGAGGTTTAGAAGACTAGAGGTTCCGTGAAAAATTTTCTATGAAAATGATATTTCTCGTGATTGCCCCTCTATAATTTTAAATTATATAAATAGGACACATTCTGGAATACACCGTAATTTAGATTGTACACTTAAAATGTAAGATACCTACCTCTTTTAAAAATGTGTTTGAATTAGCAGTACAAATTATTAATTAATATAAAACTCTGCCACTGCAATCCAGACAGTTTTAAATTATGTTTGAAGAAATGGATTGTCACCATATAGCGTTCCTTCTAAATACATAGGAAGGTGAGGTGGCTGCCACGAGGCTAAGTGCTTGCAGGAGTTTTTAAGCTTCGCTGTGAAGTACCGATATATTATGCTACTTTTTACTTTCTCCATATACCTACGTAGTATAGAGAAAGTATTGTATTCATGAAAAAAATCGAATTCAAAATTTCAACGGAAATACACGTTTTACGGTCCCTAGAAAATGTTTTGACTATTTTCTCGATGTTGTCTGTGTATGTGATCGGAATTTTTCGAAAAACCGATAGTTTATTAGACATTTTGATCCCTAGAACACGTTTAGTATATTTTCGGAATGATATCTGTGGTTGTGTTTATGTGATTGTGGACGCTCTAACCCGAAAAGTACTGCCATATCATAACCAAATTTTATATATAACACTTTGTTATGAGTACGAAGAGCTGATTAGTTTTTGGACAATACCTGTTAGCCGGAAGTCGAGGCTTATTCGAAACCCGAATCGGTTTTGACAAAATATCTCCGTTAATACATCATTATTGTATATACAATTCGATTCAAAGGTTATAGAAAATGTAATTTCCTACAACTTTCATTTGAAACAATTTTTTTCTATTAGTTTCCTTGTCTTAAAACAATCTTATAATAAATGCATAAGAAATAAAACCTTATTTCCACAACGTTGTTTATATGTGCAAGTCCAAAATCAAGCATATTTTTTCTCTACTTTTTCAACACCATAAAAATGTTCTTAAAGGTTCCGTCATTACTTTTGGAGGTCAAAATGGTTCTGTGATCAAATTAGTTTGGGAAACGCTACGTTAGACTTTAAGGCATCAGAAGGGTGGAATCCAATTGGTTTAAGTAGAAGAAAAGATCAAAGTGGAAATTCTATATTTTGCCATGTATTTGGTTATTAAGAACTTCGGAGAAGTACCGCATTCCTCTTCCGAGTACGTAGGACTTATTTTCAATCTCGATATTTCCGCTGAAATCGAAAAACAAATTCGCTTTTAGCTCTCGCTTTCTCCCCTCTTTCAGTTAATCCAACCAGAGAAGCTGAAAATCAGACCATATTCCTTCCACAAAATAAATTAATTAACACCAAAGTTCTAAACCTCTTTATTAAATTAATTTCATCGGCGGAATTCAATTAACAATAGCGCCATCCACTCGTGCGCAGGCGCAGATTGGTAAGGAGAGCAGAGAGAGGGAGAGAGAGGGAGAGAGATGGAGAGGGAAGAAGGGAGTAGGAGAGGGAGAGAATGAGAGAGAAGGATAGAAATGGAGAGAGTAAAAGAAAGAGGAAGAGGAAGAAAAGAGAGAAAGTGGAGAAAGAAAAAACTAAGGGGAGAGAGCGCGGGAAAAAAATCGTCACAAGCAAGAGCTGCGCAGAGAACCCTAAGGAAGGAAAAATAAACCCAAGAATCCATAATTACCTGCCAAGTGGAGGGGATTTCCCTTAAAGGACGCTCATGCGGGAAACTTCCCCGAGGGATTCAAAAAGAGAGGTGGAGAGGAAGGAAAATAGGAAGATAAAAAAAAGAGGGCGAGGGGAGAAAATTAAAAAAAAAGAGGAGTGCGGGAAGGATGAGAGACGAGAGATGCTTACTTGGGAAAAGAATGGGAATTTTTCGAAAAAGAAGTAGGAAGGAAAGAGGGAGAAGAGTGGGAGGCGATGAGAAGGGGGATAGGAGGAGGGGTGTGAGAAGGGGGAGAGGAAGAGGGGAGGGTTAATGGCGGGGATGGAGTGGGGAGAGGCTATGGAGGGGGAGGGAGGATGAAAATGGAGGGTGATAAAGAGATAAGGAGAAATGGGAAGAGGGAGAGGGTGTAGGGGGGAGGATGAGGAAATGGGGGAGGGAGTGGGACGGAGGAGAGTAGGATAGAGGGAGGGGTGGAGATGAGGGGGCCCTCGAAGAATACGGGTGAGGAATGTAGTTAGCGGTGGACAAGTGTCTGTGGACAAGGGAGAGAAATATGTATGTAGAAGGGCATATTCAGGAGAAAAAGGGGTCGTGAAAGAAACTGGGGTTTGAGCCTTGAGTAGCAATATGTAATCTTGAGAATTGATAGGAATATCAGGAGAGGTGGTAGATAATAAGGAATTGGGTGATTTGGAGTGGGGAGGTGAAGACGGGGCTGTGGATGGGTGTTACGGTTAAAATGAGCGAGCGAGAGAGAAGAAAGAGGGGGAGAGAGGAACGGAGAAAAGGGGCAGGGTAACAAAGGATTGGGTCGTGAGATTGACTGAACACTAAAGGGGACGATTTTCCTACCGGGTATTACGCTATATGGCTGCATATCCTTAAGATCCAGGCTCTAGTTTCATTAAACTATATTTATGATCCAAACAATTAATTGATATTAATCCCTTTTGGTATCTAATAGTCTAATAGGATAGGGAATTACACGAAATGAAACACTGAACTTACGCAACAAATTCGTATTTCGATAGCTAAATTCCCATTTTGGTTTTGACGTTATGAAGACATGTTGCGGTGTCCGTTCTATTCAAATTTGAGAATTGTTTTCCACAGATATTTTTTCGAAGAAGTATTCTTATTTGAATAAAAAAAATTATTACGGATTTTAAATATTAGATTTCGCTCGATTAATTTTTAATGCTCTCTCCGCTTCCAGATTGACCATAAAAATAGATTTTTTTCTGTATGCCTGTGGAATCTGAAATAAATATCAGATAATATAATAATCGCGTGAAATTTAAAAAAATAAAATGAGTTGCAAAAGTTACTTTGGTAAATACATTGCATATTTTATTTAACTAGCTTATCTTCATTTGTATTTGGCTCGTCCCACAGTCGCAGCTTAAAGTGCAAGCGAGAGATTCTAATGATATGGTATAGAGAACTTTATGAAACCTTAGCAAATCCACGAGCACATAAAACTATAATGTAGAGACAGCGTCAAAATGAAAGAATAAATTACTTAGATAGGACATATTATAACATTTAACGCTTATCGTCAATCGCGCGATTCTCCAAATTGGGTTTGATTATACACATCTGAACAGATGTGACAATTATTTGCCCAATAAACTCGAAATTTAATTATGTGCCGTGTTGCTCTACGTATTTCACCTATGTCCGCATCGTTTCCTAATTCTCTTCCTCTTTAATAAAGTAAGACGATGATCGCTCGATATCAAACAATTAACAACTCCAAACCCATAATAATCAGAGCATCATCGTTTATTGGTGAGGAAAGTACAATGAAACACGTTCAAATATTTTTATTTTAGAATGTATTGTTTGTGCAATTTCCGATTTTTTTATCCGTTGTACATATGCGCATCTATTTACTATCAGCTTTTAATATCGCCCTGTATTACCAATAACATTAATAATAATAATAATAATAATTTTATTCGATATTCAATACGGTCCTACTGAGTCGAAGGCTGGTATGCAGGTGTCTGACAATGATGAAAAGTGCAAATAATACAATTTTTAGTATTACAATAATTTAGAGACATGTTATAGTCCAGAAAAGCTTCTTCAGGCTTGTCTGCCTGTGCAAAACTGCAAACATAGATGGTGGCAGCGGTTCATGAAACATAATTCATCACATTCGGCATAAAATATTACATAGTCCTCTCCTAATGTCACCTCTCCATATAGAATTATCACTATATCACCATAATTGCATCAATAATCATCATTATGATAATATACTTTCTGCTAAAAATTCCGAGAAAATTTGGATAATTTGTGGGTTAGGATTACGGAGTCACTATCTGAGAAAAATTTACTGAAGGACGGTCGTGCAAGTTAGGTGAAGGCTCCCGAAAATCTCAATGGCTGCAAAAGCTTGATCAACCGAGGAAATGTAGTTGTAGACAACGGGGGACAAAATCCACATCATCCACCAAAGTCGCCATCCGTGCCTTTTAATATGTATCTCGTTAATAAAATAGCGAAACACATATAACCTTATAATATTTATTGTCGTTAGGAACAGAATCGTATGGCATCACTGTGTGCACACCTTCGTGAAACCACATTTCAATTATCTTGTTCTTTTCGTTCGATAATTGGAAAGAGTTTCTTGGAAAACTTCACGAAATACGGCTTTATTTTCCTACAGGTTTTTTTTTTAATTTCGTGTTTTAGGATTAATAAACCGTCATAATTTCATGTCGCAGTTCCCCTCGCGTTTTATTTTTGTCAAACGCGACCTTCTCATTAAACGCAATTCTGCGTGGCGCAAAGGGCGGATATATAGGTAACATGTGGTTTAATAAGTCAAAAGTCTTACGACGAGACTCACTCGTTTCATTTTTCTACGAGTTAATACAATAATAACCTCACATTCAGAATATATCCGGATAGTGACAATGTGCAAATTAATTCTGACGAAGTCAGATATAGCAACAAGTTAGAAGAGAGAACTTCAAAAGCAGATTCTGAAAGCGCATTTTTAGATAATTCGCGTAAATTTCCGAAAATGTGAATACAAGTGATAAAAAAGCGCCAAGAATTTTCGCTGTTTCGTATGGTTTCGTAGAGTTTGGTTGATTAGCAGAGATTAGTCTCCCAAAAAAACTACAGGGAATTAGGGATCACTTTCAACTAATTGGGAGGAAAATGTTGGCGTGGCTCTCCTCAGAGAGTAATCCGGGAAAAGGCGCTTTAACCGTCCTCGATAATCGTTTGGATTTGTTGTTCACATTCAATATCAAAATCACTGTCGTTTACTATGTCCCGACATATTCGGTATAAAATTCACCTTTTTCTCTACTTTTAAGTTCTTATTTTTCCTGTGAAAATTTCATATATTCTAAATTTAAATCGTCCATCAGTTAACACAAGGCGTGCCTCTTATTCCATGTATTGTAGCTATTTTATTACTTTTCGTCAAAATTACAAATTACTTTCTTTGACGTTGAATATTAATCGTTTCACTTTTCGGTATTGGGAAGCGAATCTTTCACTCCTTGGGGCGCACGTAAACAAAGGCGAGGTACGTGCCACGTTTGCAACAAAGACGCGTTCGCAGTAAGCACGCATTCAGCCACGCAGCGACAGAATATCAAGTTTCGATACTGCGCAACATAACTTGCGCGTCATCATAAATGTAAAATTGCTCGATATTGGAAGACAAAAGACGGCGGGAATGCGAAACAAGAGAAAGGAAGGGGCGTTGAGAAGGGAGGGCGTGGAGGACGGATGGCGCGCGGAGGCGGCGATAATAATGCGCCCCAAAGTGCTCCATTAACGCCCCTGCACGCGGAGCCCTCCCTTATGAAATACAGAACCGTGGCCGCCGCCCCCGCCCCTCTGCCCCACCTCGTCCCTTCCACCGCCCCCTCTCTCCGACCCATTTTGCGGACACACATTTCCTCACGCCTTCGACCCGGTCGGCCGATCGGAAGCCATCCTGAAATTGCCCCCTCCCCCCCAACCAACGTTTCCTCCTCCCGCCCCACCCCCATTTCACCTCCGCCCCAGTGTCCCGATTCACCCAGTCCCTTCGGCCTAAAAGCGCTACCCCCAGATTAATTTCGAAGGGAATTAGGGTAGGGGTTTTAGAGGGCGGAGGAATGGGGAAGAAGGGGGCTTTATGACAAAAGACTCGGAGCGAACATAGAGAGGAGGAGGAGGAGGAGGCAGATTGGGGGCGAGAGTGAAAGGTAAGGGGCGCGCTAAAGGGAGGATGGGAGAAGTATTCCGGAACGGCAGCTCCCCGCTTAGGTTTGGGGACCTATCGCCAGGCAGTTAACCACGTCATAGCGAATGCGAGATAGATGAAGGTAGTGTTTTTATTCTTGCGAGGCTAAATGGCATCAGGGAAACATGTTCCTCCATTACGGGGTAAAGGGAGCTGAAGGAGGGTCAGAGGGGGGAGAGAATGCGGGGAAGGAAAGGAGGAGAGAGCCGAGGGCGAAGCTAAGTTCCTCTGCATGCTTTTTCGCCGTTTTTGCTTCGCTTGACCTTGCGTAGTTTTGACCCTTACCATATACATATATATATAGCGAGGGAAAATTAATATGGCGTGTATTGAGTTTGTTGGGGTCATTTTGGAAATAGCGCAGGGAGGGTTGAATAGTACTAGTTTTACATAAATGCAAACAGAGCGATCGCTGCTTGAGAGGAGTACGAGATATATAACATTTGGATTTGTAATTGGCTTTCTTTAGTGCGTTCAAGTGACGAATGTTATTTTCTTTGATCTAAATAAGATTGGACATATGGATCTGGACTACATCACGTCAAATGCCTGATTGAAATTATCCAAATTTGTTTCGGATCAGAATCGATAATTGAGCGCTTTGTCTAGGTCTCGCGATAATTCAATCTCATATAGCATACCTATTCGATAAAAAGATGGAGAATTCTATTATTGGCGTTGAATTTTACGTGAAAAATATTAAACATTGCCTGCATTTGAATTTCACCCCAGCACACGTAACAATACGTCAAATAAACGACAATAATATCTAGCTAATACCGTTAATGTTTTCGATTACTCGTAGATTTATTTTTTGGCGAAACTTCTGATTGTCCACAGCTGCAATATAGTGAAATGACAACTCCAGCATGACCTTTCTATTCCATGTGAACGGCGTTGAAATCGAGTTTTCATCGAATAAGACACGTAATTCTTTCGCAAAAGTGCGCATAAAAGTTTTTACAAAACATCGGCTATTTATTTATTTATAAAGATCCAAGAGTGATATTCTCTCTTAAGAGACCTTACGATGAAATTTGTATTCAGTATTATATGTTCTCGCATAGAAACTTCGTTTACTTTCGCTTAATGTTGTACATTCGAGTAACCTTACCTGAGACTAAGCAGTAAAGTTCACTACTAACAATAAGATAGTACCTCTTTCTCACCGTAAATACTCCAACCCGAGAGAGATGATTGGCCAGGTAGCGCTATTAGACCGAAAAGTGGGAGGACCGAGTTTTCATTTTTTTGTGCAAGAACTTTCTCCTACTCTGTATTGAAATATACGTTTACCATTTGTCTTGATTTCATAATTAGTAATTAATATGAAGAATGGAAACGTTAAGTGATTGTTTCAGAAGATGCCTACACAGGTACAATTTATTTTTTATACTAACGTGATGATTATTCTTGAATTTTTTTCTGCCAATAGAGCAATTCTTTAATTATCTAATGAGTTTCCTAGTCATGCAAAAAAACTATATTTACTCACATTTCATCTTGTACCTTAAATCTCGTTTTATTTATATTTTAGTGTAGGTTCGATGGCAGCAATTATAATGTTCCATTTTTCCGTGGCTACAATTTAAAATAAACTTCCAGGCGTTGATTATTAGATAATACCCGGAAGAGATACACGATGGTGAGTGAGACATAAAAAAGGGAAATGAAAATGGAGGGAAATTCAGAATGGGCAGGTGGGGGGGGGGGAGGAGAAAGTGGCGGGAAGGGAAAGAGGGAGGGAAAAGGAGGATTGGTAAAAAGGGATTGGTGTGAGAAGCGATAGGGAGGAGAACCCTTCCGTGGTTGGTTGCCAAATGGGGTAAAAAGAGGTCCGTTGAGGTAGCGAAGACAAAAAGGAATTTCCCTCAGCGAGAGAGAGAGAGAGAGGAAGGTTGGGTACCTTTGTGTGTGTGTGGTTGGGGTGTGAGGATGGGTGGGAGAGGAGATATGGATCGGTATGAAGAAATGGTCACTTAGGGACGAACGGACAAGGTTTTCATCTTATGAGTCCGCCATCCAAAGGTTTAGGAAACGAGAGGGAGAATAAGAAGCGATACGTAGGAAGTGGAGAGGAAGTAAGAGGAATAGAAGGAATGAGATTTGTGTGTGACTCGAGTGAGAAATGCGATGATTGTGCAAACTTAAAGAGAACGGAAGTTGAGGAGAGAAGCAGGACATTGAAAGGGGCCTAGAAGTTGAGCGGCCGGGAATAAAGTGAGAATGAATGGGAAGAAAAGAAGAATCTTAGGGAGTGGAAGAGGAAAAGAGGAGGGGGAGAAGAGGAGGGGGAGAAGAGGAGGGGGAGAAAAGGAAGGGGAAGTGGTATGGAAGCGGCATGGAAGCGGCGGCGTGGCCATTTATTTCCCATTTTCTTCCCCCTCCTAAATTTTCGAGCGAGTGAACCATTTTTTTAAGAATCGATTCATAATTCGAATGTCACGTTGATCTTCATTGATGGTTTGATGTAATCACGCAATGAAAATGAGACTTAATATTCGTTATTTTCTGAAAAGGAATTAATTAAAATTAAAAACGAAAACGCTATTGAGGAAGTGATTGCATATTTTAGGAATAATTTTCTTAAACCTCTTTCCTTCGAAAGCTTATTAATTAAGGAAATTTCATTCAGAGTAATTACCATTGATAACATTGTTTCCTTTGCTACAGTATAATTTTCTTGAAGGTGATGCGCATGCTGAAAAGGGGAATTCTAATTGTGCAGTGATAATTCGCTATCCATAGCAAAAACAAACTATTTTGTTTGCTTATTGTTTTTATCGAAGTGAAAAACATTCATTTTAATAATTATTCGCAAGTGTAATCGCCGCTAATTATTCCTGAGGTCTCTTGATGTCGAGAGTAATAATATTCATTACTCTGTATGGAGAGAGTCATGAACTGGACACATCATTATTTATTTTGGCACACTCATTGTAAAATTTGGTTATAAAACTTGATTTCATTAAAAACAATTAGAGGTTTATCTGCGATGATGGAATGTTTTTTTTATTTCTCTGTGAAGATTTCTTATAATCATCTAATTGACGATTTGAGGAGAATTTGTAATATGATCACATCCATTATATGCGTAAATTTAGAATATCGTATCTTTTAAGTAATTATATGCCATACACATTCGAGCAGTAGAGCCTCGTTTGCAATGATGGAATCAATTTGAAAATGCCCACTCAAAAGAGAAAAACAAATGTCAGCTGTACAGAAATCTAAACTCTATGATTCAGCTATCTCTATCGTTAACGCTTTCGTCACGATTCAAATTTAAGCAAGTGCAAATATAGACGGACAGGCAGACAGACACGACAAAGTGAAGCTATTATAAGCGCATTATTTAAACACGCCTAAAATAACCAATTCAACGAAAAATTTAGAGTGGAATAATAAACATGTTCCTATAAAATATAGAATTTGTTTAAAAAAATAATGAAATGATCATTTATGCTCACAAAAAATATTAAAGTCTGAAAATTATACGGACAAATGTTTTAGAAGTTGAAGAGGTTTGGTGATAGAAAAGTTGTATGGTGTAGTCTTTAACACATAAATAATCACTAATATTTCTTTTCCACACAAATTTTATATATCCAAAATAATTGTTACTTTCAATTATTATTTTAAGTTTATATTTTCCTTCTTAGTGTGTGAACAGGATGGTTTCATTAATTTTTTACATATAAATTTCATTTTGATTTAATGCTTAATTCATGCCCACCCGCCATTTTTGACGGAAATTGCACTAGGTATTAATTTTATATTGGAAATAATTTTACGTTATGTTTGCTTATTTTTGTGCGTGTTATCCACAATTACTAGTTTGTTCTTAAGTACATTACTATCATTAAATACTTCCTCACGCATCAAGTCATACATATGCTTATTTTGTGTGAATTTTCCGTTCCTCGTTTGTTTTTTTAACGTAACCATGTAATGTTTTACATATATCACTCTGATAGAGAGAGAGATGGAGAGAGGGGTATAAAGAGAGAGAGGGGGGAGGGAGAGAGAGAGAAAGAGAGAGAAAGAGAGAGAGATGGAGAGAGGGGTATAAAGAGAGAGGGGGGGAGAGAGAGAGAGACGTTTTTGCAGGGAGAGTGAGAAGGAGAAAACGAAATAAAATGGTGAAAGGGAGGACGAAAAAAATTAAAATCCCTTTTTTCTACCGTCGCTTCTCAATCGCATTTCAATTTGTTTCACTATTATTTTGCGTTCAGTCGACGTTCTTCTGTAGTTATACCTAACTAATAATGAAGCAGCGCTCTAACATATGGCTATAAATTCGCCTTACGAATCTGGCCGTCCTGTGCTTTACTTTTCCAAATCGAGTACGTGGCTTTATCACTTGGACTCCATATAATAGAGCACTCGGCTCGCGGGCCAAAACTTTTTTCTGCATTACTCCGGATCACTTTTGTAATTTCTTGTTCACTGAGCCAACAAATATGCGTATCCCACGATCGATCGATGATTTCTCTTCGTAATTTCTTCATGGATATATATTTTTTAGATCTCGTTCAGGATTTTCCTCTGAATCCAGCGAGTCATTGAGTTTCATCGATTCTAGTTACTGCACGATACCTCTCACTGAAAGCAATATACATATATATATTCCATTGAGTCGCTCCTGTAACTCTAATTTGTTAGCACCAGCAATAAACGTTTTTTGCGATTGCCCTATAAATTCGCTTTCCAAACCCTATCGCGTACAATCTCTCCAATCCCATTTCGCAATGACTCTTAAGGATTTTGGGTCTTTGCTTTGGACACGTATTTAAGATCCTCCTTCAAACAACCTTTAATATAACTTGTTTCTTCTAAATCACTAAGCGCCCTACGCATGGACGCTCCAACTTTGGAACGCACTTCCTTTTATTGTAGCTCACTCGCCTCTCTTTTCTCATTCACGGTATTTTGTTATATTGAACAACGACAGGCATTTTTTATTACTTCCGAGAGCGGTTCTTACCTTCTGATTTGCCACCTAGTTCCTTAAGAATCACGCTTTATATTAAATACTGTATTAAAATACTGTACTAATTATTTATTACATTAAATTTATTATATTAAATTCCTTACAATGAAAAAGGGGTTTGGAGACTACGGCGTGATTGATGTTTCAAAAGTAAGAAAAAACTACCGGATGCGGCCCCCGAAGGAGTTTCATGCTGCCCGCGTAGCCATGATGAAAAAGTGGTTGGTGTAATTTAACAGAGTATATTCCAAATTTTTTCAGTGAATTATGGTCTCAAAACTTTTTCTGGTGGAGTTTTAACGCTATTAAACTAATTAGAATTGATTTTCACTTATATAAGTTCACAAAGTGATTTAAACGCCCATCCGGCTCGGCGGAAATCTCGTGATTTCCAATGCGGGCCACCATAGCACTCAAAACAACGAATCTGACCCGCCATACAGAAAAGGTGGCCGACCTCTGACTAAAAAAATATCGGTACAACATACATTGTACAAACTTTCTCATATACTGATGCGTCGTTTAGTTATCTTCAGAAAATAAAAATCGTATCAGCCGGTTTTAAAAAAATCCAATTGATGTTAAAGTTGCCCAAGAATAAACTAGCCTTATATTTATTTATTGAGAAAAATAAACTATGAAGTATTATTGCGGACATATACTTAAGTAATTGTACGAAATTTTATCAAAATCGTTCTAGCCGTTTTTGAGAAAATCAAGTTATTGTTAAAGTTGCCCAGAATAAACTAGCCTTATATTCATTTTTTGAGAAATATGGACTATGTAATATTATTGAAGACATAAACTCAAGTAACTGTACGAAATTTGATCAAAATCCTTTTTTGAGAAAATCAAATTGTTGTTAAAAATGCATAGAATAAACTTCCCTTAAGACTGGATTTCATTCATTTTCGTTCTAGAGCAAGTAACAGACAGACAGACGGCATTGCGAAAACCTCTTTTTTGGACTTAGCTACATTTAAAACGTATATTTCGGTCAAAATTACGAGGTCGAATTTTCTCGCGATTACAGTACTTTCTCAATATACTTCGTATGTGAGAAAGTAAAATATCTGTGGCCAACACGATTTTCTCCATATTTGTATACCACAGAGATATTTAATTGATTGTGAATAGTATTATGAGACAAAATTATTATTTCGTATCGTAAAAGAATACAGTCGTCCTTATTGCAGTAAATTACGTGTATTTTGAATGTTTACAGAATTCACCGCTACATGGTGTTGGCGCTGTATACTGAAAATTGCGAAAGAAAGTTGAATATCTCCGAAGTGGATGGTTCTACGCAAATGTGTTTCAAACAAAAGTTCGAAGAAATATTATTCTCTACAACTTTGGTCCTCACGAAGAGTACGAATAACGATGTTTTTAAGGAGATATTTGACGGAAACCGAAAAAACCGATTATTTATAAATAATTCCTAAACAAGACCTGCTATGGAAAATTGTTTCCAATGAACATTGTAGGAAATTACATTATCTATAACATTTGTATAGAATTGTATATATCATAATGATGTTTTAACGGAGAAATATCGTAAAAACCGAATCGGGTTTCGACTTCCGGTTAACCGTTATTGTTCAAAAACTAATCAGTTCTTCGTGCTCATTCTAAAGTGTTATATTTGAAATTTGGTAACGATATGGTAAGTACTTTTTGAGTTAGAGCGCCCACAATCTCACAGACACATACGCACACACACACAGACATCATTCCGAAATTAGTCTAAACGTGTTCTAGGGACCTCAAAACGTGTATTTCCGTTGAAATCTCGAAGTCGATTTTTTTCGTGAACACAATACTTTCCCATTACTTCGTATGGAGAAAGACTTCAGCTACAATCAGTGGAAATTCAGCAACCGTAGAGTGAGGGCTCTATAAAGTTGTGCTTAATGATTTTTGCATCGAATATTAATCTTTCGCGCGCTTCCGTCACTTCGAGGAAGCGATTAGATCAAAATGATTTAAAGATGAATTATCAGGCATAATTAACAGACCAACTTGCGCAGGACTCCATGACTACAATGACAAGATAAGAGAAATTGATTATTGTAGAACGGATAGAAACTAGGGATTGTTTTTCCTTAAGACAATAAGAGAGCATAAAATGAAGATAAGTGCTAGATGTGTGATATTGTCTCCCTGCCACACACCAATTGCGGTGGCTTTCAGGGTATTTCTCCAGATTTATATTCTGCTCGCGTAAATATGTTTCTCACAAATCAATAATTTAAACATAAATAATTAGTGAAATATAGAATAAAATTTGTACTTCAGTACAAATAAACGGCAATTTAAAAAAAATAAGATTCATTCCCGCATTCTCTCATCCTGGTTTGAGTTGATGAAACGAATCTTGATTGCCAATGAGCAATGCGCTGCCCGTTCCGCAGATCTTCGTGACGCTTATTAAAACTTGCTGCTTTAATCGAGGGTCTTTCTGAAATATACGAGTACCAGTTGTTTTTTAACAATTATAATTTATTTATAAATTCTCAGGAAACTTCAAAAGACCGAATAAGGATATTTCTTCAAAAGAATCTCTGGTCTTATTTTCATTCTCCTCCTTTAAATACAATTTCGAACTTTAAACAATATTTTATTGAGGGTTTTATATGTTTATTTTCCAAATTTACACGAACGTTTTCCAGGTTAATGTAGTTAATTACACATTTACAAAGGCTCAATAAATGCGCACTCTCACTAACCAATACTCCAAGTCACCTTTGCAAATCTTCGACCTCTGAATGAATCTCCGCAAAAGCGGGTTTTCGATCAATCGCACAGACACGAGGCTACTAAGTGACAGAATATAACTACAATTTCTGCAATCTTTCCGAAATCTGCCGAAACGTATAGAGTGCTCGTAATTTGACGGAGGGACCAAAAGCCGTTCGGTTCAGAAATTAAATTGCGAAGGAATTTCAATTCCGTTCACTTCACTGAAGGAGGCCACGCAAGGAAAGTTTCGATCGAACGGTCGAACCGTAGTAACTGAGATCACGTCTCTCTTCGCCCTCGCACCGGGAGCAATTACACGCGCAGCCGAACGCAATTAAAGGTGCTCTCGGAGCACGAATTGCGCCCCATACGCGAATACGGGCGTCCCCGTCCGTTAGTCTCCTTTCGAAGAGGCCGTAATTAGCGCGCGTAAAAGTCTGATCTACATGCGGCTCGTGGGAAAGAGAGGAGTCGTTTGCAGAATTGAAAAAGGGAAAACCTACATGAAATGCAGTGCAGAGGAAGGAATTGCTGCAAGGAGGGAGGAGATATGGGGATTCGAACAAGATTCGCGTTCGATTTCATGTCGCTACGCTGTTGGTAATTGTGTAGGGCCGTAGGAAGGCCCCCGACATTTTTCCCGCACCGACAATTTTCCCGCCCCCGAAAATTTTCGCGCGCCCATATGTTTTCCGCCCCCAACCATTTTCCCTCCTACATTTTTCCCGCCCCCGATTTATCCCGCCCTCGCGTATTCAGCAGCCCCCGACATTTTCCCGCCCTCGAATTTTTTGCCGCCCGACAATTTTCCCGCTCCCTCATTTTCCCGCCCCCGACTTATATCCCTCCCCCTACTTATTTCCCGCCCCCGACTGTTTTCCAGTCCCCGACGATATTCCCGCCCCGACAATTTTTCCCGCCCTCGACTTTTTACGCGCCCCCGACCTTTTCTCCCGCCCCGTGTATTTTTCACGCCCCCGATAATTTTCCCGCCCCGACCTTTTTTCCGCACACTACATTTTCTGTCCTCTTGTTTTTTCTCTTCCACGACCTTTTTTCCTGCCCCGATATTTTTCCCGCCCCCGATATTTATCCCGACTCCGACTGTTTTCCCGCCCCCGACTATTTTCCCGCCCCCGACTATTTTCCCGCCCGACAATTTTTCCCGCCCCCGGTCCTTTTCCCGCCACAAACATTTTTCCGCGCCCAACATTTTCCCCGCTCCCGACATTTTTCCTCCTCCGACAATTTACCCACCCCCTACTTTTCTCCCGCCCCGAAATTTTCCGACAGTGAATTTTTCCCGCCCCCGATTTTTTTCCGCCCCCGACTTTTTTCCCGTCACCGAAATTTCCCCCCCTCCCCGATTTTTTCCCGCCCACGACTTTTTTCCCGCCCCCGACTTTTTCCCACCCCGACATTTTTCCCACCCCGACATTTTTCTCGCCCCCGACATTTTTTCCCGTCCCCGACTTTTTCCCACACTCCTATTATTTTCTCGCCGCTGTCTTTTTTTCCGCCCATGACTTTTTTGCAGCCCCGAATATATTCCCGCCCACTACAATTTTCCTGCCTCCGATAATTTTCCCGCCACCGAAAATTTTACCGCCCCCGGCAATTTCTCCGATCCCGACATTTTTCACGCACCGATATTTATCCCGCCCCGACCATTTTCTTTCCCTCTGCATTTTTTTTACCCCGACTTTTTGCGCCGCCCCAGAGTTTTTACCAACCCCGACATTTTTCCAGCCCCCGAATTTTTTGCCGCTCTGATTATATATACCCGCCCCCGACAATTTTCCCGACCCTACAATTTCCCGTCCCTGATAATTTTCCCACCGCGTCTTTTTCAGCCCCCTACTTTTTTCTGTCATCTTACTTTTTTCCCTTCCCTGAACTTATTTCCCGCCCCCGATATTTTCCCGCCCCGACTATTTCCAGCGCCCGACAATTTTTCCCGTCCTCGACTATTTTCCCGCCCCGACAATTTTTCCGGACCCGGACATTTCTCCCGCCTCCGACATTTTTCCCGCCTCCGAACTTTTGTCTCGCCCCGGGCATTTTTTCCGCACCCGACTTCCTCCCCGCCCCAGACGTTTATCCGCCTCTACTTTTTGCACACCACCGACTTTTTTCCCGCCCCCGACTTTTCCCCCGCCCCCGACTTTGCCCCGCCACCTAATTTTTCCTCACCAGGCTTCTTTTCCACCACCGACTTTTTTCCCGCTCGCTACTTTTTTTCCAAACCCCGACTTCCTTCGCGCCCCCGTTTTTTTTGCCGCCTTCTAATATTTCCCGCCCCCGACTTTTCTGGTCCCAGACAATTTTTCCGCTCTAAACCTTTTTACCTACATTGACATTTTTCCCTGCCCCGACCTGTTTTCCCGCCCCCGACAATTTTACCGCCTCAGACATTTTTCCGCCCCCGACAATTTTCCCGCCTCCGGCATTTTTCACGCACCCGAATTTTTTCCCGCATACGACTCTTTTCCGCCCCGACATATCCCGCCGCCGTGAATTTTCCCGTCCCCGTTATTTTTCATACCCACAATTTTTTCCGGACCCGACTTTTTTCCCAGCACCCTACTTTTTTCCGGCCCCCGACATTTTTTCCGCCCCCGATATTATTTCCGCCCCCGACATTTTCCCTACCACGATTTTTTCCGCCAGCGATTTTTTCCCGACCCCGACTTTTTCCCCGCCCCCGACTTTTTCCAGTCCCCGACATTTTTCCAGCCCATGACTTTATTCCCAGCACCCGACTATTTTCCCGCCCCCGACATTTTTCGCTCCCACGATTTTTTTTCCGCCCCCTGATATTTCCTGAGCCCGAATTTTTCCCCGCCCTCGACTTTTTTCCCGCCCCCGACGTTTTTCCCGCCCCAGCCTTTTTTCACTCCTTTGATCTCTCTCGCCCTCGATAATTTTCCCGCCCCGACTTTATTTCCGCCCCGACTTTTTTCGGTCTACTTTTTCCCCTTCCACTACCTGTTTTATCTCCCCTAACGAATATCCTGCCCCCGTCAATTTTCCCCGCACCCGGAAATTCTCCCGCCCCTGACATTTCTCCCGCCTCCGACATTTCTCTCGCCCCGACATTTCTCCCTCCCCCGACATTTCTTCCTGCCCAACATTTCTCCCGCCCCCGATTTTTACCGCCGTTGACTTTTTTCCCTCCCCCGGTTATTATCCCTCCCCCGACTTTTACCCTCCCTACCTTTTCCCTCTCATGACTTTTTCCCTCCCACGGTTTTTTCCTCCCCCGACTTTTTCTAGCCCCCGAATTTTTCCATCCCCCGACGTTGCCTCCCCCGACTTTTTCTCTCCCCCGTGTTTTGATCCTCCCTTGTCTTTTTTCCATCCTCCGACTTTTCTCCTTCCCCCGACTTTTTCCCTCGCCCGACTTTTTCCCTCCCTCGACTTTGTTCCATGCCCTGACTTATCCCTCCCCGCCTTTTACCTCCCCCGGCATTTTGCCTCCCTCGACTTTGTTCCACGCCCTGACTTTTTCCCTCCCCGCCTTTTGCTTCCCCCGGCATTTTGCCTCCCTCGACTTTTTCCCTACCCGGACTTTGTGTTAATAGTTCTATAAATAATCTGATGGAAAATTTGTATTAAGATTATTTAAAACGTCTTAAAAGACACTAGATAAAATGACGCCGCCATTATATGAAGAATAGACGCCTACAGCTTAAATACACAGTCCAATGAACAAATCTATCTCCATATTAAAAATGAATTCCACCATCAGGTCTTTTTATAGAAGTTTTCGGTAATTAAGCACAATTAATTCCATGGGAGAAAATTGTTTCTTTTCTTAAATTTAGAACTTAAACGTTGTAAATAAATAGTTGTATATCCCCAATTAAAATTACTAAACGTATAAAGAATTTCAGCAATTAATTCCAACTGGAGCGCCTTAAAAAAGCGTGACGGACGACCGAATTATTGTATGCAATTTTTTCAAAGTACTTTTTCGACGAAGTACCTATTTCAAGAATTTCTTAAGAAGATTTGTTCACAAACCGCCTTAAGTGACGTAAGCGGATGTCAAAATTTTCTAAAAATAATTTACATCCTAAAATTTTGACAGAAAATGTGATTCGTTTAAGAAATTTTTCTTAATGATTCCTCACATCGGTGTCTCCGTTTTTGATAAGTTTGCTTAGACCCAAATTTATTCCGTTAAGTTAATATAATTAACTTCCCATAAGGATAAAAATATGAATAAACAAGACCTTAAAATTGCACGCATCCAAATGAAACTGTATGACATCAAAATAGTTTTCATTTAAAAATGCAGATAGAAACGTTAGATTTTACTTAAATTCTATTCTTCTATGCAGCAGAAATTGTCATTTTCGAATAAATTGAAAAATTACTTTATATTCATGAAAACTTCGTATAAATTTTTTTATACGATAGTTAACTCAAGTTCCCATTAAAAAATACGTTCGAAGGGACGAAATAGAACTGAAATTCCAATGAGTTTGGCGTCTTATGTACTCGATCCTAAAAGTCGTCGGATTCAGGTTTTAAGTCCATCGCTTCTTCTAACTTCAATTAAGAGTTCTGTGCGTGAGTCATAGCTTACCGTTAAGGATAAACAATTCATTTCATGAATTCTCCCTCTCTTTTTCTCTTACTCAGTTTAATTTTCTTGTCTCCGACATTCAATTTTTTCACCGATTCTGGATATGACGGGAGCACCGTGTTTGAACTGGGATACACTGTTTGTGTCAATTTTTAAGAGACTAGCTACCACCAAATGCACGTGTCGAGTAGAAATCATTATCTTTTTTTAATTTGTCCATAAATACTACATATTTATTTGTTTTTACAAGATTGTCTATTATAGTGTGAGAGGTAAAGAAAAAATACAAGACAATTTCAATTTCGCCTAAAAACTCCGTCATACTGCGCCTACAAATTGGGTTTAAATTCCGTTCGATAAATAATAATAATAATATTACGAACAGTCTCCGTATCTCTGCTTTAAAAATTGAGATTTCATGCATATTTAAAGGCGTGGATTTGCACCGTAGTTTGAGCGATGACGACAATTAAGTTTCCCGAATCGCAATTTAAAACCTCAGTTGACCGCTAATGGGATTTCTCCCATTCACACGGTACGTCGCGTAATATCGATAGAGAGGGAGCACAAATTATTAACACTGCAGCGCCGCCGTCACCGCGAGACCCTTACTTGTCGCCCCAGCAGCGAACCCCCATCCCACCCCTCTCCTGCACCACACCCCCTTCCGGCTTTCCGGAGGCTACCGCTGTCACGCAAGCAGACTCCTCTGAATCGTGTCGGGTGTCTGCTAATGGACGATGCCACAATGGGCAGTCGCCATGCAAATCGAGAGCCAGTGTTGAGAGAGGAGAAGAGAGAGGACGGGGTGGGATGCAAGCACCTCCGTACGCAAGACGTGCAACTGATTTGGTCTGCACGCGAAAGACCGCGAGGCAGTGCGAGTGACGGCGGTGACTAGGAAATAAGAAGTAGGTAATAGTGAACTGCGGGCAGTCGTATTATAAGGAGATAGACATATGTTTTATTCTGCCTCGGTTGAGATTTTCTCGCAAAAATTCGGCTAGATCCTGTTGTAACCGGATGAGAAGGTATATTTTCAAAGATTTCTAATCGAATCACCGTGGAGGGTTTAATTTTTATCTGTAGGTATTATGGTCAAACTATTTATTCCGCCAGACTGAGTATCGAACTAAAATTAAACAGAAAACAAGCAGTTTCTTCAAAATCCTTTGAAAATCAATGAGTTCATTTTCGCCTTATTTAGTCATAAAGTATTAGAAAAAATTTTTGTTAAATCATGGGCTTTTTATTCTTACTTGCACTGCGGTTGGTGTCTGATTTGAACAGAAAATTTTGAACTTTTGTTTTTTTGCACGAAATAAGGTGGCTCTTATTAATTTTGATGACTTGAATTCAAAACTGAAGTCGGATCTTACCTAGCACCCATAGTTTTTTTAAACACAAGTCATTCTATTTTAAGAAATCACAACATCCTTAACATTGTAAACAATGTCAATCAATTTTACTTTCTCCATACGAAGTAATGGGAAAGTATTGTGATCATGAAAAAAATCGACTAAGATATTTCAACGGAAATACACGTTTTGAGGTCCCTAGAACACGTTTAGACTATTTTCGGAATGATGTCTGTGTGTGTGCGTGAGTGTGTAATTGTGGGCTCTCTAACTCAAAAAGTACTTGCCATATCCTTACCAAACTTCATATATAACACTTTGGTATGGGCACAAAGAACTGATTAGTTTTTGGACAATACCGGTTAAGCGGAAGTCGAGGTTTATTCGAAATCCGATTCGGTTTTTGCGATATTTCTCCGTTAAAACATCATCATTGTATATACAATTCTATACAAAGGTTATAGAGAATATAATTTCCTACAGTTTTCATTTGAAACAGTTTTCTATGGGAGTTATTGTTTAGGAATTATTTATAAATAATCGGTTTTTCCGGTTTCCATCAAACATCTACTTAAAAACGTAGTAATTGGTCATCTTCGTGAGGACCAAAGTTGTAGAGAATAATATTTCTTCCAGGTTTTGTTTGAAACAAATTTTCGTAGAACCATCCATTTCGGAGATATTCAACTTTTTCTTAATTTGAACATACAGCTCCAACACCATATAGCGGTGAATTCTGCAAACATATTAAAAATATACGTAATTTACGGCAATAAGGACGACGGTATTCTTTTACGATACGAAGTGATAATTTTGCCTCATAATGATATTCATAACAATTGAAATATCTATACCCCAAATATGGAGAAAGTCATGTGTTGGCCACATCAGATTTTTTAAATTTTCTCTTCCTTTTGTAATTATCAGGTGTCTCTCTTATCAGTGTCCAGCAATAATCTGCTAGCATATTAGTTTCCCACCTGCCCTGATAACATTTTTCCATTATAGCAATATGTATCTTGATGAAATCGTTCACCGTGTTCATCACTAACATCTCAGAGGTTATTTGGGAAAAATTCCATATGCGAATGGAGGAAATGTATTTTAACTGACATAATAGAACCAAGATTTTGATAGGCCTGCAATAAATTTTAAATCAAAACTTCATAATTATTAGCCCAAAAATGTTCAGAAACTTTCTTAAACTACTTCAAACTGCTACTTCCAAAGTATTTACCTTTTTTTCCAAAATATTCAACTTTCATGAACTCTCTGATCTGATCTTGTGAAGGCCTATGGCATCACTGATCCAGAAACTGCTTATTCGAATCCGGCAACTCGTATTCTGAATCAGAGCTTGTCAGAAATGTTGCCATTGGCTCATCTTCTTTCTCCTCCTCCAATGACCAAGTTTTAATAGGAATAGGGCCCGGTAGTACATCACTATAACTAATTGTCTTCGTAGCAGATGGAATACTTGGGCATACTATTTTTTTCTGTCTTTATCTTTTTGTCCCTCTACTTTAGTCGTGCAAAAGTAAGAGTCGTTGACATGATTGATAAATAAATAAATAAAAATAAATATAACACAAAATCAAAGATTCGTTTAGAAAAGACGATGTGGCTTTTCACAACACAAGTTCGCTGCTCAACAGCCACGTTGTGTAGATTCTTTGCTTTTGACGTTCTAAAAGCAAATGGTGTCCAACCGACCGTCCAGGGGGTGCGCCTTGCTTAAAATTAAATTGGAAACGGAACAGGACTGGGCTACCTTACGTAACAATGTTGCGATTAGTCGCCTTCTACATTTCTTTGCACTTACAAATACAAATAAAGTTTGTTATGAAATATCTTGCGACCTGAGTGTGCTAGAAAAAACAAATTGCATATTCGGAATCAGCGTTAAAAATGCATATAGGCTACCCTGTTTTGTTCAAAAAATTTTTCATTGTTGTTCGGTGTTATCTGATACATTTCTTACGAAATGACGAAAATAGTTTGAAAAGTTAATCCTTTTCTCCCAGTATATCTACTGTTGGTTTAACACACAAAATATTTAAAATGGCGAATGTTGTCTCTTTTGTGCTCACTTACACGCTAAATCTAACCACCGATTATTCACTAAACTAAAAAAAACCAAAATAGTTCATATACTAGTCGCAATAATGACTCGTGGATGTCTCTTTTACAGTTTGATCTATGACGACTTTTTCAAACGATATTATTTATTCGATCCAGTATATTTAAACATACGAAACAGCGCATCTCCACCGGCGCTTCGAATCGCAGTAGATTCCCGAGAGTCTTCTCTTTAACAAGCAAGAGCATCTTTCCTGGAGAGGTTTTACAGTATGCCACGTTCAAGAATATTAAATACGCTTAATAATATAAATTTTATAGATGGCATTAAAATCGTCCGATTCGGCAAATATTCGAAAACAATGAAACGATTCTCTTCATCACTGGCTCCAAATATGCGTTCGTTCGTTTTGTAGTCGGCGTACATTTGGTGATACGTACTTTGGCTCGGGAACGACAACGAAACAATAAACCGATTGAGAAATATATGCTTTATACAAAACATGGCGTGAGTTGTTTTCCCGCGGGAGTGGCAAGTTACGTCATCCAACAATCGAACGGATTTGAATAAAGCGAAATGCAGTCCAAAGAAACAAAGGGCTGTCGAATGATAGAGAAAGAGGAAGAAATTATGTATTGGAATTCGCTCATCTCTGGTAACGGTACTTGAAAGGGGAGGAAACGAAAGCTAAAGGAGGGGAAAAGTGGAAGGGGGGGGAGTACTAATGGCGAGAGGAATGGGAAGATGGGGGAGGGGTGGAGAGGGGGTGAGAGGGGGTGTAAAGGGGTGAGAGGGGGTGTAAAGGGCTGAGAGGGGATGAAGAGGGTAGCTGGCAAGCCGAGAACCTGGACTTCAAACGAATCTTAATAAAACAAAGGTCATGTGCAACTCCTTCACATATCCTGAGAAGATGTATATCAACAGGACAGAATTCGGAGAAGTAACCAGCTATGTCTACTTGGGTCAGCTCACCACTACTGATGTTTAGCTTATTGGAGAGATCAACCGGAGAGTGAAGATGGCATGGAGTGCTTTTGGCAAGAATGCGAACATCTTTAAATAAAATATTCCAGTCTTCCTTTAAAGGAGATTGTACGACGTATGGATGCGATACATGGACCATGAACAAATAATAATCCAGCGCCTGCAAACCAGGACATCGAACCGGAACCTAACAGAAAACCGAAGCCGGAAAAAACCGATATTTTTAGTCGGAACGAAACCAAACCCGAACCAAGTAATAATTTTTTATCACGAACCTAAACCGAAAATACATTGTGTCTTATCATTTATAGTGGGAGTAAGAGGGAGAACGTAAGACTCTCCTTACGCTCAAATATAGCGCCTTTTTGTAAATCTCACCCTCCGATAACCTCAAGGGTCACGTGCTCCTATTAATAAGCCTTTAGAGCAGTGCTTCTGAACCTTTTCTGCTCCACGGCACACCTTCATGCATGCTTAAGAACATCGCGGCACACCAAACTACCCCTAATTATTTTCACTGCTTAAAATACCCATTTTTAAGGATAAAAACTAGCGCAACAAGTAAAAGTCGCAGTTATATTATTGTTACGATTGTCAAAGCAATAATTCTATTATTTTATTGTGCATTAAATGCATAATTTAAAAATTAAATATCTTCCGAGTGTGCGGCGCACTAGTTCCTTCCTCGCGGCGCACTAATGTGTCGCGGCACACCGGTTTAGTGATATGCATTTCTGAGAAATACGTATCATCAGACCAAATGGTTGGATTTTCCATGAAAATATCTGTAAATAAAGTGGGGGTCATGGTTAGGTCCTGCTGAGAATTGCTGGAATCCTGTTTTAACGCTCGAGCAGGACCGGCGTGATGGCGGATGCAGGGTATGCTACGCATAGGGGCCCCCGGAAGAGGGGGCCCCAGATTTTGCTACTATGTACCACAATCCATCGTCGTAAACAACTGGCACAGTATATTTATAAATATCGATACAGAAAAATGGGCTGAGTTAGGGGTCAGATGCCAATACGAAAATCACTATCCGGTGACCATAAACTACATTCTCTGGTGTGAAGCAAGGTAGAATGTATGTGACATAATATGTTTAAATTATAGAGTACCGATTCTAGATAAAGTACTGCATATCGCCGCTACCTCATTATCCCAGGTCACGTAATGGCCATTGTTGGAACATTTCAGAAAAAGAAGGGGGGCCCCCGAAATCGTGCTTGCATAGGGGCCCTCAAAGATATCATTCCGGCCCTGCGCTCGAGAGAAAGGAACTTCGGTGGTCGTTTGAAGACACGCTGAACTGTTTTGCTACTCTTTCCCTGTATAAGTATACCGATCAATTGAAAAGGAGCGAATTTTTTGGTCTTCGGGTGGAAAGAAAAATAAAATGGAGGTGGGGTCGCCAGACATTGCGAAGCCACGGAACTCTTATGTCCAAATTTTTTTTCTCCCGGAAAACCAAATCGCGAAAAAATTCATTTTTCAATCATTTTAATTTTAATTTACATAGGTTATACATATATAACTTATAGTGCACGGTTAAAGTGAAACTCATGTTTTCTTCTGTAAATGAGAGATAAAAGAACGTATTGGATCCGTTCCTCTGCCTATCGCGGAACTCCATTTAACTTCCACAGAACACTTGGGTTGAGTAACACCGATTATTTCTATCGATCAACAGCTCTTAGAACACTGAACAAATTTCTCGGAGGAATCGTAAGAAATGTTGCAAATGGCGAAAAGAGACGGAGGGGAACGCTGATGGCAAACAATAAGAATTCGGAAACGCGAAATTGAGAAAAGTGAGGAAACAGCGAGAGGAAATTACGCAAAGGGAGTTAAAAGGAGAGAGGACGGTTTGAAAAGAAGAGAGAGAGAAGAATGGCGGAAGTGGAATACCGAGGGAATTTATAGGATGATATGAAAGAACGGATATAAATTAAAAAGAGTAATGGGCGAGCGTTTTAAAGGAATAGCGGCTTTTAAAATAACGGAATAACAGAAAATGACCGAAGCGAAATAGGGAGAGAAGGGAAGTAAAGGAGATTACATCATAGGGAAGAACGGAATCCGGAAGAGAGATAAGATAGAGGTGGGGTGGGGGGGAAGGAGGGGGAGGGAGAGAGCGCGCAGGGAGAAGAATGACGATAGAAAGGTGGGAGAGAGAGGTTAGGGGGAAAAGCGGGGGAGAGGGGAAGGAAAAGGGAGAGAGGGAGGGAGAGGGGAAGTGAGAGAGGGAGGGAGAGAGAGAGATAGAGAGAGAAGTATGAAAAATGGAGAGGATAGTGAGAGAGAGACAGGGATAGCAAGAGAGAGAGGAGGAAAGGAAGAGAGAGAGAGGAAGAGAGTTAGGGAGATAGGGAAGGGAAGAGGGAGGGAGGGAGGGATGGAAATGGGAGAGCAGCGGTGTAAAGTGGGCGCGGTTTCGGACGGGATATATGGGAAGCGTTGAGAGATATATCCCAAAATGCCTTGCGGCTATCTCGCTAAATCTGTGCGTGGGACTGAGATAGCTCAGGAAATGAGTGAGTGGGTTGTGGCAAGAAATGAAAATGAATGTGACACATTCCCTTGAACAGAATTTTTATTCGCCGACTGGACGTTTGCCGTTGGTATTAAAGGGAACAGTGACTCGTGATTCAACCCCCGGGGAACGGATGTGTAGTCATTTATGCTTCCATTTTCAAGAAGAATATTTATAAAATATGCTAGTAGAACGACATCTTATGCCTTTCCTTCCTACTAAAACTAACTTATAGATAGACTATATAAAAATCTATCGTTAATGTGGCTTTGTTACTAATCGGTATGAAGCCGCACATCGAGTAAAACAGTTTTCTCACAGCCCAATTCGCTCAAGCTCGTCATATGAGTGACGAAAAGTTTATTTTACGCTTTCATTGCGCGAAAACTCGTGATCAAACGTGATTATCTTGCGTTTCATAATATCCTTATTTCGCAAAAATTGAAAGGTAAGAAAATTTTAATGGTAATGGAATTATACCACATCAAACTAAAAACACAATAGACCAGAATATTCTCTATTTCTTCTCGAATATATGTACATTTCTTCAGTTATCAAGAAAACTCTATATCAGGGTCGTTCACGACGTCGATCGCTAAATCGTTTTAAGTAGATCTCTGAACCCTTTACTCTGGCGTTCTGAGTTTGGCCAGACTCTGCAATGCTGGAATCCGTACGCGTTGAGGGAATTGCATTGAAATTTTCATCGTTAATTCACATGGGCTATTCTAACGAAGAAAGTGATATTCCAACACTGGTAAATGACCTCCAAATCCAATCAAGATTATCAAAAAAATCTTTTTGGATCCTTCTCATGGAAGAAAATTATTTAAATTTTACAGTATTTTTTTTTCATTTATCTTTCCAAAGTCAGCGTTCTTCAGAATGAAAATAATAAATCCAAGTATACGTCTAATCGCGCAGAATATCACAGGTAAGACCGCATGAGCTCCTATAATCCAATTTTATAAAGTTTGATGACGCCATGCAGTTCAGTGAGTTTAATTAAATAATTTATATTACACATAAGGTCTGCATTCTTTCAAATAAAAATTTATTTATATAAGAGTATAATTTACGTTTGGTAATAGATTACTGGTAGATCACGTCAAGGAAAGAGATATAAAGGTTATATCCAAAGTGCCTAAGGTGCGAGCACCCCTGCTCTGTTATAATTTTTCGATAATGTAGAAATTTGAAACACTTTTAAATCAACACTACCACTTTTAAGAATAAGCACTTTAGCGTTAAAACGTTTTAAAATTAAGTACTCATATGATGTTTCTCCAATTGTAAAAACAAAGTTATGAAAAATCAGATGCACATTTCGGATACAATGCTGCCGTCTTCAGTGGTGAAAGTCGATTCTAATAAGTACTTTTTAGAATCTATCACTATACCCAAAATTTGCATCTGATTTTCAATAATTTTGTTATGGCAATTGCAGATACCTGATAAGTATTTTTCAGTTTTCGCTTTCAAGTGCGTGTTTTTAAATTCGTTTTTTTAGACATAAGACGTAATACTCTATCGTGCCCATCTTGATAATCAAATATGAAAGGGCAAAAAATGACGCATAACAAATACCACACGGTCGAATGTTTTTAACGATAAATATCTCACAAAATGATATCAGTTAAATTATTTTCTTTAGATGAAAAAGAATGTAATGTACCTAAAGAGCTTAAGTATGCTTATCCTTGCGACGGTAATTCATCGTATTTCACAAGAAATTCTCCGATGAAACATTATTAAAAACACGTGCTCTTCTAATCCGCCTGTCCTTGTGAGACATTTTCCCGATGGATCCCTCTCTCTCTTTCAATCTATCCTCTCTCTCTCTCTTTCTCTCTCTCTTTCTCTCTCTCTCTATCTATCTTCTCTCTCTCCTCCTCCTCCAGCTCTTCTTATCTTCTGACCCGCAGACCAAAACCGAAAATAAATAATGCAATTAAAAGTGAATCGCGTCAGTCAGGGTCGTGCTCCGCTTGTTAAAGACGGGAATTTTAAAAGAGGAGAGAGAGAATAAGGAAGGGTAAATGCGGAGTGGAATTCCACCAAAGAGTCTTAGAGTTCGGAGGGAGAAGGAAAAAATAATGGGGATGAAGTTAAGATCAGCAAAGGAAGAAAGATGAAAGGAAATAATTGTAGGCAGAGAAGATTTTTGGAGAAGAGGGGAGGTAAATAAGGTCGTGGAGAAGAATTAGAGAAGGAGATGATGGAATGACCTGAGGAAGAGAGAGAGAGGCGGAGAGGACGAGCTAGGAGGAGAAGAGAAGGACGAAGGAGGCTAGAAAGGGAGAAATTGAGGGAGAAAGTGAGTCTGGGGAAAGGGAGATGTGAGTGGGAAGGGAAAGTAGAAGAAGCAGAGAAAGGAACGGATTAGAGTGGTGCGGAGGTGCGATAGGATAAGTGTATCGGGGGGAGGGAGATAGGGGGGGAGGGTGAGATAGGGGGGAGGAGATAGGGGGGAGGGGGATGAAAGGAGGTCGGGAATTTCTGGTTCGCCTCTTCTCCTCAATTAAAGGACTCCTTTCATTATGGACCACAAATCCAGCATTCAGACGTCTTCGTCTTACATGCGCCGTCCTCCTCCAAAGAACCGCGACGTCCTATCTGCGGCGAATTTCCCTCCCCCTTCCCCTCACTCCCTCCCCATTCCCCTCACTCCCTCCCCCCTTTCTCTCCCTCCCTCCCCCCGCTTGCTCTAACTCTTCCCACTCACCTCCCCGACCTCATCCTTCCTCGCACTTCCAATGTTGGGAAGAAAAAAGATCCTGCGACTACTTGGCGCGGAGGGCCTCCGCCAATTAAAACGTCCTCTGCCGATGGTGTGAGGAACTAAGACTCGTTCCCGAGGGGAGGGGGAGGGGGGGGAAGACCACTTTTTGCACCTTCTAACCGCCTTTCTTCCCCGCCTTTCGTATAAAGCGCCATTCGACAGCCGCTGAAACACCTTTTTCATCGCATCCAACTTTTTCTTGCATAATCTTTTTCGTTTTTTTTTCGCGATAATTGTTCCTTGTTGCGCATGCGTTCCTCTCTCTCAATCTTTCTTCTCCGCCGCCCCGACAACGCACTTCCCTATTCATACTGTCGAGAATCCCCCTCCCCCTCTTCCCCTCCCCCTCTCTCCCTCCCCCTCTTCCCCTCCCACTCTTCCCCTCCTCCTATTCCCCTATGTCCCATTCCGTCCTACTTGGCCCTTTCCTCTCGTTCGACTCATCCTTTCAGATGCGTTATCGCCATCGTTCCTGAAAGTACGTCGGCAAGTGTTTATTCATTCGAGATATGACTCGATAATTGACATAATTAAGGAAAGACTTTTTTCTTCAATTCCTTCTTCTCCTCCAAACCAACACGTTCCATTGAATTAAAACTACTTCTCGTCTTGACACTTTTATATTTGAGTTGTCTTTATTTTTATGGTTTTTCATTGAATTTGAAAGCCTTGAATGACGTTCTCGCATTTGTATCTCCGTTATTCCATTCAAAAGAAGTCCTGCTTTAATCTGGCGTCGCCCGTTAAGGAAAAGTGAATTTTTTACTTTTGGATTCATTTCTTTCTCAATACGCTTTCTCGTATAAATGTGTAAGCGTATCTTTGAATGTAAAGGTCAAGTCCTTCGGATATTTTTAAAAATTTATTGCGCACATTTCTTCCTTAGTAATGACGGATTGCATGTCATCAGAGTAACCGAGTGTTGAGTAACAGTAATAGAAATTATGATTTGATAATTTCATTATATTTTTTATTAATCAACGTTTATACTAAAAATATAAATATTCTGCGAGTATAAACAAAATTAGCTTAATCTAAATCAGGGGTGCCGAACATGACCCGCGGGCCGGATGTGGCCCACTAAGCACTTTTATGTGGCCCACCACCAGTGTTTCATGGTTTACAAAACTTTGCTCATTTATTTTAATTAATTACGAAATATTATTCCCGTGTAGTAAAATATGTTAATATATGTAACGTTGAATTTCGATATACTCATTTCGAGTACAGGCAGTCCTCGACATTCGTACAATTCGCTCTTTCGTACATTATAAATTCTCGCCGCTAACCCGCCTTCCGTCCTCCGAATTCAGACTTTTGTACATCAGCTGACGAACAAACATTTCAAGCTATCGCATAATGGCGCTGTCTGTCAGCCAAGCCAACACTTTTCATAAATTACCAAATGAAAGTATGCTATGTAATAATATACATATTATATGTAATGTAAGATTTGTGTGTAATGTTTTTTAATATTGTAATGAAATTTGACAAGATTAATACCACTGTAAAGTCGGTTAATACTCAATAAATTATGGTCCAGAGATGATATGTCCACAGTCTTTATGTCCACAGCTTTATGTCCACTGCCCTTATGTACACACACTTTACGTTCACCGTAATATATGTCCACCCTTATATGTCCAGACTCGGGGAAAAAAACGGGAAAAAAATTCGGAAAATAAAACTCGAGAAAAAAAACCTCGGGAGAAAAACCTTGGGAAAAAATCGGTAAAAACTCGGGAACAAACCGGGAAAACCCGGGGGGAAACCGGGAAAAAAACCCGGCACACCAGGGAAGAAAACCCAGGGAAAAACGGGGGGGGGGAACCGGGGGAAAACGAGGAAAAAAACGGGAAGAAAACCTGGAAAAAATTCGGGAAAAAAACTCGGGGAAAAAAACCGGGGAAAAAACGGGAAAAATGTGAAAAAAAAACTCTGGAAGAAAACTCGGGGAAAAACAACTCGGGGAAAAAAATCGGGAAAAAACTAGAGAAAAAAAGTCGGAAAAAAAGTCGCAAAAAAGTCGGAAAAAAACTCGGGAAAAAAACTGGGGGAAAAAAACTCGGGAAAAAAAAATTGGGGAAAAAAATCGGGAAAACATCGGGGAAAAAAACTAGGGAAAAAACTCGGGGAAAAAACAGGGAAAGAACCCGGGAAAAAATGTGAAAAAAAAACCCGAGAAGAAAACTCGGGGAAGAAAACTCGGGGGAAAAAACTCGGGAAAAACCTAGCGAAAAAAACTAGTGAAAAAACTAGTGAAAAAAACCCGAGAAAAAAAACTCGGGAAAAAAACTCAAGAAAAAAAATCGGAAAAAAAAGTCGGAAAAAAACTCGGGAATAAAAACTCGGGAAAAAAACTCGGGAAAAAAATCGGAAAAAAAGTCGGAAAAAAAAACTCGGGAATAAAAACTCGGGAAAAAAACGGGAAAGAACTCGAGAAAAAAACTCGGGAAAAAAACTCGAAAAAAACTCAAGAAAAAAAATCGGAAGAAAAAGTCGGAAAAAAAGTCGCAAAAAAAGTCGGAAAAAAAGACGGGAAAAAAAATCGGGGAAAAAAACTAGGGAAAAAACTAGTGGAAAAAACAGGGAAAGAACCCGGGAAAAAATGTGAAAAAAAAACTCGAGAAGAAAACTCGGGGAAGAAAACTCGAACTCAAAAAGAATTTGGAAGAAAATATTGCAAAATAATTTCAAAAAAATCGAAAAATCAGAAAAAAATTTCGAAAAGAAAATACAAAAAAATTTGGAAAAAAAATCAGAAAAAAATTTTGGAAAAAAAATTTGAAAAAAAAATTGAGAAAAAATTTCGGAAAAAAATTCTGAGAAAAAATTTTGGAAAAAAAATTCGAAAAAAAATTTCGAAAAAAAATTCAGAAAAAAAATTAGAAAAAAAATTTTCGGCAAAAAAATTAGGAAAAAAATTAGGAAAAAATCGGAAAGAAATTTCAGGAAAAAGAATTTCGGGAAAAATAATGTCGGAAAAAAAAATGCCGGACAAAAAAATTTGGAAAAAAAATCGGAAAAAAAATATCGGAAAAATATTAAGAAAAAAAATTTCGAAAAAAAATTCTGAAAAAAAATAGGAAAAAAAATTTGGGTATAAAAATTAGGAAAAATGATTAGGAAAAAAAATCGGAAAAAAAATGAAAAAAAAATTGGAATAAAAACTTGCGAAAGAAAATTTCAGGAAAAAAAATTTCGGAAAAAATGTCGGAAAAAATTTGTAAAAAAATTCGGGAAAAAAAATCGGGAAAAAAAATCGGGGAAAAAATAGGGGAAAAAATTTCGGAAAAAGAAATAAAAAAAATAAAACAAATTGGAAGAAAATTTCAAAATAATTTTTAAAAAATCGAAAAAGAAGAAAATTTCGAAAAGAAAATACAAAAAAATTTCAAAAAAAAAATTGGAAAAAAATTAAAGAAAAATTTTTTTTTTAAATGAAAAAAAATTTCGGAAAAAAATTCTGAGAAAAAATTTCAGAAAAAAATTCGAAAAATATTTCGGAAAAAAAAATTTTAGTAAAAAAATTAAAAAAAAATTAATAAAAAAATCGGAAAAAAATCAAAAAAAAAATTCGGAATCAAAACTTCGGAAAGAAATTTTCAGGAAAAAAAATTTCGGAAAAAAAATGTCGGAAAAAAAATTTGGAAAAAAAATTCGGAAAAAAATTTTTAAAACATTTCGGAAAGAAATTCTGAAAAAAATTTGAAAAAAAAATTTGGGTAAAAAAATTAGGATAAATAATTACGAAAAAAAATCGGAAAAAAAATGAAAAAAAAAATTGGGAATCAAAACTTCGGAAAGAAAATTTCAGGAAAAAAAATTTCCGGAAAAAAAATTTGGAAAGAAATTCGAAAAAATTCGGAAAAAACATTTCGGAATAAAAAAATTTAAAAAAAATCGAAAAGAAACTTCAAAAAAAATTTCTTAAATTTCGAAAACAAAATTCGCAGAAAAAAATTCGTAAAAAAATTCAAAACAATTTCTTTATACATCGTATTATTTTAAAGAAAAAAGTGATATTAAAACATCTTTGGTGAATAAGCGTAAGGAAAAAAAATTCTCGAAAAATAATTTTCGAAAAAAACAATTTGAAAAAAAATTTCGAAAGAATCAGTTATACAACTTTTATTTGAAAAATATTTTGATATGAGCAATACTTTACGAGATATGACGAAAATTTAATTTTTTGTCACCAGTAAAGTGGTACCCCTGATTGGCGTACGTGATTCATTTTTGCGATTTTCTTATTATATTTTATTGAAAGTCCTTAATATCAAATTTCATAAAAATCCGTTAGGTAGAAGCCTAGAACGAACATGCGGACGGACGGACGGACGGACCGACCGACGATAATAGGCGCTCACGCTGTAAGCGAAACGCGCCTAAAAATGATGTACTCTATCAAGAAATCGCTTAGAACGAAGCCATTTTGATTGCTTATTATTGGCGCTCTTTATGACGTCATGGGGTTAATTTCAAAAATAAATATCTTGTTAAACCCTCCAAAACTTTGCCAAATGTAAACGATTGCCTATTTAGCCATTATATTTTTGACAGTCTGCTTTCGATAATCAACAGACGGGGACATTAACTACGGCCATAGCTCACACATAATTACAAACTACTCTTGTGTGTCAAAGGCCCGAAGCTGTTAGGAAGAGAGAGAGAGAGAGAGGTAGAGGGAGAGGAGAAAAAAGGAGAGGGGGAAGTGGGAGAAGGAAGAAAGAGAGGGGAGGAGAGGGAAATAGGAGTTTGCAGGAAACTGAAAACAGGAGACGTGTGATTTCGCTCTTCACCTCATGGCATGTATGTAATATCAGGAATCCTGAGATCCACTCCGGCGTGCAGAGATTCACTGAAGGAGAGGTTTTGAGCATTAAGCGAAGGAAGCAATTACTCCGCGGGGTCGTTTGGGAGCAGCGAGTTGTGTAGCTCCCCCCCCCCCCCCCCCCCTCTCTCTCTCTGTCTATCTCTCCCACCTTTCTACACCCCTAGCCTTCCTTGTCTCCAAGTCTTTGCTGCAACTTCATTAAAGGTTTCGGGAGAAGTGGAAAAGGGGAGGGAAAGAGAAAAGGGGCTGCTACTGAACAACACATCTTTTACACTGAAACTAATACCAAATATTTAATGTGGTAGCCAGTCTTAGGATTTTATATTCCACAAATATCCTGAGCTGATTGCAGAAACTTTGACACTTTAGAAGCTGACAATAAATGAATTAGTGAAACACAGCTGAAACTGCTGCTTTCTTGCCAAAATACGTATTATTGTATTATCAAATATTTTCAATCTGTAACAAGGAAAATTCCTTTTAGTCATCATCCTACTTGATAAAAATTTTCCAATATGGACTCTGATGTGAGTTCCTGTGGGATAGTAGTATATATTTATTTTCAAGTATCCTAATAAGTTAAAATAAAACTACGAACTAGAACATTTAACCTTTGTCCGCCTGAAAAAATTGAATTTATTCCTGTTTGAGATAGAATTCGACTCCGGTAGGAAGTTGCGCGAAGTGATGTTTATTACCGAGTAATACGGCGATTTTCATGCCTCCGAAAATATATCAACAACTTACAACATTTTGGCTTCCTTTAACTTTTATTGTATTTTGGACAGCATTTATTCATATTTTTCCCAAGCAACGAATAAACATTATGCTACAACCAATTTGGAATATAAATAAATGTCCACTCAAAGTTTATCTTGAATATTTTATTCCACTTGTCATCTCAGAAAAAATTATGGCAATCCACAATTCAATTGAGATTATTTTATTTTGAAGTGTAAGTTAGGCATATCTGTAATTCATTACAATAGAAAGAGGCAGCTCTCCGCGCATCTTTACCTTTATCTTCAAACGAAAAATTCCTCTTCGTTCAATTATCTAATACTTCTACGCGTCTAACACATTTATTCAGCCAAAATTTCTATCGACGCCATTGCGTTAAATTAGTCCAACGCAGGAAAATTGCGTAAGGAAACATCAAATTCACGAGATTATTTTAATTTCAATGTTCTATTCATCATCTATCCCTGATCTGAGAACACTTTCCCGCACACGCTAACTCTCGAGAAAATATTACAGGCCATTTTCGGGAAAGGCTAAAAATTTGATATATTGTCTCACATCGATTTCTTTTTGTTTCGGTTCGAGACGACTCCTTCGAGTGGATGCAGGGATGCAAAACAAATTTATAATAAAAAGCGACAAACTCGGATGATAAATTGGTTCGAAAAAGGCTGGCTCATTGTCATTCGTCAATGAAATCCAAGTACGGCGAAATGCAGCAGTAATGATGCATAGGGACCGTACGACGCCAATCAATTATAACCAATCAATGCATCAAAATCAACTCCGACTCTAATAAAAAATATTTTTTCCGCTTTATATTGGAAAGAAATTACCTTTCGCTGTGTTTACCCCTTCCCTACTTGTCGGTCCTCCCAGCACAAGACCAATCATCAGATGCCGCTCTGAACGCAAGAGGCTCGCGTACCTGCAAGCGATCGACCATATGCCTTTATACAATCCATCAGATAACTCATAGATCATTTCACCAAGATATTCAGGGAGCCATCTAATACCTCTCCAATATTCAGCCTCACTCGAAAGCCTTTTCCGCTTTCCAGCGCAATATTAGCTCTCGGTCCGAACAATCATTTCTGATTCTTTCTCTCCCTCCCTCCATCTCTTGATTTCTCCCAATATCTCTCCCTCCCTTCATTCATTTCTCTCTCTCTTTCTCTCTATCTCCCAACCACAAAGCTTACGAACATCTGAATGAATAAAACAGGCCAAAAGGGCTTTCGATTGTTAAATCTCTGCCCTCCGACGCTCTCCGTTTCCGAAGACATATTGTGGAAGGTTATCAAATCCTATATAATGCGATGAAAGGTTTATAGAGCCGTCTCAAAACTGAAAGGGCTGAATGACTCCATTGATGTATACAGCGCCACCCTTTCCCAAGCCTTCTTCGCTCCCCTTCCGTCGGTCGGTCTGCTCCACATTCTCCAGGCCGCACCGAGCCAATTAGCCACTATTTGCCGAGGAGAGCTAACAAGAGAGCGCTCCCTCCTTCAACCATCTATACGCCAAACATATTCCAGGCCTCTAGACGATATGGGGGCCGCCGTTCGCAGCCCGTCGACCGCGATGGCACATCCTCCGCACCCTTCCTTCGCCTTCCCTCCCCCCCTCCCCCCCCCCTCACCCCCTTCTTCCTCTCCTCCATTCCCCCGTTCTTTGCGATCGGCCGTCGAATACAAATTAAGAGTCCCGAGGAATGTATTCGTTAACATGTTCAGGTTCACCTCGCCATTCTGCGGAATTTCGATCCTGAAGAAAGACTGCAACGCCGACATTCCGATGAATATTCCTCAAAGAAAACCATAATAGGTATAAATTTATACAAGTTCCCGCCCCTCGGCAAAGAATGAATCTCTTCGGTCCCTATAGACCAGTGGTTCTCAAAATGTGGGCCCCGGCCCTCAATGGGGGCAGCAAAATTGCTTTTTATGTTAGGTGAAATGCTAAAATATAAAATATTCACGAATAATAAATTATCATAAGGAAATTTTAGGAAATACGATGTGATAAAAATTATCAAAATTACGTAAAATAAAGGAGTTCGTATTAAAGTTTATTATTTTTACTATTTTCAATTCAAATGGGGCCGCATAAGATTTAAGGGGCGTGCGGTAGTTGAAAGTTTGAGAACCACTGCCATAGAATACTCGTTATCATTATAGTTTACACTTAAGCGAAAAGATCGTACGGGCGACTTCCTTCTAATGTCTCGCATGATATACCTACTACCGCGTTGCCTCATGCATTTTACGATCTTTCAATCCGCATTCAGTAGGATTTCCGGCAAACAAAGCGCCTCAGGTAAGAACAAACAGTTTGCAAACAACGTGTCGGCGAACGGCGAGAACAGGCTGGCGCGATGGCTACTAACAAGTGAACATCTATATCGAAAAGAGACCAAATCTGCGATAATAACGGAGCAAAGCAGCAGAGATTGAGTGTCGATAAGCGAAATTTGGCGTCAGAAGAAAACTTCGATGAAAAAATCGTCGAAACTGGAGGATACATTTGGCGCGCGATAGTTGAGAAATTTCCGTTTGTTCCAAAGATCAAAGAAATAGAGACATTGTTCTTTCAAAGGTTTTCGTTAAAATACGATATGTAAATTGGGTATTTCAAAGCCTTACCATTTTGAGAAACGTCAAGTAAAATGGAAAAATCTGATGTGGCCAACACACGACTCTCTCCATACAGGGCAATGAATACGATTACTGTCGACATCAGCGTTCTCAGAAATATTCATCAGCTATTACATTCGAGAATAATTTAAAAACATTTTCAAGAGTCTTTATTAAAAAAACAATAAGTAAAGAAAATTGTCAACTTTTTCTAGGGATAACAAAATTTCGATGACCAATTAACAAAACCCTTGGCAGCGTACGCAACGCTATCAGCAATTAGAAAATTGTATCACAGCAGCGGAAACAATGGTATCACTTATAGACGTAATTAACAAATTTAGAATACGTAAAAATCAAGATATCTCTTAAGCTAGGTATCATTTTTATGAAATATTGTTTCAAACAGAACTTGTAGAAAATTACATTATCTATGATTCTTATAATAACAACTATTTACAGAAATGGAGTTTTAAAGGAAATATTTGGAAAAAAAACGGCAAAACGATTACAACAAACATCCACTTCCGGTTGACCAGTTTCAGCCAAAACCTTTTTAAATCTTCATTTGTTAACAAAAATCTTAAATTTAAAGTTTTGTGTTGATCTGATAGTTAGTTTCTGTGTAAGAGCGTCAACAAAATTCCTATCACATACAGACATCATCGAGAAAATAGTCTAAACGAGTCCTTAGTGACCTCAGAACGTGTATTTCCGTTGAAATCTCGAAATAGATTTTTTTCATGAAAACAATACTTTCTCTATACTAATACGTAAATGGAGAAAGTAAAAAATCTTCGTGTTTTCGGATGTCACTCCACGTAGATAATCTTTTGGCAGTGTTATCATTAATAATAACCTAAACTGGACGGATCTATTCCGAGTTGATCTTTTCCTCGAACGTCCGTTGCGCGTAAATCGTGTTTCGTGTCTTAAATTCGCGCGGTTTAACGCGAAAACGTAGCATCGCCCACATTTATAAGAGAACGATTTTGGTATTCCAAAGCCAACGCTGAATCACGCAGTCGCCATTGATCTCTCGATTAAGCTCCTCTCGGATTCCCGAAATCCGGAAACGAACGGAAACCATAAACTAATGAAAATACAATTCAATTCAATCCGATTTAACTTCCCGGACTTCTAACTCTAGAATTTCTCGAATGCTGCTCTATAAAAACTTTTGTATTATAAACAATAGCTCGAGGAATTTTTACGGCTTATTCAAATTTATTAAATAAATTTACAGGTAAAATCGCTCTTCTAATCTACTACCGTCTCTTTTTTCCTTCCTTTCACTCCTCTATTCCCATGTTTCCCTTGAAAATATTTCTTCAACAATTCATCATTAGGTGCGTTTCGCTTCCAGCCTATTAGCGTCGGTCTACCCGTCCGTCCACATGTTCGTTCTAGGCTTCTACCGAACGGAATTTGATAATAAGGGCTTACTGCCAAAGATTATAAGAAAATCATATAAATTAATCATGAAAGACAATCAGGGATGTCACTTCATTGGTGACAAAAAACGAACTTTCGGTAATATCTCGTAAGGTATTGGTCATATCAAAATACTATTCAAATAAAACTTGTAGGACTTGTAAATTAGAGTATTTCCTTTCCTATACATTTTTATCGTAGGAGTAGCCCTTATCGAGAAAATCAAACAATAATGTCTTCATTCGAGTTAAAATTTCTTGCATGATTACTTCTTAATTGTTGCTAACATAAAAATAACTTTCATTTCCTTACATGTGCATGCATTTTTTTTAAATAGGAAGAAAATGGATTATTTATGACGAAGAAAAGAACTTTAAAACGATATTTCCATTATTTATACTCCTTTTCTACTCTTATGAAGCTTGACCTTGAAAATCCTAGTTGTATGCCTACTGCTGCAGCCAATGAAAGCTCGAGAGACTGTCGATGGAGGGGGAAGGAATTCAGTCGGTCTCTCGCCATCGTGCTGTTCACATCGCTCCGAGCTAGACTGTGTTGCCAGATCTACCGCGTTTACGCTACCAGGTGGATCTGTTTCTATTTACCGTGTTATTCCTTTTTTTTAAGTGCGATTGCTATTGTAATTATAATCTGCAATGGCAAACAGGAAGGAAGTGATACGCAGGCAGGAACGCAAAATAATTAACGATGTTTACCAGTATTTTAAAAGGGAGGCAATGAACAACGCACCGCTAATAAACGTAGCGAAGGTACAGGAAAGGGTAGCAGAGGCCTGCTTAGTGAGTAGAAGTACTGTGCAGCGGATTATAAAAGCAGGACGCGATAGCCGTGAAACCTCAGGATCAACGGTTTTCAGTTCACCCCGTAAACAGATGAAGAGGAAAAATGTCGTTGAGGCAATTGACGACTTCTATAAAGACATAATTCGCCGAAAGGTGTTGAGTTACTATGTAAAGGGAGAATATCCTACCTTAAAAACACCTCTTCGAGATTTGAAATTTCAGTGGAAAATTACTTCGCTGTGGAGGATTCTGAAGTCAATGGGTATCAGATATAGGAAAGGTAACGACGCGTCGCGACGTTGCCGGTCCAAAGCCCAGATCAAAAACAAGGATGGCAAATATTTTCACACAGTAGAAAATGACTGATAGTAATGAATACCTTATGCTTTTTGCACCATATCGCATTAGCATTCGCGTGCGACTTCCTTCAGGAGCGGATATCTGGCAAGAGTGTACCTCTTTCCCGCGCCTCTCAAAAACTTCAAATGGTGGTGGAAGGGGAAAACGCTCTGATTGGCTATTCACTGCGCCAAGGCCAGGCTTCATAAGAGTAGAAAACGGGTAAACGTATATCATTACTTTTAAATACTCCATTGCACGAAACTCGCACATTTGTGATACTCTGTACACTTTCCTAACTTGTTTTAGGCGCCTTTCGGTGCAGAGGTGTATATATATTTGGTTTTTAAAATTATTTTCCGTCAAGATTCGAACTCGGGATTTGAACTGTAGGAAAATACAGAAACTGCAGGTTATTATTTTTGAAGACAGAATGCAAATCCCTGTAGCTTTAGAGCTTTAGCGGAAAAAAGTGGGTTTTTCTGGGTCTCAATAATCGACTACCATGGCAACGAGCTCAATCTATATAAATAAAATTGTAACTACTGTCTGAAAATTTGTTTTTTTGTAGAGGTTTTACTTTTTTTGTGTTTTGCATTACAAGAAGACGTTTGAACCGGTTTGCACAATTGTTGTCTGTCTGTTTGTTTGTTACCTCATCACGCAAAAACGTCTGGTCGAATTTTATGAAACTTGCAGCGTATCCTTAGACTGGTCCAGATTAATATATAGCCTTTGTGCTGTGTCTTAAAAAAATTTTAAGTGGAGGTTTGGGGGGAGGGCATCGATTTGGTTTTTCGACGATAACCCTCGAGTAAATTGACTTAGGAAGTTCAAATTTGATATTTGTCACTTTCAATACAAGTATAAGATCAAGTTTGTAGATGAGCAAAATCAGACCAATGGGAGGGGGAATTGTGGGGGGGGGGGGGGGGCACCCATATGAGAAATCATAAATAAACGCAAGTTACAATATATGAACTACAACAAATGATAAATTCCCAAAATAATAATTGAATTTTTTTTCTTTTCTGTACGCAACCTAATTACAAATAGATAAGTTTGTGGGTTAACATCTTTTTGCCTCACAGCCCTCAATTATTGTCATTGCTGAGCTATCCTGAAAATTATGAAATATTGCTTCAAGGCAACATTTACATTTAGCATTTCTGGATTTAATACCTATCTGCTATATATTTATAAAAGTTTGTTTTTTTGTTTGTTTACCGTGCATCTATATATTTCGACACCGTTAAAGTTAGAGTAATCAAATTTTCAACAGATACTTCCATCACAAATAGAAAGGCCGCACGCTGCTTTTAAATCCCAAATGTTTTATACAGGTAATTGTACAAAAAGCAAAATAGCCTCGTATGCTACGCTAATGGTAATCCATCATCTGTCGCCTTCTTTATGCACGCCCACAATCAACCGATTCCCACCAAATTCGATTTATTAGTATTTGTATGTCCACTTCAATCAAAATGGCGGTCGATTTAAACATTAAACTACGCGTATTTTCCAAAGTCCTACTATTTATATGAATCAAATTTGGTACGATTTTGGAGGGCCCCCAGAAATAATTCATACGTGGTTTTCGTTTCTCTCTGCCCGTCTTATTCAAAACTGCGGCCGAGTGAATTCTTAAATACCAGGTATAATCTAGAATTCCAATCGGATCTGAACCTAATTTCCCCGGGCATTGCCGGGAATTTCTGTCAGTTAAATAACAATATTTCATTATCATCAATGATTTGTGGTTTTAATCATTTCAATTATACACAGAAAACGAAGAAATTATAATAATGTAATACATTTATATGTAAAATTTGTTACGTCACAAAGGAAACCCATAATATATGGAAATTAAATGATTTCTTTATACTTTGTATTTTTTAAAAGGAAAAAGTTAAATTAAACCATCGATGATGATTTAGCGTAAATTATCATTACATTATATACCAATATAAATCGTTAAAACGAAAAAAATTTATTAACTCAGCGACGGTTTCGAACCCCGGAATTTAGCATCCCACGTCCAATGCGCTAACCATTACACTAACAGGACCGGAAGTCCTATCGGCGCAGTTTAAACTTCCGGCTACGTTGGTGTAACTGTTAGCGTATAGGACATCGAACGCGAAGTTAGTGGTTCAAAACTCAAGATAATTTTTAAACATATTTTTTCGCTTTATATGTATATATTAATCTAGAATATTTTCTTAAATAACTTTGCGCATATAATGTGACATTTTCAGGGAAGTATTTATCTTTAGAAAATTAATTTTCATTAAGTTGCATAATATGCGTTTAGTAACATATATACATACATATAAACCTACGTACGTACACACAAACACTTTTTTGGATATCTATATATTCCGACTCTTATATAGTTACATTTGAGTTCTTAGGTTGATATTACCTTAAAAAATTTCTATTAAATAATAATATTTCATTAACTTTAATAATTTGTGGGTTTAATCACTTCAAATATAGATAGAAAACGGAGAATTTATAGTAATGTAATACATTTATATGTAAAATGTGTTAAGTCACAAAGAAAATCCATTATATATGGAAATAAAATGATTTCCTTATATTTTGTACTAACAGAAATTCCCGGCGTTGCCCGGGGAAATTTGGATCAAATCCGATCGGAATTCTAGATGATACATGGTATTTAACAATTCACTCAACTGCCGTTTTGGATAAAACGGGCAGAGAGAAACAATAACCACGTATGAATTATTCCTGGGAGCCCTCCACAATCGTACAGAATTTGATTCAAATCAATAATAGAACTTGCGAAAATACGCGTAGTTTAATCAGTCAGTTTAATCAGTCTCTGCCGTCCAAATACGGATAAGGAAGTAGTCGTTTCTCACATTTCTCACTGCGAATAAGATGTAGAGTTACTTGTTCTTTTAGAACCGGAAGTTTATGAGAACAGTTATTTTATTGAACAGTTTGGGCATCAGAACAGTTCGAAAAGAACTGTCCCGTTCTTTGTCATCCATCTCTAGATGGCAATGCATTACCAGACAGTTATTTTGTTTTTTGTACAATTAATATAAAACATTTGGGATTAAAAAGTAGCCTACCACCTTCCTATTTGTGAAGAAAGTATTGTTGACAGTTTGATTATTCTAGCTTTTAACGGGGTGGAAATGTAGAGATGCACAAAGAAAAAGACTTTCATAAATATATAGGAGATTGATCTTATATTTGTATTGAAAGTGAAAAATATCAAATTTGAACTTCCTAAGTTAATTTACTCGAGAGTTATCGTCGAAAAACCCAATCGATGCCCCTCAAATCCCCACTTAAAATTTTATTTGAAATATACCATATCTTATAAACATTTTAGTGTGTATGTGTGTGTGTGTGTGTGTATGTACTTTATACTTTTTTTACACCGTTGAAGCTATGGAATTAAAAAGTTTCATAGGCCATCCCATGGACCATAGGAAGAACTTGGACTAGGTTTGCAGTCCGTGTAGTATCTTATACCGCATGGGGTCAACAAAATACTATTTCCATAAGAATGCATGGGAAATGGTGTGGAGAAATCCCAAAATGCCATGCAGCCCTTCACAGATGTGGATATAAATATATCTAAATATTAACTTACGATCACGGGTAATGGCTTATTTTACGCAAGAAAGACGGAATATTTTAATTCTGTTCATGTTTCGTGGTATTACACGCTAAATCGCTCGAAATTTTCCTTTAAGCGCAAAATTTATCGGTTTAGATGACCATTTTCAAGGCGGCAACAAAGCTAAATTTCTTAATTGTTGTCCTATTCAAAGTTAGAGATATCCACGCCGCCGTGGCGCGCCGTAGAGGAAGAGTAGCTAACTCCAAGATAAAGGGTACAAATGGAATCATGCCTAAATATGGTCTATGAATACTTTTAAAGTGAGTCAAATGATTTTTCAGGAATATTAGAACATTGCTATCTTTTACCATTAATATTGAAAGATTTATCGCAACATAAATCGATACATCTACTTACATTTTTTCGGTAACCAAGATGTTTTTTATTGTTTACGTTTTGGCTAATAGTATTGACATAATCCACATAATTTTATTGCTGCTTTAAAGGCTTCGGTGCATATATCCATGTGAATATTAAGTAAGACGTTAATGCGTAAGTACATTAATGGTGAAAACTTTACAGTACAATACATAAAATAGTAAATGTTACTGTAAGCATCGCTTGCGTAATTAAAGAATGGGGAACGTTTGCCCCGAGCAATAAAAATAGTTTTCTACTTAAAAGAAAACTTTCCCGAGCGAAGCCGGGCGTTTCAACTAGTCTCATATATATTTATAAAAGTTTGTTTGTTTATTTGTGCATCTATACATTTCTACACCGTTAAAGCTAGAGTAATCAAACTTTCAGCAGATACTTTCTTCACAAATAGGAAGACCGTAGGCTACTTTTTAATCCCAAATGCTTTATATTAATTGTACAAAAAGCAAAATAACTTTGTATGCTAATAGCAGCCAATAACATTAGAGATGGATCAGAAAGAACGGAACAGTTCTTTTCGAACTGTTCTGATGCCTAAATAGTTCAATAAAATAACTAACTGTTCTCATAAACTTCCCGTTCTCGAAGAACATGTAACTCTGCATGTTATACACAGTGAGAAAGGTGGGAAACGACTACTTCCTTATCCGTAATTGGACGGCGGGGACTGATTAAACTGACTGATTAAACCACGCGTATTTTCCTATGTCCTGCTATTGATTTGAATCAAATTTGGTCCGATTGTGGAGGGCTCCCAGGAATAATTCATACGTGGTTATTGTTTCTCTCTGCTCGTTTTATCCAAAACGGCAGTTGAGTGAATTGTTAAATACCATGTATCATCTAGAATTCCGATCGGATTTGAACCAAATTTCCCCGGGCAACGCCGGGAATTTATGCTAGAGCCTTTATATGGGTAAGCTTTTAATGGGAATCAGAGGGTTATATTATAATGTCACTTACTGTAATAATAGCCCAGGTCTGTCGGTTGGTTGGTTGGTCACGCTATTCCATAGGCTGTGCCTCTGGGACCGAATTATGGTATTAACTCGAGAAAGAATTGAGATAGGATCTCGAAATTTGGCAGGAATGCTCGATTAACATATTTTAAGATAATGACGAAAATAAATCTCCAAATAAGTCCTGCGTTCGACTCCAAGGAAGATATTTCCATTTTCCGTAAGGTAACACGTAAAAATCGATTTTTTGTAGTGTAGGCTTTTATCTTTTTGTAAACTAAAATTAGAAGGAATTAACCTACGATCTTCGGATATGAACCATTTTAAAGAAAAAATTACGTTTCTTATTCTGTTCATCTTTTTCCGCCTACAGTTCGAAACCACTCACGTTTAACGTTTATTATACATATTTTGTGGAAATCTTGCCATTTTAAAGGAGTGTTGCCTTGGCTACCAATTCCTCTATATCATATTGTTATATCAATCCTTATGGGTGTAAGCGTGCTTTGAATGCTTTTAATAAGAGATAGGGAGGGAGAGAGAGGGATGGTAACGGAGGAGTAGAGGGGGAGGGAGGGAAGGGGTGGAGAGAGGGAGAGAAGGGGTGGAGAAAGAAAGGGAGAGTGAGGGGAAGAAGGGAGGGAGAAAGAGGGAGGTAGACAGACAGACAAACGACTATACTGGGAGCGAAATTGAGACTATATAGTGTAGGGTGACCAGAAGCTTTTGGTAACAACCGGGACGAAACAAGTTTTGAAAGGGAAAAACCGGGACATTTTCTAAAAAAAACCGGAGCAATGGGTATTTTGATTTTTTTCTTGATATTCTAAAAATCGAATAAATATGTTTACAAAAGAATATATAAACTATAATTTATTGAAATAACAATTAAATTACATATTTCGTGATTAATTAAGCAGTATTACAATAAAACATATTAGGTGAAAATGGTGTTTTCAATGATATTCTAAAGTACTTCTGCCTGCCTTGATCAAATATTCATCATTTATAATCATGTCATAAAAACTTTTACAGGTCATATTAAAGTTGAATTTACACATCATTATGGAGTTGATGGTTTTTATATCCAAGCGGTTTCGTTCATCAGACCATTGAATGTCTATTTGTGAAAATATTGTATTCCCACATTTCAACTGTGTGCCGGAATGGCAAACAGAATGTTACATAGTTTCTCCATTTCTGAGGTCTGTTCTAGAAATTCAAATTTTGAAAAAAAAAATATGACCACCGGCCGTAGCAAGATCTATTAAGCCACTCATCATTCCTTTCTTTCATCTCTTTAGAAATCAAATTTTTAAGCAATGAAAATTGATTAAAAAGTAAACTTTCGTCAACTTGAAAGCCCATGTCAATAACATTTTTACACATACTTTGCACTTCTTCCCAAACTGGGGAACTTTTTAATAGCGTCCATTCCATATAGTTCAATTTCATTAAGGGTTCAATCCATTTTTTTGGATAGTCACAGGTTGTTGTGTACATGTCAAATATTTCCTCTTTAAATGACTCTACTTCATCCTTCTGAATATCATTATCAGATAAAACTCTGAAGGCACTCAAAGGAACAAATTTTTCGTTAATGCGTAATTTAAGCATGCCAATCGTTTCATGCACGTAATTCATTACCTCTATTATGCAATTTTGCAAACATTCAATTTTTAGAATTTGTTTATTATATAAACCAAGAGTATTAAGCATTGCAATAAGTTTTGGGGACTTTTCTTCTGAAAAGAAATATGCTTTCAGTGCTTCGAACATTTTTAATACTCTATCAACCGCATTGTATAAACTTATCCAGCGAATTTTTGAATGGGTCAATAACTTTTCATACTGAAAATCTAATAGAGAACAAACGCTTTTCAGTCGCTCGGTACGTACTGCATAAGCTGAAAAGTATGACAGTATTTTTACCACCACCATTTCTACATCACAAGATAATCTCTCATCTCCCGACTGCATAGGCGCCGAACATCCAACATCTAGTAAATTGAGATTAATTTTCGCACGTAATTTATAAAAGACATTGTTTTTGGATTTTATCAAAAGTTTGGCACGACATTCCATTTAAGATGAATGGAGTAAGTAAATTGTTGCAAAGTCCATTCGTGAATATGAAAGCTTCAATAAATTCTCTTGAGCAGATTCGCAATATTTCGGAGCTTGTAGGTCAGAAATAGGGTTAAATAAATTAATTATAGATGCCCGAGAACTGACAACAGAACTAGAGGATGAATCAAAATTTATGCAAGAGACCGAAATTCTGCCACGAACAAAAAGAACCCCAATTTTGAATCTGCACAGGTTCATGCAAGTTTTCATAATCCCCAAGATTATTTCCGAGTATTTCTTTATCTTGTGTTAGATCAAAAAACTGCTTCGTTAAAGAGAGGTTTCAGCCACTCAAAAACCAGTGAATATTTTAGTTTCTGATATAACTTGAGTGAACTGAAAATCATGGATAAGAAAATTCGTATTTTCTTAGAATCAGTTCTTACTGAAATACCACGAGTCTTTGATTTTCCAGCACTTAAATGCAAATGCTTTTTATAAAATAGTACATATTTGGAATATCGAGTTTGGTTTTCAAAATAATTTCGTATAAACGAGAATAAAAAAAACTACTGCATATACCATCATTATTACAAGAAAAAAAACCGGGACATTGACGCGTCCCGAAAAGAAAAATCGGGACACCGGGACAAAACTCGGAAAACCGGGACAAATCCGGGGAAACCGGGACGCCTGGTCACCCTATTATAGTCCCTTCGTACATTTAAGAGAGAGAGAGGGAGGGAGAGAAAGGGAGGGAGGGAGAGGGAGGGAGAGAGAGGGAGGGAGAGAGAGGGAGGGAGAGAGAGGGAGGGAGAGAGAGGGAGGGAGAGAGAGGGAGGGAAGAAGAGGGTGTAAGGGAGGGGGAGGGAGGGGGAGGGAGGGAGGAGATGGAGGGGAAGGGAGGGAGGACGAGAGAGGGGAACGGAGGGAGGAGGAGGGGGGGGGGGAGGGAGGCAACTATTTTAAGGTTAACGGGCTTTTATACTAGTCCTTATAATATTACCCTTACGTCTGCTTCTGCTGCCGTTTAATAGTGATTTTCAATGTTGCCGCATTCTGATAGGATAGGACTATACGAAATGTGAAATGTAGAATTAAGTGCTTCAATAAAGAATGCAATTTTAAGTATGACTATAATTTTTCATTTATTCAATGTTCAAAATACTATTAATTCTAAAATCTATATTATATTGGTTGCCGAAAAGCAGCAGCCCTGCCTCCGGCGGCAAAGGAATATAACTTATTATATGACTGGAGAGCCTGTTTTAAAAATTGCCAGGTTATCGGAATTTTTATATAAATTATTTCTTTAGCGATTTTCCCGTTTTAATACAAAAAGTTGAATTTCAGACATTCAATTCATAGGAAATTTTAATCGCTTGAATGTTATGAAATTTAATTTAATTAAATTTCCCGGGATAAAGGTATTAAACAGATTTCAACATTAAAATTTGCCTTATATTTTGATGAATCTGCGTAACTTTGGTACTAATCGTTGTGTTGTAACTCGCCAATACTACAAACGTCAATTTTTCTTTTGTGTTTAATTAATTTGGTTTACCTTATTTATCAATAAATAAGTCGTAGTTAAGAGAGTCCATGTAAGTAAGCAGAATTATATAATTTCACTTACTTTCGCTTCATAAAACTGACAAATTTCACAGCAACGTTTTCATGGTCTCATGTAATTAAAACGGCAAGCAGCGTACCATGCGTTCATTTAAAACAACAATTGCCATCGAATAAGAATGTCAGAAAATGTTTACCTCATTACAAAAATAAATATATCTAAGCTAAAAATTGACTTTTAATACGATATTGTTTTTTGCTTCTGTTTTCGAAGCTAAAATAGTTAAAGAAACCTATAGCTAGGGTGACCATTTTTGCTGGAGGGAAATAAAGGACACCCACTGAAAAACAGTACCACCTGCCCGGTACCCTGCCGGACAGTCCGGCTTTCACCTAATACACCTAAAAATCGGTACAACAAACATTGTACAAACTTTCTCATATACTCATGCGTCGTTTAGTTATCTTTAGAAAATAAAAATCGTATCAGCCGGTTTAAAAAAAATCTAATTTTTGTTCAAGTTGCCCCAAGGATAAATTAGCCTTATATTCATTTTTTGAGAAATATGAACTATTTGGTTTACGTATACTTTTTTCCAGAAATGCAGTTTTCTCTTTTATTTGAAAGTTACTCATAAAACAAACCTTAAATTTGTGGCTGACGTTAAATTAACTCTCTTTCCCCCTCTCTCTCCCCATCTCCTCCCCTCTCTCCCCCTCTCCCTCTATATATATAAAGGTGGCATATATGTCTCCGTCGCTGAAGAAGGGCGTCAGCCCGAAAGCTCCATATTTGTGTCGTTTTTGTGTGTCCTCAGCGCCCCCAGCGGCTCTTCAATCTAGGTAAGTGACCACTGGGCTTCCTCCAACACTTTGTTGCCACCTTTATTATTACATTTCCTTTTCCTTAAGCGCATATATATATACAGGGCCGCCGCAACCCATATGGCCGCCGGTGTGCAAAACAAAATTTGCCGCCCCCTCTCCCACTCAACATGGTAGTATATACTGCAGGATACTTTTTTTAAATGAAAAAAAAACATTCACACATTACAAAAAATATGGGAGCCGTTTTTCACTATCCTGAAGGTTTTACTCTCTAACCTCTTTTCCCCAGAATACTACCTACAGAAGAGTGAGCTTGCATTAGCAAAGAAATCGATTTTGCCCATAAAACCGGATGTAAATGCACTTGAAAACATTTTTGCACTAGAAATACGTTTTTACCTATTGAATTTCTTACGATCAAACTAACTGTCAGCCTCTCAGATACACTGCTCCTAATTATTTTATATAGTAAAATCTGTGAAAGACGGAAACCTGTAAAAGAGAAAGTTTTGGAAGATTGAAGGGGTTTTATATTCCTACATTTTGATATAAAAAAACGACTATTTTAGCCTGTTCAAGGCGGAAGATCTGTGAAAAACGGACATTTAGTCGAGTCTCATGAGATTCCGCTTTTCGAGGGTTTTACTGTATTAGATCAAAGTACACAAGAATAAATGAAGCGATATTGACCTCTAATGCAATGAATAGTTTCGTTGCTCTAAACAGCGATATAAATTACTATCATCTAAGTTTTCAGGAAGAAAAGCGAAACATTTATTAATTCTTTCATTTATTATACAAATACATTCCATTGGAAAGTTGACAAAAAATGTCTGCAGGGTAAAAAACAAAGAGCGTCTCGAATATAATGCACTTTATCCTGAAAATATACAAATGCGGGTCATGTTAAATTCGAAGTTCAAGTAGTTAATTTCTTTAAGAATTATCAGATTTATGACGCGTAGTGAGCCTATTAATGTAACACAAGGTCAATAACTTACAGCGCATGTGATAAATTTAGTGAATATCGCCACAAGTTTCTTTAAATTCAGCTCCGAAACCTATAATAAAATGTTTCGCCATTTTCACTTTTACAGTAATTTCGTGATCGCGTTATATCCGAGACAACACCACACATCTACTAGCATAGAAAACATACATACCTCCTATTGTTAGACAACAAATGTGAAATCCAAAGTATCAGGTGGTCTAACTCTAAAAACCAGCAATTTAAAGTAGAATTAGATCACACAGGAAAGAAACCTGCTCAAAACGAATTCAAAGCACCAGCGGTGTCTCGATCTTCCACCAACGACTAGCGATGAAATACTAACGAAAATAGCAAGGGAGAGAAATGAAAGTTCGTAGACCTCTGGTTTGCAACCGGCGTTTCCGAAACAAATGCTTTGGGAATACTCTTCCCCGATGTAAGAAGAAGAAGAATCTTAAATATTTGTTTTAAGTGTTCCAAGGGACACCTGCCCTGGAGAAAAATGTGTTAGAACTATGAAAAATACCCGCGGCGTAGATTCCAAAAGGCTGAGATATAGTATTGCCCTTTTTCGGTCATTGCCGACACTGTTCCCGAGATAAGGGGTTTAAGAACCAGGAGAGACCCTTCTCAGCGGGTAAGCGATTGAAAATATTTCGGCTACTCTGGTTTTCCCCGTTACCCCTTTCATTCTGTAGGCAGGTAGGCAAAATTCGGCCGCCCTCACACTCCATCGACTCATCGTTAGGCAGCCGCGAAAATCTCATGTTCCCCCATACCTCTCAGGGCATTATTCCTCTCTGGCCGCCCCTCCTCTCCTGCCGCCGGTGTGCCGTGCACAACTCGCACACACAGTTGCGGCGGCCCTGTATGTATGTATATACATATATATATATATATATATATATATAACATTAAAATGTCACTTTCATTTATTCTACCCTAATTACAGTTTCTTGATAAACTATCCCTATATTCATTCATTGAGAAAAATGAAATAGGTAGTATTATTGAGGATATTTACTCAAGTATCTGTACGAAATTTGATCAAAATCGTTATAGCCGTTTTTGAGAAAATCGAATTGTTGTTAAAGTTCCCTTGAATAAACGAGCCTTATATTCATTTTTTGATAAATATGAACTATACAGTATTATTGAAGACGTAAAATTAAGTAACTGTACGAATTTTAATCAAAATCGTTATAGCCGTTTTTGAGAAAATCAAATTGTTGTTAAAAATGCGTAGAATAAACATCCCTTAATTATTGAGCAATGTCAACCATTTCTATGTATACTCTGCTCAGGATGATAAAATGCCTAAGTACGAGATTTCATTCATTTTCGCTCTACCGTTTAGGCTCTATAGCCAATAACAGACAGGCAGACAGACGGCATCGCGAAAACCACTTTTTCGGATTTAGGTAGACCTAAAACGTATATTTCCGTCAAAATCTCGAGGTCTAAATTTTGGGTGATAATATTACTTTCTCAATATACTTTGTATACGAGAAAATAAAACAAAGGACAAACACGTGTTTTTGATTTTTTTTATCTAAAGGACAACGCCCTAAAATAAAGGACGAATGGTCACAGTACCTATAGCAGAAGGAATTGGATTGAACCTTAAAGAATAATATCCTGAAAAATTAAAATAAGGTTTCGCTGTATTTAAGATACGTTTATTATTCTTAGGTTTTTCTTAATAACAAGTCTAGCTGCCCGTACAGCTCCTAAATCGGAGCTCTGTTGGAGTATTATGGTAAGAAGGCCCTCCGCTGCCCAACCCGCGTGCCCCCGACCCACGCGACCCCGACGCCCGCCACCCTGTGCTGCCGCCGGCGCAGAACACTGAGGCTCTAAGCCAGGGTGGTCCAACCTTTTTGGCAGTAGGGTCGGATTAAAAATTTTCTCATGCGCGCGGACCAGCGAGCACCCCTTGTTTTAGGCAACCCTTCTGTCATCTCAATATGAAATTAACAAAACTATTTGTACATAAGTTGCTTATGCATAATTTAAATTAAAACTATTGCAAATTTTTCCAACACTTTTGAGTGAAAAGCCGTATTCTGAAAATTTTCAACTACCTTCAAGAAAAAGTCAACAAAGGTAAACCACGCTATCCAGCTGTTTTCGTAGATTTATGATATCTGAAATACTTACTGCATTGAATTAACATTTTTATGGTAGGCCATTCAGGATTGTCATTTTCGATTGATTAGTTCTTTTAATAATATTTGTATAATTAAAAATAATGAGGTGCTAAGAAAATCATGTTACATATTTATTCAGTATACAAATGAACAGATTACATTATTATGATTTAGTGAGAAATTTGGCATTGTTTTTGCTTGCACAAAAATTCAATATCCCCTGGTACACTTGATGTTGCAATATGAAGTAATGTAATGACCTTGATTTTCACTTTACACTTTTCATAGTTGAAAAAAATCGTTCGCAACAATATGTACTACCAAACAGCGAAAAAAACCGCAAGGCATGTCTCCAAAGATTTCGTAAGGATTTTTTATGAATATATTTCCTATAAAAAGTTAGAATGTCATTCACCAGGAAAGCTCTTCTCAAGTGACTGCTTGCTTGAATTTAAATTAATACCAATTGAAAGACATTTTCCACTTCGTTAACATCATTTCCAAATGGATCAGAAATTATTTTAATCTCGAGACTGTGATTCCTGAAATCTGTAAATTTCTGCTGGAATTCATCCCTCGGGCCATTGATCAATGTTGCGTATTTTTTTAAAAAATTTACTGTTTCAGCACGCCTTTATGAAAGATTTGAGAAGTATTCAGTTCTTTTAACAAGCAGCTGCTTTGGAAATAATTTTAATTTTTCGATAAATGCTGTAATATGCTCATATAAAACATTTACGAATTTGTTTTTTCCCTGTAGCTTTATATTCAATTCCGCAAGATATTTAGTCATGCCCACTAAAAAGGCAAGGTCATTCACCCAATCCACATCATCCATGATACTCACAGCCCTTCCTTTGTTACACAAAAATATTTGTATTTCTTCTAGGAGAAAGGATAAGCGATCGAGTGTCTTTGCTCTACTAAGCCACCGAACGTGGCTAAAATAAATTACATCGCCAAAGTCTGATCCTAATTCTGTAAGAAAGGCTTGAAACTGTCGATGATTGAGCCCTTGTGACTTAATAAAATTAATCACAGAAACTACAGTTTCCCTAACATGCTTCAATTGCAGTGTCTTTGCACAAATATTCTCCTGGTCTATTATGAAGTGATATTTAATAATTTCGTGCGATACTGATTTTTGCATTAGATTTACAAACCAGTTTTGCTTCCCTGTCATCGCAGGAGCTCCATCAGTTGTAAGACCGCAAAGATTACTTTCTTGGAGTTTGAATTTCATTAAGACGTTTTATTTCATCGTAAATGTCTTGTCCCTTTATTGTTCCTTTCACCGGAAAAAGTCCAAGAAGTTCTTCAACGATTTCTTACGTTTCAGTGACTCCTCGTACAAATACTGTCAACTGAGCAGTATCACGCACATCTGTACTGTCATCTACGGCTAAACTAAGTAAGACCACCTAATGAGCAGGTTGAAGGACGCTCGCTTATCTCGCTACCGACCGCAAATCGGTCGATCTCACGCTTCTCCATAAAATACGGGAAAAGAAGGAACCCTTTCAGCAAGAGTGTAGAGAGAAAGTTTCCTTTACTCTGGTTTTCCCCTTCAAAGCCATTAACGCATAGAATCTGCAAATTTCTAAGGACGAGAGTGGATGGAATCATGCAATGATATATACATTTATTATAAAAATTAGGAACTTTTAAGTGATCAGAGACGCAAACTGATCATCGAGAAAATGTAGGTTAACATAAAGAATCGCTAGAAAGTTTTAGTGAACTTAATTTATCATCAGCAGTTACGAAAAGTTGGTGCACAAGATGAAACCATTCCGCGGGCCAGGTGGAAACCTTCCGCGTGCATCTCAGATTGAACAGCGATGTTTAATCCTTTGCTGTGTTTAGATCAGTGGTTCTGAACCTTTTTTTGTCACCCTATGTCCAGTTATTTCGGCTATGCGTCACCTCATTTAGAGTTCTTTTACCTTCTAGTCACCTTTAAAGATAAATTGGGCTTTCCCTAACACACAAAGATAAAATTCTTGCATTAATTCTCCTGGTTTTATTTATGTTTATAAACCCCGAATATGATAACGCTGTGAATTTATCAAATATTCGCGTCACCCCTCAATAGCCGTCGCGTCACCCCGGGGTGTCACGTCACCCCGGTTGAGAACCACTGGTTTAGAGAGAGAGAGGATAAAATGAAGTCTGTCCACTCATTCTAAGCAATCGAGGAGAGAGAAAAATAAAACAGAGAGCAATGGAGGTCCCCGGGCGTAAACTTAGCAGTAAAAAATGTTTAAGAACACAAGAATGCTCGGTTGCATATAACCAGAGGGCGGATTTTGCCCTAAATGCCTTTTCTTTTCCCATATTCAGAAGTTTAGACTTATGCTATATAAGTCCATTTTAGGTCATCACGATGACAATATGCTAATTTTATAGTGCCTATAATTGACTTTCTCGTTGGTTAGTGCCTATTTCATGGATAAGAGCCTATAAATGCATTTTTGACCGATATATCTCTGATTTCAGAGAAAACACCTTTTAAGAACGTATCGGTTTAACTGCTAATAGCGGGCATGCAGTTATCTAAGAAATAAACATTGCATTAGAAGGCTTTTAGAGTTTGTCTTTCGTAAATGTATGCCATGTCAACAGTATAATTTCGTACGCGGACAAGATTTATGGAGCTGTGGTAGAGGCATTCCAAACTGGCCAAATACAATCGGAATATATTTCGTCCTGTGATCACGTATCGAACAGCGCAACGAATTTGCAGCAACAATGTTGCATCAAATGCAGTAATGTCGCCCCCTAGTGGAATCGATAGGAACAAAAAGCTGTAGCAAGTCCTCGGTGCAGATGGTCAAGCAGTTTTCGTTAAATTGCAGCGGGTATTCCAGCGAAACCCTGGGTGGAAAGCGATATCAGAGGTTGTTGATGATTTAGAAGGGGGCAGTACAATCGCAAATGAAGGCAAAATAAGTGCAAGTGAACTTGGCTCCCCGAAATTTTGCCCAGTTACTTCCTATGAAGTAGAAAGAAGTTTTTCCCAGTATAAGAACATTTTAACTGACAAAAGAACACTGCTCTGTATCGAAAACCTGGAAAAATATTTGGTAATTAATTGTAACATAAATCCCGACTGTGACTGATCAGCAAAATGGAAATAAAACGATACTTTCACTGCCTATTTTGGTGCCTATTGTAGCTTATTTTGCCTTCTTAAGCGCCTATTTTTTCCTATTTTAGTGCCTATTTGCCTGCCTTTTTAAAAGGTTTTTAGTGCCTATGGATCCGCCCTTTACATATAACAGACAACAGTTCTGCGTAATAATATTCGTTTATATGTATATAATAATGTAGGTGAATTCAACATCAATCGGAAAAATCTAATCAGCGCTGATCACTCGGTTATATACACAGACACACACACAACGGCTTCAGGGGAAATCGATACAACGTTTGTTATTTATCGCGTACGAAACAGAAAAAAAAAGAAACGCCGCGGTTTCGGAGTTTGTAAAACAGACATGGAATAGCCAAAAATGGACGATTAGGATAGCCGAATGAATTACACGTAAAACGCTCTCTTTCTTTCGGAATATAATGATAAAAGGGAACGAAAATTAAGGAGAGTGGAAAGAATAAAAACCGTGTTCATTATCAACGCGAGCAGATGCGGACGAAGCTCAAAAGGAAAAATAAGAATACTCGGAGTAATTCCGAAAATATCTATCTATTTCGGTAATTCGGTTAAGGAAGAAAAAGAAGCCGCTGCGTAATTGAATATGCGGCGGATGAGGAGGAGGAGGAAGGCGAAGCACGGTTAAGCGGTTTACGGAAAGAAGGCGAAACGAGAGAGGAAAAGAAAGAAAGAGAGGAACTGCGATAATTAGCTGTAAAAGCGCGGCGTTGGATTCGTGGCGGGGAAAAAAAAAGAAAAAAACGGAAAAAACAAAAGAGGGAGACCAACGCGTAATGGTTATGAGGACGTCGGGTAAAATGGGGGAAAGGGAGGAGGGGGGAAAAGGGAGTAAAATGGGAAAACGAGAGGAAATAAGGGAGGGGAAAACTCGGTAGGCATGGTAACGAGGGAAGAGATTAAGAAGGGGAGAGAGAGATTGACATCGGTTTAATGAAAGAAGGAGTTTATTTCGACGGACGCGAAACAGAGGGCGCATTATGGAAAATATTTCGAAAAAATATGCGAATTCCGGTTATATTTAACCTCTCGTAGGCAAATGATAATTGGTATCCATTAATTAACGAGGATTAAGACATTAAATTTCGGAGCGAATTTTAGTCTCTATGTATAAATCGACGAAACAAACGATAAATAGTTTGATCAAAGATTCTTCGTCAAAATGTCGACGAAAATATTTTAGAATAAGTCTCGAAAAATACATTTGCGTCGAAATGTTTAATGAATACCACGAGTAAAACTTTTAAGTAAAAATTAATTCTTAAAATAAATATCAAGGAGAATGGAATTCTTTTACTCGGTTTAAAGTAGTAATCTCTAAAGGGATCTGATACCTAAAAGACGGATCAGTAAAAATTCAATTGAAATTTTATAAAGTTTTTCTTAGAAATGGCAAGTGCGCTAAAAGTTTCACCCGGTACGTTTCGAGTGCCGACGAATCCTTTCTCAATTAACCACTCTTTCGCCAGAGTAGAGCCCAAAAAGAAAAAAAGACGCTTTCTTTAAAGCAGAGCGGCCAACACGAAAATAATACTTATCTGCCAGACCAACCGATTTCCGTATTGGGGAAGAATTCAAAGAAATCCCTATTCCTTATTAAAGAGGTCCAATTAAGGAGATTGCCGTGTTTTTTTTCTTTTTTTAACCACTCGTTCTTTCGTAAAAGCGAGTTCATTCTTTTTTAAATCCCAATCAAACTCTTCGACCCCTTCGTTTGCCATTTGGAGTCGATCCGTGCGATACATGTTCTCATACCTTCGCTTTCCCAATTTAGACTTTCTCGTGTTTTAAACGCCATTTCTGTCACGAGATACAGCTGTCCGACAAAGAGACAGCGAAATGAAATTGGCATGAATTTGGAGTTTCGGAATCAATTCTATCAGGTTAATTAAGATTTTAAAATTCATTGGCGATATCGACGTTAAATACAAAAATCCAAAGGGTCGAAATGGAGGGTGCTTTACGTACGTAAAATAGACGAATTTCGACCCAGGAAAAAAGTGATATAGGGAAAGGAAAAGGGGATAATAGTAGGACTCGAAATGCGAAGAAACACAGACGGATTTGAACGCTAATAAAAAAAAGCATTTCTGGATCACTGGAAAGGGGAGAAAGGTCGGTTGGATGATATAAAGCGAATGAAGAGAGGAAAACGTAAAATATACCTCCTCAAAAAACAAAATGTGAATTGAACGCGTGCGACATTAGACTCTTTTTAAATCCTTCCAAAATTGGATTTTGAGATAAATGTAATACAGATATCCCTTAATGAAATAATTGGAAAGGCAGAGCGGATGTGCAAAGGGATGGTTTCTATAGAGTATGATGCCATTCGCCTTCCTTGTTCCGCGATAAGGATTAAATGGAAATTAAATTGTCTCAATTTCGCCTTGAAAATAAATGCATTTATCTATCCATCTATCTATTTGGATAGACGTAGCAACAACCCATTCGATCGAGAGAATAAAATCTGCAACTACATATCACCTGTATCGAAAATTCTATATATATATATATATATATATATATATATATATATATATTCGCAATATTCATTGCACATTATAGTAAAAAACGGTAAAATAGTAAAAAAATCTAGTTTAAAAATTCCATTTGACGTTGGATGATAGCTAATCACGGAGATTGTTATTAAAGTCTTGAATTTGGCAGATACAGATGCGAAACTTGAGAAATAGCTAGGACAACAAGTCGATAATTGTTAGCAAACACTCAGGGATGATATTTAAAATTTAGCAGCTGATTATAAGAATCCTTCGTAAAAATATAAAATTATAGTACGCTCCGTTACATCGCACGCGATTTTCTTTAAGTTTCACATGCAACTGTTTGCATTAAAAGTGCAAAAATATATACGTAAAGTTAATATATATTAATGTTTTAAACTCTATTAGATAAGTGAGGCGCTTCCATACGATGTTCATATGACCACGTTGAATATGGAATATAGGTCATTGATCGATAAATAATCTATTGCTCGTTCGAAACTGAAAAAATAACAGTTTTAAATCAATAGTTGGACAAAATGAAATTAGTTCAGTTTCTTTCGTGCAGCGTAAATAACCTTATCGTGACCAAACAACGCAAATGCAATGCGAGTGAGTGCGGCGAGCGATTCAAAGACTATTAAACTGCTGCTCCACTTTCACGAAAATCATTTGCCCGTGAGCTGAAATCAATTTTGCGTCGTGATCGCTCGTCCAGAGAGCTGCGGCCCCAATTTTTATCAACAGTTACAGAGTATCGGCACTCAATCAGCTCTTCAAATATACCCAAAACTGGCGAAAAGTGACAACTCAAACACGCTGCCGGTTTATCTTTTCGCTTGGCAAGCTCTTCGTCCGTTGCCAACAGGATGGCCGAGCCACGCTTCGCGTTTGTTTAGCGCTGGCGAGTCAGTTATCGAATAAATATTGATCTCGCCGCCATTTTAACTCCATTAAAAGTTAAATAACAATTAACCGTTTTAACGTGATTAAACGAGAATTCCGGCGGTTTTTTTATCTGCTATCTGAGAAACAAAGCAAGGATAGTATTATTGCAGCGGAAAATTAAGTTAAAATAAAAATGAACGTAACGAAATTAGGAATAATTTTATAGTGACGTCGATCAGCGTGACAACTCGGAAAAAAAATTGCGGTTGAGGAAAGGAATTATGTATAAATATTCTTATCGTTGGGGTTCAAGTTCGCCAAAAATAAGATTAATTATGATTAAAAATTATTAATGATAATGTATTCTGTTCGAAATAACGACAATGCCAAAAGTTCATGTGTAAAACAGCGTTCAGTTATTGCGACGATATTTTCCCGTTGCTTAAAAATCCGTTACAGAGGAGTTTAATTTTACTTTACCGTATTTTAAGAATATAGTAACAATATTGTGTTCGGTTTAATTTCGCGAACGCCTCCGAGACTATGGCGTTCGAGGGACGAATCGTGCCTAGTTTTCTTCGAAATCCACTTTCCTTACGAAACATTTCCGTAATTTACGCGCAGCCTATTCTCTAATACGGGATTTTCCGCCATATTAACCGAGCCGAAAATTCGCAGACACAATGGCAAACGGAACAATCGAAGCTCCAAATTGCGAACTAATTTAAGTAGGTAGGTGAGCGGGAGTTTGATTGACGCCATCACGCCCTCTCCGATGCGTTAAAACTTGTAAATCGCTTCGAGCAATGCCTTTCCGCCATATTTCTCTCAAATTGAAATCCATAAAATTCAGCCAGACTTCCACTCGAGCTTTTCTCGATTTCTCCCGTCACTTTTCCGCCCGCAGAAACACAACCGTTTTATCGCCTTTCTTTTCCTCTTTTCCGTTGCACCGCTTCTAAACGCCATGTCTTATCCCGACCCAGCTCTATAAATCCCCCTGGCGGAGAAAAACGGAACTCTCGCTTTTTTCCCTCTTTCCCCAGCCCTTTTCGCCCGCTTTAATTCTCATTCTCTTTCTCTCGCACAATATCTACCCTCCATTTTTTCGCATTTGCGAACGTTTTACTTTTTTTCTGCTCGTAGTCCGATGGTTGGGAAAAAATCGGTTTTTTTCTCCTCGCAACGCTAGAAACTATTCTCTTTTTGGCTTTGCGTAGCTCTTGTCTGTTGTGGCGATATCTTTCCCTCCGTTTTTATGTCACGGGTGCCCGTAACTTACAAATTAGGCCTTTTCGGCAATTTAAAAAAAACGCAACGAAGAACAAAAACTGCAGTAAAGTAACGAATTTTTCGAAATGGGTTCCCAGATAAATATTTTAAGAGTGAACATGCCTAATATGCAAAACGTTTAAAGCTAAACAAACGATTTAGAAGTGAAATATTATTTCGAAATCATTTCACGTAATTTTGTAAGGTAGACAATATCCAACGTGCTAATCCAATTACCGAAAGAATTAAAAATACCAAGCAGAAATCAAATAAATTAGAAGGTTATATCGACCACATACATACGAAACTCAATATTACTTTAGCACGGGCTAATAAAGAAATAAAGAAAACTTATTAAAAATTCGTAACAAAATAGTTACGCTCAACAAATTATTAAAAATAAAGAAAAATTCGCCAGAGTATGACGACTGTACTCGTCCGGAAATAAAAATAATTGAGAGAATTTTAAAAAACGGAATCGCTCTGTAGAAGTAATAAAGGAAGTAAAACCGCCAGGAATATTAAATAAAAAAGGATAGCCTGGGTTCAGCGAACTCGTTACCTGGACATACTTACTCCAGACTCACTTTTTTTCATCTCTTTACATCCCTCACATCGCCAATGCGACTTTCCCTGCGAACGACTCGTTTTGCAGCCCTCCATCTTCTCGATCCCAGCGAGACTCCCTTCCCCTATCAACCCCTTCTCTCCCCACCTCCCTCCCTCCCCTACAACCTTCGCCTACAGCTCTCGGACTCGCCGCCCCACTCTTACCGCCTATTCCCCTACAAAACGCGCTAAAGCCTATCTCTCTCTCCCTCCCCCTCCCTTCCTCCCACTCCCCCCCCCCCTCTCTCTATATATATATATATATATATATATATGCGCGCCTCTCTACATGTCTCACCGAAAAAATTCATCCTCCTCCAAGGAGCTATGTCCCTTAGCTAATTCACCCGTATTCTAGACATTCCTAAGGGCCACCACTCCCTCCTATTATAACCCCTTCTCCGGCCTTTAACTACCCGACGCCCGCCCTGGATAACCCCCGACCTCCTTTCCCTCTCTCTTCTCAATCACGCCCTTCGCCTCCATCCGCACGGCGCCTCGCTATGCAAACTTCCCCTTCCAACCATCGGTCTCCCTTCCCTCCCTCCCTCCCTCCCCCTCCCCCCTCCCTCCCTCTCTCTCTCCACTCCATCCTTCGTCGTTCAGCCCTGCGGCTGCCTCCACCCGCACTAAACCAACTCCCTCAAACATCGCCGTATACCCTCCTCTCCCGGATCCCTCCTCAGCCTCCAACCGCTCCACTTCTCCTCTCCGTCTCCCTTTCTCCACCCTCCCCCTCTCCCCCTTTCTCCACACCCCCCCCTCTTTCTTCCCCTCCTCTCTGCTACCTCAAGTGCTCAATTATTCCCTACACTTTTGTTTCTCGGCGTCTTCTCGAGTCAAATGCCTTTAGGGAGGAAAGGAACGACGGAGGTAGGGAGGAGGGAGCGTTGCCTGAGGGAATGCAAAAGAGAGTAAAGGGAGTGAGGGAGTGAGACAATATGGCGGAGGCAAAGAGGGCGTAATAGCGCTGAATAAGATTGACGTGCGGCGTCGCCCGTGCTTGTTAAAGCGTGAAGCGATAATACGCGCGGAAAATGATGGAATAGGCTACCGTGCATGCGCATAACTATAACACGCCTTCGAAGCAAGCGATAATTTTGTCTTCTCCCGAAATTATTCTCAGGAGAAGATTCATTTTTACGGCGGTTATAAATACGCACGCGCGTATCCTAGATGTTTTAAAATATCATGAATAAGAAAGTGTCTCGACGTGCGTATGCAGCAAGACTTAAATGTCCACAATCACAAGGACGCAGCTGAAAAAAACACCTAGTTGCAGATCCGTAAGTTTCATATAATTCGCTCCGACTACTTATATAATTATCAATTACTCTTAAGTCAGCCTTAAGTTATGTCCTGGCTCATTTCAGAATGTGAATGAATGCGTTGCTATGCGATAGAATGACTAATCAGAGTTCTGAAAATAGCTGTGAGGTAACATAAAAGAACATCACGTTGGGGTAAATATCGAATAGTACACGAATTCCCTGTGTAGTATGTTTTCGGCGTTCCTCTAAAAGAAGATCAAGTTTAAAATGGATAAGCGCGTGTGCAATGGCACGCAGGTTGGCGTGCCGCACGCGGATAGAGCGACTGCGTGTGTGTGTGAGAGGGAGGAGAGAGAGAGAGAGGCAATTGGGAGAAAGGGGAGAGCAAGAGGAAAGAGGCAGGAGAGGTTGAGCGGCATCATCCCATAGAGTGGAAACCCTGCTTCAAACGCCTCATTATTGCTCTCTTTCCTCTCTCAACACCAGCCTTTATTCCTCTTATTATTCCTCTCTCTCTTTCCCTCCCACTCTCTTCGCCTTTGTCCCGTTTTCTCCCATTTTCCTTATTATCCGTTTCCAACAGTTTTCCTTTTTTTTTACAGTCATATTGCAGTGCCGGGATTTTTAAGATTAAATTCACTGCATGTTATTTACTTCGTAAATGTTGAAACATGATATGAAATGTTAAACTGAATGTTTTTCGCGAATTTGAGTTTACTGTTTCTTTGTGTGTATATTTTTTAAAGTTTTAGTAAAACCCAAAAATGCGGTTCCCGAGATCTCATCTCAAATCACGGCTTTTCTACCTATGGCACTAAGTAAGAGGGCGATTATAGGCCGCACTCAGGTTTTATACAAGCCAAATTTGGACAAATACGGTAATTAAGGCAAAGAGTTTTTTTCTGGAAAAATTGTGCATAAAGTACATTTTTTATTGTTATTTCTTAAGTTATTCTAAATTTTTGAGAATTTTATTTGTACACTTTATCTCAGCTCCAATGCCTTCATTGCTTCCCAGCACCACCTCGCTAATCCAACCCATGTGCGAAGTTACAGTGGCAACGAAGAGTCTTTAAGGGAGGAAATAATTGGATGAAGTGTTTATTGCGCTCGAGGACAGTGAGAACAAGGTTGAGGATAAAAGCGTGAAGAGGGCGTTGCAGAATATAAGAATCTTCAACGCTAAGTTTGCATTACTGAATTGTGCAAAGAGCTGGAAGTCCTGTCCCTTGTAAATTGAATGAAAGAAACTCGTATTAAATAAATATTCTGAGATTGACGATTTGAGCCACAGGACTCTTTAATTGGCTGGCAAAAAATAAATTACAGTCAATTATGTTACAGAGTTTTTTAATGTTGTATGATAGAGATCATGGATACCAAATCTTCACGGAAGAAGAAATAGCAGAAAAGATTTCTAAAGCTTAAGAAGAACATGAAAATGATAAAGAGGGTAAACAGGAACTAGTAAAGCCACAATCATTAAGGATTGCATAGATGAAATTTCATTGATCAAACTTCTGATGTTGCATTTCAAGCATACTATTAAAATTTGAGAATATCTGGAGAGTTAATTATTCGTAGGCAAAGTCAAAAAGCACCCCAGTATGTTCTTGTTCATAATTATGCTTTATTAAAATATTATTTGAATTTTCTCTATTGTTTATAATAATTTATTTCCAATATTTTTTCCCCAACTTTTCTTAACTGCGTATAGCCATGTTCTTTTTCTCTCAAGTATCCGATTTTTTTGCGTATCTGACAGAGCATTCCCTCCAAATAAGTCGGCTAATCGAGGTTATGGTTTTTTTAAAATTATCCACTGATCATTTTAAACAGTATTGTTTTTAACCTTATTTAGGAGAAAAACTTTCCAAAGCCGGAAATATAATTCACACCCTTGAGGTTCTATATTTACAGCCTTCACTGTACAAAATATGCACGTTTACATGTATATTTACGATTTTACCTTAATAGAATGCTTCGTCGATATCGGTTCAACACAAGATGTGCAATAATAATCAGACTAAATTAAATGGCTCTTTCAAAACACATTTTCCCCTAATAAAACGAAGACATACAAAGTAATCCCATAATTCAGGAAAAGAAATAAGGAATCATCCTTCACCCCCCTCCCTCTCCGGTATCTGGTCACGTGGTAGTGATAGGATGAAATAAACAAGCACCAATGGAGAGTCGACTCGGCCTCTCACATTCGGCTAACATAAGTGCTCACCCGCTTTTTAAGCAGACGAGGAGAGAGGTTACCTGGCAACACACACACACAACACGGTGTGTCGGTGTCAACAACTTGAGAGCAGCCTTTCAGACGCGCCCTCCCGCCGCGCCAGGCCCTCAGCCCCAACCTTGCTCCGAATGCATAAGTTAGCAAGCTGCGTCGCAGGGAATTTAAACTTGAGGAACTCTCCCCGTGCTCTCAAACGCCCCGCTCCTTACCGCACCCCGCTCGCTGCCGCACCACACTCGCCGCCGCACCCCGCTCTGACAATTAATCCCGAATGCAGACGAGGAATTTTCAGTTTGCGGTGCTGTGGACAGTGTGCATTGGCAAACGAGCGGTTTTCAGAGCAGAGTGTGATTATTCAAGGACGCGAAAAGAAGTATTGAAAGAGCGGAGCGGTTTGCTGCTTGTGCCGTAGCAAAAGCCGGGGAGAAACGGGAGGGGGGGGAAAGGGGAGGGGAGGGGGAAAGGAGGGGGGTGGCAAAAGGGGGGTGTAGGGGAGGGGGGAAGGAGGTGGGGGTGGCAAAAGGGGGTGACTAGGGGGAAATAGGAGATGGAGGGGTTCAAAAGGAGGTGAATAAGAGAATAAGGTGGTTGGAGGTAATAGGAGGAGGTGGAGGACGAGGAGGGAAACGGGGGTCTCCTTGCCATCGCAGCAAACGTCTACGGGAAAATCAAAGCAAGACATTTTTGTCGAATTCACGACTCTGTGAGAAAATGAAGTAATCAACCCCTCTGTATAATTTGCTTGCTTATGCGTGATGGTGTAATGCTCATCAGGCTTGTGGAGCGACAATTTTCTGCTTTGTGATGTCTTTCCTTGCTTTGGAGATCATCACCGCGGTAGCCTGTCTCCGTTCCATCGGATAATAGCCTATGGCAGTGACGGCGAACCTATGGCACGCGTGCCATAAGTGACACTCAAGACGATTTTGGTTGGCACGCCAACGAAAGGCGAAAACCAATCAAAGCATTTATCGTACTGATTTTGCGCCGCAAAAACATTTGTGTCATTTATTTAACTATTGTAAACATTAGTTTTATTGTTACAAATTTCAATCTCTTATGTCTTGAACACGAATTTAATTTAATTGGCACGCAAGAAAAATCGAGGACTTGTTTGCGGCACGTGAGGTGAAAAGAATTCGACAATGTCAGTTATATTGGAACGCGGGAAATGGAAGGTCCGCCATTACTGAAATAGGGAGTAACAAGTGTTATATAAGATGTGGAGTTGGTTGACTATACTACGTACCAAACATAATGATCGCTAACATGGCGTCCAAATATGAGGGCGTACCCTTCGTCAACTAATCAGAGGCATCCGGCGTTGCCGCCTCTTTGGTTTCTGCTCAGGGACCCTTTCTAGTTGCGTAGCAGATTTTGGTTGAGGCGGTAGGGTTTATTGTGTGAGAGATGTCTGAGCGAAAATCTGTGAGACGTGTTCTTCAGAGTTCCGCGCGGAATTTAGTTTTAAGTGTACGAAATTACTTCGAGAGGGAGAAAAGTAATGGTGGATCGTTACTTGCTATTTCGAAGGTTGTAAAAAGATCAGCTGCTGCCCTTAACTTGGGAACGGCTACAGTCAGAAGAATAACCAACGAGAAGTATTCTCAGGAAAACCGTAGTAGAAAACACAAAGAAAGTTATCGAGGAGGCTTGGATTAAAGAAGGAATATTGGAAGAGGGAATTCAAGAAATTATAATATCATTGACCTCAAGTTCGGATTCGAATACTAGCAGTGATGTCAATATTAGCGAAGATAACGTTGAACTGGAAGAATTAGGAGTTTCACCTTTGTAGAAGGTAACTATAAAAATATTAAAAATTATAGAAATTATTTATATTTGTTTCATTCTGTTTAAATACTAAGGAAGGTAGGTATTGATTGAATAATTACTCTTTGTTTAAAAAATTAAGTGTAAAATTAGATAATTACTAATATGCTGTATTGATTTGCCATTTACTCATACAAATATCTCTTTTTTTGAACAGCTTCAATTGAACACTGTCAATCAGTCAACAATTTGTCTCCTGATTTAAATATATCTTAATGTTTTAATAGGTAAGAAGGTGAGGTGAATGATGAGTTATAATTTCCTCTTGACTTCTTATTAATAAGTTAAATTTTCAGTCTATGCCAAGTTGATCAGTTCCTCCATGGTGCCTTTGCCCAAATTTCCAGCTGCTAATTAATTTCCACAATGTAAGTATTTTGGAGTATTACATTACCACACTATTAAATGAGTGTTTTGAAATTCATTCTGCTATTCCTCTCTTTTTTGCAGAACCAGTTAATTCCAACCAATGTTCATACTTAAGTTTGATTATAAGTATTAATTCATAAGTTATGTTAAGGCAATGCTAATAATAAAAATAATCTGTAATGATATAACTAAAACTTTCATCAATTAATTAAGACATATTAATTAATTTTATATGGTGAAAAGTCTTTCATTTAAAAAAAATTTCATTCTTTTCTGCAAGAAAAGTATATGATTCTGTTACATGCCTTAGTTATCTCTTATGTGCAGTTTTGAATTCTTCCATGGCTTGCTGTAATCCCTACGCTTCAAATGTGCATACATTTATTTGCATGTGTCAGTGCCTACTGAAAATCCCTGTAGTGTGTGTTCATCCATCTATCCCACAGTGCTTTTACTCCCATTTTTAGTGATAGTCTTGCCATTTCATGCTCAAATCATGTGTGTGCTTCAGCTTATAATGGTTTACTTATTCAGTGCCTTTTCTACCAAATGTGGTTCTCCCTATTATCCTTATTAAAGTGTAAATTGTAATTTAATTGTATAGGGTCAGTGTCTACTTGAAATCCCTGAAGTGTGAATGTGTTTCTCCCTCTATCCCAGAGTGCTTTTCCCTTTTTAGTGCTATAGTTTTTATATTTCATGCTCAAAGCATGTAAGTGCTTCTTCTTTATAAGGACTTAGCTTATTAAAGTTTAAATTGCAATATATTTGTATAGTGGCAGGTTAGTGCCTGTGTGTATATGAAAGTGATGGATTTAAATAACTTTAAGGCAAGTGAAGATAAGTGATTATTTCAAAGGTATTTTTGTCTTAACTTTTCTCATTATTATGCATTTCCACTTTATTTTATTACTTACTGTTCATGCTTAGTATATAATTCCATTTCTCTTTATTTTATATCCTAAAATTGCTTCTCTTATTTTTACTTCATCTATTTACAAATAACCTAAATTTTATATGTAGCTACTCTATTTTTAATTCACTCTGTCTCTCTACCTATCATTATATTTCAATAGTGACATTGATGTGGCTATGATTAATCTAATGTCATATGTTTTTTCAGGCAGTTATATTACTTTCTTCTTTTTATGAAATTCAGCAATAATAATATGCTGACAAAAACGGTTATTTTATTCTAGTGTTGATCTTACTATTTATGTGCACAATTTAATCGTGTTTATTGTTATGTTTTCTAACCACTGCTTCTTTTGCAGCTCTCTATATCTTAGTTTACCTCAGGTTTCGCAGTTTTTTCACATCCCTCTTCTTGTGGCCGTTTTTCTGCAAATGGGGTTTTTGCCTTACTGGTTTTTCCCTGTAAAAATGTTCAATTTGTTTGCAGTTTTAAATATATTAAGTAATTTTACTACTTTGAATTTCTTTAATATTCCAATATTCATGCAAACGTTTACTCTGAATCACAGTGTATATAATATGTAATGGTTTATTGTCTTTGGAATAAGTAAAAGTACCTACTCAATGAGAAGCGTTATTTTTATTCTTTTATCCAATCATGATTTCCTAATAATATGATAATTATTAACTTATGTGTTTGCTTTAATTTGTGTAATGTATTTGTTATATTATAATATTAGTAACAACAGAAGTAAGAAAATACTCGAAATGTTATTCTTCTGTAATCCAACTGCTACCTTTAAGAATATTTTGCTCTTCTTCTTGATGTGATCTATTAACTATTTGTAATTATATAGAGTTGATTGTTAATAATAAAAATAAATAGATGAAATTAAATATTGCGTATTTATTCCTACTCCGCACCCTCTTCCCTTTCATGATGCATATTGTACTACTTGTTTTTTTAAAATTAATAGTTCAATAAGATTTTGACCTAAACTTTTAGAATGCTGCGTCTTTACAGCCTATAGCTAAAATTTCTGTATTTTCGGCAATACGAGATAGGATACGGAAAATATGGCAGTATTTTCATCTGGCTGAAATGTTATGAGATGGTTCTACGCAGTTCTACCGTTATATACTTAACAGCTGCTTGAAAGCAGAAGCAAATAACTGTGAGAAAGGAACATATGTTGTGGTCATACATGTGGCCCTTAGAAATCCCACACCATTCTTTTCCCTCGTCCTTCCCTCCTTGTGTTTATTATACTACCTGCTCCTACCTTTGCCATTCGCATACCAAATAGTCTCATCTTCCTGCTAACTTTTTTTCTACGCATTCTCAAAAATGTAAAATATAACATCCTTTTCTCTTATCTGTCATTTAAGCAGAGAATATTCGATATTGTTTAAATGACACATAAAATAGGTACACTATAACGTGGAAAATATTTTATATCTACTTATTAAAGATAACGTAGGAAGTAATATATTCGTAGTTACTAAGATAATATTACCAAACGTAAATACTCGTAATTTCATTTTATGTAGCTTTAAATGTTAAACTTTTCATAATTTCGTTTACTCAAGTTCGCCTGTCGCTCCCGTATCTGATCCCACTCCTACAAAGTCTTATCCATCCTGCGACTCTGTCCACTTGCGAAGCACTATAATTGGTCCACGTTTGTGGACTGATTCGGCAACAAGGTTCCCTTTCCACACATTTTAACCCCGCCTCCCAGCGATCATTAAGTTTGGTACAGACCATAGAGACGGAGAATACTTCCTGTGGTTTTTGTGATGGCGTCTGGTCTCGGAGCGGAGTTTCTGGTATTTGTAATTTTTTTCCATTGGTTGTAACCAAAAAACCTGCAATCCTGCCAAATTTCAAACCTCTAGCTCATCTGGAAGTGCCTTATAATTTTTCTACTCGTATGGGGCAATAAAAATATTAATTAATAAAACAGCCCCTAAAAATTGGAATTCTCATAATATCCGATTTCTTCCATCGGTAGTGAGCAAAACTATAGTCTTACCCAGTGCTGTTTTTGTAGGAAAAAAAGCTGCCGGTATTCCCACCCCCATCTACCTCTTCCTGCACCCTCTTCCCCCTTTTCTATTGAATTTTTGATGAACTTTTACTATGATAATTAAAATTAAAATGTTTAACATTTATAGAACCGGTTAATTACTTTAAGTTTTAAAGAATTAAGAAAATGAAAATGTACCGAAATAAGACGTGGGTCAACATCGCTATGAAAAAAACTGCCTGTACGCCGTACCAGCGCGTACCGTCACAAAAAAGCACTGACTTTTCCAAATATCAAGTCTCTATCTCATTTAGAAGTGCCCTATAATTATTGTCTTCGTACGGGGCAAAAATAGGGCAGAACAGTCCCAAAGAATTGGAAATTTCACAATGTCGGATTTCCTCCATTCGTCGTAGATTAAAATTAATGGCATTATAATATATCAGCCTCTGATTCCCATTAAAAGCTTATCTACCCATATTAAAGCATTGAGCTCGTTTCCATGGCAGTCGTTTGTTGAGACTCATAAATATTCCCACTTTTTGCCGATAAAAACTAAAACGTTACGCTAACTGAACATGGAATTGAATTCTGTCTGCAAAAATAAGAAACTACAATTTCTAAGCTTTCCGATAGTTCAAGTCCCGCTTTCGGAATCCTTAAAAAGTAAATATAAAAACCTCAAAACCGATTTACGTGTTTTCTTATGGGGCAAACTGGTGCAAAGATAGTATCTGAAAATTGAAATTTCATCATTTTCGGATTTATTCCTTCGGTTGTGACCAAATACATCGAGTTCTGCCAAATTTCAAGTCTCTAGCACACTTACAAGTGCCTCATAATTTGTATCCTCCTCCTATATTCTATGTAAGGAACTTCTATATATATAATAGATATATCCTATATTCTATGTAAGAAGCTACTATAAGTATATCATAGACTAGTAGACGTATTTTAGCATTTCAGCCTATGTACTTTCAATTTTAAGGAAAAAACAACCCCTAAAAATTAGTGCCAAATTTCAAGTCTCTAGCTTATGTAGAAGTGTCTTATAATTTTCATCCTCGTATGGGGCAACAATGGGGTAAATCGGCCCCCAAGTTTTGGAAATTTTACAATATCAGATATTTTACCTTATCAGAAATGAATAGCGAAACAAGGGAAGAAAGGTATCGATCCGAAAGTTGTGAGGGTCTTTCCATTGGAGAACAGATAGTAATCAGCGATGGGAAATCCTCATACTCCGTTAACGCCACATGTGGTGTTCCACGGGGAAGCTTTTTAGGCCCTCCTCTATTCTTAATACTATACCTAAATCATATTTGCTCGTTTGTTCGTAGTCAAATCAGGTTTTCGCATAGGACACCGTCGTATACAGATAGATAACCACCCTTAATAACCATCAATAGCGATAGAAATATTTTTTTAAAGTCATTTTCGTTTGGCGCAAAGAATTGCGTATTGAAATTAAGTAATTAACGTAAAAGCTTCGTCGAAGCTTTCCGAAAAGGCAAGAACAAAGTGATTTCGAGTATTGAATCGATTTACTGAATATCCGAGCAGTCGAGAGTATGTTAAATATTTAGGAGTAGCCATTTGTCGCGATATTTCGTGGGACATTCGCACGATGCGATATTTTTAGCAAATAATAAAAGTTCATAAAGAGTTCAACATACAGCGACAAAATAAATGTAATCGTGAAAAAAATTTAAAATCTTGTATGTCCAGCACATGACTTTCTCCATAGAGTGATGAAAATGTTTGTAATAGCACTTACGAGTTGCTGTCGATTTTAGCGTAATGAAGAACAATTGTCGGCAATTGCAATCGTGCGTAATTTTTTAAACACTTTAATAAATTTCAAAGTGAAAAATACCTTGAATTGCGTTTCACATAAAAATTAAGCAAAAAATCGTTATTTTTGCTACGGATAACAAAATACGGGTGCGCATCCTATAGCTAATACTATCAGGCAACTGCGCAAATTATTCGAGATTAAAATTACTGATGCGGCACTGGTATTGTTGTAATATATACAAGAAAATTTGCTTACGAAATATGACATTAGGTGGCATTGGGATAACTTAGAATGAAATTAAAATTACCCTTGGGGGTGTTCGCATCGTTAACGGTAATTAGAAAATATTATTGTAGCAACGGAAGCAAAAGTATAAATTATAATTCAGACAATCTAAATATCTCTTATACGATCCATTTTATGAAAAAAAATTCAAACAAAAACTTATAGAAAGTAAAATTTTCTACAATTTTATTTCTTTCCATTCACATTTCTCCCTGAAAGCCGCCAAAAGCGTTTGGCAGGAGATTTTATATCATTGGCGTCAATCATCCTTTCCCATGATGTCAATAATAATTAATGAAGTGGCGGTAAATGTTGATTTTTATTATTTCTGCCATTTACGCGATTATTCATGTTTACGACGCAATAAATTTAGAAAATTTACATTCTTAGCCGTCGATTAGCTATACGATCTCGTAAAAGATAACTGTTTCGCAAGAATACAAAAATTCGCTCCTAAATTCGACAAGTCAGAGGGCGAAAGGGCACGTGTCTGTTCCCAATGCAGTTTACATTAACACCCTGTAATCCGTGAATAGCATTTTCCAGGGGGGCCATCACACCGAACTTAGACTCGAGACAGAAACACAACAGTTTGGTGCCCTTCTGAATTAATATGCGCCTAACTCGAGTAGGTACTTTTTTATCATTAGACCTCAGTAAACCCGCATTACTAGGCCCTGAGGGAGAAACACGTAACCTGCACAGCGAGGGTTCCATGACCCTCCACTCCATAAAACAATTACAGTAGGTGAAACATTTGTGTTTACGGCAAATTTACTGAAGATGCCTTCGCATTCTAGCTCTGCATTCATGAGTCTTTTTTCGATTTTTACATTAATATCCTGAAATCCGCCAAAAGTGTTTGGCAGGGTGTGCCGTTACATCGATTATACATAGGTAATGATAAACATTCACATTATGAATTCCTAAGGAATATGTTTGGGAAAATAGTTAAAACGTGTATTTCTGTTGGAATCTAGAATTGTCTTTTTTCGAGGACAATACGAGATCATAAAACACGCGAGTGAAACCTGCAAGATAAAAAAGGTAGGCTGTATTGCGTCTCACTCCCTTCTACCTATCACTTTGGGGAATTGAAGGGTAGAATTGCGACGTCGAAGCAGGTACATACCCGATTACTCTTCGACCACCTCTTTAATAATATCATATATCTACGTTAATTAAGTTCTAAGGGAGATATATGGGAAAATATGAAAAGTTTACCAGTTTCAGCCAAAGCCTTTTAAGATCTTGAAATAATAACAATATTCTTAGGTATAAAATTATGTTCTGATCCGATTATTAGTTTTTCAGCTTGTGCGCCAACCCAACCCAACCAAACACACACACACAGACAGACATCATTAAGAAAATGGTGAAAACGTACCCAGGGGACCTCTTAAACGTGCATTTCCGTTGAAATCTCGACAACGCTTACAAATGTGTCTCTCCGACTCCCCAGCGGCTCTCCTTCCGGTAAGTGTTCACTGGGTTTCCTTCAACACCTAGTTGCCCTCAATATCTTTATTTACCTTTCCTCTTCCGCAAGTGTGTAAATGTATATACAGTAATACCCCGCTATACGTCGGAGATGCGTTCCTGAAAAATGCGACTTATAACGAAACAACGTATAGCGAAACAAAGATTACCATAAGGACTATGATAAAAGTTATGGGTAACGTTCCTGGCGGATATTTTGTGACACATTTGTTTCCTAAATAATACATATCAATACAGTACATTGGACATACTATGTTACCACTATGTGTTTACCACTCATTGCTAATAGGGTTTAATATACATTTAATCGTAACAAGAGTAACAGATTGCAATAATAAATTCAGATATCACCGAAAATAATTGTCTATAGTGTGATGGAGCACAAAAATTGTTTCTTTACTTACACGTACACTGATACGCACTTTAAAGTACTTTTCAAGCAGATTTCGCAATCCAAAGTATATCTAATATCTCATGAGATATCAACGCAAACGTAAACACACAAAATGTTAGACACAACTGTTCACAAGGCTCTCTTATATCTTCGCTCAGAAATAGGTTTTTACACATCGTCATTAAAATTGGGACAGTCCCTTTTATCCACTGTGTATCTTGTGGACCGCCTAACCCATAGTGATCTCTCAAACACACGGCCAGCAAACGTTTATTCTGAGTATGATTTTACACGAATTGATAAACATGAAATTAAATTAATTCATATAAATATCAATGAACATGAAATTAAAAGCCGAATAGTGGGTTTTTATTGTTATAGTTATAATTTACGCACCGCAATTGGAATTTCTGAAATTTTGTTTTCAGCATTACACAAACGACGTATATGCGAAGCGACACAACTTATAACGAAACATGTCCCTTAATTGATTCGCGACGTATATGCGAAACAACGTACAGCGGGGCAACGTATAGCGGGGTTTTACTGTGTATTAATCCAGCCTGCGTAAAATATAGTCTCGAATATCACCCTATAACAAAAGCAATCTCATTTTCTTTGAAATTGCTCGATGAGAAGAGCATTTATCGCAATGTAGAGTGTGGAGTCCAAGAGCATTTCCTGAATTCGAGCCCCGGGGGATGCAAAATTTCGAACCGGATGTGTCCTGATCGTGCATTTAGGGGAGGAGTCCACTTCCCTTTCCGATAAGAGTCACCCATCGCCCCCAAGTGCGTTTGGGGAGAGCAAGGCCTTCCATTTTCACCTCTCCCCCAATCGCCTTATTCTCCCACCTCCCCCCGCCCCCTCCTCCCTTCACTTCACCCCCTCCCCTCTTCGCCCCCTTCCCCCCATTCGCCTTATTCTCTTATCACCCTCTCCACCTCACCCCGTCGGTGTAATCACCTTCCCTTCCCTTTCTCCTCCCTCTGGCAAGTCTCGGCTTGTTGAATGCCGTTCATTGAACGAAGAAACAATAAAATAATGACTAAAATACCTAAGTAATAGCGGACACGCTATCTTCCGCCGGGGATCCGATGGAAGGGCTTTAAAATGGCCCTCGCCACGTCTCGGCGGAACGCTTCGCCCACCGCACTATGTGGAGGGTTGGCGGGGGGAGGCAATGGGGGTGGGTGGGGGAAGGCAGGGGGCGGGGGGGGGAGCGGGAGGGGAGGCGGGGAGTGAAAGGGGGAGGCTGAAGGAGGCAGGGGTAAGCAGGATGTGAACGAATGAGCGAGACTGTGGCGAACGCTTTGAATGCATTAAAACGGAGAAATAATGACTTGGACGCGGCGCTACGAGTTGAGAATTTGAATAGCTATGTAGTATATACCATATTAGAGTGCTAGATTTCTGCTAAACAAAGAAAAGAGCTACGGAGAATTTCTTCAAATGGGCGGAGGAGATGTGAGAACATTAGGAAAGAGAATGAACTAACGAAAAGTTCTGAGGCTGCAAGTTCTTTTCGATTCTAAGCCAATTTCTTTATTCGAAGATGTTACAATATATGCACACAATGTAAGAAATATTTGTGAAAAATGTCGGTGATTAGTACAGCAAAAACCTCAATTATCAGCATTGGGATTATCCCTTGCGGCGGATTAACCGAGCATTCTGAAGCGAGTTGAAGTTTTTTCCACTTGCGTGGAAAACGAAGAAGGCGCGGACTTCACTGGTTTTTTTTAGATATCCGCTGATGTGTCAGATCAGTCGAACGAAACCTGTTTCTACAAAAGGAAACAAAATTCTTTCTCAAACAATGTAAACAGCTTTACGTACACTTTTTTTTCCAGAAATGCAGTTCTCTCTTTTATTTGAAAGTTACTCATAAAACAAACCTTAAATTTCTGGCTGACGTTAAATTAACTCTCTCTCTCTCTCTCTCTCTCTCTCCCCTATCTCCCCCCTCTCTCTCTCCCTATCATTCTATAAGCACTCTTCTTACAGAGGAGGATATACGATATAGGATATAGGAGGATACTAATGTCTGGCCCAAACTACTATAGTTGGAGAGCTGAAATTTAATACCGAAGTGAATAAAGAAAAATAATCGGAGGAAAAATTGAAAAATTGCAACAATGTTTATTTTCTTGGCCGGTAAAAATTATAAACTATTTTACGATGATTTCATGGTTTAGGTACTTCTATATGCGCTATGAGGCTGAAATTTCTTGCACATGTAGAATTTGCCAAATAATGAAAACGGGAATATAGAAATTTGAAAATTTTTATTCGTTCGGACGTAATAAATTCTTAAATGTTTAAAAAATTGACTAATGTTTATGTACTTTCTGAAGATCCAGGAAGCTGAAAATTTTAATAGGGTTAGGAAATAATGTTATGGTGGTAAATAACATTGAAAATTTTAGAAATATTCATTGTTGTGGCTGTGAAAAATTAAAAAAGTTTAAACAATGAAATTCATATTAATGCACTTCTAGAGGTGCTACATTGATGAAATTTCGAATAAATGTGAGGTATTCGTAACAAATGATAAAAACCTATAAATGATTTATAATTATAAATTTTAGGGGTTGTTTTTACCCCAATATTTTCAAAACAGAAAAACACGTAATTCGGAGGCGAGATGCAAACTAAAACGTTGAAAATTATTTTTCGGCTTTTATTTTTCCTTTAAGGTGAGAGAAAATGCTTGCAGAATGCAAGCACACATTTACTTGTATATATATATATATATATAAAGGTGGTATATATGTCTCTCCATCGCTGAAGAAGGGCGTCATCCCGAAAGCTCCATATTTCTGCCGTTTTTGTGTTTTTCGTGTGCCCTCAGCACCCCCAGCGGCTCTTCAATCTAGGTAAGTGACCACTGGGCTTCCTCCAACACCTTGTTGCCACCTTTATTATTACCTTTCCTTTTCTTTAAGCGCAAATATATATATATATATATATATATATATATATATATATATATATATATATATATATATATATATATATATATATATATATATATATACGCTTAAAATGTCACATTCATTTATTCTACCCTAATTACGGTTTCTTGATTAGTTGATAGCTTTTTATTTACTATGTAAATGAATCATCGATTTAGTACATTATTTTAGCTATTTAATAAACTAATGAGCAACAGTAATTAATAGTGGAGCTTTTTGCATTGACTAAAGTTAGTTTGAACTAAGGTTGGAAACGAGAACGAGAAAAGGCCGTTATTAAAGTTCTCTTTAGTAAAATTTTGACGCATTGCACTCCTGCGGACCATCACTGTAGTGAATTGCAGGCTGACATGTAGGTGTAGACGTAAGGAATGCCAAAATTTCGATAAAAGATTTTACGATTTTTCTGCTTTCCTCGCCGCTAATTAATATCTTAGGCGGAATTCTTACGTGAAAATGAATTAAATACTGTATTCCTTTAATAATAAATGGATGTAAATTAAGTATAGGTAAAAATTAGTGTTTCTGTGACGTCTCAAGAAAAATCTTTTATCAAAAGACTACCCATTTTACCTATTTGATATTTATACTTAGATAAATTATCCTTCCGAATAGATTTCGGGCGATTTTTTAGCGATGGGCAGTATTCGAGAGTATAACACCTTAACAGTCATCGGCCGAAGATTCCCGTGGCGTGGCAATTAAATCCCTACGATACAGATTACCTTTTTTATCGTAAACATTCTCATGTTTATAGAAAAATATTTCGAGTAAATTTACCACTACGCTGTTTGAATAGCCTTTTATTTGAGTTTCAGAACAATACTGGATTATTTTTACGGTTGCTGCTTAAGCATCGTCAGACATGTGTAGACCACATATTTTATTATCCACAAGGATTTGGGGCAATTTAAACACGAGGTTCTTGGTGGCGATGGTAGAAAACATCGGCAATATGCGTCCAGTGGGATTTTAAACCGAAAGCAAGTTAACTGAAATATTTCCTTTCTGGCCTTTACGTGGCTCACCTGTGGTCAGATACGTCACAATTATTCAAAGAGCGATGCCTGTTACCAACGCCACCTAGATAACAGGACCTGAGTACTGTCGAGCTTTTCAGCTGTGACGTCACAGGTCGGAGGCCAACGAACGCTACCTAGCACTACCTAGATAACTTGCTTTTGTTTGGCTTCTCTTGTTGTGTGAACACGTGAATACCATTCTTTGATATTTTTTCGCGCTTTATCATCCTTTCATTGCAAATGTATCATATTTTCATTAATATATATATATTTCACGTCTTTTTAAAGACTGTTGAAATACGTCATATCATTTGCGAGGCGTTTTTATTTCATAAAAATGGTGAACAAGTGTTCGGTTACTGGTTGTAAATGCAATTATGCATTGAAATTAATTCAAGGTTAATGCTTTGTTTATGTAAATAAGAGAGGCAAAACATAATTTATTTAATTTAGAACGTTCTAAAATTTACTTTTAGAATAATCTTCGTTCATATCTGTATCGCTCAGTGAGTTTTAAAATTATATTGCCTTTATGAAGGAATATTTTAAATTTAATATTTAAGTACATATTAATTTCAACTATAATGTACTTTAATTATTGTCTGATAAAGAGAGTAGTGTAATTTAACGTAAAATTAGTGGGCACTGATTTGTTTTCAATTTACAGTGATCTATCTATTAACATTAACTTGTTTTTTATAAATTTTAGATACATATGCACGTTATACAAATTAATCTATTTCTCAAATTTTCTCCCCTGAAGACAAAGTGTAATTATTTTCTATTGCGGAATGAAATACATTGTTATTCACTTAATTCGAATTAGTTTTTCATATCTTTCTAATGTGTAGTATGAAGCCATGGGAATCTTTCAATTTATTTCTTCAATTTATCTGTATTCAGAACGTTAAGTATTTTTATATAGTCTCTTTTTTATTACAACAAATACGAACTATAATAACGATTATAACCAAATTAATATACCCAGCAGTCAATAACAAAATCATTGCGATGAATACATGTTTTATTTATCGGAAATCGAGATAAAAACCAAATAATATATATATAAATAATATAACATCAAATTAAATGAAACCTTAAGTCATTCAATTCTCCATTCAGTCTATTGTTATAAGGAATATTGTATTAAGGAATATAATTGTCGATTAATTAGTTTAAAAATACTATCACTATTAAAATATTTTGTAGTGTAATATGTCCCTTAAGATGTATGCCTTCAATTATTATTTTCGTAATTTTACTTATAACGGCATAGATGACTCAAGATTTCTTTAGTATCTTATATGAAACACTGAAATATAATGATCCTGACTTAGGAATGGATTGATGATTAAGATGGGGGTATTATCATTCAGCATTGAACTAAAGAAAAAACGCTGAAATCCTATCAGGAGGTACAACTAACGAACAACTACTTTAGCATACGCATCTGCATATCTGACGCGTAAGCCGTCGGTTGATGACGTCACATTCGAGTAGTCAGGCCGTGTTATCTAGGTGGCGCTGCTATTACGTACGTGTTAAAAAAAAAAGCACCAGCGAAATATCCATCATGCCGTAAATCGCTTGACTTTCCCATAGTATTTGTATAAAAACATAAAAGAATGTTAGAAAATAATATGGCTCGTAGGCTTTATCGTGTTACTGACGTATAATTTACCAGTATATTTCCGAAAAAGAATCTTTCGCGATAGAAAACTATCGGGATATAATTAAAGAAGCGCCGTAGCTATTATAATTTCCCTAGAAAGCAATGGTACCTGGTCGGAGAAACTTGGAAAATTAATACAAAAATCTGAAAGGAATGGGAGAGAGAGTTTGTATCTGTCAATTAAATAGGGAGGTATTGAGAAGGGATGAGGTAGCAAGAAGAAGAGATTGTTGAACGAAGAGGAAGAATTGAAAGGAAAAGAGATAAAAGATAGGAAGCAGGAAAAAAGAGGGACGAGACTTGTGTTCTTGCAACCTTTAGTATGTGTTTCAAGGAGATTCCTCATATTCTCTTATATATTTTCCAGTTCTCTTCCAGAAGAATTGTGGAGGTGAGATGTTTTTTGGGGCGAAATATGGCGGGTGAAGATATGGTTGGGAAGGCGGAATTGGAAGGGGTAGGAGATAGGGCGGGTGAAGAGACGGTTGGGAAGGAGGAATTGGAAGGGGTAGGAGATAGGGCGGGTGAAGAGACGGTTGGGAAGGAGGAATTGGAAGGGGTAGGAGATAGGGCGGGTGAAGATATGGTCGGGAAGGAGGAATTGGAGGGGGTAGAAGATAGGGCGGGTGAAGAGACGGTTGGGAAGGAGAAAGGAAAGTGGATGAAGAGATGATTGGGGAGAAATGTAAAGGAGAAAGGATGGCGGGTGGACGTGCGCAACTTTTCTTCTGGTGAAGTGATCTAAAAGGAAGATTGTGAGCGGAGAGAGAGGGAGAAAGGTGGGGTGGAGGGAGAGGGAGAGAGAGAGGGAGAGAGAGAGGGAGAGAGAGAGGGAGAGAGAGAGAGGGAGAAAGGTGGGGGTGGAGGGAGAGGGAGAGAGAGAGGGAGGGAGAGAGAGAGGGAGAAAGGTGGGGGTGGAGGGAGAGGGAGAGAGAGAGTGAGAGGGAGAGAGAAAGTGAGAGGGAGGGAGAGAGGTGGAGGGAAGGTTGGGAACGAAAAGGATTTAAGGAGGAGCAGTGAGATGGAGAAGGCGATGAAAAAAAAAGAAGGGAAAAATAAAAATGGAAGTCTGAAGTGTTATCCAGGTTTTAAGAAGTGGGAAATTTTTTCCCGTCCTCTTCACTCGTCTTTTGTTTTTTCCTCTCTCCTTCCTCTTTTTTTTTATTTCGCTCGGAAAAATTCGAAGGCGGGACACGCAGTTAGGCGCGGAGTGGAGCGAGCCAAGATGGCGCAGGGGGAGGGAGCCGCAATTTCATCGGTTACGAGGAGAGCTTCATCCGAGAGTGCTCGCGTGGAGGGGAGGGGAAGGGGGGGAGGGGAGGGGGTTGGAGAGGGGAGGGGGAGGAGGAGTGTAGGGAGAAGAGAAAGTTTTTATAATGTGAGGCGCATAATCTTACAGCGGTTTCGCTCAAGGAATGACATGGGACGTGAACGTGGGGGTCTGTTTTTTCTACGAAAGGGGTGAAACCGTAATCTTAACTGAAGGATGGCGATACTGTCTTTAAGAGAGAAAGGTGAAAGTGGAATTGCATCGTAAAAATAGCAAAAACATAAAATTTCTCTTTGAACCTGTTTTTCCCGAGACCTGGAGCATGCAAACGCGATATATTATTAAGGAAAATGATTCATTTGTTAAGTTTGCTAAGGTTATGAAGATGGAGGTGTCAGTAATTATTTTAATTTTCTCACGTTTTAAGACATTTGGTTCTTCGCGAGTAGATAATATCTCGATTTAAATTTCACCGGTTAACGGTAAAGGGGAGCTCGGGGTAACAAAGAGAGCTGACGTAACAATGAGCATAAGCGATGGAAAGGCGCAAATAATGCAGCGGCATTCGATTTGCCGGGATAGACCGAAGATGAAAGGAAAAAGAGAATTTATAACGAACGAAATGAATGACGATGTTTTCCGTGTCTATTTTATTCAATCTATTAATAATTTGTCGATTTCCGTCACTCTCAGTGGCGTTTTTATTGGTTGACTGGCCAGCCAATCAGAGATCGGGATTTCATTGTTTACCTATCTTACGTTATCTGTTTGACTAACGCGAAAGGCTAATGTTAAAGCAAGCATAAAAATTTAAGTTGTTTCGTTATATTATTTAATTAATTCATTTTAACTTAGAAAATGTAGTAAAACAGTAATTTAATATTACAACTTTAACAAATACTGAGAAAGGAATATAAACTGTTTACCTAGGTTACGTTATCGGTTTACCTAACGCGAACGGATAATAAAATAATTAATAAATAGGTATACGAAACTTATTTTTTTAGATCAGTAAATTAATATTACAACTTTGACAAATATTGAGAATATTTATCGTACTCATGTTTCAAATCTAACTAGCTATGATATCCATTTTTGTTTATCTTTTTTAGGTTATCTGTTTTATTTAACTCGAAATTTTCATCTGTCCTTTTGGTACATTTTTTGGTAAGTGCACGACATTTAAGTATTTATTATTACTTTAGATACTTCAATTCTCTTTGTGATGAAGTTACAGTAGTGAAAAATTCATAATACAGAGGAATTTACCTTATTAACTATAAGATAATATTACAATAATAAATAATGCAAGCACTTCATCCCATTCAGTATTTTATAATGGAAAGATTTATGTAACTGCATCCGTTCATGGAATGGGCTTTCTCAAGTCGATGATACGAGTCACTTTCTGCGAAAATTACGCATCAGTGAAGAATAAAATTCCTTCGGAGACTGTCATCGTAGTCAAATACAGTGTAACTCATTTTTTTTTCAGGAATCCTCCGGATTAACGGAAATATTATGAACACAACTACAGTGTAACTCATTTATAACGAGAACGGTTATAACGAGATCACGGCTATTGCGAGCAAATAAAAAAGAAATGGTTGGAAATAATGTATTTTAAGAGCAAAATTTTACGTTTATAACGAGCACGGTAGTTACGACCTTCACGGGTATAACGAGCAAATTGCTAAGGCAGCATAACGAGACGCCAATTTTCCCTACAGTTTAAGAAAGATATCAGAATATTAATTACAAATGCACCTGTGCGACCTTACGAGATGCTAAGATTTATCTTTATTGATTTATCTTTCGTGCTGTGTAAACGAATACTTAAATTCTCGTCTCGAACCACATTCACGGTTTTTTACGTCTTCGTTTTCTCCGCTACTATATTTGCATTCGTGATCATTAATGGAACATTGTGTTCCAATTCCATCGATATAAAATGTTACTTGATTTTAATACAAAGATACTATACTGCGGACAGTACTTGTCATTTGCAAGAGAGGACTACGAATCTTATACTACATTATTAGCATACTACAAAAAATATATATATATCAACGAAAACCTGTTGTAAAATATTCATAAATTAACGCGGAATGACGCCTCATGTGCAAGCGACCTGTGGCCTAGGCAGCCATTACTCTCGTCCCGTTAAACGTTTAGTTGCTACGGCATTACGAAGTCAAAAATAGTAATTCATTGTTATGGCACAGCAGTTCTCTTTCGCATCGCGAAACGCGTTGTTTAATATTTTTATCGCGGACACCTTGTGCTGTGAAATATATTTATTATTAAAATTTATTGGATATTATTTATAACTAGCATAAGTGCCCGTTGAATTTCAACGGGTTTAATGAATCTAAATTTTCGTCAATGCAACATGTAAAAATCGCAAGAATAAAATTGTGCACTGTTTTAACGATCGAATATTTCTATATTATGTCTGTTTTAATTAATTAACTAAAATCTCATAGAAATTCCTTGTGAATAAAATAGTACCTTTCTTTCTAATAAAATAACCAATGTTATTAGTTTTAAATTGATTATAGCATTAGGATTTCAATTTCATTAAATAAGCAGAATTCCGGTTCCAAAAAATTGGTTCAATCTTCAATTGCCTCTGATAATACTTTAAATAGATTTTGGAACATAAAGTACCTCAATATCGTTTATCGTCTGCTCAGCACTCTTGCCTTCTCATTTTCCGAAACAACCACTTTCACCAGTTTTAAATGGATTTCAAACTTAGAAGAGAACTTGATTCAATTCAGTTAAAATAACCACAAATTCCAAAGAAAATCCTTTTATAATCTGCAATGTTAACCTAGAATTCATTCATTCTGAAAAGTGAATAAAAGTACCATGTAGGTACATATATTTCTTTCAACTAAAATAGCCACTCTTAACAGATTTTAATGGATTAATGCATTAGCATTTCAATTTCATGAAATTAACTGAATTCCGGTAACAAAAAAATTGGTTCAATCTTCAATAATACTTTCAATAGACTTTGGAATAAAATGTACCTTAATATCGTTTAGCGTCCGCTCACCACTCTGGACTTCTCAGTTTCCGAAACAACAACTTTCAATAGTTTTAAATTTATTTTTGCTTTGAAATATATGTACTTGAGTCAGTTCAGTACAACTTCCACTTTACATACTGTCAATTCCAAAGTAACTCCTTTTATAATAGACAATGCTGGCCTAAAATTAATTCATTCTGTAAAGTGAATAAATAAAGTTCATTCTTTAAACTATAATAGCCACTGTTATTATATTTAAATGGATTATAAGCCTTAGAACTTACTCTGTATTAAATAAGCACCAAATTCCTTTTATAAAAACAAATCAATTCATTAAAAGATCCACTGTTTTTTCTTCGAAAATTGCCTGTTAACAGTTTTAAATGTCCTTTTAATTTTAATTGAATTTTAATTTATATTCGTTTCCAAACTTCGGCCATTGTTACGAAATTAATTCGAAGAATAACAATATAAATTCGTAAGCACGTATGGTTTACAAAGAATTTAATTTCAGAATGCTTTTTATTTCCAATTTTTCTAGAATGACACTGTTCATACTTAAAATTTTTTATATTTACGTTAATATACTTATTTTCCACAAAACACGCCAATCTCTCCCCTTCCTTCCTCTCTCTCTCTCGCTCGTATTGAAGCACTCAAGGCACGCTTATTCCCAGAAGGATGTATACTATAATAGTAATTTGAGGTGTAACAATGATAATGGTCGACATAGCAACATCATGTTAAAATGGCGAGATTTCCACAAAATATGAAAATTAAACGTTTAACATGGAATATTTCGAACTGCGGGCGAAAAAAGACGAACTGAATAAGAAACTTTATAACTTTTTCTTCAAAATGGTTCGAATCCGAAGGTCGTCTGTTAATTTCTTCTAATTTTAATTTCCAAATGAATAAAAGCTTGCACGTCGAAAAATCGCGTTTTACATGTTAAGTAATGGGAGGGAAAAGGAAATGCCTCTCTTGAAGACGAACCAAGGAATTTTTTCGTGATTTAAATTCGTAATCACCTGAAAGGGTGTTAATTAAGAACCTCTACCAAAATTCGTGTTTCTATCATTATTATTTCTCGAGTTATTAGCGTTTGCATAGAGTACCAACCAACCAACAGACGACGGCTTTTATTATATTAAATTCCTTAGCATAACAATGATGGACAAAGCATCAAACTCTCCGTATAACGCATCTCATTAAATTGTGGCAGTGTTTCCCAACCTGGGTGCCGTGAAGTGTTCTGAGGGGTGTCGCAAAAATTCCAAACTAGAGTAAAAACGAACATCATTTCGTCGCAAAGGCACTTCGAAATGAAAGGAGATATTGAGATATTTAGATATGATAATAAAAAACCACGATTATTACTGACGGTGGATAAGGAGGGGTGCCGCCACAGTCTAAAAAGTCACTTTAGGGTGCCGCGACTCTAAAAAGGTTGGGAAACGCTGAATTATGGTAATACGCTATAAATAATAAATCTCAAATTTAGTTAAGCTTTAAAAAAAAGCCTTTTAAATATAAGGTGTATGTCAAGCGGACTTTATCTCTCTATTTTCATTTTTTGGATTAATTTGGGAATAAATTATTTTAAAATATCACTCACAACACGAACATAAAGATAAAAAAGGTGAAATAAAACGCGATAAGAAAGAAAATGCTATATCAACCAATTGGCGGAATAATAGTATGAAGAACGCATGTATTCCTACAACGATTACCAATGGTAAGGCTGAGGTTTATCTGAGAAGCGATAGTGAGAAATTAAATGTCGTCGTATTGAACTGCCGCAGCATCCGTAAGAAAATTGCCGATTTTGAGCATATTATTCGCAGTCTAGAAGCCGATGTCGTGATCGGTACAGAGAGTTGGCTCACTGACGAGATTGCAAGTCAGGAGGTATTCCCTCAAGACTATAGAATTTATAGAAAGGATCGTAGTATCCGGACGGGAGGTGGAGTATTTATAGCAGTCAGCAAGGCATACGAAAGTTTTCCACTACCGATTAATGACGCCGAAATAGAAAGTGTTTGGTGTGGAGTTAGAGGAAGCGATTACACTATAGCAAATATATGCGCATTTTATAGGCCTCCCAATTCAAGTTTAGAAATGATTCATAATCTCGAGAAACAAGTAGCAACGCTAATATCGAAAAATAAAGAGAGGGCCATTATAATAGGAGGAGACTTCAACTTACCTTCAATAGACTGGAATCATAATTGCTTTGATCCCGGTGGTAGAGAGCGTGAATCCTGCGAAGCACTTATAGAAACCTTCGTTAAACACTCGTTGTGTCAGCTAGTAAGATGTCCCACGAGATCGAACAATATATTAGATTTACTCGTAACGAATTACCCCGAGCGTATGAACAACCTTTCCATAGAGGAAGGAATAAGCGATCATAATGCTGTGTACGTAGAATTTAAGCTAAAAGTGGAGAAACAGGTTAAAGCCAGAAGACGCGTATATATGTACGCCAAAGGCGATTTCTCGAAATTTAGGTCTTTTTTACGGACACAATTCCCTAATTTCTGCGAGGCATCTATCGACGCTAGTACAGAGGAATTATGGTGCGTGTTCAGGGATATGATGCGAGAGGGTACGGATAAATTCATTCCACATAAAGTTAAACGTGATGGTGCGGAACCAAGATGGTACAACCAGAATGTTAGATGCGCTCTTAGACGGCAAAGAAAACTTCACGCTCGCTTAAATACCAATTCTTCAAAAGTCACAGAGGAACAGAGGTCAATGATACGGCATCAATACAGAGAGGCGCGCTCAAGAGCTAGAGTGACAATGCGAGAAGCATTTAATGATTACAAAAAGAAAGTTTTGCATAATAATCTGAAAGAAAATCCGAAAGCATTTTGGTCGTACGTTAGGGAGGTTCATGGTAGAGGTCCCACCATAGCGTCATTGAGAACGGAGGCAGGTGATGTAGTACACGATAGCGCGGAAAAAGCAAACTTGTTAAATGAACACTTTCAGAAAGCGTTTACTTCGGTGAGCAACGAGTTTGAGGAACCAGATTCGAATGATAAGGGAAATTCGATGGAAGATTTGATATTCTCCGAAACAGGTATCGCGCACCAGCTAGAGTCGATTAAGCAAAATAAGTCTCCCGGGCCGGAGGGCATACCCGCGCGTGTGTTGAAAGAGCTAGCCTCGGTAATCGCACCTTACTTGAAAATAATATTCGAAAAATCCGTTGCACATGGTACCGTTCCAAAAGACTGGAAGCTAGCATACGTAACGCCCATCCACAAAGGCGGTGATAAAGAGAACCCCGAAAATTATAGACCGATTTCCTTGACGTCATTATCGTGTAAGATTCTAGAACATATAATCGTTAGCTCTGTTCTGCGTTATTTAGATGGTCGTTCTTCGCTAAGCAAAAACCAACACGGGTTTCGGAAAGGTAGGTCATGCGAAACGCAACTCGCCCTGTTCGTAAACGATTTGTTGCAATGCGGAGAGAAAAACAGTCAGGTTGATGCAATTTTTATTGATTTTAAAAAAGCGTTTGACAAAGTACCCCATAATAAATTAATAGGAAAACTAGGAAAGTACGGCATAAACCCTAATATCGTGAGTTGGGTAAAAGACTTCCTCTCCAACAGAAAACAGATAGTAGTTATTGATGGGAAATCTTCATACCCGGTAAAAGTCGCATCAGGTGTTCCACAGGGAAGTGTTATTGGCCCACTGCTATTCCTGATATATATAAACGATATCTGCTCGGTAGTTCGCTGCAAAATAAGACTTTTCGCAGATGATACCGTTTTATATAAGGAGATAACGAGTCAGGATGACCAAAAATCGCTTCAGGAAGATTTAAACGCCCTTTCAGCATGGTGTCAACATTGGAAAATCGAAGTTAATCAGAGCAAATGTTCCCTATTGAGTTTCTGGAAGAGTAAGAACAATGAATTAGACTCGGAGTACAGAATTGATAGATTGAATATCCAATCTGCAGAGTACGTTAAATATTTGGGAGTCACCATTTGTCGTGATCTATCGTGGAATATGCATATTCGAAGGATCGTAGGCGCAGCTAATAAGAAATTGGGCTTCGTAGGCAGAATAGTAAGAAGTAGCACAGAACAGGTACGAGAAACGTGTTATTTATCATTGGTCAGATCTCAGGTCGAATACGCTTCCAGCATATGGGATCCGTACGAAAAGGGACAGATACTTGAGTTAGAAAGAATCCAACGCAGAGCAGCCAGATTCGTTAAGCAAAAATATGAGCAAAAATTAAGCGTCACATCACTCTTGAAGGAGTTGAATTGGATATCGCTAGAGGATCGCAGAATTAGCGCTAGGTTAAGGCTTCTGGAGAAATTTAGGTCGGAAGTTCTCTTAGAGGAGGTCTCAGGAATATTAGAGGCACCTACGTACATGGGCAGGCACGATCACGAGAATAAAATACGAGAGATCGACTGTAGGACCGAGCGATATCAGAGCTCGTTTTTTCCAAGGACCATACGGGATCATAACAGGAGAGTGATTCCCACGAGGGACGTTATTAGGTAGGGCTTGGTGTGCTGCACCCCCTGCCACCCACCAGTCTGGTGATTTGCAGGGTATCATGTAGATGTAGATGTAGATACCGCGAAAAATGCGATGATATCAACACAGCTGCAGCCGCAGATCAACAGAATCCTAAGCCTACTCCTCTTGCGAGTATAGCTTTTACACATTTTTATGTCTTATACGTATAAAGGTACACTTTACATTTAAAAATTATTTTGAAGAAGTGTCTTTTTTTAAATTTTATAATCGAAAAATAGTGACAAAAAGTGCGCAATGTGATTATTTATTGTTATTATTAGTCAGACGAAGATGCAGGAGAGAATATCGATTGCTTAATTTCCCTTAGGATAAAATAATCCAAGTCCAATTCGTGTAAGGGTTAGCGAACCACCTCTATGGACTCGTTTTCCTTTCCATGGTGGAGGTGATTCTGTACTGATTGTGAGCTGTCGTTATCAATCGGCCTTTGAAAGACGCCACTGCAAGCAAATCATGCAGAGACGAAACAAAACTTCTAAACGGAAAGTCTCCGCCGTCGCCACTGGCGTCAGTATCTAGCACGTATTCCAACAATACGGACGAGTTGAGAATAATGACTGATTGGAATGTATTATGTTTATTAAATATTAATGTGTATTGATTTGTGAGAAGTATCGTTCCGATATTTTCACTTTAAATCAATTTTTTCATAAAAATAATCGTGTGAAGGACGTCAATCCGCTGGTCGCGTATCAATATATGCAGTAAAATAAGTTAGGTTACATTTTTCTAATATAAGGGGTAAAAAGATAATGACAAAAGGATTCTTTTTCTCTGTCTCTCCATTCGGGGCTATAAGAGTTTAAGCAGACTGAGCTGGTTTGGGGGAGGGGGGAGGAGGGGGAGGGGCGGGAGGAGGGGGGAGGGGAGAGGAGGGGAAGGGGGGGAGAGCCGAAAAGGGATACGTGCGCCTATAATCGCACAATGGTTAGGAGGCTATTGCGGTCGTGGGGAGTTTTAAGACGGGGAAAGCGCGTAACTGCGGCGCCACAGGAGCTTCTTCTGGTCTCGAACGAGGACGACAACTGCTTCAGTCCCAAACTCCTTTAACGCCTCGAGTAAGAGGTCTTCTAAAACTCCAGAAGCCATTCTCCCAGTGGGAGGCTGAAGAGGGAAGACAGAGAGAGAGAGAGGGAGATTTCCATTAAGGACGGACGCATACGAGGCCGTTCTCCGCTGTATGCGAGAGAAAATAAACAAAGGAGGGCTTTGGAATGGATTTCCGGACCTAACCACACCGCACTATTCTTAACAAACCACGTGAACTCTAGGAAGACTCCTCCTCCTCCCTCCCTCTTCGGCCTCTCCTCTTTAATTCCATTCTCCTGCCTCGTATTTTCGGCGTTATTTAGTCTGCGGAGGGAGGCGTCAACTCTCAGCTTTCCTCCGCAGCCACCGCGAGGCGCTGAGAGCAACATCTCTCGGTTTCTTGCAAGATATTGCAAAATGGCATTTTTGAGCCAAGCGCTAAAAATTACCAAGTTGCGCGAAATGAACGCCATCGAAACGAGGTGAAACTATTCCTTTTTACGTTGGCCATCTTACTGTCTTGGAAAGATTTCCGTAACTGGCGTTAGAAAATTGATTAAATCGCCGATTCCCATGAATTTTAATAATATGCCTAGAAATTCTCATCTCACTGTATACCTCTAATGGAGGCCGCATAAAATGTTTCCATGGAAAATTATGCGTACGGCAAATATTATAATGAATTACTCCATTTTTAGGAGCGTTTCGCTTACAGCGTGAGCGCCTATTATCGTCGGTCCGTCCGTCCGCATGTTCGTTCTCAGCTTCTACCGAACTGATTTTCATGAAATTTGATATTAAGGACTTTCAATAAAATATAATATGGAAATCGCATAAATGAATCACGTACGCCAATCAGGGGTACCACTTTACTGGGGACAAAAAATTAAATGTTCGTCATATCTCGTAAAATATTGCTCATATCAAAATATTTTTCAAATAAAAGTTGTAGAACCGGTAAAGAAGACTATTTCCTTTCCTATACACTTTTATCGTAGGGGTAGCCGTTATCGATAAAATAAAACAAAAACTTCTTAAATCGAGTTGAACTTCGAAAATTTCTTGCATGGTTACTTCATTGTTGCTAACATAAACAATCTCCCAAACAAACGTTTAATTTCCTTACGTGTGCATGTAATATTATTAAATAGGAAGAAAATGGATTATTTATTATGAAGAAAAAACTTTAAAACGCTATTTCCCTTACGTACAGGTTTATAATTTCTTTCTATTACTCCATTGCACGAAACGCGCCCATTTGTGATACGTTGTACACTTTCCTAAATTGTTATTTTCTCCAGCGTCGATGACTAACAACAGCGAAAAATAAAAGATAGTATATTTTTTTAGAACGCAGTTCGCCTCCCGAAAGTACTATCATCTGTATTATCATTAGATTCAATTCCCTCGCTCCGCTATATCGCGCGTTTGTGAGGCAGGATGCATTTTAAACGTTTGAAAAGTTTCAGCGCGTGGCAATTCTACTCCATTAGAAGGTCCGCGATTACAAAGGAGGTTGAAATGTTCCTAATTTACATTTACAAACGAGCGCGTAAAATCAATTAAAAGATAAAAACGAAAGTTTTAAAAAATCCATTTTTTTGGCATACAATTTCACTATAGTACTATGTAGAAAACGTGGTTAATTCCGTGCGTTTCGCATGTAAATTTCATCAAAATGAAGGGATTCATCGTCCTCCCTCCAAACCCGGAAAGGCTTTCCATTTACTTATAGGTAGGCAACCTTCGAAGCGCAGCGCTAATCTGTTATGCTTCGCTGTTGGTTACGCATCGCACTTACAAACTCTCAATCCATTAGCGACCGCAATTTCCTCGAAAGTAATTTCGCAGGAAATTCGGCGCAACTGACGACGTCGAGAAACAAGCGAGTAAAGTATTACTTGGATGGTTTCTGGAAAAGAGGCCTTTTTGCGAAAGGCAAATTAAACTTCTCCTCGTTTTTCGTTCCCGCCAATACGCTGCTTCGCTCGGATCGATAGTGATCGCAAACTCAGGATTCGATATTCGCTCCGAAAAATGTCGTTCGCTTTGCACCAGAGGCCTCCCACGTTGAGCCAAAACGAGAGCTTCGCAGCCGAGTTATGTAGATCCTCTCTCCCCACACTTTCGCCTGAGAAGCTTTTCGACCCAAATGTCATCAGTGCGCCGGCCCGAGAGGTAAGGGCGAGTAGGGCGGCTGCCCGGGGCGCCAAAGCCTTGGGGGGAGGGGGCGCTATGCCGATCATACATCTACATATGCATTATTTGCAAGTAGATAAATATTATACATCAATTTATATCGCGGAACAGGCTATAATATTTACATTAACCATTATATTTTTTCATCTCATATATATTTATGAAAGTTTGTTTGTTGTTTTGTTTGTTTGTTTTCTTATTTGTTTATTTGTGCATCTATAAATTTCCACACCGTTGAAGCTAGAGTAATCAAACTTTCAACAGATACTTTCTTCACAAATAGGAAGGCCGTAGGTTACTTTGTCATCCCAAAGGTTTTATATTAATTGTACAAAAAGCAAAATAACTTGGTATGCTAATGGCACAAGATTAAGCATTACAAAGGTAATGCCAGCTGTATGTTGCAGCATCAAGAGCTGGATGCGGAAAAAACTTAAATATGCTCATAAATAATCAAAAAACCAAAAACATTGTTTACAACGAAGCGCTGAAATAAAACATTAATTTTTGTTAGAACATTTTTTTGTGTTTTTCCCCGGGTTGCCGGGTACTGTAGCTAGTCATCAATAATTGTTACATTGAGATGAATAAATTAACATGTACTTCGAAAATATCTCAACAATCATTTACGGAGGGGGCGACGGAATGCTATCTCGCCCGGGGCGCCACCATTTCTCGGGCCGCCCCTGAATGTCATCCATGTTCATGCTGCGTCGTTTGGGTGGTCACTAATCTGTTTAAACTCATACATTGGATGAAGATTTAGTTTTATTCGCGAGCCTCAATTGCGTTAATAATTCGAATTTGGGGATTTTCAAAATCACTGATAGATTGCATTAAGATATAGGTAATGATTAATTGCTAACGTTCATAAAAAAGCAGGAGCACAGATATTCTTGTGATGATTATTAATTATCGTATTCGGCCTTTGTAATTTGTATGCTTTTATAGATAGTAACTTCGAATCCAATGCACATCCTCAATGTTGAGTAATTTTTATTTTTTTTAAATTTTGATATCTCACTAAAGTGTTTCATTGAATGAGTGGAACGCATTATATAGCTTAATTTTATGACATTCTATTTATTAAATATAAGAAGTCATTCAGAATAAAACAACAGCTAATTTTATCACCGCGAGAACACTTTGAGAAATGGAAAGAAAAAAAAACCAATTTCGGCTGGTTACATTCTGTTGCGTGAGTGGAATTTTGCAGGCGTGTTTTGTTTTATACATATCTGACGTTTGCAGATGAATCAAAAAGACACCGTAACGTAATACACAAAGTAAATTAGGTGGTAAATTGGTTGGCTTGTGCTCCTCGGCGAGATGTTAGATACCCCTCGTAACGAAGCAAGATGAAGCGAAACGCCCGAAAAATGCATCGTTTGAAGAGTTGGTGAAGAAGGTAGCCATGGCAACCGACAAATCATTTGGACGTTGATAAGCTCGATCGATCTCTAGGCACAGTGACGCTTAATAATGAACAATAATAATAATGCTTGGCGAAAGAACGTAGGATTGTAAATTTTTGATGGCATTATTGAAGAGGATTTCGACTCGGTTAATAAATTTCAATTTGTTAAGTTAAAAAAATATTTCGTGATAATGAAGCCTTTCTGTTCCCATTGTGATTGACATCAATCGATGCAATCAAAATGACGGGACACCATTTCCCCCTTTCAATTTTGCATCGATTGTTATAGATCTTCATTTAAATGCAGCTGTAACTAAGTAATTAACTTTAATTAATAAACCGTTACTTTGAATTCCAATGATAAATTTGTGTTTCGTTAGTGGCAACCGAATTTAATGAGTTAAATTACGCAAAATCATAAATCTGCATGTTTTTACATAGCCATTACAAAATTATTTGTAAATGTTATTCCTCCTCTCTGTAAATGTTAACCGAGATCTGTAATAAATATAAATATTATTTATTTTCGTTTCTGAAATAATTGAATAACTAATATCTTTTCATTTATTACAAATAATTTATTTATTTATTGGAGCTGAACTTCACAGCAACAAATGAATCGATATTCTCATAATGAAGATTAAATACCTTAAAAAGAGAATAAACAAGTAAATTAAATATTTTCATTGGATTTGGCAATAAATTTCACCAATTTTTCTTTATTATTTTCCATAACTTCCAGATTTAAAGCAAAATTAGATAACAGTTTATCAATCCAGTTAAAATTTCTACTGGCACTTTAATTGCGCGCACCAGGTATTTATGCTAGTTAAGCAACAAATTTTGTGGAGGAATACAATTAGTTCATCTAATAGCATTTGTCTACCTATTATAATGCTTTCATTTCTAAAATTTTTCATTTCTAATGATAAATGCTATTCTGGTATGAACATTTCTTATAAAAATTATATATTAGTAGATTAATGGCTGAAATTCTAAACTGGCAATAACGACGAAACAAGAGCCCTTAGTCGCCATTCGAAAGATTAAATAAACAAAATTAAAGTAACACAACCGATCAGTCTCCGCAAGAAGCATCAAAGGGGCATATTTATGTCGAGTATAGTGAAAAAGCTTCATGAATTAAATATGAGATATCCTAGATATATCGAGAAACATTATCCCAGCAAAATAGCTTAGGTATTATGAATTAAAGAAAACTTTTGTTTTCCAAATCACAATTTTTCCGTTTTTACTACCGTTTTCGCCTTTTTAAAGCATAATCCGCATGATTCTTTAAAAGACGAAACAGCCATTGAATTTTTTTTAATTGTTCAGTGGGAAACGCAATTTTTAGGCGCGTTTCGCCTCCAGCGTGAGCGCTTATATTCGTCGGCCTGTCCGTCCGCCTGTCCGTACGTACGTCCTCACGTTCGTTCTCGGCTTCTACTGAACGGATTTTCATCAAATTTGATATTAAGGACTTACTATCAAAGATAATAAGAAAATCGCATAAATGAATCACGTAAGCCAATCAGGGGTACCACTTTACTGGTGACAAAAATGAACTCGCCGTCATATTTCGTAAAGTATTGCTCATATCAAAATATTTATCAAATAATAGTTGTAGAACTGGTAAAGAAGAGTATTTCCTTTCCTATACATTTTTATCGTAGATGTAGCCGTTATCGAGAAAATCAAACAAAAACGTCTTAAATGGAGTTGAACTTAGAAAATTTCTTGCATGGTTACCTCTTCATTGTCGCTAACATAATCTCACAAACAAACGTTTAATTTACTTACGTGTGCATGCAGTATTATTAGATAGGAAGAAAATGGATTATTTCTGATTAAGAGAAGAACTGTAAAACGCTATTTCCCTTACGTATACTTATATAATTTCTTTCTAATACTCCATTGCACGAAATGCGCCCATTTGTGATAGGTTGTACACTTTCCTAACTTGTTCTTTAATTCATTATGGAATTATCCCACATAGTTGAGCCTAAAGTTGGTTTTTTTATTAATATATTATTTCAATAGATACCAAAAAAGCTCCAAAATCGTTTTTTATCAGAAAAACGTAGGTTCTCTTTGCTTCTGATCAAATTAAAAGGGGTTACATTTTAATCAGGGCACATTAGTGCGATTTCCCGTTTAAAAAAATATGGTATGTTTGTATTAAGTATTAAGTTTAAATAAAATTTTAATAAAAAATTTATGAAACCAAATTTTTAAACACTGAAAAGTAAACGATAAATACAAAACTGTCACAACTGAATGTTTCGGAAAGTAAAAATAGTTTTGGGAATATAAAAGTCGCTTCTCGAACTCTTAAGATCATTCTAAACAATTTTAAAATGCAAATTATTATTATGCCACTCTCATCTCCTAATTAATAAAGAGAAGAAAATAATCACTCCCTGGAATCAAATCAACGAATACAATTTTGACGATAAGCAGCTTATTATATAAAACTTGTGCTGCAGCGTAATTCCTTCAAGTTTGATAGTAAAAGAATGAAAAGTTTTCGAGTCATAAGCCGTGTTCTCATTCTTCCATTTAACTCCGTAGATATGATAGAGAAAATTACATTCCATTCTATTATTAGAGATTTGTACCGATGGCGAAATTATTACATTGCTGCTGATATTGATAATTAGATCAACTTATGGAGGTAATACATATCTACACAGAAATAGAAATTTAATGCTATAAATCGTTTAAATGATTTTTAATAGCAATACGATGAAATCAGTCAGTTACGCAGATGGCAAAGCATTTTTAAGTAGTTCTGCTAATGCCAGTCCTTTCAATGAAAATTTAAAGAGGAAAATGAACGTTATGAGATTTTCCAAGAGTGTAGATAGCCATGCCAACGTGACAGTGGATGGGGAAATGCTGGAACAGGTGGAATTTTAAAAAAATATTTAGGTTGTACTCTGTCACAAAGTGGAAGGAAAATGTAAGATATCAGCAAGAACAAAGAAGGCATTTATTTACAGGACGACGAGAGTTGTTGACAACAACTCTGAATAAATATATAAAAAAGAAGTTAGTGAAAGCCCTGATTAGGAGTGTATCATTATGTGGGTGCGAGACGTGGACAATGAGAAAAGAACATGTGAGCAGATTAGAGGCGTTTTAACATTTAAGTATGATAGAGAAAAACAAACAAGGAAGTTTTGAATATATTAGGGGAAGAGAGGACCTTAATTAGAGAAATAGTAGAATGGGTAGACAGGAGAAATGCTTAGGCCAAATTTTGAAAGGAGACGACGGTTTACCGAAAGAAGTCATACCTGCATGGAAGAAAGTTAGGAAAGAGGCAGGAATAGAGGAAAAAGGAGTTGAGTTTGGCAAGATGAAGAGAAAGGCTTTGGATAGCACATATTTGGTAATGTGTCCCTAAAAAATGCTGTAAAGTAGAATTATGAATGAATATGATTTCCATACGAGCTACAAACTTTCTCGAGAAGCCGAAAATTTTAATGGCGCTGATGAAGTAGTGAATAAAGATATCTATACTCCTTGAGCAGCCGACTTCTTGTGTTCACTCGAGGCGTACGAGATGCCGGGACTGCCTCATGTACATACGGATAGTTAGTAAATGTGGAGATATTTTCACCAGATAGAAGCGGATCTTGCAAACAGGACGAGAAAAATTGCCGTGGCTTTTATGCCACGTATACTTCGCTAAACTTTCTTTGATATCATCCCCGGTTGATCTTTCAAGTCTGCATTTGCCACTAATATCGGTTTTGCCAAGAAAATCGATAAACGTCGTAAGAATGGAGTTTTTGTTTGCATCTTCAAGGGGCCCGGTTGTCGGAATGTCGGGTATCGAAGGTGGGACTCCGTCGACACCTGTCTGTGTATTCTGAGGCCTAAACTAACCATTGGGTCGTAATTGAATAAATAAGGCATCACCGCCAGCATAGTTTGTAATCGCTGCATTCTTTATCACTGATCATGGCTTGTCGTGGTGTTATTTTGCACTATTAAACTTCAATCTGAGTCGCTTGTCTTCTTAAAAATGCCCATTCAAAATTCACCGATCAGTGATAACATGAAGCACAAGGAGCCTTTGCAATTCGCTTTAGTAATCAGGTTTTCAAAGGGTGATATTTGTACGATGCGCGCTTGGCGGTTCTATCTTCACCTGGCAGACATTGCGAGTTTGCATTTCTTGCTCTGCAGTCGACACGAATGATTAATGTGGCCAATGTAAAAGTAAATAACTGAAACTGAACAGCAAATCCGGTTAATGCAAATAACAGGAATGATGGAATTCCAAGGAAAATATGAATAAGAGCGCAAACATGTTAAAGTATATAATAGAGTTCACATAACTCATTGGTTAAATCGGCAGTTCAACGCAATGAAATAAATCGATGGTATTAGGTGATCGATTAAATGGAACATTTTTGATATTATATCGATTATATAAATGACGAAAAAGTTAAAAACCCGAAACTTTGCTCATAGTGCTGCGGAATCAATCGAAATAGAGCGAGATCCTCTGATACATTATTCCTACTCAACTCTGCCAAATGGAATTTCAAATGGCGAATTCTTGGAAAAGTGGCCTAAGTCTGACGAAAAGAGGCAGAAATGAAACAAAGAAGAGAGAGAGAGAGAGAGAGAGAGAGAGAGAGAGAGATAGAGATAGAGAGAGAGAGAGGAGGTGATTCCAAATTAGCCGTCGAAGACGGAAGGTTTTTTTTTTGCCCATCTATTAAACACGGCTGCCTCAACAGACACGAAAGTCGAAGGAAGAAGACTCATCCAGGCTGCGGCTCCCCCCTCCCCTTCACGTAATCCGAGGATTCAGACACCCTTATATTCCTTTGTAACTTAGAATAAGGCATTCGAACGCCCGAAAAAAAAGAAAAACTTGGCGACGCTTTGCCTTCATGTCTCTAGCCTCGAATATTAGAAGCACACACTGAGGCCTTTACAAGATTGTCCTCAATTTCCATCTGACATCCCCTCCTCACCAACCCCACCCCTCTTCCTCCCTCCCCTCCCTCCCCCTACGTGGCGCTACCTGGGTTTTTACCGCTAATACTTTATCTTCTCTAATAATGTGTATTACGATATTTACTTGCTCTGTTCTCATTGTGTTTATTTTACGTAACTTTCATCGTAATTGATAACGAAGGGTTAAAAGGAAGAGAAGGCCTTACGGTCTCAATTTCGCCCTGAAAATAATGACATAAAGACCGCAACTGCGGTTCCCGTCGGAATGCTTCACAACTCGGCATCAAAACGCAGCACATTTCAAACTTAGAGCTTCGAAAGTTTCAATTTAAAAAAATATGATTTGACTGAGAAAAAAATGTGGTGCATTAATTTCTGGGCAACCCTCGCGTCCATCTATATACCTAGCTTCCTAATCCCCACCTCCCTTCCTCTCTCCCCACCTCCCTCGCTCTCCCCCCACCTCTCCCTCCCTCCCACCCCACCTCCCTTCCTCAATCTCCTCCTATCTTTTTTTCTCTCCTACCTGAAGCCTTCCTGAGGTCAGTTCCGCCGCCGCTCCGATTAAAAGGGATTTTTAATTTACTCGGTCGCCGACCCTCTATTAAAATCACCAGCAATTTTCCTCCTTTGTTATCACATACTTTTTTTCGTTTTATTGTTTTTTACTTTCTCATACACGAAGTACAGTGAGAAAGTATTGTTATCGCGAAAAAATTCGACCTCGAGATTTTTACGGAAATATACGTTTTTGGTGTACCCGAGTCCGAAAAAGTGGTTTTCGCAATGCCGTCTGTCTGTGGGTCTCTGTGTTCGCGGATGTAGAGCCTAAACGGTAGAGCGAAAATGATTGAAATCTCGTAATTAGGAATTTTATCATGCAGGACAAAAGCTATGAAGAAATGGTTGGCAATGCTAAATTATTAAGGGATGTTTATTCTACGCATTTTAACAACAATTTGATTTTATCAAAAATGGATATAACGATTTTGATCAAATTTCGTATAGTTACTTGAGTTTACGTCTTCAATAATAATACATAGTTCATATTTCTCAAGAAATGAATATAAGGATAGATTATTCTAGGCATCTTAAACAACAATGTGATTTTCTTAAAAAACGGCTGCAACGATTTTCATCAAATTTCGTACAGTTACTTAAGTTTACGCCTGAAATAATACTACATCTACTATAATATTTTTTGAAGCGTGTGTTTGTTGGTTTGTGTATTTGTGTTTGTTCATGGAACTCCTCCTAAATGATAAAAGCTAGAATAACCAAATTTGGTACGATTCTTCCTTACATCCTAACTTAGTGAATGATCAAGGTTTGGTCAACCGGGATTAATCAGTACTGCCAATATAGGGGATTAACATTTTTCCATAAGATAACACGAACGAATCCATTTCTTGACTTGCAAAGTATTCTTCCTTCAAGTATCAAAATACGTAAATATGGACCGATTTTTTTCATTTTTGCTTTATTCGACGAATAAAACTCTATACTATCTTATTCCTGCGAAGTTTACATGTTACACGGTCGAAGTTTTCAGAAATACGCTATTTGTTTCGAAATTTTGTGGATTTTCCTACTCTTTCCGTGCTTTGCCAAGGCGGCCGTCATTGCAACCTCCGATTCAATTAGCTTCAAAGAAGCTTACAAATAGACGAAAGGTTAGCGTTATTCGATTCGCACTTTTGTTTAAGCAACGAAACAATTGATGTTTATGGATAGCAACGTAAATAGATACTAAATATTATTCAGGAAGCGTTTATAACGATTGATGAAAGTAATTGAACCTTCTGTCGTCTATTGAATACTGGAATCTTACTTTTTTTGTAAGTAAAATAATTATATTCTACATTATAATGTTTATTAACGTAAATAAGCTCAAATATCTAGCGTATATTTACCAGTTAGTGTTCAATCATGGACAACTGTACGTTGCTTTTTCATGGGTATCTTGCTTACAAGACATAAATGTAAATATTTCACAGGCATAATTACACAAGAAATGAAGCTGGATTTGGCGAAAGTAATATGATAGGAAATACAATTATCGCTATATTTGAATGCAATACGTTCAGAAACGGATTGTTACAAGCAAATATGATTAATTGTTAAGAAAAGCTAATTGTAAGTTAAAAAGTATCTACTATTATATATTTTTAAGAGTTTGTAAGTTGTGCTGTAGTAGCTTCACTAAATCCGTTGAAATTCAACGGGAAATTCTGCTAGTATTTAATATTTCTCAAAGAATTAATATAAGGCTAGTCTATTCTTGGGCAATTATAATAGCAATTAGATTTTCGAAAAAAACGGCTCATACGATTTTCATCAAATTTCGTATAGTTATTTAAGTTGATGTTTATAACGATTCTACATGGTTCCTATTTTTTTCAAAAGATAACTAAACGACGCATTAATATATGAGAAAGTTTGTACAATGAATATTGTACCGATTATTTTCGGAGGCACACACTGCTTATTGCGGCTCTCTTTAATTTTAGTCCGAAAGAAGTCGTTTCAATGAGCAATAGATATTCTGCCGATGGTGTTTGTCGATCGGAATTCCACGAATTTCATGCTCCTCGTTGAATTACTCGTTCGCCGCCGCGTTTATTATCGGACGACTCGCTCTGCCCTGCGTTCCTATGCGTAACGTTATGTCAACCAATTTAGTGTCGCTCCGTTTTTTTATCGATTTAATTAATACCACTTCATTGTAATCTTTTATGGCGTATTCGTCAGTTACTACGATTTCAAGCATTTTTTTAAAACAGACAATTAACCTTATTAGAAGTGTATTAGTAATAGTTAAGGTAGACGCGATTCCTTCGGAGTTCGAACTGAGAGCCGTTTGTTAGTGGGTAACAGTCACATTCTAATTTCGATTACATAAAAATATTCCACAGCCAACGGTAAAAGTGACAAATTTAATTAGAAATGTTTGATCGCACATTATTCACCACAACGTAACTAATTCTTTTCACATTTGGAGGAATCTGCCTTTCTAATGATGGCTAAAGTATAATTATCCTATTGTAATAATTCATTTATCGAGTTCAAATGCGTTTTTTACGATTATAAAAATCGTTTTTGGAGGATAATTAAATGCATTCGCCATAGTTAATATTTTAAAATAGAAATGAAGTCATTGCATTAAGGTCGACCAGCAAAGCACTCAATTATAAAATCCTCAACAATATGTTGATTCAGAGCTTAAATTTTAAATTAGTCAAAAGTACGAATTTTAGATACGGTATGGAAATTAGTTTATGGAAAAAAACATTCTATCAGAATTCCCAATTTTTTTATTCAAACGTTCTCCTGCAAGATTATTCCAAGGAGTGCTCTTTAATTCCATCGAATGGCAGATCCATCGATGGGATAAAATAATGTGAGTGAAAAACAACTCAAGTGCCAATGCAATTACTTCAGTCGTCAATTGAATACATACATATACCTTTCTAAATCGCGTACCAGCATTCACCAGCTCATTTCAAAAGCCTCCCCCAAACAGAGCACCAACTTCTCTCCTCCCTCCCTATCCTCTCTCCCCCCCCTTTACTTCCCTCCCTATCACCCTCCCTCCCTCATGTTTTTTTTACGTATCTAGGGTTTTCGCAGGTTTTTCCCACCTCCCCTTCCCCTCGTGGGTGTTTTCCTGCGTGTTTGTTTTACTAGGTTGGCCAAGTCAGGTCTTTCCTAGGTTTTTACCACAAATACTTCGTCTTTCTTTTTTTTTTTAGAAGTTTCCGAATTTGTAATTGGATATCTTTCTTGTGTGTTTTTTCTTTTGTTTAGTTTCAGGTTTTTTCCGCGAATGTGTTCGTATGTGTATATGCGTATATAAATATTATTATTTTTTATTCTCCTTTGTAATTATTAACGTAGGGTTATATGTAAGAAGGGAATATATAGTCTCAATTTCGTCCTCAATAAAGTCGTTTGTCTGTCTGTCCCTTCCTTACCTCCCTCCCTTTCCTCCCTCCTGTATCTCCTCCCCCCCCCCCTCTCTCTCGAGCCATCTGAAATGTATAACACTTTAGGGCACGCATGTCAAACTTGAAGAATCATCAGGGCCGCATTGTAGTGATTGGTGTTAAAATAGTTTTTTTTACGAGGGCCACAATTGGCTAAAGAGATATTATCTAGAAGATTGGTCATTTTTTTCCATTTAAAAACAAAGATTTAGATACTGCGTTCTATCGCATCTCAACAAATAAGAAAAAAATCTCTCGTCCTTTTCGCAAAAATAAAGTATTTCTGTAAAAATTCTCGAACGATTTAGTTGTGTGATAAACAAACATTCGATGAGACAGAGAAAGAGCCGCCGTCAGTTTGACATGCCTGCTTTGGGGCATGGCCCTTGCATTTCCACCGAAGAGGAACGATCTCGCCCCTTCACTAGCTAATAACGCGATCCCATTTTCGCGTTTCATTCTCTTTCTCGCCGAAGGGGAAGTGTGAGAGTCGCAGCACGCGGTGGAAAAGAGAGGCGATTGGAGGCACCCGCGTGGCGGCAAGGACGAGGTTTGAGAGGACTTTAGCGGGGGTTCTGATGAGAGGGGAGGATGGGAGGGGGGAGGGGGGGGGAGGGGGGGGGAGGGCGTCGTTCGAGAGATCACGGTGCGTTTGCTATGCCATAAACTCCCGCGTGCTGTACACTCACTAAGGCAGTGCCAACCTTTAAGGCGATCCATCATCCCGGCCAGTGACTGGGCCCCGTGACAAGTAACATAAGCGATCGATTTTTGAAAGAAAAAAAAAACAGGAGAGCGTAGAGAAGCGAGTAGGATGCGGGAGGGAGAGAGGTTGCCGGTTCCGACCGCTGGCAGGATGGCGGCGCTACATGTCGGAGACTCGTTTTTCGGAGACGGCGAGTTAAAGGGTTTTTTAAACCGGATTTTTCAACGGATAGATGGGTCGTAAATCTACCGTGTTCGAGTAAGTTTTCGCGCGTGTTTCTCTATTACCAGTAAATTTTCATCTTGCGTCATGCTACAGACTAAATGGAAATCCTTGTCGAAGGAGAAAATGTGCCGCGTTTCCGTGGCAGTTTCCCGAACTGCTTCTCTGTGACTTGTTACTCTTTAAAGCGAATGATTTTTCGCGTTTCAATGAACATTTATCCTTTTATTTTCTTTCTATTGGAATCTAATTCAAAATATGAGATCAGGGATCAATAACATTAAAATCAGTAAAACGTTTCGATAATAATAAAACAGTCCAAAATCGTTAATTAAAAAACTCACGAATGTAAACAGTATGACGAAGAAAAATATTAACACTTTTTTAACATAAAAATACGTACATTTGAATGTATACTATTTGAGAAGAAGTTGTTAATTAAATAATCAAACCATAATATTATAGTATAACTCCATTTATCTTAACTAAATGGGAAGGATTGACTGGATAATCGAAAATCCCGATAATTGAACAAGATAAAAAATTACACATTGTTCTATGGGCTGCGCCCCTGACACATTCGAATCTGCTACGTGGGATGACCTCATAGCTACGGCTTCAGGCTCTCCTCCTCTACGATCCAATTTATATGTCCGAGTCAATTATTGCAGGTGCATGGTGATCGCATTCACCGCTTCTCCTGACGCAATCCTCACCCCTACACACACACTCTCTCTCCTTACAAGGAAGCGTGCGCCGTTTTCTCTCTACCATCTCTGAGCGCTAGGGAGAGATAATACTTTTATAGTAGGCTATCAGAGCAACCCATTCTTTGCTAAGGTATTCATGATTAATACCTTGAAAATCTTAGTTAAGTACCGATGATTTTCACGACACCGAAGTCTTAACTTCGACCTCAATATTTGGGCGAATATATTGAAAATCCATTTATAGTACGTCCACACACACTATGTGGACTCTCTTCCTTATTGGCAAAAGAATACGAAAATTATTCAAATAATAAAATAGCATGCTGCTTTAGCCGGTTGGCATTAATGCGTCGTAATCGCCCATGGCGCAAAGCGAAGCTTGTATAAATACGTCGTGTAAATTATGAAAATTATAGTAGTAAAAAAGAAAAAACTTTTATGAATTGCCTCCATGTTTGTTCTTCATCGACTAAGAGGAATGAAGGAAGAAGGATTAGAAGAAATATATATAAACTTGGTCAAGAATATCTACAAAAATGTGAAATCGTCTGTCCAGCTGCGTGAAGAAACGAGTGCCCTTAAGACCGAAAATGGAGTGAGGAAAGGAGATACTATGTCACCTAAATTATTTACAGCTCCTCTAGAGGAAGTATTCAAAACGCTACAGTAGGAATAAAAAAGCATAAAGGTAAATGGAGAACATCCGAGTCATCTGCGTTTTTCTGATGACATCATACTCTTCGCAAGGAGCCCATAACAGCTCCGTAGAATAGCTGGAACAAGCAAGCCGAGAAGTTGGTCTTAAGATGAATCTTAATAAAATAAAGGACATGTATAACTCCTTTACATACTCTGAAAAGATATATATCAACGGAGTAGAACTCGGAGAAGTAACCAGCTATGTTTACTTAGGTTAACCCATCACTACCGACGGATCGCTTCTTGGAGAAATCAACCGGAGAGTGAAGATGGCATGGAGTGCTTTTGGCAAGAATTCAAACATCTTCAAATCAAATACCCTAGTCAAGCCAAAAAGGAGTTTGTATGGTCAATGTGATCTTCCTGTTCCGACGTATAGATGCGAAACCTGGACCATGAACGCTAGAATAACTCAGGGCCTGCAAACAACAAAGAGAAGTGTGGAGAGATGCATGTTATGGATAACACGAAGAGACCGAAAAAGGAACGACTGGGTAAGAAAGAAGACGGGAGTCTGTGACATGATTAGAAGTTTAAAGGCGGTAAAGTGGCAGAGGGCAGGACATATTGCTAGACCAGCGCCGGACGTCCAGAGTCATCGAATGGATCCCAAGAAACATCAAGAGACCGAAAAGAAGACCGAAAGACAGGTGGGAGAGAGAGCTTGTTAAGTTCTTGGGGCCAACTTGGAGAAGGGAGGCAGTTGACATGGAATACATACTGGAGAAGTCTGGGGAAGGCCTTCATCCGTCAGTGGATTGAAAAAGGCAGATTTTGGTGATGATACACATTGTAAACCACTTAACACGAAAAAGTGAAATATCGGTTAACACGAACGCATTCTCGTCCGTTTCGGCGCCTATATCTTTCAGTGAATACGTATTTGCTTAGCGCGAAACATTTTACCCGAAATACCGCTTAACACTAAAATATTTTTCGGTCCTACAAAAATAAATATATGCAAAATTTTTCGGATAACACGAAATGGCATTTGATATAGGGTTTCCACATGATTGTGGTAATATCTTCGGTCGTGTGTCCTTTTAGAGTTTGTAGACGGAAATCACACGATTACATCGCAGTGGACAACCGATTTTAACAGACAGTGACATTGTGGATTTTGTTATGTCTAGGAGAAAGCAAAAGCGAAAATAGTGTTAAAGACGGTAACGACGAAATGTTGTCCACCGTTGCGGATTTTCTATGAATATGTACTAAGAGGTGTTCGTCGTTTTTTTGGAAGTTCGATCAGGTGGAGATAATACCTATGATATAGTGAACGATTTGGAACAATTTGTGACCTAGTTAATCGTTAATAATGCCGTTCAGAAGAAAATTTTTTACTGAAAGGTAGAGACGAGGACTCTCATAGCATCATCATTGCTATATAAAGGAAATTTCGTTAAAATTGTATGGTAAATAAAGCAATTGAGTTCATTAAATTTCTTTATAAAAAATTATTTTGCCAACTAGTGTAATGCCCGTTGAAATATCAACGGAAGAATTATAGATAGATTGATTATTAATATTTGCATTTAAAATAATTATTAGCACACGTTTACATATGAAATATTTCGTCATATATTACATTTCTAGTGAATATTCTGTTGTCGTTTAGTAAATGCCTTTGGTTTTCATTTTCGGCTATAAAATTCTGTTATTCTTCTCCCACCTTGTTCTCGTCAATGCTGCATATAAATGTCGGTGTGCAAAGACCGGGAAATAATTATATGTATGCATATAAAACGTAGGGAAAATAATTAAATTTCGTGCACTTAACATTATGAGTGTTTTAAAATTGTACTCTGTACTTACGAAGAAAGAAAGCTTACTCGATTCCTCAATAATGTTCTCCGTCGTTACGCATTACATATTTAAAATAAAACTCTTTAAAATACTTAAATTAAAAACTAACTAATTAATCAATCAGCGGAATAATTTCTTTGAATATTATCTGAACAAAAACAAATCAATTTATTTCAACATTGTAAACTGTTCCCTTGACGATTGAATGGATTGTTGTATTGGAGATCCATATTAACAAAAAATAAACTAATTGCTTGTAGAAACCGTTACAATAGTTTTAAATTGATTTTTGTTTTGAAATATATGTACTTGAGTCAATTCAGTACAACTTCCACTTTACATAGTGTCAATTCCAAAGTAACTCCTTTTATAATAGACAATGCTGGCCTAAAATTAATTCATTCTGTAAAGTGAATAAATAAAGTTCATTCTTTAAACTATAATAGCCACTGTTATTACATTTAAATGGATTATAAGCCTTAGAACTTACTCTGTATTAAATAAGCACCTAAATTCCTTTTATAAAAACAAATCAATTCATTAAAAGATCCACTGTTGTTTCTTCGAAAATTGCTTAACAGTTTTAAATGTCCTTTTAATTTTAATTGAATTTTTATTTATATTCGTTTCCAAACTTCGGCCATTGTTACGAAATTAATTCGAAGAATAACAATATAAATTCGTAAGCACGTATGGTTTACAAAGAATTTAATTTAAGAATGCTTTTTATTTCCAATTTTTCTAGAATGACACTGTTCATACTTAAAATTTTTTATATTTACGTTAATATACTTATTTTCCACAAAACACGCCAATCTCTCCCCCCCCCCCCCCCCCCCCTCTCTCTCTCGTATTGAAGCACTCAAGGCACGCTTATTCCCAGAAGGATGTATACAGTAACAATGACAATGGTCGACATAGCAACATATCGTTAAAATGGCGAGATTTCCATAAAATATGCAAATTAAACGTTTAACATGGAATATTTCGAATGTGGGCGAAAAAAGACGAATGGAATAAGAAACGTTATAAATTTTTCTTCAAAATGGTTCAAATCCGAAGGTCGTCTGTTAATTTCTTCTAACTTTATTTTCCAAATGAATAAAAACCTGCAGGTCGAAAAATCGCGTTTTACATGTTAAGTAATGGGAAATGGAAATGCCTCTCTTGGAGAGGAACCAAGGAATTTTTTCCCGATTTCAATTCGTCGTTCTCTGAATAAGTGTTAATCAAGCATCCTTACCAAATTTTGGGATTCTATCATTATTATTTCTCGAGTTATTAGCGTTTGCATAGCGTGACCAACCAACCAACAGACGACGGCTTTTATTATATTAAATTACCTCCCATCAATTGATATGTATCGTGAATTTGCTTACGAGCTTACTTCCATATTTGGAAAATTAATTTTTGTCATCAAATTAAATACAATTATTTTACAATAGCATTAGAAATATCGAATTCGTGACGCACGCAAATTGTTGTAAATTGCCCATTCTGTCAACCGAATCTTGCCAAAGCTCTCTTCAACGCCAGGAAGATAAAAGGTTAGAAATTGACCCGCACCGAATAGGCTGGTGCTGTAGTCATGGATACCCATTCGCCCAATTCAGAGGAACATCAAGCCGAGCGTTTCGACTCTCCTCAGGACGGACGAACGCTTCCCCTTTCCATTCGGGAGGAGCAATTTGTGCTTTCACGTTTTATTGTCTCGGCGGGCACGGTGGGGGGTTAGGGGGTTAGGGGAGGCGAGGGAGGGGGAGGGGGTGAAATAAAACGGCATCGGGTGCCTCGAGGGGGGACTTCGATGACCAGACGCTGAAATCTTTTAGGGCCTCACAAAACAATAGTACATAAAACTAAACAACAACTTCATCACAACGCTCCGAATAACGCTTTGATTCTTCCCGGCAGGAAATTCGGAACTCTGTTTTTAGCTTTTCCGAGATTTTCTGGGATCCCTATGCGTCTGGCGATGCTCTCGGTTGAGTTGGCTCAATACAACCCAATGAGAAGGGCTCGTTGGTGCTTTTATGGTGCATTGCCCTGACAATACCAACGGTATCCATGCACATTCTTATTTATTCTCTAATTTCAATAATGTTTAATTCTGAGAAAATGTCAGTATTTATTTCCGCGTCAATTATATATATATATATATATATATATATATATATATATATATATATATATATATATAAATGTATAATAGTGAGATTTCCTGTTTCCTCATTTAATTCTTTAAACCAAGAGAAAAATGTCGCCGACCTCGGCTGCATATATTTGTCAAAATGACGAGGTTCACTATGCGTGAAGACTTATCAACAAGAGTCCAGTGGACACTTACCAGAATTGGAGAGCCGCTGAGGGTGCTGAAGAGACAGGAAAAAGTTGAAATTATAACCTAAGTCCACAAATTATAATCGAAAAAACTCCTAACTTCCACTCGAACTTTAAACCCAAATTAAATATTCACATTCTATTTTATAAAAGGGATAAACTTCGAACTTACTTCAAAATAAAGCATCGCCTAAGTAATAATTGAAGTCCTTTGAAATAAAGAAATTACTTTTCAGCCGAAGACTCCAAGTTAAACCATTTTTTTTATTTGTATCGTTAATTATTACTGGTCTGCATGATGAAAGTGCAATTCATTTTTCCATTCGTTGCAGAATGCTTTGAGATGGGAAGTGTAATAAGCCTTACGTGATTCACCGAAAAGGGCGGGATTCCTTTTTAAAAAAAAAAAAAGAAGAAAAAATGAACGGCAATTTCATCGCGAAAGTAGCTCAAATCAATCCTTACTTCTCCGACTACCTTAACAACCGACAAACGAGGAGACGATTTAAAAAAAGTAAACAGTATAAAATAATAAGAATAATAAATGAAGGTAAAACAACGCACGATAAAGAGGTCGTTTAAAAATGCATCTCTCCTCTTTCGCCGAAATTGTCAAAAGTTTAGAGAAAGAGAGTTTAAAGGGAAGGTAGAAGAGGGTGAGGGGAAGAGGGGGCAATGGGGGGGGGGGAGGGAGAGAGAGGACAGGGATGAGGAAAAAGAGAGGTTTTTTTAAAAAAGAGTTGAAAGAACTTGTTCTCGGACTACCTCACGCTGGAGTAAAAATAAATGTAAAAAACAAGGGGAGATGGAAAGATTGGGGAGGGGGGGATGAAAATAACGAAGGGAATTATAATAGGAAATGGAGGCAATTGCTCGGACGACGACACGGCCCGGAGGAAGGAGAGAGGGAGGGAGAGAAAGGAGCGGGAGAGGGAGGGAGTGAGAGATGGAGGGAGGGAGAAAGGTGGAGGGAGGAAGAGGGGGGGAAGGTAAGAGTTGGAGAGAAGAAACCGGCGGGAGAGAGAAGTAATAAAAACGGACGATGAAAGGGAAACGGATAGAAAAAGTAGAAAGAGTTTTTTAAAGGGTCGCAGAAAGGAAGATTGCCTGGGAAGAAGATGGCGGCGGGCGATGGGAGTGGCGAAACGGAGCAGAACGGAAGGAGAGGCCCGCATATCGCGATGGAGCCACGAGTAGCAGAAATGGGACTTATTCCAGAGGTGCGGAGAGGGTTGGCGAATGAAGAGGTCCTGTAAAATGAGCGTGAGAGAGAGAGAGGAGAAAAAAGTGGCGAGAGATATTGTGTGGAGAAATACGAATGGCATACATTTCTTCGATTTATTTAAGCGAAATTAAAAAGATGTGAGAGATTCTACATCTTCATAATACCCTGCAAATCACCAGATTGGCGGGTGGCAGGGGGTGCAGCGCAACATAGCCTACCTAATGACTTCTCTCGCGGGAATCACTCTCCTGTTATGATCCCGTATGGTCCTTGGGAAAAACGAGCTCTGATATCGCTCGGTCCTACAGTCTACCTCTCGTATTTTATCTTCGCGATCGTGCCTGCCCAGGTCTAGGTCGTAGGTGCCTCTAATATTACTGAGACCTCCTCTAATAGAACTTCCGACCTAAATTTCTCCAAAAGCCTTAACCTAACGCTAAGTCTGCGGTCTTCTATCGACATCCAATTCAGCTCCTTCAAGAGTGATGTGACGCTTAATTTTTGCTCGTATTTTTTGTTTGCGAATCTGATTGCTCAGCGTCGGATTATTTCTAACTCAAGTATCTGTCCCTTAGGCTAAAGGGTTTCAAGAGGCCCATAACACACGTGATAACAACAAGAGCCAAAACGACCATATTCGCCATTTTCGGGGGCTAAAGTGACGATTTGAAAAGACATAGCAAAAACAAAATTTTTTTGTTTGTTAAATGAAAATGAAGTGAAAGTTATGCCGATTTGGCAAAGCAACGGCAATGTCGTCAGCTAAAAAGAGGAGTTTTGTCGTGGTAACAGCACGGAAGAAAAAGTTGGCAATCAGTTTTAAAAAATCACGAGAATAGAATTGAAAATGCGTAACTTAAGAAAAAATTGTATTAAAATATCTATTTCCGTAAAATGACATTAAGGATTTTGCGGAAAAGTCACTGAAATTCATTTTATGAAATTAAGAGAAACGGGAAAAGATTACCGCCGCTAGATAAGCAAATAAAATTCTTGATGGGGACTCAGTGGGGAAAAAATGACAGGAGTCTGATAAGAGAAGTTCAAACCGGGAGAAGGCATTAAAGATATTGGATCGATTATGCAACGGAGGTGCGAGATTTCATTACTTTAGAAACAGAGAAATCAAAACGGAAGAACAAATATATCCCGCATAAAAAATATAAAACACAAAGGACGCGAAATTATAAACTTTTTAAAAAACGGAAGGCACTTTCTCGTTACGCTTCGCCGAATCAAAGAGGGAAAGCGTAAAAAAAGTCGAAGGGAAGAATGAAAGGACGGAGCGAATAAAAATGACTGTTTAAAAATCATGACATTCGAATCCCGAGGAGAAAAGAAGAAAACCTGTGAGTAAAAAAAAGGTTCAAGGCTAGCTAGCGCAGGGGCAATTTCCAGGGAAGAATACAACCGAAAGTAGGGAAAAAAAGGATATGGCAAGAGAAGGGAGAGGAAGGGAAGTGAGAGAAAAGAGAAAGGAGGGTAAAAGAGAGAGAGTGGAAGATGCAGGGGACGTTAACGCGTTGGCTTTCAAAATAATGGAAAACATTAAGACGCCTCGCGATCTTAGTGGGAGGACCCAGATTGCGAGAGAGGGAAAGAGGATCATTCGAACAGATCTGAAGGGGAGGGGTTGGATGAGGGGGGATAACGGGGGGGAGGGGAGGGGAGGGAGGGAGAGGTTGGATGAGGAAGGGATTGGATGAGGGGGAGGGGGGGGTAAAGAAATTTGGGATGAGGACGACGAGAAAGAGAAGCCGGAATTTAGTGATATTGGCCGTACCACGAAAGACCCTTTGCCGATTTCCTATGGAATCTACGGAATAGGGAGTCGCCATAGTATGCTTTTTATCTCCAAAATCTTGCCGAACTAATGCACTATGATCTCGAAATTGTTTCGAGAGTGTTTCCGGCCGTACAATACAATGGAAGTTTCCATCTTTCCAAATATGAACTGTTTTCTTTCTTCTTCCCGCCAACGTGTTTCGATCGAATTAAAACTAAGCGAAACGGATGTTCTCCTAAATACGAACATGAATTAGCTTATTTCATGGATTCTTAAAAATGAATTGGCACAAACGTTAAAAAAAACATTTCGTGTGTGTTATGGTATACATATTACTACAAAAACCGTTGAAGTACACCGAATTCGACAGAAATGTAAATGTAAAGTGCTCTTTTCAATGATAATTTTTTCAAGCGCTTAAACAATCAAAGTGGAATTTTCGATCGCGCACATTCTTCAAGTGAAACAAGAGTCATTTTTGAAGAGGAAAGGATTTATGGGATCGAATTTGCGTTAAACATTTTAATCTGAAAACGACGCTAACCTATATTTATTTATCGGAGTTTACCGAAATGTACTCCTCAAAACCTTTTCAAAGCTCAATGTTTTCGTTTAAATTAATGATTTATTGTTCTGCACAAAAAAACCCGAAAATTAAAATTGGTAAATTTTTCTGACAAATATTGTCTCTCTTTCATTAGACTGCAGGTTGGAGAGGAAGAGTGATTAATAGCCTCCGCATCCAAATGCTACCCTCCAATTCATCAGATTGACAGAAGGGAGAGAGAGGAGCACCACGGCCTACTTTTTATTTTGAAAGTTTAACTCACCTGTTATGATCTCGTATGGCCCTTGAAGTTCAGCCAATTCGAGATTCCAACAGGAATATACGTTTTAAGGTTCCCTGAGTACGTTTCCGCTATTTTTCCTAATATTCCTTAGGTCAGATTGGAGAATGCTGACACGAGTGGAGTAAACATCGGTAGACAGAGATGTTGCCTATCGCCGAATCCATTCAATACATACATATATATATACATATACATATATATATATATACATACATACATACATATATATATATATATATATGAGTATATGTTTCTCCGTCGCTGAAGAAGGGCATCAGCCCGAAAGCTCCATTTTTGTGTAGTTTTTGTTCTTTTGTGTTTTTCGTGTGTCCTCAGCACCCCCAGCGGCTCTTCATTCTAGGTAAGTGTCCACTGGGCTTCCTCCAACACCTTGTTGCTACCCTTATTATTACCTTTCCTTTTCCTTAAGTATTTATATATATATATATATATATATATATATATATATATATATATATATGGTGATAGACTAATGCAAGAAGCGTTAGAAGGCACGGGAAATTTCAGAATTGGAGGAAGGATTATAAGAAGAGTGAAATACGCGGATAACCAAGTACTTCTTGCAAGAAATGAAAAGGAACTCCAGAAAATGATAAATAGAGTAGTGATAACAGGTAGAAAATACGGTATGGAAATAAATACAGAAAAATCCAAGGTCATGCGAATATCATGCCATTAGAACAATTTTCAGATTAAAAATACTTTGGAAGCATCATAACGAGAGAAGCAAAATGTACCGATGAAATCAGGACTAGAAAAACCATTGGAAAAGCCGCTTTCAGAAGAAATAAACTCCTGCTAACGGGGAATATAAAGGAGGGTATCCGCAAGAAGTTGATAAAATGCTATGTATGGAGTATAACTTTGTATGGGGCAGAAACATGGACGATAAGGAAAAATGATATTAAATACTTGGAAAGCATCGAAATGTGGACATGGAGAAGAATGCTGAAGATAAAATGGACAGATAGGGTGAAAAACGCGTAAGTACTACGAAGAATAGGAGAGAAGCGAGCGATTATACAGACTATCAGAAAGAGGAAGGCGAACTGGATTAGGCATTACGTGAAGAGAAGTAAAGAAGTGCTAGAAGGAAAACTGGATGGAAAAAGAGAAAGGTAGAAAAAGGTTTCAGCTGGTAGATGACTTGAAAGGGAAAGAGAGCTATCAAGACATGAAGAAGACTGCGGAAAATAGGAGTACTATGTGGAGAACCAAGTTTAACCTAGAATAATCACGGACCTGTCTACGGACAGACTACCTATGATGATGACCCCTTAGGACTAATTTATGTGAATATTTATCGTTATGTATATTCAGTGTATAAACTTTAGATGTATTTCACTTTTTCTGCCATTGCAACTGCTTCACACGTGCAATTATGTTGCTAAGCCATTTTCCTTTTCAGATACAAAATTATCTTAAATGTAATATATTTCCTCCCCCGCCGAAGAAGTTCGCTGCAGAAAAGTTAGTGATATTTAACGCAGCTCTCACCCACAAAACGCACGATGGCATTGGGCTGTGCACAGTTTCTGTGGCCTCTCTCGACTTTGCCAAATACTCCAAAAGTTGTTTTCAACTCTAAATGTCTTTTCCTCTTCCATATACTCTTCCAGTCGTAACTCTGAACTTTTTATGTCTGGTACCAAATTTCGGATCATGTCAACGGCTCTATCCACAGTTACATCGACACCCTGTAGAGACTGCACGTCGATCTGTTTTTAGCAAACCTTCAGCATCTGTCCATTCATGTTCATTCTTTAATTATGTTATCACAGTATAAACTAGCTTCAATTGTAATCTCAATGAATTCACAGCAGTTGCTCTATATGACCATTGTGTTTTTTCAACGTCACGTTACTGACCTCCATTAGTGAAACCCATCTCCATGTAGAACCAGCGAAACAAAGGAACAGTTTCTCTACTTTGCAAGAAAATTTCCTAATTTGGTTAGTTTTTTCAGTGGAATGATAAAAAAGCTAAATTAAGCGCATTCTCTGTACATGGTATGTTTTTAAATTATTTCCTTGCAACCGCTTAATTTACCGGTCATATTAGGAGTATTTTCACACGATTGAGCTCTAATGTGTTCCAATTTTTATTATTTCTGACGCGATTTCGTCTCCCTTTTTCGATTTGACAGCAATAAAATCAATAATTACCTTTTTATCGACGACTTGGACGAAAATTCTGCTAAACTAATGCAGTTCGATACGGCGCACACATTTTTAGGGACGAGGGTAAATAAAAGAAATTACATTCAGAGCGTAAAGAGTAGAGGCAGCCGAAAAACCGCCAGTTAAGTTCGCACACGATAACCCAGCGGTTTTCAAACTTTACAAAGCCGCGCCCCCTTCAACTAATAAAAATGTCCTTGCGCCGCCTAATATGTCATATATATATATATGGCAATTGATACGCCTTATCCACTTGAGAGCTATAATTCGCCGACTGCATATTGTAGGTCTCACGATTGTGACAGTTAAAACGAAAGTAAATACAATTTGAAGTCTTTTTGCGCCCCCCTGACCTGCCCACCCCCCCCCCCCCTCTCCCACCCCCAGGGGGCGCGCCGCACAGTTTGGAAACCACTGCGCCTATGACTTGGTACAGTAATGGCCCTTCAGCTGAACCTCAGGTTGGTCGTTATAAGTTGCGAAGAGATCGAAAAAAATAAAACTAAAACTAAGTGTATAATAAGACTTTAATTTGGCGCCCCCTTGCGAAGATACGCCCTGGGCACGCGCTCCGCTTGCCCCGCCCTCACTGCGGCTCTGCACACACACACACACACACACGCATTTCGAATTTCATTATAATTTTAGCACTAAGTAGAGACATAATTAATATTTAAATAAAAATAAAATTTAAAATTAGATTTGGATATATAAACACGTTGCAAATGTAAACTAAGTCACACGGCAGTTTCTACTGTTTAAAAATCCCTTCAAGGATTATCTACGCAAGCGCGATAATCAGGCTACTATAACTGCATCAGAGTCATTAAAACGATTCACACGAAACTTAATAATCAAATTCAGCGAATCCATTAATCAGAGTCTCAATCAAGGCTTCTTATAACTGATTCCATCCTTCGCACTTTTCCTTAAACCTTCAGGACGCGTACCTTTAGTCCTTTTCTCCATCCAGACCTCCTCTCCTCCCCTCCCCTCCCCTCTCCTCCCCTCCCCTCTCTCACACCTCCCCTCCCCTTCCTCCCTCCTCACTTCATCCTTCATCGCTTCTCTTTTCCTTCATCTTTCCATCTCACACTCATTTCTATCATCGCCACATCTCGCTATTCCCCCTCCCTCTCTCTCTCTTCCCCTTTTCCCCCTCCACCTCCTTCTCCTCCTCCCCCCACCCCCACCTCCTCCCCCCTCCCCTCTCTCATACATCCCCTCCTCTATCTCTACCATCCTTCAAACCTTCGTGTCGTATTCTCTCCGATTATACATCAATTTCACTCCGTTATGATATCATCCAAATTCCATTTTTCTCTCCATCTCCCTCTCCTATTCTTCTCTCTCTCGCGATGAACCTGGCTATAGCCATCTATCATAATTAAGAACACCAGAAATTTCTTTTTTTTTTCGAAAAAGTTCCATACCCATCCATCTCAAATACGGTTTCCTTTTCGTCCTTTTTCTTGCTGCCGTTCGCGTTCCTTTTCGATCTCTTTCACTTCCCTTTTGCCTTCCGTGCATTCCATCGCCATTCCTTTCACTTCGCATGTGTCCTCTCCTTTCTTTCGACTTGCTCTTATGCTTCATTCCTGACGCATTATTCCTCCCAAAGAGGAGTATTCTCCGTTTCACATTACTTTTATTCCACTGACTATCTCCCTTTCGCCACCCAGTGATAGGCTGCCGAATCTGAATCTGTATAGATACATTGCAAGCCGCCGCAATTGGTGCGTGGCAGATGGATATTACCTCCGACCTATCATAGTATTCTCCTATTGTGCTCTCTTACCGCCACCTATCGGCCCTACAATCAATTTCTCGAATCTTGTCAGTGTGGTCTTGGCGTCCTACGTAAGTTGGGCTCTTAATGACGCCTGATAATTCATCATTAAAGTCTTCCTATCTAAATCTCTGCAATAGCCTATGCCTAGACCTATCTCGCCGTTTCTCTATAGACTCCCATCCAATCTCTTCTATTAGGCTCGTGACGCTTACTTGCCTACCATATCTACGTTTCACGATACGCGCTCCCTCTCGTTGACTTTTTGCCAACTCCTGAATAAGGCCTATCTTGTAAGGGTCCCATACGCTACACGCATACACAATTAGCGGTCTAACTAGCCGAAAATAACAAAGCTCACGGGTCTTTTCATCACATACACCTAATACTTTACGGACAAATGCTAGCTTTTTACGAGGTGTTCCTATTATCCATCGAATATGCTCTTTCAAAGAAAAATCGCTCGTTAATACGAATCCAAGATATTTCTGTTTTTACTATGTTACCACATCTCAGTACTTGTTTCTTTTTATACACTTTTATTGATTTTCACTTGGATGTTGTCACTTGGATATTGTTTGTCACCAACATTTAGGGTTGCCAACTCACTTCTTTCTAAATTGAAAAATTTCAAAACAAATCGAATTTTGGCTATTTTTATTAAAGAATATTTAATAATAATATTAGATAATTTTAATAAAAAGACTAAAAAGTATAAAATAAAACATTAAAATTTTTTTAAGGGAATACACTTTTATGTGAATTAAATGCACTCAAAAGCAAAAAATAATTTCTTTTCTAGATAAATATTGTTATTGAAAAATAAAAGTGGATGGCTTTTTTTATCAACCAATTAATTTCTTCTATTATACCAGTATCATTTCCCACAATAAGCCATCCGCTTTTACGAAGCATACAAATTTTTCAATAACAATATTTATCAAAAAAAATTATTTTTTGCTTTTGAGTGCATTTTAATTCACATAAAAGCGTATTCCCTAAAAAATGTTTTTAAATTTGTTTTATTTTCGTTTAGTACATTTCTCAGCGAGTAGAATTGATGGATGATCGAGAGATTATTTGTAGATATCGCTAATTTTCCGTTTTGAGCTCGTCATCTGCGTCCCTTTTATATTAATCCTAAACTCGTTCTTCACTCGTTAACGTCTCTCCTCGCCCGTCCCCTCTTCTCGTCTCCCTTTCTCGCATCCAACCCTTTTTTTCCCTTCCTCCTGATTTAAGACATCCCTTTTCTCCCTCTTCTTTAGACAATGCAATTCCCACTCTTTTTTCTTATTCATTCCTTTCGTTTCAGTCGTCTCCCTCTCTCCATCTTCCGACCCATTCACCACACTCCCTCATTCACTGTTTTCGAATTTATTTATATACGCATTCTCTCCCTAACTCTTCTCTTCACTCTCTCTCTCGCACTCTTAGTTAGTTTCACATCGCCCCAGATTCCATTCAAGAACTGTAAACTCCATTCATGAAAGGGATCTGAATTTGTCGCCGAGGACGTCAAAAGGTGGCGCTGGAGTTTCCTTTCTCTTTTCTCAAAACTATCCGAGACTTTTAGATGGCATCCCTCCCTCCCATCCCGTCCCAGCCCGCCTTGGGTCGGGCCCAAAACGACCCTTCTCCGCGGGCGTTGATTCGGGACCTCGTAATTTAAAGGCCGAAGAAAAGTTTTATAACGAGCAAATATCGACCGTAATAGATAATTAAGAACTCGTTTCCCGAAAATTTATAATTAAATGCGATAAAGCCGGTGCTTCCTTCCTCTCTGATCATCCTTTCGGAAGTCGCTATATTCATCCGATAAATTCTTATTTACTCAATAAAAATGCTTTGACATGAACGTAACGGCAAAAGAACTAATTGCAATTCCAAATTAAAAAGGAACTTAACGAGGATATTTAACCTTCCATAGAACCAATTAAAACAAAACACACATTCGAACATTATACGTGGATTTAGCGAAATAAATCACTATGTAAAATGGCAGGATAAACATATTAGTTGAACGAGTGACAACATTTCGCTCAAGTTTTCGCTAATATCCAATCAAATCGACATTTTTAACGAGGCGATGGACTCGAAAATTGCTCATCATTGAAAACGTAATCGACTTACGACACCGTACCTTGAGCACCAAGTACTTAATTGCATTATCCTCAGTCGAATGGCGATCCAAACGACGAATCCAAACTTTTAACGCCGAAAAAAATCCCACAGAAGCGCTACGCGCACCGTAAACCAAGCGGCGATAACATATTTCCGAGGAATACCGCATTCGTTAGAATCGTTCAGGTAAAAAAAGAGAACCGATATAATAATTTTGATCTCTCACGTAAATAATTACCGAATCCAATTATGTAAACAGACGCTGGGTGAAAATATATACGCGGTCTCTGCGATGCTAATTCCCGGGCAAAAAATAACTCCGCGAAATGTGCGCATATCGCCGGAAAGAGCCAGCGGCGATAAACGTCGGGAATTCGTTTATTCCGACCCTCTTTACGATTCGAGAGAAATGAAACGAATCCGTCGGAATGGAGGAAGGGGAAGAAGGGTCGTCCGAGCAAACACAGACGGGTAATTGAAAGCTAACAGATTATTTGAATGACAGATTTAAATAACCCGGAATTTATTTCTTTGCTAATCGACTTTTTCCGAAAGGATTGATAAACTCGACCTTCGCCGATCGGCCGGAGAGATTTTGAAATTTCGAATCGAGAGGAAGTAGCGAAGAAAATGGAGGAGAAACAACGAGGATGGGAGAGAGGCGGCGGGAAGAGTGTTTAAAACTGGATCTCAAACAGTGACAGGTGGAATTAGCGAGCATTTCCGAGTTTGCCAAAACAAAGCTCAGATTAAAGCATCAACGAAATTGGTCCAAATATATTACGCCGAAGGAAACAAGACGCCTCTACGCAAGAATAATGGCTTGGGATTTCCGCAAAAAATATATGTTTCGAACGTTTATGTACTCTACACATAGTCCTACATGAAAATTCTTATGGCCCTCAAAATACTTCACTCCTCATTCTCCGTATTGCTCCCAATTTCTTTAACTGACCCTAAAAGTGTTCCTTTTAAAGTGCTTTTCAGTCTTGGGAATGTAAAAATCGCATGGTTCTAAATTTGGTGAGTGAGATGGTAGTATTCCTCCAATAGGAGGATTTGCTTAATTTCTAGAAACTGTATTTTCTCTTCTTCCTTGTGATGTCATTTTACCATTTTAATGCCTCCCTCGATTATTATAGGTTATAAATTATTACAAATCAATTTAAACATTTCCAAGAACGATTATACTGAATCTAATGACAAGGCTGAAATCTTAGAAAACCAATTAGAAAACGACTTGGCACTTCGTGACCCAACATTATACCCCGAAATATGCCCGATGTGGAATGTCAATGGAGAAGAGTTGTATGGGAATGAGGGTGGGGGAGGGGAGGGTGGGGGGAGGGGAAGTAAGGGTGGGGGAGGGGAAGTGAGGGTGGGAGGATAAGAGGGAAGGGAGGGAGGGGGGGTGTTGGAGGATAGGAGAGATGGGGCGAAGTTGAGCTAAGAGGAAAAGGGTGGTGATTGGAGAGGAAAAGCTCGGCAAAAATTAATCTCGAAGAAGTCGAAACAGATTAAATAATTGGATAGGCGACATTAGGAAGGTTAGAAGGAGGGGAGAGGGAATGGTAAGGAGAGAGAGAGAGAGAGAGAAAGAGGAAGGAGGGATATATCCCGAGAGAAGGACGAAATTGAGGGAATAGCCATTCGACTGTCAAAGAACTTAAGTGAATAACAGGGGTACTTAGTTTGAAATTGAGGTGACTATGAGACACGCGTTTAGAGCTACTCAAGATTATGGGAAATTTAATCCGATGCTCTTCTGTTTAGCTCTCTCATTTCTCATGTGAAACTTACGTCGAGCTTAGCTAAGCTTTCGATTTGAATTAGCGACTATATTAATCCCACGGAAGAATCTATTCGGCTCGCTCGACTTTTGGCTGTTTTCTAAGCTGTAAATTTACTCTTTCGCTATAATATGAACTTATCAAGCGAATTTTCAACCTAATCTTTTCCAGCTGGTTATAATGCGAAGTCATTTCGATCATTTATGGCTGCTCAGTTTCATTCGGTTATTTCAAGCTGTTTTAAACGATTCTTGAATTTGAGCGCACGACTACTCTCAACCTTTGAATATTCCTGCTGAAAAATATCCCAAGATAATGATTCAATTTCCCATTGAAGTTCAGTTTAGATAATTTCGTGAGGTAATTTGAAATTATAAGGTTGATTAAAATGACTAATATGAGATCTGATATTCCGGAGGCTGAATACGTGACCAATGAATAAAACTTTAAATCATACGATATCCTCCTGTATGAGCCCAAAAACGCAGCGGAAAAAGTGTGGCGTAAAAAGATAAATGATTTTCCGCAAGAGTTACGTATATCTCATTACAGGAAGCAGTTGCTTAAACGTCCGCCTTTACCACATCTTCCTAATTTTAGACCACAATATTTTTTTGGCTCTTGAGTATAATTTATTTCTGTAGAAACAGGAAGACAGCCTAGGGAGGAGGCTAAGGGATGGTCGCGGTGCGCCCAGAGGGGAGAGACAACTCCCTCGGACGGAAAGAAAGGAAAGAGCGGTCACTAATCACAACTGGTGCCACGGGTGAAACATAGAGGCGCTGCTGTAAAGAGGACCGTCCTGACCGTAGCGACCGAGACGCTCGGCAATTTCATCGTTTCATTTTCTCGTGGGAAGGAGGAGTGCGTCCATGGCGACTCAGATGTCACATCGTCTTTATTTGCTGAATCCGAGAGAAATATAGAGAGAGAGAGAGAGAGAGGGGGGTAGGGATAGGGAAGAGGGAGGTGGGAGGGAGAGGGGGGAGGGAGATAGAGGAGGGAGAGGGGGGAGGGGAGGAGAGAGAGGGGGAGAGAGAGGAGAGATAGAGAAGCGCAGTGCTTATTACTCGATCGATTCTTGATTTACTGCAACTCGAATTCCTCCGAAAATTCATAGTATTTATTAAACTTCCTTCCGGTATCATTGTTTTTATCCTCACTTCATTAAATTTGCTATTTATATAGTTTATTCTTTCATTGTAGCACTGCTTGTAGGTACTTTCACTCATTCCGTCCTTCTCGAACTATCATAGAAATCTCTTTTGCGTAACACTTCAATCTAATTCCTTCCTTCGTCCTAGTCTTCCTTCTCCACCTTTCCCCCTTCGCACATTCTCCGTCTCTTGTTTCTTCTCTTCCACCCGCTGTTATCATTATTCCTCATTTATCGTCGCCATATCTTGAATTCATCCGTATTAATATTTACTATTCTCATTTTTTTAGTAATCCATTTACTTTATAACCCCAGTCACTTCTACAATTTTAATTATACTAGAACTTATATATCCCTTCCACTCAATCGCATAAACTATATAGGTACCAGGGCTCGGCAACCTACGGCACGCGTGCCATAAGTGGCACGCGATGAGATTTTGAATGGCACGCGAAATAAGAAATGATAAATAAAGAAGATAAACTATTAATATTTAATATATTTATCACAATTATGTAGTGCAATAAAGGACTTTTGGAAATTCAGTGAAATAATGTTATATTTTATGGTAACAGTAATTATTCACCTCTTAAGCCTGTTAATTCTAATTCTGTAACAGTGTTATTACACGGTTCATGTGCCTGCCTTCTCGTGATCTCTATCGCCGCCTTTTTGAATAATGAACACAAAATACGGAAATTTAGACCGGTAGGTATAAATGCGTACCGTTTACAATGTGATCCTTAAGTGAACCGGGGATGGTGATCAAATAATAAAAATTATCATTTAACTAAATTAAAATTTATTAGTGTCACGCGTGACCATACATTGACGTGGATTTGACACTCCACTTGTGAAAGGTTGTCGACCCCTGCTATATACTAATATTTTATCAATCGCGTTTTCTTCCTTCGTATCATTCAATGTCCACCTAATTTCCTAACTTTCTTCCTCAATTACATTCACTTTCCTCGCTTCGCTGTCGATTATTTTACGACATAAGAAAACTGATTTTATTTACGTTCTCAGCCTTCTTTTGCTCATAAAATCAATTTAAACGATCTGTCAGTCATTTACTCAGAGTTCACACGTGTTTGTAAAAATTTCAAACAAATTCAATCAGAGCCTGATAAATGTACACCATTTACGATCCAAAAGTACCTAATAGTTGAATTTTGCTACATATTTTCTATTCCATTCACTAATAAACGAATCAGCAAACCGAGTGCTTTGCTAAATTTTACATACAATTCTTTGCAATATATCGATTCTGCGCGTGCATTAAGGATCCACACGGCTATCACGCGAAAGTAAAATCAATAATTCGAATTATCATCACTTTTGCGTTTCACTCCCGATTCTTTCAAGAGAAGGTTGCTTCGAGAACAATCCTATTAGCTATACGATGCATCCTCCCCTATTTTGCCTCCCGCCATACCTCTTTCTCCTCTTCGGAACTGGTTGCATTCCTCATCTCATGCCAAGGGCACCCCATTTGCCTCCCTTCTTCCCCTACTTTCGCCCTTCCTCCCCTCTCCCACCTTACCCTCTCATCTCCCCCTACTTTCGCCCTTCCTCCCCTCTCTCACCTTTCCCTCCCTTTCCCCTCTACTTTCGCCCTTCCCCTTTTTATTTCCACCCTCATCTCCCTCCACACTTCAAACCAATATTCCAGAGTCAGAAAGAGGATGGTGGGATACTTTCAAACAAAAGACGTTAATAATGGGTTCGTATACTCGTCCTCACAATTATCCACTCAAAATATGTCTTTAGTAATTTCGCCGCATATGTCTAACGAAAGGAATCGGCGAGAGACTTTGAAAAGGGTAAATTAATCTTCTCATCTCTGTCTCATATCTAAAAGCAGAATAACGTAGTCCGTTACCCTCATCCGCCCACCAACCCAACCCAACCCCCCACCCCCCTCCCCGCAAAATCCTCATCCCCAGATATTTAATAATGGAAGATGAAAGCCTTTTAACAAATCATCGACATTCTCGCTAGCCGATATCTCATAAAGCACATCCAATGAATGCGCACCGCTTGATCGAAGTTCTCTAGAGAGGAATTCGAAATGGGAGGAAGAGGGGAGGAGGAGAGAGGTAGGGGAGGAGAAGGGTGAGGAGGAGATAGGGGAGGAGGGAGGGAGGGGAGGAGGGGTGGAGGGGAGAAGGGAGGGGTGGAGGGGGGGAAATTATATTAGATATCGTCTTTATATGGGACAAGATTGAGACTAGGAAGACCCATCTTCCACCTAATCCCTCTTCAAGATACAAATATAATATTACATACTAGAAATAATGATAATAATACAATGCTGTAAAAAGATACTGCTGTGTGGGAAAAATAAGGGCTATTGCATCCATATGAAAAAAAGTCACTGCAGGAGAACACCCGCATGGAAGGGATGGGGAGTGAAAAGCCTGCGAAGCCTACCAACATTCACTAAACAACCCATCATATAATGGAATATAAACATACATAGAAAGAAATAGAAAGGATGACCAATAAATGCACTACAGGATCGCACCCGCACAATAAGCCGTGTGTCGACCTATGAAATCTTCTGCAGTTCTGTTAAAAAACGCAATAAAAGTATAAAGGAAACAGAAAGAAAGAAAGTAATGGCAAGAAAGAAAAGAAAATAGAGGAAAGAAACAGAGAAAAGACCAAATAGTGCACTGCAGGAAAGCACCCTCATAAGAAGGGTAGTGTACAAACCAACGAAACCTACAGAGATACATTAAATCAATCAATAAATGAAGTTAAAGCAATAACGTATTGCTTTGTCAAACATTACATCTACGATAAATTAAGAAAAATTGAAGCATTCCTTTGGAGTGATAACAGGTATTGGTAGCAGTGTCGTTTGAAAGAGAGCGCACTTTTTATTGTTTGCGCTACTTCGTTCCATAGTCTAAGACAGTGAAGGATTTCGTGATTGTGTAATACAGTTCTATGACGAGGAATAAGAGTTTATGGTTCCCTCTAGTATTTCGTTCATATACCGTGTCAATACTTTTGAATTCACTGGCAAGGAAATGTGGATGGTTGGAGGAAAGCAATTGTTAAAGCCAGGAAAGCAAGTGGAGGCGCCGCAAGAACTCAAGATTTTGCCAGTTAAGTTTAAAAAGACACTCCGAAATTAAAAATATGTATACCTAATGCAGGCACATTATGTGTTCTCTGAATTTTAACGAGAGCTCCTAAGACAGGTTCTGGTACGCTACGTCAACATAGTCAAAGTTAGGAATAATTAATGCAGACACCAGGTGCTTTTTGAGGGAAACGGGAGTGCTGGTACTTAACTTTCTCAGAGAATGGGATGGATGAATTTATTGTTCTACACACGTTCAGAATATATATGGTGACTAGGACAGCGTTTCGCCTATAAGTAAACCTAAGTTTTTCACCACTTCGCAATAGGGTATTTTTGACATACCTATGGCGAGGGGAATTTTTTTGGGCTTGATTAATGGTAGTAGTTAAAACCTTAGGGTGACCAACTAGGGTGGCCTGTCATTTCGTTGGATTTATACAGAGGAAATATTTGGGAGGGGAGGAGGGAGGGAGGGGAGGATAGGAGGGAGGGGAGGAGGGAGAGAGGATAGGAGGGAGGATAGGAGGGAGGATAGGAGGGAGGGAGGGATAAAGATGATGAGTAGAAGAGAAGGGGATCTTCGCGAACAGCTTATAATACATCGATGTCGGAGTTATTTCTTCGTAAGAAACTTTCCAAATTTGTAAGATGGATTTCCTCTTCCCCGATTATTCACGAGAGGACGAATGAACAAGGAAATCGGATTCCCTTCCTTCGCCAATTATAAAACTTTTATAATGGTCCATTTCCGTCTGTTTCGTCAAAGCACCATAGATTAATAAACGGATTCTTCCACAAAGATATTCGCGCACGGTATCGAAGTTGATGACAATTTTCAACGATACTATTCGCAATTTAGAATTTGTTGATGCCACCCTTTCGTGGTCGCAATACGTAACGTGGTCGTGAGCTCGTGAATTCACTCAAGATAACAAAAGAAAAAGAGAACAGCAGTGCTTAAAACCTATACAAACCAAGTATTTTTGTTGGAAAATTTACTTACGAGACACAAAAAAAAGACATGCACATGACTGCCCGAAACCTTAAAACTGTTTACATTAAATTCAAAATGGTTCATATAAAGGATAAAATAAATAAGTACTTAAGAAACATTCAGAGAATAATTATCACATTTAATCGCGTAATTTCCGATATGACTATTTTCATGGGATAGGGGAAAACCCCGTATTAGCTCCTCCACCCTTGTTGTAGTAAAAACAAACTCGTGCGAAAAAGTAGAGCAAATAGGCGATTAGTACATATCGAGTGATTCGATAAAATTAAAAAAGGATAAGAAAAGGAACAGTTTGCTATGATTTACCGGAATCTAATAGTGTAGTTATAAATAAAGCCGTCCAAACAAGTGACAGTATATCTTCTTATGCTGCAGAGAATCTCACAGGAAACACTAAAATTATACATATTGTAAACGTATGAAAATTTCACGACATTGGACATGTCAGGAGGTAGGGATAAGTTGAAAGTCATCACAGTTGAAATTGTATCAGCATTCAAAGAAAATGGGTCATCTTGTCCGTAGCCTACGAGCTGGCGTTACAAATTTGACTAACGGCCGACATGGCCAATGATGAGATTTTTCCTGGTGACTACGATATATACTTTTTTAGAAATGGCCGATCTATTTGGTAAGGAAGTTAGCAGTTGGCAATAAATACCAAAGCTAGCCGATACAGATTAGCGGCGACGAAGTTGAAAGTGTTTGCTATAATGTAAACGGAAGCGGCCTTAAAATTGTAAATATATGCGCTTTTACAGAAAAGTCAAAAGAACTGCTACCTACTAAACACATTCATTTTTGTTTTGGAAAGAACCCTTCAAAAATACAATAGCGGCCAGCCTGTTTCTAATTTTAGTAACAACATTTCCTGCTATAGAAAAAAGTAAAAATTTGTTTGGGCAGTGATTACACAGTGCTGACTCTTCTTTTTTGTTATTAAGGTACTTCAACGCTTGAAAGTCCGTTTTAGGTTGATATATTTTATTCAAATGATTTTTTTAAATCCACAGGAATCATCATAAAACTCATTTTGGTAGAATTTTGAACCTGCTAATTCGCTTTAATGTGATTCGCTCGTACTAATTAAATGTGAAGAAAGTGGGGAACATGGGAACTTTTCACAGAAATTAAATTATATACATAGGACGCCAGAATTCATATAAACGCACAAATAAAATATTCCCTAACCAGCGAATGTTTCGTTATTAAAGACAGCTACTAAATCTGTTACTAATCAAAAGAAACATTTGTACATAAAAAAATCAACATTTTTTCGTACAACTACGGTTGGTGCAGATGTTGACAGCGACAAATTTGTTGATCTAACGCGAATAGGACGCCGTGTCGCTCTTTCCAATTTGCACTTGCGTTATTTTGTAAGGCGTTATTTTCTAATTATGTTGATGCTTGGCCAAGTATATTTTAGAAATTTAAAATCAACACAATTAGAAAATAATGCTGTACAAAATCTATATAAATAAAATTGTAACCTCTGTACATTTGTTTTTTTGTCGGGTTTTACTTTTTTGTGTGTTCTTCATCACAAGAAGACGTTTGAACCGGTTTGCAAAATTGTTGTTTGCCTGTCTGTTTGTTTGTACCTCATCACACAAAAACGGCTGGTCGAATTTTTATGAAAACTTCAGCGTATCTTTAGACTGGTCCCGCTTAAAATATAAGCTATGTGGTGTGTCTCAAAAAAAATTAAGTGGGGGTTTGGGGGGCATGGATTTGGTTTTTCGACGATATCTCCAAGTATATTAACTTAGGAAGTTCAAATTTGATATTTGTCACTTTCAATACAAGTACAAGATCAAGTTTGTAGATGACCAAAATCAGACAAAGGGGAGGAGGGGTTGTTGGGGGAGCACCCATAAATAAACGCAAGTTACAAAATATGAACTACAACAAACGATAAACAAATTTCCAAAATAATAATTGAAGTTTTTTCTTTTCTGTACGCAACCTAACTACAAATACATAAGTTTGTGGGTTACCATATTTTTGCCTCACACCCCTCAATTATTGTAATTGCTGAGCTATCCTGAAAATTACGCAATATTGATCCAAGGCATCATTTACATTTGCATTTAGCATTTCTGGATTTAATACCTATCTCCTATATATTTATAAAAGTTTGTTTGTTTATTTGTGCATCTATACATTTCCACACCGTTAAAGTTAAGAGTAATCAAATTTTCAACAGATACTTCCTTCACAAATAGAAAGGCCGTACGCTGCTTTTTAATCCCAAATGTTTTATATAGGTAAATGTAGAAAAATCAAAATAAATTTGTATGTTAATACTAATGGCAACCCATTATCTGTCGGCTCCTTTATGCACGCCCACAATCAACCGATTCCAACTAAATTTGGTTTATTAGTATTTGTATGTCCACTTCATTCAAAATGGCGGTCTATTAAAACATTAAACTATGCGTATTTTCCAAAGTCTTACTATTGATATGAATCAAATTTGGTACGATTGTGGAGGGCTCCCAGAAATAATTCATAAGTGGTTTTCGTTTCTCTCTGCCCGTCTTATTCAAAACGGCAGCCGAGTGATTTCTTAAATGCCATGTACAATCTAGAATTCCGATCGGATTTGAACCAAATTTCCCCGGGCAACGCCGGGAATTTCTGCGAGTTAAATAACAATATTTCATTATCTTTAATGATTTGTGGTTTTAATCATTTCAAATATAGACAGGAAACGGAGAAATTATGGTAAAGTAATACATTTATATGTAAAATTTGTTATGTCACAAACAAAACCCATTATATATGGAAATTAAATGATTTCTTTTGACTTTGTATTTTTTAAAAGGAAAAAGTTAAATTAAAACATCGTTGATGATTTAGCGTAAGTTGTGATGACATTATATACCAATATAAATCGTTAAAACGAAAAAAAAATTATTAACTCAGCGACGGTTTCGAACCCCGTAACATAGCATCCCACGTCCAATGCGCTAACCATTAGACCAACAGAACCGGAAGTCCTATAGCCGCAGTTTAAACTTCCGGTTACGTTGGTGTAATGGTTACCGTATCGGACGTCGAACGCGAAATTCAGGGGTTCAAATCTCAACATAATTTTTAAACATTTTTTTTTCGCTTTAAATGATTATATTTATCTAGAATATTTCCTTAATTAACTTTGCGTATATAATGTGACATTTTCAATGAAGTATTTATCTTTAGAAAATTAATTTCCATTAAGTTGCATAATATGCGTTTACTAACATATATACATACGTATATACGTGCATACCTACACACAAACACCGTCTTTTTCGATATCTATATATTCCGACTCTTATATAGTTACATTTGAGTTCTTAGATTGACATTACCTTAAAATATTTCTATTAAATAATAATACTTCATTAACTTCAATAATTTGTGGTTTTAATCATTTCGAATATAGATAGGAAATGTATTAAGTCATAAAGAATATCCTTTATATATGGAAATTAAATGATTTCTTTATATTTTGTACAAGCAGAAATTCCCGGCGTTGCCCGGGGAAATTTGGTTCAAATCCGATCGGAATTCTAGACGATATCTACATGGTATTTAAGAATTCACTCGGCCGCCGTTTTGAATAAAACGGGAAGAGAGAAACAAAAACCACGTATGAATTATTTCTGGGAGCCCGCCACAATCGTACCAAATTTGATTCAAATCAATAATAGGACTTGGGAAAATACGCGTAGTTTAATCAGCCAGTTTAATCAGTCCCTGCCTTCCAATTACGGATAAGGAATTAGTCGTTTCTTACCTTCCTCACTGTGTATAAGATGTATAGTTACCTGTTCTTTGAGAACAGGAAGTTTATGAAAACAGTTATTTTATTGAACAGTTTAGGCATCAGAACAGTTCGAAAAGAATTGTCCCGTTCTTTTTGACTCACCTCTAGATGGCAGTGCATTAGCATAGAAAGTTATTTTGCTTTTTGTACAATTAATACAAAATATTTGGGATTAAAAAGTAGCCTACGACCTTCCTATTTGTGAAGAACATATTTGTTGACAGTTCGATTATTCTAGCTTTAACGGTGTGGAAATGTATAGATGCACAAACAAACAGACTTTCGTAAATATATAGGAGATTGATCTTATACGTGTATTGAAAGAGACAAATATCAAATTTGAACTTCCTAAGTTAATTTACTTGAGAGTTATGGTCGAAAAACCAAATCGATGCCCCACAAAACCCCATTAAAAATTTTATTTGAGATACACCATATTTTATAAATATTTTAGTGTGTATGTGTTTGTGTTCTTGATACGTTTTTACACCGTTGAACCTATCGAATTCAAAAGTTTCATGGGCCATCCGATGGACCAAAGGAAGAACTTGGTCTAGGTTTGCACACCGTGGGGTCTCTTATACCCCATGGGGTAAACAAAATATTATTTCTATAAGAATGCATGAGAAATGGTGTGGAGAAATCTACAAATGCCATGCAGCCCTTCACTAATGTGGATATAAATATACCCAAATATTAACTTACGATCACGAAAAATGGATTATTTTACGCACGAAAGACTGAGTATTTTAATTCTTTTCATGTTTCGTAGTATTACATGCTAAATCGCTCGACATTTTTCTTTAAGCGCAAAATTTATCGGTTTAGATGACCAATTTCCAGGCGGCAACAAAGCTAAATTTCTTAAATGTTGTCCTCTTCAAAGGGAGAGATATACACGTAAAGATTAATGCAAGGAAAATCCACGCCGTAGCGCGCCGTAGAGGAAGAATAGCTAACGCCAAGATAAAGGCTAAAATGAATTCATGCCTAAATATAGTCTATGAATAGTTTTAAAGTCAGTAAAATGATTTTTAAGGAATACTTGAACATTGTTACCTTTTAACATTAACATTGAAAGATTTATCGCAACATACTTAAATCTATACATCTACTTACATTTGTTTGGTAACCAAGAAGTAGTTTATTGTTTACGTTTTGGATAATAGTATTGACATAATCCACATAATTTCATTGCTGCCTTAAAGGCTTCGGTGCATCTATCCATGAGAATATGTTATCTTTTACCATTAACATTGAAAGATTTATCGCAGCATAAATCGATACATCTACTTACATTTGTTTGGTAACCAAGAAGTAGTTTATTGTTTACGTTTTGGATAATAGTATTGACATAATCCACATAATTTCATTGCTGCCTTAAAGGCTTCGGTGCATCTATCCATGAGAATATGTTATCTTTTACCATTAACATTGAAAGATTTATCGCAGCATAAATCGATACATCTACTTACATTTGTTTGGTAACCAAGAAGTAGTTTATTGTTTACGTTTTGGATAATAGTATTGACATAATCCACATAATTTCATTGCTGCCTTAAAGGCTTCGGTGCATCTATCCATGAGAATATTACGTAAGACGTTAATGCGTAATTATATTAATGGTACGACTTTACAATACAACACAAAATAGTAAATGTTAATGGAAACATCGCTTGCGTAATTAAGGAATGGGGAACGTTTGCCCCGAGCAATAAAAATCGTTTGCTACTTAAAAGAAAACTCTTTCCCGAGCAAAGCCGGGCATTCCAGCTAGTCTTATAAATATTTTAAAGTGTGTGTGTGTGTGTATGTTTTTAATACGTTTTCACACCGTTGAAGCTATCGAATTAAAAAGCTTCATGGGCCGTCCTATGCACCAAAGGAAGAACTTGGTGGATTTGCACTCCAAGATAAAGGGTACAAATGGATCCATGCCTAAATATAGTTTATGAATACTTTTGAATCGCAACTTAAATCTATACATCTACTTACATTTTTTTGGTAACCAAGATGTTGTTTATTGTTTACGTTTTGCCTAATAGTATTGACATAATCCACATTTTTATTGTTGCAGGCTTCGGTGCATCTATCCATGTGAATATTAAGTAAGACGTTAATGCATAATTATAATAATGGTAAAAACTTTACAATAGAATACATAAAATAGAAATGTTAATGCAAGCATCGCTTGCGTAATTAAGGAATGGGGAACGTTTGCCCCGAGCAATAAAAATCGTTTGCTACTTAAAAGAAAATTTCCCGAGCGAAGCCGGGTGTTTCAGCTGGTATATAATATAATACATAATAATAACTTATATATATATATATATATATATATTTCCAAAAGTTTGGGTGTCTCATTATGCACGCCCAAACCCTAAGACACAGAACAAACAAATCTGGCCTAGTTGTTATGTCTTAATTTTTTGAGTGGTCAAGGTTTGGTCAACCGAGATTAGTCATTGCTGTCAATATAGAGGATTAAGATTTTTTCATAAGATAACACGTAAAAATCGATTGTTTGACGTGCAAGTTTTTATTCTTTTGCAAATTTAAATTATTTAAAATATAAATCTATTGGCTTACATCACTCATAACGAGTATAATAATTTACTAATAAAGCGTACTGAAGACAGCACCGTACATGCTCAATACATTTGTACTGCAGGGGTACCTACGTAATATGTCTCCATAAAGTATAGCATATTGTCTATGTTAAATATATTTACATTGTCTCCCGGGCCTTGAAAGCAACTTTACAAATACGCCTACAATTAATGTAATATGTTGTAGGTATTTCAAGTCTCGTGAAGTAGGTTCCGATTCGCTTTTAAGATTTCGTTTAACGATATGGCCAATGTTAATGCTATTATTAGATGTTATAGTATAGTTTACAGGACATCAGTTTTCCTTTTGCGTGACTTTTTCTTTCAAATATTGGTTCTCAGGGATAAAATCTTAATGGTAACGGAAACAGCACGCATTCCGCCATTATAATTTATGGGGGGGGGGGGGGGGGGGGGCAAAATGCGGATTCCTCATTCGTTGCCTTATCAAGGAAAACGATCGCAGTTGTTGAAGAGGGCACCCTGTGTGTGTTTGTATCAACTTTCTATATTTTCAAATGATCCACAATAAATTTGAAAAAAATATGGAAATTAACCGTTAATTATCACAGGCCTGCGAAGATTTTGCTGTTTTGGTAAACATATGTTATTTATATAAATATTGATGGGCTGAATTCGAAAATGGAATTCGTTTTGGCTTATCACGTACAGATTTTACACAATTCGATATTATATGGCTATTATCGAATCCTATATATGTACAGTGTTATACAATTTCGTTAATGCATTGAACATTGAGTAGAATGTGATAAAAAATTCAACGCTACCGTCGTCCTAAAGTGGGATAGACTTAATGCTTCTGCCGCTTACGAATTAGGTTGCAAAAATTTATGGTAAGCGAGCAAGTGAGCCAGGGGCGCGCCACGAAGATATCTCGCACCCTGGCACAAAATACTCTTGGCGCGGTCGTATAGCGATCGCGCGAGCGACAATATGAAATAGAATACAATGTCTTCTATAGAAGTGGCAACAATGGCATAAGCACGTGAGCAATAAGGCGGGATTTAAATATCCCAACCTGTCATCAGCTATAAGACCTATGCTGCATGGACCAGACATCCCGATTCCTACACCGCTGGCCGAGTTGGAAGATGTCGAATCCTCATCCAACTCGGAGTTTACAGCAGAGGATTATGTATGTGTATTTCTCATCTGACAACGAAGACAACTCCGCAGCTATTTACTCAAAGTAAGTTGAACGATTTAGTCCGGGACTTAGGTCTTACTAGGAAAAGTGAATTATTGGGATCAAGATTAAAATAAAAGAATCTATTAGCCCCAAGAATAACCTTTTACTGGTTTAGCAATCGCGAGAACGAGTTTCGGAATTATTTTAGAACGGAAGGTGAACTGGTTTTCTGCTGTGATATTCCTGCTTCGATTCAGCAGTTGGGAGAAGAAACCTACGAAGGACTGGCGTTTGTTTATTGACTCTTCAAAAAGGATTTTAAAGGCTGTATTATTGCATAATGGAAACAAATTTGCTTCCATACCAGTCGCATATTCAATATACCTAAAATAGTCATGAAAATTTACAAACAGTATTACAAAAAATTAAATATAACGAACATGAGTGGTCTTTGTGCGGTGATCTAAAGGTTTCAGGGATTTTATTGGGTCAACAAGGAGGCTATACTAAATTCCCTTGTTTCTTATGTGAATGGGATAGTAGAGCGAGGGACAAACAATGGACAAATAAAAATTGGCCTAAAAGGGAAAGATTCATAACAGGAACGAAAAATGTGAAACATGCCAGTTTAGTTGACCCACAGAAAGTTTTATTGCCACCTTTGCATATAAAACTTGGTATCATGAAGCAATTCGTAAAAGCGCTGGACAAGAGTGGCTCGTCCTTCCGATATCTCTACCGTAAGTTTCCATCTGTATCCGAAGCTAAAGTGAAAGAGGGCATATTTGATGGACCACAAATTCGACAATTCATGAAGGACACCGAATTTACTGATACCATGAGTGAAATAGAACTTCAGGCATGGGATGCATTCAACAACGTCGTTAAGAAGTTCCTCGGAAATGTAAAAGTTCCCCAGTATGAAAAAATCGTGGGAAATATGTTAGACAAGCTGCAGAAACTGGGATGTAACATGAGTTTAAAATTACATTTTTTACACTCTCATCTCGATTACTTTCCCGAAAATTTAGGAAGTGAAGAACAGGGTGAGAGATTTCATCAGGACATCAAAGAGATGGGAAGAAGATATCAGGGACGGTGGGATGTGTCCAAGATGGCCGACTACTGTTGGACCTTAAATAGAGAAGTTACTCGTCAAGAACATAACCGGAAATCTATGGAACGCTCATTTGGAACAAAGTCAAAACGGAAACATCCTGACCCTAATCATCCTATTTAAAGGTATTTAAATAACTTCTTACCTTAAATGATGTTTATATGGGGCTGTCAGTCTATATATCATATGACTTCTCCATGTCTCTGTACATATAAATTCATAAACGCATGATTTTAGCGTAAATTTGTTTTGTAATTTCTGAAAAATCCTGACGTGATACGGAAAAACGGGCATTTGATTTGAATTCAGCATGCTCAAATTAATAACGATCACATATTCAACTTGAAACAGCAGAAAAAAAATTCATTTTCGCAGGTCTGTGTTATTTATGCAGAAACTTTTACAAATTTCTGATTTCATATTTGAAATTCTATTGTGAGATGCCACATCACTTTTGAATATTTTAAATATAAAACAATGCAAAAATGTATTGTAAGAATATAATATAATGCAAGGAAAGACCGGTTTAAATTATTTGACGAGTTTCATGAAAGAAAATAATGATAAATTAACGCTGTAATATTTTCAAGTTTCTGTGCAACTTAAATAAAACTAAATTATTGCCTCAAATAATAATTCATAAATTTTTCAGAAGTTCACAAAAATTAACCTTTCCCTAAGAGAGAAAACGTGAAGTTTGAGATAAAGTAAAGCTTTAAAGGCCACAATTTCTATAAAATAAACCAGTCTGTGGATATAAGAACCAAATCAGAAAGCGAATAAGACATTTTCGCAAACTAAAAATTTCTCCGTCGCGACATTTCAAAATTATCTCTGCTTCTATCATCTTACTCCGTAGATTTATATCTCGAAAAAGTGCTTCCAAGAATCCACTGTCATTCCAGATATAAGACGAGAATGAGCCGAGTGGAAACGAGAGAGAGGAGGGAGGCTAGGGAGGGGGATAGCAGCAGGAGGGAGAGGGAGTTGAATTGAGGGAAAGGGGAGAGAGGGAAAGAAGGGGGGAGAGGGAAGGAAGGGGGGAGAGGGAAGGAAGGGGGGAGAGGGAAAGGAAGGGTTTAGAGATTTTTTCGCTAGAAAGTCCCAAGGCCCTTTGGTGACGACAAAAGGAGGAAGGCAACGATCCGAAAAATCGAATCACGCAAATTTTTCCTAACTTCCAAACTCGTCCGAGTTTTAACTAACACTATCCATTGCGAATCATCCTCTCTTTACTCAGTTCTCTATCTCTCTCTCCATCTCCTCCTATCCTTTCGCGCCCATTCCTCTCTCCATCCACTCCTAAGCTCACGTAAGTGCACCTACAATATATATTCTTACGAAGCCGCAATCCTCAGCCAATATAGACCAATCGATCAGTTACTCCGATCAAACCACCTCTAGGACGACTTCATACCTCTCTCATCCATCATCTCTCCTTCCACTCCTAACTCTCATCCAAAACCATCCCATCCAGCATTGCACCACTCTTCCTTGTCATCCGATGGAAGGCGAGTCCACACCGACCCTCCCTCCATCCCCCTCTCTCCTTCACCTCCCCTCTCCACTTCTCCCCTCCCCCCTCTAAGAGTCCTCTCCCCCCCCTCCCCCCTCCTCCCCCTTCCCCTTCCCCCTCCCTCACTCCATCCGTAGGACAACTTCATCTGATATTATGTGGAGCACCTGAAATAAGCAAACTTTCGTGCATTACATCCTTTTCCCCCCGAAAAAAAAAAAACGAGTTCCGATTCTTCAGTTTCCATTTAAAGTTACCGCCGTTAAAAACTTTTCGCTTTTATTTTGAAAAGAGCGTTGAATTAATAATTGGATTTTTTGTTTTAAACTTCGGAAAGTTTTCTTTTACATAATACTCTTAAGGTTACTCATATTAATAGTTGAGGACGAGACTAAGTGGAATTGTATTGTTTTCGGGAAAATTCGGCGTTGGTAGAGTAAAACGAAATTCACACGCCACAGCTTTAATAATTCCTAGGCTTTTTTGCACATAACTCATTACAGTGAATAATCTCCATCATCTGGCAATAAGAATATAAAAAAACACGCTTTTATACGCAGAGGAGAAAGAAGAAAGAGATTTGGGGAGGGGAGGGATGAGGGACGAAAATAGCAATAAAAGGTGATTATCAGGCGGAAATAAGTTGGGATTGGTTGGATTAAACATGACCATATGATAAGGAAGGAGGGAGAGTGGTCATTGGTTATGGAATAACTGTACTTAAGGTGAGGAAAGAGGAGCTGGGAGATGGCTGGCATGAGTGAGGAGCAGAAAGGGGAGGAAATGGTATTCGTTTTAACTAAATGAATCTCGGGATCATACCTAGATGTTGAGTATAAATTTCCATTTTTCTTCAGGAAAAAGATTAAATGGTTTTTAAAAAAAAAACTCTAAAACGTTTCCCAGAAGAATGATCCTTCTGGTATTATTAACACCGTCATATACTAATTGAGGGGAAGATGAAAGAACCGGCTTCCAATCATGTCCCAAGTAGCGTGAAGAGAATCGAAAATTTATGTTAAATCCGATAGCCGTTATACTGCTAGAAAAACCAGATGACTGTTTCGAATGCAGTGCATCGATGATCAACAGCGGTGATTCAGTGGATTCTAAATATTTACACTGAGATTTTGATTCCAGCGGCAATTCCCTCTTACAAATTTGAATGAATTTAAATGTATATATATTTAGCAATGGAAATATGAAAGTAATTAGCTTCCTTCCTTGTTATAGTTTATTATTCATTATCAATTACTAGCATAACTACCCGCTGAATTTCAACGGGTTTAATGAATCTAAATTTTCATCAATGCAGCATGTAAAAATCGCAAGAATAGAATTGTGCACTGTTTTAACCATCGAATATAATAAGTAACATACCATTAGATGGTTTTGTCAAAGTGCTTCGAAGGTTATAGGGCAGTGATGGCGAACCTGTGGCACGCTTTACAATTTTGGTTGGCACGCCAACAAAAGGCGAAAACCAATCAAAGAATATACCGTACTGATTTAGTGCAGCAAAAATAGTTGTGCTATTTAGTTAACTATTCTACACATTAGTTTTATAGTTACAAACTTCAATCTCGTATGTCTTGATAACGAATTTAATTAATTGGCACGCAATAAAAAATCAAGGACATTTTTGTGGCACGCAAGGCGGAAAAGTTTCGACAATTTCAGTAATATTGGCACGCGGGAAATAGAAGGTTCGCCATCATTGGCTTAGTCTAATGTCTAACATAAGCACTGCATAACAATATATCAGAAGCGATGTAAAGGAAATATAAAATGTGTGATTTATTGATTTATTTTATAACCGGCAGTAATTAATAAAGCTATCGAAAATTATTTTTAAAATAGCTCACTTGAAATGAGTAGTAGTAATATTTACATTCGCGTTCATTCCTTCGTCATAAATTACACATTTCTTTTAACTTACAAGAGGTGTATGTATACATAAGGAAAATAAACATATTTAAGATTATTTCTTCGTCGTGGATAATCCATTTCCTTCAATTTACTATATGCTGTAGGGGCACGAAAGATATATATTAGGTCTTGTTTGCAACAGTTGCCGCGAAGTTTGTTTTCGTTGACAACGATTAAAAACACGGAGAAATTTAAAAAGTGAACTGCGACTTTCTCGTTTGATTTTGTTGAAAACGATTACTTCTTCGATAAAAATGTATCGGAAAAAACATTTTATTTGACTATTTCAACAAATTTTGTTTCACTTATTTTGAACAAGTAATATTTAAGAGATATGATTAGAAGTTCATTTTTTTATCACAAGTGGCACTCCTGATTGGGTTGCGTGAACCATTTATATCATATTCTTATTTCATTCACCATAAAGTCCTAAATACTAAATTTCATGAAAATCCGCCCAAGTAGTTTCGGAAATGAAACATGTGGACGGGCAGAGATGTGCATACGCACAAGGTGTCTCGCGACTATCGCTTCGCTGGTTAAGAACGAATATAAATGAATAGAAAAATTTCATATATTTTAATTCTTGTAGTTTTGTTTTTATATTTTGCTATCTTTCGTACTGTACCTCTAAACATTGAATTATACGGTTCAGGAGAATCCGCCTATCGTACTAATCTTCAACATAGTATCAATCATTATTATTATCGCTATCTAATATACGAGGACCTGTCAGAAAGTAAGTTTACAACGCATATAATCTCGCAAACAAAGGACCGAAACTTATGGTGGTTATGTCGGAGGGATTCGTTAATTATTGTTTGTAACGCTGCACGTCGATTCGCCAGCCATCTACTGCATATTGCGTGCACGAATCAGTTGAACATGGCAGCTCGACTGGAACAGTGGTCCAAGAAACGAATTTCGTGCTGTGATTCGGTTTTTTAATGCATCGCCAGGTCGTGGAAGTTTACGGCGAAGATATTATCAGTCAGCAGAGTGTAGCAAAATTGTGAGTGGAAGAGTCAGTGCTGAGGATTGTGAAAGGAGCGGCGGACCCACAGCAGCTAGAACTGCTGACAGCACTGCACTCGAGGAAAATGCGGATTACGGTGGGTGAACTGCAACATTACTTGAATCTGTCACATGGAACAGGCCACAGGTTTCAAAGTGATGGCGACGTGAAAACAGCAGTGAGACGATGGCTGAACGAAAAGGACGCGGACTTCTACCAACAGGGAATACAAAAAAACTCCTCCCACGATATGACGCGTCTCAATCTTTGCGGAGACTAAAGAAAGGTGGTGAGATGGCAGTACAATTACGCTGCATTGTTCATATTATGGATTGTAAAAAAAAAACCTCAAACTGTGCGCCTTGTAAATTTGCTTTCTGACCGTCCCTCGTATAATATCTACAATTTATAAATATGTAAATTTAAATGTTTAAAAAAATTAACGAGTCTTGATTTTACGATATCAAGAGAATAAACACCGCGATGTAAGATAAACTGAAATAAAAACAAAGATAAAATAGCTAAGAAAAATGGTGACTTATTTATAACCATTTTTAACATCAAACAACCTGGGAATAAAAGTCTAACGCACGTGAACTCGTCTCTCATAATCTACTTCGAGAAATGGAAATTCAGTCGACCAAACCTCCAAAACAGGATCAATCTTGGAAAGAGAAGTAAGTCTCCCACCCCTGAGCCCATCTCCGTCCACTGCGCACTACTCTCCTCTCATAATCATTCGAACGATCTGAAAAAATAAGCTTTGAATGCGAAAATGAAAAAGGGACAAGTTGGCCGAACGCGGTAGCACCAGTCAATTAGCGAAATGGAGCTGAATGGACGACGGAAAATCGGCGTGTGCGCGCCCGTAAGCCAATGAAGAGGGCTTAGGATTGGGCACATTGGAATGGGGAAGGAGGGGAAAGGGGAGGGGAGGTAAGAGGAGATAGAAGTAAAGGGAAGAGGGAGGAAAAAGTAGAGACAGACAGAAAAACGACTTTATTAAGGGCGAAATTGAGACGATATAGTCCCTTCTTACATTTTAACCCTAGAGAGGAGGATATAGGAGAAGGGGGGAAATGGGATAGGAGAGAGAGGAGGGGAGAGGGAGGAAAAAGTAGAGAGGAATATAGAGAGGAAATGGGATAGGAGAGAGGGAAGGGGAGGGCGGAAATGAGAGAGGAGGAAACAGAGGAGAGGAAAGGGAAGAGGGTGTATGAGAGGAGAGGGGATGAAGGGGGAGAAAGGATGAAAGAGGACAGGGGAGAGCTGTCTTTACTTATTAGGTCGATATTTATACGGTACATTTATGTCCATTCCTACATATAAACGTGATGAACACAAACATACATGTCCTAGGCGGGATTCGAACTCGCGACCATAGGAATAAAATGACCTTAGCATCCGTCGGCAGACACTCTAACCACAGGGATGGGAAAGGGAGGGGAGGGGGATGGGAGAAAGATGGGGAGAAAGAGGAGGAAGGCAAGGGAGGGGGAAACGAGGTAAATGGCGTGGGAGGAAGTGTGTTGTTTCAAGAAGTGTTTTGGTTTCCTCCTCCGAAAGGAAGGAGGCGTGGTAAAACGTCTTTCGAACGTTTCCCGTAGATACAGACGCGATCGTAGATTTATCGTAAGGAAGCGCCTCTAGGGCAAATGGATGATGCCCCTGCGTGGTCCCACGTTTCTGGCATCTTGTTCTTCCTCGAGCACGATGTATAAATCTTTTCCATAGTATAGTTACTCGTCGCATTGAGTACTTCAGCTGTGATACAATCCACTCCAGATGCTTTTCCATTCTTCATACTTCCGATTGCGTGTCTCACCTCTTCCGGAATGATATCTGGAACCGCAACACAAATCGATACATCTACTTACATTTGTTCGGTAACCAAGATGTTGTTTATTGTTTACGTTTTGGCTAATAGTATTGACATACATAATTCACATAATTTTATTGCTGGTTTAAAGGCTTCGGTTCATCTATCCATGGGAATATTAAGTAAGAAGTTAATGCGTACAATACAATACATAAAATAGTAACTGTTAATTAAGCATCGCTTGCGTAATTAAGGAATGAGGAACGTTTGTCCCGAGCAATCAAATTCGTTTGCCACTCTTTACCGAGCGAAGCCGGGCGTTTCAGCTAGTACTTCATAATTTGTTACAGGATCCTCAAAGGACAGTGGCAACTTACTCGGTGTTGTGGACGTCCATGACGACAGATGAAGGCTTTGACTTGGAGCTTTCGTGTATCCGCTCTTCTTCGGCAAAAGGGGAAGTACGTATAACTAAATCTATATACATATATCAGCTTATGGTGGCGCTCAGAGATTTATAAAATTTAATATTTGTTTTTAACGTAATCAGGCGAAAAGCCGGAAAACCATTGCGGAAGGGACATTTCTGGAGGGGGGCCAATATCGAGAAATTTGGATCCGTGGCTGGGGGCCAAGAGCGTTTCCGGTTCGTCACTGCAGAAGAATGATTTATACATTTTAATGTTTTCTAAAAGGTCTTTCTAATTAAGTGGTCTCTGGATATTTTTGGATAACATGATTTTTTACTTCAATCCGATTAATTGAATTTCGGATAATCAGAATTACACCGTATAATCATTATTACAGGAATTTCGTTCAAACTCATTATTGTGATGCTTGTGACAGTTCCCTCAGCTTTAGATGCTGCTTTCATTCCCCTGCATGTACATACAATAGCATAAATTTCAGCCTTCTACACCGCGATCACACAATCCGCGCGTGTACAAATGAATGAACCGGTTGTTCTAAACGGAGCGAGCTTGAGTAAACAAGAGCGCCTACACAATCCCTGTGGTCGATGCATGCGTTAAAACAGATGAGGTCCATTAATATTCTATCAGCTGCACTGAGAATTACTTGTTTTATAACAAAACTGCGCGTAAAGGACACATGCTGCCACTTTTCGATCATTTTTAAATGCAAGAATCTCTCTACTAAAATGTTAACTATTTAAGCCGTTCCATCCTCCCATGTCTCAAGGCCTCGCATCTGCATAATATCACTAGTTATTCCTCTCATAATTTTATGGGTAAAACAACAATGATTTTTTAACACATAGATAACGCACGAATGACAGCAAGTACGATGCCAATGTTGAAATGTCGAAACAAGTAGGAACAATTTAGAGAAGCGAGGCATTTACTAGAATAGCTTCTCTCCAGATAATTCGGAATTTTAATTTCGGCTTTGCTTCAAGTAAGGTGGCACCCCTTATTTGTTCCACAATGGTATAAAATCACTGTTTTAGAAGATGAATTTCAGGATAACATTTTAAAATTTAAAATTTTATCTGCAGTAACATTGCAGCCATGATTTTAAACCGAGTTTGTCATTTTAAGATATCGCTCTTTATTAATTCTAAATACTAAATTTCATCGAAATAAAACCAGAAATAAAATGCCAGACATATGCCAAAATTCACCCAATAATAAATATGCGCCTAAAATCGATCAGTGATGCTCAGAGCTTCAAAATAATCTAATATGCAGTATTTAACACGGAATATGAATGCCCTTTGCAGATCACATTGGTTATACAGCACAGATTTTCTTGTGGAAAAATGAAAATTTACAAAAGATGCTAATTTTTGTTAAAAATTTGGAATATGTCATTGCAAATTTTCCAATTAACTTTATAAGAATCACGGCGTTATTGCTCATACAAATCCTTGGAAGAGATATTTTAAGGATTCCCATTCATTTCCTAAATTTATCCACTGCATAAACCTCATTCGCCTTTATTATAACCTAAACCGAAAATGGGGACCACTTATCCAAAAAACATTAAAATCAAAGTGCTAAGGGAAACGGTATATTTTCAGAAATCATTTCAAAACCGTTAACACTTTTAACGTCTAGAATAAATTATGCAATTAATTTTTATTCCTTCTAATTTCCATTTATTAGAATGACTCTTACCGAATCACATAACTGATTCCGAATTTTATTTATAAATTACTTCTCGAATTTCATTTCACTGGTATGCCTGATGAATAAAAATCGATATAACCTGAGCTAAAAACGAGTGTTTCCTTCGCTTCTGAGATTTCTAATACTCTAACGTGTCCGTGAAAATGCCAGAGGAAGTGAATGTATGAATAAGGCCATTTTAATCGCTTTGAGTAACCGCTTAAAAAATAAGAAATTCCGCTGAAACAGGCGAAACGCTAGCTTAACGAGAACAGTTGAAGATCGCCTCATTTGAAAGAAGAAAAGTAGATGTGCCCCTTTTGGTTCGAGAATATAATCCGACTCAAGTCGACTCTTTCTATCCCTCTCCCTAATCACCCTCCCACCTTCTTCCTCTCTCTCTCCCTCCTCTCCTAATATCCCTCCCTCCTCTCTCAATCTCTCTCTTCTCCTCCCTATCGTCCTCTGCATCTTCTCGCCGCTGCCATCTTTCTTCCAAACGAGTATCAAGCGAGATGGAGAGCAACTCCGATTCTTCGATCTCTTCCCCCCCCCCTCCACCCCCTCCCCCCTCCACCCCATCTACTCGCCATTTCCGCCTCCTCCCTAGGGATGCTTGATTCCGATTCGATTCAAAGATTAATCGATTCATTCGTTCCGATTGATCGGAAATGTTCAATCGATTCTCTTGCTACGATTAATCGTATGAATCGATTCTATTAATTTAATCCTATTGACTCGACTGTTTCCGAATATTAATTAGGAAATTTTTATAAAATATTAAAGAAACCCAAATCTGGCGGAATTTTATCATTTTAAAAAAATGCATACGCATATCTGGCCACACGGATCATCTCCTTTTTTTTCTGGGATAGCTTTCCGAAGGTCAATTCTAATTAAAACATTGTCATTTGTATCAGTTGTTGTTAAACAATTTTCTATTTCATTCCCTGTTGTTATATCTTAATAAATTTTATTTCATATGTACGCTTTTGAAACCTGCGATATATCCTGAAAACGAAAGACAACATTGCATAAATCACAAATTTCGATTTTCATTCACATAATAAAATTTCGCTATTTCAGTGCATTTGGTGCTTTAGAGCATCGCAGACGAACATGACGAAGGATTTGTTTTTAATTTCTGCTCTATAAATATTACTTGTGTCTATCATTCTTCGCCGTGTATCTTATCCCAACTCAACATAACTAACTAGAGCACAACTATTGATACGAAGCATGTATTTAAATTTCTACCATCCAAAGTTACTTTTCTGCCTGGAGGCTACTGGTATCTCTTAATGGTCTATCAAATAAATCCATAGGAACACCAAAATATCTTATTACTAATGGTACTTTTAATTGCAAACATCATTTAATTTTTTCCGTTTCTCCGGCCCCTATGATTCTGTTTTCTTAAAAGTTTATTTATTTTCTAGTATATAAGTCAGTCAATATGACGGGAAGTAATATATTATTTAACTTAAAATAAACTGTTTATAAGAATAATATCTATCAACTATCAAAAATTTACTCAAAATTCTAGCGGAAATTAACTTCGAATCATATCATCACATATATTTTATTAATTCGATTTTCTTCCACGCCTTAGAAACGGTGATGCAGTCGAGCGTCACTGACATAAGCGATGTCCCGAGTCCTGATTGGCTTGCCATTCAACCAATGAAAACGCCGGCCTTCACGCATAACCAAGCAAATTATATAAAGGGGTTGATAAGCACGAGGACAATTACGCCTGATCGATTAATGGTATATAAATACATAATATTAACATAATATAACAGTATAATAAAACTACGAAGAGAATAACAACAGAGCGGAATAAGTACAAATAAACTGAAAAGAGGAAATTTTATGGAAAATAGCGATATTTACTAATAGTACCTTAACTCGGAATTTGAGGTAATGTTGAGAAGAGTTCTGAGAGGCATAATGTATGGGTCAATATTGTTATTGGTAGAGAAATATTGGAAATATTTTCGTCCAGCATACAATCTTCTGTGCTGATCTTAAATAATTTCCGTGCATATTTTCTTTTTTAAGCTTTTGTAAAATATCTAATCCCTTCGCAGTGGCGGATTAAGGTATCTGAAGGCCACAGGCGCAAAAACATCGGGAGACTCCCAACTGACCGGAAGGGTGTACTCAATCTATATAAATTTTTACAACTTACAAACGAAAAAAATGTGTACAGTAGGTTAAATAAATTGAATTACAGAAATGCATAAATAGAAAATTTAATATTTATTATATAAACTTGGACATGTTGAAAAATAAAGAAAAAAAGAATTATAACTGTGAGATGTGTTTTCGAATGACGGAAGAGATTTTATGTTGTTACAATCCTAAGTAAAAACACGAGATGTGTACGCAGGGCCGCCAAGAGCCAGCTCAGGCCCTGGGGCAAGTACTCTCGCCGGGCCCCTTTTTCTCTGATTTAAGTTAAAAAATCTGATGTGCCTAACACATGACTTTCTCCATATTTGGGGTATAGATATTTAAATTATTATGAATAATATTACGAGGCAAAATTATTATTTCGTAACGTAAAAGAAGACACGTCCTTGTTGCCGTAAATTACGTATATTTTGAATGTTTACAGAATTCACCGCTACATGGTTTTGGCGCTGTATACTGGTATTAAGATAAAGCGAAATATATCCGAAATGGATGTTTCTACGAAAATCAGTTTCAAACAAAACTTGGAAGAAATATTATTCTCTACAACTTTGGTCCTTACGAAGATTACCAATAACGATGTTTTTAAGGAGATATTTAACGGAAACCGAAAAATCGGTTATTTATAAATAACTCCTAAACAATAACTCCTATAGAAAATTGTTTCAAATGAAAACTGTAGGAAATTACATTCTCTATAAACTTTGTATAGAATTGTATATACAATAATGATGTTTTAACGAAGAAATATCGCAAAAACCGAATAGGGTTTCGAATAAACCTCGACTTCCGGTTATCCGTTACTGTCCAAAAACTAATCAGTACTTTGTGCTCATGTTAAAGTGTTATATATGAAGTTTGGTAACTCTATGGCATATACTTTTTGAGTTAGAGCGCCCACAATAACATACACACACAGACATCATTCCAAAAATAGTCTAAACGTGTTCTAGGGACCTCAAAACATGTATTTCCGTTGAAATCTCGAAGTCGATTTTTTTCACGAATACAATACTTTCCCATTACTACGTATGGAGAAAGTAAAAATCTGATGTAGCCAACACATGACTTTCTCCATATTGAGGTATAGATATTTAAATTATTATGAATAGCATTATAAGGAAAATATTATTATTTCGTATCGTAAAAGAATACAGTCGTCCTTATTGCCGTAAACTACGTTTATTTTTAATATGATTACAGAATTCACCGCTACATGGTGGTGGCGCTGTATACTGAAAATTTAGGAATAAGCACAATATCTCCAAAATGGATGGTTCTACGAAAATTAGTTTCAAACAAAACTCGGAAGAAATATTATTCTCTACAACTTTGGTCCTCACGAAGATGACCAATTACGACGTTTTTAAGGAGATATTTGACGGAAACCGAAAAAACCTATTATTTTTATAAATAATTCCCAAACAATAACTGCTATGGAAAATTGTTTGAAATAAAAGATGTAGGAAATTATATTTTCTACATTTGTTGTAATGGTTCATGTATACAATAATGACGTATTATAGGAGAAATAGCGCAAAAACCGAATCGGGTTTCGAATAAACCTCGACTTCCGGTTAACCGTTATTGTCCAAAAACTAATCAGTTCTTTGTGCTCATGCTATAGCGTTATATATGAAATTTGGTACCGATATGGCAAATACGTTTTGAGCTAGAGCGCCCACAATCACATACATCCACACACAGACATCATTCCTAAAATAGTCTAAACGTGCTCTAGAGACCTCAAAACGTGTATTTCCGTTGAAATCTCGAAGTCGATTTTTTTCATGATCACAATACTTTCCCATACTACGTATGGAGAAAGTAAAAACATTGGATAAGAAATAGTGAACATAACATGCAAAAGTGATAGTTATTAGTGTGTTAAAACCAACTAACTATCAAGAACAAAATCGGAGTTATGCGTTTAAGTTTCTTTAAATATTATTTCCTAACGTGCCTAACATGAAAACAATTCGCGCCTAGAAGACACGAAATACGAAAGTGACTGACGTGTACAGATGTTCTGTTGCGTCGGTCTTACACTAATGCTACTCTAAGTCAGTGGTTCTCAACCGGTGTTCCGCGAGGAAGGGACTAGTGTGCCGCACTCTCCGAAGATATTTATTTTTTAAATTATGTATGTATTTAATGTACAATAAAATTATACAATTACTGCTTTACCAATGGTAACAATCTAACATAACTGCGATTTTTACTAGTTACGCTAGTTTTTTTATCTTTAAAAATGAGTGTTTACGTAGTGAAATTAATTAGGGGTGGTTTGGTTTGCAGCGATGCTCTTAAGCATGCATGAAGGTGTGCCGTGGAGCAAAAGAGGTTGAGAAACACTGCTCTAAGTTAGTTAAAGGTTAGTGGTATAGAAATTTTCTTCTACCTTTCGCTGGGGCCGGAGCATCGTCCGTCGTCCATCGGTGGGAGTGCCATCTGCGTTGATTAAATACTGACCTTAGGGAAAATTCATTCCATCGGCGAATCCTTTGGAACCTCAGCTGTCCTTGCGTCGACGGACAGACGATCTCCGATGTGACTTGCAGGCTCTCCGAAGTCTTGATGTGGCACAAAAAAAACACACTGCACACGAACTGTTCGTTCTTTGGTTCAGAGTTTCACTTTTGAATATACACTAAATAAAAAAATACTGATTTTCGCAACACAACACTCCCGAATTAAAAGTCGCACAATAGTTTTTTCCAATGTTTCTGCCCCATCAGCAATCCTGGCTGCTTTCCATCTGGAAATACAAGAAGCCAAAGGTTATATATTACAAAATTTTGGGTTAACAGTTACTTACAGAGATCATAATGTTGCATTTTAAAATACGTAAGAATTTAATATGCGATTTCGGCAGGTACATACAATCAATAGAATTAATTTTATTCTTTTTGGAGCGTGAAAAAAATGCTCTTATAGTTTCACTTTGGCGTCTGCCTGTCTGTAATGTTTCGATGTGAAATCAGGCCGCGCGGGGCCCTGTGCTGCCGCACCGATGGAACTTGCCTCAAGCCCTTCCTGCCCTCGATAAGTAGATTTTTCATCATTAATTTTTTTGCGAAATTACGTTGTGGTTTTTTAATTTGATTTTCCAAATCAACACCTAATGTATTTTAGTACCAAAAAGCAACGCGTAAAAGAAAATTGGTGCTTGTCATAACAGACGACCACATTTGAATCGGAATTTCCTACACTTTGCATTGTGAGGTCCCCCGTGACATTTTTAAGAAGCTGCGTATCTTGCGCTGCAACAGAGTTCAAAAGTGTGAATTAAAGGACAGTAGATCTTACAATTAGTATGAATGAATACCGATCTCCGTATGTCCCTATGGTATTTTAAATAACAAACATACCGAAAATCCATCCCCGAAGGAGAGTTTCCCATTCGTGTGAAAGAATCATCGTCCAGTGTTTGCGTTCTAAGCATTTTTCCTCCTGATTTGTTATCAACCTGGCAACTTTTTCCTTCATAATATTTACGTATAAATTTGTTTGTATATTATAATAGCACAACATTAAGTTTGTTATTGAATAGTCACGATTTCGTAATGGCACGATTCAACGAATAAAGTTTACAAATGTGAAGAGGAGAAAAATTACGAACTTGACCCAGAATTGAACCCGGGTCTTCTACGTGCCGGGTAGATGCTTTAACCAACTAAGCTATCATCACAATCTTGAAATAATGGAAATTTAAATTATATACGTGATTTGTGATCAGTCTTATGCAGTCACGCACATAAGTTAAGTTTCCATCGTTTCTCTCTTGTTGAATAAAATTTAGTTTCCCATTTATTTCCAGATAAATGGTTGTCACATTTACTATAATTTACAGAATAGCAGACACGAAGTAAGTCATATATTTATGCGCTTTTACTAAAGTTTAAGTCGATGGAAATTATCGTCGTGAGAGCCTTATATGCGATATTAAGTGTACTTAAATATTCCAAGTTCAACATCATAAAATATGGTCAATAAAAAAAGAAAAGGTACCTCATCCCCAAAAAATTGGGAGTAAACAATATTTTTCTTTAGAAATGACCGTACGACGACACTTGTGGGTCCGGACCTCGGACCCAAAGACGGAATTTCCCGAAGAGGAGAAAAATGAGAGTAGTGGGGAGGAGTTTCTGGGTGCTAAGGAGTGATAGAAAAGCAGTGGGTTGGGTTGGGAAAACGCAAATCCAAATCTGAGAAATGGAAATGGGAACGGGAGAAAACGCCGCCCTTTGGTATCGGTTAACTATGTTCCTTGCACACGCATATTGCGATAAGTATACCTTATAACCGATCCTAATACCGGGCCCCTCATAAGCCCGGGCCCCGGGGATTTTGCCCCGGTATCCCCGGCCTCTCGGTGGCCCTGTGTCTACGTAAGTAGTAGATTATAGGTACTGATTGTGAAATATTTTACTAAATAAAACATTGAAAAAAAAAGAGTTTTGACTGTTTTGAGGCCCCCATGAGTGTCGCGGTCCCCCGGCGATCACCACATGCGCCTGTGCGATAAATCGCCGCTGTCCCTTCGTAGTATTTATTATAACTGCTTAAATTTACTTTAGTGTCTGCTAAATTCTATCCTAACAAAAAATTACTATTTTCAGTACAACATTTGATTTAAAAACTTCTATAAGCAGAATAAAATGAATCGATTCAATAAAAAATCTGATGTGGCCAACACATGACTTTCTCATATTTGGGTATAGATATTTAAATTATTACGAATAGCATTATAAGGCAAAATTATTATTTCGTATCGTAAAAGAATACAGTCGTCCTTATTGCCGTAAATTAGGTATATTTTGATGTTTATAGAATTCAACGCTACATGGTGGTGGCGCTGTATACCAGAAATTACGAAAAAGTTAAATATCTCCGAAATAGATGGTTCTACGAAAATTTGTTTCAAACGAAACTTGGAAGAAATATTATTCTCTACAACTTTGGTTCTCACAATGATTACCAATAACAATGTTTTTAAGGCGATATTTGACGGAAACCGAAAAAACCGATTATTTATGAATAATTCCTAAACAATAACTGCTATGGAAAATTGTTCCAAATGAAAGTTGTAGGAAATTACATTCTCTATAATCTTTGTATAGAATTGTATATACAATAATGATGTTTTAACGGAGAAATATCGCAAAAATCGAATCGGGTTTCGAATAAACCTCGACTTCCGGTTAACCGGTATTGTCTAAAAACTACTCAGTTCTTTGTGCCCATACCAAAGTGCTATATATGAAATTTGGTGTTAATATGACAAGTACCTTTTGAGTTATAGCGCCCACAATCACACACACAGACATCATTCCGAAAATAGTCTAAACGTGTTCTAGAGACCTCAAAACGTGTATTTCCGTTGAAATCTCGAAGTCGATTTTTTTCATGAACACAATACTTTCCCATTACTACGTACGGAGAAAGTAAAAAATATGTCCCTCCCTCTTCTTCCTCGGCATTTATTTTTACTCTCCTCTGGCCATTCGCCTCTAAACCACAATTTGAAGACTCCGATAAAATCCCCGTTAGGGTGCGAGCCTCTCCCTTCATCGGATATGGAGTGCTCAATAAGAATGGGTCACTAATAATGGATGGTGAAGAGCTCGGGATGGGAAGTAGATGCAACTCGTAGGTTGGTGCCCCTGAATCGCTTCTCTTACGAGGCCGGAGACTTCGACGTCCACGCCGATTTAATTAAAAGACAAAAATCGTATAAGCCGACTTTCAAACAGTCGCATTTCTCCAGAATAATTCTCAGTCACTTCTACTCGCTAAATATAACCACAGAGTGCAAGAGTTGAGAAACAATGTGTCCCGATCTGTAATCGAACCCAGGTCTTCCACTTGGCGGACGGATGACGTACCATCTAACTGTCGAGGCGTTCTAAATCACCATTATTCAGACCAGAAATTGAAAATCGGTACGCCTCTACAGCTCAGAGGTAGAATATCCGCTCGGCCAGCGAAAGACCAAGGTTCGAATCCCGATCAAAACAGAAGTTTTCCCCCTGCTTTCCAGCAGTTTTTGCACTTTAGCCTGTCTTCAGACAGAATTAACATCATCAGTTTCCACAGCTTCTAACAACATATTAATTCGCCACTAAAGGTGCCGTGCACGACGAGCCGTGATGACGCGTGTGGTAAAGCGATCAGAACGGACGCTAGGTAAAATGCCGAACATTTATCCTATCGTCGCAAAAAATTATTTTTTTTAAATACTGTTTTTATCAGCGCATCGATCAGATATTCTAAGCGAACTTCGAAAAATAAATACAAACGATCGCGAGAAGAAAATTCTGAGCTCGAAAAGGAGCGTGCGAGCAAACGGAGATATTTCTCTTACGAAAGGACTCCGACGCGATACGAAATTCGAAATGTATTTATTCCGAACAGAAAACGAGAGTTTTAGGCGCCGAGAGAATGTTCTAACGAGGCCATTCGCTCGATTCGGCCTCGCTATAGCCTCGAATCGAACGTCCCTCCCGCGTCACCCCAATTACACGATCGGACGGCCAGGCAAGTGCAAGTGCAGGCATTCGACCCGACGCCCATAGGGAGGAGATAGGTGAAACCGGAAGGAATGGAGAGGGGAGGGAGAGAAAGGGGGAGGGAGAGAGTGTAGCGCCGGTGGAGTACGAAAATTCCCACCCGTTTTAATCCGCGCCGCCCGCGATCCCTGAAACGGGCCTTTAAAGACCAATTACCGTGGAGTGGCGGCCACTTTTACGATTTTCATTCTAACTGCGAGCCAGAAATCTTATATTTGCTTTCCTCAATTCTAATTTTGTCCATGGTCATAAGGAGGGAAGGAGAGAAGGGGGAAGGGAGGGGGGAAGAGGGGAGGGAAGGGGGAGGGGGGAAGAGGGGAGGGAAGGGGGAGGGGGGGGGAGGGAACGGAGTGTAGAAAGAGACCTTTGGTTAGTAATTATGGGGAAGAGAAAGGCAGATCGAAGAAGTCTTGAAAATCGCATTGGGAGTCTTTATTCCTTTTTCGAAATTCCTCATTTACCCAAATGGCGAACTCGGGTCACTTCCGACCGTGTCTTTATATTAACCGAGGTCGGATTCTCGATTCCTTTTTTTTCTGTTCTCTCTCTCTCTTTCCGCGCCTCGGCGCTCTGAATCGTAATTAAGCAAAAGAGGACGCTAATTAAATGAAAAGGTCGCTGGATCTTTGAACGAGACATCGAAACGGAATACTAAATAAGCTGAAAGGAGAGGTTTCCCAACGCGGGTAATTGTCTCGAATTTATTCTACAACTGTAAAATCTATATAAATAAAATTGTAACCTCTGTCTGTACATTTGTTTTTTCGTCGGGGTTTTACTTTTTTGTGTTTTTTGCATCACAAGAAGACGTTTCAACCGGTTTGCACAATTGGTGTATCTGTGTCTGTTCGTCTGTTACCGCATCACGCAAACACGGCCCGTCGAATTTTTATGAAACTTGCAGCGTATCTTTAGACTGGTCCAGCTTAAAATGTAGGCTATGTGGTGTGTCTCAAAAGAAATTTTAAGTGGGGGATTGGGGGGGGGGGGCATCGATTTGGTTTTTCGACGGTAACTCTCGAGTAAATTAACTTCGGAAGTTCAAATTTGCTATTTGCCACTTTCAATACAAGTATAAGATCAAGTTTAAAGATGGGCAAAAACAGACCAAGGGGAGGGGGGGGGGGGGGGGGTACCCGTAATAGAAATCATAAATAAACGCAAGTTACAAAATATGAATTAGAACAAATGATAAACAAATCCCAAAATAATAATTGCAGTTTTTTTCTTTTCTGTACGCAACCTAACTACAAATACATAAGTTTGTGGGTTACCATCTTTTTGCCTCACACCCCTCAATTATTGTAATTGCTGAGCTATCCTGAAAATTATGCATTGCTTCAAGGAATCATTTACATTTACTATTTCTGAATTTAATACCTATCTCCTATATATTTATAAAAGTTTGTTATTTTGTTTGTTTATCCGTGCATCTATACATTTCCACACCGTTAAAGTTAGAGTAAACAAACTTTCAACAGATACTTTCTTCAAAAATAGAAAGGCCGTACGCTGCTTTTGAATCCCAAATGTTTTATATAGGTAATTGTACGAAAAGCAAAATAACCTTGTATGCTCCAACCACCAGTCTGGTGATTTGCAGGGTATCATGTAAATTATCTGTCAGCTACTTTATGCACGCCCACAATCAACCGATTCCAACTAAATTTGGTTTATTAGTATTTGTATGTCCACTTCATTCAAAATGTCTGTCGATTTAAACATTAAACTACGCGTATTTTCCAAAGTCCTACTATTTATATGAATCAAATTTGGTACGATTGTGGAGGGCTCCCAGAAATAATTCATAAATGGTTTTCGTTTCTCTCTGGCAGTCTTATTCAAAACGGCGGCCGAGTGATTTCTTAAATACCATGTATAATCTACAATTCCAATAGGATTTGAACCAAATTTCCCCGGGCAACGCCGGGAATTTCTGCAAGTTAAATAACAATATTTAATTATCTTTAATGATTTGTGGTTTTAATCATTTCAAATATGGACAGGAAACGGAGAAATTATAGTAATGTAATACATTTATATATAAAATTTCTTATGCCACCAAAAAAAACCCATTATATATGGAAATTAAATGATTTCTTTATACTTTGTATTTTTTAAAAGGAAAAAGTTAAATTAAAGCATATTTGACGATTTAGCGTACGTTATGATGACATTATATACAAATACACATCGTTAAAACGAAAAAAAATGTATTAACTAAGCGACGGTTTCGAACCCCAAGACATAGCATCCCACGTCCAAGGCGCTAACCATTACACCAACAGGACCGGAAGTCCTATAGGCGCAGTTTAAACTTCCGGTTACGTTGGTGTAATGGTTACCGTATGGGACGTCGAACGCGAAGTTCAGGGGTTCGAATCTGAAGATAATTTTTAAACATTTTTTTCGCTTTAAATGTATATATTTATCTATAATATTTTCTTAATTAACTTTATGTATAAAATGTGGCATTTTCAGTGAAGTATTTATCTTTAGAAAATTAATTTCCATTAAGTTGCATAATATGCGTTTACTAACATATATACATACGTATATACGTGCATACCTACACACAAACACCGTCTTTTTCGATATCTATATATTCCGAATCTTATATAGTTACATTTGAGTTCTTAGATTGACATTACCTTAAAATATTTCTATTAAATAATAATATTTCATTAACTTTATTAATTTGAGCTTTTAATAGTTTGAAATGTAGATAGGAAACGGAGAATTTATAGTAATGTAATACATTTATATGTAAAATGTGTTAAGTCACAAAGAAAATCCATTATATATGAAATGAAATGATTTCTTTATATTGTGTACTAGCAGAAATTCCCGGCGTTGCCCGGGGAAATTTGGTTCAAATCCGATTGGAATTCTAGGTGATACATGGTATTTAACAATTCACTCGGCCGCCGTTTTGAATAAAACGGTAAGAGAGAAACGAAAACCACGTATAAATTATTTCTGGGAGCCCTCCACAATCGGACCAAATTTGATTCAAATCAATATCAGGACATGGGTAAATACGCGTAGTTTAATCAGCCAGTTTAATCAGTCCCTGCCTTCCAATTACGGATAAGGGAGTAGTCATTTCACACCTTTCTCACTGTGTATAAGATGTAGAGTGACCTGTTCCTTGAGAACAGGAAGTTTATGAGAACAGTTAGTCTTTTTATTGAACAGATTAGTCATCACAACAGTTCGAAAAGAACTGTCCCCTTCTTTCTGACTCACCTTTAGATGGCAGTGCATTAGCATACAAAGTTATTTTGCTTTTTGTACAATTAATATAAAACATTTGGGATTAAAAAGTAGCCTACGGCCTTCCTATTTGTGAAGAAAGTATTTGTTGACAGTTTGATTATTCTAGCTTTAACGGTATGGAAATGTATAGATGCACAAACAAACAGACTTTCGTAAATATATAGGAGATTGATCTTATACTTGTATTGAAAGAGACAAATATCAAATTTGAACCGATGCCCCCCCAAACCCCACTTAAAATTATACTTGACATATCTTATAAATACTTTAGTGTGTATGTTTGTGTGTTCTTTATACGTTTTTTTACACAGTTGAACCTATCGAATTAAATAGTTTCATGGGTCTTCCCATGGACCAAAGGAAGAACGTGATCTAGGTTTGCAGACCGTGGAGTCTCTTATACTCCTTGTGGTCAAAAAAAGACTATTTCCATAAGAATGCATGGGAAATGGTGTGGAGAAACCCCAAAATGCCATGCAACCCTTCACTGATGTGGATATAAATATACCTAAATATTAACTTACCATCACGGGAAATAGCTTATTTTACGCATGAAAGACTGAATATTTTAATTTTGTTCGTGTTTTGTTATATTACATGCTAACCTGCTCGAAATGTTCCTTTAAGAGCAAAATGTATCGGTTTAGATGACTATTTCCTGGCGGCAACAACGTTAAATTTCTTAATTGTTGTCCTCTTCAAAGTTAGAGATATCCTCGCCGTGGCGCGCCGTAGAGGAAGAGTAGCCAACTCCAAGATAAACGGTACAAATGGATTCATGCCTAAATATAGTCAATGAATACTTTTAAAGTGAGTCAAATGATTTTTAAGGAATGTTAGAACATTGTTATCTTTTAGTATTAACATTGAAAGATTTATCGCAGCATAAATCGATACATCTACTTACATTTGTTCGGTAACCTAGATGTTGTTTATTGTTTACGTTTTGGCTAATAGTATTGACATAATCCATATAATTTTATAGCTTCTTTAAAGGCTTAGGTGCATCTATCAATGTGAATATTAAGTAAGACGTTAATGCGTAATTATAATAATGGTAAAAACTTTACAATACAATACATAAAATAGTAAATGTTAATGCAAGTATCGCTTGCGTAATTAAGGAATGGGGAACGTTTGTCCCGAGCAATAAAAAGCGTTTGCTACTTAAAAGTAAACTCTTTCCCGAGCAAAGCCGGACTTTTCAGATAGTTCTTTATAAATACTTTTTACGGTGGTTATTATCCTCCCCAAAATACTAATAATCTTTTATTAATTAGCATCAACTTTAATGAATGCATAAAATATCAGAGCATTTCAGCATTTAATTAAAAACACAAACTCGTTGCCACGAAAACCGAATGAAATGTCCTTGGAAATGTGTTTGCCGGAGAGGATCCCCGCGGCGGTTTATAAGACTCAATTCCCAAAGCGAGCAATTTATAGCAAATTCCTCGTTTACCCGCCGATTGGAAAACCAAGCCTCGGTCTGAATGTGTGTTTTCCGCGGTCATCGCTAGGGTAACGGCGCCGCGTGGGGAATTCATGCGTGTGAGGTCATAAATATTCGCAATTAACCCTTAAAAAAATCGGGATTTGACCGAATAGGCAGAGTGCGCGCGTATTTATCCTGTGATATACGAAGCGCCTGCGCCAGGACGTCACCTGCCATTTCAAAATTACGTCCACAAATCGTTGGGAGTTTCCAATGAAGAAAGTGATCGTTTTGACAGATTAATTAAAAATGTTATTCATTGTGCGCGAGTTAAATACAGTTCATCGAGCGAGTAAGTCATAAAATTATAAAAATCTGGTGTGGCCAACACATGACTTTCTCCATATACAGAGCAATGAATACGATTACTCTCGACATCAGCGTTTTCAGATATATTTATCAGCGATTACACTCGAGAATAATTTTAAAACTTTATTTTAAAAAACAGTAAGTAAAGAAAATTGTCAACTTTTTCTATGGATAACAAAATTTCGATGCGCAATTAAAATGACCCTTGGCAGCGTACGCAACCCTTTCAACAGCTAGAAAATTGTATCATAGCAGCGGAAACAATGGCATCAGTTAGCGACGTATTTAACATAAATTTAGAAGAAAAATAAAGTATCCTAAAGTATCGGTTTTATAAATAATTGTTTCAAACAAAATTTGTAGAACATTACATTATCTAAAATTACAATTACAAATATTTATTACAATTGAGTATGAAAGGAGATATTTGGATAAAACGGAAAGCAGACTACAATAAACACTCACTTCCGGTGGATCAGTTTCAGCCAAAACCTTTTCCAATCTTCGTTTGCTAATAAAAATCTTAAATATAAAGGTTTGTGCTGATCTGATTATTAGTTTCTGAGTTAGAGCGCCCACAAAATTCCTATCACACAAAGACATCAACGAGAAAATAAGTCAAACTGCGTTGTAAGGACCTCAAAACGTGTATTTCCGCTGAAATCTCGAATTCGATTTTGTTCATGAAAACAATACTTTCTCTATACTACGTTTGTGGTGAAAGTAAAAAGGTATAGAAACTCAATTCCATAATTTATGAGCGATGGAATTGAATACTATTTTTTAAATTTGCTCCATGGACACTGCTCGCCTTTAGACAATTGGGAAGGAACTAAGCGGGGCCAGTAAGACTGCTTGCTGGGCTCGCAACCTAGTTCTCGCAAAAACCCCTCTTTGGAAGTCTTATCGTGCATTTCTAACAAGTTGCTTAAATCTATTCCCTTTGTTTTCCGTCTAAACCAAGTGGTCTTCAACCTTTTTCGAGTCACCGCCCACTTTTACCTTTGAAATAAGTTCACCGCCCACCCAGTGGCGTAGTGAGGGTTTCTGGCGCCCGGGGCAAAGAATAATTTTGCGCCCCCAGTAGCAAAGCGATTTACGGAGGTATGATAACCCTAATACTAGTGGGATTGTCGTTAGATGAGATTACCGAATACGATCTCAGTGGTAATAACAGTGTTTAAAAATTTATGATTTTATATATTTGATAAAATTAAACTTAAACGCTTCGCTGCTTCTGCGAGAGACTCCGACCACCCTCATGGGCCTTTCGATTTTACCGCAGCATGGATACATTGTCGCTAGTATAGTATGATGTGATACTATAGTTAACGACAAACGAACTGTAATAGTTGTACATAAAATAGTTGTACAGAATATGTGTGCGTATCATTAATCTTTTTTATAGAATTTTATTTTTCAGTGTAAAAATTAGAATAGCATTTGGTGAGTTCTTTAACGCCCACCAAAAATCCAGAAAAGGCCACCTTGAAGACCATTGGTCTAAACCATGGGTGTTCAGATATAGAAGCTCATGTAGCCTTATAGTAGCCAGAAAAAGTCTTGAGTTGCCGCACTAGAAGGGGGGTCTGTAGGATTTGTTTGATAAAACAATTATTAATTTTTCTGTTATTATTTTATATTGCATATTTCTTTAAAAGTTTTTTTTCTAAGTCTTTTTAATTCATTTAATTCAAATTACTAATTTTCCTTTTCTTCTTTATAATACATATTTCTTTAATGAAGTTTAATTTTTTATAAAGTAATTTAAATTTATTTAAGTCAAAAGATCATCAATTTGTAAATCCTTTAATTTTGTGGATGATGATCTGAGCTGATGGGTCAGATTTTCATCGGTCAAATTATACCGGTATTAAGAAACTTTAATTGGCCATATTGCTAAAACAATATGAATATATATTTAAACAACAAATAAAATTACAATTGAAAATATTTTGGAATTTCTTCTCTCGAAAACGGCCGCAAGTACAATAAAAATTAAAATCATTCAGCGGGCAGCGCGAAATCGTGAAAGTGGCCGCAGTTTGGACACCCATGGTCTAAACGTACGACACTGTCGATAACTTTGACGTTGGTTTCACATTATTTATCATTCGTATACACCACTCCCTCGGTGTCCGCGAACTAAGTATCCGCGAATTCACGTAACCGCAAATTGTTTTTTTTAATATCCCGTTATCCAGCAAGGTCTCGCATATCCGCGAAGCTCTCGAAAACATTTTTTACCTTAAGAGTAGTACGCAGATGCGCTAGGCTATCAGGTATATTTTTTCAACACCAAGTAAAAGACGCTGCTCATAGTAATTTACTCAATGTTATACGATTTCTTTAATTAAAAAAGGGACTAAAATTCGTGGTAATAATAATATGTACTATGTACAAAATAAAACTATCATTCCCAGACGGCAACTGACGTAGTGTTTCGTTGAATTGAACTGACAGATCATTCGCGGTTCCGCATTTTTGACCAGTTTTGTCTTTCGCGGTTTCATGTTTCGCTCTTCCGCGGAAAAAATCACGGAAAGGCTGCGTGAAATTTTCTATATATGAAATGATGAATCGCGGTCTCACATTTTCTCTCATAGGCAGACCTAAAAATATTGTTGCGCTATTCTAAAATAATTCTAAAAATATTTACCTAAGTGCGTTAATCTATATATATATATATATATATATATATATATATATATATATATGAATATCTGTCCATCTGTCCGTCTGTCTGTCTGTTACTTATACATTCCCACGCCCTTTGAGCTTTCGGGACCAAACTTTGCAAATTGACTTCATATGACTCTACGAATAACATGGGGTACCCGGGAACGCCGACAACCAGCCCACACAGACAGAAATATTTTCTTTTTTTCATTTTCTCCATTTGAATAACATAGGGACGAGTGCAGCTTATTTTTCATTTGAATTTTAAAATTACTTAGAAACATGGTACGAACTTGAGACTCGAATGGTTCTACGAAGAAAAGAACAAATTTTATTTTTATTGAAGACAGAATCCGAATCCTGATCGAATTAGCACAAAAACGCATTTAGCATCAATAAAATACGTGATTTTATCAGTTTTATTACAATACCCATTATAATCTACCATGACAACTCCCACTGTCGCCGAAATTGAGAGTTCAATGCATTTATATGGGAAAAATTTTAACGTAATAGCGTTGGTCAATTTCTGTGTACGATTTTAATTTGTTTACATGGAAACCAAATATTTGTTGTTTTTAATTGAATTATCTTCTAATCTAACATATAAAGGAGAATGTTCATAAGTTTGTTCAAAAATCGACCCGGGTTTGATTCCCGAGAATGATTGCCATTCCTCATAATATAACATGGAAAAATCGATATTTCGACCTGCAACCTTATTTTATTTTGCTTATTAAAATTTACATATTTGATCTACGATTTTCGGACTTGGACTGTATTAAAGAAAAATAAATGCAGTTTCTTATTCTTATCGTCTTTTATCGCTTTCGATTCTAAATCTTTCGAATTTAACGTTTTAATATCATATTTTGACAAAATTTAGCGTTTTTAACGTGAAGTTGCCTTCCCAACCGGTTACATCAGTGTTTCCCTACCTGGGTGTCGCGGCACCCTGGGGTGCCGTGAAGTGTTCTGAAGGGTGCCGCAAAAAATATACTGTTTTCCCATTTTTAGCCTCATTTTGCAGCGTCGGCTTTCAAAAATGCAAACCAGAGTTAAGTCGACCTTCATTTCGTCGGAAAGGCACTTCGAAATGAAAGGAGATATGGAGATTGGGGTTAGGGGTTCAACTTCACCACGATTATTACTGACGGTGGATAGGAAAGGGTGCCGCCAAATTCTGAAAAGTCACTTATGGGTGCCGCGACTCTAAAAAGGATGGGAAACACTGGATTACATTGATTAACTCGAAATCCTATTACTCTCACGTATGCTCACGTCCTCTCCGGAACTCCATGAACCCTCCCGGCCCAATTCATAGGTATCAGAGATATCTCGGAATTAGTTTTTACTTTCTCCAATATACGTAGTATAGAGAAAGTAGTTTCCATGAAAAAATTCGAAATCGAGATTTCAACGGAAATACACGTTTTGCGGTGCGCAAAGGGAGAAATGATTGCATTACCATATAATACACAATTTTATTCGCCAAAGACGTTTGGCATAACCCGGGCATTTCCGGGCACTTTCCGCTAGTGTAATATATATGCGTAATTAAAATCATTAGATTCACGTGTCTTATATATATATACGTATATACGTATATATATATATATATATATATATATATATATATACATACATTTTTAAATATTTTTAGGATGAAATCCTCCACACTTCTGTGCCTCTTCACAAGTGAAAAGTTGCAAAATATAAGCTGGTATCATCGTTCAGGAGCTTTCTTTTTTTTGACGACAGTAAAGTCCCTTGGGGAAAGATTCAACCCTCCTATTCAGGATCATTGGGGTATTTGCTCGGGTTTGACGTAGTTCAAACGCTTAAGCTTTGATTATTACGCATAATTTATTATTGGTGATTTTAGGAGCAACAAATCCTCTCAGTGGCACATCAATTTGTTTTTGTGGGGAAACCTACAGATTGCTCAGATATTTTAACAGTTACTTTTTAAATTTAACCCATATATTATTCCTTTTTTCACTTTATGAGTATCCCCACATGTCTCTCCTTTAAACGTTCCATTTGATTGTGTCTTAGCCCCGACGATGCCTTCCGTTTCAGTTTCGCGAGTAGTTAAGCAACTGTCGCCAATTTCTCGGATTCTACTTCGGAAATTAAATAGCATTTTATTATCTTTCACTTTATTCGTGTTCTTTTGTATTTTTTGGGCCTATTCTTTGAAATTTAACAAACATTTCGTCTCTATCTGCCATGCGCTCACCAACGCAGCACAAAAAATCATGCCATGGCTCGTTATTGCTGGGAAGTGAACCTAACCCTGAAATTTACATTGCTTTAATTATTTGTCATTCGCAATTTTGTCTTTCGCGGAATTTTTCAGGAACGTAACTAGTGCTCGAAATGAAAATGATACGAAACGGAACGCTTGAATTGGTAGTGGAACGGAAATTTTTACGGAACGGAACGCTTGTTATAAATGTCGGTATTTCTAAAGTCTGACGAAACGGAACGGTATCGTGGGCGCGTGTGACGAGCCGGAACGGCGTTCCGGCTCATTCCGAGCACTGAACGTAACCCCCCGAGAAAGACGAGGTCTGTCGTATTTGGGAAATTAGCCCCTTCACGTTAGGCAATCTCCGTTCGTTTTTCTCGATTCTACGACGGAACTTAAATAATATTTTATTTTCTGATACTTTTTTCGTGTTCTTTCATCTTGTTTGTGTCTCTCTTTCATTGACGTTCATTTTCTCGTCTCTTTCTCTATTTTTCTGCGGTCACCAATACAGAGGACAAATGATCCGTTCTTGCTGGGATGGGAACCAAACCCTGTAGGTATTTCCCATTGCCTTAATTACTTCTCTTTCGCGATTTCGTCTTTCGCGGTGTTTTCAGGACCGTAACTCCCCCGATAGACGAAACTTTTTTTTACAATGGGAAGTGAGGAAAACTTGACAAACTCCAACTTGAACTTTAGTCAAACCGGAACGAATGTACGTAATGAAATATTATTCAAACTCTTATAGTTGATATTATCTGTTATGACTACTACAAATAAGCATACATACCGAATAAAATTGGTTTTTATTACTTCGTTTGTAAGGTTCATCGAGGACAATAACCTATCGCTACAGTTATAATGTAAACATAAGGCCTAGTATCCGCGAATTCGGCATCCGCGACGTTTTTGCAGAACGCATCCCTCGCGGATACCGGAGAACTATCTGCAAAGTATCGTGGTGCTCGCCTAATTGAGAAAGTTGGGAACCTCTGTTCTAATAAGTCAAAACCAGGAGGATGTGATCTGTTGTTGAAATAGCCGGAAGAAATTTATTTTGAATCCTTCTGCCGTTAACATGTTATACTAGTAGAATTGCACGTAAAAATTTAACGGAGGAATTACAATCATTCGAATCATTCAGAAAGCGAAACGCCTCAAATATAACACATCAGAACACTCTAAATAATCATTCTATAAGATCGTAATTTCCTGTGATGATAAATTATGGCATTTATATATATGTACTAGTTAAAGTGTGCATGCATTCTGCAAGCATTTTCTCTTACCTTAATGTAAAGAGTAAGAACCGAGAAATTTAATAATTTTTAAAAGCAAAAGTTTACATAATTTATCTCAAATTTAAGGCTGCCTGGAGTCGAACCGATGACAACTACGCAGGAGATCTCAAATAATATGGAGATATTCTCATGACACCTACAAACCCTGAAAATCTCTTTATTCCTCTTAGTTTCGTCTATATGCAGGAATTAATTTTTTCCATGTTTTCTTATGGGAGATATACCGGGTCTTCTGGAGTCGAACTCAGGACACTTGAGGTAAAAGTGATAACGGTTTCCAATATATCTCGTGGATATCTGACAACCGTCCAAGTTTCAATACTCTATCTTATCGGAATGTGCCAGAAATTTATTTTCAAAAATGCCGCAATGAAAAAGCGCAACTTTCGGAATTTCTGGAGTCGAACAAATGACAGTTAGGAGATCTTAATTTTTCCGGCGATTTCTCCATGCCATCTAAAAATTCTGAAAATTTCAGCTCTCCATCTATTGTAGTTTGGGCTGGCCCAGGGGTCGGAAACCCGCGGCTCGTGAGCCGCATGCGGCTCTTTGAGGAATGACCTGCGGCTCCCGACGCCCACTCTCCCGCTTAAAGCGCACCAGACGACAATGACAGTCTCAATTGATAATAATATAATCGTTTTCAATAAAAGTATCCAGTATGGGCTGTTGGGTGAAAATTTCATTTCATATGGCTCGACGGTATTTAATACGTATTTTTTCATTATACATGCTCCGCGGCTCACCTTATGTTGGATTCTACGCAAATTTTGAAAAAAAATGACTCTTCTTGTCAAAAAGGTTGCTGACCACTGGGCTGGCCATTTGTATCCTCCTATTTCTTATATATATATATATATGCTGACGAAGGGATCATCCCGAAAGCTCTAACCTCTACAAATGTGTCTCTCCAACACCCCAGCGGCTCTACTTCCGGTAAGTGTTCACTGGGTTTCCTTCAACACCTAGTTGCCCAAAATATATATATATATATATGAAATATCCCCATATCCTAAGTAAGGATCGAAAATATATAATAGATTGTTCTTTTTCTTACGATGTTATCTGCTAGTCTCTTTCTCAGTTGTTCTTTTCCTTCGATAACCTGGTTATTTCTTAACCACGCGACTTGATCTGACAGTCCTTTAGTTAGTTGTTTATGGGTTTTAATCGAACATTTCAGTCTTTTTCTTAGAACTCCATCTAACGTTGTACAGCTAGTTCCATAATCAGAATAATATTCAATTTACACACAACAAGCCACAAGTTCAACCATACAGCAAATCGGAAATAAATATTGAAATCAACGAAAAAATTAGGTAATCTAATGATATTTAGTTTGCTCAGTTTTATAATTATTATAACGGATATCTTCTGACGTTAATTTCCATCATACGAAGGGTATGAATATATTATTGATACTTTTAAGAATCATAATAGACACGGAGTCTAAGAGTGTATTTATTATACAACTCAAATAGTAAACAACACTGGCAGAAAAAAAATCAATATTTACCGTTTTCCTAGTACTCAAGTTCGACATAAAAATTTGTTAATTTGGGCTTTTTAATTGAAAAAATCTGATGTGGCCAATACACGACATTCTCCATATATGGGGTATAGATATTTAAATTATTATGAATAGCATTATAAGGCAAAATTATTATTTCGTTTCGTAAAAGAATACAGTCGTCCTCATTGCCGTAAATTATAATTTGAATATGTTTCCAGAATTCTCCGCTAGATGGTAGTGCAGTGTACTGGAAATTCACGAATAAATTATGTATCTACTAAATGGAAGGTTGTACGAAAATTTGTTTCAAACAGATCTTGGAAGAAAAATTATTCTCCACAACATTGGTTCTCACAAAGATTACCAATAATGACGTTTTTAAGGAGATATTTGACGGAAACCGAAACAAGTTAGGAAAGTGTACAACGTATCACAAATGGGCGCGTTTCGTGCAATGGAGTATTAGAAAGCAATTAAATACCTGTACGTAAGGGAAATAGCGTTTTAAAGTTTTTTTTTCATCATAAATAATCCATTTTCTTCCTATTTAATAATATTACCTGCACACGTACGGAAATTAAACGTTTGTTTGGGAGATTGTTTATGTTAGCAACAATGAAGTAACCATGCAAGAAATTTTCTGTTCAACTCGATGTAAGACTTTGTTTGATTTTCTCGATAACGGCTACTTCTACGATAAAAATGTATAGGAAAGGAAATACTCTACCAGTTCTACAACTTTTATCTTAAAAATATTTTGATATGAGCAATACTTTTACTTTACGAGATATGACGAAAATTTAATTTTTTGTCCACAGTAAAGTGGTACTCCTGATTGGCGTACGATTCATTTTTGCGATTTTCATATTATATTTGATTGAAAGTCCTTAATATCAAATTTCATGAATATCCGTTCTGCAGAAGCCGAGAACGAACATGCGAACGGACGGATAAAATTTCTTCCAAGTTTTGTTTGAAACAAATTTTTGTAGAACCATCCATTTCGGAGATATTTTGCTTTTTCTTAATACCAGTATACAGCGCCAGCACCATGTAGCGGTGAATTCTGTAAACATATTCAAAATATACCTAATTTACGGCAATAAGGACGACTGTATTCTTTTATGATACGAGACAATAATTTTATCTTATAATGCTATTCATAATAATTTAAATAACTATACCCCAAATATGGAGAAAGTCATATGTTGGCCACATCAGATTTTTTCATGAAAACAATACTTTCTGTATACTACGTATATGGAGAAAGTAATAAGAGAAATATACATTGTATGCTAGTGGCGTGCGGTCCGTATTCATTGCGAGCATGCAGTCGAGAGAATGGCGGGGTAGGGGGCAATAAGATTAGATAAACAAGCTGGCGAAATGTTGTCAACTGTATGCGTCGATACGGTATATACCAGCGTTTCCCAACCTATGGTCTGCGAAGGTTCTACTGGTGGTCCACGGAGGTTTCCAAAATTTAGTTTTTTCAGGTCGCACCCCATATTTAGTTGGAATTTTTTTGGGAAAAGTTAAGCAAGTTTTACACTATCACAGATATTAAACATTGTTATTAGTATCGTTTGTAACACTATTTCATACTTTAAAAATTTCTCCTGTACAGATGTTGAAAATAATTCTTGGAATGAAACATGAAATAATCAGGTGATCCTCAAACAAACAGAAACGTTTGTGTAATATATCTGAAAATGATCAAATAAACTACATAACCAAGTAACCCCATTTCTTAAACATAGATACAGTAAGTAGCTTAGTGTACGAAATGAGGTGGTCCGCAGGGCCAGGAAGGGCTGATGAAGTGGTCCGCGGAGTTTAAAAGGTTGGGAAACGCTTCTCAAGGTTTCGACGATGAAGCAGACGGAATGCGTGCAGCCTATTTGATCTTTCTTGTTCTGTTACATGGTGGAAAGAGGAAGGGAAAGAGAGGAGTTGGAAAGAGGAGAGGCGGGGAAGGAGACAAGAGCGGAAGATAGCTAGAATGTGCCATAAAATGCTGATTTTTTGGAGCCTTTTGATAGTAAATACCGTGTAAGAATTCCGATGAGTATGTTTTTTTTTAATTTTTCTTTTTTGAATATCTCCAAACAAGAAAGAAATATTTTTGTAACAGAGGGGGAAGTGAGTACTTACGAATATCAAAAGGGGAAAGCGAGACGATGATTATTATAGTTTTAAAATGTTTTATAATAGTTTTCGAAACATGGTACAGCACATAAAGGCACCTCATATTGTTTGCAACAATAAATTGTTTCTTTTCTCTTTGTTTCTTTGTTTTTTGAGAAGAAAACCGCACACCTTTTCCTTGAATGCGACTGACTAGACGTACTAGAATTATAGCCTGACATATCAATCGGATAACTTTGCCTGCGACGACCTAAACGCCACTCAACCAGACCTTGAAATAAAGGTGAAAATGGAGGATTTTATTCCTTAGATCAGAACGTTCTCAGTACCTTATATACATAAAGATGTCTTAAGGGAAGAATCTGCAGTTTTTTTAAATAATGGGAAGGACTGTTCAGTTATACGTACACGTGATATCACTCTTACCACTTTTTTTGAGCAATTACAATGGGCTTAATGTTTGTAAAGTACGTCCCACCCAAACAAGTTATTCCATACTGAAGTTTTGAATTGACCAAGGAAAAATAGACAGCTCGCATTACTGATAAAGGACAAATAGATCGTAAAAGGTACAATTTCCATAGTACCGAAATCAGTTCCATCTGTAATTTGTTGATATGGAGTTTCCAGTTACAATTCTGATCAATTAGTATTCCAAGATACTTGAAGCTACTGACTTGCTCAATTATTATACAAATGTTACATGTTGTAGCCAGTTTACTAATAATTAATACTAATAACTAATGAGACTAATACGAACGTAAATAATTTACCACAATCGCTGTCTTAAAGTGATCAAGATATTGGAGTCAAAGTTGTCTTACGTCGTCAGAAATACTCTCAGGATTTCATATAAATTTTGCAATTTGTGGGAACTTGCGAATTCAAACGACTCCGGCGCTCAGTTAAATCACAAAGCAAGGGAGGAGATAAACCAGGTGCCGGCATTAGCCTACTCTTAACGAGAATCACCAAGGGTACAAACGGCTTTACGTCCCTTCCGATGGACGGAGCGCTGATTCGCGTGTTCTCCTCTAAACACGCAAATAGGGGGCCGGAAGATCTCTTGAAAAAATCCTACTTTCACAGAATTCGTACCCGGTTCGTAGAAAGTTCAAACTTTTTAACTAATCGCGAACACTGTAGAGTGATAAAATGACATAAGCGAAATAAGCAAAAAATTCCGCAAGATTTAGCGGTATCACTTCGTTCGCCATCTATTGGTCAGAATGACAACTCAGATGGAAATCCGTACTTCCCGCTTCAATTATTCCGAGTAATTCCTCAGATAGGCTTATCTATATTACAAAGGGCGTAGGAATCTTTCTTTCATGTTTTCTTGTCTACACACCTTGAAGCCACTCTCTAGACGCGATTTAAGATAATTTCCGAGTAGGTACGAGTTTGAAAATTGGCAGGAACGCACGAATCACGCGTTAAAAGACAATGAGGAGAAAAAAACCTGAAATAAGACACGGGTTCGACTCCAGGAGAGTATTTCTGTTTTCCGTAAGAAAACACGTAAAATACGACATTTTAACGTGCAGGCTTTCAATCTTTTGCAAATTAAAATTAGAAAGAAATTGACCTACAATCACAGTACGTACACTGTTATAAAGAAGAATCTAAAAAGTTTCTTATTCTTATCGTCGATTTACGCCTTCCGTTCGAAATTACTCACATTTAACGAATGTGTGACAGATTTTGACCAAATATCGCGCTTTTATCGATAGGTTTCCTGGACAACGAGTGTCATTGTTGAAACTTGAGATTCCTATTATTGCCTCAACATTCATACGTCATACTATAGAAATACGAAGCATTTACGTAAGATGTATCGAGCGAGATGGAGGGAGAAGTAGAGAGAGAGGGTGGAGAGAGAGGGTGGAGAGGGAGGGGGAGGGGAGGGGGAGGGGAGAGGGAGGGTGGAGGGACAGAGAAGGTGGGAGGGACAGAGAAGGAGGGAGGGGAGGAAGGGAGGGAGGGAGGGAGGGAGGGAGGGAGATACGGCAATATAATTTTCTTCCCCGTCATCTTGACGGGAATTTATTCTGAGTACTAAAGCACTGTAGATATGAAATTTAAAAAAATAATATTCAATAATCTTCTCCGTGTTTATTATTAAAAAGGCTGGCAACATTTCAAATTTGAAATGCAGGCTTCTCTAGTTGATGTATAACTCTTGATATTTTTAGCCTAGCGTTCATTCGGCGTTCCTCTAGCTGTACCCAATTCAAATTTCTTTGATAATGAAGAAACTCTAGGATCGTAAATTTGTGTCTGAGCTGAGCTGCACTTTTTCCATATCTTTCTCGCATTAATCTCATGTGTTAGAATCGTACTCGGCTTGCGGACCAACCAGGGATAGGTAACATGTTTCTCAGACTTCTTCGGTGCCATTTCGGACTCTTCTTCCTACGAAAGTTAATTTCTAACGGAGTTCTTTCGCGGATGCACTTTGTGTTATTCTTGCATTCTATCGGCTGCTCCTTCAGGCTAAATAGTCGTCAGTCGCCTTCTCAATTATTAAAATACCAGATGGTCGTTATTCTGTCCTCCCCCCCCTCTCTCCTGGCCATTGCTCTTCTTTGGCACTAGAAAGTTCTTCTCCACGTCGCGCAAAACCTTCCTCAATGTTAAATCGTACTGTCATTTAGCCGTATTCATAGATTCTCTTACTATTCCCGGTAAGTGAAACATCTCTAATGATTCTTACGATTCATTTATTCGATGGTGATCAGCCATTCAGACGTCCTCTGATTTACGAATTCCATTGTTTTTGCGATGGCTACCTAATGCTTCTTCTTGCAATATCGACTCGCTTAATCCGACTTAAATTCGTCAGCATAGAATCCCATACTTCAAACGCATTCGCTGAGTCCTTTGCGTCCCGTGTTTTGCACACAGTCCCCTCTTCACCTGTGCGTTCCGAGTTGGTCCATGGACTTGTCCTCCGGATGTTGCTTCTTTTCTGCTTCATTTCTTTGTAACAGCCTGTTGGATTATCTAGAAGCGCCTTCCTTAGAATCCCCGCTCGCTGAGGATTCGGCGTAAGATACTGTTTTGATGCGTCGGCACAGCGTATTTATGGCAGCAATTTTTTTAGCTGCGGATTATAATGGAGGATTGGATTTTGGTATCTGCTTGTGTGTGTGTGTCTTTCCGATACATTCGATGGCTTAGCGTTTCGAATGGTTATTTTCCTACAAACACGATGAGGGAAAGGGAGGATCTGATACAATCTTCTCGTGTCGGCCGATGTTTTTCGGGTTTCCCTCCGTCGCCACCCACGTGCGCTATCTTCCGATCTTCGGCGACCATTTTTTGAGGTAAGGATTTCTTAATTATCTTAATGTATAGTGCGATTTCATCGGCCAAGTCTTTCATACTAATTTCCTTTGGTGTATCATCTATTGGAGTCGCTGTGTGATACCGTCCACTCAAAGAACTACATCAGGGGTGGGCAAACTACGGCCCGCGGGCCACAACTGGTCCGCGAGAACACCTTACATGGCCCGCGGTGCCTTTATAAAAGAGAACTGTGAAATGTGAAACAGTAAATTTCACATTTGGTGGTTAAAATTATGTCCGGAAAACCTTATATAGCAATGCTATTGTATTGAAACTGTATTAATAATTGATTTTCACTAATAGGACACTTCGCATTCTCTCAAATAACTTCCTATGTGAGACCTTATGTGGCACACCTAACCACCCACAACTACTAATGTGGCTCGCCTCGTAAAAAGTTTGCCCACCTCTGCCCTACATGCTGGCATGATTCCTTTCATTTCGTTGAAAAATGTGGTTTCCAAAACTGTTTGTTCGAAAAATTAGCTTCCAAATAATTTAATATTATATTGATGCGAGAGACGGAAAATGGCAGAAGTTATGCAGTTTTCCGTTGAAGGCGAGTTGTATAATGCTCGCACTGAAAGTCACACGATTCATTTCTTATGATGATCCATTTCGGGAAACTGTGTCCTCTAGAATTATTTGGTTGGCAGCAGGATAAATTTTCGCCCATCGCAATTATTGTTCATTGGCTGAAAATTTTGAAACCATTTTACGACGACGTTAAAAAAGGGACCTAATAAGGAAAACTGACACCGCAAAAATCCGACATAACACATGCTTAGGAGATAATGCGATATCAACGACAAAGAGTCGGAGAAAAGTGTTCTAGTTTCCCCAACTGCTCATTATTAACAAATTCCGCCAAAAAATCAATTCCGAAACTTTTGTATCAATGCGACCATTGTATGATTTCCTCTTTAATGAAAACAAATCCACAAATTTGTAAACTATCTCTTTAACATTCACAGAGGTGATTTTATTAAATGATAAGTTTGTTTAACAAGGCTAATTTATGCTACGTGAATGCTCTACGACCGTTTTTTGAATCAATGAAACGACATTTTAAGTATAATGTCTTTAAATATAAAATATATATTTATCTTAATGGGTCACTACATTTTCATTTGAATTTTCAAAATTTGAAAATCAGAAGAGATAAATGAGATTTATATTCAATTTATAAGATAAGTCACTTTTTTCGAAAATAATTCTGGCTGGGCTTAAACATCGCAGGACAATGTGTCATCGCGAAAAACTAATGGATAGATTTATTGGAGCGAGATTGAGACCCTTCCATCTAACACATTGTCACTTACAAACAAAAAACTAATAAAATAAATAAAATATTACATAAATAAAAATGATGTATTACATAAATGAATTACCAATTGATGGAAATTAAAATGGATGGTTTGAAGGAAAAAAAACAGACTGTTCAATTACGCTGCATACAGAAATTAAATTTTTCGTCGTTTAAATATTTTGGTGGCTCGAGAAAGGTTAATGAAACGAAGAGATCTTTTTTTACAAACATCGCATTTTCGGTATATCTTTCTCTTCGCATTTTGACCTCAGATACATAAAAATCAAAAAGAAAGGTTGAAGTTCAAAGAAGAGAATTAAATCGGTGCAGGGAGAAAATGACGTAGTAAAGAAATAATAAATTATTTGTTTTTTTTTTACCTTCCAAATCTGCAATAATTTGTGTCTAAATGCGTCGTACTCCTTTTACGGAAACACTGAATGTTTTCTTTTGTTTTACTTAGTCAAAAGGCCTTTCGCGCGAACAATGGATATCATCGAAAAAGTGCTTTTAAGAGCTCGGGGAAGAGCAGAGGAGGGAATATGGAAACTTAATAAATACACAAGCGTAAAATGTGTTTTGGGGCCAAAGTAATAAAAAATCAGCCAGCCGACTTTCAAAGGGAAGACGGGTTGTTAAAATAATAAATTCTTGTTTTTGGGAAGGGGAGAAGAAAAAAGTTTGCAGCGATCCCCGCGAAGAGAGTCAGGGAGAAATTAAATTTTTTTTATTATCGCCTTTCTTTTTTTTAAGATAAGAGGCCCATAAAAACAATGGCCGAGATGGGTTTATAATGAGGCCACTTTGAAAAGCGGAAGGAGAGAGAGAGAGAGAGAGAGAGGCAATATTGGCTTACAGGACGAAACTCCGCGCGGAAATTTTAGGGATAAATTATGCTTATTTGTAGCACGGTATATCTGAGCCGTTATCTGTTCAGCATCTGCTTTTATTTCCTACAATATGAAAATAAATTATACGCATTCGAGAAAAGATCTTTTTGGTTTCGAATGCTGAAATTTTTATGAATTGCCTCTCAGAAAAAGAATATGAGTGAGAATAAATGTAAACACCTGCAGAGTTTAGCACAAAAAGAGATCGTAGATAAAATTTCACATGCAATTTTATATAGATTACGGCAAGAAACCTAAATCAGTAAGCAAAAATTTACGAAATTTTACGTCGTCACACAATTTTACATAGTACAAATTCAATTGCAATACTAATTAAATTTTTACCGTCGAAAAATTGGACATCATTTTAAATGGTTCCCCAACCTTAATGTTTAGATTCCTAACTCCGTTTTTCTCTTAATTAGTTTCATCTCTTGTCTTCGAATTCTCTTTCTATAACATATTTAATCGTGGATTCATTCCTCAGGAAATTCCAGATCCAGTTCGCCTCCCTCTTCCTGATCAATTGTATGTACCATCGATATCATATCTGCTATTCTTCCTCAAATGTTCCCATTACTTGCTCTATCCATCCATTTTATTTTCATCCTCCTTTTATATGGCTCCGTTTCGAAGACTTCCGAGTTGGCAATACTTGCGATAACGTGCACAACAGAATTCCACAGACTTTTTCTTCCCAATGCCTATTTTTCGGCTTCACACAAATTGATAAATAATTCCAATCGACGTATGAATAATCACAAAATAAGGACATTCATTCATTTCACTCTTTCATAAACGAATTAGAGATATAAACTTTACTCTAGGACAGCGGTTCAAAAACAGTGGTACGCGTGTTTAGTTCCAGCATTCATTACTACATTAACTACATTCATACTTACCTAGTACAGTAAAATCTCGATACAACGTATCTCTACGGAGCATGTATTTTTATACTTTACACTGAAAGTAAGGTATACTGAAATACCCATAAGGAGTACAGCATTTTCTCTGGAAGCATATCGCAGGTCCGGCGCGAACCGAAACAGGCGAGAATGGGAGTGTAGCAAAAGACATAATTCCTATAACTTAGGATTTTACCTCGACGCTATTGTGAAAATAAGAAAGAGATAACTGACTCTCGGCTCTGAATTTTTCAGTTCGGTAAATCACTCCTTTTTGGGTTTTGGCGGAGTTCTGCAGATCTTTTCGTACCGAAGAAAAACATGCCTTCAAAAAAATTGGTGTAAAACGACTTGAATGAGCAAGAATTGGTTATACGGATGGTAATTGGTCATTTACGGATGAAACCATTCGTTAAAACCACAAAAATCTTTTTTCGGGACCTCTGAATTTCATACGCAGTGTTGAAAAGTACGTCAAGTTGAAGCAGGTTATTTTGAAATAGTTATACAGTATTCATACGGGAAATTTGACAGGAATAGAAAATTACGTAAATTTGAAACATATAATTGTGAAGTACGTTGTAACAAAATTTCACTGTACTGTATGTGCGACGAAGAAATTTTGTCACGTTTTCGGTGGTACGCGAAATAAAGTTCCCTAAGAGACTAAGAAACTACAACGAGAATAAAAAGTACACTTACTACACGTGCGGAAGCGTACTTACATATAAAAATGATACTTGATAGCGGATTCCGTCCCAGAATTCTTTATTAACGAAAGACAAGGCCGTCATTCGGACGCATTATACTGGCGTGATGCCAAGAGAGACGTCTCTCCAACGAGAACGTTGAAACGAACAAACGAGGGAGGGGAAGGGGAGAGGGTGAGAGGGGAGGGGAAGGGGAGAGAGGGAGGGAGGGTGAGGGAGTTCGCTAGGGAGAGAATATAAAGTATTAAAAGGGCGTCGAATGGGGATTTTGGTCCACGGGAGGAGAGGAAAAAGGGGTCTCCGCCATCCGTCTTCTACTTTAGCACATCCACCGTCTCCATCGCGTGCGCCAAGTCGCAAACGTGAGAATAGGCCCCCTCTCTCTCTCTCTCGCGCGCGCGTGTTGTTTCCCTTCGCCTCCTCGCTCCTCCTCGCTCGCTCGCTTTCAGCGCTAGCACTCGCAGCGGAAAAAGCGGAAGAAGGATGGATGAATGGGTGGATGGAGGAAGCGTCCCAAAGCTCAAGGGACGAGAAGAGAACCCTTTCTATCATCATCCAACGCCACAGATCCCCATTCCATGACACACTCCGCCTACGCCCCCGTGGTTTGCAATTCTGAGCGTGTTGACGAAAGGAAGGATAGGAGAGAAAGAGATAGGAGGGAAGGATAGGAGGAAGGGAGAGATATTATTTATATATTTATATATATATATATATATATATATATTTATTTATTTATTTATAGGGCCTGAGAGAGGTGAGCCTCTGGGCTCGGAGCCCGTGCCAAATGGCCCTGCTGCTACTGTGTGTGTGTGTGTGTGTATATATATATATATATATATATATATATATATATATATATATATATATATATATATATATACAGAGAGAGAGAATATAGAAGGCCAGTAATTTAGCATTATTGAGACGTATTAATGATTTAATATCCGAAACTAAAGTGCAAGGGTAGATAAGATGAAAGAGAGATTCAGGATGAAGATATCCCGGAAAAGGAGAGAGAGAGGAGGGAGAGAGAGAGAGGAAGGAGATAGAGATAAGGTCGCGAAGAGGAGAATAGAATTTGAATGAAGGGAGATGGGACGTACCGATTCTCACGGAGGAAATGGCGGCGAATAGATTACAATGGGCATTTATTCTGTTCCGACTACACGCCATCTCTCTCTCTCCCTCCCTCTCATTCTCTCCTTTATCTCTCTCTCCTTTATCTCCCTCTCTCTCTCTAAGCGCTCGTAACGCGCGCTTCATCGCAGGAGTACTCGCTTACAAGTTTTATCTCGATATTCGAATGAAAGATAGCCGACTCGCCTGCTATTTGCTTTTAATTCCAAAAAAAACAAAAAGATATCCTTTGGATTGGGTTATCGGACGAAATAGCCCATTCGTGAATGTGTGCGGAATCGAAGATCGTATTGGACGCGATAAAAAAAAAGATAAATTCCGTTGTTTAATCAGGTTCCTCTCTTCTTCGAGTGTTATTTAACGTCACGTTTCGTTTTATCACGTCTCGGGAGGGAATGCTTAGAAACCACATAAATGCGGATGACAGGGCGGCAAACAAAAAATAGCGAACGATATTTTGCGATATGCGATAAGCATTCAGATGTTATGCCCTTTAATGAACTTTCTGATATGGAAAAGTTTGGGAAATTCAGCAAAAATGTATAAACTTAAATCCGTAGATTCTCAGATATTTTTTCAAATCTAAACCTATTACTGGGCATCGTTTTCCTTAAGCAACGAAATTAATGACGCATGACAACATAAATGTTTAAAGATAATCATACTGTTGACTGCGCCTGGGAAGCGTTTAATCGGTTTAATCAAGGCATTTCATCATTAATTTTACGCTGGAATCTTTACCTTTTTGTAAGTAAAAATATTATATTTTACATCTGTAATGCTTACTAACGCAAACAGGCTCACGCATAAATTAAAAATTAGATGAGAATAGGGACGTACGTTATTTTTTAAAAAATATTGAAAGTTTCATAGTTCTTTTCTCTTCGTAGCTACATTTACGTAGATAAAGTTGTACATTATGTTTTATTTTATATAAATAAAAGAAAATGTGTTAGTTTGTTTGTGTGTTAACGCTGTAACTCCAAAACCAATAAACCTAGAAAGCTGAAACTTGGCATGTGTACTTAGGAAAACCTGAGAGTGTGCAGCCCGGGGTTATTTTTTCATTTTCGGCTTGAAAGGGGAGGGGGAATAAAAAAAATTAAATAAACGGCAATAAAAACTAAAGAACTGAAATTTCGCATCGGGAACGAGTGCAGCATATTTTTCATTTGAATTTTAAAATTACTTAGAATCATCGTACTTAACTGGGACTTGAATGAAAGAACGCTTAAACGAAAAAAAATCATTTTCTTGCTGTCGTTTTTTAAACTCTCTCCAAAAATTAGTTTTGGCCCCAAATGAAAAAACGAGCAATATTGTATATTCTGAAGCTCTATACGAATAAAAATTATAGATGTTTCCAAAAGTAATTACTGTAAGCATAATAACAATAAATTAATATACATTTTCGTGTTTTTTTAATTAGGTTACTTTTACACTGTTCTGGGTCCCGGGCAACGCCGGGTAAAGTATCGCTAGTGTTTAATAATAATCAATACAGTAATTGTGTAAATACATTTGAAGACCTATGTAATTTTACATTTGTATCGAAAAATTAATTAACTAATTTCACAGCAATGTGTTTTACACTAATATGTTAAGCAGCATATCATGCAAACATTTCTTCAAAAACAATTGGCATTAAATAACAACGTCAAAATATTTCACAGAATGAAATTTTAGAACTGTGATATTTCACTTACTTTCGCTTAATAGCATATATATTTGTTTATTTACATTCGTTGCCGTGAATACGGCCAAAGATACTAAAGCCATAACGGACCCGTATACATAGTTCGTAAGGGGTTTTCTGGTAACGTGTTAAAAGGCAAACGGACAGACGGACGGACCCCAAAATTTTCCATTTACAGTTCCAATGCAGAACTATATATCCTGAAAATTTGGTGTTTGTAGCTTACGTAATCTCTGAGTTATATAGTACACGGCCATACAAACAGACAGACGGATGAAGCGAATACATAAGATCTTTTTTATTAAAAAAAAGGGCTAAAAATAATTGGAAACGGGTGGAGCGGCGAATAAAGAGGAGAGAACAACTTCAGCTGCTGAGGAGGAGGAGGAGAAAGGAATTTCAATGGAGGAAAGAGTAAGAAACGGAATGTGCAATTTGAGAAGGAGAGAGAGAGAGAAAGGAAAATTGGAGACGCGGAGAAGAGAGAGAGGGATAGAGAATAAAACGGGATGGAGAGAAGGTGAGGTATGATCAAAACCGCAGTCGGCGGTGAGGATGGGATAAATAGATGAGGAGAATTAGAAAGGGGGTTTGGCAATATTTGGGAGAGAGAAATATGCGAAAGTTGGGAAAAGGCGGGAATGCAAAGAGGGGGAGGGGAGGGGGGAAGCAGAGGAGGGGAAAGAGGAGAGGGTGGAAAGGGAAATGGAAGGGATATGTAATGGAGGGGAGTGGGGGAGAGATTGAGGGGAAGAATGAGGGGAGGTAGGGAATGACAGAGAGGAGGGGGAGAGATGGAGGGGGAGGGAGAGGGGGGAGGAGGAATAGGAGACCGAAAGGGGTAACAAACAGGTAGAAGGGAGGAAGAAGTGGAAGGAGGGGGAGGAGGTTGGTTTAAGGGGGGAGGGGAGGGGAGGGGGTGCTGTTAAAGTCAAGAAATTAAATGGGATGTCGCGCATAGAGGTGCGCACTCGCAAAAATCGATGAATGGGGCCGTTTGGGAGGAAGAGGGCGGATAGGCGCCCCTCGCTTTGCGCTCCCAGAGAAAATGCTAACCGCTCTGAAAAACACTAGCGTGTCTGTGTGTGTGTGCGTGTGTGCTGAAGGTCGGAAAATACGGGGCGGAATGTTTGGGGATCACTTGGTCGGTGTGCTGACTACGCGCGACTCCGTGATGGTCAGATGCAGCGAAACGCTCCCGGACGTCCATCTTCCGCCACTTTTATTGCCAACTCTTCGGTTATCTCGGCGATAAAGTCTTTGCGTGATATTTGTTTTGCTTTCGTTATTCAACGAAATGATAGGGAGATGTTGGAACCACGTATTCTATATTTTTTGTTAACGGGGTAAAATATTAAGTTCCCAGCGGTATCGCCGTTTCCCATCGCCGCGAAAATGAAGCTAAATTAAAATGTTGGTCTTACGCTGCACTTTGGAGGGAGAACATTTTTTGCAAATGCCATGGCTTCACATATCTACGCTTGAGTTATTTTTTAGGAATATCTCCGGCGGCAGGATTAAAGAAAATGTTTCCGCAGATACAGTATCAATATTTTATTCCACTCTGGGTAACTCCGAATAAAAAAAATAATGCCATGTTACGACTTGTTTCAATTAAAATTTTTGTTTTCGTCTCTTTAAAAAATACATTGTAAATCTTGAATATCCGGAGGAGATTGAAATTTCGTAGCCGACATGCAGCGCATGAAATTTAGACTGTGAATATTGGTGAGAATTTCAATTATAATAGCTCTAATTATACACTTCCGTCAATCGGATGTAATTTCTTAATTTTCATAAAGGCGAGAATTCTCTATGAGGTCTTACTGCGTTTATGTTTTTTAATTATATATACATTTAGTTAAACGCAATGAAAATCCTTAGTTGGTACTTCCTTAAAATGTGAAAGCAATAATTATTAATTAAGCAGTTTTATATAAAACTGTTGAATTTTCTAACTAATTTCTAGCTCAAATACAAGTGGAGCAACACAATTTAGGAAAGTGTACAGCGTATCACAAATGGGTGCGTTTCGTGCAATGGAGTGTTTGAAAGAAATTATTATATAAACGTTTTTGAAACTGGTCCTTCGTTGATAATTATTCACTTTTTTACGGCCATGTTTATTCCTTCGTTGAAAATTATTCATTTCACTTGCAGAACTCTTGGAGTCTATGTAAGGAAAATAGCGCTTTAAAGTTCTTTTCTTCGTCATAAATAATCCATTTTTTTCTATTTAAAAATGCTGCATGCGCACATAAGGAACTTAAATGTCCTAGAGGTCTGTTGCCGTAATTGCTTTAGGTATTTAATTTGGTATCTTTATGTAAACTATATTATCAGTAATTACGACAACTTGTCCCATCTTGATTGACCATGTATGATTCGTAGGAACAAAGTTCTGCTAAAATAATTTAATAAAACCTTTACTTAGAAAGCATTACAATTTTCAAAATAATAAAAAAATTCGAAATAACAAAACTCAGTTGAGAATTCAACAAAATTTTATAGAACAGTATTTCATAAATTAAAATAACATGTATTAATATAACTGAAACATTACGAATTTTCGTAACTAATTTCTTTGTATACAATATTATCAGTCATGGTTTATATTGAAGCAACTGTTTTTCCTTGTCTTTGCCCATCTCTAATTTGAATTTTCAAATTCTCACCTTTAGTCACTCTAGAGCACGCAGTATATAACTCTCCATGACCAAAACACGGTTCAAGGAGATATATTCCAACCTTGGCAAATGTTTGACCTTGCGGCAAGTAAGTTTCGTTAAGTTCTAGGTTTTCATTGTAAAACGAATGTTTTCACGCTGCTCCGGAATAAACGTGGCCCGTCACCTAACGTTCTTATCATTTAGATTATCTACGAAGTGAATATAACCATGTAACTTTCAATTACTTACTTACAAAAAGGTAAGATTCCAGCATTCAAACGATGAAATGAAGATTCAGTTGCTTGATAAAATCGTAAGAAACGCTTCCCATACGCAGTTAACAGAATAATTATCCGTAAATATTTACGTTTCTATGTATCAATAATTTCGATGCTTAAACAAAAGTTCGAGTTCTTTCATCTATTTGAAGGTTTCATTGGCACTAATTTAATCGGAGGCAACACTGATGGTCACCTTGGAAACGTCAAGAAACAGTACGAAAAATCCACAAAATTTCGAAAACAATTGCGTATTTCTGAATGCTTCCTCCGTGTAACATGTAAACATCGTAAGAATAAGATAGACTACAATTTTATCCTTCGTGAGGAAACAGGTGAAAAAATCTGCCATGACCGGGAATCGAACCCGGGCCTTCCACTTGCCGGGCGGATATTCTACCACTGAACTACCGTGGCAGTCTGCCACGGTAGTTCAGTGGTAGAATATCCGCCCGGCAAGTGGAAGGCCCGGGTTCGATTCCCGGTCATGGCAGATTTTTTCACCTGTTTCCTCATCTCCCATCATAACAGCTTATGCCTGTCGCATAAGGATCTTCAGATCATCCTTTCTATCAATTTTTATCCTTCGTATTAAGCAAAAACGAAGAAAATCGGTTCATATATAAGTATATTTTGATGAATGAAGGGAAAAAACCTTGCACTCTAAAATATTGAAAATCCTGTGTAAACTTAATTTTATCCTGGATTCGAACCAGGGACAACCTTTTACCGCATATCTCTACGACGAACGGTTCTCGAGAAATATGCCGCTGTAATGCTTCACGAACGTACGTACTGGATACCGTCGCTATGACGTCATAAGTTGTACTATCGACTATTAAAATATTATTAAGACTTGTGAAATTGTTCATGTTAGCAAAAATGATGTATTATCCATGCAAGAAATTTTGTTCCACTCAAATTAATACTTTATTGTTTGATTTTATCGATAACGGCTACTCCAACGATAAAAAGGTATAGGAAAAGAAATACTTTTCTATACTAGTTCTACAAGTTTTATTTGAAAACTATTTTGATACTTTACGAGATATGACGGAGTTCATTTTTTGTCAGCAGTACGTGATTAATTTACGTGACTTTCTTATTGTCGTTGATTGTAAGTCCTTAATATCAAATGTAATGAAAATCCGTTCGGTAGAGAACGAACGAACATGCGGACGGACGGACAGACCGAAGCTAATAGTCGCTTACGGTGGAAGCGAAACACGCCTAAAAAGAATTATAAATATCGACTCATTAAAAATCGACAATCATATATTTTTAAATAAAATTTTGAGTTAAAGAGAATCGACCCAGTTCAAATAAATCAATAAGAAATTATGAACAATGAATTCTCAGAATAAGCGTAATTTTCAAGAAAATAATTTAATAAAATAATGCATTTTTTTCACAAAAATTATAAACATTTAGCCCATCCATAACTATGATCTTCCCAGGAAAGACAAACCCATGTTATAAATTAGTTTGTATCCGAATAACAGAAGGGTAATGTTACAAAAGTAATTTAAATAAGAACTTCAAGTAACTTCGCATCCTTGGTCGTTTACTTCTTGCAACGGAAATTCGCTATGATTAGAACGACGACCCCACGTGAATGCAAATATGCAATGAATTTTACATGTAAATGACAAACTGCTGTCGGTTATCTCTCTATATGTTGAAGATGTAGTCCGATAGGAATCCAATCATTCGGACTCCAAGGCGCTGACCTCGTGAAAAGGTGATGTCTCAAAGAATGTCAGATTACTCAGGAGAGGCTTAATCTATTTGAATTTATTCTTTCAGGACCGTTTCATTCTTCCCTTTGGATAACATGGGAATGGGCGAAAGACATTTTTTAATTGCATTTTAAAATTAATTGAGATAATCCCAGAACCATGGGACGTAAGCGCATAAAAGAATTAAAATTCAGCTTTAATACCGTCGATTTTCAAACGAACCGACGTTCAAATGTTTTTAACACAAAAAAGTTTACGTTTTTTTGTGTGAAAATCTTTCGTGGTCAAGGAAAACCTCATTTATTTACGGGAATCACAAATACTGAATTGAATTATGTCGATTTCAACCTGTTACAGGGACGTAACTAAGGGCCTCTTAAGTCCTCGCCCCCCCCCTCCCCCCCCCCCTTGCCCCTCCCCTTACCAATCGCTGAATGCCATCGACCAATTGTGCGGCATGTGTAAATATCACAAAGAAAGCGAATACTTCAGCAATGGCCTACGACAATTGTTTGTTCAATCGTTATAAGAGCTTCCCACTTGCAGTTTCCTGAATAATTACCAGTATATTTTTTACGTTGCTGGGTATAAAGATTGACGATAATTTCGTTGATTAAACAAAAGTGTGAAGCAAATAACGCTATCCTTTCGTCTATTTGAAGGCTTAATTGACGCTAATTGAGCGTTGGCACAAAAATACTGATCTACTCTTTTATAGGTATTAACTTTCAAATTTTGGTGTGCCCTCCCCCCCTAATATTTTTAGCATTTAGGCTGCCCCCCCCCCCCCCCCCCCCTTCTCTCTCCCAGAGTTAAGAGACTAGTTACGTCGCTGACCGGTTACCTCCGAGAGTGAGGTTTAACTGACCAAAGTCAACATCAGAGGTATTCTGTCCGTAGAAAGGTCCGAGATTATTCTTGGTTAAAACCTAGTTCTCCAGATACTCTTATTTTTTCCAGTATCCTTCATGTCTAGATAGCTCTCTTTCTAGCAGACTAAACTTTTTCCTATGGCCGAGAATTTAAATTAATGTTTTATTGTCAACAGTTGACGAAAATTCCTACAAAATTAAAATTAGTTATAACCTTATTATAAAAGGCTCTTATTTGGATTGTCCAGAACGCTTGCTTTGGGCACGTAATACAACACAAACATAAGGTTGAAAATAACACCATCAACCTAATTGAGACCATCTAAACAAAACAAAGTTGAAATTTCGTATATTATTTGAAAGAACGAGCTAGGGAACCAGGCATACCCCGATTTACGTCGATTCGAAGTTACGTCGCCGATCCATTAGTCCTTGTGAATCGACTTAAGTCGTTCTGAATCGAGGTTACCTCGTTATATGTCTAAGGTTCTTTAAAATTTTCGTTGCCGTCTTCCCGAAGCTATTATTCGATTAGAATACTAAATAAAAATCGCATGTTTAAATATGCTGCGATCTAAATCTCTCTATATTATATCATCTAAATAAACAACAATATTAAATATGTTGCTTCGCTCAGAATTCAGGCCAATGCTCTCCTTAATATGACTGCTTAATAGTATGTTGCCTTTGAATGGTTTTGCAACCTAGGAAACGTAGTGATCGAGCAACATTGGTGAATTCGAACGTGAAACGCTCGGAGCAACCGGGCACAGGAGCGATCATTTCCTAGATGAGCGCGGTGTAACACCACGTCCGACTACTAGCTTCGATCTCTAGAATTTGTCGTGATTTTGGTGAATTTTTAATTGAAGCGAAATTATAGTGCTCAACTGCGGTAAATTTTACACAGAATCTGTTCATCCATAAGTTTGGAAAAATTCGTGGGAATTATTAAATACTAGAATAATAACCCGTCATGTGACGGGTCACATAAAATATTATGACACACGGAAAACATTAAAATTGATTTTTATATAATATTTATGTTAGTATCGTAATAACAGATGACACTTTGTGCACTTTACCTTTCGTTAAAAGCTTTAATTAGATTATTCTAATTGATAACACTAAATACACTTCTTCTTGCTTGCTTCTTTCAAGAAAAATAAGCTTTGGAATATTGCAGTGACTTGATTAATTAATAACAAAACAATACGGGTTGCATAGCAACTCATGCTAGATTAAGCGTTAAAATCACAAAAAATAGGCACTTTTACGTATTTTTAAAACTTTTAAAGGGCAAGATACAACATAAGACCGCTACAAACAAATAATTTAGAATTTATTTCGTCTTTTAGTTTTTGTTTTAAGTTTCTAATTTAATATTTATGTATTTTAATGATCAAAAGAAAAAATGTCTGCACGGTCAAAATAGTTTTTCCCGTGCTTTTAAATGGCAATACGAAAGGATATCTGGAGTCGAACCTAGGGCACTTTATGTAAAAGTAATAACATTTTCTAGTACTTAATGTGGTCATCTAAGAACACAACAAATTTCATATCTCTAGCTGCTTCCAGTGCTGAGATATCGAAATATTCTATGTGCGTTTATACACAGAAAAAATACACAGAAAGAAAGAAAGAATTGGAAAACTATATGAAAGAAATATTAGAGAAGACAATATATCGGCACGTTAACAATACTAATAATTCTTATTCACTTTATTTTATCTGTTTCTATATTTTTAAACACTGTCATTCCACTTCACTGATTAATAATTCTCTAAAAACATGGCAGCTCATGTTTCCTAATAGCAGAGTAAAAGGCCTTTGGGAGGAGAATCGCCTCGTGTGGCCGTACGACTACGCTCTAAATTCGCATAAGAAAAGCAGTGTTGCGATCCTACTGCGAGGGAAGCCCTGATATGCGGCACAGCTGTTCACTCAGACGGAGACAATATCATCTGAATGGCCATCTAATGCAATATGCTTTGAACTGCTATTTTTCCCCGTCCGAAATCGAACTCAGTTTGTGGAGTATCTAAAGCCAATATTGGCGGGTTACTGTAATCGGTTGTGCTCAAACGCCTCAAACAATTGATTCTTACGGGATAAACCGCTTCGATTTGCGTCGCGTTTTCCGGAAATCGGAGCGTACCTATATTATTTTCAGAAACAAAAGAATTGGTCTCGCAATTGTGGCAACACTGTGAGTTGAAATGATAGTTTAAAAATTTCCATCTTTAAAATCGTGAGAGATAACCCATTCTATCGTACTATCAAATTTATAGTATATAATAAATGATTCTCTTAGTAATGAAAATCTTATTCGCGGGCACGTTAAGTTCTTTTCTCGAATCTATCCTAATTTAAAACGCAAAATGTCCTACACTCGCTCCAATGATTATCGAATGGAGAAAATAATGATTCCTGGAATCGAACCTGGGACTCTTTCATGAGATTTTTCGAATATTTTTTGATCATAAGCTGTCTCCCGTGCGACAAAAAAATTTAAGCAGTTCATTTCAATTGGAATTGCCTAAAACTTGTTTCTTATTCATATGCTGTAAAACAATCGCGGAACAGGTTTACTCAATAATCAACGACAATTACTGAAAATTTCGTTTGCTTTGTTAACAAAAATTTAGTTTTTGTAAGACTTACATTCCTTGTCGCAAAGATAAAACTTATTCGGTTGTTTATAATTTGTCTGAGACAACTGTTTTCATAATAAATCTACGGAAGAAATTTTCTCACAATATCGGTAAATATTCGACGTAACCGCGCATCGTGAAATCCAGTTTATGAAATAAAATTAAATTAAATGGCCACACTAAATTTTGTGCTTACTTTTTTTACGAAAGATGCGTGAAAAATGTCTTCTTAATGGTGGACTGCGATGTATCACACAATTCTCGAAAACCTGCATCAGTGACAGACACTCACGTTGAGATGAGATGTTCGATTAGTGACCGTAAATATTTATACGAATAGGCGTTCATTTGGGAATGCGAAGTCATTCGCTGTGGCTCAGAATCGCAAAACACGGTAGCGAATAATGGGACTGCATATACATTTCCAGGCACTGAGAGATAATATCCAATTACCGCAAAGTTTTGAAGCATGAGCTTATTCGAGTCAAAGTTCCACGGCACGAACTGAACCTAAAGCAGGCGATTCCTCATTAGCGGTCGAAACTTTTCTGAAACTAGAACTTTGCATCCATTTATTAACGCCGCGAAAATTGGAATGCGTTAATTTTTGTTAAAATATATGTGACATCATCGGTTTCGTATTTTGCACAGCACGAGGCATCTATTTTAGCATAAAACTGGAATTAATGCGTTAAAATACTAAGGTTTGCGCAATCAGACGTTCCATTTTAGGAGGATAAGCAAAGCTTTAAAATTTACCTGGAAATTAAATCGTGAAACCCCAAGCTGAAGATAATATCCCTCGCCCGAGAAACTATTTACATGGCAATAAAATACTATTACACTTCATGAAATGTGACTTTCCCAATTCTGGAATATTTTATTACATGAGGTTCTGATTAGATTCGAGAAATCTGAATCCCTGATTTTCTGACATTTCGATTTGTGACCGACGAAGGACGTATACGCAACCATCCAGGAAAAAACTGCCAAAATAAATGGCAAATTTCAGTTTTACAGGGTTTACTGCTTGAAATTTCTTCATACATACGACGGATTCTCGTCATATGTTCATACTTAAAAAATTAAATCCTTTGATAAAAAATCTGATGTGACCAACACATTAATTTCTCCATAAAGAGCAATGAATATGATTGCTCTCGAAATCAGCGTTCCCAGAAATAATTAACCGCGATTACGCTCGAGAATAATATTTAAACATTTTCAATGGCCTTTATTTTAAAAAACAATAAGTAAAGAAAATTATTAGCTGTTTCTATGGACAACAAAATAACTATGAGTAATTAATATCACCCTAGGTGGCGACGCGCCACAATCAACAATTAGAAAGTTTTATCATAGCTGCAGAAACAGTGGCATCACTTAGCGACGTAGTTAACATAAATTTAGAAGAAAAATCACAACATCTCTTAAACTATCGACTTTATATAAATACATTTCAAACAAAATTTGTAGAAAAACTGTATTCATTACAACATTTATAATATCAACTATTTATGAATATTGAGTTTTAAATAAGATATTTTCTCCATATACCGTGGATAACTCTAACTTTGAAGAGGACAACAATTAAGAAATTTAACGTTGTTGCCGCCAGGAAATAGTCATCTAAACCGATAAATTTTGCGATTAAAGGAAAATTTCGAGCAAATTAGAATGTAATATACCAAAATATGAACAGAATTAAAATATTCAGTCTTTCATGCGTAAAATAAGCCATTTCCCGTGATGGTAAGTTAATATTTAGGTATATTTATATCCACATCAGTGAAGGGCTGCATGGCATTTTTAGATTTCTCCACTCCATTTCTCATGCATTCTTATGGAAATAATATTTTGTTGACGCCATGGGGTATAAGAGACCCCACGGTCTGCAAACCTAGACCAAGTTCTTCCTTTGGTCCATCGGATGGCCCATGAAACTTTTGAATTCGATAGCTTCAACGGTGTCAAAACGTATTAAGAACACACACACATACACACTAAAATATTTATAAGATAGGGTGTATGTTAAATAAAATTTTAAGTGGGGGTTTGGGGGGCATCGATTTGGTTTTACGACGATAACTCTCGAGTAAATTAACTTAGGAAGTTCAAATTTCATATTTGTCACTTTCAGTACACGTAAAAGATCAATCTCCTATATATTTACGAAAGTCTGTTTGTTTGTGCATCTATACATTTCCATACCGTTAAAGCTAGAATAATCAAACTGTCAACAAATACGTTCTTCACAAATAGGAAGGTCGTAGGCTACTTTTTAATCACAAATGTTTTATATTAATTGTACAAAAAGCAAAATAACTTTGTATGCTAATGCACTGCCATCTAGAGGTGAGTCAAAAAGAACGGGACAGTTCTTTTCGAACTGTTCTGATGCCTAAACTGTTCAATAAAATAACTGTTCTCATAAATTTCCTGATCTCAAAGAAAAGGTAACTCTACATCGTATACACAGTGACAAAGGTAAGAAACGACTACTTCCTTATCCGTAATTGGATGGCAGGGCCTGATTAAACTGGCTGATTAAACTACGCGTATTTTCCCATGTCCTGCTATTGATTTGAATCAATTTCGGTACGATTGTGGAGGGTTCCCAGAAATAATTCATACGTAGTTTTTGTTTCTCTCTTCCCGTTTTATTCAAAACGGCGGCTGGGTGAATTGTTAAATACCATGTATCATCTAGAATTACGGTCGGATTTGAACCAAATTTCCCCGGGCAACCCCGGGAATTTCTGCTAGTACAAAATATAAAGAAATCATTTAATTTCCATATATAATGGATTTTCTTTGTGACATAACACATTTTACATATAAATGTATTACATTACTATAATTTGAAATGATTAAAAGCTAAATTATTAAAGTTAATGAAATACTATTATATAATATAAATATTTTAAGGTAATGTCAGTCTAAGAACTCAAATGTAACTAAATAAAAGTCGGAATATATGCAACTTAATGGAAATTAATTTTCTAAAGATAAATACTTCACTGGAAATGTCACATTATATACGTAAAGTTAATTAAGAAAATATTCTAGATTAATATATATATTTAAAGCGAAAAAAATGTTTAAAAATTATCTTGAGATTTCAACCTCTGATGTTCGCGTTCGACGTCCGATACGGTAACCATTACACCAACGTAACCGGAAGTTTAAACTGCGCCTATAGAACTTCCGGTCCTGTTGGTGTAATGGTTAGCGCTTTGGACTTGGGATGCTAAATTCCGGGGTTCGAAACAGTCGCTTAGTTAATACATTTTTTCGTTTTAACGATGTGTATTTGTATATAATGTCATCACAACTTATGCTAAATCACCAAAGATGCTTTAATTTCCTTCTAAATAATACAAAGTTTGAAGAAATCATTTAATTTCCATATATAATGAGTTTTCTTTGTGACATAACAAATTTTACATATAAATGTATTACATTACTATAATTTCTCCATTTCCTCTCTATATTTGAAATGATTAAAACCACAAATCATTAAAGATAATGAAATATTGTTATTTAACTGGCAGAAATTCCCGGCGTTGCCCGAGGAAATTTGGTTCAAATCCGACTTGAATTCTAGATTATACATGGCATTTAAGAATTCATTCGGCCGCCGTTTTGAATAAGACGGGCAAAAAGAAATGAAAACCACGTATGAATTATTTGTGGGAGCCCTCCACAATCGTACCAAATTTGAATCATATCAATAGTAGGCCTTGGGAAAATACGCTCATGCTAAAGTGTTATATATTTGGTGTTAATATGACAAGTACTTTTTGAGTTAGAGCGCCCACAATCACACACATCCACACAGACAGACACACACAAAGACATCATTCCGAAAATAGTCTAAACGTGTTCTGGGGACCTCAAAACGTTTATTTCCGTTGATATCCCTAAGTCGATTTTTTTCGTGATCACGATACTTTCCCGTTACTACGTATGGAGAAAGTAATATTATGAATACAACGAGATTTTTATACAACAAAACAAATAAAAATTCCTATCTCGAAACATGAATCATAAATGGGAGACATTTTCCCCAATACTCAGAAGGTTTTTTACTTTCTCCATACGTAGTATAGGGAAAGTATTGTGATCACGTAAAAAATCGACTTCTAGATTTCAACGGAAATACACGTTTTGAGGTCCCTAGAACACGTTTAGTCTATTTTCGGAATGATGTGTGCGTGCGTGCGAGTGTGGTATGAGTACGATTCCCCTTTGTGTCCGCTACAATAATGCCAAATTTGATCCGTATCGGTTGAGAAATGTGGCCGTGCACAAAGGAAAAGACAGACAATTGACCGCAATTTTGAATAAAGCGGACAGACGGACGCTGAAACCACGAATTAACCTTCCCCTTGGTATCTCCTACAATCGTGCCAAGTTTGGTTGGAATCGGTTGAGAAATGTAGGCTTGCATAAAGGAACAGACATAAAGACAGACAGACAGACTTATTAAAATATAGCGGTGGAGATTTACCCAAACACGCAATATACTATACGATAGAGACCATTCATGAAGCTACCAAAGCCTATCGATACGTTTCTTTACTATACTATTGGAAATGTCCTTTAGAAGAAGAGCTAAAATTTTCTCATAACTCGATGTCACACTTCGAAGCAAATGACTCCGTTAAGCTACGCTTTCGCACTTCAACTCTCCCGCAAACACAATTATCCCCGGCAAACTACGCCTTTTATTTTGTTTCCATTATAATCTGAACGCGACAGAACGGAATGCCTGCGAACCAGTATCGATAGAGTGCATATTCATTACCATTAATTCGCGGCCTCAAGCCACGAGCTGTGAATTTGTTCGCGAGACAAACGCAAATCGTCGGAGTGGCAGCAGACGAGAAGGTGGGGCAATTATTTCCGCCTCTCGAGTGAGTCGAATGGGGCGATTGGAATCATGCGTCATTTGGATCGGCAAAGGGATAATTGAAGGGGAAAGGAAGTTCAATCGACCCAGTCTCCCTTTTTCCCCCATATCACATGGGAGGTAATAACTCTACGACCCACTCGGCACCAACCCCCGGGGCGGCCCGCTTCGCTCGCTCCCTTCTCCAGGGCATCCATCGGTTCGGTTTCCTCGAAATTAATCTTTGGCAAAGCTCTTTCGCATTTTATGATTTAATCAAAACTTCGGGTAAGAGGGTTTCATCATCCGCCACAAAAGATAGGCGAACGTGCATATTAGGATTATATTGAGATCATGGAGCCCCGTCTCCAGCCTATCCTTTAGTCGCCTCAAATTACCGCATTTACTAGCGAAATATTCCACTTTTCTTTGAGAGTGTCGCGACGGAAAAATGGGGTTCGAGGCTTTTGCAGGAACATATCGGAGGCTGGATTCTCTTTGCGCTACTATCGCACTTATTCTAAACAGAGTTTAGTATTTGATCGAAAAAACTACGTCTATTGGGTAAACATATATTGCACCGACGTCAGATAATACAGGTATTAATTCACGTCATAAAACGTAAACTTTTCATGTTAAAATCATATCTGTACATCAGACCAACGTGCGTTTGGAATTCAACGATAGAACAAGTATTTTTTAAAAATTCAAAAACAAAATCTTTTTGCTTTATAAAATAGGCGGTCTTAAAAGGATAAAACAAAAAAATTTCAAATTATTTGTTCGTTATAAAAGATTTTGGTATCATATTCTTTTCGTTACTGTTGCTTTACATATAATTTACGTAATAATTTCGCTTTGATAGGAGGTTTTTCAAGGTTGAGATTCACTAAAAAAATGTGTTTTGCTTTTAACTTTATATTCAGAACCCATTTACTCCAGCTAATAGAATGAGATTATTACGTAAATGTTATTTAAAGTTATAGTAATGAAAATAACATGACAACAAAACCTTTTATAATGAACAAATAATCTGAAATTTTATAAAGCAAAAAGATTTTATTTTTGAATTTTTTTAAATTCTTACTTGTTTTCATCTTTTTAGTGCAAAAATGGATAACATTCAATGAAAAATAACGAACATAAATTTACCTCAAACGCTTTCTTACAATGACTGATGTCAAAGTTCGTGATTTGTGGAACTTTGTGACTTCAAACGACTCTAGCGCTTGTAGGCTCGTCAGTCTAAATCACAAAGCAAATAAGATGAGAAACCCGGTACCATCATTAGCCTAATCTTTTCGAACAGCACCAATGAGGACCAACGGCTTTATGTCCCTTCCGAAGAATGAAGCGTTGATTCGCGTGCTGTCCTATAAACACGTAAATAGGGAGACGCAAGGTCTATTGAAAAAAATATAACTTTCGCAGATTTTCAACGGGTACGCCCAGCATAGCATGCCAACGCCCTCGCCAGCTTTGACTTTCGAAGATACTTTTCTACCCAGATGCAGCGCCGCGTGCGGAATAAAAAAAAACTTTCCTAAAGAAACCATCTACTGATCAGGAGTTAATTTTTTTATGAAAAAGTTCAAATTTTTAAGACTAATAGTGAACAATATAGACGTATAAAACGGTATAATAGAAATAAGCTAAAATTTCCGTACAATTAAGCGTTATAACTTCTCTCGCCATATATTGGTCAGAATGACATCTCACGTTGAAATCCGTATTTCCCCCTATCATTTCTAACGTTGAGGCAAAGAATGCTGTTAATATGTAGTTGTTCCATTTCTTGTTACTAAAACGTCCCCAGACACCGGCAGAACCACCGCAACCAAATAGCCTTTTGGAAAGTTTGAACATTCACAGTTTAACTTCCAGATGAGATACGACATTGTTTATGGGCTAAAAACCATCTGCAGGCCATAAGCTTTCAATCAATTTAATACTCTTTACGATCCAATCATTCGTTCAAGAGATATGAGGGAACAATAAATGGTCTACTCCCATATATATATATATATATATATATATATATATATATATATATATATATATATATATATATATAAGGTGCTGAGGACACACGAAAAACACAAAAGAACAAAAACTACACAAAAATGGAGCTTTCGGGCTAATGCCCTTCTTCAGCGACGGAGAAACCCCCTCAACATTAGAATCAATGGCCACCGGAACAGCGTAAACACTAACCGTCCCCTTCCGGTGGCTTCTCACGCCAATTCACACCAGGCCACCTTCAATAATTGCTTCACTGTAAGGATTATCCGTGCCCTACCGGATGATACCCCCGCTCCCCTACTTCGACAGTGGGAGTTGGCCTACATCTTTCTCCTTAACTCTTTCTCCCCACCTGGTCTTAACCTCCGATAACCCTATTGACCGTCCCTCCTACCCGTCTCCTCCTATCCCCGAACTTCTCTCATTACCCCTCCCCCCCTCCCCATATCCCCCCAGTGTGTCACTTCAAACAGTATATGTTTCTCCGTCGCTGAAGAAGGGCATTAGCCCGAAAGCTCCATTTTTGTGTAGTTTTTGTTCTTTTGTGTTTTTCGTGTGTCCTCAGCACCCCCAGCGGCTCTTCATTCTAAGTAAGTGTCCACTGGGCTTCCTCCAACACCTTGTTGCTACCCTTATTATTACCTTTCCTTTTCCTTAAGTATTTATATATATATATATATATATATATATACACACACACACACGTATATATAAATAAATGAATAAATATCGGATGAACGCATACAAAATATTTTGTAAAAATGAATTTGCATTCCTTTAAGGTTTTCATAGGTCCAAATAAAAAGCTGGTACAATTATTTTAAGTGATTTTAAAATGCAAATAAAAAAATCGCTGCACCTGCTATTCAAACGGTGGAATGAAACGATCCTGAAATCAAACTCGGTCCATTTTTCATTTTTTCACACGATGATATACCATAATACTCTTTAAAACTGAAAGAATGAATTCAAGCTAGGAGGTTCCGCCCCCTGGCCGCTCCGCGGCCCAACCCCCACCTGCCACTCGGCCCTACGGGCCTCGCCTTGCTTTATACATATATATATTCAAAACAGGGCCTGCGTGATGGCGGTGCAAACATTTCGACTGCACCGGGCCCCACACTTCAAAAAAATATGGGACATACTTATAAAGTACACACATTTTTTATATGAAAATATATCGAAGAGTCATAGTAGTGAAAAAGATTGCTTTAGTTATTGAAATTTACTATTAAAAAATTTTCACGCGTAAGAGGCCCCGCGCGCACGCTATGCATCGGGCCCCGCGATCTTTCAAGCCGGCTGATTCTATAGGAGGTAATCAATTTCTAAATTAATATTTCTGATTGTAGATTAATAGATCCTTATACAATTTCAATATATGGTGTATCGAACAAAACGTTAATAAACACAAAAATGTAGAATAGAATGTTTGTACTTAAGAAATAGTTACGGTTTCAGCATTAAAATGATGAGAACAGATTCAAATCGTTATATAATAACTATTTACTTGGCTATGTATAAATATTGACGTTTCTACAAAAATAATTTAAGCTTAAACAAAAGCGCGAAGCGAATACCGCTATTCTTCCATCTATTTGAAGGCCTAATCGACGCTAATTGAATCGGAGGTAACAATGAGGGTCGCCTTGGCAACGTCCGGAAAGAGTACGAAAAATCCAAAATATTTCGATGAAGAATGCGCATTTCTGAAAACCTCGACCGTGTAACATGTAAACATTGCAATAATGATATAGTATGGAGTTTTTGCAGTCGAAAAAACCAAAAACAAAGAAAATCGGTCAATATTTACGTAATTTGATGAATGAAGGAAAAAGCCCTGCACCAATCGATAGGGAGAGGGTTGTGCAGGGAAGTAAGGAAGGACTTTGGAGAATTATTATATGATAGATTAAATAATTCCACATTATTTGGGGCATTACCTTCTCACGAGGTCAGCGCCTGGACTCCGCATGATTAGATTCCTATCGGACATTAAATATATAAATACACTAGGCGTTTGCCCGTTGCAGATGTACATACAAGAAAATACAGGAATCATAAAGAGAATATAAGGACAATACATATAGACAAACTCAAGCGCCGGAGACTTACTGATGTTTAAACGATAATTACTCCAAAATACTGCGATCACAAAGCGCAAATGAGCATGATATTATGTCTCATAAAGATAAAATATGAGAGATTGCTGAGAATTCTTTACACGCAAATTTCATAATCGAAGGCAAACTTTCTCCTGAACCCAAACCTAGCTACTTTTGAGAAAATCTCGAAAATAAGGACAAAACTATTCTACAATTGACGTATTCGATAGATGTGGTCAGCGTGATATTTTCTCCTGCCCTCTCTCCCATTTCCTATTTAAAAACATTAAATCGTCTGAAAGAATTCGAAAAACGATCTCACAAACAAAGGTTTAATTTCCTTAAGCGTGCATGTAATATTATTAAATAGGAAGAAAATGGATTATTTTTTATGAAGAAAAGAATTTAAAACGCCATTTCCCTTACGTACACGTATATAATTTCTTTCTAAATACTCCATTTGCACGAAACGCGCCCATTTGTGATACGTTGTACACTTTCCTAACTTGTTCCTGCCTATAAACGAATTGTTAATCTAATTCGGTATGGATTCGGATTCTCTCTTCTAGAAAAATATGGATACTAAAACATAAATGTCCATATCTCAAGTATGTATCTTAATAGTAACGAATTCAAAAACTATGTTTTGTCCAGCACATGATTTTCTCCGTAGAATATTAATGAATACGGTACAAATAATGCTAACGAGGTGCTCTCGATATCAGCGCCCTCAAGAATAACTATCGGCAATTACACTCATGCATAATTTAAAACATATGTAATAATTTCCACGGTGAAAAATGCTTTGAATCACGTCTAACAATAAAAAAAACAATGACTTTAAAAAATAATATTTGTTACTAGGGATAACAAAATATCGTTGCATATCCTATTGCTGATGTCAACTTACTGCGCAATATATGCGCTGTTAAAATTACCGCTGGGATCGCTGTCATTATTTAAAAGAAAATTCGATTACATACTATAACGCTAGATGGCATTTGGGATAATTTTGATCATAATTAAAATCATGTTTTGGGAGTGCAGGTATAGCTAGCAACAATTAGAAAACTTTGTTATAGCAACGGTAACAATGGTATCACGTAGCGACGTATTTAACATAAATTCAGAAGAAAAATCAAAATAACACTTAAAGGATCCGTTTTATGAATAAATGTTTCATAAGAAACATATTATTTACAATTTTAATAAAAACAAAAATTCACTAATAATATCTAAAGTACAAATATTTGTGATGATTTGATTTTCTTTAATAAACAGTTGAAGAAAGTTACTGATCACCTTGATGGGGATTTGAGAGAGTCGTTGGATCGATATCGGATCGCGGCGAAAACGATTATTTCCTCTGGAATTTCCAGCAGTCGCTAGGAAGCGAAGTTTAATAGAGGCTTCATGGAAACTGGATGAACATAATGAACAGTACGCTTGCTTTTGGCACATTCCCACTTCTGACACAACATAAGCATCAACATCCCTCTCTCAAAATAACTCTCTCAAAAATGCTTATAATTATTCGTTAACCACAAACATCTATTCTCAGCATGCATGTCATGTAATCAGGGCTGCAAACCAAACCGAACCGCAATCATTTCGTGGAACCACGAGCCGAACCGAAACCTTCGACTACTTCTTAACTGAGCCGTAAACCGAACCAGACTTTTTGTGCAAAAGTGGTTCGGTTTGATTCGATCTCGATTTACATTTACATTCGTATCCCGAGAGCCGTAAACGCAACTATCATGCGGTGTATCCATACAACATCTGCAACACTCTAGAAAGCATGCCTTTAACAAGCAGTGCGTTCAAAATAAATCGGTATAATTACGTCCCGCATTCCCCTGTCAAACTCCGGATTCACCGAGTGCGAATTGAATACGTGGACTTCAGTTCAAAAATTGTCGGAAAAACAGGTGTTCCACAGAGAAGTTCGTCGAACGCTGATTCTACAGAAAATAAAAATACCCCCTATTCTAATTTAAAAATCCTTAAAAAAAAGACGAACGTAATCGAAAAATGAAAATAAACTTATAAAATGTAAATTAAATACAAAAATTGAGGAATGATTACGCCAAGCACATTTTATAGTCTTTCGAATAACTGAAAACTCCGTGTGTCCCATACTGCTAATGTTCATAACTTTCATTTAGTATTAATGTATTGATAAGGTCGTGTATGAATTTTCCTTAAGTATCTCTTCATTATCATAAGAGTACTGCACTACAATCCGCATGCTGAAAATTAAATGATAAATTCCCAATTTTGCTTGAACCGAACCACTGCAAAATTTAGAATGGTTTGCGGCTCTGCTTGTAATACGAATAAAAAAGTTTTTCATATTAATATTACAGCGTAAAAACGTACACTGAAAACCTGAGAAAATAAATACCGGAATAGTAACAACAGATGTTGAGTTTTTACTGCCAATGATTTGGAATGGATATCATGAAAATATTTATAACTTTGTCATCCGTCATGTCTTAGGACGACATGCGAACCTTTCTGTTTGGATAGTATACGATCCACATGTACAACAATAGCTAAGGGTTAAAAAAGACTAGGTATGTATCATATTTTTTTATCTTAGATACTCTCCATGTAAAAAATGCGACAGGTGGTAGTTCCCAGACTTTTAATAGATTTGAGATCGGAAATACCAACTTAATCAACGGCTAAAGATTTTGATCTTATGTAAAATACATGATTTTGCCCTTGTGTATTCATGACTTAATATCGGATCACTTAACTGGCATTATTTGCATCGCGCGAAAATAGTAATTATGCAAATAAAGTTATCGTAAAGAAAAACCTATCAAAAACTGACGCCTATCCATAAACCTATAATAATATATGATATTGTTAATGGAGACAAAATGATTTATTTGCTATCACGAACACTTTTTAAACATATAAATACGAATAATTCATTACCAAAGGCGAAATTTTAACTAAACGTAACTTATCTGCATTATTTTAAAATATGAAAAACACAATCTTCTTACCTTTCCACAGATCAATTATTGAATTCTGTAAATATGCATAGTTGCGTTCTTTTCTCTGTTACTAAGAATACATAAATTTATGATTAAAAATAAATACAAATTTCAAAATTCTTCCGTGTTACAAATGATTGTAAATTAATCCAAAAGGGTTTAAACATTGTTCGGATCACATTCAATTATTTTTTTTAAATGTATGAAGAGTACATAGGTACATTATTTAATGAGGTATTATTTTCCTTCGAAACTTTAAGCTGTTTACTCCTCGTCTTTCTCTCGACCCAACAGAAAGCGTTTCATAATCTTCAAAAGCGAATCAAAGTCGCGCACTCCATTTTAACTACCAATGCTCCATACAGAAGCGTGAAGATTAAATCTTTCGTACGAATGAATTTTGAGCCGAAATAGCGGAGTTTCGCGATTAATTTTGAAGAATACGGGCACTGGAGTCGCTCCAGCCGCGCGGAAGACCAACTCCAGTCGCTCATCTTATCTCGACAGAATAGCTCTCCGAAAACTGACAAAGCGAGAAATTGGCGCGCGATGCTCTCTCTGCTCGAATGGAGTGCGTTTCCAATATGCTCTCTGCTGCGACAAAGGAGTTTACAAGAGAGAAACGAAATCATAGAGAGCTCCACCAGTCAATCGAACGCAGCGAGAGGCCTCCCGAACGTGGGAATCACTATATTACCCTCTGAACGTAAAGTAGGAGGCGAAAAATAAGATCCACTGGCGACAGCATATCCTAGAGCAGCGATCGCTTAGATTCGTTCTTCCGGAAGGAATCGTGAAAACTTTTGGCCTCACGTTTCCCGAATCCGAGGTAAATTGCAGCTGCCACTTCCGCGATTCGAATTCTGCAGAAACGAAAGAAAATCAACAAAGAAAACGTTTTTCGATGTTCGAGAAAGGAAAAAATATCAACATAATTTTCAAAATCGCTCCCACTACAAGAATATGTAGAGATATGAGAGAGAGAGAGAGATGAGAGAGGGAAAGGAGAGAGAGAGAGAGGAGAGATGTAGGAGAGAGAGGAGGGAGAGAGGGTGGGAGAGAGGGTGGGAGAGAGGGGAGAGGAAGAAAGAGAAACAAAAACCTGGAACTATACAAAAGATATAAAAAAACAATTAAGAGATCCAATTACAGATTCGGAAACTTCTAAAAAAGAAAGACGAAGTATTTGTGGCAAAAAACTAGGATAGAGAGAAGAGAGAGAGAGAGAGAGAGAATGAGAGAATGAGAGAAAGAGAGAGAATGACAGAAAGAGAAGAGAGAGAGAAAAGAGAAAGATATGGGAGAGTAGGAAGTAAGGGAGAAATCTTTTCCGGTTAGTTGTTCTCGAAATGGCCTTGTTGTTATGGAAGCTTTCTTCGAGTTGACCTCGTTTGCGATATTTCGAAGTATCTCTTTCCTCTTCTGTCGACGGAAAATGGAAGGAGCGGTCTTAATGCATTGGCTGCATACACATACATTCATTCGGAAAAAATCGGTACAACATACATTGTACAAACTTTCTCATAAGTATATGGGTACTAATGCGTCGTTTAGTTATCTTTAGAAAATGAAAATCGTATGAGCCTGATTTTAGAAAATCCAATTTCTGTTCAAGTTGCCCAAGAATAAACTAGCCTTGTATTCATTCATTGAGAAAAATGAAATACGTAGTATTATTGCAGATGTATACTCAAGTAACTCTACGAAATTTCATCAAAATCGATAGAGCCATTTTTGAGAAAATCGAATTGTGGTTAAATTTATTATATTCATTTTTTGAGAAATATGAACTGTACTGTGTTATTGAAGACTTAAACTCAAGTAACTGTATGAAATTTGATCAAAATCGTTATAGCCGTTTTTGAGAAAATCGGTGTTGTTAAAAGTCCGTAGAATAAACTACTCTTAATTATTGAGTAATGTCAACCATTTCTATGTATACTCTGCTCAGTATGATAAAATACCTAAGTACGAGATTTCATTCATTTTCGCTCTACCGTCTAGGCTCCAGAGCCAGACAAACAGACAGACAGACGGCATTGCAAAAACCACTTTTTCGGTTTCAGCGACACCTAAAACGTATATTTCCGTAAAAATCTTGAGGTCGAATTTTATCGCGAAAACAATACTTTCTCGAAACTTCGTATGAGAAAGTAATATAATATCCTCACAATAATAGTATGCAGGGCCTCTCAGCCGCCCACGTGCGTGTCCCTCTTTCGCCGCCCTTAAACAAATCATTATGACATAATTCAATTATATTTATACGGTAAAATAAATAATAAATGGATGAGTACATGTTTACGCAAAAATATGTTTACTTCGTTTAATTGTAAGACAGAAACCGTAAGACACAATTAAATGGCAAATATTACTGATTTTTTAAAACTAAGAATTAACTGGGGTTTAACGATAAAATAAAGGATTGTTCCAATTTACTTTTAAAACCAACGGGGTACGCTGACAAATGCAAATGATTTTAGTTCGCCTAGAATTCAGTTCTGAAAATCTTCGTTAAATATCATCAATTTTTACTTTCTCATACGAAGTAACGAGGAAGTACCTATTGTTTTCGCGAAAAAATTCGACCTCGAGATTTTTACGGAAATATACGTTTTAGGTGTCGCTGAATCCAAAAAAAAGTGGTTTTCGCAATGCCGGCTGTGTCTGTTACTGACTCTGGAGCCTAGATGGTATAGCGAAAATGAATGAAATCTCGTACTTAGGCATTTTATCATACTGAGCAGAGTATACATAGAAATGGTCGACATTGCTCAATAATTAAGAGTAGTTTATTCTATGCATTTTTAACAAGAATTTGATTTTCTCGAAAACGGCTCTAACGATTTTGATAAAAAATTTCGTACAGGTACTTAAGTTTACATCCTCAGTAATACTGTATAGTTCATATTTCTCAAAGAATGAATATAAGGCTGGTTTATTCTAGGCAAATTTAACCACAATTCGATTTTCTCAAAAATGGCTCTATCGATTTTGATCAAATTTCGTAGAGTTACTTGAGTATACATCTACAATAATACTACGTATTCCATTTTTCTCGATGAATTAATATAAGGCGTTTATTCTTGGGCAACTTTAACAAAAATTGGATTTTCTAAAAACAGGCTCATACGATATTCATTTTCTAAAGACTCCGACTTTTTTCCTTGGTTTATTTCCCTGGTTTTTCCGCCTTGTTTTTTCCCCGAATTTTTTCTTCCCGAGTTTTTTCCCGAGTTTTTTTCCCGAGTTTTTTTCCCGATTTTTTTGCCAGAGTTCCTAATCTCATTTGATAATTATTTTCCGTGTCCTTCCCTCCCTCCTATTTTTCTCCCCTTCTCCCTCTTTCTCATTCCTTTTCTCCCTCCCTTTCTCCCTACCATTTATCCATCCACTTCCCCCTCTCCTTCTCCCTCCCTTTGACCCTTCCTTTCTCCATCCCTTTCTCCCTTCCTTTCTTCCTCCCTTTAAGAAGGGACCATATAGTCTCAATTTCGCCCTAATAAAGTCCTTCGTCTGTCTGTCCCTTTTCCCCCCCCTCCCTTTATCCTTACCATTTCTCCCTCCCTCTTTCTATTCGCTCTCACCTTATCGCTATCCCTTCAAAAACGCACTCAACCCCCTTATTTCGAGAGTCAATCTGTCGCCATCAGCAGTTGATGTTGAATGACGTCATGGTGTTTTGCGTCCGGCGGCATTTATAACCTGCGTTGGTTTGCGTGGAAGTGAAAGGGGGAGTGGGAGGAGAGACCACGGTTTTTTTAACCTGCAGAGAGGAGAGTGGGGAATAGGTCCTTATTAATAACGGAATTCTTGTATTTGTTGATTTGTAATTTGTGGGATCTTGTGACCTCAAACGACGACCAGCGCTGGTAGGCTTCTCAGTCTAAATCACAAAGCAAGTGAGGATAGATACCCGGTGCCTACTGTTAACGAGAAGCACCAAGGGGCCCAACGGCTTTACGTAGGTACCTTCCGTAGGACGGGACTTACATAGGTGTTCTCTATAAACACGCAATCAGGGGGCCGCAAGATCTCTTGAAAAAATCCTACTTTCGCAGGATCGGCTCGCACCGGGCTTGTGTTTGTTGATAAACACGCTCTCGTAAGCGTGTAGTTCAGGGGTCTCCAACCTTTCAGCACCCAAGATCTACTATTCATTTGTAAATTAACCGAGGATCGACCCAGTGGAGTGAGAAATACTGTTGAGGAGGGGGAAGAGGGAGGGGGGAGAGGGAGGGGGGAGAGGGAGGGGGGAGAGGGAGGGGGTAGATGGAGGGGGAGGGGGAGGGAGAGGGGGAGAGGGAGGGGGAGAGGGAGGGGGAGAGGGAGGGGGAGAGGGAGGAGGAGAGAGAGGAGGAGAGAGAGGGGGGGATCCCCGCAATTTCTCACAAACTAGACATCGAAACCAGCATCCAATTAAATCGCAAACAAATTGTTAATCGCGTTAAACAAGATCGAATAAAGTTTTATTCGAGTTTTAGTTCTGCACAGGAGAATATTTTACTTCAAATGAAATTCATTAAAAATGTATCCACCAGGATAATTCAATGTATTACGAAGTTTGAAGCTATTAGAAGTTGAAGAAAAAGGCTATTAAATAAATATACAGACGGAAGAAATCAACCAAAAAATAACTTGAACTAGTTAATCAAGTTACACAAATATTCGCAGTTAGCCTCAAACTTTTTATTTCTGCAATAATTTGCGATTGGAAAAACACATATCGAGTTACAATTTTATATAATAATTGCCGTCGTCCGTTGGTTGGTCACGCTATGCAAACGCTAATTACTCGAATAATGGTAAGGATGCTTGATTAACACTTATTCAGAGAACGATAAATTTAAATCGCGAAAAAATTCCTTGGTTCATCTCCAAGAGAGGCATTTCCATTTCCCATTACTTAACATGTAAAACGCGATTTTTCAACGTGCAGACTTTTATTCATTTGGAAATTAAAATTAGAAGGAATTAACCTACGACCTTCGTATATGAACCATTTTGAAGAAAAAGTTATAGAGTTTCTTATTCCGCTTGTCTTTTTCGCCCACAGATCGAAATATTCCATGTTAAAAGTTTAATTTGCATATTTTGTGGAAATCTCGCCATTTTAACGTGATGTTGCTATGTCGACCATCATCATGTTACTGTATACATCCTTCTGGGAATAAGCGTGCCTTGAGTGCTTCAATACGAGAGAGAGAGAGAGAAAGAAAGAGAGAGAGAGAGAGAGAGAGAGAGATAGAGGAAGGAAGGGGAGAGATTGGCGTGTTTTGTGGAAAATAAGTACATTAACGTAAATATAAAAAATTTTAAGTAACCCCAGTGTCATTTTAGAAAAATTGGAAATAAAACGCATTCTTAAATTAAATTCTTTGTAAACCATACGTGCTTACGAATTTATATTGTTACTCCTCGAATTAATTTCGTAACAATGGCCGAAGTTTGGAAACGAATATAAATGAAAATTCAATTAAAATTAAAATGACATTTAAAACTGTCAACAGGCAATTTTCGAAGAAACAACAGTGGATCTTTTAATGAATTGATTTGTTTTTATAAAAGGAATTTTGGTGCTTATTTAATAAAGAGTAAGTTCTAAGGCTTATAATCCATTTAAATCGCATAACAGAGGCTATTAAAGTTTAAAGAAAGAACTTTATTTATTCACTTTACAGAATGAATTAATTTTAGGCTAGCATTGCCTATTATAAAAGAAGTTACTTTGGAATTTACAGTATGTAAAGTGGAAGTTGTACCGAATTGACTCAAGTATACTTCAAAGCAAAAATCAATTTAAAACTATTGAAAGTTGTTGTTTCGGAAACAGAAGGCAAGAGTGCTGAGCGGACGATAAACGATATTGAGGTACATTATATTCCAAAATCTATTTAAAGTATTATCAGAGGCAATTGAAGATTGAACACATTTTTTTGTTACCGGAATTCTGCTTATTTCATGAAATTGAAATGCTAATGCATTAATCCATTAAAATCTGTTAAGAGTGGCTATTTTAGTTGAAAGAAATATATGTACATGGTACTTTTATACACTTTTCAGAATGAATGAATTCTAGGTTAACATTGCATATTATAAAAGGATTTTCTTTGGAATAAGAAGTTTGTTATGTGGTTATTTTAACTGAATTGAATCAAGTTCTCTTCCACGTTTGAAATCCATTTAAAACTGGTGAAAGTGGTTGTTTCGGAAAATGAGAAGGCAAGAGTGCTGACCAGACGATAAACGATATTGAGGTACATACATTATATTCCAAAATCTATTTAAAGTATTATCAGAGGCGATTGAACCAATTTTTTGGAACCGGAATTCTGCTTATTTAATGAAATTGAAATCCTAACGCTATAATCAATTTAAAAGTAATAACAATGGCTATATTATTAGAAAGAAAGGTACTATTTATTCACAAGGAATTTCTGTGACATTTTAGTTAATTAATTAAAACAGACTTATAATATATAAATATTCGATGGTTAAAATAGTGCACAATTTTATTCTTGCGATTTTTACATGCTGCATTGACGAAAATTTAGATTAATTAAACCCGTTGAAATTCAACGGGCACTTATACTAGTTAAGCATATTCAGGGTCGGTAAACTTCAATACGCTCGTGTCTCTCTGCGAGAAATGATATCGACAGAAATCTGTAATATTTGATTTATGCATTCCACAGTCTCTTAATTTTTGCACGATTATAAAAATCACCTGTATAGCTACATAAAAAATTCTAACAGTGAGTTCAATACCTATATCAGTTCAAAATTTCCCACCTGACTAAATAAAAAGTAATAGCGTTGAGACAAGATTCAGCGATAGGCTTGAAAAGGTCCAAAGATCGATCGGTCGATCGCGATCGACTGGTTGGAGACCTCCGGTGTAGTTTGTTTCCATTGTGTACAGTCAGAGCCTGCGTGATTATTTGCGGGTCCTAGTTCTATAATGAGCGGGAGGGCGCCTATTTATTAATGTATATATATCCAGTGGCGCAAAAAATACGTATTTTAAGAACAATGGTAATTTTTTTAATAAAGGTTATTATTAAATTTAATTTTTTAAATCATTATTTTGTAATAATATGTATATGTAATAAAATATGTCTAAATCTCAATAAATATTTGGTAATATTTGAATAACTTAATGGTATTGTTTATATTAAAACTATCGAATCCTTTTATAAAAATCATAATGCACATAGATTTCTTCTCTTTTCTTCGATTTTATCGTTGTTAAAAATCCGGTTCGTTTTATGCCATAGGACCAGTTTTTTAGCTTATTTGGTTTGGAGTTTTCGAGAAAAATATTATTCGTGCTTTCAGCCGTTCAACTTTCTAAGTCACATACCATCATTCGAAAGAATTGAACAAATCAATGTCACGGATATAAATGGAGACGCAATATATCTCTGATTGGAAAATTATTATTTAAAAAACAAATTAATTCCTAAATATTCCTCATTTCAACCTTTTCATATTTTTCCTTCTACTCCTGTACGACTATCGTACATCACAACTTTGATAAATATGATTACATAAAATGATAGACGCTTTGGACAGAGCGTTCGCTTGATTGCTAACGTCCTCCGCAGAGAAACGCAGTATAAATGTCGGAATATTGAAAAGATCGCTGTCGTGACAGGCACTCAAAGAACACACTTTTTCCATTAAAATTACGGAAGAAAAATTTATAAAACGCGCTAGCTCGACCAGAATTTACGAGAAACGATCGCAAAGAAAAAGTCAATCTCTATGAAGTGAATTAAGAACCTTTGAGGCCACAAGGTAGAGAAATCGGAAGAAATGAGTAACTTTTTTGAAAATATATACGGATGCTGGGGTAAACAACACTAACCACGAACGAAGAGAGATCGCATTCCCCCCCATTCAACAGTAATCACAAGGATTTATACAGGAGGATTAAAAATTTACAAAATAACAAATCTTGCGGACCAGACGGTATACGCGGGGAAGCGATAAAAATTGGAGGATGGGCCATAGTGTCATACCTGTATAGGCTCCTCATGATCACTTTAAACAATGGCGAGATTCCGGATGATTGGAAAAATGCGAATGTGATTCCAATCCATAAAAGAGGTAGAAAAACAGCAGCGAGTAACTACAGGCCAATCAGCTTAACTAGCGTAGTCAGCAAAATAATTGAAAGGATGATAGCGGATTATATAAGGAGCTTCTGGAACGAGAAAGATTGGCTGACTGGCTGTCAGCATGGATTCAAAAAGGGGTATTCATGTGACTCACGACTGATAGATTTTACCCAGGATCTGGTGGAAGTATATGACAGAGGGGAACAGGTGGACGCAATTTTTATTGACCTTGCCAAAGCGTTCGACGTTGTGAATCATTGAGTTACTCCTTTCAAAAATGAAAGAAATGGGTCTAGACCCCAGAGTGATAAATTGTACTAAATCCTTTATCACAGGAAGAACACAAAGGGCAAAAATAGAAAGTACGCTATCAAAGCCAATAAAGGTTTCATCAGGAGTCCCGCAAGGAAGCGTATTAGGGCCTCTTCTGTTCGTAATTTTTATTAATTATATGCCGAGGCAAATTAACTCCGAAGTTTGCAGCGATTGTGTTATCTACAGAGTAATAGAAAACATTGATGATTGCCAAATGTTACAAAGTGATCTTAATACATTGGTGCATTGGGTATCTAAAACAAGTTAAGAATGAATGCCACCAAAAGTAAACATTCATTTCAACAGAAAAAGGACTGATTACTCGTATAAAATTAGGGAAAGTGACCTCCCAAGTGTAAACGCAACAAAATACCTCAGGATAACATTTTCAAATGACCTCAAGTGGAAGGCGCACATCGAAATCATGATAAACAAGGCGTATAAAACCTTAAATTTTATAAAGAGGTCTTTGAATAAAGGAAACAGAAAAGTCAAAGAAAAAGCTTACTTTACATTAGTGAGACCAACGCTAGAGTATGGAACCAACGTATGGGATCCCCACCACAACATTCTAATTGAAAACATCGAAAAGATCGAGAGAATAGCAGCGAGATTCGTGTGTGGGAGATACAATAGAAAAGACAGTGTGACGGAGATGTTAAAAGAGCTCAATTGGGATAGTTTGGAAAAGAGAAGAAAACTGAACAGGTTAGGTGAAATGTACAAGATACTCTCCAGAAAGCCAGCACTGCAAAATATGGGGAAGAGAATTAGGAAACCCCACTACCTAAGCAGAAACGACCGCAGGCACAAAGTCCAACCGACTCCTCAGAAAACTGATGTTTGTAAATTTTCTTTTTTTAATAGAACCGTAGAAGAATGGAACAATTTGTCTGAAGAGGTCTTCGAGCCCTTCAAACGTCAAAACCTTCCTTAAAAGGGTCAAGTCAATTATTTAGCATAAACTTATTTCTTTAATTATGTCAACTTGTTAAGTAACCAAACCTGTATTAATATTATTTTAACATTGCTTTTATTAATTTTGATGAGAATCCTATTAGTTTATTTCCCTCATCATGTTATGTTGTCATGTCAGTTATTATGTAAGCAAATAATTTATAAAGTTAAGATCTTTCTTTGCAATATGTTGCATTTTTATTTAAAGTTATTTTTATTGACTATGATTATCAATCCTATTTACCAATGAACTGAAAATTATTCTTTACCAATGACATGAATCTAATTTGATTCCTTTTGAAAAACTTGACACAATCTGTGTAATTTTTACTTTATGTACCAATGACGTGAGTCTAAATTGATTCCTTAGAAAATTTTAATGTAAATCTGATTCAAATGCACTTTATTAAGTCATTTTATGTTACTTGTCACCACCTGGCAGATCTAGCCACCTTGTGACTAAATGAATAAAAAAATAAAATTCAAAAACGCGCAAAATTTTTCTCAGAATTGCGACTAATTCGAGAATAATATTAAAGGAAGATCTTCAATTTCCTTTCCAACGCCTTTCTCCGATCAACCAATTAAAAACAGGCTTTCAAAGAAGTCATCCTCGGTGAAATCGGAGGGAGAAGGGGGAGGGAGGAAGAGAAGGGAGGAAGGGGAGGGAGGGGGAGAGAGAAGGGGCAGGATTAAAGGGAGAGGGTTGAAGGGGGAGGATTAAAGGGAGAGGGTTGAAGGGGGAGGTTTGAAGGGGGAGGTTTGAAGGGGGAGGGTTGAAGGGAGAAAGAGAAGGTGGAGCTCCCGTCTACTCCCTTCAATTATTCCGCCACGCGTGAGTAGTTGCTCTATTGAGGGAACCGGGTTCGCAAAAAAGAAAAGGGAGTAACGAAAACGCGATAGGGAGGAGTAGGCGGTGCCGCCGTCGTCTTGTATATTGTATGACAAATTTCCCGCTCGGACAAAAGACTTGTTCAGCGCCTCCTTCCGGCGTCCGCGAGGAATAATTTATTGCCACCCAATGGCGCGCTACCTCCCGGACCGTTGGATTCCTCCCTTCCCAAGAGTAACATGGAAACTGCCGTGGGCGAGGCAATAGAGGGTCCCCTCCCCTTCTCGAAGGAGAGGAAGAATGAATTGCGATAGGCGCACCCAAAGAGAGAGAGAGTCTCTACCTTTGGCATCCCATTAACCCCTTCTGCACCCTTCGTGACGTCGTCGTTGTGGTTTCATTACCAGAATGAAAACTCACAGGGGAGCACGTGGCTTCCGAATTTATCCCTCAGGAATGAGGAATGAGTAAATGAAAATGCATTTATCATCTCTTTTACATTCCGTATTATATCCATAAAATTTTTCGTTAAATCGCCATCGCCTTACTAATTTATACGTTTTTATACGTAAAGAAATATTCTCAGAAGATTGAGAGGGACATTTGTGATATTATGGATAAAAGTGAAGCTTAAGTGAGAAAACTGAGTTGCGAAATAAACATGCTAGTGGCCAGAGTGCGCCATCAGTGGGCAGGCAATATGCGATAAACTGTACGGCTACGGCAGATTTAAATGCCACATTGTATTGGTTCAAAACCACTTTTAGCCTACCTTTTCATCATTTATTGTTGTCAAAATAATGGAGAGCCGCGAACCTAACCCCCATTTCCTCATAAGGCCTTTGCTTCTATTTTCGCGGATTGCAAACTCGCGGTGTTGTCGGGAACGTTACCCCCGCGAATTTGGAGGTTCTACTGTAAATAGGATGAATTAATACCTTTTCCTAAAATGCTATTCAGAGAAAAATGATAGGAAGAAATAGGTATATAGGTATGTTAGCGGGGATATGAGGGGGTAATAGATATGATACACAGATACTAATGTTAATTTGGGACTAGGCAGTCTCTTTTTTCATCTAACCCATTGCTTCTCAACCTTTTTTGCTCCACGGCACACCTTCACGCATGCTTAAGAACATCGCGGCACACCAAACCAACCCTAATTAATTTCACTGCGTAAATACTCATTATTAAAGATATAAAATCTAGCGTAACAAGTAGAAGTTGCAGTTATATTAGATTGTTACGATTGGTAAAGCAATAAAATTGTATAATTTTAATGTACATTAAATATATAAATAATTTATAAATTAAATATCTTCTGATTGTGCGGCACACCAGTCCCTTCCTCGCGGCGCACTAATGTGCCGCGGCACACCGGTTGAGAACCACTGATCTAACCCACAAAGGAGGAAGATAATGAGAAGAGGGACGAGGGGAGGAATGGAGAGTGGAGGGAGAATAGAATATCGTATTTCTACCATCTATATAAGCCACAAGGGAGGGGGGGGGGGGAATTGAGGGAGGAGGGGGGATTGAACAAGGGGTAGAGCTCTGCACGGGGCTGACTTTCTAGGCGCGGCCCATACAAATTTCTGCCCGCCCCGGTCCGTACGCTGTCGATGAAACTGTAGGTCCGTTAAGACTACTCAGGGTCCATTTAAAGCCCCTCGGCTTTAAATGCATATTTATTGTATTCCAAACTTCCTACCAACATCTGTGTGCTGTTCAATGATTTGAAAAGGATTTTTTGAATCCACATATTTGCATGCCTTGGGAGACCGATAACAAAATAAATCACTATACAAAATACACAAATATAATGCTATAGGCAAAAAATATATTAACCAATTCAGTACGTAGGACGAGTCACACTCGTTCTTCACTATCCCTGGGTTAGTTTACCTAAAAAAACTCCTCTCAATTTTTTCGCTTGAACCCATTCAGTACGGAGGACTAGTGCGATTTTTAAAGCCCGGGCCCGTAATTAATTCCAAAGGATCGGCCTGTACCCGGCCCGAGGGGTAGGTCCATTCCGTGAAGGACTCTAATAAGGGGGTGGAAAAGGAGGTAGGAGGGGTAATGGAATAAGGAAGGGGGGGATGAAGGGAGGAATGGAGGGAGGAGGGGGAAACAGTGAGGAGAAGGAAATGAGTGAGGAGGGGATATGTGCTATTACGCGGATAGAATATAGTGTGGGAGCAATGTAAAACCCCGCTACAGCAGCGACCTTATAAGGAGCTTCTACTCAATATGCCTTCTGTATGTGTGTATTTTAAAGGAAAACCAACCTATTGAATTTTAGCATGCCATTTTTGCGTAAGAAAACTGTGCCGATGGAATAATATATGGATGGCATTTGCCATTTACGACTCATTTAAAATTAGAATGCGAAATTTACATGCTTGAGTGAAATTGCACATCAGGACTGCTAATTCACAATAAAATTAAAACGCTGCCCCAAGATGACCTACTTGGGACTAAATGAAGGCTTAACATTACCGAAAAAATAATTTTAATCTCGTGACTTAATTCTTATGATATAATTTTGTTGTCTTTAGCATTTTAAAAATTATATAATACGGAATACCTCATGTTAATGAGAAAAATCAAGATAATGAACGCTCGATCTAATGATAGAGGGAGAAGTAGCGATATTATGTCACACTGGGAGGCGAAGGGGTTGCGAGGGAGGGGAGAATGAGGGAAGACGGAGGGGCGAGGGAGGGGAGAGGGAGAGAGAGGGGAGAGGGAGGGGAGAGGGGGTGGGGGGCGAGGGGAGATTAAGTTCAGTAAGATTGGGGATAAGAAGGCAGGCAGGAGGGGCGAATGGATTTGCAGAATCCCAGTGCAGCAGCAGCAAGTGCGTCGTTCGCCATGGCTTTGACTTGGAAATGAGATAGCTGGTGAGACACCTGCCGCCGCCCTAGACGTCTTCTCCTTTCTTAGCTTATTCTCGCCATGTATTCATTTAAACATTTAATTAAACAGAAATAATCCGGCTTTGTTAAGGGCAGTGCATTTTGAAATTTTATTGCGTCAATAATTGTAGTAGTACATATTCGTGTAATCGAGATGGCGTCAATCTCTACATCAGCGCTCTCATTTCATTGGCCAACGACAGAATTAGAGCGTTTCTCTATCGACGTGATATCGAACCTTTATTAGCTCGCATTTTATAATTACATACACGTATGAATATTTCATAAGTCGTGTTCCAGAATAAAATAATACTATAAGCGTCTAACAATGGTTAACGTTCCACATGTTATTTTCCACTTCACATTTTGAACGGATTCAAACTCACATTGATAAAACCGCAAGTAGTTCTCCACTAAGGTCCTTGAAACAAAGAAACATAATTTTAGTGAAATATTTTTCTTGAAAATAAAGGTTTACGGACGAAAAATATAAACAGTGGCCTGCTTACTAATACAGAAATCTTAAGATATTGGGAACGCTGCATATGTTCTTAAAAATTAAATGCATTGTCCACAAGCAATTTGATAAAATGTTCCAAATTATTAAAAGAGGAACATCAACTATGTTGTTCTACCCTCCTGTACGCATAATTCAAGAACACTCCAAAAACCGTTCCTCGAAATATATCGGCAGAAAACAGGAGTGATTATAGTAACAAATATAGTTGGCTTATTAAACGTAATATCGTCCTTTATAAGTACTCAATGATAGGTACGATAGTAATCACCCAATATAAGAAATTTACATCGCGCAATGAGTAAGTCCCTCAAACTCCAACACAGATTACGTCAATCATCGCCTGATTCACGTTTGCGAGAGATTCTCGAAGTTAACCTTGTTTAAGATGCTACTTTCGAAATCACATGCATTCTTCTCGACATTAAAAGAAGAAGCACTAGCTTGTTCGATCTATTCCCAGACTTATTTCCGAGAAATTTCTCGCCGCCGTTTCCAACGGGAAACCGTCGCGTCGAGAACTCGGACAGCTGGGCAGAAATCACGACACCTAATCTCCTCTCTCTCTCCCTCTCCTACCATTCTCCCTCCCCCTCCACCCACACTATTCCCACCTTCCCCCTTCTAACAACCCACTCTCCCCTCTCTCTCCCTCTCATTCCCCCTCCCTCACTCCCTCCTCCCACACCTCCCCCCTCTATCAACTATCCCTCCCACTCTACCCCCATCCCTCACCCCCTCATCCCCACTCTGTGCTCCCCCCTCCCCCACAATCTCCACCTCCCTCCTCTCCCCCTCCTCTCCCCCCTCCCCCTTCCTCTTCCGCGAGTGAAGAACGGCGGTTCCGAAAGTTTCGCAGGGCCGATATTCAACGACTACGAGGACTCGCGGCGTAGGGCGCGGCTCGCCGGGTTAATGATCAGGGCGGTGGGCCGCAGGGCGCGGGAGCTGCAGGGCTATGCGGCAGACATGCGAGCGAAAGGGGAGAGAGACGCGGATAGGGAGCGTGGGGGAGGCGGAGGGGGGTCCATTTTGCCGTCGAAGACGATATATCGATCGAAATGGAAGATTCGTCGCGCGGCAAACACGGGACTCGAGGAGCGGCGTTTCCCTCCGAAGACTCGGGTTCGACGAAGGAATCCGCCTGAGAATATTCCATAGCGGGTTCAATCGGAGCTTATCTCTCTATCTCGCCTCTTCCCTGTCACGGAGATACGATAATAAGTCTCGAATAACTCTAAGAAAATGGTCGTTTCGCCATTCGTGGTATTGTATGCGTTAGCTCCCATATCGACAAAATGATTGCTGATGGCGGATATTTTGTAGCCAAAATACGCATCTGACATTTCCTAACTTTTAACTGCGTCTGGTTCTTCGTAATTCATCAATAGGATTATTGAGTTATTAAAGCGAACAAGGTAATTTTCCTTTGCAATCGGAAATATTTTTGAATAGCAGAATCGTAATCATTCGAGGTGTCAAAAGAGAGAAGAAGTACAGCGACGTGGAGGATTCATTAATGGCGGCTGCAGTATAATGGCAATTTGTTATGTCATGCTCCGATTTTCACAAGCAAATTTGGATTTTTCCTTTATATGCTCTAAAATTCCAAGAGTTGTGCCCATTAATTTAATTTCTAATTAATATTTGTTTCATATTTTGCAAGGAACTTATTTAAACTAAAAAAAACACTTTTCGGTGCTTTTTCTGAACTTGCTAATTAAAGACGCACTGTATCATCTTAGAGGTATTCGTCTTGCGCCTGCAAACGGTCCATTACTCTCTGTCGCAGTCTCTTGCGGGGTGGCGCGGTAGAATATATTTCGTGGAACTCTGAGAAAGTTCGTGTTCCATTTTCGCGAAAACTAAACGCTTTGAGAGATTTTGAGCCACCTGAGGTACGAATTACCAGAAAAACACGCACTGTTTTCTCTCTTGCTTTTGTTATAAGACCCGATTGCCCGTGCGTGTACCGACATTCACCGTAAAATTAGTGCGCCTTTCTCGAGGGAAGGAAATGCGGCGAATTCCACAAAACTGAAACCCATTAAATTAACCGTAACGACTGGATATAATCGAGATTACAATAAAAGCAGACCGATAATACTTTAGTAAATAACCTTGAAAAGCTTCGTACTTTTGGTATTTCTGCTGTAAACTTCCAATTTTAAACTCTACCACTCGCTTTTCTGCATAAAGGGGGATATATCATCTCTACAAGAGACTCTAAACGAGTATATCGAACTATCTTATATGTCATATATGCACTTGAAAATAATACCTTTTTACAAAAGATTCATTAGGGTTGGTGTGCTAGGAAGGGCAATCAGAGGAGTGACGTGGACGGCGAGAGTTAGAAAATTCGAGAGTGAATCCAAAGTAAAGATGACGATAGGTTTGGAGGCGACATAAGAGGAGTCTCTCAAATGGGTCATAGTTAGAGTTTTCACTATGAACGAGAAGAAGCAGCGTCGAAAGTAACAGAGGAGAAAACGGGGGGAGGGGGGGAGGGGAGGGGGAGGGGGCGGAGGACACAAAGGGGGCAGCAACGAAGCATCGAACCGCGCAGTGGTCGCTCATTTTCGAATCGAAGGCATTAGCGATTTTTCAGATTACCCGTGGCTGACTACGTCGTGTCGTGTGGGATGTGGACAAAGCATCCGTGTCCGTGTGTGTGTGTGTCCGTGTGCGTGCGCGCGTGTGTGTGTGAGCGATGGATGCCCGAATGTTCAAATGCGAGTACAGCCGAATGGGGGCAATTACTTTCGGGTTAATCTTTCGGTATATAGGGAATTTCACGTTAGTCGGCTCGTGTTCAGATTAAAAATAAATGGAAATGTGGAGGTTTGACTCTTTAATTTTCCTTTAAAAAACGAGTCAATTTGAAGGATGGATATATATATATATATATATATATATATATATATATATATATATATATATATATATATATTCTAAATGGGGAATTTAAAGCGTTGTTTTAAAGGGGATATGGGATTGTCGAACCGAAATTACACGAGATCAGATATAGCAACGAATGCTATTATTTATATATTTATTTTTACTTAGAGGAAGTTATAAGAGAAATTAACGCTATTTTAAACATAGCATCCGAATTAATACGCGATTTTCCGCAAAATAAGTTGAATGCCAATAAAAAAAGACAGGCAACAAGAAAGAGAAAGGCGAACGGGACAGGACATTACCAGAAGAGAGAAAGAGCATGATTAAAGATCTGCTAGAAGGAAAACTGGAAGAGAGGGGACACGCAGATAAAATGAGGAGAGAAAAGATTTCAGCCGACTGACGATCTGATAGAGAGATATCAAGAAATGTATAAGATACCGAAGCAGAAGTACATATTTAGTGAACAATAAACACGGACACACACTATGAATTTGGTTTGGTTGTATTTTTGAAAATATTCTGTCGAAATTCAATATATCGGCGTTAACAAAAGAGTTGCCAAGTGTAACACTGAAATTTTATATTTACTATACGGTAATTAAGTCCCAAACTCGGATTTATCCGAAAACCTTTTTTTTTTTTAATGCGTCCCAGTCGATACGAACCAATTCAATTGAATTCGACGCCGGACTTGTTCTATAATTAATCGCTCTTTTTCTCTAAGCAAGCACTCTGTCTCCGAGCCATGCTGCTCAGTTTGCTTTTTAATACGGCTGTTTACATTGCGTTATAATGTGCATTTTAACCTTGTTGCAATATCCTTACGTAAGGATGTTCAACGTATGGGAAAAGGTAAACCGATAGCACCATGAGAAACGTTGCAAATAAAAAGGGTCATTCACTTTCTACCACGAAGAATTTCTGGGAATTAATCTAAAAGCTGGGAAATGGCTCTATTGTTTGGAATCGTGCGATGAATATAATGTTGGTAAGTCAACTGTTTATGCTCCCAAGGAGCAGAAAGAAGAAATGTTGGCGTTCTTCCTTATAGTGATTCAGCAATGTCAATGCTATTACATATGTAGCCGCTATACGATGAGGAAGTAAAAGTAGAATTAGCCGTTGATAATTCCTCATTATTGCTATATCACCACCCGCAAATGATATCAAGCTTTTAACAAATTTAAAATAATAGAATATATACTGACCTTCAACTGACGACTTGGCAAATATTAATCGTCAAAAACTAAGTCAAACACGAATATCACAGTTTCCACGGCTACGGAAAGACCGAAATTCTCTTTAAAATGTATCTGGATAAGGGGTGGTGGAGGGGTTTAAGTCGGTTGCACATTGCCCTCTGGTGGAGGAATTCACCATTCATCCATAGTACTTGGGAAAATCCTTTTGACGGAATGAAGACAATATCTCTCTCGAATAAGCGCATTCAGGGGCGAGGACTGTTCGGAAAAGATAAGAAGAATCCACTGCTTAAATTTTCCTCCGACATTCATAGAAGTCTCTTCCGGTCGTTGAAGTAAACAATAGATCTCATCTCACTAGTGACAAAACGATGGCTCCTGGAGTGAAATGGATGAGAAAGAACCATTGCCTTCAAAGGTAGCGAGAGCGGGGGGTGAAGGAGTAGGAAACCTTTCTTCTACCTCAGCGATTAGCGGCGCGGTTGCTCGGTCTGAAACAAGGTCAAGTCATAATTACGTATTTGGGTCTAGATAGAAAGCGTGTGCTTTTATTTTCCAACCCTTGCAAAGAAAAAAACATTTTCAATGTCAACCTCGACTGTACGTTATTTCGACTCGATATGAATTTAACCAACCCTTCTCTTTTTTCCCCAACTTTAACATTTATTATCGAATTAATTACACATCTACATCTACATAATACCCTGCAAATCACCAGATTGGTGCGTGGCAGGGGGTGCAGTGCACCAAAGCCTACCTAATAACTTCTCTCGCGGGTATCACTCTCCTGTTGTGATCCCACATGGTCCATGGGAAAAAAAGATCCCTGATATCGCATTATTTAGTTTAGAAGTTCAGAAAGATAAGAAAATATCACTTAAGCCTGTTTCTACTCAACATTCAATTGGAAATTGTCAAGGATTTGTGACATACTCTTGCAAAACCAAGTGTTCAAATATGAAATGTTCTTGAGGTAAAAATCTAAATGCCTTTCGAATTTGTCAAGCTGCAACAAGTAATGTTATTAAAAACCTATATTTACTTATTTATTTTATAACGACCTGCTGATTCCCTCTTGCCTACGCACAATGGGTATCTAAGAGATAGTGCAATGGATAGCTGGTTAGTTTCAAAAGTTTAGGAAGACATGTGACTTCCCAATATGTGTATAACTGATTGTATTTCTTACCGATATTTTCATAAATCAATATCGGTCCCCTATACAGCACATAGGAATTTTATATAATAATAGCCGTCGTCCGTTGGTTGGTTGGTTGGTTGGTCGCGCTATGGAAACGCTAATAACTCGAGAAATAATAATGATAGAAACTCGAAATTTGGTAGGGATGCTTGATTAACACTTTTTCAGGTGATGACGAATTTAAATCGCGAAAAAATTTCTTGGTTCGTCTCCAAGAGAGGCATTTCCATTTCCCATTACTTAACATGTAAACGAGATTTTTCGACGTGCAGGTTTTTATTCATTTGGAAATTAAAATTAGAAGAAATTAACAGACGACCTTCGGATTTGAACCATTTTGAAGAAAAATTTATAAGGTTTCATATTCCGTTCGTCTTTCTTCGCCCACAGTTCGAAATACTCCATGTTAAACGTTTAATTTGCATATTTTGTGGAAATCTCGCCATTTTAACGTGATGTTGCTATGTCGACCATCATCATTGTTACTGTATACATCCTTCTGGGAATAAGCTTGCCTTGAGTGCTTCAATACGAGCGAGAGAGAGAGAGAGGAAGGAAGGGGAGAGATTGGCGTGTTTTGTGGAAAATAAGTATATTAACGTAAATATAAAAAATTTTAAGTATCAACAGTGTCATTTTAGAAAAACTGGAAATAAAAAGCATTCTTAAATTAAATTCTTTGTAAACCATACGTGCTTACGAATTTATATTGTTATTCCTCGAATTAATTTCGTAACAATGGCCGAAGTTTGGAAACGAATATAAATTAAAATTAAAAGGACATTTAAAACTGTTAACAGGCAATTTTCGAAGAAACAACAGTGAATCTTTTAATGAATTGATTTCTTTTTATACAAGGAATTGGAATTTACAGTATGTACTGAATTGACAAGTATATTTCAAAGCAAAAATCAATTTAAAACTATTTTAACGGTTTCTACGATAAACAATTAGTTTATTTTTTGTTAATATGGATCTCCAATACAACAATCCATTCAACCGTCAAGGGAACGGTTTACAATGTTGAATTGATTTGTTTTTGTTCAGATAGTATTCGAAGAAATTATTCCGCCGATTGATTAATTAGTTTTTAATTTAAATATTTTAAAGAGTTTTATTTTAAATATGTAATAAATAACGACGGAGAACGTTATTGAGGATTCGAGTATGTTAACTTGCAAGGCATTCTTCCTTCAAGCATTAAAATACGTAAATTTGGACCGATTTTTTCGTTTATGCTTTATTCGACGAATAAAACTCTATAGGTACTATCTTATTCCTGCGAGGTTTACATGTTACATGGTCGAAGTTTTCAGAAATACGCTATTTGTTTCGAAATTTTGTGGATTTTTTGTACCCCTCCCGGTCGTTGCCAAGGCGCCCGTAGAGGTTGCAAAATAGTCGTTTTTTCAATATTCGCGGTTTCGGTTTCTCAAATTTTCAAAACCGCGGTTTCGGTTCTGTTTCCGGATATTTAAAAGTAAAAAAATCCAAATAAAAATTTAAGAAGTTTATTCAAAAACCCGAGTATAAAAACTGATTTCAGATTGTGAAATATTAATTATTATCAACACAAATGAAAATAAAAATAGATAAGTCGATAAATAACTAAATTTTCAAAATGACAAAATAGTTTAACTGGATTCATTTATGTAATAATATTTTGGAAATATCAAGCAGTTTAGAGAATAATCGGAAAGACGAGATCTTAACTTTCCACAATACAGTAAAACTCGTTTATAACGATCACGCCTAAAACGAAACCCCGGCTATAACGAAGAAATGTCTCGGTCCCTTGAACTTCTCCATAAGGGCATTGGTTAAATTTCTCGGATGTAATGAACACGCATTTTACGAATTCTCTGCTGTAACGAACAAATGTTTGGTCCCGTGGCAAAAAATGCCCCATATATAACGAATTTTGGCGAGCAGAGCGATAAGTAATGAATAGTTTCCGCCCGTTTACCGCGCACTTGTTCGTAGAGGTCCCCTTCCTCCATCTACCCCTTCCATACGAATTTCCACGCTCCCTTTGTTTTGAAATTGATATTAAAAATGTGAAATTTTTATGTAAATTAATGACCATAATAATAATATTAATTGACCATTTAAAAAATCGTATGTAATAGCAGTCGAACATTTTACATGCCGCGAAGTTGATAAGCATCTCTTTGCATATGTAAGGACGGCATTGAAGTCGACTCACTGCACATACAGTAAAAGCTGTGCTATCCGGCTATCTTGGGGATTGTGGAAAGCCGATTAGGAGAAATAGCCGGTTAGGGGAGCGATTTTCGATTTTGACATCGCAAATTTAGCAATAACCAAACAAAATTGGGCTTAGGTTCACTATCGTACTCCCCGGACATAACTATGCATGGGGTTTGCATTTTCCATTTTAATTCTTCCACACGTAGTTAGATATAGACACTATTTACCCATTCTTATTTAATACGTTGCTACGCTTACATGCAAAACAAAAAGATTATTGAAAAGTTTAGGGCGTCCGGGAAGTTTGGGCAACGAAATGATCGATGTTTATGGATAGCAACGTAAATAGATAGTATTGATTATTATTCAGGAAGCGTTTATTGATGAAAGTAATTGAACCTTCTGTCGTCCATTGAATACATTTACATTTTTGTATGTAAAATCATTATATTCTACATTATAATGTTTATTAACGTAAATAAGCTCAGGTATCTGATGTACATTTACCAGTCAGTGTTCAATCATGGACAACTGTACGTTACTTTTTCACGGGTTTCTTGCTTACAAGACATAAAAGTAAATATTTCAGCAAGGCATAATTACACAAGAAATGAAGCTGGATTTGGCGAAAGTAATATGATAGGAAATAAAATTCTCGTTATATTTGAATGCAATAGGCTCGGAAACGGATTGTTACAAGCAAATATGATTAATTGTTAAGAAAACCGAATTGTAAGTTAAAAAGTATCTACTATATATTTTAAAGAGTTTGTATGTTGTGCTGTAGTAGCTTCACTAAATCCGTTGAAATTAAACGGGAAATTCTGATAGTATTATACAAAAATCAATTTTAGCATTTTCAGTATATTATAACTTTTAATGTTACCCCTAATATGACGGGTTATTATTCTAGTACATCTTATAAATATTTTAGAGTGTATGTGTGTGTGTCTGTATATGTGTATGTGTATGTATGTTCTTTATACGTTTTTACACCGTTGAAGCTATCGAATTAAAAAGTTTCATGGGCCATCCTATGGACCAAAGATGGAACTCGGTCTAGGTTTGCAGTTCGTGGGGTCTCTTATACCCCATGGGGTCAACAAAATACTATTTCCATAAGAATGCATGGGAAATGGTGTGGAGAAACCCTAAAATGCCATGCAGCCCTTCACTGATGTGGATATAAATATATCTAAATATTAACTTACGATCACGGGAAATGGATTATTTTACGCAAGAAAGACTGAATATTTTAATTCTGTTCATGTTTCGTGGTATTACATGCTAAATCGCTCGAAATTTTCCTTTAAGCGCAAAATTTATTGGTTTAGATGTCCATTTTCCAGGCGGCAACAAAGCTAAATTTCTTAATTGTTGTCCTCTTCAAAGTTAGAGATATACAGGTAAAGATTAATGCAAGGAAAATCCATGCCGTAGAGGAAGAATACCTAACGCCTAGATATGCCTAAATATAGTGTATGAATACTTTTAAAGTGAGTCAAATGATTTTTAAGGTATATTAGAACATTGTTATCTTTTACCATTAACATTGAAAGATTTATCGCAACATAAATCGATACATCTACTTACATTCGTTCGGTAACCAAGATGTTGTTTATTGTTTACGTTTTGGCTAATAGTATTGACATAATCCACATAATTTTATTGCCGCTTTAAAGACTTCGGTGCATCTATCCATGTGAATATTAAGTAAGACGTTAATGAGTACAATACATAAAATAGTAAATGTTAATGTAAGCATCGCTTGCGTAATTAAGGAATGGGGAACGTTTGCCCCGAACAATAAAAATCGTTCGCCACTCTTTCCCGAGCGAAGCCGGGCGTTTCAGCTAGTATATAATAATCTCTTCGCTCGCGAACACTTCGCTCGCGCCATCTCTCCTCGACAGCTGCACCATCGGCAACACTCCCACGACTCCTCCCCTCTCCCCCCTCCCCTCCTCCCCCATCCCCTTCTCTCTCCCTTCGCCTTATCTCCTTTTGCCTTCTCCTCCCAGCGAAATCGCCAAACCCCATTACGAGTGTAGCAGCAATGTCCGGCCTTGCGCTTCGCTTCCTCCGTTAGATTTACTTCGTGTGGAGAATTGCTTCCCCATGGCCTCTGTGAGTGGCCGACACTGAAACCACCTGGAGTCATTCCATCGGGAGATTTCCTGTCGTGGCATTCTATTTTCTACCATTTATATTATTACGTTTTGTCTCTAAAGCCTTTGCTAGATTTTAATACACGAGTACATGAATATATATCCATGCCTCCCTCTGCTCTTGCTTCAGCTTTACCCTCTGTTTATCAATAGCTTAGGATAATATATTAGTTACGGAAGAGTCTAATATACTGCATGCCACCCTCTAAATCACTGACAGATAGCTACATAGGCATTGTTATTTTCTGATTATTTAAGTTGGAATCGGGTAATTATGGCTATATCTATATAAATATAATTGTAACCTCTGTCTGTACATTTGTTTTTTTGGTGGGGTTTTACTTTTTGTGTGTGTTTTGCATCACAAGAAGAAGTCTGAACCGGTTTGCAGAATTGTTGCCTGTATGTCTGTCTGTTTGTTTGTTATCGCATCACGCAAAACCGGCTGGTCGATTTTTTATGAAACTTGCAGTGTATCTTTAGACTGGTCCAGCTTAAAATATAGGCTATGTGGTGCATCTCAAAAAAATTTAAGTGGGGGTTTGGGGGGGGGGGGGGGGGGGGGGGCATCGATTTGGTTTTTCGACGATAACTCTCGAGTAAATTAACTTAGGAAGTTCAAGTTTGATATTTGTCACTTTCAATACAAGTATAAGATCAAGTTTGTAGATGAGCAAAATCGGACTAAGGGGAGGGGGGGGGGTATTGGGGGGGGAGGGCACCCGTAAGAGAAATCATAAATAAACACGTTACAAAATATGAACTACAACAAATGATAAACAAATTTCCAAAATCATCATTGAAGTTTTTTCTTTTCTGTACGCAACCTAACTACAAATATAAAAGATTGTTGGTTACCATTTTTTGCTCACACCCCTCAATGATCGTAATGCTGAGCTACCCTATACGATAGGAAATGAAATTATCGTTATATTTGAATGCAACACACTTGGAAGCGGATTGTTTACAAATAAATTTGGTCAATTGTTAACAAAATCTAAGTGAAAAAGTATTCTTTATAGATGGTTTCCAGATTTTAGTAGAATAAAATGTTTTCGTATATTCTGCATACGCCCTAGAACTGATAGCGAAACTAAATTCACAAAATCCGTTGAAATTCAAAAGGCACTTACTCTTTTTTAAACATTAAACGTCATATCTCAGCTTATATTACTCCAAAATGGACAATTATTTTTATCATGCCTCTTCAAAGATTGCATATTACAACGAGAGAAGTCAAAAACACATATTGTAAATCAAACGCCTTTGAAAAATTAACCTTACTCATAAAACCTTCCGCTATCTGCGTTTTTATTTCTCTTTAAACATAAAAAGTCTCATCTCGGCTTCTATTGACCAAAAAAGGACAATCTTTTTCACTGTACCTCATGAAAGATTGCTTATAGCAAAGACAGAAATCAAAAGCACACATTATTACTCAAACGCCTTTGAAAAGGGAATAACTTTTCTCATTCACCGAAATTTTTGCTTGGGACATGAAAAAGTCAGTCTGCGGAAAACGTTTATCCTAATTGATTTAGAGGGATGCATTAAGCGAAGAAAATGTGCATAAATGTTAAAATTTACTTCTGGAAAAAACACCAATCCAATGCCTTCTGTAGTTCTCGTGATATGGGTGTACACACAAAAGCGCGGTCTGCGCCGTCCGATAAATAGACCGAAGCGATATTTTCACCTTGGGCCTCCGTAACGTTTTTAAAAACCAAGGTTACCTAAAGCCATTCAACATATTTTGTGGTACCCGCTTTATAATTCAACTAATAAAAGCTGAGTCTTATTAATTTTAATTATTCACCAGAAAAATAATGCCAAGTTATAATAATAAATAAGTTATAATAATAAATAAGTTATAATAATTATTGAATCAAGCACCCCCTGCCCCCAAATTTTTTTATCGTCATATAGTCTATGTCATCCGCAGGGAAAAATTATAGATCTATGCGAAGTGTGGCCACGATATCTTCAAAGATGTGGAAATCACAATTTGTGGAAAATCTACGTCTAATTATTTACTTTACTGTCACAGTTTTAAAAACTGTTTGCTTATGGAGAACTCTATTCCACAGAAAAATATCATTAAAACCATTTATTATTAATACTAGTATACTATACTTTCCGATAGTTGAAGTACCGAATTCGAATCTTGACGGGAAATAATTTTAAAAAGTAAATATAAACACCGCCACACTGATTTATGTGCTTTTATTATGGGGCAATAATGAGGCCAAAATAGACCCTCAGCATTGGAATTTCAACGATTTTGGATTATTTCCTTCGGTTGTGACCAAAAACCTATAATCGTGCCAAATATCAAGTTTCTAGCACATCGGGAAGTGCCTCATAATTTGTATTCTCCTCCTAGTATATCTTATGTAAGAAGCTTTGATATATAATAGATATCAATAATTATTTGGTTGCCATGTAAAGAAAGCAAAAACGCACACAGAAATTGAAAGATGATATTACTAACGGTAAATGTTTTCTTATTTAAATGCATTGGATTCAACTTCAGCTGCAATGGGAGTTGTCATGTTAATTTATATTTGGTGTTGTAATAAAACTAATAAAATCACGTCTTTTTCTGATTCTAAACCAGAGATCTCTAATGCAAACCGTACGGGGGCCAAAAATGAAAAACTTACACTTCAGAAGGATTAAAATATTTTTAAATTGGAAAAATTGTTCGATAATGAGCCGGGCCGAATTATATAATTAGAATAAGACCAATGAGAAGGCCGCATAAAATGCACAAGCGGGCCAAGTGCGGGCCGCGAATTTGAGACCCTTGTTCTAAACGCATTTTTCCGCTAATTCGGTCAAGATTCGGTTTCTGTCTTCAATAAAAATTAGTGTTACCCGTGAGGAGGCTATTTTAAATCTTTTCCTTTCCGTTGAGGTTTCAGCGGGAAGGAACATTTTCGATTCTGACCATGTCATTGGAAGCTCCATCATGGCTCCACTTTCTACCCTTTCAAGGTCGAAGTGTATCTCCCCCCCCCCCCGCGTAGTTAGGGTGTGGAGGAAGGCCAACTAGAAGGTCATTAACCGTTCCTTTTGCCTTCTGACGTGGGAAGCGCTCCTTCATGTACTTATCCCTGGAAGAATCTTTCGACGCTTTCTACGACATAGGTCTTCAAACTGTATTCCGAGGAAACCCAAGGGTTCCGCGATAGACTTAGGAAGAGACCCGACACGTTCTGCATTCTCTTATATACAGCAGGAAACTTGAACTTCACTTGTAAACAAACTATATACCGCAACATACATATATTATGTAAATAACAATTATGGTGATTATAAAATAAATTTTATTCCGATTTATTTATTAGTGAATGGTAAAGGTTTCGTCATTCGGGATTAGTCAGTGCTGCCATTATAAGGTATTGACATTTTTCCATAAGATAACAAGTAAAAATCGATTGCTTGACTCGCAAAATTCTATTCTTTTGCTAATTTATATTTCTTAAAATGAATGTATGAACTGGGGATAAAAACTTATTAATCTGAAAGAATCAACTTTATATTCTTAAAAGACATAAATCGCATCAAAGCCGATTTCCGGTAAAATGTAGTATTTAATCATGAAAAAAGGTATTTATTTTAGGTTTTTAATATTGGAAAGTGTCAAATATCATATCAACCCGAGCAACGCAGGGCAATTTTGCTAATGGTTAAATAGTAATCTGCATCTATCTACCTAACTCTAATCTATCTATAGGCTATAGATATCTATAAAGAAAAGTGTTTGTATGTATGTTTTTCTATAAATCAGCAATTACACTTAGAAGCAAGAAAAAGGTATCATTTTAACCGGAATAAAAAGTTAAAGTGTGTAGTCGGGTTTTAAACCGATTTGATTGATCATTCTAATTTTTTAAACATTTTCTTTTTTCATTTTCCCCATTTGAATAACATTGGGATGACTGCAGTTTATTTTTCATTTGAATTTTAATATTACTTAGAGACATAGTTCGAACTTGAGACTTAAATAGTTCAGAATCCGAATCCTGATCGAATTATCGTAATAATACATTTAGGATCAAAAAAATATGCGCTTATTAGTTTTAAGACAATATCAATTAAAAGCAGCCATGACAACTCCCATTGCCGCCGGATTTGAATCCAATGCATTAAAAATGTGAAAACATTTAACGTAGATAATATCGTTTTTACTTTCTCATACGAAGTATCGAGAAAGTATTGTTATCGCGAAAAAATTCGACCTCGAGATTTTTACAGAAATATACGTTTTAGATGTCGCTGAATCCGAAAAAGTGGTTTTCGCAATGCCGTCTGTCTGTCTGTTACTGGCTCTGGAGCCTAGACGGTAGAGCGAAAATGAATGAAATCTCGTACTTAGGAATTTTATCATACCGATCAGAGTATACATAGAAATGGTTGACATTTCTCAGTAATTAAAAGTAGTTTATTCTACGTATTTTTAAAAACAATCCGATTTTCTCAAAAACGGCTTTAACGATTTGCTCAAATTTCGTACAGTTACTTAAGTTTACGTCTTCAATTATACTGTACAGTTCATATTTCTCAAAAAATGAATATAAGGCTATTTTATTCCAGGCAACATTAACAATAATTCTATTTTCTCAAAAACAGCTGTAACGATTTTGATCAAATTTCGTAGTTACTTGAGGTTACGTCTTCATTAATACTGTATAGTTCATATTTCTCAAAAAATGAATATAAGGCTATTTTATTCCAGGTAACTTTAACAATAATTCTATTTTCTCAAAAACGGCTCTAACGATTTTGATCAAATTTTGTATAGTTACTTGAGTATACCTACATCTACAATAATACTACGTATTTCATTTTTCTCAATGAATGAATATAAGGCTAGTTTATTCTTGGGCAACTTTAACAAAAATTGGATTTTCTAAAAACAGGCTCATACGATTTTCATTTTCTAAAGATAACTAAACGACGCATTAGTACCCATATATGAGAAAGTTTGTAAAATGTATGTTGTACCGATTTTTTAATTTTGCTTTGTTTACATGGCAACCAAATATATGCTGATTTCTTGAAGTATTACTAATAAAAGGTTTCTAAGAGAATGTTGTCCCATACGAGGATAAAAATTATAAGGCACTTTCAGCTGAGCTTGAAATTTGTAACGGTTATATGTTTTTGGATAAAACCGATTGGAAAAATACGAAATTGCAAAAAAACAATCCGCTTCCAAGTGTGTTGCATTCAAATATAACGATAAATTCATTTCCAAATCCAGCTTAATTTCTTGTGTAATTATGCCATTCTGAAATGTTTACTTTTATGTTTTGTAAGCATGAAACTCGTGAATAGGTAACACTGGCTTTGATTCAACTTTTTCCGATAATAACTAACAATTTACGCTAAATCTTTACGATAATTTAAATGACGAGTTCGAAACTTGACGGGAAATAATTTTAAAAAGCAAACTTAAAAACTCCTACGCTGATTTACGGGCTTTCCTTATGGGGCAATGCGCGACGAGTTTGTCCTGCGACGAATTGGCGTGCGACGAATTGACGTGCGACGAATTGACGGGCGACGAATTGACTGCGACGAGTTGACGGTATACCGACGCGGGATTTTAGTGTTTGTATGTCCGCTTCAATTAAGCATTAATCTACGCGTATTTTCCCAAGTCCTACCATTTATTTGAATCATATTTGGTACGATTGTGTAGGGCTCCCAGAAATAATTCATACGTGGTTTTTGTTTCTCTCTGCCCGTTTTATTCAAAACGGCGGCCGAGTGAATTCTTAAATACCATGTATCATCTAGAATTCCGATCGGATTTGAACCAAATTCCTCCGGGCAACACCGGGGATTTCTGCTAGTCGAAATATATATTCATGTATGTATATATGTGCAGGGCTGTGCCGATGTATGAGGCGGCAAGGCAACCGCCTCGGGCGCCTCTCGAAGTGGGGCGGCAAAATTTGACAAAAATGAAAACCTATCAAAATAAATTCATAAGGCCAGCCTGCGCCCGAGGCGTCAATATAGTTAGAGAGTTTAAACGACTTTTATATATCTATCCATTATTGCAAGTTCTCTTTTGTATTCCAAAGTGAATCACATATTAACGAAGCGGCAACTTCGTATTTATTACAACAAAGTGTATAGTAGAAAATAAAAATTAACGATATGTTTGTGAAATTTTTATATGCAAAAGGGGGCGCTGTTTGTTTGATTGGCCGGGCGTCAAAATATGATATCTCGAGCTGACAATGTATATTCATGATCTTTTCGATATCGTTTATTCCTTTTTAAAGAATGCTGCAAAAACTCGTTTTTATATTGAGTTGACCATGAGTTGGACAATAGCATATTCGTAGAAGAAACCCTCAGCCAAACCATGCATGGTTGAGTGAACGACTTTGTTACATAAATAAAGGCGCAATATATCTCGGCTCTTATGAAATAAATTCTGGCAACCTTCCTACGAAGATTAAAAAATCGGTACAACATACATTGTACAAACTTTCTCACATGAGCCTGTTTTTAGAAAATCCAATTTTTGTTCAAGTTGCCCAAGAATATACTAGCCTTATATACATTCATTGAGAAAAATGAAATATGTAGTATTATTGCAGACCTATACTCAAGTAACGTTACGAAATTTTATCAAAATCGTTAGAGCCGATTTTGAGAAAATAAAATTATTGTTAAAGTTGCCTAGAATAAACTAGCCTTATATTCATTTTTTGATAAATATGAACTATGTAGTATTATTGAAGACATAAAACTCAAGTAACTTTACGAAGTTTGATCAAAATCATTAGAGCCGTTTCTGAGAAAATCAAATTTTTGTTAAAAATACGTAAACTACTCTTAATTATTAAGCAATGCCAACCATTTCTTCATAGATTCTGATCAGGGCCGCGCCTAGGGTGTTTCGCGCCCGGGTGCAAGATATCTCTGTGGCGCCCCCCTACTAGCAAAATTTCATGGTATGATCATACACGGCTTCTTTCATCGATAGTGTGTGGAGACAAGCTAATGAATTTCTGTTGATGTATCCCCCATCGGAGTTAGAGAACGTAATGTTAGTTCAGAGTGCAGGAGAAAATATGTCGAAACAATCGCTAGAACAGAGAAATACTACAGATCCTTTTTCCCAGACGCGATAAGACAGTCCAACAAAGGAATTAGTTAAAGTTCAATTTGTTGTGGTGACACCCCCTGCCAAACGCTCTGGCGGCTTGCATTGCGAGCATGCGCTGGAGAGAATAGCGGCGTCAACTGCAAGAAGAGAGGATAAACAATCTGGCGAAATATAGTCACTATATGCGTCCATACGGTACGCTTCTCAAGGTTTCGAGGATGAAGCAGACGGAATGTGTTCTTTCTTATCCTGTTTCTCGGTGGAAAGAGGAGGGGAAGGAGACTAGTTGGAAAGAGGAGAGGCGTAGAAGGGGACAAAAGTGTATGTATTCAGGTAGCTAGAGTGTACCCATAATATATTTACTTATTTTCTGCAGCCGTTTGATAGTAAACAACGTGTAACGATTTCGATGACTAATTATGATATTTTAATTTTTAGGCGTGTTTCGCCTCCAGCGTGAGCGCCTGTCTTCGTCGGTCTGTCCGTCTGTCTGCCCGTCCGTCCGCATGTTCGTTCTCGGCTTCTACCCAACGGATTTTCATGAAATTTGATATTAATGGCTTAAAATCAAAGATGATAAGAAAATCGCAAAAATTAATGGCGTAAAACAATCAGGGGTACCACTTTACTTGTGACAAAAATGAACTTTCCGTCATATCTCGTAAAGTATTGCTCATATAAAAATATTTTTCGAATAAAATTTGCAGAACTAGTAAAGAAGAGTATTTCTTTTCCTATACATTATTATCGTAGGAGTAGCCGTTATTAAGAAAATCAAACCAGAATGTCTTAATTCAAGTTGTAAGAAAATTTCTTGCATGGTTATTTCATCATTGTTGCTAAAATAAACAATCTCACAAACAAACGTTTAATTTCCTTACGTGTGCATGCACAATTTTTAAATAGGAAGAAAATGGACTATTTATGCAGACGAAAAGAACTTTAAAACGCTATTTCTCTACGCACAGGTATATCATTTCTTTCTAACACTCCATACGCTGTACACTTTCCTAACTTGTTCTTTTTTGAATAACTCAAAACACGAAAGGAATATTTGGGTGAGAGAGGGGGAAGTATTTAAGAATATCACAAGGGGAACGCGAGACGATGATTATTATACGCTAATGGCTACAGTTCCGTATTGCCCCCCCCCCCCCCCCCATTCGGTTTCTATGGACTTATTGATATAAATAAATTAATAATATCGGTCACGATTAACAATTGAGGGAACTACGTTTTATTTGTAGATCGAGTTAATATCAGACCTGAATGGCCGGTCTCGACATTTACAAACCCAACCACCGGACAACGGGGAGGGATACTTTGGTTCCGGGCGAGGCGAAGGGCGCGGTAGCGCCCGGAGACGCCTACCCATTAAAACAAAGCGAGCCGAAGGCTCGCCAATATATACTTTCAATGTTATATCCTCTTGACTAAAGTACTGAATAAAATAATGTTTACATAAATTTTCTTAATCTTCATATTATTGTTTCAATATAGGGAATATATGGAAGTGGCCCCATAGCAGCGAGGGGCAATACGGAACTGGCCCCACATTAATTTTAGCCAGTAGAAGTTGAAAATTTTTTATAGTTTTCGAAACATGGTACAACACATAAAGGTACCTCACATTGTTTTCACCAATAACGCTTCTTTTCTCTTTATTTATTTCTTTTTTTTTTTAATGCGACTGATTAGACGTACAGTAGGTCGTAATGGTGTTTCTATAGATGGTTGTCTTGCCCTCTTTGCTTTTGGTTTACTTTCACTGTATTTTTCTCTCTTGGCATTCACTAGCTTAAAATTTAGGTGACTCAATTACTCACGTTTTTTGTATATTACATTTGCAATAAAACTGTTATATCCAATAAATGGCGAAACATTTTCACATAATATTTTTAGTGTCCTCCTGGCAGTAGAGTAGGTGATGATGCAAGTCTGCAAGTTTGACTCGTCCTATCCCTTTGCTGCAGTAAACACTCATTAGAGGTTTAATTTTTTGCCAGCTAAAATGTCAACAATGTCAATATTAACCAAAGATTTCTGCTTTTTAGAAGAAAGCCTAATACTCGTAAAAGCGATATCACTGTGCAAAATCAACATGATCACTGAGAATACCTAATATTTTTGTAGGAAAAAGTTCAAGCACACATCAGATAATACAACTCGGACACCAATAGGTGTTAATATGTAATAGGTAAGTTTAACCTGTGTAACCGGTTAGAGTAACCAGCTGAGAGCAAAAGAAATACATTACGAAGCTTAAAAGCAGTTCACAAGCATCCATTGAAAAACAAAGGTTGACGAGTATAAGCGGTCGACGCAGTTAAGAGGTAAAATGTCTGTCAACCAGCTTACTCCAAATAAAATATCGCCGCACGAAACTGATTGTGAGATGAATTCATTTAATTCTGTGAGGGGATATAGCTGGCGAATCGTCTTTTACTTGCTTTAACCCATTGTTTACCACCGTGTGTTTAAACACACGCTAAGAAAGTCAAAATATCAAAATTTCCTGCACCTCTCATATTAGCAATGCACTTCATCTAACTATTTCAGAATCATCTTTGATATGTCTGAAAGTATTTAATCACTCAGCAGAAAGCCAATTCTCACCATGTTGGCCAGTAATGGTAATAATATGGGTCGATGCATATGTGCATTTGTCACATGAATAAGTATGTACTATTTTTACGGAGATGCTTGCTAAAATACTGCAATTTTACAATAGTTTACATAATGGAAGGTTTAGAAATTATGATTATGCATAAATATTGCAAATACAAGCGATTAAAACAATTCAGCACAATGGTAAACTCTGTGTGTGTTTTAACACACGGTGGGATAAACCACCTTTCAGGCAGATGCCGGCACATCGATGTCAATCTGCCTGCGATCCGCTTTCATTTCTCATCAAATCTGCTACCTCACTTGCAACAATGTGTTATAAAAACTTTGTAGCCTGATACTGACAGTTTTTGTGAGGGCAAAAGCTCAGATTTTATTACTCTGTTCAAAAATAGCACAACGGGCCAATTACTAGAAAGCCATCTGCCATTGCGTAATTATAAGCATGTTAGAGCACAACATTCATTGGATCTGCGCACCTCACATACAAGGTTAGACCAGTAGTTGATCACATGAACAGAAAATTTACTGACATGATTGATAATTATGGTAGTGATTTTTCACTCGATGAAGCTATGGAACCCTATTATGGGCGACATTCTATGAAACAATTTATCAGAGGCAAGCTCATCCGTTTCGGATATAAAATGTGGTGTATAGCCACTTCAGGAGGGTACCTTCTCAATTTTATGGTTTATACAGGGAAAACAGACAGTCCTTAAGGTGTCTCAGTAGGTGCTTCAGTGACCGAGAACATGTGTGATAGGAACAGCACTATCTCACTCATTTGCTGGCATGACAATGCACAAGTTACCATTGCCACAAATATTGAATCGGAATCAGTTTCTGGCCTTACCACATGCAGCCGATGGAGTACTAAGTATAAAAGACATGTTAACTTGCCCCAACCACAAGTTGTGAAAATGTACAATCATGGCATGGGCGGTGTAGATTTATTTGATCAACAATGTGCAATATATATCGCGTGAATATAAGGTCAAATAAGTGCTACTGGCCTATATTTAGATTTTGCCTTAACATCAGCATTGTAAACTTATGGCACATTTTCCGAATTAGAAATCCTAAAAGTAATCAAATTGATTTCTTGAGGGAGGTTGTGATTGGTCTATTGACCACTGAAACACAGCCTAAATTGCTTAGACCAAAAACGATGAGGCCTTAATCAAGGTTTAAGTATAAATACAATCAAAGGAAGTGTCATTTAACTAAAAATGTGTTCTGAAATCCATAATATGTGATAATAGAAAAGTATAAAGAATGTAATGATTTTTTTTATAAACTAGCATAAGAGCCCGTTGAATTTCAACGGGTTTAATGAATCTAAATTTTCATCAATGCAGCATGTAAAAATCGCAAGAATAGAATTGTGCACTGTTTTAACAATCGAATATTTCTATATTATAAGTCTGTCTTAATTATTTAACTAAAATCTCACAGAAATTCCTTGTGAATAAAATAGTACTTTTCTTTCTACTAAAATAGCCATTGTAATTAGTTTTACATTGATTATAGCATTAGGATTTCAATTTCATTAAATAAGCAGAATTCCGGTTCCAAAATATTGGTTCAATCTTCAATTGCCTCTGATAATATTTTAAATAGGTTTTGGAATATAATGTATGTACCTCAATATCGTTTATCGTCTGGTCAGCACTCTTGCCTTCTCATTTTCCGAAACAATCACTTTCACCAGTTTTAAATGGATTTCAAACTTAGAATAGAACTTGATTCAATTCAGTTAAAATAACCACATAACAAACTTCTTATTCAAAAGAAAATCCTTTTATAATATGCAATGTTAACCTAGAATTCATTCATTCTGAAAAGTGAATAAAAGTACCATGTACATATATTTCTTTCAACTAAAATAACCACTCTAACAGATTTTAATGGATTAATGCACTAGCATTTCAATTTCATGAAAGAAGCAGAATTCCTGTTCCAAAAAATGTGTTCAATCTTCAATTGCCTCTGATAATACTTTAAATAGATTTTGGAATAAAATGTACCTTAATATCGTTTAGCGTCCGCTCACCACTCTGGACTTCTCAGTTTCCGAACCAACTTTCAATAGTTTTAAATTGATTTTTGCTTTGAAATGGTACTTTCCTGTTAACGGGAATACCTCAAAAAATAAACACATATTGTTGTGTTATGTTGTGATATTTTGTTTGTTAACAATGCGTAACAAATCTCGTTAAGATATTTACGTTGATCCCTTAATGATGAATTTGTGGAGCTTGCCGAGAAGCGAAGAAACCATGGTATTTTATCTAAAGGGCGAATGTGCAAGAAGGATCATATTATGAAACTTTACTTCTGCGACAGAATATTTTGGAAATGCAACGCAAAAGCCTGTCAGCAGAAGAATTCATGTGGCGACAACATAACAAAGAAATCGACATATTTCCAGCTATTTTAAATGCCATAAAGACATATTGGCCCCCTAGTAACATAAATTTAGATTGTATTAGTAATTATGTTACTTTTATTAATAAATAACTTTCAAAAAAGTGCGATTTTTAAGTAATTCCCCAGTTGTTACGCGTTGTTTATAAAAAAATACGTCGTAACATATCACAACAATATGCATTTATTTTCTGAGGTATTCCCGTTAACAGGAAACTACCCAAAATACTTGAGTCAATTCAGTACAACTTCCACTTTACATACTGTAAATTCCAAAGTAACTTCTTTTATAATAGGCAATGCTAGCCTAAAATTAATTCATTCTGTAAAGTGAATAAATAAAGTTCTTTCTTTAAACTTTAATAGCCTCTGTTATGCGATTTAAATGGATTATAAGCCTTAGAACTTACTCTTTATTAAATAAGCACCAAAATTCCTTTTATAAAAACAAATCAATTCATTAAAAGATCCACTGTTGTTTCTTTGAAAATTGCCTGTTAACAGTTTTAAATGTCCTTTTAATTTTAATTGAATTTTAATTTATATTCGTTTCCAAACTTCGGCCATTGTTACGAAATTAATTCGAGGAATAACAATATAAATTCGTAGGCACGTATGGTTTACAAAGAATTTAATTTGAGAATGCTTTTTCCAGTTTTCCTAAAATGACACTGTTGATACTTAAAAATTTTTATATTTACGTTAATATACTTATTTTCCACAAAACACGCCAATCTCTCCCCTTCCTTCCTCTCTCTCTCTCTCGTATTGAACCTAACAATGATAATGGTCGACATAGCAACATCACGTTAAAATGGCGAGATTTCCACAAAATATGCAAATTAAACGTTTAACATGGAATATTTCGAACTGTGGGCGAAAAAAGACGAATGGAATAAGAAACTTCATAAATTTTTCTTCAAAATGGTTCAGATCCGAAGGTCGTCTGTTAATTTCTTCTAATTTTAATTTCCAAATGAGTAAAAGTCTGCAAGTCGAAAAATCGCGTTTTACATGTAAAGTAATGGGAAATGGAAATGCCTCTCTTGGAGACGAACCAAGGAATTATTTCAACATTTAAATTTGTCATTCTCTGAAGAAATGTTAATCAAGCATCCCTACCAAATTTCGAGTTTCTATCATTATTATTTCTCGAGTTATTAGCGTTTGCATAGCGTGATCAACCAACCAACGGATGACGGCTATTATTATATAAAATTGCCTCATTTATTTATCACTGTACATTTTCAAATGGGCTTTATCCCACCGTGTGTTTAAACACACGCCCTTCATAGCCGGAAGTACGTATCAGAGAATTTTTTTGCTATTTTTCCCGTACATTTGCATGATAATATAGTAGCATAATTAAAGACTAATAAAAATTTCAGAAAAAAAATGTTCCGGGAAAGAATGGGTTAATAAAACTTATTCGTTCATATTTAACGAAGGGCTTACACTCACCCAACCCGTTTATAATTACGTCATATCCAAATTGAAAATTCTGGGCACACTAATTTTCATATCAATCGGATACCTTTGCCTGCCACGACCTAAACGCCAGTCAACCAGACATGAAATTAAAGGGATGTATGGAGGATTTTATTCCTTAGATGAGAGGTACGAACTTTCCTACCTTTGCTGTGGTTCCAGCGGTGGAAGAAGAAATCCCTTTTCTCCAGCGACGAGAAAAATTCCTCACCCCCAAATGTACACAGCACTTCCTCACATTACACTACACAGGGACGTGCAAAGGGGGGTAAATGAAAAGCACTTTGGGTTTCACGAATGAAATAAGGGGTAAAAGTTTGATGTTGGAAATTGAAGACATGGGTGGGAATCACAATTCCGTATCACCTGCAATGGCAAGAGAAAAAATTCACTGGTACTACCTAAACACGATAGCAGATGCGTCTTAAATAGACTTAAGGCTAGGAAAACCATTCATGTAGCTTATATTGCAATAATTATCCGTAGACACCATGAAACTGCTTTGATTCTCGCGAGAATTTAAAAATCATATTATAATTTTACAAAAAGAACATTTATTTAAGATTATAGATTGCTTTTATTCTCGCGAGAATTTAAAAATCATATTATAATTTTACAAAAAGAACATTTATTTAAGATTATAGATTGCTTTTATTCTCGCGAGAATTTAAAAATTATATTATAATTTTACCAAAAGAACATTTATTTAAGATTATATATTGCCTTAATTCGGCGAATAAATTTGCCAAACGTTCATAAAATACTTACATATCTTTAGAGACTGCATCGCCTTCTCTTCAAAAGGAGATCGCGTTAACTTCCTTCGTCCCATCCGAACACTTTCACATCTCAAAGTCAACTGACCAAATCGATAGAACATTTCCCGCCAATATCAGAAGACGTCACGACGACGTCACTTTGGACTGTTAAATAATCAATAATGAAGTACTGGGAGGTGGGGGAAATGGGAAAAATTCCTTTCCTATGACCATAAAAGGTATCAGCGTAGACGAGGAACTCGGAATTCCCTCCACGAAACCGCCAAAGTGCAACAGGGGCACGCACTGGCCTACTCACAAGAAATGCCTTTCAAAAAAACCTGTCTACATTTGACGGTGTAAAAGTAAAGAACCAAAGGAAAGGCATTTTCCCCCACCTCCCAAATGCAGTTAAAGAACTGCCAAAAACGATAATAAGTTGTGTTTTTCGAAACTACTGGCGAAATACTTTACGAGATAAGAGGCAGCGAATTTGACAGATTTGAGAAGTTGCGCCGCGGCACGCTACGACTTGCACTTTCCGGGCCGGATCTTGGCAACTACTGGGCAGATGATATGAATATTCGAGACACATCACCAAAAATGTCTAATAAAGTGTTGGTACTAATATCAAAACAATCCGTTAGAATCTAAAATTGGAATTGCTCCGTTTTCGCTAGGAATGACCCAAATACCACAAAAAATGATGAAATATATAAAGTTCAAGTGCGATGCGGCACGTTTTCCCGTTATCCGATTGTAAAAATATTTAACACAATTTATTTTCTAACCAAATGGAACAAATTTAGGGGGCGTCCCGGAAGAAATTAAAAAAAAAATTTTTGCCTATAGCTAAGGACCACCCTAGTGTGCATACATATATATACATATACATATACACAGGCGCGCGTTTAGCGACAGCAAATTACTTACAGGTATTTGGAATGCGAAACCCATGAGGATGGTAGGAGAGTTAGGGAACCAAATAGAAGAAATGAGAAGAAAGAAAAGTGACATCACAGGGTTGAGCAAAGTTAGATGGGAAGGAGAAGGGCAGTTCGACTCGGAAGAATTTACGGTAGTTCACTAAAAAGGAAATAGCGAGGCAATGGGAGTAGCTCTGATACTTAGGAAAGATAAGAAGATTGAGATAAGTAAACGAAATTACTGAAAGATTGATGTCGATAACGCTGTAAACACGCCCAGGAGGATAGGTTCATAACTAATGTGTAAATTCCGACGTCCGTTCGTGAAGAAGAAGGAATCGAAGGGATGTATGAACAAATCAACGAGATTTACGAAGAAGATGGAATAGGAAAGGTAAACTGCATAATAATGGGAGATTAGACCAACATATTTGGAGAAAGACAGGAAGAAAATGTTGTCGGTCAATACGGACTTGGGAAAAGAAACCGAGGAGGAGATAACTGGTAGAATTCTGCATTAATAACGACCTAATAGTGACTAATAAATGATTCAAAAACCATAAACGTAGGCTTTATGCATGGGAGATAGAATGACATACCATAGACTACATCCTAGAGATACAAAAATATTCAGAAACAGCTTAAATAATGACAATATATATCCAATAGCGGACAATGATCCCGTGACAATCTTCTAGTAGATGTAGCTACAAATTTAAGATAATTAAATGAACGAGAAGAGAAAAACAGATACTAATTATAAACAACGAGTTGAGTAGGGTGACAGATAAATATAGAGTAAACTGGACAAGGAAAAATGTGAAAAAATGCAACGGATAGAAAACATAGGGAGATACGACATGATGCGCGATATGGCGTTAGAATTAGAACAAAAGAAGATAGGAAATTAGACGATCCGTGAAAAAAATGTGATTTGGCCAACACATGACTTATCCATATTTGGGGTACAGATATTTAAATTATTATGAATAGAATTATAAGGCAAAATTGTTATTTCGTATCGTAAAAAAATACAATCGCCCTTATTGTGGTAAATTACATTTTAAATAAGTTTACAGAATTCACTGGTAGATGATGGCGCTGTACAATGGAAATTTACGAATAAATTAATTATCTACTAAATGGAAGGTTCCATAAAAATTTGTTTCAAACAAAACTTTGAAGAAATATTATTCTCTACAACTTTGACCCTCACGAAGATTACCAATAACGACGTTTTTAGGAAGATATTTGATGGAAACCGAAAAAACCGATTATTTATAAATAATTCGTAAACAATAACTGCTATGGAAAATTGTTTCAAATGAAAGTTGTAGGAAATTACATTCTCTATAACCTATGTATCGTATTGTATATGCAATAATAATATTTTAACGGAGATATTCCGCCAAAACCAAATCGGGTTTCGAATAAACAGCTTCCGGTTAACCGGTAATATCCAAAATGGTAATGATATGGTAAGTACTTTTCGAGTTAGGACGCCCACAATCACATACACATAGACACCATTCCGAAAATAGTCTAAACGTGTTCTAGGGACCTCAAAACATGTATTTCCGTTGCAATCTCGAAGTCGATTTTTTCATGAAAACAAAATTTTATACACCGTAAATGGAGAAAGTAAAAACAATATATGAGCACAAACTGAGCTGGAAGAAGAGGACGACGATGAAGAAACAACTTTGAACCAAATGTTATGGAATGCGAAGTAGAAAAAGCGAATCAAGAGCTGAAAAAAGGAAAGGCACAGGCTGTGATAGGATACAGGTAGAGGTACTTAATGACATGGGATTCAAAGGACTTAAACTTATGACAATATTAATTATAACAAGAGTTCTTGCACAAAAGAGTGACTGCAGGTTTCCTGGAAGTAAAAATTAATCCTCTAAAGCAGCGGTCACCAACCCACGACCCGCGAGTTTCATGCGCTTTATGCGGCCCGCGAAGCCATGATAAAAAAGTGATCGGCAGAATTTAACTCAGTCAATTCCATATTTTTCAGTGAAATTATGTAAACTAATTAGAATTGATTTTCACTAATACGAGATCACAAAATCTCTGGGAATCTTCTGATTAAACGCCCATCCGGCCCGCCGAAGCTCTCGTGATTTCCAATGCGACCCTCCGAAGTATTCACAACAACGAATGTGGCCCGCCATATAGAAAAGGTTTCCGACCCCTGCTCTAAAGAAAAAGCTGAAATTAATGCCCTGTAAATATTAGAGAAAGGTAAACCTGCTGCCGCACATTTCGAAGATCATCTGCCTGTCCGTCCGTTGGTTGGTTTGTCACGCGACTGCGTAGGTCGCGCATCTAGTGGGGAATTATCGTTTAACGCGAATATCTCGAGAAAGAATCGCGACAGAAATTCTAAATTTAACATAAAAGCTCGATTCACATATTTTAAGGTGATGATGAGAATAAATCTCCAAAAATGCCCTGGGTTCAACTCCATTTCCCATAAAATAACACGTAAAAATCGACTTTTCGACGTGTAGGCTTCCATTCTTTTTTAGATTAAAATTAGAAAGACCCTTAAATCCTATTGTTATTTCAACCCTTTCAATCCCATAACGAGCGCAGAACGGTCCGAACAATAGCTCTTATAAAGGAAGGCTTAATCGCACACACACCCACGCAAATGCACGCAGCGTAACACAAATAAGAAGACGCACACCTCCCCCTACCTAAAATTCTAAACCCCTACGTACAATTCTACCTGCCTGCCTCCAATTCCACCATCCCTGCCTCCAATTCTACCCTCCCTATCTTCAGTTCCACCTTCTCTCTCTCTCTCACACACACACACACATCACTTACATTGATTAGGGAGACTACATGTTGTCTGACATTATTGCCCCAATCGAGGCATTTACAAACACAGTAGACGGACAGTCGAAAATCGGGAGAGAGAGAGAGAGAGATGAAAGTGGAGGAGGGCTTTGGAGAGAGAGAAGGGGAAAGGGAGAGAGAGGGGGGGGGGAGATATGAGTGGCAAGAGAGGGGAAAAAGGGAGGTAGGAGGAGGGAAGGGAAGTACGTGAGTAGGAGTGAGATGGGAGTGGATGGGAGGGACCGCTAACAATAAGTAGACTTTCCTCGAACAATCGAGCTCGCCCCAGCGACGAACAAAAGAGAGAGGAAGAGGATTGGTACTTCACTTTCGTAATGGATTCGAACTCTCCTCTTTTCGCTAATCTGCTTAAGCACTAAACATTGCTAGTGATCATTCGAATTACCCGTGATGCCAAACGCTTTCCTTTTGATCGGAGAGAGAGAAGAGAGATTTGAGGGACGGGGAGATTGGATAGGCGCGTCGCAAAACGGAATGCTGATATCGGCCTTGTGTACGTCATAATGGCCAATGAAAACAAGAACTTTTCGCCCAAAATAGAACCCGTGCCCTTCGACGCGGCGCTAGGATCTCACTGTGGAATTGTTGGCGTTCAGCTGCCACGCGAACACACGCACGCACGCACCGTAGGGCGAAGAGCGAAAGATTCCGCGTGAAATCTGTCATGTCATAATCCGTAAAATATCTGATGAATATTTTTCAATGGACGAAAATTTTCTAATTCGTTAATTATCTCCCGGTATGGAAATAAATCGGAAAGTTACCTTCGCGAAGTTCTAAACAAAAACAAAATTGAAGCGCGGATAAGACCAAATAAGAAAAGAACGATACGAAAATACGGATTTTCTTCAAAAATCATACATTTGATTTTAATTTTTCCATTGATTCTTCATAAATAATACCAAGAAGAGTGTAAAACAAGTTAGGAAAATGTACAACGTATCACAAATGGGCGCGTTTCGTGCAATGGAGTATTAGAAAGAAGTTATATACCTGTACGTGAGGGAAATAGCGTTTTAAAATTCTTTTCTTCATCATAAATAATCCATTTTCTTCCTGTTTGATAATATTACATGCACACGTAAGGAAATTAAACGTTTGTTTGGGAAATTGTTTATGTTAGCAACAATGAAGTAACTAGGCAAGAAATTTTCTAAGTTCAACTCGATATAAGACATTCTTGTTTGATTTTCTCGATAACGGCTACTCCTACGATAAAAATGTATAGGAAAGGAAATACTCTAATTTACCAGTTCTACAACTTTCATTTGAAAAATATTTTGATATGAGCAATACTTTACGAGATATGACGAAAATTTAATTTTTTGTCTTCAGTAAAGTGGTACGTGATTCAATTTTGCGATTTTCTTCTTATATTTGATTGTAAGTCCTTAATATCAAATTTGATGAAAATCCGTTCTGTAAAAGCCGTGAACGAACATGCGGACGGACGGACGGACGGACGGACAGACGGACGGACGGACCGACCGACGATATAGGCGCTCACGCTGTAAGCGAAACGCGCCTAAAAATAGCTATATATCGTCAAGTGATCTCGAACGATTTGTTATAATAAAATACAGCGGAAACTGGTTTACACGAAATGAGTTCAAACATTTGGCGTTATCCAAATTTCCTGTGAAATGTTCTTATGGAGAAATTTTTATTTTTAAAAAATTGATAATTTATGATGGCTTTTAATGAAGGAACGTAATTTTCACATCTACAAATGACAATAAATAATTTAACTTAATTAATTTATTACACAATTCCTAATGATAGTAGTTTTAGTAAAAAATTAATAAATGTATTTAACACTGAATTACGTGAACCGTTATAATGTTAACACTTATATGGAAGAAAAAAGTTTATGCAAAATATTCACAATTTATTCATAATATGAACACTTTGTGTAATGCTTTTTTTTGGCTTGTTCTGATGCAGCGGTTACAGTTATTTAAATTTGATATTTGTAGTTATTTAATTTTTACATTAGATTTGCTCTTCCATACAAGTGTTAACATATTTTTACAAACCCGTATCATTAGTCTCGAATTTTTAGTTAAAGCATCCGTAATGTAAGGAGAGAAAGATAATTTGGTTTGGGAAATGGAAATTTCTGTTGAAAGAAGAAAGTGGTTGTGGGAAACCCTTTTTTTTCTAAACTGTCATTTCGTGTTAACTGAAATATTGTCCACTGAATTCTATTCTTCGAACAGAACAATTTGTCACTTGTCACCCATGCATTCCTATTGTGAAAATCCTCGCATGGCATTTTCTGAACATTTCTAAAGCATCTTGGCTTCGCGTATTTCCCTATCACTAGAGGGGGCGACTTTTCACTGCCATCCGAATTAGTGTGCATTGTAGAACAGCAATTGTTTCTTCCCCCCCCCCCCCCCTTTCCCCTCTCCCCATAGCATGGGTCTCCTCTAACAGATAATTCTTCCTGTGGAAGAAGATTGAACATATCCCTTGGTCTGTAACCTTGCAAGTTCTTCCAATAGTCCACACATTTGCGAGATTATCAATAAATTAATACTTTTTTCGCGAGCTTGCAGTTTTTGCAGCAGCAGTGCCTCTTCTAGTCTCATTAAATTCATATTATAATAGTTTCGTTTTAACCTTCAATTTTTAAAGCATGCCTTTGAGGACGCAAATCATACCATCACCCGACGGAGTTGAAATTCGCATATTCTTTCACTAATTACCAAATAGAAAAAATGCGTGTCGTTGTATAAATGCTTATGTACGTAAAGTAAAACAAATTTTACAATAAAACTATCAAGTATCTTTGCATATGTATTTGTAATTTTTAAGACAATATTATGCTAATAGAATGCTGGTTTTGTTATTATTACCCCGAAGCACACGAGATATATATTATATATATATATAGAATAACACAATGCATGTATTCGCGTCACTTGATGCATCGCCCGAATAGACCTTCCTCGAGAGAATGAATTTCACCAAAATCCTTGCGAATCCCTTCTTTTATTGAGCTAAATTAAAGCAAGTTATAAACTTTCAATTCAGATTCGAATTCCGATAGCTACAGCAATACTTTCCCTCTCTCTCTCTCACAATTATTTCGGAAAACGCTCCTTTTTCCCAAGCGCCCAAATTAAAAGCCCAAATTCATTGATCGCTATTCCGAAGCAGAGGCGAAAAAATAACTTTAATTTCGTTCCGCGCGCCGCGAGTCCATAGGATAATAATAGATGTTTCAGGTGGACGCAACACGAAGGCAAAGTATTTCGCGCTCTCCTTCCCTTTTACGCGTTGAGAGCGACCGACGGCCGGTATCGAACAATCCCATTAAGTATACCACTGCGATAAAAAAAAGAACTCCATCCCCCGCTCCCGCGCCCACCGATTCATTCCACCCACTCCCCGCCTCTCTCACTCCATTTTCCCGGATATTCATTCTTTTTATGGCTCCGAGAGATGACTACAAATCTCTCGACTGCCGATTCCGGCACAGAATGGGGCCCGCCCGGGGCGACGGCATCCGCATTCCTTCGGCGAAGATCCCTTTCGCCGGGCATCCCGCACCTCGAAGACCCTTGGGGAGGAGAAGAAGAATGTCCCTTCGAATCGGAACGCAGGCGCCTATGGGAGACCCTATATGGGAGAAGATAATGTCTATAAAAAAAAAGGAGCATCGTAATTCTCGTCTCGGGTTTATTGCGGCTTCGTAAAATCTGACTGGAAAAGGAAACAGCGGTGATTTTTACGGGTGTCGGAATGGCGCTACACTCTCGATGGGAAAAAATCGTTTCCGAAGCTTAATTCTCGGCCATAGCATCGCTAACGCGCAACGATGCTCAGATATTTTATGCCAGCAAATATGATTCCGCTCGAATTTGCACAGAACAAACCGCAGTCGGTCCAAAATAGGCGGGTTAGGGTCGAGATGAAATAAAAATCCAAAGAAAGATAATTTTTTTAATTGTCGAAAGGCTCTATCGAGAGACGAGTATACTTCTTTCTGTGGAGAGACCGCGTTGGCTAGAACTCCCATTTTATCAAATCTAATTAACCGCTCATAGCATTCTGCTAAACGGTCGAATCCGCTTTTTTTCCAAAACGGTCATCGATATATACGGCGATAATCCTGACATCGAATCGAATGAAAAAAAACACGGCGTCGGTCGTTCTGATACGATTTAGCCTCAACGACGTAGTTCACTTATCATGGCCGAGTGTTTTTCGAGAAATCGTCTCATTCGAATCCCCCATCGGAAAAATTCAGGCGGCAAAAATTGTTTTGCTGGAAATATATCTTCCGCAACGTGGATTTAACAGGTATACTTCGCGATACGCTGTTTCGCAGCACGCTATTTTTTCCTCTAATTATACTTCATGACTCTACCTCTAAATCCGCTCGCTTGATTCGGTCATACGCTCTTATAAAACTGAACGAAGAGCCTTGCTTCGACCGTTAAAAAAAAAGATTCTGGCAAATAAAAAGTTTCTTTATTACTTTTTTTAAATTGATTAGTAAACCATTTCGATGCTTACCGTGCCATCTACAGAGATGAATAAAAATATTTTCAGTTCAAGTTCCATATATATATATATATATATATATATATATATATATATATACGGTAAGGAAAATTATTTTATTAATTAAACGCAATTTACGTTAGATTCAATTTTTCTAGTAAATATCAGCGAAAAAATTGTAAAATTTTCAGAAACCTTAATAATTTTATGTAAGTTTTCTGTTCGATGCAAATGAAAGTACAAAATTTCCGAACATTTTGTAATTCTATGCATACAACCTGATATTATGTTTACATAAACGTTAACGTTAAATTAAATAAAATTTCTCCGTCGATATAGTTTTCAGTCGGGCGAATACAGTATTCGATCTGTTATTCATCCTTAATAAATTGTAAAACGGCGTTTCAATATTTTACCGAATTTTCCCTTGAAAAACATTCCACCGATCGTCATTGTTTTTCGGTTATCCGTGTCTAAACCAGTCTAATTGAGACGGATAATCGAGGATTTACTATACATGCATTTTTAGAATATTCCTGTTTTTGATTAATTTTTAGGAACGCATCTACTTTTCACGACATTATTCTTACTTTAAATGTGTGTCCTCAGGTTTAATAAGGCCTTCCGAACGTACTGCGAGTTACATCTGTAGTCGTCTTTCTTTTGAACTTCGAGTATGCATCTTAATAAAAGAGCATGCTCGGCCGAAGATGTTAATCAACGAGGGCGTTCCTAGAAGCGAGGCGATCTTATGAGAAGACGATTTTAAGACAAATCTTCTCCCTTCGCCGAGAAAACACATCTAAAGCATTAAAAAATATATAATTATCGCTCGGTGTACAACGATTCGTACGGTTTCGCGCAGTAAATATCGCTAATTAAGCTAAGGCTACCTCCGAACACCTTTATATCTCTCCGTATGGGTCTGGGCATAATAAATTGCGGCCAACATTCCTTCCCACGCTCCGAAGATCTTTAAATCGTGTTAGTCCCTTCTCCTAAAGGAAGCTGCGGAAAATTGAAGGAGCGGGAATTCCTAGCACACATAGGAGCGCACCCACCGCCTCGAGAGAAACTCCGCAGGCGCTTCGTTGCCCACGGGAGGCCGATTAGCGAGAAGGTGAATTTTGGATATCGAAATTCCTACCTCCCACGACACGATGCGTGAAATCTCATCCGGGCATCTGCGTCGACCCGATTTTTTTATGCTGATGACGTCAGAAAACGCTCCATCCGTGTTCCTATGTATCGAATCACTTATGAAACTGGTGAAAGGAACGCTAAACCTCCCGTTTTTTTTTTAATTTTAAATTTCGCATGAAAATGTAGGAAATCTATCCAGTAGCCGAAGATTCTCACTGCCCTCCAAATACATCTTGAAATAATTTCTGACCGCATCGGCTGCGGAAATTCTGAAATACATGTTTACGATTATTTGTATATTTTTGTGTTTCGTGAAATTTTAAATATGCGAATGCTATGAGAAATACGATAAAACATAATTTTCGTAGGATCACATTGCTCCATCTGAGTAACTAAATTTGTATTAATAACGCTTCCATTTGTGTTGACCAGAGGGATCGAATTGGCAGACGCCTTAAAATAGTTGTCGCGCGAGTCGCAAATCGTATCGCGGCGCAGAAAATCTTTAAAATATTTCCTATGAAAGACAATATGCGCTAATTTTACTTTAAACTTTTCGGTACAAAATGCAAAATACGAAATTTACAGTTGTTTTCGTATAAAGCAATATCAGAAATGTGATCCTACACACATTGCAAATAATAATGTTGCGCTACTCGTGACTATAAACTGATTAAAATCGCAGAACTTTTAGCAATATTATTATTATGATGGAAATTAATTATAGCTCAGTTTATGATGAATAACTGATGATAATAAATTCTTTTGCAAGTGAAGACTTCCGTGTCTCGCCACGTAGAGGTGTACATTCCGACGTTTCGCAGTTCTTACAGACTGCAACTTCACTCTGTAAGCACTGCGAAACGTCGGGAGACTACAATGTGCACATCTACGCGGCGAGACCCGGAAGTCTTCCCCTGCACTCAACAACCCCACGAAAACCTCCAATTTGAAGCCAATAAATTCATTTTTCTGGATCAGATTAAAGTCCTTTCACAGACAAAAATTAAATTCACTTTTTCAACTGTTCAAGTATCGCTGGCAGGCTGTAATTCTTACAGCATTCATCCTTGAAGAAAAATCGCACGTTTCTGTTAGAAATATCGGTAAACGAGAACATCGCTTTTCCGAAATGGCAAAATTGAACCGATTCGACTGAGGCTGCAGGCAATTATTAATATTAAAACAGATAACGTTAGACGATTTAGAATATTGACAAAATATCAGTTGTTAATTTTATTCAATCTTAAATTTATTCATCCAAAATTAAATTTTCGAATTTTTATAAAACGCGGAGGAATAATTTTAATACATTTTATTATTGGAATCAGTTGCACAAAAAATAGTTTTTAATCCAAACTCGGTATTTGAAGGAATGTAAAGTGTGAATACCGCAACCCCCTTCACTGTCGAGATTTTAGCCTCCTGAAAAAATATGGACTAAAAATCGAGTCAGTAGTCCAAAGGCGGGCATATTTTAAAGATAAATAACACGAAGTAACGCCAAACTGTGAAAAGAAACCAAATTATAGGGATTCCATTCGCTGACATATAAGAAAACAGCAAACCGAATTTTTGCATCCCTGCCTGCTACCTCTCCGAACATTCCAAAGTCCCTCCAAGCTTCCATTTATACTCCATCTACCCCTCCTCCAACCAGTCCCTGATGAGATCCAGGGTTTATGAGGTGGAAACGTTCCCTTGCTACCACCCCCTTCTCAAACGGAATTCCTCCCAGTCAGGGTAAGGTGTGCTCTTTCTTCCAATAGCGGATGAAAGGGTCCGAAAAAGAGGGTCGGCTAGGACCTCCCAATCTCCCTCCCCCTCCCCTTCCCCACTTGTACAATTACTGTACCCGCTTTAAGATTAATTTCCTAGTATGTGTTATCGAGCCGTCTTCTAGTATCAAAACTACCTGCTGTTTCTTACCAATCGAGAGATGTTGCTTCATTTTCCTGTAGCTTCTATAGTTTCTATTTTTTTTCTCGTTTAGCTCATAATTATATTTCTTCACACCTTCTTCGATGGACTTCCTTATAGTTTTGTTTTTATTTCGGCTAAGTGGATCATTTCCTTAGGATCATTACTAATTTTCATTTTCCTTCTTTTTCCATCAGCAGTTTTGTTTTTCACTTAACTTTTTCTCTGGCTTTGTTATAATCATTCCGCCTACATCTTGAGTGGTTTCCTTGAGTATCTCTATTAATTGTGATTCAACTACTTGGAGTTGGAGCTGAAATTCTTGTTTTCGTACTTGTAGCACTTGCGTGTTGATAAGAGACTTAGGCTTCATCTTTATAAGCTTCTGTCTTTCCAACTTTGAGTTGAGCTTTATTCTGCATCTTACCAATCGATGGTCGCTTCCAGTTTTCAACTGCTTGAGGACTGAGCAGTCTTCAGAAACGTGCTTTTTATTGACTAAAATGTAGTAAATTTCGTGTTTGTTGTCGTTGGGTCCCCCTTCCATGTTCATTCTCTATTGGGACTCTTCTTGAAGAAGGTGTTAATTTATATATCGACTGCTACATTCAGCAAAGTCTACAATTTGGTCTCCTCGTTCGTTTCTTTCTCCATAGTCCCATTTTCGAACTGCTCTGTCGTCTTCATTTATTTCTCCTACCTTGCCATTGAAATCACCCATGAGCACTTTTAGATGGCATCTTCTTTCTTGGTAAAAATCTTCCACTTCCTCATCCGAGTATGATGTAGTTGGCGCGTAGACTTGGACTATTTGAAGTTGATATCTTTCATTTATTTGAAGCACTGGTCTAGCTGTAGGAAGGTGACGCGTTGTAGTTGGTTGCTTGTCGTGGGTTTTTTTTATCGAATTACGTCATAGATTTTCATTTTTATTTTCAATTTAATAATCCCAGTATTTAATTTTCACTGTGTTCGTGGGTTCTAAGGTGGGAATAAAAAGAAAACCACTATCGATAAGTTATAAAGTTGTAATTATAAGTAAGGTCAGGGGTGTGCTGCAACCGGCTGCGTCCCGCTCGCGCGAACCGTTTGTTAACATTTTTTATGCTCGGATAGCCGGTTGTTGAGCTAAGCGTTCCACATTATCCTGAGGTTCGTGACACATCACGGTCTGATAATAATGGGACGCCAAAAGTTTAAAGGCGCTTTCTAGATCGTGTTACGCAGCAATTTATTATTCGAAAGACGCCAAACAAGTGTACATGGAATTTGCTTATTCGAAGCCACCACCCTTGATATATTAAACATTAAATATTTAAACATTTAAAATAAAAATTTAATTTTTATTTACAATATTATATTGTTTTTTATTGAAATCCCTTCTAATTCCCGCAAAGATCAGATAACGCGATCTCAGGGCCGCAAAAAAGGAGGTCATGGAATTCTATGATGAATGGGATGCCTAACCACCAGGGGCGGTTGTTATATGTATTTCACAGCACACCCCTGAGTAAGGTCGATGCGAATCCAAACACTACACGCGACACGCGTGATGACGGTAGGAATCATTATATTCCGGTATCCACACTAAAGAGCATCATGGCGAATCAGGATAAAATACTCAATGATTCTGTTAATCAGCAACCACACTGGAAGAAGGAAATGGTTGCAAAATACGAGAAATTGGAAGCTGTGTTTTTGGAGTGGTTCATGCAAACGCATGCTTTAAACCAGGGGTGCCCATTACATCGTCCTCTGGCGACCGGTCGCCCTTTGTGAAGGTTGGAGCCGCCCGCGGAAGAAGCGAGGTGCTAGAAAAATTAAAAACTGAATTCGAAGGACGTTTTATAGATTTTAAAGATCTCTAGCGCATTGAAATGCACTCACCAACGAACATCTTAAAGATTGTTTACGCCTCTCGCTTTCGAATTACAAGCCCCAATTGCCAATCACTGACTGAAGATATGCATGCCCATAATCCATTAAATAAAGAATAAATGTAGGAATTGTTTATTTTGCCGATTTTCATAAATGATGTATAATAAATGCTTTCTTTGAAGTTATTTTTGCGTTTAACTTATACTTACAATACCCTAATGTATATTTTTTTTAAATTTAGTAGCTCGCAAGAGAGTTTACAGAATGAAAGTAGCCATTGGCATATAAATGTTTGGGCCTGATTTAAACCTTCCATTTACTGGAACTCTTCTGCGAGAGAAAGCAGAGAAAATGGCACTTAAAATGAACTTGGACCGAATGGTTGGATCGATCGATTCAGGAAACGAGCAGGCCTTAAGTATAAGGTAAATTAGTGATGAATCGAAATGTGTGAATATCAAAGAAAATGAACCACGGAAGACAAATGTATTCCCGAGACTATTGAAGCAATATGATTCTGACATATTCAATGCCGATGAATGTGGCTTATTAGGCGCGTTTCGCTTACAGCGTGAGCGCCTATTATCGTCGGTCTGTCCGTCCGTCCGCATGTTCGTTCTCGGCTTCTACTGAACGGCTTTCGTGAAATTTCATATTGACTTACAGTCAAATATAATAAGAAAATCGTAAAAATGAATTACGTAGGACAATCAGGGGTACCACTTTACTGGGGACAAAAAATTAAATTTTCGTCATATCTCGTAAAATATTAGTCATATCAAAATATCTTTCAAATAAAAGCTGTAGAACTAGTAAAGCAGAGTAGTTCCTTTCTTACATATTTTTATCGTAGGAGTTGCCGTTATCGAGAAAATCAAACAATAATGTCCTAATTCGAGTTGAACAGAAATTTTCTTAGATGGTTACTTCATTGCTGCTAACATAAACGATCTCACAAACAAACGTTTAATTTACTTACGTGTGCATGCACTATTATTAAATAGGAAGAAAATAGAGTATTTATGATGAAGGAAAGAACTTTAAAACGCTATTTCCTTCACGTACAGGTATATAATTTCTTTCTAATACTCCATTGCAAGAAACGCGCCCATTTGTGATACGTTGTACACTTTCCTAACTTGTTTTTTAATTTGCTCCCAGACAAAACTTTTGCTTTGAAAGGCAAAAATTTCCATGCGGAGAAACGCTGCAAAGAGAGAATTAAAGTCCTGGTAAGTATAAATTGAAAGGTGTCACTCCCGGTAATTGATAAGATCAAGAATGAGAGGTCCCTGCCATTCACTCACCGAAATAACAAATCTGCATTTTTTAATGTTTAGTATCCAAATCACTAATACTTAATTATATATAAATTATAGGCGTTTGTTTACAAGAAGAATAAAGCGAATTATTTTTAAATGTATTTCAAACACTTTATTCTATTCTATTCCTCCTAATGCTTTGTTTGGAAGTCATTTCTGAATCTACCCCTTTAAGATGTTTTCCTGCTTAAGAAGTTTGAATCCCTTTATCTCTTGAAAAATGTCTTAAGAGGGTTCCACTGTATTAGTGTACTTTCATCCAAAAAACACAAGAAAAGATCAAGGCATAATTTCTAGTGTTAACCCTTTCGCTGCAGCGTGCGACTTAAGTCGAATGGGATTGAGACTCATTCGGTTTCCACGTTCGACTTTGGTCCACTACTTCAGAAAAATGTTTAACCCAGGGCATCGAACGGGAACCGAACCGAAAAAAACGATATTTTTGGCCGGAGTGGAACCGAATCCGAACCGAAAAAATCGGTACAACAAACATTGTACAAACTTTCTCATATATTAATGTCGTTTAGTTATCTTTAGAAAATGAAAATCGTATCAGCCGGTTTTTAGAAAATCCAGTTTTTCTTCAAGTTGCCCAAGAATAAACTAGCCTTATATTCATTCATTGAGAATAATGAAATATGTAGTATTATTGCAGACGTATACTCAAGTAGGAGTACGAAATTTGATCAAAATCGTTACAGACGTTTTCGAGAAAATCAAATTATTGCTAAAGTTGCCTAGAATAAATTAGCCTTATATTCATTTTTTGAGAAATATCAAATATTTGGTAATATTTATGACGTAAACTCAAGTAACTGTACGAATTTATTACAATCGTTATAGCCGTTTTTGAGAAAATCAAATTGTTGTTAAAAATGCGTAGAATAAGCTTCCCTTAATTATTGAGCAATGTCAACCATTTCTTCACATACTCTGCTTAGTGTGATAAAATACCTAAGTACGAGATTTCATTCATTTTCGCTCTACCGTTTAGGCTTCAGAGCCAGTAACAGACAGACAGACAGCATTGCGAAACCCACTTTTTCTGATACAGCAACACCTAAAACGTATATTTCCGTAAAAATCTCGAGGTCGATTTTTTTCGCGATAACAATATCTGCTTTCTCAATATACTTCGTATATGAGAAAGTAAAAACTAAATGTGTTGAACACAAACCGAAACCGAAAAACCGATATTTATTTCGCTCCTTTATTTCGGTTCGGATAAACAGTGTAAGCGAAAGGCGGAATTCTCCAATCGCTCAGTGACCTTCCATGTTCAAATGGTCATCGCCTCCCTCACGCTCCCATATCTTGTCGCCATGGGGTCCAAGTTCACTAATCTTCAAGTTCCTTGGTTCGTTCCACGAATACGACCTTAAGCCTTTTCTAAGATAATATCTACCAGAGGCGTACCTTGGCCTATGGAAAAATTTTTGAAAACACCTTAGTTGTGTAGGATATAATTTTTTCTGCTTTTTAATAAAGAATAATATCGTTTTTATTATAAATAAATCAAAGTTTGAGCATTGCAATAACAATTATTTATGGGAAAATTAACTTTTTGCACTTTTTTTTGGCAAAGTTTGGCGCCTTTTGCAAGCGGCGCCTATGGCAAATGCCATCTTCGCCATACCCTAGTTACGGCAATGATATCTACCGACTTCAGGAAATTCCATGAGGAAATTTACATATTTGAGAATGAATGCCTGGTGGGAGAAGTTTTCCCCAATGTTTCGTCTGCTACATATGTCCACAACCTTTAATTCCTTCACATGAACTAGAATCCATCAGTCTGGCCATGCTAATTATTGAAGGATTGTTCCACGTTTGTTCCTTGTGCGCATTTCTGCATTATCCAGCGCGGAATGTCTCATTTTCTATATATGTACTTTAATTTCAAGATAATATTTGGTATAGTGAGAAATTAATTCAAAGTAATTCATTGCTGTGGCTTTGATGCAACTACTTGCGTATTTGATAATGACATCATTGAAATCAAAGCAAAGCTTAAAGCGTCCAATTTCTGTTTTAAATACTATTTTCAAGAATCTTCCATTTACCCTGTTGCTTTTAAGTTAGTGTCAACGAATGTTTTCTTTGTGTTTTTTCAAAATTCCGTCATAGTACATTTGTATCGTGCTAATAAACATTTCTCAGCCTTTCTGGATTTTCAGACCCTCAATTTCCGCGGGCATCTTCCTTATAAAAATTGTATACATTTTTAAATGCATTTACGTGATCTTTAAATGAAAAAATAGAGCCGTGCATTTCCAGTTTTTATAATATGAGCAGTGCACGTGATCTACAAATTCTTAATGAAAATAAGGTAATGTCTTGTTCAACTTACTGACACTATTGAGACAACGCGGTCTCTTATTTTGCCGCACGATTTTTGAATAAAAATATTAATAATTCATTATTAGGCATTCCAGCTTTAGCGAGTATTTCTTCGGTCTGTCCGTTCTTCAACCCGGATGCAATTCTTTTCTTCGTAGCTATTCAGCGGATTTTAATGAAATTTAGTACTAAAGACTAAGCACAGTAAATCAGAAAATGAGTAAATTAGAAAATGCATAACATAATAAGTTTAGAATACTCTATCGCAGGAAACGTGCTTATTTATAATCCACCTTACATTTTCCTAACCTGTTGAAATCTTTTGTGACGTATGTATGGTTTGTAAGTTATTCAGTTTTAAATAAATCTTAAATAAATAAGATATGTACATACTAAATATTTACATTTGAATAATTTATTTTCGTGTTTTAATATTAGTTTTGGTACTATCCTGTTTTGGCCCCGCAAATATTTTTCATGGTAAATATTTATTGTTGATCCCATAATGAATCATATTTACGAGATACATTGTTGAAATAATGTTTTAAAATAATTTTTACCCTAAAGCTTGCTAACCCATGACTGATGGGCCTGTCGCGACATTTAAAACCCGATCACCGGACAACGGGGAGGGATAGTTTGGTTCCAATCGAAGCGAAGGGCGCGTTAGCGCCCGGAGACGACTACCCATTAAAACAAAGCGAGCCGAAGGCTCGTCAATATATCCTTTCAATGTTATATCCTCTTGACTGTTCCGCCGCAAATTGAGAGGATATAACATTGAAAGGATATATTGACGAGCCTTCGGCTCGCTGTTTTAATGGGTAGTCGTGCCCGGGCGCTGCCGCGCCCTTCGCCTATGCTGGAACCAAACAATCCCTCCCCGTTGTCCAGTGATCGGGTTTGTAAATGTCGCGACAGGCTCATCTATATGATGTGGCAATTTATGATGTAGGGCATCTCTGGGTTACTGAGCTATATCATTATTACTGATCAAAACTTGGATTACTTTATACTATATTTACTTTTTCAGTATTCAAAATATTTAAATGGCAAATTTTGCTATTTTTAACACTGTACGTTAGAGATGATATTATATCAATAAACAGCCAAATTAAAGTAAATGAAAATATAGCACAAAAAATATTAATGAAAAAATATTTTTAAGTCCTTTATTTAAATAAATGTTACGTATTCAGTTGGTCTTCAACGTTTACCACAAAGAGCTACTAATGAGAAATTATTTATAAAAAATTATTTTTTTAAAATAACATATTTTATAACGTGTTTTTAATAAATTTTCGTACTTAATTATACATACAGGCAGACCTCGTCTTTCGCGGGGGTTACGTTCCTGAAAACACAGCGAAAGGCAAAATTGCAAAAGAGAAGTAATTAAGGCAATGGGAAATACCTACAGGGTTTGGTTCCCATCCCAGCAAGAACGGATCATTTGTCCTCTGTATTGGTGACTGCAGAAAAATAGAGAAAGAGATGGGAAAATGAAAAGAGACGTAAACAAGGGAAAAGAACACTAAAAACGTATCAGTAAATAAAATCTTATTTAACCCTGCTAATACCAAGTGGGGTACATTTGTACCCCACATAGATATTTATGTAAATAATTTTTAATGTATTTTTCTGACAAGTTCCACGTTATAGCTAATTGCTAGTTATATATTTGGAGACGAGATGCTCTGGTGTCAAAGTTTTTAAATTTTATTTGCCGTAATGAGAAATAAAAAAACTACTCTGGGGTACATATGTACCCCGCTTGGTACTTAATGTATATCCATTATCAATGATTTGGAAACGGTTCTGTCAATTCTACTCGATATTATAATCGATTGAAATGCAAACACGAGAAGTAATTGTTTTGACACAATTCTCCAATTCGTTAATCCAGGATAAAGCATTACAAGTAAAGTAGTTCTGATAAGCACCCACAGCTGGCAGGCACTCCAATCGAAAACAAGAATATTCTCTTGAAATTACATTATTGCGTTACACAGAAGCTACCATAAATTTATACAGTGAAATGCGTAGTAATTGAGTATTATGGGCAGCACCTCATGGTACCTTAGTCCCATGAGGTTGAAGATTACGGATGATCAAAAATACTTCGTATATATCATTGAGTGATTTTCTAAATACCTAAATAAAAATCTACCCTTTCCAAGGCAACACTGTCCAGTTATTAGGATTAGCCTAGTATAGTGGGCCCAATAGATAGAATTTGGCAGAGATATCTACTTTCTTCGGCTTTGGATAAGAAGTGTGTTGTGTCTTTGTGCTGTTCCGTGCACCATGTAAGTATTGGTATGGTAGATAAAATATAATTTTTTACATTGAATGCAAAAGAAACTGATATTTTAGATTTGCTAATCAGGACCTGGATTGCAGGTCTTACTGGGCAGTTACATTTATTATTTTTGATGTTATTGAAATAACAGCATGTGAATATCAACTGTATTTGACGACTGCTTGTGATTTATTTCCACAGATCCATTCCAATGGCATCCGGAAGAAAGAGGCACCATCTCACTCAGTGAAGCTGAAATTGCAAATGAGTTGTACGATGACAGCCAAGAAGATGAAGAGTTCCAGTCTGTAGTGTGTGAAATTGATCGTGAAGAAGAAATAGAAGACATCGTGTACGAAGAAGAGGAATTTGACGACATCACTACAGTGCCAGAGGAAACAAGCCATAGTTTTTGTGAAAATAGTGGAGATTCAGTGAAATCAATAACAGCAAGGAATGGATTGATTTATCCAACAAATCCCATAAGAAATTTCCGCAGGAGCTCTTGCAATATAATAAAGCAAAATTTCAGTTTGACAGAATACAGTAATACTGTTTCTACAAAATCCGACTCCCTGAAGCTTTTTGTTTCAGATAAAATAATAAATATAATTGTGGAAGAAACAAATCGCAGAGCTCAAGCTTCCCACACAATATGGAACATGCAGCACCCAGACAAGCCTCGAAAATGGAAACCTACCGATTATGTTGAAATCAAGGCATATGTTGGAATACTCATATCAATGGGAGCTTTACAGGCAAGTAATGAACCTGTTGAAATGTTGTGGTCTGCTGATATAGCTTATTGTAGACCTATTTTCCCTGCCGCAATGTCAAGGAATCGGTTCAGTGAGCTTATTGCCCTTCTCCGTCTTGATGACATGGATAATGTCAAGATCGAAGAGCTAATGATAAGAGATGTCTTTGACATATTTTATGAAAATTGTAAGAAAGCAATGAATCCTGGTCCTCATTTGACTGTGGATGAACAGCTTCTGGAGTTTAGAGTCTACATGAAAAGCAAGCCAGATAAATATGGCTTGAAGATCTGGGCCCTGGCAGACAACAGCAGACTGTATGTCCACAATATGCAAGTATATTTGAGGAGAAAAGGAACAAAATCTGAGAAAAACCAAGGAGAAAGAGTTGTACTCGACATGGTTCAGCACCTAAGACCAGGATACGGAATTACAACATAAAATTTTTTACTAGCATCAGCCTTGCTGATACTTTGCTAAGCAAGAATCTGACACTTTGTGGAACAATGCGGAAGAACAAGAGAGAAATACCACAGAAACTTCAACCGAACAAAAGGAAGTAGCAATTCTCAAGCATGTTTGTTTTTACAAAAGACCACACCCTGGTTTCCTATGTTCCTCAAAACGGAAAAGCTGCTATACTCTTGTCAACAGAACACATTGATGCGAAAATTGCTGGTGAAGAGGGAGACTATAAACCTGACATAATATTGCACTATAATGCAACCAAAGGAGCAGTAGATACTGTCGATAAAATGGCTAAGGAATACTCAGTTCGGCGCAAGACAAGTCGATGGCCAATGGTTTTGTTTGGCAATGTGATTGACATAGCTGGCATAAATGCTTTTGCCATGTGGAATCTAAAATTCCCTGACTGGAAGAAAGGTTACCTCAACTCCAGAGTAGTGCTTCTTCTTGAACTTGGAAAGGAGCTAGTAAAAGAAAATAAAGTACGAAGAGTTCAGACTCCTTTGGGAGTCAGAAGAAGCATTATAAACCACATCACAGCAATATATCAGGAACTTGGTGTTAATCTCAAAGAAGAGATGAAAAAACAACTTTCTGGAAGGTGTGCCTTATGTGAAAGAAAGAAAGACAGGAAATCAAGGGTTAGATGCTTTAAATGTGATAAATTTCTATGTTCTCAACATTCAGAGAAGTGACAGATTTGTTCTCAGTGTGTTGAGAATTACAATTGATCCAAAAAAAGGAGAAGATAATGTACAGTGGGATTCAAAAGTCTTCGGAAAGATTGAGCGGCGCCACTTTCGCGAAGAGTGGTAGTCTTCATTCCTATCTGACGTCTGGGCATTTCCTTGAACAGCGGCTATTTTAAAATCGCGATATTATGGACACGAGTCATACGACGAAGCTTTGGTTCGACAAATGAAATAATTACACTATTTTTTCGTGAAATTCGCTTGGAATAAATTTCTTGTATTGTGATTGCTATTGTATCTGTTTCTTGGAACGTAAATAATATCGATAGCACAATTTTGACCTTAAAGTTAACTAATACACATCAGTGAACGAGAATATTAGGGGGAATTACAAGATTTTATCTCGACATTGGTAGCAAAGTTTTTCATGAGAGAGTATGTAGCAAATTGTGCTTCGATTCCCCCGTGTTTGTTGAAAAATAGATCGGCAACTAGAGTAGTTCCCCGATTTGCATGAAATTGCGCCGTGATCGTATATCGAAACCATATAAATAGAACATAGATTTTCGTGACTAAATTAGTTCAAGTATAACAATAAGGCGGTGAGTTCTAAGTAAGTATTTTTCGACATTATCCGATATAAATATGAAGCCTTTCTTTGAATGAGCTAATAGGACGTGATGAAGATAACAGTTATTTGGCTTGAATTCGCTAATATATTTCGTTATTTTCCGCATTACATATTTTTATTTCAGTCACACACACACGTATTCCTCGTCTCCTTTCACTTTTTTCGTAGTTCTTCTCCTTCGCCTCTCGCCTTTCTCAGTCTCAGGCCTTCTTCCTTCCCAAACGCTGGGGAGGAGTCTGCCGAGGGAGAAGGTCTAATGCCCCACGACTAAGTGCGGATACCTCCTTTCAGCAAGCGTTTCGTGGTCATTTTCAGTAAGGAATTTCTCAATACTCACCCGAACTTTCATCGTTCCATCGTTAACAGAGGAAGGAAGTAAAAAAGGAAAACCGAACTCTTAAAACTGGAATTTATACCGCAAATATGCTTTCTGGAAATGTTAGTCGCGGACGTTATTTTGTAGACAAAACAGCATGAGTTGTCCTTTTCCTCGTTCAACAGAGCGCACGGGTGCGTAGAAGAAAGTCTTGGGAAATGCTATGCAAAAAATTTTTAAGTGTCCGAAATTCACGACTGTGTTGTATGGTGCCCCATTGAGATCCTACTCTATGTAAAACAGTAGGTAGCGGCAGCAACACGCTATCGAATCTTCGCTTCGTGTCGTTGACTAACCTGTCGCGGGACGCGTGCTGAGATCGCTCTCGCTCTTAAGCCATAAAAGGTTAATTAACCTTTTATGGCTTTTGGAGATACCAAAATCAAATTAATTTCAATCTTTAATTGTTTTTCGTTTTAGGTCCTCGTAGGAATACTTTTTGCATATATCGAATAATTTAAGTGATATCAACATTTATTGCAATTTAAGTAAGAAGAGAATGGCACACAGCAACTATCCTTGTCCCCCCTTTTTAGAAAGTAGACCCTTCCCTTCCGAAAAATGACCAATGTTAACGATGGAACGATGAAAGTTCGGGTGAGTATTGAGAAATTCCTTACTGAAAATGACCACGAAACGCTTGCTGAAAGGAGGTATCCGCACTTAGTCGTGGGGCATTAGACCTTCTCCCTCGGCAGACTCCTCCCCAGCGTTTGGGAAGGAAGAAGGCCTGAGACTGAGAAAGGCGAGAGGCGAAGGAGAAGAACTGCGAAAAAAGTGAAAGGAGACGAGGAATACGTGTGTGTGTGACTGAAATAAAATATATAATGCAGAAAATAACGAAATATATTAGCGAATTCAAGCCAAATAACTGTTATCTTCATCACGTCCTATTAGCTCATTCAAAGAAAGGCTTCATATTTATATCGGATAATGTCGAAAAATACTTACTTAGAACTCATCGCCTTATTGTTATACTTGAACTAATTTAGTCACGAAAATCTATGTTCTATTTATATGGTTTCGATATACGATCACGGCGCAATTTCCTGCAAACCGGGGAACTACTCTAGTTGCCGATCTATTTTTCAACAAACACGGGGGAATCGAAGCACAATTTGCTACATACTCTCTCATGAAAAACTTTGCTACCAATGTCGAGATAAAATCTTGTAATTCCCCCTAATATTCTCGTTCACTGATGTGTATTAGTTAACTTTAAGGTCAAAATTGTGCTATCGATATTATTTACGTTCCAAGAAACAGATACAATAGCAATCACAATACAAGAAATTTATTCCAAGCGAATTTCACGAAAAAATAGTGTAATTATTTCATTTGTCGAACCAAAGCTTCGTCGTATGACTCGTGTCCATAATATCGCGATTTTAAAATAGCCGCTGTTCAAGGAAATGCCCAGACGTCAGATAGGAATGAAGACTACCACTCTTCGCGAAAGTGGCGCCGCTCAATCTTTCCGAAGACTTTTGAATCCCACTGTACCTCATAGTAAGTTCTCATAGTCCATTATAAAACTGAATTCTTGTATTTTGATTGAATCTAGACATACAATAAATATTTTTGTGATCTATAATGTCACTTCAGATTGAGTTTGGGTTACCAAATTATAGAAATCGTGATAAGGTGCACCATAGAAAGTCTTTTACATGATTTTTGAGAGAGAATAAATATCTATTGAAATTATTTCATATTAGATATTTTCTCTGTAATAATCGGATGTAATCACCTTAAGAAAGTCTAGAACAGGGGCCGGCAACCTTTTTCACCATATGAGCTACTTTAAAAATAAACAAGGTCTTGAGATCGACCTATCAAAATTTTTAACAAGGGTATCTCTACACAAAATAAAATACATTAGTTTTAAAATTATTGATATTTTTACTATAGAAAAACACATGAGAAATGTACATATTTAATTTTAAACATGAAAACAAAAACAGGCAAATAGTTAATGAGATTTCTGGCATTGGATTTCTTATGAAAGTTTGTGAAGATCCGGTAAATAGTTTGTAACTGCTAATCTTATACAGTTATCTAAATTTTGATCCGTGAGGTTTGTTCTATATTTATTCTTAATGAAATGCATATTGGAAAACGCTGATTTGCACAAATACGTTGATCCGAAACATTAAGTTATTTTTAATGCCAAGTCTCTTAACATTGGGTATTGAGTTTCTGACACATTACTCCAAAAGGTAGACTGATTTTTTTTAAATTCACAACCCCTTTCCCCTTGTATGTCGGGGAAGCCCCGACACTGTGATTTTCCCGTTCTGCTCGCATGTCGGGGCTCCCCCGACATCGTCGTTTCTTTCAATCTGCGCATTTTCCTCACCAGAAATCTTCATGCAATTGATACTTTACCCTTCTGTAATACTTTGTATATCTCTGCAACTAAGTATCATCTTTCTATTGTGAGAATATAAATTTCGAGAGCATTTTGAAGAAAGCAGTTCAGTTGTCCGCTCACTGTTGGAAAAGACACTGGCGACGATAAAATCACAGTATTTTTGCCTCTGTTTTAGTGGTGTTCTATTCAAGTGTAGATATTCTGCTACTACAATTACTCTGATTTTTAATTACAACCTATGAGGAATAAGGAGCAATATTTATTCGAGGGGAAAGGGTTAAATGAATGTCATTCTGAAGCGATATGATTTCCATTTCAAGTTGAGGTTTATTGATTTGGAACTGGTTACCAATTATATCTTAAATATTTTCCACATCAATATTTTCAAACGGAAACGCAATAAAGCATACAACTGGCACAATTTTACAAAAGTCAGAGAACCGTACATTAAATTCTTCAATAAGTTTATCTAGAATTGTAACATGACTCTCAGGTGAATAACTTTTGGAGTTCTGTTCTACTTCTTGTTTTAAGTTTGGAAAGTGTTTTAACTCATTGGACATACGGTTTGTCTTCCACAGTTTAAGTTTTTGAGAAAAACTCTGACCTTATCATTTGCAAAATGGTTTTTTCCTTACCTTGGAGCTCTAAATTTAAATCATTAATTTTTCCTGTTAAGATCAGTAAGAAATGCAAGGTCTTTCAGCCATTCACCTTGTAAGTTCTTCGAAACACTCATTGCGTTCTTTCAAGAAAATAATTATTTGAGGAAGCAAATCTCTAAAACACTGCAGTACTTTCCCTTTGCTCAGCCATCTCACTTCAGTATGGAGTAATAAATCTGATTATTGGCATTCAAATTCATCAATCGATTCTTTGAAAAGACGTCTTTGCTCACACATAATTAACTATTTTCACCGCAAGTTTCATAACAGACCTCATATTCAGGAATTTGCCGCATAGTGCCTGCTGATGTATGATACAATGATAAGCAAGAAAAGAAGGGAATCCAACATCTTTCTTGCAAAGCGCTAAAAACCCATTGTTCACACCCGTAAATGCTGGAGCTCCATCTATTGTAATACTGACCAACTTACGCAAAGGTACATTTGCTTCATTGACAAACTGCTTAAATGCATTATAAATGTCCACACCTCGAGTGTGGCCTTGCAGGGTTATTACTTTTATAAGTTCCTCTTCAACAGTAAAATTACTAAAAGCTATCTGGACAAAGACACCCAACTGAGCTTTATCAACAATGTCCGTAGATTCGTCGAGCTGCATTGAATAATAAGGGCAGGAATCAAGATCGGCATTCAGTTGCAAAATTATATCACTTGCCATTGATTCCACTCGCCGTGAAACAGTTCTAGCTGACAACTGCAATGAGTTAATGGCCAAAATTAGGTTCTCTTTATTATCGATATCTTCAAATAATATATCAGCAGCTTCCAAAAAGACTTCTTTTATAAATGAACCATCTTTAAATGGCTTTTTTTTAATCATGAGCATTCGGCTTACTCGATAAGAAGCAATAGTAGATGCTTTGCTTTTATCAACTTGTTTTGTAAACACTGTTTCTTGACCTTTCAATTGTTTTTTAAGTTCTTGCACCATTTTATTCCTAAGTTCACTTAGACCCCACGGTCTGCAAACCTTGACCAAGTTCTTCCTTTGGTCCATAGGATGGCCCATGTAACTTTTGAATTCGATAGCTTCAACAGTGTAAAAACATATAAAGAACATACACACACACATACACACTAAACTATTTATAACATTACCTACTCAGAACAAAGTAACTACTAATCCAACAAAAATAATCCAAGAACAACTTTGTGGACGTAACTGAAGCCGACTCATGCAGAAAGTCACCAAGGCAAAGAGGCCTAGACAGTAGCGCCGCGGTAAGCCACATACCTTTATCAGTTTTTTGGAAATATCTCAGAAAATATGGATCCTACAACAAAATTGTGTAGGGTATTAAATATTCTAAATTTTATTTCCAGCAATATTTTCTCAGAGCATTTTTGCGCTTAAGTTTATGGTAAGCGAGATAATGACAATTATAGCATTTGCCCCCTCCCAAAACCTCCCCTGAAAAAAGGGTGGTTGATATGAGGTATATCCTGTATTCTAAGTTAGGCCCAGTGTAACTTACGTACAAAGTTTTCTAAATTTCCGTTCAGCCGTTTTGATGCCCATTGATAACAAAGAGACAGACAGAAGGACAGACAGACACAAAATGTAAAAACCATGCCAATCATCTTGTGGTGATGAGAAATGAATAAGCAAAGCACCAAAAACTTGTAAATCTCAAAAGACAGACGTGACCTTGATTTCAATTTTATTTATATAGATTACAAATATTAATAGAAAAACAAATTTTGTAATACCTGCTTGAAGCCAGTTAATTATTCAGACGGGGACAGTAGTACATTCAAGTTTTGTAGCTTCAACAGCTTAATTCCACAAAGCTTTTTTTTAACTTTACTATAGCTGGCATAAACGCTAGGATGTTGTTGCTATGTTCGTCGGATGCAGCCCATGGAACTGGTATAGTGATTTCTTGGCAGCGTTTAGCCCCACCATGCATATTGGCGGCACTGACTGACACTGACACTATTTCAAAAAAGTAACAACTAACGACACCACAATGGATGGCGGGGTACTTCTCGAGGGTAACAAATAGTGTCAACAAGATTAACACGGAGTCCTGCTCGTGATTTCTGTTTACGTGCTTTAAAGTGTACTTTGTCGTGTGAGAGAGAGTTTAGTAGCTCAAGAACTTTAACTTTCTGTTTTTACTTCTATGAACCGCGATCGACCAGTCTATCGCAATCGACTGGCCCCTGGTCTAGAATAAACATTTAAAGAATAAAAAACTGGAATGTACATACAAGACAATAAAATATAATTTAAAATGAATGGGGTACAATTGTACCCCACTTGGTATTTTCCGTTGGTAAAATATCTTGGTATTAGGAGGGTTAAGTTCCGTAGTAAGATCAAAGAAAAGGAACGGAGGTTGCCTAACCTGCAGGAGCTAATTTCACAAATACATCAGACCTCGTCTTTCTCGGGGTAACATTCCTGAAAAACTTCGCAAAACTCCAACAATAATAAATGATGCGTAAAACGCAGAGCTTAAGCGTTTGAACTACGTCAAACCTGAGCAAATACCCCAATGATTCTGAATAGAAAGAATCAAGAGTTGAGGGTTGAGTTTTTCCCATCGGGATTCCCTGTTGTCAAAAAGAAAGAAAGCTCCTGAACGATGATACCAGTTTATATTTTGCAACTTTTCACATGTGAAGAGGCACAAAAGTGCGGGAGGATTGCATCCCAAAAATATTTATATATATATATATATATATATATATATGACATCATCATCATCAGGTTCTCTGCCCTTGGGCAGGTCCCTGGCACCAGCGTTGTCTCCATTCCTCCCTGTTCCTTGCCAGTTCATTCATTTCCTGATAACTACCCCTTCCTTTTAGGTCATCAATCATTATATATAGACACGTGTATCTATTTAAAAAAATTAAGTACGCACATATATTACATTAATGCACTTACGTAAATAGTTATACATATTAGAATAATGCAACAATATTTTTTCAGGCCTGACTATGAGAGAAAACGTGAGGAAAAGGCGATTCAATCAACATATAAAAAATTTCGTGTAGCTTTACCCGTAATTTTTCTAGGTGAAAGAGTGACACATGAGACCGCGAAAGACAAAACTGGTCGCAAATGTGGAACCGCGAAAGATCAAAATATGCGAAAGATAAAGCCATGAAAGACGAGGTCTACCTGTCTACCTTATCACTCGAAATGCTTGAATTTACAAAAATACTATGCTTCGACTTATTCAGGTGAGGTCATGATGACAGCATTAACACCAGCATTGATGGCATTGATTTCTGCTTTACAACAGCGCATACAATATTCTTTTTTTAAATTTTGCTATGTGGAGGTTTGTTTTTAGAGGAACAGGTGCAATTTTTATTTCGTAATTGGGAGGTTTTGTAATTATCGGAGGTTTGTAATATAGAGGTTTTCTATATAGTTTATTAGTGATTTTTTTCGGGACCGGCAATAATTTTCATTATATATATGGAGTTCTTCGTTCTAAGGGAGTTCGTAAGGTAGAGGTTTTACTGTATGAATCTTAGATACACTATACCTAGGGCTCTTTATATACTGGGAAATTTATGTTCTATGCAATGAACATTTGATTTTGTCCTTTTACTGTGACTGTGAAGAATAGCGTTTTTCACTAATAAGTCTGGATATTATTTTTACAATAATGGCACACTCCAGAATGTAAACTGAAGGAAGTGTTAAGAGATCAAGAATAAGAAAGTGATTTTTACAGCTGTCCCAACTTCTTAGTTTTAACATGGTGCATAAACACCAGCTGAACTTGGTATAAGCAGGCAAAGCAACACTTAGGGCCCCCAAATAGTACAGGAAAAAATATTTTTCTCTCATTTCAGTAAGAATTATAATTAATCAAACGAAATTCAAGCACCAGGTAGTAAAAAACACTTGATTGATTTTAAAACAATAGCAATTGAAAGTATTGAAATACAGTGAAACTTTGATTTTACAATCACGGATTTTACATTTTCCTCGATTTTACGTTTTCTTTTGGTCCCGACGAATGATACGTAAAAGCAATGCTAAAATTTAACGGATTTTACGTTTCCCTGATTTTCTGTTTTCCTCGAATTTACGACACAAAACTGAAGTCTGGGTAATACATTATGCACCTGATTTTACGTCCTTAACACTAGAACCGCCAGAGCAGTCATTTTGACTGCTAGGGACTTTAAAATCTTTCACAATTCTACAATTTTTTATTATAGGAGGCTGAAATTTTGTGACTTTTCCTAAGTCTATTAAATACAATACCAAAGATGATATTTTTCTGATAAGTGGATGCGGAGTTATGAACAGCTATACCTAGAACCGCCGACAGCTGCCATTTTGACCGGTACCTTAAATACATTGGTTAAATCAATTTTAAGTTCATTTATAGGTACTTATGAGTGTATAATAAAAAAAACTGCTTTTGAAGCTCATTCTCGGTAGTCAGATACTCAATAAATTTATATTTAAAATAAAGAAAATATAAATTTTGCTAACCATAACCACTGATTTTATAAAATTTACTTACAAATATCTATCTATCATTGTAATAATTTGGCGATTTCAGTAATAGAAATGTATTTTTTATTATGATTATGTTGTTTTGTTTTGTTAATAATACTATTGAAAAGCACAAGGAATGAAAATATTTCCAAGAAAAGTTCCAAGCAAACCGAATGATTAGACACAACATCAGTGAATTTCAAAGAACTCTCTCAACGATGTTTCTCATATCTTCCTTTTCTTTCAGTTTATATTCAGCATTAGTTGTGTAAAGATGTCCCGTCCAATACAGTCTGATGCGAATTATCGGATGAAGGTTCTGAGGGAGGCGAAATCGAGGGACTTGACGACGAAGACGAGCCAGTGCAAGTTCAAGAACAATCAGATAGTGAAAGTGATGCGTTTAGTGATAAAAGTGAATGTGATGAAATTGATCAGTGTCAGGAAGTGGATTCTGTTGTATTTGAGACAGCTAAGGATGGAACAAAATGGCAGGTAATGAGAAATAACTATTCGTCTCCAGGTCGCTTACCGACCCACAATATCTTACGGGAGAATCCTGGACCCTCTTCTTACACTAAACGGGAAATATCTTGTAACAGTCCAGTTAGTTCTTGGCGATTGTTCATTGATACATTTATAATAAAACACGTACAATCATGCACAGAGTTGGATGCAAAAAGAGTTTTGAAAGGCGATCAATGGAGCGTTAGTCTCCCTGAGCTTGAAGCGTTTATTGCTTGCATCTACGTTATAGGTATGTATTGTGCCAAAGGGATAGAATTAGAATCTTTATGGTCAGAAAATATAAGGGTTTTTGTTCTTCAAGGACACAATGCCACGAAATAAATTTAGAGAAATCTTAAAATATATTTGATTTGATGACAGACTGTTGCGATCATAACGTTTGAAATCTGACAAGTTTGTTGTGATTTCTGTTATATGGGACCGTTTTATAGAAAACTGTCAATCTCACTATAAATCTGGACAAAATCCGTGTGTTGACAAGCAACTTTTCCCTACTAAGGCCAGATGCAAGTTTACGCAATACATGTCAAACAAGCCCGATAAGTTTGGTATAAAGTTTTGGTTAGCTGTAGATGTAGACTCCAAGTATTTATTGAATGCTTTTCCACATCTTGGGAAAGTTGAGCAGCGCCTTACTGGACAGTCTGTAGGAGAAAATGTTGACCTAAAGCTTTTGGATCCTTATATCAATAAAGGTCGTAATGTTACAATGGATAACTTTTTTACTTCCTAGAGCTTAGCAAAAAAACTAAGGGCGAAGAATACCAGCTTAGTGGGAACTCTCAATCGTTCCAGAAGAGAGGTCCCCAATTCTGTGAAATCTAAGGTAGGACAACAATTGTTCGATACAAGGGTTTTGAAACATGAAGACATTACTCTGACGGCTTACCAAGGAAAGAAGAAGAAGAACGTTCTTCTCTTGAGCTCACTTCATCCAGACATTGCGATTGGATCTGATGTTAAGAAATTACCAGAAAGTGTCTCATTTTACAATAAGACAAAATATGGAATAGATATAATCGATCAAATGGTGCGCAAGTACTGTCAAGGCAGCCTCTCGTCGCTGGCCTCTTCATGTGTTTTACAGTATTTTGGACTTCTCTGCAATCAATGTATGGATTCTTTATAAGAAAGTTACGGGCAAGAAAATCAGCCATAGAGAATTCATCCAACAGCTATCAGAAGAATTGAGAGAAGAACATTTGAAAAGTAAACGATGTAAAGAAGAGTCAGATACAAATGAAGAAGCTCCTCCAGCGAAGAGAAAGAGACAACAATGCCAGGCTGGAAAATGTACAAATAAGTCCTCTGACGTATGTTCTTCCTGCAAGGAGCCTGTTTGTGGGAAATGCAGCTTCATAACTAAATTACAAGAGTGCAATGACTGTAAGAAAAGATAATTTATCCCTAATTGTAAATATGATACACCAGAATTGTAAATAGTTTATTTTTATTTATTTCTTTTTAACCTAACATTCACTTTATAAAAAATAGTCCTTGGACTATTGTTTATTTTCGTGTTACTACTGATAAATTATTTTTTTAAATTCAATACTAACTTTCTATGCTGCATTTCATTATTATATTGTTGTTATATTCATTATAGATGTTCAAATATTGTGTTTATATTCTCATTATTAGTATATATGCTTTTAAGTTTGTTACCTGATTTTCTTTTCTTATTATTTGCTTTACGTAATAACTTCAAAATTTCTGTTTAGTATTTTTGCGTTTTAAAAATGTTAAAAAATCCACAGATTTTATGTAAAACTTTAAGAAAATAATAAATAAATACATTTATAAAGTAACAGTAGATTTTGTTTAACGTTTTGGCTAATTTATACAACAGCGGTCAAAATGACCGCAGTTGGCGGTTCTAGGGAGTCAGAAAGTCTGGCGGTTCTAGTGTTAAGAGTTATCTTCTTTTCAAAATCCCTCAGAACCTCGCTGCTAGATCCCTCATCTCCTGTTCCTGCCCCTTTCTTTCTGAAAGTCATCTGCAACAGCACCTTTGCACAGTAGGGGAGCCATATCCTTCTCTTCCTTTTCATGTCATTAGTGTCCAGCATTTTTAATGTACGAATTTTTTGGTAATTCATTAAGTGAAAATCTTTAATATACTTCATTTTCATACATTTCTGTTGCAAATTTATAGGAGGATAATAAATTTATTGTTTTTCTTCTGCTTTTATGACAGGTGTGAGGCGTTATTATTCGGTAGAGATAAAACTAAACCCCTACTACGTGTCTACACCGATAACAGCATTAAGTCGTCGCAGATGCCTGAAACATAAGGTTGTTTTTTCATCTGCATCTATTTTGACAAAATTGCAAACATTCTTCATATCAAATTTATTATAGTACGTGTAGCTTTTCAAAATTTGTTAATAACCCTTAATATGAATAACAGCATGAAAAAACGCAAAGCATACACTATACATGAGAAGATTGACATTTTAGCGGAAGTTGACACGAATATGGAAACACACGGTTCAATTAGCTTCATGCTTAGGAATTGCTGTGTCCACGCTAAACACGATCATGAAGAATCGCGAGGATATAGAAAAGAGTTATTTACAGTGTAGACATTTTTCTAAAAAAAGAAAGTCTTTGAAATTTTCGCCTCTAGAAGAGCTGGAGACAGCCCTTTCTCTTTGGTTCAAGCAGGTACATGCAAGCAACACTGCCGTTAGTGGTCCTCTTTTGAAAGAGAAGGCATCGCATTTGGCTGCAAGGTTTGGTATAGACGATTTCACAGCATCCAAAGGCTGGATTGACAGGTTTAAGAGGCGCTATAATGTTGTCTATAATAATCTGGTGAGGTAAAGAGTGTTAATATAGAAACAGTTGAAAAATGAAAAAAAGAGGAGTTATTGGAAGAGATAAAAGGTTATGCACTCTGTAACATTTACAATGCAGATGAGACTGGGTTGTTTTACAATTTGCAACCGAATAGAACTCTTACCATGCAAGGAGAATCATGCCATGGAGGTATAAAGTCTAAAGAAAGGATAACTGTTCTTCTTGTGTGCAATGCTGATGGGAGTGATAAGCTACCACCTTTGATTATCGGTAAATTTAAAAATCCTCGATGTTTTAAGAATGTTAAGAAGCTGCCTACTAAGTAGTACATGTGGCTAATAAAAAATCTCGGATGACTATTCAGATATTCGAAGACTTCTTAATAGCACTCGATGCACAAATGAATGAGAGCTAAAGGCCGCAAAATTATTCTTTTTGTCAATCAATGTGCCGCTCACCCACGAGACATATCATTTAGCAAACATCTAAGTTGTTTTCTTCCCACCAAATTGCACCAGTCATCTCCAGCCACTAGACCTGGGAATAATTCACGCTTTCAAATGTAACTATAGAAAGCTACTTATTCGGAAGGCTGCGGCACTAATAGATGGAGGAGAGCTTCAAGATGCCACAAAATTGAAGCTGAATCTGTTAGATGCGTTACATTTTACAGCAGAAGACTGGCGCTTAATATCTTCCACCACATTGCAGAACTGCTTTAACAAATGTGGGTTGAAAATCAATTTAGACCATGAAGACGTTACCATAGATAAAGATGTGCTCCTTAATGACAACAAAAAGGATGACTGGCATTGAGTGAAAACAGATAGGTTGTAATTTGAAGATTATGCGACGTGTGACAATGCTCTTGAAACGTGTGAGATGAAGACTGTGGACATGGTGTTAGACGAACAGTTGGTACAGTCTGAAGAAGAGGAGGAGGAGATGGAAGTTGTGGAAGAGTCTATCCCTACAACATTTCTGGCTGCACTCCGGTGAATAGAAGCAACACGGAAGTATTTGTCAAGATTTGATACTACAAATGACAGTGTAATGATGATGTGCAATGAAATTGAGAATGAATTATATAAATTAAAAGGAACAGAGCAAAAGAAACAAATGAGTATGTACAATTTTTTAATGAAACATTAAAAAAAATAAATATGCATTATATTTACTATTAAAGCTCTTTATTAATATTTGTTATTTACTGTTTTTCTTACGAGCCTTTTCAGTTCTAATGTCTTCTTCTTTCAAATCCAGTAGTTAACATTGCAAAGAATAACTGAGTTTAGAATTTTTAAAAAAGATTACATTTATATTATTTTTATTACTGTTTTCACAACGTAATTGCAATAAAGGATTCTTTCGATTCTTATGACAGACAAATCGTTAATAACTTCGTTGATAGTAAAAAATTCTGAATGATATTGTATACATCTTTCTTTGAGCAATTATCATTAAGTATTCAAATAAATAATCAATAATATAGTTTATAATTCATTTGCGTTCTATAAATTAATTTCTAAAGTGCTAAATTATTACTTATATTGTAAAATTACTATATATAAATGATCATGTTTTATATTACGTTGCTGAGTCGATGAGACCGTCAGTATACAGAAGGTCATTATGGTATAAGATATTAAAAAAGTTCACATACACTAAACAGTATACCGTCAACTCGTCGCAGTCAATTCATCGTGCAATTGACGCATGACGAGTTTGTGATGCGACGAATTGATGTGCCACGAGTTGTCGTGCAACGAATTGACATGCGATGAATTGACGTGCAACAAATTGACATGTGATGAATTGACTGCAACGAGTTGTCGTAGAACCATACTAAACAGTGTAAGATTTTTCTTCAGAGAAAAGAATTTTAATTTTCTCAATTTTACGTTTTCCCTGATTTTACGTTTTTTTAAATCGGTCCTTTCAAAAACGTAAAATCGAAGTTTCACTGTATACTATGACCAAATATGACTGACAATGAGTGTCACACATGCTACTCATGGCTCTCCTGAAACAAAAGTATGATTGCACCAGTAGTGCTACTCATGGCACGCTGAGTGTTAATGACTTTTTTACATAAACTGAATTGAGGGCCCAAAAATGGTTTTGCTTAGGGGTCCCCATTTTTAAGTTTCGCTGCTGTAGGTAAAGCTCCCTTTTGTAGAATAAAGGCTTAGGTTGATTGAGATGAATTACCCCAAAAATATTATTCTTTAGATGAGAAAAAACATGAGCAAAATATGCTATTCTTAACACGTTTATGGAGACACTACAGTAGGAATTCGACTTATGAATGGGTTGCATTCCAAAAGTTTGGTCATAAGTCTTTTGTTCAGAACTCGGAACCATAGATAATATTTTATAAATGGTGGTCAGGTTCCGATGTCAGTCCACAAAAGCCTATTTAACCCTAAATTAAACTGAAATATTGTACATTTGCTATGAATAATAATAGAAAAGTGCTATTTTAAATTTCACCTGTTTTTCATTGTCCTCCCGATGGTCGAACGAGCAAGTAACTTAGAACTTAGAGTGTAACGGATTATTGTGTCGAACAATATCCCATGGAGGTCTGACGCTGCGCTCCGCCGTCATAAATTATTTCCGAGAGAGAAAAGGTTAATCCGTATGTGCGAGTTGGCACTCGCATTCCCTATTTATTAAAATATTAATACCTCATGGTGCTTCATTTGTAAGTAGAAGTGTTCGTAAGTCAACGACCTAATGTATTCCTAAGGCAACACAAGACATACATACTTAGGAAACACAAGTCATCTTCCATCTTGCATTTGACATTTTCCCAAAAATTGTTATCATAATTTAATACAACATCATCAGCGAACACTGTCAAACATCCATAAAAATTATAATTACAAAAGTCATTAATATAAACCAAAAGAGAATTGGTCCCAGCACAGACCCTTTATAGTTTTGTACTCACTGTAATAATTTTTCACTCGTACACACTGAGTGCGGTTACATAAATAACTTCTGAACCAGTCTAATACAATACCTCTAATTCCAGATCGATATAATTTCTCTAATAAAATTCTATGATCTAGTGAGTCAAAAGCCTTTTTTATATCGACAAACAAACCTGCTACATGCTTGCTAAGATTAACAGCATTATAAACACTCTTCAAATAATTATTTAATGCATCTTCGGTTCCCTTTCCACTTCTAAAACCAAATTGGTTGAGACTAAAAAACTCTATTTTATCAAGAAATTTTAAGTCTATTTTTGACAAGCTTCTCCAAAATTTTCGAAAATATCGAGAGGAGTGATATGGGTCTGTAATTTTCAAGTTTTGTTCGGTCTCCTTTTTTATGCAATGGAATAACAACTGACTTCTTTAAACTTAAAGGGAATTCACCAGTTGAAAAACTCAAATTACATACATATGTAAGTGCAGGAACTATGTAATCAATTAACTTCTTGAGAAGATACAATCAAACCCAGGTGACTTACTATTGGGAAGTGACTTAACCAATAATACTATTTCATTTTCAGAGACTGGCTCTAAAAAGAGTGACTGACGCGAATTAACAATTGGGCAAGGGGTTTTTAATGAACTTTGGTTGCGCATATCAAATTTTACTGTTTCAAAAGCTGTAAGGAAATAATTATTAAATGCACAGGCTATTTTAGAAGGGTCATCAATGACTTCACTTTCCAATTGCAGAGCAAGAGCTTGATTGACTGATGATTTTTCCCCAGATATTTCCCTAACAAGGTCCCACTGTGCTTTGGCATTTCCATTAAATTTTTCAAATTCTTTCATATAATGATTATTAGAGGCAACTCTCAATTTAATACATAAACTATTCCTAAATTTAAGAAACTCTTCTTTTAAGCTTATACAGTTGGGGTGTCGCCTGACCTTTTTAAGTAAATATTTCTTTCTATCTATTTCTTTGAGCAGTACATTAGTTATCCATGATTTCAGTTTGTGTACCGTATTCAACGGAGATGTAGTATATTTAGATATATTGATACTATTTTGCAGCAACTCCATCATGAGAGAAAAGGCTTTGGATGCATTGCACTCATTAAACACATGAGTCCAGTCAATTTTACTTACTGCATCCTTCAAAATATCAAAATTTATATTTAGTACATTTTCAATTTTATCATTAGCTGCAAGATTATTAATTTTAACTGAGGAAATAGATAATGCAGTCACTGAATGATCCATTATGCCCAAATGCCAAACATCTGCAGTAATATTTCACTTGTATGAATTAAAAAAATCTAACAAATAGATGATCAATACACGTTGAAGAGGACACATTTAATTCTAGTTGGCTGATTTAATATACATGATAAGCCATAAGTACTCATCAAATTATTATAATAATCCGAATCATTATTTAAATTCATTATATTAATGTTCATGTCACCAACCACAACAAGGTTTCTTCCTGCAATACTCAAAAGTGGTTCCAATTCATTTAAAAATGATCTACTGAAATGTTTTGATCCCTATATATACTTAGAAGGTCAAAATCAATTCCACCAAAGTTCAAAGTTAGATACAAACAATCAGCTGCATTAAACGTCACAGACTGTAGCGTGCACTCTAGATTAACATTAACATACACAAGAACACCTCTGGCTCGATTTACATCACTGCATTTGGCGTATACATTAACAGTAGCTATTTTATAGAAGTTTACTTCATCTGAATTGATCCAAATTTCAGAAAGAACAATAATATGAGGTTTTTGTTTTAAATTACTTAAATGAAGCAGGAAAAGGTCAAAATTACTTCGTAAACTACGAATATTTTGATGAATTAACAATAAAGAACCATTACAATTTAACTTATAAATTCCTGAAGGAAACATAACCACAATAAAATCACAACTTACTTAAATCATCCATACATGTCAAAACAATAACAGGCTCCTTTTCCACTTTTCTCATAAATATTTTACCTCCACGTATCCATAGAAAGGCATAATTTTTAGACTTTTTCACATCTCTCGCTGCATTGAGAACTTTCCGTCTGCCAAGACATAAGGCTTCATTGATGTCAATTAAGCTTTGAAATCGACTAAAGAATAAATATCATTTATTGCTTTACTACTGTTCTAGGAACCTCATACAATATGTACAGCAAGATAAATACCTAGTTAAATTTACCAGACTAAAGTGATCTACATACACCATTTGAAAACTGTTGTCTTAATAAGTTGGACGGTTATAACACGTTTGTCTTCTCCTCATAGATATTCAGTTTACTGATAAAGTGATTAAATCTACTTCTGCTATAAAGAAAACATATTTCAATGGAAAGAAACAATTTTGAAAAAACTAGAACTAGTCGATGTAATGAGAGGCACAAAAAGAAATATTACAATGGATAACTGGTTTGTGAGTGAACCTCTTATTCAGAAGCTTCATCAAGATTATGGACTAATGGTCGTGGGAACAATAAAAAAAATTAGCCAGAACTCTCACCTGAATTTGTTGATTTGAAATACCTAAAGAGGGATATAAATACATCTTTGTTCCTGTTCTTTCAAACCAAGAACAAACAAACTTGTGACTCTTGTGTTAAGCATGCATGGCGATGCATCTGTTCAGATCAGCTCAAAGAAACCGGAAAGAGTCCTCACCTACAACCAGACGAAAGGAGCAGTTGACACTCTGGATCAAATGTGCCAAAATATGAATTGTAATAAAAAAACACGAAGATGGCCTCTGTGTATGTTTTATAATATCTTGAATATAGCGGCAGTAAATTCCTATATAATATATGGCCATCAGTTCTTCAAAAATACATCAGGTACAACTCAAACACCTCTATCAAGATTGAACTTCATGTTATAACTGCATAAGCAACTTACAAGTCCTTGGTAGATGCAGCGAGTTTCAATTCCAAGACTGAGCAAGGACCTGAAGACCACAATACACAAAGTCCTTAACACCACTGAAGAACAACCATTGGTTCCTTCACAAAAACGACAGAGAAAATATTGCAGCTACTGTCACTACTCCAAGAGAAGGTTTACCACTATCTATTGTGCAGCCTGTAACAAGCCAATTTGTGGTGAACATCAGAAAATAGGATTTTTAAAATTAAAAATGTTTAAAGGAGATTATAGTATTTCTGTCTACAAATGTATGTAATTAATTTTGATTTGACAGTTTTTGCTATTATTTTGTATATTTCTATTAATTTTACAAAGAAAGATTATAAAATGTAAACCTAACTTTAACAAAATAAATTAGAAAAAGCAAAACTATGAAAATACCTTCATTTAAAACAACTTTAAGCACTTGTGCGTAAATTTTACTCATCGTTAGTATTTAGTATGGGTAAATTATCGTTAGTACTCTAGGGTTAAAGAACAAAATTAAATAATAAATAACTCTTACCACCTTTTTCTAATCCCAAGGCTCGTAAAAAAAGGTCGGGCCGGCCGTGTTCCTCCTTCCCTTTTCTACAACGTGGTAACCATACATTTTGATAATAAAACATTTAATGTTGAAATTTTAACCATAAAAACCTTATTGTATAGCACCTCAGACTATATAACTTCTGATTTACAGTCTAATCCGGCCCGCATAAGAATTTGCAACTTTCAAAAGATTCCCAACCTCCGATTTGACTCCGCTTTCCCGGCTTATCAATTTCGTAATTCATCTTGGAGTTACTTTACTGCTGCGTGTGACCAAATAACGGAACTATTTATGAAAGTAGAACAGTGATATAGCGTCACGGAGGTCACGGAGAAAGTCTACGATGTACGCTGGGTCTTTTCAATGAATTTTTCAAAATTCGGTGATGCAAATTATCAAGTTTCAGTTGTTGATGATGGATCTAATCCCCATTGTGGAAAAGATGCCCTCACTGATATGTTCGGATGGTTTATTCAAGGCATTTTGGCATGTTTGGCCTTCACCTGTTTAATTAGTAAGTGAATACTTGCTATTTCATAAAATGTTTAAAATATCGTGTATTTTTATCTAAATTTAGTGATGAAGAAGATAGTTTTAATCGTGCTATAACTGTCATTTTTTCCGAAATCTGTTATTAATGATAACACGTATCATAACTTACAGAAGTATGAGTCATGTTTTATTAAGTCTTATCTATCTTCAGTGAAACGCTTCTGCGAGCCAAGATATGAGCGAAGGCCATGGCTAATTTGGTTTTATGATACTTCGAAACAAGGAATGGGAGCAATGGTGATTCATATGGCAAATGTTTTTTTGGCCAATAAATTCCAAGGTGATCCTTGTACATGGTAAGAATGGTTGTTGTAAAAACTTTCTTTAAGAAGAGCTTGTTATTGTCATTAAGTTAGGGGACTAACGACATTAAACTTTAATGTTTGAGGACACCTTAATGTCATTTACAGTTGACTTTTGTGTTTTATCAACTAGAGTAATGAAACCTTTTTTTAGTAGGAGAATTTTTAATTCTGCATTTAGCCTTCAATAAATGGAGTCACCAAGTGAAATATTATTTACCGAAATAACTTGGTGTTTTTTCAAGTTGAGGTTAATTAAATTCTAAAAATACACCAAATTTTATCGTTATGATCCAAAAGTGCCATTTTCGAGTAAATTCATTAACAGTCGTGTGCACCATCAGCTTAACAGTTGGAAATAGTTCACCAAAAACATATTCTTTCTTTGATTGTCACAGGTGTATATCCGTCTTTCGACGTAATTATTGAAGCGTAACATATAGAAGAATTGTATTAAATGTTGATTTACGTATTTCGGTGTGCATGAAACTAGAGAATGAATTCATCACAGAGGTGCTACCTATAAAATTGGCTTGGTTAACCACTTGCAAGATGAATTCATTATGCATCAAGGAGGAGCCAGTACCTATTGTACCGAGATTGTCTCTGTGCTTAAAGAAATTAACTGGCACTCAATCCTGGTGTAATTCTTGAGTTTCATTGAAACTTTATATATTGAAATGAGATTAACCTTGCTGGAAATTGATTTTAAAATTTTAGTTTGATATTAAAGAGTTGCCATTTTATCACTCACAAAATTTCCATATACAGTGGTTTCCACTTATTAGAGTCAAGTCAGGGAAACCATTACTTGATTCAATTAAATGGCTAATTCAATTATCCAGAAGTTATGTATTTTAGGTATGGGAAATAAGAAAATGTTTTAAAAAAGTTCACAACTATTTCATGAATTATAATTTCATGGTCATGTTAAATTTTGAGATATAAGAAAGTTTGTAGCAAATAAAATTTTTAAAACGAATTTCACCTTTAGTGTTATTTTGTAAATAGTTATCCAAAGTCGTTTGAATCATGCTCTCCTTAAAACGAGAAATTAAGTCTTCTTCCATGATGTATAAGCGGCTGAACTTCTCAGATTGTCCTTTCAATTCTTAGGTTTCTAAGTACAGCCAAAGCCTGTTGGACTTCTTCAGCAGTAGGCACCGGTAAACAGTATACTTCTTGGTAATTTTCTTCTACATCTTCATCAATGCTTGAATTGTAATTTCGATTGTCAACTGCAATGTCATCTTCTGTCAGTAGGAGCTAAAACAATGTCATCTATTGAATTCCATCTACTCAACTTCCTCTATGGTTTTCTTTTCTGCTCGATTCGAAGAAAATCTGCTTTTCTGAAGAAGTTAGCATCCTTAGGTATACAACCCTACATTTGTTCATTGCAGCATGATTCAATAAATGGAACTGAGTGATTCCATTAAGCAGAGATTTTTGAAAACATTAGATAGAAAATGGTTTTGGTTTTCCAGGCTTGATTTAAGAAAGCAGCTGATTCAATTAACCATTGATTCTAATAAGCGGAACTGTGTTGCAGTGCTTTTCAATCAGTGGAACGGAAAGGTCTTTCAAATGGAACTTGAAGTTTTGAATATGATTATTACATAAGTTTTTCTCAACAAAATTATTGAAATATTTAATTTCCATAAAATTTTCCAAAAATGATTAATATAATACAAAAACGTATTTAGCATAAAATGCACCACTTTTAAAAGGTGGTTTTTTTTATCTCGGTTTTCTGGCGTAAGATACAAAAGGTTGAGAACCAGTGGCAGATTTAGACATTCTGAGGCCCCTGGCGCTAAACTATTAGGGGCCCTGCAATCTAAATAGAAACTGAAACCCCACCTAACAACTACCCTTTTATTTGACTCCCCATTTTAATAAATAAACCATCGCAGTGCAAAAAATACATTTTCCTTCATGCCTTTAAAATTGATATATTTAATATTCTGAGATTATGTATGAAAACAAGTGTGACCCCTCTTAAATCCACCATTGTTGAGAACCTCTCATCTATAGTACTCCCTGCTCAATCTCTCTATGAATATGTTTTAGTTGCAATCAAGAATTAGCAACAGTACTTTCGTCTCTATTCAGTAACAAGATAGCTACCAATTAACTACTCGTACAAATTTACCTGCACTGAATGGAAATTTTCAAAATCTTTTTTCATATATGCCACAGTATAGTGAAGTGTAGTGAAATCCTCCTCCTTAAAAATCTGAAGAAACGATTGAAAAATAGCATTAAATTTCATCGGGGTTATAATAAATCTTTTCTTGTTAGGTAGATGTTTGCATGCTAAGTTTAGTTTAACCATTCATGTCCATCGAGTTTCATAATTCCTGCTCAGTTGTGTTTTGCAGTATCGATTTTGAATTTTAAAAATCCAGTTTGGAACTTGAACTGGCCCTGTCAAATTTAAGCTTTCTGCTTTCTTTTACCTTCTTGTTGGATATATATTAAGAGGCTGTGTTCAAATAATGTTCTTTGTATTTCAGGTATATCATTAGTTTTCTCTTAGATTCATCTGTTGGGCTTCTTATCCTTTATATTGGAATTAGATTTTCTCAATATTTGGCCAAGGCGAAGAGATGGGATGCCATCAATTTTGGAGAATATGGTAAGAGCAATATTATATGAGCTTTGGAATTCCAGAAATCATTGAAGTATCATACATTCAGTTTAAAAATACTTATATAAGGCATCTATTCCATTTTATTATAAGTTAATGATGTGTAAATTAAATAAAATTATAAATCCTGCTTTCGTAGATTCAAATCTGTATAATTCTTACATAGGATATAGGAAGACACAAATTAAAAGCCACTTCCAGATGAGCTAGAGACTTGAAATTTGGTAGGATTACAGGTTTCTGATCACAACCATTGGGAAAAAACTGAAATTGTTAGAATTCCTATTTTTAGGAGTTATTTTTACTCCATTATTATTGCCCCATAAGAAAAGCACATAAGCGGTGCAGGGGTTTATATATTTGCTTTTTAGGCACGTTTTGCTTCCAGCGTGAGCGCCTATTATCATCGGTTGGTCGGTCTGTCCATCCGTCCGTCCGCATGTTCGTTCTCGGCTTCTTCTACCGAACGGATATTCACGAAATTTGATATTAAGGACTTACGCTCAAAGATAATAAGACAGTCGCATAAATGAATCACATAAGCCAATCAGGGGTACCACTTTACTGGTGATAAAAAATGAACTTTCCATCATATCTCGTAAACTATTGCTCATATCAAAATATTTTTCAAATAAAACTTGTAGAACTAATAAATTAGAGTATTTATTTTCCTATACATTTTTATCGTAGCAGTAGCCGTTATTCATAAAATCGAACAAGAAAGCCTTAAATCGAGTTGAACTTAGAAAATTTGCATGGTTCATTGCTGCTGAAATAAACAATCTCCCAAACAAACGTTTAATTTCCTTACGTGTGCATGCAACATTTTTAAATAGGAAGAAAATGGATTATTTATGATGAAGAAAAGAAGTTTAAAATGCTATTTCCCTTATGTACAAGTATATAATTTCTTTCTTATACTCCATTGCACGAAATGCGCCCATTTGTGATACGTTGTACACTTTCCTAACTTGCTAAAATTATTTTCTGTCAAGATACAAACTCGGAACTTGAACTGTTGGAAAGCTAAAGGATTGTAGTTTCTTATTTTATAAGACCGAATACAAATCGTGTGTAGGTTTAGCGCAAATTTTTAGTTATTATCGGAAAAAAGTGAGAATTTTTCTGGATTTCAACAAAGGAAATAAAGGCGACTCCCGAGATTCGACCAACTCGAGAATTAAACCGGTCGAATCAACCCAGCCTGTCGATCAGTCGAATTAGAAACTAGTTTACGCGAAGTAATTTTCGGCCCGCCCAACTATGAGAGTTTCAGTCTAGACATCGTTATTTCTGCTCTAATTGTTTGAATTTGTGCTGATTTGACATTCGACGGTTCGAGATTCAACCACGTTTTCAGGAATGCATCCCTGTCGAATCTCGGGAGTCGCCTGTACTTAAATACCATGGCAACCAGCTCAGTGTTTTTATATCTACAGCGCACCTTCAAAATAGGCAGAAATGAAGCATCGTCTACTGGTACTCAACTTTCAATGTGCTCATAGTTTTTCTTTGATAAATATGTTTCTCTTCATTCTTTTATCTTAGTAAATATCTGCATGAAAAATTTGTATCAAATGCATTTTTAATTTGCAATAATAACTTTTCCATAATGAAGTAAAACTGGATTAACCATATTATACTTTATCAAATCACCTAGTGGTGAAAAGAAAGGTATTTTATACATTCTTTCATTTTTATTTCAGGAAAACCACCAAGCATCAATGCATGGCTAGCGCAATGTTGTTTATATGTTTTATTGATGCTCGTGGTGAAAGTATTTGTAACGCTTTTGATTCGCCTCAACTTCTGGGATAAAGTTCGAGATTTCATTCTGTCTCCTATTCAAAACCCAAAAGTAGAATTAGCTGTGGTTGTTCTCATCATTCCCTTCTTTGTAAATGTAAGTTTTCAAAAATCTAGCAATGTTAATTTTGATTAAATGCAGTATGTTATGCATTATTATTAATTCTCAATTATTAATGTATTTGACAATGAGAAATAACAAATGCTTCAAAAAAATTATAATCAGGTCCAAATATGAAAGACCTGAAGAAAATGTCATCACAATTAATTCTCCGCAATGTGATTCATTGAAAATTTTAAACGCTTCTTTATTTAGGCTCTAATGTTCTGGGTGACAGACAATTTCCTCATGCGTCGCCGAGGTTCAGCCAATTGGGGAAACAACGGAAGCAGCTGGAATGGAAAACGTGGCCGTCCAGCGTTAGGATGTGCCAATGGCACAAGCAGACGCAAATCTACCTTACTGGTGAGATTGCGTGGTGAGGCTGTGTCTCTGTTTCGCAAGGGTGGCCCTGGCGGAAGTAGTCCTAAGCAAATGGGCAAGAGGAGGAAAGGAACTCAGGGAGAAGGGGAAGAAGAAGACGAGGAACTCCTCGGAGCGACAGAAGACCTTCGAATCGAGGGCCTAGAGCCAGATGTAGATGACGAGGAGGAGGAAGTCATGGTTCTTAGTCCTGCCCGCACCATTGTTGGACCATCGTCTAATACGATGCCCTCAAATGCCCTGACGTGATTATTGACCAAAGATTTCTCTTGAATTCCCACACTTGCATATTCAGTTGACCTTTCAGATCGTGACTCAGTATATCTTCGTATCAAAACTTCTTGTAGAGCCTCTCGCACGAGTTCTCCTTTGAGACAATAAACCCTTCTATCTTGTGTGAGGGGGTTAATTCCAGTGCTGTCCATTTTTCGGATGGCTTGTGTGACTTAATGTTGCTTTGGATGACTAAGGCTATTGATTCATACTTTGTGCAGGTGATGGACAATTAGAATCAAGTCTGGTTGTCATTTATGCCAAAGATGAGTTTTAGAGGGCATGAATACATATATGGTCCATGACATTATAGGTTTCATATGTCAAAGAAGGTGGTTTTTGTATTTTCTCTTTGAATGGAGTTGCTTTCTGACTTCTGGGTACGTTATTGGCCTTGAATGGTGCTTGTAGAAGGAAGATGAGGAAAACTTGAAAAAATGTTAAGAGGACATATGACTTTATCTTTGAGTCCCTTGTGATAGGTGATGCAAATTGCGTCCATGGCCTATGCATTCAATCGACCATAGCTTTTGTAATTTTTTTATGAGGTTGATTGAATGCATCAAGCCCTTTTAAATGGAAGTGTCATTTAAGACTGGTGTCCTGACTTCCTCAGAGAGTAATGGCTTGTCTGAACTCCCAGAAGCCTCTTTATAAATGATTACAATTCTGAGATTAAAGTAATTTTGAATTGTGTAGAGGAAGTTAAAAGTTTTTAGCATAAGTTTGGGAATTAACAATCATGCTCTCTGGGCTGGATATTGCACTGATATTATTGATGAATGATTCAAACAATAAATAAAAATTTAAATTATAGTATTATTTTGGGCCAGTTTTTATTATGTTGAATTTGATGTTGTTGCAATACATTTGTTTATTTTTCTTTGTATTACTGATGCAGCTTCCAATTTGAATGATAAATATTTATTGTACTTGAGACTTAATGTAATTATATAAAATTCCCATAGCCACCATTTACAGCTAAAGTCCTGTGACTTTTCACTTATATATTGGTGGACTAGAATGAAATGATAACATTCTATGACATCAGAACTGAAACGATTCAGGTTACATGTGGCACACTAATAAAATGGCAAAAATGCTTTTTTGTTTGGTGAATATTTCTCTTGGCTTTTTATAGTATAAACTTGTATATTCCAAGCAAAAATTATACGAGAAACTGGTATTAAGCAAAACCCTTATTGAAAAATGTGACAAAAATTTGTATTTGGCTCATGGTTTTTCTGTAAACTTTTATATGAAGAAATCAACTGGTTTATCCCTTATAAAGCTTTCAGAACATTTAATATATTTTGTGAATCAAACCTTGAAAGCTTTAATTTGCAATGATAAAAGTGTATGTGTGTAATTAAGAACTATTTCCTGTAGAAATTGAGCTTTTGTGAATTTTATGCCATGAGTTTGTTTACAGAATAATTTTGTTACCATAATTTATTTCGGTCAGTATTGTTTTATTTAAATAATGGAATTTGTGAGAGAGGATCAAGTTTTCAATGAAGTACATTACCACTAAAATTGCTTTTTGTACCTTCTGTGTAGAACCCTGGAGCATTGAAAGCCATGTGTCATTGTGTGCATGTATAAGGAAGTGGGTTTGGCCTTTTTATTTTGTAAAAATATTTTAGCCCTTTGTGTAAATACCAGAATGATTAATTTTGTTTGCTATCCTATTCTTGTCACTGTTAGCAGTTTGAATCAGTTATATCAAATTGCATAGAGAAGTATTCTTTTATTTTTATATATCATTGTATTATATAGCATTGGATGTGTATCCAACTGATTATGTACTTTTCCATTAATCAGAAACCGAAAGGCTGATATGTTTTAACTTCTCATTATGTTTGTGAAGTGTGTATTCCTCTAACTGGGCAAAGCTTGTTGATATATTAATCAATATGAATGACATAGGAGAGAATTGCTTTCTCGAGGAAACCTTATTAAAACTGCACCCGTCATACCAATAAGATGCCTCATCTCACTAACAACATATATTGCTGCATGTTGAAACCATTTTACATCAATAAAAGTTGCTTTTCTGAAAAATCAACATTTTTAATTAATTATAAGGTGTTCACATGTAATGTTAAGGTAAATAATATACCTCCAAACTCGTATTTTGGGAAAAATTTATTATTTTGATACATCGAGCATCCATTATCTAAGGGAAGTACACAATGTAATGCTATAGTTCAGAGAGAGAAGGAAATATTTCCACAGATGGTGCTTTGAAAAATATAGCAAAATGTAATATTTGTACAAGAGAAAAATAGGAAATTTTTTGTCAAGTCAAATTAAATTTTCCTTTGTCTGGTCGATTTTAATGATGTTTGATATGTAGAAAACTAGTATAATGCCCGTTGAAATATCAACGGAAGAATTATAGATAGATGGATAGATAGATTATTATTATTTTCATTTAAAATAATTAATATTACACTTTTACATATGAAATATTTTGCCATACACAACATTTCTAGTGAATATTCTGTTGTTGACGGGCTATCTTTAGTTAAACTTAAAATAGTTGCCTCTCTTTCCCTCCCCCTCTCCCTATCAAACCTCCTCCCTCCCATCTTACCCTCTTTCCTCCTCATACCCTCTCCCCCCCCTCGTTTCTCCCCCTCTTTCCCCCTCCACCCTCTACCTCTCTCTCCCCCACCCCCCTCTCGCTCGTATTAAAAGCATTCAAAGCATGTTTATACCCATAAGGATTGAATTAACAATATGATATAGAGGTCTAACAATGGAATTGGTAGGCAAGGCAACATCCCCGTAAAATGGCAAGATTTCCCCAAACTGTGTGAATTAAATGTTTACATTGAGAAATTTTGAACTGTAGGCGGAAAAAGCTGAACAGAATAAGAAACTTCATAATGTTTTCTTCAAAATGGTTTATATCCAAAGATTGTAGGTCAATTCTTTCTAATTTTAAACTAAAAAAGAATGAAAGCCTGCACGTCGAAATGTTCCTTTTTACGTGTTACCTTATGGGAAATAGAAAATGTCTCCAGGAATCGAACCCGGGTCTTTGATCTCAAGTTCGATACATTAAAACGTAATTTTATTATATCATAATGCTATCCTGAAAATCACATCAAACTCAGTTCATTAATTTGTGAGATATTAAGCTTTAGCCTTTGCTGACAGACATACATGCAGACATTGCCTTTTATTATAGTAGATATCCTACTTAAATTAATTTGGCATGAAAGCATTTGAAGTTACTGTCTTGCACATATACCTATAAATCAAAATTTGGTCCACTAGTAACACTTTAAATATGTCCTTAAGTTTATTATAGATACAAAATGATGGTGTAATAGTTAAGAAAATAAAATTTAATATGTAGTGATATTTGATCATTGGTTTTGGAAGTCCAATGGCACAAGGTCATGAATTCTGTCTACAGAAAATATAAATACATTTAAAAATTGCTTGCATTTATACAAGTCAGTTTTCCTGCAAGGATTTATAAGAAGGTTAATGAAATTAAAGTTTCAGTTAAGTAAAACTTCTTTTCTCTTGGATAAGATATATTAATAAGAAAATATCTAGGATTTCTTACTTGCTGATTCTGCACAAAAGTGTAAAGATGCAGATGATATAAAAATGTAAATTAGTTCAAAACTCAGGAAAACCTGTTATTTTTCTCATCGCTTATCCTAACGAAAGTGGGGCGTTTGACTGATGGCTGACTTCTTACAAAGGCTGGAGGATATATAGGCAGAGATAAATGTGGAGCACAAACAGATACATATTTCTTCATCTCTTTCTGATACCTTTGCTGCAGTGAATGACACTCATTTTTTCCTTTTTTATGTTCCAAATATTTTGAAGACGTTGCTAAGGCTGAGGCAAATATCCTTTCCTGCTGGTCAGAATCCTAAATCATGAATGATAAAAGGGGAAAAGAAAATATTCCAGATGCTGAGAAATCCAACATATGCATGAAAAGTGACAATGGTACATAAAACAAGCTAAAAGAGGATCAAAAACAAAACCTAAAGCACAATAAAAGCATGCCATCAGAAATTTTGCATGCAGTTAAAGACATTCAATGATTGCAACTCTACAAGCATAAATAATTAAAAGCTATAAGCACCCTATACATTTTTAAAAATTCAAAACACTTATGAATGACAAATTAGGCCTCATTCTACAATCCACCTTGTGCTTGCTCGCCCAGAAAGCATGTGGCCCTTAATATAATACTGCACTATCGTTCAGAATTACTTATCCACTCACAAGTACCCATCCAACTAACTCTTCACATTTAAAAGGAAAAAACTTGACATCCTTTTTAGAAAGAATGGTCAAATTACAATAAATGGCTGCTTTGTAATAGAAAAGTGCATTTGGTTTACTTGATTGATTTATGTTAACAGCAATTACCTATTGCAGGGGTACCTAACCTCTGGCCCACTAAGCAATTTTATGCAGTCCACCACCAGTGTTTCATAGTTTTCAAAAGTTTTTTCATTTTCTTTATTTACCTACCAAATATTATGTTTTTATCTAACAAAATCTATTAAATTGGTACCCCTATACATACGTCTAAATTCAAATAAGTTCTTTTTGATGTGGTTTTTGATCTTTTCTCAAAGGTATTTCTAAGATTAAACCCCATTGTAATTTTTAATATTGAAATGTTAACCCTAAAAACCTAATTTTAACTTGATTTTTACTCATATGGTGCCTAAGAATCTCTAGGTAATTTCTGATTTAACTTTAATCTAGTCTACTGAAGCATTGGCAATTTCCAATGCAGCCCACCAAAGGATTCATTGCTACCAATGTGGTCCAACATGCAGAAAAGGTTGCCCACCTCTGACCTATTGGATTCAAGCCAACTGATATTTTTGAACTTGTAACTTTTTCATTTCTCGTGCAGAAAAGTAGTACAGCAAATCAACAGATACTATCCCCATGTGCCATTTTCTACATTTTAAAATTATAATTCACACAAATACACATCGTAGGAATTTTTACTTACATCTTTAGTCTCTGTCAAATCATTTTCAACATCACTGGTGTATGTAGGCACTATTATTTTATTAATTTTCAAGTCATCAATTGAATCATCTATATCAAAACCGGATCTATTTTTATGCTTATTACTTGTCTCTCCTAGTCTCACACACATGTCTGAATTCTTTGAAACATCATCATGACTATTTTGCTCAAAAGGAATTACAGCAATTTCACTGTTGTATGTTACTGAAAAAAATGCATCGTATTATTTGAATGATGGTCTGAGAAATTTTTTATAGTTTCCCTTAACACTTTTAATTTGTTGACAGACTACAGTTCATTTTACATTCATTACTGCAGTGTGAAAATTGACAGGCCATTAAAACAAATTTTCCCTCAAATATGTTAATCAAAAATAGTCATCTCATCTGGAAATGCCCTCCAGACATCATCCCTTTGGGCTGCTATTTCAGCAATAATTTAGCAAATGTAACTTGTTTAAATATTATTATCTGTTTTTAGCATGGGTATATCCACACTTACTTTTGTATCATATTTTCAAGTACTTATAGAAAATTGGCCATATACACACGCAAAATTCATGCACTTCATGGGTTATATTTTTTTCTTCAAATAATAATCTCCAATTATGTTATTTTTTGTGGTCCTGATAGAAGACAATCTAGCTGATGTAACATAATAAGATCTTAAACTCGGAGGTTTGTTTGATTCATTTTACGTTGTTTAGAATAGATATACCAGATGTTACTCCAATTCATTCCATACCTTCAGAAAACATTACATTCAATAATGAATTTCTTTCTCAATTTTATGGTTCAATTTGAGGAAAGTTTGTTATGATTTTTACATATTTCTTCAAGAAAAATTAAATCTCAACAGCCAAAAGTTGTTCGTAAAAAAATCACTATATGTACTTGATAAATCTTCATCACTCATTATCAGACTTAAAAATTTTCCATACTCTCTCTCTCACTCTACCTTTATCATCCCTAACTTCTTCAATGGACTCCACAAAACATCATACATACATCCATCAATGTCATTAGAAAATCAGCACTTTTTAAATGCATTCACAACTACCTTTGGATTTATCTGTTCACATCGTGTTTTGATCCATTGACAGAGCATTGCAACATCAGGTTTCCTTAGCTTTCCTCTTGGTCATAAAGCATGGCCTCAGCCAATAACCACTCTGAATACAAATCCATTAAGCGACCTTAAAAGTTTCTTGACTGCAACATTGAGAACTCTTATTGCAATTTTATCCCTCCAGATTTGCTTACAAGGTCAGCATTATTTATTGCCCTAACAAAGTCCTTAACTTCTGTAGTTATGTGTCCTTTGAACACACCCCTGGTTTAATATTCCAGATTATATGCAACCAATGCTCCATGATAATTTGGAAACGAGAAAAATTCTGACATGACCAGGAATTGAACCCAGGTCTTCCACTTCCTAACCAGATATTCTACCACTGAGATATTGTAGCAGAATTTCTCCCATTTCAGAACACAGATGTTTTTCTTAGTTGGAGACAAGCTAGTATCTACCAGACATAATTAATGTCCTTCAAAAGATACCTGGAATAAAAACCCTACCTTTAACTAAGAAAAACATAGCATTCTGAAACAGTAGAACTATTCTGCTATGATAGATCAGTGGTAGAATAACTGCCTGGCAAGCGGAAGACCCAAGTTTGATTCGTGGTCATGGCAGAATTATTGTCTTATTTCTGAATTGTGTGTCAAAGAAAATGAAAGTTATGTCAGCATTGCCTATTTGTTTCAGGAAGGTCTCAGATTTAATCACTGACTTAGGGATGAAACTTTGCTATATTGTGGAAAACCGAAAAAAGCTGATGTGTTTTGCCAATTTTCTGTCAGACTCATATTTCTCGAGTTATGAATTTTTAAATGTGAATTTAAAAAAGGTTTTTTGATATTTACTCCATATACAGGCGACTTCTGAGATTCGACAGGGATGCGTTCCTGAAAATGTGGTCAAATCTCGAACAGTCGAATGTCGAATCAGCACATATTCAAACAATTAGAGCGGAAATAACCATGTCTAGACTGAAACTAAAACTCTTGTGGTTGGGCGGGCCAAAAATTACTTCGCATAAACTAGTTTCTAATTCGACCAATCAATCGGCTGGGTTGATTCGACCAGTCGAATTCTCGAGTTGGTCGAATCTCGAACAGTCGAATCTCGGGAGTTGCCTGTATTTAATTTTGAGACAAATATTATAATAGCTGAATATTTTTCATCTTGGCATTTTAATTATGAAATTAAATATTTCTCATCCATTTTACCACATTTTTATCAAAACCATAAGAAAAATAATATTGCTAACTTTTTATACATACCAAGCAAACTCATTTGACGAGTTTGATGGATATATAACACTTTAGATCCAAACTCTGGCTTCCTGCCAAATGGACTGATAGCTGGGAATATTAGAGAGACTACCTTTAAAGCAAAAATGAAATAATTATTTCTACTTTAAATGTACAAAATTGCAATATATATCAAAGAGTAATAATATATGATGCCATACATGTACTGTAAACATCGGAGAATTTATCACATATTTTCCATTCATCAACTCAGCTTCTCGTTATTGAGACACTTATTTCCACAATTTATTCAAAAGTGATCATTAAGAACCTTAATACTGACTAAACTGTATTGGGATGTTTCCTTCAAAATGTTTTTAAAAATGTAATTGTATGAGGTTTCAATTTGTCTGAATCAAGTTTTTATGTAAAGTATATTACACGAAAATGGTTGGCCTACTTATATGATGAGTATATTCTTAAAAATGCATTTTCATGCTAAAAATCACAACTGACTTATGCGCCACAATTTTCAGTACAGAAGCCAAACTTCCCCGAACATGACTTCCCACAATGCAGATTCAATTTTACAAACTTCTCCAAATGCGTTATCATTATTCGCTTTTATGTGGTTCGTCATTGAATGGCCAAATTGCAAAAAATTACCCAAGTTCCACATTTAATGTACATTTCTTTATCAGACAATGGAAACCAGTTAAAATGAAATGTGAGGGACCAGCACAAACATTTCCTTTCAACCGAATTTTGTGTTAACTGCTTATATGTTAAAGATTGTATACTAAAATTTTCATTTTAAAAATATGGAGGTAAAGACACCCACTAGTCCAGGGGTGGGCAAACTTTTCTGCATGGCGGGCCACATCGGTGTTTGCAAATTCTTCAGCAGGCCACATTGAAAGATGCCAATGCTTAGGCGGGCCAGATTAGGGTTTAAATCGGAAATTGCTTAGATTCTTAGGCATCATACATAAGTGAAAAACAAGCACAAACAAGGATTTTAGGGCTAAATTTTTAAAACTAAAGGTTTCATTGTCATAATTTTATCAAAAGTAATATAAAATTGTGTTAAATTTTAGACTGCGTTTTCACCAAAGTTTTGTGGGCCACATTAAATGCTCTCGAGGGCCACATATGGCCCATGGGCCACGGTTTGCCCACCCTTGCACTAGTCCATGATACATATCAATGATGGATTAATTTTCTCAATCATTAATGACATTAATTTAATAATAATAATCTCGATTGACAGGTTTGGAGTATATCTTTTTTCACAGATGAAATTTATTTCAGTTTCTTGATTTATATCATCATTTTCATAATACATATTAATCTCCAATATTTCGTAAAAATACTAACTTTATTTAAGAATTAACAACATAATTCTTTATAATAGTATTAGCACCATACATATAACCTCAGCATTTGATGCAGATAAAATCCAAGGAATTTGGCTGAACTTTGCGGTAATTGATACTCATATTAACGAAGAAAATAATAACTTTGTTAAGTTCCACAATTTTTTATTTTACGACCAGTTTTGCTAAAAAAACTAGCAACTAGGTTGATGGGGCAAAGGAGGGAGGAGGAGAAAAAAAAACAACCATGGTGGATGATGGGGGTGGTAACCGTTAAGGACAATGTAACAGACCAACCAAAAGTGGTGAAGGAAGCGAGTGAGAAGTGGAAGAGGCCGGGCAAAGTATTTACAAAGTGTAAACACTTTCTGAGCATTTTTCTCACCTGATGATGCTAGTTTTTTAGCGAAACCGGTCGTAAAATAAAAAATTGTGGAATTTAATAATGTTATTATTTTCTTTGTTAATTTGGTGTAGACATCATTTCGATATTGCCGTTATCAGCTTCATCATTTTTAATATCAACTAATGCATCCAGTATAATAAAATCCAGAATGACACTGTTAAAACTGATGTGGTAACAATATGAATTGGTGGTTGAGAGAAGGAAGTGTGCGCTCTCACAGTTATCATTTCGTTTTATTAAAAGGAATTAACATAGAATAATAGAATAATTTTCATGTTAAACCAATAATTATGTACCGAAAAATTTTGTGTCCGGCAGATGACTTTCTTCGTACAGAGTAATGAACGTGATTTCTCTCAACACCAGCATCCTCAAGAATAATTATCGCACTCCTGATTAATTATTAAACACTTTGAATACATTCCATAGTGAAAAATACTTTGAATCACTTTTCACATTGAAAAACCAAAAAGTAAATAAAATTTTTAGCTGTTGCTATGGTTAAAAAAATATCAATCTGAATGTAAAATTACCTTGGGCAGTATATGCATCGCTATCAACTACTGGAAAATTTTATCATAGATGCGGAAACAATAGCATCACTTAGAAACGCACTTAACATAAATTCAGATGAAAAATCAAAATATCTCTTAAAAAATTGGTTTTATTAAAAACTTTTCAAGCCAAACTTGTAGAGAATTTCATTTTCTACAACTTTGATAGTAATATATATTTACATAAATTGAGTTCTAAAGGAGATATTTGGAAAAAATGGAAAAACAACAAGAATAAGCCTCAACTTCCGGTTGACCAGTTTCAATCAAAATGATATCAGATCTTCATTTGCTAATAAAAATCTTAAATATAATATGTTGTGCTGATCTGATTACTAGTTTTTTTGTTAAAGCGCCCACAAATTCTATCACAATGGTTCTCAACCAGGGAGGTGTATGAGGATTCCAGGGGGAGGGGTGGAAGGGGGAGGGAGGGGGGGGGGGGGGTGAAGCTTTTTGGACCAAAATAATTTTTCCTAAAAAATAGCAAGGTTTTTTTTACATAATTTGTGCCTAACGAGAAACCATAATATTGTGTGGCAACAGCGTGTCTGACCGCCTCACGAGTTGGCCAACTTGAAGTTGCCACGAGTGATTACTGTCATAATCCTGTGTCTAATTGTCAAAATATTATTGTTTTATGTTAAGCTGGGAAGTGTTTGCAAGGTAAGTTGGTGTAAAAATATGCCTAATTCAGAAAAATGCCTCGTTTTTGATTATTCTATTCTTGTGTTCGGTTGATCTCTGTCAAAAAACTAATAAAACAAAAATTACAAATGTTTTTGATAAAACCCTTAAAAACTTTAAAGAAAATTTTCTGGGAAGGGATGTGTGGAGATTTTAGAAGATCAGAAGGGGGGCAGGAGACGAAAAATGTTTAGAACCACTATTCTATCTCACACACACATGCACGCAACAGACAGACATCATTGAGAAAATAGTCAAAACGCATTCAAGGGACCTCAAAACGTGTATTTCTGTTGAAATCTTGAAATCAATTTTTTCACAAATACAGTACATACTTTCTCCTATACAGATGACTCCCGAGATTCGACCGGGATGCGTTCCTGAAAACGCGGTCGAATCTCGAACAATCGAATGTCAAATGCACCTAAAAACGAGTGAAATCAGCACAAATTCAAACAATTAGAGCAGAAATAACGATGTCTAAACTGAAACTAAACCTCGCGTGGTTGGGTGGGCCAAAAATTACTTCGCGTAAACTAGTTCCTAATTCGACCGACTGATCGGCTGGGTCGAATAAGCAGGCTTCGACCGGTCGAATTCTCGAATTGGTCGAATCTCGGGAGTCGCCTGTACTCCTAATAGAAATGAAAATTTTAAGTATCAGTTTTTTAATTCAAGCATTAGAAACTTCTTAAGAAACAACAGGCTGGAACTGATGTTGCATCAATGTTATTGCTCATATTTTGGATGGAGCAGTGAAACATCTTGTATAAAATCCATTTTAAAATCCTTTTATCTTTCATTTCATGAAAAGTATGGTTTTCATTAGGCTGTATGTTTAGGTTAGTAATTGAGCAGTTTGTAATTTGTGAATTTAGCAGGTAAGACTGACCTTGATTCCTAAAATACCTTAGAACAGTGATGGCGAACCTATGGCACGCAAGACGATTTTGGTTGGCATGCCAAAGAAAGGCGAAAACCAATGAAAGCATTTATCGTACTGATTTACTGCAGCAAAAACATTTGTGTTATTTAGTTAACTATTGTAAACATTAGTTTTATGGTTACAAATTTCAATCTTGTATGTCTTGATCACGAATTTAATTTAGTTGGCACGCAAAAAAAATCATGGACTTTTCTGTGGCACGCGAAGCAGAAAAATTTCGTCAATTTCAGTAATATTGGCATGCGGGCAATAGAAGGTTCGCCATTACTGCCTTAGAATAACAATTATAAGAACATGTTTTATTAAAAGTTGGCATGAATGATGCAATGAATAACAAAAACATCAAAATGAAAATAATTTATTTGGATATCTAATATTAATTAAGGTTCATTGTGTTAAACACATATGAACCCCATCTTCAAGGTCATAAGGCATATTTCATCAGTGGTTATAATGGCATATGTCATACTTTGGTATTATCTTATTTTACCTGTAGACAACAGGTGCCTCCCTGGCTTCCATTTATCTTCCACACTCTTACTTCTGCAATACAGCACACTGAAATCAAAAGCAATTCCATTCCTTGTCCCTGGAAAAAATATGCATACTGCAGTTATTTAAGTAAATGATTTCAGTATTTTAAAAATTACACATAACTTTTTGTTTAAAAATGATTCTCAAAAAACTTTAAAAAATTGTTTGATTTGAAATTTTTAGAAATGGAAATTGAATTTGAAGTTAATTCAAGGAATTGTTCTTTTTGAAATAACATACTATAAACATCAGATCCATTATTGGATTCATGTGACCAATAAGAGTTGCAACAGCCATCTGTGGAACGTATGGGTCCCATAACCGAATCAATGCATCACAGCTTCCAGTCACCAGCATAAAGCCTTCATTATTATTGTCATTCCCTTTTACCTCCCATAAGTCAAAACATCTAACGCCCTGAAAGGCAAAGCAAATATTACTCTTATATGTCACAGCTTATTATAAATGATTCATCAAATAAAATAATGATGAAGGCAGTGTGGTATTTTTATTGTATGTTATCAAATAGATATCAGCAATACAAGAGGTGCAAAAGTTACTGATCAGACCAGTGATTCTCTATGTTTTATGGCTCACTGCCTCCTTTTGGGTGATTAGAAATCCATGACCCTATACATACAACATACCCTTTGTTCAAGAAATTTCAAAAATATAGTAATGTAAAAAAGAAACAGTAAAATAAATAATTGTAGTTAAAATTCAAATAAAAGGCAATAAAATAACTAACATCTAAGAAATGATAAGGAAATCAACAATTAACTTGACAGCATATGAATAGCATATTTTCTGATGCTTGCTAAATGATGGGAAATGGAATATTTTTATCATGCTCTAACTAGGTGCGGACCTCAGATGTCAAAATCTATGTTTACTTTTTACATTGCTAATCAGCAGTGTGGATTATTATTGTCATTCTTTTACTGAACTAGCAGTTAACCAATCTGATGGACTGTTATCTGAAAAGAATTGTCTTCAACCTCCAATGATAAAGAAAGTTGATGAAAAATGCAGAAAGTATAGTGAAAACTGCTTAAAATAGTTTTATCGTGATGGGTAATAAGCCAAAATGTGTTGTGCCTTCTGAAAGTATGAAACCATCCAAGTTTGGCATTTGGAAACAAAACATTCCATTTTGAAAAATAAATAAATGGATTATTTTCAACGAAAACTTCAAATTATCAATAACCAAAAAAACACATTAAAAACATCAATCACTCATAATTCAAAATTTGCATTTTCAGACGTGGCATATAATTTGACCCTAGTTTTTCGAAGCTTTATATGTTTTAAAGGTCAACTTATGAGCTGCAGTATATGATGATCAATTTTCTAAAAGTGCCTATGATCCAGAAAAGGGATAACCTATTATCTATGGAAGGCAGGAGAAAGAGAAGCAGAAGAGTGCCCCAGAGCAGATTTGATGCACTGTAGAAAGTAAAGGACTGGATGATAGCAGAAGTACAAAGTTATGGCTCATGTAATATTATTTGTAAGGAGAGGACAAGTGGAGGTGAGAAGACACGAGCTGTGACTGAGTAGATTAGAAGAGAAGGAAGTGCTACAACAAAGCGCTACATTTTGATCTCAGTTACACTTATTGTTAGTACTAAAGTAGATCAGGTTATATAATTGGTTATATTAAAAGTAAATGAAGGCATTTTCTTTGAAATATAGTAATGCAAAATTAAATAAAATTGAGTTTCATAAAAATTACCAACCATGTTGTGTTTGAGATAGTATCGGTACCAAACAACATACAACTTTTTAAATTTTGATTACCAAACTGTTTGGGTGATGGTCTTACCCTGGGATGTCTGGCATAAATATAAAACATACATTACTCACTATGTTATACATAAGGATTAATAAAATAAATAATTTTTTCCAAACAAAACACAAGATTAATTAAAACAAAATGGCTATGTTTAAGGGTATGCTGTAAATTTAGCACCGAGGCAAGCAGCCGAGGGGAAAGAATGCATTCTCAGGTAGCCCTGAATGAAAGTGAGTTTAGACTGAAGAGATGAGTGATAACTGAATCATCAGTGAAACAATTATGGGTGAAAGATCTTTGGATGAAATGTTATGTGGGTGAACTGGATTGTGGGTGAAAAACCTATGGGTGAAAAGGCATGGGTGAAAGGTCTTTGAAAGAAACTTCACTTGGGGGAAGTGTTAGGGGATGAAGCATCCAGTGGGTGAAACATGTATGGGTGAGACCACCATGAGGGAAGCGTCCCATGGATGAAGCGCTTTGGTGGAAACGACATGGAACCGTTCCATACTTTAAAGTAGGTACTATTCAACAGTATGGTATCCGAGAAGACCTAACATGAAACTCGAGACTCTGGAGAGTAAAAGGTCATATCAGTTTAGTACTTTTTAACTTAATGCCATGGATTATTCATTGCCATGGGTTCTTTTTTATTAGCTACAGATCATTTTATTCATTTTGTGTTTATTGGATGCTGTATGTTTTAACAATTCATATTTGATGTTGTTTTATATATTTTCTTGCCACCAGACTTAGATCTTCTTGCAGTACAAACTAAATAAATAAATAAATATTCTACCATAAAGGAAATCTAATTGCAATGAATGGCTTTGTCAGAACATTCTAGCTGATAACAAAATTATATCAAATTGATCACACCTCTGTAATTTTTTCTAACTTAATTTTAAAAATATTCTTGATTTGTGTTTAAAGAATTTTCTTAATACACATATTTTTAGAAATGTAAATTGTACTTCAAATATACTCACACTAGGAGTTTTAAAAATGTAAGGAGATGCCTGTGCACTTTCAGCTTGAAGTACAAGTGAAGCTCCACCATATTTGTTGTCACACTTTGAATTTTGCTTCACATAGAAAAATCGATCACTGCTGCTACAAGACACAAAAGCATGTGGTGCACCAGCACGGAAGGAAACCTGGGATACTGCGCTTACATGAACATTTCGTGCTACATTGATTTCTACATATGTTCCATGACTGCTCTCTTTAATTTGTTTGATCAGTTTTCTTTTGGGCTTTTCATTTGATCTTATGAATTCTTGTTGCAATGGTTGTGCTGCAATCATGCCACTTTCCAGTTCCTGTCACAACAACAAACATTACATTCTATATTATATCAGCTTCAAAAGACCTTACTAATGGGAAAGTTTCATATTCTTTAGGTCAGCTATATTTTGTACAAGACTTTCCTTGCTTAAATACCATATCTGAATGAATCTAAGCAGTGTTTTTCAAAGTGAGAGCCATGGCCACCCAGGGGACCATGAAGCATTTCCTGGGGGGTGATAACAAAGATGCTGAATTAATTTTAATCCTAAATAAACAATAATGGCGCTGTTCTTCAATCACCATGCTAAAGTAGTGGGGGCAACACCCACATCAGTCGGCCTTAACCTTTTATTTTGCATTTCTAACAAAAAGCCACATTTAATTATAAACACACTATTTAATAGAAAAAGTACTTCATAGATATCATTAAGGTTCATTAGTAATTATTCTTTGAAATTGCTAAATCACATTTTGTCAATTTTATAAGTTGGAAGGGGGGTTTGAAAATTTTCATTCACATCAAGGGAGCTTCAGAATAAAAGAGTTTAAGAACCACTGATCTAAGGCAAGAAAAATCTACAATGGCCATTTATTCATGATAGTAGGGAAAAAGAAAAAAATTAAATTTTACAATATCTCAATAAGATTGTCATTTATGCTCAAATCCCTGAGAATTTGAGACTAAAATAAACACTCAATTGCTGAAAGCAATAAAAATAATCCCTTATTTACGTAATGCCATACAGTGTTTGTCCAGTTGAAAAGTTTCTCTTTCATTTATTTTCCTCATCAATGTCACTTGTACTGCTTTCTTCCTTGTTCCCCTCCTCTTTGCATATAGCAGTCTTCACTGCCATCAAGTGCACTGGAAATAGAACACTTTTCGGTGATTTCACTATAATTAGTAGCTCTCCATGCTGTTACAACAAGCACTTGGGTTGCACTCTTCAGACAATGTTTATGTGTGAATACCCTATCATTATCCTCCATCCACTCTGTGCATGTTTATATACATCATCTTAAAGTTTCTTAATGCCTACATTCAAGTGCTGCAGTTGTAATGTACTTCTCCTTCTGAAAATATAATCAAACTTTGATTTAACGTCTCCCTATACAGCGCTACCCCCACACAGCGCCAACGAATCTTTGTGAACAGAACTTCCACATTATGATTACATATAGAACCTCTTGGTAAAGCACCATTCAAATCATATACAGGAAGTAATATAACAATCTTCACACAAAATTTACATCATCCAACATGTTTGGTAATGACATGTATGGCCATTCTTCATGATGAGATCACACGAAGTTGCTATGATGAGACATAAAATGCCTTTTGATAAATTAACCACATTTTATGTACCTATCGCAGAGATCTAAGTCTTTGAAGTAGAATGTTTAAAGCATGAAGTACAATTAATCCTTACTGCATAAAATTATGCATCTTGTAAAGCAGTGTTGTGTTAGCGAGGTAAATGAGCCCACGGTAAAAATTAAAAAAAAATGTTTTCGTTGGGTTGGGATTGGATCACCACTGCTAGTCCTTTACATTTTGAGTTCACGCTCACTATACTTCAATGCTTGGATGAGATGGCTTCAAAATCTTATACAAAATCAATGAGCAAACTCTTTATCATTGGAAAATGCATAACACAACAACTTGATCATATAACCTAATCAACTGCATTTAGTTTTTATTCCTGTGTTTCTTAGTTGATGATAAATGTTAAAATCGTTCACATCTCATATAGTTCAGAAACTATATGAGAAACTGTATAAATTCTGTAAAAGAAGTTATATAAGTGTACATACAAGAGAACGTAATAACACTCAATTAATTCATAGTTATAAGATTGAATGGAAAGAAGGTATAATTCCTCTCGATATCCATTTCTTTTGATAAAATTATGACAAAACAGAATAACTTACTAGCCAGTGAATATGCTCTGCTCCCTCTCCTTTCCGTCTATATCTATGAAAAAGGCTATCATTAGGCCGAAGGAATTTTAGGGACCAAATGTTTCCTCTGTCATCGCCAAATAATAAAATTGAGCCATGTGCAACAGAAGGTGATTTTTCACTTTTCTCATTCTCTGTTCCATTGTGCCCACTACCTTTCTCTGGTTCATTACTAGATGATTTCTCAGAAGTAAGTGGATGAGAAGGGGAATAGGCCAAGCATGTTGGAACGTTTCTTAAGCCAGTCACATGAAACATCCATGGTGAGCCTCTTCCTCCAACATCACGGAAGTGTAGACTTCTATTTAATTAATTATGGTTAAGATTGATATTATTATATCAGTATTATATTATAAAAGCTGTATAATTTTTAAAAAAGAACAGTGGTATAATCCAAGCATTACCTATCAGATCCAGCAAAAACTATAACATTAGTATCTTCCATCAATATGGCATCTGTAATCCATGGTTTTGCTATTTTGGATGATCGCAATGAAGCAAATGATGGAATTAGTCCAAAATTAGAGGATGATGCATCTTGAAACCCTCGCAAGGGAACATGATAGGTTTTATCACACATTGGTGCAAAGTTAGAATCATACAAGCTAACAAATCCCTTCACAGTTACAATTGTATAGCTTATTTTAGTTTCAGTTTTTATGGGTATGATTTTTGCAACTGCACCTGCCCTCTGTTTCAAGAAAGAAAAACATTCAGTATTATACTATGCAAAAATTTGAGTTATTAAGTAAATCACAAATATGTCAATCCATATATGGGTAAACACTTTGAAACTTGCTTCTTTAAAATTACATATTACTAAAGTTATTACTAAAAATTCATAATATATCAACAGAACTATGTATCTCCAATAAACACAAAAAATTCATTTCCCAAACATTTTATAGTAGCTATTAATCATATGTATCCCAGTCATAAGGAATGCTATTTTGAATTAAGATGATAAAATTAGTAATTTAACAAGACATATTATAATTAACATTTACACAGGATCATCAAAATGCACTGGAGACATGGGCAATCATCCAAGACACAAAAGTCCAAGAGGATGCCATTATTTGGATCATGTTCTTTAACTTCTAGCTAGGACTGGCTCTATGACAGTGCCAACAGTGCAACTGTACATGCTCCCATGCTCTTTAAAGCATATTTATTGTACTTATAAAGTACATATGTTTTAAAAAATTTGAAAATATTGCATCAGAGGTCCTGTGCATACACTTTGCACTGGGTCCCATGATTATCCTAGACTTTCGCATATGAATGTAGCCATATGACAATGCAAACTACTACATATATCACTTCATGACTGACTACATCATATGATGGCACAGCATCAGTCACATGGTTAATTTGGGCTTAAAATACACAAATCTTTTTCTACTTCATGAATAATGTTGACAAGGTTTTCCTTTGAATATGCATTGAACTTACCATCCTAATAGGTGCTTTATATAAACATTTTGTATTTTGAAAATGTACTAGTTTCACTTAATTGATGGAAAGGATGATCTGAAGATCCTTATGCTGTCACATAAGGATCTTCAGATCATCCTTTCCATCAATTAATATCATGGCATTCTCACCATTTGAGGGGGAAGGGGTTTTCTTTGATGCATCTCATTGAGGACACCCATTGGGGCTGATTGATTCTAGCGTTGCTAGCTTGGTCCCAACCTAAGAAAATATTCCCATTCTTAAACAGGAGAATTAGTCTGCCTCGGTAGTTCAGTGGTAGAATATCCGCCCGGCAAGTGGAAGACCCAGGTTCGATTCCAGGCCATGGCAGATTTTTTCACCTGTTTCCTCATTTCCCCCTAGTTACACTTATTTTTCATCTTGATCTAAAATCAACTGGATGTAAGGAGTTCTCCGTGTAAATACAATGTAATATGCTGAGACAATTATTAGGAAATACATTTACTGAATAACACATTACAGCTTATATTTCCTATTTAAATGGTGGTAAGGGGAGACATGTACTGTTTTAGTGGCATTCTGTTCTGGTAGAGCAGTGCTCCACAACCTATTTTATCTCACAACACACTTTCAGATTTTTCAATCATAACGGCTCACCAAACTAAATTTCACAACCACATTGTCTAAAACAGGTGTGGGCAACAAATTTTGCATGGTGGGCCACATTGGAAATTGCCAATGCTTTGGTGGACTGGATTAAAGTTAAATTGGAAGTTACCTAGAGATTCTTGGCATCGTATGAATGAAAATCAAGTTAAAATTTGGATTTTAGGGTTAATACAGTAGTAAAATGGTGTCGATGAAGTCCGGTTCTTAACATGCAAAGTCACGGATGAGGCATTCGACAAACATCTTGAATGTTTCCTTTCCTATTTCTGTTAAAATGACCAAGACATGGATAGAAGCTCACAGATTGCAAGTGATGTGGAGAATGCTGCCAACTGCTACAGGTTCCTTTATAATGAAAAGAAGAAAGCAAAAGTGCATCTGTCTCCGGATCATTTCTTCATCAAGAAGGATAAGTCTGTCATTTCTCAAGGGAAAATTCCCATTCTGGTAAAATAAATTCTTAATTTCCGATGTAAGAGAAAATGCTGTACATTTTTGTTTATAAAATACATGTCTTTATATGTTTAAAATTGTTTCTTCAAATTGAGCACCAAAATATACCTCATATTGGGAATTCATTAACGCTGAGAGTAGGTTGGAAGCACGAATTAAATCTATTTGCATTAATTCTTATGGAAAAAATTCCCTCAATGTGGTTTCAGTTAGTGCTCTGTTTTTCAGGAACCAATTAAGAGCACTAAGTGAGGGATGCCTGTATTTAGTCAAGTACATACTTATCAATTTTCATTTGCTAGCATCCTTTTTGTGTCAAGTGGACTTTTGCATGAGTTTGTTATGACTCTAAGGAAACCTGAGGCTAGCTTAGGTATATAATTGTCATCACAATAAGTAATTCTTATTCTACTGTTTGTGTTTGTTTTGCCTGTATATCGGTACTTTTTTACTTTAATTGTGGAAAGTGGAAATGCATGGGATGGCACTGAAGATGATTGACTGTATGAAGAAAGTGAAAATTCATGTGAATTTTATGACTTTTATGACTATAGCAGCAGTGATGACAATTTTCTAGACTTCTACAATGAATAAATTTAATTATTTTGGCATAGATCAATCTTGTAAAAGGTATGCCTTTTTTTCTGAAATTTCTGCTTCAAAATTATGGGTCAGGGAAATATGGTATATTTAAATACACAGCTGAAGTACCCAACGCTGTCCAGGTAAATCCAATATACTTCATGTGGAGAGTAGCAAAAACTCTTGACTTTAATAGAATGATTTCCAAAATGGAACATATTGCCAAAACATTCAGCTCAGAGCCACCTTATGAAAAAACTCAGCATTGAAAGGCTTAAAGAGGTTTTTATACACCTATTTAATACACATTCAACAATTTTAAGGCCAAAAGCAAAATTTTTAAATGAAATTAAAATATATCTACAGAAAATTTTTAACCTTGCAATGATTTATTCCATGAAATTTTGCTGTAGATGACAGAATGCATTGGCTTTTTGCAGTTTCCCTGGCTCCCATCCATTGAATTGCATGATCTAAGAAATTTTCCCAAGTTATGAATTCCTTTTTTTCCATATCTATCTCATCAAATAGTCTGGCTGCACTGATTCCAGAACCAGGCCAATCTATGGAATGGATAATGTTAATAATAATTTTAAATGGAATTAGAAAATTTTTTCATAGAACATTAAAATATTAAGCAATATACCTAATTTCTGTAAGGATATTGAATGAACATTTTTTAATATTATTTACAAAAAATAAATAATAAATAAGAGGAATTAAAAAGTTTAAGGAGAACAATGTATTAAGAATAAGGAGAATCCTTCCCAAATGAGGACATCTGGTCACTTTAGTCTTATACACAGTGCTTTTTCTGTGATGGTACGTGCCAGTATGGCATACCGGCACCTTTTTTCAGAGCCATGTTGACCCACGTCTAATTTCGGTACATTTTCATTTTTTTAATTTTTTAAAACATAAAAGTAATAAATGGCTTCTATAAATGTTAAACAATTTGACTTTTAATATCAACTATGTTATTAAAAGTTTATCAAAAATTCAATAGAGAAGAGGGAGAGGATGCAGGAAGAGGTGGAGGTAGTACCGGCATCTATTCTTTTACAAAACAAGTTAGGAAAGTGTACAATGTAACACAAATGGGCGCGTTTCGTGCAATGGAGTATTAGAAAGAAATTAGTATATACCTGTATGTAAGGGAAATTGCGTTTTAAAATTCTTTTCTTCATCATAAATAATCCATTTTCTTCCTATTTAATAATATTACATGCACACATAAGGAAATTAAATGTTTGTTTGCGAGATTGTTTATGTTAGCAACAATGAAGAAGTAACCATGCAAGAAATTTTCGAAGTTCAACTCGATTTAAGATGTTTTTGTTTGATTTTATCGATAACAGCTACTTCTACGATAAAAATGTGTAGAAAAGGAAATACTCTTCTTTACCAGTTCTACAACTTTTATTTGAAAAATATTTTGATATGAGCAATACTTTACGAGATATGACGAAAATTTCATTTTTTGTCACCAGTAAAGTGGTACGAGATTCATTTTTGCGATTTTCTTCTTATATTTGATTGTAAGTCCTTAATATCAAATTTCATGAAAATCCGTTTGGTAGAAGCTGAGAACGAACATGAGGACGGACGGACGGACCGACCGACGATAATAGGCGCTCACGCTGTAAATGAAACGCGCCTAAAAAGCACTGCTTATACAAACTAACTGAATTTAAGATTAAGTGAGCTAGTAAAAAGGTAATTTGCATATATTTTATTTTACTATACCAAGAATTTTCTCCAGTGCCAATACAAATTCAGTCCTTGATAGAGAAGCACCAGAGACAAAACCGACTCTCTCTTCTCTTATTATAGCTTTCATGTCAGTTAAAGCTTTGCTAGGCCCAAAAAATGACTGCCTTAGCTTTGAAAAATGTTCCGATTCCATTGAGTTAAGAATGTTAGCTGTCTTGATGCCATCCTCCACTTCAAAGCTGTAACAAAAGAAGTTATAGAAACTCATTTTTGTTAAATATTTCTTTCGGCCACCTGAGAAAAGAGAGAAAGAAAAATACCACCGCAATTTTTTGGCAGATGCAGCAGCCATTAATACTTAAATTTCTAATTTCCAACCAATTCTCAATACCTACATAAATCATTCATGGCACAGGATTTTCAAAGTTTGTTGTCGGATCACATTGGTTACTGGGATTTCCCTGTCATTATCTTAAAAATTTCTCCCTCTCTCTCACTTCACTATGTTGTTAGGTTCATTTGTTTTTGTAAGATATCTTTCTAGTTTCGAGATGTGGTAGAAAGAAATTAGTGCACAATAAGTTTGAAGTAATCCCACCATTTATAGCAGAGGTCCCTAAACTACGGCCCGCACAGTGATTTAATCCGGCCCGACTGCCTTACCCAAACCCCCCCCCTCCCCTCCCCTCAACAATTTTTAACGGTGAAGTTTCTTGATAACCACACCCCCTCAAAACTTGAAGTTTCCACACAGCTCGATCAGTCATTTGAAAAGTCATAAGTGGTCCGCGCTGTCGTACATAAAGCCTAATGTGACCCTTTCAATAAAAAGTTTGGGGACCCCTGATTTATAGTATTTTTTACTCTTTTATTGTTAGAATACACAAATATGCCATTACTGAAGAAAATAAAAGTGAATTACAAATGCAGAGTGTTTAAAGAACTTACAGCAGTGTTTAAAGAGTACAACAAATACCATAATGCACCCCTGGAAGGCAGAACGTACAATAACGTACCACCTTTCATTTGTCTATAGCAGTGGTTACCAACCTAAACAAACATAATTACAGGTACGCCTCGCTTAACAAAGCCTCTGGGAACAAAGCTCCTTTACAACAAATTCAGAAATTTGGCAATGAAAATACAAAAACGTTGCAAAGTAGTGTTCACTTGTCATACGGCTCAGGTGGACGAGACAGAATTACTAATACTGGCGCTACTTACATTTCGAAGCTTCACTACCATAGTATTATATGTTCACAAAATTACAGCTACTAAATTAGAATGTTTCTATAGTCTCGGCCTGGATCTTTTAAGGACCATGAGAATGAGTTGGTCTGACTCTTTACCTCGAAGTAACCAGTTCTTAGATCTTAAGAAACCTCTCTTTTTCGTATTGAAATGAGGCGTAGGTTAATTAAAAATTTTTGCTATTTTATGATTGGGATAAAGTCATTGTCAAACTTTAAACCAGCAACTGCAAAAGACACAGGCAGGTCCAGCTTCTCAGCAGGAATCGTGAGTGATCCACCGTGGATCTCTTGCCATCTCGACAACTAACAACATGAAAATGGAGGAGTAGAGCCGCAGTAATTATATTATTAACCAATTAAAACTGTACATTCAGTATGTTATTAGTTCATATGCTTTGAAAGCTGTTGATAAACTTTTAAAAATTTCATTTCACTTTTGCCGACAATATCGGTTTAGTATATCGTAATCATTTTTGATAGTAATAATTATCTTAAAAAAACTTCAAACCCATAGTCAAAAGGACCGTAGACAATTTCATCTTCGATAAAAGTACAATGGCTTATTCTCTCCATTTTGCCCCTGCCATCTAGACTACCACTAATGAAATACAGAGGAAATGAATCCCAAAAAAACTCTGTCGTGTTTTTAAATACTCGCTTTCCATGTTTACCAACATTTTTGTCCGTTTCTTTTATTAATTACTGAAATTTTGGTACTAAAACCCCCTTTTCTGAAGCCTTAGAACGCATCCTTACCTTTCTTATGTAATTTATACACCTGGTAACAAAGTTTCCAAAAATGAAGTGCCACCATGGAATGCATCTACTTCTTTACTGAGGTATACCTGTATACATTTGGACAGACAGTAAATCAAATTTTGTATTCTAAAAATTTTTTAAAATTTATATTTAAACTGTTTTTTCGTATCCCATCGTGGATATTAAGAAATATTTCAGAACACAAGAACAAGATATTGACAAGGTGGTGGAAGCATCACGTAGTAATAAGAAGCAAAAAACTTTGCAGGACATCAACAAAAGTCTAGAAAGTCCCACTACTGCATCTGCAGATAGTGGTACATTGGCATCAACAAGTGGTAGTGAAAAGGAAAATCTGACAAAATTTTATCTGATTATGATGTTGGGCATTATATTAATTCACCACAACAGATTTATGATTATGTGAGATATATAATGTAAGTTGTTGAAATTTCTATTATCCATCAGACATACAAGATCAATAATTTTGAAATTGAAGCAATTGATTTTTGGACAGAATCAGCAATGCGAGACATTAACATAAAATTCCTAGACTTGCTTTCAAATACAGTAAGTCCCCGACTTACATGGGTCCGAGTTACACGGATCAGTAAATACACGGATACATGAAGTAATGTAGCAGCACACTCGTTAGTTCAACTGCCGTTCAATAGATGGTGTTACCAGTACAGTAATCCCTCGGTATACGAGCAATCGGTTTACGTGTTTTCGCTTATAGGTACGAGATGCACAAATTAATACCTGTTTTTCAATTTACGAGCCAATTTTCGCTTATAATACGATCTCCTTCCGCTCGCAAACCAATCGTTTTTCCCAGCACCTATTCTCAGCTTTCGTCGGTTCCCGAATCTTCTCGAATGCACAGAATGCCACGGCATCCCAACTTTAATGATGTAACTATTGTTTATAAAATTTATAACATGGGATGTATTGAGAAATTAATATTCGTTTTACGAGTTTTTGCCTTACAAGCAGTTTGGAGCCAAAAATTATTGAATAGTAAATATGTATTAGTTTTCTTACAATTACATTTATATATGTACTGTACTGAATATATTTTCATTTTCTTAACATTTTGTTTTTATATGCACTACATTTTTAACTTTAACTATCCATTGAAATGAACGTATATGTCAAAAAATATATCGTATTTAAGCATTGTTGGACTTACACGGTTTTCAACTTACACGGCGACCTTCGGAACGAATTATCAGTGTAAGTTGGGGACTTACTGTACTGAAATCTATTCAGCTGTTCATCAGGTAATTCTCATATTATTAACATTACCTGGGACCAAATGCACAGTTGAGAGGTCATTCAGTACATTGCGCAGAGTTAAAACATGGTTAAGATCAACTACGACAGATGCTTGACTATCTGGGTAATGTATGATGAGTGTGCACAGGGAGAAAATCAACTTGCTGAATTTATGAAAAAAGTTGTTGACAAATTTGGAAGTGATCGCAGGTGATATCAGTTTAAACTATAAAAAATATATTTAGAGACAATATAGGAAGGGTAGTTTAGAAGGTGAAGGAACTAAATTTTAGTTGTATGCTACATTGATACCATTGGTTTAAATTGGATGAGAATTTTTGTAATTTGGTTGGTAGCCTTGTTATCATTGCTATGACAGGTGCTGAGTCACTGGTTATCCTGCACTTCAGCAATAATATTTGAAAAAGTGTTTGGGGTCTGTGTGACCCCCAGTTCCGTGTTAGTGTTTTGTACTGACTATAACTTATTGTTTATGATAAGTATGCATAATTTCATTGCATAATCAAATATTTTGTATTATATTCTTAATCATATGAAATGGTGATATTAGCTAATTGTGGTTTCTGTGTGTAAGAAATCATAGCAAAAATAAAACATTGGTATCATACATGCCAAAAAAATTGTGCTGTTGCTATCAGCAATGCATTACTCAGATGATATTGACAAAGCCACAGGCAAGCCTGAAATGATAATTTCATACAATAAGACAAATGGAGGAACAGATACCTTTGATCAACTTTGCCATACTAATAGCACTGCAAGGGCAACAAGAAGGTGGCCTATGCAGGATTTTTGCTGCATGGTAAATCAAGGTGGTATAAACTCTATGGTGTTGTTTACTCATTCGAACATCACATTGAAATAACCTAAAATAAAATTCCTGTATAATTTATCATGGACTCTTAATGAGCCATATATACAAATTACAGTGAGCAGCGCATCACTAGGACTTTAAAACAAAACATACAGGAAATGCTTTAGATTGACAATGCTGTTCCTCCTCGGCAAGATACATTAGACCTAAAGGTTAGGTGCAGCTTTTGCTCGAGAGAAAGAGACAGGAAAACAAAAATGTGTTGTCAAAACTGTTACTGAACCATGTGTGAAAATCACAGAGCAGAGTTATCTGTCAAGAGTGTGTGATTTACAGTTTATCCTCCAAGGCAACTATTATTATTTTTGCTTTTTATTAATCCTCAAGTGACAATTTCATTTTATTTGCAATCTTGTGTGATTTATAACCTACTTCACAAAAATGTAAATTTACCAAAATTTAAGTTTAAAAATCTCATAATTTTACTGCAAATTAGTTAACATATTAGCAAATGTAGCAACAAATTATTAAATAAATTTTGTTGCGCAATTTTTAATGTTATGTTTATTCCACCATTATTTTGGAATAAGAAGCACCAAGAAACCAAAGAAAAAATCAGGCAATCTAATTTAATACAATTTTAATTGGACTCCTACAGACTCCAGTGTGAGGTGGGCATTGGTATAAGTAAGGTGTGAGATGCCAAAGTTAATATTAATATAACATCAACATAAAAATTAACATGTATGTAAACAACTATAAAATGTAATGTTATGAAATACAGCAAATATAAATCACGAATTATATATTGATGCATAAGAATGTTTTAAATTATATTTATACGAATCTATAATAATAAAGATGCAAAAGACAAAATGTGCCGTGAGATCCGGCAGGAGTCATTGGCCTTATAATGAGGAACACGTTACAGAATGGGTCCTCAAAAATCGAAAGAACTGCTACATCGTCACCCGAAACATACACTGTTAATTTGTTACAATAGGGATTTTTATGCTTGGCAACTGAGCCTCTCAAATGCGTCCCGACGGAACTTTAAAAAATCGGTACAACATACATTGTACAAACTTTCTCATATATGGGTACTAATGCGTTCTTTAGTTATCTTTAGAAAATGAAAATCGTATTAGCCTGTTTTTAGAAAATCCAATTTTTGTTAAACTTGCCCAAGAATAAACTAGTCATATTCATTCATTGAGAAAAATGAAATACGTAGTATTATTGTAGATGTATACTCAAGTAACTGTACGAAATTTGATCAAAGTCGTTAGAGCCGTTTTTGAGAAAATTGAATTGTTGTTAAAGTTGTCTAGAATAAACTAGCCTTATATTCATTTTTTGAGGAATATGAACTATACAGTATTATTGAAGACGTAAACTCAAGTAACTGTACGAAATTTGATCAAAATCGTTAGAGCCCTTTTTGAGAAAATGGGTTTGTTGTTAAAAATGCGTAGAATAAACTACTCTTAATTATTGATCAATGTCAACCATTTCTATGTATACTCTGATCAGTATGATAAAATGCCTAAGTACGAGATTTCATTCATTTTCGCTCTACCGTCTAGGCTCCAGAGCCAGTAACAGACAGACGGACAGACGGCAATGCGAAAACCACTTTTTCGGATTCGGCGACACCTAAAACTTACATTTCCGTAAAAATCTCGAGGTCGAATTTTTTCGCGATAACAATACTTTCTCGATACTTCATATGAGAAAGTAAAAACAGAGAGAAATACGGGACAATCCTGTATATACAGGACGTCCCTAATTTAACGTACGTACCTTGAAACAACCGTACTTATAGTCGTAGATGCTTCACTATGTTTTCGCATAGTTCCCAGGCTATCTTTACGTTTTAACACGAAGGCTACGAGAAATGTCCAAGAGTTTGATAGGACCAGAATCATCAGTCGTTACTGTTTGATCGATAACAACCAGGGCTGGCGAGATTATTTTCGGGGCCTAGTTCGATAGTGATCGGGGCCTATTTATATAGGTATACTAGCAGAAGTGCCCGTTGAATTTCATCGGATTTAGTGAATCTAAAACTTCCACCGTGTAACATGTAAATATCGCAAGAATAACATAGTACACAGTTTTAACCCTCCAATAAAGCAAAAATGAAGCAAACCGCTCCGCATTTATCTATTTAGATGAATGAAGGAAGAAAATCTTGCACTGTGAAAAATCAAAAATTACGTGTAAACTTATGGGAAAATAATTTTTCAATTAAGCTGTCCCTCCCCCCAAATTTTTATAGCCATATCGCCTATGTTATCCGCAGGGTAAAATTGTATACCTACCTATGCGAAGTTTCGTAACGATATCTTCAAAACGAAAACTGTAAGTAAAACCAGCAATAATAAACAGAAAATGGACGAACAAAGGAACATACGAAATTAATTAATTTAACGAAAGACAAAAATGTAAATAGCGTTTAAGAATCACAGAGTGAATATTATCCTCCTACCATTAGCTTGATTCTCTCATCCACGAGTTCTTTTACGAGAAAATTGTTTATATCAACAATACCTTGAAAACAATGAAACGATTCATCCAATCACAATTTGTGGAAAATCTACGTCTAATTATTTAAGTTACTTACGTAGTTTTCAAAACATCTTGCTTTGGAGAACTCTACGCCACACGAAAATATCATTAAAAACTATTTATTAATAATATTTCAATTAAAATTAACAAATATTTTGTTCCCATGTAAACAAGCAAAATCGCACACAGAAATTGAAAAACGATTTTACATTAAAAATTTTCCCGCATAAATGCATTGGATTCTCAACTTCGGCGACAATGGGAGTTGTCATGGTAGCTTATAATTGGTATTGTCATAAAACTGACAAAATCACGTATTTTTCAGATTCTAAACGGATTTTTACGCTAATTCGATCAGGATTCGGATTCTGTCTTCAATAGAAATAAACTTCGTTCATTCCTTCATCGAACCATCCAAGTCTCAAGTTCGTACCATGTTTCTAAGTAATTTTAAAATTCAAATGAAAAATAAGTTGCATTCATCCCTATGTTATTCAAATGGAGAAAATGAAAAAAGAAAATATTTTTTAAAATCAGAAAGGTCAATCAAATCGGTTTAAGAACCTCACTACACCACTTAACTCTTTATTCTAATTAAAATTACACCTTCCTCTTGTTTTTACGTGCTGTAGTTGTCGAGTTATAAAAAGACATACATACATACATACAAACACTTTATAGATATCTATACCTGGTGGCGTAACATATACCTTCTTTTTTAAAGAACAATGACAATTTTTGAAATGAAAAATAGTTATTATTAAATTTAATTTTTTAAATTATTATTATGTAATAAAAAATTGTCAAAGTCTCAATACATGAGAAATGAGCCTTATGCGAAGCCCCTAATAAAGCACGGGACCCTGATAAAGCCGACTGCACGTGGCTCACGCCGGCCCTGATAAAAACCACGATATATCGCTGATGTGTTTTAGACGCAGTGTGTTTTCTTTAGGACTAGTATTAAAACCATAAAACTTAAAGCTCATAATATAATTCCATAACTTTATTATTAGAAATTTTAACATTAATTCACATATGTACTTGTTGAATTGATTACTTTATCAATAATTCATCAGTGTCATTTTCAGAATCAATTATTATGTACCTGCAAAACCATTCTGCCATTTTTAATGAGACTGTACGCTTCATATATAAATTTGCACAAATACATGATAAATATAACTAGTGAAAAAACTATAAATAATAATGATAACTTTATTAAGCCATTAGCCAGATACAATCCAGAATGGGCATCGTCAAAATAGATTTATTTAAAATATAAAAAAGATATCATTTGATCTTACCAAGATACAAATACATACTAAAACCCATTAAAAACAATGTCTACTGTAGATTCAAAGTATTCACATAAAAGGCTTTTGTAATGAGCCAGGAACAGAGGGCAGATTTAAATCTATTAGAACAGTTTTTACTGCATTAGGCAGACTGTTGAACAAATGTAGCCTTGCAGTATCAGAGCTGGTCATTCCATGATAATTTTGTGTGAAGAGATTATGATTACGGGTACATAAATGATTAATGCTTAGCATGTATTTATACAGTTCAAGAAGTAATCAGTTCAACAAAAATTGTGAAAAATTAAGTTTCTCCATAAATCACTAAAATTTCGTTCGGTAAAAATTCCTGCTAAGACAAATGTCTATTAAAGAATAACAAATACATTATTAAGTTATAGTATTTATATACAGGGTTTTCACAAAAGAAGTAAACACTTTCAGAAATGTATTTTTTTATATTTATTAGAAAGTACATGGATATGGTATACCTTGTTTGATAGAGTAACTGTGAAAGTTTGTGTGGTAATTTACAGAGACTCGATGTGTGCCCCTTTTGTCACGCGGCAAACGTCGATTCTGTAGTCCATCTCTTGCCACACTCATTCAAGCATGGCCGCTGTAACAGATGCAGCTGCCTCCGAAATGCATCGTTTCAATTTGTCGATGTCTCTTGGCAAAGGTGGCACATACACTAAATCCTTAATGTGTCCCCATAAACAGAAATCACAGGGTGTTAGATCCGGTGATCTTGGGGGCCACTTCATCAAAGAGTCCGCCTGTCCAGCTCGACCAATCCAGCGGTTTGGCAGGTGCTCATTTAGGTGTGCATGTACAGCTCTATGAAAATGGGGAGGTGCCCCATCTTGCTGGAAGATACAGTCTTCTGATTCTTCTGTAAGCTGAGGCATGATCCAGTTATGTAACATTTCGAGATTCGTATCACCTCTGAAGAAAAGTGGTCCATACAGCCTCTGCAGGGAGATGGCACAAAACACTTTGACTTTTGGCAAATTGCGCTCTTGTTCAACCATGACATGGGGATTTTCAGTACCCCAAATACGGCAGTTATGGCGGTTTACTTTACCATCAATGTGGAATGTGGCTTCATCACTGAAAACTAACTTTCCAACTAAATCATCATCTTCGTCCAACATGGCTTGAAAATCACAGCAAAAATTGTGTCGAACGACTTTATCGTTTGCCTTCAATGCTTGCACTAACTGCAGCTTGTACAGTTTAAGTCGCAAATTCTTACGTAGTATCTTCCAGACGGTGGTTTGTGGAATCTGCAGTTCATGAGAAGCTTTGGGGATTGACTTCTTTGGGCTACGCAGGAAAGCTTGCCGAATTCGCTGCACGTTCTCCTCTGAAACATGGGGACGGCCAGGGCTCTTTCCTTTGCACAGACACCCTGTGATTTTGAATTTACGATGCCAGCCGTAAATGGACTTCCTGGTTGGAGGATCCTTCCCAAAACGTCTGCAAAAATTGCGTTGAACAATTCTGACTTGCATTGCGCATAATCCAACACACAGAAAGCCTTCTCCTGCTTGGTGGCCGCCATATTTACTGTTATTGCCTCCTGGCGGCAAACTGGTGTCATATTTTATGGCGGGTGGTACGAAAACAAACTTTCAGAGATGTTGTTACATTGTTGCATGCATCATTTGTACGCACTCACTTTCTTTGTGCATACCGATTTTCTGAGTGTTTACTTCTTTTGTGAAAACCCTGTATATATCCTCCTATGTAAAAAGTAGCTATATGTTATAGAGGGGTGTAATGCAGCCAGTTCCGTTCAACTCATGCAAGCAGGTTGTTAATTTTTTTTATGATCGGCAAGCCGGTTGTTAAGCTAATTGTAAGCATTCCACATTATCCAGAGGTTAGCGACGCATCACAGTCTGATAACAGTGGGATGCCAAAAGTTTAAGGGTGCTTTCCAGATCGTGTTACGCAGCAATTTATTATTTGAAAGATGCCAAACATGGAATATGCTTATTCGAAACCACCACCCTTGATATATTAGTCATTAATGATATTTAAAGATTTAAAATAAAATATTTACTTACAATATTACCTTGTTTTTTTATTGAAATCCCTTCTAATTCCTGCAAATATCAGATAACGCAATCTCAGGACCGCAAAAAAGGTCATGAAGTCGATGCTGGGTGGGATGCCTGTCAGGGGCGGTGATAATAACAGAATAGCCTGTTCTTCGCCTTAAGTAATTATAATTAAGGTGACACTCGTTATATGCCAATTCGATTTATGCGCTTTCATTTGAATGCTATTTATAATTAAGATATAACATCCCATTTGCACCACCAAGCTCGTTGTTGCAGTCGTCCCATGTACACTAAACAACCGGAATATTGCAAGCTTTATTTATATTTTGCATAAATAATTTTTTGATATCTGAACTACATGCATGTGTTTTAATAAAATAATTTTTTGCCTTACCTTTATTTGTTTAACTCAGCACCTCTATTTTTATTGCATATTCAGTGATTTATTTTCTTATCATCTTGTGATTTAATTTTCTTATAATGGCAGTGATTTTATTCTTTCAATTCTCTAAATCTACGACGAGACGAACTCATTTCAGCATGAGGACACTATGAAGTGAAATTTATAAATTTCATATCAGCTTTGTTTACTATTGAAAATTCTATGGGCCTAGCATTTGATCTTCCTAAGCATGCCTTGAAAACAATGCAGTGATAGAAGAATGTTAGTTTAGGCAGTTGAAGTTAACATCTACTAGAATGAACACCAGCTAAGTTCTGTATAGAAAACTATTCATCAAAGCCTCACGATGCTCATCACAAACGGAAGGAAGCCTAGATGCTCAAAGAATATGCTGGTATTCATAATTTTTCTTCTATTTTATACACGTGAATCTTTTTTTTTCAATTATATTTCAGTGTATTTCAAACACCGCAAAATAACTAAACTAGAACTAACTAAATTATTTGCCCAAGTTTGGGAATGCAACTCCCTTAATTGCTATGGGAAAATTACTTTTGATTTACGCTATATAGTCCTCAGGAACGCATCTATGGTGTAAATCACCTATCACCTGTAATATCTTGTAAAGTCCCAATGGCAGGTACCTATAATCTTTCATGGTTTTGAATTTATAATTTCTATTCCTTAAACTCAATTAAGAATATACGGCTTAGATTTGATAGAAGTCAACATCAATCGCAGCACCAATTTGTGTCAGGAAAATGAACTACTATGGCACTATTGTAAACAAAAATACACACTCCCCTAATATATATACACTTAACCATTTTTTTGAAATGGTTGTTTGTTTGTTTGCAAAACAAATGGAAAAAGTCAAAATTTTACTGATATACTACCATCATTGTGTCGCTCGAGGAGATACCACATGCCTTTAATTTTACAACAAATTCATTTACATTACCTAAGGTGCAAAGATACTAACATATTGCACAAGGTCAATTCAGTATAAACATATAAAAGACGTGTTGCAAAATTGTTTAATAAGAAATAAAAGATGTATCTCGGTATTAGAAATACTAATAAATTTTGGATACAGTTTCACTATAGTCAAACTGGTGGCCCTTTCGAGAGGCGACACAGATGATCACCTCATCTATTGTCACAATTCTGTTTTCTCACACAAAAAAATGAGAATAAGCCGTCATCGAGTGAATAATGTATTGATAATTCGGCGCATTTCATAATTTGGTGCTTTTCATAATGTGGCGCATTAGGCAGTTGCCCATTGCCTGAGCGTAAATCTGTCCCCGTCTGGTTGCAAGCTTTAGAGCTTCCATCTCGTGCCAGGCTCAATGTACAGCCAGTTTATCTTACTTGTTTTCGGCTCCAAAAGTTCAAAAGATCTCATCTTGCAATTGTATGTTATTGGGAACAGCAGCGACTGCTTCATGGCTGCATCGGTGAGCCCAAGATCACTCGGACGGCAATGAAAAATTTACAGAACCTTAGACATCTAACACAGATATCAATTAATCTGTGAGATAACTTCGAAACAACATAAATCAGTATGGGTAGGAAAGAGGGAGAAAGGGAGATAGAGATAGATGAATAGATAGATAGGTGTCTTTATTTTCAGGGCAAATATAAAGAGGAAGGTAATAGAGAGGGAGAATGGCAGGGATAGAGGTAGAATGGGAGGAATAGGGAAGAATGGGAAGGAAAGAGGGAGGGAGTGAGAGAGGGAGGAGAATGGGAGGAAGAGAGAAAGGGAGTAAACCTGGGAGGTGCTTCAATTTCAATACTTTATTTGTGCACAGCCAACATTTTTAAGTGGTAGAATAACACTGATAGGCACCTGTGAATATAATGTTCATATAAACATGCAAATTTACTAGCAAGCTCTATTTTGCCACAGACATTGTCAGAACCAGCATATATTTCTTGATTTAATTCACCAATACCCTGTCATTCTTATATTATTATGCATCCAATATGAAACAATTATTATAAAATTACAAAAATATAAAATGAGACTTGATTCGCTATACAGTATACCAAGGACCTGGTCAATAACACTGTAAGGTGAATAAAAGCAAACAGTATGTTAACTATACAATTATAATATATTTGGGAGTAAAAATTAACTTGGGAAATACTTTAATTCAATACAATATAAATTATTCAACATTTTTACCCATTTTCAGATAAGATGTTAATAATATGCCTTCCAATGACTCATAACAGTTTCGATAGTTATATTTACCTTCTCTTACCATCATGCGATTAAAAGCTCTTACTTCCATCAAACATGTTTTTAAGCAAGTTGTGGTGATATATGCCATAATATACTTGCAAAATAAAAATTTGGAAAATAAAAATTTACTATATAAAAATGCTTAACATATTATTTCCAGAAAAACATTGAATATGTTTAATTAGTTATACTAATTTAATAAAATTTAACAAACATAAAGGATTAACTAAGATATGACAATAAGTGCTATTACGTATCAATCATAGAATATTAAAATGTAACCACACTTTCAAAAGTTTAATTAACCCGTTCGCGGACAAGACAGCCATTCCCGTCTTATCCGATGTTACCAATATAGGCAGGACGGTTTTCAGGAACTTATATTACCCATGACTGCTGCTCCCGTCGAATAACGCATAAGCGAATCAGGTAGAGAGTGGCTTACTGTCCCAAGAGGGGAAATAATATTATGTGAACTGTCCCTGTAAAATGCGCAAATTCAGAGTGTTAATATTTCTGCAAATTGGTAAATATGCTATGCTATTCTCATGATAAATAGTATGTAAGGTAGTATTTTAGAGCATAATCAGAACATAAATGAGTGAATATGAATTAATGAATGAGTTGCGTGTTTCAAATGTTTTACGTGCACACTAATATCTGGAGGGGGGAAAGACTTCCAACAAAGTTTACATAGGTGGCCAGAGCTGCTGCTTTTATTCACAGCATTATTTCCATTATTATTATAATTTTCCCTTGCAAAGTACATTTTGCATTCGAATTGTGATCAAGTGAAATGGGCAATTCCATTGAAAAAGCTGCTTTCTTTGAATGCAAAAATCTTTGCGAGCTCTCGACATATTGCCAACTTCTAGCGTGAAAAGTAAAGCATACTCCTCTGCCCTCTCTACCCCGTCTGACCAAAATTTGGTCATAAAGGAGTGAAACAAGGGGTGAATGAGTTCTGGTGTGCAGAGAAGAGAGCAGCACTCCTCCTCTACCTCTCTCCCCTTCTCTCTTTCACTCTCCCTCCACTCACGAAGGTTTGGTGCAGGGATTCCCTCCACTTCCCCTCCTGCCCATCCCACCAGGCTATTATTATAATTATATTATAATATAATAATTATAATTTCTGAGCTGGCAATACAATATCATTTTGTGATAGGTGGTAATTTGATTACATTTGCTTGAATAGATATTCTTTGAATGTGATTCATACGTACTATTCAAAATAGACTTTATAACCAACCCATTATATTTATATATTATTATTATTATTATATTTATATATTATTTTATTATACGTCAAAGCGTTTCAAATGAAATGACAAAACTTACATTGTTGGTCTCAGACTACTCATCGAAGTGCTCTACGTGAAGACAGACCATTCTGTTTATGATCCTCTGAAACTTTCAATGAATGAAAACAACTACGATTCTTCATCTTTTACTAGTAAGCATTGCAATTGCAAGAGCAAGTGAGTAGGTACATTTCTACAATTTTAAATATTAAAAATTTTACAATACATATCTTTTACTATTTTATGATGATGATAATTATTATTCTAAAACAGAGAACCATAAATAAATGGTCTCCAAAGAAATTTAAGACGTGAATAAATGGTTGGATGAAGAGAATGTGTCATCTGACCTAGATGTCAATGATGGTAACTACTGCAGTAACGAGGATTCATGGAAAAATGAAGATAATAATGAGAATGACAGTGACATTCAAAAGGAAGATGGTGGTGAAAACGAAGGTCCCATTCCTTATGATAGGGAGGAGGACATGGCTGCAGAGTACAATGGTTGGTGAGAAAATAAAATCTCAATTCCAAACTTTTCATTAGATAAACATTCATCTGGTGTGAAATTAAGTTTTGAATCACCCCCAAATGCAGTTGATGTTTTTGAAAAAATATGGTCCCCTGAAATAATGAATCAGTGAGTCAACTCTGCAAATAGTTATGCGATTGAATTAGAAAATACTTTCCGCCCTCACACTCAATTTAGCCGGAGTAGGAAAATCCCACCGATAACCTTAGATGAAATGAAAATATTTATTGGTCTTTGTATTTTGCACAGAAATTTGGGTTTTCCCTCGATACGCAAATCATTTTCGTACAATCTTCTGTACTATCATCCGTGCTTTTCTTATCAAATGTCTGGAAGATGTTTTGAACAAATTCTTAGAGTATTTTGTTGCTCATGCAGAAGAAATTCCAGAAATGTATCAAAAAAATGGAAAAAATAACGCATTTACTAAATTCTTTGTTAGAAAATTATCAGAAAGTTTTCTCTCCAGATAAAGCGTTATTCTTGGATGAGTCATTACTTCTTTTCCGTGGGCACCTATTTTGCCGGCAGTTTAAGAAGGGAAAAAAGGCCAAGTACAGGATAAAATTTTTTGAACTTTGCTCCTATGATGGGTACATCCTGAATATTGATATCTACAAAGGGAAAAATCTCAGTGAGGGAAAATTTAACCTTGAATCTTTAGTCACTAAGTTGATGAAACCCTATCTCAACAAGGGCCATCACCGATACATGGACAATTTCTACAATAGTTGTAATTTGAGTAAGTCATTGTTAAAACCGAAAACTCACACTACTGGAACGCTTTGTTCTAATAGACAAGAAAATCCAAAGGATGTTGTAACAGCAAAAATAAAAAGGGGTGATCATAAATGGAAAAGAAATGGTCATATTTATATGTCGACGTGGAGGGGTGCAAGGGATGTATTATGTATCACGGCAGGATTCCACCCAGAAATAGTTGAAGCAGAAAACAGATATGGGAAAAAATCCATGAATCCTCTTGAAATCAAAATGTATAATCAAAATATGGGTGGTGCGGACAGAATCTCCACGGAAAACCATAAGGTGACACAAAAAAGTAAAGTTCCACCTCTTACACGTATCACTTTGGAATGTGTTGTTCCTTTATAAAAAGATTACAAATAAGGATATGCCACATTTAGATTTTAGAGATTTAATTATAAAGGCATATCTGGGGGTAACAGAAATTCGAGATAAGGGAAATTTAGTAAGGAAAGGTTTAATAAATGGTGGACGGCCAGATACAAGGGGTTCTGAAACAAGCATACCTCAAGGTGTAAATACAGGAATGCATTTTCAAGAATTAATTCCAATTCCTGTAGGGCACAAAAGAAAGTTTCACTATTTAAGATGTAGGAAATGTGCTAGAACGTGTAAGAGGAAGGAGACGACTTACCGCTGCAAGATGTGCACAAACCACCACTCTGTCCCGGAAAATTTTTTGAGGACTACCATATGTAACTTTTCACTTTATGTATAAGCATAATATGAATCAACATGTAATAGAAATCAACAAGTTATTAAATTCAATGTCTTCTTTTTAATAAAAATGAGTGAGACTACGATGGCGGCAGCAGCCGTCTTATCCAATCACGAGCATCTAACGTTCTTCAGGGACAAGACGGTCACAGCAGTCATCATTGTTTAAAGCTGGAAATTATCTACTATGAGTATATACATACAGGTACAGAGATAAAACATTCTCAGAAATAAAGTTATCTGTAATATGAATATGCGCTTCTTAGTCATTTCCATTAATTGCCACTGTCTGCGAATGGGTTAAAAGCTGATAACAGCATTTTTAATTTAAAATATGTATTAGATAAAAAATGTAGGCACACACACACATGTAAATGTACACTTGTACAACCATTTGTTAAAATGCTCAAAGCTGCCGATGCATAAGCACTGTGAGCAAGAGTAATATTAATTATGGAAAGTACATTATACATGCCTCATAACAATGGATCTTAATTGACCAAGAAAAAATATGCAACATATTACTTCATTAAATCTCAGTTTACACTGTGAATGCTTAATACTGTTATTATACTTCAGTACGATAATGTAAAGAAATATAAAAATATTCCTTTTCGTAATAAATAAAATTAATAGTATAAATACTAGGGAAATAGCTTTTTAGTTGCTATAAATCACAAAATAATTTGGAAAATACTTTGTCAATAAAATGTCTTCAATTGAGTTTTGTTAAATCTTGCTTCTGCGCTCTTACGAAGAACAAGAATACTTGCTCTAAAGTGGTATCACTTAAGGAATAGTCCTCAATCAAAGGGTGATGACTCCTTTTAAGTTGTTCCATGGTTGAGAACATGAAATCCCATTTGGTTTGAGGATTTATAATATGGTAATGTAGCAAGCCCTGGAAAAATAAATAAAAATGTGAAATCTGCAACCTACAGCACTGCTCAATGGGTGGAACAATTAGATAATATTATGTGAGAAATACAAGCTGAAAGTAGTTTCGACAAATAATTATGAAGAGAAGATTTAACCCTGGTATGTCATTTTTGTCTTCTATGGTCAATTTTTGATGGTATGAATCATCTCTTTGTTGTAATACATATAAAAATTTGATGAAAATGGAAAATAATTTATGCAGTGGGATCAAATTTTAATTTGAGAGAGGTGCTACCCGGTCACAGATGAACTTACCAAATACAATATGTGATTTTCTTATAGAAATGTACCCAGAAATAAGAACACAAGGCCATCCCTTTATCTATGATAAATTTTTAGAACAAAAGATACAATTTCACTGCTTTTTATTGTTACAACTGAAATACCGCATTAGGAGCAGATGAAAAAGAAGCTCATTGCTATCCTCTTACCTTAATCAAATAAATTTTGTCAATTTTTGCAAATGCTTGTCAACACAAAAATATTTCCGAGTTTATTAATTTGATTAATATTTCTCATATCAGTTATCTCAAAGGTAAAAACAATACTAAAGTTATTCAACATCCTTCTTTATCATTAAAAACATTTTCAAATCTAAAAAAACAGAAAAATGAAAAGCAATCCAGCAAATTGTACTAAAGTAGAGCATAACAATTTAAATATTTAAGTGATACATACCTGATGTTCATCTTTTATTGTGCATGGATCAAATTTGCTCTCAATACAATCCTTGAGATTTTCTACTGTAGGACTGCTCCTGTCAGAAGGATCTACTGATGCATTGAGTTTCACAAGAAGTGTGAAACCTTGACCAAATTTTTGCTTAAGATAAGGTACTGTTCCAATACATACAAACTGTCCATTGACCATTATGGCCAATTTGGTACACAATGCTTCACATTCTTCCATGCTGCAAAAGAATTGAGAGCTAGAAAAAGACTTGAACAATAATGATGATAAAAAATTCATGAATTTCAAGGTACAGTGTGTATCCATTATTCGCAGGGGTTACATACCAGAAAATAGTCACGAATACCAAAACAGTGAATGCTGGGGAATTTTTCCCCATAAAAATACATTATATAAGGGGTGGGTTACGTTCCAATTCGCCACTAAAATCACTAATGTGACATAAAAATGGGAATTTTCTCTTATAAGATTTTGTGCCGTAAGGGAGATTAGGTTTAAGTCATTGCCACTGTACCCTATGCCATCCAAACTAAGAAAATGTCCATTTACCGGTGTTCCAGTCATGAAAGGGTTAATATACAGGACAGTACATCCACTGAACATTACCTAATCTTATTATAAATGAAAATAAATTAAAATTACATAAATACGAATGGAAAACATACACACTTAACTCACATGCACACACACAAATAATACACGCGCTCACAGATATTGCTGGATAAAACTCGCGAGAATCTCGGATACGATGTTCACGGCAAAATTCCAAAACCAAGCACGTGATGCTGGTGCGTAATGGCACACAGATGGTAAGATGGTATGTCAGTTCACTTCTTTACACTAGTTAAAATGAATAAAAACAGTAAAAAATAATCACCCGAGATGGCAAAAAAATTGCGGGGCCCTGTGCAAAGTGTGTGCGTGGGACTTCTTACATGACAAAAATTTTTAATAGTAAATTATAATAAAGTAATCTCTATATCACTATGACACATCGATAAATTTTCAAAAATGCATGTCCTTTTTAAGTATGACAAATATTTCTTAGAGAGTGTGGGACCTCTTTTAAGTGCGGGGCCCAGCGCAGTAACACCATTTGCACCTCAATCAAGCCAGATCTGATAATTACCAACATAGTATATTCATTATCAATAGCAAAAAATAAACAAAATAGGCCAGAAAATATAATAAAACGTGTTTAACGAGACAGTCACTGTAGCGTGCATGTCGACTTCTTACTCTGCCACAGCAAGTAGTCCGAGTGACGAATAAGCGAAACGCAAAACCGTGGATACCAAAACATTGTTCCATAACACATGAATGACGAATAAGTGAAATGACGTACATCGAATCCACGAATACCGGGGATCCAGTGTATGACCAAACCAACACATGAAATATCTCAAAAAGTGGGATTGGAGTTTCAAAAAGGTAAATGTTTATATAACTAGACTCATGCTTATTTATTATGACTGTGTACAGACATACGGTCTAGATCAGCATTTCTCAACCTTTTTCATAATAGAGCTCACCTAAGGAAAAAGAAATTTTCAGCAGCCCACCAATATATCAATACATATATGTAGGCAGAAAATTCTATATAAGCGATTTAAAGTAACGGGTTATTTAAAAAAAAAGTATTTTATTGAAATTTTCATTAGTTATTCATTATGTTTGCTTTTACAAAATATTAAGTTTTTGCTATAATTTTGCATGCTGTTTAACATGCAGAGATTTTCTCAATACCTACTCAAGATTAACACTCATATGTCATTTTCTTGTCAGTAAAAAATACAATTTCGGCTATACTTTATATGCTTCTATAAGTACATACAAGATTGTATCGTTTATTACACAAATAATTTATATATATATATATATACACCAGTTTTGTCTTTCGCAGTCCTATGTTTCGTTCTTTCGCAGAAAAAATCACAGAAAAGGCTGCGCGAAATTTTCTATATATGGAATGAATCGCATTTTTCTCACATTTTCTCTCATAGTCAGGCCTGAAAAATATTGTTACGTTATTCTGATATGTAAAAATATTTATGTAATTTAAAAAATAGATACATATATTTTTTAAAAAGTATATATATAAGACACGTGTACGTGTCTTATATATACTTTTAAATATTTTTAGGATGCAATCCTCCAACACTTTTGTGTCCCTTCGCATGTGAAAAGTTGCAGAATATAAGCTGGCATCACCGTTCAGGAGCCTTCTGTGTTTATTACGAGAGGGAAGACCCGAGGGGAAAGACTGAATTCTTGACCTGATTCATGATCATTGGGTTATTTGCTCAGGTTTGACATAGTTCAAACGCTTAAGCTTTGCGTTTTATACATCATTTATTATTGGTGGAGTTTCGCAGAGGTTTTCAGGAATGTAACCCCAAGAAAGATGCAGTCTGCCGTATTTGGGGAATTAGCCCCTGCAAGTTAGACAACCTCTGTTCATTTTTTTCTCGATTCTACTACGGAACTTAAATAATTTATTTTCTGATACTTTTTTCGTGTTCTTTTAACTTGTTTAAGTCTCTATTTCATTGAAGTTAATTTTTCCATCTCTTTCTCTATTTTACTGCGGTCACCAATACAGAGAACAAATGATCCATTTTTGCTAGGATGGGAACCAAACCCTGTATTTCCCATTGCCTTAATTACTTCTCTTTTGTGATTTCGTCTTTCACAGTGTTTTCAGGAACGTAACCCCTGCGAAAGACGAGGTCTGCCTGTATATATATCATCATCATACGTAGTCTGTCCATAGAGAGCTCCGTGATTATTCATGGTTATATACTCCTATTTTCTGCAGTCTTCTTCATGTCTTGATAGCTCTCTTTCCCTTTCAAGTCATCTACCAGCTAAAACCTTTTCCTACCTCTTTCTCTTTTTCCATCCAGTTTTCCTTCTAGCACTTCTTTAATCATGTACTCTCTCCTCAGGCAATGTTCAATCCAGTTTGCCTTACAAAGCTATACTTCATACATAGTATTTTATTAACTCCTTGAGGATATCCTGCTTTATATTTCCTGTTAGTAGGAGTTTCTTTCTTCTGAAAGCGGCTTTTGCTTTCGTTATTCTAGTCCTGATTTCCTCGGTACATTTTGCTTCTCTCATTATGATTCTTCCAAGGTATTTATAATCTGAAACTTGTTCTAATGGCTTTCCTCCAATACTTATGTTCAAATTTTCTTCTTCTTTACTTGATATTCGCATGACCTTGGATTTTTCTGTATTAATTTCCATACCATATTTTCTACCTGTTATCATTAGTCTATTTATCATTTACTGGAGTTACTAGTCCTTTCTTGCTAGAAGTACTTGATCATCCATGTATTTCAATGTTCTTATAATCCTTCCTCCAATTTTGAAATCTCCCATGCCTTCTAACACTTCCTGCATTAGCCTCGCTACATATATATTGAACAGTATTGGCGATAGACAAAAGCCCTGTCTTACTCCTCTACCGATATTTACTCCGCTGGTGTCTGCATTCTCCAACCTGACCTTTACAACTTGATTCACATATAGATTCCTGATCAGTCTCCTGTCTTTCCAGTCTACACCTATATCCTTTAATATCCTCATCAGCAGTACCCGATTTACTCTTATCAAAGGCCTTCTGCCAGTCGACGAAACATACGCAGCAATCTTGGCTGTACTCTTATTGCTCTTTCTGATATGATTCTCATTACATCGATAGCATCTCTGGTTCCTCGTCCTTTTCTGAAGCCAAATTGATCATCCCCTAGCATTTCTTCTGCCTTTTTCTCTAGCCTTCATCATTATAATAAAAAGCAATTCTCTGTCTATAATGCTAACTTAAACGCTAATAACTTGAGAAGTAATGAAGATAGAAACTCTGTATATGAATAAGCGGGCTCATCTGTATATGAATTTGCTGGTTGTTAAAATTTTTGAAAATATTAAAATATATTGTCTTTCTTTCAAATAGATGTAGCATTATCTGAAATTCAGTTACTGATGATGATGAACATCAAATACATTATGAACTGAACACTTGTTAAATTAGTGGAACAGTATTGCTAAATATCAGACGAAACAACTATTACCAACATATGGGATGGAATGGGGTGTTGACCTATTTTAAAAACTACTGCCCTATTGATAAGAGAGTTGGTGCAATGCTAACTTGTATTAACTTGTTCCTGGACTTCTTGGATCACACCATGTGCTGAAACAACATAGGTAATGCTGGTGTGTACAAGTTGTTAGAGTGGAAAGTTTAAATGGTGGCACTGATTTTTTTACCAACTTTCAGGTAAATTAAAAACATTTTATAAGATTAGTTACTGTATGTTATCATTTAATCCCATCAAATTATATGAATTTTATGAAGAGGCAAAACAATTATAATAACTTTTGAACTTAGCCTAAGTGTTGACAAATTCACATAAATATATGTTTAATATTTTTTCAGCCACATATAGATTGAAAATACAAGGCAATCTTTACCCCAGTATAAGTAAAAGTAGAGGAACAATTAATAGCGAAGACACTGGAATAATAGTAAAATGGACTCTCCATAGTAGAAGAAACCAGGGAACATCAGTGGCAGACTCAAGAGTTTTCTTTTGTCATTAAAATTTATCCATCACAATGAAAATACTTTTAAAGTATAATTATAATTATCTTATTTATGGAATGGGCTGTGAAACAATTGAATTTTCTGTTAACTGAAGTCCATTTTTATTCCAAGTTATATTTTTTTCTGAAACTGCTCACCTATGTGAAGTCAACAAAATGGCAGCTCCATTTGACCGGGCAGTAGCAAGAACGTCCCACATTCCTCGCCTGGCAACAGGATCAACACCAGCTGTAGGTTCGTCTAGGCATATTAACGAACGTTCACCCATTAGAGCTATCGCAGCACTTAATCTCCGATGGTTACCTCCACTGTAATTTTTGCAGGGCCGATCTGCAGGCTCATTTAGGTCTTTTGGCAAACAAAAGAAAATAAATAGCTATCAAAATTACATATAGATTGCAAGTTCAATCAACTACCTATCATATATAATGTAACGTTTCCCATTTGCGTGGGAAAGAAAAAGATAGTTTATAGTTTCTAATCTTCTATAAAATGAGCAAACACACAAGAATACAATAACCAAAATACATAAGTGACAACTCTGCCACAATAAGTATAAATGAAATAAGATCGTTGTCCCTCGACGAGCTTGACAAGGCTTCCCTTCATGCCTCCTCTCTTCCTGCCGGCCTCCTTGGCCGCCAACCTCTCGGGACGCACACTTCAGGTCGACCTCCCACGATCGTAGCTAGCCCGACCCAACGACTGAGCTTCGTTCTCTTTCCTCCTCTCCTCCACGATCACCACTTCCTTTACTTCCCCTCTGCCCCCTTCTCACTTCCCCTTTCACTTCCGGAGTAACCGGCTTTCGGAGTCAGTCGCCGCACCAAACCCAAACCACTGCCTTGAAGCGGCTGATAAACCAATCTTATGGTTACAATAAAGTACAATAATAGTGTTAAAATCAGTGCTGGAAAACGTTACATGTAACGTAACGAAATAACGAAAAAACGAAATAATTTTGAGTTAACGTAACGAAAAACGTTAACGAAGTTTTTCAAAAAGCTGTAACGAAAAACATAACGAAAACCAAAAATTTAATTTCGTTAACAGATTCATTACTACTTGCTCTAGCTGGCTATAAAGGTTGTAGGGACATTCATACATGGCATCTGGGCGAGTGAAAGTGGGCCTTTGTCACCCGCTAAGCCATTTCTACCACCTTGTCGCGAAAGGAGCCCTACCCCGCCCATCACCCATTGTCCTTTTGGGTTTTTCCACATTTATGAAAGAAAGGATTCCTTCAGGAAGCATAAGAGAAGAAACGAGGAAGATAAAGCATTGATCTTAAATGTATGTGACGCTTTCACATTTGCTGTTCCCCCTCCCAGTATATCGTCCTTTCAAACTATTGTTTTCAATACTCGTTAGGTTGGAGTTTTCCACTTACTCGTTATACTCAAGTTCCTCTTTTAGAGGTCGGTGCTCTCCAAGTTACTGTCTCATCCTCTCCACCCCGGGATCCTGAACTGTGTCATTTGTTCGTCAGTCTAACTATTTAAGCTGTTGGAGAAAGATCTCACAATCAGTGCTTTTATGATTCAAACACTTCCGGCCGAATTCATAGATTTCCAGTTAAACCCGGGACTAGGTGGTTTATGCTAGTACTGGTCTAATTATAAAAAAATAGTTATTAATTTTACAGCAATTAAGTAGTTTACAGGAAAAAACCTCGACGAACGTAGTTGTATCCCATTGAAAGCATTCCATAAAAATTTCATAATAAACTTTTTATCGATTTAAATTTAGAATAGGTATTTACTCACGGAAGCGATTGAATACCCACATTCAGGGCCGGTTTCGGTTAAAAAATATGTGTAAGCGATATCAAAGGCATGAAATAATATTAATTATATATTAAAATAGGAAAATAAACTTATTTTACTCAGTTTTGTTTTTTCAAAAATATATTCAGCTGAATATTTTCAGAAAACAGAAATAAAACATTCACTGACCTTATAACAAAATGACTATGTAATGATTATATTACCGAATATTTTTATATTGCAACTTTACGATCACGCTTCTGCACAAAGAGACAAACTCTTGAGTAATCAAAATCTCTAGTATTGAAGGTTCGCTGTATTTGGGGTGGGAAGGTTATTTGAAATTACAATGCTTAAACCCTAAAAGCACATGAACCCCCCCTTTGAAACCCCCTCTTTGAAACCTCCCCCTTTGCAACCCCCCCTTTTAAACTCCCCCTTTGAACCCCCTCCTTTCAGACCCCCACTTTGAAACCCCCCCTCTTGAAAACCCCCTTTGAAACCCCCCCTTTGAAACCCCCCCTTTCGAAACCTCCCCTTTTGAAATCCTCCATTTTAAACCCCACCTTTTAAAACCCCCTTTGAAACCTCCCCTTTTAAAACCCCCCTTTTGAAATCCCCCCTTTGATAACACCCTTTTGAAACCTCCCCCTTTGCAACCCCCCCTTTTAAACCCCCCCTTTGATACCCCCTTTTGAAACCCCCCTTTTAAACCTCCCTTTTGAAACTCCCCTTTTAAACCCCCCTTTTGAAACCCTCCCTTTTAAATCCCCCTTTTTAAACCCTCCCTTTTAAATCCCCCTTTTGAAACCCCCCTTTTTAAACCCCCCCCTTTAAAACCCCCACTTTTATTCCTCTGAAGAGGTTAAGTAAAGTTCACAATGCATCAGCGTGTCTTTTAGACAATGTAAAATTTTAAAACGTTCGTCTTGCCGTCCTTCTTAAGTGACACCTGTAAATGGTAGATTTACGTCTCTTACACCTTGAACCAACCCAGAATGTAAATGATTTATCGTGGCGTAAAATATAGTTTTTCGTGATGTTTTAAAGTTCTTTGGAAAAAATTAAAATGTCAAAATCTGAAATATTGATTTTGCTGCACCTCTGAAGTGGAGCTGCAAGCGACCGCCTACGTCGCTTACGCCTGACGCCAGCCCTGCTCACATTGGGTAAAGGTTCCATATTTTTCTGTTTTACCTGAAAAATTACCTATATTCATGGTTATTAACAGTGGATTAAAACTTTATCAAACTATGCACATTTCTCTTTATCTTCTTTCATATATGTACTTAATAAAACAATCCTTTTGTTAATATCTAAAATGTTATTAAATGCAATATTGTAAACCCGTGGATGATTTACATGTATTTCTTATAGGTATAAGAGAAGGAAGAAAGCTATCAAAAATAAACCCCAGAGAGGAAAACTTGAAATTTTGACAATTTTCTTTGTTTTCGTCGAATTTTAGGTCTGTTGCAAGAATTAGAATTGGTACAGCCGGTGTACATTCTGAGTTACTTATAAAAAATTCTACGATGCGACATGAGCATTGCAGTATTTTATTATAATTATTACATTATTTTTGTACTTAATGTGGGTTAAGGCAATTAACCTTGATTATTAAATTTTGGATATAAAAATCCTAATTTTATGCATGATCAAAAAAATAACGAAATCTGTTGCGACTCCTTAGAAAACTTTAAAATGTTCCTTATCTGCAACATATGTTTAGAAAAAATTTTTAACTATAATTCTAAATGAAAAACTTAAACTTACAAGGTATAAATATCAAATAAAAAGTACTCATAAGCAATTATTTTGTTATAACGTTAAACGTAACGAAAAACGAAATGTAGATTTTATCGTAACGAAAAACGAAATTGCTTTTTTGGCCGTAACGAAAAACACAAAGAATCAATTTTTTTCGTTTGCCAGCACTGGTTAAAATTAGTGTTTTCAAAATTCTTCTGTAAAATTTTTGCTAAATAAGGGGATTACTTTTGGAGAGATTTAGGATGGCTATTTGAAGAATGCATATGCAGGGAAATTTGTTTAGCTACCCTCTTCTTCTCATTGTAAATTTCCTTAAAGCAAGCATAAGCGTTGATATCATATTGTTGGTTTTGGTCCTATGCTCCATCTTGGGATCCATTTCCTCAAACATTACCATGGCAGCATCAAAATGTTTGAAGGCTTCACTCAACATCTTGGTTTTATTGCCCTCTTGTTAAGGACTATCTTCAATTGTTCCTCAAGATTACCTTCATTGGTATATTCATGGGAGTGAGAGGCAAGTAATTCCTGAACATCAGCATCTTCAAATTCTAGCTTCAGCTGGTCAGCCATCTCCACAGTCATCATCTTGACCAGTGATTCTCAACTGGGGTAACATGAAACCCCAGGGTGACATGGAGGTTATTGAGGGGTGACAGGAATATTTGATAAATTCACAGTATATCATATTCTGACTTATAAAAATAAATAAAACCAAAAGTATAAACACGCGTGCTTATTTAAATGCCAGAATTTTATCTTTATGTGGTAGGGAAAGCCCAAATTATCTTTAAAGGTGACTTGAAGATAATGGGACTGTAAATGGGGTGAAGCACAACTGAACATGGGGTGACGCAGACAAAAAAAGGTTGAGAACCACTTGTCTAGACGTACATGTGTGGGTCTGATCTCCGTAAGTAATGTATATTGCAGCATATGAGTTGACCTTTGAAGCTTAAAAGAAAATTTCCCAAACTTGAAGTTGACTTATACACCGAAAATAAAATGTGAATGTTAAATTACAGATGAATAACATCAATATTTGCGAAGACAGTTCATCTTTTGGTGTAGGTAATCATCATTTTGAATCAGCTGTTCCAGTGTGTACATTTTATACCATTTCTTTTAAAAGATTTAAATAATTAATTTTAATACTGTATTTACTTGTGTAATCCACGTCCTTGTGTACCACATGCACCCATATTTTTGGGCCAGTTCAGGGGGGAAAACATAAATTGACATCTACGTTGGTAGAAAATTAGAAAAGGATCAAAAAAGTGTGGGGATTCCACGTTGGTGTGTTCTCTCCTGGGTTAAAGGAGCGTCAACGGCTCATGATGAATTCGGCAAACACATATACCAGATGCCAATTTATTCTGGCAAAAGTATAGGTAGAAATTGGTTGTAAATTTTTAATGACAGAATTGCTTATTATGAGTAACAATAATAAACTTAAAACTCAATTAAAAGATACAGCTTTAATATTATAAAAATATTATGTCATCTCAATCTTGAAGATGTACCAATGGCAGCATAAACCGACATTTTGGGAAAAAGGTGTGCGGGGTACACATATGCAATATTTTATTGAATTTCACCACCGTAGAGATTGATCATGATCACCAGTATCGTTAACAGCTGACATCAATGGAATTATAAGAAGCTTTATTTAGTGGGGCAAGCTCTCCGAGAATAACATATTACATTGGTTGAAATTAAAACACTTGTTACATCAGCGGTTCTGAACCTTTTTCGGTCCACGTACCCCTTGGTCTCAGCTTAATACATCACGTACCCCTCTCGATAGTAACATTTTCTTACAACTAATTGTGAATAATCAAAACTACGGATAACTCATAAGCCATAAATATAAACAGATTTTCGTTTTAAACAAACTTTATTTAAAAAACACTAAAAATTGCACAAAATATCCGTTTACAAATGTACAAGCCACACTAATCTCACTAATGCGAATATTGGTGCTGCTTACTATTAACCAACATTTCTATCCTAGGCGTCGTTTTCGAGAGAGCTATATGCATATCATGTTCGGATTTTAATTTGTTAATCACTTTGGTTTTTATCAAGACAAGCACCGATAAGTCCGACTCGCAAAGGTAAGATGTGACAAATGGAACTAAAACTTGGTAAGCTCATTTTGTCAGAAGTTTACACCAGAATTGGTTCAGTGCCATTGATTAGATGTCAACGCAAAGTTTTTGATTATTTCTCAATTTGAGAAGTTCGATTTTGCCAGGTCGGTATCACTAATTTGTTCAAGAGACACTGTGAAGGGGCTCCTTACCCAAACCAGTTGGGATAATTCCATCAATGGCAATTTTAAGGTTTTGCAGATGTATAATAATACTCTCATGAACTCTTGGATCCACTGGAATTGGCTGTACTGGATCGGAAGTGATTTCATCAAAGAGAGGAAAATTGGCAAAGTTACCACAATTCACTCTTCTTCTCCAGAGTTAACTTCTGTTGAAAGGATTTGATCTTCTCTTCAGCCTCCAATAGAATCACATTACGACCTTGGAGTGAAATATTCAGTAAGTTTAGGATTCCAAATACATCTGTAAGGTATGCCAAAGAACTCACAAAGTGTGGATCTATAAAACGCTGAAGTAGAATTGATCCTTTTTCATGTAGAAATATTTCAATTAAATCACGAAGTTCAAAAACTATAGCCATAACTTTCCCTCTGGATAACCACCATACTTCAGCGTGAAACAGAAGAACGCTGTGTGCGGACCCAACCTCTTCGCATAGCGCTTTGAACACTTGGAGAATACAACTGTATGTGCCTACGTCTGTCATTAACAAAGAGCGTCTGACAGTGATTTCTGCGATGCAGTAAGTCGACTAGTACAGACTAGTCTGCCAACGTCGGTATCTGCATCTACGCATGCCCACAGTTGATGCCACGCTTTGGATTAGCTGGGAGATTCAAAATAAGTAGGTATATGTTTACACTATCGCGAATCAACTATATTATTTTCTTAATTTGGTTTTTTACATAATTTTTTTAGCATTGTATAATTTTTTAAAGTATTGACTAAATTATACTTGAACCTCACATACCCTCTGACGAGGCTTCACGTACCCCTTGGGGGCCCATGGACCTCCGGTTCAGAACCACTGTGTTATATGAAAGGCTCAAGAAGAATAGCATGGGCTCGAAACAGTATTTATATATTTTTATTATTGTTTATTTCTGTTTTGTTAAGACTTGGAATGTATAAGATCTAGATTTTGTCTGAAAAAAATTTCATGAGAAGTATTTTTAAGTGAAACAATGGGGGTTGACTTATATTATAAAATATAACATTTGCCTAATCATGCATTTTCAAGCTGAAAAGTTGAGGTCGACTTATACACCTGGTCGAATTACATGCCGTGATATACGGTATTAACATAGGTGTCAATTGATGACTGCCGTAAATGCAGATAGACATCAGTTGATGCAACCTAAGATGAGGACCACCTGTATTTCCTCACACTTTAGCTGTTTAGTTGGTTTTTCTCAACATTATGCCCACAGAAATTATCTTATTCATGTAGTATACTCTTAAAGCCAATTCAAAGAATTTAAGTGGTATCATAAATATAACAATTACATACGATTGGTTTTGATGGTTGATAATTTTGAGGAATCATAAACACTTGGAATCAACATTCGAGATCATTAACTGACTTATTCTCTGATTATACCTTTTATTTCATAAGAAAAGCCAGCATAAAGATTCCTCATTTCATTGTAACCTATTTGACATTTTCAATGAATAAATGATAATTGTAAAATAAATGGTCTGTGTCCCCCTCTCTTATGAAGCCATTTCAATATTTTGCATTAAAGAGAACTAAAATAACACCTTTTCTGCTTGCTTGGGAACTGGTTGACAGGGCAGCCACTAGCTTCCATAGGAACCACTTGGGAGAATAAAGCCTTCATAGATATACACCAACTTATTATTTCAAATAACGGATTAATACTGAAACTCACCCATATGATCCAGCCACTTCTGAACCACTCGATCCACAGTCTTCTTAGGAACACCTCGAAGGCATGCATACAGATGTAACATTTGCCGTCCAGTTAGAACACCCAATGTCGCATTGACTTGAGGGCAGTAACCAATATTGATCTCATACTGCAAGTTCCAAAAGAACAGAATATAAAAATCCAATTGTACAGCAAACTTCTTCCAGCAAAACAATAATTATTAAACAAAAACATAAACAAGAAATCTTCGCATAAATTGGAAACAACAAAACTATATATAAAACTCCTGCTCAATCCTCTGCTCAAAACACTAAACATTTATACCATAATTAGGAATTATATAATATTTTTTGGCTCCTGGGAACGGAACCCCCATTATAACATGTAAGTCTATCGTTCGACTTTCGTACACGTTTTCAGGAACACATTATGTACATAAGCAGGGAACTGCCTATAATAATGTTTGTGGAAAAAATTAAAAATAACTAAATTTAATAAACAAAGAACTTCACTTATTTTTTTATGAAAACTTGGCATAAAAGATATAGAAACATCTAGTGAACTCTTAAAAGGTACTACACATAACTACATTAAAAATACCTGCAAAATACAATTGAGAATGTAAATAAAACAACGTAACTATCAATACAACCTGCAATGTTACAAAGTGAGGAAAAGGAAAAATAAAATTATCCAAACATTTGTTTACTTTCGTGAAAAGTGGCAACAGGGTGCAATTGCTCTACATTTCTTCTTAAGGATAGAGTATTGATTTACATCAGTGATGGAAAACGTCACACGTAACTTAACTAAATAATGAAATGATTTTTGATTAACATAACAAAATATGTTAATGAAATGTTCAAAATTGCTGTAACAAAAAACGGAAAAACAAAAATCGTTAATTCAATATTTTCACGGAGTGGTTGCACACAGGACTAGTCCTAGGCATGGGCGATGACTAAGACTAAATATCAACCAAATTGTTAATTACTTCATGGATACTATTATTTTTCAATTAAAAACTTGTTTTATATTGTTAATCCTTGAAATGAGACTGTAAATGACATAAATTTTTATTAAAATTGATACCCTAAATTAGTACAGTAATACCTCCATATAAGAAGTAGATGCATTCCTGAAACTTCGTTCGTATATTGACACTTGGTATATCAAATAACATTAATATAATAGGATGAGATACCAACCTTAATAATTTAAAATCTTATAACATCAACCTTTAATAAGTACCAATCGCATTTTTAATAAAAATGTATTTTAAAATAGTATTATACTATTTATTGTATGTACATTGCAATCATGATAACTTACACTATTAGAAGTAAAAAGTGTATGTAAAATTTCACTTACAACACTGCTTTTGTTCTAACGGGATAACTTTCTCTGATTTTATGATTGCTCCAACAACATCTGCACATGGTTTCATTAGTTTCGGCATTTTGAGTTAAATAACATTCTTTGGTTAACAACAGTCACTTTTTGCAAATTAAACACTTTACTGTGGCGAAAAACAACACAATGTCTGAATTCTTACAACAAAGATGACGTTACAAAGATAACTTGAAAACAGTCAATACTTATACAACGCTTGACAAAACAAAAATTTCATGTGGCCAACACATGACTTTCTCCATATTTGGGGTATAGATATTAAAATTATTATGAATAATATTATTGGGCAAAATTATTATTTCGTATCGTAAAAGAAGACACGTCCTTGTTGCCGTAAATTACGTATATTTTGAATGTTTACAGAATTCACCGCTACATGGTGTTGGCGCTGAAGATAAAGCGAAATATATCCGAAATGGATGGTTCTACGAAAATTAGTTTCAAACAAAACTTGGAAGAAATATTATTCTCTACAACTTTGGTCCTTACGAAGATTACCAATAACGATGTTGTTAAGGAGATATTTAACGGAAAACGAAAAACCGGTTATTTATAAATAACTCCTAAACAATAACCCCTATATAAAATTGTTTCAAATGAAAACTGTAGGAAATTACATTCTCTATAACTTTTGTATAGAATTGTATATACAATAATGATGTTTTAACGAAGAAATATCGCAAAAACCGAATCTGGTTTAGAATAAACCTCGACTTCCGGTTATCCGTTATTGTCCAAAAACTAATCAGTTCTTTATGCTCATGTTAAAGTGTTATATATGAAGTTTGGTAACGATATGGCATGTACTTTTTGAGTTAGAGCGCCCACAATAACATACACACACACACACACACACACACAGACATCATTCCGAAAATAGTCTAAACGTGTTCTAGGGACCTCAAAACATGTATTTCCGTTGAAATCTCGAAGTCAATTTTTTACATGAATACAATACTTTCCCATTACTACGTATGGAGAAAGTAACAAAACTGGAGAAAAGTAGATGTACTGCGTTGCATTGATGTGTGATTGTGGGCGCTCTAACTCAAAAAGAACTTGCCATATCATTACCAAACTTCATATATAACACTTTATCATGAGCACAAAGAAGTGATTAGTTTTTGGACAATAACGGTTAAGTGGAAGTCGAGTTTTATTTGAAACATGATTCGGTTCTTGCGATATTTCTCCATTAAAACATCATTATTGTATATACAATTCTATACAAATGTTATAGAAAATGTAATTTCCTACAACATTCATTTGAAACAATTTTCCATAGCAGTTATTGTTTAGGAATTATTTATAAATAACCGGTTTTTCGGTTTCCGTCAAATATCTCCTTAAAAACATCGTAATTGGTAATATTCGTGAGGACCAAAGTTGTAGAGAATAATATTTCCTCCGAGTTTTGTTTGAAACAAATTTTTGTAGAACCATCATTTCGGAGATATTCAACTTTGATAATGATGTGTATTTAAATAAATTGAGTTTTAAAGGAGATATCTGGAAAAAAGGAAAATTAACAAAAATAAACATCCACTTCCAGTTCACCAATTTTATCCAAAACCTTTTCATATATTGAATTACTAATAAAAATCTTAAGTTTCCTGTTTTTGAGTTAGCGCACCCACAAAATTCCTATCGCACACACAGACATTATTGAGAAAATAGCGAAAATGTACTCTTGGGATCTCAAATGTTTATTTCCACTGAAGTCTTGAATTTGATTTTTTTCATAAATACAACACTTTCTCCTATACTACACATGAAGAAAGTAATAAACAGTACCATTCTCCATACAAAAAATTACTAAGGAGATTTCAATTTACAATATTAAACACATTTTCTTCCTGCTAACAAGGGGACCTTACGACATGTTCGTCGCCGATTCGGTTTAAACTTGGTGAGCACGTAGCACACACCTAGTTATGAAAAACGCCAAAGCAAGAAGACGCACCTCTCAAGCATTCGCGAGATATTTGCAATTAAATTTAGCGAAATTACTATGGGTCCATTGTATACCCTAATATGAGTCGCTAGGGATAGATGAGGCGGTGGCCGAGTTGGTTAGGCGTCGGGTTCGCGAATTTTTGGGCGCGAGTTCGATACTAACTCTCAAATTTTTTTTTCAATTTTTATTATTTGATTTGTTTCTATTGTCTAGTAATTTTTGGGATATATTATTTGCTGAAAGTTTACTGTATTTATAATTACATTTTCACTAATTAAAAAATATTTTTCGCAATAACGTTGAAAAAGAATTGGATTAGAATTATCAGCAAAAATTAAAGGGGAATAAGGGCCGTTTATCACACATGTTCAACTCTTTTCTTTTACAGGGAGCTAATGCTTCATTGCAAATTATTATTGTACACATTTATTAATCGATTTTATTATATGACGTACAATGTTTCGGGTGGTAGTTATCGTAGAAACAAGAAAAGCAGCGATCTAGATTACACCATGCACACCAGAGGCGTATCCAGGGGGGTGCGTATGGTGCTACAGCACTCCCCCTGGATATCAAAAGCAATCAATTTTTCTACTTTAAATACAAAGACTTCAATAGATATACAGAAGAGATCAAGACGACGGCATTGGCTCTAATGTAATAACCGCTTTAGTTGATTCGAATTGTTCTGCCGAGACTTCAACCGCGCTGATTCATGTAAATCTACTTTTACTTTTGTATTCCCAATTTCTGCTATGAGAACGACGAATGTCAATGTCACTGTGGCCTAGGGTTACCGTTATAATTACTTTCGCTCCTAAAATTTCCCCAGTTCGTGTTAATTATATATGAATTCAAAATAATTTTCTTTTTTCATTAGCGGAAAGGCTCGAAATTACAAAATTTTACTAATAATTTTTCTGCCCATCTCGGGATCGCACAAAGTATTCCTACAAATTAAAACAAATTCCTAACAGCGCCCCTCTTCGCAAAATCCAAGATACGCCCCTGATGCACTCGTTATTAAACCAATTGATTGACAGGCACAGTTATTTTTAAAAGATTTTGCTGGAAAACACACATCATTCACATTCACAAAAATCCTTCATTCGCTTGTCAGTTTCGAGGCAGTACCTAATCATTTCGCGAAATACTGGCGCACTTAAATGTTGATGGAGCAACGAATATAATTTGGTTGCATCCTCACGTGATGATATTTCGCGGTTTTGTTCTATTAAAAATGAGCAATTCTGCATCCGCTTAATGAAGTTTTTAACCTGCCTATAAAAGTACACATCACAAGGTTGGCAGAGTGGAGTGCATTTTGGCGGAATAAATTTGACAGTGCATGTTGATTCATCCTTATCGTCAACAAAGATTTCGTCATACACTTTGGGGTTAGTCTGACCTCCGCAAGAATCAATTAGCAGAAGAAACTTCATTTTTACATAAGGTAGAAGAGCGTTCTGCAAGAATAATTTGTACAACTTTGCTGTTAGTTTGCCTGATATCGAACATGATGCAATTACTTTTCCAAAACTCACCCGTAAAGTTATTTGTGAATGTGAATGATCTGTGTTTCCTATAAAAATCTTTTAAAAATAACTGTGCCTGTCAATCAATTGGTTTAATAACGTGTGCATGGTGTAATCTAGATCTCTGCTTTTCTTGTTTCTACGATAACTACCACCCGAAACATTGTACGTCATATAATAAAATCGATTAATAAATGTGTACAATAATAATTTGCAATGAAGCATTAGCTCCCTGTAAAAGAAAAGAGTTGAACATGTGTGATAAACGGCCCTTATTCCCCTTTAATTTTTGCTGATAATTCTAATCCAATTCTTTTTCAACGTTATTGCGAAAAATATTTTTTAATTAGTGAAAATGTAATTATAAATACAGTAAACTTTCAGCAAATAATATATCCCAAAAATTACTAGACAATAGAAACAAATCAAATAATAAAAATTGAAAAAAAAATTTGAGAGTTAGTATCGAACTCGCGCCCAAAAATTCGCGAACCCGACGCCTAACCAACTCGGCCACCGCCTCATCTATCCCTAGCGACTCATATTAGGGTATACAATGGACCCATAGTAATTTCGCTAAATTTAATTGCAAATATCTCGCGAATTCTTGAGAGGTGCGTCTTCTTGCTTTGGCGTTTTTCATAACTAGGTGTGTGCTACGTGCTCACCAAGTTTAAACCGAATCGGCGACGAACATGTCGTAAGGTCCCCTTGTAAGATGAAATTCTGATAGTGATAACAGATTTAAAAATTGCATCTTAACAATATTTTCATTAAAAAATAAATATTACTCTGTACCTTTCTATTTTTTCCTTTCCAATCTCGACACTTTTCTCCTAAAACATAGGAAGCTCCACTTGAGGGAGGATGAGATCCTGTTATCATTCCAAAAGTACTCGTCTTTCCAGCGCCATTGGCACCAAGGAGACCAAAGCAGTCCCCAGAATCCACTCCAAATGAAATACCTCTCACAGCCTTTTGTCCACCCCTCAACCATCGAAACACACCATAATTTTTCTTCAACTTATGCACTACAAGAGTGTCCTTCCCTTCCTGTTTATATTGACCTAGGTTTTAAGAAAAATAAAATCAAAATATGTAAATCAAATGATATGTATTTTTTCTTAGTTTCTCTTTCACCGCTATAGTACAAGATAAAAATTCCAAAAATGTGCATTTTTAGGGTATTTTTTGACCATGTCTTTTTTTATATATACAACCAAAAGAAAAGCATGAAAATCAGTGCTGAGCAATATAAAATTGCATTTTTACATTAATTAAATTGTGATAAAAATTCTGAAAGAATGAGGTTTATTATTTTTGAAGTCTAAATTCAAATCTGCGTAAAATTGGTGTAAACATTCACTTTTGATCAGAAAAAGGGGCATTTTTAACAATGAAAAGTATTAACCACCATGGAAATGAGTCCAATGCTTTTAAATGATGATTGCTACATAATTTATTGCAATACCATTGATTTAATGTTTTTTAAAATGTAATTAATGGACTACATTATAATTCCAATGATTTCAACCAACGACATAAACATATGGTGACATCATTAGTCTAAAACATAATATACCATATTATTTAAAAAAACAAATTACAGCTTTTAACTATCTGTATGAAAAAGACACACCTGGACCTCTTATATCACTGAGGATGCGCTGTGAAAAAGTGCCAGTTAATGTGAACCTAGCTTTACATAGTAAATGGAATGTTGTTCTTCAGTCACTCTCCTCCAGACCCTAAATTTCCAGACCTCTCTCTGATGCATATCAGAGCTGCAAACCACTTCAAAATTTGCAGTGGTTCAGTTTGCGGTGCGGTTCTAAATTTTTGGAAGTGGTTCGGTTCAGACAGAAATTTTGACATGTGGTTCGGTTCGGTTTGCGGTTCGGTTCAACTAAATTAATCATTTGAAATACTATTCAGAAATAATTTATCCAATATAAACATTACAAATTCAGTATCAATCTGTAAGTAAATCAATCAGCAGTCATTATTATTTTAAATGAAAGAAGAATTTATTTAAAGAAAGGAAAAATTTGTATTTTAAATATATTGCAATCCCATCATCATCTTCATTTATTTATATTTAAAAATGGTATTTTTGATCCTAACATGATTTTTATGTTCATTGTTGTTTACATATCAATTAAAAATTCTCTGAATGGATTCACTTCAAATTCATTTACCAACATACACAATCATACATAATCAGAAAGAAAATGCGCCTCTAGCTTAAACTGCTTTTGAGATTATCCCTGGATGGACGGACAAACCAAAAACATAAAAGTGTTTTAAAGAAATCATAAAAAATCAAAGAAAATTAGTTCCTCAGGTATTTCATTTCTTTTTCTTACCTGTAATACACATCATTTAGAGGAAAAAAGATTTATAACAAGGGTCTTACCACCCGTCTCCCAATATTTAACCTTTTTAGTTCTACCACCGTCACTTGCCTTTATTTTAAGTGATGAATTGGATGGAGAGACAGAGTGATTGTGATCATCTACATCTTTTACATTTGCAAAACATTAAGATGTATGTGACGAAGAAACGCCATCAGTTGTCGCACCAAAAGAAAATATCGGACTATTTTAAAAACACCGATTAAAGTAAGGTATGCATTTAAATCAAAATACGATATCGGTTTTTATAGTATTTTGAAATTAAATTTGTTATAACGCATATACTTTCATTTTTTTAAAAATTATTTCTCGAAATACCATGGGTTGCCGATAATGCGGGTGTACATTCTGTCTCCTGAAACCTGCGTTATAACGGGGTTTTACTGTATTATCTTATATGACCCATACGAGCCCAATTATATCATGTATTCATTACAGCATGCGAACTTAAAAAACTGAAAGGATCTGCATGCTTGGTTGATTCCTCCTATATAAGAGCGCTTCAATTAAGTGTGTTTATTTGCTTAGAAGTTTTAAGAAAGTTTGTCTCGAAAAAATTAAAGATCGCAAATTCACTGATAGGAGGTGCTGTGAGGGTCACAGCCATGAAATGACCACTAATTTCGCAAAAAAACCATAAGCTAGAAGAATCACCTTCGCTGGAGGACTTACAGTTGGTATTATTCTCAACCATCTTCGTTCTGTGAAATTTTACGAATGAAAAAATTGATCGTAATTAATCTATACGCTTAATATTTGTTTTAACTAATAAAACATATTTGACATTAATGAACTGCCATTTAGTCTTTCAATTTTAGATAACTCCCATTTAATGAATTACTCGATTTAAGGTACAAAAAACTTGTCCCCGACACAAACGTTAAATGGGGATTCCACTGTAATTAGGATGATACGATATGATGTATGCTAGTGCACTGGAATTAGAAGATAGGAACCCTAATAGAATCTGTGATAATGGAATTATGAATGCAGACGGGAAGCTAGTCACAGAACCATAGGATGAAGGAAAGGTATGGGAAGAATACATTAAGGAAATATACAACAGGCAGACTAGATTGGTTCAAATTAGGCACGCACCCAGGATTTTTTCTTGGGGAGCTCAATTCTAACAAAAAATATTCCACCAAACATTTGGACAACTTGGGATCCCCTCAACTATAGGCAAAAGCAGAGGCTGTTCAAATAAATGAGAGATTTGGAACAGTTGATCGTTTCGACGATATATTAGAAAATCCATCTATTTCAAGATCAAAATGAAGTAAACAGTATGTAATTTAAGAGATATCTGTATCATTTATTTGGTGAGAGAAATACTAAATTGAAACAGCAAACCTCCTGAGTACCTACATATGTATCTGGTTAATCAAACTCTTCGACTTTGGGGTTCTTAAGTACAAAAATTGAGCGTTTTGGGGATAAGCTAAGCTTACATAAGATTTACAACTCAGGATTTCCTAGAAGTAACAATGATCCCCCTAATGAAGAAGCCAAAGGCAATGCAGTAAAAGACTACAGAATGATAAGCCTCCTTTCACATGCTTCAAAAAACATCGGGGATTTTCAATAAAAGGCTACAGAAAAAGGTTGAAGAAATGCTAGAAGATGAATTTGGCTTCAGAAAAGGAACCAGAGATGCTATCAGTGTAGTGAGATGCATGGTCACCTGGGAAGTAATGCAAGCCCTTGACTTTTGAGTTTGACTTTCATTAGCTTTGTGTTTGTTGCAATTTTTTGTCCAATAAGTATATTTAAAAATGATTTTTCCTTGTTATAAAGAAGAAGCCAAAAGCAATGCAAAGACTACAAAACAATACGTCTACTATCACACATTTTGATGAAAATTTCAGAAAAAAGGGAACCAAAGATGCTATTGGTGCAGTGAGAATCATATCAGAAAGGACAATAGAGCACAGTCCAGATTACAGCATATGTTTCTTTAACTGACAGACGGACTTTATCAAGTTAGGAAAGTGTATAGCGTATAACAAATGGGCGCATTTTGTGCAATGGAGTATTTGAAAGAAATGATATACGTGTTCATAAGGGAAACAGTGTTTTCAAGTTATTTTCTTAGTCATAAATAAATCATTTTCTTCCTATTTAAAAATATTGCATGCACATATAAGGAAATTAAACATTTCTGTGAGATTGTTTATGTTAGCAACAATGAAGAAGTAACCATGCAAGAAATTTTCCAAGTTCAACTCTCTTTTTAAGACACTCTTGATTGGTTTTCTTGATAACGGCTACTCCTACGATAACAAGTTAGGAAAGTGTACAACGTCATCTGTTTCGTGCAATGGAGTATTTGAAAGAAATTATATACCTGTACGTGAGGGAAATAGCGTTTTAAAGTTCTTTCCTTCATCATAAATAATCCATTTTCTTCCTATTTAAAAATATTGCATGCACATGTAAGGAAATTAAATGTTTGTTTGTGATATTGGTTATGTTAGCAACAATGAAGAAGTAACCACGTAAGAAACTTTCAACTCGAATTAAGACATTCTTGTTTGATTTTATCGATAACGGCTACTCCTACGATAAAAAGGTATAGGAAAGGAAATACTCTACTTTACTAGTCCTAAAACTTTTATTTGGAAGATATTTTGATATGGCTAATACTTTACGAGATATGACGAAAATTTCATTTTTTGCCAACAGTAAAGTGGTACCCCTGATTGGCGTATGTGATTCATTTTTGCGATTTTCTTGTTATCTTTGATTGTAAGTCCTTAATATCAAATTTCATGAAAATCCATTTGGTAGAAGCCGAGAACGAACATGCGGACGGACGGACGGACAGACGGACGGACAGCCAAACGGACAGACAGACGAACAGACCGCCGATAATAGGCGCTCACACTGGAAGCAAACCGCACCTAAAAATGTATAGGAAAAGAAATACTCTTCTTTAATAGTAATACAAGTTTTATTTGAAAAATATTTTGATGTGAGCAATACTTTACGAGATGACAAAAATTTCATTTTTTGTCATCAGTAAAGTGGTACTCCTGATTGGTTTATGTGATTCATTTATGTGATATTCTTATTGTCTTTGACTGTAAGTGCTTAATATCAAATTTCATGAAAATCCATTCCGTAGAAGCCGAGAACGAAAATGCAGACAGACCAAAGCTAATAGGCACTTATGCTGGAAGCGAAACACACCTAATTAGGTAATACTGATGAAGATATTAAAGGATACAGATGTAAAATGGAAAGACAGACAGTAGACTGATTGGGAATCTATAGGTGAAGGTCAGATTCGATAAAGCTGATACCAGGATAATGAATATCAGTAGGGGAGTAAGGCAGGGCTGATGCACAGATGACAGGTCCTATTCAATATACATATACGGAAAGAGGCTAATGTAAGAGTGTTATAAGGCACAGGAGATTTCAAGATTGGAAGGATTATAAGAACAATAAAATACACTGATAATCAAGTACAGGCGGCTCCCAAGATTCGACCGTTCGAGATTCGACCAACTCAAGAATTCGACCGGTCGAAACCCACTTATTCGACCCAGCCAATCAGTCGGTCGAATTAGGAATTAGTTTACGCGAAGTAATTTTCAGCCCGCCCAATCACAAGAGGTTTAGTTTCAGTCTAGACATCGTTATTTCTGCTCTAATTGTTTGAATTTGTGCTGATTCGACATTCGACCACGTTTTCAGGAACGCATCCCGGTCGAATCTCGGGAGTCGCCTGTACTTCTAGCATGAAAGGAAAAGGAACACCAGAAAATGATAAATAGACTAGTAATAACACGTAGGAAATACAGAATGAAAATAAAAACATAAACATCCAAGGCTATGCAAATATCAGAAAATAAAGAAAACTTGAATATACCCTTCCCTCACCAACCGCAGGGGTTACGTTCCTGAAAAGTACCGCAGTTGGTAAATACCTAAGTATATTGGAAATTGGGAGTTAGGTTCCACGGTTCGTATTACTATACCATATATTATTGATCACTTACATTACTCACTTATTTCTCACTTAAATACATTATATAAATATTACGAGTACAATAACATGCTGTCCTTTCCTTACGAGCTGTCTGGTTTGGCATAGTCGAAACTCCCGTAGATAAAAAATGTGACGAAAAACAATCACCGCCATCTATGTGCTACTAACTGCGATGAATAGCTTTCCGCTGCATTCCGCTGTTCGGAACTACATATTCTACACCAGAATGAATTCTTTTTTTAAGAATTTCTTCAAACATATCACACTATGCATAAGCCAAAATATTGAGTAAAACAATTACTGACTGAAGGATTACAAACGCCCCGTAGGTAACGGAGAAATTACGTGCATACTACGACGTACATCACATCATTTTATACAATTTACTACGGTCTTCTAATCATACCCGGCGTTTTTTTGTATTCAAATAAATATTATTACACACAAATTCAGAAAAATATTAAACGTTTAATTTATTTAGTATGCTGATATGAATAATATGCAACTAAACACGTCGTGTGGACATGCGGTGCGCGAAAAGCATTATGCTGATGTAAATAATACACAACTGATCACCTCGTCTGGAATGTAGAGACTTATGGCAGACGAAAAGCGGAATCATACATTACGGCAACAAAGTAATAGCAAGCAAGTTAGAACAACAACATAGCCTTTGTGAGTGAGTACAGATAACAACAAAGTCGTACGATGTGCGGGATTATCGTGTTGAATGCAGTGACTTGTGGCAAGCAAAAAGGATACGTAATCATGTCAGTACGGCAACAACGTAACAGCAAGCAAGTTAAAATGACAACAAAGTCTTTGTGAGTTAAGATGACAACAAAGTCATAAGATGCACGGTATTTAAAAGTTTTCTTGGTCCGAACCGTGGATACGCAAGGGAAATGTCCACGGTTGGGAAGGGTGGGACTCAATATGTAGACTGCGTATAGTCGAGGGCCGCAGTTAATAAACCTGCAGTAGGAGAGGGAAGGGTGTATAGGTATTGATGGAAAGTCATTAGAACAAGTTTCAGAATATAAATACAATAAACTCCCAGTTATCCAGCACTCATGCAACTGGAATTCACAAGCAACTGGCATGTCCTTCCTCTCAATTTTTTTTATTACACCTAGTTGAGAATGTTACTGCTAAAATTAATGCTTTCGGCAATTTTTTGTTTACATCAGTTCAGTGGCAGAATATCCGCCCAGCAAGTGGAAGACCCGGGTTCGATTTCCGGTCATAGCAGATTTTTTCACCCGTTTCCACATTTCCCATAAAGGAATGTTACTGTTAGATTCTACTCATGCAGGCATATGCAGTAATGGAATAAATTCTGGAAAAACAGGATAAAAATTCTGCTTACACTGGGAATTGAACCTGGATCTTCCACTTGCAGTGGCAGATATTCTATCATAGAGTTACTAAAGCAGACAAATTCTCCTATTTAAGATTAGGGCATTTCTCTCAAATTGTGTTCAGGCTAACCATGGTAGTATCATACTTTCCCTTGTATAACTCTGTCATTCTTAAGACTATTACATTTAACAGCCCAAAAGAATTACAATATATGCAAACCTTACTTACTAATTATGGGTTAAATTTCTGATTGGGAAACTAAATTCCAATTAAAACATTTACCGATAACTTACTTTCTACTAGAAAATCCACTCTGTCTTTTTCCTTAAAAATGTCTTCATCTTCTGTATTTCCTTCAAGCTCATCAGAGAGAGAATCTCTCTTAAATTTAGTCATGAGGAATTCTACAAGCTTCTCAAAAGCATTTGAAAGAATTCCGATGTCCATCAAATATAAAATTCCAATATAAAATGGACATAAGAGAGCCAAAATCAATAATTCAATGGCCATTCCTTCAGGCTCCTCTTTCTGGAAAGAATCACTTTCACTGAAGGAGCCCCAACCAAAGTAAGAAATAGGCTTAAAGCAATTTCCTACCTGCATGCACACATTATCTGTAGAAATAAAGAAGTACACGAAAAACTGATTAGAAATCATACGTAGAAGAATAGCTATAATTAATTTTGCAAAAAGAACATATGAAATATCAAAAATGCATTGAAGATGTACTTCAGGCATTGATGCAGGAGTTTTCTGTTATACCAGATGCCTCAGGAGCAAGCATATTCCAGTCAATAAAATATTTCAGTAGCTATATGCAGGCCCGTGCCGGGCATATTTGCCGCACAGGTGCAAGCAGTTTATGCCGCCCCTTAATGACTTATAAAAGCACCCTGGTCCAGATTTTGTTTTTCGATTTTTAGATTAAACGTTTTATTTAATTTAAGAAATACCAAGCTTATTGTTAGCCATAGTTGATACTGTTTATGTCATTCAGAAACTTCAAAACACGATATTAGATGTTAGTTTACATGTGAAAGAAGATGATGTGTGAAAGAGCGTTTCATTTCCTCAAAAGTAAATACCGAAACAAAATGAAGTATAAGCATCTTGAAGTTGACCTCCAGTTATCTGTAGAAGACAGGGGTGTGATGAATTGTCATTTAATAAACTCCTTTGACTATAAGAGGTATGTACATTAATGAATTATTTCATGTTTATAGAAAATTTTGATCTTACACGAGTATGAAGACTTACCATATTTACCCGAGAGGAAGAAAGGTTTTTTCCAAAAAATGTTCCCAAAAAAATTAGGGTTCGTCTTAAAATCGAGTACGAAGTTTTAGGTGGGAAAAATGCGTGCATTTTAAACGCCGCACGGAACACCCGGATTTCGAGTATATGTCCATGAAAACGCATTTATAAATGCATACAACAATACATTACATTTAATTAATTATTATAATACATTAAAAATTCGTATCATAATTCTTAAAGTTGCACATAGCACGAAAGATTACCTCCAGGGTACTGATGGAAGGGGTGTTTACGGCTGGGTAGGAAATCTGATATGTGCGACAATGTTGACGGTTAAGCAAGGATTGGCGGCCGTATTTTAGGCATCTTGTTAAATTTTAAACGTCTATGTATTACAATTTTTAAATCTGCTACCTTTAAATTGGTGCTCCAGCGGCAGACGAAAGTACACCTGAATTTTAAAGAGTATAACATTTATTAAAGCACTCCATCACTACTCACTTCGCCAAGTTTTAATGTGAAGGGAAGACTAGTCATTATTTTTAAGTTTAAAATAAGTTACCCCAAAGATATAAAGTGTCACTATAAAAACTTCCGGGAATGAAAAATTATGCATTACGGTAATGCTGGCTACGTTAGCGGATGGCATGAAGTTTCCGCCGTATGTTATTTTAAAACGCAAAACATTGCCTGGGGAACTGCTACCTAAAGGAATAATTGTTAGATGTCAAAGACAATGCCTTTTTTATTCATGCTCTTAATGTGTTGATTGGTATTTAAAAGTTTTTTGTATATAAACCTTGTTTTTTCAGGGGTCGTCTTAAATTCGAAGTCGTCTTCCTTTTGGGTAAATACGGTATATATTAAAAATTAAAAAAAAATACAAGTGCAGCCATAACAATTTTTTTCATGAGAACTTGTTCCAGCTCATGAATAGGCTGATATAATAACTGCAAAATTGGACAATTTTGAGATAATATTGAGAAATGGACGGAAATTGATTACAATACACCTGTTGTACATCAGGTATCTGATGCTGAATTAAATGAAATGGTTTTGAAACCCAGGCATAAGAAAGACAAAGGAAGAGAAAGTGACTTTGATCATAAGACAGTTAAAGACAAACCTTCAGTAGAAAGATATGTGCAGCTGGTGAAAGATACAATTTGTGTTTTAAAACAATGATCATGTATTGATTTATGAGAGAATGAGTCTGTATGCATAAACTAATATAGAAAAATAAACATGCATGAAGCAAGCTAATTTGCATGATGTGCTTAAAACAGTTTCACAAAATAAGATGCAGAAAGTTTCCACTAATAAAAATAATGAGCCTTCCATTTCTACTACACAAGATGCTGCCTCTGCCTCATCCATAACCTCTGCTAACATAAATGAGAATTCATTATATGCCTCTTAAATTCTGATATATAAATGAGAAAGAGAATAATAATAATATACAATTTCTTTAAATGATGTTCATTATTTAAATATTAATGATACCTCTTTTATAATTTTTCATTTCAAGTTATGTACAAATAAGGGTTACCATTTTGCCGTTTTGTCTACATTCCCCATTTGACCCAACAGGTAGTCATGCTCGTGTCGTAGACCGGAATTTCTTAAACTTCAGTAATCTGAGGATCCCTTTCATTAAAATATTTTTTGCAGACTCAGAAACTATATATCTATATTAATAACTAATAGAGTATTTGTTTTTCCTACATTTTTAGAAAATCACCATCGTATCATTTTCTTTCCAAGTAATGTGTACTTGTAAGCCTGTGTGCACTTATAATGGTATTATGTTGCACGTTTTATTATTTTTAATTGTTACTAATAATTCTCCAACATTACTTGCAGACCCCTGGACTACTTCTGGGGACCCACAGAGGCCTGCGGACCCCAGTTTAAGAAACGCTGTCGTAGACGAATAATGTTGATATTCAATTATTTTTTCAGTATAATCTGAGGGAAGTCTTTGTGTCAATGTCGCTCTTTGAGGAAGAGAGAATCCATTTCACCTCGTAAACCTGGTAATCCAACCAACACTTGCCTTTAAATGGTGTTGTGATACCTTGAATGATGTTGCTATTTCCAAGACCTTCATCTGTATAGCCTCCCTTGTAACTTGCAGGCCACTGTTGCATTTTTTGCACACAAACGCCTCTACTTGCTGTTCTATAACTGTGTAGCACCCTTCTCTGGGTCCGCAAAATCCTTTCCATGTTGAACTGGCACACTTTAGTTTTTCATTCGATTTTTCTACTGCCACACATTTGCTTCGGTAACACCATGTTTTCGTGCAGCAACACAATTGTTCATTTCTTCAGTGTGTTTTACCATCATGAGTTTAAAGTCCTTGTTGTAACTATTATGCATTAATTTTGATATTTGTGATGATGTAGAAGCTCTACTCTCTACAGAATCACCCATATTTTACCATAAAAAAAATGGAATTTACGAAAGATTGAACGTACATGAAATCGACACGAACTGTGAAACTAAGTCAACCACAGCCTATTTGCTTTCAACAAGAACTAGGTATTCCATTTAGCTTTAGACACTCTGAGATACATTGTATTGTATGAAGCATCTGGTTTCAAAACTCAAGCATTACATTGTGGTAGTATAATGGCCAGTGCAACAAGATTGTTTCTTGGCCACCAAACGACCCAGCTTTCCATTGTGAAAGGATAGAATTACATTTGCAGGCATCAAAACAAATGTCATCCACTTTTATGACATACAATTGATTTATAGGAAGTTATTCCATACTACGCGAATATAAGATGACTCGAGATTTTTCATGAGCTAAAATTGGAAAAAAACTTCATCTTATATTCAGGTAAATACGGTATTATACGACAATGCATATAAAAAGCCGGGTAATTTCTAATTGCTATAACAACAATTTTACTTCAGTTAAGTCGTGATAGTATATAAGAGCAAATAAGTGTAACATAATACATATATTAAGTTTAAAAAAATAGTACTGATGCGATCATAACTTTAAATTATCCTTTAAAAAAATCATTAATATATGATGAAAATACAAGTCCAGGTTTTGTCTGGATTTTTGAGTTCTGCTGTCTGGAGAATAATATTTAAAATATGCCAATCCTATGTACACATTTATTAGGTTTAAAGAATCCGATAAATGCTAAGTCCCAAGGTATACTTATGAGGTAATACTGTGCTTTAATATAAGTCTACATTACAAAATGCAATTTTAACACAGCATTATCTATGATATTTTTCTAAGAAAATGAACAAAAAACTGACATTTAATACTTCAATAATGTATATTGTTGCATTGAAAATATCCATTATTTTCTAATTTTACTTACCACAGCAACGTATATCAATAAAAGATTCTGACGTGCCAGCCAAAGAACATAGTTGTTTCTTCAAGGAAGTAGGCAAGGAAGAACATTTAGAGTTGTACGATGTTAAAAATGAGAACTTTTTAAGAGCCAATGTGAGAGAAAAGTATGGCATGAAAAGGCCAATAATATGAAGAATGTAAGTCACTGAAGGTAAATTTAATACTCCTTCCATTACAATCACAACAATTCCCATTATCCAACCTGAAAAAAATAAGACTTGTTAAATAACCCAGCATATTCTCCCAAAAGTGAGAAATTAACACTTGAAACAGATAATTTATTATCATACTTACCCAAAAAAATAGAGGTATTCACATAAAATGAAAATCCACTCCCAACGGTTTTCTTAAAATAGCTGATAAAGTAAGTAAAAGGGATGGAACTGCATCCAAACAAGAGGCACATAACAAACAGGGAACCTAAAAATGAACAAATTAATTTGTCAAGGGCAAGAATAATTTTTTTACAGTCTATTATATTATACTGTGTTCACGCCCTTATGGCACTTGGCTTTCTCTTAGCCTTTGCCCAATGGAAGCGCTTTCCCCCTCCATCGTCCCTCGCTCCTTTTTGCGGGAAGACAAATATCAGGCAGCGCTGCCAGCTCTTTCGACTTTTTGCACACAGCTGAAGTGACTATCACCTACTGATTGAGGTCAAGCGACATAGGGACGTGAACGCAGTATAAGAACTTTTAGTTCCTGTTATTCATGCAACAACAGCATGTAAGAGCTTCACAAATTGTGTAAATATGAAATCAAAGATACTGACTCAAAAGGAAAAGCTTATAGAAATGCGTTTACTTGCACATATAGGTATACATCCTCACCTCTGGTTAATTATCAATGACCGTTACGCGTAATTTTTCATTCCCGGAAGTTTTTATAGTGACAATATATCTTTGGGGTAACTTATTTTAAACTTAAAAATAATGACTAGTCTTCCCTTTACATTAAAACTTGGTGAAGTGAGTACTAACGGAGTGCTTTCATAAATGTTATACTCTTTAAAATTCAGGAGTACTTTCGTCTGCTGCTGGAGCACCAATTTAAAGGTAGCAGATTTTAAAATTGTAATACATAGACATGTTTAAAATGTAACAATATACCTCAAATACGGCCGCCAATCCTTGCTTAACCGTCTATGTTGTCACACATATCAGATTTCCTACCCAGCCGTAAACACCCCTTCCATCAGTACCCCGGAGGTAATCTTTCGTACTATGTGCAACTTTAAGAATTATGATACGAATTTTTAACGTATTATAATAATTAATTAAATGTAATGTATTGTTGTATGCATTTATAAATGCGTTTTCATGGACATATACTCGAAATCCGGGTGTTCCGTGCAGCGTTTAAAATGCACGCATTTTTCCCACCTAAAACTTCGTACTCGATTTTAAGACGAACCCCAATTTTTTTGTGGACATTTTTTGTAAAAAACCTCGTCTTCCTTTCAGGTAAATATGGTAAATAAGGTGGTCTTATTCCAATGAGATGAAAATGGGACATTTCCCGTCGTCGCAAGAAAAAACGGGACAAAATTTTTGCATGGTTTTTTTTAAATGGTGGATCTGTCACTATCACAATCTACAGCAAAAAAGGCAAATACAAACTTTCCTTACTGTATGGAGAATGCCAGACTAGAAAAAAGCTCACAAAGAGAATCCGATCAGCTTTGTCGCTGTTAAAACTCGAAGGGAAGGTTAAACCCGGGCAGGATATTATATGCAGAGACCAGGTTTGCCACCTTAAGTTTATCAATGACCCTGAGGCTTCCTAACCTGACAACTGTGACTGTAATTAACATTTGTTGTTTGTTTGATAACATCCATGTTTCCGAGAATCCTACATTTCTACCAGGAATATCAGCTATACTATCAGATAATCTAAATTGTATTTGCGATGGGCTTCAAAACGGGACTGTCCTGGCAAAAATTGGGCATTTGGTCATCCTACTATTAACCTTCATCGGCCTGAAATGGAGTCAAAAGTGGCCCCAGGCCTATAAATACTATTTTTTTTATTAACAAAATATTCAGAAAAACGTGTACTTCTTTTCTCCTTTGAACTTTATGTTAACATAACTGTCAACTTGAAATGGACTCTATACTCAATTTCTCAGATTTATACCATATAAAAGTTCATGAGATCTATTTGACCCCATTTAGGCTAATACATCAGTGTAAAAAATTCGCATACTTTTTTATAATCATGACAATTAATAAGTTTTTTTAATTTTCAGACTAAATATACGCTATGAATATATATATATATATCTTCTCAATAAAATTCATTAAAGTTGTTTTATGTTCATGTATGTTTTATTATCTTCTCAATAAAATTCATTAAAAGTTCATTTATTTTTTACTGTTCTTACTTGAATACACAGATAATAACGAAAGTTAACCCAAGTAAAACCTTTAAAAATAAAAAAAATGTTAAAATAACGTCAAAATGGTTGGTGTCATAAATGATCCCATTTCAGTCGACGGTGTTTGTGGAAACGTTTCAGGCCGATGAAGGTTAAATAAGTAAAAGGGAATCACCTGTTTGGGGTGCAATATGTATTTCATGTGCGAGAAATGGGGAACAAAAACATGATATGATGGCACGTGCACAAACCTTCCGCTTACACAGGATTGAGATTTCAAATTAAACGAACTTTTTGTGAGTCACTGGACCAGATCATGACTTCAAATTTCACTGTAGGCGTATTTAGAATAATCTGCATCAAAGAGTATGCAAAATCCTATGGTGTTGGCTGGGGACTGATATTATTTGTTCATTTTATCTTTGCGACTGAGGTTTCGTACAGGTCCGTACCCGCTCGGTTCTTTTCGCCACTAGGAGGTGGGGTTTCACAGTTAGGGGTTTGGGGAGATGTCTCCTCGCCAGAGAACACGCTAGGCATTGCCACATCGACTGAAACACAATTCCTGCTACGAGTCCAAAGTTCAGCTCTTCCGTGGGAAAGGGCGACTTAATTGCTTGGGCGCTACTTCTATAGTGAAATACATGATTGCTTTTAAGACCTTTATATTGGCGTCATATGTTTAAAGCTCCCTCGACTCGCGATGAAATAAAAATTATAATTTTTTGATTTTGGTTATATTTTAAGAAAATCTCGGCTCATCACCCCGAACTAATAACAAAACCATCCAATTTCCTAATTAAACAATGTAATTTTGTCAATATCGCGAAAACACAAAATACGTAAGCAAAGCTTGCCCTTTCACTAAATTTTCTCTGCACACCGGTTGAGAATCGTTGATGTAACCTCTCCGGAATATGAAATTATTCTGAACAGCCCATATTAAATTCTATGAAATGTTTACTTAATTTGGAAATAAAAATTTCTTTTAAGGTTGCATTCAACACATTTATTTTATAGAAATATACAAATGGAAAAGAGTTAATTTTCGTCCAATGGCAAGGCTAAAATATCCTGCTCATCGTCTGTTTCTTCTTCTTCTTCTTCTTCATCAGAATGCTCACTGTCAGACTCACTCTCCGCAAGCCATTATATCATCCCTTGCTATTTCTTTTTAGGCGCGTTTCGCTTGCAGCATGAGCGCCTATTATCGTCGGTCGGTCCGTCTGTACGTCCATCCGTCCGTCCGCATGTTCGTTCTCGGCTTCTACCTAACGGATTTTCATGAAATTTGATATTAAGGACTTTCAATCAAATATAATAAGAAAATCGCAAAAATGAATCACGTACGCCAATCAGGGGTACCACTTTACTGGTGACAAAAAATTAAATTTTCGTCATATCTCGTAATGTATTGGTCATATCAAAATATTTTTCAAATAAAAGTTGTAGAACTGATAAAGTAGAGTATTTTCTTTCCTATACATGTTTATCGTAGGAGTAGCCGTTATCGATAAAATCAAACAAGAATGTCTTAATTCGAGTTGAACTTGAAATTTTCTTGCATGGTTATTTCTTCATTGTTGATAACATAAAAAATCTCACAAACAAACGTTTAATTTACTTACGTGTGCATGCAGTATTATTAGATAGGAAGAAAATGGATTATTTCTGATTAAGAGAAGAACTGTACAACGCTATTTCCTTCACGTACAGGTATATAATTTCTTTCTAATACTCCATTGCACGAAACGCGCCCATTTGTGATACGTTGTACACTTTCCTAACTTGTTTAAAATCTTCCTCCTGTAAATTCTCTGTGTGACGAACGCATGCAGCCCACGCTTCTTGTGTGAACGGAAAAGTATCTCTTCTCCATTGCCGACGCAAGGGTTGTGAAAACTCCACGAACGGAAGAAACACACTCAAAAACAACAACTCACCAGTAAACTCAACGATAACAAAGTATTAAAAACTCAATGATAACAAAGTAACAGAGTAACAAAAACTCAACGTTAACAAAGTAACAGAGTAACAAAAACTCCACGATAAACACGTGGCAACAGCGCACTCTAAGACTCGTGTGATCACAAAGGAAGCAAGAGAGAGAATGAACTTTCTATGGGAAAGAATCCTTCTACTTCGTTCCGATTGGTTCCCTTAAAGTCACGTGATAGGTAGAGCTCTTCTTCCCCTTCCCTCCGAGTCGCAAAGATAGAATGAACAGATAATAGCTTCGAATTACACCATACTTTGAATTATCCAGGACCAATATAACGGAGATTTACTATAATCTCTTATTAAATGTATAGGCAGAAAATAACTGATAAATAGAGCATAAATATGAACAATATGATCTTCATTTTAGAATCATTGCAATACATGAACTTACCATTAAAATCAAATCCATAGGTGTATCCACCAGATACGACTGGAAAAATCAACAAACTCAGCAAAATGCAAACTAGATAGATAGCCATGTCAAATGAGAGGGAGACAATCCAAAAGAGAGATGACGAAGATGACATGGTCATCAACTGCAAGTGACGGGCTCCACTCTCCCCTTCCAAGATTGGTAACATTATAAAAGCAGATGTTATTATCAACAATCCATCTGCTGGCAGGGTTGTCCAAATGAAAGCGTTTACAAACTTAGCAGCATGGTCCACCACAATACTTCTCTGAAACAAAAATTACAATGTAATTTAGGCATTACATTTTCACATAACCTCACTCCAAAGGCAGTTAACTCTTGCACACTCATTTTTACATTTTAATAAAACACCAATCAAGTTACTCTTTAACCATTTTATACCATATTAACCTGAATATAAGGCAACCCTGAATATAAGGCAAGTCCTTATTTTCCTAATGAGAAAATCCAAAAAAAATATTTGGCCAATCTATCGGGGCATAGAACTTCACACGTCCACGGCTACCACTGAAGTGAGCAAAATTGGAAACTTGGCGACATTGCGTCGTAGCCTAAGCGAAATAACCTGAATGCGGGCGGAATACTGCAAGTCTCAGCCGTACGACTTCTAGAAACGTATTTTAGTGTTATGGACAAAGTATCTAAAAATTTCCCTAATACTACTTTGTTATGATTGTATAAAATTTTTGAAACATACAAATGTATACACTGTGAAAGAATCAGTTTATTTTATTCATTAAGGAACCCATATGTAAGTTTTTTATCTGATCGCTGAGCTGTTTAAGGGAAACTCTCATGCTGAGACATAATCATCAGACAGTCGGTCGGAAAAACATAAAATTTAATCAAAGTATCTATTTCACGAGAAATGAAAAACAGTCGAGCGTATTTGGGATACAGAACAGTTTCTAGTGAGTATTTCTATTCTACAGACATGTGTATGGTATACATTTTCAACAGAATTGAGGGCTTTGAATGCGTAAAAGTTCTTTGTAACTTCTTCATACTTAAGGACCCAAATATAAGGCAACCCCCACTTTTCTGAAAGACAATTTTTGAAAAAAACCTCGCCTTATATTCGGGCTAATATGCTAATACTATGCAAATAATTGATATCTCTATTGATAGTCACATATTTCTAAACATTATAATTTTAATGCTATTATAAGCAATAGAATTAAGGTTGTTCATTGTTGACTATTATGACTACTGCATTTATTTTATATGGGAAACGGTTAATTCCATGTGCTTTCAACCCTCTCCTGTGCTGGCATTGATATCGTTCAAGTTTCTCAGAAGGTGGCATTTTTCAATGAGTGGTAAATGCAAAATGTTGCTAAGCAGAGTCAAAGTATCAAATAATGTCAGCTCACATCATCAAGCTAATATGAAAACTATGCATGAAATAGAATTGCATGTGTTGAATAAAATCATAAGCATGTCATTTCTGGCACGCGTGCCACGTATTTGCCATCCCTGGTATAGAAGAACTCGAACTCTTATATTCAAGATCATCTTATAGTCAAATAAATAGTTAAATTATGAAAATGTAAACAAAGGAATAACATTACTCACAAAATTTTCTCCATGAAATGGATGTACGGTGGTTACAATAGAACTGTTTGAGTTTGTTAACAAACGGAGAAGAGTTGTGGTTATAAGATTGAGAGACGTAGGACAGGAATGATACAAAGTAGTAGAAAAATATGTCGTCACAGTGGAATCTTCAAATGTTGCAGAAACAACGTAGTCATCTCTGTAGGTGGCCTCATCCTTCTCGCCTACCTCTAAAAGGGCATCTGATACCTCATTCCATGTTACATTTATAACAGATGTGTCTTTTTCAGACAGCAGTTTCATGTAAATATCTTCAGCCTGAAAATAAGGAAAATTCCTTAAGCACATGGTAGCAATAAAACTTCACTTAAAATCATAAATCCACTTCTGCAACCATTTACTTATACTAATTCCTTATGCAACAGTCTTAGATCGATTTTAAAATTACAAAATAACAGCACACAGCAAACTTAAATAATCATGTGTGAGTGATCATTTGAAAATAATTTTGGTATAAAAAATAACTATAAAAAATCTTGATTAATGGAAGGGAAAAGGTTGCAAAATTAATGCAAAAACAAGAATAGACAGAAATTTAATACTCAATATAATATACAGTGGAACCTTTATCTGACATTCTCCAAAATTAATGCAAAAACAAGAATAGACAAAAATTTAATACTCAATATAATATACAGTGGAACCTTTATCTGACATTCTCCAAACATTGTTTTTCCGGGTGTATCATTCATTCTGTACAGTCCCGAAAATTCCTATGTAATCAATGGTAAATAATACTGCAGTCACCATTCCTAAAGTTTTCTTGCACCAATCCTTCAAATTTTCTTGGTCCTTACCCACAACTGACCTTGATCTATCGATGTATTTGCACTCATTCCCCAAGATGACCTTCTCAAACCAGCAAAGGGTCTCAGAAAAGATCTTTTTTGAGTGAATGTGACTCTGACGGAGGATCAGAGATCACCACAGAAGAAAAGGATGACATCTTCCAATATGATTGGAGATGACTAGGCACTGAGAATGACGTTGATTTTGAGACTTATGCACTGTGACAGTGAGATTGCTACTTGCAGAACCGAGAGCATAGAATCTTTGTCTAATGATATAGAGTTTGGGAGTGGAGGCAAAAGCAAGTGATAGAATGGATGAAGAACGCAAACCTGAACCTGTCCTGTCATTTATTGAAGCACATAAAGCTTTCAAAAGATTAAAAACTTTCTTGTGTACATAATATTGACAGTTGTGATAAGGACGCAATTTTAACAATGGAATCATCTCTGTTTAACTCATTATGGTCCAGAAAAAAGTTTGAGTTTTTTGTTCAAATTTTATTGTTAGCATCATCTTAGACTCCTTTTACAAGAAAAAATAGTCCCAATCAGTATTTTCAATTTTTTAGTGATTTTTTTTAAACGTATGATATATCACATGCTGAGCGTTTGTGAGTGTAAAACACGGAAACGAACTTTATTGCAGAACATTTATCTTAAAATCTATTCTTAAATTGCATAATTGTCTTTTCAACTATCAAATGGTAAGAAAACATAAATATACAATGTTCCCCCGAATATACGTTACCGCAATATACGTTTTCCCACGATTTACACTTTTTTTTAAAGGTCCTGTTTTCCTCCCATTCATTTTAGTACTACAGTTTCCTGCAATACACGCACCATAAAAATAACCGTTCCCGCATTTTACGCACATTTCAATCAACCTTATTTTTGTTTTATTGGCATGTCACTGCAAACAACCTATAGTTTATGTTAACTGCATTGAAAAGACGATAGTGAACACGTTGGTCAAAAGTGCCAATGTGATAAAATAACGGTATTTAAGTTTTGCCTTGATTTAATGCCTGATTGTGCTGCCATTTTCTGGCTTCTTGACGGAACTACGTGACACTCGCTGTCACACTGTTTACATGATGACAGTTTCCTGATAGTAGCTACTGTGATAAAGGCTGTCGCGTTTTACAGTCACCATGTAAACAAGACATAAATGCAATAAAAATTTTTATTATTTATTATTCTCTTCAATAATAATAATAATAATGTGGATATCACTGTCCAAACAACTTGGATTGCCAATTTCGACACTTAACACAATTGTTAAAACTGGAAAAATTGTCGAAGATGGCACCATTCAACGCGGGTCACATGCCAAAGAAAGAAAATACATGAAGACCTCTGAATACGACAAGTTAGAAGAAATCCTTAAGGAATGGTTTCCTTTAAATTCCCTTTTTAGAAGACATTCCTATTTTAAAATAATATACTAGGGGGTATAAACTGAATTTAAAAAAGGAAATTGGCAACACAACCATGATAACTCAGCAGCTCAGGAGTTTTTTATACAAACGTTTCGTTTAAATGAAATGCATGGTCGAATACGCAAATCGCATTCATTTGTTATACTAGTAAACGGTGCTTGCGCAAGCATAAAAATAATGGTTGATATTTTTTTAATTGAATTAAAAAACGCAAACAGGTAAAAAAGGCATATCAGAAAACAGAATCAATGCTAAAAAATAATGCTTGACATTCTTTTTTGCATTCAATAAAAAACGCGATCAGGTAAAAGAAGCGTATTAGAAAACAGAATCGACGATAAAAATAACAGTTGATATTATTTTTCGCATTGAATAAAAAAATAAACAGGTAAAAAAGGCGTATTATAACACAGAATTGAAGATAAAAATAATGGTTGATATATTAAAACCCAGGGCTGGATTAAGAGACCCATGGGCCCCACGCACAGCGCGTTTAAGACCCTACCGAAATCGTATTTTTTTAAACGTAACATTATATAAGGTTTGTGATCTGAGCGGCAACACTTGGAAAGGGTTTCGGCAAGACGGGGTAGGGTCAGCCCCCTTGTCCTCGCATGTTTTGCATACCGCCTAATCCGGCCCTGTAAACAAATAAGCTAGAATAAATCCAATTCTCAGGGACGTCTACTTCGGCAATGGCCATACCACAATGAAAACACCGGTTCTTGTCCGATCACCAAAGTTAAGCATCGTAGGGCCCGGATAGTACTTGGATCGGTGACCACTTGGGAACACCGGGTGCCGTTGTCAATTTTGCAAAATTTTCCCTTGTATTTTGCGGATTCTGTCGGACCGATTATTATTTTTCCGACTTGCATTATTTTCTCCCCTCGATTACATTTTGTCGAAATCTTTCTGGCGACATTTAAACGTTAAAAAAATTGGTAATAAGCTCCGTTGAAAACCGTTATTCGGCCAACCGTGGATCAAAATTTTTAATGTGTAAATAAAAAGGTTGCACACTCATTTAATATAATATGTCGAAGAAGCTGATGCTTTGCAGTATTTCAACAATTTGAAGAAAATAGAAGAAAGAACAGCTCGATGAACGGGAAAAATTATGCTTCGGGAGTAGACTGGGAGTCAGGAGCGTAATTTAATAATTCTATCCGCAATTAAGAGACCCATGGGCCCCAAGCACAACACATTTAAGGCTCCATCCAAATCGTAAATCTGTAACAAGTAACAGTTATTGTAAGGTTTGTGATCTATGTGACAGCACTTTGAAAGGGTGAGACGAGACACGTTCGGCCAGCAGTGGGCCCTCTTGTCCTCTGGGCCCCACGCACTTGCGTGTTTTGCATACCGCTTAATCCGGTCCTGGTAAAACCTCTTCTTTACGAACTCCCTTAGAACGAAGAACTCCGTATAATGAAATGCAGTGCTGGTCCGTACAATTTCATTAGCTTAACTATATAGAAAACCTCTATATTACGAACCTCCGATAATTATGAAACCTCTCATTTACGAAATATAAATTGCACCCGTTCCAATAAAATTAAACCTCTATACAGCGAAATTTATAAATAAATAAATGTTAATGGATTTTATGCACTTTTATAAAGCAGGCGCCATATATAATCAAAGCCATCTGCCGTATTTAATTGATTGTAAGCTGATCTTTTTTTACCTTTTTATCATCACAGAAATCGCCACTCTGCTTAGAATCTGTGTAAAAAAAGTAGTCAATGAATTTATGTCCGTAGTTACATTATAATGCGAGGTATAAGTGTATTAAAGTGGAAGTAAACTATCTACTTTAAATGTATGCAAAAAAGAATCAAAATGACTGAACACCTACGAGAAATAAATTAGATAAATAATACACGGCGTGTCCAAGTCATAAAAAAATGCAGCGATAGCGCTTGAATGCGTAAGAAGCTACATATGTACACAAAGTTTCATTTTACTCATGAATCGAAACATTTGCCTTTCCTACCCCCCTCCCCTCCCTCCTCTACCTATCTTGTATCAGTGTGTCTAGCATGTGCGTATTGGGATTTCCCGAGCAAATATTCACTTCCTCGTGCATTAGCGGCATAGCAGCCAACTTGGGAGAATAATATATGAATGAAAGTAATACTCATGTAGTACTAAAGCATGTTATGTAATACAGTGTCCGTATTTGATTTATGAGAAATGGCAATTTATTTACAAGAATAAGATCCCGGGGATAACGAGGTCAAATTAATCTTTTAGAAGGAGTTGTTATAAGTGAATAAAACGTATTTTATGTCGCCGTAATTTTAGTTAATACACCTTATTTAATTACAAACTGAAAATCTGAGGCGTTCATACTTGTTGGTATTTTGAAATAAGTGACCCCAGCTGTCTAATCACTTTAAAATCAAAATTTTTCCTTGCGTGGCCTTGTGAAAAGTGGGGGTCGGCTTACAATAGATTAAATGCGGTAATTATAAATGCTAATACATACAGTATATCTTTCAGGTATTTAACCTTTATCGTACGAATTAAAATCCCATGTTGGGTGCACATGGCCAGATTTAATGTACGAAATTTAAATAAAAAATGTTTGATTTCAAACAAATGTTCTGAACTTATAAACTGTTGGGCAGATTTCGTTCAAATAAAAACATTTTGTAGCTTAATAAATGCATTGTAGCACGTTTTAATCTTATGCATGGCCAATGGCGCCGACTTCCAGAATGGGTAATGAAGTCAAGAGCCTCAAATATCCCTATATCAGGACAAATTTTGCAGCAACACGCAAGAGATTTGTCAATAAAAATGGGCATAGACAATTTCCAGGCCTCCAATGGATGGCTACAAAAATTTAAAGCCAGGTGGAATCTAGCCACCCTAAAAACATTACTACTTTATTATTACTAGGGCATTACTAATTTTCTAATATTTGTCTATCTATTGATGTACTATTGTTTCTGATGTACATGCCCATTCTAATATTTTAAATATGTAAAGTCAGTAGAAAGTTATCCAAGTTTAGATCAATAATAGGGATAGCTCTGTAGCACAGACTCACAGGAATGACAAAATACATATTATTTATATTGTTTTTGTCATAAAATAAACTTAGTGAAAACATCCTTTTATAAAATGTTTAGTGTTGATTAGAGATGCACCGAACACTCATTTTGGCTGAATGCCAAATGGCCGAATATTAAAATCAGTATTCGGCCGATGTCGAAGCCGAATATCTCCTTTAGCATAAATTAGTGATGCACTGAATATCGGCTTCGGCCTTGGTAATCGGCCAAAAATGAATAAAATAATTTTTATCTATTAAATTCTATAAGATGGAACTCTCTTGGATCTCGGAAATTAAATTTTCGTTCATTTCCATAACAGTATAAGAACACAACTTAAAACGGCGATAAAACTACAAAGAAAATGCTGAAATAACAACGGCGGTTCTGGTCGCTCACTTCGAAAACAAAGTGTTCATTGCTTCGAAGACGCTCGCTCGCCACTCGCACGAGTACACACACTGACGCCAGAACTTGGAACACCGCCATAACATTACATTGTATTGTTTTTCCGCTTAGTCGCTCGCACCGCCCACGTCGCTTGTACGTGGGACGGAGCCTTAGCCTCACCTATTAAATTTTAAAATGATACTATTAATAAGTTCTGGGTTTACAAAAAATCTGCACACATCCCCAATGTTGACTGTGAAAGTTGGTTACAATCGCAAGAATATTCCTCCCGGGGAATTTCCTAAATCGTTTTTAAAACACTACCAACCTGAAATACCAACTAATGAACACTAATGTTTTCTATAGAAATTTATTTAAATTCTTTGTTAATATGAAGATATATACAAAGAATCGCAGCCTTGTTAAGTTTATCATATATTCTGTTATATAAAAATGTCTGCACTTATGAAATTCAAAAATGAAACAAAAACTCAGTCGACATTGTGTCATTTTGGTTTTGGTACGATGGTGCTACTGTTTATACGTCATATTACGTCATGCAAAAACGTGAACCAGATGTCAGAGGTTGTCTGCTTCTTACAGAGTACAGTAAAACATCAAAAATCCAACTAATGAGGAGTATTTCTAAATAAACGAATTGTCCACATATTGGAACACACTAATATATTATACTTTGTAGGCCATAAAAACGAGTAGCACATAATTGTCATGCTGAATCCAAGATATGTGAATTGTATTGGCAACAACTGAATGTATTATGCTTTTATTAAGTGTTTTTAGCTTTCTTCTATTATGTCATTATGTTTTATCAAAAATAAAATATGTAGTATTCGGCTATTCGGCCATCCAAAGGCCGAGGCCGAAGTCGAATAGCAGATTTTGGCCGAATACCGAGGCCGAAGCCGAGCTTCGGTGCATCACTAGTGTTGATATAAATTACAAACAATAATAATAATAATTAAGTGCAAATATGGTGATCTTGAAAAAACCTCTATGCAAAGAACCTCCTTACAACAAAGTGACAAAAATTAGGTCCCTTCAATTTCGTTATAAAGAGGTTTTACTGTATTTTTTTGCATTGAATAAAAAAAGCACAACATATGAAAAAGACATTAGAAAACAGAACTGATGATAAAAATGGTTGATATTCTTTTTAGCAGTAAGTAGTAGTGGAAAACATAAAACGGGTAAATTTTTATTTTTTAAGGTTCGTAATGACCATCTTATGCGGGAAAAAAATTTAAAGCAGGAACATATAAAACGTGAAAAATTACATTATTCTTATGAGAAAAATTTTGGGACTGAAAGATTTGAAAATCTTAGATGGGAAAACATCTTAAACGGGAACATCTTAAACGGGTTCCACTGTAATTAATCAACATCTGGTGGAAAGCAAAAGATGATGATAAAGAGATTCCTTTTCCATCCTATGCGGATGTGATGGCATCAATCAAAAATTTAAAACATTTTATTTCAGGAAGTTTTGTAGGTAAGCATTTATTAAAAAATCTTCACGAAATAGAAAATGAGATACAAAAATGTCGAATAAAAAACACTAAACAAACTAAGGTCTCAGACTTGAGAAAAAAAATTAAATTCTTCTGGTATTTTTAAATAAATTTGCTTTTTCTTATTCATCTTCTTTTAATCTCATTATTTTCTTGCATGAAAATATGTATGCATTCCATATAACATGAGTATTATTCTACAAATTTCATTTCTCCCAATTTACATTTTCCCTCCAATTACAACATTTTTGTCCAATCCCCAGAAATGTATATATTAGGGGTTTCACTGTATCTCTTTTGTCTATCCTGGATGGCTGAAGGACAACGAAAACATCAAAGTTGTAATGTGCAATCTTAGTCTCTGTCTTTACTTCCGGATGTGGAACTGAACGAAACAATTCTTCAGGTGCAGTCCAACATTGCACTTGATGCATTTGAATTTTTCATATTTCCTGCACTGTTGCATTCACGGACGAGTGCAGGCTGTGGCACTGGCATGCATTTTTCTTCGCCGGGTTCTAGCAAATGCACTGAGTTTGGCCAAGGACAGCAGATCCCTCAATATTTGTAGCAATAGTGACTTGGCTGTTGTCAAGCCACCTGCTAAGTGTCAGCTTATTTTTTTGTCTTGTAGAGCTTGAACTGATCCCTTCTGCTTCTTTTTCATATCTCGCAGGGGAGCTTTTTCAATTCGATCAACTCTTATTGTCCCAACACAGCGAATTTCCTTCCCAGCCAATGTCTCCAACACTGGAAGTGAGTTGAAGTAATTGTCGATGAAGACAGTACTGTTGGGTGACAGTAGACAGACACACAGCTTCTCCATAACGCTGGACCCAAGGGTTTTCCCCAGCTCCTTCACCCGGGCGCTGGTGTATGGGCCACATGTTACCAAATAACCATTGGATGTTGCTAGACACCATCACTTGAAACCATAGCATATAGGTTTCCCACATATGAATTGCTTCGCATAATGGTGGCTGTAATAGGGCTCCATGGCCTCATCCAGTGAAAACCGTTTTCCAAGCCGCAAGATGAGTTTTTGAAACTTTGTATTTAGGTGGTTGATCACAGGGTGAACTTTGTACATCTTATTTTCAGGATCAATAGATGTATTATCATTTAGATGGGAGTACCGGTGGATGAGCTCAAATTGGTTTCTTGTCATAGCTTTAGAGACCAAAGCATTATGAGCATCAGGCCGAGTTTCCCAGTACATGCAACAATTCATGTTTTTAAAGTAACCAGAAAATATTAAAGTTGCTATGTACTTATATATGTCATCCCTGGAAAGTTTTATAGTTTAGTACCCATTTACCATTGCTAATTATCGATTTGCATATATAATCTCGATACGGACACAGAGGCAATACTAAACGTTGTCGTTGATAAAATATGCTGCAAAATAATCACATATGCTATGCAAAAAACTATAAAACTATAAATTAAAAGTTGGAATGCCTGATTTGTTTTAAACAATTCTGTAATTAAAAAGGTTTATTTATTTCAAGAATTGAACAATAAATTTAATTTTAACTAACCTGCATACCAGTCCTACCATCACCAGAAGTAAATGCATAGGAATTTTGGTAATCAGAAATAGAGAATGTCAGTGGTGCTTCAGTTTCAACTGAAATTCGTGGTATTGTCATTTTCATACTCATGAGAATCAAAACCATTCCAAAGGCACACTGAAATAAAAAAAATTGATGTTAATCTCTAATCACAAATACACCATGCAATCTGCCAAACAGAATTGAAAAAAGGACTGATATTAGAGGATTCAAATGACTGTTTTTCTATAATTGACAAATATTCTGAGGCCAACAGCACAGGGTCCTATGTTATTTTTTAAAATAACTTTTATAATAACTTGACTACTGTATTCACATATATTTCAACCAACCATCTTTATTAATAAAATGCTTACTTTGGAAATCTGTCGCAATGCAACACGAGCACAGCATATTAGTCATTTGAATTTTAAAATTACTTAGAATAATAGTACGAGTTTTTGATAATCTTTGTATCGATGTATAAAAAATACAACATTTTAATAATTTAAATTAACATTAAAATTCCTAATATTTGCCATTACAACATTTTAAATAATGAAGAAGTAAAGTCAATAAAAACTAATCCATTTTTTGATTATTAATAAGGGTAAGGACACCTTTAGGCTCATTAGCCCAGAGGTCACAGACTTCATAAGCTGCCATTGCACATACAGTACTGTCATTTCTCTTGTGTAAATTTATCAGTGTAACAGGAATGATAATAAATAATTTAATGATAATGTGTGGAGACTAGGGTGAAAATAATCTACTAAAGAGAATAAATTGCAAAGCCATAATGCCAAAATAGAGAAAAAAAGGAAATTAAAAGGTAAGTTAATAAAAATGAAGAAAAGGAAGCTAAAACATCACCATTTTGTAGAAATGCATTACAACTTTGGAGTTTACTCTCTTTAGTAGAATACATAACTTGTTTTTACATTGTTACTGAAAATAAAGTTGTAAATTTTGTGGAAACATCTTTTTGCAAAAATGACAGTATTGACATAAAACTTATAATGATGTTTACCAGTAAATATAATGAACTTGAAAAAATCCTCTATACAAAGAAATCCTCTGCAATGAACAACAAAAAATTAGGTGCCTTCGATTTCATTATACAGAAAATTATATATATTCTTAGAATCCATTTCATGACATTGGACCTCCAACACTGATCATTTTTTTCTAGAAATATGACCTGCCAACAGCCAATTTAGCACCTTTACTTTTCTAATCACGTCACAAACTCCCATCTCCTTTCTTACTCAGTTGTTCCTTTCGCGGCCTCTTTGGGTGATCCCTAACATGTATCTCTCCATGCTCTTCTGTGTTGTTTGCAGGTGCTGTACTATCCATACGTCAGAACAGGAAGATCACATTGGTCATATAACAACCTTTTTAGATGGACTGGAGTATTTGCTTTGAAGTAATTTGCATTCTTCCCAAAAGCACTCCATGCCATCTTCACTATCCTGTTGATTTCTCCAAGAAGTGATGTTGGCAGTGAGTTCACCCAAGTAAATGTAGTTCATTACTTCTCTGAGTTCTGCTTCATTGATATACAGTAGGACATCGATAACTGTCGTTAATTGGTTCCTAGAATCCCTGACAATTAGCAGAATGACAATAGTCAAAACCAATTTCCCCAATGTCATAGGTCAAAAAGACCTTACAAGCACAGTATAAAACTGAATTTTTAGACCTCGGTTTGATAGAAATTTTAGACTCTACATCATTTTCATTTATTCACTTCTAGTTTTATTTGAAGGGATGTCACATTTCTGGACCTTTTAGCAGCACTGTCACTAACGCTGCATTTTGGGACCATTTTTATCACAAGGTTTAATAAGATATAAAATATTTGAGAAATATGTTAACTGCTGACAAATGAGTTGACAGTTGTACTGCAGCAATTCACAAATGTATTGCTGTTTGATTCTCATATTTAAGGGCAAAATTCTAAATACTATGTCTTTGTTTAACCGTTTCAATTTAAAGGAAATTTTTTCACTCTAACTTGATCAACTAAATGTTCTCTGAGAACAGTCACAGTGCACCGTTTCGATCCCCAACCTGCTGCCGTGGGCCAGATGCAGCCCACTGCATGTTTCATAGTTTTCAAAACTTTTTTCATTAATTTTAATTAACTAGCAAATATTATTTTCCACATAGCAAAATCTGTTAAGATATATAATGTTGAATTGTGACCTCTTAGTAAATATTTCTCAATTCAGATAAGTTCTTTTTAATGCCGTTTTTGATTTTTTTCTCAAAGATATTTCTAAGATTGAATTCCATCATGATTTTTAATGTTGAAAGGTTAACCCTAAAAAGCTAATTATAACTTGATTTCCACACATATGGTGCCTAAGAATCTCTAGGTAACTAACGATTTAACTATAATCCATTGGCCATTTCCAATGCAGCCTGCCGAATGGTTCACTGCCACCAATGCGGCCCACCACGCAGAAAAGATTGCCCACCACTGCGATAGCAATCGTTCTCTCTCAGCCACAGTGCAATTGTCATGTTATTCGTTTGTCTGCTTCATTCAAAAATGGCAACACATTTTTCATTTTCTGTATCACTTGGCAATGAACGACAGTTGAGCGAAATGATTATCGGTGGCGACGGTTATCATGGTCCTGCTGTATACATTCTCAGGAATTGTGAAGGAGTTCTACATGCTCTTAGTTTTATTAAGAGTCATTTGCCCAGCTTCTTGGCTTGCCTGCTCCAGCCAACAGTATGATCTCATCAGCAAAGCACAGGTGACTCATATGTTCTCTATTTATTTCTATAGCTTTTTCCTCCCAGTCTAGCGTTTTGTATACTTCCTCTAGAGTTGCTGTAAATAATTTAAGAGACAGTATCTCCTTGCCTCACTCCCTTTACGGTCTTAAAGGCACCTGTTTCTTCACGCAGAGGAATAAGAATAAGAAAGGTAAGAATTATAATGTTTCTTAGTTTAAAGAAAAGTTTCATTAGAGGTCAATGTCAGGCGTGTTCATTCCTCATAAAATAATTTCTATAAAACAGATAATGAAGACGGTAAATACATCTCTAATAGATGCAATACATTAATAGAAACATAAATGTAATCACTTCAGGGAAATAAAGAACAAGAAAAGAAAAAAGGTATCTTGATAGGAGAAAGACCATCTCATAGAGAATCAAGGTAATTATACATGCAGCCAATAAGGGAAAACTTAAAATATTTAACTGACATTTGAAAATGACAGGAAGAAACAGACCCTTCCTTTCAAATATAAAATAATAAATAAAGCAGAGAAACACTGAAACTGTACCTGCAACAGAAGCTGAATCCATATAGCCTTAGCAAAAAGTAGTTTTTTAACATACAAAGCTCCTACTTGCTGTTTCACTAGATGAATTCCAGAAATTTTTTCAGTATTTAGAGCTGAAATGGCAACAGAAAGAAAAACTCAAATTTCATTCTGTTAATTATGAGTAAATTCCACCAAGTTAAGGCTGGTTTCATTAATGTGACTCTTAAATTTCAATCAAAATTCTGCTAGAAAAGCAATTCAGCTGAAATATATTAAGTGTCCTCTCAATCAATCAAAAGATTATCTCTGTCAAAATGAAAAAGATTGCATTTTCACAATTTTTAATAAAGGATTTTTTACCTGGGATAGGTTGTCCAGTTCCATTGGACCACTAATAACATACCTTTGAATGGATATATTGAGCAATATAATAAACAAAGGAACACATATCATTGATTCTTATTGGAAAAACTGCTACAATTTACATCGATTTGATTACACTGCACTTTTCAGGAATGCATCCCCGATGTAAACTGGGGTACCCAGTCGTGAGCTGAAGCCGTCTCCTGCCGTCTCGTGCGAGCCTATGGAAAAAAGAGCAGGACTTTCGATGCATTGTCTTGGGGTTCGAGACCACCATTGTTCGACTTTTTTTCTCATGTAAAATTTCATTTTTCGTGCTAGTTTTTCTCCAATTTTTCAGAAAATACTTATTCACCACAATTTTTATTTTTTCACGCAGGATTATTATTATTAATCAGTAGACCACTATTTTCCCCCATTTTTCAGAAAATATTTATACACCGCTATTTGCATATTTTATTCCCAACCTACTCCCTCAAAAATCACATGAATTTTAATCATTTTTCCTGTGTGAAGAAGATTATTGCGAGAGCTAAAGAAAAAGAATATTTGCGGATAATAATAAAGTAACCCATCTTATTAGTTATTATTGGTACAGGCATATAGCATCGGGAGGTATGATCGCGAAGAATAATTTCTGCGAGCTCCTCACTCTGCATCTGCCCGTCGCTGGGTTGACATCCTCCACCTTTCAAAATTACTCTGAATTTCCAGCGCATTCCTTTGGATGATAATCACCAAAGAAACACGGAAAACATAAACATTCATGGCACCAGGAGCAACATATAAATGAACACTTACCACAGTTGCAGCGATTTCTTTTAATTTCATCTGTGAACGAAACTTCATTTACATTAAGAAATAATTCACGCCACTCACAGCTATTTATATGCTGGCCCTATTGCCATGAATATTTATATTATCGTTTTTTTCAACAATTACCACCCAAAGGAATGCACGGGAAACGCAAACTAGATGTAAAGGGTGGAAGTGAAATTACGGCGGAATATCACAGCTTAAAGAATACGCCAATGTCTACGAAAAGTGTCAATGTAGTGACAGACAGATGTGCCGAATTTTCTTGAGGGAGTAGGTTGGGGATAAAATATGCAAATAGCGGTGTATAAATATTTTCTGAAAAATGGGGGAAAATAGTGGTCTACTGATTAAAAACAATTACCCTGCATGAAAAAAATAAAAACTGCGGTAAGTATTTTCCGAAAAAATAGAGAAAAACTAGCACGAAAAATAAAATTTTACACAAGAAAATAAAGTCGAACAACGGTGGTCTCGAACCCCGAGACAATGCATCGAAAGTCCTGCTCTTTATCCCCTAGGCTACAGTCGCTAGTAAATTTAAGAGCGAAGTTACTAGGATTTATTAATATTGGCCCATTTTTGTACTTTTTAATTGATTATTTCTCTTAAACTAAAAGGCGTTGACCCCTAATTCCGAATTGGTATTTTTTTTTTGAGCTAAACTTTCCACTGGTAGAAGATGAATCAAATCTGAGAGTTAAGGCCGATTCACACTGGATGGTGAGAGTGCGGTGAGGGCAGACGCAGGCATGCCCACCCAAAATACATTACATTGGTATCATATGTTATATTCACACCAGAAGGCACGGTGACGGTGAGGGCAGAGGATGGGCAGATGCAGTCACTCGCCCGAGAGTATTTTGCCCGCTTGCCCGTCGGTTCCCTTCGCTCCCCCTCTCTTCCCCTCACATACAATTTTGAGATATAAAAAAATCACAAGATATATTTTCAAGTGTTGAAAAATGAACATGAAGTTTAATCAAATTGAGTGAGATTAAATGAAAACATAAATATAAAAAATAAGTAGAAATATGTAAATAATAGTAATAAATCTGCACATACATATATACAAAAGGAAAAGAAGCATATTTAGATTAAGTTATTTCATCTCAGCGGCGACTTTCTGTAAGATTAACAATCCGTTTTGATAAGTGCGAGTTGTTCTGTGCCTTCATGTGTTATTGTTATCAGAGGGTTTGGGAGAGAAGCAGAAAGTTAGTAGGATGTTCTTTCAGTGTTGTTATTCCTCTGTAACGCAAGTAAGTGTTTATGATAAGCTCGTTTAAATGAATTTAAAGATGGTGAGTTGCTAAGAAAATCTGCAAGTTCGTTCCATAATCTGCAAGCTGTTACCCTGAACGATTTGTCATATATTTCAGTTCTGTGATGAGGAATGAGAAGTTTGTGGTTCCCTCTTGTATGTAGATTGTGAACTGTGTTGATACAACTGAACTGCGAAGAGAGGTAAGAAGGCTTGTTACTTTGATGAATTTGAAATAATTACGAAAGTAAGTGCAGGCATCTTCTAGATTCTAGGTTCAGCCATGATAGTTTATTTAGAGGTTCCGAGATATGATCTGAGTTTTTTAGATTGTATATGTATTAGAGATGCACCGAATACTCATTTTGGCCGAATGCCGAATGGCCAAATATTAAAATCAGTATTCGGCCGACGTCGAAGCCGAATATCTCCATTAGCATAAATTAGTGATGCACCGAATATCGGCTTAGGCCTTGGTAATCGGCCAAAAATGAATAAAATAATTTTTATCTTTTAAATTCTATAAGATGGAATTAATAAGTTCTGGGTTTACAAAAAACCTGCACACATCCCCAATGTTGACTGTGAAAGTTGGTTACAATCGCAAGAATATTCCTCCCGGGGAATTTCCGAAATCGTTTTCAAAACACTACCAACCTGAAATACCAACTAATGAACACTAATGTTTTCTACAGAAATCTATTTAAATTCTTTGTTAATATGAAGATATATACAAGGAATGGCAGCCCTGTTAAGTTTATTATATATTATGTTATATAAAAATGTATGCACTTATGAAATTCAAAAATGAAACAATAACTCAGTCGATAATATATCCAAAGACCAAGGCCAAAGCCGAATTGCAGGTTTTGGCCGAATACCGAGGCTGAAGCCGAGCTTCGGTGCATCACTAGTATTCATCTAACACAGGCATTCTGCGCTCTCTGAAGTTTCACTAGTTGCTTTTTGAATGAGAAGGAAAGTCTGTTGTTTAAACGCTTAATAGAGTGAAGGGAGGAGTAAAGTTTCTTACAGATTTCAATAATGTGGTGATTCCAAGTAAGAGTTTCATTTACAGTTATTCCAAGATCACTAACAGAGTTTGAGAACGGGATGATAGTACCAGATATTGAGAGAAGAGTAAATTCTTTAGGGGAGATAGAAGATAGGATTTTATGATATCCTATAAGTACTGCCTGAGATTTTTGCGGGTTGAGGCTTAGAAAGTTATCTTTATTCCAGTCAGCGAGCAGAGATAGGTCATTGTTGACTTTCTCTAATGATGTCTGTAAGTGAGGAACAGTGGTGCTTAGAAAAATTTGCAGATCGTCGGCATACAAGTGATATTTGCAGTGTTTCAGAATGCGCAAGCAGTCATTTATGTATAGAGAGAATAATAATGGGCCCAAAATTGAGCCTTGTGGGACACTTCGGGCTAATTTAATTCAAGAAGAGGAAAGTTTATCAGATATTAACTTCTGTCTGTCAGTTAGATATGATGAGAATCTTAAGTGACGTAGCTTAACAAGCAGTATATCTTTGGTAAAGTCAAGAAGGACTAGAATAGTCAATTCTCTCTTGTCCATGGAATGCCGAATGTTGTCTGTGACATTCAGTAAAGCTGTAGTTGTGCTATGTGATTTACGAAATCCTGACTGCGAGGGATCAATTAAACCTTCAGACTCAAGAAATGATGTTATTTGCTCATGTACCAGTCTTTCAAAAGACTTGGATAGAATAGGTAAGAAATTAATCGGGCGGAAATCTTTGACATCGGGCGATTTTGTTTTCTTGGAGATAGGACACACTAAGGCATGCTTCCACTGTGAGGGAAACTTTCCTTGTTGAAGAGAAGTATTGTAAATATTCGTAATATATGGTAGCAAATTTATCAAGAAGGTGCAGTAATAGTGAATTCAGGATAGTTAACTTTTCATCGATGTCATTGGTGAAGTCAATGGTATGCCATGGCAAAGAAGTTGCTTCTGCGAATAAGTCTGTGCCATTGATGGATTTAAGATCACAATGACTCATGTACCTTTGTTTGAATTTTGGAGATTTTAATGAATATGCTAGAAAAATAAGGTTATGATAAGAAATTCCCGAAATTGAAATCTGACCATGCTTGATTACTTTATCGCTATTAGCAGTGACTGCTAGATCTAGCCATGATGAGGAAGTGGGAGTGTTATATGCTGAATTCAGGGGAAGAATGTTGAGACTATGAGCGGTGGAGTTTTTGAGGTAGTTGGAGTCATGAGAATTAGTATTAAAGTTAGCGTTGAAGTCACCAGTTATTATCACACATTCATATTCGTGGATAATGTCTGAAATAGCGATCTATGTCTGATAAGCGGCCTACCTTTGGTAATTTACAGTGATTTCTATGAAAAGATATTCGGGTTTTTTAGCATACAGTGCTTCACTATTAGAAACTATTTTACCTTTAAGATCATTACAGACGTAAATCCCTACTCCGCCATCACCTTTACCCACACTATCATTACAATATAAATGAAAATCAGGGATTTCAACTGACAAGGAAGAGATAGTGGGCTTGAGCCATGTTTCAGAAAGAGAAATGGCACGGATATCATTAGACGGAAGAATAGTTCGTAATTCATGTAGATGCGCAGTGAGACTTTGAGTATTGACATATATTAATTGAAAAGCATGGAGAAAAGGTTTTAATTTATTGGCGAGCAAATGTTGTGTGAGGGTTGTATTAGCTGGCTTGCCTAAGGATTGAGGTCCAGGTATATTTTATGCATAAAATTGCAAGAGGTACGCATCAGCGTGGGGAAAGAATACAGGTGCAAGAGGGTTGAGAGGGGACGCCATCTGTGGTGAGACCTTGGGGGTTGGGACAAAAATCTGAGCATTTGGGTTAAAGGAAAATGTTTTATAGGATGGGAGGGAGATCCTTAATCAGAGATTCCTAGTATTAGCAGTAAGTGGTTGTGTGTCAGTAAGACCTTGAGAATGGTATGGGCAAGCGGTTTGAGAAATTTGTAGGCAAGATTGAGTATGAGAAATTTTAGGAGAGTCATCAAGGAAAGGAAATTGCAAATTCTCGTGGCAGAATATTTTTAAGTTGGTCATCTGAATTAGCGCCTCTGAAGGAACTATCCATTTAAAATATTGGAGAGAGTAATGAAGCAGAAAAGATATTATTCCCGGATAATTGTTATGGACAGTGGTTATTTCAGGAATAAAAACAGCTTTATGACAGAATTGGTCTAACCAAGCTTGGGGATATTAAATCTAGAATCATGATATTAAGGCAAAAATAAAAAGTAAATTACTGCCGAATACGCTTTGATTTTAGACACTGAGATTAAACTGATTGACACTAAACTTACACTATTGACACTAATTATGCTATTGACACTGAAAATTACGCTATTGACTCTGAGATTTCACTAAGACACTGCACTGCACTTATGTGATGACTTGGAAGCCTCGCTGCCTTGGAGATTTCGTCAGATAGTACTCTTTCTCCACTTACTTAGCAGATCATATACAAGATTAATATATTTTTAACAATTTAGATAGTTTGAAAACAAATAAGTTATAGTAGTTGCTTATGATCCCTCTCAATTAACTAGATTTTACTGCAATATATTTCAGAAACTAATGTCTGCTAATCAGACCAAAGAAAAGGCTTGAATACATATGTATTAGCCATTTAAAAATTAAATTCATTGCAATTACATATTTCTGATTTCAATAAAAACCTGTAAATTAAAGTGTTTGCATTTAATTATTATTCATTAAGTTGGAAATATAAGTGATGTAGTCAATTAAGAATAAAATAAAAATTTAAAGCATATATAAAATATTAAAAATCAAGGGAATGCAAAATCTTTTTCAGATGATAAGTAAACTTCAAATGATGATATAGCGTGCTTAGAAAAAGCTCTTAAAGTCATAGATAACACAATTAAAATAATTATTGCATGCAGAGAGATACAAACTTAGAAATAATAGATTGATTTTCCTTTCCTGATAAACACTGTCTACCATAGACATTACATCAATTTTTCTCGATTCTGATAATGCAAGTATGGTGAGAAACAAAGGTGCCAATCCAATAGTTTACCTTCTTGATTTGACCTTGAACTAGAAGTATCCAATGCTTCTTGGTTCAGTCTATTCTCTTCAGCCTTAGTCTCATCTTCATCCAACTTTCCCACTCTTTATGTAATTAAAAAAATCAAAGAATTCCCATTAGATACTGGTTAAAGACAATGCTACTAGGTAAACTTTACTGTTGCAAGAGAAAAAGAAAGGTGAGATATATCAGGCAGTGTTGTTGGATATCATTATACTAACTAGGAAATAGCTCGTCAAAAATGACGGGAGTAAAGAAAATTGAAAATTATATTATCATACAGTAATTTCCAAAGTGAGAACAATTATATCTTACACTTAAAATAGTTGCATATATTCTTCCATGAAAGAGAATGAATGTACAGGTGAGGCCCTCTTAATGTGGCCCAGGCCAACACGGATTCATTATAATGCAGATTTGACTCCAAATTAAAATTTAAAAAATATATATATAAATATCTTTTGCACAGTACAACCGCAGGCTAATATCTTATGATTTTTTAAATTTTGCACTAATCAAATTTCGTAAAGTACCCTAAATATTGTGATATTTCAGCAGTGTTGCATAATATTGCATCGTCTGATGGCCAATTTCACTCTTTTCCCTGTAAATTTCACAGGTCTAACACAAAAAATATATCTCCTAAGACGGAAAACATTTGAAAAACAGAAATAGAAATATGATTCATGATGCATGTTTCTTTGGCATCATTGGATCATAAAGAATGTTTTTGATGATTTATATTTTTTAAATCTATAATTTTTGACAATTACTTTATTACAATGTTAATTTACCATATTAACATATCACTATAAATAATAATAAAACAATAATGCTACACCTCAAAAAATTATATAATTTTGATCTACATATAAAAAAACGTGGTATGCACAGAGGGATCTTAATGTTTGAATGCATATAATGTATAATAATATATAATGATACACAAATTGCAGAAAACCCAACACACAATACTATGGGTTTGTTTTATAAGCAGAGCTGCAAGAGCATTGTTGCTCTTTCCCCATTGGCTATTGCCTCCCTTCCACTATTCCACGTCTAACGTGTCAGGATTGACTTACAGCAGCTTGGGTTTTAGTGGTCGAAATGTTCGATTCTTGTCAGTTGTAATCACTGTAGTCTTAACGTAGACCTATTTCACTATCTCTGTGCACTGAGTTATTTATAACTTAAATTTACTCTTTAACCCTCTGTTAAATTTCATCATGTCGAAAAGGCCAAGTATAAGCAACAATGATGGAAGCAGCGAAAAGGAAACATGCTATGTAGTGAGTTTGAAAATGAAATTAAAAATTATTGAAAAGTAGAGGGGCTGGCAATGGTGTTACAGCAGCTGATAGGGATTACGGGTTGGCAGAGTTAGGGATTGCAATCCCGGGATCCCGCTAAATATCCGAGTCCCGAAATCCCAGGATTTTTATCAAGGAAATCCTGGGATTTCGGGATTTACAAATATTTAATATTAGTCATTTTTGCACTGAGATTCACTGTTTTAACATATCAATGGTTCAATTCTATAGCGAGACTAATCTGAAAATATTATTATAGTATTTATATTAATTGCTATTAAAGAATTATCCGGCATTGTTTGGCTTCAAGCTTATGTATAAATGAGCCGAAAATTTTTTGTTAACGAATGAGCATTCATTATTTGGAGAAATTGTTTCAGTATTTGAATTTGGTACTATTTAGAAATGAATATGAACGTTAACGTAGGTGGGAGGGAGTAAGAAAAGCTAGTTTTCGGAAAAGCTATACCAAACCGATTAAAAACAGATTTGGGATTTCCAAGACCGGGATCCCGAGATTGGAAATTTAGAATCCAGAAATCCCGGGATTGTGAAATTCCTCTGGGATTTCAATCCCTAGGCGGAGACTAGAGTCAGGACAATTATGAAAAGCAAAGACAAATTACTAAAGGCTGGCGAGAGTGTTACACCATTAACAGCCATAAAAGTTTCTCACACTCGGAGTTCATTAATGACAGAAATGGAAAATTTATTAGATAAATGGATGGAAGATTTGAATCACCACTCTATGCCTGCATCTATATAAATCATCATTAATAAAGTACTTAGTCTATGGGATGACTTAAAAGCCAAGCATGGTGGTGGATCTTCTGAGGAGATTTTTGGAGCTAGTAGAGGATGGTTTGATTATTTCAGAAAGGGATCTAATTTGCATATCCTAAGAATAATTGGTGAATCGGCTAGTGCAGACATGGAGGTGGCAGAAAATTATCCCAGGGAGTTCAGTAAAAATGTGGAGTTGGGGGATTTTCCAGCAAATTTAATTCTTAGTGTGGATGAAACGGGGCTTTTATGGAAGCGGATGCCATCCCGTACGTTTATTTCTAGAGAAAAGAAAAGTGTCTCAGGATTTAAAGCTGCTAAGGATCGGCTAACTCTCCTCCTGGGTAGCAACGCTTCTGGAGATTTTAAAATAAAGCCACTTCTGGTTTACCATTCAGAAACACCTCATGCTATGCGTGGGTATAATAAGGCGGATTTACCCGTAGTGTGATGTAGCAACCGCAGGGCCTGGGTGACTCTAGACATTCACAGAGTGGTTCAGACATTATTTTTGTCCAGTAGTAAAAACACATTGAGAGAATAATAACAATAATAATAGTTTATTTAACACATACAGGTTTACCCCATTTACATGTGTTATAATAGATGTCAATAAAATAAAAATAATAAATGGAACACAGAAAGAATTAATTTCAAAAATACAAGTAAATACAATAAAAATTTATACAATAAGAATTTATACAATTTTAGAGAAAAGCAATTTAAAAATATGAGACCTAAAAGTACCTCAAGAACCGGCTAGGAAATCCAATTGTTCACATTCTCTCAGTAGTTTATTATATGTATTTGTCATTCTGGGAATTGGGGAAAACTTACTAATATCTACACGGTTAAAATTTTCGTGAAACAACGGCTTTTGCCTAGTGGATCTCAAAGGTACTTTAAGGGGAACTAAGGCAAGGAGCTCACTACAATCGATACTAGCAGTGGCCACATTCCTAAGAAAGAATGCGTCAATAGCCGTTCGCCTTGCATGCAGTGGTAACAACTTAAAGTAATTACATAGTTGGACATAGTTACATTTATTGTACTGTATACCTTCTTTCCAACACAAGTACTTCATAAATCGTCTCTGAATTTTTTCAATGGCATCAACTTTAACTGTGTGGAGTGGGTTCCAAACCACACCTGCATACTCAAGAAGAGGGCGAACTAGTGCACAATAAGATCTTAGAATTGTAGAGGTGGAAAAGACTTACGTAGAGTTTCTTTTAAGAAAGCCAAGTAGCCGGGATGCTTTCGAGCAGATGCTCCCGATATGTTCGCTAAAATTTAGATTACTGTCCAAAATATCTCCTAAGTCATTAACACTCTGCATGCGCTGAATCACTGCATCATTAAGGCTATAGTTGTACATAATTTTATTTTTATTTAAAGTAAACGAAATAATTTGACACTTGGCAACATTTGGAAAGAGATTCCACTTGTGGCACCAATCATTTAAGATATTAACGTCTCTCTGTACAAGCTTGCAATCATTGGTGTTGAACCCCGGGCTCTGCTGGTGATGGATAACATGTCAGGTCATCCTCTCCATCTGGAGACTCTGTGCATGGACTTCCCCATGAAAGTGGTGTTTCTTCTCCCAAACACCACGTCTGTCCTGCAGCCCATGGATCAGGGTGTAATATCAACTTTTAAGGCCTATTACCTGAGGAAGACCTTTAAGCAACTCGTCCAAGAGACCGATGGAGAGGACAGTCCAAGCATGCGGGGCTGGTGGAAAAATTTCCACATAATAAAAGCCATCCGTAACATCGATGAGGTGGGATGAAGTCTCCCAGTCTTGTATGAAGGGCGCTTGGCGGCGACTGTGTCCAAACATCGTAGAGGACTTCCTGGGCTTTGAGGAGGAGCTACCCAATGCAATACAAGACATCAGCCACATCGCCATCTTATCAGAGATCGAGGGAGTAGGCGCGGAGGATATAAAGGTGTTGCTAGATTCCCTTGGTGAGCCCCTTACCAATGATGAGCTGCAGGAGCTGGACCGCCATGTGGCTTCTGAGGAACTGCAAGTCTCTGAATCTGCCCCTGTGAGGATGTTGACTGGCAAAGTCATTGAAGAGGCACTTTCACTACATGATCAGTCCATGACTTTGTTGGAGGAGCAATACAATGACTTCACACGAATGAGTGCCATAGAGCGGGATTGGACGGACTATTTGAATGCTACCATCAAGTTTTAGGTAATAAGCAAAAAAAGCTAAGCAGTCGACCCTGGACTCTTTTTTTAATGAAACTTCGTAGGTGCTCTGAGAAATATTTTGAAATTATGGACGTTTACTGCTAAAAAGCTTTTTTGTCTTACTGTTTACTAGGTAATTTTATAGTTTGTTTAATAAATTATGTTCTAAAAGTCTGGTAGAAATATGTTTTACATTGAATGTGGGTCCAAAAATACCATTTGGGAAGTTATTTCCCTTAGGAATGAAACCCCCACGTTAAGCGGGCTCACCTGTACAGGTAATCCCCTCTTAACACAAGTTCGCTTAACACAAATTACACTTTAGCATGATTTACCAATTGGGGAACCTGTTCACTTTACATGAAGAAGCTCCTGTTTTAACATGAGTTGCAACATGATCCATTACGTGAAAATTTTTTAAAAATATTGCCATTAATGGAATGTATCAATTTATATTTATTCATAAAATATAAGATAATTTATAGTACAAAATCTCAAAGACCGGCTGAACTAGCACACATTGCCGGGTTTATACTTTATTTACGTCTTATGAGCATTGTTTATGCATTGTATTGTATTTACACTGTATTGGTTATTACATTTTATTTATAAAAACGTAAGTGAAATGCACATTAACCACTTGAGTGGGTACTTTTTTCCAAAGAACGCATCCCGCTTGGGTATTAAGTTCTGGGAAATAGATTTTTTTCAAATAATTTAATTTCTCCCTCAGATTCACTGTCACATCAGTGTTTATATAAACATCCTCCAAATATTCACTGGAATCACTTTCATCCATAATTTCACAATACCCTTCTCAATCTTCTAAGAATATTTTGCACATTTGCTAGATGACACCATTACTGATTCCAATATTTCAAGGGATGAAAGAAGATGAAATTTATACAAATTAAATGCAAAGAAAATTTTGCGTGCATTATTTGTACTACGATACACTCCAAAAAATACCTAACTTCACAACACACCATCTACTATGCTGCCCAAAAGTCAACTGTCCAATCTTCTTCACATATGTTTTGCATGTGAAACATTTATTGCAAAGGAGAGGAAGACTTTATTGTTCCAGTTACCTAGAAGTATCCTATACAGTTAGAGGAAGGCGGTTCAACTGGTTAAATTTCACAAGGGGATACAAAACAGGCATTAGAGGTCATCCCCCGCTTACACTACCGAAGGGGCAGGCATAGGCATCCCCGCATTACAAATGCAGGGTTTTCGTACGAAGCTTATTCTTTCTCAGCAAAAGGAAGAAAACACCATCTATGGGCTCTAACCAGTACTAGAAGGACACAACTAGATACCGGAGAAGATTCATGACAGACTATTTCGGCATAACCATAGCGGATGACCCACAAAATGGTGTGACCTTTTATGTAGTTTCTTCTGGTATTTATGCATTCGCTTAGCACGAATTTGCTTAACACGAATTCACTTAACACGACACTTTTTAGGAACGTATCTCTCGTGTTAAGTGGGGCTACCTGTATATTCAAGATAATAATTTACGAATGTTGTTTACTTCAGTTGCCATGAAAATCATTTCCCTCTCTCTCTCCCCCCTCTATCACCCTCTCTCTCTCGTATAAAAGCATTCAAAGCATGCTTACACCCATAAGGATTGAAATAACAATAGGAGTTCGAGGTCTAACAATGTAACTGGTAGGAAAGGCAACATCCCACTGAAATGGCAAGATTTCCCCAAACTATGTGAATTAAACGCTTAACATGAGCAATTTAGAATGATAGGCGATAAAAGATGAACAGAATAAGAAACTTTATAATTTTTTTTTCAAAATGGTTCATATACGAAGATCGTAGGTTAATTCTTTCTAATGATAATCTAAAAAAGAATGAAAGCCTGCATGACGAAAAGCCGATTTTTACATGCTATTTTATGGGAAATGTCTCCCTAGGAGTCAAATCCAGGACATTTTTAGAGGTTTATTTTTGTCATTGCCTTAAAATATGTGAATAGAGCATTCCTGCCAAATTTCGAACATATATCTCACTCCTTTATCGAGTTATTCACACTTTTATAGTGAGCAGGTGTAGCATTCCATCAGACAAACTAACAAACATACAGATCACCAAACTATTATAGTAAATGCCCTTTCTAATGGGCAAAGAAATGCTCTTTGTTTTGTAATACACAGCTCCGTTATATCGCGGGGTATCGGGGGAGGAGCTGCGACCCACGTTATAAGATAACCTCTGTATAACCGAGGTCATGACTTTTCATTTTTTAAATTTCTATACTTGCTGCAAACAACAAAATTCAAATAAAATAACAATATACAGTGAGTAGAAGAAATTTATTTAATCGATTCCATGAAACTTCAGTATATTTTGTTTTTACTTTAGTACATATTAAAAAAATGACAGGACTTTCTTTCCAAGAAATAGGGAGGAAGACGCGTGGTATATCCGATTCCGCAGTATAACCGACGGCATTATAACCGGAGAGCGGTGTATTTGTAAGAGTGTATGTCCAAATCGAGACAGCAAATCGAGAGGTAATGAGTGTAATGAGCATAAAACTGAAAAAGACATACTGCGAAACAGTGTATCACAATAGTATTAATAATAGTGTCTACTGTGTGTATTTATATTTCATGAAAATATTTTTGGAAGCCAAGCAGCCTACATCACAACACCACAAAAGCCTTCGCACTGAACCAGGGTTGATAATCTATAAACATTTACACTAATATCTTCATTGGTAAACCTAAAAATTTAAATTATTACTAAACTTAAATGACTAAGATTCCATCACATACAGGCACCAATAATCTCTCACAAAATGTTTTTTCCTGAGATGAGATTGTTTCACATTTCTAATGAATTGAAAATGGAGAAATGGAGTTTGAAGGATATCAAGTTGGAAGAAACAAATGTGATTGCTGTGAGCCATAGTACATCAATGGTTCATTTGATTTTGATAGATGACACAATTTAAATGGTCAGATTTTCGATCTGGATAAATTTCACGCTATAATCTCTTTTATCAGCATAATGGAGATAATCCCCAATAAGTTTCATAGTTTACTGTTGCCAGTAGGATGCACTCGAATACAATGCTACATGCAAATCCATATGATATGTCTCAAAGACTAAAGCACTGAACAAAAATCTCGAAGCCAAGGAGGAAACACATGATATATTACATTCTATTTTCACCAATGCTTATGACTTATGAAAGAATATTCACATAGCAATAATCTTCATGCTGCAAATGGCATACACTGATGTTTCCTGATTTATATAAATTTAATATTTAACATTTTTATAATAAGGTCACCTAATCATTCAATCAATTATTTTGACTCATATCTGAAGTAGGTTAATGAAAAAACCCCATTTCCTGCACTGCATTCTCAATAATCAAGGTCAGTAAAACCAAAAGCCACTCACTTCAAAAAAACCTCCTCCAGAGTAGTAACAGACAGGGTCAAACCAGCAATCCCCAAACTTTTCCCTTGTTGTTCCAGCTGTATGAAGAGTGATGGAAAAGATTCTGTTGAATGTGTTGGAAGAGTGAAACTGAGTTCATCTCCAGAGCAGTGCCCAGGCAAAGCACCTGGTACTGATTGTTTCACTAGATCAGTCACTTCTGATGCAATCTCTTGCATATCCAATCTTCTCGTTACATCGCTACCAATCAGCAAGGTGAGATGATAGCCAGTACCTGCATAACAACACAAAATATTTTCTATCAAAAGCTATAATTAAACAAGTTAGGAAAGTGTACAACGTATCACAAATGGGCGTGCTTCATGTAATGGAGTGTTAGTAAGAAATCATATACCTGTACGTAAGGGAAATAGTGTTTTAAAGTTCTTTTCTAAGTTCAACTCGATTTAGGACGTTTTCGTTTGATTTTCTCGATAATGGCTACATCTACGATAAAAATATATAGGAAAGGAAATACTCTTCTTTACCAGTTCTACAACTTTTATTTGAAAAATATTTTGATATGAGCAATATTTTACGAGATATGACGAAAATTTCATTTTTTGTCACCAGTAAAGTGCTACCCCTGATTGGCTTACGTGATTCATTTTTGCGATTTTCTTATTATATTTTATTGTAAGTCCTTAATATCAAATTTCATGAAAATCCATTTGGTAGAAGCCGAGAACGAACATGCGGACGGATGGATGGACTGAACGACGATAATAGTCACTCACGCTGTAAGTGAAATGCACCTAAAAGGAAACGAGAAAAAATAAAGCCAAAACTGCGAATCAAGTGTGAAGAACTTTTTCCTCCCTTTTAAGAGTGCTGCAAAAGCCAACCGTTAACAGTCTTTCTGGAGTTAACATGACAAATATGTGATATCTTGTCAATATCTAGATTTATTACAAATTGATATAATGATCTCACAGAAAATGTTTCACTTCATGGTTTCCTTTCCTAAGTTCACTAGAGAATTATCAAGCTCATCTAATGGCTGAAAAAAATTCCACAATAAGCACTTGGGTATAAAAAATTGAAAAACCAGGTAGGTATCTTATGTAACAGTTTTTATAACACTTTTGGGCCATTGAATTTAATTTTTTAATTTTTAAACTTAATTGCTTGTTATGGAGTTTAACTTTCAAAAGTTATATAAACACCTGGGCACATTTACCTTGTATTGTGCTGGAGTAACAAACACAAGAGCCTAAATATATCTCAACATATTGATTTTTGGTGTGGCTGGGAATTCTCAGCTTGTTCCTTAAGTTCATTCTCACATCTAAAACATTCTCCAAGGACTTTATGAACGGAATAAGTCAGACTTTTTTTGACAGAAACTTGCCTCTTCCCTTCAGATCTGCCAATGATTGTTTTGTATATTTGTGGGATACAGAAGTGCATCAAAAATTTTCTTAGGCACAAAAATATGTTTGGACAGTCAGATTTTCCACTAAAATGTTGAGGTACAAGGCACTGGCATGTCTAAGTAAATTTTCTGCAATCTGTTAGGTAAAGTGTCCAAGTGTGTATGTAGCTTAGCATGCAATACAAAAGATTTCAGTTAACATATTTATCAAGAAATAATCACCAAATTACTAAATATTTGCTTTATTACTAACCATAAGCTTTTTTAAGAAATAAACTAGTGCCATAGCATTTCACTTTCCCATGATCCATAATGGCAATTCGGTCTCCAAGAACATCTGCCTCTTCCATGTAATGTGTCGTTAGAAGAATTGTATGCTGCCCTCTCATACTCTGCATGAAGGAATTTGTTAATCAGTTTAACTTGATATAATCAAACCAATTTATACAATTTCTGCACATATTTATATTTAAAACTATTGCTTTGATGCAAAGATTTACAGATTAATTGCTTTTCTAATTCAATAATATGCCCAAAGGAAAGATTTCAAATACATGCGACTCCCGAGATTCGACAGTTCGAGATTCGACGGTTCGAGATTTGACAAATTCGAGATTTCGAATTTGGAACTAGTTTATGCAAAGTAATTTTCGTGCCGACCAACCATGCGAGGTTTAGTTTCAGTGTAGACATAGTTATTTCTGCTCTGTTTGAATTTGTGTTGATTTCACTCTTTTTTCCGTTAATCTTTTATTTAAATTTATTTTATTGATTTATTTATAAATTTATCACTTGACATGATATCTAAAAGAAAATGTAATAGCGATAATGTAAGGGAATCAAATAAAAGAGTGTCGTTCAACTATTAGCACTTATGTGAAACATGAGAAAATTCTAGAACATGATAAATTCATGTAATATGATGGCTGGTTTAACAGATTTAAGAGAAGGGCAGGTTTGCATAACCTTAAATTAACTGGCGAGGCTGCAAGTTATTTTGTGCTTTATAATAACTTTTATATTAATTTTGCTGCGATATATAGTTGTACGTATAGATAGATGTATGCAGGGATGTGCCGCAGATAGCCTGGCCTGGCTCACGCGAATTGTTTGTAACAAATGACTCGCATGAGCCGAGATGCAGGAACGTATCCCCCGATTATAACATGCAAGTCTATGGAAAAACGCTGTTCGACATTCGACAATTTGAGGTTCGACCACGTTTTCAGGAATGCATCCCTGTCGAATCTCAGGAGTCACCTGTATTTCATTGAGAATCAAAAATAATTTTGCATTTCTCTCTGCTAATGAAACTCAATGAATGAAAAAGAATATAGAAACTCAACAAGTGGAGAAAATAACACATAAAATGCTAAATCAAACCAAAATAAATTACCAGCAACAAATCCCATAACTGACGCCGTGACTCAGGATCCATTCCAGAGGTGGGCTCATCAAGTATCAAGATCTGTAGGTCAATACAAATAACAGAACAGTTTGTGAAATTATTTTGAAAAAATTAAGAGGTAAAACAACATTATTCTCATGAATGAGAAATAAAATATTGCAAAAAGAGATACCGTAATTTTCTGATTATAATATGAACCCCTTATAAGACACACCAATGTTTTTATGAGTGAATTGCGAAAATTGTCTTATCACCATGTATAATATGCAACTCATTTTTTGTGAAGAGATCACTGTAATTTTTCACTTGGTTATTAGCAGTATCGAGACAGTTCTCGCCTTGCCGTCAAGTGAGATACCGTATTTACTCGAGTAATACCCTCACCCCCATTTTTGGAAGCAAATATCTGGGAAATAAGGTATTCGTGTAATGCCCGCACTTTAAAAATTCCAATTTTGTTATTTAACGGCAACATCGGTAAACTAATCTATCTGAAGTCGAGTCTGATGATGAGTAAGCAGCAAAAAACACATATTTAAGACAAATATTAAGACAACTTCTAATGCCTATTCTAATGTAATTAATCGCGAAAAATTGACATTCAACAATATTTTATTATAAGGAAATAAGTCGGAAGCGTATTTTGAAGGCCAGTGCATTAATATTGCCAAGATGTTCCGTTTTGAGTCACTGCACAGTCCTATTCTAATGTAATCAATCGCAAAAAATTGACATTCAACAATACTAAGTCAGAAGCGTATTTTGAAGGCCAGTGCATTAATATTGCCAATATGTTCCGTTTTGAGTCACTGCACAGTCCTATTCTAATGTAATCAATCGCAAAAAATTGACATTCAACAATACTATATCATAAGGAAATAAGTCAGAAGCGTATTTTGAAGGCCAGTGCATTAATATTGCCAAGATGTTCCGTTTTGAGTCACTGCACAGTGTACATACTTTATTTTCGCTAAATGTTCAGAACCACGATGGATATGTTACCATCATTGAAAAGAGTGCACCTCTCATAAAAGAAAACTTAAAAATTACGTGCATAAACTAAATGGCAACATCCAATAGAACGATTTTTAATTCTTTCTTAACATAATTATAAATCGATTTAGGTCTTAAGGCTCCATGCGGTCTCATTATCTTTCGATTATTAAATTGTAAGTATACACCAGTAAAAATTACAAAAACAAGAAATATCGTAAAATCCCAAATTTTTAAACAAAGAATTTATGTATTCAACTCGCATTTCAAGGGCTTCTTTAGGAATTCCATGCTCGTTTATTTTCTAATACCTAATCACTGATCTGGTCTTCATCTACAACATAATCACCCCATAAGTAATGGTCCTCAGTTCCACCCAATGAATTCGAAATCCCAGTCACTTTAAAGCCTTTGATCACAGTTTCTTCACTTGTGCCGCACCATGCTGCGAACACCCGTCGGCACACCTCGGAGAGTGGAGCGTGTTTCAGCCTGCCCATTGCTGTTGTGTTCTTAAAAGCATGAATCACGTAAAATTAAAGACAAAATCCATGGTGTGTGGCACCTTCCAGGAAACACACTGAATTCATTCTTTGCCACGAAACACGGCAGGTGTTTCGCGGGTGGCCTACCATCGAAATGTTAAGGGCATATCTTGTGTAATGTCTGCACCCCCTTTTTCTGGGTCCACTTTTAGGGAAAGAAGTGCAGGTATTACACGAGTAAATAGTGGAAGTGGAGAGTGAGAATGAAGATGACGTTCTCGGTGACGCCATTTACATAGACGATGAGAGAGAACACAAAAATCACTGACGAACTATTTGAGGACAACAATAATGAATTCAGAGGGTAAGATTCGGACAGCTAAAGGAATATAAATAATAATTATTATTTTTGTTTTGAAAAACGATATTTAAAGGACTGTTATCGAAATGCATTGGAATGTACGATTTAATGGTAAAAATATGCCCGAAAATATAAAAAAATTTCCTTACTAAAAAAAGTTGTATGCGCTTGTTATCATATATAATACGCACCCTAACTTTTTGTCAATTTTTTGTGAAAAAATGAGTATTATAATCCGAAAATCATGGTAAACTGTTTCATATTAGGTAAGGAAATATAATTTTCATATCTACATAAATAACGAAGAGGGTGTATGGATCAGTAAGTCCACTCATAATTCAAGAACCAATGACACAATATAAAATATAAAAGCCCATGAAAAGGGCAAAGAATGAGTAAAGCTATTACTTTTACATAAGGGACTTTTAAATGTATACCAAGTGCTTTGTCCTTGGCCGCTTAAGGAGCTTCACTCCCATATTATTTTCACGCTAAATTAACATGAATATAATAAATATTTAAAACTAAGGGCTCTGCCCCTGGCCGCTCTATGGCTTAATCCCGTGAGAATGGCAGCTGCACCACCAAATGGGATAAGATTCCAGCATTCAAACGATAAAATGAAGATTCAAATGCTTTGATTAAATTGTTAGAAATGCTTCCCAATAGGGAGTTAACTGAATAATTACACTGTTCGACAGCATTTCTGTTTCCTGAACTTTGAAGGGTGATTCTTTATGATTTCGGCATGCTGAAAACAAATCCGCAATCCGTTTTTTTCCATCACCCTCCATTTTTTTTTAAATTGCAAAAAGCTATTTTTTCAGTCGATTTTTTCTCGAAAATTCTTAGATGGCAACAAAAAATGATAACGCAATCTGATTTGCGGCTTATTACTCCAAAAGGTTGCTACTATGAATAAAAAAATGCATCAGTTCAAAAATAAATTACTGTAGAAGCCACAAGCACAAAACTGACATTTTTGTGAAAAAACGGAAAAAAACGGAAATTTTTGAAATTGAAAATGACATAACTCTCCAAGAAGAAATTGTAAAACATTTTTGTAAGCGTATATTTGAAGCTTATTTTCCCTACTTTAAGTCACTTTTTCAAGAACTGAATTACGATCATTTGTTAAAAAGTTATTAGCATTTGAAGCACCTAGATGCGCATGGCTCGAAGAGTCCACGGTTAGATTCGTCGCCGCTATAACCACCGCTAGGCTGCGACATAATCTATCCGTAGAGTCTTCTCAGCTCACGCATTGTGCCACATCAAATGCAATAACTTTTCAACAAATAATCAAAAATAAGTGTTTTTCTGTTGTCCAGTGTATTATTCTTCATCAAATATTCTTTTAAGTATTAAAATTATTTTTGCACATTGAAAACAAAAGTAGATTTTTATTCTTCAAAGAAATGTTGTAATAGGTATAGACGATATTTATTGCCAGGATAATTATATAAACTGCATCATTGAGTTCAATAACGACAATTCTATAAAATATTTTGATTCTTTGATCCATATATGTACTATCTTCTTGACGAAAACATCTCGAAGTTATTCTCTTATTCCGTATAATGCAGTGTGAGGGGGACTCGAGAAAAATCTTAGAATTTTTTCTTCCTCATCCAAAGCAAGACGTTCGGGAAGACAGAAAGGGTAAAAAGTTCTTGATGCAAATGAAAGATGTCATTGGTGGAAAGGAAGGTGAAAATCCCCTTCTCAAGTTATTTTTGATACATTCCGTCGTAATCTTCAACTGTTTGCCATGACAACATGCCTAATCTGCATATATGAAGTCTCCATTCAATAGGTGGATGATTAGGGTTGGAAGTGTTTCGAGGCAGTATCAAGCAGTGCTTGCCGGACGATACGTTCGTGATTCATCGTTCTGTAAGTAGTAGGTATAAATAACAAGCAAGGAAAGAATTTCAAAGCGTTTTCTCGATATTTAACTGCACCTTTTTAATGTTTATCATTTAAATAAGACCATGAAATGCATTTAAAGTAGTTATGAGCACAGAAATTTTGGGTCCGGAACGCATCCTACCATTATTACATGTATTCTTATGGGATATAGATTTTCGTTTAATGCATTTTCGCTTAACACGGTGCTTTTAAGGAACGCATCTACAGCGTTAACCGAGGACTACCTGTACATATGTGTATCAGGGAGAGGTTTGGTTATTTTGGGTCTGGAGTAAGGTGACTAAAGAGGTACAGAACACCACATTCCTTTCACTATGTAAAGCTAGATTTACATAACAAGGGTTAACATTACACATCACTTTTTCAGAATGCATCCTATGTGATATAGGAGGTCCATGTATAACTGATTTATACCAATAAATAAAAGGAGAAATGCATTTTCTGAAAGAAATGGGATATTGCATTTGTTAGGATTATGACATCATCATATGTCTATATCGCCAGATGAAAAGAGGTGCTTTGGAAAAAGAAGTGTGTAGCATTTTCCTTTTAACAAATTATTCCAAATCTGAGATCACACCTTACCACTTGATTTATCACTGCATTACATTGCAATGTACAAACATGAATTCATGTGCATTAAAAAGGTTTTATTGAAATGTCAGTTTGCTGTTATTCTAAAATTTATTCATTACACTGCTTGGATAGAAAATATCAGTACAGCATACACTGTACAAACTTTCTCCTATATTAATGCGTCATTTAGTTATCTTTAGAAAATGAAAATCGTATCACCGGTTTTTTAGAAAATCCAATTTTGTTAAAGTTGCCCAAGAATAAACTAACCTTATATTCATTCATTGAGAAAAATTACATATGTATTATTAATGCAGACGTATACTCAAGTAACTGTATAAAATTTGATCAAAATCGTTCAAGCCGTTTTTGAGAAAATCAAATTATTGTTAAAGTTGCCTAGAATAAACTAGCCTTATATTCATTTTTTGAGAAATATGAAATATGTAGTACTAGCTGCAGTACCCGGCGCTGCCCAGGTCAATTTCTCTAAGGATTGGGTAACTTTAAATCAAAATTATGAGGAAACGGGGAGACATCGGCCCCCCAAATTTTGTATACACATTGTAGAAGGGATAATGTACGACTTAAGTAAAAAAAATTGAAAGAATATGAAAATTTTTAAAAAATTTCCAAGAGAGTGGGGGTTATAGGGGGAGATGGGGGAAACAAAGTTGCCTAAAATCTTTTCAGGGATGATATAAAATCATGTGCAAAGTTTGAAAGTTGTGGAACTTTTGGTTCTTAAGTTATAAACGGACATACATACAAACATACTAAATTATATATTAAGAAGATTATTGAAGGCGTAAACTCAAGTAACTGTAAGAAATTTGATCAAAATCATTAGAGCCGTTTTTGAGAAAATCAAATTGATGTTAAAAATGCGTAGAATAAACTTCCCTTAATCACACTGGTCTACGTCATTTTTGAGGTTAAGGTTTTTTTAGGTGTTCTTTTATAATTTCTGCATGCTGAATTCAAAAATGTATCTCATTTTGCTCAATCAGGTCAGGTTTTTATGTTATCGCAATTTAAAGAAAATAGATAAATTCGACGAATAAAACTCTATACTATCTTATTCCTGCGAAGTTTACATGTTACACAGTCGACGTTTTCAGAAATACGCTATTTGATGCGAAATTTTGTGGATTTTTCGTACTCTTTCCAGGCGTTACCAAGGAGTCTTTCATTGTTATCTCCGATTCAATTAGCTTCAATGAAGCTTATAAATAGACGAAAGTTTAGCGTTATTCGCTTCGCACTTTTGTTTAAGCAACGAAACGATCGATGTTTATGGATAGCAATGTAAATAGATACTGATTATTATTCAGGAAGCGTTTATTGATGAAAGTAACTGAACATTCTTTCATCTATTGAATACTGGAATGTTACATTTTTTGTAAGTAAAATAATTATATTCTGCATTATAATGTTTATTAACGTAAATAGGCTCACGTATCTGGTGTACATTTACTGGAGTCAGTGTTCAATCATGGACAACACGGGTTTCTTGCTTAAAAGACATAAATGTAAACATTTCATAGGCATAATTACACAAGAAATGAAGCTGGATTTGGTGAAAGTGATATGATAGGAAATAAAATTATCGTTATATTTGAATGTAATACGTTCGGAAACAGATTGTTACAAGCAAATATGATTAATTGTTAAGAAAAGCTAATTGTAATTTAAAAAGTATCTACTATATATTTTAAAGAGTTTGTATGTTGTGCTGTAGTAGCGTCACTAAATCCATTGAAATTCAACGGGAAATTCTGCTAGTTTATTTATATTTTTAAAAAATGGTATTTTTGATCTTAACATGATTTTTATGTGGATAACAATAGTAGCAGAGAGGAAAGTGATAGGCACTCTTTCCTTTGAAGTAAAACCGCTGATTTTTCCAATGTAAATTTAAATGGTATTTGTTCCGTATTTATATTTTTAAGTTGGGCTCCCCATTAATATGTATGTAAGTGCCATCCACATGATGAAAGAAAACGAAAAATAATTGGACACGTATTTTTGGAAAGGTGTCTAACGAGCCCGCATTTTCAAGATATTTGCAATTGAAAATTGAAAAACAAGTGGTCTTCCTCTAATACCATGACGAGCGATACCCTGACAACATATGTTGGTAGCCTAGTGATAAAGTGTCGGGCTGAGAAAATTTTGTCGCGGGTTCGATCCTCAACATCACCGAATTTTTTTTCTCCTCCAATCAATGTTTTATGACTTTAGTTTTATGTAAGTTGTCCAAATTACATCATTAATAATTTTCTTTCTTTTTTCAGGCCAGTATTTTAATTTTAAATCCATTCCAATGCACTTTTTACGACATACTCGGATTATATACGTACTTGATACATATATACAACATTTTCTATGCACACCATCTATATATCTATATATTATAGATATATAGAGGAGGATACTAATGTCTGGCCCAAACTACAATAGCTGGAGAGCTGAAATTTAATACACAGGTGAACCGAAAAAAATAATCAGAGGAATAATTAGAAAATTGCAACAATGTTTATTTTACCTGGTATGGAGCTAAGCAGTTTTTTAATTCCCTCTGAAATTTTAAGCTGCGATCCGTGGTTGGATCATTATCGAGGAAATAATTTTCCAATTTTCTAGCCATTTCTAGGCCTTTACTTATTGTGTTGATGGTGAGTGTTGGAACTGGATCATCGCAATCACTTTCAGGATCACTGGAAGTGGAATTGATAACCATGCCTACCAATTCATCTTTGTTCAAACCTCTTTCCACCATCTAAACCTTCACCTCCCACTAGATGTTCCAGATCAGTAATCTGAGAATATTCATTCTCTGCTGGTGGGATACTAACACCACTCAAAACTACTTCGGGCCATATAGCTTTGTAACAGGAGTTTAAAATTGATATTTTTATATCACGAACTGCCAATGCCATTATTTTCACACAATCTAAAATTGTAAAGTTTTTTCCAAACTTGGCTGACACTAAGCGTGTTGTCAGCATCCATTTCATCCAGAATTTTTTGAAATGTACTTTTTTGAAATTTTACTTGCTTCCACCATTAGTACCGTGTAAAACAGAGTCTCTTATCGTGTAAAACAAATCTGGTTACATTTTCTTGACCGTGTTAAACCAAAACCGTGTAAATCAAGGGATAGGTGTAATTGGTAGCCAAGCCAACATTCCGTTAAAATGGCAAGATTTCCACAAAATATGTAAAATAAACGTTTAACATCAGCAGTTTCGAACTGTAGGCGGAAAAAGATGAACAGAATATGAAACGTTGTAATTTTTTCTTCAAAATGGTTCAGATCCGAAGTTCGTAGGCTAATTCCTTCTAATTTTAATTTCCAAAAAAATAAAAGTCTGCACGCGCTGATAGATAGCCTACTGTATTCTCCGGACAGACAAAAACTGTGTTATTATTATAGATTATTAATAAAATTTAGTGCATAAACATTAGTATAGCATGCCATAACGATAAGACATCATTCCATTAAACCACTTTAAGCAATATAGGAACTTAGAATCTGATAAATCCTACTTCTTAATAAAAACTTCATAAAAGCCATATATTAACCAATGAGGATGAGGATATAAGGCTCTCAAAGAGCTAAACTTGCATTATTTGGTTATTGATGTTGTATTAAAATAAACTAACCTTGGAGTTTCCAATAAGAGCCATTCCAAGGGATAGTTTTCTCTTCATTCCACCAGACAACTTAGTCGCAAGTTCATTTTTCTTGGAATCCAACTCAAATTTATTCAACATATCTCTGGCTTGACATCTAGCTTCTGGAAACATGCATCCCTTAGACTGAAATATAATTTGAGACATCATATTTTAATCAAAATATAGGTAAATTACACCTATATTACAGTTTTGAAGGATGACAATATCTAGAACTAGTGGACTTGATCTTTAAGTATGCCAAGTTTATGTAGCATTTAGGTCTTCTGACAAGTTTTTCTCACCTCTTGGCAAAAACACAAGAGGTGGAATGATTTTCAATAATTTTACAGAAAATTTTGATTGCTGATCTCATCTCAAACAAGTTAGGAAAGTGTACAGTGTATCACATATAGGCGCATTTTGTGCAATGTATTATTTGAAAGAAATGATATACATGTAAGGGAAATAGTTTTCAAGTTCTTTTCTTCATCATAAATAATCCATTTTCTTCCTATTTAAAAATATTGCATTCAAACGTAAGGAAATTAAATGCATTTTTGAGATTGTTTATGCTACCAACAATGAAGAAGTAACCATGCAAAAAATTTTTGTTCAACTCGAATTAAGACATTCTTGTTTGATTTTCTTTAAAACGGCTACTCCAATGATAAAAATGTATAGGAAAAGAAATTACTGTACTAGTCCTACATGTCTTATTTGAAAAGTACTTGTATATGACCAATACTTTACAAGATATGACGGAAAGTTCATTTTTTGTCACCAGTAAAGTGGTACCTCTGATTGGCATACGGGATTCATTCATGCGATTTTCTGATTATCTTAGATTGTTAAGTCCTTAATATCAAATTTCAAGAAAAGCCGAGACTGAACATGTGGCCAAACGGACAGACCGACGCTAATAGGCACCTATGCAGGAAGCGAAACACGCCTAAAAATGAATTTCCATTTCCTCCCTACCTCAAGTGAAAGAGATCAATTCTCTAATTTGCAGAGACATGTTAAACCTCAACAACTAGAGATTTATTGAATTCATCTTATAGCTGAAAATAAAATTTAAAAATATCTACCGTATATTCTGGCGTATAAGTCGACACCTGCTTTTTTTAAATGAAAATACATGATTAGGCATATGTTTGCCATATAAGTCGACCCCCACTTTTTCACTTAAATATACTTCTCATGAAACCGTTTTCAGACAAGATCAAAGTAATGTACAATCCAAGTTTTAACAAATCAGAAATAAACAATACTACAAATATATATAAATGTTGTTTAGAGTCCGTGCTATTCTTCATGAGCATTCCATGTGACAGACGTTTTAATTACAACCTTTAAGAAACTTATTTTTTGAGAGCTTGACCCACTAAATTAAGTTTCTTATAATTCGACTGATTTCAGATGCTAATGATACTATCGAAATGAACTATACCAAGTAGTAATGCACCAAAGCTCGGCTTCTGCCTCGGTATTCGGCCAAAATCTGCTATTCGACTTCGGCCTCAGCCTTTGGATGGCCGAATAGCCGAATACTACATATTTTATTTTTGATAAAACATAATGACATAATAGAAGAAAGCTAAAAACACTAAATAAAAGCATAATACATTCAGTTTTTGCCAATACAATTCACATATCTTGGATTCAGCATGACAATTATGTGCTACTCGTTTTTATGGCCTACTAAGTATAATATATTAGTGTGTTCCAATATGTGGACAATTCGTTTATTTAGAATACTCCTCCTCATTAGTTGGAATTTTTTGTTTTACTGTACTGTGTAAGAAGCAGACAACCTCTAACATCTGGTTCACGTTTTTGCATGACATAATATGACGTATAAACAATAGTGCCATCGTGCCAAAACCAAAATGACACAATGTCGACTGAGTTTTCGTTTCATTTTTGAATTTCATAAGTGCAGACATTTTATATAACAGAATATATAATAAACTTAACAAGGCTGCGATTCCTTGTATATATCTTCATATTAACAAAGAATTTAAATAGATTTCTATAGAAAACATTAGTGTTCATTAGTTGGTACTTCAGGTTGGTAGTGTTTTAAAATCGATTTCGGAAATTCCCTGGGAGGAATATTCTTGCGATTGTAACCGACTTTCACAGTCAGCATTGGGGATGTGTGCAGATTTTTCGTAAACTCAGAACTTATTAATAGTATCATTTTTAGGCACGTTTCGCTTGCAGCGTGAGCGCCTATTATCGTCGGTCGGTCCGTCTGTCCGTCCTCATGTTCGTTCCCGGCTTCTACAGAACGGATTTTCATGAAATTTGATATTAAGGACTTTCAATAAAATATAATAAGAAAATCGCAAAAATGAATCACGTACGCCAATCAGGGGTACCACTTTACTGGTGACAAAAAATTAAATTTTCGTCATATCTCGGAAAATATTGCTCATATCAAAATATTTTTCAAATAAACGTTGTAGAACTGATAAAGTAGAGTATTTCCTTTCCTATACATTTTTATCGTAGGAATAGCCGTTATCGAGAAAATCAAACAAGAATGTCTTATATCGAGTTGAACACAAAATTTCTTGCATAGTAACTTCATTGTTGCTAACATAAACAATCTCCCAAACAAACGTTTAATTTCCTTACGTGTGCATGTAATACTATTAAATAGGAAGAAAATGGATTATTTATGATAAAGAAAAGGACTTTAAAACGCTACTTCCCTTACCTACAGGTATATAATTGCTTTATAATACTTCATTGCACGATTTGTGATACGTTGTACTTTCCTAACTTGTTAAATTTAATAGGCGAGGCTAAGGCTCTGTCCCACGTACAAGCGATGCGGGCGGTGCGAGCGACTAAGCAGAAAAACATACAATGTAATGTTATGGCGGTGTCCCAAGTTCTGGCATCAATGCGTGTACTCATGCGAGCGGTGAGCGAGCGTCTTCGAAGCAATCAACACGCTTTGTTTTCGAAGCAAGCGACCAGAACCGCCGTTGTGGCAAATACTTTGTATTTCAGCATTTTCTTTGTAGTTTTATCGCCGTTTTAAGTTGTGTTCTTACACTGTTATGGAAATGAACGAAAATTTAATTTCCGAGATCCAAAAGAGTTCCATCTCATAGAATTTAAAAGATAAAAATTATTTTAAAGGCCGAAGCCGATATTCGGTGCATCACTAATTTATGCTAATGGATATATTCGGCTTCGGCCTCGGCCGAATACTGATTTTATAGTCGGTCCATCATCTGAAGTCTGATGGCCTCGAAAACTGGGCGTGAACGAGTTAGCAGCAGCTAATAGGAGACTGTTTGTTTGGGAAGGTAGTGGGGAGGAAACCAGTCTCACTCCTGCTCTCGAAGAGATCGCATCGGACTGCGTTGCCGTTTCTACTGCCGTTTCCTTTTTATTTAGAAACTGCGTAGTATATCAGCTGAGCAAGAGCTGGCAGCGCGCACCGGCATCTGCTCTCCCGCACGAAAGTTGAGAGGGGCGATGGAAGGGGAAACGTTCATGATTGGCTACTTGCTCTAAGTAGGCCAAGAGACTTCAGATGGAGGATCGACTATAATATTTGGCCATTCAGCCAAAATGAGTATTCGGTGCATCTCTAATACCTAGTGATCACGATCGATCTCTACGGTGGAGAAATTCAATAAAATATCGCAAATGTGTACCCCACGTACCTTTTTTCCTAAAATGTTGGTCATACATGAAGATTTCTGACCAAGTTTTAGAAATTACGAGTCTCGATAGTAAATTTACTGCAACACACCTGCATCTACATTTATACTCGCAAAAGACGAAGAATTCTACGAAGTTTATGCGTATCTACATGACCAATAAATGTTTAGGGTTTAAATGAGGTATTTATACTGCCATTGGTGCATCTTCAACATTGAGAAGATGTAATAGTTATAATATTAAAGCTGTACCTTTTAAATGAGTTTTAAGTTTATTATTGTTACTCAGAAAAGCAGTTCTGTCATTAAATATTTACTATCAGTTTCTATCTACACTTTTTGCCGAAATAAGTTGGAATCTGGTATCTCTATTCGCCATATTCATTGTGAGCCGCTGATGCTCCTTTAACCCGGGAGAGAGCCATAGCTCCTCCTAATTTTTTAGATCCATGGGCAGAATGAATATCGCTATGCGCGCCTACATGACAATAGTGCGCGGATATGCACCAGGGTTGATGCGGTCCTGTTCTGATATATTCTAAAATACACACAATCGTGTGTGCATGAAAAATTTAGTGCGCGGCACTTCAAAAACTGCTGTGCAGTCACGTAGCTTACTGGGAACCATGGAGTGAACACACCTACGGGGAATTTTTTTTTATTTTTGCTAATTTTCTGCCGCCATAGACATCAATTTAAGTACGAATCTATTTTTTCCTCCTCAAACTGGTCCAAAAATAGGGGTGTGCATGGTACACAAGGGCATGGATTACGTGAGTAAACACAGTACTAAAATTAATTATTATAAATCTTATAAAACACTGTATTTACTCATATAATCCGCGCACATGTGAACCCTGCACACTCCTATTTTTGGGCTGGTTTGGAGGGAAAAAATTAATTTGAGCCAAATAAGTTTTTTTTTAAGTCACAGATTCCCACTCCCTGAAACAAGTTCCGCTCAAGTTAAGCATTTTCTCCCTTCTACGTGACACAATTTATTGGATGATCTCGTTATGACGATACTAGCAGAAATCTCCTCACCGATAGTCCTCTTTGGTTAACCCCTTAACTGTTTTTGTTGTAATATTATGCAACTTCACTGTTTTTGATGTACTATTACGCACCGATGTGGAGCTTCACAAAATAGTTGTTCATCTATGAACGGGAACTTCCCTACATGGATGGGGAGTTTTTTCGCTTATCGTCTCGTAAATATTGGAAGGTTACGAACAAACGAGTCCAAACACTTGAGATGTGGATTTCTGTCTTCCTTTCGAACGATGAAATCTTTCAATCGCAACAAAATTTCACCACTCCGAATTCCTTGAAGTGAATGAGGGAAAGGGACCAATCGAATCATTCTTCCCATCCCATCACTACTGTGAACATTAGTTACAGCGGTTGCAGCAGCGTACTCTTTTGGTGTGACACGTCAAACTCTCATGCTATTAACAAAGCAACACAAAACTGTATAGTGCAACATCTTATTGTGTGTATTTGGTTGATGGTGAAAAATTATACTGTATAAAATAAAGAATGAACGTGCTGTATGCTTTTAAATTTTTATTAAATTAAAAAATTAGTACTAAGAATATAGAGAATTTGTCTAGTCAATTGGCACATAATAAAAACTCGTCCAACACTTTTACAACTATATGATATAGGCTATATCCATATTCTACTTCTTCAACCTAGAAATGAGATTCCTTTTTGTCCGTTATTTCTATGTCACGTGAGACGGTAAGTGTTACTCCTTTGGGGAAAACGGAGAGGGAAGGACAGTGCAACGGCGAAGTCCTTCGAGAAAAGCAAATTAAACAATGCGAAAGTGCCTCATGAAGTCCTCAGGGGAAAAGGGAGGTGAAAGAGAATGCAACAGGGAATCCCTTATTTCAATTGTGACTTGGAGAAAAGCGTAAATAAGCGTGTTTACTCTCTTATTGTGTGTCGAAGTGTCTTGTATTTATTATTGTTTTTTCATCAACATAGGTCCCAAAAGAGCAGCTGTAAGTGCTATAAAAGATCCAAAAAAAGAATTGGAAGGTTTTATCCATGCTAGACAAGCTGACTACATTAAATAAGCTTCAAGAAGGAAACACAGCTGCATCATTAGCACGCCAATCATTATTATAGAGGTAAAAACATTGTTGAAGAAACAATTGAAATGACTGCTAGTAGAATATCTGATAAATTTTTGCCTATTAAAACTAAAGAAATATTACAACTATGTAAAGTTGAAGAATGAAAACTATTATGTTTTACTATTTTCCTGAAATTGTATTGAATATGTACGGCAAAAAATGGAACTTCAAAAAAGAACATTAAATTACAATCATAGAAAAAATTTGTCCGCTTCATAGAATGATACTTCAATGCTTATTTTTGAACTTACTATAAAAATTCAAAAAATACAACTTTCTAGCATCCTAACTTTTATAAATACAATTTTTTTCTTTGAATTTTTAAGAAATCTAAATGCTTTAAGAAATAAATGTCAAGAAGTATAGCAACTAAATAAACTGCATAAATAATATTAAATAAATAAGAATACACTGAATAATAGTATAAATTAAGAATCATTTTAAAACAATGGCATCATAAAATGATGCACATACCATGGCAAAAAATATCAGATGCTCCCAAACAGTCAGCTCAGGAAATAGCATGCTATGCTGTGGACAGAGACCCAAGTTTTCCCTTACAGAGTCCATCTCCTTTTCTATGTTGTAGCCACCCATCATCACCTTACCATCTGATGCAGAGTGAATACCTGGCAAATACAATTATTAAATAATGAGTAAATAAACTGTATACGAGTACAAACAAAACTACCCAGACAAAAAAACAGCTCCACTTCAAATACCGTAAAATTTATAGATTAACTAGGAGAACTGCCCGTTGAATTTCAACGGAGTAAGTGAATGTAACAATAAGACCGACAGTGTAACATGTAAACATCGTAAGAATAAGATAGTACAAAGTTTTAACCGTTGAATAAAGCAAAAATTAAGAAAACCTGTTCGTATTTACCTATTTAGATGAATGAAAGAAGAAAATCTTGCACTCCAAAAAATCGAAAATTACATGTTAACTTATGAGAAAATAAAGATTTGAAACTTTCCCGGCGGATGATCAAGATGAAATTTTCTCGGGTTTCTAAAACTTAGACTGTGTAACATGTAAACATCGCAAGAATAACATAGTACACAGTAAAGCAAAAATGAAGAAAACTGCTCCACATTTACCTATTTAGATGAATGAAGGAAGAAAATCTTGCACTGTGAAAAATCAAAAATTACGTGTAAACTTACGGGAAAATAATTATTGATTTAAGCTCTCCCTACCCCAAAACTTTTTATCTCCATCCATATAATTATTACGGTTAAGGAGTTCCTTTTTGAAATGTCCATTTTGCCATAGGCTCCAAATCCCTTTTTATTTTCTCATACGAAGTATTGAGAAAGTATTGTTATCGCGAAAAAATTTGACCTCGAGATTTTTATGGATATATACGTTTTAGGTGTCGCTTAATCTGAAAAAGTGGTTTTTGCAATGCCATCTGTCTATCTGTTACTGGCTCTGGAGCCTAAACGGTACAGCGAAAATGAATGAAATCTCATACTTAGGCATTTTATCATACAGAGCAGAGTATATGTAGAAATGGTTGACATTGCTCAATAATTAAGAATAGTTTATTCTACGCATTTTTAACAACAATTCGATTTTCTCAAAAAATGGCTCTAACGATTTTGATCAAATTTTGTACAGTTACTTAACCCATTATATCCCAATGGCAGGATTTCCTACTGTGTCTTTTCAGTGACTCGTTTGCTTCACACAATCGATTTTTGATTTTGTGAACAATTTATTTGTCATATCTAGTATCTAATCGATCTTAGTTTGCAGTGTGCTCGCCAGATGTCAAGGCACTTGGGATTTATAAATTGCTGAATGAAGACATTTTGTGTTCGCCATCAAAATGGCTTGCAGGTTGAAAAGCAAAGGCTATGTTCATTTATATGTTTTGGTTTTTGATTTATGGAAACCATTACATTTTGTAGAGGAAACATGAAATTTATTCCCTTATTATATTATTGAGTTCAAAACACAATTTTGGCTGTGTAATTACACGACTAACACTGTTGGCAGGATTTCCTACCAACGGGTTATATCATTTTATATCACTATTTTATCTATTATATATAGTTTTTATAAAACTTGAATTACAATAATGATAATAATAATAATTAATTCGTAGGCTTTCTGTAAATGAGATATGTGACATTCTGGAAGCCGACAATGGCAATGAGATTCCTACTAGTTTAGCAATTCTACCGCCAACAGAGAGACCTGATGCAGAAACGGATCAAGACTCAGATAAAAGCAATGATGAAGTTGAATGCGATCCCATTCATTTACCACGACGTATTCTACAAAGTGAAGCAGAAGTCAATGTTGATGATAGGGACATTGATGAGGACGTCGAAGACAAGACATTACCATATTTGGATCCAAAGCCACAACCGGCAAAGCGTCAACGACAACAGCAACTGAAGTAGACATCCATTGATCTCCTTGCAGACTTGTCCGAAAAAGGCACTGCTGCAACAGGAACCATAAGGGATAACAGAACCAGAAATGCTCCACTGACACCTAAGGCAGCAAGGCAAAAAAAAGTTGGAGGAACAATGGTAAAAGCAGTAAGTGGAAATACCTACTGTATTGGTTCGTTGGCATGACAATCGTGTAGTAACTGTAGCAAGCAATGCTATAAAAACCACACCACTTGCAAAAGCAAAACGTTGGAGTCCCAAGAAAAGAAAAACAATTGAAATTCCTCAACCAAAACCAATTGCTGTGTATAATAAATACATGGGTGGTGTGGATTCCCATGATCAGTATGTAGCAACTTACAGGATCAGAATTCCTTCAAAGAAGTGGTGGTGGCCACTGTTGGCCTGGAGTTTAAATGCTGCCACTGTAAATGCATGGCTTTTATTTAGATCTATTGGAAATAACGTATGACTTTTGGAATTTCAGCTGCAGGTCTGCCTCCAAATTCTGACCCAGTATGGGACAGAAAGAAGGCGTAATGGACCCAATATGTTACTCTCTGGCACTGCTTTCGATGCTGTTCGGTTTGATCACCAATATCACTGGATTATAAAGAGTGAACACCGAAATTTGAGATGCAAACAATGTGGAGGTAGAACTACTTACAAATGTGAAAAATGTAACCAGCCATTGCATCCCGATTGCCATAAGGCATATCATTTTCAATTAAAATCCTTTTTTTCATTCATGTGTATCAGCAGTCAATTCCTCACTATCTAATGACTTAAAAATAAATGTTTAATAAATGTATAAAAATAAAAATGTTGTTATTCCTTAAAAGTGATATCGATAAATCCCAGTGGCAGGAAATCCTGCCAGACCATAATTCCCATAAAAATTACCAAAATTCAAAAAAAATTTTTTGGCTGCATAATTAACTTAAATCCATCAAATATATCATTTTGGAAAAAAATTGAAGAAAAAAAAGTTTCGGGCATTAATGGGTTAAGTTTACGTCTTCAATAATACTGTATAGTTCATATTTCTCAAAAAATGAATATAAGGCTAGTTTATTCTAGGTAACATAAACAACAATTCAATTTTCTCAAAAACGGCTGTAACGATTTTGATCAAATTTCGTACAGTTACTTGAGTATACATTTAAAATAATACTACGTATTTCATTTTTCTCAATGAATGAATATAAGGCTAGTTTATTCTTGGACAACTTTAACAAAAATTGGATTTTCTAAAAACAGGCTCATACAATTTTCATTTTTTAAAGACAACTAAACGACGCATTAGTATATGAGAAAGTTTGTACTATGTATGTTGTACTGATTTTTTAATTTCCATCCATATAGCCTATACACAGGGTAAAATTATATACCTATGCAAAGTTTCATGACAATTTCTTAAAAAGGAAAACTGTAAGTAAAACCAGCAAGACCAAAATAATCAACAAACAATCTGATGTGGCCAACACATGACTTTCTCCATATTTGGGGTATAGATATTTAAATTATTCACTTTCCAAATGGCTTCTTTATTTGCCGCCCGGGTGCAAGCAGTTTATGTCGCCCCTTATGGATTTTCTTTTAATTTTTAGATTAAAAGTTGTATTTAATTTAAGAAATACATCGTGCAAAATGCATTGTGCAAACTTTCATATACAAATCGTCTCGATGTATTACGTAAAAATATTTAATTTTTAAAAGCAGTCTAACATAAGTTAGGCTCCGTTTGTATGTTTGCAAAAACACTAAATTAAGAGAAATACTTCCCTCTGCCCATAAATTGCTGTCCCTAATATGTTGCCACCCAGTGCGATGCACCCCTTGCACCCACAGGCTGGCACGGCCCTGCTTCTCGGTTTTCATTATAAATTTTGACTCTGAAGGCGTTCAATTTTTCAACAGCATTTCGTAAGATTTTGCAATCCAGTTAACGAATGGTTCCAAAACTTTTTCAAAATTTAACTACTGGCTCTTGTGAATCAGCCATGACTCAGCACTGGTTATATCCTGTTTAAAGTTATAAATAGGCAAGACTACATAATTGTCTCTAAGGATTACCTGTGAGAATGGATATCAGTGTAGTCTTTCCTGCTCCATTATGACCTAACAATGCTGTGATTTCCCCTTCAAGTATATCCAAAGATACACCATCAACTGCAACTTTGATTTCTCCTCCTAGAAAACCAGCCCTTCCAAAAACTTTTCTGATCCCTCTAATCTTAATCCCAGCACTTTTACCAGGTGGAAGTGCTTCAAACTGGCCTTTAGTCATGCCTTCATATGTTTGATCTATTCCACGACCTTGGGCTAGCATCTCGGTTTCACCTCTATAAATATGCTTCTTTGTTGTCAAACTCTGCAACTTGGAACATACACCCTATAGGAGAGTTGAACAAATCTAATTAAAGTCAAATTAAAGATATACGAATGTAGAGTAATAAATCAAGGCAAAACACATCCATAGTCTGATTTATCAAATTTAAGTAAAAGAGCTTCTGTCTAAAAACATGCAGTGAAATCTCATTATAACATAAATCTGAAGACTGCATTTTCCTACTTTTTACTGAAAGAAGAAAATATACATATATGGAAAAATATGAATATTGTTTCTGTAACAACATTTTATGCTTCTATAAAATTGGCATTTCCTTGGTTGAAAACCATCTTTTTAAAAACCCAGTACGGATTTTTAATTTTTTGGTCATTACACTGCAGCAATTGAATTTTTGGTTTATCAGTATGTTATCATGAAAAATATGGCATTAGGAAGATAAATATTCATTCCTAATAAGTAAAAATACATTGAGTACAATATCATGAAATATTTTTGTGTTATTTATTTAGAACATTGGATGTGGACTGATAACAAATGATCATATAAAAATGAATTTGTAAAAAAATAACCTCTACACACATATGTAATACTAAAATGCATTAACTTAATTTTATTTAAATTAGCTTAGGTTACATTATTTATAATTATTATGTGAACTTTGGTGAAGCTAGAATTTTCTGACAAAGTACTTTAGTTACAGACGTTATCCCATACGACTTTGTTGCTCTCTAGTTCCAACATCAAAGGATCTCACACGAGAAAACGTGATGTAGACTTGACCAGGGTTCGTTTGATATAAAACTTATACTCACAGTATAAGTGGAGTATCTTAATTCCATACTCATGTACTCATACCTTAAAATTAATAGACAGGACAGAGACTTTATGGGATTCCGTAATATGGAGAAACTGTATCATGGTTAAAATAAAAACAAAAATTAAAAGAACACTTAGTTTTAATAAACCCTTCAGCTTATTCTCATAACATTAAATAACAACAACCAGTTTCAATGATTAATCACCAACAATTTTTAAAAAATCTGATATGTCCAGCACATGACTTTCTCTATACAGGACAATGAATATGATTGCTCTAGAGCAGGGGTCTCAAACTTGCAGCCTGCTTTTTCATTTTATGTGGCCCTCTCACTGATTTTATTCTAATTACAGTGAAAACTGGTTTCCACAAAATGCTAGGGACTAGCACAATCATTTCATGTTATCCGAATTTCGAGTTAACCGAATTCCATGTTAACAGTTTTAACCCTGTGTTAGTGCGGCAGGGTCTGAGAGACCCAACTAAATTAGTAATGTAAATATACAACAGATGGCAGAAGTCTATTATCCGTGCACTTGAGCAGCTTCCTAACTACTCCTGTAGTGTGTGCTGGCAGGCATTTCTTCATTTCTGCACTAGAATCCGACGAGTTTGGACGTTTTATGTTCCTTGGGCCTCACAGACCCTATCGCACTAACTGCATCATTCTTTGTGTCACTGTAAGTATTAGTTGTAGTTATATTATTATTATTTATTATTATTTATTTTTATTTGTTTATTTAATTTTAGTTTTATTTTCAACTCTAGAATATCCCTTTGAATATGGATTACAAGCAAAAAATTGACTCGTTATGTAAACTTTAAGAAGCTAAACTTGATAAAGAAACAGATGATGAAGATAATGGCATACAGATTGAATCGAGTGAGATGAAAGTGATCACTTAGAAGAAAGCATTCATGCAGGTGATACAGAACAAAGTTCCAATGAAGAAACCATTGGAGTGAGAGAAGCTGAACTTGATAGACAAATGGATGATGAAGATAATGGCATACAGATTGAATCAAGTGAAGATGAAAGTGATCACTTAGAAGAAAGCATTCATGAGAGTGATACAGATCAAAGTTCCAATGAAGAAACCAATTGGAGTGAGAGAGAATAATGCAAAATATTATGTAGGAAAGGATTCGATAATGAAGTGGACTAAAGATGTTCCCAATCAGGGCCGACGAGAGCCAGTGTGGGCCCTGGGGCAAATATCATTGCCGGGCCCCTTTTCTCTGTTTTAAGTTCAAAAAGGGAATGTGACACCTCGGCAGACCCAGGACAGCCAACTCCCCCTCCCCTTCTCTACGGTATTGGCTCGCAGTATTATAAACAGAATTCCATCCAATTAAAATTTTTTATCAACATTACATGTAAAATATATGTTAGTACTATATGTATCACATCATAATTAGACTCGGTATGATTTGATTAATTTCGATAAACAGCGAATTTGTAAAAATAAAATATTCGACGAAATTACCATTGATAAGTGTAGGTTTTTCATTACTAAATTTTTTGCGAAATTACATCATGGTTTTTAAATGTGGTTTTCCAAATTAACACTTAAAATGTATTTCAGTACCAAAAAAGCAACGTGTAAAAATAATCGGTACTTGTCATAACAGACGACCACATTTGAATCGGAATTTTCTACACTATGCATTGTTAGGTCCCCTGTGACATTTTTAAGTAGCTGCATACTTGCGCTGCAACAGAGTCCAAAAGTACGAATTACGTGAGAGCAGATCTTATGTTAGTATGAATGAATACCAATTGCCAGATGTCCCTATAGTACTTTAACTAATAAATTCTCACAAAATTTACATTTGTAGGGGTCATACCGATAATCCATCCTCCGAAGGAGAGTTTCCCATCTGTGTTTGCGTTCTAGGCATTTTTCTAGATTCCTCCTGATTTTTTACCAACAATGCAACTTTTTCCTTCATAATAGTTATGTATAAACTTGGTTGTATATTATAATAGCGTAACATTGTTTGTCATTGAATGGTCGCGATTTTGTAATTGTACGATTCAACTCATAAAATTTAGTTTCTCATCTCTAAAAAATTGGGAGTAAACAGTATTGTTCTTCAGAACTGACCGAATGACGACACTCCTAGTGATTGTGGGTCCGGACCCCGGGCCCAAAGACTGAATTTCTCGAAGTGGAGAAAAATAACAGTAGTGGGAAGGAGTTTCAGGGTGCTAAGGGGTGATAAAAAAGCAGTGGGTTGGGTTGGGAAAACCCAAATCCAAATCTGAGAAATGGAAATGGGAAATGGAGAGAACGCCGGCCGTTGGTATTGGTTGCACCCACGTATTGCAATAGGAAAACCTTATGACAGATCCTAATACCGGGCCCCGGGGATTTTGTCCCAGTATCCTCACCCTCTCGGTGTCCCTGTTCCCAATACAGGCGACTCCCGAGATTTGACAGTTTGAGATTCGACCACTTATTCGACCCAGCCGATCAATTGATCGAATTAGAAACTAGTTTACGCAAAGTAATTATCGGCTTGCCCGACCACGAGAGGTTTAGTTTCAGTCTATACATCATTATTTCTCCTCTAATTGTTTGAATTTGTGCTGATATGACATTCGACTGTTCGAGAGTCGACCACGTTTTCAGGTACGCATCCCCGTCGAATCTCAGATGTCGCCTGTACTAAGGTACGTGCACAAGCACACAACACCATTTCTGATTTGCCAGGACCTAGGATTTCTGCTGAAAGTGTTACGACTCCTGTTGATTGGGGTCTCACTTTTTCACTTCTGATCTTCTAAACATACTTATTGAATGTACCAATGTCTTTATAGAGGAACAGAGAAGGAAATATAAGGAAAAATCTAGAAAAAGATGTACTGATATCAATAAAATGAAAGCGTTTATAGGTTTACTCTACCTAGCAGGTGCTTTCAAAGCCAATAGAATGAACTTGGATGATTTGTGGCAGTCAGATGGAACAGGAATTTATATATTTTGAACAAGTATGTCCCTTCAGAGATTCTGTTTCCTGCTAACAAGCTTAAGGTTTGATAATATAAAAACCTGAGCAGAAAGGAAATTGTTTGACAAACTTGCTCCAGTTAGAGTCTTCTTTGACCAGTTTGTACAAAATTGCATGTCTAATTACTCTCATTCAGAATATGTGACGATCAATGAAATGCTAGTGGCATTCAGAGGAAGGTGTCCATTTCGACAATACCTTCCAAAGAAGCCTGCGAAGTACACTATAAAGATTTTTGTAGTCGCCAATTCTAGAATGTACTATGTATCAAACATGGATGTCTATGTAAGTAAACAACCACCAGGACCTTTTGAGCAAAACAATACACCAGCTGAAGTTGTCAAATGCATGGTAACTCCAATTATGAAATTTGGAAGAAATGTAACAACAGACAACTGGTTAATGAACTATGGTCTTGCAAAGGAATTAATTGAAAAGCATAATCATACAGTAGTTGGCACTGTAAGGAAAAATAAAAGGCAACATCCACCGGAATTTGTGAACATAAAGCACAAGGATGTACATACAAGTGTATTTGGCTTTCAGAAATTGGTGATAGTGACATCATACATACCAAAAAAATCTGATGTGGTCAACACATGACTTTCTCCATATTTGGGGTATAGATATTTAAATTATTATGAATAGCATTATGAGGCAAAATTATTATTTCGTATCGTAAAAGAATACAGTGGTCCTTATTGCCGTAAATTACGTATATTTTGAATATGTTTACAGAATTCACCGCCACATGGTGCTGGCGCTGTATACTGGTATTAAGAAAAAGCAAAATATCTCCAAAATGGATGGTACTACGGAAATTAGTTTCAAACAAAACTTAGAAGAAATATTATTCTCTACAACTTTGGTCCTTACGAAGATTACCAATAAGGATGTTTTTAAGGAGATATTTAACGGAAACCGAAAAACCGGTTAATTATCAATAACTCCTATAGAAAATTGTTTCAAATGAAAACTGTAGGAAATTACATTCTCTATAACGTTTGTATAGAATTGTATATACAATAATGATGTTTTAACGGAGAAATATCGCAAAAACCGAATCGGGTTTCGAATAAACCTCGACTTCTGGTTAACCGTTATTGTCCAAAAACTAATCAGTTCTTTGTGCTCAGGCTAAAATATTATATATGAAATTTGGTAACGATATAGCAAGTACTTTTTGAGTTAGATCGCCCACAACCACATACACACACATATCATTCCGAAAATAATCTAAACGTGTTCTAGGGACCTCAAAACGTGTATTTCCGTTGAAATCTCGAAGTCGATTTTTTTCATGAACACAATACTTTCCCATTACTACGTATGGAGAAAGTAAAAAGACAGGAATGTCATTTTGTTTAGTACCATGCATCATGATGCTGCAATTGATAAAGATACTGGTGAATACCAAAAACCAGAAATAATCACGTTTTACAACAAGACAAAAGGTGGAGTCGACATTGTTGATCAATTATCTGCTCAGTACGATGTATAAAGAAACAGCCGAAGATGGCCTCTAACAATATTTTTCACTCTTTTGAACATCGCTGGAATAAATTCCTATGTAATATACAATTTTCATGTAAAAGAAAAGGTGAAACACCATAATTTCTTTAAAAAAACTTGGACTTGACTTAATTGCTAATAGTCTGCACTAGAGAAAAAAAATCCACTTACGGAAAGATCTGAAGAAAAAGCTAGCTCATCTAGCAGGAAGTCAAGAAACAATGCCAAGTAAAAGACCAAAGGAAGATGTACTAAAAAAGTGCTTGGAGTGTCCAAAATCAACAAACAGAAAAACCAAATTTTTAAAAAATAAATGCTTCAAATTTATTTGTTTAGAGCACACAGTACCCAAGTGCTGTAAATGTACACAACTGACTTGTAATATGGAAGAAAGTGAATAAAAAAGAATTATATTTTTTATACAAAATTTTTTTAATTATTTTATTATCTTTATATTGTTTTTAGCACGTCTTTCTTTTTATCTTAATTTGTAATTGTTGTCTTAACATTTTTTTATTATAGTGCTTTAGTGATGTACCGAGTACCCGGCAATTACCTGGTACCTGGCATACCCGGCCATATTTTCAGTACCTGGAAATTACCCGGATCCGGCATCGGGCACTGGGGCCCGGTCCTGGGTACTGGGTCCCTCATGAGCAAAAAAGGATAACAATAAAAACAAATTAAATGGAACTTAATATTTTACTTTTACTTTTTAGCCTGCAAGAAACATTCAGAGAAACGATATTTTAATTATAATAAACTTTTAAAAAACCGATTACTCTAACAAAAGTTAAACTGAACCATGAAATAACATTTTACATAATATGCATAATTATACTTAACAACCAGTTAACAGTACCAGATTGTGAAATCTTATAAACTTTATAAAATCTTCTTAAGTAAAGAATGAAATAAAAGTGGTCAAAATATATGTTGTAGAAATGTATAGAAAGTCCGCGTTCGCTTGCAGCGTGCGTCCCCACTACTGCGGCGCCGCATTACAATTGGTTCTCCCCTCCCCCTCTGACTACTATTCTATATAGAAAATTCTTTGACCTATATAAGCGGCCACGTCAGGCATGCCCAGCGCAGTGTCTACAGTGTTTGTAATCTTTGTCGTGTGTACTTTTCTACTGAAATAGCATAACAAGCCCGTGGCTTTATGTTTTAATTCAATCGTATGATACCCCCTTTTAATTAAAAAATATGGATTGGTTCGTTGTTAAGATAAGAAAAGGAGCAGACAAACTGAATTATAATGAATCTGCCGATAGTAGTGCAAATACCTCGGACTCCTCGGTTAAGAACTTACATGAAGATAATGCCGCTACCAGTTCCAGTGCGTGCTATAAACCAACAGAAACAAACTTTGTCTCTTAGTTCAGGTCAATGTAGTTCTTATTCAAAGCCATTAAACATTCCATCTGATGACCCGGCTTGTGATATTCCAAAAAATAGATTAGAATGCCAGTCTCGATTATCTAGAGGTCCTTATCAGCCTAGATTAAGCATGTTTCCTAGAAGTAAAATAGGGAATAAACAAAGAAGTTTTCAGTCTGATTGGTATGAAAAGTATAGGTGGTTAGAATACAGCCCATCAAAGGACGTAGCATTTTGCTTTTACTGCCGTTTCTTCTCCTCTAATGATGCAGCAAACAAAGGTCGCACTGATCCAGCATTTATTGATAAGGGATTTAGAAACTGGCATAGGGCTAACGAATGTTTTAAAAACCACTAACTGTCAAAATCTCATGTATTGAGCTGTACTTCATGGTCTTATAACCCAAAGGTCGCGGGTTCGAATCCCGCTTCAGGCATGGATGTTGTGATGTATGTTGATTTTCTCTAACAGAATTTGACGGTGCAAAATGACCATAGCTGTCGACGCACCTAAAAACCTAATTACTACTACTAAAATTGAATGTCTGTCCATCTGTCCGTATGTTCCTTATACATTCCCACGCCCTTTGAGCTATCGGGACCAAACTTTGCAAATTGACTTCATATGACTCTACGAGTAACATAGGGTACCTGGGATTTTCAAAATCGACCCAGGTTCAATTCCAGGAGACAATTTTATTTTCCCATAAGTTTACACGGGATTTTCGATTTTTCAGAGTGCAAGGTTTTTTTCCTTTGTTCATTAAAACATGTAAATATGGACCGATTTTCTTTGTTTTTGCTTTATTCGATGGCTAAAACTCTATACTATCTTATTCTTGTGATGTTTACATGTTACACAGTCAAATCATTCAGAAATACGCAATTGTTTTCTAAATTTTGCGGATATTTCGTACTCTTTCCGGACGTTGTCAAGCCGACCGTAATTGTTGCTCCGATTCAATTAATGCCAATTAAACCTTCAAATAAGTGAAAGAATAGCGTTATTCGCTTCGAACTGTTGTTTAAGAATAGAAATTAATGATGTATAGCAACATACATAGGTAAGGATAATTATTCTGTTGACTGTGTATGGGAAGCCTTTATAACGACAATTCATCATGTGTATGCTGGAATTTTACGTTTTAGTAAGTAAAACCTTTATATTATACATCTGTAATGCTTACTAATGCACATTTATAATACTCTCCATAGAAGTCACTCGACATAAGTTTGTGGTTGTGAATAAAACGTCTAATCTATACAAGTTTTACTAGGACGCCAACATTTCCTCAGAAAGTGACAAATGCTTCTTTGGTTCGTAAATGACACACATACCGCACAGCAATATAAGGGGCATTTGCTGTAATTAGAAGGTAAGTATGCTTTATTAAAGATTCGATCCCATTTTGAATGTTCTTACAAGTTAAAATTCTTAAGATTTATGGATTACAGTGTAAAGGCGACTTTCTCTTGGTCACTTGGTTACATGTCTGGCATAACCCGGGCATCGCCGGGTACTTTCAGCTAGTATTTACATAAATCTTATAAATATTTTAGTGTATGTGTGTGTGTGTGTATGTTCTTTATACGTTTTTATACAATTTAAGCTATCGAATTCAAAAGTTTCATGGGACATCCTATGGACCAAAGGAAGAACTTGGTCTAGGTTTGCAGACCGCGGGGTCTCTTATACCCCATGAGGTCAACAAAATACTATTTCCATAAGAATTCATGAGAAATGGTTTGGAGAAACCCCAAAATCCTATGCAGCCCTTCACTGATGTGGATACAAATACACCTAAATATTAACTTACGATCATGGGAAATCGATTATTTTACACACGAACGACTGAATATTTTAATTCTGTTTATGTTTCGTGGTATTACATTCTAAATCACTCGAAATTTTCCTTTAAGTGCAAAATTTATCAGTTTAGATGACCATTTTCCAGGCGGCAACTAAGCTAAATTTCTTAATTGTTGTCCTCTTCAAAGTTAGAGATATACAGGTAAAGATTAATGCAAGGAAAATCCATGCCATAGAGGAAGAATAGCTAACGCCTAAATATAGTCTATGAATACTTTTAAAGTGAGTCAAATGATTTTTAAGGAATATTAGAACATTGTTATCTTTTACCATTAACATTGAAAGATTTATCGCAACATAAATCGATACATCTACTTACATTTGTTCGGTAACCCAGATGTTGTTATTGTTTACGTTTTGGCTAATAGTACTGACATAATCCACATAATTTTATTGCCGCTTTAAAGGTTTCGGTGCATCTATCCATGTGAATATTAAGTAAGATGTTAATGCGTACAATACAATACATAAAATAGTAAATGTTAATGTAAGCATCGCTTGCGTAATTAAGGAATGGGGAACGTTTGCCCCGAACAATAAAAATCATTTGCCACTCTTTCCCGAGCGAAGCCAGGCATTTCAGCTAGTTACATCATAAAGGAAATATTAGGAAAAAACAGAAAAATAACAAGAGTAAACTTCCACATCCGGCTGACCAGTTTCTGCCAAAACTTTTTCCTATCATCATTTACGAATAAACATCTTAAATATAATTTTGTTCTGGTCTGATTATTATTAGTTTTTGAGTTATAGCGCCCATAAAATTCCTATCCCACACACACACATCTTTGAGAAAATAGTGAAAAAGTACTCAGCAGACCTCAAAAAGGTGTATTTCTGTTGAAATCGTGATTTCAATTTTTACACAAATAGAATAATTTCTCCTATACTACATACTTGTGTAAGGAAAAAGTAAAAATGTCTCTTACCAGGAGAGGAAAGAATAAGATAAAATACATCTTACCATAATTGGGAAATACCAAGGCCGAGCAATTCCATACTTTCCAGGTCGTACTCTATCCAAGTACCACACCACCATTCCAGATATAACTATCTCAACCATAAACATCGTGAATACGTTTCCCATAGTCAATTCATTTAATCTGCTTCGTGGCTTCAACCAGAAGTTATTCCACTGCAAGCCAGTTCCTAAAAATTATTTAATAAATCATATCAATCAACAAGGTTTAAACAATTGGATAATCTAATAATCACAGATCAATTGAAGTGGTGAAGAATATAGAAATGAACGCATATTTGCAAAAGAAATGTTTTTGCTGCTTTGGATTTTAAGTTTTTGATTCTCAATAAATGTCAAATATGCATGAAAATATGAAATTTATACTTAATAATTTTTTGGTTTTTATATTAGAAACGAGTAAAAAGTATACATATATGGCATTAGCTTTTAAATATAAATTTTAATTGTAGAAATTTATTTTTTCATGCAGACACGTTTAAATTTCACCTTAAGCCCAAACGCAACCATAAAATCATGGAAAATAATTCACTCACATCAGATTTAAAGGCATTCCAAAAGCATGAAATGGAAGCAACCACATGTTTGCATTCCATGCTCTCAATTGTGTGGCCAAGCAGTTCATCAATAAAGAAAGAACATTGACTAACTTATTCAATTAGTATTAAACTCGGAGCTTTTATGTATCTCACTTATGAGGCATAATAAGAGAGAATAAAATGGCCTTACTAACGATCCTTTTATTTTATAACTTTTTTTCACCTCAGAGATCATTCTTTGTGAACTCCCTATATACTGATTTAATGATGCCTACTGAGTCTTGGAACAATTAAAAACATTAGCAAAATAACTTATTGTATACTTTTCTTTAATTAAGATTCAATGTTGTGTTGTTAATTGTAAAAAAATTGATACAACATACATTGTACAAACTTTCTCATATATGTACTAATGCGTCATTTTGTTATCTTTAGAAAATGAAAATCGTATGAGTCTGTTTTTAGAAAAACCAATTTTTGTTAAAGTTGCCCAAGAATAAACTAGCCTTATATTCATACGTTGGGAAAAATGAAATACGTAGTATTATTGAAGCCGTATACTCAAGTAACTACGAAATTTGATCAAAACCGTTGGAGCCGTTTCTGAGAAAATGGAATTATTGTTAAAGCTGCCTAGAATAAACTAGCCTTATATTCATTTTTTGAGAAATATGAACTATACAGTAGTATTATTGAAGACGTAAACTCAAGTGACTGTGCGAAATTTGATCAAAATCGTTAGAGCCGTTTTCGAGAAAATCGGATTGTTGTTAAAAATGCATAGAATAAACTACTCTTCATTATTGATCAATGTCAACCATTTCTATGTATACTCTGCTCAGTATGATAAAATGCCTAAGTACGAGATTTCATTCATATTCATTTGACCGTCTAGGCTCCAGCGCCAGTAACAGACAGACGGCACTGGGAAAACCACTTTTTTGGATTCAGCGGCACCTAAAACGTGTATTTCCGTAAAAATCTCGAGGTCGAATTTTTTTGCGAAAACAATACTTTCTCGATACTTCGTATGAGAAAGTAAAAAACACTCAAAATGAAAATTTTACATGGTGATACGACAATTTTCACATTTCAATCATGAAAACATGGGTGTGTATTATAATTGGAAAATTACAATCTGAAAATATTTTCATGAAATATAAATACGCACAGTAGACACTATTATTAATACTATTGTGATACGCTGTTTTGCAATACGCCTTTTTCAGTTTTATGCTCATTGCACTCATTATCTCATGATCCGTAGGCTTGATTCAGACATACTCTCTTACAAATATTACAAAACAAAGAGCATTTCTCTGCCCACTAGATAAGGCCTATACACAAGCAATGAAAAGCAACTCTTTCAATTTGTACGAACTACTTTTAAACTTTTGAAAGACAGCTTATAAATAGTGAAAGTCAACAATCAAGAGAAATCCCAGGCAACCCTGTTCCCACTCAAGATTTGCATGTCAATTGTGACTCTTAATTGTAATTATAATAAATTATCTCATGTTTAATAAGAATGCTTATTTGTTAAAGCTCTCAATCTCTCTTTTTGGCTCTTACAAAGTTTTGCATGATATGTTGATCTTCATTCACACATTTTGAGACTCCTTTTAAGTGACTGCTTTTTATAACTCACTGTTGTGTCTATTAAAAATATTTTCTTTTTGTAGTAAACCCCAGACTAACTATTAAATGGAAGATTGACGCTTTGAAAAGAAATTGCATTTTCCGTCCAAGCCCCCCATAGACATGCGAGATAATAGTGTGCCTTAATTAATAGGAATTTTCCTAATAAGTAAAAATCACGAGGAATAATCATGTAATGAATTTTTAAGCATTATATTAAAAAATGTTCAAAGATTTTTGTTTTCTGTTCACTGGAACTGAAACGGCATCTATCGTTATGTACAAATTTTCCGGACATTTTGAAAATCTATGTATGAAATTTGACCATGCCTGCATGAACATTAATGTTAAATGAAGCAATAAATTTCTCCCGTAGATTTTGCTTAGTTGCTTGAATACAGCATGTAAGGTGTTATCAATTCTTAATAAAATCACACGCTATTTAACAGATATTTTGTCAAAATTTTTGTTAAAAACAAATATTGTTTTAATTGAGGTTTTATTGTGAAAGTTTTATCCATCTAGGAACACATCTCTTTTTTATAGCATTATTCTTATGCATAAATGAATTTTGCAATATGCCGATTCAGGATACACTATACTGCGTTCACGTCCCTATGACGCATGACCTTGGACAGTAGGTGAAAGTCACTTCATAGCAGCCAATCGTAGATGACTGTGTTGGCGACGGAGTGGGGAGGAAGTTAGTCTTCCTCCAGCCTTCACTGTGTGCATGTCGGTGTGAGCTCGACAGTGGTGCAAAATCTACCTTCGTTCTTTGCGGTTGCACTTCAGCTGCGTGCGAAAATTCGAAAGAGCTGGCTGCGCTGCCCAATATTTGTCTTCCCGTGAAAAGGAGCGAGGGGCGATGGAGGGGAAAAGCGCTTCCATTGGGCAAAGCCTAAGAGAAAGCCAAGCGCCATAAGGACGTGAACGTAGCATAGTTTTTAGGAACTCATCATGGTCATATCGCAATGTACAGTCAAATCTCGATTTAGCACCATCATTTGTCCAACACTGACATGAGCACTAGAGTGGGAGGTGGCACTAAATCGAGCCACCCTCAGGAACTAGGTATTGAACATAAAATTTTCAAATAAAAATCATTTTATAGGAAAAATATCAAAGAAATATATGATTCAGTTGTCTAGAAAAAAGAAGAGAACAAAAAACACACATTGTAAATGATGCTCGAAATAACAAAAAGCATCTCAATTATCTTAATTTTTTAACTTTTACATTCTGATCTTGACCGTGAAGCTCTACTATCAGGCTTGCATTATTCTGTGAAAGCCAAAACATATAAACAAATCAGCCATTGCTGGAATAGATGATGACACAGCCATGACTGAAGGCCCATAAAATATAAAGTGAATAATAATAAAATTCTTGATACATTGAGGTCTGCATGTTTACCTTCGCAAACTGTCTGCTATCTGTATTCTATAGGAATTGGGTGATATTCTTCTCCTAGTGAGCATTCTGAATAGGATAATTTCTGTTTTAGATAAAACTATTTGTTTATTTTTTAAATCTTTCTTGCAAAATATCAGAAAATCCTGGAATTTTTACTACAGCTGCAAAAATGCTCTACTTCAATTATGATGGAATGCTTGTTTTGCATTCATTTTTTCATGTAAGGAAATAAAAAAGTATATCCTGAAATAATTTTTTGGGTACTTTTTAATTAAAAATTTTGCTTTGTTTCATAGCAGAATTTTTGTACAAAAGCTATTACAAAAAGGAATGTAGAATCTGCTTCAATTAAAAGTAGTTCATAGTGGTAAAAAAAATTTCATTCATACACTTACTTTTTCCTTCTAAGATAGCAATAACTTGGAAACCATAATGAAGGCCAATGTTAGGGAACATGCTGAGAAGCATTTTAATACAAAAACCAACTTTATCTTCTCCTATAGTACTTGGCAGCATTGCAGTTAAGGTCATCAAAATTATTGTAATGATAATAGCTATAGATTCTTCATTTATGTGAAAAGACAAAAAATATTGTTAGTAAATGATTATAAGTACAACTTCATAACAAGCACAGATAACAAACAATAGAGAATTATTGAAATTGACTTAAGACCAAAACAATCTGACATAAAGATATCTCCATCATCCATAAAAATGTTATGAAAACCATATGTGATAGCTGGCACTTATGGTTTCCATGGCTGTTAGAGATACTTATAGTATCAAAATGATGGTAAATAAGACATAAGCTAAAGAAATATCAATTTCTCTCATCAGTTCAATAGAAGTATATAAAATATGACACACTGTCAAGATAAAGATTATAATTTTGTGATACACAATATAAATCAAAGTTAATAACAAATTATTTTTTAGTTTTACCTCTTGAGAAAAAAGCAGCAATAACAAAGCAGGTGAGAATTGAGGAGAGGCAATACAGGAAGAGGAATAAGAAGATGACAAAGCCATTGCTGGATATTAGGATTGGAATTCCTTTAAATCCATACATCAGAAACATTGTTATGAATAACAAATCCACCAAAATTACTGCCAAAGAAGTTGTCAACCAGCCAATCCACTGTATTCCCTTGCTCATTCCCATCATGCACATTAATTCCTGAAAAATAAATAATTTATTTCAGAAGAAATAAAATAATGTGATATAGAGCTAGCAAAATATTCTAATTCAAGGGAGAAAGGAGGGGCATAACTCTGATATATATATACAGTAAAACTCGTTTAATACGTATTTGAGGGGACCGACTCCTTGCTTCGTTATAAGCGTGATTACGTTATATACGAGAAACATGGTTTTTGGCCTATACATCCCATATAACATGTATACACACACAGTAAAAGCTGTACTATCCAGCTATTTAGAACCGGCCAGCCTTAGATACCGGCAATTACACAAATACAATTCATTTTGTATTTCTTTTTCTTTTTTTATGAATTTTTGTGTGAATTGTATATGTGTAATACCACAACTTCCACTTTAAAATTTCTTAAAATATAACATGTATATATTACGTATTTTATCCGTATACTTCTGTGGCTGCCGAGTTAGCATGGCGTTTTTGGTTACGTAAGCCATTTGCATTGTCTAGATGTTTTGGTGTACTTCTACAATTTCCAGTTTAATCGCTTTTTATTATTTAAAAAATTACCCTTCCATTGAATATGGCATCAAAATAAATACCTAAAAGTAAGGAACAGGAGAGAAAAGGTTGGTTTAACGCTAACACAAAAGCTGGAGCTGATCAAACGAACTGAAAAAGGAAAAAATAGAGCAGCCATAGCAAAAGAATTCAACATCGGATCTTCCACGCTCTACGATATCAAGGCTCATAATGCTAAATTAATGAAATTTGTGTCATCTTCTGAGACAAGTAAATCAATTACTAAACATCATACGCTTCATAATCCATAAAATGGAGGAACTGGATAAAATATTATATGACTGGTTTTCACACAAACGTTCAAAAGAATAAAATAATTTCATCCTTTTCTAATAGAGTACATAAAGATAAATAATAAAGATAAATAAGAAAGATATAATCCAATAAATTCAATTTTGGGAACAGGTTCACTGCCGTAATCCCCAAACTTCCCGGACGCCCTAAACTTTTCAATAGTCTTTTTGTTTTGCCTGTAAGCGTAGCAACGTATTAAATAAGAATGGGTAAATAGTGTCTACATCTAACTACGTGTGGAAGAATTAAAATGGAAAATGCAAACGCCATGCATAGTTATGTTTGGGGAGTACGATAGTGAACCTAAGCCCAATTTTGTTTGGTTATTGCTAAATTTGTGATGTCAAAATCGAAAATCGCTCTCCTAACCGGATATTTCTCCTAATCGGCTTTCCACAATCTCCAAGAGAGCCGGTTAACACAGCTTTTACTGTATTTGCAGTGAGTCGACTTCAATGCCGTATTTACATATGCAAAGAGATGCTTATCAACTTCGAGGCAAGTAAAATGTTCGACTGCTATTACATACGATTTTTCAAATGGTCACTTAATATTATTATTATGGTCATTAATTTACATAAAAATTTCACATTTTTAATATCAATTTCAAAACAAAGGGAGCGTGGAAATTCGTATGGAAGGGGTAGATGGAGGAAGGGGACCTCTACGAACAAGTGCGCGGTAAACAGGCGGAAACTATTCATTACTTACCGCTCTGCTCGCCAAAATTCGTTATATATGGGGCATTTTTTTGCCACGGGACCAAACATTTGTTCGTTACAGCCGAGAATTCGTAAAATGCGTGTTCGTTACATCCGAGAAATTTAACCAGTGCCCTTATGGAGAAGTTCAAGGGACCGAGACATTTCTTCGTTATAGCCGAGATTTCGTTTTAGGCGTGACCGTTATAAATGAGTTTTACTGTATATATATATATATCTATCTATCTGTGTGTGTGTGTGCGCGCGCGCGTGTGTGTGTATACTGGCAGTCCCCGCTTATACGTCAGGTTACGTACCTGAAAACTGCAACGAAAAGTGGATAACTCTTTTCCATAGACACAACATTAAATTGAAGGATAAAATTCACCATTCCTGGGATAACGATGTGAAATATTTCCATTAAAAAATATACCATGAAATTATAATTGTAATTTTCCACTTAAAACTTTTAAAAATTTCACAATACGCATCTCGATGCAATGCATCACAATCAAACATAAAAAGCAAATTACATATCATTTTTATGACACCATCATCACATCTTTTCCCTCCACTTGTAGGACCATTCAGTTTGATCTACGTACGTTGAATCACCGCTATCACACTGCTCGATGCATGCCCCATTTTTTTTAAATGAGCATTTTAGTACCTGACCAAGAACACTAGAGTCAAAGATTCCCGGAAATACCCATTTAAAATACTATTGCAGTGTAAGTTAGGATTTTAAAAACTGACAGGATAAACTTCCAGAGATAGGCGAAACACGAAATTTTCACTAAAATGTTCATAATTTGGCCGCTAGACACTAGATGGTGTCACCACAAATTTGGCCGATAGATAAATGAGAATGACGAAATCTCAAACAACTGAGTAATTTGGGCATACATAGTAAACAGATCCCAGGGATGGAAGAATAAAATAATGTTTCCAATTAGGCACTTTCATTTGAATCGTAACAAAAAAAATTGGAATGACGAAAAACATTAATGCGACGAATAAGCGGATCACAAGGACGGAAGAATGAATCAGTGGTATCATATTGCACCTGACTTATAAGTGAAACAACGAAAAGCGGACCGATGAAAAGTGAGGACGACCAGTAGATATATATACCAGCGGACGCGTGGCACCATCGTGCCGCTGTCCGATGCTTTTTTTTAACCTTTCATCAGGAAACTCATTGTCTTTTGCGTCTATGGCCGACTAAATTTTAAGCAATTGTGGTGTTCACCTTAGCAGGCTATGGAAATCCATAGAAAACCACAGGCAGAATAGCCGGTACGTAAACTAAAGTGAGTTATATAAGTACCTCTGGGAAAACATTCTTCGCCTTGGCTCGGTTCTGTTTAGATAAAATCCGCAGCGCATCTCTCCGTCTTATCCGTGATATAGCTACGTAGAGTTGCCCATGTCCAAAATTCGATGACCCAAATGTATGCTAAAACTTTTCCAAAAATATGCAGCGTAAACAAATCGTTTTGAATTTCTTTTAACTTCAGGTGGAAAACTCTTGCCACAATGTCGGAACGATTCAAAGGTTTTCTGAAATGCACCGCTGAATTTCAATCCATTTCGGGTTGCATGTAACCGTGATGAAGAAATCTGGTTTCCCAAATCGACGTACTATAGACAATAAATCTTGATACACTTGAACAAATGATCTTGGACTTCCTGTAAATGAAGCTGGCAAAATCAATCTTCTTCCAATAACAGCATTGTTGTCTGCAACTCCAGCTTCTCCCATGTAATCCATAATCTGTTCTATGTTTCTGCACGAAGTTCCACCTGATACGTTCTTATGTAATTGAGGCGATTCTGCTCCATTTTCACATATGAATCAACTGCATATTGTTGAAACAGCTTTCCCGCTTTATGGATTGCAGAAATTTTATCTCTTCTTATGGCCAGACGATAGCAGTAATATTCCTTCTGTGATATTCGAACTCGCTGTCTCTCACTATCTTGCTTCTGAAGTCCAAGCCAACCGAAATCGCCCAACGGGAATAAAAGCGGATACGTCATCGGATCGCATTCCCTCCGAGGTTGTGGTATGCTTTGCAGTCCACCACCTCGTAGATGAACAGCAACACTTCGTCTCAAGGGTACTTCACCATCTTCAGACATGTACACAACCGCAACTTCATTCGCTGTTGGAACTTTGTAACGTCTTCTGTCCACTTCATTAATGTCAAAAACCATGGTAAAATTCCTCACTCCACGTTGCTCATGTTCTGCCAACAGTTCTTCAGCTTCAGCTACCTCCTTCATCATCTTGTACGACCGTACAAATGGGTTGACAGACACCAGTAGGCGATCCAGCTCATCCATCAGTTCTGGAAGATATTCAATGTTTGCTGGATTTCCAAGACGTTCTTGTAAAGCTTCTTCAGAATCCATAAAATAAAGAGCGCCATAATTTAGTTGATCGTTTTGTGATGGAACTGCTGGACCAATACAATGATAAACCATACCGTGTATTCTAAAACAAAAAGGCCCTTGTCCTTGTGGCGTTGAAAGTTTTGCTCCCATTGAAACCATTGCCAAGGCATTGTTGTAATTTCTTATGTACTGCTTAAAGTTCAAAGCATGAGCATGAGTTCCATTGAACAAATGCTGAAGCAATTGTGGAACGACTCGAAGAGGTTCAAGAACAATGTTTCCAAAATTGCAGCAAGAATTGAATTCATTTCCTCTTCGTTGTTTTTCTCCACTAAAATGAAGCGCGTGGCAGTTTACACACTGGACTGACATTAAGCCAATGTCATTCAGTTATACATTTCCAGGCCGTTTCACTGCGCGATGAAATCTTTCAAGTGCTTGCTTTCGACGCCTCGCTTCCTGATATCTTCTTTGTTCTCTTTCTTCCGAATTTTCTCTTTCTAACCGTTGCCGTCGATTCTGTGATAGCGTTGCCAGACGTTGCTGCCGTTCCTCTTCTGTCTCCATTTCCAAACGTTGTCGACGATTCTGTGAAACTCTAGCCAATCTTGCCTCTCGTTGCGATTCTATCTCTTCTGCTAACCGTTCTTGTTGACGTTGTGACATTCAAATTAATCTTTGCTGCCTCTCTTCTTTAGTCTCATTGGCACGTCGCAATTGGGTGCTATCACAGTAATATTCCCGTCGGTCGTGTTGAGAAGTATTTGAATATGTCAGTTCCATCCTTCGAAATAAGTTAATTTGAAAAATTCTAAACCCACACTAACTTATATAACAGTCACTTCCGGTTTTAGCACCAAATTCCTCCTAAAATAATGTAAATATAAATATTTATTTATTATTAGGTAATCAATAATACTCGCATCTTTATGTTGATAACTAATTTGTTTAAGCCAGTTGCTATGCAAGTTAATACCGTAATGGACAACTGAGAAACAAATTTTGCTTTCCCTAGCCCTTATATGATCTGTAAGGCCTAGATTTAAAAATATATTAAATAATTAAAATTCACCCATAGATAAGTAAGCTATAATGGTGGCATGGTATATATTGTATTGTGTGACATCTTCTTATAAACATTTTAGAGTGTATGTATGTTCTTTATACATTTTTATACCATTTAAGCTATCGAATTCAAAAGTTCCATGGGCCATCCTATGGACCAAAGGAAGAACTTGGTCTAGGTTTGCGGACCGCGGGATCTCTTATACCCCACGAGGTCAACAAAATACTATTTCCATAAGAATTCATGGGAAATGGTGTGGAGAAACCCCAAAATGCTATGCAGCCCTTCACTGATGTGGATACAAATACACCTAAATATTAACTTACGATCATGGGAAATCGATTATTTTACACACGAAAGACTGAATATTTTAATTCTGTTTATGTTTCGTGGTATTACATTCTAAATCACTCAAAATTTTCCTTTAAGTGCAAAATTTATCAGTTTAGATGACCATCTTCCAGGCGGCAACTAAGCTAAATTTCTTAATTGTTGTCCTCTTCAAAGTTAGAGATATACAGGTAAAGATTAATGCAAAGAAAATCCATGCCGTAGAGGAAGAATTGCTAACGCCTAGATATGCCTAAATATAGTCTATGAATACTTTTAAAGTGAGTCAAATGATTTTAAAGGAATATTAGAACATTGTTATCTTTTACCATTAACATTGAAAGATTTACCGAAACATAAATCGATACATCTACTTACATTTGTTCGGTAACCAAGATGTTGTTATTGTTTAGGTTTTGGCTAATAGTATTTACATTTCAATTTGTATTTGTATATATCCTTATGTAGGTTTCAAACATCAGAATATAAAAAACGTTTATGTATATATTATAAAATCGGTACAACACACATTGTACAAACTTTTCCACTTATATTACTGCGTTGTTTAGTTATCTTTAGAAAATGAAAATCGTATGAGCCTGTTTTTAGAAAATCCAATTTTTGTTAAAGTTGCCCAAGAATAAACTAGCCTTATGTTCATCTCATAAGATATATTAACTATACAGTATTATTGAGGATGTAAACTTAAGCAACTGTACGAAATTAGATCAAAATCGTTAGAGCCGTTTCTGAGAAAATCGAATTATTGTTAAAGCTGCCTAGAATAAACTAGCCTTATATTCATTTTTTGAGAAATATGAACTATACAGTACTATTGAAGACGTAAACTCAAGTAACTGTAGGAAATTTGATCAAAATCGTTAGAGCCGTGTCTGAGTAAACCGAATTATTGTTAAAGTTGCCTAGGATAAACTAGCCTTATAATCATTTTTTGAAAAATATGAACTATACATTATTATTGAAGAGGTAAACTCAAGTAACTGTATGAAATTTGATCAAAATCGTTAGAGCCATTTTTGAGAAAATCGGATTGTTGTTAAAAATGCGTAGAATAAACTACTCTTAATTATTGAGCAATGCCAACCATTTACTATAATAATAGCCCATGTCTGTTGATTGGTCACGCTATTCCATAGGCTGTGCCTATGGTAGCAAATTATGGTATTAACTCGAGAAAGAATTGAAATTGGATCTCAAAATTTGGCAGGAATGCCTGATTAACATATTTTAAGGTAATAACGAAAATAAATCTCAAAAAAAGTCCTGGGTTCGACTCCAAGGAAGACATTTTCATTTTCCGTAAGGTAACACGTAAAAATCGATTTTTTGGCATGCAGGCTTTTATTGCTTTGGAAATTAAAATTAGAAGGAATTAACCTACAATCTTCAGATATGAACCATTTTGAAGAAAATATTGCAAAGTTTCTTATTCTGTTCATCTTTTTCCGCATACAAGTGGAAATTGCTCATGTTATACGTTTAATTCACATATTTTGTGGAAATATTGCCATTTTTATGGGATATTGCCATGGCTGCCAATTATATTGTTATATCAAAAAATCCTATTGTTGTATCAATCCTTATGGGTGTAAGTGTGCTTTGAATGCTTTTAATACGAGATACGGAGGGAGGGAGAGGGAGGAAGGGAGAGGGAGGAAGGGAGAGGGAGGAAGGGAGAGGGAGGAAGGGAGAGGGAGTGAGGGAGAGGGAGTGAGGGAAAGGGAGTGAAGGAGATAGATAGATAGATAAGTGGGAGTACGGGAGAGGGAGTGAGGTAGAGGGAGGAAGTGAGGGAGAGGGAGTGAGAAGGGAGAGCGAGGGAGTGAGGTAGAGGGAGGGAGAGGGAGGGAGAAGGAGACAGGAGGAGGGAGGAGGAGGAGGGAGGAGGAGGGAGGAGGAGGGAGGAGGAGGGAGGAGGAGGAGGGGGGCGGAGGAGAAGGAAGGAGAAGGAGGGAGGAGGACAAGGAGGGAGGAGGAGAAGGAGGGGGAGGAGAAGGAGACAAGAGGAGGAGACAAGAGGAGGAGACAAGAGGAGGAGACAGGAGGAGGAGGAGGGAGGAGAAGGAGGGAGGAGGAGGGAGGGGGAGGAGAAGGAGGGAGGAGGAGGAGGGAGGAGGAGAAGGAGGGAGGGGGAGGAGGGAGGAGGAGAAGGAGGGAGAGGGAGGGGGAGGTGGAGGGAGGAGGAGAAGGAGGGAGGAGGAGAAGGAGGGAGGAGGAGAAGGAGGGAGGAGGAGAAGGAGGGAGGAGGAGAAGGAGGGAGGGAAAGAGAGGGAGAGAGATGGAGGGAGGAAGACAGACAGACAACGACTTCATTGAGGGCGAAATTTAGAAATTAGTCTTCTTACATTTAAGAGAGAGAGGGAGTGAGGGAGAAGGGAAGGAGAGGGTGGAAGGGAAGGGAGGAGGAGGAGAGAGATGGGGGAGGGAGGCAACAAATTTAAGGTTAACCACAGATATCCCGTCATACTGAGGGGCAATTATGCTAGTTTATAAATAATTCTTAAACGATAACTGCTATGCAAAATTCTTTCAAATGAAAGTTGTAGGAAATTACATTATCTATAACCTCTGTAGAGAATTGTGTATACAATAATGATGTTTTAACGGAGAAATATCGCAAAAACTGAATCGGGTTTCGAATAAACGGCGACTTCCGGTTAACCGGTATTGTCCAAAAACTAATCAGTTCTTTGTGCTCATGCTAAAGTGATATATATGTAGTTTGGTAACGATATGGCAAGTACTTTTTGAGTTAGGGTGCCCACAATCACATACACACACGCACACACAGACATCATTCCGAAAATAGTCTAAACGTGTTCTAGGGACCTCAAAACATGTATTTCTGTTGAAATCTCGAAGTCGATTTTTTTCGTGAACACAATACTTCACCATTACTACGTATGGAGAAAGTAAAAAGGAAATTTTTCCGAAATGGACGGTTCCACGAAAATTTGTTTCAAACAAAACTTGGAAAAGTATTATTCTCTACAACTTTGGTCCTTACAAAGATTACCAATAATGATGTTCTTAAGGAGATATTTGACGGAAACCGAAAAACCGGTTATTTATAAATAATTCCTAAACAATAACTTCTTTGTAAAATTGTTTCAAATGAATGTTGTAGGAAATTACATTATCTATAAACTTTGTATAGAATTGTATATACGATAATGATATGTTAACGGAGAAATATTGCAAAAAAAAACTAATCAGTTCTTTGTGCTCATGCTAAAGTGTTATATATGTAGTTTGGTAACGATATGGCAAGTACTTTTTGAGTTAGAGCGCCCACAATCACATACACACACACAGACATCATTCCAAAAATAGTATAAATGTGTTCCAGGGACCTCAAAACATGTATTTCCATTGAAATCTCGCTCAATTTTTTTCGTGATCATAATACTTTCCCATTACTACGTATGGAGAAAGTAATAATAAGAGCTTTTATCATGCCAGCTAAAATGGAATAACAATAAAGGGAGTAATCAAGGTATCAGAAAATTTCTAAGACAATGTTTTGTTGATAATTAAAACCAAGTTGTAATTTCTATACTGTTTTTATTTTTTCCATAGGTTGTATCACTTCATATGTATCAACATGTTAAACTTTAGATCAATAGTTCACCTAGAACAAACTTATAATTTGATAGATCAGTAGATGAATGAGGAAAGATCGTCTTTATTAAAGTAAGGGCCTCTAAATGAGCATTTTGAACCAACTAATTTAATATTAACAGATTTTACATTAATGAGATATATTGATTTTATCAATATATTAATTCCTCTTTCAATAAAGATAATTCTTCGTATTGTTATTAGTATATTGAACTAAGGTCAAGTAAAAAATCACTGAAACGAAAAGCAGGAGTGGTCATTTTTAATCCCAGCCCTTGATTGTACATTCATTGAGAATCAAACAACACTATAATATTGTCCGGCAGAAAAAGACATACTAAGAAGGAAGCTAAAGACTTGAATGTAAGGTCTATACAGAGAAAGGAGAAAATTCTTTTCTAATGTCTGCATTAAATAATAATTAGAATGATCACTTCCATCTACAGAAAAGAATCAGCCAATTAATTCCCATTGCTATAATCACTTTTAGTGATATTGGAATCATTTTTGATGCATCGATATATAAATTTCTGATTAACTGAACAAATGAAGGAGAGGAGCATAGAAAATAAAATACAATTTTACTAACTATATTATGCATGGGAAACAATTAATCATTAATAAATCTCACTGGACTTCTTTTTAGATTTAGTCCATAGCATTTTCCAGCTTTTTTGAATTCCATACTTGACTGGAACTTTATTAATATTAATATTTTATAAATTGTGTAAAACAGTTTCATTAATACAGAATCCTATGGAATTATATTTAAATGATAAATGACTTCTTTACAAAGAGCATATCAAGCAATGCATCAACAGCACATTTGGTTTCTAACCAAAAGGTTCCCATAAATGGTACAGAATTTACAACAAGTAAGGATAGAGCTGCTGAAGCAAACAGTAAACGTTGGTTTAAGAACAATTTAGACAGACATATTGAAAAAATGAGACAGAATACTGAATTAAATGATAAAAAAGTCTCTAACTGCTTTTCTTTAGGAGTTAGCACATCAGGCAAGACAAACTGAATGCATGAGCAGTTTTTTATTTGCAAAAACCACTGAAAGTTAAGAATATACCCCCTAAATGAAACCTTAACGTTAATGAAATTATCTTACCTTGGCTCCTGATGCCTTTTCTTCAACAATTCTGTTTACAATTTGAACAAATAAAATTAAGAAACTAGCATATGTACAAGATGGCAAAATTTCATTAAAGATGGATGCTATCCCTGAATCCTGTACATATGGCGGATATGGAAATTTTTGGAATATGAACTGCAATGAAAAATTAGCAAAATCAGTAATGCCCAGTATTTTGTAAATTAAATATAATTAATTGCCAGAAAAAATTATTTAAAATACTGTCAATAAACTTGCAATTTCGGCTTTTAATGAAATATTTACAAAAAAATAAGACTTGGTAGATAGATAGATAAATAGACAACGTATTTTCCACATACAAGAATCCTCTACATAACATGCGTTTTATTAAAAGGAATAAAAATATCAAAATGCAAAAAAGTATAATACAAAATAAATTAGACAACATAATTAAGACAAAATAATTAACACAATGGGGAAAAATACAAAATATTACAAAATGTGGATCAGTCATTTATGGCCCTCAATAATTTGCTCCTAAAAGTATGAAGTGAATCGTGAAATATGTCGACTGAGGATTGTTTATTTATTTTTTATTCTGTTTTAAAAAAAACACGACTACATTTAATTCTACAGTCTTCCCCACCTTTTAAGTTAAAAGAAAACATACCATTGTTCAAAGAAAAAGTAAATTTCGAACCCTATGGTTAATTACAATGGAGAGAAGTCCTTATAGCCATAAAAAATAATAAAAAGTGAAGTATTCACATACACACCAGTTTAGGGGAAATTAGTCAATGCCAGGGATCAAAAACTCACTTTATCTCATACACTCTGGATTTAGGGGAAATTACGCACTCCTGGTATACGGGAAATTACTCCATGCCAGGGATCCATTGTTCACACACACACACAAGAAAACATACAAGCATAAACCACACACGTGCTTTTTTAAAAATTGCCTAGATACGCATTTTGGAATCAAAGATTCCATCTTCAGTAAGCCAACCAAAAAGGATCTTTTGGGTTATACGCCCCGTTCCAGATTGAATTCTGTAATGTGATCAGTTACTAGGTAAACAAAAACAGGTTTTTTTTGGACAATTAGAAAAACAGGGCGTATGACACACAAGATCCAAAAGTTATATATTATACCATACTTATAACCAGTGCTTTTTTTCTGGGGGTACACGGGGATACGGCGTATCCCCACCTTTTTTAAAAATATCCTATTGCTTTTATCCTAAATTTTAAGAAACTTACAAATTTTGTGTTAATATCTAACAAAAAAAGTATTTTTAGAAAATTGCGAGTTTTTAGTTTCCCTGTTACGTATTCTTGTAAATTAATATTTATTTGTCTATGTTTCAATCTGTGTTGCATGAATGGAAAAAGATTTCCCGCGAAAAGAAAGAAGGCAACGGCGCATGCCATAGATATTGTCGCGTATCCTAGATGGCAACAGGGTTGGGAGGGCACTGACCCTTAGGAATCCTTGCAAAGGGACGCGCAGGGTAGCGGGAAAAATCGGCAGAACACAGAGTGAGCGAGAGAGTACCGTGTGCGAGCATTTGTGTTCTGATCGTGTGTGAATATCGTCACAGTATCTTCTCTATGGTGCATCCTCTCAGCTGTTTTTACTCTAACTTCTAATGTGCCCCGTCTGCGAATGTCGCAGTAGACTTTCGACATTCCCGTCCCGGCTTGCCTAGTTGCGGGTAAAAAAGTTGTGTAAAACTGTATTTGGCTGTTAGTGGAGCATTATTGTGAAAGAAATTGTATTATCTTGACTTTTTTCGGGACACTTTATATCTTTATAAAATGAATAAGATAACGGATTTTTTAATGCCCATGTCGAAAAGAAAGAGAACTGACGATACAGAAGAAATAATTGATACGTCTGAATCGATTGCAGTTTTGGCATCGCCATTTTCTACTAAGGCAAATGAACAAGTGGAAAATACGTGGCCTTCTTGTTGGACTTTAGAGCAAAAGAATGATTTCTGTGAAAAAAACGTTTGGTTATGTACAAAAAACAGAAAACTTGGTTGTGGTGCTTGCCTTAAAGTTCAAACGCTTAGAATTGAGGCAAAAATGGGTATGAAGATATCAAAGGAATGGGCCAATAATGAAGTTACCCATTTTGGTACAACTCGGGAACAGCAGTTAACATCTTTACGGACCAAGATATTTAAACACAAAGAAAGTGCTGGTCACAAAACTGCCATGAAGATGTTGGAAGAGGCAAGTAAAGAAACGCTAGAGAAGGTTTGCCTGAAATCCCTTTCACGCCAAAAAGAAGTTACTGCCAAAATATTTCGCGCAGCCTACAAAGTTGCAAAAAGTAATCAATCATTCAATAATTTTGAAATGGAAATTGACTTGCAAGACTTAATGGTGTTGATATGGGACGAATACTTCACTCTGCAAATGCTTGCATCAACATTATCAATCACATTAGCAAGGAAATGAGAACAAACTTGGTCCGCAAAATCATAACTTTCAAATCAAAAATATCATTAATCATTGATGAAGCAACATCCCTTAATCCAAAGTCTACATTAATCTTGTATATCCATGTAATGATTTCTGGTTGTGAAATGACTGCACCAGTTAATTTATTTATTGAGTTGATAGAATTAGAGGATGTAACGGTGTCTGGGATTTTCTCCACTTTGATTTGTCATCTTCAATCTATCGGATTGACAGAATACCTGAATGATTATTTAGTTTCTATTGCTTGTGATGGTGCAGCGGTAATGCTTGGATCTCGTGGTGGAGTTAAGAAATTATTGAAAGAAAAATTTCCATCAATAATTGTATGGCACTTTGCTAATCATAGACTGGAATTAGCCATCCACAATGCTGTCAAGACAATTTCTGGAATTAACAGGTTCAAGGCATTTATTGACAAGTTATATGTCCTCTACCATGCATCACCAAAAAGTAGTCGAGAATTACAAACCTGTGCTAATTCACTGGAAATGCAACTTTTGAAAATTGGACAAATACTAAACACTCGTTGGGTAGCATCCAGTTTTTGTTCAGTTTATGCAGTTTGGCAGGATTACAAAGCATTGGTGCATCATTTTACATTTGCTAAGGATGATTCGTCCAAAGACAAAAAAGACTGATGTATGTATGAAGGATTGAAGAAAATTACAACAGTGGAGTTTATTTTAGATCTAGGATTGATGTGTGATGCACTTCAAGAGCTTTCTGAGCTGAGTCTGAAATTGCAAGATCGCAACATAAATTTGTATTGTGCAAATAAAATGATTAAACCTCTTGCTCAAGTATTTGAAGAGAGACAAATATATCCTGGACCATATTATGAAAAAGCCACCACTGCCGCCAAATGTCTCATTTTCCAGGGGGTTCCTATATACAAAAAAGAGGACCCACCAATCTGTCCTATTTCATTTTATGAAAATCTGAAAATATCTATAGAAAAGAGATTACTAGATGATGAAGAAGCTGATTTACCTAAATGGGCCCGAGTGCTAGATCCGAAGCAGTGGCCAGAAGAAGTTGAAAATCATTTGAGGTTTGGGGAGGCAGAAATAAGAAATTTGTCTAGAAGACTTCGTTTGAATGAAAGGGAGATGATACAGAGTTTCCGAGAATACCTAGAGGAAAAAAGAATTCCAGACAGATTATTTCAAATAATACACAATCTCGATATGATTCCGATATCTTCAAGTGAATGTGAAAGGGGTTTTTCACAGATGAACCTTATCGTAACCTCTATTAAGATCTTCTTTGTCCACTAAAACAACATCAGCAGTGATGTTCATCAAGATTGTTAGGCCGCCTCTAAGACTGTTTGATCCAACAAAATTCATCGAATCTTGGTTGCTTTTTGGACATCATTCAGCAATAGATGCAAATAGCAAAGAGAGAAATAGAGACACTGAACCTCCTGAAGGCATGAGTCAGATTTGGAGTTTATTATAAAACTTATACAAGTATGTTTTTTAATATTCACATCATTAATTACTTAAAACTTTTGTTTAACTTTCCTAATTAATAAATAGAAATAGAATTAATACATTCAATATTTTATTTTTTTCCAAATTTCTCCACCTCTCACAAAAATCTACTACGTAACAAGTATGTTCCAAAATGAAAAAAATGACCTTTAACGTGTTGCTTAACCACAAATTGCTTTTGAAGTTGAAAACACGATGCTAAAAATACACACCCATTTTTTTTAGAAAACACAGTATACCCACCTATTTTTCTAGAAAAAAGCACTGCTTATAACTATCAATTTTTCAATGTTTACTTTTTCATACACTTCAACAGTGATTTCATTGCTTTCTCTCACAGTAACAGCTGTTAATCAAGCATGTTCCTTTGTGCTTCATGAATAAATTTACTTCTTAGAAACCTAAACCTTTTCAATCTTTATGCTATTAATCTCATTAATATAACTCTAAACACGAACCAGCTGCTGAACGATAATAATGTTAACTCCAATCAACTCAAAATATGTTTCAACACAGAAAGTAAAGGAATGAACGTCACTTTTAAATTTTAATTTCACTCAAGCTCAATTTAGGGTTTCAAGTATTAGAGATTAAATTAACACTCATAATTACTTCGTATGGGAAATCAGCATCATCTACTACGTTCATTGAATGTTGGATGAATGCCTTATCCAAAGCCAGCTGCAATGTTGTAAAACAATAATCGTTGTAGATGTCTATAAAAGAAAGGCACATTCATTTTCTTGTACGTGATGAAAAATAATTACTTCCATGTATTTTTTTGCAAATGGTACCTGATATTTGCATTGGTCCAGACCCGGGAGAAATCGGAGTTAGCCCATCTGTATACCAATGCCGTTCGCCAGGTCTTATTTTATAATGGAAATTGTTAGGTTGAACCACATTTGTGGCCATTTCTTCAAAAATTACTCCAAATAAATTTGTAGTATATGACTTTTCTTTTAATAATAGAAACTGAACTTCCATTTCGCCTTCATTATCGCATGGGTATGTCTCTGAAATATTTCAACAACTTCATAATTTACATTCTGAGAAAAAATATGACCAATATTAAAAATCTTACTTACTGGTTTTCCATAATGTTGAATTAACTTTTTTAATTAAACTGCGGGTGAACTCATTATCAGGGCTGTATATTATACTAAATTCCTTACAATTAAGATCCATCTCTGTTATTGGAGCAAATATTGTAGCATTCTCAACAGTATGAACTTTGAAATCGGGCAACTCTCCTCGCAAAAGCGCAATCAATAAAAAGGTTATAATTGGAATGACAACTTCCAAAATAGTAATAAACCAATGTCTTCTTCTAATGAGGTAGTTTTTCCACAGTATAAGTCGATACTTTCGAAAAAAATGAGCCATTTTCGATCACTGTAAACCTAGACGATAAGGCAAAAAATATCTACGAAGAAATTCGTAAGTTATTCCAGATACATACAGTAATATAATAACCCCTATTATTAAGAGAGGGTATTTTCTACGAATACAACCGGTTTCAATTCTATGTTGTCATAAATATAACGAAAACTACGATATTCTTGACAGCTACATTTCATGACATTAGATAACGCAAACAATACAAGCAACGAAGTTGACGAAGCGCAACAGAGTCCTGTGAAGCGCAACGAGGTATTGATTCCATTCCATGATAACCAACCTTATAAATTCAAATATAACTTTAAACATTTTGTAATCACGGTGACCGAAAAGGACAAAGGCAACAAAGCGAGATTTAAAATTAACTCAAACATAAAGTATTTTCTTAAAAGCGATTTCAATCATAATAATGACCATAAATTAAATAAAAACCTGAACAGATAAAATAAATTTCACGTTGATGAATTTACACTTTATAGTCGGTATAGAGGGCTTGATGTTGAGTGACATAATTTGAATACTTTATTCTCTCACATGATATTTACGAAAATTAAAAATATATGTCTTCAATTATAATTAACGGTCAGATGTTAACTCTGACGACGCGACACGTTCAAAAAAGTCAACCCATGCCGTTTCCGATGGCTACTTTTCGTTGAAACATTGTGAACGGCGAGAACTTTATTAAATGAAAAATAGGGGGTTATGTTAAGTCTATTTTCCTGTTCAGAGATCACTTTTTGTGACCAATAAATATCAATCCTAAGAACAGGTGTGGCTAATATCCCAATATCCCAAAAAATCTGATGTGGCCAACACATGACTTTCTCCATATTTGGGGTAAAGATATTTAAATTATTATGAATAGCATTATCAGGCAAAATTATTATTTCGTATCGAAAAAGAATACAGTCGTCCTTATTGCCGTAAATTACGTATATTTTGAATATGTTTACAGAATTCACCGCTACATGGTGCTGGCGCTGTATACTGGTATTAAGATAAATCGAAATATCTCCGAAATGGATGGTTCCATGAAAATTTGTTTCAAACAAAACTTGGAAGAAATATTATTCTCTACAACTTTGGTCCTCACGAAGATTACCAATAACGACGTTTTTAAGGAGATATTTGCCGGAAACCGAAAAACCGGTTATTTATAAATACTTCCTAAACAATAACTGCTATGGAAAATTCTTTCAAATAAAAGTTGTAGGAAATTACATTCTATATAACATTTGTATAAAATTGTATATACAATAATGAAGTTTAAACGGAGAAATATCGCAAAAACCGAATCAGGTTTCGAAAAACCTAGACTTCCGGTTAACCGTTATTGTCCAAAAACTAATCAGCTCTTTATGCTCATGCTAAAGTGTTATATATGGAGTTTGGTAACGATATGGCAAGTACTTTTTGAGTTAGACCGCCCAAAATCACATACATCCACACAGACACACACAGACATTCCGAAAATAGTCTAAACGTGTTCTTGGGACCTCAAAACGTGTATTTCCGTTGAAATCTCGAAGTCGATTTTTTTCGTGATCACAATACTTTCCCATTACTACGTATGGAGAAAGTAACAAGAAATGAAGGTGGATTTGGCGAAAGTATTATGATAGGAAATAAAATTATCGTTATATTTGAATGCAGTACGTTCGGAAACAGATTGTTACCAGCAAATAATTAATTAATTGTTAAGAAAAGCTAATTGTAAGTTAAAAAGCATCTACTATATAGGTATTTTAAAGAGTTTGTATGTTGTGCTGTAGTAGCTTCACTAAATCCGTTGAAATTCAACGGGAAATTCTGTTAGTTTATTTAAATTTTTTAAATGATTTCGACAGATGTTTTATTTACTTATTTAGTTGTTTCAAATTTTTTCAAAAATTTCACCGTTAGAAGAAAGAAAATATTAAGGTTGGAGAGTTGTAATTTTCAGAAGTTGTAGATAGCATGGCCAGAAAAATTGAGAAAAATCAAAAAAGCATTTAAAATCAGCAAAATCGCACGGACTCTTTACTTCGCTACGGAGAAACATGCGCGTAGGAAGTTTCCCTTTCTTGCAATTTATTGTTGCTTATTTAAAAACTTTTTGTAATTGATTGAAATCGGTAGCCTTTGAGCTATAACAGGAATTCAGCAATATAGATTTACTCCTGGAATAAACAATGAAGAAAATGATGCAATACCAGAAGATTATGAAATGCATTAATAAATTATTTAATGAATAACTTACAAAAGCCTTCTTTTATTTCCTATCTTAATTTTAAGAAAAAATTCTGAGAAATTAATTTTTCGGGAATAACAGAAATTTAGTAAAACCTCTTTAATAAATTTGTAACTAAAAAGTTGTAAATAAAATATTTTAAAAAGTACTTTAAAAGAAAAAAATTAATTTTATGTAATGAGGATCGACTAACCAGCTTAAAACAAGCTACGTAAGTATGGACTAATGGGCAGTAAACAAGCTCCATAGAAAAATCTACATAATCAGGAAAATTTTTTGGACAAATTGATTCAGTTCTTAACGGTCTAATGTTTATTTTTTAAATGATAGTTTGCAATTTTGTGAATTTGTCTAAACAATTTTCCTGATTATGTAACGAAGAAATATCGCAAAAACCTAATCGGGTTTCGAATAACCTTAACTTTCAGTTAACCGTTATTGTCCAAAAACTAATCAGTTCTTTGTGCTTATGCTAAAGTGTTATATACGAAGTTTGGTAACGATATGGCACGTACTTTTTGAGTTAGAGCGCCCACAATCACATACACACACGCACACACAGACATCATTCCGAAAATAGTCTAAACGTGTTCTAGGGACCTCAAAACGTGTATTTCCGTTGAAATCTCGAAGTCGATTTTTTTCGTGATCACAATACTTTCCCATTACTACGTATGGAGAAAGTAAAAAACGCGCAAACATTGCGAGGGTTCAGCTAGTGTGATGTAATACATGGGATTTTCTTGAATTTTTATCCCAGAAACTATAAGCCGTAATTATTTTATTTGTAATAAATGTTGTCCTCTGTTTAAATAAATAGGTACTTTCCCATTTTGGCCCCGCAAATATTTTTCATGGTAAATATTTATTGTTGAGAGGCTCATGGGCAGTGGCGGATTACCGCACAGGCACATGAGGTGCTCTCCTGGGGGCTTCGACACTCATGGGGGCCTCAAAACATTCAAAACTCGATTTTTTTCAATGTTTTATTTAATAACATATTTCACAATCAGTATAATCTACTGCTTACGTACACATTCGTGTTTTTACTCAGGTTTGTTACAATGTAACATCCATTTCGTCATTCGAAAACACATCTCACAGTTATAATTAATATTTTGTTTATTTTTCAATATGTGCAAGTTTATATAATAAATATTAAATTTTCTAATTATGCATTTCCGTAATGCAATTTATTTAACCTACTATATACATTTTTTCTGTTCGTAAGTTGTAAAAAAATTTGTAGAGTACCCCCTTCCCGGTCAGCTGGGGGCCTCCCGAACCTTTTGCGCCTGGGGCCTTCAGATAACTTAATCCGCCACTTCTCATGGGAACGCTATGTAAATATTACAATTAACCAAGTATGTTGGAGAGCCTTCGGCTCGCTTTCTTTTTAGATTATAATGCCTTTTATATCGGGTGTAGCCCTCTCCGGGCGCTATGGCGCCCTTCGCCTCTCTGGAACGAGATTATCCCTCCCCATTGGCTGGTGATCGGGTGGGTAAATTTCGCCACAGGCAGATCAGTCATGGGTTTGCAAGCTTTCGTTTTGCATGATAGGGTTATCTCAAAAAAATATTTTTCAAAAGTGGTCCCGGATAACATAGACCGCATACGAAATTGAAAATTAAGATGCTGTACACGGTCTATCTTTATAACTAACTAGCATAAGTGCCCGTTGAATTTCAACGGGTTTAATGAATCTAAATTTTCGTCAATGCAATATGTAAAAATCGCAAGAATAAAATTGTGCACTGTTTTAACCATCGAATATTTCTATATTATAAGTGTTTTAATTAATTAACTAAAATCTCACAGAAATTCCTTGTGAATAAAATAGTACCTTTCTTTCTACTATAATAGCCATTGTTATTACTTTTAAACTGATTATAGCATTAGGATTTCAATTTCATTAAATAAGCAGAATTCTGGTTCCAAAAAATTGGTTCAATCTTCAATTACCTCTGATAATACTTTAAATAGAATTTGGAATATAATGTACATACCTCAATATCGTTTATCGTCTACTCAGCACTCTTGCCTTCTCATTTTCCGAAACAACCACTTTCACCAGTTTTAAATGGATTTCAAACTAAGAAGAGAACTTGATTCAATTCAGTTAAAATAACCACATAACAAACTTCTTATTCCAAAGAAAATCCTTTTATAATATGCAATGCTAGTCTAGAATTCATTCATTCTGAAAAGTGAATAAAAGTACCATGTACATATATTTCTTTCAACTAAAATAGCCACTCTTAACAGATTTTAATGGACTAATGCATTAGCATTTCAATTTCATGAAATAAGCAGAATTCCGGTAAAAAAAATTTGTTCTATCTTCAATTGCCTCTGATAATACTTTAAATAGATTTTGGAATAAAATGTACCTTAATATCGTTTAGCGTCCGCTCACCACTCTGGAATTCTCAGTTTCCGAAACAACAACTTTCAATAGTTTTAAATTGATTTTTGCTTTGAAATATACTTGAGTCAATTCAGTACAACTTCCGCTTTACGTACTGTAAATTCCAAAGTAACTCCTTTTATAATAGGCAATTCTAGCCTAAAATTAATTCATTCTGGAAAGTGAATAAATAAAGTTCTTTCTTTAAACTATAATAGCCACTGTTATTAGATTTAAATGGATTATAAGCCTTAGAACTTACTCTGTATTAAATAAGCACCTAAATTCCTTTTATAAAAACAATTCAATTCATTAAAAGATCCACTGTTTTTACTTTGAAAATTGCCTGTTAACAGTTTTAAATGTCCTTTTAATTTTAATTGAATTTTAATTTATATTCGTTTCCAAATTTCGGCCATTGTTACGAAATTAATTCGAGGAATAACAATATAAATTCGTAAGCACGTATGGTTTACAAAGAATTTAATTTGAGAATGCTTTTTCCAGTTTTCCTAAAATGACACTGTTGATACTTAAAAATTTTTATATTTACGTTAATATACTTATTTTCCACAAAACACGCCAATCTCTCCCCTTCCTTCCTCTCTCTCTCTCTCTCTCGCTCGTATTGAAGGCACGCTTATTCCCAGAAGGATGTATACAATAATAGTAATTTGAGGTGTAACAATGATAATGGTCGACATAGCAACATCACGTTAAAATGGAGAGATTTCCACAAAATATGCAAATTAAACGTTTAACATGGAATATTTCGAACTGTGGGCGTAAAAAGACGAACGGAATAAGAAACTTTATAAATTTTTCTTCAAAATGGTTCAAATCCGAAGGTCGTCTGTTAATTTCTTCTAATTTTAATTTCCAAATGAATAAAAGCCTGCACGTCGAAAAATCGCATTTTACATGTTAAGTAATGTGAAATGAAAATGCCTCTCTTGGAGACTAACCAAGGAATTTTTTCGCGATTTAAATTCGTGATCACCTGAAAAAGTGTTAATCAAGCATCTCTACCAAATTTCCAGTTTCTATCATTATTATTTCTCGAGTTATTAGCGTTTGCATAGTGTGACCAACCAACAAACCAACCAACAGACGACGGCTTTTATTATATTAAATTTTAGCAGAACTTTGTTCCTATGAATCATACATGGTCAATCAAGATGGGACAAGTTGTCGTAATTACTGATAATATAGAGTATATATTCAAAATATACCTAATTTACGGCAATAAGGACGACTGTATTCTTTTTCGATACGAAATAATAATTTTGCCTCATAACGCTATTCATAATAATTTAAATATCTATACCCCACATATGGAGAAAGTCACGTGTTGGCCACATCAGATTTTTTAAAACTATTCCTTTGTTTTCATTTGTAGCCCTTTCCTATCTTATTCAAATATTATAATTTTATCATTTGTTTGTTGGTTTTATTTTTATATTGTTTGTTTTCAAAGGCCGTTTTAAACGGGCTCATTCGTCTAGTATTTAAATAAATTGAGTTTTAAAGGAGATATTTGGGGGAAAAAACCGAACAACGACAGTTATAAAAATTCACTCCGGTTGACCAGTTATAGCAGGGGTGTCCAACATACGGCCCGCGGGCCACATTCCGGCCCGCGAAGCTGTTCAATCCGGCCCACTAGCCGCTAGAAAAAATCTCTTATTTATATTCATATTTTTGTTGAAACGAATTTAAAAATATATTTCAAAATAACAAACTACCTACTAATACTTGTCTGATAAAGAAGTAAAAATATATCACCGATATATATCGATATATTGACCTTAGCGCACCTTAGTGATGTGCACGACAGGACAATGGACGTGCAGTGCCAGTTTGACAGTGTCGGAGTTTCGTGAACGTCGCGTAGGTTGCGTTGTCGCATGGGTATGGTTTTATTAATGTAATACTACTCACTGTTGCTGATTTGTCTTTATCCCGGTCAATTATAATTATAATTACAGAATGGATACATTGAAGCTATTAACCCTTAATAATGATGGCTGAAAAGAAACGTAAAATTGACGCAGAATATCGCGTGTTAAAGGGCAGTTGGACAAGATTTTTTTGTGATTGAACAAAATGCAAACGTCATATGTCTTATATGTCAAGAAAGAATTTCAGTATGCAAGGAATATAATATCAAGCGACATTATTTAGCAAAGCACGCTACAGAGTATAGCAAATTGAAAGGTCAAATTAGAATCGATCGAGTGAATTCATGAAGAAGAATTATTGTTGGACAGCAGTCGTTCTTTATGGTGCCCCAGCGATGACAGGAAAGCAAAAGGGTTTTGTGAGCTTAATGAGCAATGAAATTTCACAGGAAATCATTAAACATCATTGTATAATTCACCAGGAGCAACTGTGTTAAAAAATATTAGGAATGAAACATATAATGGAAAAAGTTGTTAAAATAGTAAATTTCATACGATCAAAAGGCCTCAACCAGAGAGAGTCCAAAAACTTTCTTTCTGAGGTTGGATCAGAACACGATGATGTAATTTATCAGAGTGACGTTCGTTGGCTCAGCGGAGCGGCGACATTAAAACGATTCTGGTCACTTCTAGGAGAAATAAAAACATTCATGAAAAGCAAGAGAAAGGATGTTAGTTATGTAGAAGAATCCGAGTGGATAAATGATTTGGCATTTTTTGTAGACATGACAAAATATCTTGCTGACCTAAATTTGAAACTTCAAGGGAAAGACCTGCTTGTTATTCAGCGATTTGAAAATATTCAAGAACAAAATCAATTAGTTAATAAGAATTTTGTTCATTTCAAAATATTATCGACGAGGGAAAAGACAAAAATAAATATTGAAAAATATTCACTCTCACTAGTAAATTTAAAAAATGAATTTGAAGAAAGATTTACCGATTTTAGAAACAATGAGCCACTTATGGAAGTGTTTAGTAATCCCTTTTCTATTGATGTTGAAAATGTTGAGGAAAAATTCCAATTAGAACTAATTGATCTGCAATGTAATAGTTCCCTGAAAACGGCCTACGTTGAAGATGATCTTTTAACGTTTTATAAAAAATATGTTAAAGTTGAACATTATCACAACATTACAAAGCTGGCCCTTCAACAAGTGTCTTTATTTGGCAGCACATATACTTGTGAACAGTTCTTTTCCACGATGAAAAATGTTAAAACAA